>OY979667.1:2562500-5062500 GCA_963855955.1 Luperina nickerlii | reverse complement strand
GGTACCGCTGGCCCGGAACATAAAGGGCTAAGGAAGGAACACGGGTGGGTTTTAGTCAGTAAGAGTCTGACACTCCCTTCCGCTCCACCCAGAGCGCGAGGGGTCATTTGATGCTTTCCCAACCTCAAAAAAAAGGCATATTAAAGGGGAAGCTTCATTTATGTCATGGAGAATAGAAATAAGGAGAACTGACTCTGTTGTTAAAAAGTGTCCGTCAAACTTCTTTAAATTAGGGTGGCGCCACAGTAGCAACAGGGTAAATTTCTTACAGCAGTAATTTTAGGTTCATCATCATAATGATTTCAGCCGATAGACGTCCACTGCTGGACATAGGCCTCCCCCAAGTACCTCCACTTCGACCGGTTCTGTGCTTCTCTGTGGTTCCTGCGGCTTTCACAAGGTCGTCGGACCACCTTGTGTAAGGCCTTCCAACGCAAACGCAATTTTAGGTTATGTTTACAAAATTATTTTTGACTACGCAAATAGTTGAGGTTTGGTATACTGGGCTGTCACTAACTACTCTAATCCCTAAAAACATAATTTTTCTAACTCGGCATACTTCAGTCCGTTAACAACTGCTACATTCATATCATACCCTTTGCCTACGCTAGCGACATTGTGGAGGATTTTTGAACTGTTGTGTGTGTATTTACTGCTTATAGCTGGACACTTGTTTTTTCTTCTTAGCGTGTCGATGTCAATGTCGTGTCGATTCGGCAACATTTTTGGCGCTATCAGTAGCGTCCATCAGTTCCTGTAACGTGCTGTTGACAGGATACGTAGGGTGCCATCTTTTGTGGAACAGCGCCACATTTACACTCCAAGGCGGGGTCGTCTATGAACCTCCACCTGAACAGGTATTCTTTGCTTCGGCCAACCTGGAACCGGAGTCTGTTTACAGACTTCAAGGTTACCCTATGCTATTTGAAAGAGAAGTTTATGTCCATCGCAATAAGCAACTTCAATTTAAATTAAAGCCAGCAATCAATTCAATGGTTACGAAATAAATAATACATCGTCTCACAACCATCCACTTATAAACTAGAAATCAGCTCCTTTAAGTGCAAAAATGACGAAGCACCTCCTTTTAAAACCAAGAATGTATCTCTATCTAGTCTCATAATCTAAAGATACTAAAGATTATTTTTATTAACGCAGTAGAATGCGCTCCATAACACGGAGCTATGTAATCCAGATTGATAGACCACAAATATTTTATGACATTCTACATCCTAGTATCATATAATATCTAACGGCTTAATAAATCACTAATCGAAGGAGCCTAGAAAAAAAACCTAGCAGACATAAGCCTCCATCCGTAATAGGAAATACGTGTCAATTAACGCGGGATTTTTCGCGTGAAGCCCATATCGACGCAGTGTGATAACATCTATACAAATTCCTTGCCAAAGCTGACACTGTGTCCGTAAATGGAAATCGAATAGTTGACTTGGTTTTATAAGAATATTAAGATGACGTTCCAGGTATAGCTTATAAATAATAAGCGCTGCTTTAGCAATTCGATTTGATGTTTGCAATGAATAGTGCACATCATGCAGAGGATCAATGACCCAACCACATTTTTGTGACCTACTGGTAGCTGTTGTTAACAACACTTTATCTATACTCAGAGATTTGACGTTATCCGTAGGTACAGATAATATTGACATAATATAGGCTAGCAGACTTAGAATAATATGTACATGACGTGTAGTATAAAAGAAGGAAAGAATTATACGGCATTAAAAAATTCATCCACATTGCTGTCAACAGGAAAAGTGCCCTAAAGACTGGCAGCATTGCCACGTTTTATGGCAATGCTGATTCTTTGGCCAAAAAATAGGCCAGTCTTCTGGTCACGTGAAGAGTCGCCCAACCGCTTGGCGATATCTCCTAGTTTAGTATTCTACATGGAACGACTGCCTATCTGACCTCCACAGCCCAGTTTCTGGGTAAGACGATACCCCTTGGTAAGATTGGTTTTCAGACTTTCGAGCTTCTGACTACCCGTAACGGCTGTCAAAGATCCACGAATGACAGCCGGGACCAACGGATCAACGTGCTTTCCGAGGCACGGAAGGGGTCACGGTATGTTAAGATGGTCACCCATCCACAGACCAACCGCGGCAAGCGTAGCTTAACCAGATCGATCGACCTGTGCGGCTTTTATCTGGCCTAACGCTATAAAATAATAGCATATAATTACACTGCGCTACTGTAGCTGACGGTAGGTATTTATTCTAATATAAATAAACCTAGACTTTCTAAATCTATGGATGGCTTACAGTTCCTAAATGGGTTTATAAGTCTGTGTCTTGAAAATGCTTGTTCAATCGTGAGCCGTTTCAACTTTTGCTCCATAATCGTCAGCTGTCGCTAAACTTAAAGCATTTCAAACCACTGTCAGAAGATTTAAGTTTGAATTGCGAATCCGAGTCGGATTTTATTGTTGATTGCACTTCTGGGCCGTTGTTAGTCTCCTAGTTCCGGGTTGCTTCTACTAAATATCTCCCTGAAAATATTTACCCTCCTTCCTCCTTCTTCCTTCCTTCTTCCTCCTTTTTCCTTTATTATTGTTTTTTTTTAATATATTTTTTTTGTTTTTTTTTTTTAATTTTTCCCTGGTAATATTTATAATGCTTAATCAGCCCAAAATGTTCCCACTGCTGGGAAACAGGCCTCCCCTCTGTAAGAGGGAGAGGGTTGTTATCTACCATGTGGGTCCAGTGCGGGTTGGTGGATGTCACATGATTGTCTTCGAATTTTTGGTTCAAGGACATGCCGGTTTCCTTCCTTTTTGAGAGCAATGGTAATGAAATAATTTACACAAATTAACGTGTCTGCTTGGGTTTGAACCTAGGCTACCACTGCTCTTTAATTAGTAGCAAATTTCATGCGCCTGATGAACACAAGGTATGAATGAATAACTTCTGGGTACGCTCGTTTTATCTTAGGCCTTATCTTCGATAAAAGACGTTTTTATTTAATACTAGCTTATGTCCGCGATTTCGTTCGCGCGAAGTTTCTCGTTTTAAGGCTCGTACACACAGGCGCGACGCGACACGCGACACAAAGGCACCGCAAGCCGCGCAACGAGCGGTGCCTTTGTGTCGCGTGTCGCGTCGCGCCTGTGTGTACGAGTCTTTAAGATAAAACATAGCCTATAACACTCAGGGATAATGTAGCTTCTCATTAGTGAAAGAATTTTCGGGATCGAATCAGTAGTTCCGAAGATTACACCCTACAACCTCACAAACATTACCTCTTTATAATTTTAGTATCTGACTAACTGATCCGGCGAACATTTATTTATTTATTTTTAAACTTTTCGCACAAAAAGGTACAAAGGCGGACTTAATGCCTTAGGCATTCTCTACCAGTCAACCAAGGGTGGTGAAAAGATTGGATGGCAGGTGCTTCAAAACATGAACAAACAACAACAAAACATACCAGAACACCGGCGGAACATTGTACCGCCTCAGAATAAATAATGTGACCAAGTTCAATAAAAAAAACCAATACGGCTATTATCATTATCTGTGTCTCGCTGCTCACTCATCAGTGCGGTTAGCACGTGACGTTATTACCTCCGTATTATTTCATTTCTGAACGCACCCTGTTTGACAGGTACGAACAGTTTGTATGGGATAGTAAAATCGTTGCTTTTACTGTTTTCCTTACAATTTCTTCTTATTTCTTTACCTTTTAAACCTTCCTTGGACTTCTACAAATATTTGAAAGTCAAAATTAGCCAAATCGGTCCAGCCCTTCTCGAGTTTTAGTGGGACTAACAACCGTCATTTCAATTTTATATACTTATATAGATTTATATAGTAAACCCCAGATGTTTCGCTTAGCCTATACTGTAGCTGGATCCTCACTCACTAACGATGTTCGTCCCATCCGATAATACCTTATAAAGCGTAGTTAGACGCGTAGTTAGATGCCATTCAAAGGCGCGTTCCGAACTTTGCGAGTAAACGGTCTTGCGCGGATCATTTGCTCCAAAAGTAGCTGAGTGAAATGAGGTGTGAGGCGTTACTTGCCGGTTGTTATCCTAGTGATAAATAAGTAGGGCAGTTTCTTTTTTGCTATTTTTGTATTAAAAGTTGGTGTAAAAATGTAACTCAGTTCATACTACAAAAAAATGTTTGCCTCAGGATAAGTCTTTACGATAAACAATCACTGCTGGATGTAAATTGCTCGGTATGCTGAGCATTAGCCTCGTCATGAAACAACACCGAATGATCACAATCATTACTGCAAAAAATATAGCCACAGCTCCCCGTGGTTGCTTTGTGACACCCACGTGTATGTGATCCTACCCAATAGAGAGCGAAAGTGGGGAAAATGTTACGTATATGACGGCGCAGCAAGTGGCGCCACCTTGTTTGTTACAAATTTACTGGAACCGCCGAAAAGTTCGGATAAGAGTGACACTGGCTAGTGACAATCACTCTAGCAGAGCGTCGCATCGATGGCTGCATGGTGGCTGTCTTCTGATGACAGAGATGATGTAAGGGAGAGCCACTGCGCGGGCCTGTGGGCGGTGAGCAATGGGTAGCTCTCCGTCCGATCAGGAACAGGCCCGTGCCGGACGGCGCGTACGTGTTCCACGCGCGCCTCTAAGAGATGTCAGCATCATTCGGAGGGGCCCGTCAGGGCCGAAGCCTGCCGGGTCAGCGAGATTGTCCGAAAGGGGTACCACTGGCTCGGAACATAAAAGGCTAAGGAAGGAACACGGGTAGGTTTTAGTCAGTAAGAGTCTGACACTCCCTTCCGCTCCACCCAGAGCGGGAGGGGTCATTTGATGATTTCCCATCCTCAAAAAAAAAACAGGGGGAGCCACTGTCGTACCACGTCCACGACGAACTGCTATATTTCGGCACAATTGTGATGATATTGAACACAGATATAGATATACCTAGATAACGCAAGAGCAATTACTTCGCATGCCAAAAATCGCATCTGCTTTCGTACAAAAATCGTAAGCCGCCACTTTCGCGCTCAGTCCTGTGTACTGCTGGCTGGGTGAGCGTGAGCGCTGGCGCTAGGCCCCGGGGGTGGGGCGAGACGGATGCCACACGCGGCGGCGGCGTCTTTGAATCGATTTGATTTTCCCATCACTAAATAGTGCTTGTGATGTCATAGTAGGTAGTCAAAAAATGGCACGCTTGGTTTTTATACACATCGTAATACTTGCGTTATCTAGGTCTATCTATATCTGTGATATTGAAGCTGCTGAACCACTAATGTGATGACCACTTCTGGTAAAGGTTATCCTGCGCCGTTATATATATATATGTTTGTACGGTCTCTGTACGACAGAGTTGGTCACTTTTAGAATTTGTCATGTTAAACTCGTTACTTGTTAAATCATGTCTTACGTCAAATTCACGCCATTTTCTACGTAAAATATGACGTGATTATAGTCAGTGTTTTCGTAAGATGTCCTTACATAGGTATTTATATCTTCCATCAAATTCCGTTCCATTTTCACTTGTTCTATTAGCTCTCTGTCTACGTATATTGTAATAAAATTACTTACGCGTAAGGAGTGATTTGAATTTCAAATGAAATTGTCTCTTAGAGCAATTTATGTGCACTTTCTTACTTTGCAAAATTCTGAAATGTTTTAAGAGTATCGTGTAGAAAATAAATTGGTGTTGTTACACAAATATGTGAGATCGTTTTTTTTTTTGGAAATAACTACAAAATAAAACATCTGGGGAATCGAAAAAGTGTACTTTACTGTTAGGTTTTGTTATGTTACTCGTATTATAAACTATTTGACGCAATTTGTTGTACCTAATCATAGGTTTTTAAATTTAATTTACTTTTGTGTTCGATTATTTGTAATCGACTTATTATGCTGGCAACACAGAAACGATTCAATTTGTGTGATTCTCTTTGGAAAAGCTGTCAGTGGGAGTTAATGGCGGGAGAGAGCTTGTTTTTTAAAAGAGAAACCTGTGGTTTCTTGTGGTTCGGTGGTCGCATCGAGGGTTCGGACGCACAATTGATATTTTTCATTGCTGGTCTCCATCTGCATATAAGTTATCAAATTTGTTATAATTATTGTAGAACCAACACAATACATACCTAATACGTGAAGTGAAGTGAGAAGTTTTATTACATTATGTACAGATGCCAGCACACCAAGCTACCCGAAACTGTCAAATTTTCCCAATCAACTTTGAACCTTATGCTTTAGCTGTAAAGTTGAAAATCTATTAAAGTAATTTGACAGACAGTAGTAGCTTGATGTGCTGACGTCTATTCGCAACCCACATAAAATTCTTTAGTGTAAACAAATACATGCGTAATGCGGAAAGTGGGTTATTATCATATCCTTTTTAGATACCGCAATAATCGGAATCATAACAAGGTATACAATCTCAATTATTTAGGGGCTCAAATTATCTTATCAGCCTATGTATTTGTCTCTCAATGACCGCTTCTACAACGGCCATCAGAATATTTTGTACTAGATGTTGTCCGCGGGTCCATATTGGCTCACCTAAAGTTCTTTACCCGAAATGGTCTTCCTAATGATTTGTAATCCGAATGATCACTCTTCCTAAAATTTTTCATCCTAAAGTTTTCATTCATACTATTTGTAGTGCTACCGGCGATGTTCATAACACTCATGTTTCCGAAAATTGTAATTAATAATATCATTATTGTAACTATATTTAATCTCCTACTGTTTTTTATCATAACGCTTTTATCCCTAAACATAATTACCATAATATATTCACTCGTACTCAGAAAGAAACATTTACCAAGTGATTTTTGTCTTAAATGAATGAAATTCAGGTCAGAGTGTCGTCTTGGGGACACTATGAAAAAAATACTTAGAAAAATTTCGCGACCAATTTCGAGGTAGTGCTCGCCGGCCTCTGCCGCGGCACTGCTCGCTTCGCTCGCTCGGCTCGCGCGTAGTTGGTCACTGTTCTAACCTAACCTAACCTATGAATCCTTTCTAAATCTTTTTTACGACAAATGGTTAGTCGGAGACAGAAAACACCAAGACACTTTTAGCCTTAGATATAATACTGATTATTATGAATAAAAAGAAATCTAAACAAAAAAGATATGACTTTGAATAATAGTGTAAAAGATGGTTATGTTGAGAATATATAGGAAAACAAATAAAAGTATAATAGATGTTTATTGCTACTGACATTATGAAGTTGAATGCTTCGGAATTATGAACATTACAGACAGAGTAGTTAGGAATTGTGATTGTTAGGATGAAAAATGTTAGTAAGAACATTTTCGGATTACCAATTATCGGAGTTGAAAATTTAGGTGAACTTTGGCGCACCCGTTGTCCGCAGCTTCGTCTGCGATCCCGGGTAAAAATCAGCTTATGTCCAGGTCCCAT
This sequence comes from Luperina nickerlii, assembly GCA_963855955.1. NCBI lineage: Eukaryota > Metazoa > Arthropoda > Insecta > Lepidoptera > Noctuidae > Luperina > Luperina nickerlii. The sequence continues at coordinate 5,055,110 of OY979667.1, read as the reverse complement.
CCTATCTATCTATCAAATTTCATAATGATCGGTTCAGTGGTTTAGGAGTGAAAAATTAACAGACAAACCGACAGAGTTACTTTCACATTTATATCTAATAGTAAAATACCGACCCGCCCCTTCTGCGCACGGGTGTTACGATTTGCCAAAAAATTTAGATTTCTTTATTATAATGTAAGTTTAATATGAATGTAATAAACATAAAACTTACGGAACAAATTCTCTAAATGTTGGAGAAAACCACATCAATATCTGTTGCGTAGTTTAAAAGAACAAGGTGGGCACACAGACAGACACGAAAAACGACTTTAATTAATAATTTGCCGTTCAACTAACGGCCTGAATGATATTCAATTATAGTTTAGGTTGGAGCTGTAACCAATCACGCGCGAGCCGAATTGGTCGCAGTAACTAAGCCAGGGCACCCCGACCAAATGGGTAAGGTTAGGTTAGAATTGTGATCAACCGCGTGCGTGCCGAGAGAGCGAAGCAAGGCGAGCACTAATTCCAAAGGCCAGGCGGTTAACTAAACGGTTAATTTAACCAGTTGGCAGCGACATAATTATACAATATGTAGATACATGTACATTTTTTTTCAAAATCTGTGAATGCAGATTACAATGTCTCAAAAATTTAACGACAGTAAGACCTAAGACCGTTTTCTTGTACCGAAGACCAGGCGGTTAACTAAACGGTTAATTTAACCAGTTGGCAGCGACATAATTATACAATATGTACTTTTTTTTTTCAAAATCTGTGAATGCAGATTACAATGTTTCAAAAATTTAAGGACAGTAAGACCTAAAACCGTTTTCTTGTACCGACAACGGTTATTGTCCTTACTGCCCCATCTCAATAATCCAACCTGTAAGAGTAACCTGTGCAAGAGTAGGTACGTCACTACAGAATGCAGAAGACATACAAGATGGCCGCCTGGACAATACATCCATTTGTCGCAAGCCCTTAAAAATTATCATAATTTCGTCCATTTGACACGGTTGACGTTCATAATACTGATGCAATCTTTACAAAAATAAACCGAGTTCTATACAGACGTTTTTGAAATTCTCGACACGACAGGTGTAACAAATCGGCTGTAGAAAAATGAGACTTTTGACTTTGTGGATGCTACCGTAGTTAATGAAACATATTTTTTGTCTTTTTATTTTCCTGTACTGCACTAGCTCTATTTCTATATTATCTCTCTCCTTAAGAGGCTTACATGACCCAAAGCGCGGTCACTGTCGGACTGCATAGAAAAGAAAGAGGACACGACACTGGTAATTTATTGCAAAATACGAAGCAATTATTTAATTACAAAAAACTATTGTTATATAAACACTAGTATGTTGCTTGTAGAATAATCTGACAAAAAATCAGAATGATTGTATCTATATTAGTGTGGAATTTTAAAGTTTTTAGAGGTATCGTCATGATTTTTTTCTATCGTATCAAATTAGTTGAAAGTATTATGTTTTCAACACACTATCTACCTAGCATACCTATATCCTGAAGAATATCATATATTTTTCTGATTTTGTTTACTGTAGTCGATCATATACTTTATTGTTTCTAAAACTTGCGTTTGTTGATTTTAGGTCCTGTAAGCCCCTTAAACGTCATTTGTTATGTTCTTTGCACTTATTTTATGATTATTATTGTATATATTAGTACATAAATAAGTATATGTTTTATGTATTTATTGTATATATGTAAATAGTATACCACAGATTACCTGCAGTATTGTGTCTCCTTTCTCTCTAAATCCATCCAAAGGTTGTCTTTTAAAGATGGCTTTTAGCAATAAGACCGCCCATTGTGTCACCTCTTGTAAAAAATGTATTTGTAACCCCTTAAATGTACTATATCAGATGAGTAGTTACACACCGATTTTTCTCTTTCAGTCGTCAGTAATTTGACTTTCGAAAGAAGAAGACAAATCGTTGTGTAACTATACAGACGCTATACAACGTTTATTAGAAAGGGGTTAATATTTATGTTGTACGTAATAAAGGGTATTCTATTCAATCACAGTTTAGTAATATTTAAACTTTTGTTTTTGCCACATCACAAGCTAGGCTGTCAGTTAACAAGCTCGTACCGCCCACGTCGCACAAAATAACATCCTTCAGATCCTTGCCATCCTTCAGTCATTGATTTTCACTTTTCGTGGAAGGAAACAGAAAAGCTTGTTATTCCATTAAAGATCAGTGTGAAACGTTACTCGAAAAAATATTTCAAAATTAGAGATACATTTTATTTAAATAATATAATATAAACATTTTATATGGGTCTACACCCATATACAAGAATTATGATTTATTTTCAAAATTTCGAAATAAGAAATAAGATTTCGAAATAAGGGTGTCGAATAACACCTGTGCCTACGCACAGGTGTTATTCTACACCCTTATTTCGAAATCTATAAGCAGGCCACAAATTTAGAATTAGCCGCGCACATGAAAACAGGCCATAAATTTAAGGCCCCTACAAACAGGCGCGACACGCGATATAATCGCGCGCACCGCTAGTTGCGCGACTTGCGGTGCCTTTGTGTCGCGCTCGATTTTATCGTGTGTGGCACCTGTTTGAAGGAGCCTTTAGACCGCGCAAAATGGAGGATTACTAGAATTTATTATCTCAAGCTTGATAGTTGAAAAAATTTTCTCCCATACATCGATATACGTCACGGATAATTCTCCATTTCAAATGTAAGTTATTATTATAAAAAAATAAATAATATGTGATGAAACTACAGAATAACGATTGTCGGAGTGTTTCCCTTACTTGTGCCGCGAGACCTTGTTTTTCGCTAAATTACATGATTCTAGGTCAACGGGAAGTACCCTGTTAAATGTAGGCTTTGATTGCTTAGCGAGTATCAAAATTTGTCGCTAAATGGCCGTATTTTGTTATGGCGTTGACTCGATACCTTCACGTGTTCCTGAGAAAAAGGGTCTTGACAGACTAACAAAGGGACCGACGGACCGACGGACGGGACGGACGGACGGACGGACGGACGGAAATTTCCTTCGTCGTTCCTGTAATGGTTCTGTTTTTTCCTTTTGAGGTACGGAATTCTAAAAATACGTCAATGTTCCAATAACAGCGGATATTTATTGAGTTATTTATCTTTTACTAAAAGCTCCTTCGTGTTTACTTATTTCCCATTTCGCCCTGTCCCACGTATTTTAGGGGCAGAACGGAACGTGAAAAATTATCTGGTGTGCAAATATAAATTAACTAATACCACTGACGAATTTTCTTAAAGAATGCTTGTACAGACGCCAGCACATCAAGCTACCCGAAACTGTCAAATTTTCCCAATCAACTTTGAACCTTATACGACACGCGACACAAAGGCACCGCTCGTTGCGCGACTTGCGGTGCCGTTGTGTCGCGTGTCGTATCGCGCCTGTTAGTAGGAGCCTTCAGGCGTGATCGAGGTCAAGTATATTCAGTAATGATAAAGAACAAAAAAGAACAATAACCTATTAACAGTACAAGCGTCAAGTATGTCAAACGTCTCATTTACTAAATAATCTATCTAACTACCGTTCGAATTGAAAATAAATATTCTACCGCCAAGGCTAGCCGTAGATCGTTATTAATTGAATACGACACCTAACGTCTGCGCCAACGCACTGACTTACCTAACACTAATGACACATGCCGCAAATGATCAAAGATTAATACCGATGTTTTAATTGATTGATTTGTTATCTGTCTTATGCCTAATAAAGTTGTAACTCATAGAAGCAGTCTGTGGTACCTAGAAGTCGATACTTTGATGTGGAATGATGCCCTATGATTCTTTCCTTCAATTTTTTTATATAAATAGTTTACTATATCCATTACGATAGTGGATATATTCCGTTGGATGATAATTTATACCAAACGCGGCGGCATTTTTATATTGGCAACATATTGATAAGACGCCATTATATCGCCCGTCTCCCTTTCGCTTTTGCTATTATAAAAATGCCACTGCGTTAGGTAGATATTATCATCCAACGGAATATACCCACTAGCGTAATTGACCCAGTAAAAGTTAAATAATTTAAGAAGTATAATAATTTCCAACTTTTACATCAACGATAAAATTGTCAGTAATTTTTTCCTATGTAGAACGTTTTAAATGAGATGAAAATTATAATTTTAGCCTTGTAAAACACCGTTAACATCAGTAAAAAAAAATGTTTAATTTCAAAATAAAATTAACTTTTAATTTCAACGCTCGGAGAGCCACAGAAAAGTCTAGTGCATGAATTAACTCAACGCGTTTAAGGCTGAAAACTTAAATTTTACCTGTAGTAAACACGGTAAAAATAAAACAAAAGTTAGCACGATTAAAAGTAATGAAACAAAATTTAGCAACGGTCCAGTTCAGAAGCGCAAGAGCACTTTAAAACACAACCGCCAAGTAATAATTACTTTAATTCACATCACGTAGTTCTCGCAAATCTCGGAATTAAGTAGTAAATTATGTTTCAGTGATGTAACAACAGTCAGCGGAAGAAAAACAGCACGCTTCGGTAATTATAACAATCGACTTTTAAAATAATGTTATCGTAAACTCAGTGGACTATCAAATTGGAATACCCCCTGGTATTCCTCGAAATGCACCAACTTTGAAACGCACCAAAAGTATTCCTCGAAAAAAATAAAATAAAAATAATATTATAATTTTATTTCTCGAAATGCATCAAAAATTAAACATAGAGAAGAGCATGATGGATTCGTAATAAATTATATCGGTAGACGTTTCATTTGGTGCGTTTCGAGGAATACCAAAAATTGTGGGTTCTAAAAAATTAACTTTATGGTGTAGATACGGTGCACTGTGAGAATTTAGCTCTGCTACCGACCTTTGTGACGCAATAACTACTCGAAACCCCTCGTCACTGAGAGGTTAAGTTTCAACATAATATAACATCATGCATGTATACCCCTATGGGTAAGGCAGAGGTACACCCACATTTCACCAATCAAGTCATTTCGTAAGTCCCATGTAATAGGGGGCGGGGGCGAGTATCAATAGACTCGCCCCCTTGTGCCTGGCTGATGGCAATCCATCAACCGGGCACAAATCCATAGTCCGGGCTGCTGCTAAGAAATCCTATACAGAAAATCCCAGTAACAGTTTGCTCGACCCAGGAATTGAGCCCAGGACCTCATGCTGCAGAAGCGCTTGCGACCACTAGACCAACGAAGCAGTCCTGATGGGCAATTCTCGTAATTTTAAGAACGTTCACAGTCTGATCTCAGTCTCAATCTGTCAAAAATACCTCAAATTTCCCTACATTTTGACAAGTTTTTGACATTTGTTTGTCGCTGAGATGACACTGCGACTATTGGCCTTCTGACTTATTGCATCTGGTAACTTGGAAAAAATCTATATAGCTCCTATCATTCGAATTAACAATATAAACAGCCTATAATATCCCCACTGTTGAGACACAGGCTTTTTTTCTGTGAGTGGCAGTGGGCCGTAATCCACCACGCGGGCTCAGTGCGGGTTGGTAGTCGTCACATGCCTTAGAATTTTTCTAGGACATGCCGGTTTCACCACGATGTTTTGCTTCACCATTTTGAGAGCCGTGGTGTTGAAATAATGTACACAAAGTAAAACGCCTGCCTGGCCTACCTAACCTATGACCTACAACTCGCGACCGGTACCATTTGCCACAAGAGCTTCACTCGACCTATCCTCCCATACCTACTGTAATTTGAAAACATTGTAAAAGCCAATTATTTTTAAAAAAGAGTAATCGTGGAGTTTCTTGCCGGCTCTTCTCCATAGAAACGACCAATTGGAACCGAGCACATAGTTTCTGACGTTTCATAACTGCCCATGTAGGTTTATGTGAAATAAAATATTTTGATTTTGATTTTTGACCTATGGAAATGGAAATGTAATTAAAAGGAATGGCATCCAGAATTTGTCGGCCTACTATAATTTCGTGGCTTTCCGAACTACAAAGCCTTTTGGTGTTGTGGTCTCTGCAAACATGGCCGTCATGAAAATACATGTCAACCTCTGATAAACTTGCTTAACTAGGTCCAATGATTGACGTTCGCGTAAATATGTTACATTAATATTTAGCATTACAATCCGTTCTGACGTTTAAACGTGAAAAGGTTACAAAGACGTACAGTTATTTTGCATTTAATATATGAGTAATGGGGGTCTGGATTAATATTTTGTATATTATCTTCAGAGTAATTTTTTTTTACAACATTTAAGTAACAAATCTTTAATAATTTTTAAACAAAATTATTAAAGATTTGTTATAACGCCATTTTCAATGATTAGCACATTAATTATTAAGTTAAGTTAAGTTATTAAGTTAAGTTATATTTATAGCTAGAATGTCACAATATGGCGCAAAATAATTCCTATTCTCAACATTATTTTCACGACGCAAGTTTCGTGCCTGTGGCAAAAAAATAAGTAAGAAGCTGGCAAAAATATTTGAGCGCTGATTTGCTGGATTCGTTCTTTTATCTACTGCTCGTTATATCTCTTGATAAATTCGTTTTATTTATATCTATGTACTTTTGTATTTTATAGTTATTTTCGTGTTAAATAACCCTTATGATGCACCTGCCATGTTTTGTCTCTGCGTTACCGTAGGGTTGACTGGTAGAAAATGCCGCAGGCATTAAGTCCGTCTTTGTAGAGTATTTTTTTCTTGGGCATAAAGTATAAAAAAAATAAAATAAAATTGAAGCAACAAATGACTTGCACCTTTTATTGTAGATTCAACTTATTTTATAACTTAACTATTATAATATTAAAAAGAGAAAAGATTTGACTTTTTGTATGCATGTTTGTTAAGCGTTCACGCTAAAGGTACACATATCAACTCGGAAAGGGATCGTCATCGTATCGCCTTTCGCCTCGCCGTCAAACAGGCGTCAACCTAACGTAATCACGTAACCAAAGCGGATCAGCAGCTCCGATAAACCAACTCGGTTACGGCTAGGCGAGGCCGTGCTTACGGCCCACCGACCGCTGGTTGATGGTGCTGCAGGCAGGCTGCGGTTTGAGAGGGGCAACGGTGGACGAAGAGACGTAAGCTCATGTACGGAGAGACGTAAGCGCGAGGACGACGAGCCGTAAGCGCGGGAACTGCAAGTTGACCACGCACCGCACTGCGGTTCATGAGCTTGTCCCAAGGCGAGGCGATTACGCTACGATTTCAATTAGTGTGCGTTGCAGTAGGGGGTTTCATACAAAAAATACTGAATGGCTCGAGTTGATACGGTGACGAACCCTATCCGAGTTGATATGTGTGCTATGACCTTAAAACGGCTAAACGGATTTCTTAAATATTGCCTGAGATATACTTAAAAGGGGAAGATGTGTCACTTGATCACAGCGCGCGGCCCTGTGTGTGACATGGACACTCACACGCGGACCATCGTCTAAACAGCACATGTCGATACAGTTCAATAATTTCAGTTTTTTTATACGCAACAAAATGCCTTTTTGTGTAATAACATTATGCCCAAGATGCATTGTCAATTAAGCTTTATTCTTTAAGCATTAAAACTGGTCTCATATCAGAATCAATAGTAAATTCAATGCCTAAATACCTTTCTATCGTCTACCTGATCTTGTGCGACGTCATTTTAAATTACATTCGTAAAGCGAGCTGTTAGATACATGCTATTGCACTATTAAGTGAACCGGTTTTGAAATAATATGTATTTGCTACTAAGCCGAACTGTTTATTTGTTGTGTTTGGATTGAGGTTCGTTGATTGGATGTTTCTAATAAGAACAAAAGGTTTTTTAGCTCAATTGATATCCAGAGACCTTCTAGGTACCTAACAGACTTTTTTCTGTTGTTTATTTCATAATTGAGTTTTTGATGATATTATGTATGCTCTGGCGAAGAAGAATTCCTTTGCATGTATCTTCAAGAAACAATATAACCTATCTCGTCTGATAATTGATTATCAGACTAAGATTGTCTATATTGTGCCTTGAACTAACTTTGATTAGCAAGTGCAATATCAACTGTGTTCGTGCAAATAATTTACTCATTCTTTATCCTGATACTGCAGACAGAAGCGACGCGATGGTGCGACGCGATTTTGGTAAAACAATATCCATGAAGTTTTCATAAAAATTGTTTTACTAGAGTCGCGTCGCACCTGTCTGCGGGAGCCATAAGTATACAGTAACCTATTACCTTCCAAATAAAATAAAAATGTCGATATTTTAACACAATTATTTATTGCCCGATGAACAGAAAAATAAATATAATTTAAAGTAAAATGCTCCATACATTTAATTTCCGTATCAAAAGGTTATCACTAGCAAGCAACGTTACAAGTACCGGTGCGATTCAATTCCAAAAACACAATTTGTCTTCCTAATGCCCAAGAGATATGATCTACTCGTATAGCCTCGTAACATATACAATCAATATACAGTTTGTACCACTCACTGACTATACTATGTTCATTTCATGATGATTTGCATGAGAACACGTGTTGGAAGCACTTTTATTGGGCATATTTCCCGATAGCTCTACCTTTAGAATCGTCTAGTCACGAACACAAACAGGTTGCTTCTAGATAAGCGTGCACTATCGTCAACCGTATCATTTATTAACAACAAGTAAAAGGAAAGTAAATATTGTATTTTAATCACGTTAAAAAGCAATATTTACTTTCCTTTTACTTTCAGTACCTACTTCTACAATAATCAATACTAAAATTGAATACACAACTAAGGATTTACGAGTATGTCATGCCACAGCTCGAAAATTTGACAAGTGTCATTTAAATCATCATAAAACGAACAGAGTATAACAACTTTAATTTCACCGTTGCAAAACATTTAATATTTGACTTTCACGCGTCTAATATGCGTTTATCTTTGATGCAATGTCATCAAATCGACAATAACTGGTTCTACGCTGTTTATAACATGATTTAAATATGGAATTGAAATCTCATTTCAATCATATTTTAAACTGGATTGATGGTCTTTGGGACTTCTAATTGCTTAGTAAGCTAGAATTTGTGGCTTTATTTTGTTGCAACAACTGGAGTTGCTTTATTCAGGTCGAATGGAGTGTGTAATAAATTAGTTAAGTTTAAGTAAGTTGATTTAACTTACTTTACATGCCAAACTTTCAACTTAGATTGAAAGATTATGCAGCTCATGTAATGTGCAAACCATTTTGTAAGCCATTTTTATGAAATAGTCGGGTACCGTAGGTTCTGAGTTAAAAAAAATATAAATTATAAATTAGTAAGGTTCAATTTTTAAAATCACGGAAATAAAAGTCACATCTCCACAAATCCTTTAAATTCACCATCCTCGATTCCAATGCCCTAATGGAAATCAGTAACATCCAGCGTTCCAATTTCGAAACTCAATATCCGTTAATCTTTGGCGACCATTAAACGTTAACCCGACTATTTTAAATGTCGGGTAATATGAACCAATGACGTTGGATCACAGTATAAAGACATACAGTACGAGGTCTTCATACAAACGGACGAAACGCGAGCTATACCTACGCGCCTCGACCACGGCATCCGCTCAGCATGCAGACAGTCGCGACTGTGCTGCAGTGACGAACGGACGGTGTGTTGTTTTTTTTAACAATAACCGCGCGATTTTTGCACTAAAAATAAGTTCAAGTACATATTTAATATGACGAGTAGGCTATATTGTGCTGTTTTTGGTTGCATGAATTCGTCAATAACGCATCCAGAGATAACTTTTTTTAGATTACCTGGAAACTCTGAAAGGTAAGACTATAAAATAATTTTTCACACCACCTGCTCGAAAATGTCAAATTATATGTCAAGCAACCTTAACCTAAAGTGAGTCATTAGTGGCCGGGGGCACAGCCGGTCAATAATGTTGTACTGGATTTCATTATGACCCGCTGGTCAATAATGTGATTTGAATTTGGAATCTCACATGCTCAGCGAAATTGGCAGTATAGTACTAACAAACACCCTTTGGTGCCAGAAAGAGCAAAGCTATTCTCGATACCCTTACTACGCGTGGATGATATTCTCGATTTCCTACAAAATCATAACGACTGCTTCTTCATATCGTTGCAATGTTTTCGAAAACATAATATTGTAAGAATAATTAGATAACTACGAACCATTTTTTAAAAGGAATGGAAGTGCATATAACTAACTACCTAGTTCTAAATATGTTATTCTTACTGTTTGTTTATTTAATAAATACTTTGTTTTTGTACTATGGCTATTATTTTCTCACAGTAGGTGTAAAAAGTAGAGTATCCTCCTCTGGGCTAAAGGTGTCTTTGCCTTGGGCTAGCTTGAATCCCTCGCTGCATTCAGGATTCTTGTATTAACTCCCTCGCTTCGCTCGTGAGTTAAACTCTTAATTCCCTCGCTGCGCTCGGGAGTTAAACCCCGAATCCTTCATTGCGCTCGAGATTCAATATGACGCCCGTGACATAAGACACAACTTTAGCCCCTCGGTGCATAATCTACTATTACTTACTTGTAGGTAGGTACATAATGTGTGTATTTTTAATGGATAAGTATTTCATTTTATCTCCCGAAAAAAAGATGTCTGGATTAATAAATGAAGTGAATAGAGTAAAGGAAAGTGATAAACACGAGTGAGGTAGGTAGTTATAGGCGGTTCATGAATCATTAAACGATAGGTACGCTTGTGTTAAAACCTCGGCGCATGTGTGTTTTGTTAGTTTGTATAATTCAAAGTAAAGACGTGGTTTTTATTATTAATAATAGTTGTTTATTGTACTATGTGTATGAATAATACTACAAAAAAATTGGTTGTCTGTAAAGTCGATTTACGGACGATAGTTTAACGTGACAACATCATAACAAAACATTAATGAAATGATTGCATACTTTTATGAATAAAATTAATTATTTTTATTGAATAACTGTTACTGTAATAAGAATAACTGTTTCATGAAATCATCATTCTTTGGACTTACATGGTCTTAGAGAGTTGTGTTGATGACTTTAATGATTATAATTCTGTAATAGTACATTACGATATTAGTGCGTTAAGATGTTATAACCAATACGCACGTATATCGTACGACGTTTTTTAACACATTTGCGAGGAAACAGAAAAAAAAACATTTCACAATACAAGTACAAAGAAAAGAAAATTTGAAAAAAAATGGCGCGAGGATTATTTTCTGCCGTGGCTGCGTGAAAATGTTGGCAAAGACACTAGAGCATGCAGCCAAGTTTTTAAATTACCGAATAAACTGTTTTTTTAATTTTAAATAAAATCAATCTGTGAATGCACACTTGCTTTCCCGCCATTTTAACAGCGCGCTAGCGCTGCCTACTGACTGGCGCCGCGCGGCGATTAGTTCGAAATTTGAATAGCAACAGCGCGCTGCTGCTCACTAGCTGGAGTCGTGCGGCGGCGATCAAAACAACACGCATTTTTATTAAACACTTCCTATTCAATTCACAAAGTATTTTATTTGTTTATATAAAATTATTTATGTACACACAGTAAAATACAATAACAGAACTAAATGGAAACACAAAGTAGGCAAATGTAATTAAAATACTGGAGGCGGGCAGCCCTATCGCATGTTTACGTACCGCGCGGCTGTAGGCATTTACATCAAGGTTACGGCCGAGTAACAATACTGTATTTCTTTATTCTGTGGTTGGATCTAATAGGGGACTCAAATTTACAGCGTTATGTTCCAATTGACCGAGAGGCCGCACCTACCATTGCACACACATAAATAAAAGCTTACATCAAGTAGAGGTGACGAAAAGTTTTAAATTCACGTTGACAATAAACGTTAAGGCTTTAAAATATTTTTTTTACAAAGAAATAATGATATCTACTCTGAAACTCACCATCTGCCTAACCTTTTCTCAAATATATTGGGGTCGGCTTCCAGTCTAACTGGATCCAGCTGCATTGGACCGACTGCCTATCTGACCTCCACATCCCAGTTGTAATACGATACTTTTATTAGGCAGGGTTATTAGAATTTCGGGCTTCTTACTACCCGTAACGACTGTCAAAGATCCACAAAATATCAGCCGGGACCAACGGCTTAACGTGCTTTCCGAGGCACTGACGGGTCTTGATTATGTATAGATGGTCACCCATTCACGGACCAACCGCAACTAATCATTTAAAATGGAGTCCACATACATACACACTTATCATTAAAAAAAACCTATCTAGAACCACTCTAGCCTAAATTATTGAATAGACGCAAATTGTATAAAAAAACCAATTCCTTTACGCATCCCGTGGAAAATACGGGACAATTAAAAAACAATACGGCTAAGTAACAAAGTAATATGGACCTGACCTGATGGAATCACCAATCAACTAATGCATTTACCGACAGCTCGCCGGGATGACGTAAAACGTTTTATAAATGACCCTTTACTCTAATAAGGCTTGTCCGTCTATCGTCTAATAAGGATACCATAAGGGCGTGTTTCGACATGTATGTGCCTACCTATTTTTTGTGGGAAAAATGCTGGAAAAACAAGAAACGGTGACACAAACGACTAGATTGTCAGAGTTTAGCGCTAGTTGGCTTTTTGCGCTAAAAGTTATATTATATGAGGTATGATGCAAACTGTTTTGTCGAGGGAGCGTGGTTATGCAAGTGAGATGAGTGTCTGTGAAATCTATGATTTTTATGATAAAAACCAGCCAAGTGCGAGTCGAAGTCCCACACTAAGGGTTCTGCAGTGCGATTCTGTAATCATCTCACCGTAAAAATTTAGGTGAAGTGAGCGTGGAGTGAGCTGTCAATAGTGTCAATTCCTAGCAAAAACAAACTCACATCACCTATGTTTTCACGGTGAAATTTTTACAGAATCGGCTGGCTGTACTACAAAACGCCGATAAAACAATTTCTTGGATAGATACCTTTTCATTTTTTACTTTATTTTATTTTTATTATTTGTTGTTATAGCGACAGTTGAAATGCACATTCTGTGAAAATTTCAGCTTTCAACCTTTACGGTTCATGAGTGGGCTGTATAGCCCGCTGATAGGCCAACAGACGGACGGACGGACGCAAAGGCTTAATAATAAGGAACCCTTTCGGTACGGAACCCGTCAAAGTAAGCATAGTTTGTAAACATAATCTGTCCATTAGTGGGAGAGAGCATGTTTCATTTGCATGATGGCATTGCTTTACCTAAGATAATACATTATGTACTTATAAGCCATCTATCATGTAGCTCCTCACGACTTTAAAAAAAAATTGCTCGTACTACATATGTACGTACTAAAAGATGTACTACAGTGTGTATGTTTGGTCTAAGTCGCACAGACCAAACATACACACTGTAGTACAATGCGTGCCACGAAAGATGAGACTTGACACACCACGTGGTTTGACATGCGCAGAACACGATTTGAGGTTCTGTTCCGGACGTCATAAGGGCAGCGGAAAGAGCGGGGGAGGCGGGGTCAAGTCTCATCTTTCGTGGCACCCACGCATTGTACATCTTTTTAGGAAAATAATATACATATAGGTACATATGTCCAAGCATCTTCAGCAGGGCAATTGCGTAGAACATTATCAATCGGAATCGGTTTCATTTTGACAGTTCAACAACATTCATTGCGTTATTTACGTGTTGAGCAGACACATTTTTAGAACTTATGAAGCAATGGATTAGCAATTTGCTTCAAAATTATTCAGATTCCGATTAATATTTTGTTATGCATTTAGGGTGCAGGTTCTAATCAATCAATCAAAAAACTATTTTGTTTTTGATTAATATTAAGAGGTCTCACATAACTGCATAAAAAAGAGGGGCTCGTGGGCTTTTGATCGCAGCCGCGCGGGTCGGTCACTGTTAAGGCTCCTGCAAACAGGCGTGACACGAAACGCGACACAAAGGCACCGTAAGTCGCGCAACGAGCGGTGCCTTTGTGACGCGCGCGATTATATCGCGTGTCGCGGCTGTTTGTTGGAGCTGTTAAGCTATGCTTACCGGGGTCGGTTCGTGGATGAGTGAGCATTACAAATCGCGACCCCTCCGTGCCTTGGAAAGCACGTTAAGCCGTTGGTTCTCGCTGTGAAACATCTTAGACAGTCCTTACTACCTGTAAATGCAAAAGTCGAACAACCAGTCTTAACGAAGGGTTACTTATAGTTCGTTGGTTGCAGTAGGTTGTGGAGGTCAGGTAGGCTGTCGCTCAATATATAGACGCCAGTACATCAAGCTACCCAAAACTATAAAATTTTCCCAATCAATTTTGAACCTTATGCCTTAGCGATAAAGTTGAAAATCTATTAAAGAAATTCGACAGATTGTAGTAGCTTGATGTGCTGGCGTCTTTACCAATACTAATATTCAGTTTCATCTGGTTAGACTGGAAGCCGACCCCAAAATAGTTGAAAAAAGGCTAGGCAGATTGAAGTAAGTATGAAGTTGCACGAATGTAAAAAAAAACTTTACTTATTTATAAACATATGAGCAGGTACAACAGTGAGTCAGTTTTTAAATTAATCCTCTTCGGATCGCAGTTTAATCCGGCCAGCTTAGTTGCATGTTACCTATGTATGTCGCATGCCTATGTCATGATACTGTGTGCTCCTACCTTTATTTGTTAAGGGGCTTACAGGACTTAAACGTAAAAAACGCAAGTTTTAGAAATAATAAAATATATGATCGACTACAGTAAACATAATCAGAAAAATATATGATATTCTTCAGGATATATGCTAGGTAGATAGTGTGTTGAAAACATAACACAGATAATTTGATACGATAGAAAAAACTTTCTTTTTACACTCAAAACCATACTTACTAGTATACAATCATTCTGAGGGGCAATTCTACTAATTTTGACAACGTTCACAGTCTGATCTCAGTCTCAATCTGTCAAAAAATACTTCAAATTTCCCTACATTTTGACAAGTTTTTGACATTTCTTTGTCGCTGAGATGAGACTGCGACTAGATTTTGAACGTTTTAAATTACGAGAATTGGCCTTCTGATTTTTTGTCAGATTATTCTACAAGCAACATACAAACACTAGTGTTTTAATTATTTAGACCAAACAATAGTGATTTTTTGTAATTAAATAATTGCTCCATATTTTGCAATAAATTACCAGCGTTGTGTCATCGCGCTTCTCTTTCTTTTCTATGCAGTCCGACAGTGACCGCGCTTTAGGTCATGTAAGCCCCTTAAAGTGCTAGGACTAATGTGCGAGGTTTGAATCGGTAGAAATCTTCGGTTATTAAAGGGGTAGCCCGCGAAATTCAAAATATGGCCTTCGAGGGGTATTACTAGAATTATATGAACTTAGACGGCTGTATTGATGATTTTTATGATTATAATGCATGCACATTTTAATTAACGTACAAACTGACACTGATCTGCAAATTGCAAAAAACATAAGAAACTTTTAATTTCGCGGGCTAACTTACATCTCAAAAACGTTGGAATTTTTTGTGGTTTGGTTGTTACGGCATTGCTTAAAAAGTGAGACAGTTCTTTAAATTATTTACAAAGTTTAAGATAAATGGCCGACACGAAACGAAGTTTATAATGCTCGACAGAATAATATTAGATTACCCACAACAAAACATCATGAGCGAGAACAAATCTTGCGTTGATTAGAAATAACAAACTTTGCTCTACCTACAAAAGAAAAAGAAAATTACAACATTTATCACCCACGAATAATTAGGAAATTTTGACTTAGATATAAAATAAAGATGTCTCTAAATAAAAATCAAAAGTCATTTGTTCAAGTTAGGTTGAGAATCAACACTTTACTAACATCAAAATTACGTGACCACCCCCAAGTGCTTTCGCTGGGAAGAAGACGTTCTAAAAATGAATTTATTTCTTTAATTAAAACCGTATAAAACCAATTACAAGAATTAAAGAGTTTGTACACATACACTTTTTTTATTGCTAAATGGGCCCGTTCTTAACTTCGATGACGCCTGATGGAAAGCGATGGATGAGGTCTATGATGGAACGAGCGTGCCCAGAAGATGCCTAAGGCACTGGAACTCCGACGCATCGACGAAACGCAGCAGGCTGCTTGACGCCGTACTCCGGTGAGAGGGTGGTCGCAAACCAGGCGGGCGTTAGCCTTACCACCACAAGGGAGAATTGGCCAGTCAAATAAGGTGTTGGGTGTGACTGGTCAGGATGCGCCGGGCGCTCGGTACAGTTGAATAACTAGCGGAACAAACTGAGCTACACGAGGAGGCTTCTTCATACATCCCAAAAATGTAACACATAAAAGGGAAAATATAAAAACATCGAGTTCAGGTAAAAAAGTTAACTACACTTTCATAAATCCCTCTCACATTACTTCTGACTTCTGAAATTAATTAATCAATACAATTAGCAGAGTACCTTAACCGCGAGAAAAACTACTTTTTAATCTATACTTAAATGGAACGGTGAAAGGTGACGACACGAGACGACACTCCCTTTTCTAGTTACACAAGAGGTACCGACAAAACTTGTAGCTGCAAGTGTTTCTAATATGGAGCTTTAACACTTCCCGCGAATTCATGCTAAAAATAATTTGAAATGCGAGATAGATCATTCGGATCGACTCGCCGCTAGCGTGTATTTCAAAACACTGGGGGGTCTCGATGTGTTAAGAGTGTTCACCGATCCGTGATTTGACTTTGACAAACGCCGGCAGAACTCGTTAATCAAACGATTTGAATGATTTTTGAAAAATCAATATTTTTAGCCAGCAACCGAACCTGTTGATTTTGACAAAAAAAAAACACACTGTATTATTACACCATGGTCCTTATTAGGGACACTATCAATGTTGTAATAATACAGAGTGTGTTTTTTTATCAAAATCAACGGGTTCGATTCCTGGCAAGAACAATTGATTTTTCAAAAATACAATGATGCAGTTTTAGTTTTCATCAAAATCCTCCTTTGAGTACTTTTCACTATTCCTCATAGTTTTGGATTTGGTCATCCACGCCCACTTGAAAAATTCACCCTGTATAGTATGGAGATAAACTTTACCACCACTACCACCAGAAAGTCATAACAAAAAATACAATTAACACCACAAAACATACAATGCTTAGCTTTATAAAATAAAGCGCCTTATAAATCACTACCGACCAATTAAAACCAAATATACTTTTTACTGCAAACGCCTAATACCCATAAAAACGAATACTAAAAATACACATCCATTCATACATAAACATTAATCTAGCGTATAACGGGCAACGTAGCAGTCTAACTAGTTCGCAATGGGCGTTAAAACTCACGCATCGACAATCAAAAGTATATCGGGTTTCGTAAATAGAGCAATATTGCTTACTTTAATGAGTTCAAAATGTTTTACGATTATGACATTTAGGAGTTGAGTAACAAACTGGTTTTGAGAGTCAGAATTCATTCATCGCCTCTATTCGTACCTTTCCATCTTCTCGTTAATAATTGTTCTGTCTATCGGAATTGTATTAAAAAAAATGGATTCTCCCCATTGTAATTCGAATAAGTTATTTACGATGATGCAATAAACACGATTTTTTTTAAAATTTGCTGTTAGATGAAAGTAGGCGGCCCCTATGCCTAGTCAACTCTCTATATCTTCCCAAATGACACCACGTAGTGAAAACGGGAGCAGTGGTGGCCCAGTAGTATCTGCTCCGACTCACGAATTGTAGGTCGTTAGTTCGAAACCAGGCACGCACTTTATATTTAACTAGCACCGATCCGTGGTTTCACCCGCGTAAGTTTCGATCCTGTAGGAATATCGGGATAAAAAGTATCCTATGTATTAATCCAGGAAATGGTCTATATGTGTGCCAATTTTCATCCAAATCTGTTCAATGGTTTACGCGTGATTGAGTAACAAACATCCAAACCTCTTCACAAACTTTCACATTTATAATATTAGTAGCATTTCATCTCCACTACTCTCAAAACGGTGAAGGAAAACATCGCGAGGAAACCAGCATTTCGAAGACATGTGACATCTACCAAGCGGCACTAGGTCCGCTTATGGTCCACCCACTTCCTTTTACAGAGAGGAGGCCTTTCTCCCAGCAGTAGAAACATTATAGGCTGCGTAGTATATTTAGCATTTTTCTTCTTAGCATGTCGATAGCAATCTAAATGGATTCGGCCTAGAATTCGGTTACTTCTTTGGCGCCATCGCCAGCATCCACCAGTTCCTGTAACGTGCAGCTGACAGGACCACGCAGGACACGATATTAAGTGTCCCATCGTTTGTGGAATAGCACCGCATTTACACTCCAAGGCGGAGTCGTCTATAAATCTCCACCTCGACATGTTTTCCTTGCTTCGGCCAACCTGGGACCGGAGTCTGTTTAAAGACTTCTAGGTCACCCAAGGTAACTCATTTCCAGGTGGGAGGTGTTCAGTGGGTGGGATGAATGGTTTAGGTAAGGAAGCACTGTCTCGCCACAGCTTCAGTCTCTCTTGTGATGGTTCGCCAGTGAGTGGGACGATTATCCGCGCTGTCGACAATATGTACCTACGTTTTGGACTTGTCACTCGGGACATTGTACCCCAAAAACTAAATACCAAAAGCTCTCGATCATAAACGGAGAAGGTAACACAACTTCGGCAGTACGGTCATAAATCTGAAACGAGCTTAACCTTTCTCTCAATCAACACCCACTAAAATTCAATAACGCATCGTACAGAAATTATTTTGGCACAATTTTCTCATTAAATCGCTTATCAAAATACATTTCATACAAAAATAACCTCTATACTGAGGTGTACGTACGTTTTGTATTGCGCAGAGAGCCAGCGTTCTATTTATAAGAGCCGATTGTGTTCGATATTATGACAGGCGATGTCAAACGCTAGAGGGGGTGTGAACTGTGTACCACGTACGAATGTCCGCATGTACAAGCTCTAGTATTGTTGTCGATAAAATGAATGTCATCGGTGCAATATTAACGTGAGTGCCGGAAATTGAGTACAATAATTAAGAAATCATTTATTAGGTTTTTAACTGGACCAGGCAAACGAAGTTAATTATGTTTACCAGAGGAGACGAGTTTAAAACTAAAATCAATAGATAGGACTGAGAGTTCAATATAGTCTGGCTGGATGAACGACTTAATGAGGTCTTAGATTAGATACCCTGCTAAGTTAATTCGATTTATGTCACGTACAAAATTAACAAGAATATTGGTTAAACAGCTGCTTCAAATATTCCAAGTGTTAACTATCATGCAGAGCATAATGCGAACTAACACAAGCACGAATTTAAACGAACTCACGTCAAATTAATTTCTCAAACCGAAACCAACTAGCTTTTTAAAACAAATCCATCATTTGATATACTGAATATAATTTTAGAAACCTCGTCAGTAAACGGAACGTTCCAAACAAACAGAGGTACGATGCAAACGGTTCAAATTGTCAATCTAGCGCGGTCTGCAGCGACCTAAAATCAAGCGGAAAATGTCAACATGAGGTCACGTGCTGCCTCAAACAACGGTTTGCGGTATGCTGGTTTTCCTGGGAGGATGGATTTGACCTTTGGTTTGGGTAGAGAGGACGATGATTGCTGTTTTACAAAGATTATTGGGCTGAAGGTGACGAAAATTATGAAAATAAAGTGTGGTCTATTTATTCAAAGTAAATCTCATAATCTTGAACTTTTATGGCATTAAATTAGGCATTATAAAATTGTCTATAATTATATAAAATCTATAAAAAGTCTATAATGTTGTCTTAAAATAACATGGATTACAATTTTGTAAGCTAACACTAATATATATACACAAGTATATAATTTATTGTTAAGCTTGGCCCAGTTTGCACTTCCGACGTTTGGCTCCCAAACTGGAACGGGCTGGGGCCGCCTTCAAGCGGCTCCTGCCCAACCTGAGGGGGCCAAACGCCTCCTGCCGGAGGCTTTACGCGGGGGTCGTGCGGTCCATGGCCCTATACGGTGCCCCGGTGTGGGCGCGTTCACTGCGGCGGCGAGCCGCCCATTATTTGAACGCGCCCCAGAAGGTGATAGCCACAAGGCTGATCCGGGGCTACCGCACGATCTCGGGCGAGGCGGCAAGCCTTCTTGCCGGACTGCCGCCATGGGATCTGGAGGCGATAGTCCTCGCGCGCCTGTATGAGTGGCGCGCGGAGGCACTACGCCGGGGGGAAACTCCGCTTCCGCAGCAAATCGCGGCGGAGCGGACGGACCTCCGGCGCGATCTCATGGCGGCATGGAAAGAGCGACTGTCGCAACCCAGCGCAGGGCACGCCACGATAGCGGCGGTAAGAACCCTCTTTGAGGAGTGGTTAGAGAGGCGTCACGGCGCCCTCACCTACCGCCTGACGCAGGTCCTCACCGGACACGGAAGTTTCGGGAGGTTCCTGCACATAATCAGGCGGGAGGAAATGCCCGGGTGTCACCATTGCCAGGATCGCCCAGAGGACACGGTGGAGCACACGGTGGAGGTCTGCCCCGCTTGGGCGGAGCACCGCCGTGTCCTCGTTGAGGCGATCGGCAGCGGCGGCGACCTCTCGCGTCAGGGCCTGGTTCGAGCCATGGTCCGGGGCGAGAGGGAGTGGGGGGCAGTCGCCTCCTTCTGCGAAGCAGTCATGCTAGCGAAGGAGGCGGCGGGATGGATGAGGGAGAGAGCCTCCCGTCCCAGCCGCCGCGGGAGACGCTCCGGGCGTCGGGAGCCGCGCGACGACTCCCGGCCACCGTAGGCGCGGGCCTGCGGGCGGAGAGTAATGGGTAGCTCACCGTCCGATCAGGACCAGGCCCGTGCCGGACGGCGCGTACGTGTTCCACGCGCGCCTCAAAGAGATGTCAGCAACAATGGAAGGGGCCCGTCAGGGCCGAAGCCTGCCGGGTCAGCGGGATTGTCCGAAAGGGTTACCGCTGGCCCGGAACATAAAGGGCGAAGGAAGGAACACGGGTGGGTTTTAGTCAGTAAGAGTCTGACACTCCCTTCCGCTCCACCCAGAGCGGGAGGAGTCATTTGATGATTTCCCATCCTGAAAAAAAAAAAAAAAAGCTTGGCCCAGTTCTTCTAATTAAGTGTATCTATTGATAGATTATTGAAAACTTCAGAAGAATCTACTGAAGTTTGTTTATGAAATTTTCACTTTTTTTTTAAATCTGAAACATTTACTTATATTAGAATTCTTTAAAATCTTGTATATTATAAGTATTAGGCTGTTTGGTCAGCGGGATTGTCCGAAAGGGTTACCGCTGGCCTGGAACATAAAAGGCTAAGGAAGGAACACGGGTGGGTTTTAGTCAGTAAGAGTCTGACACTCCCTTCCGTTCCAACCCAGAGCGGGAAGGGTCATTCGATGATTTTGCATCGTCAAAAAAAAGGCTGTTTTTGTATTTCACACTAGATAGATTTGATATTAAACAAAATATCATTAGTACCTTCTTATCTACAGCTTTTGAATTTGAATATTATCACACAGTGACTGATTTTTGCTTGTCAATATTAAAATAGTTCATTTCAATTATATAATAATAATAATAATAAATTTATTAAGGTACATAAAGGTTTTGTAGTACATGAGGGGACTAGAAAGTATGCATTATTAATAACATGGTGTAGGTACAACGAATTGTTGGGTGAATCGCTGTTCTCCTAGCTAGATTACTGAGTAATCTGTATTTAGGAGAGACAGTTTCAACTCCCTATTTGAGTATCACAATAATCATGTATAATACTTATGAGCAAAAATCTTAAAATTCAATAAAAACAAATTAGAATGAGAAGTGGTGTGGTGAGTCGAGTGAGTGCGTCTGTGTGTATCTGTGAGTGTGTGCATTTGATTGTAGGACATAGGGTTACCTTTATGTAGGTGTCAATAAGTAATTTTCAGTCTCGTCGTAAGTTTTATTTAGGAGGAATGCACGAAGGGCGATTTTGCATTAGCTGAGTGGTAACTTATAGATATCTAAGGACGCGTTAATTTTATTGTACAAACAAGGGCCAAGATAGTAGAAAAATCTTTTAGTGTATTTAAACTGAGTTTTTGGAACCGTACAAATCATATCTTTACGTCGTTTGGTAATAGTAATAAGAGGGGTTTTTAAGTGTTGAAGAAGAATAGTTTGCAGAATGAAATGTTGCCTTATGTTGAGGACCCCACAATTTTTGTAAAGTTCTGAGGTTGGAAACAAAATAGGTCGAAATGTTGCTATTTTCAGTATAGCTCTGTGGGACACTTCCAAAGGTTTTAGAGAAGTTTTTGTTGCGCCACCCCAGCAGCTAATACAATAAGTGATAATAGATTGACATAAGGCGTAATATACATTACGAATAACAGACTGCTTAGCGACGTGTCGAAGGGTTTTAAAAATATATATTAGTTTTCTGACCCTGCCTGTTACCAAGCTAATATGAGTTTTATAATTCAAGTATCGATCTAAAGTTATACCTAGATACTTAATATATAATTCCTTAGCAACCAAAAGCGTTGGGATAACCAAAAAAAAACGATGGATCGAGTGTTTGAATGATGATATGATAAGAAAGGGGTTGACTATCTAGATAACGCCTAAATATAGATTTTGAAAGGACTCTGATATAAATACGAGATATTGAGGAATTTCAAATTTCTATAGAAAACTTATTTTTCTCATAACTCGTCTTTAAATCAGTGTCCATTCAAAATATACTCGTATATTTGGGTACCTAGATATTCTGTAATCCAATCGGAATAAATACACACAACATTAAGAATATGTTTGACTTACAAATTATTTTGGTATTACGTTTGTAAGTACCATGCATGCTCCGCCGGCCCCTTAAGGGCGGGGGAGAATGGTGATAATTTAGCCAACCGATAACATACATATAGTATGTTACCGAGTATATGTATTATAGTATTGTATGGCTAATAATCATTTTCCCTATATAACAAGGATAAGTATAAAACATGCGAACGTACTACTAAGAATAATTCAAATTAAAAGGCGCAATTAAAAAAAAAAAATTAGTCGTGTCCATCTTAAACCAAGTTTAGATCAGCAAAAGAACCAGTCTCACCAACTTTCCTTTGATTGCGTTTATTAACTTAATTAAGCTCGTTAAGAAATATATACCTTCATAAAGCGTTGGTGGTAAAAGCATCCATAATATTCAATTATAAAAAAAGTATTTCGGCTGTTTTTACAGATGTTGGACTTCATTCTTTTCATGGCTCGTTTCCAATCATACGTCATTTCGTATTAAATAAAGGTGAGGCATTAATACTTGCACGATTGGTGAGCATGTTCGACGTTTTGTCAAAGGTCTTATGTTGCTTTAAAAATATATATATTTTTTTAATTTGTCAATTGGTAGCATGAGCTGTCATGTTATAAGCGATGTGAACACTTGAAGTGCTAAGAACGAAAAAAAGAACAGGCGCTTATACACCTTTTTTGTTTGTATATTAAAAAAGTCTTAAAATTATGTAGGTAGATAATATTAGAACAGTGGTGGCCCAGTGGTAACGGTTGCGACTTACGAGTAGGTCGTAGGTTTGAACCCCGACAGGCGCTTTACTTTGTGTAAATTATTTCATCACCACTGCTCTCAAAACGGTAAAGGAAAACGAAACCGACGTGATGAAACCGACATGTTCTAGAACCAAAAATTCGAAAACATGTGACATCTACCAACCCGCACCGGACCCGCGTGGTGGATTACGGCCCACTCTCTCTCACACAGAGGAGGCCTGTGTCCTAGCATTGGGAATATTATAGACTGATTATGTAGGTATTATTAATATTAATATTGGTTATCGACCGCGTCACCAAGGTTTTGAAAATAGTTTCTATGATTTTTTGAAACAATGAATTCAGTACATGATTCTAAACCCTGTGGCGTGGAATTTTTTTACCGGTTTTCAAAAAAAAACTGTTGTTTTATTAAAGAGCAATTACCTATACAGTCAAAATGTACAGGGCAGAAAAAAAAAATTAATAAGGGTCGAATAATATCAACGCCCCCTGCGTTTATATTTTTCGTCGGTTGATGATTTTTTTTTTTGAATAATATACTAAATCTATGGTAACAGCTTGCGCGTCGATGCACTGCGCACTTTTACTATAGGTGGTACGGATACCACCTATAGTAAAAGTGCGCAGTGTTGCATACCCCCACCCTATTTCAAGTTAAACCAATATTAAATTTATTTCAATGACAATTAAGTTGATTTCAGAGTGACTTGCACTATTGAAAAAGTAATAAAAATGTTTGAAGTTGTAGCGTAAACTGAACTTTATTGTGTAGGAGTTAAAGTTATTTTTCCATTAATTCATATTATTATTACTGCTATTTTTTAAACTTTTTTCATTTTTGTTTACTAGATGCTACTGATGATAAGCTTTATTCGATTATACCACCAATCATTTAATTAAAATAATCGATTTTCTTCCTACACTTTCGTTAAATAATATTCTAGTTGTTTTGTTCTAAATAAGTCACTCCGATAAAGTTCTTGAGAGCAATCTTAAGATTAACTTGCAAAAGTTTATTCAATTAGATGTTGTTTGTAAAGAAAATTCTTAAGGATTTCTACGAAACTTTAAATGAAGAAACAGTGATGTTTATTTTTAAATAAACATAAAAAATTTAATGAGCCTTCATTTAATATAACTAGGTACAAACTAGAACTCAACGACTCATCATGGAAGAAGAATATTTAAAAACCATAATGAGACAAAACCACCACCAGAATATATTCACGCTGACATATGGAACTGACAGCAGTGGTAACGGCCGTAACGAACTTCGAACCCAGAACCCTTTTTTCAGGATGGGAAATCATCAAATGACTCCTCCCGCTCTGGGTGGAGCGGAAGGGAGTTTCAGACTCTTACTGACTAAAACCCACCCGTGTTCCTTCCTTGGCCCTTTATGTTCCGAGCCAGCGGTAACCCTTTCGGACAATCCCGCTGACCCGGCAGGCTTCGGCCCCATAGCGAGCCCATTCTCTGTTGCTGACATCTCTTTGAGACGGTGTAGACAGAAGTAAATTATGACAATAAAACTTATGTGATGCAAAGATATTATAGTCGTATGGATGTAATGTAAGAAAAATGTAAGAAAAAAATTACTGAGGGGTCCGTGGCTAAATAATAACAGCCGCACAGGTCGATCGATCAGGTTTAGCTACGCTTGCCGCGGTAGGTCTGTGGATGGGTGACCATCTTTACATACCGTGACCTCTCCGTGCCTCGGAAAGCACGTTAAGCCGTTGGTCCCGGCTGTCATTCGTGGATTTTTGACAGTCGTTACGGGTAGTCAGAAGCCCGAAAGACTGACAACCAGTCTTACCAAGGGGTATCGTATTACCCAGTAACTGGGTTGTGGAGGTCAGATAGCCAGTCGCTCCATGTAAAATACTGGCATTCAGCTGCATTTGGTTAGACTGGAAGCCGACCCCAACATAGTTGGGAAAAAGCTAGGCAGATGATGATAGTCGTTTTATTTTGTGTTCATTATTTCATCACCACTGCTCTCAAAACGGTGAAGGAAAACATCGCGAGGATACCGGCATGTCCTAGAACCAAACATTCGAAGACATGTGAAAACTACCAACTCGCACTGGGATCGCTAGGTGGAGTACGGCCCACTTCCTCTAACCGTGAGGAGGCCTGTGTCCCAGCAATGGGAACATTACAGGCTAATTATGCATGTGAGCAACCGTAACTGTCAAACAATTGAAGGTAGTAACGGCTGTCCATTAATCACATGAGGCTCGAAAGAGGGGGGGAGGGGTCCATAAAAAATCACAAAATATCACAATGGGGGAGAGGGGATGTAGTAATATATCACGTGTATTTATTTTTTCAAAAACAACCTGCAACCTTTCTGTCTACCTCTAAACGTTATAATAAAATTAGATGATTATACTTATACTTACCTGTATTTTATAAATATAAAAAAAAAAAATAAGTTTCTTTGTAGGTACTAAAAAGTACACGTGATATAGGGGGGAAGTCTTAAACCTCACCATGTATCACCAAGGAGGACGGGGGAGGGGTGGTTATTAAAAACTGCCAAAAAAAACATTAGTAGTATTATTAGTGATTAATGGACGGCCTCGTTGACAAAAACGCAAAATCGTATGCATGCGACCGACGCGCGACGTCACACACCAATCATTTGCACAAACCTATATTCGTCTCCGCGAATATGGTTAAATATGCACATACTAATCTATAAACGCCTACGTGCTGTAAGACAGTGCGCACAACAGAGCAAAACGGTTTCGTCTGTTGTAGGCAGAATCATTTATTTATTTAACTATTTAAGTACACACATAATTATAAACAGACGAGAAGAAAGTAAAGGTTCCTTCAAACGGGCGCGACACGCGATAAAATCGCGCGCGACACAAAGGCGCAACAAAATACATAAAATCAAAAACAATTCTCAAATATAAATATACAATACTAGCTTCTGCCTGCGACTTCGTCCGCGTGAAATCTATTGTTCCCCCGACCCACCCCGTCGCATCGTATTGCCTGCCCGCGCTATTACTTCGTTTTTGCTTAGCGTTCTCTCTGGCTTTTTTCTTTTTGCTCGGCTCCTAAGGGTCACAGCGTGATGTTAAATAGCCTATAGCCTTCCTCAAGAATTGGGCTATCAAACACAAAAAGATTTTATCAAATCCGACTGGTGGTTCCAGAGATTACCCCCTACATACAAACTTTCAAACTTTACCTCTTTATAATATTACTATAGTTAAGAATATACTTACATACTTTTTACATCCATGTTTTGTCATGCCAAGACAATTTTGTTGCGAGTGACATGGTTGTAATAGATCGATAGTCTGTCTCAAGACATTCTTGGCTCAGGTGTACCGAGCTTATGTATTGTCTTCAGTAGCTTGTCAGTACAAAATATCACTTCTTTACATACAATGTGTTGTTGCATTACGTTTGACATCATTTAGTAGCATTCTACCATTGTTATGTGACACATGATATTCGTCAAGTATTAAACTTCGCTTCGCTTTGTGGTTTATTCTTAGGAACTGGCTCGACCGGTGTAGCCTTGCATCTAGGTAGATGGTACGAGGTGAAACATTGTTAGTCCAAATTGCATCATGAGTCACTCAATATCGACACAGGTTTATTTTCTTTAAAGAAAATCTTCTGTTGCCATGGATTCAGTAGGTACCTACATGATTCTGAACGTGTGTTGATATGTCATGTGTCATGTTATGAAATTGTTCGTCAGTTTATCAGGGGAGTTTTTTTTTTATGTAACTACAAATTTACGGTTTTCGGATTTTTTCCTTTACTTGTGTTACATGACCTTGCTTCTTGCCGAATCCCATGATTCTAGGTCAACGGTGCCGGACTTAAAGAATAGCATCACCCCATACTTCCCGTGGGTGTCGTAAAAGGCGACTAAGCGACCGGAGGATGGGCAGCAGCGTTCTCTATGCTTTCCACCACCATACCATACTGCGATCGCCAACCCGCCTGCCAAGCGTGGCGATTATGACAACCCCCCTTTGGGGGAGGCCTATGTCCAGCAGTGGACGTCTTTCGGCTAAAATGATGATTATGATGAGGTCAATGCGAAGTATATACATTTTGATTCCCTTGAGAGTGTCGAAATATACGTTTTTTGCGGCATAAACGGCCAAATCTTTTTTTTTTACGTGAACTTAGAAGTTTCATTTTTTACAACTTCAAGGAACCGTAGACCTGAGTATAATATGATGTTAATTAATTTCAACTAGATAACTCCACGCGTTCCCGCGTTGCGCGTGAGATAAAGGTTCTTGACAGATAGACAGACGGACAACAAAGTGATCGTATAAGGGAAGAACCCTTATACGATCACTTTGTTGTCCGTCTAATGCATGCCATAACTATATCGAATCTCATTTTTGTCTATCGCGCTTGTATATCATATTCTCTGCAAATTGAGAGGTTTGGCTCTTGTGATACAGGACCTCCTAGTACAAGAGCCAGGACCGCGCTCATGTTTGTGTCTTGAAGTGAAAATAAACAAATTATTTATTGTTATTAAAGGGTTCCGTTTTTTCCTTTTGGGGTACGGAACCCTAAAAATCAGATTTTTTTGATAACTGACGTAAAATTTCTGCGTTAGGGGCCAAGATTACGAAGAATTACGAAGATTAAGAAGGGGCCCGTCAGGGCCGAAGCCTGCCGGGTCAGCGGGATTGTCCGAAAGGGTTACCGCTGGTCCTGAACATAAAGGGCTAAGGAAGAAACACGGGTGGGTTTTAGTCAGTAAGAGTCTGACACTCCCTTCCACTCCACCCAGAGCGGGAGGGGTCATTTGATGATTTCCCATTTTGACAAAAAAAAGGGGTCAAGATTCATGTGCTCAATCAATTCATGGTTATAGTTAGCGCTTCAGTTTTCCCGTCACCCTGTTTGTCATTTATTTCTTTTTCTGTTATTTTCTGTTATTTATTTCTATTTCATAATTATAATATTACTAGCTGCGCCCCGCGGTTTCACCCGCGTAAATGTCGATCCCATGGGAATATCGCGATGAAAAGTATCCAGGGTGTCAGCTACCTCCATACAAAAAATTTATCAAAATTGGTCCAGCTGTTTGAGCGTGAAGAAGTAACACATATATAAACACACACACACAAACACACACTACAAACTTTTGCCTTTTTAATATTTGTGAGATTACTGACAATAATTGGTGGTGGTTTTTTTTCTAAAAAGGAGACATAATAGAAATTATTGTAGGATAAAAAAATATTAATAGAATTTGCCATTTCCATATTTGCAGCTAAAGAGACAAAATCTATATATCCATACTAATAATATTATAAATTCGAAAGAAACTTTGTCTGTATGGGTCTAAACAGACGGACTGCATTTCAGCTGCACCATCGCAGTTTTTGACTTAACTGCTTCGGAACCTAGTTAAGTCAACTGCATCCAAACTGCGACTTTGCAGCTGGCATGCGGTTCAAATGCAGTCGGTCTGTTTAGACCTTTCACTGGAGACTTTTTACTCCTAAGTCAGTGAACGGATTTCGATAAAAATTGACAAGGAGATAGATAGCATCCTGGGGAAGGACAAGAGCTACTTTTTGTGTCGTTAACACGTTCCTTTGGTATAATTTCCGAAATCCACGCGACCGAAGCCGTGAGCAGAAGCTAGTAAAAACGTCAGCACATCAAGCTACTACAATCTGTCAAAATTCATTAATAGATTTCCAACTTTATCGCTAAAGCATAAGGTTCAAAGTTGATTGGGAAAATTTTACAGTTTCGGGTAGCTTGATGTGCTGGCGTGGCGTCTGTACAAAGATATTTCATAATGTGATCAAATGATTATGTAGGTACGTGTATATTTTAAAATGTTAATGAGTCATCAAATTAGTTAATTAATTATTCGACACACATTGATATTTTCATGTGCTGCAATTTAATGGATTATGTTCACAATATTGGTTATATTGAAATTAAAACTGATTTCAATATTATTAATGAAGGCATACCTAATACGGATTGTAGTATAATTACTTATAATATTATCACAGGGGCTTGGAGGCTAAGTAATAACAGCCGCACGTGTCGATCGCTAAGGTTAAGCTATGCTTGCCGCGGTTGGTCTGTGGATGGGTGACCATCTCTACATACCAAGATCCCTCCGTGGCTCGGAAAGCACGTTAAGCCGTTGGTCTCGGCTGTCATTCATTGATCTTTGACAGTCGTTACGGGTCATCAGAAAAACCCGAAAGTCTGACAACCAGTCTTACGGGGTATCATAATCCAGTAGCCGGATTTTGTAGGTCAGATCGCTCCATGTAAAATACTATTAATATCCAGTTGCATCTGGTTAGACTGGAAGCCAACCCCAACATTACGAAAAATACTAGGTAGTTTGATGATTTATCGTATTGAAATAACAGATAGCTATTTTCAAGATGGTATTTTTATAGCTTTCTTCGTTACACCACGATTTGAAGATCTAGTTGTGGTCTTTTTAAGTTTCCGTACCCAAAAGGTAAAAACGGGACCCTATTACTAAGGTCTGTCTGTCTGTCTGTCACCAGGCTGTATCTCTTGAACCGTGATAGCTAGACAGTTGAAATTTTCACAGATGATGTGTTTCTGTTGCCGCTATAGCAACAATTACTAAAAACAGAACAAAATAAATATTTAAGGGGGCTCCCAAACAACAAACTTGTTTTTTTCGGCGTTTTTGCCTTGTGATACGGAACCCTTCGCCAGGCCGGTTTTTTTTAAGAAAACCGCTTGATTCGTCTAAATCTATCACTCTTACGCTTACCACGTTACCTTATCTATTCGTTCAAGTGCAAGTCTATTAAAAATATAATTGATTTCAATTAAAACAGCTTCATCAACAACAACAAAAATCCATGATCGGAATATAATGTGTGACCTTTAAAAACTAATTGAGCGAATGCAGTAAATTATCCAATTTAAACGACTCGGCTGCAATTAACGCGCTATGCTGGATTTCATCTGTGTATTGCGAACTTGATTTATGGAATACTTCTATAATTGTTTCATTGCAACCTTTTGTTTTGAGTGAAATTATTTAGCGGAATGCTGAAATGAAGGATGAATTTAATTTTGTTGTTTTTAATTCAGTCCAGGCCAGTGCCATCCACACTGATTCGATGGCGTTATATGTATAGTATACGTGATCTCAGACTGAGGATGCGACAGCTATATTGTAATAGCGGAATTAAACAGTTGGACCAAGGTATGGAGGCCAGGGGGCCTAAAAAGGCCACATTGGCAGAATCATAAAAGGATAACATTACGAATGATAATATGGCAAAGACAGTCCGTGTTTTTCTTTTTTTTGCTGCACTACGTAGGTATACACAAAGAGATTGGGATGGGATTTGAATTGGATTGAATGGTATTTTAGCACAGACAAAAAAAAATAACTGAAAAATCCTTCACCAATGGGATTTGATACGATTAACTTAACAGTTAGTTAACTGTTAATTAATCACGTTACCAAATTGGATTTAATCATTTTAATGTAATCTCAGTAATTAGTCGCTATCACCAAACATTCCGCCATAATTCCATTGAGGTTCGCTAATCATGTTACAGATCGATCTTTAGTCTGAAAATTTGGTTAAATGTACGTGCAGGTAGGTGTTTATAGTCTGTCTGAGCTAAAAATAAGTGTTTTAAAATCTGTTAGTCTATAGGTGAACTCAATATAAATAGATAATTATGTTAGATCCAGTTGATTATTTATTTAGATAGGCTTTATTCGCATGTTGTTTAAATCAACGCGTTGAGCAATATAAAAAGACCCTTTGGTGCCTACTATTATATTTCCGTTCGTTCTCACTAGTTCGATTCATTAGTACGATCGTCGAACTAGTGAGAATTTTTTTTCTTAATTGTTGGACCGTCAAACTACTGAGATTTTTTTCTAATGATTGAACTAATGAATCGATCTAGTGAGAACAACCCTATATTTCGTATGCCTGTGATTTTGAGGTCTACTGCCGAACCACAAATAATAAAATTCTTTTCTAACATGATCTCGAAACAAGCTCCCAACCTTTAAATAACAACATGACTGTAGGTGCAAGACTTGCTGCCTTAACGTCAAAACATTGCATTGTCTGCTATCAAGTGAAGGCGGGCGCACCTCTTTATATGGCCGCTTGATTCAAACCGACGCAATTACTCCTTTGATAGTTCATACATACGTAACATTAAGCTAGCGATCACCAACAGGTTATTTGTAGATACAATTAGTGTCAAAGCTCTATTTGAAATTGGAATTGGTGTGGACTTTGATATTTAAAATTGATAAAACTGTATTTGGTGCTCCGGCTAATCACAACAAATCGGCATTGACAATATGCTTATAAGTGATTGCCATTTCTGTACAAAGTTTACTGCATAATATTATATCCTTTGCAGAATATAGTCCTCTCTAATCTCTATATGATGAAACCCCCTTTATATATAGGTATATAAAGATATACATAGATGGGGGTTTCCATCATTCATCAATTAAATCTGAGTTCAATACACAGAAAAACATAAGCATCTTTGAGCCCTGCGAGCAATATTCACTGTGTTTGTAATAACGTTGGCGTAGCACGGTGATGTCAAAGGCCTGACAGCTAAGCACACGCAGAACATGGATTTAAAGGGCTTACATGACCTAAAGCACGATCACTGTCGGGTTGCATAGAAAAGAACGAGAAGCGCGATGACACAGCGCTGGTAATTTATTGCAAAATATGAAGCAATTATTTAATTACAAAAAATCTATTATTTGGACCAAAAAATTTAAAAAAGTTTTAGAATGTTGCTTGTAGAATAATTTGACAAAAAATCAAAATGATTGTATGTATATTAGTATGGTTTTTTATTTTAAAAATAAAGTTTTTAGAGGTATCTTCATGATTTTTTCTGTCGTATCAAATTAGTTATATTAAGTTTTCAACACACTATCAACCAAGCATATATCCTGACAAATATCATATATTTTTCTGATTTTGTTTACTGTGGTTGATCAATTACTTTTATTGTTTCTAAAACTTGCGTTTTTGCGTTTAGGTCCTGTAAGCCCCTTAAGAACAATTATAGTTAGCTCCACTTCTTTCCTTGCTTTGCTTTTCCTAATATTCTTACAAAAACATTCATCAATAAAGGAAAACGTGCTTACGTTTGAAATTGCTCCATCGCAATAGATCAATAGGAGCGGGTTCATTCTCGCTACAGTTTACCCTCCAGCGGTTTGTGTCGCCTAAACTTAATTGTGTTTGAAACACGATTAACAAACTTTGTATCCGTTTAATTTACTATTGAGTTTGCATATTCTATCATAATGGTTGTATTGCCAATTAATTCGCCTTGTTGTGCGACATTTAAGCATGTGTATGTGCAGATTTATGAAAAGGAAGGATGGCTGCGTTCTTGCCATATTTTATCCTATGCGAGTAAATATTGTCATAGCCTGATATGGTATCTTCTGTCTTGACTATTATCCCAATTAATTTGAGGTCAGTCCTCCTAGTACTACTGCGCCACACAGTAAGGTTGTCTCTTTTGTTGAGTTGCTCGCTATAATGTCATTTTTAGCCATTAGCGATTTATAGCATAGTTATATAACAACATAATATTGTCATCAGTAAAAAAGGTTTCTGACGTCATTATTTATCTACCTTACTATCAGAGAATATGTACTGTTATTAGTTGTATGTAAGTAAACGACCATGTTTCAATGTAAGCGTGAAGGCTTCATATGTCAAACAAAAAAATAAAGAAACCATGAATCGCCACGTGTTGCTAAACAAAACTTTCCATACAACACGCCTTCTAACATGGACTTCAATATTATTATCAGCGACAAGCTGGTAAAACAAAACTACAAACACATTCGATTAGTGATACATCACGGTTATCCGATAACACGCTATCGCTTAGTTATCACTTATCTTCATGACGTCATCGAGGTAAACGCGTAATCGCAGACGGCAGATAGAACGCCAGATTTTGATAATCGCTGACGATGAGAGAGGGCGACGCTCGGCCGAGTTTGTTACACATATTTTAGGAGAACACATAATTATTTATCCATTACTAGTTGCGCATCATTGGCTTTTGAAATGTTTGCGGTAATAAAACAGCAAGAGTTGGAATGAAGCTTTAAATCGTTCAATAAACGGAGAGCGGAAAGTTCAACGCTATTTTTAGCAAAGCGCTAGTTATTTATATGCTATCCGCTACCAATTACAAAATGTCACCTTACTTTCTCTGCCAAACGTGCAGCTTTCCTTCCAATGGCAAACAAAATGATTAGCCTTTGAGGTTATTTTATTAGGAGCTAGTCTAAAATGTACCAATAACTACGTGTTTGTTTTAACTAAAGTCGCCAACACTCGTTAAGAAATCAAAGCAATTACAGTGGTTTGGAAATGTACCGACGACTATTGTAGATCAGTTGCGCCGTAAAAACAAAATCAATCCGGTTTTTCTATCACAAAAGACCTTCGCTGTTTTCCGTCCCAAGGAGCTTAGAAGGATGATTACATTAATAAGTGAGCTACATCAAAAGATTAAAGGCATTGTCATCATCTAATCCTCCCTTACATCGCGTTCGTCTACTTTGCTCGAAAATTATCTAAACACGCTTCATTTCCATGGCTTTTCGTTGAGAATTATTAATAAATGAATATTTTTGGAACTTCATAATAAAAACGGAAAGAAAAACTGGCCAAGTCGGACTCGCACACGAAAGGTTCCGTACAACAAGGCGAAAACGCCGAAAAAAAAACACGTTTGTTGTATGGGAGCCATTAAATATTTATTTTATTCTTTGTTTAGTGTTTGTTGTTATAGCGGCAACAGAAATACATTATCTGTGAACTTTTCAACTGTCTAGCTATCACGGTTCATGAGATATAGCCTGGTGACAGACGGACAGACGGACAGTGGAGTCTTAATAATTTTGTCCATTGCTTCATGTCACAACGTTTTAAGAAGGAATTTATGACGTAAGGCCCTGTAGAGATTATGATCTGCATGGTTTGCGGCATGTAACTTTTTTGGTAATTACAAGATAATTACAACATAACGTTATAAGATAAACGCCAAGACGATTAGAGAAAAGAGTAGGCGTGAGATTTGGCTGACAAGCCAAGTGACAAGGACAAAAATGTAAATAACGATTCCATAATAATTATTTATTTCATCTGAAATATATTGTTTGATTAATGTACCTCTCCTACAGTACCTACACATATTTTTGTATGTGAGGTCAGCAATAAAGTCTTACTTTTAATATCTTGAAAATATGTGGAGACCTTGAAAAATATTCAATATCCGATAGTTTAGACTTTAGACTAAGCAAACGAAAAGAAAATTGAGTTCAATTGAAGTTTACATTCACAGATTTTATTACTAAAACTGAACATAATACAATTTTTCCTAAATAGAGTTAAAATATGAAAAAAGAAAGAAAGAAAAATATTTTATTTGGGACACACACAGGAAATACAAATAGTAAAATGGGAGCATATAAAACTAACAATGTTACATAAAAAAAAATACCAAAAAAAAGACCTGTGCGAGGAGAAACAGATTCCTATCTCAGTATAACGTTGCGATATTTAAAAAATAAACACTGCAGCGCTGGCATTTTTATGGGGCCCGCTGTGATGCCACGGACACATCTACGGACATCTATTAATTCCACTATGGGGTCAAAAAATCCCTTAGAAGTAGAGAGGGGTTGTGCTTCCAAAGAATCGCAAAAATATCTCATATCTCTTTCCACGCATAACAAATAAATTATCCAGCTCGGTCTTCTAGACAATTGTTTGTGCAATTGCTTACATACCATTTAGTCCGAGCTATGAATAAAGCCTGATTACTGAAATAAATGGAGAAAGCAATGGCATTCCTACGCTTTCTTGTATTATTAAGTCTTGAAGTTATCCACAAT
Source organism: Luperina nickerlii (assembly GCA_963855955.1). Taxonomy (NCBI): domain Eukaryota; kingdom Metazoa; phylum Arthropoda; class Insecta; order Lepidoptera; family Noctuidae; genus Luperina; species Luperina nickerlii. Next base: position 5,019,655 of record OY979667.1, on the reverse strand, counting down.
CCTGTCTTTACATAGACTTCGTAAATGGAGCATTTATAATCACGCCTTCTTTCCCTGGAAGGAGATGTGCAGAGGTGTACAGTACCCGGCGATAAATATTGCACATCGACCTTTGGAAAGAGACAATCGGCTAATTTCGGCTTCGTAGAGCGTTATCTCTGTCGCACGAAATACAAACAGTCCGGTATCTATTAGGAGCTGTTAAAACAATTATGATTTTGCTTCTTTTGATAATTATTTTTATTCTTTGTACAAAATACAAAAAAAGGTAAAGGTCGATGTGCAATATTTATCGCCGGGTACTGTAAAAGGATAACGTTATGAATCAAAATATGCAGAAGACAGTCCGTGTTTTTCTTTTTTGAAGTAAAAACTTCTTTAGCGGCGTTGTACACTTTTTTGTAATGAGTAAAAATGTTAAACTCGCGTCAGGACGCGTGACCTGACCGAAAATTCGTAAGACGGATGGCCGAAGCCGGTACCGCGCGTGTTTTGTTTATAAGACAATTCACAAAATACACACGTAATTGTTCAAGTTTTCACATCTGTCGGCACTCCCGGAATGCCATGTTTTTTTTTACGCTGCACTACGTAGGTATAGTTAAAGAGATAGGGATTGGATTTGGATTGGACTGAATAATATTTTAGCACAGACAAAGAAAAAAATAATTTAAAAATCCTTCATCAATGGGATTTGATTCGATTAACTTAACAATTAACTGTCCATTACGATTCATAATGTTTTCCTTTTATGATTTGCCAAAGTGGCCTTTTTAGACCCCCAGTTGCACACAGAAATAACATCGAAAATTTATATCTCGGAATACAATAAACATAAAACAAAGATTGCATATCACAAAAAATATCCTAGAAACATGTAAAAGGAATAAAAGATAATGGTATACCTATTTACAAAGTTCATGATTGTAATCTTTGACACACAAACAAAAAAAAAACAAAGTTCTGCTTTTCGTAGGGATTTTAAATGTAGACTAAACGTTTAAAGGGGAAGCGCTAAGGTAGCCCTCGAAAATTCGAAATTCAAATTTACTTAAGTTTTTTGCAATTTGCTGGTCAGTATTAAGTTGTATGTTAATTAAAATATGATTCGCGACCGTAACACATATGTATTTGCAGAAATGCTGTTAGCTGCTGCTTTTTTACTATAATTTACTTTGGAGCGATATGAAGGAGGTTGATACACACCATTTAAAGTAGGTTACATAGATAGTATGCAATAAGTACATATACCGATAAACTGTGTAACTGTAAATGGAAATTAAAGTGATATTAAAAAACGTATCAGCATTCTTATGTAGATAAAAAAAATTGACCCATCATCTCGATGGGTCAATTTTTTTTATCGCCACTGTGCCACAATTTTGCATGTCAGACATTACGGTAGTAAAAAAGCATGTGAGTAAAAGCTTTTTATACTGTTGTCTTTAATGTTTTACCCTAAGATTTTTATTCGTACGTTTTAATGTCTAGTAAAAACTGTACTCGAGCATCTTTGAAATTGAAAAAAATAATGTAAAAAAAGCTTCAATCCGCGGCTTGGCCCGCGTCATAAGTCGATAAGAAAGCCTATGTCCTTTCCCAGGTTTCAAAGTATGCCAAACCAAATTTCATCAAAATCGGCCCAGTCGTTTCGGAGATTAGCAGAACAGATAGATTGACAAGTAAATTTAAAATGTTTTTAGGGTTCCGTACCAAAATGGTAAAACGAAATCCTTATGGTGAGACTCAGTCTATCTGTCACAGCTGAATATCTCAAAAACTTCTCATGCTTTCAACTTGAAATTTGGAATAGTTTTAGATGACATTTACCCAATTATTTTGCAAATAAGAAAGAAATAAAAATATTTATATTTTTTTTGCAACAGGGACTGAAGGGGCATCGGAAAAATTCGAAGTGGAGCTACTAGGGCATGTGGGGTATCATATGAAAGAGCGCAGTTTGCACATTCTCAAACATTTTTTTTTATTTAGACCGCATAGTTTTCGAGTTTTAATGAAAATATAAATGAAAAATCTGAAATAATTCTGTGATAGAAGTTTATGTAAAGATTACAGGAAAAACAAAACTATGTCTCTAAATAGCACACTTTTTCAGAAATTATCAACAAATGTTACACTAGTTCCACTATCGGTCAAAAGATGGCGCTGACCTAAAACTGCAATATTCTACACCGCAGTGCGCAGTGTTAAAATTCTCTAACGAATATAGGCCTCGCCGATGAAAATTTAAAAACGTGATGGTACGGAACCCTCGGTGCGCGAGTCCGACTCGCTCTTGCCCGGTTTTTTTTGTTATAAGTAACGTGTGTATTTTCATAATATGTATTTAGTAAAAAGCTGTTATTTTGACATAACAAACAGACTTCAAGTTTATTTATTTGTATACATAGAAGATAGAAAGAGACTGGATAAGACAGAGATTAAAACAGAAGACGAACTAGCAGGGGATCGAGGAGGGGGGGGGGTGGAGAGGTTCAGGGCATCATACCGGAATAAATCGATAGAAAGACCCTAATTTGACAAAAAAGGTAATCTACTAAGGGTAGGCAATATTGACGTCCTGATAGAGACTTCATTCAGCCTAGGGAGGCTTATTAAAAGGTGGGGCAAAGACAGGCTGGTAATGAAACAGTAACATGACTTTATTTGATGACAAGGCAATGTCGCACAATAGGGTAACGCCGGATCTTTAATTAGGATGAAGTTAGCCTGTCGAAAAGTTAATTATACCGTTCCGGATTTCGTCCTTTTACTTGTGAACTTCCATAATTAACTCAATGTCATATACAGCAAGATTCAAATTCTATTGCAATCATTTTTTTTCTGCTTTTCTCTGTATCGTTTATAAGTGGGGATGAAATGTAAATTATCAGATTTCTTATTGTAACTATTTTTTTTTGTTATTAGTTAAGCTTTGTATGTGTGCATAATTGTTACAATAATTCCTACCTACATAATACTTAAGTAATATTGCTTACTGAACATGCATAATAAATACCAAGGGTTGGACAGACATGGAAAAGGGAGAGGTCTTCTGTTACAGGTATCTCTATACTTAAAAGAAGACGTCTAAAATGTATTTGTTAAAACCTGTTGATTTTCAAATAAATAAAATTATAGGCTGCTTTTAAGAATGTTTTCAATTTGAAAATGTTAAAAATTTAGTCGCAATCACATCCCAGCGACAATCAGTGTCTAAAATGTAGGGAATATAGAGGTATTTTTGACAGATTGCGACTGAGTTCAGACTGTGAACGTTCTTACAATTACGAAAATTGCCCCCCAGAATGCGGTTCGCGGGTACTGAAATTCCCAGAAACTAAAATTCCCAGAAACTAACATTTTTCACCTTAATCTCATCATATTTTTTTTTCCTATGTGTTTGTGCTGCATTTCTCTCATAGAAGATCAGGTACTATGGATTATTACTATATGTAATTTACGATATGTTTTCAAGGGATTCAACGCTGTAGTATCGGATTGGAACTAAAAACCTGTAATTTTTGTCAAACTCAAACTCAAAGCATTTATTTCAATTAAACCATTTACAGGCACTTTTGAATTGTCAAAAAGTCGGTCAGTCAGAAAATATGAAGCTAGTTGCCCATTCCAAAGCGTAGGTACTTATGGAGAAGAACGGGCAATAACTCCATGGACACTCTTTTAAATTACATTTTTACAAAAATATTAGTTACATCATTAATGTTGAATTTATAATTATATGTGAGAACGATGTAAAATAAAACGTACGCGTTAAAAGCGTCCAGAGTACAGCAAATAGTAAGAAAATAACAATTCAAAATTAAAATAATTAAAAATAAGCCGAGGCAGCTAAGTGATTACCAGCCCCAACTGACGGCGCCCGTTCACGAACATGACGCATAGATCAGCACCATTCAGCTCAACCATTTGTATATTACATCTCTCTTGAAATCCTTAGCAGGTATAATTATATATCTTACACGAACATTGAACGTAGTTTGAAGCGTTATTCAAACACATTGTGAGTTCTCTTTGAAACTATAAGTATTTGCTAAACTAATATGCTAATTTGTATACACGCCTATTTTTACCTTCAACATCTGGTAGTCAATAAATAAGTGCGTCAATAGACTTGAGCAGCTTCGAAAACCCGTTCTGTTGTTGTTAACACCATACGTTAAAGAAATATTTTTTAAATCAAAATAACAGTTTTTTTAGGGTTTTGTACCCAAAGGGTAAAACGGGACCCTGTTACTAAGACTCCGCTGTCCGTCTGTCACCAGGCTGTATCTCATGAACCTTTAAAGCTAGACCATTGAAATTTTCACAGATGATGTATTTCTGTTGCCGCTATAACAAAAAATACTAAAAACAGAATAAAATAAATATTTAAGGGGGCTCCCTAAGAACAAAAGTGTTTTTTTCGGCGTTTTTGCCTTATGGTCGTGTGCGAGTCCAACTCGCACTTGGCCAGTTTTTTAATGACCAGTAGTTGGTAGCTACAGAAATGAATGAAGTCACATGATTTTAATTAAAACATGAATCAGCGCTCTTTAGAAGTGGCGCTACTGCCGGATTCAAATTAATTGGTAACGTGACACAAAATAAAAATATATTACAAAGAACCCGTTAGGAGTGCTCGCAGCTGTTAAAACCGACTCACCAATGACATATGAGTATCCATCGAGCGTCAGCACGCATTTTCTTGTCGCTCCTGACGCAGATCGATGCCTGTGCGTCCTTGGGGCAGTACCAAGAGCGCGACCACCACCAGGATCGCTATGGCATTTGTGCACCAGCTCCTTATCGTTAGCCACAGGTATGGCCTTGCCGTCGACAGAGCCCTGTCTGCTGCCCTCGAGCAGCACTTTCCCTCGCCTCATTATCACATCATACGCTATCTCCGTGCAAACTGTCACAACAAACACTTCGTCACTAAATCACTTCACATTCGTTCACTAGTCGATCATTCAAAAATTCAGATATGTTTATGTTTAACACTGTGTTTTGATATGTTACAGCACTCGCGTAAATTAAAAGTATGCTTTAAACAATTTCATTGCTCGCCGACCTAAAAGTTGTGAGTTATTACTTAAACTGTTCTTTATTTTTGACGGAGGTTAACAGACAGGATTTTAATATGCCAGTTTTAAACGGTGTTCATTTATGGCGGACTAACAAGGAAATATTAGGTTAACCCGTGTTCAATTCGATAATGAGTACCTACGGAAGGATTAACTATCTTTGATTAACGATTGGGTCATATATTAGTATTTAAAACCACAAGACAACAATCATGCGGTGAATTAAAATCATAGAGTAGCCATTTATCAATCTTAAAGTTTATGATGAATGCGTTCAGAAGACATCGGATCAATGAAACTGAACTATTTTTAATTCTATAAGCATTCGATCTAATTTTCCGTTGTTTATATTACTGAGCTCTTTAGCTCTGTAGACGTAATTATCACCTGACTGTTGATCAAACCTTGAACCCAGTGGGTGCACTTAGTGAATGAGTGCTCCTTTAAGTATCGTATCAACTGTTAATTCCAACATTTCAAACAGTTCTTTGTGCGAGACTGAAAGAATCTCTGTTGTTATAAATTAGCCGCGAAATTAGCGTTCACAAATTATCAATGGTACTAAAACAATACGTCATGTGTTGCTTACAATTTGTATATCTACGAACGCGGAATGCTGGTTTTTAAACAGATCGTAATTTTTCCGACTTCAGCTAAACTGTGTAATGGATGTTTGGTACACCACAGGTGGAAACACGGAAATCTATTTTCAAGCTACGAGTGTTGTTTTTCCGCCATAGTAACGCAACGCAGGGCGCCCATAAAACGTTGCGTCATGACCCACGGGGGTGGTCCCCCCTCTTGTAAACAGATTGTGACGCTGTCCACTGGACTATGCCAAATCGCGCCCAACAGGTGGTTCCCTTCCTAAATTCACGAAAACAAACCGAACTTTGAACTCACTTTGTCTTATACCGAAGTAGGGATTAAGTTTTTTGGATTTGAATTTTGAGTCGGTTAGATATGTTCGGACATGTTCGGACGGAGCGTTCGGAGAGCGGTGAGCGGCATGGCGGCGCTACCGAACCGCGTGGAAGCCTGCGCGCGACTGTCGCTCGCTCCACATGACCCGCTACAGGTAGCTCCTCATTAGTGCTAGCACTCGAACTTACAGTTCCAAATCCCGGGGACATTAAGCTCTGCGAGCATAGCATCTGTTTTCTTTAACATCCTGAAGTTTTCAGCTTACAAGTAACGAGAAAAGATATCTCCAAGTAGTTACTTCGGGACGTATTTCCACTCCAAGGCAGTTGTCTGGAGAATTTTAGAAGTACAGACGGAGAAGACGTGCAAATAAAGTTGAGTTGTTATCGATGAATTAGTCTCATCGTACAGCCCCGTTTAGTTTTGCAAAGAGAGATTGTGCATTAACTGCGTTCCGAGATCAAATATTGTTAAAGCTTTTAATATTATTGTAACTGGAAAAGTTTACCAATCGATTTTCACCCAGTTCAAACCACAAAGACTTCCCACATTTTTCATTTACACATATTTTAAATTTTATTTTGGAACATAATTTTAAACTGATTTTTGGTTTTTCAGACCTCTTCTATAGTGTGTTTTGTTTATATTCAGATGTCTAATTAAATCATCAAACTTTAGTTCAATAATCAATATGAAATCAATTTGACAGCGTTATGAAAATATGACTATCAAAATGTAAATTACATACATTATTTTGTCAGTAAACATTATTAATGCATTCGGCTAGTAAAATGACATAGGTAGGGTTTTAGAAATAGATACTAAAACCCTATTTTTTCAAGTAAGGAAAATCAATCTCAATTTTTACTTACGAATACTTACTCTTTTTGTTTGTTGATAATTCTTCGTCAGTCATTTTGTTGAATGACGTTTATTCAATTGATGGCTATTATACATTGTGTAGGTGATAAACTTGGAACAAAATGACAGTTATTTCTTGAAAAAGGTAACTTATACATAAATATGTATGAAAGTCGCTATTGTTTACACGTACGTTGTGTATGTAAATTGTGTTTTCTACAATGTTTGATTGTTTTGCAATAAATAATGTATCTTTACTTTATTATTAACAGACGTTTCAATCGATTGACTTCTTTGAATTGTCGGTGTACGTCAAGATAATAAAGAATACGTTTTACTTACCTACATAAATGTTATTCACAATCGCCCTCAAATTTACCATCATCATCTGCGTAGCCTTTTTCCAAATATGTTGGGGTCGGCTTCCAGTTTAACCCGATGCAGCTAAATACCAGTATTTTACATGACTGCCTACCTGAACCCCACAACCCAGTTATTGGGTGATACGATAACCCTTGGTAAGAATAGTTGTCAAGACTATCGGGCTTCTGGCTAGTGTAACGACTGTCAAAGATCCACGAATAACAGCCGGGACCAACAGCGTAACGTGCTTTCCAAAGCACGGAGGGGAATCGATATCTAAAGATGGTCACCCATCTAGAGACCAACCGCGGCAAGCGTAGCTTAACCTGATCGATCGACCTGTGCGGCTGTTATCATTCACCCACGGGCCTTTCTCCCGTCCTCAAATTTACCACGAAATTAAAATTATTGTATGTTTAATATTGTTTGTTTAATGTTGTTAAGTACAAAACATAACGAGTTGTTTCCTCGAAGGAATGGTCAGAGTAACAATTTACCATTAACGTTTAAGTTCCATATAAATAGGGTCGCGCCTACTGCCATCAACAGGTCACAAAACGAGACCCCAGGCTGCTTCTTAGAAATTCCATATCGACGCCTTAAAGTGAAAACCTCGTAAGTGTAAAAGAAGTAACTTTTCAGGAGGAAGAAAGAACGCGTGCTGCAAAATTTTTGTGCGGCGCCTTTTATATTTTTTCAACCGACTTCAAAAAAGGAGGTTCTGTATTCTTATTAATTGTTTCATCCGCTTTTATATCCAGAGTTATTCGATACTATAAATTGTCCGAAATGCATAAAATGCTACTCACGAGGTATTGCTTCCCGAGGTTTTTATTTAGAATATCAGATTTATGTTGTTCTCTATAATTATATGGGAAAAAAAGGGGATAAAGTAAATAAATGTAAAGATGGAAGATATCTGCCCAGTCACGTTTTCTGTAAGGCATTGAACCATGCTTGAAACCTTAAGAAATCATTATCAAATGTTTTACAAGGAAAGTAAAGTAACATGATTCTTGGTTTAATTAATTAGTATCCCGTGAATCTTTATTAATTTACAAAGTTTGAAAAGGCTAAGTTTTCAATGAGGCCCATTAAAGTAGTGTTGCCCAAAATCGGTCTTGGTCTTGCAGTCTTGGTCTTGTTCTTGCATTTTTGCAAGACCAAGACCAAGACCAAGACCGACTTATTTTAGCAAGACCAAGACCAAGACTGAACCCTGCAAGACTTGAGCAAGAACAAGACTAAGCCTGCAAGACTCTTGCGTCTCGCAGTTAAGTCAAACTGAGATTTGGGCGTTATAGTAGGTATTTGGTTTCAATCCCGATTATGCGAAAATGGATGTATTTTTTTTATGAAACAGTAAATTACATTGTTGAATTGCATTCAAAACTAAAATTATTGTTGATAATAAAAAAATATCGAAAAATTACGTGACTATCAATACACTTCTGCACGTTTTTTTAATCTTCTTTACACCCATTAGTGCATAACGTCCGATATATCGGACTTCAATAATATGTTTATATTATGAGTTACAATTTTTATTTTTAAAGTTTATCATTATAAGATAGTAGTTTATTATATTTACTCTTATGGAAATACTGCCAATATGAAATCAAACAACGCGACTGCGCGTCAGCTGTCAGTTTTCAAAATGGCGGGAAACGGTCAAGATTCTTCGCGGCGATGGTAAGAGAATATTGAGTTTCTTTTTATATTTTGTTAGGTAATTGGTGTAAAAAACTGATATTTTTATTGCTAAACTATCATACTATTTATTTACAATATTATTTTTACGTAACCACTGTTATTTTGTATGCTTTGCTGGTGAATTTTGTACTGTCCGATATATCGCACGCTATGCACAGCGGGTATTGTATGTGGTGTTTGTTGAATTGTTACAGTTTGCAAGTGCATGAAATATTGTCTGCTTTGGATTGTGACGATGATGATAATTATACCGAAAATATAATTTATGTCGAACCCCCTATTGAGGATGCAAATCAAGTTACTGATGAAGACAGTGACAAGTCCGATGAGGCGCATGGTGCGAACCTAAATCATTTAGGACGCAGATTGCTGCAAGCAGGCTGCGAATTGCGACGTTTTCGAGGTGATGGCACTGTTTCTACTCCATCGACGTCCAAAGCCCTCGGGTCAAATACGCAATCGACGTTGAATAATAATTGTTCGTCATGGACCACTTTTGCATATTTTGTAGACGTCTCAGTAGTAAATGGCTGGTTACTCGCTCGGAAGAATGGGTGTACAAAGGACACGGAGTCCTTGTTCGCTTTTCGACGCTTTATAGCAAGAAGCTTACTTGCTACTCGTGGGACACCGCCACATCAAGGACGCAAGATTGCCAAACCATTGTCTACAATGAGATACGACGGTAGAGATCATTGGCTGGTCCCAATAAATACCGAACGGCGGTGTGCAAACCAATGTGGAGGGAAAAGTAAATTTCAATGTCAGAAATGTGACGTGGGCCTTCATCCGAAATGCCCTACTCGTGGGACACCGCCACATCAAGGACGCAAGATTGCCAAACCATTGTCTACAATGAGATACGACGGTAGAGATCATTGGCTGGTCCCAATAAATACCGAACGGCGGTGTGCAAACCAATGTGGAGGGAAAAGTAAATTTCAATGTCAGAAATGTGACGTGGGCCTTCATCCGAAATGCCATATGGCATATCACGTCATAAATTAAAATATAGTTCTTTTCTTTTGTTTTCTACAATAAATGTTCACATACAATCCGTATTTTTATTGCAATCTATCTTTAACGTCAATTGTGTCCGCCCTGCATAGCGTCCGATTTATCGGACGGGCTATAAAATCTGAACTATCGTAAAAACAAATTATTTTATATCATATAATCGTCAAAGATACTCTAAATGATAATATCTAATAGTTATTATAACGAAAAAGGCAGAAATAAACTTTATGCACTAATGGGTTAAGGCGAAAGCGGTATTAGGTAGCCCGCGAAATTCACTGACCAGCAAATTGCAAAAAACGTAAGAAAATTTTAATTTCGCGGGCTACCTTAGCGCTTCCCCCTTAAATCGATGAAGTTTTAGAAAAATAATTATCCCCTCATCATTATGAGGGGATAATTATTTTTGATGAATTGAATGACCCATTTACTACTTTTATTTTAGATTCGTTATCTAAAATAAAAGTAGTAAATGGGTCATTCAATTATGTAGATGATTAAAATGCCTCATGTGACGCGTCTGTTAGATTCATTGGGATTCATGGCCGACTCGACACCGCGCGGGGATTCCCGCAATCTTCCGCATTTTTTGTCAGGTTCAAGCATTTATGCACTTTATTGTAATAATTTTAAAGTTTATTTTCAAGTGCGTTAATAATACGAGGAGACCGCTTGGCGCTGCGGTCCCTTTGTGGCGGCATTTGAAAGTGAATAGCGTAGGTACGAAGACAGTGTTGACCTCGCAAATGAACTTTAGCGATACAGCTGATCAGGTAGCCCTTTCGAGATTTATTTACATTGCTGTTTTAAGTGAAACAAGTGAATTTACAATTTTTTAATTAAAAATCTCATTGGGTCAGATAGAAATAATGATTTTATACAGTTTAGAGTAAAAAAATTGCAGAAAAAAAACGTAAAAATTAAGAAAAAGCCGACGAAAAATTTCAACGCAGGGGGGGTCCAGAATCATGTACAGACGCCAGCACATCAAGCTACCCGAAACTGTCAAATTTTCCCAATCAATTTTGAACCTAATGCTTTAGCGATAAAGTTGAAAATCTATTAAAGAAATTTGACAGATTGTAGTAGGTTGATGTGCTGGCGTCTGTACCTACTGAATCCATGGTAAGCGGTTGCGCGTCGATGTCCCTGCCACCCTGAGCAATAGGCTAATAGGTATTTGAATGTAGTCTAGTCTAAGTAGTAGAGTCTCGCAAGACTTGCGAGACTCTTGCTGCAAGACCAAGACCAAGACCAAGACTGAGAGCGCAATACCAAGACCAAGACCAAGACCAGGTGTATTGACGCAAGACCAAGACCAAGACTGGCTAAGGTCTTGTCTTGGTCTTGCATTTGGGCAACACTACATTAAAGTAATTAAAAATAAGGTTCGTACTTTTTCAAAAGAAGGCTTGTAGGTACTGTCTAAAATGAAGTATAATAGTAAAATAATTGATAAAAAAATCGTGGCTTTTGAAGAGCAAGTAATAAAATACAGATATCAATGTAAAGATCGTTGTGCTTTTTTCAGTGATGCACAATCACCGGCAAAATAGCCGTGAAAGGATTGAGACGATCACATGGGACTTTGAGCAAAAATAGACCTCGTAATTTTATGCTGCACAAGTGACATTCAACCGAGAGTGGAGAATTGTCCGTGACGTATACCGATATATGGGACAACTTTTTTTCAAGCTTGAGATAAATTCTATTAACCCTACATTGTGCGCGATCTATTCAACTACGGGTTAACTATACCTACCACGGTACCTACCTATTATGTCTATTATTTCTATGCTGTCAAACTTAGATAACTTTTATTTCTTACCTACCTTTTTAGGGTAACCCAAAGTGTAAAAATGGGACACTATTACTCAGGGGCGGTACCTTCATAGAAGCCGAAAAGCCCGGCTTGCCCTAATAAAATCATAATTCACAACAACAAACTTACTTAAACCTATCAATAAATAAATATTTTAAAAAAATACCAATCAATGAACTCGAACACAAACATTAATAACTGAAAATCAGCCAATCCCTCAGTTGGGCGTTTTTTATACGTTAAAAATCTGTGGGCTTGCCCTAATTTTGACCCCTAGGCACGCCACTGCTATTACTAAGACTCCAATGTCCGTCTGTCTGTCACCAGGCTGTATCTCATGAACCGTGATAGCTAGACAGTTGAAATTTTCACAGATGATGTATTTCTGTTGTAGCTATAACAACAAATAATAAAATAAAGTTAAAATTTAAAGGGGTATAAAAGAAACTTTTTTTTCGGCGTTCTATGCCTTGTGATACGTAACCCGTCGTGTGCGAGTCCGGCTCGCACTTGGCCGGCGTTTTTCCCTTTTTTTCCTTTACACACCAAGACCACTTCGTCTCGAAAAGCACGTTAAGCAGTTGATCCCGGATATCATGTATGTATCTTTGGCAGTCGTTACGGGTCGGCAGAAGCCCGAAAGTCCGAGAACCAGTCTTACTAAGTGGTATCGTATTACCCAGTAACTGGGTTGTGGAGGTCAGATAGGCAGTCGCTCCATGTAAAATATTCGTAATCAGCTGCAAAGGGTTAGAATGGAAGCCGACCTCAACGTAGTTGGTAAAAGACTAGGCAGATAAGTTCAGTAAATGTACCTACCAATGTTTCCTATATTTTTGATGAATGAAATGTTTCAAAAGGCTTTTCATTTGGATTTTGTACAGTTTACTCACTGCATGGAAATCGCATTACCCTGTACCTCGTTTGAGGTAGTCGCTCCATGTAAAATACTAGTATTCAGAAGCGTTCTGTTAGATTAGACGCCGACCTACATCGTTGGAAAAAGAGTAGGCTGATATGATGCCTACCGTTTTTTTTTATAAATAATAATGGACTATATCCGTCTTCGTGGGTTTTGCCCGGCTCTTCAATCTATTATCCAAAAGCAATTAGTTTTTACCGATTGTAAAATGTATAGTCACCTTAAGGGGCTTACATGACCTAAAGCGCGGTCACTGTCGGACTGCATAGAAAAGAAAGAGACGCGCAATGACACAACCCTGGTAATTTATTGCAAAATAAGAAGCAATTATTTAATTACAAAAAATCTATTTGTTTGGACTAAAAAACTAAAACATTTGTTGCATGTAGAATAATCTGACAAAAAATCGGAATGATTTTATGTATATTAGTACTTATGATTTTTATTACAAAAAGAAAGTTTTTAGAGGTATCTTCATGATTTTTTTTTCTATCGTATCAAATTAGTTGTATTATGTTTTCAAAACACTATCTACCTAGCGTATATTATTGTTTCTAAAACTTGCGTTTTTTGCGGTTAGGTCCTGTAAGCCCCTTAATGTGCTTACAATAGATACTAATCAATAGTTGATATCTTGCAAATTCCCATCACTTATGTTGGGGTCGGCTGAATGCAGCTGAATACCAGTATTTTACAAGGAGTGTCCATCTGACCTCCACAACCCAGTGACTGGGTAATACGATACCCCTTGGTAAGGCTGTATGTTAGACTTTCGGGCTTCTGACCACCCGTAGCGACTGTCAGAGCAAAAAAAAAAGAATATCATACGTATTCTAATGGAAAAAATCTATTGCCTTTTTAATAACATTAAAATCGATTGAATGACCCGTTGGTCTAGTTGTTGCAAGCGCTAATGCTAAGAATGACGTCCTGTGTTCGATTCGTGAAAAGTGTTATTGGGTTATTCCATCAGGAATTTTTTCTAGAACGAATCAACTAATTTCGACAGTTACATTATTTCAGTACTTTGATATCAATAATAAAAACTATTTACACATTCACAACAAATACACACAATAAAACGTAGGTATACATAATGGAAAACTAAAAATAAACTTGAGTATTAAAAAAAAAAATATGCTTTCAATAGGAACTCCAATAGAAAATGTGTTTCGATACGTAAGATTTCAGATTTGAGAACGTTTTTATGTATGCAACCAGTGTTTCTCATTCCAAGTGAAAAATTTGTATTCTGTTTTTGAGGAATAAATGTCTTAAACCAAATTTCTCAGTTGGAGACCGGAGTCTGGATTTGGGCCTGTTTGATAACAATCCTGTATTAAATTTAAACATAACTGGTTAATACACTGAAAAAAAGAATGATTGATTTTACTAAATTCCGCGTAAATCTTATCAAATCCGCGGGTTATATAGGTCCTACACACGAAATTGTTGATTTTACCAAATAGAACTGGTTGATTATGAAAATCAACAAAGTGGATTTTGTTAAATTCACTCTTGTTATAGTAAAATTAACTATGAAACGGGTTGACTATGGCAGTTCATTACTCAACCTACGCTACTTTAGTACATTCAATAATTCTTTTTTTTTCAGTGTAGTGGGAACCTTTTGGATGCGAGAAGCATAAAACCGGTCGAAGTGGAGGTGCTTGGGGGAGGCTTATGTCCAGCAGTGGACGTCTTTCGCCTGAAATGATGATGATGATGAGTGGGTACTCTATAGGTGTTCACCCCTCTGCTTATCCTTCGAAAAAACAGGGGTGAAGTTATGCTATGGTATATGTAAAATCAATTACTTACAGGTGTAATTTAATGAGGAAAATATTGTGATGAAAGTTTTGAGTACCATGAAAACGATGGATGGACAGTGTGAAAGATGGTATCGCCAGAAAGAGATAACTACCAGGATGAATACTGATAGAGAAGTATGGAAGATGAAGACAATGATGATGCGCCGACACCAAATGAATTGGGATAAAGGCGAGAGAATATTGATGATTACTTACAGAGGTAAGTATACTTACTTTATTTCTGTCTCATCAAAACAAACTCATCCATACTGCCCCCGATAGGAAAAAAGGCGCATATAACATTTTTTCCAGATTTGAGTTATGTATATTGCCGAAATCAGAAAAAAAGGCGCATCTGCCTGTATTTTTTATATTATTCTAACTTCCTCCAGTGCGGTTTTAGCACAACAAAATAGGACGCTTCTGTTCATTTTTTTACACTCGATTGAAGATGAAAAGACGAATTTATGTGAAACTTAATTAAAAAGTCGCATTTATGTAGATAATGTCATTATACTTTATAGTTTTTTTTTAGTTCAGTAATATAAAAGGCGCATATTTGTCCCTATTTCTAAGAGGAAGTTAATAAGACGCAAATAGGTATTTGCGACTAACGCGCTAAAAAAAAACTGTTTTCACATTAAGAAAAAAAGACCACATCTGACCACTTGCGCCCTACTTTTTTCTTTACTTCGTAAAATTGTTTTAGCATAGGCGCATTTGCCATAATCGTCTTAATACTTTACGTTGAATAAAAAGCTGTGTTTTATTTACAAATAATAAATCAGGCTATGACTTATATGATAACCACGAACCTACTGTACTATTTCTATACTAGCTTAGATAAAAGGATTATTAAATAATTGTATAAAAATTTGACCTAAGCCAAGGGCTATCTACATACTTTCTAATTCTTAAGAAAAAAGGCGGAAATACCTACCTATATTATGTTACCATTATACCATTTATGTTAAAATCATTTATTAGATAGATAAACTGAATACTTAGAAAAAAAGTACAGCCAAAAGCGTTTGAAATTTAAAGGACGCATCTAGCGGTTTACGTCTATTCAATTAAGTATGTAATATTTTCCATAATTTTTTATGCTAAGATGAAACTGTTTTTTCATTATTTTTATTATAATAATTTAATAAATTCATATTATTATTAAACCAGGTTAAAGCCTATTATTAGAGGGTATTATTTTCAACTTTAATTATGTAAAATATTAATTTACTCGAAGACAGCAAACGATTTCCCGTTTTATTCATTAAAACATTTATTTCTCCGTTTTACTTTTTGTTAGATACGTCTTTTTAACTATCGGGGGCAGCATACCTAAGGTCTATTCAAATTTACGTTTCCAATTTAGGTTATTTTCAACGCAGTGGGGTTCAGAATCATGTACTGAATCCATGATAACCTATAGTAAAAGTGCGCAGTGCTGCATACTCCCATCATATTTCAAGTTAAACAAATATCAACTTTATTTCAGTGGTAATGAAGTTATAATTACAGAGTGACTAGCATTATTTAAAAAGTCTTAAATTTTTTTTGAAGTTGTAGCTAAAACTGAACTTTATTGTGTAGGAATGAAAGTAATTTTTCCGATAATTCATATCTATTTGTTTACATATTTGGCAAGTTAATCGCGAACGTAGATTACATACAGAAACTATGCCAATTTGTTAGAAAAAAACGCAATTCTTTACGTAGGCACCGACGTAGTTTGATCTCGTAACAAGACGAAGTGGAAACTAGCTAACAAGACGTGACGAAGCAGTTCCAGTTGAGCGGGTCCCTTTGTTTGGGACTTTAACCTTGGGCTCTACAACACTTGAAGAGTAACTTAAGGGACTTGTGACAACGTACGGAGGATGAGTAATTGGTATGTATTTGTTATAGTTTTGTAAAAGGGATTATTGTTTCGGAAAATCTTATAGAACATCTGGCCTTTATTTTTTTATGACACTTTTGTTTGCCGGATTTTTTTATGACACTTTTGGTGGCAGCGGGCTGGCCATGTCTGATGAAGGACCGATGGCCGGTGGAGCAGACGAGTTCTGGAGTGGAGACCGCGTATTGGCAAGCGTAGTGTGGGACGCCCCCAGCTAGATTTCTTTTTCATTTTTTTTTATTTGAAATGGGTTTGCTCTTGACTCTAGTCTAGGTCAGAGATGACAGAGACAAAGTCTACGATGGAGTGAGCTTACCCAGAAGAAGCCTGTTCACTCTTACTTTGAAGAGATTCGGGTTGTATGCACTCGGGAACACAAACGCAGGTAGAGAGTTCCACTCTTTTGCTGTGCGCATTATAAAGGACATTTTGAAAACGCTTAATGTGAATTGGTGGAATAGCAACTAGGCAGGGATGGTAACTTGCAGTGCGTCTGGATGTCCAAAGATAGAAGGGGGCTGGTAGAATGAGGTCGTGGAGTTCTTGGGCACACTCACCGAAGTACAATCTGTAGAAGACCGACAAGCAGGCACACCTTGCGGCGATGAGCCAAGCTGTGAAGCTTGGCATCCACCAGTTTTACGTCGCCAATGAGCCTCTTAGCTCAAGCGCGGCATGTTGGTATTTCGCTGAGCCATCCCAAAGGTGACTGCAATACTCCATGCAGGATCGGACTTGTGCTTTGTAAAGGGTTAAAAGCTGTCCAGGCGTAAAGTATCGCTTCACCACGCTTCAGTAGATGGACGGACGACCTAAAGAAGGTGGCTGGGGTAGACTGGATGCGGAAGGCGGAGGACAGGGTGCTGTGGCGCAGTCTGGGAGAGGCCTATGTCCAGCAGTGGACTGCAATAGACTGAGTTGATTGATTGTTTATGTTTCCGTGGGATAAATTCCGACATCCACGCGAGTAAAGCCGCGAGCAAAAGCTAGTTACAGTACCCGGCGATAAATATTGCACATCGACCTTTGGAAAGAGACAATCGGCTAATTTCGGCTTCGTAGAGCGTTATCTCTGTCGCACGAAATACAAACAGTCCGGTATCTATTAGGAGCTGTTAAAACAATTATGATTTGCCTTTTTTGATAATTATTTTTATTCTTTGTATAAAATAGATAGGATCGAATAGGTCGATGTGCAATATTTATCGCCGGGTACTGTAACTATAAAAGTCAAATTTTTGGCTCGCACATGTATCAGGAAAGACTAGCTGCAAACCTAAAACCGGGAAAGATTGTATTGCGGTCTCTTGGCTTACCATTTAAACTTTCTCTATTATTTATGTTAACGTAGCTCGGGACCATAGGGTCCCGGTCCTTTGGAAGGCATACGAGAGGCCAAAGCCAACTCGAAATTGTCCAAGAGACCTCTCTTGGACAATTTTAAATAGAATGAGGAACCAAGCGACGATTATCCCTGTATGGACTGTGGAAGTGCACCCAAGTTTAACCGCCGGTTGATGTAGGACTATTGCAGGATATGGAAACAAAAATAGTTATTGAACTATGGGCTTGAGTGGATAAGATGGATTGGTTACCGAGAACTATGAAGGGCCATGGCTCCTGCCTGACCAAGGTTTTAAATATACAATACACGGATAAAATGGCAGGGGGCGACTTGCACACTCATAAATGGGCTCCAGCCGGTCGATTCTGTAAAAATCTCACCGTGTAAACTTAGGTGAAGTGGGTTTGTTTTTGCTAGGAATTGACACTATTGACAGCTCACTCCACGCTCACTTCACCTAAGTTTTCACGGTGAGATTTTTACTGAATAGCACCGCTGGAAACGATCGCTAGATATTATCACACTAATATTATAAAGGCGAAAGTTTGTGAGTGTGCTTGTATGTTTGTTACTTCTACATGCAAAAACTACTGAACAGATTTGAATGAAATTTGGCACACTAATAGTTTATAATCAGGAATACATTTATCCCGATATTCCCACGGGATCGACACTTATGCGGGTGAAACCGCGAGGCGCTACTAGTATTATTATAAGCCTGTGTTGTCCCCACTGTTGGGCTAAGGCTTCCCTTCCCTCTTCTACTTTTTTTTTATAACGTTGGCCCACACTAGGAATTACTCTTGTATCGTGGGTGCGTTAACGAACATTTAAATTCACATACACAAACAGCCAGACCCGGAACAACTACATGTAGGCAATACAAATATTTGTTCCGTGCGGGAATCGAACCCGCGACACGCAGCGCAGCAGTCGATCGCTCAGCCACTGCGCCAACCGTGTCGTCAAACAAACAACACAAATTTTCCCGGTCTACTGCGATTGCATCTGTTTCGCGGCCTGCCGCGTATCGTTTCCTGCTATTTGGGATCCACTGGGTGTCATCATTGTTCTAGAACAGCCTTTCCCAAAGTGGGCGATAACGCTTCTAGAATAATTATTGACACTGACAGCTCTTGAACGCAGTTTAGATGTGCTGATAGCGTTTAGTTTCATTGGTGGAATTGGCACTTAGAATAGTTACTTTGATTGTTGTTAGACAGATCGGAATGCTTTGGCTCAATCTGTCTCATTGAGATGATTAATATAGTAGCAATGATCATGTTGTGCTATGTTATTTCTTGGCAAACACAACGACAACAATAGTGAGCTATTTTTAGCAGAGAAGCTAGTTATTCTTGAAGTGAACTTTAGCGTCAACTTTAGTGTGAAAATACAATATCTGTTTGATACTAAAGTGTATTTTTACGCAGTCAAACTTTCAACCTGAAGAGGTTGTTACGTTAGTATGATAAAATATGTGTTATAGCAGCGCCCCGCGGTTTTACCCGCATAAGTGTCGATATCGTGATAAAAATCTATCCTGTGTCCTTTCCCGGGATCCAAACTATCTCTATACCAAATTTCATCTAAATCGGTTCACCGGTTTAAGCGTGAAGAAACACACACACACACTTTCGCATTTATCATATTAGTATGGATAATGAGGAAAACTTTGTGAGTTTCTATGTAGGAAATAATCTTCGGAACTACTGATCCGATTCCGATTTTTTTTTTATTAAGGGAAACTTACAGTATTGCCGAGTGTCACGGAATAAATTTTATGTTAAAACAAGAACTTTTACGCGGACGAAGTCGCGGGTAGAAACTGGTTTGACATAAAGGGGCGTAAAGTTCCGCAGAACGTTTAGTAACTTCGCACGCGAGAATTTTTGCAATAAAAAGGGTGTTCAACACTTTTATAAAACGATGTATTTCACACCTCCTTATAACGTGTAGGTATTATAATAAAATCGCCATTACATTATGAATAAAACGCTTCACATAATATAAAGAACACCGAATAAGGCTAGGTTCACATTCGCGTTAATTGGATCATCAGTAAGCCTTACTTCGCGTGACACGACGCATTTCGACCCGGCACGGCAACAATTTGTTTTATCGTTGCACAAGATAAACTCGGGGTTGTGGAAATTCCCCGCCTTTTGGTACTTCCCTTTTTTGTTGTTGTTTTCAAATTTGTTTTCTGGTGTTCCATTTTTGGTGGGTTGAAGTTAAAAGAGAACTCGTAGACACGTAGTATCAATGTAGGGTTTTTTTATGCTGAAATAAAAATAAGGTTTGCGTGTTTTGCTTTCCAACAAATTCATTCTTATTTTCTGCTTTATTCTTGTTTTCCCGTAACGGCATAAGTCAGACGTGTGTGAAAAAGAGAGAGAGAGAACTTTTCCTAGCAGTTGGATATTGCAGGCTCTAAATAGATAGATATATATTTAGAATTATAGATGAGGTAAACTTTACAAAATTATTTAAATAAATATTATAAATGACTAGCTTCTGCCTGCGACTTCGTCCGCGTGAAATTTCCTGTTCCCCCGACCTTCACCTGCTCGCGCTACCACTTCATTTTTGCTTAGCGTTCTTTCTGACTTCTTGTTTTTTTTACTCGGCTCCTAAGGGTCATAGCGTGATGTTAAAAAAAAGCCTATAGCCTTCCTTAAGTTTTTTTTTATCAAATCTATTCAAAAAGAGCTAGTATATTCTTCGTAAACAGGGACTAAAGTAGCTCTTTAATCTCTAGGGACTAAAAGTGATTTGTATTTGGAATGTAGATATTGTTAGTAAAAGTTCCAATCACCAAAGATATAAATCACGAACGCGGTAGTAAAATGCGCGAGCCATATTAAAAAAAAAAGAAATTGTATTTACGTAGTTTTATAAAAATGAGTATGTCTTACTCAAGTAATAGTAGTATATAAATAAATAAACGTACTATTCGTATTCAGAAGTAGCACTAATTTATTTTTCATAGAGGGTGATAAAATGTAGAGTGTCCACCTCGGGAGCAACACTTGACGTACTTTGAATCCTTTGCTCCGATCTGGATTCAAAGAAGCACTCGAGTCCTCAAAATAGTTGTTTGCTCCCTTGGCAAACAATCTACTATATTCAAATTCTACCGTCTGTTCCAGATATTATCACGCTCAAACAAACAGAACTCTTCAACGTAGTATAGATTTAAAGCTGTGAAAGTATTCTATGATTGTAAAGGGTCACAAAACGATCAATTGCAGTTGTCAATTATAACGTGATTGATGCGCAAATTGATTGTCTACCAAATGCAATTGAAGCGATTGACAAATTACGATTAACAATACACTAATCATTTCGGGACCCTTAAGATAAAACAAATAGGTACGTATGTAAAGTAGAGGGGCCCGTGGCAAAATAATGGTAATGATAATAATAGTATTATTTTGCCACGGGCCCCTCAACAAAATAAAGTTACATGCGTGTTACACATAATGGGTTAATAATGATCAATATCAGCTAATCATCATAATAAATCAATTCTATTGAATTACAAATATCACATGTTGTGCAGTGCATGAAGCACGCGATGATCACGAGTCATTCCACTAGTATTATAAATGTGAAAGTTTGTATGTATGGGTGTTTAATTGTTACCCAATCTCGCAAAAGCGGCTGAACGGATCGTAATGAAATTTAACAGATATACCTAATCATAATTAATTTAAGTTACCAAGGTTTTTTGGTAGTAGGTATATGAGGGACTTATAAAGTATGCATTATTAATTACATGGTGTAGGTACAGACGCCAGCACATCAAGCTACCCGAAACTGTAAAATTTTCCCAATCAACTTTGAACCTTATGCTTTAGCGATAGAGTTGAAAATCTATTAAAGAAATCTGACAGATTGTAGTAGATTGATGTGCTGGCGTCTGTACAAAGAATTGTGGGGTATTCCTCGAAACGCACCGAAAGTATTCCTCGAAAAAAAAAATTATTATAATTTTATTTCTCGAAATGCATCAATGGTGAAACATAGAGAAGAGTATGAAGGATTCGTAATAAATTATATCGATAGACATTTCATTTGGTGCGTTTCAAAGTTGGGTGCGTATCGAGGAATACCCCGGTATTGTTTGTTGAATCGCTGCTCTTCTATCTACTAGATCATTCTATTTAACTCTGTGGTAAAAGCCAGGAGTTTGGATTAGTGCTCAGCTCGGTTGATGACAATAGACTCGCCCCTTTTTGCATGGGATATTGACCATTCGGGGAATTACTGGCGTGATGTTATCTTATATTTAATTTAATTTGTTTTTTTTTTTTTATTTAATTTAATTAATTATTAATTTAAATTGTATTTAATTTGTAACAGTGATTTATTTATTTGAATGACATGACTCTAGTTATTTAAATGACATTTATTTATTATTATTACTATTCGTCATATTAATTAAGTGGCATGTTTTTTAGTGTTTTTGTTTTTTTTTGTATTTTTTAACTTATAAAATATTTTTTAATATTCGACACAACGTAAAAATTGTTATGAATAAATAAATAAATAAATATAAAAATACATATTAAGCTGCATCGATACCAAGTTCTGAATGCAATAATTGCAAATGCCAAAACCTACCAGTTAGAAATCAATCATCGAAATGAACTAAACATCTACTGAAAAATCTCAGGAAGAAGCTAATAAAAATTCTAGTAGCTATTTAAAAAGTTTGCCAGATGGCGAAACCAATAATTGCGACAAAATATAAATATAGTTTGATTTTTATAACCTATCGTAAAACATAACTTCTTTAATGTTTTACAAGCTGTCCCGACGAACTTTGTATCGCCTGAGAATCAATAAATGTTGTGTTCAATTACTCACCAAAAACCCATACAAATTTCATACAAAATGTATGAGAAAAGTAATTATAATTTTTATCGTGAATTTTTCCCTTGTTTTAATAACTATTCTGCTATTCGGGTTGAGACAAATTCAACAAATCAAAAATCATAAAAATCGGTCCAGCCGTCCTTGAGTTATAAATGGTGTAACTAAACCGACTTTGTTTTATTTATGCCGATTATTGATTACCATCGCTATTACTGAATAAAATTTCTTCACGCATAATATATTTCGAAGGTTAGGCAGAAGTTTATCTATCATACAACCATATTTCGCCAGTAAATAATTATTTAAGTCCCATTTACGTAATAGGGGGCAAGCTACTGCCATCAACCGAGCAACTCCAGACTCCGGACTATTACTGAGAAATCCTAGATGGAATAACCCAATATTAATTAAAAATTAGATTAAAGAATTAAGAATTGGGATATCAATGGCAATTTTTATCACATCTATTCAAAAAGAGCTAGTATATTAAAATAAACTAGTGGTAGTAAATAAATAGTGGACTAAAACAGCTCTTTAATCTCTAGGGACTAAAAGTGATTTGTATTTGGAATGTGGATATTGTTAGTAAAAGTTCCAATCACCAAAAAGATAAATCACACGATCGACTAAAATAGCTTTTTAATCTCTAGGGACTAAAAGTGATTTGTATTTGGAATGTGGATATTGTAAGTAAAAATTCCAATCACCAAAGAGATAAATCGCACGATCCGGGAATCGAGCCCAGGACCTCATGCTCAGCAGTAACGCTAGCGACCATTTCACCAACGAGGCAATAATTACTATTTATTATTACATTTTAATAATAAACAAATTAGTAATCATCCTTCCAGCGGGATGAATCGACGACCTCAAGAAGGTGGCTGGGACAGACTGGTTGCGGAAGGCGGAGGAGAGGGTATTGTGGCGCACCCTGGGAGGGACGTATGTCCAGCAGTGGACTGCGATAAGCAGAGTTGATTGAAGTAATCATAATAAAGTAGGTAATAACGCAACCATATTTATTATCTTGATGATTACCTATTATAAAACTATCTACTTTTTGTTTATATTGTATGTCATCACATCAGTTAGAACTTTTATATCTTTCTGGTTATAAAAGTATTATGTGTTTGAAGTAGATACTATTTTTATGTCTTGTTGTGGTAAAAACTTTCCATTTTAATAATTATTTAGGTATAAAGCTTGTTATCCTATTTATATGACTCTTTATGTAGTATAATGAAGTAATTAAATAGAACTCATAAGAAGGTTTATACCTTTATTGTCTAAATAAACAATAAAAACTTTGCAGGGGCGTAGAAAATAATAGAATATATGTATGTATGTATATCTATAATAGAATGAAACTAAACAATAAAGATTGAGTACAACCTGAATACCGCACACTAATCAACAAATACTTGTATAAACACACAATCATCTGAAAACAGAGCCGTATCAAAAGCTTAAAAAAAGCTCCGTAAACATCCTACTAGCGCTAACCTCAAACAGGCGGCGAAAAACCAAACTAACTCGAACCTCACTTACCAATAGTGTATGTGGCGCCATCTATCTGAAATGTGGCGCTCTTGCACTTCTTGAAGATTTTGCCACTGACTACCTGTCGAGTGGCGCTGCCGTGCGTGGCAGGGTTCGAAGCGATTTCGTTCCTTGCCGCGCGTGGCGCACTTGTATCGAACTTATTCCTCAACTCCTCGAACGATAAATCGGTCGACAAATCGGGCGTTTTGTCTCGGAACCGACGCACTTGCCCGCACAACTGACCGCCCTTGCTGGCTTCGGCCGCGTTCTTGTCCATTTTGATCACTGTTCACTATACATCACTCGTCACAGTACACTTTGTCACTGGAAGGAAAGATAAATGTGTTAGGGAAATCTGATACTGCAGGTTATGAAGTTGGCAAGTATACAATATGTTGCTGTTTGTATACAGTGGCAAATTAAATTAGCTAGCGAAACTCTGCAGACGTGGGGTGTGTCGATATCTAAGCGCGATAAAATAAAAATATAAAAGATTTGCTGTTTTTTTCGGAGACTCAACGACCGCTGGGAGAGTTGTTACTTGTTTGAAGTATGAGTTGAGAAAATCTGTTTTTGAAGTGAAAACTTCTTTAGCGGCGCTGTGTACTTTTTTTGGAATGGGTAAAAACTTCTAAACTCGCGTCAGGTCACGTGACCCTGATCGAAAATTCGTAAGACGTTTACGTCTTACGAATTTGACGACGGGTGACGTTTTAACGTAAGACGCGCGTTGTTGAGGACAGCGCCATCTATGCACATCGGGAAGAACTACGAGGGCCTCGCGTACTAACTACGTAGTTCATCCAACAACGACGAGATGGCGCTGAACCACGGATATATAACTGACGACGAGCTCTGTGTGCTTATTTGTAAATCTGAATAAATTCCTTTCACGAGAAGAATAAACCAGTCACTTTGGTCATCATACCTGATTTGCAAAAAACCCTATAAAATAAGGAACACACCTTAACACGCGTGTTTTGTTTATAAGACGATTCACAAAATACACTCGTAATTGTTCAAGTTTTCACTTCTGTCGGCACTACCGGAGTGCCAGTTTTTTTTTTTTTGTGTATAGATACCGACACTTCTGTGAATCTACACACAAAAAAAACTGATTTTTAAACTGATGTTTCAAGTGAATACACTAACTTCAGTCGGTCGGTAAACCCACAAAATAAGTCATCAAATTAATTTATTTTTTGTGATATCATGTTTAGATGTCGGTACCCGTTTTGTGTGCGGAGTTCCGCTAACTAATTTAATTTGACATATACCCTGTATAACTTTTTAGAAAGTACATTGTATTATAAATACTACGTAAAATGTAAATAATTTATAAGTGCTACATGGTACCAGGTCTTTTGTTAAAAGTAGGCATTTTTTGGCAACTTATTCGACTCTTAGAATAAAATCTGTATAGTGCGTACATTTTCCTAAAGAATATCCTTTTCTTTGGCACAAAAAATAACCGCTAATGGGAATATATTGATGGGCGTTTGTTTTTATAATAAGAACTTCAATAGGTACTTATTGCCCTTATTTTTATCAAACTTCAAGTAAGGAGTAGGATGTCGATGGATGGATGGATGCTTGGATTCGTAGTTTTTTTTTTAAATATGTTCAGTGATAGATAATAATTTGGCTTGGCAAACACACATTGAAACAGTATACAATAAACTTAATCAGTACTAATATGCTTTATATAAATTGTCCAAGATTTTTGATCAATCAGGGGGCCTAAAAAGCCACTTTGGCAGAATTTTAAAAGGATAACATTATGAATCATAATATGGCGAAGACAGTCCGTATTTTTCTTTTCTTCGCTGCACTACGTAGGTATAATCAATCAATCCAATCCAAATCCAATCCCAATCGGATTGGATTGATTGGTATTTTAGCACAGACAAAAAAAAATACAGAAAAATGCTTCACCAATGGGATTTGATACGATTAATTTAACAGTTAACTGTCCACTATGATTCATAATGTTATCCTTTTATGATTCTGCCAAAATGTTCTTTTTAGAACCCCATTTCTTTTGACCGCATACCGACGAAACATAAGCATGGTATATGCTTATGTTTCGTCGACACTGAGATATGCAGTCATATACTGGGGCAATGCCACTAATAGGGATTTAGTGTTTAAAGCGCAAAAAACGTGTATACGTGCGATTGCTGGTATCCGTGTTCCTGATTAATGTGAACCGTATTACAAAGAATTTAAAATATTGACCTTTCCTATAATTTACATTTATGAAGTAGCCGTCTTAAATTTATAAAGACAAATGAAAATCTATTTGATAAACTCAAATTGAGAAGATATTGTTATGTTAAAAATTTCTAATGTACCACATAAAACGGCTCTATTTAACAAGAGCTTCTTTGGCATGGCATCAAAAATATACAACAAAATACCAATTGACATTCTGAGCACTAAGGAAATTCCAGTATTTAAAAATAAACTAAGTAACTTTTTAATTGATAAAGCATACTACACGATCCAAGATTACTTGAATCATTGATTGAATTGTTGACCATGTATTAATTTGACTGTATATTGATATTTTGACATATATACTAACAAAATATGACATGTAATAGTACATTATGATATAAGTGCGGTAAGTTGAAAATTACAGCCGAGGCGATATTGCTTGCCCGAGCCGTAGGCGAGGGCTAAAAGAAAGCAGAGGCTGTAATTTTTAAAGCGCACGTATGTCATACGACGTTTTATAACATATTTGCGAGGAAATAAATAAAACTCGAACTGAACTTGCATATTTGCTTGTTTTCCATATGATGAAATTTTGATACGCTTGTAAGTATCTATCGGTCGATTTTTCGGGCGAGGCTTAGAGTAGCCTTTTTCGCTGCCTCTGAGACTTCTGGCGGTGTGGAATTAATAAATTCATCATTACTTGACGACATTTTCAAATAAAAAAAAGTACAGCGAAAAGAAAAAGCGCGCGGAATAATTTTTACTTCTTAACAGATAAGCGATGCGCGCGCGTTCGCGCTTTTTTTTTTCAGGCATAGGCACAAAACAGCCAGTATTATTAATAAAGTAAATTAATATTTTTGTTTTTGTTACAGATATTAATGGTTGTAATTTATTGACAAAATTAATTAAATTAAAGAATTAAATGTTTATTTATTATATTTTATCTCCCAAAGTTAATTTTATTCATAAAATGTTGACATCTTTTCTGAAATAAAAACTCTTTGCTAAGATTTAAAAAAGTACCGTTCGTTTTGACGGAGCATCTTGATAAACCGTGCGATTTACTTTACATTACCGCACAAGTGCGTAATGAGATACATTACGATATTGAAATTGGTGAAATAAGAGACCCTTTACGAGCAAATATGTTATAAAATAATTTTAAATGTAATGCCACTACATAATTATTGTATGCGTATTAGGCAGGACATATTGGAACTTTAATTTATTGTTTAGACCTGTAACTAACATAAGCCCACAATAAAAATATTTTGAATTTTGATAATTCTCTACCACTTTAACTGATTGCGACGATTATTTTTTAATTGTAA
The DNA here is from genome assembly GCA_963855955.1 of Luperina nickerlii. Classification (NCBI taxonomy): domain Eukaryota; kingdom Metazoa; phylum Arthropoda; class Insecta; order Lepidoptera; family Noctuidae; genus Luperina; species Luperina nickerlii. Next base: position 4,991,910 of record OY979667.1, on the reverse strand, counting down.
AGAGCTCTTTTCCGCTCCACCCAGAGCGGGAGGGGTCATTTGATGATTTCACACCATCAAAAAAAAACCTATAGTTGTAATTTTTGTTTTCCTGTTGTTTGTGTTTTTTTATTTTTATGCGTCATGTTTGCCGCAAATAAACGTATTTCTTTTCTTTCTTTTTTTATAAGTGTCAGCAACATTTTGCCAGCAATATAGCAACAATAGCAATAAAGTTGCACATACGACAAGGAGGTAATTTCTTTTCTTGCCGTCGACACGACCTTTTATAGCCATAATAATATCAAGTTAAGAAATAATGGCTATCAGCAAGCCTGCCAGGTTTACTGTTACTTGAGGAGGCTCTTATTAATGCAATGTAGGTACTCTTAGTAAGAATATTGTATCTACCATTAGAGGCAGTCGCTCCATGTAAAATACTGGTATTCAGCAGTATCCGGTTAGCTAAAAGCCGACCCTAACATAGTTGGGAAAGACTAGACAGATGATGACAGCATAATTTTCAGTTACACCATGCGACTTTTTGCTGTGCCCGACAGGGTCCATAATGATGATATTCTGTTAAATCTACCACCTAAGTTCACATGTGGAAGCAATAAAGAGTACAAAAAACGAAAAAGAAAAGAAAAAAAGAGAAAAAGAAAGAAAAAAGAAGGAAAAAAAGAAAAAAGAAGAAAAAAGAAAGAGAAAAAGAGAGAGAGAGAGAGGAAGAGTGAAAGAGTGATTAAAAGTACTCAATACTCAATTAGTATTGAGTACTTTTATCAGTAGCAATAGCTTTCATTTTGACAGTTCAAAAACATTCATTGCGTTATTTACATTAGCGAGCAGATAGATTTATGGAACATATGAAGCAATGGATTAGCAATATCATTCAAAATGATTCAGATTGAGATTGACAGTGTGCCATTAGGGTGCGGGTTCCGGATTGATAGAGATTAATCTTTCAACCTCAGTAACTAATTACTTACTTTGGAGGAAGTCAATTATGGTTTTTGCTATGATAAGGTAGACATAATTGTAAATCGACGGCACGGTTGGAGCAGCGGTTAAGCGATTGACTGCTGCGCTGCGTGTCGCAGGTTCGATTCTCGCACGGAACAAATATTTGTATGAACTACAAGTAGTTATTCCGGGTCGGGCTGTTTGTGTTTGTGAGTTTAAATGTTTGTAAACGCACCCCAATACAGGAGAAATTCCTAGTGTGGGGCAAAGTTTTTTAATAGAAAAAAAAAGAAAACAAAAGGCCAATGAATTAGTTATGAAAGTATTAAGTACAGTACCCGGCGATAAATATTGCACATCGACCTTTGGAAAGAGACAATCGGCTAATTTCGGCTTGTGGGCTGGCAATGCGATGGGGTGGGTCGGGGGACCATAAATTTCACTTAGATGAAGTTGCGTGCAGAAGCTAGTACTAGGTATAAAAGGGAAATCTTCTTTCCAGGCATGGAGGGGTCTTCTTTCCGATGTCGATGGTCGATGTGCAATATTTTATCGCCGGGTACTGTATGTTGTTTATGTTATAGGATAAACGCTTCGCTTAGTGGTGGCTCAGTGTTAACGGTCATGACTTACGAGTTGTAGGTCGTAGGTTCGAACCCAGGTGTAGGTACTTTGTGTAAATTCTTACATCACCGCGGGTCTCAATACGGTGAAGGAAAACATCGTGAGGAAACCGGCATGTCCTAGAACCGAAAATTCGGAGACATGTGATTTCTTCTAACCCGCACTGGGCCCGCGTGGTGGTTTACGGCCCACTTCCCCTCACCGTGAGGAAGCCTGTGTTCCAGCAGTGGGAAAATTGTACGCCGATTATGCTAATTCTTGTAACAGATTAAATTTTTTTTAACATTTTGGGAATTAATGTGTATTTAAAAAAGAAAAAAAAGAAACAACGTTTATTTGCGGCAAATATAACGCATAAAAATAAAAAAAGCACAAAAACAAAATAACAATTTGGGAAAAAAAATGCGTCACATCTACGCACAACGGCCATCGCTCATGCTAAGACCCTATACGAGACAGAACCCCAGTGCTGGTTTGGTATGTACAGACGCCAGCACATCAAGTTACTACAATCTGTCAAATTTCTTTAATAGATTTTCAACTTTATCGCTAGAGCATAAGATTCAAAGTTGATTGGGAAAATTTTACAGTTTCGGGTAGCTTGATGTGCTGGGGTCTGTACCTATTTACGTAGTTTCAACTTAGGTTCTAAAATCAGATTTGCTGTAAAATTATTCAGTACCTAATCATTATTACGTATAGGCAATCCAAAAAAGAAGGATAAGGTTTTTTCCACTTGCTAAATCAACATTTAGCGAGTGGAAAAAACCTAGATTTAAAAAGATTACTAGAAAAACCTTTGGGTTTTTCTTGTAATTTCGCTTTTTTATTTCTTAAGCAACCGCAGTATAATGGGATGATATGGCGAATTTGTGATCAACTAATGGACGTTTGAAAGTTTGCTAAGTAGTGCTTACCAAACTCTTAAACGTCCCTTGGGAAAATGTAACGAACATTAATTTTATATTGATCAATATATTGGAAGAGATTATTGAAGGATTAATTATGTTTTGTTTTTGAGCTGCGTGGTATTAATCCAGGGCAATTAGTACGTGTCACGATATTAATCTATCATATTTAATGATTTTGTGTTATTACAGTTATTATGGAAAACATTTTGCATAGTAATAATTACAGCTTAAAAGACGTGTAAAACTGATTCCTAATTTCCTATAACCTATATTTACAAAATAAACAAATCCATTTCATTTGATATCTAATTTATAATTTTGAACAATGTGGAAAGGATCGTTATTTTGCTACTACTATACCAAATAGAACCACCGGACTGAACCGCTTCCGAAATTCGTAGACGCTTAGACAATGCTACGACTCCCCGAAGAAATATCTGCGTAGCAAACATTTCGACCTCTACGTTTCGAAACGTCGTAGCGTCGTAGCATTGTACCTACGAATATAAAACGAGCAACCCACAAAATTGTAGTTTATACGGAAAAGATAACTAGATGTTGCATTTCAAGAAGTTTAGTGCCAGTTTTATGCTAAATACCGGCTTGCCTACCTCAAATTAAGTATAGTACAGCATAAACGTTAAGACCTTTTTTGCTGAAACTGCTTTTTCTGGAAAAGTGAGGGACCAAGCTTAATGAAGGTTAAATAAATAAGGTTTTTACGGTGGCATTTTAAAAGTGTTTGTTTTTTACGATTATATTCCAGCCGTTTTGCCTAAGTAAACAGGTTTGTCCAACTCAGTTATTGTGACATTCTCCGGTCGTCAAGTTTGGCAAGATCAAAAATGAATGCGATTAAATATTTATTGTATTTCTATTTGAATTAAGCTCTGTAATAAACAACTCTATCGTTATTTTAAATGATACTGAAAGATGTGGTACGAGTATAAAAATTATTTTATAAAAATATCAATTTGTAATAATTAGTTGAAAGTGGATTTAAATTTAATTTATTTTAATAAAATTATTCAAAGTTCAAATAATAAGTACATTAATTAGATCATTCCGTTGACAACTTGATGTGAAATGTTTTTATACATTTCCTTCATCTTCATTCTCTTGTCCTTATCCTATTCTATTAAATAATGTCTTACCCATTACAAAATAACAATCTTGATAATATTCAAGTAACCACAGAAAGGCATCATAAAGATGAAATTATTTTTATTTGGGAGTTTGGGATCAATTTCAAAGGACCTTGATAAATACCCACAAAAAACAATATTAAAAGAGGGAAGTCTATTCAAAAAGGTACCAATATCATGAAAAGGAGGTTTACTTGGAAATTGCCTGTCCATTGAAACTGTATATTTTGCGATAAACCCTGAATAGAAATAAATTGGAAATTTAGTCACGTTTAAAGTTTGATTTCGTGGAATTATTAATATTAACTGGCTACTTAGTATGCATAATGGGTGGTACTATTCTGATAATTTGAGCCACTTAAGAGAAAATTACGGAGTTTTGCTCTAAAAAGACAGTTTCAGGAGCTTCCATTTATTTAGTTTCATGGCTGTGAGGGACTTGTGGCTATTAATATCAGCCGCACAGGTTGATCAATCAGGTTAAGCTACGCTTGCTGCGGTCGGTCCATGGATAAATGATAAATGATTTTATTTTTGTAAGTAGGTTTGTACACAAACACGTTTACACGTCAATCATGTTTTTCTTTAAATTAGATGAGGTCGGCGTCTCCTATCTGACTACTCTGAGAAGAAAGGCCGAAACAAACTCAGAGGTCACAGTCTCTTTTAAAGTCCAGACATAATCTTGGTCAGGTTATATGAAGACCATGTAGATCAATGTCTGAGATGGTCTATTGAGGAAAGAACCACACAGATTGAGAGGACCTGTCTAGTTAGTGCACGCATTTGTCAGAAATCGTGCAGCTCAACTCAAGACTTAAGGAGCTCAACGATTCGACGAACAATACCAAAGAAAGGACATTTGGGTAGGCCACATAAATTACTCAAACTGCCAGACCATAGAGAGAATAATAAAAAAAATATAAAATGAATAAAATAAATGACTCACATTGTCTTCACATTCAAAATAATTAAAATAATATAATACTTTACAAAGTAAGCAAATGTCATTGTTTTTTTTTTAATCATTAATATCAATGTGTATATTATAAAAAAAAAACAAAACCAAACACTCAAAATGCAGAAATTGGAAGCAGCTCAATCCCAAGCCTTTTTGTCCTCAATATAATCTTTAACGGTATAAAAGGCTCTCTTGCACAACTTACGTTTATTGAATGATTTAAATTTATTAAGGCTTAGATCTTGAACGTGGTTTGGTAGTTTATTATAAAAGCGTATCCATTGGCAACTGAACGAGCCACCTATTTTCTTGAGCGTTATTGAAGATACAATAAATTTGTGTTTATATACATATATACCTATATACCTATATATATAGGTGACCATCTTTACATACCAAGACCTCTCCATGCCTCGGAAAGCACGTTAAGCAGTTGGTCCCGGCTGTCATTCGTGGATCTTTGACAGTCGTTACGGGTCGTCAGAAGCCCGAAAATCTAACAACCAGTCTTACCAAGGAGTATCGTATTACCCAGTAACAGGGTTGTGGAGGTCAGATAGACAGTCGCTCCATGTAAAATACTGGTATTCAGCTACATCTGGTTAGACTGGAAGCCGACCCCAACGTAGTTTGGAAAAGGCTTGGCAGATGATGATGGCTGTGAGAATTAGAATATAATAGAATACCCTTGATTATGTACACCATATAAATTATGGATACAAATGCAGAAAATTTACAAAGGGTGACACAATGGGCGTTGTTGTCGCTAAGAGTAATCTTTTAAAGACAACCTTTTAATGGATTAAAAAGGGGCCTTCTTCTCTTTAATCCATCCAGAAAAATCAGTAAATCAATACACAGTATTGTATCTCCTTAGATACAACACTGTGTATTTATTTACTGATTTTTCTGTAAGTATTAATTTATTAAGAACAAGCTGATCCGGCGAACTTCGTATTGCCATCGAAATCAGTCAATCCCTTCTCGAGATTTCATAAAAAAAGCAGTTTTATACGAGAAAATGAATTATCTTTTGTTTCGTGAAATTTTCAAATGTCTTATTAGTTATTCCGCTATTCGGGGCGGTAACAAATCCAACAAATCAAAGATAAAGATAGGTCCAGCAGTTCTTGAATTATAAATGGTGTAACTAACCCGACTTGGTATTATTTATATAAGACAACTAGAAGCGGAGAGCAGTGGTGGCCAAGTGGTAACGGCCGCGACTTACGAGTTGTAGGTCGTAGGTTCGAACCCAGACAGGCGCTTTACTTTGTGTAAATTATTTCATCACCACTACTCATAAAACGGTGAAGGAAAACATCGTGAGGAAACCGGCATGTCCTAGAATCAAAAATTCGAAGACATGTGACATCTACCAACCCGCACTGGGCTCGCGTGGTGGATTACGGCCCACTCCCTCTCGCTGAGAGGAGGCCTGTGTCCCAGCAGTGGGAACATTATAGGCTGATGATGATGATGATGATGAACTAGAAGCGCCCCGTGGTTTCACCCGCATAAGTGTCGGTCCCGTGGGAATATCGAGATAAAAACTATCCTATGTCCTTTCCCGGGACTCAAACTATCTCTATAACACATTTCGTCTTTTATAATAAACTACCAAGCCACGTTCAAGATCTAAGCCTTAATAAATTTAAATTATTAATTAAACGTAAGTTGTGCAAGATAGCCTTTTATAGTGTTAAAGATTATATTGAGGATAAAAAGGCTTGGGATTGAGCTGGCTGCTTCCAATTTCTGCATTTTGAGTGTTTTTGTTGTTTTTTTTATAATATACACATTGACTTTAATGATTTTTTTCTAAAACAATGACATTTGCTTACTTTGTAAAGTATTACATTATTTTAATTATTGTGAATATGAAGACGATGTGGGTCATTTATTTTATTCATTTTATATTTTTTTTATTATTCTCTCCATGGTCTGGCAGTTTGAGTATTTATGTGGCCTACCCAAATGTCCTTTCTTTGGTATTGTTCGTCGGATCGTTGAGCTCCTTAAGTCTTTCGAGTTGAGCTGCACGATTTCTGACAAATGCGTGCACTGACTGGACAGGTCCTCTCAATCTGTGTGGTTCTTTCCTCAAAAGACCATCTCAGACATCGACCTACATGGTCTTCATATAACCTGACCAAGATTATGTCTGGACTTTAAAAGAGACTATGACCTCTGAGTTTGTTTCGGCCTTTCTTCTCAGAGTAGTCATATAGGAAACGCCGACCTCATCTAGTTTAAAAAATATGATTGACGTGTAAAAGTGTTTGTGCAAACCTACTTACAAAAATAATATCATTTATCATTTATCTAAATGGGTTCAGCGGTTTAAGCGTGAAGAAGTAACAGACAGACAGACACACTTTCGCATTTATATTACTAGTATGGATAATACTTATTAGTGAGTTACTTAGGAGAGTGATGTGATTTTTCGTTTTAAAACGTAAAGATAATTAGTACTTACTATTCGACCACCAGGGAAAATGTTTTGAGTTATTCTTTCAGGAAATTTTCATTACCAGCTCAGTCTGTTTTGTACTCCGAGTTGCCACTGCGAATCAGAATGAAGAATGAGTCCCATTAATTACAAAAAGACTTAATTAATGTAATGTCCATGATGAGAATTAAAAGCTCAACCGCTGCTCCAATTTAACATTTCATCCGCTGGGCCTTTTTCGTATTTTTTAACCAGACACATTGTTTAGCGATAAATCCCAGAAAGTTGCACAACACGTGCTGTTAAATGATTCCGATACAGTTTTACAACCAGACTGTGTATATAAAGGTGATGTGTTTACAATAGCGGAGATACATCGAGTTTATTTCTGACTTGTTCTTTTTTTTTGCCCTTCTTATGACATTGGCGTACCTTGTGTGGGAAATGTTTAGAGAATTTGTGTACAGACGCCAACACATCAAGCTACTACAATCTGTCAAATTTCTTTAAAAGATTTTCAACTTTATTGCTAAAGCACTAGGTTCAAAGTTGATTGGGAAAATTTGACAGTTTCGGGTAGCTTGATGTGCTGGCGTCTGTAGATACCGAAATAAAATGTTCAGGTCGGTCCTAGATTTGATGAAATTACTCAAACTCAAAGCATTTATTTCAAATAAACCAATTACAGAAACTGTAAAAATTATTCCAATCAACTTTGAACCTAATGCTTTAGCGATAAAGTTGAAAATTCATTAAAAAAAATTGACAGATTGTAGTAGCTTGATGTGCTGGCGTCTGTATATAATAAAGAGTATTCTATTCTATTCTAAATACGCGCACGTTACAAGAAAGAAAAAGAAAGAAAGAAAAAATGTTTATTCTGCACAAACAAAACGTTCATCATAAATAATAAAAAAAAAATATATTTGACGGCACGGTTGGCGCAGTGGTTAAGCGATTGACTGTTGCGCTGCGTGTCGCGGGTTAGATTCCTGCATGGAACAAATATTTGTATGACCTACAAGTAGTTGTTCCGGGTCTGGCTGTTTGTGAGTTTAAATGTTTGTAAACGCACCCCAATACAGAAGAAATTCCTAGAGTGGGGCAACGTTTTTTTAAAAAAACTGGCCAAGTGCGAGTCGGATTCGCACACGAAGGGTTCCGTACCACAAGGCAAAAACGCCGAAAAAAACGTTTGTGGTATGGGAGCCCCCCTTAAATATTTATTTTATTCTGTTTTTAGTATTTGTTGTTATAGCGGCAACAGAAATACATCATCTGTGAAAGTTTCAACTGTCTAGCTATCACGCTTCATGAGATACAGCGTGGTAACAAACAGACAGACAGCTCCACTGTCTGTCTGTTTGTTACCACGCTGTATCTCTTAACTCTCTTAACTTAATAATTTTGTCCATTGCTTGATGTCACAACGTTATCGTGGGCGGAAATTTAAAAGCGTCTTCATATATTTCCATACATTTCACTTACCCTGTGTTATCGTGATGCCGTGGAAGTCCACGGTAATGTCGTCGTCTTAGAAATTATAAAAACGCCGAATGTGTCTCAGGAAGTTACTTATAAAACAAAATACGTTTGCGTTATACAACCAAGAGCGCAATGGTGGTGCCAGGGCCGTCTTTACCCGGGGGTGCAAGCGGTGCGTGGCACCAGGGCGCAGAAATTTAGGGGTGCAAGCAAATTGCCTTATACCTACACATACCATGCGTAATCAGAATCAATATTAAAAATTACTGATAAAATATTCATTACACATTTAAAAATGTAGGCACCAATATTGTTTATATGTATATACGCCTCATGTAGCTTTAGACATAATCGCTTTGCGACTTACGATGTGCAAGCCTCTTATTACTTCAAGAAAAAGAGCTTTTCAAGTAGAACCTTTCCTACTAAAACAACTTTTGTCAGTTGTTAGTTCGGAGTTAATGAGCGAAATAGGTGACAACTTGGGCACCTAACCGATTTTTTTTTTTGGTGTAAGTGGGTGCGTATGCTGATTCTCGCACCCGGGCGTCCAATATGGTTAAGACGGCCCTGGGTGGTGCAGTGGTATCGGCCCCGACTTACCGAATTGTAGGTAATGAGTTTGAACCCAGGTAGGCTCTTTGCTTTGTGTATTTAATTTCATTACCACTGCTCTCAAAACGGTGAAGGAAAACATCGTGAGGAAACCGGCATGTCCTAGAACCAAAAATTCGTAACATGTGACATCCGCCAACCCGCACTGGGCCCGCGTGGTGGATTATGGCCCACTCCGTTTCACAGAGAGGAGGCCTGTGTAGTAACGTTATAGGCTAATTATGCAACCAAGAACCAAGAATCAACCAAGAACCAAACCACCAACCAACCAAGCCACCAAGCATCAACAACCAACCAAGAACCATTAAACAACCAAGAACCAACCAACAACCAAACCAAGAAACCAACCAACCAAGAATCATTATGTGTCCAAAATATGAACAACATCTTCACAAAACGATTTTCCGTAAATAGGTAATATGTTTTCCAAATTAAAACCGGCATTTACGAAGCTTATTGTGTTTATTAATTCATTCATTCTTCATTAAGACGAGCTGGTGCACACGTGTACCATAAGCGGTACAAATTTGAACCAGTTCGTCCCTGAGAGGAGGTATCATACACATTCTAAGGATACATCCGTGTAGGCGTTATACCTCATGTATACGAGGTATAACTAGGCGTTATACCTCGTATAAATGAGGTATAACGCCACGGATAAATCCTTTGATCGAAGACGCGAGTTTAATTTGGCACAAAATAATTTCTCCTTGATGTTTACACATAATGGTACCTATGGTGTTTCTTAAAAGGTAAAAGCATATTTATTGGGGTGGAATAAGAATGCTTTAGAATTTAATTTGACTGACACTGATATTGTATAGTGCCATAGAGACTAATAAAGAGCGCAGTGCTGCACACTCCCACCCTATTTCGAGTTAAACAAATATCAACTTTATTTCAATGTCAATTATGTTGATTCCAGAGTGACTAGCACTAATGAAAAAGTTATAAAATAGTTTGAAGTTGTAGCGTAAATTGAATTTTAATGTGTAGGAATTAAAGTTATTTTTCCATTGATTCGTATTTGTTTACATTTTCGGCAAATAAATCGCGAACGCAGATTAGAGTACATGTGACCGAAACTCGGTCACATGTACTCCTGTCCTCTGTCCCGGTCCTCTGTTTTCTCCCTGTTTAAGGATACCAGTCGAAATATTTTTTTTTGATATAATGGCTAAAAGTATCTACCACTGCCATGTCTCTATGTTTTTTTATTAGGCGTATTTAAAAAAAAAATATTATTTATCTATACTAATCACGATACTAAGAACAAAGCTATTTATTTTGTTTTTTTGATTGTTTGTTTGAAAGCGCTAATCTCTGGAGCTACCGGTCAGATTTGAAAAATTCTTTTAGCATTCGATAGCCCAATTTTTGAGAAAAGAACGCTAAGCAAATACGAAGAAGCACCGACAGGTGATGCGATGCGACGGGGTGGGTCAGGGGAACAAGAAATTTCAAGCAGACAAAGTTAGTATTAATAATAAAGCTGAAGAGTTTGTTTGAACGCATTAAGGCTCCTTCAAACAAGCGCGACACGCGATTATATCGCGACACAAAGGCACCGCAAGTCGCGCAACGTGCGGTGCCTTTGTGTCGCGCGTCGCGCCTGTTTGCAGTAGCCTTTAATCTCTGAAACTGTCAGTCGGATTTGAATAATTCGTTTTGGATTTGATAGCCCAATTCTAGAGGAAGGCTATAGGCATAATTAAACTGGGCGAAGACCAAAAGAAAACAGAGAAAGAGAGAGAGAGAGAGAGCTAAAAAAAAAAGAAAAATAGTCAGAAGGAACGTTAAGCGAAAATAAAGTGAATATGTATGTTTTTTAAAGCTTTCAAATGATTTTAGATACTGGCTTTAGTCTATAAGATGCTTCAAAACAATAGTTTCGCTATCCCATTTCTGAAATAAAATCAGATCGTAAAAAGCTGTTTTTTTCACATTCTTGTGATTGCAATCCTACGAATGAACTGGACTGAATCAAGAAAAGCGTTTTTTTTTCCTTGAGGAGCTTACAGGACCTAAACATAAAATACGCAAGTTTTAGAAACAATAAAAGTATAATATGATCGACTACAGTAAACAAAACCAGAAAAATATATGACATTCTTCAGGATATATGCTAGGTAGACAACGTGTAGTACAGACGCCAGCACATCAAGCTACAACTTATCTGCCAAATTTCTTTCATAGATTTTCAACTCTATCGCTAAATCATAAGGTTCAAAGTTGATTGGGTTGATTGGGAGTTGATTGGGGCTTGATGTGCTGGCGTCTGTACCTTGACGTACTGTCGTCTATACGATAAAAGCCGTTGGTTCCGGCTGTCATTCGTAGATCTTTGACAGTCGTTGCTAGTCAGAAGCGCAAAAGTCTGCTACGCAATCTTAGGTAGGTATCAAGGTATCGTGTTGCCTATTAACTGGGATTTTAAGGTCAGATAGGCAATAGCTCCATGTAAAGTTCTGGGATTCTGCTTCATTTGGTTAGACTGGAAGCCGACCACAACATAGTTGTGAAAAGGCTAGGCAGATTATGCAACCATTTTGTTAAAAATAAAAAAGGCCGTAATAATGCTTTAACCCACAATAAAATCTAATTGTATGCTTTCTATTTCAAAATTAAACACTATTCCACGCCACTGAAACTTTCTAAAACTAATTACATTTTCACTATACCTACCTATTTATTTTTCAAACCCAAAAGAAATTGATGAAAACATTTCTTGAAAAAGTACCTAATGCCTTAAACATCCCTAAACTTTGGTAATCCAGTTAATTCTTACTGAAAATCTACCTTATTCGAGCGTCGTAACTAAAATGGTCTTACTAAATAATACCAAATATTGTATTAAAAGCCTAATTTAATAAGTAAAATACCTACAGAATTTCACTAATTAAATTAGGCTTTTATCGTTCATCAGCACATTGTACAAAATATCTATCCAAAATTATGAATACCTGCTTGAAATACAAGAGGCTGGATATTAAGTTTAATATTCATTATTGGTGAAGTTAGGCACTTCTTAATTATACGAGAAGACGATAATACTTGTAAGAGGGGTGGAGTGGCCTATTATCTAATCTTACTACATTGGCGAGGAAAAATAGGTTACTTAAAAAATAATAAAATTATAATTACGCCGCTCCTGGGCACGCTCGTTCCATCATAAACCTCATCCATCGCTTTCCATCAAGCGAGATCGAGGTCAGAAAAAGGCCGATTCGGCAATAAAAAAAAATTGTTATTGAAAATAAAACTGTGATGAAACCTTTATTAACCTCTATTGTTGATACATTCAAGTAAGATACTTATATATTTTAGTGTATTTACAAAAAAGGAGAAACAGAACCAAAAATAACCCAATTAAATTCTAATTTAACTAAAACTATACAGAAACTAAAAAATTACGTCGAAAAATTCATCTGCATCGCTGTCGACTGGTAATGTACCCAAGAGACTGGCGGCATTACCACGTTGTATGGCGATGCTTAGCCTTTGACCAAAGTAAAAGTCAGCTCTTGGGTCACGGGAAGTGTCAAACAGCCGTTTAGACATTTCTTTAAAAAGACCATGAGCACTCGGACCCCACCATTGTCCGGTTAAGTAGTCACGACCTCTCAAGGTCAACTACGAATTGCCATATAATAAAAAAAAAAACGGACCCCACGGACCGAGAGTTTCAATCCCAAACAGCTCGAAAATATAATTTCTGATAAGGTTATTATTCTAGTAAGATGTTTAAAGTAGGTACCCGATACTATATAATTCATTGTTTATGACATAACATTAAAGTGTTTGTGGCGGAAGTGCCGATCTATACTAAATAATTTTTGACAAGTATTTGACATTGATTGTCGCTGAGATGATATTGCGACTAGATTTTGAGCGTTTTTAATTACAAGAACTGGCCCGCAGGTCCCTGCCAAGGTCTCGGGTTATTTGAAAGAGATACCGTGGCCCCTGGCACAGGCAACTTATTTTTGGCAAATAAATCGCGAATGCAGATTAGATAGTACTGAAAAGTCAATAGTTTTCAATGTGCGATATTCTAACCTACGTAAATACAAAACCGTTTAAAAACAATACTACGAATCGCAGAAATCACTCAACTTCCCCTTGAGCTAAGCCTCGCGTGCACAAACCCATTCGCGTATCGGTCGCACATGTAAACACAAACAAAACACGGTCCCCTTCACTATTATTTGTGATTTTAAACCGCCTGTAGTAGAAGTAGTACTACTTCAGACATGGAACGATTTGTTACATCACACTTGCTTTAATGCATGGAGGCTTTCTTTATCAGGTTGTTGAACTCTAACTTAGAGTTCTTCAGCTTTGGAATAGGCAGTTCTATCTATGTTTTAAGTTAGTGGGTTTAGTTTCCGCACTTAGTCCTTCAAGTGGAAAATTATGCCTGGGCCATGACCGTCGGTGGTTATTCCACCTCCCTCCAGAAGTTGATAACATCTCCTGATCTATTAAGAACATCTGTGTAAGATCTGAGTGCTGTGAGGGTGTCCTTCTGGGTGACGCTTGTGCATTCAAAGAGCACATGCGCAACGGTTTCCTCTGCCTCCATGCAAGCCCTGCATAAAGGACTGTCCATTTTGGCTATTGTGTGGAAATGTTTGTTTAGCGAGCAGTGTCCCGTCACCAGACGCAAGCCGTGCCCGTCCAGGCGTAATAAGGGTCTGGTTAGCCTGCCATCTAAGGATGGTACGGTAGCAGTGGAATAGGCAGTTATTGTATGTAGTTTATTGCCAAAAATACACTACCTGAATTTTTGCTGGTTTACAGTTTTCCCATTATGGAGATTTTTTTTTTTTGCCTAAATCGTTGCGGTATCCTTTACTTTCACTCTTTCCCCTACAACCATGTACCACTGATCTGAACTTTCAATTTAAATTGGCATGATATTATTCAAAAGGTGGGCAGAAGAAAGGTAGCTAGGTAGAAAGGTAGGGAGAATTTCTATGGTTTTATCCTACTTCCTACTAATATTATAAATGTGAAAGTTTGTGAAGATGTTTGTATGTTTGTTACTCAATCACGCGTAAACCGTTGAACAGATTTAGATGAAATTTGGTATAGAGATAGTGTGAGTCCCGGGAGAGGACATAAGATAGTTTTTATACCAATATTCCCACAGAATCGAAACTTACGCGGATGAAACCGCCGGGCGCTGCTAGGTCCTAATAAATATTTCGTAATATATCCTAAGGCGTGGGTGAGTTTTAAATATTTCGTCTAAAAATACTATGTCAGTTATATCCCTTACTTGAACGAAGACAGTTTTAGTCTTTCCAATGTGATAAAATATGTCGCCTCAAGAGCACGTCGTCTTTCTTGGGTGAGGAATTTATGTATTTTCAGGTACAGTATTTTTATCAGCAATTTATTTTATGTTTCTCACCGCTATAACACTATGCGTTTGTTATTTCTCTCTGGCTTTGAAAAGTGTGCATTGGAAAATATTGTTTGGCGGAAATACAACCTAAAATATTTCTCCCGTCTGGGAATCGAACCTACGACCTTTAATACCATACAATAAATACCCTACGCCAGCTGTGACAATATTATTTAATTTATTTTATCATAAACGGTCAAGGCCAATTACTTTAGTTAAAGACACAAACACATAAGTTAAGTACCGACGCTAGCACATCCAGCTACTACAATCTGTCAAATGTCTTTAATAGATTTTCAACTTTATCACTAAAGCATAAGGTTCAAGGTTGAGGTTACATTAACAAAAAGTATACAACTATTCGAGAGTCATACGCTCATCTCACAATACTCCAGACACATTGACAAGATCTTCTTCCATTCATACGCGAACACATCCCAGTCAAGCTTAGCGTCCAAGAGAGCACGTGGCACATTGCAAACATTCCTCAAAATGACTTGCAGCTCAAAAGTATAAGTTACATGAATAAACAGTTCGTGTGTTGTTGAACTTAAAGCTCTATTATATTCCCTCTTAGTTCCTCGACCTGTCGTCACGAAACACAACAAAAATACCCTTGTTTATTTATTAGTTTAGAGTTTTTAAATGACTTCTAAACCAGGCGAAAACGTAGAGATAAAGAAATTGTCCAATAACATAAGAATTTGTCAAGTACGACATGTTTTTATTTATTTAAGATAAGATAATTTTTATTTGTCCAAAACATGAGTATTAAATACCCTTATTTATTTATTAGTTTAGAGTTTTTAAACGACTACTAAACTGCGAAAACGTAGAGATAAAGGAATTGTCCAATAACATGAGAATTTGTCAAGTAAGACATGTTTTTATTTATTTAAGATAAGATAAGATAATTTTTATTTGTCCAAAACATGAGTATACACACCGAAGCATGCAAGATGTTACGATTTACAAAGACAACACTACTAACAAAAAGCCCTAAGGCTCCTGCAAACAAGCGCGACACGCGACGCGAATCGCACGCTACTCAAAGCACCGCTCGCGATTCGAGTCGCGCGTCGCGCCTGTTTGAAGGAGCCTTTTTTTTCAGCATGGGAAATAATCAAATGACCCCTCCCGCTTTGGGTGGAGCAGAAGGGAGTGTCAGACTCTTACTGACTAAAACCCACCCGTGTTCCTTCCTTAGCCCTTTATGTTCCGGGCCAGCGGTAACCCATCGGGACAATCCCGCTGACCCGACAGGCTTCGGCCCTGACGGGCCCCTTCAATTGCTGCTGACATCTCTTTGAGGCGCGCGTGGAAGACGTACGCGCCGTCCGGTAGTTTGAAGGAGCCTTACATTACCTTTTACAAGCTAACACTAAATATATTATCTATATACAAGTTTAAAAAGAATCCTCAGATATTTAGTCTGAATTGACAAAAGCGAATTATTTAAAAGTCTTAAAATATTTACAGAAGGCAATTTAAATCTCATTTCCATGAAATGGACTTAAAGGGTCTTGGTTAAATTAATTTCTTCTGTAATTAAAAAGACGTTAATACTTGGGTATTTCAATTTTAAACTTATAAAACGCTATGAAACAATTTGTAGTAGCTTTGATTAAAGGCTCCTACAAACAGGGGCGACACACGATATAATCGCGCGCGACACAAAGGCACCACCCGTTGCGCGACTTGCGGTGCCTGTGTGTCGCGCTCGATTTTATCGCGTGTCGCGCCTGTTTGAAGGAGCCTTAATTTAGCAGACAGAATGTGTTGTGCTTGATAAATTATTCTTTGACCCGAAAATATTTTTTTACACTTTCTTTGGTATTGTAACACTACATCATAATCAGCTTATAACGTGCCCACTGTTGGGACACAGGTCTCCTCTTGGTGAGAGGGAGTGGGCTGTAATCCATCACGCGGACCCAATGAGAGTTGGTAGATGTCACATGTCTTTCGAATTTTTGACTCTAGGACCTGTCGTTCTCCTCACGATGTTTTCCTTCACCGTTTTGAGAGCAGGTGATTATAGTACATTATGATATAAGTGCGGTAAGTTGAAAATTACAGCCGAGGCGATATTGCTTGCCCGAGCCGTAGGCGAGGGCTAAAAGAAAGCAGAGGCTGTAATTTTCAAAGCGCACGTATGTCATACGACGTTTTATAACATATTTGCGAGGAAATAAATAAAACTCTGACTGAACTTGCATATTTGCTTGTTTTTCATATGATGAAATTTTGATACGCTTGTAAGTATCTATCGGTCGATTTTTCGGGCGAGGCTTAGAGTAGCCTTTTTCGCTGCCTCTGAGACTTCTGGCGGTGTGGAATTAATAAATTCATCATTACTTGACGACATTTTCAAATAAAAAACAGTACAGCGAAAAGAAAAACCGCGCGGAATAATTTTTACTTCTTAACAGATAAGCGATGCGCGCGCGTTCGCGCTTTTTTTTTTTCAGGCATAGGCACAAAACAGCCAGTGCCAGTATTATTAATAAAGTAAATTAATATTTTTGTTTTTGTTACAGATATTAATGATTGTAATTTATTGTCAAAATTAATTAAATTAAAGAATTAAATGTTTATTTATTATATTTTATCTCCCAAAGTTAATTTTATTCATAAAATGTTGACATCTTTTCTGAAATAAAAACTCTTTGCTAAGATTTAAAAAAGTACCGTTCGTTTTGACGGAGCATCTTGATAAACCGTGCGATTTACTTCCCAAGTAACACAAAATCGATATAATGGAAAAAGTGATGACCAGAAACTTTCTTCTAGCTTTGTTATAGAATTTGAAGGGTTTTAGCAATGTCTTGCTTCTGTATAACAGCATTCTATTAACTTTGTAGTTCCTAAAGCTATATAATCCTCTTTTTCAATCTTTTGTGCAGCTAAAGGTTTTATTTTAGATATAATTTATGTCTCTATACAGCTTCTAATACAGCTGTAAGCATTATACAAAAGTGTAGGCCGTATGTTAGCATTAATTACGGCTTAGGCTATTAAAAAGCATTTTAAAATTCTTTAAAACTGCTCTATGTTTTATAACGACCTTTCGCATGGGTCACAACTGTTTAAAGGTGTACATTGGTGCTGTTTTAATGCCAGCTTTTTAAAAGCATTTCATCATAATATTATATAGCCTTTATCTATACAAACGTATAATGACAAGAATTTTAACAAGCAATAAGTCGTATACCGGCCATCCGCATGCCTAAAGTTTTTAATTATGCTTACGCCATTTTGCTTTTTGTCTCGATAATATTTAAAATTTAATTTTATGGTAAATAGTCCTTTAGAAAGGACTTCAACCTATGGTATTGACCGGCCGGTACAATACAGGTATCATAATGACTAAAACTAAAGATTTCTTCGTAAGAGCATAATTTTTTTTACAATTCCACATATTTTTATAATATTTTTGTAATAAATAGCTCTTTAATTTGAAGGCGCATGAAATATTTGATTCAAATATATACATACTTTCACAGTAAACTGATACTCGCAACCTTAATTCACTCATAGAGAACAAAAACAAGAGTTTAATTACTTACCTTGTAGCACTTATATTTTTTTGTTGAAAGTATCCATGTTCTTTTTACACAAGATTTTTTAATAATAACAGAAATTAAAAATAACATTTGAAAATGTTTTTATTTTGTCTTTGTAATGGTACAAGCTGTATAAGAGCCGCATTTAACATATGCGCACTGCTTTAACCTGTTTTGACAGCCCATTATAATGCGTTTATCATTCCGGTAGACAACCAATATAATGCTGCTAAAATGTCATTCTAACACTTAAGTCTGTATAATTTGGGGCCCAAATTAGCATTACAAGAGCTGTATAGTGGTTTATAATGCCTATATGTAACTTCTTATAAAGCTATAATAATATGCTAATTCTGTTATCCATCGATTATAAAGCTATTTTGTGCTACTTGGGTTTACATTACCGCACAAGTGCGTAATGAGATACATTACGATATTGAAATTGGTGAAATAAGAGACCCTTTACGAGCAAATATGTTATAAAATAATTTACACAAAGTAAAGCGCCAGCAATTTACAACTCGTAAGTTCCGGCTGTTACCAGTGGGCCAGCACTGCTCTCACTGACAGAGCAGTTTCGCACTACATCCGATCCGAATCCGAATTAAAGATGTCGGATCTTTCAATCGGAATTGGGAATGTTCCAAATTCGGACGGATAGAGTTCGGATCTAGTGCGCAAACCCTCATACAAATAGAACTATAGTCACTTCTGACCGGCATTTCTCGGACTCACTTTGACTGCTTGTTTTGGGACACAGAAAGCAGGATAGGAGGTAGAGCATGATTTGTGACATAGCTCCATAATCACACCTTACTGCCGTTCCGTCACTTTAACAGGTTGGACTTATATCCTCCCACTTATGTCGGGGACGTTTCAGACACTTCCAAGTGGACCACGGAAGGTTATACCCTGCAGGGAGATGCAAAACACACAAATAACAACCTTTTCACTACCCACGCAGTGCTAAACTTGTAACTACTATTTGTGATAGGTATGTTACGATCAGTTTTTACTATCAATGCATATGTAATTTTATTAGTCTTTCTATACGATTTATTCCGGTCAGATCCCCTGAACCCCCCTCCATCCCCCCTTCTCGATCCTCTGCTAGTTCGTCTTCTGTTTTAATCTCTGTCTCATCGACTTTATCTAGGTTACTCTTTTTGACAGGTAAGTACAGTCAAGAGAAAATAAACGTTTATGTTTTTTAATATATTATATTTCATTATATCATATTATATATATTATTTCATATATATTCTAGCTATATTATATATAGAGAGTATTGCTTAAAAAAACTTCGACTTCCCCTTCAACCCTTTACGGTCTGTTTTAAAGTAAAATATCCTTTTGAGTAAGAAACCACGTGATGGTAAAAACTAATGCGGGCTTTCACAGGTGACTATAGCCGCACGGTTTTCACCGCGCGGCGAAAATGTACTGTCTGTTTGAGTTGAGTTTTGTCGTGCGGCGACAGGTGGCATGCGGCGGGTGACTAAAATCGACTTTGAAAATGCTCAGTCGCAGGCGATTGCCCCCCGCTTGAAGGTTGACCTGCGATTTTTATCGACCTGTGTAAATGGGGTGGCGATTCGACTTGTGCGGCGATTTGGTAAGCAACCAGCCGCACCGCGAAAATCGACCTACATTGTGTAAATACCCCATTACTCGATGGTTGACAGTAGGGTACGATACTGTTAACATGACAATTTATGCTTTGCAAAACTTTGTTAACTGTGGAATCAAACCTCTAAAGTAAACCAAAACTTGGGAATTGGTGTTCCTTCAAAGGAGCAGTGGAATCTAAGAAATCATCTTGATGTTTAGACATCACACGACCCAAATACTCAAATAACTTAATAAATTGTCGCAGCTCGTTGCTTCTGGACCAACGTCTCCATACTCGTGCCATAACACCCCTTGTAAATTGAAAACTAATTGCAATAACGATCAAAATCGAATAACTCTATTCAAAAACATCCAATTAACTAATTACTTGAAGATGTCCCCGTAATCCAGCAAAGTTAACCCACTCCCAGGTAGGTGCAGGTATTTCATTATAGCCAGCTTACGTGTAAAATTTATATCTCCTTGTGAAGGCCCGGGGCCGTCCAATATGGCCGCAGGATTGGTTTACCGGGCCCCGGGAGGCAAGACGTTAAAATTATCAATTTGTGTGGTGTTATGTTTTTTATTTACGTTGAAAGTGAAAAGAGGGAAATAAAAGTATCATTTAAACTATACCTGGGTCGTTCTACTTTTTTACCGACAATAGTCTGTCCTTGGTCTTATTATGGCATCTCGTTGGAGTATTAATATAAACGGTTTTTTAATTCGGTTCGAATAAACGTCCATATTTTTCTTATCTATTAATATTATGCCATTTTTCATGTTCTCTAACCAACATATTTTATACGTTGTTTTCCGTAAAATGGCGTGACAGAGTGGTAAACTGAAATGTAGTCTCTACAGAAAAAGGCCACTTTGTCACATTATTTCTTTAAAAACTAACATTTAAAAAAAATCAATATTAGCCAGAAAGGAAACTTTAATTGGTCCTAATGAAATACAGATGCAGTTTTTTTTAAATCCCACACAGAAAACAAAATTATAGATAGTTCAAAAACCAAAAAAACAGAAAAACATAGTTTCATTGTCGGTAAAAAAGAAGAACGACCCACCTTCATTTATAAAGGCATAAAGTTGAATGCAGAACAACAATGATATGCAGCTGTGATTTTTCTAGAAAATAAAACAGTTTTATTTACGGCGGTAAGTTTTAGTATCAACAGGGATGATTAAGTGAATTCACATAAAACAATCTTATCGATTAGTTTTTTTAAATAGGTAATCTATACTATATATAAGCTAATAAAACATAATTATCTCAGAAACAGAAATCTTCTAGGTTTGCTCGTTCCATCATAGATCTCATCCATCGTTTACCACGAGGCGAGATCAAGGTGAAGAGCTAGACCATTTTGCAATAAAAAAATAAGATTCTTAAGGCGAAAGCGCCAGTGTAGCCCGCGAAATTCTATTTTTTATACGTTTTTTGTAATTTGCTGGTCAGTGTTAAGTCGTACGTTGATTAATATATATGATTCGCGGCCGTAACAAATACCTATGTGTTTACAGAACTATAATCATTAAAGTCATCAACACAACTCTCTAAGACCAAGTAATCCCACAGAATTACTATTTCATGAAATCTTGACATTTTGGGATTATATTAACCTAACAAGTTGTATTACTGATTCTAATGATTATGATTCTGTAAATACATATTTGTTACGGCCGCTAATCATATTTTGATCGACGTACAACTTAATACTGACCTGCAAATTGCAAAAAACGTAAGAAAATTAGAATTTCGCGGGCTACCTTAGCGCTTCCCCCTTAACAACATCTTTAATATTACGTAATTCCCGGAAACGGAACTGCGGACATCACTAGCCCGGACGCCCGGTGACGGTAGATTATAACGCAATTTATTCCCGTCGTCGTCATCTTGAAATAAACTTATTATAAAATATAAATTACTTGCTTTAATCGCGACTAGCCTGTCCCTGGCAGGCTAGGTATTTAAAATTAGCTTCTGTCCGCGACTTCGTCTGCGTGAAATTTCACCCTCCCCCGATTCACTCTCTTAGAGGTGGAAATTCAAAAACCCTTCCTTAGTGGATACAATATACTCTTCACAAAAACTCACCCTCCATATTTCATGTCTCTAGGACCAGCGGCTTAGGCTGTGCGTTGATATATCTTGGAATAATATATACTAGTTTGGAATTTATAGGTAAAGCTTCACCAACGACGCCGGTGAAGTGGCAAAGAAAATTTGAAATACTGTCGTGCCAGTGACACGACGCTGAAGATGATGATTCTCAGTTATTTTTGGAACGTTAGAAAGAAAGAAAAAGAAAGTAAATACGTTTATTTGCGGTAAACATGACGCAAAAAAGAACTAAACAAAAAAAAACAATAAGAAAAGGTTGACATACGTCACATCCACGCAAAACGGCTATCGCTCAGCATTATGCTGCGACCCTATGCAAGACAGAGCCCCAGCGCTGGTTTTCAGCGACAGCCGGCGCCGACGTGATGACGTCGCACGGTGCAGCAAACAATTATTATTTATCAAAAAGTATTATGACAAATTATTTATAATTTTAAGCAACCAGTTATTAAAACGCTGTTACTCATGTACTCATGTTTACGCTGTTACTCATCAATCGTCCTCCTGTCCTCATCCCAATCTATTTGGGGTCGTCGTAACACGTCTTTTTCATCCATACTTTTCTATTAGTCGTCATGTCGTCAGTCACCCCCTTTCTAATAGACCGGGAGATGATGACACATTTTGGTAAGTCATTTCTTACAGGATGGCGCTTTCAGGGGGGTTCATATACGTAATAAGTGAGAGGAAAATGATGTTCTTACCGGTGGTGCGCGGGACGC
This sequence comes from Luperina nickerlii, assembly GCA_963855955.1. Lineage (NCBI taxonomy): Eukaryota > Metazoa > Arthropoda > Insecta > Lepidoptera > Noctuidae > Luperina > Luperina nickerlii. The sequence goes on along the minus strand of OY979667.1, from coordinate 4,969,329 downwards.
AATTGCAGAATAATTAATTGAAATTGCTCGAAAATCCGGAGGTGTCAAACAATTTCTTTCACAAAATTCTTCAATTTATCGGTATTTCAACAAAAAAAACCCGGCGGTCGCTATGTGCCATACTTCTCCGGTGGGTGTTTAGACCCGCCATACTTTTTTGAAAATGTTTATTTTTTATTTTTGTTTTATTTATTTCTTACAGGCTGATTTTTTTTTTTTAACAATTGCTTTTTATTAATCTTGTACGAAAATCACCATGCCATACCATTCCGACGGTCCAAAATACCCGCCATACCCCCTCAAACATGTCATTTTTTTAAATTCGAGAAACCATTTCTTTCACCTTAAAATTTGGTCTAGTAGTTGTTTTTATGATTAGAAACGTAATTGTTATAATGCCATACCTGTAGAGTGGGTGATATACGTATAATGTTATTAAATAATTGTAAAATTTTATGCAACATTTGAACAATTTCTTACAGTATGGCACCATTTTTTTTTTAAAGTTGGTTATGTGAGGAACGTAAATACGAAATTTGAAAGTTGTATGTAGGGACAATCTTGTTTAATTAAATAATGTGTTATGTCGTATAATATTCTACGCTCGAACGTCTTCGAACTATCTTCCTCAATACAAATTCTAATGCTGGTATACAGCAGCTGCGCTGGTCAGGCGTCACTAATCATTAAAGTCATGAACACAACTCTCTAAGACCACGTAACCCCAAAGAATGACGATTTCATGAAACAGTTATTCTTTGTGAATTGTCCCAATGAATTAAATATTTTACAGTTACTGAAACAAGCAGCGACGAGGAAGATGAAAGCGAAGATGAAGGAGCCGATGACAGTACCGAAAATATCGACACTGATTCGGAAGCTGAAAGTACTTAAAAAAAAGTATCGAAATAAACAGAAATACTATGGATTTTGTATACAATTTCTTTTACACATACTCTTAAGTGAGAATGCCATTGTGACGATGCTAAAATTAACAGATTTCTGGGATTTTTTTCAAGTAGGGATAATTATTTGAGAATTGTACAAAATAAGCTTTTAAAGTTTTCATTCCATATTCGCTTACTGTGACAACCTGCTCTTCATTTACGTGTATCTCAGTAAAATTTTTGATATTTTGCGTGAAAATGTTTAAATATATTTTTGAATATATATACTTTACGGAAATTGAAAAAAAAATCGATTTCTTTGCCCGTCACAGTGGCGTTCCCCCTTAGCGATATTAAAAACGATTTTTTTAAACAAATCAATTCAAGATGCCACAGTATGAGCGATTTACTAAAAAAGCATGGCTTTCAAAATATATATATATATATATAACTTGGACGTACTGTAGCTGAAATACGTCGCTGAAAATCGGTTTTCCGGGTATGGCATCACTTTTGGACTTCATGATGAGTATGGGATAATTTTCCTGAATCATACTTTTTATAAACTTTCCAAAAATTAAAATGCCATACTGTAAGAAATCCTTTCATTTTTTTACACCGCAGCGTGCGTATGACGGTCTTTCGTACCATGGTCACAGTATGGCATATTTTTTTCAACTCATAATAGTATGGGAACAATCTGATTTCATTTATGCCATACTGTAAAAAATAATTTCACGGCTTCTATAGGCGTGTTTTAAAAATGGTTAAAAAATACAATTTTTCAAGTATGGCACCACTTTCATACTGCACTAGAAGTATGGCGAATATAATTTTGTCTCACTGTACCATAAACTGACCACGACTTAAGTGCCATACTGAAAGAAATGGTTTCTCGAATTAAAAAAAATGACATGTTTGAGGGAGTATGGCGGGTATTTTGGACCGTCGGAATGGTATGGCATGGTGATTTTCGTACAAGATTAATAAAAAACAATTGTTAAAAAAAAAATCAGCCTGTAAGAAATAAATAAAAAAAAATAAAAAAAAAACATTTTCAAAAAAGTATGGCGGGTCTAAACACCCACCGGAGAAGTATGGCACATAGCGACCGCCGGGTTTTTTTTGTTGAAATACCGATAAATTGAAGAAATTTTGTGAAAGAAATTGTTTGACACCTCCGGATTTTCGAGCAAATTCAATTAATTATTCTGCAATTGCGTCCCGCGCACCACCGGTAAGAACATCATTTTCCTCTCACTTATTACGTATATGAACCCCCCTGAAAGCGCCATACTGTAAGAAATGACTTACCAAAATGTGTCATCATCTCCCGGTCTATAACCATGACATCACTCACACAGTCCATTCATCGTTTCTTTGGTCTTCCCCTACTCTTATAGCCATTGACATTCAAACTCAAAACTTCAATAAGGAAGTCCTTTTTGTCTTTAAGAAGAATAAGCGGTCATAGAAAACTAGCCAGTCAGCAAGATTGGTGGCGGAGACAACGACCTTATAGGATGAGATGGAAGTAGGTACGCATCGAATCACTCATTGAGCCTTTTCAAGAACAAAATATATATCCATCAGTAGGAGGTAGTCGTTAGTCTCCCCTTTAATACAATAAAAGGTATTAGAACTTTGGTCACCTCATAAATGTACTCCGCATTATGGGCAATTTCTGGTGTTACACAATACACATACCTCTTGCCACAGCAGCATGTAGCTACTGATCTACGTAACCCTTAGGGAAATTATGTTCCCACATGAATGTTGTCAGCTGACTACATCGTCGTCATCGTATTTTTTTGTTATGTGTTTTCTGATGTACAATAAAGTATATATAAATAAATACACATGGTCCTTTACACGACTTCTCATGCGAAAGACGAGGTGGCTAAATTAATCCACAGAAGGATTTTAGCGTTTCTTATTCTCATTACTTTCTAGTATTTATTCACACTAGCACGTTTTTCTTATCAAAGACTTTGAAACTTTAATAAACCAATTAATCCTCTCAAACCCGATTACATCTTTTAAAACATTTTCAGTTTCACAAATTTCTCGTCTTCTTTCGTTTTTCTTTGGCGAAAACCCATTTATTATTTCATTAGTAACATTTACTCGATCTTAGCGTTTCTTAATCGCATTACTATTCAGTATTTTTTTACGCTAGCACTAGCTTGTTATTTGTCTTATCAAAGACTTTGAAACTCTAATAGACCAATTAATTCTGTCAAACCCTATTACATCTATTAAAACTTTTTCTGTTTCGCAAATTCCTTGTCTTCTTTCATTTTTCTTTGGTGAATAACCATTTATTATTTCATTAGTAACGTTTACTCGGCTTTTATCCGACTATTTGTCTTACTTCTCGGGGACGGAAGATTTCGCGAGGTCACAGTTGGTTTCATAGTTTTTACAAACTCAGAGGAACTTGTTTCCTAAGTAAAGAGAATGTCTGAATATGTGGGCAGAAGAAAAACACAAGATTTTGAATATATCTTAAACTTCTCTGAAGTTGGAACTATAATTAGACGAGGCCAAATAATCAAAGAGGGTCTGTGTCTAAATTTACAAGTTAAAGTAAACGACTCTTGGGACCTAAAAAAAATTTAGGATTCAAATTTAGGTCCACTTTATATTCCCAACTTGTTATTTCAGAAGTTTGTACTGCTCTCTTCTCTTTGCTTTAAGGCTTTTTGTAGTTTTCCAACTGAAACGCAAACTAGAAAAATCGTGAGGGGTTTAACAAAGACTCGTTTTTCACACGCAAGAAGAAAAGAATGAAAAAATGTTTATTCTGCTCAAACAAAACGCACATTACATAAAATACATACACACGAAGTAGCCAAAATCCGTAAGTAGTGTACTTTAGCAAAAAAAGGTTGTCAATTTTGCTAGATGTCAGGGCCGGTATAAAGACAATACACATTACCTAATCTGTGAAAAAAATGCTTATTGTTGCTCTCAGTCAAATGGCCACCCCAAACATTCGCTACCTATGCCGTAAACAATAGTAACTTCGACTTCTAAATGGCTCCAAACATATTCAACGAACGCTTTTCGATTCGACAAAAACTCTAACTCTTAAATACTTAAAAAAAAAACACTCCTTAAAATTTATGCGGTAGGGGTTATTTAGAATCATGTGCTGAATTCATGATTACAGTTTGCGCCTGGGTGTCCCTGCTACCGTCGTGTAAAGGACATACAGAATTAAAATCAATCAATGTTCTATGACAGTTAAATACAACTATTCAAAATTATTATGAAGCGACTTTATAAATTGACGCAGTTTATGTTGTTTACCTCTAAATAACAGCTTACAATGTATTCCATCCAAAAACATGTTATGAGCTTCAAAATGTTGAGCCAAATTAGATAGAACTTCACACAGCTGGGCCAAACCACTGAGAGGGTTGTGTAGTGGACTAATATGCTAATGTTGTACACCGAACTGTATAAACATGATACGTTTGATACGCGTCCCATTTGTGCTTCAACACTGATAATTTAAGTGGTAGGTAACCCTAATGGTCCAACCGTTTAGAGGTGGCGTTTGTATTTTGTGTTGGTAGCCAATAGATGTATTATTTTCTTCTATCTCTAACGTCCTATTTATACGACACAAGTTTCTATCCATTGGAAATATACTTGATGCAACACATGACTTGCATCCTAATATTCACGAATCACACTAATATTATAAAGGCGAAAGTTTGTGAGTGAGTACTTCCTTTCCACCCCATCGATAAACAGATGAACTTAAAAGTTTATTTGTTCCTTTTTTTATTATGTTTGTGATTTTGTAAGTTTTAATGGTCTTTTTTGTGTTGTACTTGTATTTCCTGTGCGTCTCCCAAATAAGATATTTTATATCTTTTGTTTCTTCTTATCGCGACGAAACATATTTAACTCAAACTTAGTGACCCTTTACAAACTAAATATACAATTAAAAAGTACAACATTTTAAAGATCTAAAAAATAAATACTCAAGAACGATTGTCAAACAGTTCAACAAACTTGAAAATCGCAATTTCTGCTGTAACGCAAACTCATAACGGACAGACAGACGGTACGAGCTCTGTTTATGTTATAAAATAAACAGCGCAATGTTTAGCTGAAGAAAATTTAGATTCAAATGGAGTCGAAGAAAATAGACCTTTGAAAGTTATCACAACTTTGAAATGTTTATACAATTGAGTTATGAGAGAATAAATTGTTATTTATACTGGTTTTTTAGGGTTCCATAGTCAACAAGGAGAGAGAGTTTCGCTATGTCCGTCTGTCCGTCCGTCCGTAGCTTAGCTCAGAGACTCTTAGTACTAGAAAGCTATAATTTGGCATGGATTAACATATTAATCACGCCGACAGCGGTAATTTTTTTTTTTTGGGGGTACCTCCTAATCACGCCGACAGTGACAAAATAATTTTCTTTTGGGGTACCTCCTGTACTCGTAAAGTGGGGATGTTTTTCTTTTTCGTCTACCCCATGGTGTGGGATATCGTTGGAAAGGGTGTTTCGAAAATATTGCGGGTTTTTAAAAGCCATTTTTCGATTGAGGGATCCTTTTGTGTAATATTAAGCTTTAAATTGCTAGGTAATTTTTGTTAGACTCAAGTGTCCCCCCCAGTGCCAGCTAAATGGTTGCTTTTGGATACGTGACAAAAATCACAGCAGCAGTATACATAACGAAATTAAAAGGAAAACTATCACTGCTACGTAGGCTTTACAAGGTTGCGAGTAATAGTCGACCAACTTAAATTTGCAGTTGCAATATATGGGAGAACATGTTTTTCAACTACAGTGTTAAGTTTGTTCTTGGTATAAATTCATTCAACTACCCCCTCCCTTCATTGTGCGTGATCCGATACGCACTTGGCAGGGTTTTTGTTTTATTCGGAACATAAAGGGAGACAACATAAAATGCCTATGGCACTAAGTCCGCCTCTGTACATTTATATGCTTGAAGAATTAAATAAATAAATAAAGGGATAGTTAACGTTGGTTGCCAAATTTTAATAACGAATTTTCCGACCAGTCGAATTCAGCGCTACTTTTTACATTTATTATGCACACATTCAAAGAGGAACTCCCTGCCAGCGCCTGTGTTCCCCAGCTGCTTTTAAAGCCAGAACGAACAGGCATCTTCTGGGCACGCTCGTTCCATATAAAAGACCTCATCCATCGCTTTCTATCAGGCGTGATCGAAGTCAAGAGCACGATAGAAAGCGATCCTAACCTTTTCCCAACAATGGTGGGGTCAGCTTCCAGTCTAATCAGATGCAACTGAATACCAGTATTTTACATGGAGCGCCTGCCTAATTGAGCTCCACAACCCAGTTACTGGATAATACGATACCCCTTGGTAAGACTGGTTGTCAGACTTTCAGGCTACTGACGACCCGTAACGACTGTCAAAGATCCACGAATGACAGCCGGGACCAACGGCTTAACGTGCTTTCCGAAGCACGAAGGGTCTTGGTATGTGGAGATGGTCACCCATTCACGGACCAACCGCGGCAAGCGTAGCTTAACCTGATCGATCGTCCCGTGCGGCTATTAGTACTTAGCCACAAGATTTTTATTCTAAGGGCTAGGGGGTCTGGAGAATCACGTGCCTCAGTTGTCGGTGTCCCTAGCTGCCATCCTGTATAAACCTAGATACTTTCTATAAGCCTCTATGAGGCCACCAGTAACCGTTCCTGGGCGTATGTTTATTACGTCATAATGGGATGACTAGCAAAAACGGCTAGTTTGCCTACTCATCTCTAGAATATAACGGATCATTATATCCAATGTTATCAATTTCTAGGAGCTGCGTAAAATGGAATTTATCAGCAAGTTCCAAGAATCATCATTGCATACTCATCATGATATAATTAGCCAATCAAGCCGTGACGAGACGGTCCTTCTTTACACAAACCATTCGTTCCACACGCTGAAGGTCTGCCACCTGGACATATCCATGTAACACAATGTGTTGCCTTGGGTAATCTGGAAGTCTTTAAACAGACTCCGGACTCAGGTTGGCCGCAAGGAAAACATGTCGAGGTGGACATTTATAGACGACTTCGCCTTGGATTAAATGTGGTGCTGTTTCACAAAGAAAGGGACACTTAATAACATGCCCTGCGTGTCCTGTCAGCTGCACGTTACAGGAACTGATAGACGCTAGTGATGGCGTACCGAACACGTAGCCGAATTCTGGGCCGAGTCCATTTAGATTAACATCGACACGCTAAGAAAACTATTAGCCAATAGAACGATCAAAAGGGTTTGTAATAACTAGGTGATCCGGGTTTGATCTTTTCAAATTTATTTATGAATACTTTGGACGATGACCCCTAAATTAGGCATTTACCCCTATCTCGGCGGTCGGAACGTGCCATATGAAAACAGTGATGTGTGTATAATATAAAAAGAGGATTTTACTGGCCTAGTGGTTACTTTTTTGATATTGGGTTGGGGAAAAAATAATTTCGGTTTTCTTATGTTTTTCAAAGTTAATTTATTAATATAAATTTTAAACACTAATCAATGATATATGTGCCGTTTTGATCGATGACCTTTTGCCACTTTTCTGGTAAAACCATAATTCCGTCACTGTAGAATTTCTGAGGTTTTTGGGCGAAAAACTGAACCAAGTGATTTTCACAAGCCTCTTTTGAAAGCAGCTTTACACCATTAAGAGAGTTTTGCAGAGACCGAAACAAATGGTAGTCCGACGGGGCAAGGTCAGGGCTATACGGTGGATGCATTAAAATTTCCCAGCCAAACTCTCTCAGCTTTTGACGAGTCACTAAAGCTATGTGCGGTCTAGCATTGTCGTGATGGAAAATAACGCCTTTCCTATTGATCAACTCTGGCCGATTTTTTTCCATCGCCTGTTTCAATCGCGTTAATTGTTGACAGTAGAAAGTTGAATTAATGGTTTGGCCAGGTTCGAGAAGCTCATGATAAACAATACCCTTCCAATCCCACCAAACACTCAACATCACTTTCCTTGGCGTCAATACGGGCTTCGCTACTGTTTGTGAAGTTTCTCCGGGCTTCAACCACGATCTCTTTCGCACCTTATTATCGTATGTGATCCACTTCTCATCGCCCGTAATCATTTGTTTCAAAAATGGCTCGATTTCGTTTCGTTTCAGAAGGGATTCACAAATGGAAACTCGGTCCATTAAATTTTTTAGTGTTAATTCATGTGGAACCCAAATATCGAGCTTCTTTTGGTATCCAAGCTTATGTAAATGGTTCAAAACTGTTTTATGGTCGATGTTTAGTTTTACAGCAATGTCACGAGATGAAATATGTCGGTCTACCTCGATTTCATTAAGAATTTGGTCGACTAGGAAGACCCGAAATTATTTTTTCCCCAACCTATTATTTTCTCTTAGACTCCTTTACAACACCTCATTGCAGAAGGTCTATCCTATAAAATATAAAACTTATAAATGATGGCGGAATGAGTACTCTTTAAAAAAACTTTTACATTGGATTTCGTAGCTTGGCCTTTTCTTAAATAGAAACCACTTGATAAACTTACTTTTATAATTTATGGTTCCATGTGTGTGTGTGTCGTATGGAATAATAGAACGCGTATACTTTCAGGTTTTTTATATTTTGTTTTGTTTTGTTTAATAACCTAATTTCGTTTCTCATTTTGTAGCTTGTTTGCTATAATTACTATACACATATTTATAATATACATATATAACATGTGCTGTTATAAGTCAACCATTTATGACGGGGGTCGGAACTGTTTCTCCTAAAGACAGGTTATTTTGTAACTTATCTAGGAGAGCAGTACGGTACCCACTAACTAGATCAAAAAACTTTATGCTTCACTTTGCCATGCCATACAGCCCTAGTTGAATAATAAATCTTTATTATTATATTTCTATGATCCGATCCTATGAGCATTTATTTACCAAATAACAAGTCATTCCTAGGCGCCAATGTGTAAATATCAATCACGCTGGGTTCAACATAGATACTAAACGAGTGATTTGCGCTCTACTCTGGGTGATATTTATAGCTCCGCAGCTTGTGTGTGTGTAGTGCTTGTAGTTTCTACAGAATCTGGGTGTAACGCATATGAAAGGAAAGGCCATAATTTTATTTCTTCATCAGATTTGCCCAAGTCATTAGGGGTTAGGCCCCACCGGATCATTCCAAAATCAACGCCTCTGAAAATCACTTTATTTTTGGCCCTTTTTTAAATCAGAAAGTGGACTCTTGACCACAGGGCTCTTATCAGAAACTTTTCAAGTATATTTTCGGTCTCTCTCATCATGCCGCACCTACTCAGCTATCAAGTTTTTGCCCTGCATATGCTTGCTCAAAAACCCTGTGAGCTCCCCTACTAATAGTGATCTAAACGTAATATGAAGTAAAGTCTTATCAAATAAAATTAATCCTGATGTATTACAAGGTGCTACTGAATTGCCTGTGGCATACCATAAGATGAGTCAACGATGTAAGTGGTACCGACTAAACAGGGTTTAATCTATGCAAGTCATTTGTTGCTCTAATTTCTATAGTATGCCTCCGGTAAGGAACTTGCATTGTGAAAATTGGGCTTTGTTGCAATAAACATCGCGTTCAGTTTATTGAAAAAGTTGCCGAGAAGTTTTAAACCCATTTAATAATTTTCTCGGCAACGTTTAAGCCCGTACTGGCTATAAGTAGGCCAGTATTTGGAATTACTGCTGCTGAGTGAATTTACGTCAATTTGTTATCTCATCCTCGCACTTAGCGAGTTCATGGACTAACCGTTGAGCTATAATTGATTGAATTGAAAGCGTATTAAAACATCTTTGACCAGCTTATAATTTCTTACAAAGTGACGTTTGTAGACGGATCTGAGTCGGACACTTCAAACCATTGAATCAAAATAACACATCAACAGAAAACGTTGGTCTCTGACGTCTTCAAGATTGAGCGGAAAATAAGATCTACGTGAGTACAGATGCAAAGAAAATTGCTCTTGCACTATACGATGTCCAAAATCATTCGTTGATTTTTGACGTCAAGTGACGTTATGGTTATCCAGAAGCCCGAAAGTTTGGCACCTTTTTTACCAAAAGGAATCGTGTTACCCGGTAGCACGGTTGTGGAGGGTCAGATAGGCAGTCGTTTCATATAAAATACTGGTACCCAGCCGGTTGGACTGGAAGCCGACCTCAAAGGCTAGCCTAGAAATTATTTGAAACCAAAAGGACAGTTAATATAAATCTAATTGGTGATTGGCACCCTCGGCACGGCAGAACATGACCACTACTGCGTACTGCCATCATCCCGAGATTTACTGCAAGATCATCCGAAATCACGAGACACCAAATGTCCTACGACATGTGATCTCTACATCAAATCTGGCTTCTGCTTACATAATTTAATGTTGTTTATCCACGACCGAAATCAGTGATCATTTCCAGAATCCTAACACAGACAAAATATACATCCAGTGGGCGTCCAATGCACGCGTCATCTTCTAATCCGCAAAAGAATTAATCCTCTATCAATCAACACAATACAGAGCAAATTAATTTTCCGTCAGTGCCCACGAAAGTAATTTCGTATCGAGTGTGTTCGTGACTGTACTGAAGTGTTAGTATTTTCATCAAATGTTCGATAGTAATCGGTCGGTATCAATTTGGATCCGCGTCCGGTTTCTGCCGATATTAGCTGTATATAATGTTTGTTTTGTTAACCCTTACTGCCGCTATATTAATATACTGTGAGGCAGTTGGCCCACCGCCGGCGATGAACGAGTAGCGAGTAGAACTAGCAACTAAAAACGAGTTGGCGAGCAGCGAGCAGCGAGTGTGTAGTTCTGATAGTTTTGTCTCAGGGCTATCAGCGAGTGTCCGAGTGCAACGGGCGATTACTCGCACCACTCGCTCGGGGCGCAGATATATGTATATAGCAGTCGTGAGCTCTGACCGTCAAGCAAGCATCGCTGAGCGAGTATCGCTGTGCGAGTATATGCGACCAGTGGAGGGAGTCCTCGCCGGCAGTGTGAACAGTCAGCGATCAACTATTAATTTTGTTTGTACGGAATATATATCTATTGTACAGACGCCAGCACATCAACCTACCACAATCTGTCAGATTTTCCCAATCAACTTTGAACCTTATGCTTTAGCGATAAAGTTGAAAATCTATTAAAGAAATCTGACAGATTGTGGTAGGTTGATGTGCTGGCGTCCGTACGTTTCTTGAGCGAGAAAATAGCCGATGGTTAGTCGCTTCCTCGCCGGCGGTGGGACAACTGCCTAAACACTACGTCGTTTTATTAAGACTATATTTTCTTCTCAATGGTATAGTGGTCGCAACCGCTACTACTGAGAATGAGGTCCTGGGTACAATCCCCAGGTAGGACAAAGTGATATTGTTTTTTTTTCGTTAGGAATTTCTCAGTAGCATCCGGGAGTTTTGATTAGTGTTCGGTTAATGGGAATAGGCTCACCCCCTAACTGACGAATGTGGGTGTACAGACGCCAGCACATCAAGCTACTACAACCTGTCAAATTTCTTTAATATATTTTCAACTTTATCGCTAAAGCATAAGGTTCAACGTTGATTGGGAAAATTTGACAGTTTCGGGTAGCTTGATGTGCTGGCGTCTGTACTATAGATTCACCTCTGCCTAACCTTTCAAGAAATACAGGCGTGATGTTATGTACGTATATTTTCTTATTTCGAATATCGGAAGTTATCTTGTGAATTAAATATACTTTTTTACTTATCTACTAAATGAAACATCTTTTTGGCTAACCAACTATGGTACGGTAACGTCCCTGTGAATAGCTACTAGCTTATTTATTTATTTAATAAGGTTTACCAACTAAACACATACACAGCTTTAACCCAGAGATGTTGACATAATATTGATCTCGCATGCATTTAAATTATATGAAAGCACGGCACTATCAATTATAAGCCTCATACATCATACAATAAATAGAAAATTAGAAACTAATACAAATCAAAACAATTAAAAAACAACACTTTACAAAACCTCTACAAGTCTATGATTTATCACTGGCAACAGTTTATAGTAGTCTAATTTTCTTAACTATCTTATTAGTAGATTATAATAATAATATTTGTATTTTAGTAGGTATGTAATAAGACGATCGAATAATAGACACTAGCATTTAAAGCATGCCATTGGACATAAATATTATACTCTAGCATTAATTAAATTGTAATGTTTTGCATGTCAAAATTACTGACTTTAAGACCATAACTGTACCAATACCTACCTATTGCGAATAAATTATTATGATTATGATCATTACCAAACGTTATGATGCAGTCAATGATTTCACTAAGCACTCCACTAACGCACAACCAATAATATTTATTTAACCAACCGCGTATTTTACCAAATGGTTTTAAAATAGACTCCAGTTCGCAGTACTAACTACGTCAAAATAAAATACCGACTAAAATACCGCGACATGGTATTTCAATATTTTATAACTTACATTTGTACGACTATTGTAATATCTGACAATGGAAATGCCAGCCAGCGTAAGACTAAAGTTATTTGTTGTGTGAACTGAATTTCCACAGCCATATGAGTTCACAGTAATCCTATTACTAAATGCATGAAATTTTTATTACGCTTTGTACTGAACATTGTTGTTTAGAGGATGAAAAGTAAGCTGTTTTCATTCAGAATTTCACAAGGAAAGAAAAATATAGAATGAACACGTATTGGGTAGAGAGCTGTGTGGTGGACCAGTGGTCACGGCCCGATTTACGAGTTTGTAGGTAGTGGGTTCAAACAGGCGCTTTACTTTGTAGCGGTATCTACAACGCCACAAGCAAACAACTCGTCACACTGACGTCACACAAAATCCTGCATCGCGCAAGCAGAGTTTACCGCGCAACTAACATAGATACAACAGCCCGACATGAATCATCAGGCAGTTGCCCGCCAGACACAACACCTGTCTGGTCAGAGGATCCTCCCTTTTCTATAGAGTATGTGTGAACTTTACACCCTGTTCCTCTTACTCCTATAACTTTGTACAAATAATTTCATCACCACTGCTCTCAAAACGGTAAAAGAAAATATCGTGAGGAAACCTATGAATGTCCTATAAGAACCAAAAATTAGAAAACATGACACTTACCAGCCCGCACTGGGCCCGCGTGGTTGATTATAGCCCACTCCCTCTCGAGGCAGGAGGCTTGTGTCCCAGCAGTGGGAACATTATAGGCAGATCATGTATATGTGTAGTGAACAAGTTTCGTCACTAAATGTACGATTCCACCAAAATAGTGTGCAGCACATTTGTTCACAAACATTTTGTGCAGAACTCCAACAGTGCACGTACTGAGCTGCAGATCCGATAGTCTCTGTTTCCACCGGCAAAGCTGTGCGTGACTTTTGTAAGCGCACAGCTTAGCATACTTGTGCACGAATATGATGTTCACTGAGCAGAGTTTTGTGCCTTCAGTTGTTAATATATAATATATTCGCGAACAACAAGTGTGTACGCGTCGACGCGAGTCCACTGATTGCGTGTGCGCGCACAATTTGTTATTGTTTACTTGAGTGAGTCGACCAGAATAAACATTTGTGTCGTACACTGTGCCGCACAGTTCAGCACACTGGTGGAATCGCGCCTTAAAAGTGATTATTTTTGGGCTTTTGCCATTTATACAAGGTGTAACAGATTATACCTAAGTCCTAGAAGTAATTTATTATAAGTTATTTTTTGTTCATAATTGACGACTGAATCGATTTCAGTATGTAACTTCTAAAATAGGGATGTTTTTCAAAAGTTACGTATTTTATAATACGTAACTTTTATAAACTTGAACAATTACGTGTGTATTTTGTGAATCGTCTTATAAACAAAACACGCGCGGTACCGGCTACGGCCATCCGTCTTACGAATTTTCGATCAGGTCACGTGTTCTGAGGCGAGTTTTTTTTTTTTTTTTTTTATTTGAAATGGGCTTGCTTGAGTTTAACATTTTTTACCAATTATAAAAAAGTGTACAACCCCGCTAAAGAAGTTTTCACTTCAAAAAAATATTTCAAGGCACTGAGACTTAATTTTAAATGCATATACAAATGTAACACGATTTTCCTAATAATACTCAATTTCAGTCGAAAGACGTCCACTGCTGGACATAGGCCTCCCCCAAGCACCTCCACTTCGACCGGTTCTGTGCTTCTTGCATCCAACGGGTTCCTGCGGCGTTCACAAGGTCGTCGGACCACCTTGTGGGAGGCCTTCCAACGCTACGTCTTCCGGTACGCGGTCGCCACTCCAGAACCTTACGGCCCCATCGGCCATCTGTAGTTAATAATACTAGTTAGCTTTAAAAAAAATAAGTTTTGGTGATTGTACTAAGCTTTTAATTCAATACTCGTGTATGAGATCTTGCGTTATTTGTTACATATTGTATACTCACACGCACTGTGCTTTATTAATAAGAATAGCTTGATTTGTCAAAGCTTTTGCTATACTTGCTACGCTCACAATGGTCCCTTTGCTTTGATAATAATGAATGAAAGATTCGTTCAACCCCAAACTGCTGAAGTACCGGACCATTCAAGACCACTAGCATCTTGAGAAACCGTACAGTCTCTTAGCACAACTGCTTTCAGGGGTAGGTATTTACTGAAAACGACTACTCGTGCCTGAAAATAGCAGTGAAATTAAAAGGGGCTCATTATTTAGGACAACATGAGATGTTTGCTGAAAAATGGGATGTCTCTTACTGACAACACTTTAATACCACATTTGTTTCATCAGTCTACTGTAAAATGATTGTGATTAATGATTTGAGAGGAAATGTAAAAAAGAAAAAACAAATGGCATTTTATACCATAATATAATTTATTTTTAACCGACTTCAAAAAAGGAGATTCTGTATTCGACCCGTATGTACTTATGTATGTATGTATGTTTGTATATCCGCGATTTTTTCAAAAACTAATGTGATCTAAATACTTTCAGGAAGTTTTTACTATATAATACATTAGGTAATAATTCTTATGTACGAAGTTATATATAATGTAGGGAACAGCAGATTTTTTTCGCGGCCGATTTGGTTATTTTTTGTTCCGTTGGTCCTGGCTATCATTCATGGATCTTCGACGGTCGTAATGGGTAATCACAAGCCCAAAAATCTGACAACAGTCTTACCAAGGGGTATCGTGTTACCCAGTAACGGTGGTTGTGGTCAGATAGGCAGTCGCTCTATGTAAAATACTGGTATTCAGATGCATCCGGTTAGACTGGAAGCCGACCCCAACATAGTCGGGATAAGGCAAGGCAGATTGAATGATCGATGTACGAATAGAGAATTGATTCGAATAAAATCAACAAACACATAAAATAAGCTCCAAAGTTGTTTTAACAGCTGTTGTTTTAACAGGCCAATGTTGGTAAAGGAATTTCGTAGAATAAACCTTTGTCCAATTTGATAAATGCTTTATAAATACGAGCTATTTTATTATGAGGAACTGTTTACAACAGAAAAGGATTAGGCTAATAATTACTTAAATAACAACACACTGTTTCGACCGCTAAAAGCCACCGCACGTCCATTTGAGGTTAAACCAAATAATAGTGCGTACATTTTGGGTAACAGACTGCTCTCCTATTGTTACAAACTTTATAATGTGTAGTATATTTTGTCATACCTCCGTTTATACAGAATGAATTGAGCGGGTACACTAGTAAATCTAAAATAGTATCTAATTTTTAGATCCTTGACAGCCGATTTATCAAGACAGAACTAACATTGACTTGCTGAGGAGTTGGTAAGAGAGAAATAATGAGATGATAGTAAAAAGACTCAAAGATAAAATATACATTTAAGAAAAAATCGCAGAAAGATGGATATATATACTTACTGATGAATATTTACCTACTAGTAAGCTCGTGGCTAACTGATAACAGCCGCACGGGTCGATCGGGTTAAGCTGCGCTTGCCGCGTATGGTTTGATGATGGGTGACCATCCATTCCCCAGAGGTGTCAGTGGAGTCACCTCCGTGCCTCGGAAAGCACGTGATCCCGGCTGTCATTCATAGATCTTTGACAGTCGTTACGGGTAGTCAGAAGCCCGTAAGTCTGACAACCTGTCTGACCAAGTTGTGTTACCCAGTAACCGGGTTGTGGAGGTTAGGCAGTAGCTCCATGTAAAATACTGGTATTCAGCTTCATTCGGTTAGACTGGAAGTCGACCCTAACGTCGTTAGAAACAGGCTAGACCGATTGATTGATCAATGTTACATAAAGAGCAAAGCTTCTCTGAGGAACAAGGTTAGAGACAAAATCAGCTCAGAAAACGTTAGTGCTTTGAAAAACATGATCTGTATTATTGGCTAAAGCTTAAAACCGCTGGCCGCCACATAACGTCCGCAATTTACTGGCGACGGATGTTACTAAAACGTTTTAAATGTGAAAGTAAGTTGGTGTGTTTTTCTAGAGAGCGCTTTTAAGACTCCGAAAAGTCTAACCCGAAGGAGCAGGGGTGAACCAGTGGTAACAGCCGCCACTTATGAGTTGTAGGTCGAAGGTTCGAACCCAATCAGGCGCTTTACTTTGTGTAAATTATTTCATCACCACTGCTCTCAAAACGGTGAAGGAAAACATCGTGAGGAAAGCGGCATGTTCTAGGACCAAAAAAATTGAAAACGTGTGACATCTACCGAACCGGACTGTACCAACGTAAAAGATTACACCCCACTCCATCTGACAAAGAGGAGGCCTGTGTCCAAGCTATGGAAACATTATAGGCCTATTATGCTGAAGACAAAACCATTGCAATATTTTTTATGACAGCTGTCACTATGGCCATTATTGCGGCGACCACCGCTCTACTAGAAAACCCCAGTTTAAGTAACTTAAGGTGCCACAAGTCGATATATTTTCCATACAAATTTCGTGAGAGTATTACTTCACTGTTTGACATTATGCATCCAAAGTTAAACATGATATCGTTTCAACATATTATTAATTTTGTCTGTACGGAAACAGAATTCTAAAATCAAAAGCCATTAAAAAGTTATTAGCCAACAAATATTCGTTTCTCTTGCTAATTTTAACGTAACTTTGGGTGTAAATACGTAATAAAAGAACTGTAAAATCTTCAAAACCAAGTCCGTACCGACAAAGCTCAGTTTTCGAAGAGTTCAATAAACTTTATTTGTAATTGATTTATGTAGTGGTTTTTTTATAAAACTCGATTTTCCAAAGTACTTTTCGATTTTTTTACGCGCCTATCAGTTCGGAACGGTGTTTCTGTGCGTGAGAACTAGACGTTGTGCGTGTAGACTAGTGTCTAACTGCTCATCACTGATACCAGCTATGTTGAACACAAATTCAGGTGAGACAGAGTGCTTTTTGGCCATAACCACCAGTGAGTTTGAGCTCGCGACTAATTTACTCTTAAGTGCAGGTATACATAACAGAAAAGAAAAGTTTTTTATTACTGCAAATGAAAATGTTCTGTTGCTGAGAAGAATGACGACGATCTTCGAGAAGCCTAATGATACATTTTATTCGAGACTACGGAAAACTTTGGGCAGCGGTGAGAAAGATCGTGTATTTATACAACGGTTTGGAGTCACCATTCAATAAAGTGAGCAAATAATTAACCAAAAGCAATAATAAAAGGACAATTTAATCGAGATTTAAAAACAGAAAGCCTAATAAAATATGATTCATTAGGTATTTTTTGGGATACACTATAAATTCGCTTCATTGTACCTACCTACAACATACAAATAAGTAAAATTATACATACAGTATGCTCTGATAGAGCAAACTGTATAACACGCACATTCTTCCATCTCTCACTTATGGGTGTCAAACTTAGCCCGTTAGGAGCAAAAACAAACAACAAGCCAACGCATTATGGAGAAACATAGGTACGGCTACGTGCCATGTGAACGACCTCAAAAATAAGGAAAAAGGACAAAAGTTAGGGGTGTTTTACTAAAAATAAATAGAACTGGAATGATCACATTATGAGAACGAACAGAGAAAAAATAAACGAAAGAATGGTAAAGGCTTCTACAAACAGGCGCGACACGCGATATAATCATGCGCGACACAAAGGCACCGCTCATTGCGCGACTTGCGGTGCCTTTGTGTCGCGCGCGATTTTATCGCGTGTCACGCCTGTTTGAAGGAGCCTTAATGGAATGGTATCCTACGAATGGAAAAAGACAAAAACAGGAGCGTCAGGTCAAAAGATGGCAAGGTAACATACCAAAAGGATGGAGAAGATTAGCTCATGACGGAGATGAGGGGAAGAAACTAAGAGAGACATATATGTCGAAGGACAACCTGACCAACGAACTGGTTGCTGAAGAATATGTATTACTTACCTAATAGAATTGTTGTTTGAAGGCTGACTGGTAGAAAATGCCTATGGCATTAAGTCCGCCTCTGTACATTTATGTGCTTGAAGTATTAAATAAATAAATAAATAATAAATTGTTTTTTTTTATTAAATCATATAAATTACATTATTATTGTATTTAGTTATAAGTCTATGTTAAATCTTTTTTAATACAGTTGCTCAAAAAGTGGCGTATTGCAGGGACGCATAGCGTTCGGGATGTGGGCTATTACATACTCGTGCTTTTTCTTTACCTTTCCCGAACTCGTGCGTTCTCTTTCCCAACTGTCAAAATAATGTCTATTAAAAAGAAAAACCTACCATGAAGTTTTTACTAAAAAAAAAATCATAGAATTTTTATGATTCATGCAAATACGTATATTTCTAAAAAGAAGCTACTAATTTCTTTCAATATCAGATTTAATGATTTGATTGAATGAGTTAGGTTAGGTTTCATTTCATTTCATCTCATTAAATTTCATTTTCATTTCATATCAATAAAAAAATTCTACTGAAGACTTGGCTGTATGGGCATAGTTCCCTTTGCCTACCAGAATGGGCGAAGAAAAAAAAATCTCTGCTTATATTTCACGGTTGGCGCCATTAGTTAGTTGAGTTTATTGTGTTTTTATTATTTTATTAAATTGCTTCATTTTTTCGCAACTGTATTAAAAATAGTCGTTCAGTACACGTGCGAAACCGTCATTGCAACTTGTTCCGACTGTCAACCCTCGCCTTCGGCTGCGCCTCGGCTCGGGTAGACATTTGTCGGAACTCTTTGCAATGACAACCTTTCCGCACTTGTAATGAAATATACTATTGCATGCCTACGTGGTAAAATATGGCTGTACTATTATGTTTTTTTTTGTCATCGTTATATATTACCCATATTTGCAAAATAAAATTATCTTTATCTTTATCTTTACATGTAGGTACGAGTATGTAAAAATACACTTTTAACGAAGCCGAGAGTCACTTGTACTTCCCGTCATAGAATTTTTGTTTTGTAGTGGACGATACCTGGGAACCTTCTGGTTCCGTAACTAGGTTAAAAAAAATAATGTATATCATCAGCAAATATAAATACAACAAAAAAAAAACACCACAGAAATACGTTTTTATTCAACGCACCGATCATTAATCTGTTGAGACAGATAAAAATGACAGTCGCCTCGACAAACCTTTATTTACCCCGTACTAAACGTTACTACGAACGACGCATGTTTCAACACGCGAGATAACAGATAACATTCAGCAAATAGAATTACTTATCATCTGAATAATCTTTAGTGCGGGTACAACCACCCGTATAGTAAAATGTTTTTCACATAGGCACTTGTACATAAATGTATACTCTTTTTATTTTATCGTAACTTTGCACGTATCATTCAAGTCGCCATGGAATGAATGGGCAATTAGAACACTCTTGTTTTATTATTAAGAGCCCTCTTACATTTTAGTACTGAGCGCACATCTTTTTTTTTGTTATACTAAATGGTATCTCGCTGTTCAACTTAGGAGGTTATCGTCTTCTTAACCGGGATTGCCTGTAGATGCCTTAATAAATTAAGGCATCCAGCCAGGGCAAGCACGCATCGCTCACCCGGCGAACTTCGTACCTTACCGCCAGCCGCAATGCCCCCGCTTTTTAAATCTCTGATATCTTCTAAGGTATTTATTTTAATGATATGCTGTAAAGGGCAATTTTGAACTCCATGAAATGCACAACGTATTTAATGTATTTAATTGGATAAGGAATAATACTGTATTGTTTAAAATAGCTTGGTAAATAACACATATTTTTTTTGTAATATGTAAAAGATAAAAATGGTTACTATGGGTTATCCTTAGCAGATAAATATATACTATCCCGGACTTTTTTATCGATATTTTTAAGATATAATAATTCCGTAGTACATTCATTTGATCTATCTCGTAAGTTGCAGCCAGTGTTTGCAATGTAAGCTCAGAAAAATATGTTTGTTACGACATCACGTTACAAATATTTGAATTTCTCGACTTTTCTCTACTATAATATGCATGTATTATACATATAAACCTTCTTCTTGAATCACTCTATCTATGCCTGAAAACTGCATTAAAATCCGTTGGGTGCGACTTTGTTTTATACTATGTAAAGAAGACTAGCTTTCGCGTGCATGTCAGAAAATATCACCCGGGAATGTACAATCGGGATACACACATAAAAAGTACCTTATGTGTTAATCAAGGTTGTAAACTATCTGTGTGCCAAATTTCATCAAAATTCGCTCAGCCGTTTTTGCGCAATCTGGAACATATATAACAGACAAACGGACAAAAAAATCCAAAAACTATATTTGCGGCATCAGACTCGTTACCATAACTTTTTTTTTTTAAATATATAATGTGCAGTTTTGATTTTGTTACTTCTTTATTATAATGATTATGCACTTGTTTATATAGAAAATTAAAGAAGAGTGCAGGAATGTCAGCTGTCTTTTGATAATAATTATGAAAAGAAAACTGCGACATGCCTAATTATTACGTCTATGGTCTGTCTATAATTATTTGTCCACTGGCAGTGATAGTCTTCTTGAGATAGTCATGAGTATCTTTAATTTTCTAATGAAAAGAAACCGGAATCATATTTTTAATAACCTCTACAAAACCAGACCAACATAGCTATTCACAACCACTCGATACGCTTCCGTACCTTATCAAACATCAATCAATGTTTGTGTTTGTCAAACGCGTTTACAAGTCCAAAACCCGAAAATTTGGTCAGTTTAAATAAAAAAGACAACCGTCATTCTTCCAAAAGCTGTTTGCTGTCGGGGGCAAGACAAATCAGGTTATCAAAACGTGTCATTTTCCTATGCCCATAGCCTGTCGGATGGTTGTGAATAGCTATGCAAGCCAACGGTCAAACCTTTTTTCGTAAATAGAATAAAATATTCACTATAATATTCAGGTGTCAGGTTATTGATTGAAGCGTTATATCTTATATCCCAAAGGATGTCTATGACCTTGGCATGATTCATGCAATAATGCCCCTAATCTATTAGGCGCACTAAGTACGAAATTCGTGTAAAAATAATTTTGCTATCCATTTTAGCACCTACCTCTATTTATGTAGTAAATAAACATGCATAATTTTTATCCTGTTATAAATACACGGTGCAAGGGTATAAACGCGCAAATTGTTACCAATAATTCAGCACATGATTCTAAACTCTCTAACACAGAAATCACAAATAATGGCGGTTATTACAAAAAAAATATCTGCTGTTTCATAAGTGTTATAGGTACACGGTCAAAATGTATGTGAAAGCAATTTTTTTTAATCCAGTTTGGTCGCCATTATTACATTTACATTGTAAACTAAGTAACTTTCTTCTATCATGCATGTTTTGTTTAGAAGCCAATCCATCTTCGAAGTTGTGCTACCGTTCAATAGGAAGTTGATGGTAACCAAGTTTGTAATTAACACGAACAAACCTAGTCAGTACAGTAGACCGCACATCGCTGGCAACATTTTGACCTTAAGCTGGACTAGCGAAATATGGAGGTGCAATAGAATATGAGGCCAGCTTATACTGGTTTTGTTAACAATGACGTATATCCTACTGTACTAGCAGAAAAGGATTTTTTTTGAGGCTAGGATATCTTCAAATGACCCTCCCGCTCTGGGTGGAGCGGAAGGGGGTGTCAGACTCTTACAGACTAAAACCCACCCGTGTTCCTTCCTTAGCCCTTTATGTTCCTTTATGTTCTTTATGTTCCAGAAAAGGACTTGACTTTACGATCTAATTCGAGTAGAATGTTAATATCATTATTATTAGAGCCACCTCCACACTGACAATAGCCCACCTTCTATCCCGTGCCGCATGCCTGGTCTTCTGTGCACTTGATGATCTTATGACTGCGTCAGTGAGCGGAGTTCGCGCAGCTAAATTTTGGGCTACGGATGTTTGAACTTTTTGCCATCGATACGCTAAAAAGAAGAAGGGCATAAAATCCAATAAGTTATTTAGAATAGTCGCATAATTCGAATACAAAGAACTAAATAGGTATAGCATTCTAACAGCGAGTTCACACCTCGTTTTCCATAACAACCCATTTACTCCTCAAACTGATAACGATATACAATATATTACCCAAGACATCCCTTTACCCGCCATTTATATTTTATAGAGTAAAAAAAACTGGGGCGTTTGTAAACGGCAGTAGGAAAGAAGTCCATTCTCCGGCTGGACCTAATGGGCCTAACCGATATTGGGCTCAAACGAGATAAATCTTTTAGGCACTTTCCAATTTCCACCACAGTATATCCTTTCTTTCGATTCCGATGTTATCAGAAAAGGTTTCCATAATTTGGAAACCGTTTCTGATAACATCTAAATAAGTTTCTATGAGCCCTTTGAAGACTGCCGTCCGAATTCTCGCTAATTGTTTGATACTAATCTAAATAAGTATCTAGGAGCCTTTTGAAGACGACCAAATTCTTGATAATGGTTTGATAAGGCATTGGAATTATAATTAGGACGTTTTGGATGGCACTTTAAATGTCACGGTGGGTTCCTGGGATTTCTTGTAAAATGGATTTTTCGTTTGCGAAAACGTGTTGTTTTTGCATTACGTAGATTTCTTGGGAGATTGATAATTATTTAGACTTAAAAAATTAAGCTGGAATGTAAGTTTGTTACCCATCGTAGGAGAAAAGTCTGCAAAGCAAGCCCTAGAAAAGAACACGGGCCATTTCACGCGATATCTCACATGGTTGGTTGTCCAACACTTTCATAGGTAAGGATACTAACGGGCATGTCCGCCTTTTACTGACTAAAACCCACCCGTGTTCCTTCAGTTGCCTGTGCCAGGGGCCACGGTAACTCTTTCGAACAACCCGCGACCCTGGCACGCATCGGCCCTAGCGAACCCCATCAGTTAGTGCTGACATCTCTTTGAGGCGCGCGTGGAACACAACGCGCCGTCGACGCGGGCGTGGTCCTTTCGGACGGCGAGCTACCCATTACTCGCCGTACCCAAGTCCGCGCCTACGGTGGCTGGGAAGCGGTTCCCGACTCCCGACAAAACAGGCGATGGCACTACAGGCGTGACATTAAAATCAACCAATATTTTCACTAACATCTCCAACAAAAATTAGATCACAGGTGGTCAAACTACTAGCACCATTTAAAACCATAAAACAATCCGCGACGCCGCATATTTCTTAGCGTAAACGATCATTTATTTCCAGAAGTCATTCCAACATGTTTATAACTTCCTTCAGTACTTAAAACATGTAATTGTGTATGGTCTATTTGTATCTGCCCTATATCTGTTTCGAGAGCAGTGATCAGTGCAAACGTCCACAACTTACGAGTTGTAGGTCGTAGGTTCGAAACCAGACAGGCACTTCACTTGGTGTAAATTATTTCATTACTAGCTGCGCCTTGCGGTTTCACCCGTATAATTCTTGATCCCGTGGAAATATCGGGATAAAAAGTAGCCTATATATTAATCCAGTATGTCAGCTACCTCTATACAAAATTTTATCAAAATTGGTCCAGCCGTTTGAGCGTGAAGTAGTAACAAACATATAAACACACACACACAAACTTTCGCCTTTATAATATTAGTGTGACAACTGAGCGGCAATTCTCGTAATTTTAAGCACGTTCAAAAGTCTGATCTTAGTCTCAATCTGTCAAAAATACCTCTAATTTCCTTACATTTTTGACAAATTTTTGACATTGACTGACGCTGAGATGAGATTGATACTTAGTAGATTTTTAACGTTTTGAATTAAGGAAATTGACCTTCTGCTCTGAAAACGGTGAAGGAACACATCGTGAGGAAACCGGCATGTCCTAGATCCAAACATTCGAAGACATGACATCCAGCCCGCACTCTCACTAGAGGATCTCTGTGTCCCAGCAATGGGAATATTATGGATTCATTATGCTATATCCACTGACGTCTATCATACAAGTGTATAATACAGGTTAGTGGCTATATATGTTTCAAACTGAGTTGAATTGGAACTCCACCACCAATCACTCACTGACAAGTACTACTCCAAGCACTCTCTAATTGGTAGTGCTTGTTTTTCTATGGGTATTGAAATAGCTGAGTCACTCAGGGTATTTGCCATCTGTGGTATATTGAATTTCCTTACAGTAGGCTGTTGAGATTGGTCAGCATTCACTGCATGAATGGCCCGAAACGTGCATGTCCGATTCGTGGGTTTCAAGCCTAAATTGTCAGGTAATCGGTGAGATTAATCTTACTGACGCATCAGTAACAATTACCATCTGCGGGGTATTTGCATAACACATATAAAAGGATGATCGCAATGGGTTTTGTTTTTGACAGTACACCCACGTTCATTGCGTTTTTTACGTTGTTGAGAAGACGATTTTTGAAGTGAAAACTTCTTTAGCGGCGCTGTGTACTTTTTTTGGAATGGGTAAAAACTTCTAAACTGGCGTCAGGTCACGTGACCCTGATCGAAAATTCGTAAGACGTAAAACGTAAGACAGCGCCATCTATGCACATCGGGAAGAACTACGAGGGCCTCGCGTACTAACTACGTAGTTCATCCAACAACGACGAGATGGCGCTGAACCACGGATATATAATATTTTGTTTATAAGACGATTCACAAAATACACTCGTAATTGTTCAAGTTTTCACTTCTGTCGGCACTACCGGAGTGCCAGTTTTTTTAATTCTATGAAGCAATGGATTAGCAATATCGTTCAAAACTCTTGGATTGTGTTTCGAGAGTGCGTTACGTAGTTTGGGTGCTAATCTAAGTATATCGAGGTCTTTAAGCTCAAAATAGAAGAGTATTTCGATCACAAAAGCAGATTAATGTTACAAAGACATGCACCCTATCCTTACGTGATGCTTTATCAGAATAGTTTGCAATTCTTTATGAAACATTAGCTTCCGCCCGCGGCTTCGCCCGCGAGTTGTATCGATAAAAATTATCCTAGGTCCTTTCCCGGGATACAATCTAAAACTCTGCCAAGTTTTATCGAAATCCGTTCAGTGGTTTAGGCATGAAAAGGGTTACCTTTTCACGCCTGTATTTAATACAGACGGACAGACAGAGTTACTTTCGAATTTATAATATTAGTATGAATAATTACTGAGATTAGGAACTGATGCATAACGATAATATGAAAATATGAAGTCTTGTGTGAACTAGGCTTCACAATCGTTTATGAATAACTTTCAGAACCCATTCAAATGCCCAGCGCTGCCAAGTTTATACAATTGGTAAATGAGGGTCTATATTCTGGACATAAGAACCAGAAATTTCACGGAGCGCTCCATACGACAAAGCATTTTCGTTTTTTGGCAATACGGCGACGAAAATGAAAAAATGATTAATAGACAGACATTATGTCGTTTGTATTCTAAACGTATTATTATTAAATTGATGGCGAATAAGACATCAACTGACCGCCAACGGGCCAATCGGAATTCTGTGACGTCACATATTAATTATTTTTAATAAGGCAAATAACGCACTGGGTAACTAGGCCACACAGCCAAGAGTTCTCGATTTTTATGGTAAGAATGGTATAATGACAATTATTTCTCCTTAAAAATATCGAAGACAAGGCATTTCTGCCTGCAGCACACGTTACCGTGGTCAACTTGGAAATCTATAAATATATTTCGAAACAAGTCGGGGGGACAATCTCCACAGATTTTCACGGATGGCTCACATCTCAAATGGGTAAGCGGTACCTCGCCGCACCTGTAGCCTATACACTTGATGATCTTATGTCTACGTTAGTGAGCGAAGTCGAGCTACTGAATTTTGGGCCAAAGATTTTCGACGTTTTTTTTTTTTGATACGCAAAGAAGATAGAAGACTACGACTAAGACGAGACCATAAAAGAAAGAAACAAGGAGACGGAGAAAAAGAAAGAGAGCTAGATTTTTGGGATGCATGAAGAAGCCTCATTGTGTAGTGCTGTTTGATCCGCGAGTTACTCAACTGAAACGAGCGCTCAGCGCATCCTGGATAGTCACACCCAACACCTTATTTGACTGGCCAATTCTTCTCTTGCGGTGGTAGGGCTAAAGCCCGTCTGGTTTGCGACCACCCTCCCACCGGAGACCGGCGTCAAGCAGCCTGCTGTGTTTCGTCGATGCGTGAGAGTTCCAGTGCCTTAGGCATCTTCTGGGCACACTCGTTACATCATAGACTTCATCCATCGCTTTCAATCAGGCGTGATCGAGGTCAAGAGCGAGTCCATTCAGCAATAAAAAAAAAAATAGCACGTCCAGTCGAACCACAAAAATCTATTTAGAAACACTTTCAGTTTATTTACCATCAATACAATCAAAAGAAGTACTACATTCATTATGAATCAGTGTATATTTAACAAAAAAAGGCCCATTTGAAAAATGGTTAACAAGTAGATATCTTCCAAAACAAAACTTGATGACAAAATTAATCACTGCTTTTCTTAGGAGCGTCTTACGTAAAGCGCCACTACGGCAACCGCTTGCCTATTACGCTGTAAATATACCACAAGATCTAATTTTGCATATGTCTTTATTAGGCTTCGTACGTTCAACGCACTATAAATTAAATGCGTTTTCGTATAATTTCCCTCTTAAAACGCTTGGCTGTGGGAGATTTTTGTTAGTAGGCAGTTTTTTGCTGAGTCAAGTATTCGAGTTTTTGTGCGATGCTCCCTCAAATCCTAAGAATATTGCATTTTAGATGGAGGCCGTGTTTCATTACCTATCTATCAATTTAGGTACCTGCTGTCTAGTAAGATATTAAGCTTTAAATACTAAGATAACTCGATGATAACTTGTTTACTTTTCATTTCAAGATAATATTATAAACGCAAAAGTTTGTGAGGATGGATGAATGAATGGATGGATGTTTGTTACTCTTTCACGCAAAAATTACTGAACAGATTTTTATGAAACTTTACAGTAAGCTTATACATCGGAATAACACATTAATACTTTTTAGCCCGATATTCCCACGAGATTGGCACGAAGGCCGCTATCCCACTGGCGTTTTACGAGCGTTGACGTCAACGTCACGTCTGCGCGGCGTCGACGCTGCGCAGACGCGACGTTGACGTCGCGTCATCGCGTAACAAGCATAAAACGTCCGCTGAACGCGACGTCAACGTCGCTTCTGCTTAACGTTAACGTCGCGTTTGTTGGCAATAGTATCATCTGCGCGACGTTAACGTCGCGTTCAGCGGACGTTTTATGCTTGTTACGCGATGACGCGACGTCAACGCCAGTGGGATAGCGGCCTTATGCGGGTGAGACCGCGGGACGCTGCTATTATTTACATAATTTCAATGCTCATAATCTTAAAATAATACCATTACAAGTATATAAAAAGGGAGGGAGGCACAAGGCATTAAACAATTCGTCCGCATCGCTGACAACAGGAAAAGTGCTCAAAAGTGCCTAAAAAAGCATTGCTGATTTTTTGGCCTAAAAACAGGCCAGCCTTCTGTTCACCTGAAGAGTCGAAAAACCACTTGGCGATGACTGTCTTGGCGATATCTCGTAAAACCAAGTGGGCACTCGGATCCGGCCCTAGTATTTCAACTTGTTTACATAATATACAAATCTTAGATCTAAAATTATGAAACAAGAAGCTGTTTCTTTACAAATCGCCAACGAAATTGTTTGCAACCAAACACCTGAAATTCAATTATGAAAGGTTTGCGCTGATGGCTATAGAGGGTTGGAGCTGGGTCATAAAATATTCGGAACTCAATGAAGCCGTGCCGACGTAATAGGAAAATACAAGCGTAGGTACGTATCTGTGTGCCAAGATGTTTACCATCACTTTAGAGGTTAAGAAAAATGCGGGTAGGTATATGGAGGGTTTCGGGGAAAATTTATCGGTTTTCGAAGGTTCTGTAATGGTTAATGATGCAAAGCAAAACTTTGAATAGAATCAATTTATGAATGAGGTATTTTTTTGTTGTTAAGTCGGTACCAAATTAGTTTTTATGTGCATGCATACCTCAGTCATAAATTATGCAATATCAGTCCGAAGTTCAATAATCTAATGGGTGTCTCAGTAAGAGTGCACTTTTTAAATGTAGAATATTTTTTTTTTCGTTCAAGTGGCAACTGTGAAATTCGACAGCCGTCACCTATGTTTATTCCGATTATTAAAAATGGAGCGCTTTTCGAAAGAACAACGCGTTATAATTGTGAAAACTCTTTACAAAAATGGGAAAGTTACGCTGAAACCGCTCGAAAATTCTTTTCAGCCGTGAAAGTGCACCTAATGTGTCAACCAGATCGTGCGATTAACGCCTTGCGATTTTTTCCTTTGGTGTTTTATGAAATCTCGGGTTTATACGGAATAACCAGAAACAATTCCTGAGCTCAAATCAGAGATCCAACGCGTCATCGGTGAGATACAGCCACAACTCTGTGTAAAAGTCATGGATAATTTCATGAAAAGAGTGATGGCCTGTCATCAGAGCCATGGGGGCCATTTGCTGGATATTTCATTCCATACTTAATCGGAACATGTCTTCTTTACAATTCAATAAAAATATCACAACTCTCTCATAAAATACATGCTATTATTTTAAAATGAAAAAGTGCACTCTTATTGAGACGCCTATATAAACTCTACATAACGAAGTTTTAAAAACTTCAGCTCGATCTTATTAAAATACTAGCTGCGCCCGCGGTTCCACCCTCATAAGTACCGAACCCGTAGGAATATCGGGATAAAAAGTATCCTATGTGTTAATTCTGGTTATAAACTGTGTGCCATATTTCATCCAAATCCGTTTTGCAGTTTATGCGTGAAAAAATTACAAACATCCATCGATCCATCCTCACAAACTTTCGCGCTTATAATATTATTAGGTTAGGAAGTAGGGTAGTAGAATTGTAATATTAGTAGGATTATGTATCTTATGTTATAAGAAGACTTACCATAGCTTTATTTGTTCTTACCCAAATGATATTAGGCTGAATTTACCCAATTTATATTTAAAAATTATCTTTTATCAAAAGGATCAAAATCTTGTTACTGTAGTGACAATTTCTTGCCTCATAAACACTTGTTTTACTTTTATTTTCTATTTTTTTTTCTGAAAATCTGCAAATTCGGTCTTGTTAAGCTCCTAACTTGCTAACATTTTAATTTTGTTACTCTGAATTAAAAGCAAACCTATTGTTTGCTTTAAATTCAGCTAACGTCCTAAGTTTTTAGGTCTATAAAGACGTAAAATCAAGCTGATCTTGCGTTGTCTCTCTCGTAAAGGCTCCTGCAAACAGGCGCGATGCGCGACGCGAATCGCGCGCGACATAAAGGCACCGCTTGTTGCGCGACTTGGGTGCCTTAGTGTCGCGCGCGATTTTATCGCATGTCGCGCCTGTTTAAGGAGCCTTAAGTTAAAGTTTTGTAAGTGTGTAACATATCGCAGTTTTTTACGGTTACTAGGTATGCTTACATAGTGTGGGTAATATTAGTTTCAAATATCCCTATGTTGGCTTATGAAATCATTAAATTATTTAAGTAATACGAGTATTGTCCCGGACCTTTGGAAGGCGTACAAGGGGCCGAAGCCAACTCTCAGAGCTCCTTAGACAATTTTAAGTGATAAGGCACCAACCAACTACTATCCCTGTATGCACAACACAATGCAAGTGCAACCAAGGACAACCCCCGGTTGGTCTATTGCAGAAAAATAAAATTATTATTATTATAATAGGTATTATATTCAAAGGTCTAATCCAAATAAAAATAATAGCTCGATAGTATGAACGTCCGTTTTATGTCCAATATATTTTACCTTATTTCTCAAATTAATCCAAACAATGAGGTCAACATAATATAAGTCAGTCATGCTTTTGTTAAAGCTTAATAATACAGTATATTAAACATGTTTAGTATGCTAGCAATGTAGAGAATACGTGACGTTCATGGTGGAATTTTTGTATTATATTTTGTTCCATGGCATTTAATTCTACGAAAGGGATATAATTTTATTTGGTTTATTGAGATACAAACAATAAGCCTTAATTACAATATACAAGCTAATACACATATAAAAATAACAAAAAGTAAAAAGAATATAATAATAATAATAACAAGAGTATAACAAAAAATAAAAGAAAAAGGGAGGAGTTCATTGGGCATCAAAAAATTCGTCCGCATCGCTGTCAACAAGGTAAGTGCCCAAAAGGCAAAATATGCACCTGATTTCGCACAAGTTAAATTTTGATGGCTAGACTATTTTCACACTCTACTTAATGAGCTCTGAGCAAAAAAATACAACTTAACAATAACGAGACCTAAGTCTTCCAGGCTCTTCGCGATAAAGCCCAATAAAAACACAAAACTTGACCGGGTGAATGGCCAATTATAAACTCTAATATCCAAATAACAGGATTGAAAATAACAATCAATGTGTTGGAGCATTGTTGCCCCATAGTTCAGTCTTCAAAGCAAGTCAATATAACTGCGAAGCTAGAAACGTATCTAGATATGCCTATTGTAGGCTTTCAAATAGAATTTCTATGCGGGACGATGCATTGTGTGCGATGACGTCATTCTATAGAAATTAGGAGGGCGCGGTTATTTGAATAAACCACTTTCAGTTAGTGTTAAAACATTAACACAGAAATGATCGAAAACATAACTATTTTGAAAGGTTAAAGTAAGCTATGGTATTGAACAAGAATGGCACTTCTGGTGTCGCTCTGATATTATAAAGTCTCAGATTTTTGACATAATGTTTTTTTTTTCTATTAGGTATCTAAATAAATTGTTATAAATTATTTAAAATTGACTACATGACATAATTCTACAATTTATATTATATAATATTGTTAATGAATTTCTGACTGAAGCATTTATTTTTATAAATAATTTTTTGTTATCTTTGACATTTTTAATATTTTTTTTTTGCTTTAGAAAATTAATTATTAACAATCACAATATTTGCACGCCATGGTATGTGGTAAGCTTCTGAACCTGTATTTTTTTCTTTATGTTATTCTGCATGCATGTTTTTACTCTTGTATGAGTTAACATGTTTCAGCAAATAAATATTATCCTATCTTAAGAGCTCAGCTTTCTATCTCTTTCACTCGAAACAGTAGAAACTAATTTGCGTTTCGCGCGTTCTGTGAGACAATGTTTATGAATCTAGGGTTAATTATTTTGGTAAACTGTCATGGGATCAGTATAAAAAAAGTTTTTCTGGCGAATCTCAATATTAAAAAATAGCCATAATTACCTCCTATCTGAATTAGACTGAGATCTATCTTTTAAGAGTATTTTTACGAATATGCGCAAAATCATGGAGTCCTGCCATTCTTCTTTAGAAGTTTTAAGGATTAACAACTAACCATAATTCCAATTTGCAGAAATTACGCTGTATCTTTACTATTATTACTGTGACAAAATATACACACAATTTATGGAGTTTTATTAATAAGATTACATACACACCTACTCATAGGTATGTTTCACGTAAATCCAAATTCCGTGTACATGCCAAATGTTCATATACCTAACAGTTTCAAAAGCAAGAAGCCTATTTTTGTCAAGGCCACTTCGCAAACTTACACACAAAGAACGTTCATGTTAAACTTTCCTATTGTGTTTAACTTCTATCAGAATTTCAGACAATAATAGCTTTTATGGTATAAACAGGAAGACACCTTCGCATGTTTGAATTTCCGTTAATTTTCACACAATTTTCGCTAACTTCTGCGGTACGGTA
Organism: Luperina nickerlii; assembly: GCA_963855955.1. Classification (NCBI taxonomy): domain Eukaryota; kingdom Metazoa; phylum Arthropoda; class Insecta; order Lepidoptera; family Noctuidae; genus Luperina; species Luperina nickerlii. Next base: position 4,937,288 of record OY979667.1, on the reverse strand, counting down.
AAGGTTGAATTTGGTTATAAATTGGATGCGAAGATCCGTATCGTTAGGGACAAGTTGGTTTCATATTCTTGCAAGTTAAATTCAATTTGCTAATTAGTGCAAAGATGGGTAGATGAAAATTGGCGCATTTCTCTGATTTGTGACTTTCAAAGTACTGCAATAAAATCGGTTTGCTGTTTTAGTAATATGCGTACTTCTTTAGGGGAACTAGAACGTCTTGTCAAGTTTTTAATCGACTTCCAAAAAGGAGGAGGTTATATGTTCTAATTTATGTATGTTTTATTTTATGTATGTTCACCAATTTTTCCGTCAACTGTGGACAAAAATTAAAAAAAATTGTTTGAAAGTGTATACTCTCGAGGTGGTCCCATTGTCATCAAGTTGGTATCTGATGAGAGGATCCCATGGAAATCGAGGGAACTCTCAAATTTTATAGAGAAACCTATAGCGATTTGGGTATTTTTCAAAATAACTTGAGCATTTGCTCTCGGAAATCATCATTTGGTAAAGTGGATGGAGCTTATGATAAAGAGCACAGATGGCCATCGGAACTACTCAATGATAAATATTTCACGGGTTGCGATTCGATTACTTTAACATGGTTGCTAGGCAATTTATGCTCGTCACAATGCGAATGGTGAAATGAAGCTGATGGTAAAATACCAGTGTTCGGGGTTGGGGTGAGATTAAGATAAACTAAGATTAAAGGTTATAAAAATCTATGTATTTCAGTAATACTTATGGGATAACGATTAAAACTAATAAGGTGAATGAGATGAGATTGAGTCGCGCCCGATATGCTAACCAGGAGAACTCCTCAACAATTAACGTCCCTACATCGGGAAAAGTAACATTTTGTAAAAGGCGATGAGCAATTTGACACTATGCCATTGTAACTTAGATAAATTATAAGCAGAAACTACAAAGGGAAAATAACTTTAATTTCGGAAGTCGGTGTCTTTGGATCTGTATTTTAAGCTTTTTGCCACCGACTTCCGAAATTAAAGTTATTTTTCACTTTGTAGATTTTTTTTTTTAAATCGGTTTTTTTTGTAAAAAGGTTTTTTTTTAAATGTTTTTTGTGCACCGGTAGGGCAGTAACTTCATTTAAGTAGACATGTTTAAGTTTTAAATGCTGCGCTACTGCTGACGATTAGGGGTTCGATTCCAGGGTCCGGTAAAGAAATGTTATTGGGTTTTTTATCTGGAATTTCTCAGTAGCAGCCTGGATTCTGGGTTTAAGCCCGGTTGATGGCCATAGGTTCGTCCATATGGCATGGGACTTAAACATAACTGGAGCTACATGTTGGTGTACACTTCTGTTTAACCCTCCAAGGAATGATATCGACCGATATATGTGACCGTGATGTTGTGAGCAGACCAAGTTATCGTAATTAAAAAAAAACATGTTTATTTTTCTCTTTGTCAGTCATATACTGAAACAGACTACCGACCAAGGGCGTGCCTTTTACTAAATCCAAAAAGCCCGGCTTTCAATCAAACTTGACACTAACAAAAAAAAAATATATAAAAAAGGTAAGCTTGTAAATAAATTAACAAACTCAATCATGTCGCAAGAATTGATAAGAATAATAAAAAAATAACCTCCGCGCGTCCCGGCCGCCCGCTATACGTATGATGCAAGGGTGCCAGCTTTACATACTCAAATAATAATATTTAAATTCCGCGCAGTTTTCATAACGCGCACCGTTGCCAAACATCTCCAATACCGCTATTGCGTATAACGACGAAGAGTGTGTGTGTAAATAGTAAGAGCAAGTGAGATAGCGTAAAACGCTTCGCAAAGCCCGAACTTCCAAGAATGGATACATTTTCGAATTGTTCAAATTTGTTTTGATCGGTTACTGGTGCATTTTTTTGCTTTGATATTTTTTTTCATTTTCTGTGAAGCTAAGTGTTGTGATTAGTTTTTGCTGTGTTTACCTTTGTTTTGAAGTGAATAAAAAGTTTCTTATCATTCAAATGAATTCGGAAACGCATGCGATTGTTCCTTATGATCGGAAAGGTAAATACTTCGCTCCTAAGACCCCCCACTGACCTCAGAATTCTAGTCTGTGGTAAAGAAGCGAAGAATGAAGTGTTACGCCTGTTGACATAAATGTTGTTGTAGTTATAAATGTTATCGTGTAGTTAGAAATCAATCAATTATTTGTGCGCCATCTCGTGGCCATTCGGCCAGATTATAATATTTTGCTTATAGCGACTGTTGCGAGCGAGTGAAATATGAACTAACTCGAAGAGTAACTCACATTTTTCCAGTTGTGTTTTGTTGCTCTTTATATTTAACTTATTATATTTAAATATTTATTTATACCTAATAAAAAAAGCGGCCAAGTGCGAGTCGGACTCGCCCATGAAGGGTTCCGTAGCAGCAAACTACTTAATAGATCTCGTTCAAACCAATTTTCGGTGGAAGTTTGCATGGTAATGGGTTTGCATGTATTTTTTTTAGTTTTATCATTCTCTTATTTTAGAAGCTACAGGGGGGGGGGGCACACATTTTACCAATTTGGAAGTGTCTCGCGCGCAAACTATTCAGTTTAGAAAAAAATGATATTACAAACCTCAATATCATTTTTGAAGACCTATCCATGAATACCCCAAACGTATGAACTTGATGAAAAAAAAATTGAGTCAGTTCTAAGTATGGGGAACGCCATAACCCCAAAATTTATTGTTTTTTTTTTCTATTTTTGTTCACAAAGTTCACAGAATACATCTACTTACCAAGTTTCAAAAGTTCTTATAGTTTCGGAAAAAGTGGCTGTGACATACGGACGGACAGTCAGTAGACATGACGAATCCATAAAAGTTCCGTTTTTGCCATTTGGCTACGGAACCCTAAAATGGTGCTATTAAAAATTAATTTAATAGCTAATAGAAAAACCTACAATTATGAAATACGAATATTACTAAGAACTAAAACGGCTCAGTCGGTAGGCATGGTGGTTTTTTTTTGTAATTAGGGCAAAAATTAAGGCAAGCCGACATGGCTTGCCCTAATTTTTACCCCTAGGCACGTCAGTTCTACCGACATACCCTTTTTTTTTGTTTTCTGGGGGAAACCTTCAAAAAGCACCTGACCTCAGGGGAGGGAGGTCGGGCAGTGTGGGATTTTTATCTCACTAAAACCACCCTGGTGATCACCATCAACACATAGAGGTGGTCCCAGTTCCTTGTAAAAGACCAAACATAAGTGAAACGCCTGTAAGGCACATCTCTGGGGAGACAGTAAAGGGGCCTCCCCTGAGCCTCGCTATGCACGCCAGCACGAGACCACTGTGCCACCGTCTTCCCTGGGGTCACTTGGTGGGTGGACAGAGTCCCTACTCTGTGCGCCCGCGACCCACATATAACTTACAAAGACAATACGGTTCTACTAACACATGTACCCTACCCGAAATGTTAATTTCATGTTACTGGCTGTAACTTCACCTTTAGGTCTTTATTAAACTTTTTTAATAAAAATGCTCCAGGTATGTCGAGTTTAACAACTTTCAATAAGGTCGAGAAAAACCCTCTTAGGTTGATATTTTGCACCGTTGTCATGATTGTGAAGTTATGTTTTACTGAATTTGAAATTAAAAGATCAAACCCTTTACCACGAAATAATCCTTCAGTCCGAATTTCAGTCATGTAGGACAATCTCAGGCTCTCAGCGGAGACCTGCCATCAACGCGGGAGATATTAGAGCGCACGAATGTGTGCGTATATTTAGGTGCGCTCTCTCTTCCTTCACTCTCAATTAAAAAATAAGTTTACAAACTAAAACCCGACTGCTGAAAAAGATGAAACAAGAAACTAAGCTTCCCTTGGTCGCATGCTACCATAGCTTATTAAGTATGTTAGTACAGCGGCATGCGACCACGGGAAGGTACTTTCTTGTTTCATCCTTTTCAGTAGTCCGGTTTTAGTTTTTAAACTTCTTTTTATGTAAGTAATAAATGCTTTGAATTTGATAGACAGTAATTAGGTACAGACGCTAGCACATCAAGCTACCCGAAACTGTCAAATTTTCCCCAACCAACTTTGAACCTTATGATTTAGCGATAAAATTGAAAATCTATTAAAGAAATTTGACAGAATGTAGTAGCTTGATGTGCTGGCGTCTGTAGATATTATATGCGAAACAACATACCAAAAGGTTAAGGTTAAATAAGGTATTAATGCCAATTGACTCTGTCCATCAACACAAAACCACCCACATGTATTGAACTCCTACTAGTTCACTGTAACAACATTAGTTCCGAAAACTGGAACTGAAATTACTCATAATCCAATACTTGTACACTTGTAAACAGTTCCTACAACTGGGTTTGGCAGTAATGGATTTTAATAAAATATTCGTTCTGGCAAACAAACTTGTTACCAAGAAAATGAAATAAAGAGGTCTTTCTGGGCATTATAGGCAGTATTTACGTAGTCAGGGAAATTAATTGTTTATCAAATTGACACACTATATCAATTTGGACTGTTATAGCCAGGTCACACAATTGTCAAGGAATGACAGTTATGATTTGAATCATCGTCATTCATCAGTCTCTTGACGCCGCTGGCAGAATAGTCGACATCGGCTCAGTTGTCAAACAAGAAAAAAAAAACATTCTCGTGCCCTTACCACAATTTATTTGGAGTCGGTGCAACATATCTTTTCCTTCCATACTTCTTTAGTGCTTGGCCAGACTTCAAACGCGGGCGCGAGGCAGGCGCGACGCGGCGTACTCAAACATAAGAACTTCATTTAAGGCCGCCGGTAGGTGTCCTGAATTTGTATTTTTATTTACTCTGTAGTTGTCCGAACCACCTACCTACCAATTTTATTTGCAACAGTAGCTCATGGCAATTTATATCTTCGTAAAAAACGCTTGCATACTGCTCTGAATTTGAATCCGTGAAGAATGTTTCGAGAACGGACGGTCCGAGAAAACTCGCTAACAAATAAAAATTCGGATCGGATGAAATGCATAAACTGTTACTACATAACAGGGGTTATGTGTCGGGTCGAGTTTTCTCAAATTCACCAGTGGTCTAAGGTAGTTTATTAACTTGAGATTTTGAAGTATAGAACATAGAGCTGGTATTAATATCCCAATTTAGCAGCATCAGGTCATTGACAGTGATCGGGTCATTAGAATAGAATAGAATACTCTTTATTATGTACACCATATAAATTACAGACATAAATATAGAAACTGTACAAAGGGTACAGTGTACAGGGTACAATGGGCGGTCTTATCGCTAAGAGCGATCTTTTAAAGACAACCTTTGGATGGCTTTAAAAAGGGGACGAACAGACAAATACAGAAAAGTAACTTTAAAAGAAAAGTAAATTTTATTAACTGTTATTCTAACATTGACAATTCTCAAGCTCCGCTAATGAGACACAATTGATTTTCTATTGTATCGTATTATAGATATATTATTGTATGTATGATACATAGGATACGCGCAGAGCTTGACGGGTTAAAGTAATTGCAAGAAAATTATATTCGACTAACTTCTGCTCGTGACTTCGTCCGCGTGAAAATCTTGTTCCCTCAATCCACCCCGTCGCATCGCATCGCCTGCCTGCGCTATTATTTAATTTTCGCTTAGCATGCTTTCTGACTTTATTTATTTTACTCGGCTCTTTAGGCCCAAACGTGGTGTTAAATACCCAATAGCCTTCCCAAGAATTTGGCTATCAAATGCAAATTGTTTTTTTCCAAATCCAACTGGTGGTTCCAGAGATTAGCGCGTTAAAACAAACGAAGTCTTCAGCTGTATTATTAGTATAGATATAGAGATTATGTCAAACTTTGTTTTCCAACCTATAAATAGAAAACGGAAAGGGAGACCCTTGACCTGCAGAGGGTAGTGTTGCCCAAATGCAAGACCAAGACAAGACCTTAGCCAGTCTTGGTCTTGGTCTTGCGTCAATACACCTGGTCTTGGTCTTGGTCTTGGTATTGCGCTCTCAGTCTTGGTCTTGGTCTTGGTCTTGCAGCAAGAGTCTCGCAAGTCTTGCGAGACTCTACTACTTAGACTAGACTACATTCAAATACCTATTAGTCTATTGCTCAGGGTGGCAGGGACATCGACGCGGAACCGCTTACCTACCATGGATTCAGTACATGAGTCTGGACCCTCCTGCGTTGAAATTTTTCGTCGGCTTTTTCTTAATTTTTTAGGTTTTTTTCTACAATTTTTTTTACTGTAAACTGTATAAAATCATTATTTCTATCTGACCCAATGAGATTTTTTATTAAAAAATAGTAAATTCACTTGTTTCACTTAAAACAGCAATGTAAACAAAATTCGAAAGGGCTACCTGATCAGCTGTATTGCTAAAGTTCATTTGCGAGGTCAACACTGTCTTCGCGCTCACGCTATTCGCTTTCAAATGCCGCGACAAAGGGACCGCAGCGCCAAGCGGTCTCCTCGTATTATTAACGCACTTGAAAATAAACTTTAAAATTATTACAATAAAGTGCATAAATGCTTGAACCTGACAAAAAATGCGGAAGATTGCGGGAATCCCCGCGCGGCGTCGAGTCGGCCATGAATCCCAATGAATCTAACAGACGCGTCACATGAGGCATTTTAATCATCTACATAATTGAATGACCCATTTACTACTTTTATTTTAGATTCGTTATGAGGGTATAATTATTTTTCTAAAGCTTCATCGATTTAAGGGGGAAGCGCTAAGGTAAATCAACCATGAACCTTAATGCTTTAGCGATAAAGTTGAAAACCTGTTAAAGAAATATGGCAGATTGTAGTAGCTTGATGTGCTGGCGTCTGTACCATAACATCGGCTGGCTTAAAAACTGCTACTAGTACTAGACCTACTCGACTCGCTGTTAGTTTTAAATTTTGCTGAATAAAAGAATAATATAAACTTTGAAACATAAATACCTAGGTACATAATTTTACCAACCTACTAACGTTAGATCTGCACATTAGACTTATACAAGTATAACACTCTAAGTAGATATACCTACAAGGTATGAAATGAACTTTGCTAGAAAGTTATGCTAGGTACATTTTTATCACATATGGGAACTTTGTAAGTAACACGCCTACTTAATAAATAGTTGAAACATATAATAATTAATACAATACCTGTTAATGTTATGACGATACGAATACGGTTTTGATACTGGGGAACGTCTATCAAAATCAAGATTGAAACCAAATACCTACTATAACGCCCAAATCTCAGTTTGACTTAACTGCGAGACGCAAGAGTCTTGCAGGCTTAGTCTTGTTCTTGCTCAAGTCTTGCAGGGGTCAGTCTTGGTCTTGGTCTTGCTACAATAAGTCGGTCTTGGTCTTGGTCTTGGTCTTGCAAAAATGCAAGAACAAGACCAAGACTGCAAGACCAAGACCGATTTTGGGCAACACTAGCAGAGGGACAACACAGGCTGATTTATTTATTTACTGTTTCAACCTATACAGGATGATTTTCTTTAACGGTCCAAATTTTTACAGGGTGTTCTACCCATGAATATGAACAACTTTCACTATGGGATCAACTCTGAAATCACGAAAAAAAAATTCAGGCGTTTCATACATTATGGTCTAATAGGTATTGAACTTTTGTATGAGACAGCTGATTTTTTACCTATAACTCGTAAGTCGGTCATCGTTGCCACTGGGCCACCACCGCTCTAAGTATCCTGAGCAACAGGATTTGGTCTGGGCCAGTAGTAGGTACAGACGCCAGCACATCAAGCTACTACAATCTGTCATATTTCTTTAATAGATTTTTAACTTTATGGCTAAAGCATAAGGTTCAAAGTTGATTGGGAAAATTTGACAGTTTCGGGTAGCTTGATGTGCTGGCGTCTGTACCTATGACTCGGTAGATCCTTCATCGTTCCAGTGCGAAAGCGTAATTCAACTATACAGTACGAACAGCACCATCCTTGTTCACAACTGAACAAGTTAACACCTGAATAATACGACCCCTGATTTGATTTAAAATACATACCTACCTTAACTAATATTAATAAATATACTCATGCCTTTTTCCTATGTTAGGCAGAAACCACCGTACAGGCCGGCTGGCCATACCTACATACTCCTTTTAACCCCCCTACGAAAAAAGGGGGGCGTAATAAGTTTCACGTGTGTAGGTTTCATGTTTATCTGCGTTATCGTACCTCCCAATACTCCCAAAAGACTGAATCTATTTTGATTATTTTTGTTTAGTTTGAAAGGCGATTTGTGCTTCGTTTAAATATTGACAGAAAAAATACTTGTGTACTTTATCAATGCTGTGAATTGATACACAAGTATACACCAATGAATCTGTAGATCCATAACCGCACCAGCCTTTCAGTATCACACACTCACTATACGAACTTCTACTACTGACAATACCAAACAAAAGAAACCTAAGTTTCCAACTCTAGTCAGTCAACACTGGCCACCAGAGACGACAACCGGACTATTAATCTTACTTCATGACGACCGACACTAACGTCAACGATGGTCGTTACAAACGTCACTAAGAACTAACTTTCAAAGTACTGACAACAAAATAGATAAGTGTGCAGGCTAGCTTTAATTAGTTTTAACATACATACCACGTCGCGCGTCGTGGGTGCGCTATGTGGTAAGTGACTGTGACATCGCTTGCCTGACATCGACACTGACACTATTTGGCGTTATTTAATAAAAGCGTAAAGCTACGGTTCCCTGGAAAACCGGTAACACATAACGGCTGCAGTGGCTGTCATTGGGCGAACCTCTGTGCAATTTGTGATTTGACATCCATAGGGCTGTAGAAATAAGACGGAAAAATAAATTGGGTAGTTTTCACATTTCACATAATACATGACGAGTTTTTTTCTGCAAATAATGTTATTATTGACTAGCGCTTACCTTTCATACTTATATTTTTCGTTTAATTGTGCATGTTTTTATTTCCATTTCCACTTTCGCCAATAATGTTTAGCTGACTTATTTATAGACTTGACATCCATCGTATTGGGTTAATCCCAATGCAAACAATACCTAAGACAGGTTCAAAACACACACAAGTTGCAAACTCTCCGAAAACAGTACGCCGCGCCCGGCTGCTTGCAGCGTATTGTGCGATAACATTACACTGCACGGATTAATAAATTATTATGACAATATTATGATGGAGCATGGAAGTTAGGCGTCGTTTAAAACAGGTTTTTGTTTTGACTCGTTCGAAAGAATTTCTTTATTTGCAAAAGAAGGTCTATCATGCGGCCATCTCATTTATTTACTTATATTTTTTTTGGCAATTTTTCTCAATATCACACTTTTTATACATATTCGTTTTTGATTTATCTGACACAAATTTATTTTATTTACACACGTCACGTTTGCAGTATACAACTGATTCACATCCGTCGCCTCACACACCAGGTCCAGTTGAAAACCAGCGTCAGGCACTAGTTGTTTGGCATTTTTGCTGATCTGGGCTTTTCTGGCGCAGCCGTGAGACACACTTTTCTGCTAATTTCTTACATTGAACTTTACAATTTTTATTTGATCTTTTATGTTTTTATCTGGTGTATGTATCTGGTATATTGCGTGTCTTTTAATCTGTGCTAAATAAATGTATTCTCTTTCTTCTTTATTTATTTATTTATATATACTTTATTGTTTTTTATTCATTTTGAATTTGTTTTGTTTATTTTAAGGCTTTTTTTGCCAATAAAACACAATTTTCTTTCTTTTCTTTCTTTCTTTCTTTACACCAGAAAATGCATGACAAAAAAATACGATTATGAATACAAAACATACAATTAGCGGTTCCTTTCATTAAAACTATAGCAACGGGGTTTGAATTTACAGTGTAAAAATGCTCTCTAGGAAAACACCTCAACTTATTTTCATAAACAATGTTTCAGTGACGTCAATCGCCGGTAAATTACGGACCCTATGTGGCGGGCACAACTCTCCTAGGAAACGGTAGCGTAAAAAGTTACTACCCTCGTAATTTTAATGGAAAAAGTTTAAGTGGAGCTGCCCAATTATAGTGAGCTCATTCGTAACGCAAACATAGCGCGTGCACGTTTATTTCCAGGGGTTAACAACGATAAGTACTTTTTATAGTAGTAATCAGCAATGTACGCACTACTTACATCAAACTCCTAGTGATCCCTTAGTTCGGATTATCAACCAGTAAAATAAGTGCAGGATACGATGAAAATCGCGCATATTTTTGGTCCTTCGATCCGGATCGCTAAAAAAAGTGCTAAGACATTTATATTTTTGCCTGCATATCTTACTATTTTGTCAACTGTACTTTTGGAAGGGGGTGACATTCAACATTAAACATCCTACACAGTTGCACACAAAAGGTATTGGACAACTATTCAGTAATACTGTTGGAATTCGGCTTAAAGGAACAGTGCAGTTGAAGTCGGACGGTGGAAAGCGTTTCATTACGTTGCACAATGATGTAGATTTTGTTCGGTTAAAGGCTTTAGTGGAATTTGTGATACGTTTGATATGGTTTTGATTATGAGACTTTAATGAGGATCATTGAAAAAGGGAATGATAGAGTTGCAGTGTTAGAGTATTATTATGTCGTAGAAATTATCCGTTTTCTAAACAACAGAACCTGAATTTTTTCAGACTTTTTCAATAGAGTAATTTATCATCACAGGATATAAATAAGATTTATCTTGTTAGAAAAAAAAATACTAAATTTTACGTTGTCTTTTTGGTCAGTAAACACCTACACATGCAGTAGGTACCTTTTTTTTTTTTTTTTTTTGTTGTCGGGGGGAAACCTTCAAAAGGCACCCGACCTCCGGGGAAGGAGGTCGGGGAGTGTGGGATTTTTACCTCACTAAAACCGCCCCGGTGATCACCTTCAGCACATAGGGGTGGTCCCGGTTCCTCTTAAAAGACCAATTCCGGAACCCCCCCGTGCAACGCCTGTAAGGCACATCCCTGGGGAGACTGTAAAGGGGCCTCCCCTGAGCCTCGCTATGCACGGCAGCACGTGATCACTGTGCCACCGTCTTCCCTGGGGTCACTTGGTGGGCGGACGGAGTCCCCACTCTGTGCACCCGCGACCCCAAAGGTCCACCTACCTTATTGGTAAGCGGGTTCGGCGTATTAGGCGCCGAGGCGGTTGCCACCCCGACGCCTCCTTCTCCGAGCAGGATCAGCCCTCTCCCGATCCCGCTCGGCAGCCTCCTTCTTGACCATCACGGTCTCACAGAAGGAGGCTACTACCGTCCAATTCTCTGTCTCTGCCAGCATAGCACTCACTACTGCCGGCAGAGACAGGTCTCGCCCGATCCTGGCAACCAGGACCCGCCGCTCGGAGGCCCACGCAGGGCACTCCTCGAGCGTGTGTTGTGCGGAATCCAGGCTGCCTCCGCAGTGGTGGCAATTTGCCGTGGCCTCTCGCCCAATTCTGTTCAGGTACTCACCGAAGCAACCATGTCCGGTGAGCACCTGGGTGAGCCTGAAGGAGATGCGCTCCCCTCTTTTCAGCCAGGCTTCGAAGTGCGGCAGAACGGCTTCGACAACGCGCTTACGCGAATATTGCGGCTGCTGTAGCCGCTCGCGCCACCGCTCGAGCGCGTGTCGCCGTTCCCGCCGCCTCAGCCTTACGAATACGCTTCCTGGCACACTATTCCCGCTTTGGCGGATATCGCGAATCTGGTCGTAGACCTTCGCGTCCATATCCGCCAGGATGTCCAGCGGCGGAAAGCGCGCCAGGAGAGTTGCCGCCTCAAAGGATATCGTTCGGTATCCTCGTGCGATACGAATGGCCATTTTCCGCTGCAGTCTATTAACTTTAGTCCTGCAGCGTCGGACGCCTGACAGTCTACCTGACCAAACAGGCGCCCCGTAAAGGACCATCGATCGCACGACACCCGCATAGAGGCGGCGAACTTCCTCCCGAGGTCCCCCGAGATTGGGCAGCAGTCTATGCAAAGCACCCACTGCCTTCTCGATCCGGGGAACTAGGCGTTCGAAGTGCTCTTCGAAGCCCCACCGACCGTCCAGGGTGAGGCCAAGATACTTTATGTATCGCCCCACCTGGACTTGCGCATCTCCGACATAGACCAACGAGCTGGGTGGCTCTCTGCTCCTCGGCAGTTTATGGAACCATAACGCCTCAGTTTTCTGAGGCGCTATCTCAAGACCCAGCCCGTGGATTGCCGCCACGACTTTTGCCACCCCGAGCTCGGCAAGCTGGATGGTCTCCCCGAAGGTGTCCCCGCCGGCCAACACAAGAGTATCATCTGCGTAGCAAACGATATTAACGCCGACGGGGAGATCGACACGCAGGACCGCGTCGTATGCTAGGTTCCACAAGAGAGGACCTAGAACCGATCCCTGCGGAACCCCACACGTAATCTCCCTCCACTGAACGCTACCGTCCCGGCCCACATAGCGAATGTGCCGATCGCGTAGGTATGCCCCGACAATGCCTTGCAGGTAGGGAGGCACTTCATGATGTACCAGTGCCTCTCTAATTGCACCCCAGGGTAAAGAATTGAAGGCGTTGACGATATCCAAACTTATCGCCAACGCCACCCCACCCCGGGACACTACCTGGTCCGACAGCGCGCGGACGCGTAGAATCGCATCTATGGTAGAACGCCGCTGCCGGAAGCCATACTGGCTATCAGCAAGGTCGGGACCAACCCGCGACAGGTGCTCGACGAGCCTTTCAGCAACCACTCTTTCAAAGAGCTTGGAAGACTCGTCAAGCAGGCATATGGGACGGTATGCAGAGGGAGACTCTGCGGCCCTGCCTTCCTTCTTCAGTAAAACCAATCCAGCTTCCTTCCAACCGGAGGGGAACACGCCTGCACGGAGACAGCTATTAAATAACCGTCTCAGGCGGTCACCCAGAGCAGCCAGAGTTAGAACCCACGCCCGGCCAGGGATACCATCTGGACCTGGCGCGGTGTTGCGAGCCGCCAAGCGCTTCACGGCTCGGTCGAGCTCCCCTTCCGTCACCCCTGACTCGTCAGACCAGTCTGACAATGACAGGGGCGGCAAGGGACTGTCCCTGGCTACTGGAAAGAGTGTGTCAACGACTCTCTCCAGCAGATCCGGATCCATGGTCTCCGTGAGGGGGGGGACCCATGGGCGTAATTTTCCCATGACCATCCTATACGGTTTCCCCCACGGATCCCTGTCCAGCCCGTTGAGAAGCTCGCTCCAGGACCGAGACCTGGCATCCGCGATAGCGTGTTGAAGCGCCATAGTCGCCACTCGGTAAGCTCTATAAACTCTGGCTATCTCCTCCTCCGTAGCTCTCTGCTGTCTTCTGCGCCGGGTGCGCTGAAACTGGCGCCGGGTTCTAAGACAGACAGTCCGCAACTGCGCGATGTCTTCCGACCACCAGTAAACCGCACCAGGGCTCTGGGCGCACCTGACCCGGGGCATGGCAGCGTCGCAAATGGACGTCATTGTATCCCGGAACCAGGTCGCCTCCTCTTCTGGATCGGGCGAGATCCCCTGGGATCCACCATTATCTGGCCACGCCGCGACGTTGGCAGCTGCGATGAGCAAATCTCGATTGAGCTGTTTGAGGGCCCAACGACGCGCCGGTGGACTTGAGCCTGGACGACTCGGGCCGCCGGAAGAACGGAGTGCCACATCAAAAACGATGTGGCGATGGTCAGAGAGAGTGACCATCTCCTCCGCTACTCTCCAATCTGACACCATGCGGGCTACAGAAGGAGTCGCCCATGAGAGATCCACGATTGACTCCCCCTGCCATCGAACGCATGTGGCAACGGACCCTCGATTCAATAGTCGAAGGTCAAGCGAAGCCGCCCAGTCCTGCACTACGTGTCCCCTCGGCCTATCCCGGATGTTACCCCATGCTCTGGAGTGAGCATTGAAGTCACCCAGGACAAGCACTGGACGGGGTGAGCATTTGCTTCGAATGCAGTTCGCAACCCCATCCAGGTATCCCTCAAATTGGGCCAGGGAAATGTTGGGAGACACGTAGCAGCCCACTACGGCCAGAAGTCCCCATTCGACTGCGACATAACCCTGCCCCCTATCGAGCAGGGAGCAGTGAGACCCACTGCCTCCACCAGCCCAGTAAACAGCAACAGAGTCCAAGGTGTCCCGGAACCAGCGAGGATGATCCCGGAGACCGTAGGGCTCTGCTACCACCGCTAAGGCAACCGACCACTCCGCAACAGTCTGCAGAAAAAGATTTTGCGCATTGCGGCAGTGGTTAAGGTTGCACTGAAGGACTTTCAGGGCTGGGAAGATGAGGTATCCATTTCCTCCAGTAGGTCCGCACCCAGTGGTGCCGGCGCCGATCTCTGCAATGGGGCCGGGACAAGCGAGGCCCGCTTCTTGCGCGGAGCGCATTTCTTGCCTCCCAGCCTGTGGTCAGCTGGACGACCTTGGTCCGCACACAGTGGACATCGCAAAGTCGGCGACGTGCACTCCCTCGCTTTGTGGGGTCCTCCGCAAGAGTAACACTGAGTGCTCCGGTCAACCACACTAGTACACCGCCGACGGACGTGCCCGGGTTCGAGACAACGGAAGCACATCATACGACGTGCCTCCAACACCTCGACCCTTACCAACGTCCATCCTATCCGCATGCGTTTGCTGGACGCCAGCTTCTTTACCGCTGCCAATGGACCACGAACCCAGGCGTGCCCCAGAGAAGTAGGCGGGCGTCGGATTTCACCAACCTTTACGTCCCCGAAAGAACAACCACCCGCCTCGGCAATAGCTTTCGCCACGTCTGCTGGCGTGACAGCGTCGTCGAGGTCCATGATCCTCGCCTCAGCCATTTTCATCGGACGTGCAATATGCACGTCATACTCGGCAAGGACCTCTCTCATACGACTTGCGAGGCTGTCAGCCTTTGTGGAACAGTCTGCACCAACGATGGAAAGAACCATTCCGCCATCCGCAGCCCTCTTTTGGCCAACAGTATCGATGCCGAGATCGGCCAACCGAATCTGCTGCCTCGCTACCGACAGAACTTCTGCGAGAGTGGCGGATGATCCTTCGCTTACCGTGATGGTAATCGCTGCCGAAGCGGGAACACGAGGCAGTTTGACTGGCTGCTTTTTCCCCTTTGCAGGGGTAGACGACGCAGGTAGAGCGGCTGGGGCACCAGCTGTGGCTTTGGACTGGGGAGTCTTTGCCTTTTTTGCCACAGTGGACCAAGCCTCTGCCTCAACCGTTGACGCGGGCTGTAAGACCTGTGCGGTTGCTGCAGGTACAGCTGGCAGCTCCACCACCGGAGCCACCGACTTCTCCTTCCCATTTTTGGCACTTTTCTTTCCTTTTCCTTTTTTCCTGTTGGAATTAGGGATCTCGCTGGGACCCTGCGCAACTGGGACTATAGCCACAGCCCTCTTTGCGTCGGATGCAAGTGGCGGACGTAGTGGCTTTTCAGGAGGCAGCCTGCTCATAATGGCAGCCAACTTAGCGTCCATCATACCCCCAATTTCTATGGCAATAGAACGCCGAAGCTGGGCCTCTGCTTCCGGTGCTAGTCCTGTCACCGCTATTGTTTTATCAACGCTGGGGCCCACCTGCCCCTTACAGATGAGGCTGAGTTGCTCCGCCATTTGTGCCACTGTTGCTGTGAGGCTAGCGAGTTGCGAACGCAGGTCCGCGTTCTCTCTCTCCAGCCTCTCAACTATGGCCCCACCCGAAACAAGCAGACCACTCTCCCCTGACGCCGCTTGCTTCGTTTCTGCCGCCTTCCGCGTTCGCTTGCTTCTTGACGACGCCTTGGAGGCGAGCGACATTTGCGAGCAGTCAGAATCACCGCTGTCGCTTACCATCCCATGCATTGGTGTAGCCGGCCGCTTGAAGCGAGACCGGGTCACCCTCCCCTCTGACACTGGAAGTGCCTCTGCGACGCCCTGCGTTCGCTGTTTTGGTCCCTGAGATGCGGACGTGTTGGATACGTCCAACGACTCCGCACCTCGGGGACGTGAGCTACCCTGGCTCTCTGCGTCGACTGACGGTTGATGGCGGTTGTTGCCCCCCCCAGAATACGAGGGGCTGACCGAACTAGGTTCGGTGAGGGATTCTCCGGCTGCGGAGCAACCGGTACCCTCCTGGGGTAGTCTATTTTTACAATTCGCCTTCATTTATGTATTTTAGTTTTTTTTTAAGAGGTGGAGTCCTCTATCTTAAACTAGTGGAGTTTGGAGCATTGGAAGTGGAAGGAAGGAGGATGTGGGTAGGATGGAATATGAGAGGATTGTGAGAGTTGTGGGGCAGGAAAGTGAAAGGCGGGAAATAATGGGGTAAAGGGAGCTGGGTTAAGGATACGCTGGCGCCTGGTGGTTTTTGTTGTGTCTGTTTCATAAGGAATCAGACCAAGAACAAGAACGGGGAGGCAACCTCGGGAAGGTGCATCCGCCAGACTTGCCTTGAGGATCTACACGACTGTGGCGCTCTCCCTCAAGACCCCGCCACCCTACCGCCTCTGAAGGAGGCGGCAAGGTAGGCCTGCATCTATACTACCAAGCAAAGCAAAGCAAAGCGTGTCGTTGTGCAACCGTAAAAGCATACATACAGACCCTCCCCATGCAGTAGGTACCTAGATGTTCCTACTGTGCCTAACTGAACAGAGTCCGTCAACTAATAAAACTCACAATAATTCTTTCACCATCATCTGCCTAGCCTTTTCCCAACTATGTTGGGGTCGGCTTCCAGTCTAACGGGATTCAGCTGAATACAGGTATTTAACATGGAGCGACTGCCTGTCTGACCTCCACAACTTAGTTACTGGGTAACACATGATACCTCTTGGTAAGACTGATTGTCAAACTTTCTGTCTTCTGACTACCCGTAACGACTGTCAAAGATCCACGAACGACCGCTGGAACCAATGGCTTCCACGCCTCCGTGGTAGTTCCGAGACCCTTTGGTCTCGGTATGTAAAGATGATCACCCACCCACCCATCCATAGACCAACCTTAGCAAGCGTAGCTTAACCTGATCGATCGAGCAGTGCGGCTGTTATTATTTAGTCATGAACCTATAATTATTCCATTATAATACATAAAATTATTTTTAATAGAAATGATGAAATTACAGAAGGTCCCTGCATCGATATATCCTCATAATAACGACCTCGTCCACTGGCGTTCAAGAGATCATTCAAAACCTCGAGACCGTTCAAATAACAAGCATTAAGCTTATTGGATGGCAGGAGAACAGAATGGAAGAGGCCTTAGATTGAAGACGAAACAAGTAATTTGCTAGAAAGACTTGTTTGAAATAATGATTAGCTAATCTAGCAAGAAGTTCACGTTAATTACCCAATATTTTTTGTGAATATGTGAAGAAGAAGCGAATTGAAGGTTTTCTTTTTAATGACTTCTAGCAAGCCTGAGGAAAATGGAAGACATATTCTTAGAAGGTAGATCCGTAAGAAAACCCGGGTGAATGACGATGGAGGCGTTAGCATAAGAAATCGCCTTGTGCAAAATGACCGCCAAGAACAACAACCATGTTAATATTATAGATTCGAAAGTAACTCTGTCTGTCTGCATGTTACCTTCATACTAATATTATAAATTCGAAAGTAACTTTGTCTGTCTGTCTGTGTTACCTTTCCACGCCTAAACCACTGAACGGATTTCGATAAAATATGGCAGAGAGATAGATTGCATCCCGTGGAAGGACATAGGTTACTTTTTATCGACATACCTCGCGGGCGAAGCCGCGGGCGGAAGCTAGTATTTTATATTTGTTCTTTTTTTGTAGTATGTGATATACATAGGTACAATATTGTAAGTGTTTAATTAATAAATGGAGAAAACATAATATGCAAATATTTTTTCAATACCCTAGCTTCACTATCTCTTTAGAAAATTATGGTACAGATGCCAGCACATCAAGCTACCCGAACCTGTCAAATTTTCCCAATCAACTTTGAACCTTGTGCTTTAGTAATAAAGTTGAAAATCTATTATTGACAGATTGTAGTAGCTTGATGTGCTGGCGTCTGTACATACAACGTATAATTACGTCCAGGTGCTTAATTGCTTACTTTACCTTTAACAACCCAATCGCTAGGTTATCTTTAGAGTGTACAATGATCAAAGCCACCCATAGTAGCCTGCAAGTATTCCATAAAATAATACCAGGTAACACTTTTACTATCACCTACATTATCGCTAAAATCATCTACCTAACCCTTTTCTAACTTTGTTAGGATCGGCTTTCAGACTGTTTATCTGGCTTCTACAACCCAGTTACTGGGTAACATTGCAAAGACTGATTGTCAGACTTTCGGGGTTCTGATGACCTGACGAATGTCAAAGATGGCAGCCGGGATCAACAAATGTGGTTTTCGAGGCATGGTGTGGTCTCGGTATGTATTGAATGGTAGGACTAATCGGCTTTTGTCCAGCCAAGCTTAACCATAGAGCCATTATAATTACCATTATAATTTATTAACGTTAAAATCACATCCAGAAACGAAAACTATGCGTTTGAGATATACCCCGCACATAATCTCATGCACAATTCACCCGGGCGTAGTGGCATCATTAAAATTTTCCATCGGTCTGCGACAATGGCTCTGTCTGCCTTTGTTCCCAGCCTTTGTGGAGCTTCTGATAATTCAGATCATACGCTATGGTGTTGGAATTGTAGTTATATTTGGTGTGGAAGAGTTGTTTTAGGTTTTATAATCTTTGAACTACGTCATGGTGTGTTCACAGTTTGAACGTACAAAACAAGGATTTACGTCTGTTTTATATGCTTGATGTATCTAGGCCGACAGAGCGACGATAGACGTCGTCGAGATGTGGTGTTGGAGGAACTTGCTTCAGATACCATGGACTGCATTCCGCACCAACGATTCTATCCTACGCGAAAAAAATAAAGACCAGAATAGAGACTCGGAATAAAGACCAGACTCTCTACGACCTGTCTCCGCAGAGTTTTGGAATTTTTCGGCCATATAGCGAGAAAAGATGGCAACAACCTTGAACAGCTGATGGTTACCGGCAAGGTGGATGTTAAACGACCAAGAGTTCGCAGCCCTTTGCGATGGTCCGACCAGATAAGCTCTTCTCTTGAAACGAAATTTCATGATGCGCTTCACCTGGCCAAGGATAGACAGAGATGGTGAAACATCGTTACGGAAAAGATGTTTTCAAGGGAGGATCACGACCCTCAGTAATGAGGAGTACGACTTGGGATTATTATATATGCTTGGTGTAACACCGTGCTGGATTTGTACTCTAAATTGCATAACATACTATCAATCACGATCTCAATCATTTCGAAGGATATGCTTATCCATTGCCTTATATGTTCGAAAAATTTGTCCACTCTACAATGTAAATAACACAATGAATGTTGTTGAACTGTCAAATTAAAAGCCAGTGCTAGTGATAGCGTGTTACACAATTGCCCTGCTGATGAACAATATTACGACGTCACTCGAAAATATAATTGAATATTTACAATGCGTGCCACGTAAGAAGAGACTTGACACACCACGTGGTCTGACATGCGCAGAACACGATTATAGGTATCTTTAGCGGTATGAGGTCTGAGTGCGGGACGGGACCGGACGTCATAGGGGCGGCGGAAAGAGCGGGGGAGCCGGGGTCAAGTCTCTTCTTACGTGGCACGCATTGTACTCCGTAGCAAATACTTTTATTAAAACAATATAATTCTTGGGTGATTACCATTAAAGTTTCTGCTCCATTATTTCTAATAGGCATTTGTTTGAAGCATTAGCATTAAGTACTTTTCTTATACATCAAACCATTTATAATCGACTTCAAAAAGAAGGAGGTTCTCAATTAAACTGTATTTTTTTTTGTGTATCTTACGCGATATCTCCGGCAATTGTGGATCGATTTCAAAATTTAGTTTTTTAATGGATAGGGTAGGATGCCTAAAGGGTGGTCCCATATAAATTTTCTTTACTTTTTTGACAAAAAAAAAATCGCAATAAATCTGCATTTTCGTTTTTTGCCACCGGCTTCCGAAATCAAAACAATTTTTCACTTCTTAGTGGTTTTTTTGAAAGTCTTGTTTTTTTTTGTAAATAACTTTTTATCTAACGAGCAATGAACTTTTTTATAAAACAAATGATTCTTTTAAATGTGCAAAAGTGAGTCAAGTTTTCTACAAAACATATCGCTGTATAATGTAGCCTGCTTGCTATTCCCTTGCGTATTGTGTCCACAATTAGCTCCAACGATGTCTGGTTAGAGGGCACAGTTAAGTAATTACACCACTGACCTAACTGCTAGCAAAATAATTGTTTTGCTACCAAATTATTGCAATTAGTAGGCCGTAGTTATAGCTATAGTAATTGCTGTTTGATAACACCTTTTTTATGTAGAAACCAGATTTTTTAAATAAAAGGAATGGAAACAAAGTTTCTTTTTGCGTTCTATATTTTTTGAGTACTGTTTATGCTAACGAATAGAAGATTAAGTACTACAGTAGTAGTACTAGTTGTATAATCTAGAATTACTTCTTCCGACATAGCCCGAAGAATTGCCAAACTTAAGTGCCAGTGGGCAGGGCACATTGCTCGCAGAACAGATGGCCGATGAGGCCAAAAGGTTTTGGAGTGGCGACCGCGTACCGGAAGACGTAGCGTTGGAAGGCCTCCCACAAGGTGGTCCGACGACCTTGTGATGGCCGCAGGAACCCGTTGGATGCGAGAAGCACAGAATCGGTCGAAGTGGAGGTGCTTGGGGGAGTCCTATGTCCAGCAGTGGACGTCTTTCGGCTGAAATAATGATGGTTTCTTCCATTGCTACTCCTAAAAATAATCATTTGATGGTCTTAATACATTCACTTAAAATGAAAAAAAAAAAGGAGTATTTCCCCAGAAGATAGGTCATGAGAACGAACATGTGCGGAGTGTCGTGAGTTCTACATCTTGTATTGTATGTATCTATATCTTAAGTTTACGTATTGTGTTGTATAAAGTTCAAAGCGTTCTTGTATACGTCCATATGTATAGCTGTGACGTATGTAGGAAGTGTTGAGAATTTATTAAGCACAGTGCAAACAGGTTCATTTCGGCAAACGCTACGTTGCATGTATTTTAGAAGGTGATGGATCGGGCAAATATGTGCGTAGGTATATCTATCCTAATAACAAAGTTGAAGAGTAGTTTGTTTGTTTTAATGCGCTAATCTCTGGAACTACCGAAAGGATTAAAAAAAATTGACAGCCCAATTCTTGAGGAAGGCTATTTAACATCACGCTATGGCCATAAAAAGTTAGGAAGAACGCTAAGCGAGAACGAAGTAATAGCGCGGGCGATGCGATGCGACGAGTTAGGTCGGAGGCACAAGTCATTTCACGTGGACGAAGTCGCGGGCAGAAGCTAATTAGGTATATGCAAGAAGCAGTTGCACATAATATTAAAGAGGACCTTCCATATAACGTCGCCTTAGAGTGAAAACCTCGGGAATGTAAGTAGCATTTTATGCATTTCGGATAATCTTATAGTATCGAACAGTTCTGGATATTAAAGCTTTAAATTTCCATAATAATTAATAGGAATACAGAACCTCCTTTTTTGAAGTCCGTAAAAAAAACATAAAAGATGCGGTACAAAAATTTTACAGCACGCAGTTCTTTCTTCCTCCCGACAAGTTACTTCTTTTACACTTACGAGGTTTTCACTCAAAGCATCGATAAGTAGGTTGCAATTAAAAAGTGCTCGAGTCTTTGAGTGACTCGGTACTTCGAATTGATGACGACAGAGGCTTTGCCAAGTTCAAAGTATTAATTTAATTTATTAAGCACATTCAATGGTTCTTTTGAATTGTCAAAAGAAGAATAGCACGCATTCTAAATGAGTTTGAGGCCATTCCCAGCGCTCAGTCCATTTATATAATTAATCACCCAAAAACGTAAAATGGAAAACTTTATGGACACTCGTATAAGAGACGAAAAATTGACGTCTGGTTGTTTTCAAGTTTCATGATCAGCCGGTCGATTCTGTAAAAATCTCACCGTGAAAACTTAAGTGAAGTGAGTTTGTTTTTGCTAGGAATTGACACTATTGACAGCTCACTCCACGCTCACTTCACCTAAGTTTTCACGGTGAGATGGTTACAGAATCGCACTGCTGGTTACACCACACTCTTCATAAATAGATAATATTTTCCCCATAAACCAAAAAGCGCTAAGTCAACAAATGTGGTCTATGTTTCGAAAAAAACAGAGAATATGTGCAAAATTTGTTTCTCATTGCATAAATTACTTTTTTAATCTTTTCTTCAACATATTGAGTTCTATATTACTACGGGACTTCTGGACAAGCTTCGTATTGCAAGAAGGTTCAATTCAGTTCAATTAATCTTTGTTGCATCCTTAATGTATGTTGTTGGTACTCATACGTGTAGTAAGTATAAATCAATAGAATTAATTAAGGACCCGTCGGCCACAACAAAATTCCTCTTCTCCTCCACAGCAAAGCAAAGCTCGTCTCTCTGGAGCCCTGACCGCCGTACTGGTAGATTGGACCCTGCTACCAATACCGGTGGGCTAAAACTTTTAAAACTTTTTATAATATAAAAACTTTTAAAAGTTTTAGTCCACCGGTAAAATTAAATTTTTTTTAATTGAAATATTATTTCAATTAAAAAAAATGTAATTTTAATGCGTATTGAATGAATATGTGAATCATCATCACCATCATTTCAGCCGAAAAACGTCCACTGCTGGACATAGGCCTCCCCCAAGCACATCCACTTCGACCGGTTCTGTGCTTCTCGCATCCAACGGGTTCCTGCGGCCTTCACAAGGTCATCGGACCACCTTGAGGGAGGCTTTCCAACGCTACGTCTACGCGGTCGCTACTCCAGAACCTTTCGGAAAATATGTGTTTTTAATTATTGAATAAAATATCCAATGCCGATTTCGGGCACGTCAAAAACAGAAATAGTTGTTCTGTTCCTGACGACTATAGGTCACAAGCGCGAGGTAGATAAAACACAAACAGATATTATAAATTGAAAAACCATAGTCACACCTGCCGGAAATACCAAAAAACCTTTTAAAACCTTGACCATTCGTGACCTCCCAAGTAACATTTTAAACTGTATAAAAGCTGTATTATGGACTATTTGTTTACTGCAGGCTGTTAAACGTGCTGTATAAAGACTGTATAGCAAGCTATACAGCCCTTGTAACTCTGAAATGGGCCCCAAAATTATACAGCTTTAAGTGTAGATTTAGCTGTATAACAGCTGCATAATAGCTGTACTATTTGGCTGGCTAAGATACTATTTAGATACTTTTATACAGCTTCCATTCTCTAATTTTCTTTTTTATTCTTTTATACAGACTCAGGCTTGTGAAAATCTTAATAAAAGAATAAATATATTATAATTGTGTTCGTGGTTGAATTCATTCTCCATTTTATTTACTATGTGCCATATCTGAAGATAAGTGAAAAAATATTTAATAACCAAGTGGTAAGTAGGTACTCTTTCCTGTTTATCGTTGTTGTTATGCTTGCGACTGATATTTTTATGTGAGTATGTATACTAGTTTTAAGCTCAAAACTCACGCCCCTTCGAAATAAGGAATATACATACATTTTTTCTGTAACAACAAATATGTGATCAAATCTGAAAACAGTTTTGAGAGTAACCCGGACTGTTCTATTGATAGTAAACGTAATTGTGTGTACTATACAGTTAAAATCTTTTGTAATTTTGTACTGAAATTTCAAAAACAAACAAAAAAATATCTCGTAAAATTGCAATGCAATTTATAAATTATTATAAAATGGCGTTCTTAGTTTATACAGCTCTTGCTCTTCTAGTACCCCTTAATACAGCTTTTTGCATAACAGAGTCGTTATTTAAGAACGTATCTCAGCCTAAAGAGTAACATTGTCTGTACATTAGTATTTAAGTACTGTAGAAGCTGCCTTAAATTCTTATTCATATTCATTAATACAGTTAATTAGGGTTCAGTTGAAAATATAGAAAACCTCATTATGATCCAAGGCCCGTAAGGCGGTGAGCAAGGAATCGGATAATAATTTACCAAATAGTAGTTACTGATAGCGAAAAGAAACAATGTATTGTTTTTATTTATAGAGATGTATTGTATCTAATTTAAATACTGAAGCAAACACTACAGAGTGCAACAGTTTAATGTATTTTTATTTTATATATATTTGTATCTTAACTCTTGTTCACTTAACAAATTGGCAACTGATCAAAATTATGACTCCGTGTTGTTATTAGTTGTATCCAATAAATAGACTGATTTTAGGTTATATTAGTTTCAAAATAATCGATAAGCTGGATAATTGTGTATGCCAACACTATAATAATAACTTTAATCTTCTAAAACACGAAAAACTGTAAAAAGGGAAAAATGTACGCCAATCGCATAAGGCTTTAAAAAGGAGTAAATCTAAACTCTTCTACATGAGACAGAATTGAATTAAACTATTATAAAGGGAACTGCTTGCTAAGAGTATCCTAGATTTCCGTTGTACAGCTATTATCAAGCTTAACTTGAAGGCTGAACAATAGAGTAATTTTACACCAATATTCAGGCTATAACAATATTTAATGCTCTTGTGCAGAAGTAGGTTATATAAAAGTATAATTTGAGAGCAGTATACAGTTATTGTCTTATAAAGTTGCTGAACGCAGTTTTTTACGCCGCGGTCTGTATTTTAGCATTTTCCAATGCTATTTAAAAGCTAAAGGTAAAAATTTTGGCTCTATACAGCCGTTAATCAGCTATACTGTATACAGTTGTACAGTTATACTAAAGTACAGTCCTATACATATTTTTACACTCTTGTACATCATTTATTAAGCTTATAGCTGGTAATGCGCTGGTAAATATAATATTTTTCCGCTTAAATGTTACTTGGGCTGACGTCCCCCGGGCATGTCTATCACTGTTAGCAAAAAAAAAATAAAACGAAAGGCCTTGTTTACAAATGTCAATATGTCGTATCAACAACGGTTCAAAATGTTCAGCCCTTTTTATCGAGAGCGTAATGAAGGGCGATGAAATTGGTCTAGAAATAAAAACGGGTAAAGGATTATTGACTCTCGTGATTTGAAAACAGGATTTATTTTTGGAATAATTTTATTTTAGCTTGGATGATTTGTTTGACGTTTTATTTAGAAACGAAAAAATCTTTTCAGCCGCTTGTTATTTCTGCTCATGTCATTTAATTCATATATAATATGTACTTTCCGATTTTATTTCAGACATTACTGACAGCGGTGAAGGAAAATATCGTGAGGAAAGACTTATAGTTAATACTAGCTGTGCCTCGCGGTTTCACCCGCGTAAATTTGAGGAAAAAACTTACTAAAATATATTCCACTAGCTTCTGCCCGCGACTTCGTCCGCGTGTAATTTCTTGTTCCCCGACCCACCCGGTCGCATCTCATCGCCTGCCCGCGCTATTAATTCGTTTTTGCTTAGCGTTCTTTCTGACTTTTTTCTTTTTGCTCGGCTCCTAAGGGTCATAGCGTGATGTTAAATAGCCTATAAGCCTTCCTTAAATACAAAAAGATTTTTTCAAATCCGACTGGTAGTTCCATAGATTGTGTTTATGTTCTTTATTGCGTCATGTTTAGCGCAAATAAACGTATTTTCTTTCTTTCTTTCAGATTACCCCCTACAAACAAACTTAAAAACTTTACCTCTTTATAATATTAGTATAGATAATAGTTAAAGGGCTTACAAGACCTAAAGCACGGTCACTGTCGGACTGCATAGAAAAGAAAGAGAAGCGCGATGACACAACGCCTGGTAATTTATTGCAAAGTATGAAGCAATTATTTAGTTACAAAAAATCTATTGATTGGACTAAAAAATTAAAACACTAGTATTTTAGTATGTTGCTTGTAGAATAATCTGACAAAAAATCAGAATGACTGTATGTATATTAGTATGGTTTTTATTGTAAAAAGAAAGTTTTGAGAGGTATTTTCATGATTTTTTTCTATCGTATCAAATTAGTTGTATTATATTTTCAACACACTTTACCTGGCATATGTCCTGAAGAATATCATATATTTTTCTGATTTTGTTTACTGTAGTCGATTATAAACTTTTATTGTTTCTAAAACTTGCGTTTTTTGCGTTTAGGTCCTGTAAGCCCCTTAATATAAGTCTGAAATCGCCATCCCGTCTTGAGCAAGCGTGGTGATGAATGCTCGTGCCTTCTCTTCATGAGTAGAAGGCCTTGGTCCTGCCGTGGAACTGGTATTATTATTTGAGACTCAAATAAAAAATCGATCGATTTTTAGTCAAGCCAAATGTTTTTAAGCACTACAATATAATTTTACGGTTTTCCGGTTCAAATATATTTTTACGATACGTTTAGTTAAATTCTAATAGAACGTCCTTTGAAAAGATTCCGACAGCAGTTTTGCCTGTTAACGTACTTTTCCAAACTCTATGTATAGGTTTTTCGAAAGAGTTACCGTGTCCCTGGCACAGGCAATTGAAGGAACACGGGTGGGTTTTAGTCAGTAAAAGTCTGACACGCCAACCCCGGCAGAGCGGGAAAAGTTATTTGATAATATACCGCCCAAAAAAAAGGGGTCGATTTCAACATTTTTCTAACTTAACTGTTCAAGTCTAAGTCACATGTCGTCGGGGTAAAAACGAACTTAAACAAACAAATGCGTCTAACTTCGTATAATAAACTATACTGCGTGTCAACCTGTTATTACGTAGTGATTGATCGCGTAGCATGTAGCGGGCAATAAAAATATTTAGGTTCTCAGATGTATGCGCGTTTTAACGTCATGAATGAAAGTATAAATAAAACTGTTGATGATAAATATGTATGCGACCTTCAAGGGAAGAAAATTTCTTTTTTTAGGCCGTGTAGGAAATTGTTATTTGACTGTTTTAGTTTTTTCATGTTTGCTTTTAAATTTGTTATCGTGTCGTATATTGTCGTTTGTTTGAATTCAATAACAATGTGAAGCTTCGTTATAGGTGCTCAGTGATGTTAAAAACTCTTGTTTAAGTACATAAAAATATTTTTCACTTCTTATTTTTGGCGTCGATTTTTTTTATTATAATACATAGTACCAGTACTCTTTTGGACTACATACAATGAAATATAATATTATCATCCACCTTTCTACGGATATCCACGGGATCTATGAAGAATAAAGGATAGTAAAACATTAATTTGTACGTACTTTTAATCCTCCAAAACTTTCCATCTTCCAAATCTTCCTTCCTCGAAAAGTTTTGCGCGATCCAAGTCACGAACAACACTATAGTACAAAGATTAGATAGTAATACAACTATACGTGAACACGCCACAGTAATGCGTATACATACAGCAAGTATTGAAAGTTTCTGTTGTGTGTTGTGACATGCCTTCACAAGTGTTGATAACGTATCTTGTAATCTGTTTGAATAGACAATAACACCTGTGTTGCTAGGCAACGTAATTTTTGTTTGTGTAACGTTTGAACCTGGGGAAAAATATAGTATATACTAATTCCATGGTATGGGGCCAGTTTAATAAAACCGTTTTTTGAGAGGCGACAGGTGACAGATGACAATTCGACAGTTCAAAGGGTTTTTTCTTACGTATGTACTTTATAAGTCAATGTGTGTAGAGCTATAAATAACAGTACCTACCTTTCGGGAAAATGTGTATTTCTTTTACAAATATTTGTTGCATTAGATGTTAGTTATACTTAATAAGTTGAGTTTTTTTTGTCATTATTATATTTATTAGACTCCATTGTCCACTGCTCTATTAAAAAGCCTCCAGAAATTGTTTTTCAAAATATGTACAGTGAAAAGTCTGACACTGGATTTATACACATACAGTACCCGGCGATAAATATTGCACATCGACCTTTGGAAAGAGACAATCGGCTAATTTCGGCTTCGTAGAGCGTTATCTCTGTCGCACGAAATACAAACAGTCCGGTATCTATTAGGAGCTGTTAAAACAATTATGATTTGCTACTTTTGATAATTATTTTTATTCTTTGTATAAAATACAAAAAAGGTAAAGGTCGATGTGCAATATTTATCGCCGGGTACTGTGGCTTGCTTAGCCATTAAAACATCGAGGTCAAGATCGGCCCATTAAGCCATAAAAAAAAATTAAAAGACACTCTTCTTTAACGCGGTAAACCGGTAATTTGCTCAGAAACTACTGATATATGTAGTATGCTGTATAGAACCTACTGAATATTAGTCTGAAAAAGCCAAGCCACTTGTAAACTAAGCAAATAATATCTGCATAAGCCCACATGCTTTTACTGCAAACGATAATCTAATTTTAATCTCTTGCAAATTGCAGCACGCGATTAACTAAACTCCTAATGTCATTTGCAGCGATTTTCACACGACCACTTATAACAAAACTCCACCTTATTATAAAGGACTTCATTAAGAATTTTGCATACACTGCATTCTTTCCCTCAATGCTAATTTCTTCTACAATAACAAAAGCAGCAATGGATATTGAATACGATTTTCCAATGTGTTTCTCTAAGTAATTTCCTCGCGTCTCAGCTATTTCCCGCGGTGGGTACTCGACTCGACCCAAGTGTGGATATAGCTTATATACGACAAGTAATCGACGCGGCTATTAGCAGCCGGCGTGTACTACATTCCTCCTTGTGCGCAAGGATAGTGGAGATGGGCTCAAAAATGGAGCTATGAAGGTAGCGGGACAAGGGCGATGTTGGAAAATTCATTTGAAAACGTTTTGCTTTTGTTCACAAACTTCCCACCCAGGCAATTAATGGGTGACCCTTATCTCGTGTGTCAGTAGTTCAGTCGGCCCATTTAAAATTACCGGTATTCGGCTTCATCCAGTTAGACTAAAAGCAGACCCCAAGATAATTAGTAAAAGGAGCTGAATTTAGTTTTGAGTTTTTACTGAGGCTAAGGATAATAACTAATGTTCTAACATCTGTTTCTAATAAAGATTAATGTAATTGATTTAAAATAACAATGAATGAAACGACGACAATTAAAATTTTAAATAAATTGACATAATATTATGCAGCTTTTTTTTTGTTTTTTCAAGGTGGGAAATCATCAAATGACCCCTCCCGCTCTGGGTGCAGCGGAAGGGAGTGTCAGACTCTTACTGACTAAAACCCGTGTTCCTTCCTTAGCCCTTTATGTTCCGGGTCAGCGGTAACCCTTTCGGACAATCCCGCTGACCAACGTCTGTTAACTCAAATCAAAGCAATTATTTCAATTAAATCTTGTACAGGCACTTTTGAATTGTCAAAGTTAAATAGTCTGTCAGTTAGTCAGACGGTTGAAGCTAGTTGCCCATTCCAAAACGTAGATCTCTATGGAGAAGAACGGGCAAGAAACTCCATGGACACTCTTTTAAATCAAGATATTACAAAATCCTGGGTACATTATTCTTGTTGCTTCTATATGAGAGAACAATGTAAAAGAAGGACACAAATGAAGAAACAATTCAAAATATAAGATTAAAAATAAACCTTGTTAAAGAACTAAGAACCCTTGGCCCTTTTCCGCTCCGTGTGTTAAGAAATCAAAACCGATAGGCACTCATATTTCAGAGATACACAAAACACCGCAATTTTTCTAAAAATCTCTTTTTAGAGCCCCAGTCTAGACACAACACCTACACGCTTTTAATGGTACTCGTCTAAATAGCTATGAATATCTTCTCAGTGCCATACTGAGAATATACTTGGTGGGTACCTACTTGCCCTGATTGGCGATGTTCCGTCGTTATGAGCTCAAGAATTCGATTTCAGCGCAATGACACTCAACACTCCGTGAAAATCTTAAAATATTCTGATCTTATAATAATATTTAACGTACCCAATTTACTATTCACTGTCATAAATCGTGGTAGGTAGTAAAGATAGCGTCTTCAATCTTCACTTATAGATAGTGTTCGAGAAAAACGTTAGCGTATATCTATTTTTTATTTAATTTCCTCAGTAACAGTGTCAAATAATAAGAAATGGTTGACTCAATTCCACATAGTGACCTTTTCAGGACCATTCTTGAACATATACGAGTATATCTCTGGCACAATAAACGGCCTACAGAACATGTTCAATAAAGTTGATGAATAAAAAAAAAATTCTGACGCAGGAAATTGGAATGTTCGTATAAAAAAAATGGGAGGACATTCTCGGACATCTCAGGGTTCACGCAAGTCGGGTAAGTATACATTTCGTAACGTAAATATGACAGTCGAGTTTTTTTCGGGTGCGTAAATTGATAGAATAATCGGCAGTGATATTTTTAAATAGAAAAAATTGTTGGTTGTCTTCGAGTTGAGTCGTGTGTGTTTTTTTTCTTGATGTTTGAGGATAAGTTATTGAGCATTCAGAAGGCCAATTCCCTTAATTAAAAGTGTTCAAAATCTAGTCGCAAGCTCATCTCAGCGACAATCAATGTCAAAAATTGTCAAAAATGTAGAAAAATTAAAGGTATTTTTGAGAGATTGAGACAGACTATTCTTAGAATTACGAGAATTGCCCCTCAGAGAAAAGTAGGGTTTTTATTTTTCTGACGTTGATATAGTATTTTTATCTTACGAAGTGTCGCGCGCTTTATTTGTGGTTACCAAGTATACACACACGCTGTGAATGTCTGCTGCAAGCGCAGGAGCTCTCGTTACCGTCCGAGACAGTGGCGAAGTCGGATAAGTGTGTATGTGTGCGTGTTATGTGCTGTAGCTACTCGTCTTCACGCTCACATACACATCATGTTTGTACAAACACTTAGTTGCCACATGTAAAGCGCGCGTCGCTTCGTGAGATAAAAACACTGTACCATTCAAATTATAGCATCGTACGAGTATCTTCGGTAATTCTATCGACCGACATGATCCGTTCAAAAAAAAAATGTAGTGTTTTTTTGTACTTTAACATCATCATTGTACCAATATTAATCAATTTCACCATCCACAAATATCATTCGTCATTACCCCAGCGATTCTGAAAGTATTACTGAAATATTGCTCGACAGCGCTGATGTTAACCAAAAAATATCACTCAACGTCACATTAATCCTTCACACTTCGACAAATGACGTGCCATACGATTCAATTCACACGAAAATAATATTCAGGTGTGACCTTTATTCAGGATAAAAAGATAAAACAAAAAGCAACATCAGTCTTTTGTGCCGTTTTTATCGAATCTTTATTTTATGTATGGCTTGCTTTACATCGATCATTTAGTTAGGGTTGTCAATTTTAATGGTATTTTTGCGCTAATATGGATATGAAAATATTAGCTTATCAATCTACGTAGGTACCAGTCATGTCACAAATAATGTTTTTAGTGTAAAATAACTTCATCCTTTTGCTAACGCGTTAACAGTCATTCTTAGACTAATGTCGAATTTCGGGTTTTCTTCTTAGATTTAAAAATGCAATTGGATTGGCTAGCTGGTTTTAACTACCCTACTATTAAAGTAAATAATAATATAATAATAAAAACTTTATTCCTCAAAAGATTACAGCGATTTTACATTAGTCCCAAACGAGGTAAGGCTGTATCTCGGGCACCAATATACATAGAGGCATTACCATTTAAACATTCATTTCGATAATAATTAATAAAAGTAAAATATGTTTGCTTCAAATTACAAAAAATAAACTAAATTAAAACTGAGAATCAAAATTAAAATGAAAGAAAACATAAAAATCAAACCGAGAATTAAACGATAATAATAATAAAACTAGAAAAATAGAAACGCTATTTAAGTTAGTGAAGGAATCCTTTAAAGTATCAATTAAGGACAACTCCTGTAAAAATCCTGTGCTGGTATATGAAATGAAATTGTTTATTCTGTAAATATCAGAATAACTTTTAGACGTCTTAATACTAAAAATAAGCTAGATGTGGTCGGCGTTTCCTATCTGACTATACTCTGAGAAGGAAGGCCAAAACAAACTCAGAGGTCACAGTCTCTTTTAAAGCTAGACATAATCAGATCAAATTAGATGATGTGAAAACCATGTAGATAGATCGATGTCGGGAATGGTCTTTTGAGGAAAGTACCATACAGATTTGAGTGGACAAGTCCAGTCCTCCGTTAGTATGGACATTATAGGCTGATAAAGTTGTGTTATATGTATAGCTCATCTCAGAACTTGAGGAACTCAACAATAATGTTGAGCTCCTCAAGTTTTGAGTTGAGCTCAACAGTTCTGAGTTAAATAAAGTAACTAGTATAGATATACATCTATACTAGTTACTTAATTTATGTAGACTGTAAGTAAAGTTACCTACTTTGAAAAAGATGTCATATACGCGGAATCAGAAATTCAACACGGTACGTTACATCTGCGCAACAAAGTAAATACAAAACAACGAAACTTCCCTATTTAATGGTATATGAATTAATCATAACGACATCCAGACTGCCATAATTCCACACATTGTAATCAGTTATGGGGCTATTTGTTACGGAGTACTTATTGCGAAACATCTGGAGCAATAAAAAGTTAGTCAACTCCTTTAACGAACATTTTAGTGTGTATAACAAACATAATTTGCACTTTAGCCCACTTTGTATTTCAACATAGTCTATGTGCTTTATGAATGTCGGCAATAAATATAGGTCTTTAAAAAGAGGGCGTTGTAAAAGATAATTGAAAATGCAAGAAGTATGAGCAATGAAGGAAATGGAAGCCGTTTCTCTGCTTCCTTGAATAAAATGTAGGTACATACTTCAACTGTCCAGTTGGGTAGGTCTAACTTCGAGAAAGAGTTAAATTGTCGAATTCGACTCGGCTGGGCAGCGTTCGGGAAGCTACGCAATATCTTCTCGTCCCATATACCGCAGTATCTCAAGACTAAAACAGTGCGTGTTGCCAGTGATGACTTATGGCACTGAAACGTGGTCGCTCACAATGGGCCTTATAAGAAGGCTAAAAGTCACCCAAAGGGCAATAGAGAGGGCTATACTTGGAGTTTCCCTGCGCGATCGAATCAGGAATGAGGAGATCCTCAGGAGAACCAAGGTAACCGACATAGCCCGAAAAACGATGAAAAAATATTATTAATTATATAATAATATACATTGCCGACAATGTAGACGTGAGTGGCTAAGAGTGTAAAAAATGAATATAACGATATAAAGGAGATAAATTTTGCTAAAGGTTTTAGTCTATCTTTGTATTTTAATAAATATTTATTCCTCAAATTTTCATGATGCACCTACCACTGTTTTTCTCGGCAATACCCAAGGGTAACTGGTAGAAAATGCCTATATATTAAGTTCGTCTCTGTACATTTGTGTGCTTAAAGTATTAAATAAATAAATACTAGTTAAATCTATTTGAGTTTTTCTTATTTCTGGAATTTTTAATAAAAGTTTCCGTCTCTATTAAACTTGTCTAAACTGGTTTTATTCAGTAAAAGAAGAATCTATTTCATTCAGATTGAAACGTACTATTAATTTAAAGCGAATAGGCAATTCTACGAACGCTCCATCTTCAGAACACCTTTTTCGCAGAATGCCGGAATTGCTAAAATTATAAATGTGGCTAGGTGCCAAAAGGTAAGGGTTACTAATGGGGTTTCAAAGTAAATTGAACAGACAGGCTTACAAACTTGATTTAAAATGGTCAGTCTAAAGTTCAAGTTGCACCGACTCTAAATAAATTAGGGTAAGGGCTCGGGAACGAAGATTAAAAGACTGCCTGACAATTCTGAGTTCTTTCAAATGACCAATTCAACATAAATGTTTTGACAGTGAGAGCAGTGGTAGCCCGGTTGTATCGACCCCGATTTACGCGTTATAGGTCGTGAGTTCGAACCCTGGCAGGGACTTTACTTTGTGTATTTAATTTCATCACCACTGCTCTCAAAACGGTGAAGGTAAACATCGTGAGGAAACTGGTATGTCCTAGAACCAAAAATTCGAACACATGTGATATCCTCTAACCCGCACTCGGCCTGCGTGGTGGATTATGGCCCTCTCCCTCTTACAGAGAGGAGGTATCTGTCCCACCAGTGGGAACATTGTAGGCTGATTATGTCTGCTTTGCCAGTGAATTTGAATTTTGATAGATTTAATGAAAGCAGTAATTAAAACAGTCTATCAAGCATTAATTATCACAAAACACTTAAAGAGGTCACGGCTGTAGGTTACAACCATATATACAACCTGACAAGTCATTACTGAAATGGGCAAAAGTAATTTTTAATTAAACGAAATTACCGCTGACGTCAATCAAAGAAATAGGTACGTACTGTAAAGGGCGTGGTCATCGGTCAATTAAAAATATTAGTTTAGTGGGAATATTCATTTGTCTTTCAGAAAAAAATACTCCCCAACCAGGAATAGGTTTATCCCGTGGGTATAGCAACATGCAATGTTTAGAAGTGTTGTAGCTTCCGTGTTCTGGTTGGCTTACGCTGCAGTATTAGCCAATCAGAATACCAAACACACCTAAGATCCTCCACCTACCTCGATGTCACCTCCATGTAAAACAAATGCATGCTAATAGACACGCACGCACACACCAGGCAACGAGGCAACCCTCAAGCAGCCCGCGATGTATCGCAGTGAGGCATCTTCGGCATGTAAATTACCCTTAAGGATGACCACGGCCAGCAGCGGAGACCTCTCGCGTCCGGCCCTGGTTCAAGCCATGGTCCGGGGCGAGAGGGAGTGGGGGGCAGTCGCCTCCTTCTGCGAAGCAGTCATGCTAGCGAAGGAGGCGGCGGGACGGCTGAGGGAGAGAGCCTCCCGTCCCAGCCGCCGCGGGAGACGCTCCGGGCGTCGGGAGCCGCGCGACGACTCCCGGCCCCCGTAGGCGCGGGCCTGCGGGCGGAGAGTAATGGGCAACTCACCGTCCGATCAGGACCAGGCCCGTGCCGGACGGCGCGTACGTGTTCCACGCGCGCCTCAAAGAGATGTCAGCATCAATGGAAGGGGCCCGTCAGGGCCGAAGCCTGCCGGGTCAGCGGGATTGTCCGAAAGGGTTACCGCTGGCCCGGAACATAAAGGGCTAAGGAAGGAACACGGGTGGGTTTTAGTCAGTAAGAGTCTGGCACTCCCTTCCGCTCCACCCAGAGCGGGAGGAGTCATTTGATGATTTCACATCCTGAAAAAAAAAAAAAGGATGACCACGGCATGGTGCGATATGGCAAAGTATTTTCGTAAGCGGAAATGATTTTGCATCTGTATCAAAATCAAAAGTCATTTATTCAAACTAGGTTGAGAATCAGCACTTTTCGAACGTCAAAAATACAAAAGACAGTCCCGCAAAACGCCCGCCCTTCACCACTTCCTAATGTTTTCGCTGGGGAGAAGTGGCGCAACAAACCCCCCAGCAGCACTTCTTATTTTCATACCCTTAAACATACCGCGGGATACTATGGCATGCCGCAAAAGGCTTCACCATTAAATCTTAATGCTTTGCCGTGACATGCCACGATGTGCCGCCTAGTGAACGCCGTTTAATAGTCCACGTAATCAGTAAGGACGCTTAAATAACAACTGCCGAAAAAAGGCAAGGTTCATTGTCACTGGCAGGTCAAGACTGCCGTCGACAGCATAAGACCTTCATCGCTATCTTCGTCACCGTATCTAGGAAAGATTGTCTTAAACAGTCGAAGCTTGCTTCCGACAACGGTTGGCTCCCAATCACCGGTACGGTCCCGGGAGTGTTCGAAACAATTAATTATTTGACGAAAGACAAAATAAGATCGACATTTCGATCGCTAGAATGTTGGACACGACTAACCTTTGGGATTGACGATGATAACATTTTAATTGAAGTTGATATTTTGGTAGCTAGCGTAACTGATTATGTTGTATCGGAGTATAGTTTTTCTTTGTTTACAGGAATCAACGGGACTGTAGTACCTAACCTCAGCTAGGTTGCTAATTAAATAAAAATATAGGAGTTACAAATAAATGAAAAATACAACAATAAAAAAAAGAAATAGGTAGTTGATTGTTGCATCGAGCGCAAAGTGAGTTACTAATGAACGAGCATTATGTTGGTGCCCGAGCGCAACGCAAACGAGGGCTCTAAATTAACAGGTGTATGTATATTAAGAGCCCACACTACCTCAGCTAAAGTTTACTCTTTATCTCGCTCGCACGATGCTGTTCGCGGACTGTGTGAGAGCGAGACGGAGTGCGGTGCTGGGCGGAAGGCAGCGCCAATAGTTTAGGTATTAATTGCTTTTTACGGTGACAATAAAGTTAATTATAAAAATAAAATCATAAGACCTGCTTTATAGTTAGTTCAGTTAGTATGCAAAGTTTCATAATCTAATTTGAAGTATTTTTTGAATACCAGCGGCTTATTGTTTGGATTGGAGGTAACTTTGGATTTTTTTTCTATCGAGAAAATTTTATGGAATCGTGTTTTCGTCTAACATAGTACTTAACATTAATCCTCAACTTTACCATTTATTTATTTCAAAATTAATGCTGCGGTATTTTCGACATAACGGAGGATCATGCTAAGCCATTTGAGGTAGTATAGGTTTTGAATTACGCATTTTAGCAAGGTGCGTGATCTACTTTACTTTCAACTACCAATCTACCTATCGTGATAAAATATACCGACTCAAAATAAAAACTCAAGTTATTGAAAGAAAAGTTTTCATAAGCTTTTAAATATTTATCCCGCGACTTTTGCGGCAAAAGGTTATTAACAATTTCATTTGCAGCTGTTTTTATACTTTCTAGAGTTGAATTCATACCGCTATCGCTATTTCCATTTTTTTAACTTTTCTTGCTAAACATGAAGTATCAAAGTTTTAAGGCACCTGCAAACAGGCGCGACGTGCGACGCGAATCGTGCGCGACACAAAGGCATCGCTCGTTGCGCGACTTGCGGTGCCTTTGTGTCGCGTGTCGTGTCGCGCCTGTTTGAAGGAGCCTTTACAATGGTACAAAATGCGCGTCGTTTGTTTTTTTTTCACCAAGTTGGTTTTATTCAGCCGATTTTTATTTTGAGCCAGTATCTTTTTGATCTAATGCATACTTTTTATATTAAACTTAGTGGGAGACATTAAACCTCTGTGGTAAATTTATATCTAAATAAAAGATACTGCTTTAATTAAAAACTGTGCAACCATAAGATTTCATATAACATATCTACACTGTTTTGGTTCTTAGCAAAAAATACGTCCTTGTGATCGGTTTTGTAGTGATTAATGGTAACATTACTACGTAGAATAGAATATAATGGAATAGAATACTCTTTAATACGTACACCATATAAATTACGGACATAAATATAGGAACTATACAAAGGGTGATACAATGGGCGGTCTTATCGCTATGAGCGATCTTTTAAAGACAACCTGAATGAATTAGTATTTATTGCGACTCGTACAGAAAGATTACAAACTAAACACAGTCAAAAACAAAGAACCAAAATATAAAAAAAGCAACAAAAAGAAAAATAAAACAGAAAGAGTAAAGGTCTATGAGGCCAAAAGGCTTCTATCTCAGCATGATGCAGATTCAGAATTCAGTGAGAAGGTTGACACAAATGCTTAGTGCCAAAAAACTATCTTAATTTTAGACAAAAATCTCCACATCCTTTAGTACATAGCTCCTATTTAGATACCTATTAGTTTAATTCGTGCTACGAAAAGCTGGGATTTCAATATTTTTTCGAAATAACATTTGGCTAATCCACTCAATTAACCCCACTCAAATGAATCCCGGGCCACACGCTTTGCTATACAGATTTGAGAGCTGCATATTGATCGACACCTCCCAACGGTGTGGGATTATGAAGCGTAGCCTAATTTGGCAGTGTCCACAAAGCAAAATTTTTGAAACCGTGGCCTGTGGCCAAACGTTTGTGTTATGCGGACTGTTGGCTGAATTACGAGAGTAAAATTTGGGTCGAGTTAGGTTAAATTGCTTTCGTAGACATTTGAATCGGGCAAAGAATTAGACAGTATGTATGGTTTTTCTTATTGAATTTGACTTAGGTATCTGCTAAAATATCCTCAAAGTTTTGACTGTCAAGACCTGAAAGCCAATTCCCTTAATTAAAAACTTTCAAAATCTATATCATGTCAGCGACAATCAATATCAAAAACTTGTCAAAAATTTAGGAATTTTAGAGGTTTTTTGACAGATTGAGACTGAGATCAGACTGAACGTTCTTAAAATTACGAGAATTGCCCCTCTATTATGGGGGGTACAGACTGGTGAAACGTAATATTTTATTTATAAATTTATCAACTAACATTTACCATTAAAGGATAACTCAATGGGATAAATGCGCCTGTCCTATCTTAATATCTGGGTTACTTGTAATTCGACGTATATCCGTCAGGAGCTGATGCGGGGCCAAAATACAATAAATTGAACCCCCCCCTTATGTATAGCCGAAATTCAATAGTTTTCGAGTTTGAAGGAGCCTTTAGCCTCTCGTCTCTAACAGACGAGAGGAGACAAGCTTATTAAGTTCGGTAACAATAGAAAAAGTAATTGCGTCTCATTAGAGACAGTCGAGTTCTTAGTTGGTTCATTACATTTCATCTTGCATTGCATTAACGACAGCTTATTGGGGTTACATTTCATGTTACGTTTTACCAATCTGTTGATCGTTGACATTTGACCTTAAAAAAAATTGTTAAATTGATAGCCAAAGGAAATTAATTTATACATAATTAAACTGTAAAAAAGTTCTGAGACGTGGAATGATTTTGACACGAATGTTCTTGATGGGATAACAAGTCCTTTCTTAAATTTTAAGAGTAGCTCATGACTTCGTGAAAACATTAGCCACTCAACAAAGTTTTTGGCGAGGCCGACTTTCCATCGCTAGCCGCATTGTGGAGGGCTATTATGGCCCCTATAAGTAGGTATAAAGGCGATGAAACTTGCGTTATTTTTTGTATTATCTAAAGATACCATAACACCATAAGAAAAACAAAATAAAACTTAAGTTGTAATGTCAAGAACATTAAGTATTTAACTACTAAAGGGAAGTAGGTTTACGTGCCGATCCCCAACTAAAATGAGTCAAAATATAAAATGAAGGTTTTTAGAGGCAAAAGTTTATTAATTAAAACGAAACATGAATGAACACGTCTACACCCACAGCGGGTATTTAATTAGCGATGTTGCGATGCTTAATCATTAAATTGATAGTTCATAACACATTGTTATACGGCATTACGAAAAGTGTAGTTCAGTCTATGGTTCAGTGACGTCATCGCCGCCATTTTCTGCAAACCAATCGAGGTTTAGTGTTGGCCCTTGCAGACTAGGGTTGGGGTCGGCCTCCAGTATATTCTAATTTTGTACGCGTCATCCGCGTTTTCCCCAAGGAACCGAACAGTCGATAAAGACTTCGAAGCAGTTTCCAAACTGGGTATATGGCTGAGGGTAAGTCCAATGAATATGAATGGTGCGATTTGAATCTACCGCACGTCCTAATTCTGTACGCGTTTCCAAAGTTTTATTTGGAGAAAGTTACATAAGTCCGTTCTTATAAACAGTGGGGCGAACCCAGTCGGATGAAATCCGGACGAAATCGTTCAAATTTACCGATTCGAACGAAGAAATTCGAACGATTTCGTTCGAACGACGTTAACTAAATTTACCTCATGATGGTAAATTCGAATGATTTCGTTCGAACGACATTAGCTAAATTTAAAATCGTTTGTATGTACGAACGATTTTAAATTTAGCTAATGTCGTTTCATACATAATATTTACTAAGGATTTAAATAAAAAAAAACAGAAACAGTGAAGTGGGAAAAGGGTACCTAGGGAGGATTTTGCCCTGCAGTGGTAATCTACAGGCTTTTAATAATAATTTACTTAGTGTCTAGACTTCATTCATAGCTGATACAAATTATGCTTATCGCAGAAAAAATATGTTTGTAGCAAAAATTTTAACTACAGAACAGGTGTATTTTTTATTCAAATATCGTTTACGTAAACATAACATACATTCCAAAAAGCATGGCCCCTGTTCTTATTTCAGCCGGTCGATTCTGTAAAAATCTCACCGTGAAAACTTAGGTGAAGTGAGTTTGTTTTTGTTAGGAATTTACACTATTGACAGCTCACTCCACGCTCACTTCACCTAAGTTTTCACGGTGAGATGGTTACAGAATCGCACTGGTCTCCTTTTAATTATAAAGACAGTATTTTATCATAATTATGAACTTCAGATGATACTGTTGTTTCTATATTAACAGTTTTTGTTGAAGATTCTGCTTTCAGGCAGGAAGTTATTAGTTAATTAACTCAACAAGCCGTAAAACTTTACAATAAAGTCTGGCAACAAAGGCATTTTCCACCATATTTTCATATTTTTGTTATGTTTTTCTTTAAGTAATTCTTTTCAGAAAGTACTCAAATATAATTTTATCATAGGGTATATTTTTATTCTCGTACAAAAGGAATAATCTCCAAAGTGTAGATACGATTGTGTCCTCGGTTCAGTTCTTTTGATTGGTATTCTTTCACCTACACTTTGTACCTTTTCTTCTTTTCGGGCACGTATTCCGAGATTCCAAAGGTGTTTAGAATTTCCGTATTTTTATGAATAAAAAATCGTAAGGTAGGGCGCTATTTCTAAGGGTTGAGCGACGATCTTGGCAGAGTGGCTGGTAGCAGCTGATAAATGATTATATTTCTGTAAGTAGGTTTGCACAAACACTGACACGTCAATCATATTTAAAAAACAATAGATGAGATCGGCGTTTCCTATTTGACTTCTCTGAAAAGACAGGCCGAAACAAACTCAGGGGTCACAGTCTCTTTTAAAGTATAGACAATTAGACATGATCGTGGACAGATCATGTGAAAACCATGTACAGACGCCAGCACATCAAGCTACTACAATCTGTCAAATTTCTTTAATAGATTTTCAACTTTATTGCTAAAGTATAAGGTTCAAAGTCGATTAGGAAAATTTGACAGTTTCGGGTAGCTTGATGTGCTGGCGTCTGTACATAGATCGATGTCTGAAATGATCTTTTGAGGAAAGAATCGCACAGATTGAGTAGAGTTGTCCAATCAGTGCACGCATTTGTCAGAATGACGGTGCTGAATCTCGTTGAATGGCGTGCAATTATAATAGGAGAGAGGCCTACCAGCAGTGGACTGTGTTCGCTAATGATGATGAAGATGAAAAGGTGAGTTTATAATAATATTAATATACTTCTGTCAAATCTTATTCGATAGGTATATTGATTTCTTGTGTTTTCAATTCAGTAAAAGGGACATCGAAAATATATGTTTTAGTTTTCTTCACAATTTTGTCTAAAGAGCAATCGTCCATGAAGACATGCGATAACTATATACCTATACAGGATGGCAGACATCGACGCGCAACCTTTACTATGGATTCAGTACATGATTATGAACACCCCTGCGTTGAAGTTGTTCCATAGATTTTGACCGCGTAGGTATTGCACTTTTCTATAAAACAGCTGTTTGCCGACAAATAATATCTTCGCTAGGGGGTCTAAAACCGTGTGCTGAATTCATGGTTTCATTTTGCGTGTCCATGCCATCCTGCATTTCAATAGTTTATGGAACGAAGTTCTTTAACAGAGCTTACGGTAGGAGTCAAAACTTGGAGAAATCGTCAAGTAACGAAAAAAGCGTTATGCCCCCTATATCTGACTTTTTAACACAAAAAAGAAGAAAAATAAAGAGAAAAAAAAAGAAAGAGTTTTTGATGGTTTTCGAGGGTACTGATGCCAATAGTGAGGTCAAAATGAAATCCAAGATGGCGGCTGCAAAAATTTACAAAGATTTCGTAGCCGCCATCTTGTATTTTTATTTAAGCTTCATTCCTGCGGTCCTCCGACCCCTCACGTATTTTTTTCTTTACAATTTTGTAACCTTCATAGAACATTTCCACATTGTGAATGCGCTGTAAATCAGTAGCTATTACAGAGAGTCATTACCTGTCTACAAACACTGTATTTGAACCGCGAAATCTGCTAGTTAAATCTACGGTTTGCACGATACGGGTGGTAAGCTACACAGGTTTATGGTTAACGGCTTGGGTTAATTATTGAGACTTCGTAGGTATTTTAGTTCAAGCATTTCGTCCAATGTTTTGATTTAGACAGACTTTCTGTTTAGCTTATGTTGAGCTATGTGTGATATTTTTTCTTTCATTCATGCTGATCTGGCTTATAAATGTTACTATTATTTATATATATATTTACGTATTATTATATATTATTATTATATATTATTAATATTATTATTTTATATATATTATTATAAATACCTATCGAGTTAAACAAATATCAACTTTATTGTTGTGGAAATTAAGTTAATTTCAGAGCGACTATTACTATTAAAAAAATATAAAAACATCTGAAGCTGTAGCGTGAACTGAACTTTATTGTGTAAGAAATAAAGTTTTTTTTTCAAAAACTCATACTCGTTTACATGTTTGTCAACCAAAACGAGAACGCAGATTAAGGACTTTCTTGTGTTTAATTTTTTTCCTGAGCATCATTTTATTATTCATGAACGCTTTTTCGTTCTTCTTTCAATTTAGTATATTATGGAATTGACACGATCTGATTCGTATGCCCGCAAACTTCAATTATTATGAAATCAGTGTACCTAAACAATACCTACAACAAAACCTTAAAACGAGGTATTCCACTTAGAGCATTGATTTTAACGGCACTTGACCGAACCGCACCTGAGCATGTCCACTAACCGCACTGAAACAAAACTGCGGCTCGGTGGAGTAGTCTATCAATATTATTTTCAGTCCCCGAACGGCATCCACCTAAAATATTTTTTTAGTGATGCGATGTAATTTTTTGGTTCAAGGCATTATCAAACAAAACGTATGGATACAAAACAGCAGATATTAAGTGCACTCCGAAACAAAGAGAAACGCTAAAATCTCGAGTTTAATATTAATAAAAAAATAAACAAAACGGCTCGTAGCATCACACACTTTATCAGTAGGTACTCTGAAATTCGTATGAATAAAACATTGGGTGTTTTTGGTTCCTTTGCCAGAAGCTCTGCGTGGCTTGTTTACAGAGGAATGACGATAAGTGTTTGAATTACATTTAGACGTTAAAATGGAGGGTCTTTAGCAAATGTCAGTGATTTTCTTGTGACCTAGTTTTTATTTGCAAGACTTTTGCCAACGAATTATATTAAGCTCTTAGACATGTTTTAAACAATGCAAATGGGGGATTTTAGCAAATGTCAGTGATTTTCTTGTGACCTAGTTTTTGTTTGCAAGTCTTTTGCCAATGAATTATAATTATTAAGCTCTTAGACATATTTTAAACTAGTATCTCTCTAGTAACCCCTATTTCGCACGGTTTTTATGACTTGACAAAACATCAAAATTTCTTTTTTATAAATATGTATTTTAAAATGTAATGTATCATACACATAAACCTTCCGGAATTAATGATGATGGAAACCGCATCCGTTCTAACAAAATCCATTTCCAAGTTTAGAAGAAAAATTCGGTTACACAGAAAGACACGAAAAGCGACTATCATTTATAGTACCTACACATACATAGCACAGATGGAAGGAGTGGACGGAGGCCTTTGCCCATGAGTGAAAAAAATAAGGAAAAGAAAAATACAATAACACACGCCAATGTGTTTTAGTCACTGTATGCCTTTATGTGAACAAGAAATGTGACTTGTACCTACAGACGCCAGCACATCAAGCTACTACAATCTGTCAAATATCTTTAATAGATTTTCAACTTTATCGCCAAATCATAAGGTTCAAGGTTGATTGGGAAATTGTCGGTTTCGGGAAGCTTGACGTGCTGGCGTCTGTAACTTC
Source organism: Luperina nickerlii (assembly GCA_963855955.1). NCBI lineage: Eukaryota > Metazoa > Arthropoda > Insecta > Lepidoptera > Noctuidae > Luperina > Luperina nickerlii. The sequence goes on along the minus strand of OY979667.1, from coordinate 4,893,506 downwards.
CTATCTCACAGCCCTTCTGTAATTAACTGGTTAGCCTAAACTCAAATCCAAACAACCATGTAAGACACAACCGAGGAAGGATTATTATCAGGGGCAGGTAGGCCAGACTCAGGACAGCATACTAAGCGTCTCATTTCGAAGGTGATTAATGTTGACCTTGACCCTTCTGTCCCATAAACTTGGGATCTTTGAAAGTGATACCTCAGACATGTTTACATATGAGTAAATGGCTTACATATCCTTTATTATGTAAGCCATTTAGGTATATGTAAATGTGTCTTTCAGGATGGGATTTCATCAAGTGGCCCCTCCCGCTCTGGATGGAGCGGAAGGGAGTGTCAGACTCTTACTGGATAAAACCCACCCGTGTTCCTTCCTTAGCCCTTTATGTTCCGGGCCAGCGGTAACCCTTTCGGACAATCCCGCTGACCATCTAAATGTGTCTTTTGTGAGTAAGTGAGGTTTGAATGAAGAAGTATAATCAGCCTGTAATGTTTCCAGGCCTCCCCTTTGTGAGAGGGAGTGGACAGTAATCTACCACGCGGGCTCAGCGCGGGTTGGTGGATGTCACATGTGCTCGAAGTTTTGGTTCTAGGGTGTGCGGGTTTCCTCGCGTAAGTAACTTTAAGATGCAGTATGATAAGTTGTTAAAAAGGACTTTTATGATGCATTATAAGATTTAAAAGCATTTTTCGTATTTTAGTAGGGAAAAACATATTCATACTAATAATATAAATACGAAAGTATGTCTGTCTGTCTTTTACCTCTTCACGCTCAAACCGCTGAACCGATTTAGATGAAATTTGGTATAGAGATAGTTTTAGTCCCGGGAAAGGACATAGGATAGTTTTTATCCCGATATTCCCACGGGATCAATGCGAGAGAAACCGCGGGGCGCTGCTAGTTCTAGATAAGCCAATGCACATACCTGTTTTTTAGTTAAGTAATAGGTACACTACTGTGGAACTATGCAATTACTACTTATAAGTAATCACACTAATATTATAAAGGCAAAAGTTTGTGTGTTTGTATGATCGTTACTTCTTCACGCACAAACGGCTGGACCAATTTTGATAAAATTCGGTATGGAGGTAGCTAACACCCATTAATCTATTAACACATAGTACTGTCTATACCGATATTCCTACGAGATCGAGTCTTATACGGGTACAACCGCGGGGCGCAGCTAGTATTTTCATAATTAGGACATATTCACTGTTCGGCTGACTAATTATCTTCTAACGCCTATTCGTTATTGTTGAGCGTTCTGTTTCGTACAGAATTATTAATTACTGAGACCTAGATAAGATATAGGTACAGACGCTACTACAATCTGTCAAATTTCTTTAATAGATTTTCAGCTTTATCGCTAAAGCAAGAGGTTCAAAGTTGATTGGGAAAATCTGACAGTTTCGGATAGCTTGATGTACTGGCGTCTGTACCTACTGTTTTGAACCATTATTATTTTATACAAAGCAATACCCTACGGGTCCCCCACGGGTAGCTTTAAACAATAGTTTTTTTTTGTAAGTTTAAATGTGGTTCCAGTTAACCAATACAAAATACAGAAAATAAATTATGTGGCCAAGTGGACCCGCGGCTCCAATAGCGAGCGGGTCCAGCTGACTGAAGACTCAGATATCTAATAACCGAGAAATAAAAGTGACGTCTGAAAGTTCTAGTATGGAAATTTAAGTCTGTCAGAAATTCAAAATTTATTCTCAGTATAAGACTATGTAGGTATAAAAGTTTGCTGAAATTCGATAATCTTAACGTCCTTAATCGTGCATGAAATAAAATTGTGTTTGTCGGCACGGAGGGGTCTCGGTATGTAAAGACGGTCACCCATCCACAGACCAACCGTGGCAAGCGTAGCTTAACATGATCGATCGACCTGTGCAGCTGTTATTAGACCCCTCAAATGTACTAATGAAGTGAAAACTGAAATCAATTCTTATAATTAATAGAACTATTCTGTAGTATACCTCTGTTAACTTTCTTAATAATTTCGCTTCCTAGCCTATTAACTGAGGAAACAAAATATTTTAATAGTGCAGTTGTAAAGGCAGTATTACTTGACATTTACTACTAAGACGAATGATTTCTGGCCGCTGAAGGTAGTAATTTCTTTCACATTCCAAACACTGTTTCTGCTGAAGTAATTACTTGGATAGCCGTAACTGGTTTTATGTTTAGTACTTACTAGTTAGTGTTTCAGTGATGTTATTGACTACTTTGTTATAACATAACAAAGAGAGATTGGTTTGGAAGTTACGGTCATAAATAGGTAAGTTATGTGTGTGTTTGAGGGGCTCGTGGCAAAATAACAGCTGCAAAGTTCGATCGGTCAATGTTAAGCTATTCTTGCCGCGGTCAGTTTGTGGACAGGTGACCATCCATTATTCTATCGAGACCCCTCAGTGACTCGGAAAGTAAGTTAAACCGTTGATCCCGCCTGCCATTCCAAGATGTTCAACAGTCGTTATGGGTCAGAAGCCCAAAAGTCTGACAACCAGTCTTACCTAGGGGTATCGTTTTACCCAGTAAATGGGTTGTGAAAATAGGCAATAGCTTCATGTAAAATACTAGTAATCAGCTGCATTCGGTAAGTTTGGAAGCTGACCACAACATAGTTGGAAAAAGGTTAGGCAGATTGATGAATGAGTGAATTTGTATGTGAAGTTCACATACATAATTTTTATATTTATACGAAACTGTTTAGGGGGCGATGTATCAAGAATTAAAGGACAACAAGGTCCTGCCGGGTCAGCGGGATTGTCCGAAAGGGTTACCGCTGGCCCGGAACATAAAGGGCTAAGGAAGGAACACGGGTGGGTTTTAGTCAGTAAGAGTCTGACACTCCCTTCCGCTCCACCCAGAGCGGGAGGGGTCATTTGATGATTTCCCATCCTGAAAAAAAAAAGGCAACAAGGTTCATTTTCGCAACAGCAAAAAAGTATGCAAGCGTTTTAAACGAATGTGAATATGGACTTTTTTACTAAAAATGTTTATAATTTAATGGTCGTCTGCCATGGTTACTTCGTCATGCGTAGCTCCGTCTCTCTCTCTTACATGAGAATCATGACGGGATTGGTAGGTCATAGTAGGGCTCCAGGCCGGTTTGTTTTGAGGTCTGCCGCGACGCCAACTCCTATGTAACAGGGGGCAAGATATTGCCATCAAAATCAACCAGACTCAAATTCAAACTCTGGGTTGTTTATACTGACAAATTCCTAATGGAAAAACTCAATAACACTGCGCGACCGGGGAATCCAACCCAGGACTTCATGCTCAACAGTAGTGCTTGCGACTACTAAACCAATGAGGCAGTTTAGGACAGTCTTACTATAAAACTAGCTTTTGCCCGCGGTTTCGCCCGCGTGGAGGTCGGAAATTATTCACAGAAAATTCATCACCCCATTTCACCTTGTTAGGGGTGGAATTTCGAAAAACCTTTTCTTGGATACCTACTCTTCACAAAGTACACACGCTCCAAATTTCATGTCTCTAGGACCAGCGGTTTAGGCTGTACGTTGATGTATCAGTCAGTCAGCACTTTGTATATAGATAGATAACGTAGAAATACAAAGAAGCAAGATCAAAGAGTCTGATCTGGAAAGTAAACTACTGCAAAATTCGTGGTATACAAATTTACTGTGTTATAAGTATGTTTTTTATACGACCGATGACTTTGTAAAGGCCGCAGGAATCTGCTAGATGTGTGAAGCACAGAACCAGTCGATGTGGCGGCCTATGCCCAGTAGTGGACGTCTTTCTGCTGAAATAATTGAATGAATGATGATGGTATATATGTCGCAGCCAACTGGTTTAATTAGCCGTTTTGTTAACCCCTTAGCCTTTTAACTAAACGGCGGCCGTTTAATTAACGGCCTAAATGATATTCAATTATAGTTTAGGTTGGAAGTCTGTAACCAATCACGCGCGAGCCGAATTGGTCGCAGTAACTAAGCCAGGGCACCCCGACCAAATGGGTTAGGTTAGGTTAGAACTGTGATCAAAAGCATGCGAGCTGAGAGAGCGAAGCGAGGCCAGCACTACTTCCAAAGGCCAGGCGATTAACTAAACGGCTAATTTAACCAGTTGGCTGCGACATATACGTATAAATACACAACAAATACTCAAATATTGGCCAGACGTTGTACAGCCCATTAACATACAATATAAACAACCTGTAAAATCTTTAAACGTCTGACGTCACTCGATAGACTCCATAGTTTGTAAACGCATTCGTCTTCGGATCTATTTTAAGCTTTTTGTATCAATGATTTATGCACAACTAGATACAAACTTTTCTCAATTCTTTCATTTATAATTTTACACCATTTCTACTTAGCAATAATGTATAGTTATTTTTAGAGCTTATTTATATATATATCGGTAACTTTCCGACTGCATGTCGTAGTTTTTCTTCTTTTTGGGTACAGTTTCATGGATTTCAATATTGGAATATTCACTTAAGAATAAAACATTTGTTCAAGATAATTGACCATTGGGGTTGACCTGCTTGAGTGGAAGCCGTGAATCAGCAATTGTAAGGTAGGACGCCCTCAGGCTAGGTGGAGCGACGATATTCGGTGTGTGGCTGGTAGCAGCTGGATGAGAAGTCGAGAATCTAAATATATATATAATAATAATAACATAAAAATATATAAAAAAAATACGAATATGAATACAAAATAATATATATAATAATAATTATTTTAATATAATATATATATTATTTATAAATAAATAATCTAGTTGTATAACGTGCAATTTTATTAAGAGAGGCCTACGTCCGGCAGTGGACTTTTGCATCTATGACTTGTACAAGATTAGATGCAAACTTTTCTCAGTTTTTTCATTCATAATAGGTATAACACCATTCTACTAAGTAATAACTTATAGTTGTTATTTTTAGAGCTTATTTTCCATTCGGTGATAAAATGCTTATGAATTAAGGCTTTTATGTACAAAAGAAAACTTTTTCACATTAAAAATTAGCATAAAAATTCTGAAAGACTTTGTATAGGAAGTGTTTATCAGTGGAAGCTTGTAAATGGCCTTCAATTTAATATTGTTTAAGAAAAGTGTATTTTAAAAGCATGGATGAAAACTTAGCACCACGCAGGCGCTTAGGTACTCATAAATCTTACAAACAATTTCACAAACAATTAATTCACAGAGTTTGAAATTCATGTAGTCTAATAAGTACTTTATGTTGTTTACATTAAAGTTTTGTCACGGGATTCCGTATAATAATGTACCTTAGGATGTGTCTACACATTGACAAACGCTCCGTTGAATTCACAGTTTTCAAATTAAAATCGAAAGTCACTTATTCCACATTAGGCTGGAAACTGGCACTTTTCGAACGTCAAAATTAAATAAGACAGTCCCCCAAAACGCCCACCCTTCACCACTTATAGTGATTTTACTGGGAAGAAGTAGTGACACAATAAACTCCGCAAAGTCAAAGTCAAAGTCAAAGATTTATTTGCCGTTAAATATGGTTACAGAAGTTCTTAAAAAGGTATTACAGTAGCTTAACATATTCAATCATAAAATAATGACATGCAAATTTTTGTTAAAATTAGATTATTTAAATTTAAGCTGAAGGAATTCTTTTATATTATAGAAAGGATTCTCAATTAACCATCTGTGTAAAGCCCTTCTAAATCGGACCATTGGTAGTTCTTTAATTTGGTTAGGAATCTTGTTGTATATCTGAATACACATAGGATAGCAACTCCGTCTATATAGTTCAGTTTTCGTTCCAGTAATAATTAATCTATTAGGGTATCTAGTTTTGAACTTACATTCATCTCCCAGTCTTCCAAACATATCCGGGTGAGATTTGGCAGTAGCACAGTTGCTTGATTTTATACAATAGTAGGTTGCGAAGTAATTCACGAAATGATACACGGAACATTAAGTTAAATTGTTTGCCATATGTCGCGTAGTCACGCCATTATACAAACAAATACAATGGAAACTAGACTCAAGCAAAAAATTATAACTAAAAATTTAAAATGTAAACAAAACTAAAAACCTAAATAAAACCTCCAGGCATAAAGGGCGTGACACCTTTTTTTATGTGGGATCCCAACTAGCAAAATACCCTTATATACAAAAGATGGTAAGAACTATAGTGTCATATAAAGCTTATATGTGTTCTGATTAAGCCAGATACCCTAGATACTCTTACAAACAAAAACTTGTAAGAGCTATGGCTTCATATCAGATTTATATGTGTTCTGATTAAACTAGAACCCTTAACAGTGTAATGTTGTAGAACTATATAAGCTTTCAGAGTATTCATACCTGTAACATATTCTTACAGACGTATATAAGAAAACGTTATATAATATTAATAAGAGCAGTAGCATTATAAGCGTCTTTTCCAAGTCTAATTGCCTTTGATACTTAATTAATACTTATAAATACATTTTGTGAGTATATTCGATCTTAGAAGTGACTATACTAAGTGTTTTAATAGATTTATATAAATATTAATAGGAGCAGTGCCATTATAAGCGTCTTTTCCAAGTCTAATTGCCTTTGATACTTAATTAATACTTATAAATACATTTTGTAAGTATATTCGATCTTAGAAGTGACTATACTAAGTGTTATAATAGACTTCTGTAAAACGTGTGATTTTTCTCGCCTAAGACATAATATAGAGTAGAAGCAATTTAAAACTCCTACAAGTGTCTTAAACAATTCGCTATTAAGCGTTGTTTATTTTCCTTGTTGTATTTTTGATGGTTCCGTACAAAATAATGACAACTTTTTTGTTGACATTATTGAACGAAGTAGTTATAGTGATTGCAATTACTGAAGTACCTACTGAAAATGAAATTTCGGATTATGAAAAAAATGTACAGTTGCGGGAAGATATTAAAAAATGGGCCATTAATAATAATATATCACACTTAGCTTAAAATGAACTTGCTGTGATTCTGAATAAAAGAATCCAACACATATTACCCAAGTACCTAAATGTACGCCAGTGGCGCGTGTCTATTAGGGGGAATACCCAAAAAGCATTATAGCCACGAATGTTGCCAGCGTGTTCGAACTGTACTATTTTTCCTGTAATATTCGTTATATTTACGCATAAGTACGAATGCTTAATAATGTTGTACATCATCTAGGTATAGATAAATACTTAATACTAATAATGCCTAAACTACAAGTACGTAAGTAGTAAAAAGTGTACCTACCCAAAATTTTTCTATAAGTAGCTTGGAAGTGAGCTATAATTGCATATCACTATATATTTATAATTTTATTTACGTATAGGTATAATCAGTAGAAGTTTTTTGTTTTAATTAGTTAACACACTTCACATTCATCATTTGAGTAGTGGTCGTAAATTGCAAATTTACGGCAGCCTGTGCACCAGAATATCATTTTGGGTGATTGTGAAATGTTGGGGCAGGAACTTTGAAGTGGGATATCCACAGGCGATACAGTTTTCATACAATACAAAGTGCGTTATGTCCCATGGCCATTTTTCATTATTAAGCATTCGGATCTTTTTTTTTACTTAAGAAACAGTCGACATTCATAATTGCAACCATATTTGTCCTAAAACAATATAAGCGTGAATTAATTGATACCTATAATGAATTCGTCGGTTGGCTTTCTTTTACATTTCAAGGAACCCAAAAATTTTTATCAGTAATAATGGCCGTGTAGAATATATGTTTTAAGTATAATGTGACTTTTTGAGTGCGATATAAACCTTACATGAAGAATAGTGGACTTATATTGTTCTGATAAAGCACTTATAAGTCATGGTTGGTCGTAATGGCGATAATTTGATATTAATTCACAAATTAATTGAAATAATTTATAATATAAATTACATTTTTGAAAAGGCCCGTGAAAATATTGTTATTCAAATTTCAAAATAATCGACAAAAGCTACTTCGCAACCTAATATTCACATAGAGTTCATGACAAATACATGATTAAGAAACTAGAAATTTTGTAGAAAAGTGAAATAAAACGTTTTTGATGCGTGTTTTTATTTTTTAAAGTTTTAAATTCACTTCGCGACTTCACGGCAGTTTGTAAAATTATACTCTTACTGGAACATCGCAAAGAGGACTACTAGCGATATTACACTTAAAACAGCATTAGTAAGAGGAATTTAAGGTTGTTTGCCCTTAAAGCATGCCATTGCAAGTCACTTGTAAGTGTGTTTGTCATTATAAAAGTATCAGGCAAGAGTTTTGTAAGATTGAAATTACTCTTCGCGAGACCCTTACAAGTCAATTGCAAGGGTGAATATACTTATAAAGTGCGCCCAAATCCACACTTATAACAGTCTATAAGTGTGAATTAAGAGTGAAAAAAATATGGTCTTAGGATATTTGTAAGATTATTTTTTGCTAGTTGGGATATTATCAAATAACTTCTCCCGCTCTGGCCGGAGCGGGAGGGCGTGTCAGAATTTTACCGACTAAAACCCACCCGTGTTCCTTCAGTTGCCTGTGCCATGACACCTTACATATGCAATGTTGGGCTATGGTCACATAGCTGTCATAGTTTTACAATGGTTCAAGCAGTCTTTGTGAACGAAACAAAAAAGTCGTGCGCGAACGCGTTCGCAGATGTGTAGAAGGCCTTCCAATCGGTTATGTTACATAGTGAGTTCGTGGTTTGCGACACACTCCCGGCTTAGTTACTACTTAAGAAATTCCTTGGAGGCGGCTTACTCCTGTGTACCTACTTAATAAAGCTTAATATTGAAGTTGTGATTGAATATGGTGGGTCGATAACTTGAGTTTTGGATGGTGATCATAGAACGTTTCAGTAGCTACTCGTTGACTAGGTATGTTTTTAAAAGTGCAATATACAGGTTGGCACGGACATCAACGCATAACCTGTTACTATGGTAAGCCTATGGGCTTTTTTTTTTCAGGATGGGAAATCATGATGACTCCTCCCGCTCTGGGTGGAGCGGAAGGGAGTGTCAGACTCTTACTGACTAAAACCCACCCGTGTTCCTTCCTTCGCCCTTTATGTTCCGGGCCAGCGGTAACCCTTTCGGACAATCCCGCTGACCCGGCAGGCTTCGGCCCTAACGGGCCCCTTCGGTTGATGCTGACATCTCTTTGAGGCGCGCGTGGAACACGTACGAGCCGTCCGGCACGGGCCTGGTCCTGATCGGACGGTGAGCTACCCATTAGTTCATGATTCCGAACCCCCCAGCGTTGTAATTTTTCGGCGGTTATTTGAAAAAAATATCTCTTCAAAATGTATGGCATTTTGACCGCATAGATATTGGACTTTCCTGTGAACCAAGTGATTTTTTTTTGATAACCTATTATACATTTCTACGCTAGAAGGTCTAGAATCATGTGCTGAATTCAAGGTTTCAGTTTGCGCGTCGATGGTGCCACTCTGTGTTATAAAACCAAAAACGTAGATAAACTTATCGCACGTTAATTTTCCAAAAACTAAACGCCTGTTTTAATAATTAAAACAGTTGAATTAAGAAGCTTCGTTTGAAAAGCCTTCAAAAGATGCCCAATCATTGGTTCCACGCAAATTGAATTTGGAAGCGCCAAAGGCCTCAAAATGAATAAAAACAATGAAAAAACGAAGCCCCTCTTAACGCTGGACTTTTAAATAATGGCACTTCTGAAGACATTAATAATTCCCCCGGTTTCCAATTAGCGATGTATTCATTTGGAACTGATTTAACAAACCGTTGAGGAAACGAAAGGTTCCCTAGAATTGTATCATTCGAGACAGTATGAATAATTCAGTAGGTAGGTACGTACTGTGTCTACAATGAATGAAAAATTTAATATTTATAAAGATTCCGAGGTTCGGTAAGCTCGAAGAGTGTGAAAAGGTTAATATCATTCTAAATTCAAGTTAGAAATGTAGTAACAGCGTATTTACAATATCTTTTGATTTTGGGCATTCGTGCAAACAACCTGTGGATTGCAGATAAATAGGGGACACCGTTCCCTTCCTTTTGCATCCCAAAGATAAGCGACTAGTCTTAGCTGTCGCTTGACAAAGTTCATGTTCACATAATTACAAATGTTTAAGTGCTTAGAGAGACACAACGACATATCAAGCTACAATCAGAAGTCAGCTTAAACTGGAATGGTAATGGAACGGCAAGGCTACTGGAATGGCTTGTTATGTCGTCGTGCGTACTACGTTTTCACAGAGATTTTTTCAGAGCTGGTATAAAAATAGTACTCCTGTGTTTTTAAATCATTTGTAACGTACTTTATTCGAAGCACGAACGTCCGTTGGAAGAGTTCTGCGACCGTGATATTTTAAATTACATTTAACTGCTAATTGAATTTCCATTGTACCTATCGTTCAATAGAGTTGATTTTTAGTTGGGCTTACTGATTAAAATTAAAAGAGTAAATGAAGCTGTTACGAACAAAGTTCATTGTAGCCGGAAAGTTTATTTTTGTGATAAAGAAGCTTGTTGATCTTTTGTTTTAGGACTAATATTAATTATTAATTTTAGCTTTTTTTGTTCCACTGCAGGTCAAAGGCCTCCCTTTCTCTTTTCCACTCCTCTCTGTCTTTTTAGGATTAACGAACTTCAAATCCTTATAATAGTTTTGATCTCAAGCCAAACAAAAGCAGTAAAATAAACGAATACGTCTGCTTCTTTTAATTGAGAGTATATGTACAGACGCCAGCACATCAAGCTACTACAATCTGTCAAATTTCTTTAGTAGATTTTCAACTTTATTGCTAAAGCATAAGGTTCAAAGTCGATTGGGAAAATTTGACAGTTTCGGGTAGCTTGATGTGCTGGCGTCTGTACATTAAAAGGACCAAATACTTCATATCTTTCGCAAGTCATAAAAGCATCATGAAAGCAAACTAAAGTGGCTGTTGATACATGCACTTTTGATAATAATAAAATCATAACATTTTAGTACAAACTGCACTTTACGCAAACAATATAAATGAAGAAATAAAATTCCCGAAGATAAATATTTTACTTTTCATCAAAAAGCTATCCTAAACCGCTTTTAAAGCCGGGCATAAAACGAATGTAAGTCATGTTACCATTTCTACGTTTATACCTTTTCTTGGAGTATAAAGAATAGGCCTTGATATAACTCTACCACAGATAATACATCTCGGATTTTATAGTCACTAAAATGGATAGCAATAAAACTCTTATCCTCATTACATAAAGCTTTCGAGATTCTATCAAGTATTATGTTTATAACCACAATAATAAGGCTTATAATTCTATAGTAAGATAATGAATTTTAAAAGCTTAGATGGCAATAGACTCTCCCACTTTGGAGACTATAAAATAGATAAAAAGGTCAAGAGGAAGAACAATAAAACCGAATTCAAACACTGAAATCTTACATACAGTTTTGGTTCAGATACTTTATACGAAACAAGGCTCCTTTTTGACTGTTAGTTGTAATGTTGCTTATAAGTATGTGTAATAAAAATAGGCATTGGGTTTTTTTTTGTAATTGTTCAGAATTGGTACATAATTTGTTTTGCGCATGCGCAAAATGGACAAATAGAGGAATATACGAGGAAAATTTGAAGCCTAACCTTAAAAGAAGATGCACTCAGAATATTACTAACAAGAGAGTAACGAAGAAGATACACTACATAGGACAAGAGCGTGTCCGCAAAATTAATTTAAAGAAATTACTAAGGGGTTTGATAATGATACCAATAGTGCTTTATTGAATGCTTTGCAATCTAATAAAAGTGCTGCTAGTGGTTAATAAAAAAAAAAAAAAATTACAAGAGTCCCTATTACATTGAAATATAGATAAGAGAACCAACTCGCACTGGGCCTGCGGCCGCGTGGTGGATTACGGCCCATTCCCGCTCACAGAGAAGAGACCTGCGTCCCAGCATTAGGAGCGTTATATGCTGACAATGCGGATGCTATATGAAGAGAACGATGAACTTTTGGAAATATCGTACCGTATCGAAATGGATCGTGAAAACGCGAAATTGACCCTAATGAACAGCACCCCAATTGCGTAACACACTATCGATCGGAATCTGAATCATTTTGAGGCAAATTGCTAATACATTGCTGCATAAGTTCGAAAAATTTGTCTGCTCAGCACGTAAATAACGCAATGAATGTTGTTGAACTGTCAAAATGAATCCGATTCCGATTGATAATGTGTTAACGCAATGAGGGTTTTCGTGAAAATTTACGACACCAGTTGGCACCACTGTGACAAGAGGTCTTCCAATATAAAATATGTGGTGACGTTCATCATTCGATTCATTCATTCGTTCATCATTCAGTCATGACTAAAGAAAATATAGGCTCTTTGACAGATGGCTGGACCTGACGTGTCAGTGCTGCCACCTGGCGAACGTCATTTCAGAAAACCCTCAATGCCCCGCTGTTCCGATTTTGCGTAGGTATTTATAGAAATATGATGCCTTCACAATCATGTTGTTGTTATTGAAGAAAATATGTAAGAAGCCGAGTTTTGGGTACTTTTGTTTGATGTTGATGAATTAACTTTGTCCGACAAACGTAACAATAGGGCAACATAAATTCGAAAGGCTAAATTCTTGTTGAACAAATATTTTGCATGTTTTAATTTAATTAATGAATTGAAAAACACATCAATATAACAAAGGTAGGTACTGAAACAGACAAGTTTTTTTTTGAAGTGAAAACTTCTTTAGCGGCGCTGTGTACTTTTTTTGGAATGGGTAAAAACTTCTAAATTCGCGTCAGGTCACGTGACCCTGATCGAAAATTCGTAAGACGTAAAACGTAAGACGCGCGTTGTTGAGGACAGCGCCATCTATGCACATCGGGAAGAACTACGAGGGCCTCGCGTACTAACTACGTAGTTCATCCAACAACGACGAGATGGCGCTGAACCACGGATATATAACTGACGACGAGCTCCATGCGAGCGGCTTGCTTCTCTTACCACTGCCGCGACCAACACTACGAACTGAAGTCTATCCTGTGTGCTTATTTGTAAATCTGAATAAATTCCTTTCACGAGAAGAATAAACCAGTCACTTTGGTCATCATACCTGATTTGCAAAAAACCCTATAAAATAAGGAACACACCTTAACACGCGTGTTTTGTTTATAAGACGATTCACAAAATACACTCGTAATTGTTCAAGTTTTCACTTCTGTCGGCACTACCGGAGTGCCAGTGTTTTTTTAATTATTATTGTGTAGATATATGTGTACAGACGCCAGCACATCAAGCTACCCTAAACTGTCAAATTTTCCCAATCAAGTTTGAACCTTATGCTTTAGCAATAAAGTTAAAAACCTATTAAAGAAATTTGACAGATTGTAAGACCTTGATGTGCTGGCGTCTGTATATAGACGGGTATGTTTTATGTATTTATTGTATATATGTAAATACAGGTACACCACAGACTACCTGCAGTAATGTCTCGCTTTTCTCCCTTAATTCATCTATAGGTTGTCTTCAAAAGATCACTTCTCGCGATAAGACCGCCCATTGTGTCACCCCTTGTAAAATTTCTACAATTAAAGAGTATACTATTCTATAAGTACGTCATCTAGCGACGATCTTCACAGGTGTCTGATGGGAGATGGATGAGAGTTGCAGAGAATCGAGCTGAATGGCGTGCAATTGGAGAAGCCTAATTAGAATAGAATAGAATAGAATATAAATAATACAATAATAATAATAACAATTAATTATAATAATTTCAGCAGAATATTGCGTTGAAATATTCCTCCGCATCGCTGTCGACTGGTAATGTACCCAAGAGACTAGCGGCATTGCCACGTTGTATGGCAATGCTTAGCATCTGGCCAAGGTAAAAGCCAACCCTTGGGTCACGGTAAGTGTCAAGCAGCCGTTTAGAGATTTCATTAAACAAGCCTTGAGCACTCGGACCCCTAGTACAGACGCTAGCACAACAAGCTAGTACAATCTGTCAAATTTCTTTAAAAGATTTTCAACTTTATCGCTAAAGCATATGGTTCAAATTTGATTGGGGAAATTTGATAGTTTCGGGTAGCTTGATGTGCTGGCGTCTGTACATACTTAATTAACGTTTTGCAAATCATGGTAGTTAATGACATGTTAGTATGCTCATTGAGTCTAAGGTCATAGCTATCATTTATGACTTACATGACAAATTACATGTGTCGCATAAGTAATTTATAATTCCCCGACCTTGTAATTAAATTAAGATAATCTACTCGAAGCAAACCACATCTTAAACGACTTATTAAAAATTTACTGTGTTTTACAAACTTAACAATAGAGCAACTAAATAAGAAAGTATAAACTCTTATTGAACAAATAGATTGGCCTGTTTTAAATTAAATCATTACAAAACACACCAAGTAGGTATAGAAAAGTTAGGTAGGTACTGAAAAATATATAATTATGTCATGTTCATAATAAAGTAGGTACAGACGCCAGCACATCGAGCTACCCGAAACTGTCAAATTTTCTTAATGAACTTTGAACCTTATGCTTTGGAGATAAAGTTGATAATCTATTAAAGAAATTTGTCAGGTTGTAGTAGCTTGATGTGCTGGCGTCAGTACATAGTGATATATATATAAACGTTTTACAAACCATAGTAGTTCATATTAAGGTAATATTAATTATGATATTACATTAAATTTATTGACATTTCTTTTTGTATGCCGACTGGTAAAATAGGGTTGAACCTATTTCGTTATGTAATGTAGCCATATTTGAAAAATAAAATATCTTTGACTGACATCACAAATATAACATGTGTATCAAAAGTTATTTACATTTCCACGACCTTTAATCAAAATCACGCACCAATTATCGCTCCAAAATTAAGTTAATCTATTCTAAACAAAATACATCTAAAACTACATATTCAGGCTCTCTGCACATGGCACGGTTTCTTTATGGTACGGCGTATAAGCGCCATAGATATAACATGTCCGTCAACAGCTTCCATAGTAATCCATACAACACTGACGAACGTGACTACACACGGCGTATGAAGGTTCCTACAAACAGGCGCGACACGCGATATAATCGCGCGCGACACAAAGGCACCGCTCGTTGCGCGACTTGCGGTGCCTTTGTGTCGCGTGTCGTCGCGCTTGTTTGAAGGAGCCTTAAACCGCGCCGTAGAAAAAGCGTGTCTGTCAATAAGCTTTCATAGCGATCCATACAAATCTGACAACCGTGTCTACACACGGTTAATAAACCGTAGTTTTTCACGACAAGAAAAACTAGGATCTTTGTGCAAACCTACTTACAAAATAAATAATTTATCATTTATAGGATCTTGGATTTATTTATTTGTTTTAACATATGTCACCAATAGGTTTACTGGAAGAAATTTCTTCAGAAATAAGCAGTACCTTTATATTCAATATAATATGTCGTATCTGTATCTATTTTACTGTGTGTACATGAATAATATAATAAATAAGACACAAACACAAATAACATGAACGTGTGTATAAAAAGGGCCTAAAGTTGTCCATTCTAACGTCATCCTAAAACTCAACTCAAAGTTGTGTATTCTAACGTCATCCTAAAACTCGACTCAAAAAGTTTCCCTTCTAAATAACCCAGTTTTTGCTCAAAAGCTAATTTAACTCAGGACCCCTACAGAGACTTTGGTATCTCGCCAAGTAGTTCTGTAAATAGAGAGACTACGGAATTACCCCGCGCTTACATCAAACATGAAGTGTGCTGGCAAACCGCAGGCCTCAGTAGGTACAGTCGCAAGAATAAATATCTCATACTTATACAAACTATACTTGTAACAAGTGCTAGTTTGAGCAACAACCTAATTCATATAATGGTAGGTTTCGAAAATACTATGATCGTGATACCACAAATAATTGTTTATCTATAATTGAAGAGAAAATCGTGTTGGTATCTTGCGTACCTAAGTATATATGCTCGTGCCTGTAGTATCGAACAAAGAGACTTGTATATAGACAACAACTACTTTTCAACAATGTTGTGAGGTTGTCAAGTGTCGTTCTTTTGAGTAGGTATCCAAAATCCTTAAAAAAATAAAAAAAATCTCTGTTTAGTTGTCGTACGTACCCCACACAAATTCGTATACCAATACATACTATGTAAACAACAGTGTATATCAGACTGCTGTCCCATCGATAAGAGTGAAGGAAGAGAGAGTGCATTACTGCACCTGTGTCTGCGCATGATATCTCCCGCGCCGAAGGCTAGCATCCGCTGAGATTGGTCGCCATGGCCGAAATTCGGACTAGAGAACTAACTATTATAAAACTTTAGAAAAATACGTTCAGACGAACTTAAAACCTCCTCCTTTTTTAAAGTCAATTAAAAAGACACTACGCAAACAATAAAAAATATTGTTGGCAGTATAGTGAAAAGATAAATATTTTGACCTGTATACTAAATTCTATGTTCGACTGTACCGACTTAGAAACCGAATGCCACGAATGACATACTACATTACACTTTAGATTGTCTATCGTGAATTCCTGCCTTTGAAATGTTTATACTTCATCCGGATTCCTTGGAATATACAGTTTAGCTGGTTAAAAATAAATGTAATGATAGTAAACTAGTTCTAATGAGGGAATTGGTGTGGCTCGTAATTAAAGATCTTAGTGTTGAGGACGAATAAAAAGTTAATATTAACCTAATAATCATTCGATGCAAAATACTTTGAAAGTATTCTGTTTATTTAAGTAAGGCAATCAATAGGCCATTGCGAGTTTTGTTTAATTTTAGAACACAATTAGCTGTGCGCCAGGTTTCACGCGTATAATCAGTATTTAAATATCGGGATAAAAAGTGTGTTATATGTCCTAATCCAAGTCATGTTCTATCCATGTGCGAAATTTCATCCAAATCCGTTCAGCCGTTTTAGCGTGAAAGTGTAACAAACAAACATACAAAAAATCAAATCCTTTCCATTTATAATATTATTATAGAAAAAAATCAGAAACTAAAGCATTGTTTGTTCTCTACATAAATTGCAAATTTTATGTACTTATATTTTATGGTATTTATGTATGTATTCGCAGTCGCTCCATTTAAAATACTGGATGCAGCTAGATCCGGTTAGACAGGAAGCCGACCCCAACATAGTTGGGAAAAGGCAGATAGGGCAGGCAGATAGTTGGGTAGATTGTTATGTGTATCTATTATAGTGTAGATATATTATATCTTTATACCTTTTATTTGCACCAATGATGACCCCATGTGTCCAGGCAATTACTTGTCCATTCCAAGGACAGGTAGAAAATGGGGTAGCCTGGAAGACATCGCAGTAAGCGATAAGGCCGCCATATTAGATTATGTAGTAAGTATTTCATTTATTTTCTTTATAGTGTACTAGTTCCGCCCGCGGCTTTGCCCGCGAAGTATGTCGATAAAAACTATCTTATGTCCTACCCCGGGATGCAATCTATCTCTCTGCAAAAATTTATCGAATACCGTTCATTGGTTTAGGCGTGAAAAGGTAACATACCTACAGCCAGAGTTCCTTTCGAATTTATAATTTAGTATGGATTTTTCTAATGTACAGGCGCCAGCACATCAAGCTACCCGAAACTGTCAAATTTTCCCAATCAACTTTGAACCTTATGATTTAACGATAAAGTTGAAAATCTATTAAATAAATTTGACAGATTGTAGTAGCTTGATGTGCTCCATTCTGTACAATAAAGTATACAAGATGGCAGGTATATCGACGCGCAACCTGGCATCATGGATTCAGTACATGATTTGGAATCCCTTGTTTCTTGTCAGTTATTATAAAAAATTTAAATAGGACTATTTTGGAATAAACCTCTTTCGAATAAAAAAAGAATTTTGCAAATCCGTCTATATGTATATGACGGAGTTATGCCCGAACATACATAAAAACAACATCCGAACTAAGAACCTCCTCCTTTTTTGAAGTTGGTTAAAAAAAGATAAGTGACGAAAATTTTTTAAGTTAGGGGCTAGAATAATCTGCTGAATTCATGGTTTCAAGTTGCGCGTTGATGACCCACGCATAGAAGATTTTCTGTATATAAATAAATTTACACTTTGTAAGCGCCTTAGGGATATTTAATATATTCTATCCTTCCAGTCTTCTCCTAAAATGGTCTCTTACGCCCAAGTTTATTCAAGTATCAAGTGATCTGGGTCGTTGGAAACCTATTCATGCGAAACTCGAAGTTTGGCAATACGAGTGCCAAAATCCGTAGGTTTCCTAAAATTGGCACCATATCCGTTGAGAACAAAATATTCAGAATATGGATTGGTTTAATGTTCAGAATTGCATGAATAAAGTGCAGAGCACGTCATACTAAGACAAGATTAGAAATTGATTGAAGCCGCATATACACAGGCCAGACTTGCACGCAAGCATCCAAGTAGCATGCATGCCAATGCCAACAAAACATACCAAGACAATGTTTATGTTCTTTCTCCAGAATTAGCTAACCAACTGACAGGTTATATGAGTTAACATAGTTTGTTCATTTATTTCACTGTAAAAGTCAATTATATATTTATAATATATATTTACACATGTAAGCGGGCATGCCTTTTATGCCTGAAAGCTTTTAAATAGGTAAGTAGTGAGTTCTGTTTACATTTTTATTTCTTCTAGTGTTGTTTTCAATGGTTTTGATGGTATATTATAGCAAATAATTTAATTTCATGTGTTGTGGTTCGTATGTTAATTACTTTACCTACTATTTTCAAGTTCTTCAACTTTAACAGACAGCTTTGCTGCTGGTGAGTTTGTTGCTGGTGAGTTTGTTTCCCAGCTAAAGCACTAGGAAGTGGTGAAGGGCGGGCGTTTTGGGGGACCATCTTATGTGATTTTGACGTTAAAAAAGTCAGCAACTTGCACAAAAGTATTCAAGTAGCTTGCACATCTTTGTGCCATGACAACTTCTGATTAGTGAATGTCACAATGGCAAGAAGTACTTGCATGCTTTTGTGCAAGTTACAGGCGTATGTATTTATAGTTTTAATCAATTTCTAATCTTCTTCTAGACGAAAGATTCCATTTAGTGCTTCTTGAAATCTCTAACTTTTGTAATCAATCAGCAGAAGTTTATCAAGATTTGTTTCTGTTATTGATTGATAGACTAAAGCAAGAAAAGAAGTCGATCCTACGACATATTAATTGTGTGTTAGATCAACGTTTACGCTGAACATTATAACCCTTTTGAACTCTATAACCCTTCGCACACTTAGTTTTTAGTTTCTAAGTTAAGCCCAATTTACATCAATTTACATTTAATTTGCCGGGTCAGTGGGATTGTCCGAAAGGGTTACCGCTGGCCCGGAACATAAAGGGCTAAGGAAGGAACATGGGTGGGCTTTAGTCAGTAAGAGTCTGACACTCCCTTCCGCTCCACTCAAAGCGGGAGAGGTCATTTGAAGATTTCCCATCCCGAAAAAAAAAAGCTCAATTTACATGATGCAAGTTTTTTGGCTAGGTGGAGCCACGATCTTCGCAGGATGGTAGCAGCTGGATGAGAGTTGCCGAAAATCGAGTTGGATGGCGTGCAATAGGAGAGACCTACATATGTCCCGCAGTGGACTGGTATAGGCTGATGATATACAATAAAATTTAAGCAAAAAACATTGTTCATCAAAGAAAATAAAAGAAAGAAAGAAAACACGTTCATCAGTCATTTAATGACTGTTTTACATGAAGGACTGCCTATCTGACTTCCACAATCCAGTTACTAACACGGTTAACACGATAAGCCTTGGCCAAAACTGGTTGTCAGAGTTTCGGGCTTCTGACTACGCGTAACGACAGTCAAAAATCTGCGAATGACAACCGGTACAAACTGCGTAACGTGCTTTCTGAAGTACGAAGGGTTTCGTTTCGGTATGTGATGGGTTCTCGGACCGACCTTGTCAAGCGTTGCTTAACCTTGAAGATCGAACCTGTGCGACTGTTATTATTTAGCCACAAATCCCTCACAAATCGCCATGTCTATACCAGGCTTTATTGCTTCACCTAAAATCATGAGATATAATCAATATCAGGCTTCAATTAATACACTCAAGATTGGCATCTGTTGTGGCTCTGATCAAGTTTGTTGTCAGTTTCAAGACTTGTTATAGTTTCCTCGGTAGATTGATTGAGAAATCTAATGATTTCTCTTCAAATATCGACTTATGAATGATTTTTTTAAGGGCACGCATCGTATTTGTTTTTTGCAAGAAGCGCATGCCTAACCATGGATATGAACGTCCACACATTATACATTGCGAATCATGCGATAAGCGCCGTGCGCTGCGCATGACTCGCAATGTCTGTATCCGCCTTTACACGCTACTGTTATGGCGATGTGTTACAAAAAACAAGATGTATGTGCCATATCTAAGTTATATACATATTAATGTATTACACGCATATACTTGGTGGAATAAAGTCTCTGAATAATACTTAAAACCGCAAAAAAATGAACATCTAAAATCGGCCACAAAGACAGACACGAAAAGCGGTTTCGTTTTACACTATGTATAGATAATTATGTACATATAAATGTATTAACAAACAATACCTCATTATTTATAATATTAGTTTAGGTGGACTTAGAAGCACTTACCTACCCATATCATGAATTTGAACTTACTCATAATTAATCACTAATGCTTTGGAGTTAAAGATCCTGTTTTTTATTGCCAAGTCATGCATCCTTAATATCGCCTACCGACCTGACCTTTGCAGTAGATTTCAGTCCAGTTTCTGATGCTGTCCTACGTAATCCAGGATTACTTCCAACGACCTTGTCAACGGTTGTTCTGTTAGTCGTATTTTTCGCAAGAGATAAAAAGGTTATGTGGGAAGTACACTAATCAAGAAATGTTTTGTATCTTTTGTGAATTTGGCTTTTTATCAGTATGGATAAGATTTGGAGCACTTGAGACGAGCATATATAATTCTTGACATAATGTATTATCTATACTAATAATAAAGCTGTTGAATTTGTTTGTATTTTTGTTTGTTTGTTTGCACGCATTAGTCTCTGGAACTACCCGTCGGATTGAAAAAAAAAATGTTTGCATTTAATAGCCCATTTATTGAGGCAAGCTACACGCTATACATGCTGAGAAAAAAGAAAAAGTCAGAAATAATGCTAAGCAAAAAAGAAGTAGTTGCGTGGGCTGGCGATGCGATGCGATGGAATGGGTCGGGGAACAACAAATTTCACGCAGACGAAATTGTGGACAGAAGCTAGTGTAATCTAATTTTACTGCTAAATATTTTCAATGGTAATTTCACTTGTTACTGGAATGCCATCATCGTCAGTATCAACTGTTGTTCTACTGGAAGTCTTACTGTAGTATAAAGTAATATTTTAACCTTTAACTGTTCATCTGGTTTTTGTGGAAGGTATAACTGGTGACGAGTGGTCTGAGAGGCCGCCGATGTCGTATTTAGTCTATAATATATAAATTATTCATGGTACCTTACCCTAGTATGTATTAAGTATTAAATAACATACTAAAGTATAAATTAAAAGAAATTTGTGTAATAATTTTAATGAGGTACTTGCAATTACAAGGTGCAAGATGCTTGCTACACAAAGAGACTTGAGTTGAGATCAACAATTAGTAATAAAATAATAAAAACTAACTTAAAAAAAAACGGAAAATCTCAAACGGCGCAAATACTCCAATCTCTTTGGATCTTGTATGTTTGAGCCGTTTGGGGTTGAACCCTAGAATCATGGGGCCCGAGTGTCCACTTAGTATTTCGAGACATCGTCAAGCAGTTGGTCGACTCTTCACGTGACCAGAGGCCTGGCCTATTTTTTGGCCAAAGAATCAGCATTACCATACAACGTGGCGATGCTGCCAGTCTTTTGGGCACGTTTCCTGATGACAGCGATGCGGTTAATATTTTTGATGCCCTTTGATTATTTCCCCTCCTTTTTATTTACTTGTACATATTATTATTATTATTTTAATACTGTTAGCTTTTAAAATTATGTAAAAGGTTGTTAACAATACACTCCAAGTCATCTCGACTTATTATAATAAAAATACTAAACACAAGAGTCATTTAAGAAAACTGATAGTGCCAAACTGTGGTATTTTTTATTATAGGCAGTCAAGGTATAATTATTTCTCACACTGCAAACACACAATCATATTCCTCGCACGAATAACATTGATGATTTGATTAAAGATCCTATTTAGGAGGACACAAGGGCACAGGTTTTCCGTGTTTTCGACCTGTTTTCGGGATTTTGTGGTTCAAGTGGCCAATCAGAACCTTAAATACGCGCCAAATTATCGATATTGGAATTTGCGATTGTCGAAAAGAGTTTACTAGTGCTTAGCACCATATTTCTGTCTTCCCAATGCACAACGCTTCTTCAAAGGAGGTTTGGAATCATCGATTGCGAGTAAAAGCAGTAAAAAGTAAAATCAATACAGTTGAATTGCTAAAAAGTTACGTTATGCGGGCTTTACACAGGTGACTTTGGGGCGATGCGTTAACCGCAAATTCCAAAGTAGAGCACTTTTGACGTGTGGCGACAGGTCCCATGCAGCGGGTGACTAAAATCGACCGCGAAAATGCTCAGTCGCAGACGATCGCCCACCGCAGGAAGGTCGAAATTTGAATGCGAAATGGACTAGCCACCTGCGATTTTTATTGACCTGTGTAAAAACTTTATTTATTTTACACATCCTCATGATTTTACTCCAACAAATAGATTTTAGCTCTATTTCCGTCTTGGGAACTTTATAGAAGAGGATTACAATACCATGCGACGTGCTGCAGTCGGATTCACCATTCAGAAAACTCCGACGTATTGGATATAAATAAAAATATATATGTTCTATAGCTGTGTTAGATCCGTTCTAAGATCCGTTTGTGGTATCTAAAAATAACCTAAGAGTTGTAAATCCCGGCTCGGTTGAACGGATTTGACTAAGAAATTCAATTTGGAAAGTTTATGATCTTCAGTTAGTCGAGATTCATAGTTATTTATATCACTATATTTTCACGTCTGTTTTCTACAAATACTAAAGAATCTTTCAGGTGTCTGTTTCTCTTTGAATGGTGCAGTTTTAGAATCAGTTTGGTAATAAATTAGTTTGTTGCCATTTAGTTAATGTTTAATGTGAGGCTTTAGGGTAATTTATGTAGTTTCTTTTGAGATCGTATCGGAGATTAAATAGAATGAAAGAAAACGTAGTGTTTATATTTGGGTTGTTATCGTGCTGGTGTTGGTAAGCGCATGCGCTGGCCGAATACATATGAATGGCAGTGGAAGGAGCGTTGGGATACCAATAGCCAGATGAGTGGACAAACTCGGAAGATCGCGGGGAAGACCTGGATAAAGGTTCGTACACATAGGCGCGACGCGACACGCGACACAAAGGCACCGCAAGTCGCGCAACGAGCGGTGCCTTTGTGTCGCGTGTCGCGTCGCGGCTGTGTGTACGAGCCTTAAGACTCGCATAGACCAGGGAAACATGGCACGTAAGGGAGCCCTATACTCAGCAGTGGGTAGAGCAAGGCTACCAACGAAGATGATGATAATGTAAATCAGTTGCATAGTGTCCGTGTCGCATTCTTCCGTGCTTGGCCAGATTGCAAACGAGGGCGCAAGCGGGCGCGGCGCGGCGTACTCAAACATTAGAACTTCTATTGAGCGTCCATAGTGGGCACGCAATGCGGTGAGCGGTGCGGGCTGCTTGGCGCGGGGAGCGCGCGGGCAACTCACGCCATAGCTCGTTCATACAGGTGGCCGCAGTAAGTGTGCGGGCGGCTCGCGCTTGGACCGCGGTTCTCAAACTAGTTTGAGCTTTTTTCTTGTAAAAATAAGTCCTCTTCATCCATATTACATTTTGATAAAATTGGACACGACAACACTCGGAACGAAGCCGCGCTCGACTGCGGACAGGCAGACCGCGTGCGTTCCCGCATCCGCGCCGCTCCCCGCCCCGCGCTGCCAGTCTGGCCAAAGCACTGTCATTTTCCTTTAGATTACACTTTCAGAAAATTTTACGAAATTGAAGGAATGAACTTTAGGTCACTATTCTTTGAACATTGTTTTTGCCACCATAACAACGCTGCACTGCGATCTGATTTCAACAACGTCATGGTTGAATTTGACCCTTACGTTCATAACGTAATACTGAATATAAATATCACCTCAATTTTCATAAAAATAAAATAATTTCATCAACAAACGTAAATGGTAATTAAGTTTTTAATAAGCAGTCAAGCCCTTAACTAGGTTATGAAGATTGAATTGATAAAATATTAAAGCACATAAACAAACTGAAATAATAATAAAGAGTTATAACCAAATTAAGTCTAGGTTAATGAAAGTAAATAATTATTTAGGTTAGGTTGTAAAAATATAATGTGATTTTGTTTGCTTAAAGGCTCCTGCAAACAGGCGCGACGCGCGACGCGAATCGCACGCGACACAAAGGCGCCGCTCATTGCGCGACTTGCGGTGCCTTTGTGTCGCGCGCGATTTTATCGTGTGTCGCGCCTGTTTGAAGGTGCCTTTAAGCTGACCCGGCGAACTTTGTACCGCCTCAGATTTTTTTTGTTATTTTTTCGCATGTTTTAATAATAAGGTAAAAATAATTGACTGTAGTTTTTATTTTATGTCTACAGTTTAGAATTATTTTAAAATAATGTTTACTTTTTCTGTACTTCTGTTTTTGTTTTATGTAGAGATATTATTGTGTACGAACTCACACACGTTTCGTAGTAATTAAATTACTGTTGTTTTCAAGCTTTAAGGCTCCTTCAGACAGGCGCGACCCGCGATAAAATCGCGCGCGATACAAAGGCACCGCAAGTCACGCAACGAGCGGTGCCTTTGTGTGCGTCCACACTGAATGCGAGTGACTGGGGCCTAACGCGGGCGCGGCGAGCGGGCGCGTGCGGTGGCCACAGTGACGCGCGAGCTCTTGTAGCGGTTCGACGTATTTCAGGGATTGCAAACTATGGACGAGGATTTGATATTTTTACTAGACAGTCCGATCCTGAGATGGGAGGTGTTGAACACTAGAGATGGTGTGCACGAAATAAATAAAAACCGGGAAGTATTTGGTGAATTTTTAAATTTATATGAAGAACTGAGATTAGAGAGATTGAGATTATTATGAAGATTGAATCACAGTTATGAACAATTCAGTATTCACCGCCATTTTACAACAAACAATATACAGACGCGCATACGCCGAGCGATAAGACCGAACTGGTTTGTTACTCCCGCTACCCGCACGTTGTGTCGCTTGCTGACTAGGCCCGTAGTGTGGCCAGAACGCGCGGACGGGAACGTTTGAAAACTACGTGCGTTGTCTCGCTCAGGCCCGTCGCGTTAGGCTTCCGCCTTAGTCACTACACTATGGACGCAAAGGCGCGTTTCATTTGTTTGATAATTCGCGCCCGTCGTCGCAATCGCACTAGGCTCGCAATGTGGACGCACACATGGTGTCGCGCGTCGCGCCTGTTTGTAGGAGCCTTTATTGGCATAGAAAATAATCAGTCTTCGTAAGTAATGGTCTAGTGGTCGCAAGCGCTACTGCAGAGTATGAGGTCCTGGGTTCAATTCTTGGGTCAGACAGTGTTATTGGGTTATCCATCTGGAATTTCTCAGTAACAGCCCGAAGTATGGATTTGTGCTCGGTTAATAGCGATCTGTAGATGTACAGACACCAGCACATCAAGCTACTACAATCCGTCAAATTTCTTTAATAGATTTTGAACTTTATCGTTAAAGCATAAGGTTCAAAGTTGATTGGGAAAATTTGACAGTTTCGGGTAGCTTGATGTGCTGGCATCTGTACTATAGCTACACACAATTCTGTCTAACCCTGGTTCTGGTTATGTTAAATCTGAAGCACTGGTAGTAATTATAAAATTTAAGATTTTATTTCCAGTTTGTGTTTTAGACAATCTAACAACGTTTTTAAAGATGTCAACAGAATTTTTGACGACACGGTTGGCGCAGTGGCTGAGCGATCGACTGCTGCGCTGCGTGTCGCGGGTTCGATTCCCGCACGGAACAAATATTTGTATTGCCTACAGGTAGAATTTAAATGTTTGTAAACGCACCCACGATACAGGAGTAATTCCTTATGTGGGTCAACGTTCTTAAAAGAAAAAAATATTGACACGAAAATAAATCGACTTTCCACCGCTGCTTACATGAAAAGAAACGTGTTCATAGGAATAAACATGTTGGTTTTTTAGGGGTGAATCGAATATCGTCCCTTTGGGAAAACCGTCTGATTTCTCTCATATAAAACCGAGTAGGTAAATGGACAAAATCTTTTTTTTTTGACATCTTCGTAGAAGTCTGAGAAAAGAACGCTCTTCTTCTATTACATGGGAACTGATAAAATGTGGATGTAGGTACTACATACCTCCCTGCGTGCTCAGGCGTGGAATAAATTTTATTTCGTATCTTGAAATTCAGACGCCTGTCTTCAAATGCTTTGGTTGGATTTGCAATTTGAGACCCAAAAAAAAAAAAAAGAATTGGCTGGCAAGAGAATAACAGCAAATACATGTAAAAACTGACGCTTTTTTTACACGAGGGTAGGCAGAAACCACCTTCTACGATCCTTACATAGTTACTTATAAAAAAATATATATAAAATAAATAACAGAACACTATTTTATCCGTGCCACTACCCAAACGCTCCTTTTTGTGGTTCGTAGTTTAACTAATGCTAACGCAGCAAACTCGTAGTGATAATTAAGTGTACATACATACACACGGGCGACACGCATCGACGACAGAGGTAATTACAAGGCGGCTGCCACCGACAACGTGTCGCTCGTGTATTTGAGTACGATGCTCTGCGTCGGCGGCTGTCGCCGAAACGCGTCGACGATTGTATAGTTGCCGCCAGATAACAAAAAATAAAAGTCATTGATCCGACTTGTACCAAAAAATCCAAACTTATTCGACATAGATCGCTCGTCATACAAAACTGTCGCTAATACTGCTTCGGTCTAGTTTCATAAAAGCGTCAAGGACGCCCCTTACCGCGATACGTTTGTGTTGATCGTGTTAGTGACACTGCCCTTAATTTTTTTTTGTATCGTTTAGAAAATTGGAAAACATTGGTAGACGGGTTTCAATGACTTTTATTGTTTTGTTATCTGGCGGCAACTATAGTTGCCTCTGTCATCCACGCGTCTCGCTCGTGTGTATGCACACCATACATGTATGATCCCCGAAACTGTCAATTGCAATTTCTCTTAAAATTATATTATTGCTCTCAGAAAGCCTCGACTGTAGGACGTTATGAAAAATCAAACACCAATTTATAACACGAAATATAAAAGATGACTTTTCCTCCAATTCATGAATACATTCAAAGCAGTACGAGAGCTATTCATCAAGTAAAATTTACGATCGAATAGAAAGAAAAAAGTTTTTAGAGACCTTTGCGAATGTATTGGAAATATCAGTCTGAATGGTTGAAGCTTGCATTTGTAGTGCCTCGAGATTTATTGCCTAAAACTGCGACCGGATATGGCGGGACGACTAACTGTGAATAGATTAACTACACTAAAACTTGGTGTAGATAGTCTACTTTTTTCTATGCTCTCTGCGTTTGTGTAGTAGTCTCTAAAGCGCTTAACAGGCCTTCCTGTACATAGTTTGATACATATTATAGCGTACACTGTCTCGTTGGTCGAGTAGTCGCAAGCGCTACTGTTAAACATAAGGTCCTGGGTGTGATTCCCGGGTAGGGTAAAGTGATATTGGGTTTTTCCATCTGGAATTTCTCAGAAGCAGCCCGAAGCCTTAGTATGCATATAGCTCATTATAAGTACATATTTCTCATACATTTTGTAGAAAATTTGCAATAGTGCAATAGGTATATAGTTTTACATTAGCTGCTTATTACACTTTTTAAATTCTATACTATTCTATACTAATATTATAAAGCTGAAGAATTGTTTGTTTGGTTGAACGCGCTAATATCTGGAACTACCAGTCGGATTTGAAAAATTCTTTTTGCGTTTAATAACCCAATTCTCGAGGAAGGCTATAGGCTAATTAACATCACGCTAGGACCCTTAGGAGCCGAGCAAAATCAAAAAAGTCAGAAAAAAGGTAAACGAATTAAAAGCGCAGACAGGCGATGCGACGGGGTGGGTCGGGGGAATAAGAAATTTCACGCGGACGAAGTTGCGAGCAGAAGCTAGTCTTAAATATAGGTTTAACTATGAAGATCTTAAGACGGTCAGGAAAAATACCCTGGCTTATACACAGGATCAGAATATGACTGAAGTGTTTAGAAATTAAGTTGACTTAAACATTAACTGGCGAAAAGTGGGTGTTCTATGTGTACAGCTCTCCCTAATCTTTCGGAAAATACCGACGTGATGTTAATAGTATAATTATGTTTTAGCATATTATACCAACGAATCTGCATTCGCGATTTATTAGCCAAAACTGTAAACAAATATGAATTTATAAAAAAATACCTTAAATCCTACACAATAAAGTTCATGTTTACACTACAACTTCAAGCATTTTTATAATTTTTTCAATAATGCTAATCACTCTGAAATCAACTTAATTACCCTTGAAATAAAGTTGATATTTGTTAAACTTGAAGTAATATTTATTTGAAACATAAGTTTGAATAGACTTTAGGTTGAAAATTATGTTTAGTGCTCAACTGTACTTTGAATATACAACTCGTTTAGATTAGGTGGCCTGTGAGCGTGTTGACGAAATGCTTGAACACATCATTATATTAGGATTGAAAGATATTCGTCTGCTATCATTCTGTTCGTAGCCTTATTCATAAATTTATAGAAGCTTATAGTATGTATCTTGTTCTTGAAATCCTATTAGAAAACTTGTTTGCGATTTCTTGTCTGAAAAATAAATGTCTCAGTGACTTTTCGTGTTATTAAGTTTGGTTTGTCTTGGTTGAAACTAAGTTAGTAGCAAAACATTGTTCATATATTGAAATCTTTAGAGAATCGATTTAGCAAGACTGATTATCAATTCTGGTTCATATTCTCAAGAGAATAAGACCCGATAACTGAGGGGCACGTAGTAATAAAATCAACACGGGTCTATCGCTTGCCGCGGTTGGTCCGTGGTTGGGGGACCATCTTTACATACCGAGACCCATTCGTGCCTCAAAAAGCACGTTAAGGGGGAAGCGCTAAGGTAGCCCGAGAAATTCAAATTTTCTTACGTTTTTTGCAATTTACTGGTCAGCATTAAGTTGTACGTTTATTAATATATGAATCGCGGCCATAAGAAATATGTGTTTACAGAATTATAATCATTAAAGTCATCAACACAACTCTCTAAGACCACGTAAGTCCAAAGAATGATGATTTCATGAAACAGTTATATTTGGGACTTACGTGCTCTTAGAGAGTTGTGTTGATGACTTTAATGATTATAATTCTGTAAACACATATTTCTTACGGCCGCGATTCATATATTAATCAACGTACAATTTAATACTGACCAGCAAATTCCAAAAAACCTAAAAAAAAATGAATTTCGCGGGCTACCCTGGCGCTTTCGCCTTAAGCTGTTGGTCTCAGCTGTCATTCGTGGTTTAACAGTCGTTACGGGTCGTCAGAAGCCCGAAAGTATGGCAACCAGTTTCACAAAGAGGTGACTGTCGTGTTACTGGGTTGTCGGGGTCAGATAGGTAGTCAATCCAAGTAAAATACTGGTATTCAGCTGCATCTGGTTAGACTTGAAGCCGACCCCAAAAATAGTCGGGAAAAGGCTAGGCAGATGATGAACAAGACCCGATAATAAGCATGTCTCGTCTTCCATGTTTTAGAAGCCACATTCTTGGATTAAACTTATCAGTTTTATTCTTAGTATAGAAGATGTCCTCACTCAAAGAACCTACGCCAAGAAATATAAGCGAAAATAATGTACAATTACTTTTGTAATTGCAAATTATTTTTGCAGCTTCTTGAGGCTGGATGAGAGGAAATTGATCAATCCATCACTGGCTGGCTGTACCTGTCAACCAATAGTGATCGATGTCTGGACGAGACATGGTAAACAAGCTCCTTTTTAGAGTCAAAGAAATTGTTTGGAGAAGGCGAAAAATACGGAAATTAGGGCGTCAGCAAAAATAATTTACTAAAACGATAGGAACAATATTCAGAACGTTTCGGTATCTAAACATACCTAGTAGTCAGTTCGATTTTGAAACTATAAATATTACTAGCTACGCCCGCGGTTTCACCCGCATAAGTTTCGATTCCATGGAAATATCGGGATAAAAAGTATCCTATATGTTAATCCAAGGTATCAGCTACCTCCATATCAAATTTTATCAAAATTGGTCCAGCCGTTTAAGCGTGAAGAAGTAACAAACATATAAACACACTCACAAACTTTCGCCTTTATAATATTAGTGTGATTTGTTGCATGACAAATTTATTTAAAACTCCATAGGCTATACTGAAAAAACTTCAGTATTACCACTGGAAAAGCTTCAATTAACCTATCAAGCTGATACATAATTAATCAGCCTATAATTTTCCCAAACACACACACACACACAGGCCTCCTCTCAGAGTGAGCGGGTGGGCCGATATCCACCACGCGGGCCCAGTGCGGATTGGTAGATGTCACATGTCTTCGAATTTTTGTTCTGGGACTTGCCGGTCTTCTCACGAGGTTTTCCTTCACCTTTTTTGAGAGCAGTGGTGATGAAATCATTTACACAGAGTAAAGCGCCTGACTGTGTTCGAACGCTACGACCGTCGGGCGGAGAGTAATGGGTAGCTCACCGTCCGATCAGGACCAGGCCCGTGCCGGACGGCGCGTACGTGTTCCACGCGCGCCTCAAAGAGCCGAAGCCTGCCGGGTCAGCGGGATTGTCCGAAAGGGTTACCGCTGGCCCGGAACATAAAGGGCTAAGGAAGGAACACGTGTGGGTTTTAGTCAGTAAGAGTCTGACGCTCCCTTTCGCTCCACCCAGAGCGGGAGGGGTCATTTGATGATTTCCCATCCTCAAAAAAAAAAAACCCTACGACCGGTAGGTATCAAGCAAGATAAATGCATGTAAATGAAAATTCTGTTGCATTTTGAATTCACCTATCTTACAGTAGCGAAGGGTCAATTTTTGTAAGAGGTAAGCCGGAGTAGATATCTTTAATATGATTATATTATTTGTCTATATAATACTGACTGTGCCATTTTTTCAAAGGGAAGCCGGTGGAAATCGAGTTATATGAAACCTTCGCCACTGCTATCTTGTTCTTATTACTTACCGATCCGAACTCTGTCATTGATTTATATACCCACTAGTCCCCTTACTAATAAAGGTTGTATAGCGTCTGTACACAACGCTTTGTCTTCTTCTTTCGAAAATCAAATTACTGGCGACTGAAAGAGAGAAATCAGCGTGTAACTATTCAACTGATATAATACGTTTATTAGTAGGTGTGAGTACAGGCCCTTAGTACGTATGAAAATCCATAACAGTATCTCATATTATTTACTCCACAAAAAAAAATATGCAAAAGGAAAATTCGTCACAGCTATTTATCGCAAGAGACACAATATAATAGACAGCAGCGGTGGACCGGAGGTAACAGCTCGGAATTACAAGACATAGGTCGTAGATTCGAACCCAGGCTGGCGCTTTTCCCACTTTGTGTAAATAATTTCATCGCCACTGCTCTCAAAAAGGTAAAGGAAAACAATGTGAGCAAACCGGCATGTCCTAGAGCTATAAATTTGAAGACATGTGACATGTACCGATCCGCACTAGGCCCGCGTGGAAGATTACAACCTCTCAGAGAAAGGAAGCTTGTGTCCCAGCTGTGGGAACATTATAGGCTGATTATCACACTGGTATTATAAAGGCGAAAGTTTGTGAGTGTGCGTGTGTGTGTGTTTATATGTTTGTTACTTCTTCACGCTCAAACGGCTGGACCAATTGTGATAAAATTGTGTACGGAGGTAGCTGGCACCCTGGATTGACATATAGGCTACTTTCTATCCCGATATTCCCACAGGAACGACATTTACGCGAGTAAACCCGTGGGGCGCAGCTAGTGCATAATATAAATGACTATAACTCCGTTAATTACAAGCCTGATGTTCGATCGGATTACCTCGAGTGTCGAATATACAACACAGTATTAATTTCATACTCAATTAAGTTACAACAGCCTATTTTCACTTTCCTATCGAATGGACTCGACCGCTGTATCCTTGGCAAACGGGCCGGAATAGGTAATGTTGACACAATCACTACATACGAGTAGTATAAAACAAAGTCGCTTCCCGCTGTCTGTCCCTATGTATGCTTAGATCTTTAAAACTGCACAACGGATTTTGATGCGGTTTTTTTTAATAGATAGAGTGATTCACGAGGAAGGTTTATACGTATAATACATGCATATTATGGTAGAGAAAAGCCGGGAAATTCAAAGATTTGTAATGTGATGTCGTAACAAACATATTTTTGTGCGCTTACATTGCAAACGCTGGCTAAACCTTACGAGCGATACCGCGATGGTATGTGTGTATCTCCTAAGGATAACCCACAGTAACCATTTTAATCTTTTACATATTACAAAAAAATTATGGGTTATTTACCAAGCTATTTTAAACAATACAGTATTATTCCTTATCCAATTAAATACATTGAATAAGTTGTGCATTTCATGGAGATCAAAATTGCCCTTTACAGCATATCATTAAAATTAATATCTTAGAAGATATCAGAGATTTAAAAAGCGGGGGCAGAGCGTCTGGCGGGACGGTACGAAGTTCGCCGGGTCAGCTAGTACAGTACCCGGCGATAAATATTGCACATCGACCTTTGGAAAGAGACAATCGGTTAATTTCGGCTTCGTAGAGCGTTATCTCTGTCGCACGAAATACAAACAGTCCTGTATCTATTAGGAGCTGTTAAAACAATTATGATTTGCTTCTTTTGATAATTATTTTTATTATTTGTATAAAATACAAAAAAGGTAAAGGTCGATGTGCAATATTTATCGCCAGGTACTGTAATACAATATTTAGTTAATACATCATCTCATCATCATCTGCCTAGCCTTTTCCCAACATGTTTAGGTCGGTTTCCAGTCTAACCAGATGCAGTGGAATACACAAGTACAATTATTTCACATAGAGTGACTGCCTATCTGACCTCCAAAACCCAGTTATTGAGTAATAAGATATCCTTTGGTAAGACTGGTTGTCAAAACTGTTTCGGGCTTCTGACAACCCGCAACGAGGTAATCATCATAATTACCTCCCTAAATTAGAAAGTAGGCCCAAATAACTGGTGGCAGCTTAAGATTATGATGTAGAATAATAATAAAAGTTTTTCTCGTGACTATTTCAATCGATTACTAAGCCTGTAAGAAATAATACCAAAAAAATAACAAAATAATATTACCTCACTGCGGTTGCAGTCAGGAAAATCGACATCGATTTTTAAGGATATCGACAACTGTAAGAAGTAGCCGTATATATTATACTTGTATATTTATTTATCTGCGTGGTTTTAAAACACAATAAAGCTGTGCACAGATTGAGTTAACACTGTCTAAGAGACAAGTTGTAGAATTGTTCTGAAAATCCTATTTTGGCACAAGACGAAACTATGCTAAAAACTTTTTAATATGAGTACTCTCTTAGCTGGAATATTTAACTACGAGTACATATCTTCATGATCATAATCAAAAACCAATACTAAACTGGCTGAAATTCAGTTCTTCTAAAAGTGGCGCATACAGTCAAGTTTTTGCCCTCGTTTCAAATTAACCCTTTTTTTCGGTACTTATTAATTCACCCCCAAAATATTTAGAGCATTGGCAGTAATATGATACTGGAAGAATGTGCCGGATATGCGGAGTGCCGAATATGGGAATTTGACCCGATAATAGAATTCCCCTGAACAATCCCGCAGATGCTCACAGCCACACAAATACGATTATTTCCATATTTAGAGAAGTTATTACGCTTAGTAATGTTTATGTAGGATTCTATGTATATTTAGTGTTTTGTATGAGGAATAATGGCGGCTTTATTGTTGTTTCGTCATATTTTTGTCATCATAATAGTGAGTATATTTCAATTAATTTTCCATTAGTATGATAATATTATTTTTCAGTAGGTTAGGTATTTGATAATGAAATATAGCGTCACTCATAGTAAATAAATATCTGATACTTTATAACAAAACAAGCCGTGTGCCCGATTTTTCATCGGAAAAATGACGAACGTTCATACAAACTTTCATACCTTACTTAACCTCTATTGAGCATGCATAAAAAACAAGCCTCCTCTTTTAGAGAGTCAAAGGGAAAACATCTCAAAACCATGGTCCAATTCTAGTGCAATATGTACAACAAATACCTTACTTATTACAAACAAATATTCTAATTTAACTTAAAACGAAAAATTACGAAATAAAAAAATAATTAACAAAAATTAAACCGACTTCAAAAAGAAATTAACTCAAAGTTATGAAATAACTTTAATTTTGGAAGTCGGTGGCAAAAAACTAAAACTAAAATACAGACCCTAAAACACCGACATCCGAAATTAAAGTCATTTCATAATTGAAGTTAATTTCTTTTTGAAATCGGTTTAATTTTTTTAATCACTTTGTTCATGTATCGTAATGAAACGAATTTATAGTATATGGTAATTCATGTGTAAAGCCCGGTTTAAATAATTACTTTGGGATTTCTTAATTTTAACTAACAATAGTTTCTGTAGACCATTTTTTTGTATGTATTTATAAATCAAAAAATCCATCAGGCGTGAAAGAGCCGGCTCATTCAACAATAAAAAAAGTTTATAATTAGGTAGATACTTACGTAAATCTGCAGGCCAGGAGCCTTATTTTTTTTCAATTTGTCTTTGAGTACCTATATAATCCACAATATATATATATATATATATATATACGTATTTAAACCAATAATCAAAAGTCCAGTAGATAATTATACACAAAACAATTAGTCCATACTTAAATGAAACAACTCTCTCGCATATTTGAATTCCTGGGAAAAGGCAATCCTGAAATATTTGCATATGAACGACGAAAAATTTCCGCTAAGTTATTATCATAATTATTGTATCCGTTATTTCCAAGACCGATTAAAATAAAGGTACCATGTAGCATCCTATATTTTTGACCAAACTTTCAATTGAGTAAAAACTTACAAGATTCCAAAAACTTTTTGTATGATGAAAAAAAATATCACAAACCTTCACATAATCCACAAAAATGCACACAAAAAATATCTTGCAACTAGTTCACTCGAGTACACTTGCTTGCATTTAAAACCACCGCTCACAAGAAATCGCGACACGTTTACGTAACTACGATCGCTCACGTTTCCGCGGCCCGTGCTTTCGCTAAAGCGTTATCGGCGCGTCTGGCGATTTCGCCTCACGCCGACCCCCTTACAACTACTTCCATAACTGCATTGCGCCCGTACAAACCCAAAACGCTCATTATTGCTACTTAATTCTTTATCTTCATTCTAATAGTTTGAAGAGTAAAACTTTGAATGGAAGCGGCGCTTGAAACAGCTTTACCGTTGCGCGTGGCTTTCATAATTGCGATTATTAAACTCGACAGAGTTACTTTAAGCGGATTTTTATCGCCGTAACGAGTGCTGGAATAATCCTTTTCCACTAACTAACTAGCACAGGATGATCTCAGTTGATAGGTATAGCTGGTAGGTATTTTAACCCCTTTACTCTATTTTAACCCTCTACTCTTTAATCATTGTAAGCTGCATTAGATACCTAATAGAGGCCTCGTTTCGCCTAATGGCTATGATTTGAGTGCCGGAGTCATAACATAATATGGCTTTATTGCAGTCGTTCGGCTCTCCTCGCCTTTTGTGGTAATTTAATCGTTTCCCGGATTCCCCAACGAATTAATGCCGACTTTTTTTCATCCGTGAGCTTTTCCGCTAATGAAAATTAGGGGAGTCATTTTGTTTCCGCCTGGTTTCCGATGCCGACGAGTTTTATAAACAATAATTTTGAAATGTCAACGGAGTTTTCAACGAGTTTTGAATTTTATGGAGTGGGGCCCAACTTTGGGTTGGAGAGGTCGAAAATCGTGGAATATTTTTCACGTTTGCTTTACTGGTTTTTGTGCACTGATTTGTACTAAATATAAGATGCAAACAAAGATTAAAATTACATTGAGATATTCAAACATTTTCGATACTAGGTAAAAATAGTAGGTAAATATGGACACCAATAATATTTTCTTACAAGATAAAGGAGGTTGTGAATCGTGTCAGAATCGTGTCGTTTGACCCTCATATTTTTATGTCAACCCCTAACGGAATCTGATAGAGACTTATTATCTTGTTTGAAATCGTTGTATCTTGATATAAAGGGTATGCCAAAAGGTAATATTAATATTACATACCCACAATGAAGTTCGTGGTTTTATCATGTCTACAATCTTATCGAATAACATTGTTTTGTTAGGTATGGTAAAAATAATTCGTCTATTTTACTTTTATCTTAAAATTAAATAAAGGCATTGTCTTTAATTTGAACGTTTATTAATTAAAATGTGTAAATAAAATATGCTATGCTTTTTATCTCACTTGTCAATATCCTACTGATATTATAATATGAAAGTTTGTGAAGATGTTTGGATATTTGTTACGCAATCACACGTAAACCGTTGGACAGATTTGGATGAAAATTGGCACATAGATAGACCATTACCTGGAGGTCGAAACTTATGTGGGTGAAACCGCGGGACGCTGCTAGTGACTTTATAATCATTAATCATTCTAAGCAATAGTATACAGGATGGCATCGACGCGTGACTGTTTCCCATGGAGTCAGTTCAACCTGAATGCGTTGAGATCTTTCGTCGGATATTAAAAAACGTTAGTTCTATACATTTTGACCGCGTAGCGTAGGTATTGAACTTTTCTAGGAAACAATCGTATTTATTTA
Organism: Luperina nickerlii; assembly: GCA_963855955.1. Taxonomy (NCBI): domain Eukaryota; kingdom Metazoa; phylum Arthropoda; class Insecta; order Lepidoptera; family Noctuidae; genus Luperina; species Luperina nickerlii. The sequence goes on along the minus strand of OY979667.1, from coordinate 4,856,536 downwards.
TTTTATTATTTATGTGCACACCGTAAATAGGGATATGACATAATTATAATTTGAGTACAACTGTGCTGCTTAATTTTTTTTATTTCTTCCAGCAGACTTGCGAAAGGAGAAGTAAATAGAAATATAAATATGTGTGAGAACAAGAAGAGAAAAATATGAATGTGTGAAGTCTATTGTGTATTGTTGTTTTTTGTGTATTGTTCTTTATTGTGTATTTTTGTTTATTGTGTATTGTTTTTGATAACTGATGAAAAATTTCTACGCTAGGGGGTCTAGAATCATATGCTGAATTCATGGTTTGCGCGTCGGTGACCCTATACCCTGTAATCCCTGTATGACCCGTTTTCAGATAATTAAATTACATGGTAGCTTTAATAAAAGATAATTCCTGAAGCTGATATGAGTCGCTTCACTTTTTGATATCTAACCACATAAAAGTAAAAAAAATAATTCCTGGTTTGGTTTTTTTTCATAAAACGAGCCATTTTGTGAAATGACATTTTTCTGTGAGAGCCAAGCATTCCAACATACGCGTATGAGGCATGAACTTGACATGGACATTACGTAATCTGACATCAGATTAAAAAAGGGATAAGCCATAGTCCAGTTAGTCTTGATCACGTTTCGTATGCCTGTGTGAATTATGCCTTACAGTGTATAATACTGCCGCCTTAACTAAAAAGGGCGCATCTGAGGAAAGGGAATAGAGGAAAATGAGCCTTAATGGAACAAAATGGCACCATCCATTAAGGCTCATTTTCCTCTATTCCTTTTCCTCAGATGCGCCCTTTTTACTAAAGGTGGCAGAATAGTAAACATTTTATTTTATAACTTGCTAGCAGCGCCCCGCGGTTTCACCCGCATAAGTGTCGATCCCATGGGAATATCGGGATAAAAACTATCCTATGTCCTTTCCCGGGATGCAATCTATCTATCTGCGATATTTTATCGAAATCCGTTCAGTGGTTTAGGCGTGAAAAGGTAACATACAGACAGACAGAGATACTTTCGAATTTATAATAGTACCTACTTAGTATGGATATGTAATTCGACTAACGATATCTTGTATGTACTATTAATTTCACTACTAGAGCTCTGCACTTCTTTCTGTAAGTGACGAATTCACAATAATCCTAAAACTGTGTGTGATTTTGTTTGTGTATGTACCTATGTCTAAGGGCCGATTTTAACAAGTCAGATATCTTTTACCCGTAAAATTAAAATGACGTCTGACAATTCTAGTACATATTCTCAGAATAAAGGCTTCTACAAACAGGCGCAACACGCGATATAATCGCGCGCGACACAAAGGCACCACTCGTTGCGCGACTTGCGGTGCCTTTGTGTCGCGTGTCGTGTCGCACCTGTTTGAAGGAGCCTTAATACGTATTCTAGGTATACCTAATAATAGTATAAAAGTTTGGTAAAATGTGGCCTTAGTGAATAGTTGAAGTGTCTTATCAATAAATAGTTGTCTGCGCTTGCAAAAACTAGGTAGATAGGTACTAATTTTCCTCAATTAACTTATATGTACAGACAGCGTCAGTATGTGCTAACCCCTCAAGTTTTAAAATGTTACACATTAAATTCCTTACAAATGATCTAAAGAATACTTCAAAAAGAACCCATTGTTTCGACTCAGATTCGAACCATCGCATCACCGAACGTTGTCATACTCATACCGGCAGTTTGACGAACTAGCCAGCGAGCCCATATGAATTGCGTTGAAATTGTTATCTACTATGGTCTGAGTCATTTTATCTTTAGGTGGGATGTCTAATCGATAGATATTATAATTTGAGGGTATCCATTAATTTTACTTACTTACGTTGTCTTTATAAAATTAATCCATACCCTCAAGTTATAACTATAACGTTTGATGTATACGTTCACTTAAAACGACTACGATTTATTCATTAATTTTTAAAATGATTTATGATTTTATGAGAACTAAAATAGTTGTTCTGTGTGAACAAAATGTGAGCATAAAAGGAATTGCGAGACAGCTTGGCATAGCAGTAAGTTCATTATAATATTAATTGTGTTCTCCGATTTTTTTCTTGTTGAGCTATTTGCGGTATCTTGTGTGTGGTGGTATTTAATAACTTATTTAAAACCATTTTTTTCTATACAGAGACAAACGGTGCGCTTATGGGTGCGCAGATTTCAAGAAACCGGCGATGCTAAGACAATGACCATGGGTCGGAGAACTACTGGGATCTATACGGACCAATCTGAACATCATCCGGATATTGTTAAGGTTCACACTACACCGCCGTTTACATCCACTCGTTACAGTTCGCAACGGCATGGAATATCTCTCTGTCCACGGTTCGAAGACATTTACACGCAGCGAACATTCACAGTTATCGACCTGCAAAATATGTCTAACAGAAGAACATCGAAGAGAACGATTGCGATTTGCCCAGAAATAGCAGTTATATTAATTAATTAATCAATCAATCAATCAATCAATCTCTTTATTGTGAATCATAGGTAGGTACATAATAAATTGTGAACAGCTATGTCCCGCCCGTAGGGCATACAATAGTCAGTACATATTATAATTATGGAAATGAAATTAACATATGTATATACTTTTTTTTTTCTACAAATTATTAAGAATTTTACAAAAAAAAAAAAAAATTAATTAAGGTACATGTCAATAGGTCACTGAACGCATCACGACTGAGTGGGATTACTCGTGTATTGTAGCAGAGATTTATCTGATAAGAAGTCTTTTATAGAGTAGTAGCACTTGTCTACTAGCAGATCATGGAGAGTCTTTTTAAATTTTTCTAATTTTGCAATCATTCGGATGGGCCCCGGAATATTATTATAAATACGAGAAGCTATACAAAAGATGCTCTCATGCATTATGTGAGTCTTGCTAGCTACTGTGCGTAATTTGTCCTTGCGTCGTTCACGGGTGTAATAATTGTACATGCCAATATTATTTTTAACAAACACTGCGACCTCAAATATATACACACATGGCAAAGTTAAAACCTTCATCTTTGTAAAAAATGGCTTGCAGGAGTCAGTTTGACATAATTTAAATATAGCTCTAATGCACCGTTTTTGAGCAATAAAAGCGCGCTCCTTGTCTGTACTATTGCCCCAGAATATTACGCCGTATCTGAGAATGGAGCTAACGTAGCCATGGTAAGCTGTTAGTAAAGTAGAATAGTTTGCTATTTTGCTCAATCTGTGTAGTGCATATGAAAATTGTCCCAGCTTTTTGCAAACATGATCGACATGAAATTTCCAATCAAGCTTGTTGTCGATATGTAACCCTATAAATTTTGTTAATTCAATTTCATCTATGCCCCTATCTAGATAATGTATTTTTAAGTCATCCGTACGTCGAGTTCGTATTTTAAAATTCATTATTTTTGTTTTGTCAATGTTAATCATTAAATTATTAATTGTAAGCCATTCTATAATTACTACTATTGTTTTGTTAATGTCAGATTCTAAGTCGATTAAACTATCATTAACGAATAAAACAGTGCTATCATCAGCAAATAATGTGATGTCATGATTAGTTACCGTAGGCATGTCATTTATATAAACAAGGAAGAGCAGAGGGCCCATAATACTCCCTTGAGGAACGCCAAATTTAGCAGTTCCAAATTCAGAAACATATATTTCTTCTGTTTTATTACTTGGATTAAACCTCCTAACTTCTGTAAACTGTTGTCTGTTGCTAAGGTATGAGTCTATGAGTTTATACACATTTCCTCTCACACCGTATGCATACAACTTTCTCAAAAGGATTTCATGGTCAACACGGTCGAAAGCTTTCGACATGTCCATGTATAGTGCAAGAGCTGGTAGCTAAGTATGACAATAAAATAAACAACGAAGACATTTAACTCATTTGATTCCACTATTTTACTTTGTATAGCAAAATATTCTAAGTAGATATCATGAGCTAATAAGAGATGTTAATTGATTATCTATTGATAACATGTTTATTCACTTATTATGCTCATGATTGTAATCCTGCCAAACTAACTTCTAGTTCCTAGACAAGTTGCAAACGCTTCAAAACTTGTCACTTTCGATGTCACTTGTCAGACTGTCAAATGTCAAATTTGTATGCTGAGACGACATGACAGGTCACGTGACATTTCGTTAGGTTATGTCAATCTAAAATATTTCTACCGCTTACTATTTTATCGTTTACCTTAATAGGATGCCACTTGTCTAGGAACCCAATTGTGTCAGTTGGCAAAATAGTATATTATGATAACTGTAAATAAAATTATCAAATCAAAATAAATCTTTGTTGTAAAATAAGATCAGTTTTGTTAAATAATAGCAATAATAAATATTATTATATGATTATTAAGGTATTTTATTTTTCTTTGGTTTTAAATTCTTTATAAATAATTACTAAAACAAAATAGAAAAATATATTAAAATAATAATTATAATGAACAAAAAGCACATTTCGTGGCTATGATTTGAACTTCCACTCATAGGCACGGCAAGCGGTCTTGAAACCTGTAGTCTATTTAGACGATGAATAAAACGTTCGTAAATGTTAACCCTATTATTGCTTGTCGTTTTCGCAATAATAAAAGTATTAACGTTTTATTGAAAAAAAACAATAATAAAAACAGAATTTTAAAAAATAAATACTATCTTAAACTTATTTATTCACTAAAACAATAAATTAATTAAAATAAAATGTTTTTACAAAATACAAAAACCAACTTGGGCCTATCACGGATTTGAACGCACATATCTTTTGGAGGGGTAACCACTTAATGAAGCAGTGTGTACTACTAGTGTCGGTAGGTCAGCATCTGACCGACTATTTCGAAACTAAATCAGTGTAAAACTCTAAGTTAACACGTAGTTAGTTTCAAGATTTTTCCAAATTAGGCAGAACATTTTGTTACTTTTGAATGATAATCGTCTTATTAATTTCTTGTACTCTCTTTAATAGAGTTTCTACTCAGGCAGTGACAGTGCTCACTCAATAATAGGCCTTACAACCCATTACATACCTATAATCTCGTGCAAATGATATATCAACTACTAAGCGAAGACGTGCTATCACGCCGATCTTAAATCAACTCTATCTTTAACTAATCAAAGTACAATATTGATTGTGTGTCCTCAAACCGACAGCCAGCATTAATCGGGGCAAGACCCCAGTTTGTCTTTCATCTGTAACACGATAAGGCCACACTATACCTACAAACAGAATTTGGGCCAGTGCAAAGTTTTTAGTATGTCACTTGATTGATTATTATCGAGACTATCGAATTATTAGACGAATATTAGATTTGCGATGTTCTGCTAGACTAAAGTCTAATAACGAAAGTATCTACTGTATATTATGCTTTTCTTTAACTTAATAAATTAATTCACAGTTTTGGTAGAAAACATTGACTTTATAACTTTTTAGTAGGGTATTGAATTTAATATGAAACGAAAAGGTAAGACGGACTTATGTATTTCCGTCGAACCCTTGTTAGACGTACGTATGTATATCTGAAGATTGTTTTCCCCATTATGTAGTGTCAAGGATGCATTCAGTAATTTTAGGGTTAAAAAAACCGGTCAAGTGCGAGTCGGATTCGAGGCCCGAGGGTACCGTTCAAATTTGTAGGTATGTAAATAATTTATTACAGGATTTTTTTTTGTAACATTCACAACAACTTCAAATTTACGATTTTCGGATTTTTTCCTTTACTTGTGCTACATGATATTGCTTCTTGCCAAATGTCATGATTCTAGGTCAACGAGAAGTACCCTATTGGTTTTGATTCTGGAACATAAACGCCCGTATCTTTGGATTGCGTTGACTTAGAAGTTTGATTTTTTCACTGCTGCAAGAGATTGCAGCCTTAAGTATTTGATATTAATTTCAACTTGATAAATCCACGCGTTCCTGAGAAAAAGGGTCTTGACCAACGGACAGACAAACAGATAATATCTAGCAGCAAACACTTGCCGTTACAACCACTGAAGTACACGACTATATATCAAGCTATACCTTTCCAGTCAAAGTCAAAGCATTCATTTCAAACAGGCATATAAAAGGCACTTTTGAACGTCAAAAATTGCAGCAAAATAGAATAAGCCGACTTCTCATTGCATGAAAAGCTTATATGAGTATAATGTGAGGTCAGCAAAAACTGAAAATGTTTAGCTTTGATATGTCGTCGTGTACCTAACAATGGTTGAAACGGCAAGTGTTTGTTTTAGTAAACAGTGTACCGCTGCTAGATACTATCAAAGGAATCCTCTATCCAGGTTAAGTGTCACGATCTTATTAAACCGTTTTAGGATTAATATTATGGAGGTACCTACTATGAAGTGTAGATATCGTCTTGTTGGTCCATCTGAAACCCAATAGTCATAAGATATATACTAATATAAAGAGCTTTTCAAGTAGAGCATTTGCTTCTAACACGACTATTGCCAACTGTTAGTCTGTTCGGAGTTATTAAAGGGTCCTGCAAACAGGCGCGACACGCGACGCGAATCGCACGCGACTCAAAGCCTGTTTGAAGGAGCCTTTAATGACCTAAATAGGTGATAACTTGGGCACCAAAGTTAAGGGATTTTTAGCGACTATTAAACATAATATATATACCAATGGATTGAGCTTTTCAATGAAAACTTTTGCTACATCACAACTTAATAGGTAAAAAAAAGAAAAGAAGTTAATATGATGTTAGCAAAACACAGAGTTAATGAAAGTTAATTAATTGACGAAATACAAGAATATCAATAATATTACTCACATTTAAAGCTCTGTAGCTCCTTTCGTACTATTAATCAAGAGAAATTGTTATAATAAGAAATACTATCCTTGGTATTGAAATCTTTCCATTGGTATGTATTAAGGGGCTTACATGATTTAAAGCGCGATGACTGTCGGACTGCATAGAAAAGAAAGAGAAGCGCGATGACACAACACTGGTAATTTTTGTTGGACTAAAAAATTAAAACTATAGTATTTTAATATGTTGCTTGTAGATAATCTGACAAAGAATCAGAATGATTGTAGGTATGTATGGTTTTTATTGTAAAAATAAAGTTTTTAGAGGTATCTTCATGATTTTTTTCTATCGTATCAAATTAGTTGTATTATGTTTTCAACACACTATTCACCTAGCATAATATTATATCCTGAAGCACTTTATATATTTTTCTGATTTTGTTTTTTGTAGTCGATCATATACCTACTTTTATTGTTTCTAAATTTTGCGTTTTTTGTGTTTAGGTCCTGTAAGCCCCTTAATGATACTGGGTTTCAGGGCAGATTCGCCTCCTATAACCTAATCTTTAATACTTACTTCTTTAAAATACTTCCTTGCTTATATTTTTCAGGGTAGACAATATTAATACATAAGTTATATTGACAATAATACAATCTACCACGGTATGATACTATTTTATGCAGCAAGAGTAATGAAATAACCAATAATATGTCTACTATAGAAAATATCACATACAAGATTACAATCCACTCCCTCTCAAAGAAAGGAAGCCTGTATCCCAGGATTGGGAACATTATAGGCTGATTATCACACTGGTATTATAAGGCGAAAGTTTGTGAGTGTGTGTGTGTTTATATGTTTGTTACTTCTTCACGCTCAAACGGCTGGACCAATGTTAGTAAAATTTTGTATGATGGTAGCTGGCACCCTGGATTAACATATAGGCTACTGTTTATCCCGATATTCCCACGGGATCGACATTTACGGGTGAAACCGCGAGGCACAGCTAGTATCTAATAATATTGGACCTTTCAACGAATTTGATGTGCTTATTGATATAGCAACGAAGGATGAAAACACTGAGATGAAGGTTGGTAGATACGAAAAAAAAAATACATTATCGGGCGGCCTCAATAAATTCAGATAATTCAATAAGAAACATTGGATGTGCGACATGTATTTCACGGATAGTGTCACATAATCTTTAGTAGGCCATTCCATAATAGGCACCGTTATTGTCACTTCATCCTCATTCCCCTAACCTTTTTGCTATCGTAAAAGGAAAGTACGTATCTTTCAGCCACTTATCTCAAACCGCAAATCTTTGAAGAGCAGATAAGGAAGAAATTAAATTGGATGGTCTTGCAGACCTGCTTATCTGCGTTAAGGTGATTATGAATTAATTGAGCTCGAAATTTTGCAAGCACCCGTCTACGAGTATGATAATAGGGAATATGCATGATTTTTTTTTATTTAAAAAATGAATCCTCATTCATGTAATAAACAGTTTAGTAAAACTGTTTTTCGGATAACTATGAAATTAAAAAAGATATGAGCCATCGAAGATTTGTTTCTATCTCTTTCTCGCAAAACGAAATTTAACTAGGAGTTTATATGGCCGTAGTGACATGTGACGTCACAGTCTATGTCGGATCTCTCTGTCTAATTGGTGTGTAATCAATAGTTTTAAATGCTCATATCGGCCGTGTTTCTTGGCCGATTTTAATTTTAATTTCACTTTTTGTCATCTCTACTACGGTATTTTCATATTTTGTTAATAAATGCCATGAAAAAAATTCATGCATATTCCCTATTATGTGAATGATTTTAAGTGAAAAAAATTTACGTGAATTTTACATTAATCTTTTTATGCGCAGAGCGAAGGTATGTAGAGTTTACCCTCGACTCCCTGCAGGCAATTCAGAGCTCTTTTCAAAAGAAACAAAACCACATTTTGTAAGGAGCTTTAATACACAAGGCGCAGACGGTGAGGCGCAGTGTGTGTGCTGTGCTGTATACAAAATCGAGGGTACGTGCCGACGGTCATTCAAAATTAATACAAAAGCTCATAGACTGCCTTCGAGTTGGGAAGCTCTTTTTAGTCTATGATAAACATTCACAGCACCCAAAATATATCCATAGTCAGGTAATGGTAAACGGTATATATTTATTTCAGGTTTCTGGTTAAAGAAGACTATATGGTAAGTAATCAAAGTAACTTACATTTTCATCCGTTCTTCTTCAATTTGCTTCAAAGATTACTGCACTGCTAACGATAAAGGATTATCTTTAATTTACCTTGTTATGTCTTGCAATAAAGACGTCTACTGCAAGTAATGGGAATTGCAATTACCTGTAAAGATAGAAAAGTCTTTATGTTAGTTGTTAGTAGTTAAATGTTGGCTTTTATTCTAATTAACACTCAAACTAGTTCTACACTGGAGAAAAATGCATGAAGTTCTTCTTAACAATAAGTTTCGTCTTCTTCTGTGTATATAGGTAAGTAAGGAGATGGAGATTCAAGTCGTATTAAAAACTTTTGGTACCAGCTTGCGGAACAATTGAAGACAGGAGGATCTCAGGTGCTTTAGAACTAGCTTAGAATGAAGAATGAATGAATGAAATAATGATATAAGTACCTAGATCTTATGGAAAAACTCAAATACGAAAAAATGTCCTTGAATTTTAATGCAAACTCTGTTGTTAAGTTATTACAGATTTAGGTACCTATATGAAAAATGGGGATAGTCGTCGGTTGGTGAATATTCACTTCAAAAACAAAACACAAGCGGCACCTGGTCAGTGAAAATAAAGTGGAGCAGACAAATGAATAGCGTTGAAAGCTTACCTATTTGAAACGGCGTGAAAGGAACAAAATGACGTGAATGAGATTGGAAATTGTGCTACAGGCTTTGTGTAAAGTGATTTGCTGTACAAATGTGTACATGGTAGACTATCAGATTTAGGGACAGATGGAAGCGTAGTTATTGTATGGAATGTTCTAGAAAGTGCTGTGTAATGATCCTGATATTATAAGATGTCAAAGATGACTGGTTGTTTTGAATGAAGAGAAACTGAACCACGGAAAATTTCAAGTTGGACAAACCTTTATGAGGCGAATGCGGCACATATATTTTGTAAGTATTGGTTTTGGTGAGTTTTGAAGAATGAAAAACTTTTCGTTGGAATTGTAGTCACTAAAATAAATAATAAAAATAAAAATAAAAAAGCCTTTTATTTCATGCATAAAATAAGATTAACAATTATAGATCGATTCAATTTCATAAATATTATTGTTTAGTTTTCATTTTCATTATTGCAATCAAAAGTGTATTATTTAACTTAACAATGTCAATATAATGTACAAAATTGCAATATAATATTAATTAATTAAAAGTATTTTTTTTTATTTTAAATAAGAATTCAATATTAATATTCATTAAATAATAAAAATTAATTTGATTATTATAAATAGATTTAAAAATTTAGGAAAGAAAACAACATGCATGCATGAACCCCTCAAATATTGAGGGTGAAGGCCTCCTCCAGCGAACCCCAGCGGTCACGGTCTTTGGCTACTGTCATCCAGTTTTTCCCTACAACTCGTGTGATGTCGTCTGTCCATCTAGTTACAGGTCTTCCTCTTTTCCGAGTGCCTGTCGGACCTGGCCATGACGTCATGCGGATTGTCCATCGCTCGTCGCTCATTCTCGCTACGTGACCTGCCCATCTCCATTTTAACTTTAGAGCGTAGGTTAGAGCATCTATTACTCCTGTTTTTTGCCTGATGGTAGTGTGACGAATTTTCTGGCATTTCCTGATTTTTGCGACACTTCTCTCCATGCTTCGCTGGCAGGAAATGATTTTATTTTTGACTTTTCGTGTGAACTTCCACGTTTGACAGGCGTAAGTTAATGAAGGCAAAAGACATGAGTCCATGACCTTGCACTTGATTTTCATTGGCATCTGGCTTTTTAAAACTTCCTTTAGGCTCCAAAACTTTTTCCAAGTCGTTGTTATTCTTCTATCCACTTCTGCATCGTTGTTAAGTTTTTGGAAGGAAATTTGTTTGCCTAGGTAGATATAGCTCGTAACGTACTCTAGTGGTGTGTTATCCAGACATATAGAGCTTTGTGTGGCATTTGTCATGAGTTTTGTTTTGCTTAGGTTAATCTCTAGTCCTACCACTCTGCTTGCTTGTTGTAACGCTTGTAACATAGACTCCAGCTCTGTGCTATTTTCTGAAAGAAGGACAATGTCGTCGGCGAACCTTAGGTGACTGATATGTTTCCCTTCTATGTATATACCTGTTCCCTTCCAATTAAGTTTCCCGATAATCATTTCCAGTACTGCTATGAAGATTCGGGGCGATAGGGGGTCGCCTTGCCATTGTAGTCACTAATTCAACGAAAATTTTAACAAAAACGATACCGTATAACGATACCGTATGCCGTCAAAACGATACCGTATGAAAAGGTTAACACCACAAATATGTCGTCATTATTAAAGTTTCAGTCTGCCTTTTCAGGGTCAAAATAAACTTCGACTAGAAACAAAATATTAACAGCGTTTTAGCGAATAATTTTAACAAAATTACGTTCAGTTGATTAACTTGTCAAATAAATTGGACACGTTTTAATTGGGTTTCAGTGGGCATTACGAAATTGTTGCGCAACATTTATGAACTTTTCGTTTTTGTTTAAAGGTATTACTTTGACGACACTGCAACAATGGCGGTGGTTTATACGGTTTTCTTGGAGAGCGGCGGCCGCCACATAGCGTCTGCAATTTACCGGCGAATGACGTCACTGAAACGTTATTTATGAAAGTAAGTTGGTGTGTTATCATAGAGAGAACTTTTTGAAACCTCGCTGCCGTCTTTTGACTTGCTTCCATAGTGGGGGGCAAGTCAAAAAAAACAATGATATCAAAATCGGGGCATACAGTTTGGTGTGGCAGCTTCATATCTATCATCTCCATCCTAAATTCAATTACACCATTGGATAGATAAGGTATCGAAGAATTTATTACGCCAAGTGAAGACTGTGCCGCATCGCACGCGGTGGAAGGAGATGCGCCGCCATTTTGGGGTCATTTTGCTGCGTATCGAGATTTCCACTAAGTATAACTTTGACCTGGAAAAGCTATGACATTTGTTAAGGTTTCAATCGTCAGCTCTCGTCAAAATCCATAGATTTTGTACAAAACATTAGTGAAAAATAGACACAGTGAATATAATTCGATAAAATAAATTGAAAATAATATCAAAAATATATAATGTCGGCCTATAAGCGTCAAAAACCAAATAGAAATACAAAAATCGTATACGGTTGGAAAGGGCTTCTCAAGAGCAATCGAATGGTACTAATAAAACATATATATATATATATATAACCGAGTCAAGCAGTGCCCGAAGCGTAAAAAAATGAATGCGGCCGAGCGGAACAACGACGGTGCTAGTACATCTGCAGCTGGGGCGGTTGAAATTATGCAAGTGAATGATGAAATCACTTCTATATCAACACTGGATTAATCCCGTTACGTAAACGTATTCACGTACAACACACGGCCGTGTCCATAACACAGCCACACCCCATTTTTTCATTACAGCCGTCATTGCGGGTGTCATGTAGCGGTCACTTTTCTTTGAGGAAACTGAAGCTTTAGAGTTCATTTTAGTGATTTTGATACAAAAAACACTTTTTATATCACCGCGCTAATGATGTTTAAGAATACATATAACACAAAGTACCACTTAAGGACCATGGGCCATAGCCATTAAATGAGTCGTTTCAAACATTACTCTGACTTTTATTGTTCTTGTGTATTCGTTAGTTCTTAGACTCTTTCTACTCGAATATTTATTTAGGATATCGTTCTCCTTCAGGAGTTTCAAGATTTCTAAGGAGTGAGTAGTCTTAACGATATTTCTTTTGTATTTTCTTGATACAAAAAAGTTTCAGTACAAGATGGAATAAAAGCAATATAACTTCCGTCCAACTACTCGAGTTACCCTTTATTTCGTCCAGAAACTTTTAAAGTTTCTAATATTAGAGGTGTTTCTTGGAATGGTTGTTTAGTTATGTAAACGAATTTCACCTTGCGTTTAGTACTGACTGCTGAATCTAAATAGGTACTGACTTTTTCTGTAAGAAATAATTTAATTCATATTTCTTATCAGTAAATACCTATTTTTATACCTAATTAGGGCCAACGTGATTCATAGTGGTCGTAATACTGGGAGAGCATGGAACATCGACAATAATTCAGAGGGGCAACACTGATGTTGGCGTCATTTTATGTGAGCTGTCAAACTAATGTAATTTGGTTTAAATAGGATTTTATTTATCTTTTAAATATAAAACATTGTACAAATTTTTAATTTATTAGATAGATAATACATTTGTAGACCATTTTCTATGTTTTTAAGTAACTTTTACTTGTTGACAGGCGACTGTCTTCCAATACCTGTTAACACTGTAATTTGAAAACATTATAAAAGCCAATTATTTTTAAAAGAGTAACCGTGAACCTAGCTTCTAAAGTTTCCTAAGTGCCCATGTAGATTTCAAAATAAAATATTTAGATTTTGTTGATTTGATCTTAATGAAATTTTTTCATGCATGTTGAAAAGGACTTAATCAAATTGAAAGTTGACACATTGGTCACCATTTATTTCATTCTGCATATCCAACACTTTCCTTTAGACGTACTCAACAACTTCTCTACTTCTATTTTATAGGTGTCTCAGAAGTAATTTCAAAGTATAAATTACTTGATCTTGATATACTCTAACTTGTTTCTCAAGTTCAAAGCGGTAATTTCTACGACACCAAGTCACCAAACAACAAATTAAACTTTTAAGTTTATGATAACTTCGAAAACCTCTTGTAATATACGTCCCTAAATATCCTGGCATGAGACTTACAATTTATGGTAACACTAGCTGCGCCTCGTGGTTTCACCCGCATAAGTTTAGATCCCGTGGGAATATCGGTATAAACAGTAGCCTATATGTTAATCTAGAGTATCAGCTACCCCCGGCGTAGGTGCGAGATGGAACACCGGGGTGGTGTTTAGTCAGTAAGAGTCTGACAGACCCCGCCGCCCGCCCTAGGGCGGCGGACATCCATGAGGATTCTCCACACGGAAACAAAAAAAGGGGGTGTCAGCTACCTCCATACAAAATTTTATCAAAATTAGTCCAGCCGTTTGAGCGTGAAGAAGTAACAAACATATGAAAACACACACATATACACGCACTCACAAACTTTCGCTTTTATAATATTAGTGTGATAAAACGTTGTTATTGGGATATATTTTCACCACTCGAATTATCGACACTGTTAGACGCTTGTCGATTGCAATGAAAACGAATTATTGTTCAGTGATGACAGGCGGAGTAAGGGAATGACTGAGTGGCGTCCAAAGAATGGAAGACGAAATGCCAATCGTCCGGCGGCAAGATGGGCAGACGACATTGGTACCATCGCCGGTAGAACCAGGATGAGACTGGCACAGGGGACTGGCACTTTAAAATAGGGACTTATGCTCATAAGTGAGTAAAGTCGGGCTATGGATGAAGATAATAATAAAAATAAAAACGTATTTAAACCAAATGACATTAGTTTGATAGCTCATATAAAATGACGCCAACATCAGTGTTGCCCCTCTGAATTATTATCGATGTTGGCGACAATGGAAAGTTCTCCCAGTATTACGACCACTATGAATCATGTTGGCCCTAATTAGGTATAAAAATAGGCATTTACTAATAAGAAATATACATTAAATTATTTCTTACAGAAAAAGTCAATACCCATTTGGATTCAGCAGTCAGTACTAAACGCAAGAGCACTTTTTGGTGAAATTCGTTTACATAACTAAACAACCATTCCAAGAAAGACCTTTAATATGAGAAACTTTAACAGTTTCTGAACGAAATAAAGGGTAACTCGAGTAGTTGCACGGAAGTTATATTGCTTTTATTCCATCTTGTACTGAAACTCTTTTGTATCAAGAAAATATAAAAGAAATATCGTTAAGACCACTCACTCCTGAGAAATCTTGAAACTCCTGACAGAGAAAGACAGACAGACACACTTTCACATTTATTGATCTCATACTAGTCCATATCAATTATTATAAATTCGAAAATAACTCTGTCTGTCTGTCTGTATGTTACCTTTTCACGCCTAAGCCCAGTGGTTCAGGCGATCTATCTGTTTGGCAAATTTTATCGAAATCCGTTTAATAACGGATTTCGATAACATTTGGCAAAAAGATAGATTGCATCCTGGGAAAGGACATGGGATAGTTTTTATCGACATACCTTGCGGGCGAAGCCGCGCGCGCGGCGGAAGCTAGTAATACTATAAGTATGGATTCTATGATTGTCTGTGCTTCTACGCCTTGTAGAAAAGCAATCAGTCATTTCATGTCAATTACTTAGTTCAAAACCTATCTATTTTGAGAACGCTCAATCATGTCTCACAACTGAGGTGACGACGCGACGTCGAGAGCCTGAGTTTGCATTCCACTAGACGCACTAAATACAGCCCCTTATCTTTGCTCAACAGATAGTTTGAATTCATTGACACTTCTCACTTCGCCGGATAGTTGGCTTTGGACTTTATAAGTTATGCACAAGTAGATTTAATTTGAACCAATTTATATGAGCACGAGTCACGAGTTGTAGGTCGTTGGTTCGAACGGAAGCATGACGATTTCATGAAACAGTTATTCTTTGGGTTTCTTTTTTTTGGGTTACGTAGTCTTAGAGATTTGTGTTGATGACTTTAATGATTATAATTCTGTAAATACATATTTGTTACAGCCGCGAATCATATATTAATCAACTTACAACTTAATACTGACCAGCAAATTGCAAAAAAAACAAAAAAAAATTATTTCGCGGGCACCCCGGCGCTTTCGCCTTAAGGTAACACACCAACCCAAAAAGGAGTTTTACACCGTCAACTTTTAACCTAACAAACCGGTCCGCAAATACGAGGCTAAGTAGTCCCAAGATAATGTCAGTCTTTTAATAAAATGTGTGTTATTTCAATATAGAAGCAATTGGGTAGGAGACGGCGAGTAACCCCAGATTATTTTGTCTTGTTAATTGAAAATTGTAATCAAAGGTCTTTGACCCTTGTCGGTGTACCTGTTAAACAAAGACACTTGATTGTGTGTCGTGCATTAATCTCGTTTACTGATTGCTTCACATATTTTATGAACATCGTTAGTAACTTCGTAGGATCATTTTTCCAGGCTTTATTTAGTGGCTCTAGCTCAAGATAGAATCTTAAGAGGGAACAGGGCATGCGATTCTTCATACAAATGTATTCCCATTTTTTCTTCTTGAATAATATCTCTAGAGCAAAATTATTATTGCATAAAATCAAGGTCTGCTGTAAACACGTCCCTGTCATTTTCTTTTTTTCAGATACATAAAATAGTTATTTTTTTCAGCAACTAGTAAGTAAAGATAATATAACCCTCCAAAAATTAAAAAAAAATCCCTAGTTTTACCGCCGTGATTAGAGGACTACCAGACAAATTAGAAAAGTTTTTAACATAAAAAAAAAGATAGGAAACTAAACATACACGTCCTTAAAATGTTAATCGTTAGTAACTTCGCAGAATCATTGTTACAGTCTTTATTTAGTGGCTCCAGCTTAATAGAATTTTAAAGTCAATTGAATGTTGTAAGCTACATAATTTTTATTTTTTCATCAATCTTTTAAAAGATACAAACATCTCATGATTTTTTTGAAGTGAAAACTTCCTTAGCGGCGTTGTACACTTTTTTGTAACGGGTAAAAAATGTTAAACTCGCGTCAGGACACGTGACCTAATCGAAAATTCGTAAGACGGATGGCCGTAGCCGGTACCGCGCGTGTTTTGTTTATAAGACGATTCACAAAATACACACGTAATTGTTCAAGTTTTCACTTCTGTCGGCACTCCCGGAGTACCACTGTTTTTTTTATTTCAAAACCACGCATTTAAAAATAAACGTTCAAGTGCGAGTCGGACTCACACACCGAGGGTTCCGTACAAATTTGTAGGTATGTGACTATAAATCCTTTACTTGTCCTACATGACATTGCTTGTTGCCTCATGATTCTAGGTCAACGGGAAGTACTCTATAGGTTATGATTCCCTTGCGAGTGTCAAAATATGCGACATAAACGGAATACAAACGCCCGTATCTTTGATTATGTTGACTTAGAAGTTTGATTTTTTCACTGCTTCGAGGAAATGCGGGCTGCATTGAGCATTTGATATTAATTTGAACTTGAAAACTATACGTGTTTTTGAGAAATAGGGTCTTGACAGACGGACAATGAAGTGTTTTTATAAGGGTTTCGTTTTTCCTTTTGAGTTACGGAGCCTATAAAAGCGGTATATTGATACACAACATTAAGATAATGATTTTTAGCGCTTCGTATCCAAAGGTTCCAACGAGACCATATTACTAAGACTCCGCTATTCGTCCCTCCGTCCGTCCGTCTGTCATCTTTTGAACCGTAATAGGTAGACTGTTAAAATTTTGACAGAATGTGTACTACTATGACCGGTACTAGAACAAACAATAAAGTTGTAACAATTAAAGGGGGTCCCCCTTTAATGGTTATAAGAAAAGTGTTAAAAAAAATGTAATGCGTGCGTGCGTGTATGTGTGTGTGTATGTGTGCGGTGTGTGTGTGTGTAGTGTGTGTGTGTGTGTGTTTACCGCAAATAAACGTATTTTCTTTCTTTTTTCTTTCTTTTAGTGTTAAATCGTACCGAACCCTTCGTGTGCGAGACCGACTCGCTTTTTTTGTTTGGTTATATTTTCTCTATCTGTTCCAAACCAACCAACCAACCAAGGCGTATCGTATTACCCAGTAATTGGGTTGTGGAGGTCAGATAAGCAGTCGCTCCATGTAAAATACTGGTATTCAGCTGCATCTGGTTAGACTTGCAGCCGACCACAACATGGTTGGGAAAAGCCTAGGTAGATGACGATGATTTTATCTATCTGTACAATTCAGACAACCATTGGTTTCAAACTAAACATTATACATTACACATAACATTTTAAAAGAGTAACGGTGGAGTTTCTTGCCCATTCTTCTCCATACGAACAATACGTTTTGGAAGGGGCGACTAGAATCAATTCAATTTTACTATAAGTTTTGACGTTCAAAAGTGCCTTTAATGTGCCTATTTGATATAAATGGTTTGACTTTGACTTTGACTAACTATTCCGCCCCAAGTTCATATAATTCCTACATTCTCTCATAATAGACATTCGTAATCAGAATACCCTTGTGCCCAGTGCCCGTATTGCCATCTACTGCTAATGAATTCTAACCGCCGCAATCATAGTTCCAGAGATTTATGAATCATAATTAATTGGATGTCATAGGAATTTTGGAGGAAATTAGTTTCACTTCGAGTGCCTATTTTGCTTAAAGGTACGCGATAAAATCGCGCGCGACACAAAGGACCGCAAGTCGCGCAACGATCAGTGCCTTTGTGTCGCGCGCGATTCGCGTCGCGCGTCGCGCCTGTTTGCAGGAGCCTTAACGTGGTAGGAGAATCGAATGACCGAGATTCGAGAACATTCTTAGACCAACTTTTGTAATTACTAAGTATTACTCCATCTAGAATTCTAAGAACAATATGTATTCAATTTTCTACCAGCAAGCTACCATACACATAATTTTTCAAACTCATTTAAATAAGCAACACCAATGCCAATGATGACTCCAACCAATAAAAATCTTAGACACACAGAACCAAGTTTTACGCCTAAAATCGTCCATGTTCCAATAAAATACACGTGTCAGAAGATTATTTTTAGGGCAAGAACAACCCGTGCATCGACAAAACGCGTTTCAAGTAATAGGTTTCAAGTGACTTGTCTTGCAAACCAAAGCGATAAAATCATAAATATCTTTATTATAATTTATGATCATCTGTTTCATCATAATTGTTTCGTTATATTATATTAGGATCTGTCTGTTATTTTTTATTCGTAGATCTGTGACAGTCGTTACAAGTCAACCCAAAAGTCTAACAAACAGTCTTCCCAAGGAGTATTGTGTTACCTAACCTGTTACCTAACGTGTGACCTCCATAACTGGGTTATGAAGGTCAGATAGGCAGTCGCTTCATGTAAAATACGGGTATTCAGTTGCCATCTGGTAAGACTGTAAGCTGACTCCAACATAGTTGAGGCAAGGTAGAAGAAGAGTATGTTATTTCGATGCAGTGTACTCTGTATGTTTAATCTACATACATTATGACATAATTATGTACTATTACCAAAATGGATCAATTACTCGATTGCCAACAGATGTGATAGCTGGATTGAACGTGTCCATTCAATTTAATCATGCTCATTACATTACGTAATCAAAGGCGTATTACAATACTATTAGTTATTCTGTGGTTTCAGGTTAGATGCTGTTGTATTGAGTGCAAGATAGCACAAAACACGGCATGTGGTATAAAACTTTATCTTTTGGATTAGTTAAGTATGTACATGATTTTTAGGTGTAAGGATTTTTATTAATTTATTTTTGTATTTTAAATTGGCTAGCTAAACTCCGCTGATGCAATGTGTGTCAATATCTTAACCCGATTAAAAAAAAATTGCTGTTATTTTTGCAACTAACTAACAGCGGTCAATGGCCTCCCATTGACCGCTGTTAGTGTTGTTACTGAAATATGAGTTAAGAAAAACAGTTGTATTATTATGTTTCTCGTGTGAAAATACTGATCTTTGGGTCGGATTGTCGGAACTCTTTTTCTCTAGTTTATCCACTCGGCAATTATCAGTATCGGTCCGATTTCTCGTTAAGTGCAGCCGGTCGATTCTGTAAAATCTCACCGTGAAAACTTAGGTGAAGTGAGTTTGTTTTTGCTAGGAATTGACACTATTGACAGCTCACTCCACGCTCACTTCACCCAAGTTTTCACGGTGAGATTTTTACAGAATCGCACCGAATTGAAAATGTACACTTGTTACCTGTATTTCACCAAACATAGCTCCTACGTCAAAACCTCTTCACATAATTCTACGCCTTATAAAACTGCTTCGACGTATCTCTATTGAAGAACTTCTTCTCGTCTCCGTCGGATAAGGAACTAATGGAATGATGGGTCACGAAACTTTTAACAACGAACGTACTGAATCAAAACGTTCCATGTTTATTCTGAGCGGAAAAGTAGTTGGAAATCGTCCAGACAAGAAAACATTGAGAAATGAGTTTACTTAGTAAACTGAAATTCTCGATTTGTGAACTGTTTTGGATGGTATTTTAAACATTATAACTTTTTCTTACTACAGTAAATAAACAGCAGTAAAATAACCTATTTTCTTACTAAATTGAATCTAAGTACTTGGCCATACTGCAAATGCGGGGGCGGGGCGGGTGCGGCGTGGTGTACTCAAACATAAGAACTTCATTTGAGCGTCCATAGCGGGCACGCGAGCGCGATAAGCGGCGTGGGCTGCTTGGCGCGGAGCGCACGGGCAACTCACGCTATAGCTCGTTCGTACAAGTGGCCGCAGTGAAAGCACGGATGGCGCACGTGGGGACCGGGGTTCTCAAACTAGTTCGAGCTTTTTTATAGTAAAAATAAGTCTTCTTCATCCTTCATCCATATTATATTTTGACAAACACTGGACACGACAACACTCAGAACGAAGCCGCGCTCGACTGCGGACAGGCAGATCGCGCGCATTCCCACACCCGCGTCGCTCCCCGCCCCGCACTGTCAGTCTGGACAAGCACTAAGCATTTTTTTTTAAATATCGGTTTTTAAATAATTTTTAATTTTTATTTGCAATGTGCGTTTTTGTTTGTGCAGAATAAACAAATTTTCTTTCTTTTCTTTCTTTTTTTTATCACGTCGAACACCGGCAGGCACTTTGTGTAAAATAATTTCATCATCACGCTCTCAAAATGGTGTAGGAAAACTCCATGAGGAAACCGGCATGTCCTAACACTAGAAATTCGAAGCCATGTGACATCTACCAACCTGCATGTGACCGATCCGATTACCCAATGGTGGGAACATTATAGGCTTATTATTATTTTTATTTATTACACCTACCCCCCCCCCCCTTACTTTGCATAACTTTAGTCTAATCCCAACCAAGTTGCCAGGTTTGGCCTACATAATATTCCCACTGATGGTCCTCTCTGTGAGAAGGAGTGGGGGAGCCGTTATCTACCACCCGGTCCCAGTGCGGGTTGGTAAACGTCTATGCTAAATATTTGGACTCAAAATCTATAAATGCTGTAGTATTCATAATTAAGAACATTATTCCCTAGGGTCTAGAATAGTCGGCCAGTAATTTCACAGAAAATGTCAATTTTAGGTACGTATTTTGTGGTTTGTTACTTCAGGATTAAAACTCCATGTGACCCATAATCCTCCATTTTGAATATCTATCGAAAGATAACTATCCTAAGCCCTCATTTTAAAATACCAGGTAAATCGTTCAAACAACTTTCAACGAATGAACTATTTCAGACAATTTCAGCGCTATCCTCACCCAATTGAATGGGGGCACGATTGATCGGATTTAAACCAGCTTCGGAATGTTTTCATGAACTAGCTCAGCAAATAATTATGTTACTCTAGTTCTAACTTGTTTTCTGAAACGTAGTGCGGTGAGTTGAGTTTGAAGCAATTTTATTGGAATAGGAATGAAATAATTTAATTTTGTATCGTGTAGGTATCTGTTGGAGAATACTTTTCTCTGCTAAAACTTTATTCTTTAACATTGGAGTGGAAACAGCTGGCTAGTAAACCGGTTGATGGATTATAGTCAGTAATTTACATGTCAGTTGCAGGTTTAGTCATGGTAGTAGCGCATGAAAGTGAGGTCGACTTTTGATAAATCCTGATAAACTCGGAAACAAACATTTAGTGAAAAGTAAAGTGTGTGTATGTAGGGCCAAACCAATTAAAAGATACACTTTAACCGGTAGCTTAGTGAACAAGACGGCTGTAGAAAATATTGAAGAAGACGACGTATTGCGCCGTTCTCAAATAAATTGGGAACACAAGAATAGGGCAGGGGGAGACAACGATGATTAAATGGTTATTCTGCCTGCAGGAATCGCGAGAATATTGAACTAAAACAAATGACGTCAAAGTTTTTATCACATTGCAAAGATCAAAATAAGTAAACGATCTACCTAAACGCAAACTGCGCAATTCGGACCCTGTGAACTGAAACAGCTTACTTCACATCCCGGTGAACGCGATGAACCGAACACCGAATTTATGGACCCTTGGATTGTGAACGGAAAAGATGCTCGTGTGAACTCAGCCTTAATTGCTTATTTGAAATGGCAGTGACATTTTCGATTCTGAGAATTTGTTGGGTTATGATGTTTTTGTTTGTTTTTATTATTTTATTTTAAGAATTGTCCTGTACTTAAGTTTTGACACATGGTTGAAAAATAGCAAATAATGGGTTGGCTTCTTTTATGATTTCATGCTACGTTTGATCTCATGCTGATGGTAATGTATATCTTAAGTGTTTTATTTTAATTGATTTTAGTTTAATTTTAGTTTATGTTTTCCTGTTTTGCAATAATGACTATATACAATATGTATCTCATTCTGAATATGTCGCAATTCCGACCCTCAAGATACAGGCATATGCCTGATTTTGGGTCACCGGCCAATCGATTCTTGTACAATAAGATTATTACTAAATAATTCTGGATGATCGTCTCTTTTCTGGATCTGTCGTATTTTCTTCTCTTCAATGAATGTCATAAAAACTATCTGTAGAATTATTTTAAGAGATTGAATGTTCGTTGCATAACAAAGGCTCACAGAACGAATGTTTGCAAAACAAATTCGCGAAGCGAATGCTCGCGGCAACTACCATCCTTCACTAATACTTATTACAAAAGATAGAATAGAATAGAATACTCTTTATTATGTACCTACATCATATAAATTACAGATATAAATATAGAAACTGTACAAAGGGTGACACAATGGGCTTATCGCTAAGAGCGATCTTTTAAAGACGATCTTAGGATGGATTTAAAAAGAGGAAGGACAGACAAATACTGTAGGTAGTCCGTAGATACATACATAAAGTATATTATATTAATCTAAATAAATATATACACAATACACATACATATAAATATATCCATATAATAATAAACATGAAACAGGAGCAAAGAAAATATAATGATGATGTTTAAGGAGAGTGGAAGTGGAAGATTTGTCATAAAAACTGGTGGAATACATCGGCATCTCTAGTTATAGTCTAGTTATATTCCTTAATAGAATCCGAATATTTTACGTTAGATATACAATTATCACCGTCATCTGCCTAGCCTTTTCCCAACTATATTTGGGTCGGCTTCCAGTCTGTCCTAATGCAGCTGAGTACCAGTATACTTACAATATTATCCTATAACAAAACAATATAAATCTAATCTTCGTGACTCTGGATTTCGAACTGCAACGAAACCGCACAATATCCCCGTGGCTCCGATGCAACGACCGCAGATCGAATGGTCACTGACTGCGACAGACCCGTAAGTACATACAGCCTCTCTATTTTACTATGAACTGAATTTAAAACATTTTGTTTCGCTTAAGATAGATTTGTGCTTTCTAACGGCAATGCTATTTGTTGTAGTCAGAGAGACACGACACTTTCATGTTTCTCTGGATTAGGGGCGGAGTATAACGTCGGTGAAGTTTGCTTAATGTGTTGTAGTTTTTTTAGGTTTGCGTACCAAAATGGTAAAACGGAAGCCTTATGGTGAGACTCAGTCTGTCTGTCTGTCATAGCTGGATATCTCACGAACTACTAATGCTATCAACTTGAAATTCGAAATAGTTTTAGATGACGTTTGCAAACCTATTTTCCAAATAAGAATGAAATAAAAATATATATTATTTTTTTAACAGGGACTGAAAGGGGGTCTGGAAAATTCGAAGTGGGGTTACTAGGGCATGTGGGGTATTATATGAAAGACCGCAGTTTGCATATTCTCAAACATTTTTTCTTTTATTTTAGGCCGCATAGTTTTCGACTTTTGATGTAAAATGTGAAAAAAAATACCGTTTCCCCCCTTTATCTCCGAAGTTTGCTATGAGAAAAATCTGAAATAATTCTATATGATTGAAGTTTATGTAAAAAGAACAGGAAAAATAAAACAATGTCTCTAAATAGCACACTTTTTCAGAAATAATCAACAAAGATACACTAGTTCCACTATCGGCCAAGAGATGGCGCTGACCTAAAACTACAATATTCTACACTGCAGTACGCAGTGTTGAACTTCTCTAACGAATATAGGCCTCGCCAATGAAAATTTAAAAACATATGATGGTACGGAACCCTCGATGCGCGAGTCTGACTCGCTCTCGCTCGATTTTTTTATTGTTGAATGGGCCCGCTCTTGACCTCGATGACGCCTGATGGAAAGCGATGGACGAGGTCTATGATGGAACGAGCGGTGGTAGCTCGTTCCATCATCAGCAAGGGAAGTTTTTATAAAATACTAGCTTCTGTCCGCAACTTTCTCCGCGTGAAATTTCATGTTACTCCGACCCACCCCGTCGCATCGCATCGCCTGCCCGCGCTATTACTTCGTTTTTGCTTAGCGTTCTTTCTGACTTTTTTCTTTTTGCTCGGCTCCTAATGGTCATAGCGTGATGTTAAATCCTATAGCCTTCCTCAAGAATTGGGCTGTCAAATGCAAAAAGAATTTTTCAAATCCGACTAGTAGTTCCAGAGATTATCGCGTTCAACCAAACAAACTCTTCAGCTTTATAATATTTTATATATATATATAATATATAAATATAATAATAATATAATAAATATATATAGTAATAATAGTATAATAAATATATATAATAATATAATAAATATATATAATAGTATAGATACAGCAACAAGGTTAGCCATGTATTTCCAGGACTTGGCGGGAGGTTAGCTAGCAGCATATGCCTGATAGGTGTACTTACGAGCGTACAAGCCATAAAGGAAACTTTGTTTTATTCATAGTTTTTGCTGCGGATAGGTACGTATGATGAAAAATGTCAAAGTGAAAACTTAGATGATGTGAGCTCAAAGTGAGTTATCAATCCATCTGATGCTAGTGACATTACACTTAAAGCTCACTCAACCTAAGTTCACTATGAGTTTTTGGAAGAATATATCTCCAGCCAGGACTAACCCACTTAATCGTGATTGTTACGTAAGTAAGGGTACTGATTTTATTTCAAGTAAAATAAAAAATTCATTACGTTTTCATTCAATCTTATAAAAGGAGCTTGCTTTAATCTTTACATTTGTCATTTAGGCATTGTAACACTTGAACAATTGAAACTTTTCTTAAATTCTATTGATTTTCCATTAGAGGCTTTTATTCGTGAAAACATAATTTTAAAATCTAACAGTATTAAAATAATAGTAACAATATGTGTAAGTTAATAAAAAGGAGGAAAAATAATCAAAGAGCATCAAAAAATTCATCCGCATCGCTGTCAACAGGAAACGTACCCAAAAGACTGGCAGCATTGCCACGTTGTATGGTAATGCTGATTCTTTGGCCAAAAAATAGGCCAGCCCTCTGGTCACGTGAAGAATCGACCAACCACTTGGCGATGTCCCGAAATACTAAGTGGGCACTCGGGCCCCATGGCCCTAGAGTTTCAAACATATAAGAAACATTGTGAGAGAAATAAATAAACTTATTATTATTATTATATTATTATTATTCAAAGATATTGGAGTAAAAGTAAGGAAGTATTTTTCCATTATCAATAAATATATTCTCCATTGTGTTCAACATTGTGTTCAAATGGAAATAATAACGTAAAGCCCATAAATCTAGATTCTCTACCTAATCTAGATTCCCATAAATCTAGTCTAGATCGAAGCCTAAGGTTGAAAAACAGGCTTTATCAAATAGTCCTATTGTTGAACATTCTTTACAAATTATGCAAAAGCGAATCAGGTTCATTGTCAATAACAAAGTCATTGTACTCGACTTTCACCTAGGGACCTACATATTTTATATGTGAAAAAATATAGCTACCAGAATTTTTATGGGCGCTTTAAAACGGGGGTTGTTAGGGCTGTTACTTTGGTTACCCCTTTTTTTTGTTTTTGGGGGGAAACTTTAAAAGGCACCCGAGCTCCGGGGAGGAAGCTTGGGGACTGTGAGATTTTTACCTCACTAAAACCACCCCGTTGATCACCATCAGCACATAGGGGTAGTGCCGGTTCCTCTTAAAATACCAATTCCGGAACACTCCCGTGCAACGCCTGTAAGTCACATCCCTAAATAAAAAAACCAATCTGTCTATCCTTTTCCTAACAATGTTGGGGTTGGCTTCCAGTCTTAGCGGTTGCAGTTTATCTGATACCTAGATAGTAGAATATAAATAATAAAAAAGGTATCCTACCTTTTTGCTTTCATCAATCACTAGTTCGGGAATATGAGTGCGACTCCCGAATTTAAAAATTAAGTGGGTATGAATTTATTACCCCTCAAATATTTAGGATTTACCTTATTCCTTATTCATATTTCTTTTGTTACGTATTTTCTAGATGGTCTTCAAAGGATGTTTATTATTTATTTATTGATGTATATGTACTTTAATGTACATCCACAATAAAGTATCTATAGGTACATAAATAATAAACAGTCTTTGTTTGAGGAATAATAACAGTTCAACCGGTAAACATACATATTACTAAATCTAAAGGTAGGTCTTAGTATGATAGGTTTTTAAATAATTAATTCAGCAGCTTTTGGTTCATCACGCCTGCTCACCATTTGCTCATTTATAATTTCTGACAACCAACAATATTAGGATCACGGCAATATGAAACACGTGCACGTTATAACTTTATCGTGGAGGGAAATTTAAAAACATCTTCATATATATGTCCATACTTTTTACTGCCCTATTTTATCTTGATGCCAAGGAGGTCCACGTTATTATAGTCAAGTTGAAATTATTAAACGTGCATTGACGATTTCAGGTCACCGATTTCACTTTTCCTCGCGTCCTCCATTTTTTTACGCACTGTGGTAAGGAAACGCACCGGAGACCAACATCACAAACTTTGGGGGGACCAAAGTGAGTGCAGGCAGGCTAAAGAAGCACTTCCTACAATTGATGGCCTCCTCACGTAACAGGTTCTACGACTAACTAAATAACAGCTGCGTACAGTTACAGTATCTTTAACTGGTCACGGGTTATTTAATAAACCCCTTTGTCTTAGGAGTCACAGACACTCCGCTGTGCAGGGCCAGCATGGAGGTCGACGAGACAGTAACTCATGTGCTTCTAAACTGCCTGGTGGTCGCCACGTACAGGGCAAAGTAGGTACTTTGGTGACCCAGGTACCCTACGTGAGACGGTCAGTAACATCAAGGCGTTGCTGGCCTTCCTTGAGGACCTGGAGTGGATCGAATAATCGCTTTTCCCACTCATACGCAAAATACGCGCATTGAAATAGAGTTGCGGACACCAGCTCGTATTACCTACCCTCGTCCTCCATGTCATCAATTGCGCGTGTCATACACGTCCGCAACTCAACGTTCCATGCAATAACATTCGAAAACCATGAAATTTTATGCGCCCATCAAACTCAGGGTTTCAAAAGAATGTGCTTGGTAAACAACTGGTGGTTTCGCTTGATTGCATGAATACGATTAGATGTGTATGTGTTACGGTTATTTTTATTAGGAAAAAACGAAAATTGTTCATGACTCCTCTTCTGTTGTGTTTCGGTTTCCTATGAAAGCGGTGAACGGTCAAACTTATCCACGGTCCAAATACAGAGATTTTTAGGTGCTACTAGTCCATATTTTTTCCATACAAATTTCGGGAGAGTATTGCTCCACTCTTTGACATTGTGCATACAAAGTTAAACATGATATTATCGTTTTGTCTTATTATTCATTTTGTCTGTACTGAAACAAAATAGTAAAATAAAAAGCCATTAAAAAGTTATGAGACTGCAAAGGTTCGTTTTTCTTGCTATTTTTGACGTAACTTTGGGTGTAAATAAGTAATAAAAGAACTGTAAAATCTTCAAAAATTCAGTAGGTACCGACAAAACTCAGTTAACGAATAGTTGAATAAACTTTATTTGTAATTGATTTATGCAGTGGTTTTGTCATGAAACCCTATTTACCAACGTAAGTACTTTTCGATTTTTTTTCCGCGGCTTTCAGTTCGGTACGGTGTTTCTGTGCGGGAGAACTAGACGTTGTGTGTGTAGACTACAGATAGTGCCATCCACG
Organism: Luperina nickerlii; assembly: GCA_963855955.1. Lineage (NCBI taxonomy): Eukaryota > Metazoa > Arthropoda > Insecta > Lepidoptera > Noctuidae > Luperina > Luperina nickerlii. Next base: position 4,828,461 of record OY979667.1, on the reverse strand, counting down.
AAGACGCACCCCACTCTTCTTCCCAATCGTTAGTGGTTATCACTAGTTAATTCCGCTAGTGTTTTAGTTTTTTCGATACACACTAATTGCCCACTAATAATAATTAGTATGTATCGACAAAAGTAAAACACTAGCGGAATGTTGCACACTTGTGCTGAAGAATAAGCAAAAAGAGTGGGGCGCGTCTTCGTGGACGGCACTATTTGTAGCGTCTTAACTGCTCATCACTGATACTATCTCTGTCGGACACGAAGCCAGGTGAGACAGCGTGCTTTTTGACCATGACCACCAATGAGTTAGCTCGCGAGTAGTTTACTCTTAATGTCGAATCCTGGTGAAAATTACAGATTTCCATGACGGCTGTTATAATGTGACGAAGCTTTCTAGGAAAATAAAACTTGGCTTTTGACTTCAATGACGTCGCGTTGAAAAACGTTTTCGAGGGAGGTTATAATTGGATTATTTTTATCTTTATTTTTGTTTTTATCTGATGTACGACTATTAACTGACTATCTGGTGTATTGTGTCTTTTAGTCTGTGCTAAATATATGTATTTTGTTTCTTTCAATTTAGGCAGAATAAGGTCTGATTTCTCCGATGCCAGATTTCTTTATCTGTGGAAGAATTTTGAATTTACGCCAATCAATCATCTATATAAATAAAACAAAGTCGGGTCGAGTTTTACGATCTTTGATATGTTGGATTTGTCTCCGCTCCAAATAGTAGAATAACTATTAAAATATGAGAAAAACTCACGAAAAAAAAACGAAGATATTTCATATTCTAAGGCGGTACGAAGTTAAGGTCAGGTAGTTTTCCAATAAAAACTGTTAGATGTGAATTTTATTCTCGGATAAAAATATCAGCTGACGTTGGAAAAATCAGATCTGAATGAAATATATTTTCTAGCTTTCTCCCTAATACATGTGAAGCGCATGCTACAATTAATTTTGCTCACAATCTACTAAAATAATTGGCAATCTCTAATAATAACGCAACAATGCACACGTAATGTGACGCACATTAACCCCAACTTGTTATTTTTTTGTGTTCTTTTTCTGCGTGTTTACCGCAAATAAACGTAGTTTCTTCTTTTTTTTAATTTTGCACAAATGAATGGACACCGCTATACAGCGTAATATTTCACGATAGCCACAAAACGCCAAAATTGGAAATGTGACCAGTGACATTTAGATCAACGGACATGCTGTGGGTACAGTAATACCGGTTTTTATGGGATTTTTATTAGCCAACGAGTAATAAAACGAAACGCATCACGTTTCATATAAAAATCTTGCATGCTATTAATTCAACATTGGCTCAGTACCTACTTGTTATACGAAAATGTCCTAATGCCTTAAGGTTCCTTCAAACAGGCGCGACACGCGATAAAATCGCGTGCGACACAAAGGCACCGCAACTCGCGCAACGAGCGGTGCCTTTGTGTCGTGCGCGATTATATCGCGTGTCGCGCCTGTTTGTAGGAGCCTTTATTCTGCGCTGTATGGCGAGCAGACTCGATTGTTTATGTTGTTGGTAACCCCGTCTGGCTTATCTTAACGCACCACCACACCACCACCACCATAGCCACCACCACCACCACTACCACCACCACCATAGCCACCACCACCACCATCACCATATAATGCTTATAATGGCACAAAATAAAAGCTGTTGTTTCCATTATTTTGCTATTGACGACTAATCCAAAATCACTTTATAATACTGTTCTAAATTTCTATGCAAAGAAAGTAATATTTTAAGAAAACATTCTGTTTGTAAGTCACCAGGTCACCAGCTTACCTACATTAGTCTGGCTTTAAAACCTCGCCGGCGTTGAAGCGATTTAACTAAGTTTGTAAATTCATCACAATCATGAAATTTGTTAAAATTCATTAAATCCTAGTTAATGTTATGAACTAGGCGGAGGGTTTGTAAGTTAGGTAAAGCTACGTATAAATTAAAATATTATGAATGATTTATTGAACTTTGGGCTTTAATGAGTTTTGTTAGTCGACAACAAGACAGACAAAAATAAAGTCTATTCAAATCCAACTGAACTTTGTGTATGTTAAAGTTATTTTTCCAATGGCTCATATCCATACTAATATAATAAATGCGAAAGTGTTTCTGTCTGTTACCTCTTCACGCTTAAACTGCTGAACTGATTTAGATGAAATTTGGCATAGAGATAGTTTGAATCCTGGGAAAGGACATAGGATAGTGTTCGGGGTTGGGGTGAGATCAAGATAAACTAAGATTTAAGATTATAAAGATACTATGTATTTCAGTAATACAAATGGGATAACGATTAAAACTAATAAGGTGAATGAGATGAGATTGAGTCGCGCCCGATATGCTATCCGAATACGTACTGACTGTCTTTGCTTAGGTAATACATAATATAGACAAGGCATAGAGCGCGGTGTCGCAATTACGCTGACATGTTTGTTATTGTTACGAGCTTGGGGTTCGTGACAATAAAAACTGCCGATTTAATCACCAAAAAAAAATGACACTTTACTCACCAACACTAATTACAAGTCAAACACACTAATTAGGAAACACAATTGCACTTACTGATCACTCTTAAGTCGCACTCGAATATCGCTTTGATGTACTCGCATGTATCGCTTATTCAAAACTATGTGTCTCGCGGCTCGCGCCCGCCTTATATAGTGCCACAGAGCTATTCTATAAACATCTAGTATGTTCGAGTACATAGCGGTCCCGACTGACTCGACGTCGATAGTTCTCGGAATTACTAGTACTTAGAAAAAGGTCAAGTAGGGTCAAGGCCTAGTACCAAGGTACTAGTTCCGCTACCCGATACTAGATGGCGCTAGTGGTAACTAATGTCGCCGTGTATCAAGCATTATTTGTAGCGCGCAACACTGCCCCCTCCTAAAACGCGCTAGTGGTAACTAATGTCGCCATGTATCAAGCATTATTTGTGGCGCGCAACATTATTGTTCGGTGATTGACCCGAACAGATAGTTTTTATCCCGATATTCCCACGGAATCGACACTTATGCGGGTGAAACCGCGGGGCGCTGCTAGTTTGTTTATAAGCTTGGAAACTAAATCGTGAACGCAGTATAGAACAGATCAGCAGTCAGATAGATGTAGGCTCAACCAATAAATTCGTGCCTTCGAAAGATGCAGAAGAAGCAACTGCGCGATTGTAAATTAATAATAACAAATTAACAATAAGAGGACCAAATAATTTATGATTCCTTTTCATAACTTACGAGTTTTTTGTCGTATTTCTTCTCACTGCAGAAATTAGCAATCAAACTTGTCAACACTACACAAGAGTACAATAGTCAGAAAAGGTAGGATTTCCTTAGAAAGCGGTGAACGGTCAAATAATAGGTAACGGCTTTCCAAATACAGAGTGTTTTTTTTTGACACCTTAATGTAAAATACTGATGAAAATTACAAATTTTTATGACCGCCGTTATAATATGACGAAACCATTTTCCTAGGAAGCTATTATGGACCAGCGGTGACCCAGTAGTAACGAGTAGTATGTCGTGGGTTTGACAGACAGGCGTTTTACTTTATGTAAATTATTTTATCACCACTGCTTTCAAAACAGCGAAGGAAAACATCGTGAGGAAGCCGGCATATCCTAGAACCAAAAATTCCATGACATGTGAAATCTACCAACCCGCAGAGGGTCCACATGGGTGGATCACAGCCCACTTAACCGATTATACCAAGTGACTTCCCTTACCCTTCACACAATAATTTACCTTTCAAAGTCAAAGTCAAAGTCAAAGTCAAAGCATTTATTTCAAATAGGCACATTAAAGGCACTTTTGAACGTCAAAAATTACAACAAATAGAATTGATTCTAGTCGCCCATTCCAAAGGGTAGTTTTCGTATGGAGAAGAATGGGCAAGAAACTCCACCGTTACTCTTTTAAAATGTTTTACAATATTTTGTATACATTAATTATATCATAATAATATGTGAAGACGATGCACCTAAAATAAAATTACTATACCACAATAGGTAAAAGAATTAAAAATGAAACCATGACATATAAATTAATTATCTCATAGATGCATGGTGCTCACATATTTACAAACATGGTAAAAGTAAACGATTTTCATTTAAATAAAATAAAATAAAAATTACAAGTAATAAGTCAGGGTGTAAGTTAAAGTTATTACAGAATGTAAATCAATATCAAAAAAAGAATATATTTTACAATTAAATTAGCAACCAGTTTGATTTTGTCTAGACTCTAGATTGTCCTATGGAGCAGGACCAGCATGTTTCCAAGCGTTCTTATCTTGGATATAATCTTCTAATTTATAGTATGCTTGTTTACAAAGTGTACGTTTAATGTGAGTTTTAAATTTTCTTTCATTTAATTGCAATATATCACAAGGTATTTTATTGTAACATTTAACACAGTACCCCATAAAAGATGTGTGTACCTTGGCTAATCTGAAAAATGGTTGATGTATTTTATCTTTATTTCTAGTATTAAAATTATGTCTATCGCTTATTTTATTAAAAAGATGTAGATTTTTTCTTACATACATAATATTTTCATAAATAAATTGGCAAGGTACCGTCATAATATTAATCCTTTTAAAAAGTTCCCTGAGAGATTCGCGGCGACGTAGATTATAAATGGCTCTGACAGCTCTTTTTTGCAAAATAAAGATGGATTCAATGTCAGCAGCTCGACCCCATAGTAAAATGCCGTACGACATAATGCTGTGAAAGTAGCTGAAATAGACTAAACGTGCGGTTTCTACATCAGTTAACTGTCTTATCTTTCTAACAGCATAAGCGGCCGAGCTAAGCCGCCCCACAAGAGATGTTATGTGAGGTCCCCATTGCAATTTGTCGTCTACCGTGATTCCCAGAAAAACAGTTTGATCAACAAATTCCAGTTTTTCTCCATTGCCCATTTCTTTATTACCCCATAAAAAGGTAAAACGTCTCTTCTAGTGAGCTCCGAGATTGCATGATGACATGTTGAAGAGGGTAGAGGGATTAAATGTATGTGAATATTTGTAGAGTGGTTAGATTATTATGAGCTACCAGTATTTTTATTTTATATTTTAACTTTTTGTTGAAGAAAATGTTTTTTTTTTTTGTAAACATGCTGAAAATATATCATTACGTATTTAGCTTTTTTGAATGATTAGTTCAGCTATGATAATTATTTAAATTAACCAAAACTATTGACAGCAAATATTATCTTTTACCGACTATCACCTATTTCAGTATAAACATCAGTCTTCATAAATTATCCTGTAGCAGTGGCGGCCCAATGGTAACGGCCCCGACTTACGAGTTTGTAGGTCGCAGGTTCTTACCCAGATAGGCGCTTTGCTTTGTGTAAATTATTTCATCACCACTGACGTTACGTTAGGAAACCGGCATGTCCTAGAACCAAAAATTCGAAGACATGCGACATCTACCCACTATATAATAATAATATTGCCACCGGTGGGAATATTAAAGGATGATTATGTAATTAACGTGTCATAAATTACTTAAGTATTCAGTATTCACAAGTAAGATGCTCACCCCCCCCGCCCCCGACTGCCCCTTTAGTCTCGTGGTCGCAAGCGCGACAGCTGAGCGTAGGCATTGGATGCTGAGCATGTCTAACCGTTGGTCCTGCGCTTGATCTCTCCCCGGTCGTATCGGATTACCGTCTCATCGGACTATAAGAGTAAAGGCGACGCGAGTCGCGCGCGACACAAAGGCACCGCTCGTTACGCGAGTGCCTTCGTGTCGTGCGCGATTTTATCGCGTATCGCGCCTGTTTGAAGGAGCCTTAAAGAAACAGAGAGTGCACCTGTGCTTGCACACACACACAGGTGCACTCTTCTATCGTATCAAATTAGTTGTATTATGTTTTCAATACACTATCTACCTAGCATATATCCTGAAGGATATCATATATTTTTGTGATTTTGTTTACCGTAGTCGATCATAGACTTTTAGGCATTATAATATTCATAGTTTTTGTGTTTAGGTCCTGTAGTCCCCTTAATAGAGATTTTTAGTCAACTGGTATCTTCCTACACAAACCCTAGGAAGATAATTTGAAAGGCTTAAAAACTCGAACGTGACCTGGAAGTCTTTACAAATCTTAACAGTCTTTTTCCTTGAAACATTAAACATTTTGAGAACAGAGTTTTAGTCAACTTGTATCTTCTTACACAAACCCTAGGAAGATAAATTTGAAAGGTTTAAAAACTCGAAGTCTTTACAAGTCTTAACAGTCTTTTTCCTTGAAACATTAAACATTTTGAGAACATAAAAATTCATAAAGTGTTGGTTTAGTAAAAAAGGCGATAAATTTCCTCATTATTTTCGGAAGGTAATTTTCATTGTCTTCTATCAAAGGATGAATAAAATGACGGGTTTACATTTTCGTGTAACGCGCGCATTTATTTCGAGGACAACAAAGGGCTTATATAATCCCAAAGGAGGCGTTACTTGGAAACGTATTTGTAAATTAGGGCAAAAAACACAAATACCTGTAAAGTCGTGTTTTTCTTCATTGACAAATTGATAAAATTAAAGTACATAGTGATTAAAAAAAGGATAAAATTGTTCCGATGAATAAAATTCTGATCATGAAATACTAACACATGATAGTATTTACATAATCTATGCTTATATTTAAAATAATAATAATATGTATATTTCTATGAAAAAATAAGCAAAATAATCAAAATAATCATCAAAAAATTCGTCCGCATCGCTGTCAACAGGAATAGTAGTGATTTGAATTTATTTAAAGGATCTCATTACAAAATCACCGTGTATAAAGGCCTATTCAAACCTGAGCGATATTCGCTGCCGCTGTGGGTAGAGGTACATACCGCGCGGGTTTCGCTCAGGTATTTAGTATCAAGTACCGCGGCTAGAGCGACCTGAGCGATATTCGCTGCCGCTGTGGGTAGAGGTACATACCGCGTGGGTTACGCTCAGGTATTTAGTATCAAGTACCGCGGCTAGAGCGACCTGAGCGATATTCGCTGCCGCTGTGCTTAGGTCTGAACAGTAATATTACCACATACCCACTGGGTTTTCTCTGCCGCAGACGGTAGCGAATACCGCTTAGGTCTGAACAGTAATATTACCGTACCCACTGGGTTTTCTCTGCCGCAGACGGTAGCGAATACCGCTTAGGTCTGAATAGGCCTTTAATACATAGTAAAGCCCCAATTTCTAGTTTAAGATATTGCGTCAAAAAGACATTCAGATCGTCATTTGTTTCATTAATGATGTTCATCTTTTTGAGATTCTATAGTAATTTTTCACCGTGTCCATGACAAAACCCACATGTGCTGAAGGGGTGATCCATTCTTTGCAAGCAACATAAAAATATCTAGTCCCTAGATATTTGTCCAAAACTTGAACATAACGAGGGAAAATTATTTAGTTTGGAACCTAAAATAGCCCACAATAGGCAGCTCTAAACTCTATTGTGGATGTAAGATACCGATTAAATCGTTTAGTTCTAATCCGAAGTCCGCTTAGCACAACAAAGCCGTTCAAACAACGGCCGCTGTACCGTAAAACCTATCTCGTTGGGCCTGCAATCTGGGTATAATGAAAATAGACAGCTGACAAGTTCATTTGCTGAGGAATTTATATCCCTTCCTATCTATGTATATCGCTGTTGCTTTGTTAAGCTGTAGGAAGCGATCGACTTTGCTTCGGATTTCTTCCATCACCAGGTGCAGGGTGCATGTTGGTATGCGCACTACAAACGCCTTAAAGTTGGCATTGCGATGCGACTCCAGCAGCTGTACTCTCGGCGCGTATTTAAACCTTTGACGCACGTACGTCACGATGTCTTGACGTACGTGCGTCAAAGGTTTAAACGGTGTAGTGGAGGCGGGAACACCGGAGTATTCGGCTTCGCAGCACGCAGTTTATTTTTGGGCTCCGTAGGAGCCTTGCCGCAGCGGTTCTTACAGCTACTCTGTCGGCGGGTTTATTACTATTAGGTATATAAGAAAGAAAGAAACAAAAAGTATATATCGTAGTAGTATCGTCGTGTATCGTAGTGTCGTCGTGTCGTCGTCGTTGTCGTCGTGTCGTATCGTATCGTCGTCGTCGTATCGTATATCGTAGTATATCGTGTTCAGATATCGATACTCATTATGTCTGCAGAGTTTTGCTAGCTAATTTAATTTGACCCTGTGAATATACAGCCTAAGCAAAATTGAGTGGAAAAGTCTCTATTCATCTATTGTTTAGATTTGACGTACGATCGATGGCTATGAAACATTCTTTACACTACCTGAGGCCCCGAAGTCTGATCATTCTGATTTATGAGACTAATAGCTGCGCCCCGCGGTTTTACCCGCATAAGTATCAATCCCGTGGGGATATCGGGATAAAAACTATCCAACGTCCTTTCCCGGGACTCAAACTATCTCTATACCAAATTTCATCTAAATCAGTTCAGCGGTTTAAGCGTGAAGAGGTAACAGACAGACAGGCAGACAGACATACTTTCGCATTTATTATATATATTAGCCTATATGTTAATCCAGAGTGTCAGCTACCTCTATACAAAACTTTTTTTATTTTTATTTATTTATCAAAATTGGTTGAGCCGTTTGAGCGCGAAGAAGTAATAAACATATAAACACACACACACAAACTTTCGCCTTTATAATATTAGTGTGATAAATGCAAAATAAAACTCTTTGTTCTATCATGTTTTTAAATGTATTTAGCTTCTTTTATTATAAAAATACTGGTTTAATAATATTGACTGTGAGGCAAATTGCTTAGCGTTTACATTAGGTTTTCTTCTGTTAAATAAACTTTACTTTGTTATTTTTGTCTGGGTATTTTCGGCCTATGTCGAGTTGTACGTTTTAAGCGGTTGAAATTGGTCTAGATCGAGCTTGTCTTATTTAACGTTGGTCTAGACGATTTTTGATTAGGTATTTTGTTCCTACTTAGTGCTCATCATATACACGGGCATAGACACGGTAGCAGTTATCTCTGCTGTCAATGCATGCCGCTCGTGTGTATGAGCCCTTACAGTCCAGCATAAATACCTTTTACCTACGCAACATCTAGAGCGATTTTCCCTTGAAATAACGATTTTAACATTAACAAAAGACCTATTTCGTAATAGTGTGGTTCCGAGAAAATTACGTTCGTAACATCACAACATTTCTATCAATACTTTAGGAGAAAATCGCTTTTGAATCTTGCGTAATTGTAAGGTTCCTTGTAGTCCATAAAATTATAAAAAAGAAAAATCATTTAAAATTTTCCGATGATACAGCGCAGTGGATTCTGGTGATAAACGATTCCACTAAAATAATACATATAGATACACACTACAGAGTTAGAAGACTTACTTATACTTTTATTACGCATCCAGATGTCACAATCGAGCAAGGATCGCGCCCAAAGCTACGTACATAACCATAATAGATAGGGACTGGACCTATCTATAATTTTATCTCTCATCGTCCATGAGGCGACGAAGGCAATAGCGTGGCGGGGTGACTGGGTAATTTTGACAGTTCAACATTCATTGCGTTATTTACGTTGTTGAGCAGACACATTTTTGGAAGATATGAAGCAATGCATTAGCAATGTCCTTCAAAAAGACTCAGATTGTAATTGGTAGTACAATGCGTACCACGAAAGATGAGACTTGACACACCACGTGGTTTGACATGCGCAGTACACGATTTTAGGTATCTTTAGCGGTATGAGGTCTGAGTGCGGGACGGGACCGGACGTCATAGGGGCGGCGGAAAGAGCAGGGGGAGGCGGGGTCAAGTCTCATCTTTCGTGGCACGTATTGTATGTTACGCATTTAGGGTGCAGGACAGAAAACGCGGATTAAAAGAGAGGCGTACTGTAACCTCTCTCCTTATCTCTGGACATACATTATTGCAGTCGCACCGTCCACCATCGCACCCTTTTCGCAATTTTGTGAGCTTCGCAAACTTTCGGGTTCCTAACTAACCCTAAAGATTGCAATACTAAGATAATATTCTGTCCCAAACTGAAGATCAGCTGTATTAACTGCGGCACTCACATACTTAATCGTAATTATGTCCTAGAACCAAATATTTGAAGACATGTGAAATCTACCAAACCGCACTGGGCAACATTATAAGCTGATCATACTTATGCTTTATTCCAATATCGATTCACGCGAGTGTTATTCCGACCACAAACCACTGCACTTCCATCTACTACATCTTCACCAAAATATTATTATATTAAATTACGTTTATTTATTTACATAACTTATTTAATTACACTTTTAATTATTTCTTAAAATATAAAAAGTAAGTATAAAAAACATTAAAAAAAATAAAAAAATCGTTGTCCGCCGGTGTCGGGAGCAGGGTCCAAGTTACCGGTGGATAGGGCTCCAGAGACAGGAACCTCCTCACAATGCGAGCCGTATCGAGTAGTACTGCCTTCTGAATCAGGCCCTTGATCCAACCGCCTAACGAGAGCCTCGATAGATGTTGATGAAGGCTTTCGGCCATCAGTTCATTGGCCGATACGACTATCGGCACAGTGATAGCCGAGCTCACATTCCACATGTCAACAACTTCGTGTGCTAAGTCGAGATATTTAACTTTTCTCTTTCTCAGCTTTCACGAGGTTCCCGTCATGTGGAATGGTAACATCGACAATCATCGTGCGGCGCGCTAACCGATCTAACACTACTATATCAGGCTAAATGGCAAAATACTCCTGTCAGTAATGATATACCGATCCCAGTACAACGTAACATGGTCATTTTCAAGAGCTGGGTCGGGCACATACTGGTAATGCGGTACCTCAGAATCCACAAGTTTATATTTCAAAGCAAGTTGCTGGTGAATAATCCTGGCCACTTGGTTATGCATGTGCTAGTACTCGCCGTTATCCAGACGAGAACAACCAGACATAATATGCCTGATAGACTCACCCGGACGGTGGCATGCCTGACACAAGTCAACCGTCCCGTCGTTCATTATATTATTATTATGTTGTTCTCTTTATTCAAAAATATAAAGAGAACAACGACCCATTTCCAAGATATACATGCAAATATGTCAGAGTACCAAACTGGAATGTTAAATTTCAGTGAACATGAAGCTTACTCGTCGTTTTCTGAACGTCTGAGATTTTTCACGACCACATTCTGCATTGTTCAGAGAAAGGGGCTTACTCCGAGCTGTTTGGACTGTGGAGGGACTAAGGATTACTGCGTTTGTGCCATATGGACCATGTTAGACGTGTGTTAGTCTTTTTGAGTGGCTTGTCTTCAGTTATACGTTGGAATAATTGTGAGAATTGTTGAAAAGATTGTGTGGAGCGGATGGTAGTGAGTGGGTATATTTGAAATGTTTCTTGGTTTGGGTTTTAGAGTGGGATTAAAATATTTTATTGCGGAATTATTATTAAAATATTGTAGCAGGTGGCGTTCATTAGTTTCTGCCTACCCACGTGGGAAATAGACAAATAAAGTGTAGATTGTAGATACTGGACCTCATAAGAGAAACTAACTTATATTTAATACATTTGATACATTGGAGGCCGTGACGTTTAAAGTCGTAGCATTTCTAAAGAATTCACTATCGTCAACTCAAAACTCAAAACAACGTGCTTAATTTTCAATATAAAATTGTAAGCTTCCTAAGTTTTTTGTTGAAAGCAACTGCATTTTTGAGCTGAAGCCCGGCTTTGAGACCGCAAGCCTTCATAAATGTACTGGATTAAGTTGTACTTTCGCGCTCGAGAAAAGTACGATTTAATCCACGCGGTACGTTTACTTTGTTATATCATTATTTGAAGATTATTCTTGTGGATTTCGTACAAATGATGCATTCGATAGAGTTTCTCAATAGTTTTTTTTAATGTATGAGGGAAGAGCTCTTCTAGATTTAATTGGTCCCTCTTTGCAACTTAAATTCTCAGTACTATGCATTTTTTATTTTTCTTACATAAAACCCTATTGAGACTTGAACTAATTAATTATCGAAATATTCGTAGAATGAAAATATATAAGACATACATACAGAGTGTTTGGTAGAAAGACCGACATAATTTTCTTAGGGATAGGAAATATCATACTATCCTAGTTTTCACCCATAACACCCGTCTTTAGGGTTACGGTAGGTAATTGAGATAATAATATGTTTCTTTTTAATTACTCTAAAAAATATCGTCACAACTATTTTGTTTGTGGTTATAATATAGCGCAATAATATTAAGTATACCTGCAATTTACATTTATGTACAATTGGTTCTAGAAAATTACTTGGGTGCTTCCAAAGTCGTAAATATGTGTTAAGAAATGAAAAAAATAAGTTAAAAAATTCACAATATAAATAAAAAATAAAACAATTATGTGCTAGCAAATGACATCCCCAATCCCTCAAAAAATTGTGTCAGTCCTTCTACCAAACACCCTGTATACTACAGGCCTCGCTAGTTTAGTGGCCGCAAACGCTATTGCTGATCATGAGGTACTGGGTTCAATTTCAAGGTCGAGCAAACAGTGAATGGGTTCTTTCATTTGGAATTTCTCAGTACCAGCCTGGATTCTGGATTTGAACCCGGATGGTTCGCCTTCTATACCATGGGATTTAAACAAAACTGACAAAACGTGGGGGCACTATAGGATCGCGTCTCGAATACAGGCGTTATGTTATACAGTGTGAGTCTTCATAATGTGCACATACCGAAATGAGGGAAAGTAAGCTTCATTTTATCAAAGGATATTGAAAAAAAATAGAGCATTTTTTAAATTCTTGTTCGCTGCTGTGACCCCTGTGTAAACAAATCGGTATAACATTTAAACTAAACGATCTGTCACGATAAAACAAACTGAGTAATAACTGGAAATAACAGGGCGTCCCTATAAAATAAAAAAGTAGAGAAAAAAGTCGCCCTCAACTTTATTGAGAATTAAGGACTTACACAATAAAAGTATATGATCGACTACAGTAAACAAAATCAGAAAAATATATGATATTCTTCAGGATATATGCCAGGTAGACAGTGTGTTGAAAACATAATACAACATAATATTAAAACATTTCTGTTTTATTTTTTAGTCCAAACCCATTTTTTGTAATTAAATAATTGCTTCATATTTTGCTATAAATTACCAGCGTTATGTCACCGGGATTCTCTTTCTTTTCTATGCAGTCCGACAGTGACCGCGCTTTAGGTGATGTAAGCCCCTTAAGGTGTTTTTTTTTTTTTTAACAAAAATCAGATATTTATTCATCAATTTTTACAAAAATTGTTAAATTTCTCAATAAAAGCCTCTATTACCTATTTTACCTTTATTACCTACCTTTTTATTCTTTTAAATTATTCTCCATCGTATCAGCTTTCTAAAAGTAAAAATATCATGTTTTTAACTCAATCATAACATTTCCTACCAACTGTTAAAGAAAGGCCTTGCACTCGGCTACGTTCCATACTTTATCAGGTAGAGACCGTTTTAATTTTATTTTTATTTATAAAAAAGATGTCGATAAAATTAAGCTTAGTTTCCCTCATTTCGATATGTGCACATTATGAAGACTCACGCTGTATATAAACGTATATTCAGGCTCACACTTATATTGTAACTTCCTTACTAATAAACGCATCATATCAGATGAATAGTTACACACCGATTTCTCTCTTTCAGTCGTCAGTAATTTGGCTTTCGAAAGAAGAAGGCAAAGTGTTGTGTGACTATACAGACGCTATACAAAGTTTTTTAGTAAATCTAAAACTTACAATAAAATGTTTTGCGCCAAAAATCGTTCGGTATAATCTTAGCACATTATTACTACAAACAGAAATGCATTTTATCATTATATTTTATCATGACTTTGTGTTCTTGGAACAGAAGGAGAGAATAGCTGCGAACAGGACCATTAAAATACACAGAAATTAAAACAAAAAGATAAGAGCCGTATAGAAGATGAGTGAATGGGGTCTTGAAAACACCAACAATTTTCCAAACATGAATTTTTGCCTTTATTCAAAACCCTTTGCTCAAATTCCAATAACTTCAGTTTATTTTATTACAAGCTTTTATTTGATTTCACCTGGCCCGGTGTCTGTAATCAAATCTTGCATGTTAAATTTCATCCACTTCCTGGTTTCTAAAAGTGTTTAAGCTTACGCAAACATGGTACTTTAATATTTTCTTAAAAGCTTGAGTCGTGAACGTCCTTCTTCCGCATAAAGATAAGCCTCAAGCTTTTAAGAAAATATTAATGTTCTATGTTTACGTAAGTTTGTTCATTAAAAGCTTGTATTTTTTTTATTTCGTTATTTTTTGTTTAAACAAGACGTTAGCACTGTTCAACATACAAGAGATAGTGTTTAGGATTACGTCAACTATTTTTGATCTTCATGCATTTCCCACATCTTCGTATTTAACTTCAAGATCTCCGAACCAATCAAACCGTTTATATATCACGCGATCCAAGAAATACGGTTCTGGCATTGGCTAATAATTGTTCCCTTACCCCTCTCTCCTCGATCTATGTATCCATTTTGAATTTTAATATACACGGTTATGGTTTTCAACGTCGAAGCATTGGTTTCAAATAGCATACTAAAATTACTCCATGAAATATAAGGAAAAGTACCACATATAAACAAAACGACGGCCATCAATCCTCCTTTTGATGGTTAAAACGTGAACTGCTTCTTAAGTAGATAATCCAATCTTTTATTTTATTTATATTATCATATATCTTAAATACTACCAGTGCCCCGCAGTAACACCTGCATAAGTGTTGATCCCGTGGGAATATCAGAATAAAAAGTAGCCTATGTGTTAATCCAGGGTGTCAGCTACCTCTCAAGTTTTATCAAAATGGGTCTAGCTATTTGTGCGTGAAGAAGTAACAAACATACAAACACACTCATAACCTTTCGCCTTTATAATATTAGTGTGGTCAGGCAAAGTAATTTGAAGGCTGATGCCATACCTAAATGATTTCCATCTTAATATTTGCAAGAACATGTCGAAAAAAAAACACATTTCCAATGAATATTTTGTCTATTGCCCATTGATAAATTGGTTGCAAAGCGCTGCTGTTGAGTATGAGGTCCTGGGTACGATTCTCAGGTCAACCCGGACCCCCGACTCATGGTACTAGAACGAACCGTAGGGTTTTAGTCGGTAGGAGTCCGACATAATCCTCCGTTCTTCCCAGACGGAGGGTATCCATAAGAATTTCCTCACGAAAAAAAAAAAACAGGCAAAGTATGATTTGGTTTTCCATCAGAGATTTCTCAGAAGCATAAAGTCTGGTTTTGGGCCCGGCTTGTCAATGGCTAGCTGGCTACTACATGGGACTTAAACTTAACTGGCGAAATATGGGTGTTCTATAGGTATACCGCCCTGGTGATCCTTCTCCTGGGTGTTGTGGCGCAGTCTGGCGTGATGTTATGTGTCATGTTATTTCTAGAGTGCGCGCAAGATAAGTCTGCGCGCGACGTTTGACTTCAAGATGATATCCCTGCTAACACTTTTAATCACTTTCGGCATAATGATGGCAATTATTTACTTTAGAAAACACAGAGCACAACACACTCTCTTGACACCTGAAATAAACGTCCAGATGGCGGCAAACGCCAGTTTTTGATTTCAGCCGCGCGCAGACTTATTTTGCGGTCTAGGCGCCAGCTTTTTAGACTATATAAATATTTGGCTACGTAGTCAAAAGTGTACAGTTATAAATATTTACATAAAGTAGTATGAAATATATGCTAGTGTAATTTAAATTTATATGTGACGTCCTTTTCCAACAAGACTTAGATCTTTTATAGCACTTCCTGTTACATAGATCTATAAATATACGAATGGGCATGAAAAACAAATAAAGGTGTTCAAGTTTTTTTTTCATGGACAATTTTCTTAAGTAGATACAGTGACTAACTGATTTACTAGGTGGAGCGACGATCTTCGAAGGGTCGATAGTAAATATAAAAGAAATAACCAAACAAACGATGAAGGCGCCCCTAGGCGGTCGGCGTAGCCTTAACAGAAAGCAAAAAAGTTGCCTAAATTACGATAATTCCTTTGCAGCGAACCTGTTCACTAAATCTATATAAAATTCAAAGTCCTGACTGACTGATACATCAACGCACAGCCTAAACCGCTGATCCTAGAGACATGAAATTGGGAGGGTGTGTTCTTTGTGAAGAGTAGGTATCCACTAAGAAAGGGTTTTCTAAATTCCACCCCTAAGAGGGTGAATGGGGGGAGGGTTAAATTTCACGCGGACGAAATCGCGGACAGAAGCTAGTTCAATATAAAATTCTTTCAGAGCAAGAAAAGAGCCTCTACACATACAACGAAGGAACACAGTTTTTATGTTTTTATATTTTTCATATTGTTTATGAACACTGTTTATTAAAATAAATATTATATACAAATATTAATATAATATTAAAATAAAATAAACTCAACAAATTTGAACTAGAAGGACAATAATCAAAAACCTAAGGCCATAAAGGATGTAACCCATCCAGGTTTAGTTCTCCGTGTACTTGGCAGCAATATCGGTGTGGCAATAAGGATATAGACCTGTTTTATGCGAGGCCATTTTTATACTATGGTCAAGTCCATCAGAGGTCTGCGCGCGTAGGGTTAAGAAAATATAGATAAAGAAAGTTCGATGTAGGTCGGTATACGTGTCATTTTAGAAATATTGCTTACTTGCGAAAGCAAAATGGTAAAATATGTGGGTTGATTTTTATAGGGTTGAAAAATGTTGAGTTTTCTAAAGGTTTAGGTGTGCTACACTCGAGCGACACGCGCCAATGGCAGAAGCAGCCGAGCATTAAAGATGGCGACTGATATGAGCATTTGCTCGATGTGAATATTCGCATCGAGAATTTGTTCGTTGTGAGCAAATGCTCATTAATACATATATGCTTGACTGTGCGCCATCCCCAGCATTAGTAGTAAAAATGGCGCAGTGCTCGTGCTAGCGCCTGACTTGTAATGTAACATTCAAAGGGATTCGTCAAAAAACCGACAGACGGGTGGAACGCGCTCGTGTGCTCGGCGCTCGTCATTGAGCTGCTCGGCTCGCTGTACTGACATGCCGAATATTCGACTTGTAACGTGCAAATACGTAAAAATACCTATAAATACGTGTTAATTAATCAGCTTCTGACACTACTCCACACAAGTTTAAACGTGATCAAAAAATTGCCTACTAAAATAACGTCAATTTACGTCAGGCGCTGATTAATTTGACAGGACTAAAATAAAATTTATCTTCTGTCCTTTTCTTAATGAAATAGAAAGAAAAATATGCACTGAATTTTAATTTAGTTCAGTTTGTGAACAAGGGAATCGACACCAATGTCAATACAAAACACCAAAAATTTAATAATTAAAAACTAGCTTTTGCCTGCGGCTTCACCCGCGTTGATGTCGGTAAATATCCCACGAGAACGTACTACTGCAATTAAAAGTATGTCAATCCAGGTTATAAACTGTCTGTGTGTCAATTTCATATAAATCGGTTCAGCCGTTTTTGCGACAATCCGGAACATACATCCTGTCTGGATGTAACAGACAAACGGACATTTTTTTTTATTTTTTTGGCATCAGTCTCTTTTCCACACCTCGTAGCATTTACTTTCTTTCAAACATATTTTATGTACAGTTTTTATTTCGACACTATTTAATTATATATATAGATAGATTATAGCCGCTCGCTTTTTGCTCATAGGAAATTATCTTTGCCAGAAGCAAGCGAACGAATAAATAATCACACTAATATTATAAAGGCGAAAGTTTGTGAGTGTGTGTGTGTGTTTATATGTAGGGCGGGGCGCAGCTAGTATATTATAAGAATCTCAACTTCGGCTAACTAAGTTATTACTTCGTTATATGATATTTTCTCTGAAGCATGTGTGAGATTATTTCAACTTAAATTATAATAAAGATAAATCTGAGTTGGCTTAATTTTAAGTTAAAACACCCAAGACATCGAGGCATCAACATCAGACACTTTAAGTCTAAGCTGTAAAATAAACTTATCTACCATCCTTCAATACACTCTCGTACATTATGCATGGAAATCCAATACACGTCATTTTCACTGCGTGGAGTTTATGCTAAAACCTAGACGCGGCACACATGCTAAATAAACTTGATATAAAGCAAAGTCACTTTTCGTGTACGTGTGTTTATTTCTTTAAAACTCCAGAATGAATTGTATTGCGGTTTTCGCCTTCATTTAGGACATTTATTCCAAAACTCCGGAAGGTTTATGTGTATTATATATAATACTAGCTTCCGCACGCGGCTTCTCCCGCGAGGTATCTCAATAAAAACTATTGTATTTCCTTCCCCGGGATGCAATCTATCTATCTGCCAAATATTATCGAAATCCGTTCATTGGTTTAGGCGTGAAAGGGTAACATACGGACAGACAGACAGTTACTTTCGAATTTATACGTCCGACCCGCACTGGAGCCACGTGGTGGATTATGGCCCACTCCCTTTCACATAGAGGAGGCCAGTGTCCCAGCTGTGGGAACATTATAGGCTGATATGCTATTTAACTTAAGGTGGCACACTTTCACTATTTGACAATATATATAAATATAAATAAAAAAAATATAACTAAATAAATAATATAAAATAAATAATAGTAAATAAAATATAATGAATATTCGGGAGGGTAATTAACATAATATCACGAAATCAGTAGTTTAAATCCATGCAAAGCAAGGGCGAGTCACTAGTGTTAAATAAACTTGACTTCAAAATATTGTTAGTAAACATTTTATTAGTACTTTTACTGCTAGCAAAATCGAGCTATTCGAACTATTGTCTGAATAAAATGCTAACGAATAGACGGGTTGTTGAACTAAGCTTTACCTAATATTTTAGTTAAATATATTTGGGACTTTATTTTATTTCAGTGTTGTCATTTATTTATTTTATTTGTGTTAACATAAATAGGAGATCGTAATAATACGACAACATTCAATTTGTCCATCTCACATAATACCTACTTACGTGGTTTTATATATCGTGTACTTACAGAGTAAGTACTTCTATAATTATTAATGTAATGTTGAATCAACAAATATAGACCAAAATGGAGGACCTTAGGACGACGGTTAATCTCTAAATGGGCTAAAAAAGAGGCTGGTATTTTTGTTAAACAACAGCTTTTTCTTTTCAGGATGGGAAATCATCAAATGATCTCCCGCTCTGGGTGGAGCGGAAGGGAGTGTCAGACTCTTACTGACTGAAACCCACCCGTGTTCCTTCCTTAGCTCTTTATGTTCCGGGCCAGCGGTAACCCTTTCGGACAATCCCGCTGACCCGGCAGGCTTCGGCCCTAACGAGCCCCTTCAATTTGATGCTGACATCTCTTTGAGGCGCGCGTGGAAAATGTACGCGCCGTCCGACAAGGGCCTGGTTCTGACCGAACGGTGAGCTACCCATTCCTCTCCGCCCGCAGGCCCGCGCCTACGGTGGCCGAGAGTCGTCTCACGGCTCCCGACGCCCGGAGCATCTCCCGCAGCGGCTGGGACGGGAGGCTCTCTCCCTCAGCCATCCCGCCGCCTCCTTCGCTAGCATGACTGCTTCGCAGAAGGAGGCGACTGCCTCCCACTCCCTCTCGCCCCGGACCATGGCTTGAACCAGGGCCGGACGCGCGAGGTCGCCGCCGCTGCCGATCGCCTCTACGAGGACACGGCGGTGCTCCGCCCAAGCGGGGCAGACGTCCACTGTGTATTCTGGGCGGTCCTGGCGATGGTGACACCCGGGCGTTTCCTCCCGCCTGATGATGTACAGGAACCTCTCGAAACATCCGTGTCCGGTGAAGACCTGCTTCAGGCGATAGGTGAGGGCGCCATGACATCTCTCTAGCCACTCCTCAAAGAGGGGTCTGCACTTATGTTGTCAATTATGAGATAAAGCTTTTTTTTTTGCTTACAACCGCTTTATCTCAAAATTATGCTTGTTACTTTTCACACCAGACTTAATAGTCTTAAGCTATCCTATCAAAATTAGGAAAACGGTTTCATTTATAATATTTTTAGCCACCGAATTTATTTCTGACTTTCACCATTGTGTTAATGAGTTTTCTCGAACAATCCGCTTGGATGAGTCCTTTGTCTTTGTTTTAATTATGAAAAAAATACTAAATGAGTAGACGTTTTTAGGAGAGTAACATTTTATGTTTCATGAACAGTTTTCTTGGTTATAATGCGAATTCGTACATTGTATTCAACATGGAATTCCTTAACAACTGATAGAAGCAGTAAGAAATATGATAATTAAGTTTGCGAATAAAAAAATACATTTTTTTTGCCTTCTGAGGCGTCACGGCAGACCCCGTAGAAGATGGCAGGACGTGCTGGAGAAAACAAACGACCAGTGGTCTACTTCAGCCCTGGTTTGAAAGAACTGGAAGTCATGGGGAGAACGCATGACGTTTGACGGTATGGTTGGCGCAGTGGTTAAGCGATTGACTGCTGCCCTGCGTGTCGCGGGTTCGATTCCCACACGGAACAAATATTTGTATGACCTACAAGTAGTTCTTCCGGGTCTGGCTGTTTGTGTATGTGACTTTATATATTTGTAAACGCACCCACAATACAGAAAAAAATCCTAGTGTGGGGGAGCAACGTAAAAAAAAAATTCAAGGGATGATGATGATGCAGGCTAACAGGCATTAACAGTAATAAATAATAAAATAGTTTATTGTCACAAAAAATGTATACATTAGTGTACACTGTGTAACATGAAGCTAATTGACGCTGCAGTAGTTTGTATACAGATATTGTGAGCCCTGCCTCTCAAACTAGGATAACCTGTATCTTAAGAGACAGTGTTCAGTAAGTTCGCGACATTTATAAGTAAAACGAACCCTTCAGTAGATTCGATTTTTTATATGAATCAATGATCAACCAGTTTATAAAATTGAGTCTTTTAACACTTAAACATAGCCAGTGGAACCTAACAGATTTTCCACCCGTAGCAGCCAGCCGAAAATTAGCGGCGTTTTATCATTATAATTTATGACAAGTTCAGGTCGTAAATCTTATGGAAACATCGGAGCTAGTCTCTTCAGCGCTGAAAATTTTCAAATTAATTTAAATTTCATTGAAAAGAGACAAATATTTTCATGAATCATTTATAATTTATTTGGTAACGTAAAAAATTGGTCTCTGCCTTTTTTCACTCTCTTTATCATGGGGTGATCTAATGAATATCAGATCATTGGCTTCAGTTTTCATTTGGCACTTCTAAGACTTCAGTTCTGCTTAATGTTTTTTTTTTTTATTATTTACAGGTTCGATACCTATACCTATGGAGGGCAATGGTAGCCCAGTGGTATTGGCCTTGACTTACGAGTTGTAAGTCGCGGGTTTGAACCCAGACGAGCACTTTATGTGCTTATTGTCATCACCACTGCTTTCTCTGCAAAACGGTGAAGGAAAACATCGTGAGGAAACCGGTATATCTCCTAGAAACAAAAAATTCAAAGGCATGTGGTACCCACCAACTGGGCCCGCGGCCGCGTGGTGGATTAAAGCCCACTTCCTCTCACAGAGAGAAAATCTGTGTCCCAACAGTGGGCACGCTAAAAGCTTAATATGAGATACCTATAAAATTTTCAAATACTACTTCCCTTTACTTTGGGGTTTCTCTGACTCTGACTGTTGACATATTGCGTTCAATGTTTCTAAATGAATTAGACATAGACAACAATTCTTCAAAGAATTTCATATTGCATTTATTATCTAAATAATCTGCGGTATGTCACTGCATGACCTCGAAAATGGATTGTCTTAGACAAGGTCACAAGAAAACGTACGGTAATAATAAATTCTAAGCTCGTCCACGCCGGGAGCAGTACCTACCAACCAACTGCCATGTAACCACATTTTTGTATGTAGTCTTGTTTTTTCTACGTCCATTTTAACACTTAAACATTGTTAGGGTTCAGTTAACGTAAAATATAGACGTGGATTTTTGAGTGGAGCTGCAACTTTTTGCAGCGATGCTACTAAATGCATCGAAGAAATTGACTTTCTAACCGACTTCAACAAAAGGAGGAGGTTCTCAATTGGGTTGTATTTTTTTAATGTTTGTTACCTCAGTACGCCATCATTCATAAACCGATTTGGAACATTCTTTTTTTATTTAAAAGGATATACTTCCAGATTGGTCCCATTTTTATCAAAATCCAGTTCTTATAATGGGATCCATGAGGAATTGAGGGAACTCCTCAAATATTATAGGCACACCTATAACAATTTGGGTATTTTTTATAGTAACACGTGCGTGCATTTGCTCTCAGAAACCACCATTTGGTGAAGTGGAACTGATGAAGAAGACCACAGATGGCTAACGGAACTACTCAATAATAAGTATTTCACGGGTTGCGATTCGATTACTTTAATATGGTTGCTAAGCAATTTACGCTTGTCACAATGCTAATGGTGAAATGGGGCTGAAGGTGGAATAATAGGAGAACTCCTCAAAAATGAACGTCTCTGCATCGGTAAAAGCTATATTTTGTCACTTAAAAGCGAGAAATAAAAACTTTATAACAAAAAAAACTGACTTCCAAAAAAACACTAATGAAAAATAACTTTAATTTCGGAAGTCGGTGGCAAAAACTAAAATACAGATCCAAAGACACCGACTTCCGAAATTCAGCGTAAACTTAAACGCTTGTTGATTTTTTTCCTCACACTTAAACAGTGGACTTCAAACAATAAACCAAAACAATGCCACAAGTAACAGGAAGTTTAAATCGAATAGAAACTTCATCAACACTACACGCTAACGTACAGGATTGCGGTGTTAACAGCTGGAACGTTTTCCTTCTAAAAGAATTATCACTCTAGTCAACGACGTGATTTTCGAATTTACGACTCAACAACAATGAAATGTTTGGGAAGTTGTTCGCTTGCACTTTTGGTTGCGAGAATTTTGGGATTTTTGATGAATGGATTTTTTTATAATTATTTCTGGGCTTACTGCTACTATTATATAATTGTTTTTGGGAATAATATACTTAGGGGATAATACTTTCTCGTAGTATTCCCCAGACCAGGCAAAGACAGTGATAATATTGTTGGCAGAACGCTTGACGTGTGCGAATTTTATTTATTTCGTAATGTAACCTTTACTGCATCGTTAAATGGTGAGTCATTCTCCGGTTAACGTCCCCTAAACTTTTTATTTCAGCTCGAATGTCGGATCAAAAATGTCTGACATGGAATGGTGAGAAAATAAATCTAGAGTGAGAGTGATATTGTGTCGAGTTCTAAGTACGAATAACTTTCGGAATTGCTTTTATTTACGGGGGAAAGAAATGGGAAGAGTGAGAGAAAATGTGTCGAGGTCATGCGATGACTCGTGTTGAAATAAGTTTTTTTTTAGACTCACAACCTTGCTGCTCTACGAAGTTTTATTAAACCTAATAGACTTCTGGAAAATCTCCAGAATTTGCTTTGTTTTAAAAGTTGTGTTGTGTTGTGCTGTTAGTTTTATTTTTTTGGTTTATTTCTGCTGACTACAAATTACGTAACGTTTCCAACCATTTTTTTTTTGTTTATTTGGGCAAAAATAATATGTTCCTCTTGGAAATTATATATTTTTTTTAGGTAATCCTGCTCGTAACTTTGTTTATGACTACATGACTTTCACTTTTAAGTGACCATAGAGAATTACCATGATAGATTTTAACATTTATATCTATATAAATAAAACAAAATCGGTTTAAGTACACCATTTATAACTCAAGAACGGCTGGACCGATTTTTATGATCTTTCATCTTTCATTTGTTGGATTTGTCTCCGTCCCGAATAGCAGAACAACTATTAAGACATGAGAAAAATTACGAATAAAAAATTATGAAGATGTTTCATTTTCTCATACATTGATTCTGAGGCGGTACGAAGTTCACCAGGGCAGCTAATAGAATTATAATTGTTTTTTTATCAAATCTATTCAAAAAGAGCTAGTGTATTACTCGTAAACAGGGTCTAAAATAGCTTTTTAATCCCTAGGGACTAAAAATGATTTGAATGTAGAATGTGTATATTTTTAGTAAAAGTTACAATCACCAAAGAGATCAATTACGAACATTGTATGAACAAGTAAAGGCGGATACATGCCTCACCACGAATACGAACGTCCACACATTGCGAATCATGCGATGAGTGCCGTGCGCTTCACACACTTCGCAATGTCTGTATCCACCTTTACAGGCTGTATGATAAAGTAAAATGAGCGCTAGCCAAATTAAAAAAAAAAAGGTTGTGATAAAATAATAAACGCGCGAAAAGCATTCAGCCTTCGTTCGTAATTGTTTACTTAAATTAGGATGTTACTTAGTTTAAAAAAAAGAGTATGTCATCCTCAAGTAGTTATAATTAAATAAATAAACGCGCGTATTCTTATTCATAAGTTGCACTTACTTATTTTTCATAGAGGGTGATAAAAAGTAGAGTGTCCACCTTGGGAGCACTTTGAATCCCTTGCTGCGCTCAGGATTCTACTTTAGAACCCCTCGCTACGGTCGGGATTCTAGGCTAGAATCGTTCGCTCCGCTCTGGATTCAAAGAAACACTCTCGCCTTCAAAATAGTTGCTTGCTCCTTTGGCAAACAATCTACTATTTCTTCATTCAGCTGTCAAAACATTACATTATTTAGGTATTCTCCATAAACAAATACTTCTATTTATTCTCAGTTAAGTTTTCCGTTGACTGCACATTTGTAACATTGCCAAGAGGTTTTGGCTACTTCTAGAGGACACAATATTATTTACAATACTGAAAGTGAACGCTTAAGAAAAATGTACTTTGAACATTTCACCAAATATACGACGGTGAGGTTGTCCCAAAATAAATTGGAATGTTTGCAAGGCTAAGGCTTTTTATTTGAGCCTTCAGAGGTCTTTGATCTTTTTTTCTTGAGCGTGTATTTTTTACATGCGAAGATGCTTTGGTTTGGTTGAAATTGGTAATTATGAAACGCTTCTTGGAAAAATTGGTGATGAAAAATTAATGTAATATAGTTTTTTTTAACAACTGATAGAAATGAAAGCTTCATATATATATGAATTCATTTACGTATTACGTTAAGTAAAACTTTCTGCTTTCTGCTTTCCGCACACAGAATAACAAAATAAGTACCAAGTATAAGAAAATGGTCCTTTGATATGCATATTTATAACTGACACAGAGATATAGTAACACCAGATTTTCAATATTCATGTATATTTAAAACCCTCGCAAGCTCAGGCTTGATTACATTTACATAACCTCCTTAACCCGACGATAGATGGCGTTGTCGTCAAGTATACTACAAACTACCGCCCCTAAGATGCATCGAGCGCTAACCATTTACATCCTAGAGTGACACTCAATTAAGTGACTTGAGCATGAGAAATAGTTCCATCATTCATGATGGTATTACTAGCTACAGTTTAGTTTAAAAAATAATCTCAAATGGAACTTATATAGTTCACTTAAATATGAGAAACTTTGCAAAATATCTTAAGTAATAAACATAGTCGTTAGATCTATCAAGTACAGAAAGTCATCATCATATCTTCATTTCAGCCGAAAGAAGTCCAATGCTGGACATAGGCCTCCCCCAAGCACCTCCACATGGACCGGTTCTGTGCTTCTCGCATCCAACGGGTTCCTGCGGCCTTCACAAGGTCTTTGGTCTACCTTATGGGAGGCCTTCCAACGCTACGTCTTCCGGTACACAGTCGCCACTCTAGAACCTTTCGGCCCCATCGGTCGGTGTTCTGCGAGCAATCTGCCCTGCCCACTGCCACTTAAGTTTGACAATACTTCGGGCTATGTCGGTTACCTTGGTTCTCCTGCGGATCTCTTCATTTCTGATTCGATCACGCAGGGAAACTCCAAGCATAGCACTCTCCATTGCCCTTTGAATGACTTTTAGCCTCCTAATAAAACCCATTGTGAGCGACCACGTTTCAGTGCCACATGTAATCACTGTCAAAGACTTTCTTTTTGAGACACTGCGGTATGTGGGATGAGAAGATATTGCGTAGCTTCCCGTACGCTGCCCAGCCGAGTTGGATTCAACGATTGACCTCTTCCTCAAAGTTGGACCTACCTAACTGGACAGTTTGTCGGAGGTAAACATACTCGTCCACGACATACAGAAAGTAATGATTTATTTTATTGTTGGTTAGCCAAATACAACGTTCACTGATGAAGAATCTCTTATTTCTTTCGGTAACTTTATTATACAGAGTTATTGGTAAAACACTAACAACCTTCTAGGACTATGTAACTCACATCATAAACAACAGCTTTAGTTCTATGACTTTTTAAAAAAACATGATACAATTACCATAAACAAACCTTAAAGATTTCGTTGTTTTATCTAACCCCCGCTCTCCTCTGCTGCATTTTGTTTTAGACACGGCAGTTTGTTTACCACACTCGCTTTTTTTTGCTTCGCATTTAGACCGTTGGATATTTTAATTTTTGTATGAAAACCTGATGAATGAAAATCTGATGAACTAGTAAAAGTCATAGAACAAAAGTTTTACACATTTCCGGATGATAGCGATACGAACGAGTACTCGACACATAAGTTTCCTTTTGTTTTTGTATTTATTTGTATAGCTAGTTAGTTAGTCATTTAATACAGTATAAATAGTAAGGTGGAATCGATCAGGGTAAATTACGCTTACCGCGGTTGGTCTGTCGATAAGTGACCATCTTTACATACTGAGACTCCTCCGTGCCACGGAAAGCACGTTAAGCCGTTCGTCCCGGCTGTCTTTCGTGGATCTTTGACAGTCGTTATTACGGGTAGTCAGAAGCCCGAAAGCCTAATAACCAGCCTTACTTACCAAGTGGTATCGTATTATCCAGTAAATGGGTGGTGGAGGTCAGATAGGCAGTCGCTCTATGTAAAATATTGGTATTCAGCTGCATTCAGTTAGACTGGAAGCCGACCCCAACGTAGTTGGGAAAAGGCTAGGCAGATGATGAAATAGTAAGTTGTGTTAAATATAACAAGTGAAACTAAATAGAACGACTCCAAAAAGATTTGTGAAGATTGATCTATAGCAATATTCTACCACAATCGATGGCATTCTGTTGGTTACTCATTTCATGTAAGACGCACGTATCAAGCAACTTGGCAACGTTACCATATGAAATTTCATTTACCAAAACGTAATAGGGCACTGAGAGAGTGAAGAAAAAGTATTGGAGAAGGCATTTATACAAGACTAGCTGCGCTCCGCGGTTTCACTCGTGTAAATGTCGATCCCGTGGGAATATCGGGATAAAAAGTAGCCTATATGTTAATCCAGGATGTCAGCTACCTCCATACAAAATTTTATCAAAATTGGTCCAGCCGTTTGAGCGTGAAGAAGTAACAAACATATAAACACACACACACACACAAACTTTCGCCTTTATAATATTAGTGTGATAAATGCAAATAAAACTCTTTAACTCCCTTTAAAACGATACTCCACCTCCTGTTCTACCCTCTGTGCTCTAAAACCTGCAGCCAATGTGACCTCTGCGCTGCCACCGATAACGCCGTGGAAGTGACGAAGTTTCAGGCTTACAAAATTCGAATAACTGCCGTGACAGCGGCAGCGCCACGAAAAAGAAGAAGGGCTGTTTAAATACACTAGAAACTGATTCCAATTCTGATTGAGTTTTAATTTTTTTTACCGTCCACTTCTAGGTTTTAGTTGCATATTTACAGGTCACATTTGAGTTTCAATTTCGAATTTGCGTGATAATTTGCATCTAGACTACACCTAAAATCAATCTAGCAATCATAATCTACTATTACCTCATCCGCCGCTTCTATCCTCTTAAGCCCAGCTTATAATAACAGCGGGATAACCCTGGTAATACACAACATGTCATGTTACTCTCATTGATGTGTGTTCGCTACGCGCTAGATATGATGATGCGGAAATCATAATACGCAGGAAATTGGTAAGCTTATGGCAGAAAGATGGTTTGATGTTATTTTCTAGTCAAAATCGAAAGACATTTTTATACCTAGCTAGGTACTGTTAAAAATTGACACTCATTTACTGCACAGCCTGTAGCGGTTAAAATACGGATTAGCTAGCGAAAGGTGAAAGGTGAGATTTACCTCACCGTTGCACTGTTTGTTCTTTGTATGTATATAAATATACAAAAGTGAAGTGTATGTTTGTAATGTCAAAATAAGAGCTTTTTACTAAATGTATGTACGGTACATATAACTTTTTCTTGTCTGTCTGTCCGGTCTGTTTATTCCAGCTAATCTCCGAAACTGCTGGGCCGATTTTCACGGGACTTTAGAATGTTTCTTATTTTAGAATAACAAAGAAAAAGGTATTAATGTCACGCAAACGAAGTCGTGGGCAGCAGCTAGTACTTTCATAAAAATATCATTGTAGCGGTATTCACAACGCCACATGCGAACAACGCGTCATACTGACGTCACTCAAAATCCTGCATCTCGCAAGCAGAGTTTCCTGCGCAACTAGCATACACAGAACATCCCGACATCAATTGTCGGGCAGTTGCCCGTCAGACACAGCACGCGTCTGGTCGGAGGATCCTCCCTTTTCATAGAGTATAACTTATACTCTAAATAATAATAATAAACGACACATGTACTTTACACCCTGTTCCTCATACCTCTATACCATAAACGAAGCCCCCAAGTTTTAGCAACATGTAAGTAAAATAGGTCTCATATTTTATCAGCAGAGCACTGAAGCAGCTGAACTGAGTCACGTAATATTATCCCTCCGTGTAGGTTCTCATTTACATAAAGTTTCACTGGGAACTCTCTCAAAGTTGCCTCATACAGTATGGAGGCTATATCTTTAATTTAATTACCGTCTCTGATTGTAACCCGTTTCAAATTGTTTCTGTAAGACATTTCAACAATCTTGGCGTGATATGACAGTCTAATGGATTGGAGTTGCGATAAAAGAAAGAAATATTTCTTTTTTTTTAAATCATTTTGTATTGCTCAACTTATGGAAAGTTTTAACGAATTTGGACTACAGCTATGGGATATGATGATAATGTAAACATTGATATTTATAAGGGTGGCAGGAACATTGACGCGCATACTTTAACCACGATTTCAGAACATATTTTTTTGGGGTTCCGTACCTCTAACAGGAAAACGGAACCCTTATAAGATCTTCGTTCTTCCTCTGTCTGTCTGTCGGTCAAGACCCTTTTTCTCAGGAACGCATAGAGTTATCAAGTTGAAATTAATATCAAATACTCAGAGCTGCAATTTCTTGAAGCAGTGAAAACAGAAAACTTCTAAGTCAACGCAATAAAAAAATACGGGCGTTAATGTTCTGGAATCAAAACCTATAGGGTACTTGCCGTTGACCTAGAATCATGAAATTTGGCAAGAAGCAATGTCATGTTGTACAAGTAAAGGAAAGAATCTTAAAACCGTAAATTTGGAGTTACAATACAAGAAAAAAAATGCATGATAAACTATTTATATACCTACAAATTGTGTGCGAGTCCAACTTGACCGGTTTTTTTTTTTAAAGAATAGAATAAAATAGAATTTTTCTTTATTTGAGTGACCAAGACTCAAACAAGAATGTTAGTAAAACCGACAAAAAATTTCGAAGCAAGGGTTCAGAAACATGTACTGAATCCGTTGGTAACAGTTTGCGCGATGTCCCTATCAGCCTGTATAAAAATGTACACGCACCATAGGTAGGAAGAACTTGCGAATTTATGGTACTCAGTCATTGATTATAGTCCGCGCGGAACTAGTTGGCCGCGCCTTAGGTATGTGAGCGGTGGCACGGAGGGGCGGGGGCGCTTTGCCATTACTCAGTACGTGCGTTGCGAACACTATACAACCCCGGCGCCTTCACCCCCGTCCCCACCCTAGGCGCGGCCAACTAGTTCCGCGCGTACTATAGTAAAATCATTATTAAATTATAAAGTATCGGCAAGAAATTACTGTATGGCTTAGTACATTCTAGTAACGTTATAAATTATCTCTTATCTCATTTCTTGCTCGAGCTCTGTAAAAATTACTCAGTGGTGAAAAATCATACGTCACCGTTGGCACCTCAAATTTCAGATCTCAAATCGTTTATTGCAATCCATAATGTGCAGACGCCAGCACATCAAGCTACCCTAAACTGTCAAATTTTTCCAATCAACTTTGAACCTAATGCTTTAGCGATATAGTTGAAAATCTATTAAAGAAATTTGACAGATTGTAGTAGCTTGATGTGCTGGCGTCTGTACAATTACAGGTGGTAAATAAAAAAATAATAGAAACAATTATGGACCCTGTCGGGCACAGCAAATTTTTAAATAAGTAGTGAGAGAGAAAGAGCGCTTTATTAATGTTCCTAGCTACTAAGATAGCATTATTTTATATCTTGTTATTATCTATGTATTTATATTTCCATCCATTCACTTATTCCATTAATATTTTATATGCAGGTCTATACCTATATTCATTTGTTATTTATTTAACTATTTTTAATATTGCTTATTTCTTTACTCGCTTAAAAATTATTAATTTTTAACCAGTTACCTATTCCAGACGTCCCTAAAAGCTATTATCGCGCCAATGGCAACAATCCTACACAATATTTTCTCTTTTGTAATTATATTGAAATACATAATTGGGTAGATAGCTTTAAGCAAACTCATTATCTTAAATCAGTAAGCTGCATAATTGTGTAGGTCGAATCTCAAAGCGCAGACGTCACTGTAGAACAAGTTAGTATAAACAAACTGTCACACAAGTTCAAGTCACTTTACTTAAGTCAGCTCACATTTCCCACCCGTTTGGAAGTTCAAATAATTATGTTAGAACAAATTGAAGTTATTTTATCTAGGTATAGCTTCTGCCTGCGACTTCGTCCGCGTGAAATTTCATGTTACTCCGACCCACCCCGTCGCATCGCATCGCCTGCCCGCGCTATTACTTCATTTTTGCTTAGAGTTCTTTCTGACTTTTTTTCTTTTTGCTCGGCTCATAAAGGAAATAGATATAAAAAATGTTACGTAAAGTCAAGGTCAAATCATTTATTTCAAATAGGCACATTAAAGGCACTTTTGAACGTCAAAACTTACAGTAAAATTGAATTGATTCTAGTCGCCCCTTCCAAAAGGTAGTGTTCGTATGGAGAAGAATGGGCAAGAAACTCCACCGTTACTCTTTTAAAATGTTAAAACATTTTAAAAGAGTAACGGTGGAGTTTCAAGGTTGTGTATACATAATATAATTATATGTGAAGACGATGCACCTAAATAAAAATAGTCTACCGCAAAAAAGTAAAAATAATTAAAAATGAAGCAATTACAGGTAAATTAATTATGTGATAGTTACATGGTGCTCAGATATTTACAAATATTGTAAAAGTAGATGATTTTTCTAGAATTTTAACAAGTGTGTGAGTTACTGTAGTCACAGATTGTAAAAATCAATGTCATTAAAATTTAAAAAAATATAAATTAAATTAGGAACCAGTTTGATTTTGTCTAAACTCTAGATTGACATATGTTATGTACATACTTACGTTATATAAAAGTACCGTCTTTTATTCATTTTTTCTGGTATAGTTGGCATTCCGCCGATGCTAAAGTACCGTTTAAAAATAATTTGAAAATTTAGCTGTTTTAGTGATTGTGGTGGGCGTCTTAAGAGGCCCGTATTCTTGATTAAATGTTGATTGTATATTTTTTAGGATGTTTTTTATCATTCTTCAGTATTTTTTATGTGTGATACTGTACTGTATCAAATATGAACACGTTTTTTTTTTAATGATTACTCGAAATTGACACAATTTAAATCATGAAGCTTAGAATAATGGTTAATGAAAACGCTGTACAGATACTTAAGAATTTTTTTACGTCACACGGATACGACGTAAACTTTTTGAAGGCCTGATATGATGGATAAAGACGCTATTTATAGCCTATAAATTACCTATATCGCACACCGGGTGTAACACCGTCATAAGTAACAAAATACGTTTTTTTCAGGAGATCGATTTAAAAGTTGTTGTTTTATTACAGTGAAATCTATTAACAATATATATTATATAATATATCGATGACCGAAATATTGTTTAAACTCTATATTTTAAAATTAAGGTTGTTTTAGAAATAACAATATTAAATAAGTGGCACCTTTTCTCGCACTAGGGTTCACAAAAAAAAACCCGCTAAAACCACAACGACATTTACGCCCTCAGTTGTTCATTTTAGGAGTTACATTTATGATATTGCTGCACCGGATGTAGACGTATGTTTGACATCATTCGTGATCAATAACTCATTTTAGCAATTTTAGCATTTACGACTTTATTGCACCCGGTGTGCGATATATTATTATTATGTGCTAGTAAATAAATATAATTTAATTCATGATTCTTATAAATCCCTTTAGTCCATCACTTGCCTGTTAACCCCGGTTTAGAGCGGTTCTGCACTAAATCCGATCTGAATCCGAGAAATGGCGGTCCGAACATGACCAAATAGGACTATGGTTATTAAATCCGAACTCTATTCGTCCGAAGTCGGATCTTTCATTCGGATTCGGATCGGATGTAGTGCGAAACCGCTCTTACAGTGAAGTAAAACAGTGTTCGCTAATACGAAAAATCCCGCGGGATTCGATCCCGGGATAAAGCGTCTGAACTTGTTTATATTTATCTTGTCACATGTCACATTCTTGTGCAGAAGCAGGCGTTATTCAATTTTGTTAGGAGAGGAACAGGTTTAACTAGGAGCGAATATAAAAAGATTTAGAAAGCGAGCAGGTGACATTCATAAAACTGTAGATACTCTTCCTAGTACATACGAGTCCAGTAGACACCATGCCAAGTTACATTTATGTAGTTTAGCGCGAAGTTGGTTTCTTGACAGTTTATTCCATAACTTGCTGTTGCCCGCGACTTCCTCTGTGATCCAGGATAAAAAGTAGCCTATATCCTTTTTCAGCTCTTGGTCTACCCATGTGCCAAATTTCATCCAAATCGGTTCAGCCGTTTGAGGGTGAAAGCGTAACGAATGAACAACGAAACTCACTCTCGCATTTATAATATAAGGTTAGGATTTAAAAATAGTGGAAATGATAAGAAGTCTTAGTCGTTTTGTTGTTTATTTGTTAGTTAGTTTATGTCACCTAAACTCTCTATTTTCTATTCGCTTACAGTACGACCTTGTGCAATACCGTTTGATACGAACTTCGTCTACATGTTCATTCACTACAAACTATTTGCACTTTTCCACGCGTCGATCCAATTTAACCTCACGAGATATCGCGATAGGTTTAGAAGTTGTATTTTTTTAGGGAGTTTTCCCAATTTTGTGAGGGCTTCCAGTCTAACCGGATCCAGCTGAATACCAGTAGTATTTTACATGGAGCGACTGCCTATTTGACCTCCACAACCCAGTTACTGGGTAATACGATACCCCTTGGTAAGACTGGCTGCCAGACTGTCGGGCTTCTGTCGATCCGTAACGACTGTCAATGATCCACAAATGACAGTCGGGACCAAAGATTTAATGTGCTTTCCGAGCCACGGAGGAGTTTTGGTATGTAACGATGGTTACCTATCCACGGACCAACCACGGCAAACGTAGCTCAATCGACCCGTGCGGCCGTTAGCACTTCGCCACCACTTCGCCACCACTGCTCCTTTATGGACCAGTTACATCGTGTATGGACTGCCACTGCAATACAAATTCTGTCGCATTTTGGTTCTACTCATTGGTGATTTGAGTTTGTAGCAAGTTACTTTTAAGTATCGTTGTAGACGATGGGCCTAGTCTTTTCTTTCATATTTGGGATCGGACATCCACAGAAGGCATATTATACATATATATAAGAATTTCCCGCCATTTCGCCGTGGCTAACATATACAGAGTCCAATCTAAAGAGGTTTTACACACAGTGGCGCGGACATCATCAACATTTGTTATTTCTTTAAAAATATATATAAAAGTCAAAAGTCAAATTATTTATTTCAAATAGGCACATTAAAGGCACTTTTGAACGTCAAAACTTACAGTAAAATTGAATTGATTCTAGTCGCCCCTTCCAAAAGGTAGTTTTCGTATGGAGAATGGGCAAGAAACGCCCCCATATACATATGTATATAAATATTATGTCCTACACTATAATACACACTTCACTAATGTCTACGTCTCAAATTATCAGACGATAATAAAGTTCATTGCAAGGCGGCGCATCACGAGTCGTGTTGTAACGACAGCGGCAGCCAGTAAATAAAATGAACGAAGAAGAGATCATAACAGGCGTTGCACAGGAGGGGTTTCAGACAGGTCTTTTGAGAAGTAACGATGCCCCCTTCCATGTGCAGATGAGGTCACCACAGGGGTGGTTTAGGTAAAGTAAAAATCTCGCACTCCAGCCCGGTCTCATCCTCAAACTCCGCGCGCCCTTTGAAGGTTTTCCTACAAAACAAAAAATTTTATACCTAATGTCTATTCAAACGTAGGTTTCAAATTAATAAAATTTCAAGTTAAACAAATATCAATTTTATTTCAATGGCAATTAAGTTGATTTCAGAGTTATCAAACATTTTTATAACTTTTTCAATAGTGCTAGTCGCACTATTGAAAAAGTTATAAAAATGTTTGAAGTTGTAGCGTAAACTGAACTTTATTTTGTAGGATTTGAAGTTATTTTTCAATTAACTCATATTTGTTTACATTTTTGGCTAATAAATCGCGAATGTAGATTATATACATACATTACTAGTTGTCCTACAAGTAGATGTCATCAGACCTTTCCGACTGTACTCCTGCCTTGTTTTGTGTGCTTACCTGAAAAAAATAAAAGTTAGCATTGAATTATTCTGTTTGAAAGTATTTGTAATACCATATAAAACATTTTCACCTCTCCGATATTTATAAATAGGTAACAACGTTAAGACAAAGAGTTCACTCCAAACCCAAAGTTTTAATGACTTTGTTTAGAAATCACAAACAATTGGCTTCAATTAATAGTAATTCCTTCAGCTGAAGTTTATAGCCAATGTGATTAGATATTCAAACAGAGATTTGCGGAGTTTGGAGCTTCTACGCAGTATAAACTTTCAGGTATTATTCAAAATATATATTCTAATCGAATGTACCCACAAGTATTTTCTTACATCAGTCGCAAACTTTTATTTTTTAGTTCCTGAAAGCCTTGTTATGAAGAAGGTAATGTCTAACTAACTTACTATACAAATACATACAAAAACTATGAAAACCATGTTCCTGCGGCTTTCACAAGGTCGTCGGTCCACCTTGTGGGAGGCCTTCCAACGCTACGTCTTCCGGTACGCGGTCGCCACTCCAGAACCATTCGGCCCCATCGGCCATCTGTTCTGCGAGCAATGTGCCCTGCCCACTACCACTAATCTAGTTCTGTCTTTAATCTAGATCTTACTAACCAATATGCCTCATTGGTTATTCAAACCATCCTCAAAATAATCTCCTTGTAAACTGGAGTTATTGTACGTACATGTAAGCTCAAATAAGTTCCTCCTAAGCGTTAGGTCCCAAAGTGACTAAGGCCTTGATTTTATGTTCTCCAGTCACGGACTTAATAACTTTCCATCCGATAAGTTTGGTGTCGTGCTGAATGAACAATAAATTTGACCTTATTTGTTTGTTTAAAAATGTAGATTTAAGAATATGTCAAATTTATTATATTTTACATAATCAACCTGTAATGTTCCCACAGGCCTGCTCTCTTCGAGGGTAATAATCCACCACGTCCCAGTGCGAGTTGGTAGATGTCACATGTCTTCGAATTTTCGGTTCTAGGACGTGCCGGTTTCCTCACGATGTCTTATTTTACCGTTTTGAGATCAACGGTGATTATTTACACTTGCTTGACTTCGATCCTACGACCTACAACTCGTAACTCTGGTCCACCACTGCTCGGTGAAAAAAAAATCTGTAATAAAAAATCAGGCAGCTCCAATGTCCACAGAACCTACCCAATTTATCGAAATATCAACCAGGGCAAAGTAATAAGCATAACACTAAAAGTAATCCTTGAAAGATCAATAGAAATTAGCTCATCAGAACTTTAGCAGGCCAACAACGGATCTATCAGACCCCCGGGAATCATGGCGGTGAATTGGTCGCGTGTCCTCAAAATTGTTTTTTGTTACAACCAGACGCTTTTATTACCTTTGTTGTGACAGAGCAGAGGGTTGATACTCGATGAAGCACAATATTTTAGACGCGTGAGATTAAACATATTTGGGTTTTTTTTTGTCAATAGGTAATACCAGTCTCAATAGAACTGCAGAACCCAAGCAGCTTAGTTATCAGAAGAAATCAGTATTAAAATCCAGCCATAGTGCTAACTAATTATTATCCTTAACAATGGCCAACCCCAACTGTGCTAATCTCTTGAGATTTCACAAACCTCCCATTTTTCAGCGATTTGCTTTGACATAATTGTTAAAGGAAATTGCTGAAAACATGGTAGGTTATTTTTATGAGTCTTCATAACAGTAATGAGCTCCTTAGTATGAAAACAACATAACAAAGTATGGTTCCGATCAATATACTCCGATATTCGATGAAGACAGATCAGTTTCCTCGGAAAAAAATTCCTTTGTATGTCTTGAGAATAATAAATTATGAATTTCGTTCGTTGTTATTCAAATTCGAAATTCGCTGCTTG
This sequence comes from Luperina nickerlii, assembly GCA_963855955.1. NCBI lineage: Eukaryota > Metazoa > Arthropoda > Insecta > Lepidoptera > Noctuidae > Luperina > Luperina nickerlii. The sequence goes on along the minus strand of OY979667.1, from coordinate 4,791,716 downwards.
CCACTTAAATAAGTAAGTACGCATTGTTTGTGAATCGAGTGTACTTGTATTATGGTTAGGTTAGTAAGGAGTTAATTACCCAAAACTACGGGTTTTTTGTTGGTTTCAAACAGAAAGCCAACCCTCGTAATTAACAATGTTCAAAATATAGACTGAGGTCTGAGGGGCATTTCTCGAAATTCTAAGAACGTTGACATTTTGATCTCAGTCTCAATCTGTCAAAAATACTTATAATTTCCCTACATTTTCACAGGTCTTTGAAATTGATTGTCACTGAGATGAGATTGGCACTAGATTTTGACCGTTTTTAATTGCGAGGATTGGCCGTCGTCAGCCTGTGAACGGTCTTAAAATTACGCATTCCTAGGCGAGTCAAAATTTGGGCCGACTTATTGATAACTTCTCATAATACATACTGCCTTTTTTTTGAGGATGAGAATTCATCAAATGACCCCTCCCGCTCTGGGTGGAGCGGAAGGGAGTGTCAGACTCTTACTGACTAAAACCCACCCGTGTTCCTTCCTTAGCCCTTTATGTACCGGGCCAGCGATAACCTTTTCGGACAATCCTGCTGAAATACAAACTGCCTGAACAGTGAATCGAACCCCGCTAAGCTTGGAGCCTAAAAAGGCCACTTTGGCAGAATCATAAAAGGATAACATTATGAATCATAATATGGCAAAGACAGTCCGTGTTTTTCTATTTTTTTGCTGCACTACGTAGGTATAATCAAAGAGATTGGAATAGGATTTGTATTGGATAGATTGGATTGATAGCACAGATAAAAAAAAAAAAAACCGGCCAAGTGCGAGTCGGACTCGCGCACCGAGGGTTCCGTACAAACCTGCAAGGTTTACAAAGTTCGTTCATTACGACAATCGTGTCATAACTATGGTATTTTTATTGCAAAATGAAATTCATAACATTACAATGGGGAAAGATGGAGGAGCATAAATTTAAGACAAAGATCTCTTTGCTCTCTGTGCTGTAAGCTATTGCTTCTTACCAAATTTCGAGATTCTATGTCAACGGGAAGTGGTCTTTAGGTTTTAATTCCCTTGCGTGTAGTTGCGAGTTTCAAAATATGCGGTATCAATGGTTGTACTTTTGCGTTTTGCGTTTTTGCGTTGACTTAGAATTTTTTTTTTTTTTCACGGGTTAAAGGCAATTAGATCTAAGTATTTGATATGAATTTCAACTTGATAGCTCTACGCGTTCATGAGGAAAAAAGTAATAAGTTTATATTTATTAAAAAATAAATATATATTTTGTAATGTAACTAAAAATTTAAGGTTTTCGGAATTTTTCCTTTATGTGTGCTATAAAACGTTGCTTCAAGCCAAATTTCAAGATTCTAGGTCGACTGGAAGTACCCTTTAGGTTTTGATTCCCTTGCGAGTACTTGCGAGTTTCAAAATATGCAGCTTAAATTGCTGTTTCTTTTGATTGCGTTGACATAGAAGTTTGATTTTGTTACAGCTTAAAGGTATTATAGACCTGAGTATTTGGTAAGAATTTCAATTTAATACCTCTACGAGTTTATGAGGAAATGGGTAGAAAGTTTAAAATTATTAAAAAAAAAAATATTATGTGATGTAACTAAAAATTTATGGTTTTCGTAATTTTTCCTTTATCTATGCTATAAGACGTTGCTTCGTACCAAATTTCAAGATACTGAGTTCACGGGAAGCACCCTGTAGGTTTTGATTCCCTTGCAAGTGTCGAAAATTTGCGGCATAAACGGCTGTATCTTTTGATTGCGTTGGCTTAGAAGTTTGATTTTTTCACAGCTTCAAGGGACAGTAGACCTGAGTAATTGATATAAATTTCAGCTTCATACCTCCACGCGTTCCTGAGAAAAAGGGTCTTGACAGACGGACGGACGGACGGACAGACGGACAACAAAGTGATCCTATAAGGGTTCCGTTTTTTCCTTTTGAGGTACGGAACCCTAATAACAGAAAAAACCTTTACCAATGGGATTTGATTCGATTAACCTAACAGTTAACTGTCCATTATAATTCATAATGTTATCCTTTTATGATTCTGCCAAAGTGACCTTTTCAGGCCATCAGAACAATTTACAATTTCTTTGTTACATAGTTGGTTTTAAAGATGAAAAATAAAGGAAGCATCATTTCAAATACGTAAATAATAAACATACATTTCAAAGGTAAATAAGTATTATAAATAATAATTGAAACAGATTTTTCTTTATTCTCTGGATTTGTGGTAAAATAGGTTACGTCAGGTATTGAGGAAGATATACTGTTTTACAAATGTTCGAGGATTTGCTCGGAAATGTATAACAAACATTGTTCTGCTGGCAAATAAAACGTATTTGTTAAATAAACGAATGTTGTACCTACGCATGACTACGTATTTAAGGTGTGATAAGTTATAAAGATTAATATTTCCGATCTCATCTTTTCACGTTATATGTAACAATAAAAAAATAAAAAAAACAATGGCACTCCGGGAGTGCCGACAGAAGTGAAAACAAAATACAAACAGAATACTTTGCCATCACTCACTGACATATCGGATATACATTAAAACCGAGTACATCCCGAGGACAGCCGAACACATCAGAAGCGGTAAGTTTTTTAAATCGTCTTACATACAAAACACGAGCGGTGTCGCTTACGGTAACAGTGGCGCGAGTTCAATGGTTTATTTCAATCTCAAAAAATGCCCAACGCTTCTATAGAAGTTTTCACTTCAAAAATTAACCTACGGCACCAGTTTTATGCATAGTTTGATTAGACTGCAAAGTTTTATGACCTAATTTGAAAATTTTAATTTAATATTATCCATTTAATGTACGGTTTAGAGGAAACTTTGAGATTTATTTGTATCGAGAGAATTGTATACAATCGTGTATTCTCCAAAGAAAACTCTTAGCGGTAGTCCTCATATTTACTGTATATTAATTACAGAGTGAATACTGCAGTACTGATGAACCTATTCATGCTAAGACAATTTTCGCAATCTCAGTAGCTTAAGGCTACAACGACCGCCTAGTGGCGCTCTCATCATTTACGTTAAGTTATGCTCCACGAGATTATACGTTAATATTATATTAACGTATAATCTCGTGGAGAACAACTTAACGTGCTTATTTTCTATATTTTCATTCTAAAATAAAAGAAATAACCAAACAAACGATGAGGGCGCCACTGCACGGTTGGCGTTTGGTCGGCGCTCTCTTAAGGTAAAATAAGGTTATTCATGGTTTATAATTAAGAAAATCAATATGCCAGAGTCGCATAAGTTCGCATTCAATATCCTTAACATACTTCTTAGCATTAAGTACCTACCTAGTTATAAATAGTTCTGTGGTGTATCTAGTCAGTTCCGATAATAATATAATAATCCTATCATCAATGAATCTCTGCCCAGCCTTTTCCCAACTATATTGGGGTCGGCTTCCAGTCTTACCGGATGCAGCTGAATACCAATATTTTACCCGGACTCCACAACCCAGATACTGGGTAATACGATACCTCTTGGTAAGATTGGTTGTTGGATTTGTCTCCGCCGCGAATAGCAGAATAATTATTAACAAAGAAAAATATATATATCAGAATTTCTCATACATTTTGTATGGATCGGCTTTTTTTGATTCTGAAACGGTACGAAGTTCACCGGGTCAGCAAGTACATACAATATAATAGTAATTTCAAACTACTCAGCTTAGTTCCGAATAATTTCTCGTACAATGTCTCCGTAATCTCTGAATCTTGATACGGCGATGTTAGAAATTACAATTTAACTCTCTAATACTCCGCAAAGTAAGTTATTCGAAGGGTGCTAACGTCATTAGTTCATCCATTTTAGTGCAGATGGCATTCTTCTTCGTTAATAAGTTCGTTTATTCACAAAATGCTGTTTTTGCATAATAATTATGCAAAAACAGCATTTTGTGAATAAAAGAGAAACACTTTCAAACGTCAGTGAAATTCGTCTCTTCTTTGATGTAATTGAATAATGCGATAATTATGTTAAAGAAAAAACAAACAATAATAAAAAATGCCTGGAAAATTTAATCCTATCCGAAAGCAAGTTCTTTACTTGAAACTTGATATTCTGATTTGGTGCCACTATTACATTTTTCGTAGCACTTTGTAGTAAGAGAGAGCGTAGAGATGCGTAATTGTTCGTAGCAAGAATGAACTTCACCTTCTTACAGATGTCGCTACGAAACTTGTAGCTCGTAGCGCGCCGTTCCTTGTCGTGTTTTCATAGCGACGATCGCGAACGATGAGTTCTGCGCTCCAAATATACTAGGGTCGCATAAACAAACAGAAATTACAGCAAGACGTTTTCCGACACGTATTCGAACTTCTGTGCCCCCGAAAAATTAAGCGTTGATGATCCTAATAAAAACTGTAATATAAATATCAAGATGAACTCATTAATTACTTACCTATTTTGTCAAGCAAGCAAGCAAGTTAGATTACGTCTAAACCAAACAAATGATTATTAGTGTAAGATACTATTCCTAGATGGCGCTCCGGAACTCCCAGCTCCGTTCAAAGGTACTAGGGTGGCATGAATTATAAGGAGCTTAAGTTTATCGCTATGGCGACGTGTGACGTAGCTTGTAAACAAATCGTAAAGAATTTTGGAAAAATAAAAACATGAATTATTTTTAGTTCTAATTAGATCAGCGATTAGGAATTCCAGGCCAACTTTTCTGCCTCGCTATGACAAAATTCAATTCTGCACCCTAATTGCGTAGCTTACTATCCATCTTAATCTGAATTGCTAATGAATTGCGTCATATGTTCGAAAAATGTGTCTGCTTAACAATGTAAAGAACGCAACGAATGTTGTTGAGCTGTTAAAATGAAACTCATTGATACTGATGTTGTGTTACGCAATTACCCCAGTGGACTTTTAATTCTGCAATGACAATGCAATAATATTTTTGCATCATGGATTTCCCGCAAAGTAACGGCTAAGTCCATAACTTTTCTACAATGGCTGCAAAAACATGATTTTAGACATTATAAATAATTTGTGTTTGTAATTTCACATTGATCAGCTAGTACTAAATTTACTAATTAATGAAAGTGTGTGCTTTATTGTATATTTTTTTATTTAATTAAATCTATAGTAGATTGTTGCATCGAGCGCAAAGTGCATTAATTACTCACTTTAGCAAGGTGCGTAATCTATTTTTCTTTCAACTACTAATATACCTACCGTGATAAAATATACCTACTCAAAATAAAAACTCAAGTTTTCATAAGCTTTTAAATATTTACCCCGTGACTTTTGCGGCAAAAGGTAATTAACAATTTCATTTGCAGCTGTTTTTATACTCACTGGAGTTGAATTCATATCGCTATCGCTGTCTATTTCCATTTTTTTTAACTTTTCTTGCTAAATATGGAATATCAAAGTTTAATAATGGCACAAAATGCGCACCATTTGTTTTTTTTTTTCACCAAGTCGGTTTTATTGAGCCGATTTTATTTTCAGCCAGTATCTTTTTGATCTAATGCATACATTTTATATTAAACTTAATGGTAGACATTAAACCTCTGTGGTTTATATCTAAATAAACAATAAAAAACAGTGCATTAATGAAAAACTGTGCAACCATGAGATTTCATATAACATTTCTGGACTGTTTTGGTTCTAAGCAAAAAAAAGGCCTTTCTGATCGGTTTTATAGTGATTAATGATAACATTACTACGTAGTTGAAAGAAAAAATATTTTTCTACTAAACTCGATGTCTCTGCAATCGTTGAGACTCAGTGCGGCCATGTTTGGGAACTCTCCAATACTTACACAAATTTAGATATTCAAAAGAATCCTAACGTTATTAGTTTATCTATTTTAGTGCAGATGGCGCCGCACTGAACAATTGAGTTTCGTAGCCTAGGCCGCGGCGAATGGCGTTGGCGCTTCGGGCAATGGTACTAGGATCTCATGATATCTAAGGAGCCAAAGTTCATCGCCTTGGAAACACGTGCGTTTGTTAGTAAACAATATGTTATTGTTAGTATATGTAGCATTGGCAAAAGTTTTTCTATATTTCTCGATGAAATTGAGATATTATTTCAAATTGATATTTCACATAATAACTTATAACTTTACAACTAACTTTATAATTATGTAAACACTTTTTTTTAATAAAGAACTATCCTTTTGAACAATGATACTGTGATGCAGATAGATAGAGACACTTTATACACTTTTTCCAAAAATTGAGTGAGTTTTCGGATAAAGTATACCTCCTTACTTATGAATAAAAGTTGTAGAGAATTTAATTTTTCATTCGTTTTGTATAAAAAAATCCTTACGACGCACCGTTTTTGAGATGTTTTTATTTTTTTATTGTTATTTTTTTTCAGAGAATCTCAAAATAACAAAATAATAAAATCATAGCACAGAACCAAAACAACAAACAACAACACAGACAACATCAAAACAGTCCAACAGAAACAGAAACAACAACAAGACAACAAACAACAACAATAACAATACACAACAACACAAACAACAACAACAAAACAACAGTAACAGAAACAGAAACCAACACACGGTTAGTAACAGAAACTTATACCTAAAATTATGTTAGTATGGTTAGTACCTATACGTAACTGATGCCTATGGCTGTCCTTATCCACTGATTTTGGAAAGCACAGTCAAAACGGGTAGCAATAGCAACTAAGATGCTGGTGGACTTTGCTTTCTTACGAATGATGGCTTGGAAGCCATCCGTACGCGCTTCAGCAAACATACCAGATGCGCTGCACCGCCACGGCATATATTTATGCGAAAAATCCAAAAGTAGAACTTTGTATCCTACCGCCCCAGCTCACCTCCAAAATGATGATGAGGCTTTTAGTAGCATTTTCACTCCCAAAGCACCCTGAATAAGTTTCTGAAGGAATCGTAGCTACACCCTCTTCTGCGCCATTTGTTGATTGAACTACTCGTATATTGTTTTTCAGGTGATACGAAAATAGTTCCAACACATTTCAAGTTCATTGCAGATGGCGCAACAAAGTTCTTGTAACGAAAGCTTTTAATGCTACGGTCAAACGTACTAGGGAAGCATCAATGGACAAATGCTGAAGGTTGTTGCCATGGAAACAGCCATAGCAGCGACTTGTTTATTTTTTTTTAGTTTCGAGTAACTACTGAAAATCAGCGCTGTGCTGTGGGTCTTATAAGACAGCATCTTGCTGAGTGGAAGCTTTCTTGTCACAGTCATGACGTACAGCCGTCAATTATTTCTGTTTTGTGCTCGTGATTATAGATCTATTTTGTTTTTATTTTTCTTTATTATTAAAATTAATTATCTTTTTGTATACATGTGTTTCTGTGACAAATAAACCAATTTTTCTTTCTTTCTTTTTTTTGTATTATTTTTCATGCTACCATGCTCTAAAAATATAAGTTCCTTTATTCACAAATTGGAGTTTTTGCATAATTATGGAAAATTAAATACTCTTCCAAACGTGAGTGAAAACTACTTTCTCTTGGATGTAACTGAATCTTGCCATTTATATGTTAAAAACAAAAAAAAAACAATCATTTATATGTATCAAAAATTCAGTCCCATCCGAAAGCAGGCGGCGCTTCACTCGAAGCTTGAAATTAGCATGTAGCGCCCCTCGTAGATTTTTCGTAGCATTTTGTAGCAAGAGAGAGCGTAGGCTGTAGAGGATTCAAAATCCGTAGCAAGTATGAACTTTATTTTCTTAGAGATGGCGCTACGAAACTCGTAACTCGTAGCGTGCAGTCCCATGTCGTGTTTTCATAGCGATGATCGCGAACGAAGAACTTTACGCTGTAATGCGTACTCCCAGTGAACACTCTCTTCATGAATTTGGTTTTCAAAACCATGTTGCAAGCTTAAGCCTTGCCTGCGTGTTAATTAATCTTTATGACTAGAACTCCTTTCGTGATTTTCAATAGTTATTTTGGTATTCGTCCAGTCACTGAAATCTGGAAAATCGCGGAACTACTTAATACACTACGTCAACGTTTGAAAATTCACGCCATAGCCCAGGATAATTTTCGTGATTATGTGCTATGTTTATTTGAGTTTCGTCTATTATATCTTCAGTATTATTAACGGTTTCAGATTCAGAAGGTTCTTGAATCGTAATATTCTCTTCACTATCATTTGACGTTGATGGAATTGGAATATAAACTAATGGTTCAGATTGAGATGGACGATGAAAACTTCATAACTTTTTTGTTTGTTTTACTTATTGTTTCGGCAATTTTTTTTAATTTTCGTCTGCGCATTTTCTTTTTTGTGCAACGCTCAATTGAGAACGTTTCATGACTAAATCTAGCGAAAAAGATAAAGAACAGTTATTGAAAATGTTAAAAAACTATGTCGTTTAAAAAGAAACTAAAAAAAACACGCTTTTATCACGCACTAAAATATATAAAATAATTAAACTGACTGCAATTCTAAAAGCGTGGAGCGCACTTAAAATTATTTCCGAAAGTGCTCCACGCTTTTTGATTTCAATTGCAGTCATTTTAATTATTTTATAAATGTTAGTGCGTTTTAAAATCATGTCTTTTAATTTTTTTTAATCTACATTATTATTTTTATGTTTAACTTTTGCGATTACTATGTTTTGCATTAAGTTAATAAGTATAAAGTCAACGAAGTTATGACGATTAGGAGCTACTAACAAACTCGAGGGGTTTAGGTACAAGTAGCCCTAATGAGGTCTCCACTATCTATATAGCACAGCCAAAATGACTTTGGCTGTGCGCATAATAAATGTGGAGGAGACGCGCTGAGTACGACTGGTCGGGATATCAACCATGTGTGGATGGTACACTGCAGTTCGTCTGGTAGTCCGGCACTCTTGCGTTTTCATTCTGCAATGGCTACAGAAATAATAAATATATTTTGCGACATCATGAATCATAAATTTTTCTTATGCAGGCCTATGATCAGCAGTGGACGTAATATAATTATAATTTTACTAGTATATAAATAAAGATCAACTTAGCTAAAAAATATTTCTCTATTCAACACATGTCTTTGCAAAGCTTGATTCTCAGTGCGGCAATATAAGGGAATACTGCAATATTAGTTCATCCATTTTAGTGCAGATAGCGCCGCACTCAACATTTGAGTTTCGTAGTATCGGCCGTGGCGAATGGCGTTAGTACTTTGGGCATTGGTACTAAGACCGCATGATATCTAAGAAGAAGACGTTTATCACCATGGAAACACGCGCTTTTGTTGGTAAACGTATTAGAATTGGTGTATGTAGCTGTCGCAAAAGTTTCTATATTACTTTATGTACACCCATGCTATAAATGCTCTTTAAACATTTCTGAAACAGTTAGCTTATTGTCAACATTAAAACAACCGGTGTCATAGTCACCATAATATCATCCAAAAGTATCATAATGTTGTCTATGGTTGTACTAAATTTCATTATTATTATCCTTTGCTTTTTCGATCCTTTCCTTACTCATCAAACAGCCACATTGTCGCTGCTAAATGCGTGGTATCTGTATCTTTATGATTTTCAAAAAAAGGACATTTTTTAATATGAAAAATAAAACATTTTAAAGTTTGTTTTATTTAGTTCTTGATCATATATATATATATAATATTATAACAACGGGTCTATTATGCTTATACATAGAAAGTTCATAAATTCTATTATGAATTATTACTGAATGGCTGAAAACATTGGCTCTGAAACGTCAAAACGGCTATTGTTTTTCAGGTGATATAAGAAAATAGTTCCGTCACAATTCAAGTTCATCACAGATGGCGCTTCAAAGTTCATATCTCGTATCCCGAACCATTGCGAAAGCAAACCTTCAGTGCTCCGGTCAAACGTACTAGGAAAACATCAACGGTAAAATGTTGAAGGTTGTCGCTATGGTAACTGTCATGGCAGCTAGTGTTTCTTCTTCAAGCTACCGTGTACTAAAAATAAATGTATAATAGTATATGTTCATTTGTTCACAAATTGGTGTTTTTTTGTATAATTATTATGGAAAAAGAAAAACTCTCTCAAATTTGTGCGTAATCAAAATAATAATGAATACAAATTGATAATTAATCTTAACAGTATTACAGAATAACTTGACATTTTTTTGTTTACTAGCCTACGCTGCCACTCTTAGACAAAGGCCTCCCTCCACTTCTTCCATCTTTCGCGAGCCCGCGCGTCCTCCTTTCAGTTTTGCCGGAACCTATCCATCACCGACGTAGTCTGTCGCGACCCGGCGTCACTATCTCAGTTTTGGTATTTGGACCCATGCCAAATAGAAAACAAAAAATTAATAATCTGACATTCAAAACTGAGAGAACCAGTGATACTTACAATCAAATGCAAGCTTATTGGAAAGTAGCATGTGGCGTCGCCCGCCGTATGTATAATTTTCGTAGCACTTCGTAGCGAGAACATGACACGTAGAGAGCGTAGAGGATTGAACACTCGTAGCAAGTATCAACTTAATTTTAATACAGATGGCGCTACGAAAATCGTAGCTAGTATCGCGCCGTCCCTTGACGTGTTTTCATAGCGGAGATCGCGAACGAAGAGTTCTGCGCTCCAAACATACTAGGGTCGCATAATCAAACAGAAGTAGTAGCAAAACGTTTTCCGTTACCACGTAGTGAATTTTCATACCCACAAAAAATTATAAGCATTGAAAAAGTTAATTCCAGTAAAATGGTGACCGGAAAATAATGTTAAATTTTGCTTATCTTAAAACGGAAGTTAAAACGAAAGCATGTCATATTTTACTAAAATCTAAACTCACATGTGTTAAGTAAGACTTTGAAATTATAATTATTAAACTGTATTATAAACACTCAGCATCAAAACGTAAAATATACTTTTCATAAGTATAAAATTTGATACGAGTTTCGTAGCTACGGAGCCGCGTTCCGCAGCGACATCTCGATCGCGTCCGAAGACTTCCTATCCAGTCTTGAGTACAAGGAAAGCATAAAATATAAGGATCTACTGCTACGAAACTTTTAGCAACAGGATAGAGCTATGACGTCACGTGGTTCGTAGCGACGTCTGCCAATGAAAGTTTCAATATATATCTTTGTTTTCCATATATATTATATATATTATCTTTATTATTCTTAAATTATTTTGTAATAAAGTAAGTGTTTTAAAAAAATATGATTCGTTTACGAAAGATTGGTTGGAGAAGCCAACGCACAAAGACCATTGGATAGCTATGAGGGAAGAATTTTGCCCAGATGAGTTAGGACAAAATAACTTGATAAAAACAATTATAACATTTTTTTGATTTTTTTACAATATATGTATTAAAAAAGTATATTATGTCAAACAGATAATACTGGGGCTAGTGAGCATTGCTCCCTAAAATTATGTATAGTTAATCAAAGAAGACAACATCAAATCTGGAATGAAAACCAAAAAGAAAATTAAGATAGCTCACTTAATTACATTTTAATATTAAAGTGCTGCCATCTGTTCACTTATGGCCTAACTATTTAAGTTTTGCGTCCAACTTTGCATTGCAAAAGGCTCGTGATACTCATGATAGATGGCGTTGTTTTCGTTTTCCTGTGATGTGACGACAGAGCGGTGACGTGAATTGTGGGAAGACTGCAACAAGCCAGTGGAAAGTACTAGGATAACATAAGGTGTTACAGGTGGTTCTTTCTTTGGCTATAGAATATGAGTGAAAGTTGATTGTCGCTTTTGTGACGTTGATAATGACGTGTGTTCGTTGCGGGAGGTTCAGTCCATTGGGAAAGTAATAAATAAGTGGTGAAAGATAATTGCCTGTTAGCTTCAGCTTCAATAATTATGTTTGTAATTTCTAAACACGATTGTTCATCATGTTAGTGGATTATCGAAGGTTTACTCAAAATAAGTTAAAATAGGCATCTCAAATCTAACTTATTTGTATTTTACGTTTAAATAACTACTTACTTACGTGAATAAACTACATTACAATTGGCATGAAGTTAGTAAGTAGCAAGTAAGTCGAAGGAAAATTGAATGTTTAACAGTATTTCACGCTGTGGCGTGCACAATAACGTTTTCGATGCGGGAGTTTCAATTCATCGGGAAAAGGTACTAGGGTGGCATAAACTGCATTAAGTAAACAGAGAAAGTCGCGTGAAAGTTCAGATGGAATATCTTCTCATTTGAAACAGTTTTCATATTTTTTAAATTACTAGCAGCGTTTTACCAGCATAAGTGTCGATTCCGTTCGAAAGACACGTGGCGCCATCTATAATCATAATAACGTTATTGTTGTTTTCCTCGGGAACAGCAGTTTTCTTTTCGGTACGAAAGGTACCTAATGTCCATTTCTGTACACCTGACAACGTATATGCGACGTATATGCAAAATTTCAGGATGATCGGTTCAGTGGTTTAGACGTGAAAAGGTAACAAACAAACTTACTTTCGCATTTATAATAATTAGGATTACTAATTCATAATAACTTATTACGAAAACAAAACTTATTTTAAAAACTATTAAAAGCTTAATATTCATTAATTTTTCAGATGGTTTTTGTCGACAATTTTCGTCAGGCGCTGTATGACGTTTTCGATGTGAAAGCTTTCAGCTCATCGTGAAAAGGTACTAGAGTATCATAATAATAAAGCAATATAATAAAAAATACCTGAAAATACCCTAAAAAGAAAGCTTTCTCCGTATATTGTAATACATTTATGAGTAGCTGGCGTTTATCATTTAACCAAATTAATATTTACTATTTATACATATTTTTATTTATGCTGTAGCGGCTTGCGGCTTTTTTCAGTAACAGAAAAATGATTGAAAGTTTCACCGACGAGCGACGCGAAGATCAAGTGAAAAATTTTCCGACGAGCGTTGGCCACTCGCTGTGCGACGTTGACACAATGACGTTTTCAACGTAGAAGAAACAGGGAAACATACTAGAATAGCATAAATCGAGGAAGGTGGATTAGGAAAGTCGTCCGAAAGCTTCTTCAGCTCGAATTTCACTGATACCACAAGACAAGTGTCTGTAAACGGCTTTTATTTCCAGCATTTTATTTAATCAATTACTATTATATTTTTAAAATTAAACAGAAAAACAGTTCATGTCTTTAATCAAAAATTGAATACCATCAATAAGTAAACACTTGTTTCATAATATTGTTACGAATTTACTTAACAGAATTTTTGTTGAAAACAAAATATAATTATAATTTTATCCTTATTGATGCTGCTTGATAATCGCTATGATAGATGCGTCGCGACGTCTCAGCAATGACGTAATCGTTTCGGGACGTTTCAGCATAGCGGGAAAATGTACTAGGGTAGCATAAACTGCAACAGGTGATTTTTCAGGGGTATGAAAAGGCTTCGTAGTCGGGCGCTTGCTGACGTGACGTTTACGGTGACGTAAAGGTTTCAGTGTTCCGATAAAAAGTACTAGGCTTTCATACACAATAATGGTCGCGTTGTCAAAAAACTTTCAATAAAACCAGTACAAAACGTGGCAAAGTGAAAAGTTGCAGTTTTTCCGTAATATAAAATTTTTAAATCAATATTTCATTTGATTATTCCGCAAAGCAAAACATTTATATATTTAAATATGTCTTTTATTTATTTGTATTGGTTTTTCGAAATATATTTATAACGCTACACACAACCAGACAGACATATTGGAATATTTTGTCAGATTGATCGTAAGTTCCAACGGAATATTTTTGAAGTGAAAACTTCTTTAGCGGCGCTGTGTACTTTTTTTGGAATGGGTAAAAACTTCTAAATTCGCGTCAGGTCACGTGACCCTGATCGAAAATTCGTAAGACGTAAAACGTCAGACGTAAAACGTAAGACGCGCGTTGTTGAGGACAGCGCCATCTATGCACATCGGGAAGAACTACGAGGGCCTCGCGTACTAACTACGTAGTTCATCCAACAACGACGAGATGGCGCTGAACCACGGATATATAACTGACGACGAGCTTATTTGTAAATCTGAATAAATTCCTTTCACGAGAAGAATAAACCAGTCACTTTGGTCATCATACCTGATTTGCAAAAAACCCTATAAAATAAGGAACACACCTTAACACGCGTGTTTTGTTTATAAGACGATTCACACAATACACTCGTAATTGTTCAAGTTTTCACTTCTGTCGGCACTACCGGAGTGCCAGTGTTTTTTTTTTATTTGTTTAGACGTAGATATAAATAAACATACTTTTGCAGTTTCTGGACGCAATTTTATTCTGTATGTATTTAAAAAATCTTAGTTTGGTTTTAAATAATATCGGTTGGTATTTGTTGGCAAGACAAATCCTCGAACTACTACGAACGTAGACAGTGCTACATTGCTACGACGCGACGCTACGATATTCGTAGCCGTGTGCTTACGTGACGTCGGATGTGAAGTTGCCACACAATGAAAAGCTGCGCCATGCAGAATAACAGACTAAGGTCTCATAAACGACAACGTTATAAAAAGCTCCGCAGTAGCCACGAAAAGCATTTTCAACAGTGCTACGAAATTTTAGCTCGTTGCTACGCATTACGTAACAATCCAAAATAATATCGCACCTCCGATACAATAGGAACTAAAAATATAAATAAAAACTAAATAATAAAATACAACTTGAAAAACCTGGATTTTTAGAAAAGCGAAAATAAACTCACGGATTTGTTAATCAGTCTTTATTCTTATACTACTATTATTATGTGATCAAAATTACACATACTTGAAAAGCCTACAAAAAAAATATTTTAGAGAGCCCGCAGACATAGAATTATAAGTTGGCCGACTAAATCGCAGAGTATACCAATAGGTATAATGACATATGCTAGCCCGCATATCTTGTCCAACTAAATCGTCCAACTAACTAATTGGGCACCGATCGTATCAGAAACGAGATTCCCTTCCGATTACGCACAATTAAAAAGTTGTCCAACTATTGGTCAACTGCTTGTTAGCACGGTACCCTATGCAAGTTCACGGACTATCCAACTTTGTTGGGCAGTCGCACGGCGGGACTTGTAACCAATAAAATAAAGTTGGTCAACAAAATTATAAAAATACGCAATTTAGTTGTTCGATAGTCGGCCAACTTACAATTGTATGTCTGCGGGCTCTCTTAATGGCATACGCTGTTTTTCAATTTTCCTGAATATTCCTTTTTCGAGTTGTAACCCTATTTTGTCGAAGGTGCGATATACGGTTTGCAAGAGACACGTTTAAAACAGTTTTTTTTATGTGTTTGCTCTTGACTCTAGTCTAGGTTGTAGTTATGTTTAAGGTCCATTTACTATACTATACTATGGGATGAGTTTACTTACATAAGTCATTCTTAGTTTTGAATACTAAATTTTTAGTTACCTATCCTTCTTCTTAGTGTGTCGATGGCAAATATTCTTTAAAAAGATTTTTAATTTTAGTTTTGCCCAGTACCTATCTGTCTGTGAAAATTCGACAAAACTAGAGTAGGGTTTTTTTTTTCAGGGTGGGAAATCATCAAATGATCCCGCTCTGCGTGGAGCGAAATGGAGTGTCAGACTCGTACTGACTAAAACCCACCCGTGTTCCTTTCTTAGCCCTTTATGTTCCGCAGCGGTAACCCTTTCGGACAATCCCGCCAAAACTAGAGTAGAGTTGGTCCACAATCACCTGTGTATGTATCAAAAAACACACAAGCAAAGTGTGTGCAATAGGATAATATGAAGGACAAGGCTGAATGAATGAATGAAATTGAAAAAAAATAATGAAACAGCGAATGCTGTGCTGTGGAGAGAGCGAGAAACGCTAACACACGTGGTGGCGAAACTTACAGCGCTCGGAACCTCATGTTATCCTGGTACCTTGTGTCAGAAAACAGCGGTGCTATTCTGTAAAAATTTCACCGACGACTTAGGTGAAGTGAGCGTGGAGTGAGCTGTCAATAGTGTCAATTCCTAGCAAAAACAAACTCACTTCACCTAAATTTTCACGGTGAGATTTCTACAGAAACGACCGGCTGAAGCATGTCACCGCGGTAACGTCAACGTTTTTAAGTCACGACGACGCACTTCGTAGCGCCGAGCTACGAAAGATTTTACCGGCTACATCTTTCGTAGACACCATGACAATTTCGTAGCATAGTACGTAGCAATCTACGCTACGAAATGGAGCAGGAAAGTAGGAATCACTGTTATTTATACTGGTTTGGACTTGTTTTTCTTCCAGATGAAAATATAATCTCAGGCCTAGTTCGTTACATGTTTTAATATTTAATTAGATAGTTGTGCTCGCGACTTCGTTCGCACGGATATCGTAAAATAATAATGTGTCCCTTAAAGAAGATGTAAGTACCATTTTTCCATAGAAATTTTAATATTAACTAGCTTTTGTCCGTGACTTCACGTGAACCTTAGTATTGGGTCCAAAGAGGAATCAAAAATGTGTAAGTAATAAAAACGAAATACGAAAAAAAACACGTAGATATTTCATATGGTATCCTGAGTCTGAGTATCTGTCTGTGAAAAACCGACGAAAAAATAGTGTAGGATTGGTGCACAGACTTGTTTACGGCTATCAAATATAATAGGCAACGCACAAGCAATAGTATGTCGTGCTCTCTGGTAGTACGAGAGACAAGGCAAGTGTTTCAGTGAATACGGTGGTGAGAGCGAGAGAGGCTTTAAACGCACGTGGTGACTTCTAAACGTGCACCGCTTGGAACCTCATGTTATCTTAGTAACTTGTGTCGGAAAACTGAAGCCAGTCACCGCGGTAACGTCATCGCTTATACGTCACGTAGCACTCTGCTACGAAGAATATTATCGGCTACGTCTTTCGTAGCGCCACGTGAATTTCGTAGCATGGTTGCAATCTACGCTACGGGGTGGAGCAGGAAAGTAGGAGTCACTGTTATTAAATACTGGTTTGGACTTGTTTTTCTTTCAGATATAAATATGATGATAACTCAAGCCTAGTTCGTTACATGTTTCGGTTCTAGAGAGAAATGAAAAATATGTGAGTAATAAAAATATAATGGGGGAAAAAAAGCTGTAGGTATTCCATATGGTATCCGGAGTCATTCTTATCTGTCAGTGAAAATATATAACGCACAAGCATTGGTATATCGAGCTCTCTGATAGTACGAGAGACAAGGCTAATGTTTCAGTGAATACGGTGGTGAAAGCGAGAGAGGCTTTAAACGCACGTGGTGGCTTCTAAACGTGCACCGCTTGGTACCTTATGTTATCTTGGTAACTTGTGTCGGAAAACTGAAGCCAGTCACCGCGGTAACGTCATGGCTTTTAAGTCGCAAAGTACTTTGTAGTACTCCGCTACGAAAGATTTTACCGGTTACGTCTTTCGTAGCAGTCTACGCTACGAGATGGAGTAGAAAAGTAATAATCACTTTTATTGTTACTGGTTTGGTTAGGTTAGGTTTTTTTAATTTTTAGACAATGTAATAAAATATTAGAAGTCATCCTGTGTCTATCTATGAAAATTTTACAAAATAATATTATAGAATTAGTGCATAACCACCTGTGTTTGGCTATTAAACATAATTTAGAAAGATAACAAAGGTATTTCGCAGATAGCACGAGGGACAAGGCTAGAGTATCAGTGAATGCGGTGGAGAGAGCGAGAAAGGCTTTCAATCCACGTGGTGGCTTCTGAACTTACACCGCTTGGAACCTCATGTTATCTTAGTACCTTGTGTCAGAAAATTGAAGCCTGGCGCCACGGTAAAGTCATCGCTTATACGTCACGTAGCACTTTGTAGCTCTCTGCTACGAAAGATTTTACCGGCTACGTCTTTCGTAGCACCACGAGAATTTCGTACCATGACTGCAATCTACGCTACGCGATGTATTTAGCAAAGTAAGAATTCCTGTAATGTTTACTGGTTTGGACTTATTTTTCTTTCAGATGAGAAAACACATAAGTTCGATGTTTTATTCTTAACAACACTAAGTTTTTTTTATTACTTGACAAAATATCGAATTTTCTTTAAGAAAGAAGTATAATATTAATTTACTATGCACATAAACATTCTAGAATCAATTATTTAAATTATGGTGAAATCGCATCAAAATTTGTTGTGTAGTTTAGAAAACGCAGACCAAACGCTACACAAACAAAGCAACGACTATAATGAACTTTCAAGCGCCACAGTGTATCGTGATGATGATACAGCAAAGCTTCATTCAGCTTCAGTAATCAGTATTTTCAGTTAACAAAATGCCCTCTGTGGTCAGTATCAAGTTTCAAACAGATGAGGTCGGTCGCCTCGCGTTATCCGTAGCAACTTGGCGTTCGCAGCCGAAGAATCGAATACTCGGCCGAAAAGTACTAGGGGAACATAAAACAGAAGACGTCAATAGTGGGCTTTAAAATTCTGTGAAATATGTCTTAGCCACAATTTTGCTAAGGGCTGATTTTTGAAACGTCAGTTATCTTTTGTCTGTATCATAAAATAACATCAGACGGTTTTTGTTTGGTTAAAACTTTCAAAAGTCTTCCTCGATAAAGTTATATGGCGTCAATGAAATGATCCTTGAACAGAATAGTATTATTTGGATGTTTTCTTACAAGTTTGCGTCGGATTATTTGGACGAATATTAATTATAGTTTTCTTTTTTATTAGTTTGTAAATGTTTGTTTCTCTTTTGATTCATGCTAACATTGATATTTTTTCAACTTTCAGACAAACCTATCGAGGTTTTGGTGATGTTTCTCTTTATGTTTTGTTTTGTTCTATAATAAAAAATAAAGAAATGTGAATCTAATCTTTCATAAAATATAAAAAGATATTAAGAACTTATAAGGCGTGATTACAAACTTCGCCTTTTTAAATTAGTAAAATAACTGGCATACTTAGGAATTTAAGCACAAATATTGATGCATTCTTATGACTTCCATCGTCGCTGGAACTTTCGAAAACCGTGTTTGGCATCGAATAGTTCAGAAATGTGTTGCAGTTTTCAGCATTTCCTACAGTTTATGTTTGCCTAGTAAGTTTTCACCAGAGTGCGCAGGTCTTTGGCGCCACGGTCGAGATCAGTCTACGAGCTACGTGCCGGGCAGTCCACGACTCCGCTGCTGCGCGCAGTCTACGACTCGAGTATGCACTGACGGTTACGCGGCGGTGGCGCCAATGAATCGTAGCAGTTATGCTACAATTCATTGATGCTAAATTAAAGATCATTTAGAAAAAGTAGATGGAATAAAACCAATCAAATTAAATTACTCAGTTGTTAATAATAACTCGAATAGAACAAAGTGGTAATTACAAAATAGAACTATTATTTTTCTAATGCTAAATATCTTCATCCGAAGAACATATTTGATTGTTTTACAGTTTTTAATCTAACACCTGTTAGACCTTCATTTTGTCCCACTGATAAAAAATATCTATTGTAGGAAAAATCTGCCCTTACAAAAAAATATTTACAGGTTTATTATACTTTTATGTAATATCGAGTCCAAAATAGATTATAAGAATACTATAAACATAAGACAAGTACTGAGATAATCTATCTCAATAGAAACTCAGTCGCGCACTCCGGACGCCTGAAACGCGACAAAATGCTTCAGCGGTCCGGTCATTCGTACTAGGAGAGCACGTTATGAAGAGGTTACAGTTTTTCCTGAAAGCCTTCATGAAAGCTCATCGACATCACTCAGATGCAATTTTAATTCACACATGTATGATCATATGAGTAAGAGGGATACAGTGATAGGCTGAGACAGTTGAGAGAGAGAGAGAGAAACCAAACAACAACGTGCGTCTCCTCCAGTCCTTTTCAACAGCAGGTTTAGCTCGAGAACCTTAGACAATTGGCTACAACGTCAAGCATGACGTACAATTTTTCTCCGATTTTGACAGTTTGGGATAGAAAACTTTCTTCCGAAATAGTCTATATAAAAAAAGGACTTAGAAAAAGATTCGGTAGTTGTTTTTTCGTTAAGGCGAGTAATTTTAGGCAGTTCGTTTGTTGCTTGTATCATATTACGGCACGGGTGAAATTAACATGTTGGTTTCAAATCGCCGATATTATTAAAGTTTATAAATAAAAAAACTTAAGCTTAGATGGGAAAGAAATACCATCAGGGAGCATTCGGTGTCCCGGAAAGTGGGTGGAAACTTAACTTAGTATCTCATATTTATTTCTCAAAGTGATTTATACTTATCTAATATTAGTTTGAAGTGTGATTAATGATATTTCAAGTTAAACATATTATATCAACTTTATTTCAATGACAATTAAGTTGATTTCAGAGCGACTAGCACTATTGAAAAAGTTATAAAAATGTTTGAAGTTGTTGCGTAAACTGACCTTTATTGTGTAGGAATTAAAGTTATTTTTCCATGAATTCATATTTCTTTACATTTTTGGAAAATAAATCGCGAACGCAGATTATATTGCCTCGGAAAGCACGTTAAGCCGTTGGTCCCAGCTGTCATTCGTGGATCTTTGACACTCGTTTCGTGTCGACAGAAGCCCGAAAGTCTGACAACCAGTCTTACCAAGGGGTATCGTTTTACCCAGTAACTGGGTTGTGGAGGTCAGATGGCAGTCGCTCCATGTAAACTACTAGTATTTAGTTGGATCCGGTTTGACTGGAAGCTGACCCCAACATAGTTGAGAAAAGGCTAGGCAGATCAGATGTAGGCAGATATGTAATTTTGAATGTATAAATGAGGTTATAAATAATGTATGAGTACTCGCCCCCACATTTTGCTAATTATTTTTAAGGGACAAGCCCATTGATATTACCCGGGAATATATCGGAACCTTCGAACAATATCACACCACATACAAACCATTTAAATATTTAAGAATTACTAGAATTTCTTTACATACAAATGAGAAGGTTAAGCCCTCCTTTTAACTTTTTTGTTTGCGTAAAGTGTAATGAAACAGAAAATTTTTCATTTTTTCAATCGAAAGTTTTATTTCTATTAAATATGTAATTTATAGACGTCGGATAACAAAACACAAGGCTTCATGTAACGTTAAACTACTGGAAAAAGAGTTACTCGTAGTTACATACTGACAAAGATAGAATTACCTCCTTCAAAACGCAGTGAAATCATAATTTTATCGCGACGAGAGAGAGAGCTCTGTAGCGACCGTCAAACAAGCGAGGAAGGCTTCAGCGCTCCGGTCATGTGTACTAGGAGAGCACGTTAGAAAGAGGTAATCATATTCAGTGAAAGCTTCCGTGAAAAGCGCACAGACTGCACACTGCTATAAAGCATATCAACACAGATAAACTCTCCAGTTAGAAGGAGACAGTTATAGACTAAACCTGATGAGGGAGTGAGATAACAGGCAAATAATAGACAACCACGTATATCGTCCCCAAACAACAACAGATGGCTTAAAGGGTAATAAAACAACGTTTGTATTTTGCTTATAAAAAAAACTCAACTTCGTAGGATAAGAGGAAGTTGTTTTGATTCAGCTTGCAAGATTTGACCGATACATACTAGTTAAATAAAAGCTTGTAAAAATAACACTACTAAATTATAAGTACAACTGAAGGCCGAGCTGACGACGAGACCTTGCGAGTCAACCTTAATACGGAGTTGCAATAGAATAGAGGCTATTTTATACTGGTTTGGTTACAACAGACGTGCACTTCCATGTAAAAAAAAGGACTAACAAAGATGAAGAAGAAAAAGGAAAGAAGAAAAAAAGAGAAAAAAAGAAGAAGAAAAAAAAGAAGAAGGAAAGGGCTAACAAAGATGACTTAAAAAAATGTTTTTTTTTGCTTTGTGCTGATTTTTCCAACGCCAAATAATTTAATCCAAGAAATAATTTTGAAATTTTGACAGTTCTTCCATACAAAATCTGTCAGACATCAAGTTTATTCCACGAATAAAAAATATCTGTCGATTGAAAAATCAGCCCTTAGAAAAATATAAGTCTGAATTTGGTAAAAAAAAGTATTTTGAATTATTATAGATATTTGCCAATAAGGTTCTTTTAAGGTATGGTTATAACGGACATATTATTATTATTATTAACGTATTTGTATTTGGAAAGCAGTTATTGTGCAACCGTTCACCGCTTTCTTAAGAACCCAATGGCTTAATTAAATTTACTACTTTAGAAAGAAAACATTTAAAAATGTTAAAAACGGTTCAGATAGATTGGAAAGTCATGAATGTTTTCCATGTCTACATGACATTCGTAGCGACCGTGACACGTCCAAAGGTTTCAGCGCTCCGGTCATTCGTACTAGGAGAGCACATACTAAAGAGATAACATTTTCAGTGAAAGCTAACATAAGCATACGAACTACACAGATATACTCGTAAATTATGACAACACAGGTAAACCCTTAAGCGAGAGGGTGACAGAAATAGGCTGGAACTGTTGAAAGAATGAGAGAGCAGATGGATAACGCAATATCCAAGTGCATACGTCGTCCTCAATCTAGACAGTAAACAACAGGTGAACTAAATAAAAACTAAACAACATTTTTTTAAACAGTTTTTTGAAGATGTGAAAAGTAGTAGCGCCTGCAATTTAAACGAGTTAAAAAAAAACAAGTAATGAAACAGAATCCGTTTCCACGTTGCTACGCGATATTCGTAGCGATCGTCAACCGTTTGGAGGCTTCATACAGCCTGTAGCTTCAGCCTGTAGCTTCAGCTTGTCGCTGGCGCTCCGATCATGTTACTAGGAGAGCACGTTTGAAGAGGTTATTGTTTCCTTTCCGTATCCATGGAAACTTGATTTTGGCATCGTATACAGGTTGCCGTATTCGCCGTGTAAACCACGTAGAATTAGTTTATTCTGAGCTTATCTTTTTCATGAAACGTTGCAAACAATGATTAATATTTTTATGAAATAACAACAGACAGTATCTCTACAAACTTTTTCTAATTCAATATTTTTGAAGTGAAAACTTCTTTAGCGGCGCTGTGTACTTTTTTTGGAATGGGTAAAAACTTCTAAACTCGCGTCAGGTCACGTGACCCTGATCGAAAATTCGTAAGACGTAAAACGTAAGACGCGCGTTGTTGAGGACAGCGCCATCTATGCACATCGGGAAGAACTACGAGGGCCTCGCGTACTAACTACGTAGTTCATCCAACAACGACGAGATGGCGCTGAACCACGGATATATAACTGACGACGAGCTCCATGCGAGCGGCTTGCTTCTCTTACCACTGCCGCGACCAACACCACGAACTGAAGTCTATCCTGTGTGCTTATTTGTAAATCTGAATAAATTCCTTTCACGAGAAGAATAAACCAGTCACTTTGGTCATCATACCTGATTTGCAAAAAACCCTATAAAATAAGGAACACACCTTAACACGCGTGTTTTGTTTATAAGACGATTCACAAAATACACTCGTAATTGTTCAAGTTTTCACTTCTGTCGGCACTACCGGAGTGCCAGTGTTTTTTTTTATATTAAAATCTCATTAGTATCGCTTATCTAGTGACGATAAAACAAACAAACAGATTTCAAGTACAGCTTCAACAGATTACGGGGTAAACGGCTATTAGTGTTACATTTAAATAATTATGAGTGAAGAAAATTATTTTTCTTTTTGTATTGACATTAGATATCGAGACACGTCTGTAACGTTGCGCCAGCTTATTTATTTTGACCTTTAATTCGTATATCATTAAAAAAATACTCGTATTATCTGTTTGAGCACTGGATAAAAAAATACAACAATAAATAACAGCCAACATAAAACTTTGTTAAAGGTAATATCAAACTCATTCACCGTTGCTACGACGTAGCTACGCAACATTCGTAGCGACATTAAAACGAGTGAAAGGCTTCAGCACTCCGGTCATGTCTACTAGGAGAACACGTTATAAAGAGGTTTATATTTTCAGTAATAGAAAACACACGGACTACGCACAGATATGATTATGACAACTCAAGTAAATCCTTCAAGTGTTGGAGACATTAATAGACTGGAACTTTTTAGGGAGTGAGATAGCAGATAGATAACGTAGATATCCATGTGCATCTACACATTAAACGTAAGGTTTTACTTTTAGTAAAGATGTTAAGAGGTAGGCAGAGAAGAATGCGTAGACATTTTTTCTGTAGTCTTTACATTATAATAATAATTTAATTTATTTTAGACATAATTCTAGTTCATCGTTTCAGACACAAAAATTAAATTAAGTTAAGATTACTTATAAAACATAATATTAAATTCAAAACAGATAAAAACACAAAATAAAATTGTGATCAATTAAAAATAATAAGTAATTCAATTTGTCAAAAAAAAAAATTATTACATAAGATTACCTAATAAAACATTTCATACATCTGTATAAAATCCACTACCAAGACCAAGACCAGTGCGCGTTGCCAGTGATTACCTATGGTACTGGAGCGTGGTCGCCCACAATGGGCCTCATCAGAGAACTGAAACGTAAAGGGACATAGAGAGGGCTATGATTAAAGTTTCCCTACACGATCAGAAATGTAGAGATTTGTAGAAGAACCAAGGTAACCAAAATAGCCCGAAAAATTGTCAAACTTAAGTGGCAGTAAGCAGAGTGATTGCTCACAAAATAGATGGCTGATGAGACCGAAAGGTGACCGAGTGGTGACCGCGTACCGGAAAACGTCGCATTGAAAGGCTGCAAACCAGGTGGATCGATGACCTTGTGAAGGCCGCAGGAGTCCGCTGGATGCGAGAAGCACAGAATCTGTCGAAGTGGCGGTGCAAGAGGGAGACCTATGTCCAGCAGTGGACGTCTTAGGGCTGGACTGATGATGATTCATCTACACTAACGTGACAAATGTTTGTTTTAAAAAAACAGTGGCACTCCAGGAGTGCCGACAGAAGTGAAAACTTGAACAATTACCTGTGTATTTTGTGAATCGTCTTATAAACAAAACACGCGCGGTACCGGCTACGGCCATCCGTCTTACGAATTTTCGATCAGGTCACGTGTCCTGACGCGAGTTTAACATTTTTTACCCATTACAAAAAAAGTGTACAAGGCCGCTAAAGAAGTTTTCACTTCAAAAATAAATTTATTATAATCAAATACTATAAAAAAGACAAGTAATCCTACGGAATCCGTTGTTACGTGGCTACGCGACATACGTAGCAACCGTCAAGCGAGTGGAGGCTTCATTCAACCTGTGGCTTCATTCGCCTGTGGCTTCAGCCTGTAGCTTCCTCTCAAATCATGTTACTAGGAGAGCACATTTAAAGAAGTTTACGTTTCCGTATTCATGGAAACTTGATTTTAGCGTCGTACAAACAAGTTGCCGTGTAAACCCATTGTGATGTAAGCCACGTTTATTGTGATAGCTCTTGTTCAAATTTATGAAATACAATATGCATAAAGAGGATGGGCTGCGGTGTGTAGTATAAAAACCCGTTGGAAGTTATCAAGTCTCTATATGGGGGGACAAACCTATGCGGCCGACTCATAAGGCATTATCTATTCTCGACAGAAAGATCGCTCTTCGTTTGCGTTTCAAAAGTAATTGCATCACTTTCGCTCACAGATTTACGAGGATTTTAGAATTTCGAGGTAGCACCTTAAATGAACCCCAAAGTTAACAACTTGCGTCGATTCACCAACGAGGCAATGTGACGTCGGTTTTGACTTGTAGCGCCATCTATACTACAATACTTGTAATTCACTAGCTGACTACGTAGTTAGTCTACGTAGTCTCCATATAGTCGCATAGGTGTCGCGCCAAGCGCTTAGTTTGTATGATTTATTTAGCATCAATTATGTTTCATAAAGTAATGAAACTGAATGCGTTGCTACGTAGCTACGCGACATTCGTAGCGACCGTCAAACAAGCGGAAGGCTTCAGCGCTCCGGTCATGTGTACTAGGAGAGCACTTTATGAAGAGGTACACATTTCCAGTAATAATTGTATGAAAGCACACCGTTTGCACACAGGTATGATGATTTATGATAACACAAGTAAAGCTTCAAGTGTGAGTGAGAGAGAGATATATAGAGTTTCAGGTGCGTTATCCCAATACGTCAACAGGTGGAAAGGGGCATAACTTCACGACTTTATTTCCCGAAGTGGATAGACAGAGCTGTGTATGACTTCGCGTTGTATGTATGATAGTAGTTCCTTAGATATTATCATAGGAAGCGAACCTTTTAGTCGGTCACAAGCACAAACGCGGACTCGAGAAGTATAATAATGGATAACATAATTATTTTGTATACAGAAGCTGTTGTTGTACAGACGCCAGCACATTAAGCTACCCGAAACTGTCAAATTTTCCAAATCAACTTTGAACCTTATGCTGTAGCGATAAAGTTAAAAATCTATTAAAGAAATTTGACAGATTGTAGTAACTTGATGTGCTGGCGTCTGTACCTGTATAAAAAAACAGGCCAAGTGCGAGTCGGACTCGCACACGAAGGGTACCGCTACCACAAGGCAAAAACGCCGAAAAAAACACGTTTGTTGTAATGCGAGCCCTCCTTCAAAATTATTTTATTCTGTTTTTAGTATTTGTTGTTATAGCGGCAACAGAAATACATCACCTGATAAATATCAACTGTCTGCCTTGTGACAGACAAAAAGATGGACAGTCGAGTCTTAGAAAAAGGGAACCGTTTTTACCCTTTGGGTACGAAACCCTAAAAAAGAACTAGCTGTAAGAACTTTAATCAAATCTTTAAGATTACCTATTTTATCTTTTTTTAATAGTGTTGCCTAACATTTATTTGTGAAGTATGAGTGAGTGGTGGCTATGGCTACCCAGATATTGAATAGCCACTAAATAAGCAAGATTCGAAGACAATCAAACGAGCAAGATTCGAAGGCCAACTCTTTTATTTTAAAACGTTCAAAATCTAGTCGCAGTCTCATCTCGGCGACAAATAAATGTCAAAAACTTGTCAGAATGTACAAAAATTAGAGATATTTTTGACAGATTGAGACAGATCGGGGTGCCTAAAAAGGCCACTTTAGCGGAATCATAAAAGGATAACATTATGAATCAAAACATGGCGAAGACAGTCTGTGTTTTTCTTTATTTCGCTGCACTACGAAGGTGTAATCAAAGAGATAGGGATTGGATGTAGATTGGATTGATGAGTATTTTAGCACAGACAAAAAAAAAATGCTAAAATATCCTTCACCCTTTTCCTTCCATTGTTTTATAACGTTATCCTTTTATGATTCTGGCAAAGTGGCCTTTTTAGGCCCCCAGACTTTGAACGTTCGTAAAGATACGAGAATTGCCTCTCTGATGTAAAGAAGCTTTTCTTCATTAGTGTTATAATAAACGAAGTTATAGAATAGAATATTACAGTACCCGGCGATAAATACTGCACATCGACCTTTGGAAACAGACAATCGGCTTATTTCGGCTTCGTAGAGCGTTATCTCTGTCGCACGAAATACAAACAGTCCGGTATCTATAAGGAGCTGTTAAAACAATTATGATTTGCTTCTTTTGATAATTATTTTTATTCTTTGTATAAAATACAAAAAAGGTAAAGGTCGATGTGCAATATTTATCGCCGGGTACTGTATTTTATTTGCCAGAACCATGGTGTTTACAAAGGTGTTCATAACATTGCATAGTGCTACATGTCTCATGCAAAATCAAGATAAAATAATCATCAAGTTTCATTTTAGTCTGTAATCGTACAGACGCCAGCACATCAAGCTACCCGAACCTGCAAATTTTCCCACTCAACTTTGAACCTTTGCTTTAGCGATAAAGTTGAAAATCTAATGAAGAAATTTACAGATTGTAGTAGCTTGTTGTGCTGGCGTCTGTACATAAAAATCCTTATAGAGGATGTAAAAATACGCATCTAATAGCCGCTATCTGTACATCAAACTAAGCAACATGGACCAAAAATGATTACTGGAAAACGACTTCTATTTTTGGTTCGAACAATTATAATTCCCTGTTTACGGCAGCGCCCAATGTCATAATCAATCAGTCTGTAATGTTCCCACTGCTGGGACACAAGCCTCCTCTCGGTGAGAGGGAGTGGGCCATAATGCACCACGCGGGCCCAGTGTGGTTTGGCAGATGTCACATTTCTTCGAATTTTTGGTTCTAGGGCATGCCAGTTTCCTCAAGATATTTTCCTACATCGTTTCGAGAGCAGTGGTGATGAAATAATTTACACAAAGTAAAGCGCCTGTCTGGATTTGAACCTACGACCTACAACTCGTAAGTCACGACCGTTACCACTTGGCCACCATGGCTCCGCACAATAATAATAATAATAATAATTCATTTATTTCGGGTAACTAGGCCCATAGAAGACAACATTACAAAACATATTACACAATAATCTGATAATAAAATAATAATAATAATACTAAAATTCATAATAAATGTCAAAAAAAAAAAAAAAATTGAATTAAAATAAAATTACGACAACACATACAAAAATAGGGTTAATAACGCCTGCTAATAAAATAATAATAATACAATTCATAATAAATGTCAAAAGATAAAATAAACTTACGACAATACATACAAAAATAGGGTTAATAACGCCTGCTAAACGGCCTCACCTGAACATGCCTGCTGCAGCAATGCAACATATAGGGGCAGTCCAGCCTATCGGCAATCATCGCCAGGACTGCGTTGGAGCTGGCCCGTACTCTGCGCACCAGAGAGATGCTCCGCCTGCGCATAGTTGCATAAAAACAGGCGGTGCGCTCCTCCGCGAACATGCCCGAGGCGCTGCAGAACCGAGGCAGCCCCACCACAATCCTAAACGCATTATTGTAAAGAACGCGGAGGTCGCTATAGCACTTCTTTGTGTAACGAGCCCACAAGCTGCAGGCGTAAAGGGATGTACAATATGCTCTAAATAATGTGACTTTCACCTTTCCTGAACACCTAGCAAACCTGCGGGCTATCATGTTGGCTCGTATTGAGAGCGACCTCCGCTCTCTCCCAATATCCTCATTATCACTTAGGTCAGGCGTAAGAATATGTCCCAGATATTTAAATTTATTCACCCTCTCCAGAGGTGTCCCGTTAAGTCTAACTGACGGAACATTCTGGGGACTTACAGCACCAACTCCAAAAACCATGAACTGGCTCTTTGCCACGTTATATCGCAAACCATGATCACGAGCATAGTCTTCACATACACTTAACAACCTCCTCAGACCACATACCGACGCACTCAGCAACACCATATCGTCTGCATAACTGAGATTATTCACAGATACTCCATCAATATGGCAGCCGACATGGCAGTTGCTGAGCGCGACGATCAGGTCATTCATGTACACGTTGAATAGCGTAGGAGATGTCAACCCGCCCTGCCTGACACCACATTCAAGTTCATATAGCTCTGACATCACCCCTCCCCATCTCACACAATTCTTTTGATGCCCATACCAGAACCGAAATAGGCTGGTAATTTCATTCGGTAAGTTAATCTGGTCTAACTTGCTCCACAGGACATCATATTGGACTAAATCGAAAGCCTTGGAGAGGTCCAGGAAGCATGCGTATACCGGCGTGTTTCTCTTCGTATAATAGTTGACGGTGTGCTTAAGGCACAGTATCGCGCTCTCCGTTGATAGCTGTGGACGAAACCCGAACTGGTTGTCGTGGAGAGTTACGTAATTGTTCAGCTGTGCATTAAGCAGGCCATCAAAAACTTTAGCCGCTGTGGTAGCGAGAGAGATAGGCCTGTAGTTATTGGTATCAGCTAAGTCACCCGTCTTATTTTTAACTACCGGCACTACCACGGTTTTCATAAAATCATCCGGCAAATAGCTGTGGCTCAAACACAGGGAGTAAAACATGGCTAATACTCGCGAGATGTGAGGTCCAGCGTGCAGGAAGTGCTCAATACTGAGTCCATCGTGACCCGGTGATTTTCCTCGAGTCATGTGCCTTATGACACTAGCTACCTCTTTCGCACTAAATCTCGTTCCGACAACATGACCACTTCTATCAGTATTGAGCACCTCACCGTCTGGACCACGCGGCGATTTAACAGCAAAATGCTCTTTAAAAAGATCAGCAATACCCTTAGGATCACTCACCCCGCCGACGCTCGCAGGAAGTCCAGGTCTGACGTTGATTTTAGCAGTGCCCTGCCAGAAGCCACGGAAGTCGCCTTCACGGTGTTTATCGACGAGGGCATCCATTCTAATCTGATCTTGGTGATCTTGACACCACTTCAATCTTGATTTGAATATCCTTCTGCTATCACACATATCATTATAGACAGAACCGGACCTAGGCCTACCGCACAGGTCCCATTCCATAAACTTAGACCTGGCGTCCCTATGTGCCCCGGCGACGTGTTTGTTCCACCCAATTACGCGTGAACCCGCATGCCGCCTGGCCCCCCCTCGGCCCTCCTCCGTTGACACCGTTGCCGCAGTGCGGAGGGCAGTGACGATGTCAGAGTACAGCCTATCCAGAATACGCCCGTGACCGGAGTTATTACAATAATAATCAGCACAACAAGTAAATTCAACTGGAAAATCAATCAGTGCTAACAATTGATTACTCTCATTCATGTATTTCACAATCTGCTCGTCACTTCGTTGACCCCAAATCACACTTTTGTCCGATTCTATCGTTTGAGATACTTTAGGTGTCAATAAATTTAAGTTACACTCAATTATGAGCGGTAAATGATCAGAAACCATAGCATCGTATTTCACTCGCACACTGGTTACACATTGCCTGGCTGCTTGCGTCACTACGCAGTGATCCAGCCAGCTACATGTACCATATACTTGACTAATGTACGAATAATTATCCGAGTCTACCCCCAATACATCTACATCAATGCACGTCAAAAACTGCTCATCGCAACAGTTTATTAATTCCTTAAAAAACAATTCACGAGGGTCGGCATTAAAATCACCTAAAATAAAGACAGACTCAATGCCGTGAGTAAGCACTAAAGCACATAGTTCACTTAAACAGTCTCTAAATAGATCCAGATTATCAATGGAATTTGTCGGCATATAAATACTTATCACTAGCAATACCCGGTCACACGTCATAATTTTAACGGCACAAATACGCGTATTTTCACACGGCAACACGGATACACTCGGAAAAACACTATGCCGCCATAATATTGCCACTCCGCCGTAAGGGCGCCCGCGCAGTATGCCCTCCGACGTATTCACTGCTGACTTCCCAGTATATCCAAAACCGCTATCTATAGTGCTAATAAATGGTATGTCGTGTGGTAACAACCAGGTTTCTTGTAGGCACACTATATCGCACGTACGGCATAGACTCCTGACGTCATCGATGGAACGCTTCACGTTCTTGCAATTGTAGGTAGCGAAGCTATACGGACCGCTATTCATTCCGTAGCTCATTTAGGCCGGTAACAGCCCGAGGACTGTTCGATCTTTTATGTTTAAAATTAACAAAGCGTCTAAATATTATACCCGCGGGCCATAGTTGTTCGTCCAAATATAACGACACATTGCATTCAGATGTTAAAAATTTATATGCTTTGTGCCCCCTTTGCGTCTTCATATTAATTCTTTCTAAAACAACAACTTCTTTGGTTTTATTGCGAATATAATTGATTATGTCACACTCAGTGGTGTCGAGATGAACGTTTGTGATAAAAATCGGAATTTTCCTCTCAGCCGCCTTAAATGTACATTCCATGTCCCTCGCTATGCCTGACTTTCCTACGAATCGATATTTTCCATTTCGCTTTCGACGAGACACTTGCTGCCAACCCTCGCCATCGTCAATATTTTCATTCGTCATAGTGACCGTGTCACGCATCCCAACTATCGGTCGGCCGCTTCGCTCCAACTCACGATGGTCCGTAGCAGCCGTCAGCTGATTACAAACCTGTGGCGCTGCAGCGGCCGCGGGGCTTTGTACTAATGACGTCACCGCAGCGTTCGCCATACCGACCGCGCTGCCCGGCTGACTCACCGGCCGCAGAGGTAGACTCTCCCCTCTCACGCTCGTCTGTTTATGCTCCGTAGCTCGCGACCGCTGCCGCTCACTTCGTTTCTCAACATAATCACATATTTTTTCGTCGTCTACCCCACATTTTCTATATTGAGGTAAATGTGATACGTTATTCGTTGATTCGTTTGTCGAGTCGTCGATGTATTCATGCGACAACCCCACGGGCCCACTATCTAACCACGCTCCACGCATTGTGTTTATTTTAAAAGCGGATGTTGGTGGTAAGGAGTCGTTTCTTATTCTCAAAACTTCGGCCTTTATATCTTGCACGCTGTCGCTAGTTGCATAATTGATTTTTATATTCTCAATTTCCGCTTTCAATACCAAAATATCCTTTAGCACCCTCGAGCAGTCCAAATGATCCCACAGTATTGGAGGCAACTTATCCAACTGTCGCGCCACAAACACGGGGATATCATCTGGTTCCGTGGACTTGAAAAGGCTAATAATATCTGTAAGATCACGCTCCTCCTTGCCTTTATTCTTTCGGATTATTTTCCGCTTATCCGTTGGTAAGGCTTCGTATAAAAGCGCCTTGGATTTCTTTATTTCGTCACCCGTAAAAGCTGACGCACATATTCGAACTAATGTTTCCTCGTCCGCGATCGAGATTTTCTGTTGCACATAACATAGCAACTCATCTACGATGAGATTGCAGCCAGTACACTTTACTAGGTTTGACATTTTACGCGAATCACACACAATGTAACGTACGTAAAACATTGTGTGTATGGGTACATGCATCAGTACAGGAGATGTGGGGTATCATTTAAATCTTGTTTTCGTGAATAAATTAGGAACCTTAACTTTAAATATTTCCGTAACCAAAAGTTTCCCAGATAGGCAAGTGGTAGGTTTTCCAATACAACAAAATAATCACAATGACGGGTAGTTACAATGTAAGTGACACTCGGCATCGTTGAGCGTCTTTAACATAATATTATAAAAGTGAAATACCAATCACTCACTGGTTGACTGACTAATCATTAAATCTCAAAAGAAATTTGGCAAGTAAGTTAGTAGTAGGTAAGGTACGTAAGCAATGATTTTTGTAAAGTCTACGAGATGTTTTACATAACGGAGCTGCTTAGTAAAACGGCTAACGGCGGTTATGTAAAACAACGGATTCGACTATCCGTCTGCGGCATACTAAGGAGTATTTATCTCCAAAGTTCTTTATGATCAAATAATTTTAATATGTCGGAGTTGGTTCTTAATTATTACAATTTTATTGTAGGTAGTCAACAAAATTTGTGATGATTTGTAATTGTAACCGATGGTTTTGTTCAAAACAATTGATGACAAGTTATGTTACTTTGAGTTTAAAATGATTTACTTTGTGAAATCACCATTGTTTATTTTTGACAATTATTCTTGTATTGTTTGATTACTTTATCAAAAGACGCAAATCATAATTGTTTTAACAGTTCCTAATAGATACCGGACTGTTTGTATTTCGTGCGACAGAGATAACGCTCTACGAAGCCGAAATTAGCCGATTGTCTCTTTCCAAAGGTCGATGTGCAATATTTATCGCCGGGTACTGTAAACACGTTGACGTACTGCC
Source organism: Luperina nickerlii (assembly GCA_963855955.1). NCBI lineage: Eukaryota > Metazoa > Arthropoda > Insecta > Lepidoptera > Noctuidae > Luperina > Luperina nickerlii. The sequence goes on along the minus strand of OY979667.1, from coordinate 4,758,227 downwards.
GTGCGTCATCGGACAGAGTGCATGGTGGAGATAAACCCTTTATAACTGAGCGCATTCGTTTGTGCCGGAGTCGGTATTCGGACTCGACTCCTTACAGAGCACTAGCTCCCGACAAATCTGTCGGTTTACTAAAGTTCAGCCTTGCCACTGGAATCACATACCTGTATTCTAAATACGCTATATTTTGGTGGCTCTGTTACTATACGAACAGTAATCGATCCTACGATTTGTTCGCAATCACTTTGTTACTGTACATAATTATTTAGCTGTGTATCTGGTTGTATCGCGTACCTACAGTAGTACAGTGTACGATTTGCTATTGTGATAAAATTGTGCATGAAATTATAATCTGATTTGAACTGCAAATCGGTTATTCTACTGCGCAATAACTCACACTGCCCATAGTACGCCCACGGTAGTTGAAAAATGGCAGATGATGACGCGACAAACTTACCTTCTCCGTCATATAATATAAAAGGAAGCCGTGATTGACCGAGTGATCCATCAACACATACATATTTCAAACCACGGATCTGAGACATTTGCACGAAAATACATTTCCGCGAATGGACTTTTACGTGACTGGATTTTTGCGCGAAGGGACACTTGCGCGAATCCATTCGCGCAAGTGTCCCTTCGCGCAAAAATCCCGCGTCATTCGCGGGAATCCATCCACGCAAAACTCCAGTTTTGCGTGGATGGATTTCCGCGAATGGACATTTGCGCGAAAGACACTTGCGCGAATCCACTTCTGCAAAACGACAGTCTCGCGAAAAGTTACGGAAATGAGATTTCTTCATAAAATCACGCCTGCATTCATTCATAGGGTTGTTTTATAGATCCACACTTCGCCAGTGATTATTTTTTCTTTTTAGTTTAATTTTTTTTTCCACATGATTATCATTGTCATGGGTTTAGAGGTCGCTGATAACAAAATTGGGCTCAAAATGAAAATAAAAGATGGCACCTGTGAAAATTTTCAACTTTTCCATCATGCATGTCGTTTTTATGATGTTCGTGGGTACTAAAGCTGATAGTGAGGTCAAAATGAAAATCGAAGAGGGCGGCTGCGAAAATTTTACAAATTTTCGTAATAGGTATCGTTTTCATGGTTTTCGAGGGTGCTAAAACCGATGGTGAGATCAATATGAAAATCCAGGAAGGTGACTGCGAAAATTTTCGAATTTTCCATCATGGGGTATTAATTGTCAACAACTACCTTTTAAAGGAAGTACTTGCGTGAGCGAGCGATGGGGTCGAAAGCGGTGGGTTGGGGGCCAAAATTTCAAGCGGACGAAGTTGCAGGCAGGAGCAGCAGATAACACTTGTGCGAAAAACATTTCCGCGACTTTTGTGCGAACGGACTTTTGTGCGAAGGGACACTTGTGCGAAAAGACATTTTAGCGTAGACTTTTGTGCAACTGGACTTTTTCGCGAATGGACATTTGCGCGAAGGATATTTTGCGAATTATTTTGCGTGAAAGGACAGCTTGGTGAATACAGGCGTCATGTTATAAATAAATCTCATTTCCGAAACCTTTTCGCGCAACTGTCCTTTCGCGAAAGTGGATTCGCGAAAGTGTCTTTCGCGCAAATGGATTCGCGAAAGTGTCTTTCGCGCAAGTGGATTCGCGCAAGTGCCCTTAATGCAAGTGTCTTCCGCGCAAACTTCCATTTGCAGAAAATTCCATTTGGGGAAAAGTCCATTTGCGTATAAGTCCATTCGCGGAAATGTCTTTTCGCGCAAGTGTCCCATCGCGCATAAGTCCATTCGCAAAAATGTCTTTCGTGTAAGTGTCATAGATTCGACAGAAGTTAGTCTTCTTTAAATATAAAAAATAATATAATATTTTTTTATATTATTATATACAAACTGAGAAACTGACAGACTGACATATTAACGCACAGCCGAAAATACTAGGAACGTACAATGTTGCACACAGCAACGTTAAGAGTTTTTTACACCCTTACATAATTATAAAAGAGAAATACCAATCACTCACTGATTGACAGACTAATCACTAAAACTCAAAAACTAATATTTGGCAAGTAAGTTCTCAAGCGGTGTGCCCGTTAAGGAATGATTTTTGTAAAGTGTACCAGATATTTTACATAACGCAGCTGTTTTGTAAAACGGCTAGCGGCGGTTATGTAAAACAGCGGATTCGAAAATCCGTCTGTGACACTCCAAAGTTCTTTATCACCTCAGTAAATTAATCTATAATTATATATAAAAAGAAACTACGAAAAACCGGGCCGGAAAATACGAAATCTACGCGGACGAATTCGCGGGCAAATTTCTACTGAAAGGAACTATGTTCTTTCAAATAAAGTCTTTATTAAATCATCTTGACATGGGAGCACGACTATTCGCGGCTCCCATGGCGAGACAACTGAATGCAAAGCTCCAAAACTACTCAATATAGAGAGGGGTAGTCGTAGTTCGCGCATGCGCGCTATTATCCAGTTCGCGCACGCGCGATGTATATCCGCGCGGCCCTCAGTCTCGCTTAACAAATGGCATATCAATAAATAGACTCGCTACCGTTTAACCATACCTACTAATATTAATGCATATTATAATAATATGATTGTGAACTGTATAACACTTTCTACTCGTATCTGTTACCTTTTCACAGCTTACCTATTTGGTGGACGGATTTATTTATAAATATTTAATAACAAGAAATAATATATTAGTAACATTTCTTAACAACTACGTCGGTAAAATTAACCGTGTAGGTTAAATTCCATATCTTAACACTGCAATATCATTATCATTTCAGCCGAATGACGTCCACTGCTGGACATAGGCCTCCCCAAGCACCTCCACTTCGACCAGTTGTGCTTCTCACATCCAACGGGTTTCAGTCTTAACACCGATGTGAAAAGTTTGCAGCAGAGATTCGCACACACGCAGTCCAGTCTGCTAGCGATACACCGTAATATAAGGTAGGGGCTGGTCCACACCAGGCGCTTCAGGGAGGCATCTTTTTCGCATCGTAGCGTAGAAGCGATTTAGATTGGCATACAGATGGAACATGACCTGGATTATAAGACATAATTTTGGAGCTCTACTCGAGCAAAGCTGCGGGAAAAAAGCTTGTATCCTATTTTCTCGATGGAATGTACTGAAAACACGTGGTAAATAACTAAGCCTTAACAGTAAAAATTAAAACGGACTTCACGTGACCAGAGCCAAGCTGGCCAAAGAATTAACATAGCCATGTTGCAAAGCACATTTCCGGATGACAGCAGATGAGTACTTACTTATACAATCAAGTATTTTGTAACTGAACAGACAGACAGCTGTCTGTTCAGTTATAAAATACTTGATTTTGCTGCTGAGGAGTTTGTAATTTATACTTCTTCCCAGCGAAATCACTAGGAAGTGGTTAAGGGCGTTTTGGGAGACTGTCTATTCTAATTTTGACGTTCGAAAATGCTGATTCTCAGCTTAATTTGAATAAATGACTTTTGTTTTCGACGCCTATGTGTCTTTTTATTTTTGTATGGTTAGTAAGTCATTTAATTTTCAATTGCAATTGTCAAACGAAAGTAAGTTTAAAAAAAAGCCTGTTAATTTGAATTTGTGTCGTTGCTACTTGACATTCGTAGCAACCGTCAAACTAACGGAGGAAGGCTTCAGCACTCCGGTCATGTGTACTAGGAGAGCATGTTATGAAGAGATGTTACTGAAAGCTTTCATGAAAGCACATGCACAACACACAGACGCAAATTTTTTACACAGAGGTAAACTACTAAATGTGAAGGAGAGAGACATATGCTGAAACTAGGGATAGCAGATGTGTTACGATATCCACCTGCGTTACCCCAATCTTCTTCACAATAAACAATGAAGTTAATATTACAATACTAGTGAAATCGACAAACTATTCCTCAACCGAAATACATTTAAAAGTAGTATAGCTAAAATTCTGAGGCAACAGCAATAGAATCCGTAATTATTATTGTTATTGTAGGACCCGTAGGATAAACACACATACAAGAGTTTTGCTTTAGCAGTTTTATCAAAATGCTTTGAGCCCTCACTTCACTCCTATAAAAAAGTCAACAATAAAAAAAAAAACTGTGTGGCACTCCGGGAGTGCCGACAGAAGTGAAAACTTGAAAAATTACGTGTGTATTTTGTGAATCGTCTTATAAACAAAACACGCGCGGTACCGGCTACGGCCATCCGTCTTACGAATTTTCGATCAGGTCACGTGATCTGACGCGAGTTTAACTTTTTTTACCCATTACAAAAAAAGTGTACAACGCCTCTAAAGAAGATTTCACTTCAAAAAAATCTGACATAAAACATAATTACATATTGACAAGTAAATACGTGACATTTGTAGCGATCGTCAAACGTCTAAAGGCTTCAGCGCTCCCTTCATGTGTACTAGGAGAGCACGTTATAGAGAGGTTAACATTTCCACTAAAAGCTTTCATGAAAGCACACCGATTGCACACAAGTTTAATAATCCATGTCAACACAGATAAACCTGTAAGTGACCGAGACACTAGATAAGCTGAAACGATTGGGGGAGTGAGATAGCAGTTCATTGCTCTCATTCACCACGTGCTTTTCACCAAGAGTAAATACTTTACAATATACATGTAACGATAGATGGACTGTGAATGATGACATGGTTAGAAAGGGGGTGACTACCGAAATGTCGACTAAGGCTCAAATCACACCGAGATGGCAGCGAAGCGGCGAGCAGTTTCAGTGTCAAATAATTTTAAACGTTATCTGCATTACTATAATACATAGTATCGCTTGAGAAACTTGATAAGCTCACGCAGACGCCCACGGCGCCGCGTGCACTCTGACGACTCAAGTCTCTCAAGCGATACTATGTATTATAGTAATAAAGATAACATTTAAAATTTTATGACACTGAAACTTCTCGCCGCTTCGCTGCCGTCTCGGTGTGATTTGAGCCTAATAGAGAAGTATGGAAGAAAAAGACTTGTTGTGCTGATCCCAAATAAATTGGGATGAGGGCTGGAGAATGATGGTGATGATACAAGAATGGTCTTACCTATTTATGTTCAAAGCAATAGATATAAGATGTAATATGTACGATTTTTTTTTTATCGTGGAGAAATGCTCGTGCATACTGCACTATCACGGGGAGATAGTGCAGTTATGCCACGCACAACGGACCGAATGGGAGTCTAAGTGCGGAAAAGGGAGTCCTATCATCATAGTGCAGTTATGTGGGACTCTAACCCACGAAAACTCCACGGTGTCCTCGTCTGCCGCTTACGGCGGGAACACGGGCACGCGTTAGCACTCATCCGTGAACCCGTGACGGCTGTCCCTCACCGGACCCTCTTCTGGGGAGTACTCCCCATCACCGGCGCACCAGAACACAGCACGCCGTGACCACCCCAGGGACCAAACCAGCACACGGGTGCCAGACGACCCCGTGTCTGGGCACCCTTGGTCCCCCTGCGACGGGTCAGGTCATTGGCCCCGCCGCCTGCCAATTTTCGGCTGCAGAGGATAGAGAGAGCGGCCAACGTAATACTAACACTGCTCCTCCCCTGCAGCCCCACCGCGTCCGCCATCAAACGGTGGGGTAATATGTACGATGAAGGACGTTGCGCTAAGTAATAATAGCCACACGGTTTGGTCCGATGAAAGATGACCATCTTTAGATACCAAGACCCTCCGTGCCTCGGAAAGCACGTTAAGCCGTTGGTATCGGCTGTCATTCGTAGATCTTTGATAGTCGTTTCGGGTCGTCGGAAGCCCGAAAGTCTGACAACCAGACCAAGGGTATCGCATTAACCAGTAACTGGGCTATGGAGGTCAGATAGGCAGTCGCTCCATGTAAAATACTGGTATTCAGCTGCATCAGGTTAGACTGGAAGCCGACCCCAACATATTTGTGAAAATGCTAGGCAGATTGATTGTATGTTGATAAACTTTAATTTCTGATCGTCAAGATACCTGTTTTCGATTCGCGGAGTACATTATATTGCCACCAATGTAATTTCATACTATCATTTTAAGTCAGTCGAATAAAATAGTAGATTGTTGCATCGAGCGCAAGGTGAGTTATTAATGCACGAGAGTAATGTTGGTACTCGCCTTAGCAAGGTGCGTAATCTACCTTTCTTTCAACTACCACTCTACTTTCCGTAATAAAATATACCTACTCAAAATTTAATGAAAACAAAAGTTTTCCTAAGTTTTAAATATTTATCCCGCGACTTTTGCGGCAAAAGGTTATTAACAATTTCATTTGCAGCGGTTTTTATTCTTTCTAGAGTTGCATTCATATCGCTATCGCCATTTCCATTTTTTAAATCTTTTCTTGCTAAATATGAAGTAGTTTTATAATGGTACAAAATGCGCGCCATTAGTTTTTTAATTTTTCACCCAGTCGGTTTTATTCAGCCAATTGTTATTTTCAGCCAGTATCTTTTTGATCTAATGCATACATTTTATATTAAACTTAATAGGATACATTAAACCTCAGTAGTAAATTTATATCTAAATAAAAAATAAAAAACAATGCATTAATGAAAAACTGTGCAGCCATGAGATTTCATACAACATTTCTGCACTGTTTTGGTTTTAAGTAAAAAATACGTCCTTTGTGATCGGTTTTGTAGTGATTAATGCTAACATTACTACGTAGTTGAATGAAAAAGTTTTTATACAACTGTCAATCAAATGAAAGGTCAGCCCTTGTTCAGTTAAAAAGTATGCTCAGTACCAAAAAAACATAACAAAAATAAAATCATTATATTAGTTTTGAAGTTATTTTATTCCATAGTCCTTTATTTTGTTTTTTTTTTCACTAGTCATTCTGAACTGTTTTATCTTTGAATTGTTTTATTTTCAACGTTGAATACGTTTCAAAGTAATGAAACTGATTCCGTTGCTACGCCGTCGCTACGCGTAATTCCTTCGTAACGACCGTCAATCAAGCAGGAAAGGCATCAGCGCTCCGGTCATGTGTACTAGGAGAGCACGTTAGAAGAGGTTAACGTCACTATAGCTATGGAAACTTGCCAAAACAAGTGATTGGGGTAGGTCATGTTTAGTCCTTCGCATTATTTTTATTCGGAATCGAGAAACACAAGAGAGCTTTAATTAAAAACCTTAAATATATTCACAGCAATTTTGGATTTAACGAATAAAACCTAACAAAAAAGTGTAATCGCTTCATAAACACAAATAAATTAATTACTTAACATTTGTTTACATGTATGTGTTTTTAAAACTATTTAAAATGATCTCATTTGTATGACATCTTAAAAAAAAGTTTTCAGCAGAAAATAATGCAGACGCATAATAACCAAAGTATTGAGACTCAATTAATACTACGGGCTCGTCGTAGCGACCGTCAAACGGGCAGAAAGGTTTCAGCGCTCCAGTCATGTGTACTAGGAGAGCACTTTAAAAAGAGATTCGAATATCCAGTAATAGCTTCTATGAAAGCACACCGACTGCACACTAATTTGATTTATTCCAACACAGGTAAACCTATGAGGGAGAGGGATAAAAAGATGGGCTGAAATGATTGAGAGAGCGAGATAGCAGAAAAATAACACGGAAAACCGTCACATAAATATTAATTATAACATCATGCATGTATAGGTGCGTAGGAGAGGTGTTTTTAGTAACAATAAGAATTAGCCTACGCTCACTCAAAATCAAACTCAAGAGTCATTTATTCAAATTAGGGTGAGAATCAGCATTTTTAGAAAGTCAAAATTACATAAGACAGTCTTCTAAAACGCCCATCCTTTATCACTTCCTAATGCTTTTGCTGCGAAAAAAGAAGCAACGCAACAAACACCCCAGCAGCACACCTGTCTGTTCAGATAGAAAACCTTGCTTCTACACAATAAAAAATAATAAGTCATCTTATCTACCTAGTCTTTTCCCAACTATGTTGGGGTTGGCTTCCAGTCTAACTGGATGCAGCTGAATACCAGTATTTTACATGGAGCGACTGCCTATCTGACCTCCACAACCCGGTTACTGGATAATACGATACCCCTTGGCAAGACTGGTTGTCAGACTTTCGGGCTTCTGATGACTGTAATATAAGAATAGTAAGTATGCAAAGCAATTAACATTACGAGACACAGTACATTAAATTAAATTATTTGCCATACATTGGCATTGCATATTTTGTGTCACTATTTCATAATTACAAAAACAAAAAGCCACAGATAAAAGATAACATTAACATAACGGACATTATATTTTTGACATTTCCTAAATAAAAAAAATGGTCAAGTGCGAGTCGGACTCACGCATCGAGGGGTTCCGTACAAATTTGTGGGTATGTAAATAGTTTATCACGGGTTTTTTTTTAATGTAACTACAAGTTTACGGTTTTCGGATTTTTTCCTTTACTTGTGCAACATGACCTTGCTTCTTGGCAAATTTCATGATTCTTCGTCAACGGGAAGTACCATATTTTTCACTTCAAAAAATTAACTCGACTTCAAAAAGAAATTAACTCAAAATTATGAAATAACTTTAATTTCAGAAGTCGGTGGCAAAGAACTGAAACTGAAATACAGATTCCAAGACAACGACTTAAAAAAATAATCAGTTTCATTGTTCTCAGAAGAAAATGAACATTTTCATAACAAACGATTTTAAGTAATGAAACTCAATTTGCTACCGTGACATTCGAAGCGACCGTCAAACTGGCGGAAGGCTTCAGCGCTCCGGTCATATGTACTAGGAGAGCACGTTATAAAGAGGTAAACTGCCCAATAATAGCTTTTATGAAAAAAACACCGACTACACACTGATATGAATTTATTGCAACCCAGGTAAACCTTCAGTAAGTGGAAGATGGCTATATACTGAAACGGCTGAGGGAGAGAGATAGCAATACAACAACGTCGTCAACCACGAGCGTTTGTTTATCTTGACATCAAAATGCATGTTTAGAGAAAAATAAGATCACTTTCTAATTTTAAACAGAAACAACTTTCCTTTTCTCGGTTAACGAAAAATGTATTTTGTTTTAACAACTTTTCTTTCACACTTACATCTGTTTTTTTCGTTTTATGCCTATTTTTTATTTAAAGTATATTAAAATGTAGGCGAGTGAATGTGTATAAAAAAACTGTAATAATTTATATAATTTTCAGCCACGAACTTATGGACAAGTTTCAAAGTAATGAAACTGAATGAATCCGTTGCTATGTGGCTACGCGTTCTTTGTGGCGATCGTCAAACGGGTGGAAAGGCTTCAGCGCTCCGCTCATTCATACTAGGAGAGCAGGTTATAAAGAGGTCGTTTTCAGTGAAAGCTGTCGTGAAAGTACACCGACTGCACACAGGCATGATTTGTGTCAACACAGATAAACTTTTCAGTAAAAGGGAGACAGAGATAAGTTAAACCGAATGATAAGAAAGAAAGAGAAAGAGTGAGGGCAGCTCAATGACCGACTAGAATAGATAGTCTAATAAACCCGAAATTCTATTTTCAAATCAATTAAAAAAAATCATTTGAAAATTTGGTAGGTAACTAAAGAAAAAATTTCCTACGTTTATTCCTGGTTTGTTCACGCTTTCATAGAAAACTTTTAGAACAGATGTTTTAAAGTTCCAAAGTAATGGCACTGAATCCGTTGCTACGAGGCTACGCCATTCTTCGTAGCGACCGTCACATGAGCGATAAAGGCTTCAGCGCTCCGGTCATACATATTAGGAGAGCACGTTAGCAGGAGGTTGTCTTCAGTACAAGCTTTCATGAAAGCACACCAACTTCACACAGACACGCTTCGCAACACAGGTAAACCTTCAAGTAAGAGGGAGACAGTGATATACTGAAACTGTTGAGGGAGTAATTTGAGACACGACTACGTGTTTTGCTTCTATCTCGCTCACACTATGCAAAATTAATAAATAAAAATTACAACCAGTATTTAATTTTCTATTAAGGGGCTTACAAGACCTTAACACAAAAAACGCCAGTTTTAGAAACAATAAAAGTATATGATCAACTACAGTAAACAGAATCAGAAAAATATATGATATTCTTTAGGATATATGCTAGGTAGATAGTCGGTTGAAAACAGAATACAACTAATTTGATACGATATAAAAAAAAATCATGAAGATACCTCTAAAAACTTTATTTTTACAATAAAAACCATACTAATATACATGCAATCTTTTTGTCAGATTATTCTACAAGCAACATACTAAAATACTAGTGTTTTAATATTTTCGTCAAAACCATAAATTTTTGTAATTCAATAATTGCTTCATATTTTACAATATATTACCAGTATTGTGTCATCGCGCTTCTCTTTCTTTTCCATGCAGTCCGACAGTGACCGCACTTTAGGTCATGTAAGACCCTTAACGAATCATCTTATGTCCGCGATAAACATGTTTTGCTTTGTTCGATTTTAAAGTATAATCAAAGTCAACAACAAGAAATAATATCTTAATCTATATTATTAATAAACCTAAGTCTATAGTTTGATGATAACGAATGATGTGCGACCGGCCGTGTGGCGGTCGCTTGTTGTTTGTAGTTATATAAGTAAAATTGTTATTCCTACCTACTTAATATTTAGTTCTTTACTTTTGAAAATAGTTTCGGAGGAGTGATGTCTATGTCTGTGCGTGCCTGCACCATTACCATCATGTTGTATCGACCAGTAATAAACTAGCATCCAATAGCAACGGTGGTTTTATTCGGTAGCTGACAGATCATAAAGTTTGTTTGTTTGTTTGAACGTGCTAATTTCTGGAACCGGATTTAAAAAAAAAAAAAATTCTAGCCCAATTCTTGAGGAAGGCTGTGGGTTACTTACCATCACGCTAAAACACTTAGGAGCCGAGCAAAAACAAAAAAAATATTGGAAGGTAATGGCGCGGGCAGTCGATGCGATGCGACGGGGTGGGTCAGGGGAACAAGAAATTAGACACGGACGAAGTCGTGGGAACAAGCTAGTGTCTTACTAAAATTATAAGACATACTTTTTGTGTTATCTTAATCAGCTATTAGATGTCTTACTTTGTTGCTTTATAACCGACTTCATAAAAAGGAGGAGGTTCTCAAGTCGGTTGAATATTCTTCAGCAACGCTTTTTAAAAGTTACAAAGTAATGAAACTGAATCCGTTGCTACGTAGCTACGCGATATTCGTAGCGACCGTCAAACGAGCGGAAGGCTTCAGCGCTTTAAGAGGTTGATGTTTCAGAAGCTATCAAACTTTCATAACATCACGACGTGCCCCTCTTGGGGTTGGCAGATTTGCAGATCAAAATCTGCATTCGCGATTTATTTGCCAAAAAATGTAAACAAATAGTTTATGGAAAAATAACTTTAAATCCTACACCATTAAGTCCAGTTTACGCTACAACTTCAAACATTTTTATAACTTTTTCAATAGTGCTAGTCACTCTGAAATCCACTTAATTAACTTTAAAATAAAGTTTTAATTTCTTTAACTGGCAATAATATTAATTTGAAACAAGTTTGAATAGACTTTACAATGGGTCAGTTATGCTTAAGTTCCGTTTTATTGGGGTAAGACTATTGCTACCAAACGGGCAGCAATCCAGAATCCAGACTGTTACTGAGATAGTCTTTATGGCAAATTAGTACAACGCGTAGCCCGATCTGGTGAATGAACCCAGGACCCCAAAGTTAACAGTTGCTTCAACGAGTCAGTGTGACGTCGGTCTTAACTTGTGGCGTCATCTATACTACTAGTAATTTAATGGCTAACTACGTAGTCTCCGCGTAGTCGTATAGGTGTCGCGACAAGCGCTTCGTTTTTGTTTTAGCTTCAAATAAGTTTCAGAAAGACGGTAAATACATAGAAACTTTTAAAAGACAGTACAAGGAATAAAGTGACTTTTTCAAGGCCCATTGCAATTTGTAGTAACCCAGAAATCATTTCATGTCAATTAACGTAAATAAAATCTACCAGCAGTAACAGGGTGCCTGCCAACACAAAATTAAATTTATATAAAAACTTATTTGTTAAGTTTAAAAATGAAATACAATCTTTAAATATATAAAACAGTTTAAACAGTTTCATTTAACAGTTAGTTCATGACAATATAAGTTTTCTTTCTTTGAAAAGACAAAGTACTGAAACTGAATCCGTTGCTACGTGGCTACGGGACATTCGTAGCGCCACCGTCCGAGCGGCTCGCGCTATGGTTTCAGCGTTCCAGTTGTGTGTACTAGGAGAGAATGAATAATGAAGCGGTATTTTTGAGTGAAAGCTGTTGTGAATATACACTACTGCATACAGGTATGATTTAATTCAACATACATAGGTAAACCAACAAGTGAGAGAGAGACAGTAATAAGCTAAAACTGTTGAGGGCCAAAAATAGAAATTAAATGACACGATGTTGATGTCCACGTGTGTCTTAACAAAATGAAAGAATGGAAAATACGATGATTACAAATAACAAAGTTTGTTTTGTTTAATTATGTATGTTTGTTATGTAGAACTTGCGTCACCTTGAAATCTGAAGAGCATGACTAATACAAAGCGCCCTATTATGTCGTACTTGCGGCACATTTAAATCATTGACCACCATGATTAATACCATGATTAATACAAAGAGCCCGTTGTCGCCGGCACCGTCGCCTCCTCAACATTTTCGATAGCGTCCATTGAAATCTGAAGACCATGATTAATACAAAGAGCCCGTTGTCGCCGGCACCGTCACCTTCTCAACATTTTCTATAGCGTCGACCACTCTTGATTCTCACATCGAACAATTGTCACGCGTCCTAGTTTTACCGATTTAATTGTAATATTTTTATGAATTAAATAGCTTTAAGCAAATTATATCGGTTTCCTTTTACATCTTCCTGCAGCCGAACGTAATTTGTTCAACACATTGTTATGACTAAATAAAATTCGAAAACATAATATAATTTCGTTGGAACTTTCGTTAGTCAAGAAAAGGACGTGTGTCAACGTTAAGACTTTTGGCTGAAACAATGGCTGAAATGATAGTTGTTGATGTGGTTGTAGACAAAACATAATACGAAGGCAAAACAACAAAAAGAATGCTGTAAAATCGAACTTCAGAAACAATAAGCAGTTTTAATTGAAAATGTCCATTAAATTATTGTCCTTTTTAGCAACAAAAGACATGAGTTACAAAGTAATGAAACTGAATCTGTAGCGACGCGACATTCGTAGCGACCGTTAAACGAGCGAAGGCTTCAGCGTTCCGGTCATGTGTACTAGGAGAGCACGTTATGAAGAGGTAAAATGTCCATTAATAAATAGCTTTCATGAAAGCACACTGACCTATACATTGATATGATTTTCGTTCAACACAGGTGAACCTTAGTGAGAGGGAGAAAGTTACATATATTATGGTGAATCGGTTGAGAAACTTAACAAGTGGTTAACAAGAGGTGGGTTATTTTTATGCATTATTTTAAAACACTTTTGAGGACTTGTCCATAATTATTACTTCACTTGACTCCAAAGGGAATTAAATAAGTCAAGAATACAAACATTTTGACATTTTTGATTTCTTCAACTACGATTTTTTCATTAAACGTGTCCGAAAGCTTCAGCGCTCCGGTCAGGTGTACAAAGAGAGCACGTTTGCAGAGGTTTGCGTTACGATAGCGATGGGTGCTAACGGGGAATAATTCAGGTTACAGTGTAGCAGGTCAGCAATCGTATCGTAGATACGTATATGATAGAAAACTCGAGTTACGACAATCATTCACATTGTTAGTCTTCACCTGTCGTCGTTATCAAAAGTTTTGAAGCCATGTTGGAAAAACTTATTTTTTTGCATAAAACAATAAGATTTTAGGGAATTCCTGTACTTGATGTCTAAGGGCACATTTCACCAAACTTTTATACATATAATAACTCTTATACTGAGAATACATTTTGAATTTTTGACAGTTTTTCCACACTAGAAATGTCAAACGTCAATTTTATTCCACGGATAAAATATACCTATCTTGACTTTGGTAAAATCAGCCCTTAATAATGTCTTTTACTTCAGTTAGAAACTCATTAAATTGACAAAAATGTTGGCTGTTTGTGTATGTGAATTTATATGTTTGTAAACGCACCCACGATACAGGAGTAATTCCTAGTGTGGGGCAACGTTTAAAAAAAAAAAAAAAAAAAAAAAAAAACTCTAGTCTAGGTTTAGTTGGTTTGTCTTCTCCATTTTTATTCTAAAATCTTCGGAACAGAATCTTCGTTATGGATAGAACAGAAATATTGTTTGCTTCGGGAATCGTGTGGTAACTAAGGTCCATGTACAGACGCCAGCACATCAAGCCACCCGAAACTGTCAAATTTTCCCAATCAATTCTGAACCTTATGAGTTAGCGATAAAGTTGAAAATCTATTAAAGTTTGACAGATTGTAGTAGCTTGATGTGCTGGCGTCTGTGCCTACAATATACGTATTTCCTTAAATTAAGTTAATAAATGATAAACCCTACTAACCTTTACAGATACTATAAAACATTAGAATTTGAATTTTAAACGATCTAAATTCAATCATTATATCAAGTGAGAAAGAAAGTAAATAAATCTTGAATTCGTTGCTACGCGATCGCAGTGACGCCCGTCAAACGGCCGAAGACTTCAGCACTCCAGCCATACGTACTAGGGAGGCATTAACTAAAAGATATTCACGTTTTTCATTGTGGAAACTCAAGTGAAAGCTATACTACCACGTGGCAAGCACACAAGTAAAACAGTGCACAAGAAGGATAGAGCTATGGGCTCAGTCTATAGTGCGAGTGAGATGGACCGGCGTAGCGCGACCACGTATACCGTTGAGCTGACTAACCCTTCTCGCAATGCATTGTTGTGAGAGACGCGCGATGGTCATGACGCGACGTTAACAAATAATCAATACAAATATTTCTTGTTAAAGTAATCAATGGTCGTGTAAATGCAAAGGTAAAGAGGTATGAGGAACAGTGGTGTAAAGTTCACACATACTCTATAGAGAAGGGAGGATCCTCTGACCAGACGGGTGTTGTGTATGGCGGCCAACTGCCCGGTGATTCATGTGGGGCCGTTGTATATATTATGTCAGTTGCACGGTAAACTCTGCTTGCGAGATGCAGGATTTTGCGTGACGTCAGTATGACGCGCAGTACGCATGTGGCGTTGTAGATATCGCTACAAAGGTATTGCCAAGCTTTGGGACAAGATAGGCTAAAATAAATAATATTTATGAACAGTTGCAATAAATTAACGGTTTGAAAATATAAGAACTTTACACAAACGTTCATCCAATATTGTTATCCACGTAGGAAAAATTTAACCACACGTAGCAATGGCTACACATACGTAACCCGTAGCACCCCGTAGCAATTATCTCGTAGCACCGACGCCAACATGTTCAATAAAGTGACGTGACAAATATGACGTATGCAAAGACGTAATTGCTGGAATGGCCTCAGCTCTCCGATGGAAAAGTACTAGGATAGCAAGAATTACAAGGATATTTTTGTCTCGCGTCTCATTGAAGTTCAGTGAAAGGTTTCAGTGCTCGTTGTGAGAACTTTGACAAGTAGTTAAGTGTCTGTCATCTAACAGACTAACGTGTATTCACCAGAATAAGTGGAAAAAGAGAAGGGAGGCCTTTACTCTGCAGTGGGAAATAACAGGCTTTTAGTAGTAATAAAAGCCATAATATTATTATGTAGTCTGGTAATGGTAATGAAAAAAAAAACACGTCGAGTGCAAATCGGACGCGTACCGAGGGTTCCGTACAAATTTGTAGGTATGTAAATTGTTTATCACGGGTTTTTTTTTATGTAACTACTACGGTTTTCGGATTTTTTCTTTTACATGTGCTATGTCATGACCTTGCTTCTTGCCAAACATGATTCTAGGTCAACGGGAACCCTATATATACACTTTGATTCCCTTGAGAGTGTCCAAATACACGTTTCTTGCGGCATGCACGGCCGTATCTTTTTATAAGTTAGCTTAGAGGTTTGATTTTTTCACAGCTTCAAGAGACCGCAAACCTGAGTATGTTTTGAATCTCAACTCGATACCTCCACGCGTTCCCGAGAAAAAGGGTCTTGACAGACAGACAACAAAGTAATCGTAAAGGGTTCCGTTTTTTCCTTTTGAGGTATGGAACCCTAAAAAGCCAACAAGAAAACACATTTTCTTATTTTGGAATATCAGAAGACTGGCCTGGGAAAGATAGAGCAAAAAAAGGACATTTATCCTTCTCCTCCTTTTTTTTAATTGGTTAATAATAGACCGAAGTTTTGTATGTTTTGATGTTTTTTGTATGTGCTTTATGTGTACTTCGATACTAACGTCATCTGCAAGCGTTAACGTGAACTTCACGTTCAAAGAAATTCCAACGAACACCGCGCGGTTACCGTGCCTCAAACTGGAAAAGTACTAGGGCAACATAAACCTAAATAGCCTTCAGAATTATCACAAATTGTTTGTTATTCAGTATTCACTACTTTATATTGTGTACTCCTAGTTATTAAATCGGTAGATCGTTGTATCGAATATGCGTTTTCCTAGTAAATAAAGTTTTAAATTTTATGGTTAATATTTATGTGATTTTTATCACACACTAATACTAGCTGACCCGACAGACGTCCTGTTTTTGATTCGAAAGACACGTGGCGCCATCTATTATCATAATAACGTTATTGTTGTTTTCCTCGGGAATAGTACTTTCTTTCGGGATGAAAAAAAGTAATGTCCGTTTCTGAACACCTGACAACGTATATGCAAAATTTCAGCATGATCGGTTTAGTGGTTTAGGCGTCAAAAGGTAACAAACAAACTGACTTGACTATACATATAGTTTGGATAAATTGTTTATAACTTTTACTTAATAATTCTATTCTACAAATGGCTGCTTTAAAGCTATAAAAATGTATAAACTGGATAAACTTCTACTAAACTAACAAACTGTTTAAAAAATAATATAAAACAACAAAATAATTGCCTAATTGAACTTGAACTATTGACAAACTAAAACATGGCGTCGAATAATTCCTCCGCACTTTCACTGCTTTAAAAATAATCTCGAACTATCATCGTCGTCGTTGCTACGAAAATCGTAGACCGTTGCTACGAGTACGCGTTCCGTAGCGACATTAGCGACGATAGTGGCCAAATTCTTCAGCACTGCGTTCAAATGTATCAGGTTAACATAAGAATAAAGCAGTAAAGGCGTTCTTCACCCTTGATCGAGAGGGATGGAGTGATTCATTTGGCTAAGTGTGCGAGCGTGAGGGTGACATCATTAAGGCGCTCTTAGTCCTGTCTCACTCTAGGAACCATGACCTACGACAGCGTGGGGGCGGGGGATGAACGTAAACAAATAAAATCATGGGCTAATTCTTCGAATGAAAAAAAAATTTCGAGACAAACTAAAAAAGAGGAGGAATGAAATAAAAAGACATGATTAATCAATCATGTTCTATGCTATCATGTATATTATGATCCTTTGAGACGAATGTTATTAATTGGTACAAGATGTGCAATAATCGTACAACCGTAAAAAGAGGCTTAATAAAACCTAACACTTTGCCTAAACATCATAACATTATCATAATAGTGGGCTATTTATTTTTATAATTATAGGAATACTTCTGAGAACCATCGTTTCTAAAATAATTATTTTGACATGATACTAATCTAAGGGGAGTTAAATTAGTCAACATCCACACATCCAAGAGGATAGAAACATATTTCCAGAAATGAACACCACCAAAAAAATCCATTAAAAAAATTTACACTTATTGCAAATATCTATAATTCATACTTAAATATCAGTTCTTGTCTGCTTTAGCATTGCCATAGATCAATATTGCTATTTTCAATTAAAATAAATATGTAGCCGTTTTCAGTAGAAAATAATATAGAGAAAGTAATAAAATTCATCCACGACACGACAACACTCAAAGCGACCGTCAAACGTGTCAGAAGGCTTTAGCGCTCCCGGTCATGTGTACTAGGAGAGCACCTTTTAAGAGGTTAACGTTAATTTAAGGTCGCAGTGAGGTAGTTTAGCAATCTTATCTATTGACATGATAGGTGAGTCTTCACATAATTTTTATAATGATTTAAAATTGTCTAAACAAAACTGTCATTTTCTAATACTGGCATGGATCGTGTCCTATATAAAAGCCTACATACATACATAAATTCACACCTTCTCCTCACGAGGGTAAGCAGAAACTACAGAACGCCACCTGCTACGATTTTCACATACTCACTCCTACATTTCGATAACATATTTAAAAAAATCTTCAATCCAAATTGGAAAAAGATTTTTTTTGCATAAATAAAATACAAATTCTTTTAAGCAGTGGCTTTATTATTGTCAGCAGTGTCGCATTTGTCTTATTATCTAATATTAAAACAGTAACAGCAACAACAAACCGTTAAAAAACTTTAAACAAAACCGTAGCGCCACCATGAAACCGTGTTCTTCTGCAATTCGGCCGTATGTACTAGGGAAGAATGAACTAAAAGATATTAACGTTTTCATCGTGGAAAATTAAGGGAAAGCTACCTTACCACGTGGAAAGCACACAGGTAATCTAGTTCACAAGAAGGATAGTGCTATGTGCTCAGTCTGAAGTGCGAATGAGATGACCACGTGTGCGAAGACCACGTGTACCGCTGAGCAGGCTCGTCCTTCTCGCCATTCATTGTTGTGAGAGATGCGCGAAAGTCATGACGTTATCCTAATAGTTATTATTTTGGTTTAAACGTAATAAATCGTCGTATAGTCTAGTGAGAATGGTAGGTAAAAAAATATTCATTATCAATTGCATTAGATTAACGATTTAAAAAACAAAAACCAACAACAACTTTACGTTTAATAACACAAATAGTTCATCAAATATTGTTTTTTATGTGTAGTAAGAAAAATTATAATGATGTGTAGCGTTGACTAGACGGAACAATGGCTACGCATACGTAACCCGTAGCAATTTAATCTCGTAGCCCTGACGCCGATAAAGTTCAATAAAGTGTCGTGACGAATGTGACGTATGCAATTACGTAAACGCCTAGATATCCTCAGCACTCCGGTGGAAGAGTACTAGCGTATCATATATTACGAGGATATGCCACGTCATCCGTCGCAATGAAGTTCAGTGAAGATTTTCAGCGATTGTGGTGAGAACTTCGACAAGTAGTGCCATCTACAGACGTTAACGTGTGTTATCAAGTCGCGAATTTTCTTCGCACTCCACTTGTCGTCATAACTATGACCGTAAGGTTCAGCGCTCGTCTGTCTCTTTACTACTAAAAGGTAGGTACTAGAAAAATATAAACCTAGTGGAACTACACTTCAGCCTAATCAGACATTGGCTGCTTTCTGGGAGAAAAAACGCTCATGAATATAAACACTCTGCAGTGGAAATTCTGTTTCATACCAATATATACGAAGTTGATTTCTATACTAATATTATAAAGAGGTAAAGTTTGTAAGTTTGTATGTAGGGGGGTAATCTCTGGAACTACCAGTCGGATTTGAAAAATCTTTTTATATTTGATAGCCCAATTCTTGAGGAAGGCTATTGGCTATTTAACATCACGCTATGAGCCTAAGGAGCTGAGCAAAAAAAAAGGCAGAAAGAACGCTAAGCAAAAACGAAGTAATAGCGCGGGCAGGCGATGAGATGCTACAGGGTGGGTCGAGGGAACAAGAAATTACACGCGAACGAAGTCGCGGGCAGAAGCTAGTATTTAATAAGTTAGAACTGGTTGGTATTTTATTTAATGGATACTAAGTTGTAATAAAAAGCTGTGTCGCTTTTCGGAGTATCTAAGTACTTTCAAATACTAGAAGAATAGGTATATAAATAATCAGCTTATAATGTTCACAGTTCTGGAACTCAGGCCTCCGCTCTTCAAGAGGAATTGGGCTGCACGTGGGCCCAGTGCGGGTTGGTAGATGTCACATCACAAATCCTAGAAGAATGTAATGAAGAAAAATGTCAGCAAGAAAATACATTTTCTTAGTAAATAAATTGTAATGCCTCAGATATCAGAAAATTAGGCTGAAAAACATAAAGTAAATAAAGAAGACAGTTATTCTTCTCCTCTTTTTTTTACCGAAAAAATACACCGAAGTTGTAATATGTAGTTCACGTTAACGCTTGTGTGGTTGTATGATGGTGTTAGTATCGAAGTCGAAAAAGTTCCACCGAACGCTGCACGGTTACCGTGACTTGGACTGAAAAGTACTAGGGCAACATAAACCTTATGGAAATAGCCTTCAGAATTTTCCGTGCATTTCGGAACTGACGTCGACGTTGCTACGAAAGTCGTAGACCATTGCTACGCGTTCCGTAGCGACGATAGTGGCCAAAGTCTTCAGCGCTGCGTTCATAGGTATCAGGTTACCATAAAAATAAAGTAGTTTCCTCAATATGAAAACACCCCCAAATGCACACCACCAAAAATGAAAGCACACATACACAGGTACACCCTTAATTGAGAGGGATGGAGTGATTGAATTGGCTAAGAATCCGAGCGAGTAAACAAGGTGATGTTAGTTAGTTCTGTCTCACTTTAAGAACCATGACCTAAGACAACGTATGAATGAACGTAAATAAATAAAATCAAGGGTCGTTTTGTGTTCAAATAAAATATTCCAGATGAACTAAAAAGATCGGTAGGATATGTATGGTCTAAGCTTAATGGTAAACAAATTTGTACATTACAAATACATCGAAATAACACTAATATTTTAATTCCATAAAGAGAAAAAGAAAGTCAAGTGCGAGTTTAACTTGCGTAGAAAGAAATATTCATCATACGGAACCCCGTATGATGAATATTTTATCTACTGAAAATGTAAGTTTGTACGCATACTATTGAGAGATTTACCATGTTGTTTTATGTCTACAGACTTCTTATAGGTTTTCTTGTAATTTATAGGTATAGAACTATTTTCTGTATTTTTTCAATACTTTAGGCTCAGTAGTTTTGGAGATAAGGGGTGGGGAATGTTCAATTTTCATCTATTTTCTTAAATAACTTTAATACAATTTACTTTAAAATTATGAAAAAATGCCCTTTCATTTGAAATGACACACGGTACAGATTGCGAAACTTTTATTTTTAAATTTTCTATTTTCCCCCTAAAAATGACCTCCATATTCAAAGATCATTTATTTACGTTACACATCTGTGTTTGGGTCACAGAGATTCATATGTGTACCAGATTTCAACTTAATCGGTCAATTAGATTTGGAGCAAATTGGCTGTGACAGACATTGTCAGACAGTGATCCTATAAAGGGTCCGTTTTTTCCTTTTGAGATACGGAACCCTGAAAATTCATTTAAACTCATTGGACGTGGTGTTCACATGAGAATCCATATTATAATTGAGGTCTTTTTGTATATTATACGAATAGTACCTTGCCAGTGAATATTTCTATGACTGTCTTACTTTTAACAACTTTTATTTTTATTTTTACTCGTCATTTATATATTTTCTAATAGCATACCATTTCACCTACAAATTATTACAGAACTAACTTACAAAGCATTTCATACCGACTGCGCTGCCTAAATTCATCGTAGCCATACGTTGTTCTGGTGACAGCCGAACAATTCAATACTCTGGTCAAATGTACCAGGGCGTTAGTAGTTAAGGAGGTTCTGGCTACAGGATTTCTGAGTGTGCGCTACTACGAGTCTACACGAAGCCGTGGTTTTCAATATAAGCGCCCTCTTGTTGCAACGTAGCAACGAGCCCGAAACACAAGCGCTTCGGTATAAATACTAGGGTAGTATAAAGTGGAAAAGCTGGAAAAAGCTTTTGCGAATATCTGGGAAATATTCTAGGGGTTACCAAAGTTTTTCAGAGGGTTTGACTCATAAACAAATATATCATTATACTCTCCTAATTTTTAAATCTTTTCATCCATCTATCATGGCAAAAATAATTCCAACAAAATTTTAAATCACAGTTTTTCATTTACTTCGGATAAGTTTAGACAGGCGCTAGTATAATATTATTCGTTTACCAAGTGACGTCAGTCCAGTGACGTCATATTTGCGGGATTCTATAAGATTCCGGATAAAGGTACTAGGGGACCATATGTTAAAAGGGCATACACCCATCCTCGATGCCGCGGAAAGCCACGTGGGTAAGGGGTGGAAAATGGACACGCCCTACATTGTTTCTGTTTCACTCTGTTCAATGGAGGGTGGGTTGTTAGAGTGTGAAAGGAGATACACTTCATGGGCACTACTATCACCTGTGTGTGTAAATAACTCTATAAAGAGTGAGCAAAGGGGATGAAGTGAGTGCGAAGGAAAATATCTATATGGAAACACAATTTTTTACCGCTAAGTTGTCAAACTTTAAGTTGAATGAAGTAAGAAAGTTGCGAAACATTTATTTTTAGATGTCGGGAGTTTTTTCTATGGGACCTATCGTACTACCAGGATAAAATGTTTCATTGAAATCTGTTCAGACGTTATGGCGTGAAAAGATAACAAACAAGCAAACAGAATCGACAGACTGTTACTTATTAATATGGATAAAAAAGTGAGCCTTCACGGGACGCCTGGCAGATGTGAAACATCGACATTATTTTGTAAAAGTAATATGATTGAAAAGAACAGATTGCGATATAAACTAAATATGGCATAATGATAAAATAAAATATTACGATTTTTTCCAGAAAATGATGACTGTTTATTTAATAAACATTTATTTTCATTAAATATAAAAACTGTGTGGCGAGAGAGAGATAGCTTAACGCCGGATCGAGTGGGAAGAGAATCGCAGTCGATTGCGCATGGCGACGCGTCGCCACACAGTACACAAGACTGTGACTGTATATATACACCATCATATAGCGTGGCGACGCGTCGCCACGCCAGAAATTTGTTTTACGTGCGGCTATAGATGTTTCACATCAAAAAGTGAGCCGTCACGGGACGCCTGGCAGATGTGAAACATCGACATTATTTTGTAAAAGTAATATGATTGAAAAGAACAGATTGTGATATAAACTAAATATGGCATAATGATAAAATATTACGATTTTTTCCAGAAAATGATGACTGTTTATTTAATAAACATTTATTTTCATTAAATATAAAAACAATATATACAACTTCATTTTGTAATCGATTGCGCATGGCGACGCGTCGCCACATAGTACACAAGACTGTGACTGTATATATACACCATCATATAGCGTGGCGACGCGTCGCCACGGCATGCGTCGCCACGCCAGAAATTTGTTTTACGTGCGGCTATAGATGTTTCACATCAAAAATTTACGACTAAATAATCTTACTATATGATCATTTCTTTATACTGTGTCAGTTATATTTTTAGAGGAACTTATTGTTGTTTATTTATTACCCTAATTATTAACAGTAATGTAATACGGCATTATAATAAAATAGTAATTGATATAGAACAGAAATAAATCACTTCCACTTTAAAAAACATTTTCCTTTGCGCGGGCTAAGGGCGCGAATGGAGCTACATTGGTTTACGGCTTTGTGATGTCGCCAGAGTTGACGCAACGCCTAATAGACGATTGAGGATTTCAAACGAGAATACTAGGGTAGTATAAACCAAAGGGTGCATTCTCGTTGATGCCTGGAAGACGTCTCAAATTACCGAAAAAGAGTGGACCGCGGGTGATAATAATTCAAATATTTCTGTGATAAATAAACTTCACTGAAATGCCTGTGGCAAAGTTTGGGGGAACCCCATCTCCAGCAGTGAAGTCTTTTGGCTGAACGATGATAGTAATAAGAGGACAATAGTAATAATTTCTCCACCTCCTTTGCGCCAATGATAGATGTATAATTATGTATACCAGTCGACTATTATTTTCAACGGTGAATTGGGGGACAATCAGTTTCCAACTACTAGGGTAGCATAGAATTATGGGGGATGTGGGGTACAGTAGGGAGACGAGGAAATAGATGAATGAAACGTGGAAATATTAGAAAGTGATACAGTAAATACCGTTTAGGTATACCTCGTACAACTTTATAATTATGTGAAATGAGCAGTTATTAAAATTAAATTTAAGATATTATATTCGAATAATTCATCTTATTGACAAAACACACAATGTGTTGGAATGCCAGTCAATCGTCCAGGTTAAGAGTAGAGGTAGATAGACGTCGGTACTCTTAAGTTATAGTGGCTACAAAGCGGAAAGAGTGAGTGACAACTCCGTATAGTATGGCACTTACAAATTGAATGTTGTGATTTGATATTTGATTACCCGAATTTCTAATTTTAAATTACCTTATGAGCGTTTACGCCGTACGGCATTACATACAAACTCTCAAGCCCTTATTTTTCGAAATTATTGAACCGATTTTAATGAAACTTCATACGCATAAACAGGATACACAGGTCTAAAAAGTTAGTAGAGAACATTTTAAAATGTCGAAAAATTTGAAAATATCTTGGTTTTTCATTTTAACCTCACTATCGACTTCAGCACCTTCTAAAACCATGAAAACGATACCTATGGTGAAAACTTTGAAAACTTTTGCAGCCACCATCTTGGATTTTGAAAACTATCTCTCTCTATCTGTCTGACTCTTTCTATTACATGTAATAAAAAGTCGCATTGAGCGGGCACAAGGCTTTTTCGTTACGTGGCGATTTCTCCCAGTTAACTTCTACCGCAAGCTTCGTTAAAGAACTTCGTTCCAAATCGACAAATATAAATCCTTCTGTGGTTATAATATTCGAGACAATGATTGGCGGCTTATGAAAACCAAATGAACCAAACCATCGTTGCAGTCGTAAAGTAGGTTTTCTTAAAGGCTCAACAATATGTAAATAATATCTAGTTCTGATTGACCAACATTTAAATAATTTTTTGGTACAACCATATTGAAGATTTACTTATTACCTTGTTTAAAATCTCACAATGAATGATGTTAGAAGGACCAAATAAATATGTAAGATATTTTTTTGTGTTAGGGATAAGTAACAGATGAAACGGGCGCGGTTGCAAATGAATCCGCAAAGTTAGAATAGAACCAAATATTATGATGAAAGCTTAAAATTAGGATCAATAATTATTACATCGGGATCAGGGGAATATTTGTTATGTACACGATTCTAAAATACCTACTAAAATAGTGGGTTCCAAACAAGTTTTTCAATCAAGTTTATTGAATGAAAACTTTGCCACGACAAAATGACGTTACAATATGGCTCTGTATCACGTTGCGCGAAGATAGCAACGAAAGGTTTCAGAACTGCGATCATAAGTACTAGGATATCATAACGTTTAGCGACATGGAAAATTCTCTTGCCGTAGAAATTCAAATAAAAGCTGCAAACAGCCTTAAAGTTCACACAAGTAAGGTACGAAGAAAAACGGACAAACTGATGTGTTTCGACTGTCGTGCGAATGAGATAACAAAACGATAGATAGACAACAAGGCCAAAAACTATGGAGCTATTATCTTCTAACCATTGCGGTTGGGAGTACTCGCGGTAAGGTTGGTTCGCAGCGTAGCGAGTTCGTAGCCAACAGTCTGCGGGCCGCACTTGATGGGCCGTGACGTCAATGATGACGTAATCGTTGCCAGAGTCGTCAGCATTCCGGCACTATGTACTAGGGTAGCAAAAGCTGCAACGACATGACTGTATAAGGTTACGTTGCCATGGAAATGGTATCACAGCTTTAACACATGCGAAGCAAAGGCGCGTTCCTTTGGGGGAGCCTCCAATATTCAATTACTAGGCTAACATGAGTCTATAAGGAGTTAGAGAATTTTTGTGTACCAACATTTGCACGATTTTCCTTTGGAATCTCTTTTTTATCAACGCTGCTTGAGTGCACGCCATCTCTCGTACTATTATATTAATATTTTACTTTAAAGGCCCCAAGAAAACTTCACGATATGCGCGCTTGTCGCGTTGGGGGAGGATGCAATACTTAGGTACTAGGGAAACACAACTATAAAGAGGCAGAGGAAATTCCTAAGTTTTGAAAAAGTGTAAAATAATATTCCTGCCTTGTTGATAACAATTCTTTCTTTTGTTATAGTTGTTTTCCAAAGCTCCCAAACGTTGTTTAATGTGAAATAACTTTACTAATATCTTCGCATAGGTATGACGATGTTACCAAGTTGACTTTTTTGTGTTCTTGAACAAACTGGCTCTCGCATACACAGCAATAAGTTTACAAAAACAAGACGTAGCAATGAACATAGCCATTTCTTATTAAATAACATGTTGGAACATGCTGTTTAACAAGAAATGGCTATTTCCACATTTTCTACGTATTATGTCACTATAGAAGACTGTTGCATTGAGCGCAAAGTGAGTTATTAATGCACGAGTGTTACATTCAAACTCAAAATCAAAGCATTTATTTCAATTAAACCATTTACAAGCACTTTTGAATTGTCAAGAAGTCGGTCAGTCAGAAAATATGAAGCTAGTTGCCCATTCCAAAGCGTAGGTACCTATGGAGAAACACGGGCAAGAAACTCCATGGACACTCTTTTTAAATGATATTTTACAAAAATATTAGTTAAATCATTACTTTTGATTTTAAAATTATTACATTGGTGCTCCAGCGCATGCTAGGGCACCAAATTAACACGAGTGCATTCATTACTCACTTTAGCAAGGTGCGTAATCTACTCCTCTTTGAACTACCAATCTACCTACCATGATAAAATATACCTACTCAAAATAAAAACTCAAGTTCATGAAAACAAAGTTTTCATAAGCTTTTAAATATTTATCCCGTGAGTTTTGCGGCAAAACGTTATAACAATTTCATTTGCAGCTCTTTTTATACTTTCTGTAGTTAAATTCATAACGCTATCGATGTCTACTTCCATTTTTTTTGAACTTTTCTTGCTAAATATGAAGTATCAAAGTTTTGTAATGGTACAAAATGCGTGCCATTTGTTCTTTTTTTTTCACCATGTCGGTTTTAATCAGCCGATTTTTATTTTCAGCCAGTATCTTTGTGATCTAATGCATACATTTTATATTAAACTTAATGGGAGACATTAAACTTCTGTGGTAAATTTATATCTAAATAAACAATAAAAAACAGTGCAACCATGAGATTTCACATAGTATTTCTGCACTGTTTTGGTTCTAAGCAAAAAATACGTCCTTTGCGATCGGTTTTGTAGTGATTAATGATAACAGTACTACTTAATTGAAAGACAAGTTAATTGTATTTTACATATCTCTTGCTCTGTAAGTACACCCTTACACCCCTGAATGCCGGGGTGTATGACTATCATTACAGCATAGGTTTTGGAATTTGAAAAAAGAACTGTCATACTCATACTGCACGAAGAATATTTTTAAAAAGTTAATTTTTTTTTTACTCGAATCGGAATCTAGACAATTTATTTTATAAAGATTTTATTTTAAATATGGAACTATTTGTTTCCACATCGTATGTTAGATGGAATCGATTTAAAAATCAAACTGGCCAGCAAGATTTGACGCGCTTGCGTGCGTGAAAAAAAAAAGGCAGTCTACTAGTAGGCGCGAAAGCATCGCGAAAATAATTAATTTTCTTGTTTGAATTCTTTTTCAAAAGTTTTAAACATGTCTAGTGACGAAGACATAGATCTAACGCCCGATTTTATTAAAGAAAGGGCAAAAACAGTTGTCGAAAATATATTACCGCCGAACTCGAAAGAAAGATATGTAAAGGCATACGACGAATTTATGAAATGGCGGTCAGAAAAAAAAGTGAAATCTCTTTCTGAAAGTGTTTTTATATCATATTTTGATGAATTATCTAAGAGGCTACAACCTTCCAGTTTATGGTGCTTTTATTCCATGCTAAAATCTACAATGATGACAAAACATGACGTGAATTTGAAAGATTTTTCTAAACTTACTGCTTTCTTGAAAAGGCAGTCTGACGGCTTTAAAAGCAAGAAATCGAAGGTATTTACTGCAGAAGAAGTACAGAAATTCTTAAATGAAGCTCCGGATGAAATTTATTTAGCAATAAAGGTACCTACGTATTTACTTGCCCTTTTTAATAAGTTACCAAAATATTTCACAAAAATACTATGCGAATTTGGTGCCTTTAATACAACTTATGTCTTTTTTACAGGTTGTTCTAATTTTTGGGATATCGGGAGCCTGCAGAACCGTGGAATTGACAAACTTGACAATAGAAAATGTAGAAAAACATAACAAATTACTACTCATAAAACTGCCTAACACGAAAACTAAAATTGACCGGTCATTTGTTGTGCATGAAGAATTTGCAAATTATGTTGAAAAATATCAAGCTCTTCGCTCTCGCCTGAAAACGTGGATACAAATCGTTTTTTTCTTAATTACAGTAAAGGAAAATGCCACAGACAAGTAATAGGAAAAAACAAATTTACAGGCATGCCAAAGCAAATAGCCACATATTTAAAACTGAGTAACGTAGAGTTATACACCGGGCATTGCTTTCGCAGAACATCAGCGACTCTATTGGCTGATTCGGGAGCCAACCTCACTCTGTTAAAAAGGCACGGCGGCTGGAAGTCCAGCAAAGTGGCCGAAGGTTATATCGAAGATTCGATGGCAAACAAAAGCAAAATTACTTCTAAAATAACAGAAAATATAAACTTAAAATCACCACGTCAAAGCACATCATCTGAGCCATTTTTTAATGAAGAAAATAGTACCAGTCAACTGCCGCCATTTACGATGCAAGAACCTCAAGTCACTCAAACTCAAGTCTTATCATCACAAACTCATATTCAAACTATAAATATACCTAAAAAGAACGTGACCATATCTCTTACAAATTGTAATAATTTTACTATTAATTTTAATTAAATACACATTTTTTTCTTCTTAATAAATGTTCATTGAAACCTGCTGTCTTGTTGTTTACTTACCTCACAATCGATATGTAAAGCAGAGTATTTATCTCGGGCGTAAGCATCAATTGCATACTCGGGTTAATTAGCGCCTTCGCTTCGCTCAGGCGCCAAAAACCTCGTATGCAATTGATGTCATACAGCCCTTGTTTAATAATCTACTATTATTAATAATTATTTATTAGCTTAGCAAAACCGGCGACCGTAGCGTTGCCGGTAGCAACGACGAGTAGGGAAACCTTCAGCACTCCGATCACAAGTACTAGGAAAGTATAACTTAAAGGGGAAGGAGAAAACTTCTTGGAAACTCGCGTGAAAAGCTAGGGGACGTCTCGTGGATGTGTCGACCATGGCCGTAGCAACGACATAAAGGGGAAACCTTCAGCGCTCCGGTGGAAAGTACCAGGGCAACATAACTTTAGAGATGCTAAAAAATCCTCAGCAATGGAAACTCATATGAAAAGCTTGCAGGGGACAGGAAGGAGAAGGGTAAAGCGGAAAACGCGAAAAACTAATTCGCGCCTGGCTAATAGAGTTCTGGAAATCCCGATTAGAGCGGAAAATGTCTACTTTGTACCAGGCACACATACGTTTAAGAGGGCGTTGAAGGGCAAATTCGAGGGAAAGAGGCAAAGTGGCTTAGTGGGTGGAGCGTTGAGAGGGAAAGAAAACATCACAAAGACTGAGACAAAGCATGAGGGTGCCAGAGGGGTGTGTTTGTTTTGGTCGTATCCTATTCATCCCCGTAATAGGAAACACGTGGGATAACAACAACAAACTTTTCTAAATGCGAAACTTCATTCGCTAAATCTCCCTTTTATGCTAGCTGTGCATTACATTTTATAATACAATCCGTGAATAAAATGATTTCCTCCATTTACGATCACTTTAATTGTTAGGGTAAAGTTTTAATTTTTGCACACTCATTGAAAGTAATTAAAGTTTTCGTAGCTCTTTCTTATTTAGGGCGCATTCCACCAAACTTTTATACATAGAATAAGTCTTATACTGAGATTTTTGTTTGAGATTTGAATTTTGAATTTTTGACAGTTTTTCTTTACTAGAACTGTTAGACGTTGATTTTATTCCCAGGATAAAATATACTTTGGTAAAATCAGCCCTTAATGAAATAAACATTAATTGTTGAAACCAAACAGCTAACGTTTAACTCTGAGCGATTATGCAGATAGGAGATAAAGACGATTAAAGTGAGATTTCTTTGAGATTCGTTTTAAATTTTAATTATAATGAACTAGCTGATCGAACAGACATTATCCTGTCAAAATTTCAAAAAAAAAAATGATGATTGAATGATGAATGATGATTTCAAAATGTCCCTGACATTGACGCACAAAGTGCAACCATGAATTCAGCACATGATTCTAGACTGTAGATAAGTTAAACAATAATATCAAAGCTGGATATATTTATTTTGTAACTTATTGATTTTATTTATGCAAAAGTTTCACTCTGTTTATGTACCTACTAGCTGCGCCGTAGTACGCAAAATACGCGCATTGACATGGAGTTGCGAAAAAAAAATTGCCTTTATAATATTAGTGTGATATGATTACAAAAAATTCAATTACGATCTCGTTTGGACTCTGTTATTTTATTTTTATGTACCTACCCATTACTACATTACTCAACAAAAGGTAAACCCATTATCAATCCATGGCATGGCCAGTCCACTGCGAGGACATAGGCCTCTCTAAG
Source organism: Luperina nickerlii (assembly GCA_963855955.1). Taxonomy (NCBI): domain Eukaryota; kingdom Metazoa; phylum Arthropoda; class Insecta; order Lepidoptera; family Noctuidae; genus Luperina; species Luperina nickerlii. The sequence continues at coordinate 4,727,634 of OY979667.1, read as the reverse complement.
GTAGGTAAAGTATAGAAGGTTATGGTGCTACGAATGTCGTAGCGAGCTGTAGCGACTATATGGCTACGTCGCTACGAAACTCGTAGCGGCCTCTTGCGACGATTGCCGATGCTATACTGAAAATTTTAGGCCGGGCGTTGTCCGACAGCGCCACGTTGACTTCAACGTTCGGCTAAAATGTACTAGGGAAATTTTATCGTTACCGCGTTGTGGCCCGCGTGGTTGTAGTGCGCGCGAAACTGAAAGAAAAAACTTAAAACTTATAAGTGGCTGGTGAATACCACAATTTTGGTCAATATTATGGAGATTGTTCAGGCAAAGTGCTAACGTAAGTAGTCAGAGGTCAATATTATATAACTATGTATATTTGTTTTTCATTAAGCATAAAATAATAAAGGATTTCATCCATACTAATATTATGAACTCCCGTATAAGTTTTGATCCCGCAGGAATATCGGGGTAAAAAGTAGCCTATATGTTAATTCAGGGTGTCAGCTACCTCCATGAAAATTTCATCAAAATTGGTCCAGTCGTTTGAGCGTGAAGAAGTAACAAACATATAAACACACACACACACAAACTTTCGCCTTTAGAATATTATAGTGTGATTCGAAAGTAACTCTGTCTGTCTGTCTGTATGTTTACCTTTTAACGCCTAAACCACTGAACGGATTTCGACAAAATTTGGCAGAGAGATAGATTGCATCCCGGGGAAGGATATAGGTTAGTTTTTATCCCGATATTCTCACGGGATCGACACTTACGCGAGTGAAACCGGGGGCGCAGCTAGTGATTTTTACAAAAAACAGAATTTATCATTGAATCCAGCAAGTCTCTGTTAAGTTTCCAATGAATTTGTTTACAGCTAGTGCAAACTTTTTTACTAATCCACAGAACGTGTATCAAGTAATCAGCCTCCGTAACATTTGGCAGATTGGAAGTTGGCAAATGTCGTAACTTTTTTGAAGTGCAAACTTCTTGAGGCGCTTTGGACATTTTTTTAAATGGGAAAAACCATTGAACTCGTGACATTGTTACCGACTCCACGCTACATTCGGATGTGTTCGGCTGTCCTCGGGAAGTACTCGGTTTTCAATCCAATATGTCACTGAGTGATTGCAAAGTATTCTGTGTTTGGTTTTCACTTCTGTCACTCCCGGAGTTCCATTTTTATAGGTTTTTTACATGGTTTTACTTGGAAAAATAATTTGGTTTTTGACAATTTCTAATGTACCATACATTAGAAATTGTCAAAAACCAAATTATTTTTCAGGCATAACAAACTTATATCGACAGACTAGATTTTGGGCGTTGCGCGAGCTGCAAGCAGCTCGCGGGGTCGTGTTTTTGAGGAGTATTTCTTACCCTTGTAAAATTTTGAGAATTGGACAGTAATCCTTAGCACTTATAGGATTTTGTAATAATAGCTATTTATTCACCAAGGGGAGTAATCTGTACTTACCCTCGAGTGATATATACTGCTTTATACTACACTTGTGGAGTTGTTGTTAATAAATTGCTATAATTGTCACTGGAATCACTTATTTTAACTTGTGATTTACACCGCCAAACTTTAAACTTTACCAAGAAAATTGTTTCTACAAAATACGTCAACCAACAAAATAAGTCTTTTTAGGGTTCCGTACCTCAAAAGGAAAAAACGGAACCCTTATAGGATCACTTTGTTGTCCGTCTGTCCGTCCGTCCGTCTGTCAAGACCCTTTTTCTCAGGAACGCGTGGAGGTATGAAGCTGAAATTTATATCAATTACTCAGGTCTACTGTCCCTTGAAGCTGTGAAAAAATCAAACTTCTAAGCCAACGCAATCAAAAGATACAGCCGTTTATGCCGCAAATTTTCGACACTTGCAAGGGAATCAAAACCTACAGGGTGCTTCCCGTGAACTCAGAATCTTGAAATTTGGTACGAAGCAACGTCTTATAGCATAGATAAAGGAAAAATTACGAAAACCATAAATTTTTAGTTACATCACATAATATATATTTTTTTAATAATTTTAAACTTACTACCCATTTCCTCATAAACGCGTAGAGGTATTAAATTGAAATTCATACCAAATACTCAGGTCTATAATACCTTTAAGCTGTAACAAAATCAAACTTCTATGTCAACGCAATCAAAAGAAACAGCAATTTAAGCTGCATATTTTGAAACTCGCAAGTACTCGCAAGGGAATCAAAACCTAAAGGGTACTTCCAGTCGACCTAGAATCTTGAAATTTGGCATGAAGCAACGTTTTACAGCACACATAAAGGAAAAATTCCGAAAACCTTAAATTTTTAGTTACATTACAAAATATATATTTATTTTTTAATAAATATAAACTTATTACTTGCTTTTTACTTTAATTTATGCTCCTCCATCTTTCCCCATTGTAATGTTATGAATTTCATTTTGCAAAAAAATACCATAGTTATGACTCGATTGTCGTAATGAACGAACTTTGTAAACCTTGCAGGTTTGTACGGAACCCTCGGTGCGCGAGTCCGACTCGCACTTGGCCGGTTTTTTTTTTTCTTATTTTAGCGCGTCAAACAGTTTTCGCGCCAAAAGACGTTAAGCCGCATGGCTCTAGTGGGGACGCGGCTTAACGTCTTTTGTGATTTGTTGTGATCAACAACACTCAACAACACCCAAAACACTCAACAACATTCAACAACACTCAACAACACTCAACAACACTCAACAACACTCGACAACATTCAACAACACTCAACCACACTCAAAAACTCTCAACAACACTCAACAACACTCAACAACACTCAACAACACTCAACAACACTCAACAACACTCAACAATATTCAACAACATTCAACAACACTCAACACTCAACAACACTCAACAACACTCAACAACCCTCAACAACCCTCAACAACACTCAACAACACTCAATAACACTCAAAAACACAAAAACACTGTATAATGCTTTCCGTCTCATTTGCTCCCACGTTAAATCTTATGTCATGTCTATTACATTGACAGTGACAGCGCTGTGAAGTTATTACCCATCCAAATTAGACACTACAGGCTAGCATAATGATCCCAATGCGTTTTCGAACTTCTCAAGTTGAAAGCGTTTTATTTTATGCTACTAAATATAGATGTCACCAAAACTCGTGTTGACTAAATCTAAAGACGTGACTTCGCAAATGAGTACACTTATAGCATTCGTTCATTCACTCTGAGCGAATGCTGATTGCCCGATTTAATAATCACGGTTAAAATATTCGTGGTGAGCAGTGAATACTTAACCGGCTGCATAAACGATGTTTAGGAATTCATCGGCCGATTACTCAAACATTGGTCAAATGACAGTCCGTGAACTCGGCCCTTAGGCAGTCAATTCTAAACTGAATAATTGACTTAAACGCACCCCAAACAAAAACGCTGTCCGCCATGTTAGTATTCCTCCCCCTTCGCTCCACTCGGTCTCGCAGGTTCGCTCCACTCAGGACCTACCTACCACCGGAAAGCTATCGTGACCTTATCCCTACGCTACGCTTCGCTTTACCGCTACCTAGTTTCCGAGATACGATGGGGGAGGGGTGAAGGGGGGGAGAGGGGGGAGTTTTGAAAAAACTAATTTTGACCTACTCTGGGCCCACGGACGTGAATCTGAAAAAGAAAATGTTCCAAGTCTTAACTTCCGAGATCCGCCTAAAGGGGGGAGAAGGGTGAGAGAATGGGGGGAATTTTGAAAAATGGTTTTTCTTTTCCGAGCCTCCTCTATACGAATCTGTAAAAAAACAAAACCCAGGTTTCTTAATTTTCGAGATACGATGGGGGGAGGGGGGGAGAGGGGGGAGTTTTGCAAAATTATTTTGACCAACTCTGGGCCCCTTGATATGAATCTGAAAAAAAAATGTTCCAAGTCTCTTAACTTCCGAGATCTACCTAAAGGGGGGGAGAAGGGGGGCAAGGGAGGCAACTTTGAAAAATGGATTTTACTTTTCCGAGCCTCCTCTATACGAATCCGTAAAACAACAAAACACGGGACTCTTAGTTTCCGAGATACGATAGGGATGGGGGAGAGTGGGGTGGAATGGAAAAGGGGAGGTTTGAATTTTGAAAAATGGTTTTTACTTTTTCGAGCCTCCTCTATACTATTCCGTAAAAAAACAAAACCCAGGTTTCTTAATTTCCGAGATACGATGGGGGGAGGGGTGAAGCGGGGGAGAGGGGGGAGTTTTGAAAAATGATTTTGACCAACTCTGGGCCCCTTGATATGAATCTGAAAAAAAAATGTTCCAAGTCTCTTAACTTCCGAGATCTACCTGAAGGGGGGGAGAAGGGGGGCAAGGGAGGCAACTTTGAAAAATGGATTTTACTTTTCCGAGCCTCCTCTATACGAATCCGTAAAACAACAAAACACGGGACTCTTAGTTTCCGAGATACGATAGGGATGGGGGAGAGTGGGGTGGAATGGAAAAGGGGAGGTTTGAATTTTGAAAAATGGTTTTTACTTTTCCGAGCCTCCTCTATACTATTCCGTAAAAAAACAAAACCCAGGTTTCTTAATTTCCGAGATACGATGGGGGGAGGGGTGAAGCGGGGGAGAGGGGGGAGTTTTGAAAAATGATTTTGACCAACTCTGGGCTTCTTGATATGAATCTGAAAAAAAAAATGTTCCAAGTCTCTTAACTTCCGAGATCTACCTCTAGAGGGGGGGAGAAGGGGGGCAAGGGGGCAACTTTGAAAAATGGATTTTACTTTTCCGAGCCTCCTCTATACGAATCCGTAAAACAACAAAACACGAGACTCTTAGTTTCCGAGATGTGACAGGGAGGGGGGAGAGTGGGGTGGAAAAGGGGAGGTTTGGGATTTTTCCCATACTCGTGAGAGTTACTTCTATACGAATCTGTAAAAATATACCCACCTCCCCCTTCACCATCTGGGAGAACAATTATGTCAATCAGTGAGTCAGTGAGTCAGTGAGTGGTAATCGAGCTTTATATAGTATAATAACTAGATTTTGGGCGTTGCGCGAGCTGCAAGCAGCTCGCGGGGTCGTGTTTTTGAGGAGTATTTCTTACCCTTGTAAAATTTTGAGAATTGGACAGAAATCCTTAGCACTTATAGGATTTTGTAATAATAGCTATTTATTCACCAAGGGGAGTAATCTGTACTTACCCTCGAGTGATATATACTGCTTTATACTACACTTGTGGAGTTGTTGTTAATAAATTGCTATAATTGTCACTGGAACCACTTATTTTAACTTGTGATTTACACCGCCATACTTTAAACTTTACCAAGAAAATTGTTTCTACAAAATACGTCAACCAACAAAATAAGTCTTTTTTTTTCTTATTTTAGCGCGTCGTTTACAGTTTTCGCGCCAAAAGACGTTAAGCCGCATGGCTCTAGTGGGGACGCGGCTTAACGTCTTTTGTGATTTGTTGTGATCAACAACACTCAACAACACTCAACAACACTCAACAACACTCGACAACACTCGACAACACTCAATAACACTCAACAACATTCAACAACACTCAACAACACTCAACAACACTCAACAACACTCGACAACACTCGGCAATACTCAACAACACTCAATAACATTGAACAACACTCAACGACACTCAACAACACTCAACAACACTCGACAACACTCGACAACACTCGACAAAACTCGACAACCCTCAACAACACTCAACAACACTCAACAACACTCTACAACACTCAACAACACTCGACAACACTCAACAACACTCATCAACACTTAACAACACTCAACAACACTCAACAACACCCAAAACACTCAACAACCCTCAACAACACTCAACAATACCCACAACACTCAAAACACTCAACAACACTCAACAGCACTCATCAACACTCAACAACACTCAACAACACTCAACAACACTCAATAAGACTCAACAACAGTCAACAACACTCAACCACACTCAACAACACTCAACAACACTCAACAACACTCAACAACACTCAACCACACTCAACATCACTCAACAACACTCAACAACACTCAACCACACTCAACATCACTCAACAACACTCAACAACACTCAACAACACTCAACAACACTCAACAACACCCAAAACACTCAACAACACTCAACAACACTCATCAACACTCAACAACACTCAACAACACTCAACAACACTCAACAACACTCAACAACACCCAAAACACTCAACAACACTCAACAACATTCATCAACACTCAACAACACTCAACAACACTCAATAACACTCAACAACACTCAACAACACTCATCAACACTCAACAACACTCAACAACACTCAACAACACTCAACAACACTCAACAACCCTCAACAACACTCAACAACACTCAACAACACTCAACAACACTCAACAACACTCATCAACACTCAACAACACTCAACAACCCTCAACAACCCTCAACAACACTCAACAACACTCAACAACACTCAACCACACTCAAAACACTCAACAACACTCAACAACACTCAACAACACTCAATAACACTCAATAACACTCAACAACACTCAACAACACTCAACCACACTCAAAACACTCAACAACACTCAACAACACTCAACAACCCGCAACAACACTCAACAACACTCAACAACACTCAACAACACTCAACAACACTCATCAACACTCAACAACACTCAACAACCCTCAACAACACTCAACAACACTCGACAACACTCAACAACACCCAAAACACTCAACAACACTCAACAACACTCATCAACACTCAACAACACTCAATAACACTCAACAACACTCAACAACACTCAACCACACTCAACATCACTCAACAACACTCAACCACACTCAAAACACTCAACAACACTCAACAACACTCAACAACACTCAACAATCCTCAACAACACTCAATAACACTCAACAACACTCAACAACACTCATCAACACTCAACAACACTCAACAACACTCAACAACACTCAACCACACTCAACAATACTCAACAACACTCAACAACACTCAACAACACTCAAAAACACTCATCAACACTCAACAACACTCAACAACACTCAATAACACTCAACAACACTCAACAACACTCATCAACACTCAACAACACTCAACAACACTCAACAACACTCAACCACACTCAAAACACTCAACAACACTCAACAACACTCAACAACCCTCAACAACACTCAACAACACTCAACAACACTCAACAACACTCAACAACACTCAACAACCCTCAACAACACTCAACAACCCTCAACAGCACTCAACAACACTCATCAACACTCACCAACACAACAACACCCAAAACACTCAACAACACTCAACAAAACTCAATAAAACTCAATAACACTCACCAACACAACAACACCCAAAACACTCAACAACACTCAACAAAACTCAATACAACTCAATAACACTCAACAACACTCAACAACACTCAACCATACTCAACAACACTCAACAACACTCAACAACCCTCAACAACACTCAACAACACTCAACAACACTCAACAACACTCATCAACACTCAACAACACTCAACAACCCTCAACAACACTCAACAACACTCAACAACACTCAACAACACTCAATAACACTCAACAACACTCAACAACCCTCAACAACACTCAACAACACTCAACAACACTCAACAACACTCAACAACCCTCAACAACACTCAACAACACTCAACAACACTCAACAACACTCAACATCACTCAACAACACTCAACAACACTCATCAACACTCAACAACACCCAAAACACTCAAAACACTCAACAACACTCAACAACACTCATCAACACTCAACAACACTCAACAACACTCAACAACACTCAACAACCCTCAACAACACTCAACAACACTCAACAACACTCATCAACACTCAACAACACAACAACACCCAAAACACTCAAAACACTCAACAACACTCAACAAAACTCAATAAAACTCAATAACACTCAACAACACTCAACAACACTCAACCATACTCAACAACACTCAACAACACTCAACAACCCTCAACAACACTCAACAACACTCAACAACACTCAACAACACTCATCAACACTCAACAACACTCAACAACCCTCAACAACACTCAACAACACTCAACAACACTCAACAACACTCAACAACACTCAACCACACTCAAAACACTCAACAACACTCAACAACACTCAACAACACTCAATAACACTCAATAACACTCAACAACACTCAACAACACTCAACCACACTCAAAACACTCAACAACACTCAACAACACTCAACAACCCGCAACAACACTCAACAACACTCAACAACACTCAACAACACTCAACAACACTCAACAACACTCATCAACACTCAACAACACTCAACAACCCTCAACAACACTCAACAACACTCGACAACACTCAACAACACCCAAAACACTCAAAACACTCAACAACACTCATCAACACTCAACAACACTCAATAACACTCAACAACACTCAACAACACTCAACCACACTCAACATCACTCAACAACACTCAACCACACTCAAAACACTCAACAACACTCAACAACACTCAACAATCCTCAACAACACTCAACAACACTCAACAACCCTCAACAACCCTCAACAACACTCAACAACACTCAATAACACTCAAAAACACAAAACCACTGTATAATGCTTTCTGTCTCATTTGCTCCCATGTTAAATCTTATGTCTATTACATTGACAGTGACAGCGCTGTGAAGTTATTACCCATCCAAATTAGACACTACAGGCTAGCATAATGATCCCAATGCGTTTTCTAACTTCTCAAGTTGAAAGCGTTTTATTTTATGCTACTAAATATAGATGTCACCAAAACTCGTGTTGACTAAATCTAACGACGTGACTTCGCAAATGAGTACACTTATAGCATTCGTTCATAGTCTCTGAGCGAATGCTGATTGCCCGATAATATAATAACTCGATCTCGCAGGTTCGCTCCACTCAGGACCTACCTACCACCGGAAAGCTATCGTGACCTTATCCCTACGCTACGCTACGCTTCGCTTTACCGCTACCCAGTTTCCGAGATACGATGGGGGGAGGGGTGAAGGGGGGGAGAGGGGGGAAGTTTTGAAAAATGATTTTGACCAATTCGGGGCCCATTGATATGAATCTGAAAAAAAAAATGTTCCAAGTCTCTTAACTTCCGAGATCTACCTCTAGAGGGGGGGAGAAGGGGGGCAAGGGGGGCAACTTTGAAAAATGGTTTTAACTTTTCCGAGCCTCCTCTATACGAATCCGTAAAAAAACAAAACCCAGGTTTCTTAATTTCCGAGATACGATGGGGAGAGGGGTGAAGGGGGGGAGAGGGGGGAGTTTTGAAAAATGATTTTGACCAACTCTGGGCCCCTTGATATGAATCTGAAAAAAAAAATGTTCCTAGTCTCTTAACTTCCGAGATCTACCTAGACCGGGGGGGAGAAGGGGGGCAAGGGGGCAACTTTGAAAACTGGTTTTTACTTTTCCGAGCCTCCTTTATACGAATCCGTAAAAAAACAAAACCCAGGTTTCTTAATTTCCGAGATACGATGGGGGGAGAGGTGAAGGGGGGGAGAGGGGGGAGTTTTGAAAAATGATTTTGACCAACTCTGGGCCCCTTGATATGAATCTGAAAAAAAAATGTTCCAAGTCTCTTAACTTCCGAGATCTACCTCTAGAGGGGGGGAGAAGGGGGGCAAGGGGGGCAACTTTGAAAAATGGTTTTTACTTTTCCGAGCCTCCTCTACACGAATCCGTAAAAAAACAAAACCAAGGTTTCTTAATTTCCGAGATACGATGGGGGGAGGGGTGAAGGGGGGGAGAGGGGGGAGTTTTGAAAAATGATTTTGACCAACTCTGGGCCCCTTGATATGAATCTGAAAAAAAAAATGTTCCAAGTCTCTCAACTTCCGAGATCTACCTAAAGAGGGGGGGAGAAGGGGGGCAAGGGGGCAACTTTGAAAAATGGATTTTACTTTTCCGAGCCTCCTCTATACGAATCCGTAAAACAACAAAACACGGGACTCTTAGTTTCCGAGATACGATAGGGAGGGGGGAGAGTGGGGTGGAAAAGGGGAGGTTTGGGATTTTTCCCATACTCGTGAGAGTTACTTGTATACGAATCTGTAAAAATATACCCACCTCCCCCTTCACCATCTGGGAGAACAATTATGTCAGTCAGTCAGTGAGTGAGTGGTAATCGAGCTTTATATAGTATAATAATCGAGCTTTATATAGTATAATAATAATAATAATGTTCCAAGTCTTAACTTCCGAGATCTGCCTAAAAAGGGGAGAAGGGGGAGAGAAAGGGGCGAATTTTGAAAAATAGTTTTTACTTTTCCGAGCCTCCTCTATACGAATCCGTAAAAAAACAAAACACAGGTTTCTTAATTTCCGAGATACGATGGGGGAAGGGGTGAAGGGGGGGAGAGGGGGGAGTTTTGAAAAATGATTTTGACCAACTCTGGGCCCCTTGATATGAATCTGAAAATAAAAATGTTCCGAGTCTCTTAACTTCCAAGATTTACCTAGAGGGGGGGAGAAGGGGGGCAAGGGGGGAACTTTGAAAAATTGATTTTACTTTTCCAAGCCTCCTCTATACGAATCCGTAAAACAACAAAACACGGGACTCTTAGTTTCCGAGATACGATAGGGATGGGGGAGAGTGGGGTGGAATGGAAAAGGGGAGGTTTGAATTTTGAAAAATGGTTTTTACTTTTCCGAGCCTCTTCTATACGAATCCGTAAAAAAACAAGACCCAGGTTTCTTAATTTCCGAGATACGATGGGGGGAGGGGTGAAGGGGGGGAGAGGGGGGAGTTTTGAAAAATGATTTTGACCAACTCTGGGCCCCTTGATATGAATCTGAAAAAAAAAATGTTCCAAGTCTCTTAACTTCCGAGATCTACCTAGAGGGGGGGGGGGGAAAGGGGGGCAAGGGGGCAACTTTGAAAAATGGATTTTACTTTTCCGAGCCTCCTCTATACGAATCCGTAAAACAACAAAACACGGGACTCTTAGTTTCCGAGATACGATAGAGAGGGGGGAGAGTGGGGTGGAAAAGGGGAGGTTTGGGATTTTTCCCATGCTCGTGAGAGTTACTTCTATACGAATCTGTAAAAATATACCCACCTCCCCCTTCACCATCTGGGAGAACAATTATGTCAATCAGTGAGTCAGTGAGTCAGTGAGTGGTAATCGAGCTTTATATAGTATAACTAGATTTTGGGCGTTGCGCGAGCTGCAAGCAGCTCGCGGGGTCGTGTTTTTGAGGAGTATTTCTTACCCTTGTAAAATTTTGAGAATTGGACAGTAATCCTTAGCACTTATAGGATTTTGTAATAATAGCTATTTATTCACCAAGGGGAGTAAGGCACAGATTACTAATCGAGTGTGCATTTGAGGCCCGACGCGAAGCGGAGGGCCGTAAACCACACGAGTTTAGTAATCTGTACTTACCCTCGAGTGATATATACTGCTTTATACTACACTTGTGGAGTTGTTGTTAATAAATTGCTATAATTGTCACTGGAATCACTTATTTTAACTTGTGATTTACACCGCCAAACTTTAAACTTTACCAAGAAAATTGTTTCTACAAAATACGTCAACCAACAAAATAAGTCTTTTTTTTTTCTTATTTTAGCGCGTCAAACAGTTTTCGCGCCAAAAGACGTTAAGCCGCATGGCTCTAGTGGGGATGCGGCTTAACGTCTTTTGTGATTTGTTGTGATCAACAACACTCAACAACACCCAAAACACTCAACAGCATTCAACAACACTCAACAACACTCAACAACACTCAACAACACTCGACAACACTCGACAACACTCAATAACACTCAACAACATTCAACAACACTCAACAACACTCAACAACACTCAACAACACTCGACAACACTCGGCAATACTCAACAACACTCAACAACATTGAACAACACTCAACGACACTCAACAACACTCAACAACACTCGACAACACTCGACAAAACTCAACAACCCTCAACAACACTCAACAACACTCAACAACACTCAACAACACTCAACAACCCTCAACAACACTCAACAACACTCATCAACACTTAACAACACTCAACAACACTCCACAACACTCAACAACACTCGACAACACTCAACAACACTCAACAATATTCAACAACATTCAACAACACTCAAAAACACTCAACAACACTCAACAACACTCGACAACATTCAACAATACTCAACCACACTCAACAACACTCAACAACACTCAACAACACTCAACAACCCTCAACAACACTCAACAACACTCAACAATATTCAACAACATTCAACAACACTCAACAACACTCAACAACACTCAACAACCCTCAACAACACTCAACAACACTCATCAACACTAAACAACACTCAACAACACTCAGCTACACTCAACAACACTCAAAACACTCAACAACACTCAACAACACTCATCAACACTCAACAACACTCAACAACACTCAACAACCCTCAACAACACTCATCAACACTCAACAACCCTCAACAACACTCAACAACACTCAACAACACTCAACAACACTCATCAACACTCAACAACACTCAGCCACACTCAACAACACTCAACAACACTCAAAACACTCAACAACACTCAACAACACTCAAAACACTCAACAACACTCAACAACACTTAACAACACTCAACATCCCTCAACAACACTCAACAACACTCAATAACACTCAACAACCCTCAACAAGACTCAACCACACTCAACAACACTCAACAACACTCAACATCACTCAACAACACTCAACAACACTCAATAACACTCAACAACACTCAACAACACTCAACAACACTCAACAACACTCAACAACACTCATCAACACTCAACAACACTCAACAACACTCAATAACACTCAACAACACTCAACAACACTCAAGAACACTCAACAACACTCAGCCACACTCAACAACACTCAACAACACTCGACAACACTCAAAACACTCAACAACCCTCAACAACACTCAACAACACTCAACAATCCTCAACAACACTCAACAACACTCAACCACACTCAACAACACTCAACAACACTCAACAGCACTCAACAACCCTCAACAATACTCAACAACACTCAACAACACTCATCAACACTCAACAACACTCAACAACACTCAACAACCCTCAACAACACTCAACAACACTCAACAACACCCAAAACACTCAAAACACTCAACAACACTCAACAGCACTCATCAACACTCAACAACACTCAACAACACTCAATAAGACTCAACAACAGTCAACAACACTCAACCACACTCAACAACACTCAACAACACTCAACAACACTCAACAACACTCAACCACACTCAACATCACTCAACAACACTCAACAACACTCAACCACACTCAACAACACTCAACAACACCCAAAACACTCAACAACACTCAACCACACTCAAAACACTCAACAACACTCAACAACACTCAACAACACTCAACAACACTCAACATCCCTCAACAACACTCAACAACACTCAACAACCCTCAACAACACTAAACAACACTCAATAACACTCAACAACACTCAACAACATTCAACAACACTCAACAACACTCAACAACACTCAACAACACTCAAAAACACTCAGCAACACTCAAAACACTCAACAACATTCAACAACACTCAACAACACTCAACAACACTCAACAACACTCGACAACACTCGACAACACTCGACAACACTCGACAACACTCAAAAACACTCAACAACACTCAACAACACTCAACAACACTCAACAACACTCAACAACACTCAACAACACTCAACCACGCTCAAAATCACTCAACCACGCTCAACATTACTCAACAAGATTCAACAACACTCAACAACACTCAACAACACTCGATAACACTCGGCAACACTCGGCAACACTCAACAACACTCAACAACACTCAATAACACTCAACAACACTCAACAACACTCAACAACACTCAACAACACTCGGCAACACTCAACAACACTCAAAAACACTCAACAACACTCAAAACACTCAACAACACTCAACAACACTCAACAACCCTCAACAACACTCAACAACACTCAACAACACCCAAAACACTCAACAACACTCAACCACACTCAAAACACTCAAAACACTCAACAACACTCAACAACACTCAACAACACTCAACATCCCTCAACAACACTCAACAACACTCAACAGCCCTCAACAACACTAAACAACACTCAATAACACTCAACAACACTCAACAACCCTCAACAACACTCAACAACACTCAACAACACTCAACATCACTCAACAACACTCAACAACACTCAACAACACTCATCAACACTCAACAACACTCAACAACACTCAACAACACTCAAAAACACTCAACAACACTCAAAACACTCAACAACACTCAACAACACTCAACAACCCTCAACAACACTCAACAACACTCAACAACACCCAAAACACTCAACAACACTCAACCACGCTCAACATCACTCAACAACACTCAACAACACTCAACAACCCTCAACAACACTCAACAACACTCAACAACACTCAAAAACACTCAACAACACTAAAAACACTCAACAACACTCAACAACCCTCAACAACACTCAACAACACTCAACAACACTCAACAACACTCAACAACACCCAAAACACTCAACCACACTCAAAACACTCAACAACACTCAACAACACTCAACATCCCTCAACAACACTCAACAACACTCAACAACCCTCAACAACACTAAACAACACTCAACAACACTCAACAACACCCAAAACACTCAACAACACTCAACCACGCTCAACATCACTCAACAACACTCAACAACACTCAACAACATTCAACAACACTCGACAACACTCGGCAACACTCGGCAACACTCGGCAACACTCAACAACCCTCAACAACCCTCAACAACCCTCAACAACACTCAACAACACTCAACAACACTCAATAACACTCAAAAACACAAAACCACTGTATAATGCTTTCTGTCTCATTTGCTCCCACGTTAAATCTTATGTCTATTACATTGACAGTGACAGCGCTGTGAAGTTATTACCCATCCAAATTAGACACTACAGGCTAGCATAATGATCCCAATGCGTTTTCGAACTTCTCAAGTTGAAAGCGTTTTATTTTATGCTACTAAATATAGATGTCACCAAAACTCGTGTTGACTAAATCTAACCGCGACGTGACTTCGCAAATGAGTACACTTATAGCATTCGTTCATAGTCTCTGAGCGAATGCTGATTGCCCGATAATATAATAACTCGGTCTCGCAGGTTCGCTCCACTCAGGACCTACCTACCACCGGAAAGCTATCGTGACCTTATCCCTACGCTACGCTACGCTACGCTACGCTACGCTACGCTACGCTACGCTTCGCTTTACCGCTACCTAGTTTCCGAGATACGATGGGGGGAGGGGTGAAGGGGGGGAGAGGGGGGGAGTTTTGAAAAATGATTTTGATCAACTCGGGGCCCCTTGATATGAATCTGAAAAAAAAAATGTTCCAAGTCTCTTAACTTCCGAGATCTACCTCTAGAGGGGGGGAGAAGGGGGGCAAGGGGGGCAACTTTGAAAAATGGTTTTTACTTTTCCGAGCCTCCTCTATACGAATCCGTAAAAAAACTAAACCCAGGTTTCTTAATTTCCGAGATACGATGGGGGGAGGGGTGAAGGGGGGGAGAGGGGGGAGTTTTGAAAAATGATTTTGACCAACTCTGGGCCCCTTGATATGAATCTGAAAAAAAAAATGTTCCAAGTCTCTTAACTTCCGAGATCTACCTCTAGAGGGGGGGAGAAGGGGGGCAAGGGGGGCAACTTTGAAAAATGGTTTTTACTTTTCCGAGCCTCCTCTACACGAATCCGTAAAAAAACAAAACCAAGGTTTCTTAATTTCCGAGATACGATGGGGGGAGGGGTGAAGGGGGGGAGAGGGGGGAGTTTTGAAAAATGATTTTGACCAACTCTGGGCCCCTTGATATGAATCTGAAAAAAAAAATGTTCCAAGTCTCTCAACTTCCGAGATCTACCTAAAGAGGGGGGGAGAAGGGGGGCAAGGGGGCAACTTTGAAAAATGGATTTTACTTTTCCGAGCCTCCTCTATACGAATCCGTAAAACAACAAAACACGGGACTCTTAGTTTCCGAGATACGATAGGGAGGGGGGAGAGTGGGGTGGAAAAGGGGAGGTTTGGGATTTTTCCCATACTCGTGAGAGTTACTTGTATACGAATCTGTAAAAATATACCCACCTCCCCCTTCACCATCTGGGAGAACAATTATGTCAGTCAGTCAGTGAGTGAGTGGTAATCGAGCTTTATATAGTATAATAACTAGATTTTGGGCGTTGCGCGAGCTGCAAGCAGCTCGCGGGGTCGTGTTTTTGAGGAGTATTTCTTACCCTTGTAAAATTTTGAGAATTGGACAGAAATCCTTAGCACTTATAGGATTTTGTAATAATAGCTATTTATTCACCAAGGGGAGTAATCTGTACTTACCCTCGAGTGATATATACTGCTTTATACTACACTTGTGGAGTTGTTGTTAATAAATTGCTATAATTGTCACTGGAACCACTTATTTTAACTTGTGATTTACACCGCCATACTTTAAACTTTACCAAGAAAATTGTTTCTACAAAATACGTCAACCAACAAAATAAGTCTTTTTTTTTCTTATTTTAGCGCGTCGTTTACAGTTTTCGCGCCAAAAGACGTTAAGCCGCATGGCTCTAGTGGGGACGCGGCTTAACGTCTTTTGTGATTTGTTGTGATCAACAACACTCAACAACACTCAACAACACTCAACAACACTCGACAACACTCGACAACACTCAATAACACTCAACAACATTCAACAACACTCAACAACACTCAACAACACTCAACAACACTCGACAACACTCGGCAATACTCAACAACACTCAATAACATTGAACAACACTCAACGACACTCAACAACACTCAACAACACTCGACAACACTCGACAACACTCGACAAAACTCGACAACCCTCAACAACACTCAACAACACTCAACAACACTCTACAACACTCAACAACACTCGACAACACTCAACAACACTCATCAACACTTAACAACACTCAACAACACTCAACAACACCCAAAACACTCAACAACCCTCAACAACACTCAACAATACCCACAACACTCAAAACACTCAACAACACTCAACAGCACTCATCAACACTCAACAACACTCAACAACACTCAACAACACTCAATAAGACTCAACAACAGTCAACAACACTCAACCACACTCAACAACACTCAACAACACTCAACAACACTCAACAACACTCAACCACACTCAACATCACTCAACAACACTCAACAACACTCAACCACACTCAACATCACTCAACAACACTCAACAACACTCAACAACACTCAACAACACTCAACAACACCCAAAACACTCAACAACACTCAACAACACTCATCAACACTCAACAACACTCAACAACACTCAACAACACTCAACAACACTCAACAACACCCAAAACACTCAACAACACTCAACAACATTCATCAACACTCAACAACACTCAACAACACTCAATAACACTCAACAACACTCAACAACACTCATCAACACTCAACAACACTCAACAACACTCAACAACACTCAACAACACTCAACAACCCTCAACAACACTCAACAACACTCAACAACACTCAACAACACTCAACAACACTCATCAACACTCAACAACACTCAACAACCCTCAACAACCCTCAACAACACTCAACAACACTCAACAACACTCAACCACACTCAAAACACTCAACAACACTCAACAACACTCAACAACACTCAATAACACTCAATAACACTCAACAACACTCAACAACACTCAACCACACTCAAAACACTCAACAACACTCAACAACACTCAACAACCCGCAACAACACTCAACAACACTCAACAACACTCAACAACACTCAACAACACTCATCAACACTCAACAACACTCAACAACCCTCAACAACACTCAACAACACTCGACAACACTCAACAACACCCAAAACACTCAACAACACTCAACAACACTCATCAACACTCAACAACACTCAATAACACTCAACAACACTCAACAACACTCAACCACACTCAACATCACTCAACAACACTCAACCACACTCAAAACACTCAACAACACTCAACAACACTCAACAACACTCAACAATCCTCAACAACACTCAATAACACTCAACAACACTCAACAACACTCATCAACACTCAACAACACTCAACAACACTCAACAACACTCAACCACACTCAACAATACTCAACAACACTCAACAACACTCAACAACACTCAAAAACACTCATCAACACTCAACAACACTCAACAACACTCAATAACACTCAACAACACTCAACAACACTCATCAACACTCAACAACACTCAACAACACTCAACAACACTCAACCACACTCAAAACACTCAACAACACTCAACAACACTCAACAACCCTCAACAACACTCAACAACACTCAACAACACTCAACAACACTCAACAACACTCAACAACCCTCAACAACACTCAACAACCCTCAACAGCACTCAACAACACTCATCAACACTCACCAACACAACAACACCCAAAACACTCAACAACACTCAACAAAACTCAATAAAACTCAATAACACTCACCAACACAACAACACCCAAAACACTCAACAACACTCAACAAAACTCAATACAACTCAATAACACTCAACAACACTCAACAACACTCAACCATACTCAACAACACTCAACAACACTCAACAACCCTCAACAACACTCAACAACACTCAACAACACTCAACAACACTCATCAACACTCAACAACACTCAACAACCCTCAACAACACTCAACAACACTCAACAACACTCAACAACACTCAATAACACTCAACAACACTCAACAACCCTCAACAACACTCAACAACACTCAACAACACTCAACAACACTCAACAACCCTCAACAACACTCAACAACACTCAACAACACTCAACAACACTCAACATCACTCAACAACACTCAACAACACTCATCAACACTCAACAACACCCAAAACACTCAAAACACTCAACAACACTCAACAACACTCATCAACACTCAACAACACTCAACAACACTCAACAACACTCAACAACCCTCAACAACACTCAACAACACTCAACAACACTCATCAACACTCAACAACACAACAACACCCAAAACACTCAAAACACTCAACAACACTCAACAAAACTCAATAAAACTCAATAACACTCAACAACACTCAACAACACTCAACCATACTCAACAACACTCAACAACACTCAACAACCCTCAACAACACTCAACAACACTCAACAACACTCAACAACACTCATCAACACTCAACAACACTCAACAACCCTCAACAACACTCAACAACACTCAACAACACTCAACAACACTCAACAACACTCAACAACACTCAACCACACTCAAAACACTCAACAACACTCAACAACACTCAACAACACTCAATAACACTCAATAACACTCAACAACACTCAACAACACTCAACCACACTCAAAACACTCAACAACACTCAACAACACTCAACAACCCGCAACAACACTCAACAACACTCAACAACACTCAACAACACTCAACAACACTCAACAACACTCATCAACACTCAACAACACTCAACAACCCTCAACAACACTCAACAACACTCGACAACACTCAACAACACCCAAAACACTCAAAACACTCAACAACACTCAACAACACTCAACAACACTCAACCACACTCAACATCACTCAACAACACTCAACCACACTCAAAACACTCAACAACACTCAACAACACTCAACAATCCTCAACAACACTCAACAACACTCAACAACCCTCAACAACCCTCAACAACACTCAACAACACTCAATAACACTCAAAAACACAAAACCACTGTATAATGCTTTCTGTCTCATTTGCTCCCATGTTAAATCTTATGTCTATTACATTGACAGTGACAGCGCTGTGAAGTTATTACCCATCCAAATTAGACACTACAGGCTAGCATAATGATCCCAATGCGTTTTCTAACTTCTCAAGTTGAAAGCGTTTTATTTTATGCTACTAAATATAGATGTCACCAAAACTCGTGTTGACTAAATCTAACGACGTGACTTCGCAAATGAGTACACTTATAGCATTCGTTCATAGTCTCTGAGCGAATGCTGATTGCCCGATAATATAATAACTCGATCTCGCAGGTTCGCTCCACTCAGGACCTACCTACCACCGGAAAGCTATCGTGACCTTATCCCTACGCTACGCTACGCTTCGCTTTACCGCTACCCAGTTTCCGAGATACGATGGGGGGAGGGGTGAAGGGGGGGAGAGGGGGGAAGTTTTGAAAAATGATTTTGACCAATTCGGGGCCCATTGATATGAATCTGAAAAAAAAAATGTTCCAAGTCTCTTAACTTCCGAGATCTACCTCTAGAGGGGGGGAGAAGGGGGGCAAGGGGGGCAACTTTGAAAAATGGTTTTAACTTTTCCGAGCCTCCTCTATACGAATCCGTAAAAAAACAAAACCCAGGTTTCTTAATTTCCGAGATACGATGGGGAGAGGGGTGAAGGGGGGGAGAGGGGGGAGTTTTGAAAAATGATTTTGACCAACTCTGGGCCCCTTGATATGAATCTGAAAAAAAAAATGTTCCTAGTCTCTTAACTTCCGAGATCTACCTAGACCGGGGGGGAGAAGGGGGGCAAGGGGGCAACTTTGAAAACTGGTTTTTACTTTTCCGAGCCTCCTTTATACGAATCCGTAAAAAAACAAAACCCAGGTTTCTTAATTTCCGAGATACGATGGGGGGAGAGGTGAAGGGGGGGAGAGGGGGGAGTTTTGAAAAATGATTTTGACCAACTCTGGGCCCCTTGATATGAATCTGAAAAAAAAATGTTCCAAGTCTCTTAACTTCCGAGATCTACCTCTAGAGGGGGGGAGAAGGGGGGCAAGGGGGGCAACTTTGAAAAATGGTTTTTACTTTTCCGAGCCTCCTCTACACGAATCCGTAAAAAAACAAAACCAAGGTTTCTTAATTTCCGAGATACGATGGGGGGAGGGGTGAAGGGGGGGAGAGGGGGGAGTTTTGAAAAATGATTTTGACCAACTCTGGGCCCCTTGATATGAATCTGAAAAAAAAAATGTTCCAAGTCTCTCAACTTCCGAGATCTACCTAAAGAGGGGGGGAGAAGGGGGGCAAGGGGGCAACTTTGAAAAATGGATTTTACTTTTCCGAGCCTCCTCTATACGAATCCGTAAAACAACAAAACACGGGACTCTTAGTTTCCGAGATACGATAGGGAGGGGGGAGAGTGGGGTGGAAAAGGGGAGGTTTGGGATTTTTCCCATACTCGTGAGAGTTACTTGTATACGAATCTGTAAAAATATACCCACCTCCCCCTTCACCATCTGGGAGAACAATTATGTCAGTCAGTCAGTGAGTGAGTGGTAATCGAGCTTTATATAGTATAACTAGATTTTGGGCGTTGCGCGAGCTGCAAGCAGCTCGCGGGGTCGTGTTTTTGAGGAGTATTTCTTACCCTTGTAAAATTTTGAGAATTGGACAGTAATCCTTAGCACTTATAGGATTTTGTAATAATAGCTATTTATTCACCAAGGGGAGTAATCTGTACTTACCCTCGAGTGATATATACTGCTTTATACTACACTTGTGGAGTTGTTGTTAATAAATTGCTATAATTGTCACTGGAATCACTTATTTTAACTTGTGATTTACACCGCCAAACTTTAAACTTTACCAAGAAAATTGTTTCTACAAAATACGTCAACCAACAAAATAAGTCTTTTTTTTTTCTTATTTTAGCGCGTCAGTTTTCGCGTCAAAAGACGTTAAGCCGCATGGCTCTAGTGGGGACGCGGCTTAACGTCTTTTGTGATTTGTTGTGATCAACAACACTCAACAATACTCAACCACACCCAAAACACTCAACAACATTCAACAACACTCATCAACACTCAACAACACTCAACAACATTCAACAACACTCAACAACACTCAACAACACTCATCAACACTCAACAACACTCAACAACACTCAATAACACTCAACAACACTCAACAACACTCAAAAACACTCCTCATCACTCAACAACACTCAACAACACTCATCAACACTCGAAAACACTTAAAAACACCCAAAACACTCAAAACACTCAACAACACTCAACAACACTCAACAACCCTCAACAACACTCAACAACACTCAACAACACTCAACAACACTCAACAACACTCAACAACACTCATCAAAACTCAACAACACTCAAAAACACCCAAAACACTCAAAACACTCAACAACACTCAACAGCACTCAACATCACTCATCAACACTCAACAACACTCAAAAACACCCAAAACACTCAAAACACTCAACAACACTCAACAACACTCAACATCACTCAACAACACTCATCAACACTCAACAACACTCAACAACACTCAACAACACTCAACATCACTCAACAACACTCATCAACACTCAACAACACTCAACAACACTCAACAACACTCAACAACACTCAACAACACTCATCAACACTCGACAACACTTAAAAACACCCAAAACACTCAAAACATTCAACAACACTCATCAACACTCAACAATACTCAACAACACTCAACAACACCCAAAACACTCAACCACACTCAACAACACTCAACAACACTCAACAACACTCAACAACCCTCAACAACACTCAACAACACTCAACCACACTACTCAACAACACTCGACAACACTCGACAACACTCAATAACATTCAACAACATTCAACAACACTCAACAACACTCAACAACACTCGACAACACTCGGCAATACTCAACAACACTCAATAACATTGAACAACACTCAACGACACTCAACAACACTCAACAACACTCAACAACACTCAACAACACTCATCAACACTCACCAACACTCAACAACACTCAACAACACTCAACAACACTCAACAACCCTCAACAACACTCAACAACACTCAACAACACTCAACAACCCTCAACAACACTCAATAACACTCAACAACACTCAATAACACTCAAAAACACAAAAACACTGTATAATACTTTCTGTCTCATTTGCTCCCACGTTAAATCTTATGTCTATTACATTGACAGTGACAGCGGTGTGAAGTTATTACCCATCCAAATTACAGGCTAGCATAATGATCCCAATGCGTTTTCGAACTTCTCAAGTTGAAAGCGTTTTATTTTATGCTCCTAAATATAGATGTCACCAAAACTCGTGTTGACTAAATCTAACGACGTGACTTCGCAAATGAGTACACTTATAGCATTCGTTCATAGTCTCTGAGCGAATGCTGATTGCCCGATAATATAATAACTCGGTCTCGCAGGTTCGCTCCACTCAGGACCTACCTACCACCGGAAAGCTATCGTGACTTTATCCCTACGCTACGCTACGCTTCGCTTTACCGCTACCTAGTTTCCGAGATACGATGGGGGGAGGGGTGAAGGGGGGGAGAGGGGGGGAGTTTTGAAAAATGATTTTGACCAACTCGGGGGCCCCTTGATATGAATCTGAAAAAAAAAATGTTCCAAGTCTCTTAACTTCCGAGATCTACCTAGAGGGGGGGGAAGGGGGGCAAGGGGGGCAACTTTGAAAAATGGTTTTTACTTTTCCGAGCCTCCTCTATACGAATCCGTAAAAAAACTAAACCCAGGTTTCTTAATTTCCGAGATACGATGGGAGGAGGGGTGAAGGGGGGGAGAGGGGGGAGTTTTGAAAAATGATTTTGACCAACTCTGGGCCCCTTGATATGAATGTGAAAAAAAAAATGTTCCAAGTCTCTTAACTTCCGAGATCTACCTAGAGGCGGGGGGGGAGAAGGGGGGCAAGGGGGCAACTTTGAAAAATGGATTTTACTTTTCCGAGCCTCCTCTATACGAATCCGTAAAACAACAAAACACGGGACTCTTAGTTTCCGAGATACGATAGGGAGGGGGGAGAGTGGGGTGGAAAAGGGGAGGTTTGGGATTTTTCCCATACTCGTGAGAGTTACTTGTATACGTATCTGTAAAAATATACCCACCTCCCCCTTCACCATCTGGGAGAACATTTATGTCAGTCAGTCAGTGGTAATCGAGCTTTATATAGTATAATAATAATGTTCGAAGTCTTAACTTCCGAGGTCCGCCTAAAGGGGGGAGAAGGGGCAGAGAATGGGGGGAATTTTGAAAAATGGTTTTTACTTTTCCGAGCCTCCTCTATACGAATCCGTAATAAAACAAAACCCAGGTTTCTTAATTTCCGAGATACGATGGGGGGAGGGGTGAAGGGGGGGGAGAGGGGGGGAGTTTTGAAAAATGATTTTGACCAACTCTGGGCCCCTTGATATGAATCTGAAAAAAAAAATGTTCCAAGTCTCTTAACTTCCGAGATCTACCTAGAGGGGGGGGGAGAAGGGGGGCAAGGGGGCAACTTTGAAAAATGGATTTTACTTTTCCGAGCCTCCTCTATACGAATCCGTAAAACAACAAAACACGGGACTCTTAGTTTCCGAGATGCGATAAGGAGGGGGGAGAGTGGGGTGGAAAAGGGGAGGTTTGGGATTTTTCCCATACTCGTGAGAGTTACTTGTATACGAATCTGTAAAAATATACCCACCTCCCCCTTCACCATCTGGGAGAACATTTATGTCAGTCAGTCAGTGGTAATCGAGCTTTATATAGTATAATGATAATAATATAATGATAATGTTCTAAGTCCTAACTTCCGAGATCCGCCTAAAGGGGGGAGAAGGGGGAGAGAATGGGGGAATTTTGAAAAATGGTTTTTACTTTTCCGAGCCTGCTCTATACGATTCCGTAAAAAAACAAAACCCAGGTTTCTTAATTTCCGAGATACGATGGGGGGAGGGGTGAAGGGGGGGAGAGGGGGGGAGTTTTGAAAAATGATTTTGACCAACTCTGGGCCCCTTGATATGAATCTGAAAAAAAAAATGTTCCAAGTCTCTCAACTTCCGAGATCTACCTAAAGAGGGGGGGAGAAGGGGGGCAAGGGGGCAACTTTGAAAAATGGATTTTACTTTTCCGAGCCTCCTCTATACGAATCCGTAAAACAACAAAACACGGGACTCTTAGTTTCCGAGATACGATGGGGGGAGGGGTGAAGGGGGGGAGAGGGGGGAGTTTTGAAAAATGATTTTGACCAACTCTGGGCCCCTTGATATGAATCTGAAAAAAAAAATGTTCCAAGTCTCTTAACTTCCGAGATCTACCTCTAGAGGGGGGGAGAAGGGGGGCAAGGGGGCAACTTTGAAAAATTGATTTTACTTTTCGAGCCTCCTCTATACGAATCCGTAAAACAACAAAACACGGGACTCTTAGTTTCCGAGATACGATAGGGAGGGGGGAGAGTGGGGTGGAAAAGGGGAGGTTTGGGATTTTTCCCATACTCGTGAGAGTTACTTCTATACGAATCTGTAAAAATATACCCACCTCCCCCTTCACCATCTGGGAGAACAATTATGTCAATCAGTGAGTCAGTGAGTCAGTGAGTGGTAATCGAGCTTTATATAGTATAATAACTAGATTTTGGGCGTTGCGCGAGCTGCAAGCAGCTCGCGGGGTCGTGTTTTTGAGGAGTATTTCTTACCCTTGTAAAATTTTGAGAATTGGACAGAAATCCTTAGCACTTATAGGATTTTGTAATAATAGCTATTTATTCACCAAGGGGAGTAATCTGTACTTACCCTCGAGTGATATATACTGCTTTATACTACACTTGTGGAGTTGTTGTTAATAAATTGCTATAATTGTCACTGGAACCACTTATTTTAACTTGTGATTTACACCGCCATACTTTAAACTTTACCAAGAAAATTGTTTCTACAAAATACGTCAACCAACAAAATAAGTCTTTTTTTTTCTTATTTTAGCGCGTCGTTTACAGTTTTCGCGCCAAAAGACGTTAAGCCGCATGGCTCTAGTGGGGACGCGGCTTAACGTCTTTTGTGATTTGTTGTGATCAACAACACTCAACAACACTCAACAACACTCAACAACACTCGACAACACTCGACAACACTCAATAACACTCAACAACATTCAACAACACTCAACAACACTCAACAACACTCAACAACACTCGACAACACTCGGCAATACTCAACAACACTCAATAACATTGAACAACACTCAACGACACTCAACAACACTCAACAACACTCGACAACACTCGACAACACTCGACAAAACTCGACAACCCTCAACAACACTCAACAACACTCAACAACACTCTACAACACTCAACAACACTCGACAACACTCAACAACACTCATCAACACTTAACAACACTCAACAACACTCAACAACACCCAAAACACTCAACAACCCTCAACAACACTCAACAATACCCACAACACTCAAAACACTCAACAACACTCAACAGCACTCATCAACACTCAACAACACTCAACAACACTCAACAACACTCAATAAGACTCAACAACAGTCAACAACACTCAACCACACTCAACAACACTCAACAACACTCAACAACACTCAACAACACTCAACCACACTCAACATCACTCAACAACACTCAACAACACTCAACCACACTCAACATCACTCAACAACACTCAACAACACTCAACAACACTCAACAACACTCAACAACACCCAAAACACTCAACAACACTCAACAACACTCATCAACACTCAACAACACTCAACAACACTCAACAACACTCAACAACACTCAACAACACCCAAAACACTCAACAACACTCAACAACATTCATCAACACTCAACAACACTCAACAACACTCAATAACACTCAACAACACTCAACAACACTCATCAACACTCAACAACACTCAACAACACTCAACAACACTCAACAACACTCAACAACCCTCAACAACACTCAACAACACTCAACAACACTCAACAACACTCAACAACACTCATCAACACTCAACAACACTCAACAACCCTCAACAACCCTCAACAACACTCAACAACACTCAACAACACTCAACCACACTCAAAACACTCAACAACACTCAACAACACTCAACAACACTCAATAACACTCAATAACACTCAACAACACTCAACAACACTCAACCACACTCAAAACACTCAACAACACTCAACAACACTCAACAACCCGCAACAACACTCAACAACACTCAACAACACTCAACAACACTCAACAACACTCATCAACACTCAACAACACTCAACAACCCTCAACAACACTCAACAACACTCGACAACACTCAACAACACCCAAAACACTCAACAACACTCAACAACACTCATCAACACTCAACAACACTCAATAACACTCAACAACACTCAACAACACTCAACCACACTCAACATCACTCAACAACACTCAACCACACTCAAAACACTCAACAACACTCAACAACACTCAACAACACTCAACAATCCTCAACAACACTCAATAACACTCAACAACACTCAACAACACTCATCAACACTCAACAACACTCAACAACACTCAACAACACTCAACCACACTCAACAATACTCAACAACACTCAACAACACTCAACAACACTCAAAAACACTCATCAACACTCAACAACACTCAACAACACTCAATAACACTCAACAACACTCAACAACACTCATCAACACTCAACAACACTCAACAACACTCAACAACACTCAACCACACTCAAAACACTCAACAACACTCAACAACACTCAACAACCCTCAACAACACTCAACAACACTCAACAACACTCAACAACACTCAACAACACTCAACAACACTCAACAACCCTCAACAACACTCAACAACCCTCAACAGCACTCAACAACACTCATCAACACTCACCAACACAACAACACCCAAAACACTCAACAACACTCAACAAAACTCAATAAAACTCAATAACACTCACCAACACAACAACACCCAAAACACTCAACAACACTCAACAAAACTCAATACAACTCAATAACACTCAACAACACTCAACAACACTCAACCATACTCAACAACACTCAACAACACTCAACAACCCTCAACAACACTCAACAACACTCAACAACACTCAACAACACTCATCAACACTCAACAACACTCAACAACCCTCAACAACACTCAACAACACTCAACAACACTCAACAACACTCAATAACACTCAACAACACTCAACAACCCTCAACAACACTCAACAACACTCAACAACACTCAACAACACTCAACAACCCTCAACAACACTCAACAACACTCAACAACACTCAACAACACTCAACATCACTCAACAACACTCAACAACACTCATCAACACTCAACAACACCCAAAACACTCAAAACACTCAACAACACTCAACAACACTCATCAACACTCAACAACACTCAACAACACTCAACAACACTCAACAACCCTCAACAACACTCAACAACACTCAACAACACTCATCAACACTCAACAACACAACAACACCCAAAACACTCAAAACACTCAACAACACTCAACAAAACTCAATAAAACTCAATAACACTCAACAACACTCAACAACACTCAACCATACTCAACAACACTCAACAACACTCAACAACCCTCAACAACACTCAACAACACTCAACAACACTCAACAACACTCATCAACACTCAACAACACTCAACAACCCTCAACAACACTCAACAACACTCAACAACACTCAACAACACTCAACAACACTCAACCACACTCAAAACACTCAACAACACTCAACAACACTCAACAACACTCAATAACACTCAATAACACTCAACAACACTCAACAACACTCAACCACACTCAAAACACTCAACAACACTCAACAACACTCAACAACCCGCAACAACACTCAACAACACTCAACAACACTCAACAACACTCAACAACACTCAACAACACTCATCAACACTCAACAACACTCAACAACCCTCAACAACACTCAACAACACTCGACAACACTCAACAACACCCAAAACACTCAAAACACTCAACAACACTCATCAACACTCAACAACACTCAATAACACTCAACAACACTCAACAACACTCAACCACACTCAACATCACTCAACAACACTCAACCACACTCAAAACACTCAACAACACTCAACAACACTCAACAATCCTCAACAACACTCAACAACACTCAACAACCCTCAACAACCCTCAACAACACTCAACAACACTCAATAACACTCAAAAACACAAAACCACTGTATAATGCTTTCTGTCTCATTTGCTCCCATGTTAAATCTTATGTCTATTACATTGACAGTGACAGCGCTGTGAAGTTATTACCCATCCAAATTAGACACTACAGGCTAGCATAATGATCCCAATGCGTTTTCTAACTTCTCAAGTTGAAAGCGTTTTATTTTATGCTACTAAATATAGATGTCACCAAAACTCGTGTTGACTAAATCTAACGACGTGACTTCGCAAATGAGTACACTTATAGCATTCGTTCATAGTCTCTGAGCGAATGCTGATTGCCCGATAATATAATAACTCGATCTCGCAGGTTCGCTCCACTCAGGACCTACCTACCACCGGAAAGCTATCGTGACCTTATCCCTACGCTACGCTACGCTTCGCTTTACCGCTACCTAGTTTCCGAGATACGATGGGGGGAGGGGTGAAGGGGGGGAGAGGGGGGAAGTTTTGAAAAATGATTTTGACCAATTCGGGGCCCATTGATATGAATCTGAAAAAAAAAATGTTCCAAGTCTCTTAACTTCCGAGATCTACCTCTAGAGGGGGGGAGAAGGGGGGCAAGGGGGGCAACTTTGAAAAATGGTTTTTACTTTTCCGAGCCTCCTCTATACGAATCCGTAAAAAAACAAAACCCAGGTTTCTTAATTTCCGAGATACGATGGGGAGAGGGGTGAAGGGGGGGAGAGGGGGGAGTTTTGAAAAATGATTTTGACCAACTCTGGGCCCCTTGATATGAATCTGAAAAAAAAAATGTTCCTAGTCTCTTAACTTCCGAGATCTACCTAGACCGGGGGGGAGAAGGGGGGCAAGGGGGCAACTTTGAAAACTGGTTTTTACTTTTCCGAGCCTCCTTTATACGAATCCGTAAAAAAACAAAACCCAGGTTTCTTAATTTCCGAGATACGATGGGGGGAGAGGTGAAGGGGGGGAGAGGGGGGAGTTTTGAAAAATGATTTTGACCAACTCTGGGCCCCTTGATATGAATCTGAAAAAAAAATGTTCCAAGTCTCTTAACTTCCGAGATCTACCTAGAGGGGGGGGGGGAGAAGGGGGGCAGGGGGGCAACTTTGAAAAATGGATTTTACTTTTCCGAGCCTCCTCTATACGAATCCGTAAAACAACAAAACACGGGACTCTTAGTTTCCGAGATACGATAGGGAGGGGGGAGAGTGGGGTGGAAAAGGGGAGGTTTGGGATTTTTCCCATACTCGTGAGAGTTACTTCTATACGAATCTGTAAAAATATACCCACCTCCCCCTTCACCATCTGGGAGAACAATTATGTCAATCAGTGAGTCAGTGAGTCAGTGAGTGGTAATCGAGCTTTATATAGTATAATGTTCCAACAACACTAAAAAGTCGTGAAAAACTTTAAAGGTCCGGAGCGCATTATCATAGAAATGAGGCGAAGGCTTTTCCGAGTCTCGCCTGAAAAAGTACTAAGGCAACAAAAATAAAGTGCAGGTACTTAAATTGAAGGTACAAATCGCACACCACAGTTTTCAGGAAAAAATGTACCGGAGAGTTTTTATTTATTTATGGAATATTCGCCGTGATAAACATAGATTGTTGTCAGGTTTAGTGTTTGAGTATATTTGATTGTTTTTATGTATACTGATTAGTTTATATAAAAACATCGTTTTAAAACGTAACTTCACAATTGACAGTTTTTGTAATTTAGTATCGCTATTTTTACAATTTACTTTTTATTGTTTTAAAATTTATTTTATCAGAATATTAGTTAAACACCGATTGCTCTCTTTCAGTCGTCAGTAATTAGACTTTCGAAAGAAGAAGACAAAGCGTTTTGTAACTATACAGATGCTATGCAACATTTATCAGTAAAGGTGTTCGTTTTTATGTCTAGAATTTATGAATTCTTAACCTCTTCACCTACAAGAATCTTCTAAGTTATTAAAGAAATATTAATTTTCTCAAACATGCTTGGATATTTAAATCGAAATTCCTGTACTGGCCAAATACATGCGAACAGCGGCTGGCAAAAGTAGTATGAAAATCCACATCGGTCGTGGTTTAGTGGCCAAATAAATTACATAGTAAATTCATAATTATCCGTCGTGTAATTTAAAAATGGAACGGTTTTTTACTCCAAAACATGGCAACCAAGGAGGTAACCTAACAAAGGTTGTATTTAAATTTCGAACTGGCTTGCAAATAGAAAGCTGTTTATTGAAAAAAAACAAATGAACACTTTATCGCGGGAAAATTTTTTGCTGTTCGTTGTTGGTCATTGATTTTGAAAAGTAATTGCATTTGACAAAATAAGTTCAAGTGAAGACAATGAGTGTGATGAACTTACTTTAACGCCATTTGAAATTCCAGAAGTGCAAGAGCCGTAATACCGCCAAAATCGAAAGAAAAATAATTTCAAGCTGCCTAGGTATGTACTACTTAGTTTTAATTTCCGCGCATTATTTGAACAAAGTACTATACAAGCCTTGGCCACAACTAGGCATTGATGGACTCACGTATGAGTGCCTCGGCCCACATTTACACGTTCGTCCATCAGTGCCTCTTTTGCTGGCCACTGCAGTAATGTGCTATTAATCAACATTTTCCGAAGGGTTTGGTAAATACTAGCAATTCTCATAACCTTTTCTAGCGACTATGTGACCACTGAAAGTTTCAGTCGCAGGGGCTACCTTCCGCACCGCATGACTGAAAGCTTCATCAGTACGCGTTGCCGAGGCGGCATTTTTTGTTGCAAAGTACTAGAGCATCACAAACTGTGAAGGTATCGAAAAAAGCCTTTTCAGAAATGTCTACAAACTGAAAAATATTTTCATGAAAACAACATGGTGAAGCAGGGTCCGGCTTTGAACTGAAATGTTTGGCTCAAAGGTACTAGGGAGCCATAGCTTGTAGGATAACTAACATAACTGAAGCTTTCAGTATTCGCACGACGCAAGACTTTTCGACGACATCAGCTGAAAAAGTACTAGTGACTCATAAACTTTGAAAATACTATGCCATTAATTATTTTATAAAAAAAAAATACTTAAGTAACTGCATTTTAAATCGCATCCACTGATTTTGTATAGTTGTCAATAGTTGCTTGGTAATTTCTACGAAAAACAACTTTTTCATTGGAGCTGTCTGTAAACACGTGATAAACAATATTGTCCGTTTGCCTTGTTGATGTTACTGAAAGTTACTACCACCCTTTTCAGTAAATAAGTAAAAGTTATTCGCGCTATTTTATATAAACTTAGATTGGTTTAGTTCCCACACAAGCAAAAACAGTTATTTTTTTTTATAAATAGGCACATGTAAGGCCAAAAATAACGCCAAACGTCAAAAACGTCAAAAATTACAACAAAATAGAATTGACTCTAGTCGCCCATTCGAAAAGGTAGTTTTCGTATGGAGAAGAATGAGTAAGAAACTCCACTGGCTGTTACTGAAGCATATGCGGTACTTGCTCATAACAAAAACACAATTCTAGCACTTTTCTCAGTCGGTCTCTCTGTCTGTTTGTTCTGGCTAATCTCCGAAACTGCTGAACCGATTTTGATGAAATTTGTTATATATACACCATACACACACACACATTTACATACCACGCGGGCAGAAGCTAATACAAAATATATAGGTAATAGCTGTCATTGCAATAATACTATTCATAAGTATGGTGTATTTGCGATAACTTTTTAACATGAGAATATTAAAAACTTATCAGTAGGTACAATAAATCAAATCAGCTTGGGAACGTTATCCTCAGGACCAATGTGCGCAGCGATGCTAGGCGTCTTTTTATGAATAGCCAGCTTAGTTTTTTTTTTATAATCTGATATCTTTTTTATCGATGGCAACCTATTATTTAGAAGCAGTGGTAGCCCAAAGGTAACGGACTTACGAGATGTAGGTCGTGGGTTCGATTCCAGGCAGGCACTTTTCTATGTGTAAATAATTTCTTCACCGCTGCTCTCAAAACGGTGAAGGAAAACATCGAGAGGAAACCGGCATGTCCTAGAACCAAAAACTTGAAGACATGTGACATTTATCAACCCGCACTGGGCCTGTGTGGTAGATTTCAGCCCACTCCCCTCTCGAAGAGGGGAGACCTGTGTCTCAGTAATGGGAACACTATAGGCTAAATTATAAGGCATTATTTTGCTAACAAGAATGAAATAGAATACTCTTTATTATGTACACCATATAATTTACAGATTTATGTCTGTAAATTATATGGTGTAGATAATAAACAGTAGAGAATCATTACAAAGGGTGACACAATGAGCGGCAATCATTCTTCGTCTTAGCGTGTCGATAGCAATCTAAATGGAATCGGCCCAGAATTCGGCTACTTGATTGGCGCCATCGCCAGCGTCCACCAGTTCCTGTAACGTGCAGCTGACAGGACACGCAGGACACGATATTAAGTGTTCCATCGTTTGTGGAACAGGTGATGGGATGGATGGATGATTATCGATGGCGGCAATCATTGATGGAAAGGTATTTTTTCATTAATAAGCATGACGATAATAAGTAATACGGGATTGTGTCCGCAACTCCACGTCAAATTGCATATTTGCGTACGGCTGGCTATAATAAATTATTTTAACCACAAAACAAAGCTAAACAGTAAATAATTTCGCTAAAATATTCATTATCCAGTAACAGAGAGTATAGTAAAATTACTCCTCCCTATCTGAATAAAACGTTTTATTACGATGCCACTGAAAACGCCCTCGGCCGCACGGAAATGACTCAGCGCTCCGGTCAAACGTACTAGGGTAGCAGCAATTTAAGGGTTGATAATATTGCTGTCTCAACTTTCTGTACTCCTCTACTACAGCCCTCTACAAACGTCTAGTCTACGTTTACTGTGAATGAAGTAAGAAAGAGATGAGTATTGCCAACTTTTTATAGCGTCTACTCATTTGTGCGTAGCTACGAGGTTACTAGGTTAACACTACGAGATGACGTATAGTGACGTCACGGTTGAAGGTTTTTCAGGGCCTTGTCAAAGAAAGTGAAATGTTTCATCACCGAAGTTACTTTTTGTGGAGAAACTAAAAAAGAAAAACCGGTGAAGAGCGAGTCGGACTCGCGCACCGAGGGTTCCGTACCATGTTTTTAATTTTTCATCGGCGAGGCCTATATTTGTCAGAGAATTTTAACACTGTGCACTGCGGTGTAGAATATTGCAGTTTTATGTCAGCCCCATCTCTTGACCGATAGTGGAACTAATGTAACTTTTGTTGATGATTTCTGAAAAAGTATGCTATTTAGAGACTTTGTTTTATTTTTACATAAACTTCTATCACAAAAAATAATTTCAGATTTTTTTACCATTTATTGGGTATTTTGGCCTTTATTTATTTTTTATTTTATTTATTTGAAAGAATTAATGATAATTATTTTTGGGACACGCACAGAAAACTCAAAAAAATAAAAATGGAGGAATTAAACTAAAGTTGTAAAATTAAAGTTGTAAGAGCACGAGCATTTGCTTAGTCTATATTCCAGCCAATACATCCCAAATGGAATTTTGAATTTATGGTTTGAATTAAAAATATTCAGTCCGTTCAGCTATTCACTAAGGGCTGATTTTTCAATCATCTGATAACTTTATTCGAGGAATAATTTTGAGATTTTGATAGTTATTTCATACAAACACTGTCATACGTCAATTTTATTCCTCGAATAAAAGTTATCTGGCGATGGAAAAATCAGCCCTAACAGCAGCAACTACAGAGTACTTTTATAGACTGATAGCAGCAATCTTATTGTAACGAGATTTTAAATCACAATAACTTTGACAGACTTGTCAGTGGCAGCAACCCAACCGCAACCCTATATGAAAGAGAATAAAGATCACTCTGATTTGGACAGTGATGTAACATCAGAGATAGAATAATGGTGAAAGGACTGTAGTTTTAAATACAACAATTTTACTCACCACATATTTACCGCCATGTCACTTGGCCATTACGAAAAGTTCAGCTTCAAAAACAATTCAAACTAACAGCGACATCTAGCGTAGGGCGGCAGCAACACCAAGCTTTGCGTTGTTCCACCCGCCACCCTTTAAATCAGTCACTTCACAGCATGGCTTTACAACCAACTGCAGATTGTGATTCACCTCGCTACCGCTAGATAGGCGACACCGTCGCTTTTGAACTAATATACCCGTTTATACGGCGATTTAACATCTACCAACCCGCTCTGGGCCTTTGTGGTCGATTACGGCCCATTCCCTCTCACTGGGAGGAATCCTGTGTCCCAGCGGTGGGAGCATTATAGGCATATGGTACACGGCGATGAGTAGTACGATATTTTACGGTAAAAAGTTAGGATTACACGTCAATATTCCACTGTTCATACGTTTAAAATTACATATACGCAGTGCGAAACTGTCAAGTAATCCCAAAGTTACATAGTATAATATCATAAACTCATGATCGCTATTTGAACAGGGCCGTACAATCATCGTCATCATCATCATCATCAGCCTACAGCAGTCCACTGCTGGCCATAGGCCTCTCCTATTGCACGCCATTCAACTCGATTTTCGGCAAGTCTCATCCAGCTGCTACCAGCCACCCTGCGAAAATCGTCGCTCCACCTTGCCTGAGCTCCGACCCTGAGCCTGAGCGGTACAACGACGAGCTAGTTTCATATGTTTAAATTGTACACTTTAACGTTTTTATTGACTAATTCAACTACCGTTAAGGGATTACTTGATTTTTTTTATGACCAGCTTTTAATTGTCATTTCCTTAAATTTTCTTGGATGACATAGTTATAATTTTATTATACTTTCATCATGGACGATTTTCTAGTCATTTTAATAACTTACCATATTATGAATAATTTCTTGCCTTGACTTTACCCAAATATGGTATCATCAGTTTGTCGGGTATTGTTTACAAACTTTACCTAACGGAGTAAACCTGAAAATTACATTAAACAATAATAATAATATCACAAGTACACACACATACGCAGGCTCCGATAATGGCTTAATTTCACTTTGTTTATTTATTAAACAGTGTACTCTATTAAAAGTAACTAGTAAACAGACTTATATTTGTCCTTGATAACGAACTGAAGGTTTCAGCGCTCGGATCGAAAGTACTAGGAAAGCATATTTCTCTTGGAGGAAACAAAATGGATTCTATGTACCATGAACTTCTACGGCTATGTTCTACGGAAAGAGTTGTGAAAATTGGCGCGAAAATTATTTAGTAGGTAATATCAAAAACTTCGGAGCATTCAAAAATAAATCAGGCGTACTTTTTTAGTAATGATTCCGCCTAAGATAGAATTGGCCGTACCTATTTGGGATCAGCTGCATGTAAATAAAGTGGCTGTGTACGTTTATAATGTAAAAAACAGTGGCACTCCGGGAGTGCCGACAGAAGCGAAAACTTGAACAATTACGTGTGTATTTTGTGAATCGTCTTATAAACAAAACACGCGCGGTACCGGCTACGGTCATCCGTCTTAGGAATTTTCGATCAGGTCACGTGTCCTGACGCAAGTTTAACATTTTTACCCATTACAAAAAAAGTGTACAACGCCGCTAAAGAAGTTTTCACTTCAAAAATTGTGTATTGTAAAAAAAAACATTTTCATGGCCCAGAAATTATCAAGTTTTAGAACAGCAGAGATGGCGTTGTATAACCTAGATACTTATAAAACACATGTTTGAAACCACCTAGTTTACACATCCACGTATAGATGGCGCTACTAACATCAAAGCGTGAAAATAGAGTGTCCTGAAATTGTTCGGCGGGTTTTATGAAATCGTAAAACTATTTTATGTTGTACGTAGTTTTATTAATATTCAAAACTTTTCGGATACTTTGAAAACAAGTAAGAGCTTTCTTCTTTGTATGATATTATATAGCGCGAACGTGCGATGCATGAACGTAAACTAAGCAAAAGGATTACTGTAGTGGCGTTTTGTAGTTTCTGCCCAAAACCATTTGAATAAGGAGTGATTTTATATATGTGTATGTCTGATTCGCGCGTTTCTTAGTGGTCGTATAATTATAATACAAAAAAGTAATTAAAAAAAATTAAACCGACTTCAAAAAGAAATTAACTCAAAATTATGAAATAACTTTAATTTTGGAAGTCGGTTTCTTGGGATCTGTATTTTAGTTTTAGTTTTTTGCCACCGACTTCCGAAATTAAAGTTATTTCATAATTTTGAGTTAATTTCTTTTTGAAGTCGTTTTAATTTTTTTAATTCTTTTTTTAATTCGTACTTTTTAGTTTTAAGTTAAATCTGGGAATTTGTTTGTACTAAGTAGGTAATAGTTTTTTTGTAAATATTGCACTAGAATTTGACTAAGGTTTTGAGATGTTTTACCCTTGACTCTACACCCGAAGCTCGTATCAATAAGCCAGGCCGTCACACTTATTCTGACACTCCCTTCCGCTCCACCCAGAGCGGGAGGAGTCATTTGATGATTTCCCAACCTGAAAAAAAAAAAAAAAAAAGGCCGTCACACTTATACGTATTAGTCCATGTCTTGAAAATTGCTAAATCGACAGTGATGAAACTTGCAGTTCCCTAATTTGAAGTAAATTTAAGCCAACAAAAAAATGGTCAATGGTCAATCCGATTAATAATAGTTGCGGAGAAATGCGTGGACAAACATACATACATACATCTATAAAATTTTGTATATTTGTTTGAAAGCCCTAATAGATTGTAATATGTGAATATAATGCAGTTCCAATAATATTACATACATACGTGTCGAATTGATAACCTCCTTTTTTTTTGAAGTCGGTACTTAAAAATTATGACAAAATTTCTTGAAAATCTACTCCCAGAAGGAAGGAATATTTAAAACTACAACGTCCTTCTGATGTATCCTTGAAACTGCCAGCGTAGACGGCGCTACGGAAACCGTAGCTCGACGCCCGTAGCGCCGTCTACGAAAAGCCAGGCTTCAGCGCTACGACGAAAAGTACTAGGGTAGCATAATCCACAAGAAGTCATTCGTACATTTTTAGGATTTCAACGTCAAAGAACTTTTCCATTCAAACGCGAGTTTCAGGCAGAGAACATTTTAATAAAATATAAAGTTTTGGTTTTAATATGTCCATAAAATGTATAAATAATAATAATGTATGTGTAAATGTATGTGTGTATGTGCATAAAATTAAATTTCCTTTTCCACAGTTTAAAAAGCCCTACATTGTATAGAGCTTCCTCTCAGGGATAAATAAACTTATGAATAAAACATTATCCTCTACATACATAACAAATTAGCTTAGGTATGTACTCAAATAGATTGGTTTCAACACCCGGGTGCGAGATGGAAATGGTCGATAAATTGCTATTTATTTCATTGGATACCTACTTATAAAACTATACCTATATTTTGTGCTCTAATACGAAATATTGAGTAAGTAATTGTTGAGTAGGTAACAGAAATAAGAAAAACCTATGATATAATGAATTTAGGTAGTTTAGTTCGTTTTAATTGACAAACCATAGATCTTTAAAGTAGATATTATAATATACGGTGGTATGGCACATCGATGCGCAACATGCATAATATAAAAAAAAACAAACCCTATAGTGTTAAAATTTAGCAAAAGTTATTTAAAAAAAATGCAGTCCATAAATTTTGACTGCATGGATATTGCACTTTTCTATGCAACAGCAGACTTGTTATGATAACCGACAAAAAATTTCTAGAATCATAGTATGGTTAAAATCTTAAGCTGAGTTAATGGTATCAATTTGCGCATCGACGTCCCATCCACCCTGTATTGTGCCTAAAACTGACACAATTCTAAATTTAAATAAACTAAAACAATTACATCTAAATAGGTTTTACGTATTCTAAGACTATTCTCGGATTTTGGACACAAATTACATTCCACAGACCCCCTATTCTCAACGGAATGTTCATTTATGTCGCAAGGAATGTTGGATTCGTGTGGATCCGAAAGACCCTTATAAATGAGACATGCTTGATGTCTTTATGTGCTTAAAACCTTTATGGGTCAGATTAAGGATATTGTTATACCTATACGGGATGCAATTAAATTAGTTAGCAAAACTCGATGGACGTGATGGGAATAAAGAAAAAAAAATGATATCGAAATATCATTATTTTTTCTTTTTGGTGTCATCGACCACTGTTGTTATATTTACTTGAAGTGTGAGTTGAGGAAATTTGTTTGATTGATACCTATCGTGTCCGTGAGGCTTACACTTAAGATAACTGATTTTTAAACTGATAGTC
Organism: Luperina nickerlii; assembly: GCA_963855955.1. Taxonomy (NCBI): domain Eukaryota; kingdom Metazoa; phylum Arthropoda; class Insecta; order Lepidoptera; family Noctuidae; genus Luperina; species Luperina nickerlii. The sequence goes on along the minus strand of OY979667.1, from coordinate 4,688,065 downwards.
TAAAATGATATTCGGTCGATAAACCCAAAAAAAGAAATCAATTTTTTGAAGTGAAAACTTCTTTAGCGGCGCTGTGTACTTTTTTTGGAATGGGTAAAAACTTCTAAATTCGCGTCAGGTCACGTGACCCTGATCGAAAATTCGTAAGACGTAAAACGTCAGACGTAAAACGTAAGACGCGCGTTGTTGAGGACAGCGCCATCTATGCACATCGGGAAGAACTACGAGGGCCTCGCGTACTAACGTCAGACGTAAAACGTAAGACGCGCGTTGTTGAGGACAGCGCCATCTATGCACATCGGGAAGAACTACGAGGGCCTCGCGTACTAACTACGTAGTTCATCCAACAACGACGAGATGGCGCTGAACCACGGATATATAACTGACGACGAGCTTATTTGTAAATCTGAATAAATTCCTTTCACGAGAAGAATAAACCAGTCACTTTGGTCATCATACCTGATTTGCAAAAAACCCTATAAAATAAGGAACACACCTTAACACGCGTGATTTGTTTATAAGACGATTCACAAAATACACTCGTAATTTTTCAAGTTTTCACTTCTGTCGGCACTACCGGAGTGCCAGTGTTTTTTTTTTCGTTTTGTAATGTTTCAGATACCGAGACCGAGACGTCTGCGGAGTTTTGCTAGCTAATTTAATTTGACCCTGAATAAATTAATAAATTGTTATAGTCAGATGTAATTATGTGGCTTTTATATAGACCAAGTGCCAGGATGTATAAACCCGTTTTCCTATAGTAAGTGTAGAAAATACGACCTTCAGTAGGTAAGTAAATTCGCCACTTACCTTTTTCTGGTCCACAATAAAGATCGAGAGTTAAAAATAATACGAGGAAAAAAGGAAGAAGTTCTCAATTCGACTGTATTTTTATTGTTTGTATATATATGTTACGCGATATCTCCGGATATGCCTCAGGGGTCCCAAATTATTCTTTGCTTGGGTAATTATTGAGTCAGCTTTAATAATACGCATTTTTTCCACGTAGCGTATGTTGTTGATGTTATAATAATTTCCACTCACTGATATTATCATTAAGTAGTGTTATACGTGTTTTTGTGGGGTAGGTACAACTAAAAAGTGAAAAAAAAAACTTTTTACAATAAAAAAACCACCCTCTTCAAAAAAATCCACTACATAATGAAAAATTATTTTAATTTTGGAAGTCTATTAAACAGTTTTTATTGTGTCACCAAGTGTCTAGATTTTATAAAAATATTTATTTAGAACTTACCCAGATAAATAAACTACACATAAAATTAATAAATAAATGAGAAACTAAAACAATTCTGGACAAAAAAGGTGTAGGTACTATACGAGTGCTCATGGTCTTTTTAAAGAAATTTCTAAACGGCTGGTAACACTTCCCGTGATCCAAGGGCTTTTTTTTTTTTTAGGATGGGAAATCATCAAATGACTCCTCCCGCTCTGGATGGAGCGGAAGGGAGTGTCAGACTCTTACTGACTAAAACCCACCCGTGTTCCTTCCTTCGCCCTTTATGTTCCGGGCCAGCGGTAACCCTTTCGGACAATCCCGCTGACCCGGCAGGCTTCGGCCCTGACGGGCCCCTTCACTTGATGCTGACATCTCTTTGAGGCGCGCGTGGAACACGTACGCGCCGTCCGGCACGGGCCTGGTCCTGATCGGACGGTGAGCTACCCATTACTCTCCGCCCGCAGGCCCGCGCCTACGGTGGCCGGGAGTCGTCGCGCGGCTCCCGACGCCCGGAGCGTCTCCCGCGGCGGCTGGGACGGGAGGCTCTCTCCCTCAGCCGTCCCGCCGCCTCCTTCGCTAGCATGACTTTTACTTTGGCCAGAGGCTAAGCATCGCCATACAACGTGGTAATGCCGCCAGTCTCTTGGGTACATTACCAGTCGACAGCGATGCAGATGAATTTTTCGACGCAATTTTTTAGTTCCTGTATAGTTTTAGTTAAGTTAGAATTTAATAGTTGTTTTTGGTTCTGTTTCTCCCTTTCTATAAAAATATTGGGTACAAATACTAAGTAGTTAAGTGGAAGAAGAAAGTAACGATGGATGGACTGTGTGAATGATGATTATGGAGAGAGGGTAAGGGAAGCGGTGACTACGGAGGTGACGACTAATAGAGAAGAGAGTTTTTTTTTTTTAATTGAACATAATTATTGACATTTTAACTTTTTACTTTTTGACTTTTCTAATTGTTTTATTTCTGTCGTAGTAGAAGATGACATATTCATATTTTGGTTTTTATTTTTAATTATATGATTTTTGTTAATTCGTAATTGTTGTTGTTGTTATTGAATTTTCGTTTCATTTTTAACTATTTTTTTATAAATTATTATTGTCCATTATAATTAATTATTTGTAATATTTTTAATGTGCATGTTTTTTATGTTTTTATTTATTGATGCATAAAGATGTATGATTTCAAACACAATGTAAATTGTTAACAGAATAAATTGAATTGAAATTGAATTGAAGAAAAAGACATATTGCCCAAATAAATTGGGGTAAGGGCAGGCGATGATGATATACTGTAGTTAGGTCAATTTCGTTAAATCATGTTTTATTGCAATTACATTTGAGACCTCGCAAATAAATCATAAAATGAGGAGTTATGTCGTCGCTTGCATGACGAAAAGTCCTATCTTATTATTTTTGCTGATTTGAGTTAGGACAATTTTTCTATTCATGATTCTTTAAATTTTGTTACGTTTCAAAAAGGTTATATTTCGGGATCCAAATAACATAGAGGTGCGAAGGTTAGTGAAAAATGTAAAGAATCACGAATAAAAAAATGAGAAAAAGACATAGGACTTTAAGTCATGCGAGCGACGATGTCACAGGCCGACATCCTTCACACCGGAAAAATGAAAGATGTTCGAAACTCAATCTCAAGAGGAAGAAAAAGGATTATTAAACTCGATGTTGTGGACACCCTCAGGGATCTTACGAATAGTTTGTTTCATGAAGTAAATGGCCAAGGTATTAGTGCAAAAGACTATAAAAATAACAACATAAGCCTCCTACAAACAGGCGCGACACGCGATATAATCGCGCGCGACACAAAGGCAACGCTCGTTGCGCGACTTGCGGTTCCTTTATGTCGCGTGTCGTGTCGGGCCTGTTTGAAGGAGCCTTTAAGCTGTAGGCGTTTTAAATATCTAGTTGCCTTAGTAACAATGTTTTGATACCGGTCTTTTTTAAATCATTGATCTAGACTTTGTTTCTTTTATACAAGGTGTCCCTGAAAGTATGGATCAAATCGAATTAGGGCGTGAGTTAGATAATTTTCAAACTTTTGAACCCTGAGAATGTCGGTGAATTTTATATTATTTCATCACATACTCAGATCAACTTATCGCCCTGATATGCTTGCTCAGTAATACCATATTTATTTCGAAAAGAAAATTGATAACAAAGGATCTAGGAAAGATATGTTACGTAATGACTTAAAAAGGTTCATAAAAAGAGCCGGAATATTTGGTCTTCGTTATTCAAACATATTATATTAAATATTGTTAATATTTTCACTCACATTTCGAGCATATGATGAATAATATTAAACCATCCCAGTTCATTTTTGACTCGAAATATCAAAAAATGTACTCACCCTGTGTGAAACAGCAGAATTTAATTAGGATGAGGCTTACCTGAAAAAAAATGGAATTATAAGTTTAATAAAGCTTTACATATTTTTACGCAAAAAAACTGCGCTGCCACCGACCACGCCGTGGAAGAGCGAAGTGTTGGGTCAACAAGATTTGAAATACAGTCGTGATAGTAACACAAAGAAGAAGACTTAAAAAAGAGGAAATATTTGAAGGCATAGTGGACCACTTTTCACCCTTATGCCCTAATAAATAAGGTTGAAAAATGAATAACCACTAGTGTTCGCGGTGGTACATATATCACCATACCAAATTTATATTTTAGGAAAATGTATTGTTAAAAAAATTGACTAACTACTTTAAATAGCCGTATATTCACAATCATCCTTTGGCAGTTGTATCTCAAATTCAAACTCAAAGCGTTTATTTCAATTAAACCTTGTACAGGCACTTTTGAATTGTTAAAATTTAAATAGTCTGTCAGTTAGTCAGAAAGTTGAAGCTAGTTGCCCATTCCAAAACATAGATCTCTATGGAGAAGAACGGGCAAGAAACTCCATGGACAATCTTTTAAATCAAGATATATTATTACAAAACCCTGGGTACATTATTATTGTTGTATGAAATGATTGTAACCATGTTATAACACTGCAAATTGACGAAGGGTTCACCTTGAACAGGATTATATTGTTTAACAATGAATTTCCCTGACTGTATTTCTAATAGTACAAGAGTTGTATTAGGTATTAGCTCAACTTACATAAGTTACAAAAATAAAACCTATATAATGTTTCGCTTTAAAAAGTTATCAGCTTAATACAGGAAAAGTACTTAAAATTCCTTATTCTAAAGAATTTCAAAGAGTAGGTAGGTACATAATAGAAGATAAAATTACTTTCATCAGGAGGTCGAAGAATGTCTATCAGTATTTCCTCCTGCGACTTCGTCCGTGTGAAATTTCTTGTTCCCCCACCCTTTCGCATCGCGTCGCCTGCCCGCGTTATTACTTCATTTTAGCTTAGTGTAATTTTTAACTTCTTTTTATTTTTGCTCGGTTCTTCAGAGTCCTAGCCTGATGTACACAACATCAGGCTAGGACTCTGAAGAGCCGAGCCAATCTATATATCTATATATGTCTCGTCAGAGTCCTAGCCTGATGTTGTGTAGTCTATAGCGTTCCTCAAGAGCTAGGCTATCAAAAACAAAAATATTTCCGACCGGTAGTTCCAGAGATTAACGCGTTCAAACAAACAAACATACTTTTTAGCTTTATTATTATAGTATATAGATATAATATAGATAAGTAAGGACTCCTTGTCCCTATACTAACGATCAATTAATAAAATACTTGTTTGTAAATATTTAAATAATGAAATCACTTGAATTAATTAATGAATTTTTTGATGCCCTTTGATTATTTCCCCTCCCTTTTATTTACTTGTACATATTATTACTATTATTTTAATACTGTTAGCTTTTAAAACTTAAGATGAAATCACTTAATATTTTATATTTTTTCATATCATCACGTCGTCTTTGCAGCTAATCTGACTCCTACTTCTTTTTCCTGCCTTCTAAATTCGTATTGGCGTTAATCTTATAATTTTTATTTTTTATTTATTTATTTTATAATTTATGTACACACAGTAAAATACATAGGGACATGACATGATTATAAATTGAGTACAAAGGTACTGCTTATTTCTTAAGAAATTTCTTCCAGCAGACCTGCGAAAGGAGAAGTAAAAAAGAAATGTAGACAATAGTGTGTGAGAACAAGAAGAGAAAAATATGAATGTGTGAAGTCTAAAACTAGAATATTAAATAAACCTACACATATAATGCAAAAAATAAAATAATAATTAACATAAATATACTTAAATAAATACATAATGCTAAAATATATAAATATATATGTATATAAATACTCACAGTATAGAGGAAAGGTAATGCTCTTTCAATCTAGATTTGAATAGAGAAATAGTTTTTAAATCACGAATGTTAGGCGGAAGAGAGTTCCACAATCTTACAGCATGGACAGAGAAGGAATAAGAATAGTAGCTTGTTTTATGAGGATGAGATTTAAGGAGGGATCTTAGGTGTGATCTACATGGTGCGTCGCTAGGGCGAGCGTAAGAAAAACGCTCACGCAAGTAGGAAGGATAAGACGGGTTGTGTAAGATGTTAAAGAGGAGACATAAAATCCGAGTATTCCTGCGAAGGCGGATTGGCAGCCACTTGAGTTCCTTGCGGAGGTGAGAGACATGGTCATACTTACGAAGACCGAAAACAAAGCGAATGCACAGGTTTTGCAAGCGCTCAAGCTTGTTTAGTAGCTCCTCAGTAGCATCCAGGTAGCAGGCGTCGGCATAATCTATAATCGGCTGAATAAGTGTTTGTGCCAATGAAATTTTAATCTTCAAGGGCAGAAGACTTTGAAGGCATTTCAGCGAATGAAAGGAGAAATGTACCTTTCGGCTGACCTCATTGACCTGAGCACGCCACGAAAGGTTGGAGTCAATAACTACACCCAGATTTTTAGCGGTTTCAGTATAGTCAATGCGAACACTATCGATATATAAAGGCATCAGAGATGTAACATCAGCCGCATTGCGAACGAATCTGCTGCCTATGATCATGGCCTGGGATTTAGTTGGGTTAATTTGCAAACCAAATGACTTAGCCCAATCGCTGATGCGAGCCAGGTCATGATTCATTGCAGCAATTGCAGAACTCGCGTTAGCTACAGTAAAATGTCGATAAAGCTGCAAGTCATCTGCGTAGAGATGAAAACTAGAGGAGATTACTCTGGTAACAAAGTTTATGAAAATTGAAAAAAGGAGAGGAGAGAGAACGCTACCCTGAGGAACACCCTCAGTGAGGCTACACCAATCAGAGAACGACTCCTCCAGGCGAACACACTGAGAGCGTCCCCGAAGGGGTTTTAGGGTTCCGTACCCCAAAAGGAATAAACGGAACCCTTATAGTATCACTTTGTTGTCCGTCCGTCCGTGTGTCTGTCAAGACCCTTTACCTCGGGAATGCGTGGAGGTATCGAGTTGAAATTAAAAACGTATACTCAGGTCTGCGGTCCCTTGAAGCTGTGAAAAATCAAACTTCTAAGTTAACGTAAAAAAACAGCCGTTTATGCCGCAAAAACGTATATTTCGACACTCTCAAAGGAATCAAAATGTATAGGGTACTTCCCGTTGACCTAGAATCATGAAATTTGGCAAGAAGCAAGATCATATAGCACAAGTAAAGGAAAAAATCCTAAAACCGTAAATTTTTAGTCACATAAAAAATGAAAAAACCCCGTGATAAACTATTTACATACCTACCTACAAATTTGTACGGAATCCTCGGTGCGCGAGTCTGACTCGCACTTGGCCGCTTTTTATTTTATCTTATTACATGCCATAATCTCTACAGCGAGGCTATTCTGTAAAAATCTCACCGTGAAAACTTAGGTGAAGTGAGCGTGGAGTGAGCTGTCAATAGTGCCAATTCCTAGCAAAAACAAACTCACTTCATCTTAGTTTTCACGGTGAGATCTTTACAGGATCGACCGGCATTACATTACTGCAGCGGCCTGCAAAAGAGGCATTGGTAGCCGAACAATGCGCGAGTCCATCAATGCCTGGTTGCGGCCAAAGTTCGTAATAGTACTTTTCTCAAATAATACGCGGAAATTCAATCTAAGTAAAACTTCTTTACATAGTATAAAACAAAGTCACTCCCGCTGTCTGGAAGCTTAGATCTTTTAAACTAAGCAACGGATTACAATGCAGTTTTTAGCAATAGATAGAATGATTCAAGAGGAAGGTTTATATGTATACTAGCTGACCCAGCAAACGTTGTTTTGCCATGTAGATTATTTCTAGGAGTTTTTGTTTTAGTTCGATAAAAAAAATAGATAGTAGCCGATTCTCAGACCTACCAGATATGCACACAAAATTTCATAAGAATCGGTCAAGCCGTTTCGGAGGAGTATGGTAACTAACATTGTGACACGAGAATTTTATATATAAGATTACATGCATATTATAATAGAGAAATTCAATGATTTCGGTTCATTCATGTTGAAATCATGCATGTCAGAACGATTTAGAAAGACGTGCACATTAAAAGCGTTCGTAATAAAAAGATTATAAAAAAGTCAAAGTCAAATAATGTTGAACGACAAAATTTTCAAAAAAATTGTATTGATTCTAGTAGTCCCTTTTAAAAGGTAGTTTCGTATGGAGAAGAATGGGGAAAAACTCCACCATTACAATGTTTAAAATCAGTCTTTTAGAATGTTTTACAATATTTTGTAACAGTTTTATAGTACTACACACCTCTGTCTTTGATTTCAAGCAACATAGTCGTAACAGTATACCTAAATCTTTCAGTAGATCACAGGTATAAAATATTTTAGACACTGAATTTAAGGTTCGTTCAGGGAATTCATTATCGGTTTCGTGGTTGCGGTTACTTGACCCAATGGACCCAGTGCTCGATCGCCTTAGGTCGGGACACGGGTCATTGGTTTGACGTTGGTAGGCTATACTTACGTGTGATTTCAATTCAACGAGTTGTTGAATGATTGATTTTTTGGATTTCGTCTGAGTTTTTTCGCAGACGTGGTAGGGTACAAAGTACAGTATTTTTTTTTGTTTCTCTTTGACACTACAAATGCTGGATGTCTGTAGTGTATAACGTGGTATAACCAACTTACTAAACAACGAATAATATAACTACCTGTCTTTTTAGTAACATATTTTTTTACGATTTCTATGTGTAATGTTTTTTGTAAAAATATCTACTAATTTACTTAATACCTATAAAACCCGCTAATCAATTATTTTAAAGAATATGTTTGAAGTCCTGACTGACTGATATATCAACGCACAGCCCAAACCGCTGGTCCTAAAGCCATGAAACTGGGAGGGTCTGTTCTTTGTGAAGAGTAAGTATCCACGAAGAAAGGATTTTTCGAAATTCCACCCCTAAGAGGGAGAATGGGGGAGAGTGAAATTTTCATAATGCGCACAGCAAAAGAGTTGAACTCTCTATCTGCGTTTGTGTTTCCGAGTGCATACAACCCGAATCTCTTCAAAGTAAGAGTGAACAGGCTTCTTCTGGGTAAGCTCACTCCATCGTAGACTTTGTCTCTGTCACCTCTGACCTAGACTTGAGTCAAGAGCAAACCCATTTCAAATAAAAAAAAAGCTAATTATTTAGATATAATTAAGGTTAAGCTAATTAATCTAGGGATCAAAAGGTGATGTAGGTCTATAAAATGAACCTTCCCCGTTTCGCAAACAGGGGCTAAGTTACGACGTTATGATATAAAAAAGCCACGTATCATTTGTCAGGATATCATTAAGCTGACACACGATACGGCACACGTCATTTGTCCGTGTTCTCACACAATTTGTTCATTTTCCTTAATATGCGTTAATGTCGTGCGATAGAATGGGGGCTATTACTCTCTTACACGGAGAAAGTTTTTCGCCCGTTTCTGTGGTGAGAATGTGCGAGGCGATACTGGTCACTTTTCAGGTGATTCACTCCCTAAGTTTACATTTAAGGCTCATTTACATGGGGAGTTTCTTGTATCATCGAGCCGAGAAACTTTCTCTGTGTAAATGAGCCATAAACGCGCTCGCACCTGGCATACTTTTTGTCGATTCTATAATCCGGTCAGTTTTTTTGTAACGATTTTCTTGTTCGCGGCTTGAAGTAACTAGTAGAAATTGTCACGCAACGAAAAAGCGTTATGCACCTACATGAGTTTCTCTCTCTCTCTCTTAAAACTTATACTACATGGCTCTATAGCAAAAACACGTATTCAATTCACACTTTCTCTCTCTGTCCGTCTCTTTCTATTATATACGAGTGTGTGTACGTACGAGTATCGGGTATGGAACTTTGTTTCTGGCGGGGGTCCCCCGACCGCCATGTTTTTTTTTTGTATGACCTACGTTTTTTAGTAAGTGTGCTTACGTTAACATTTGAGATCTACTGTTTCATTTAGCTCCTACAAAAATCGGCCAAGGATTGTAATGCTGTCTCCGAACGCTCTAATTTGCGTTTTGCTAGTGTTTAGTCAAAAGCGTAACAAGTAAGACTGAACGATTGTAGGACCTACAAAAAAAAATGTGCCGTGTCTCGCTTAAACTAACGACTTTTTGCTTGTCATCCAGAATTTCAAGCCATTGTCTCTGGTTTAATTATAACAAGTACTTCCACTTCTCTAACTTTGATTAAAAAAGCTTTATTTAAGTAGCTAGTCAAAGGTTTTCTACGAAAAGTGCTTGAGACAATAAATTGTTGTTGCTGTCAGATGTTTTGTGTTTTATTGCCCGGACTTGACTTTAGAAAGCACAAACGAAAAGGCGCTTGAAGGAAATGTTACAATGCGCGCCACGAAAGATGAGACTTGACCCCGCCTCCCCCGCTCTTTCCACCGCCCCTATGACGTGCGGTCCCGTCCCGCACTCAGACCTCATACCGCTAAAGATACCTAAACTCGTGTACTGCGCAAGTCAAACCACGTGGTGTGTCAAGTCTCATATTTCGTGGCACGCATTATACGTCGTCTTTTTAGTTTTTTTTTTATTTACTACGTAAGTAAGATATCAAGCCCTAACAACAATGGTGTGTCAGCTTCCTCCCCAGTCTAATGAAATGTGTTATTTTACATGTAAATCAAAGAGAATATTATAAGTGGCAAAAAACGTTAACAGGAAAGTGGTCTGTGGTTTCACAACTAATAATAGGCTTTTTTTTTTTTTTTTTTTTCAGGATGGGAAATCATCAAATGACTCCTCCCGCTCTGGGTGGAGCGGAAGGGAGTGTCAGACTCTTACTGACTAAAACCCACCCGTGTTCCTTCCTTCGCCCTTTATGTTCCGGGCCAGCGGTAACCCTTTCGGACAATCCCGCTGACCCGGCAGGCTTCGGCCCTTACGGGCCCCTTCTTTTAATGCTGACATCTCTTTGAGGCGCGCGTGGAACACGTACGCGCCGTCCGGCACGGGCCTGGTCCTGATCGGACGGTGAGCTACCCATTACTCTCCGCCCGCAGGCCCGCGCCTACGGTGGCCGGGAGTCGTCGCGCGGCTCCCGACGCCCGGAGCGTCTCCCGCGGCGGCTGGGACGGGAGGCTCTCTCCCTCAGCCGTCCCGCCGCCTCCTTCGCTAGCATGACTGCTTCGCAGAAGGAGGCGACTGCCCCCCACTCCCTCTCGCCCCGGACCATGGCTTGAACCAGGCCCGGACGCGAGAGGTCGCCGCCGCTGCCGATCGCCTCTACGAGGACACGGCGGTGCTCCGCCCAAGCGGGGCAGACCTCCACCGTGTGCTCCACCGTGTCCTCTGGGCGATCCTGGCAATGGTGACACCCGGGCGTTTCCTCCCGCCTGATTATGTGCAGGAACCTCCCGAAACTTCCGTGTCCGGTGAGGACCTGCGTCAGGCGGTAGGTGAGGGCGCCATGACGCCTCTCTAGCCACTCCTCAAAGAGGGGTCTTACCGCCGCTATCGTGGCGTGCCCTGCGCTGGGTTGCGACAGTCGCTCTTTCCATGCCGCCATGAGATCGCGCCGGAGGTCCGTCCGCTCCGCCGCAATTTGCTGCGGAAGCGGAGTTTCCCCCCGGCGTAGTGCCTCCGCGCGCCACTCATACAGGCGCGCGAGGACTATCGCCTCCAGATCCCATGGCGGCAGTCCGGCAAGGAGGCTTGCCGCCTCGCCCGAGATCGTGCGGTACCCCCGGATCAGCCTTGTGGCTACCACCTTCTGGGGCGCGTTCAAATAATGGGCGGCTCGCCGCCGCAGTGAACGCGCCCACACCGGGGCCCCGTATAGGGCCATGGACCGCACGACCCCCGCGTAAAGCCTCCGGCAGGAGGCGTTTGGCCCCCTCAGGTTGGGCAGGAGCCGCTTGAAGGCGGCCCCGGCCCGTTCCAGTTTGGGAGCCAAACGTCGGAAATGCTCAACGAAGTTCCACCGGCTGTCGAGGACGAGACCCAGGTATTTCATCGTCGTCTCGACGCCGATGTGAACCCCTCCTACCGTTAGTTGGGATCCCGATGGTGGCGTGTTCCGGGGCCCATGAAACGACATGGCCTCGGACTTGTGCAATGCCACCTCGAGACTACTAATAATAGGCTCCCGACTGATTTCGGTCACGGTGGCCAATCGCAACTGAGTTTAGCCAGGTACGTAGGAGATATAGTTCACAAGTGTGTGCGTAAACATCGGAGCACTCTCTGTCATTTACTCTCATAGTCCGAGGGGACGGCAATCCAACACGAGCGGGGAGAGATCAGGCGCAGGACCAACGGCTGTACGTGCTTTCCGAGGCACGGGGAAAAGTATTAAACCACCAACTTGACGGGACAAAAGGTTGACTGGTAGAAAATGCCTACGGCATTAAGTCCGCCTCTGTACATTTATGTGCTTGAAGTATTAAATAAATAAATGATAAATAAACTTCCAAACTTCGGACTGTTACTAAGAACTTCCTAATGGAAAACCAAATAATTCTTTGTCCGACTTGGGACCCCATGGTCAGCAGTCGCGCTTGCAACCACGAGACCAACGAAGCAGTTTCATACCTATGCTTATAACGAAGGTATTTCTGGTGTACAATAAAATAATTCTATTATTTAAAAAAAAGGCCCAAGTAAATTGGCACATATGAGCCTAACAGTAGGAAGATGATTATGAGTTTAATAATTTAATTAAACATGGAGGCACCCCATCGGCGCGTAGCCTGTCACCATGAATTCAGTACATGATTATGAATCCCCTTTGTTTAAATTTTCTAACGGTTATTTAAAAAAACGCAGTAAATAACGCAGTTTTCTATGAAACAGCTGTTTTTAGGGTTCCGTACCAAATTGGTAAAAAGGAACCCTTATGGTGAGACTCAGTCTGTCTGTCTGTCACAGCTTGATATCTCAAGAACTACTATTGCTATCAACTTTAAATTTAGAATAGTCTTAGATGACGTTTGCTCAACTATTTTGCACATTAGAAAGAAATAAAAATATATGTATATTTTTTGCAACAGGGACTGAAAGGGAGTCTGAAAATTTTGAAGTAGCCCCACTTCAAATTTTTCAGACTCCCTTGGGCATGTGGGGTATCATATGTAAGAGCGCAGCTTGTACATTCTCGAACATTTTTCGTTTTTTTTTAATAAAAATAAAATAATCATTAAAATCAGCAATACAACTCCTTAAGGTGAAACTAGTTTCCACCAATGTGGGCATGGCCAAAATGCACGCTGTCACTTGGACACAACTCTCTAAGACCACGTAATCCCAAAGAATGACGATTTCATGAAACAGTTATTCTTTGGGGTTACGTGGTCTTAGAGAGTTGTGTTGATGATTAATGATTATAGTTCTGTAAATACATACATATTTGTTACGGCCGCGAATCATATATTAATCAACGTACAACTTAAAACTGACCAGCAAATTGCAAAAAACCTAAAAAAATTGAATTTCGCGGGCCTGGCGCTTTCGCCTTAAGAAGCTAATTTCATACAGCAAACGGACTGCTATGAAAATTATTATGAATATACCTCATATTATTTTGGCCGTTTACTTAAATATTTTAGAATGTACATTTTAATATTAATTAGACAAAGGTACGTGCTACTTCGTTAGCAGACAGTTATTTTTGCATGACGAGTTTAATTTAATGTTAGGTACCGAGTTGTCAGACGCAAAAGTGCAGACCGTCAAAGTTCAGATTTTATTTTCAGAACTCATGTTCTAATGTTCGAAATGAAGTTAAAAAGAGTGGGTTTAATTTTAATTTTACGGGATCTATGCGTGTCTAGGCTAAGGGTCACACAGATAAGATTAGTTATAGTGTAGTTTATTATATCCTAACGTCATAATATACCAACGGTGTGTTTTTCTTTTTATTTTTATATCGGCACCATGTATTTATGTAGGTATTTGGTTATCATCTAATTGTACTTTTGTGTGGGGTGCTGTCTTTTGCGCCAAATAAATGGTTTATCTATCTAGTTTACCTGTTAATCGCAGTAGTTCCATTCCTATAAATCGTATACGTAATGGAACTGGGGTGGCGCATTTCTATGGTGGTATTGTTCAGTCGCACCCTAGCCCCAGGGGTATGGCCAGGGCTATGGCGGGTCCGCAGTGTATGTGTCTTACAATATTATGCAAAGTCGGTATACTTTGAGAAAAACAGAGGTTAATTATCGAATTAAACTTTTAGAGGCAAAATTTTAGCTTTCCCCTCTTATTTTAATAATATTGATGCCAATTCCCTTGTTCACAAACTAAACTAAATTTAAATTTACCTACTGCATATTTTTATTTCTATTTCATTAACAAAAGCACAGAAGATAAATTTTAGTTTAGTCCTGTCAAACCTGACAGTACTTCATACAAGTTTAGACATGATTAAAAACTTGCCTACTAAAATTACGTCAATTATTTACGTCAAGCGTTGATTAATTTGACAGGACGAAACAAAAATTTATCTTCTGTCCTTTTCATAATGAAACAGAAAGAAAAAAATGCACCGAACTTAAATTTAGTTTAGTTTGTGAACAACAGAAAACCATTGTCCTAATTCCTAAATCGTCTCTATGTTGACACCCAATGTAGGTATCAACTTAGGGTAACCACAAACTCAACTGATACTACAAACCGTGGTGGTAGGAACATTCACGTGCAAACTAAAGCCATGAATTCAGCGTATTATTCCAGACCCCCTAGCATAATATTCTTTGTCGGTTATCACAAAAAAATCTTCAGTTTCACAGAAAACTGCAATACCGACGCAGTCAAAATATCAAATCATCATGTCATCTGCCTAGCCTTTTCCCAACTACAGTACCCGGCGATAAATATTGCACATCGACCTTTGGAAAGAGACAATCGGCTAATTTCGGCTTCGTAGAGCGTTATCTCTGTCGCACGAAATACAAACAGTCCGGTATCTATTAGGAGCTGTTAAAACAATTATGATTTGCTTCTTTTGATAATTATTTTTATTCTTTGTATAAAATGGTTTTGTGTAAAAAGGTCGATGTGCAATATTTGTCGCCGGGTACTGTACATATATTGGGGTCGGTTTCTAGTCTAACCGGATGAAGCTGAATACCAGTATTTTACATGGAGCGACTGCCTATCTGACGTCCACGACCCAGTTACTGTGAATACGATACCCCTTGGTAAGACTGGTTGTCAGACTTTCGAGCTCCTGGCGACCCAATTATCCACGAATGACAGCCGGGACCAACGAGTTAACGTGCTTTCCGAGGCACAAAATGGGTTTTGATATGTAAAGATGGTCACCCATTCACGGACCAGCCGCGGCAAGCATAGCTTAACCTGATCTATTGACCAGTACGGTTATTATTACTTATCCACAAGCCCTTTCCGATGTAGCATCAAAAACTTACACCACATACCTAACCTCTTCTTCAAAACCTACCTACATATCAGCAAAATCGAAGCTAATTAATTAAATTAAATTTCCTCTCTAATCATACACATTTTAGTAACGTCTAAAGCACGTAATAAATTAATTTATCTCCCCACATATTGCTGGGTACTTTGGAGTTCAACGAGCCGACAGAACAATGTACAGACGGTAATTATATTCTTGGAGACAAATTATTTTAGATGAGGACCGTACGTCTACTTACGCGTATGTTACGGCGTTTACACAATGGGGCAAGTAATGTGCTCAAAAAGGTTTCATATCTACATCGTTTTGAGAGCAGTGCGTTCTTTCATATGATGCCCCACATGCCATAGTAGCCCGACTTAGAATTTTTCAGACCCCCTTTCAGTCCCTGACGTCCCTGTTGCAAAAAATATACATATATTTTTATTTCTTTCTCATTTGCAAAAAAAGTTGGGCAAATTTCATCTAAAACTATTCCAAATTTCAAGTTGATAGCATTAGTAGTTCTTGAGATATCCAGCTGTGACAGACAGACAGACAGACTGAGTCTCTCCATAAGGGTTCCGTTTTACCATTTTGGTATAAGAAAATTCGTCCGCAAAGTACCCAGTAGCAGCATAATCTGCTAGCTGAATAATATCGTTATATACGATGTGTAACACTCCTAACACTATGGGAACAGCTATGCCCCACCCACAGTCAATTTCACACCCGAGTACCAAATTCCCCACTTCCCCCAATTTAATTACAAGTATGAATTTCAGGAATTTTTGCGGTATCAGTAGCGTAATAATTTATAGAATGATGTATGAATATTAGGGGAAATTGATTCTCCGCGAGCCTGCCACTAAACTCGTATTATAAATCATTATTGAACGGTTGGTGGCGTTGATCAAGAATTTTGGGGTAAATGGGGTGGGGAAAAGATTTAGGGGGAGTTTTTCTTCCATTATCATCACGATAAAACGTATTTAAGTTAGCACACAAAGAGCTTGCTATTACTGGTTCTAAGAAGACTAAGAAGACTGGGTTATTTTAAAACTATAAACAGTGGGGTAATTGAGTAACACACTATCAGTAGCAATGGATTTAATTTTGACAGTTCAACAATATTCATTGCGTTAAATATATTGTTGAGCAGAAAAGTTTTTGAACACATGAAGCAATGGATTAGAAAGATCTTTCAAAATAATTCAGATTGTGATTGAAAGTTTATTACGAATTTATTAGTGTGCTCTGCTCGTGTAAAATGTCCCAGCGATTGGCTCATGACAGTTTGTGACTTTTATTTATAAGCTTATTTACGTAATTTGAAAAGCTAACTTAAGGATCATAATATAATAATAATAATATATGTACAAGTATATAAAAAGGAGGGGAAATAAAGGGCATCAAAAAATTCGTCCGCATCGCTGTCAACAGGAAACGTGTCCAAAAGGCTGGCAGCATTGCTACATTGCATGGCAATGCTGATTCTTTGGCCAAAAAATAGGCCAGTCCTCTGGTCACGTGAAGAGTCTGTGTGGTTAGCAGTAGGTACCTACGTTTGTGGTCATGAATTCATGAAGCGGCAGATAAAAACAGACAGATAAAACGATTTCCTAAGAATTTATAAACCACCTTATTCAATTAACCTGTCAGTAACTTTACCTACATAAAATATTCTTCTCGTTAAAACCATGTGCTGCCATGTAAAATTAATACAAACTCGAGTATCAATTATTTCCTCGCAAAGTTTATTTTTTTCTTTCCGACGAGTTCAAAAAAAGTCACGTCAAATCCGGAACAACTCTCTAATCTAATATTTCCCTTGTAACCTACCTACTCACCTGTTTATAAAAGTGACAGGCTCGTTCATCAGGTACGTATGTAATTATAGCTTCAAGGGGAAAATATAGATGCTACTCAATTTTAAACTTTAGCTCAACAACGTTATGGTTGAGATTCATTCGGCAAAGAATATTATTTGAGCTCCCTGATGTTCAGATTGGATCAAATGGTACGTAATTTTACAGAGAATCAATATTACGTAATTTTTCCTCTTATTTGTTGAGAGTAGGTACTTTATTTTTTTCAGTTACAATAGCAGCACGACCACTCTTTTATCTTTGTGACGGAGAAGCCTTTTTAATTCTGGGTGAAAAAAATTTTGTTCTTTTTTATTGTCTTTATGATTTTGTTAGATTCACGGCGGATTTTTTAATAGTCAGATTACTTTTCTCCCAGGAATAAATATTGCGGATTGACCGCTTTTGTACGGCAAATACGTCAACTGTCACTTATATTCTTCAGATAAAAGTCATCGGACTATTGAAAATGTTTTTTTTTTATTGTTTGTATTTCCTGTGAATGTTCCGAAAAGACATCTAAATCTCCATTGTTCCGTCCTGAATTCTGACGCAACGGTAGTGAAAAAATGCTAATTTATCTGGAATAAAATTAAAGTTAAAGTTTCTTAAATATTTGAAAGTTCTTCAGATTTGGTAAGTCCATAATCAGAAAAGAATAGATATCATTAGAATCAATTAAATATAAACGCGCTGGATAGCCATTATCAGAAGTAGACATCGTATCAACCAGTATATTCACCAGCTTCAGTATCATAAGGATTGTGCCGGAGTACGTGGATTGTAACTACTTAAACTTCAACTCTTGATTAATGGCTTCTGTGGAATAAACACCACAATTTTGCCAATTTCACGTAATAAAATCCACTAAATGAAAAAATTAAATCTCTCTGACACGTGTGACAGCTATCGGACTCTCGACCGAGGTCCGACCACGTTAGATGTTAAAAATGTACTCTACGTACGTGGATTGTAATTCGTCGTGGACGTGAAATGACGTCATCAGAAGACAGCCGCCACGCTAGCATTGACACGACGACGCTCTGATAGAGTAACAGTAATCAGCCAGTGTCACCCTAATTCAACCTCTTCGTTGATTCCTAGTAACTTTGTAATCAAACTAGACGGCGCCACTGGCTACGCTGTCAGATAGATTAACAACACAATGTACAGACGCCACGTGTATCAAGTTACTACAATCTGTCAAATTTCTTTAATAGATTTTCAACTTTGTCGCTACAGCTTAAGGATCGAGGTTGATTGGGAAAATTTTACAGTTTCGGGTAGCTTGATGTGCTGGCGTCTGTAAAATCCGTTAACAGTTATTTTACTTCTGATTTTACATCACTGTTCAAATCAGAGTGATCTTTATTCTTATTCTAATAAGGTTGCTGTTAGTGTTGCCACTGACAAGTCTGTCAAAATCATTGTGATCTTTATTCTCATCACAATAAAGTTGCTGTTTGTTTGCTGCTGTCAGAGGTAAAATAGCTGCGAACGGATTGTAGTTAACAACAGTAAGCGGTTAAATAATGCCGAACTATATTAATAGCTAAAATCGAACTCTGGATTAGAGGAAGCGTGCGTCTGCGTCTATGTTTTCGAGCGCAAACAACCCGAATCTCTTCAAAGTAAGAGTGAATATGCTTCTTCTGGGTAAGCTCACTCCATCATAGACTTTATCTCTGTCACCTCTGACCTAGACTAGAGTCAAGATCAAACCCATTTCAAATTAAAAAAAAGAAGCGTGTCTTCCCCAAGGGATGCCTATTGGTATGTACTTGTACTATATAGCAAGCGGAACATTTCAGGCTATTTAAATCTCAAAGGGCATGACCCTTGTAAACACTAAAACGTCTATGTCAAAGGAAAGCCTATTTCAGACCTTTTGAACTTGAAGTATGTACTTAGATAGTTGATGTTATTAAATAGCTTGACGAGAATATTCTTTTGGAGTGTTATAAAACGCTTAGATGTTTATATGGTTTGGTCACGTTGAGAGGGAGAATGAAAGGCGACCAGAAAAAGGTATTTACAAGGCTGATGTGAGTGGAAACGCCGGTAGGGGACGCCCTAAGATATGGTGACCTTATTGTTTATAATTCTTTAGAAAGTTCAGGTGCGTAGTACTCGCAACCGGCGTGCGTGTATGACCCAAACGTAAACGAACGTAAAAGGAGGGTGTAAGAATTGCAGCAGGTAATGTTCAGGTGTTGTGTTAAGGCGTATATATGCGCGCAAGTTTATATGTGTGTTAGAAAACAGGGCAAAAAGTTTGGAGGTTCGTGGACAAGAGCGGGCCTAATCAGCTATAAAAAAAAGTTACGAAAATATTTTTCATAAAATAATATTCGTAAGTAATCTAGCTGATAGAAGATGGTGGGATGAGCTGGAGAAAACAAACGATCAGTGGTCCACTTTAGCCCTGGATAGAAAGAGCTGGAAATGACCTTTGCCCAGTGGTGGGATTATGCAGGACAACAGTAACAGTAAGAGTAATCTAGCTGATATGAATAGATTAAGTTCATTATGTTGGTAATATTGTTGAGCAGAGCACATGTATACTCAGCAAAACTTGGTAGGTAGATAGAAATGGATTGAAACAATCCAGGCCTAGCCTGGATTTAAATTTGTTATACATGGAGACTCAGTATCTTGTAGGTATATATACAAATTACTCAAAAGAACGAGAATATCTTACATAGGTACCTACTTAGAATATAATAGACATTCGTTTTTCAAATATGAATAACTAACAGCGCCTCGCGGTTTCACCCGCATAAGTCTTGATCCGTGGGAATATCGGGGCAAAAAGTATTCGATGTCTTAATTCTGGTTATAAACTATGTGTGTTCCAAACTTAATTCAAATCCATTTAGAAATTTTTGCGTGAAGAAGTAACAAACATACAAACACACTCACAAACTTTTGCCTTAATATTAGTGTGATACATAACAGGTACAGACACCAGCATATCAACCTACTACAATCTGTCAAATTTCGTTAGTAGATTTTCAACTTTATCGCTAAAGCATAAGGTTCAAAGTTGATTGGGAAAATTTGACAGATTCGGGTAGCTTGATGTGCTGGCGTCTGTACATATTATGATACACATTAAAGCCATGTTTCTCCATTCGGCATTCAAACATTTATAATAACATTCACTTCAGTTTAACCAAAAGCCCGATCCATCAATCCAGAACAACTCGGGTAATTCTTATGCATAAACACACGCCTTCATCTGCAGGTACAGGCTCCGCGGTCGGTTCCTATGATGATGAATGATGGAGCCACAATCCCATGAGGCTAGGCACTTTTAAAATTTAATGCCTATGTTTTATAGTTTTTAAACTTATTTCTTCATGACTGTACTCTGTCCAGTTGCTAGTCTGTCCAGCTGCGAAACTGTCCAGCTGAGAATCTGTCCAGCTGCGAAACTGTCCAGCTGAGAATCTGTCCAGTTGCGAATCTGTCCAGTTGCTCCGGAGGGGAAACAACAGATCGCCACCTGCCACAATCCTTTTCAATTTCAATTTCCTACATTCAATAACAAAAACACAAAACTTCGCCTGGGTTTTTCCGACAATTCCCCAGTGACCTTTTCTCCAAGTGTTGGACGTTGTAATCCGACAATGAGGACTGTTTAATTAAATACAGTTCGGCTTTTAATTAAATGAAACCGTTCAAAATCAATTAATCAATTTGCCTAGCCTTTTCTCAACTGTGTTGGGGTCGGCTTCCAGTCTAACTGGTTGCAGCTGAATACCAGTATTCTACATAGAGCAACTGCCTGTCTGACCTCCACTACCCAGTTACTGGGTAAATAAGATACCCCTTGGCTTACCATGCCAAGTCTACTTCCGTCTGACAGCCAGTTCCAAATGGTTGTCAGACTTTCGGGCTTCTGACGCCCCGTAATGACTGTCAAAGATCCACGAATGACAGCCGGGACCAACGGCTTAACGTGCTTATCGAGGCAATGGTATGTGATGATGGTCCACGGAACAACCTCAGCAAGTGTAGCTTAACCTGATTGTTTAGATACTAGGCTCAATCAAATCAGAATATTCATTAATTGAAATTCCTTTTAGGGGTGTTCGGTCGTTATCCCACAAACGAACTCTGCAATCTCTGACAATAACAACAATTCATGAATATGAAACAACTTGGAAAAAACTTGAATATTTTTATGGTAAACGAAATAATGTTGGGGTCTGCAGTGTGATGGATGAAACTAAATATCGAGGAGTGTTTGGTACGACTGTGCTACTCGACTGGCTACTTGACTGACTGAATTATTTATGTAGGCGGTCGGCGTCGGGCGTCGGTGACGATTGCGGTTTGTTCGCGCTTGACTCCTAAGCTTCAACAGTATTAGGTGGACAAGAGTATTCGAATTGTAAGGCAAAACAATGAATGAATATTGGCAGCAAGCAGACGGATTGGAAGTTTCGTATTCGGAATTCGTATGTAAAAATTAGAAAAAATATTTATTTCAACTTATAGTGTCATACAAAAATTGAGGCAGCGCCAGTAAGTTACTAAAATAACTAAGTGGATATTCCATTCAGCGAATAAGTTTTCTGTTCTATTTCTGAGGGGCAATTCCCGTAACTTTAAGAAAGTTCACATTTTAATGACAAGCTCAATCAAAATACCTCTAAATTCCCTACATTTTTGATATTGATTGTCGCTGAGATGAGATTCTGACTACATTTTAAACGTTTTTAATTATACGAGTATATACGGGAATTGGTTTTTAGGTGTGTACCAGAGTGCGGTAAGATAATATAATATTTATTAGCCAAAAACTGTGTGCTTTACATTTCATTATTATCTACAAACCTTTCGCGCGTCTAATTAGCAGACACAATAGAATTTTTTTTACACATGGTATACACCCGACGTGCGAAGAGTTGATAGCTAGGTTTACATAAAAAAAAATAAGACGCAAAGGAATCATTTTGCTTATCAACTCCACAAAAGATCGAGCCGGTTTCGTAGAATCCATAGTTACAACCGACGGCTGTTACAGGAACCTTTCTATCAGCATGGATCAAAACTCTTTTCTTCAATTCTATAACTTAGCATCTGTGTCATGTGAATTTCATGGTGACTGATTGAACCACTGAGCCGTAAAAGTGGAACAATTCCCTTAAGCTTTTATAACATTGGGAAAATAAAAAACGATTTATTGGCTACGGGAGACTTTAGAGGACTTCAGGGGTTTTTGAGTTTTATAAATAGCGAATTTTATGTGTAGGCATTTTATTTTAAGTTTATGTTAATTGTTTTCTCTGTTAACAACAAGAAATTCTTATGAAATCGGAAGGAATGATTCTATTTCTGGCAGCTGACTACACCTTTAATTTTACGAGTAAACATTTACTTTACTATCTTTTGACGATTCGTTGGATTTAATGTAAATTTTATTATTAGCGTAGGAGTTTATTTATAATTATTCCTTAATTTTATGTTCTTAACATAACTACGGAAAATGGCTTTAATAATATAAATGTAGTTAATTTTTACAAATATCTCAAATAACATTTAGAGCCAGCTTCTTCTATTCTACATTCATTGTGTTTAAAAAATATGTTAGATGTTCCCTACTACTGATTCACATCACTTTATTTATTTATTTTTAGCTGTTAAGGCGAAAGCGCCAGGGTAGCCCGCGAAATACAAGTTTTTTTAGGTTTTTTGCAATTTGCTGGTCAGTATTAAGTTGTACGTCGATCAAAATAAGATTCGCGGCGGTAACAAATATGTATTTACAGAATCATAATCATTAGAATCAGTAATACAACTTGTTAGGTTAGTATAATACCAAAATGACAAGATTTCATGAAATAGTCATTCTTTGGGGTTACTTGGTCTTAGAGAGGTGTGTTAATGACTTTAATGATTATAATTCTGGGCGACTAGAATCAATTCTATTTGTTGTAATTTCTGACGTTCAAAAGTGCCTTTAATGTGCCTATTTGAAATAAATGCTTTGACTTTGACTTTGACTTTGCAATATAGAAACAATAGCATAGCTATCAAATACGTTGAAGGAATTTATCGTGAGTTCGCTGCGGATTTCAAACAGAAACTAGCGTATTATCTTGTAAATAAACAGAAAACCGGCAGATTTTATATAAAAGAAAAAAAGTATGGTGTAACTTTTAATGGTGCGAATTGAGAGTGGGTAATTTAATCTGTAAAGCAGGGTAATTGCGTAACATACTTATCCCCTTATTTAATTTATATCAGACATAATTCTAGTCCATAGATTCAAAACATACATTAAAATTACTTATAAAATATAATATTATATATACATTAAAATTACTTATAAATTATAAAATATAATATATACTTATAAAATATAATTATTAATACACGTTGTATAGCGTCTGTATACACAACGTTTAGTCTTCATCTTTCGAAAGTCAAATTACTGACGACCGAAAGAGATAAATCGGTGTGTAATTAATAATTCGTCTGATAAATACGTTTATTAGGAAAGGGGTAACAGTGGGATTCGCTTTTGTTTTGACAGTTCTACAACATTAATTGCGTTATTTACGTTGTTGAGCAAACAAATGTTTCGAACATTAGTACATAGTTTAGCAATATCTTTCAAAATGATTCAGATTGTGATTGACAGTGTGTGACGCAATTGATTTGCGTGTTTAGTAAGCATCTACTTAAGCTGTAGATTGACCATAGAAGTACAAGTTTCTGTCTTCCTGAGAGTTAAATACATTCAAACCGTACTAAAAATTTATAAACAGCTTGAACAAAAGTTTTTTTAGTAAAAAAACATAAAAAATCTCCACATAACAAAAACCCCACAAAATATAAACACGTCTCCAAATCGTCTCCGCAAAAATTCGAAACGACTCGGTTGCCATACATAATGTGTCTTTTCATCGCGCCATTCCGTAAGCGCGGAGAAAAATGACGGGCTCCTTACACACTGTTTTCTTGCATAATCTTTTGCTTACTCTGTTACCATTAATCTGGTAAGTATGGTGCTTACGATTTTTTTTCCAGAAAAGCACTTTGTGTATTTGATTTATTATGTCGTTTTCGTCAATGTGCCATGTTTTTTCTCAAGGTGAGACAGAAATTACGAATAGGGACCATCAATCTTCAGATGGCTCAGTGAAGAAGCTATATCAGTGCATTATGAAGAGTACAATTGGGTCAATACTCGTATAACTGAGAGCCTCTGCGCTGCCACCGATAACGCCGTGGAAATGGCGAAGTTTTAAGGCTCCTGCAAACAGGCGCACAACACAAAGGCACCGCTCGTTGCGCGACTTGCGGTGCCTTTGTGTCGCGCGCGATTTTATCGCGTGTCGCGCCTGTTTGAAGGAGTCTTTAGGCCAACAAAATTAGAATAAATGCCGTGAACAAGACTGGAGGGGTTTGTCGCTAAGTAATAACAGCCGCACGGAACGATCGATCAGGTTAAGCTACGCTTGCCGCGGTTGGTCCGTGGATGGGTGACCATATTTACATACCAAGACCCCTTCGTGCCTCGGAAAGTACGTTAAGCCGTTGTCAGTCGTGGATCTTTGACAGTCGTTACGGGTCGTCAGAAGCCCAAAAGTCTGACAACCGGTCTTACCAAGGGGGTTCGTATTACCCAGAAACTGGGTTGTGAAGGTCAGATTCGCAGTCGCTCCTTGTAAAAACACTGATATTCAGCTGCATCCGGTTAGACTGGAAGCCGACCCCAACAAAGTTGGGAAAAATCTTGGGAGATGATTGATATACATGAACATATTGTTATTTTAAGTGTGTTAGCTTAAATTATGTAAATATTATCTTATTTGAAAATAAAAATAAGTTTTTTTTTTTAAACAATATTGTAATTTTATAAAAAATATTAATGGTAGTTAACAAAACGCTAATAATGAATCGAACAAACTTGGAATACTCCTGAATTCCTTTAAAATTGAGAATCAAACAACATTTATTAGTGACCCAAGCTCTTAACTTTGCTGCAAAGTCAATTGGAGAAAATTTTCTCTTGTACAATTTTAGGATGTTACGCATAATTAAAAAATAGGAATAATTCTGATGGTTTTGTCGGTTGTCATAATAAATATTTTTTTATGCTAACAGCCAAACCCATAGAAATTCAGATTTCTTTCTTTATTGGGCACTCAGAGAGCGTCCCATCTGGGCACCAGTTACCGGGGTCCGGGGCCTACTTGGAAAACCTTAAACAGACTTCATAACCAAGAAGGCTGCAGCAAGGACTACCTCCATGGACGGTTCAGTCCTCCGATGTGTATGCGGCGACTTTCCACAGATAATGGCTCACCTCCCTTCTTGCAGCGCATCCTGTCCTCCACCTGTATAAGTGAGGACTTGGCTAGGACCTAATGGCTGCGTCAGGGAATGGTATTCGGTGGAATTTTGGGCCAAACTTTAAAAAGCTATAAGTATATATTTTTTCGTATTATTTTTGCCAACGACACGCTAAAAAGATAAAAATGGTGTCTTTTAAAACCTTTTCAATACTTGTTATTTGAGCTTTGACTATATTGCCGTGGTACATAATAACCCCTGACTATTATTAGTAACTATAACGACGCCATACAACGTTTATACGTTATAAATCGTCTGTATAGTTACACAACGCTTTGTCTTCTTCTATCGAAAGTCAAATTACTGACGACTGAAAGAGAGAAATAGTTGTGTAACTATTCATCTGATATAAATTATATAATACGTTTATTAATAAGGGGTAAGTATGTAGTAGTAGTAGGTACTCATCTATGGATATAAACAATTAGAAGAAAATATAAGAAACAATCAACAAAATATACTTGCAACAAAAGAGTAACATGTCAATCACTTTCAAAATAATAGATATACAATAGGCAATGATTTCAGTATGCAGGCCTACCCAACGGAAGTTCACACACGCGGAATTTAGTGAAATTTTATAACTACGGCTACATAATATCTTAGCAAGTGGAGCTAAAATCTGAAGCTAGTTTCAAACACGAGACATTAACTAAAAGATTCAACGCGTCAGGCTCTCAGACATTAATTTGGATCGTCATAATTTATAGGGAAGACAGCCACCCTAAGACTGGAATTTATTATTAGGGACAACTTAGAATGAATATTCAGAAAAACTAAAACGCACCGCGATTTTCGGGAAATGTTCTTAGTGATTTGTTTTAACATTTTGATACGAAATTGATGTTATTTCAAGTTAAACAAATATCAACTTTATTTTAATATCAATTAAGTTGATTTCAGACTAAATAGCACTATTGAAAAAGTTATAGATTTTTTTGAAGTTGTAGCGAAAATTGAACTTTATTGTGTAGGAATTAAAGCTATTTTTCCATAAACTCATATTTGTTTACATTTTTAAATCGCGAATGCAGATTATCTATTCAGACTAAGAAATACAAGAATATAATTTCAAGATTCAAGCCCAGAGTCTAGAATAGGGCCAGCAAAACTAAACTAACTAATTTTAAAATCTATTTGTTACCATTTAATTACTTATTTTTCACTTAATTTATTTTATTTTTTTCCCTTCTACCTCCTACTAATCTAAATATTGTAACATCTTTTCTCACACTGTTATTTAGCTGCATAACTTCACACATTTCAGGTGACTGACCCTTCAAAGAAAATGATGACCCGCAGTGCTACAATGAAGGATATGGCAGCAAAACTAAGAGCTACCTTGAAGGAGCTAGAGGTTTCTGAAGCGATGTGTAAACAGCTGCTCCGCGAAAGGGAAGACAGTGAAGTGGAAGTGGAAAACATTATTTTAAAGAACACCTCCCTCAAGAACGAACTGTCTCAGCTGCACATGCAACACATGGACTTAACTGACCAGCACAGTCAACTACAACACGTAGTGTCAACATTTCAAGATTGCAGTGACACCCACGAATTGGCATTGAAACGGATCACAGAGCTTGAACAGAGATTGTTTGAAGCCCAAGAGGCACTATCAATCTCTGAGTGTATCAAGATCAATAACCAGGTTGCTCGCACTAGTAATCTTTTTGATGAGTTGGTAGGTAGTAAGCAAAAATCAGTGTGTGAGCCAGCTGCAACTATAGATTTGACTGGTGATGATACCATACCATTGTGTCCTATTGTTATGAGTCACAACAAATTAAAGAAATATATTAAAATCAAGAAATTAATTAAACGGTCAAAGAGATCAATAAAAAAACAAAATCTCTTAAAATTAAATCTTTCGCTTAGAAAGGAACGTGTTGTGTTATCGAAAAGTTTAAATAATTGTACTATTGAGTTAGATAAATGTAGGGAAAAGTATGACACTGATATCCAGCTCCTCTATAATGACATATTACACAAGGAGCATTTGCTGAAGGATATTTTTGAAAAATATGAAAGTTCACAACGGCAACTAAGTGACCGCTTGTTTGAGGCTGGAGAACTACTGGATTTGGTGAAGTACAATGCTGAGAGGTACGAGTCTCTGACTAAGGATCTTTCATGCAGCTGTGTCAACCAACCACCATCTCTTCAGCCTCAGTCTGACTTGCCCCTTCCGGTGTTAGCTCTTCCAGCAGAGACCACACAGATAAACAAATCAATTTTTTTTTGTGACGAGTTAGGTTCTGGCTTAGGAAAAATTTTACTCAATTACCTTAGCCATAGTTTTACCAATCACAGTTACCATAACATAAGTTTTAAACAAATGATAAAAAGAATTGCCAATGCAAACCTAGATAATTATTATACTATGGTTTTGCTATTAGGTAATAGCACTGGTATAACCAGAATGGACATAGTGGATGGTGTGAACACCTTATTAAAATTAAACATAGGTAAGCTAATGTTGTGTGCTTTTCCTTACTCAGATACGTTATCATATAACGAAAATAATTATATTTATAAGTTGAATAATACTATTCACAAGCTGACATGTTGTCATAGTGACAAATTATTGTTTTTTGACACTAACAAGTTTGTTAGTGGTTTTAAGTTAACTCAGAGAACTTTATCTCTGTCTGGGAAATGTAGACATCTGATTGCTATGTTGATAGCATATAATATTAACGAGGTTATAGCTAATATAACGAATTCTAGTATTAGTGACGAATCTGTGTTGCCTAGTTATACTAACAACATAGTGATTAATTATGAATCGTCATGTACGAAGGAGGATCCACCTATAATACCAACATCTTTGGAGACCACTACCAGTCAGGTAGGGTTTTCCCCTTCTGCTGGAACTTATTCGGGCAATCTAAACTCTCCAGTTGTAGTTGTGGAGGTCACTCCGGATAACTCTTTAAACTAGTTAGTAAGACAACGGAAGTTACCCCTACAAATAACCAATTACTATTAGAGAATAATAAAAAGGTATCTTCTGGCAATATTACTCAGAATAATAATAAACTAAAGGGAGGGCAACATATTTTAAAATTACTTAACCAAAATATTCAAGGTTGCTCTTCTAAATTACTGGAAATAGAATTGTTTTTAGAAAATACCAAGTTTGATGTCATTTGTTTAACAGAACATTGGTTAAAAGCCCATCAAGTAATGTCAATTAACTATGAAAATTATTGTGTAGTTAGCCATTTCAGCCGAACACGTATGATACATGGCGGATCATTAATATTAGTTAAAAATTCAATTAAATCAAAGGAACGAAAAGACATCGTCGGGCTGTCTGTTGAACACACCATTGAATTGTCCTGTGTTGAGCTCGATAAGCATGTAGTAGTATGCGTATACAGACCTCCAAGTTACCAGAATCTAGCTTTGTTTGATTCTGTAATGGAAGATGTGCTAAAGAAACTTTCTGCTAGTAGTAAGTCAATAATCATATGTGGCGATTTTAATATTAATTTATTAGAAAATAATTCAAATACTATCAGATTATTAAGTCTTTTTGGGTCATTTGATTTGTCAAATGTTTTTATTGAACCCACCCGAGTAACAGCTTCCACTGCCACTTGTATAGATAATATTTTCTGTAACTGTGATTATTTACACAAACAAATTGTAAATAAGTTGCCATCTGATCACAGTGGACAAACAATAACATTTTGCTCCTACGTGCCTTTACAAAAATTTTTAATAAGGTTTAGGCCAATTACACGTAAAAATTTAGAAAAATTAAATAATTCTTTGGCCAGTAAATTATGTGTTCAGAGTTTTAATAATTTATGTGACCCAAATGAGTTTTACGCCGAGTTCTTTTCACTATTAAACACGCAATTTAATGACACTTTCCCACTAAAGTCTAAAAGTATTTACACAAAGTTCTTATTTAGCGATTGGGCGACTCCAGGTATTCGTAAAAGCAGGGAAAACCTCTTTGAACTTTATGGCTTGAAGCAACATATGAATAGCACAAGCCTTCATCAGTATGTTGCAACTTATTCTAAGACTTTCAAAAGTGTATGCAAAACTGCTAAAGCTCTTTATATTAGCAATAAAATAAAATCAGCCGATGATAAAATAAAAACTACCTGGCAAATAATAAATAATGAAACAGGTAGGAAAAAACAGCGTAATACTGAATTTAATTTAGAGACCGCACATGGCCCCATCAATTCAGATATAGAAATTGCCCAGGAATTCGAAAATTTTTTTGCTAATATTCCCATTAAAACTACTGAAGCTTTGAATTCCTCACCCGCGCTTTCTGCTGACTTACTTAGAAAGAATGTTGAGGCATGCCCTTCGGAGTTTGGGTTTCAACATACAAACCCCCAGGCTGTTATAAAAGCTTTTAAAGATCTTAAAATTAAATCAACAGAAGATCTCTGGGGAATGTCTGTAAAAGTTTGTAGATCTATCATCGAAACGATTGCGCCCTATTTAGCTTTCATATTTAACATCAGTGTAGACCAAGGAGTCTTTCCGGATCTCATGAAACACAGTAAAGTAGTTCCTTTGTTCAAATCCGGTGATAGTAAAGAACCCAACAATTATAGGCCTGTCTCAATTCTGCCGGTTCTCAGTAAGGTGTTTGAAAAGTTGATGCTCAATCAAATGTTACGCCACTTTAACAAAAATTCCATCTTTCATGAACAACAGTACGGTTTCACCAAAGGGCGTTGTACCACTGACGCCGGTGTAAACCTAATAAAGAACATTTTTAACGCCTGGGAGGAAGCACAAGATGCCATTGGAATCTTTTGCGACCTCTCTAAGGCGTTCGATTGCGTAAGCCATGAGACACTTCTGCTGAAACTTGAGCACTATGGGATTAGGAATTTAGCTCTTGATTTACTAAAGTCATACCTAAAAGATAGAAAGCTTAAAGTTCAAGTAAACGGCGTAAACTCATTAGGGTCTGAAATAGCAATGGGCGTTCCTCAAGGTTCTATATTGGGTCCATTCCTCTTTTTAGTTTACATTAATGATTTACCCCAATTACTTCAAAATCAACCGAAGATGGTGTTATTTGCAGATGACACCTCATTGATCTTTAAGATAGACAGACGAGCACAAAATCTTGACGACGTGAATAACTCTATTCTTCAGGTCCAAGATTGGTTTACGGTAAATAATTTGGTACTAAATGAAAAGAAAACCAAATGCATTAGATTTAAATTACCTAATGTTAGAAGTAGTGAATGTGACATCATACTGAATGGAGAAAAACTGGAATTTGTTGATCAAACTGTTTTTCTGGGAATCACGCTAGACGACAAATTACAATGGGGACCTCACATAACATCTCTTGCGGGGCGGCTTAGCTCGGCCGCTTATGCTGTTAGAAAGATAAGACAATTAACTGATATAGAAACCGCGCGTTTAGTCTATTTTAGCTACTTTCACAGCATTATGTCGTACGGCATTTTACTATGGGGTCGAGCTGCTGACATTGAATCCATCTTTATTTTGCAAAAAAGAGCTGTCAGAGCCATTTATAATCTACGTCGCCGCGAATCTCTCAGGGAACTTTTTAAAAAGATTAATATTATGACGGTACCTTGCCAATTCATTTATGAAAATATTATGTATGTAAGAAAAAATCTACATCTTTTTAATAAAATAAGCGATAGACATAATTTTAATACTAGAAATAAAGATAAAATACATCAACCATTTTTCAGATTAGCCAAGGTACATACATCTTTTATGGGGTACTGTGTTAAATGTTACAATAAAATACCTTGCGATGTATTGCAATTAAATGAAAGAAAATTTAAAACTCACATTAAACGTACACTTTGTAAACAAGCATACTATAAATTAGAAGATTATATCCAAGATAAGAACGCTTGGAAACATGCTGGTCCTGCTCCATAGGACAATCTGGAGCCTAGACAAAATCAAACTGGTTGCTAATTTAATTGTAAATTTATACTTTTTTTTTTGACATTGATTTACATTCTGTAACTACTTTACTACTCACACCCTGACTTATTACTTGTATTTTTTTTTTTTTTTAAATGAAAATCGTTTACTTTTGCCATGTTTGTAAATATGTGAGCACCATGTATCTATCAGATAATTAATTTATATGTCATGGTTTCATTTTTAAGTCTTTTACCTCTTGTGGTATAGTAATTTTATTTTAGGTGCATCGTGTTCACATATTATTATATAATTAATGTATGCAAAATTTTGTAAAATATTTTAAAAGAGTAACGGTGGAGTTTCTTGCCCGTTCTTCTCCATACGAAAACTACCTTTTGGAATGGGCGACTAGAATCAATTCTATTTGTTGTAATTTCTGACGTTCAAAAGTGCCTTTAATGTGCCTATTTGAAATAAATGCTTTGACTTTGACTTTGACTTTGAAAACGGCAAATACGCCCATATTCTATTGCATTATTGCATGGGTATTAAAACATAACTGGGGAATACCTACACCTTCAGAGAATGATTAGGTGACATGACATGTTTTCGACAGACCTACTAACTTTTATTACTAACAATTTATCAAATTCCCAAACTTTTATACCTATAATTTAATAACTCCCGTCTCAAGGCTAAAATATTTCCATTAAGAACCAAAAACTCGTTCATTTATCAACCACCATTCAGACTCCACGAAATTCTATTTAGCTCTACGTGATATCACCTTGGAATGCCGAGTTTTTTAATTCTTGTCTCATTCTGTATTCCATGGGCCGTGGGGTTCTTGCCGCACTCAATTTAAGGTGATATGTTGGAAAAAATGTGATTTTTCTATTTCATGTAACTTCTTAAATATGTGGAATAGGGATTCAACATTTTGGTATATGTTTTTTGACTCTTTGGGATAGTATTACGTAAAAGGAGTACATGATTCAATGAATTTTTTCGATACAAAAAAATTTCCAAGCTGTATCTATTTTTTTACTTTTTTCGATATCACGGCGTTAATTTGAAATATAGAAAATTATCATATCAAAGTTTACTCAAAGTAGTTTTAAATTTAATTAATTTCTTTTGTTAAAAAAGGAGTAAATTCGTTTTGGCACATACGTCGTTTTATTCCGAGCGCACGCACACTATAGCCATCACTCTTCTTTTGCGTTTCAGAAGTAATTGCATCATTTTCGCTCGCTTAGTAGGTTCTTGAGGATTTTAGATTTTCGAGGTAGCCCCTTAATAGAACTAGAGTATTTTATGAGAACACTTATTGGTGTTAGTATTGCAGATGCGTTTCTTGACTAGTAAGTACCTAGTGCTAATGGAATGGGTTTGATTAAGCGATGCAATTTTATGTGCAAATGTCGGATGGTAAATTTCTAGTGGAAGTGGATTTTACTTTGTATTTCAAAACGCACAGTTCTGTACCTACTACTATGAAGACTGAATATTTTTACTGGGACTGGGTGGTTCAAAGGACTGTGTTTGAAACTGCAGGTCAAAGCACTAAAGCTTAAAAGAGAAACAATAAACGTTGAGTATTAGTATAAGTCGCTTAGCTATGTGTTAAGCGACGAGTGGAGATATAAAATTGTTGTATATTATAAATGCGGGTACTCGTGTGTAAAGCGATGTTGGGCAGTCATCGACCGGCCATTAAACGTGTAACGAATACTCCTTGTTTTATTCAAGTATAATCCAAAGATACTACAAATTGGCGACGAGGCGATCTTCACGTGAGCAAGAAAGTGATATTTTAACATAATTGGTGTTGAAAATAAAATGGCTCAAGAAAGAATGCTGTTTGGAGGACATATCACGTTTGACCACCGCGTGCAGGAATGGAACATCTTCAAAAGTCGTTTTACTCAGTTTTGTTTGGTGAACGATATCACAGACGACACCGACAAGGCGCAAGTAAAGCGGAGATCCCTGATATTGACGTGTTTGGTGGAAGAAACATACCGCGTCGTGAAGGATTTAGTTTTCCCGGAAGAACTCGAGACGTTAGAATTCAAAAGTCTACTATCTAAGCTAGACAGTCACTTTGCGTCTAAAAAGTGTACGTTTGCGGAGCGGTACAAATTTTATAAAGCGGAGCAACGTCCAGGAGAAGATTTGTCCGAATGGGCGTCGCGTGTACATCTCGCGCAGTACTGCGGGTTTAAAACAGAACTCGAGTCAGCATTGCGTGATCGGTTTGT
Organism: Luperina nickerlii; assembly: GCA_963855955.1. Lineage (NCBI taxonomy): Eukaryota > Metazoa > Arthropoda > Insecta > Lepidoptera > Noctuidae > Luperina > Luperina nickerlii. Next base: position 4,654,609 of record OY979667.1, on the reverse strand, counting down.
CCTCGGGTTAGAAAATATCAAGGAGAAAGAGAAGCTGTTCGCAGAAAGCATAGACACGCTGACATTTAATCGTGCATTGGAAATAGCGCAAAGTGTGAGATGTGCAAGGTCGGCGCTAAGGGAATCACACAGCAATGGCGCTGTCGCCGAGCCATCCGCGCTGCCAGCGGAGCCGGCGCATTCCGTGTTCGCGTTAAAACAGCGCGGCGCAGGCAGTGCGCAGCGGCCAGACGCCGCCGCGGGCCGCGCCGCCGCCGCCGCCGCAGAGATCTCGAAAGTCGGGAAGTGTTGCAGTGTGTGCGGATACAAGAACCATAGTACGGATCAGTGTCGATTTATAAACTATGCGTGTAAAAAGTGTAATCAAAAGGGCCATTTAAAGCGTATGTGTAGAATTAAGGTGAAAAGTAGTAAGTTCTTAACAGCGGATGACGATGACTCATTGGAAGGTATTTATGAATTGTTTAACATAAAATGTGTCAATGGCGAACCGATGCAACAATTAGTGTCGGTGGGTAGTACAATGCTTATGTGTGAAGTAGATAGCGGTAGCGCAGTCTCAGTTTTGCCAGCTGTTGTTTACAATTTGAATTTTAGGAATAAATACAATTTAAAGTCCAGTAATGCCGTGTTGAATTGCTATAATGGTAGTAAAATTTCACCGTTAGGTTGCTTAACATTGCCTGTGACTTATAAAGGTCGTACAGAAAATTTAAAGTTTTACGTTGTAGATACGGGGCAATGTAATAACAAACAACCTTCGCTGTTGGGTCGCGATTTTATTTCTAAGTTTAGTTTACAGCTATGTAGTGTTCCGTGTAATCAAATTAAAAGTGTTGATCTTGGGACTTATTTGAAAGGAAAATACGCTCAATTGTTTACCGATGAGCTGGGTACGTTTAATAAGCACAAGGTTACGTTAAAAATAAAGCCAGACGCACAGTTGAAATTTTTAAAACCACGTCCGGTACCGTTAGCATTAAAACAAAAGGTAGAGAATGAATTGCACAGATTATTGGAATTAGGTATAATAGAGAAAGTCGAGCATTCGGAAGTAGCAACACCGATTGTACCAGTGTTACGACCTGACGGTAATATAAGGATATGTGGTGACTACTCAGTGACACTGAACAAGTGGTTATATACGGATAGTTATCCTTTACCGCGCATTCAAGACCTATTCGCGAAACTTCATGGCGGAGTTCAATTTTCAAAACTAGATTTATCTAGGGCCTACAATCAGTTATTACTTGATGACACCAAAAAACTGACATGCATTAACACTCACAAAGGTTTATTTTGCTTTAATAGGTTGGTTTTCGGCTTGTCAACAGCTCCAAGCATATTTCAAAGAATATTAGAAGAAGTGCTTACGGGTATTGACGGAGTATGTATCTTCCTTGATGATATTTTAATTACGGCTGAAAATCAACAACGGCACCTTTTAAGGTTAGAAGAAGTGCTGAGTAGGCTTGAAAATTCAGGGTTTAGAGTTAAGGAAAATAAATGCGAATTATTTAAAGATTCCGTTGAGTACTTAGGATTTATTATTGATAAAAATGGATTACGAAAATCAAATTCTAAGGTAGAAGCTATATTGACTAGTGAATCTCCTAAAAATGTAAGCGAATTAAAGTCATTCTTGGGCATGGTTAATTATTATAGGTCATTCGTTCGTGGAGCATCTAGCCTCATGGCTCCCCTACATTTACTTTTAAAAAAGGGTATTAAATGGAACTGGGGTGAGGATCAGGCTCAAGTTTTTAATAAAATTAAACGCGAACTAGCTTCAGAACGCACCCTGGCACATTATAACCCCGAGCTCCCTACGATAGTGACGGCGGACGCGGGACCGCGCGGTCTCGGCGCTGTATTGTCGCACCGATACCCTGATGGCACGGAGCGCGTAGTCGCCTACGCTTCACGTTCTCTGACAAAAGCTGAATGTAATTATTCTCAGATACAGAAAGAGGCTGCGGCTATTGTGTTTTCTATAAAAAAATTTCATCACTACGTGTACGGTCGTGTTGTGCCTTTTACATTGCGTACAGATCACAAACCGCTTCTAACTATATTTGGCAGCAAAAAGGGGATACCAGAGATAGCGGCAAACCGCCTGCAACGTTATGCGTTATTCTTGTCGGCATATAACTTTAACTTAGAGTATGTTAAAAGTGAACAAAATATTGCAGATTATTTATCTCGTTCGGTTGCCGAATACATTAAGCGTAATAATGAGGTGTTGGAAAATGACGATAAATCAATGTTTGTTAATCACATTACAGACAGCATATTAAAACCAATTACACTTGATGAGATTAAGCGGGAAACTGAACGCGATGAAACGTTACGCAAAATTATAGGGTTTATTAAAAACGGTTGGCCAAAGAAGGTTGCTGACTTGCGAATTAAACCGTTTTACGCTTGTCGGTGTGATTTAAGTTATGAAAATGGGTGTTTGCTTAGGGGTTACAAATTGGTGATACCATCTTTTTTTAGAGAACAGATACTAGATATGCTACATATTCCTCATTTTGGAGTAGTAAAGACAAAAACGGAAGCAAGATCGCGTTTTTGGTGGCCAAATATTGATAAGCATATAGAAGAAAAGGTGGGTGCTTGTACTAAATGTAATTCGCTACGCAGCAACCCGCCTCGCGCTCCGCTTACTGTGTGGCCATACCCTGCGCGACCTTGGGAACGGGTGCATTTAGATATGTTCACGCTGATCGGCAAACAGTTTTTAATAGCAGTAGATGCGCACTCAAAGTGGGTGGAATGTTATCCAAAGACAAATACAGACAGTGAAGCTATTATTTCGAAGTTGTCAGAAATGTTCAGTAGATTCGGAATAGTTCGTACCTTGGTCACAGACAATGGTAGGAATTTTTGTTCAAGTCAATTCGATAAATATTGTTTGACTAACGGCATTCAACATTTAACAACCGCTCCATATCATCCGGCATCAAATGGCCAGGCAGAAAATACAGTCAAAACCGTTAAACGGGGCTTAAAAATAATGTTAAATGAAAAATCAAATCCAAAACTAATACAACGCCAGCTTAATGAGTTTTTGTTTAATTATAGAAATTCAAAACATTGTACGACAGGATTTTCACCGGCTCAGTTGTTGTTCGGTCGCTCATTACGCTGTAGGCTCGATTTGTTGCGAGTTTCGGATGCACATTCCAGAGGAATGAGTCATACTAATAACGCATCAGCTGTGTCGCTTGCATCCGCTGCTAAGAATAATGTCGTTCAAAAACAGACCTTACAGCATAAACAATACGGAGGCAGTCGTAAAAGTGAATGGTTTTGTAATGAAGAGGTATTAATTAAACATTTTTATAATAATGGGACAAAACATATATGGCTTCATGGTGTTGTAAGGCACAAAATCGGAAAGAGACTGTATGGTATATACGTGCCAGTGTTAAAAACTGTTTTAAAAAAACATTTAGACCATATTGTAAGCTATAAAGGGACAAAGTCACAACCACCCGAGTTAGAGGACGTCGGCGACTTCATACAATTGGCATCAGTATTTGATCCCCCAGACACGCTCGCGGAATCTGACACCTCGGAAAAGGTTGAAATAGAGGAAGAGGAGAGTGACAGTTCATTCTGTTCTGTTCCCGACACTCCGTCTTCGGTTCCGTTGAATGACGAACAGCAAACGGATCAGCCGTCAAATAAAAGTACCGAAGAAGAAGACAAACAGGATGGCGGAAGGATCGATTCAATACCTTCGGAACTAGATATTCAACCTGAAAGCACGGGACCACAGAGTACATACCAGCGACCGGTCAGAGCTGTTAGGAAAAAAATTGTAAATTATAAATGTTAAGTTTTGTTATAAATGTTAATTTTTAGTTTTACACATACCTATATGTTTTAAATTATTGGTGGAGGGATTGTTGTATATTATAAATGCGGGTACTCGTGTGTAAAGCGATGTTGGGCAGTCATCGACCGGCCATTAAACGTGTAACGAATACTCCTTGTTTTATTCAAGTATAATCCAAAGATACTACAAAAATACAAAGTGAGTTTGTTGATATTAAAAAAAAATCGTTTCCATTGGTCTTCGTCAAACTTTGACTTAGTTTCTGCATTGAATAACTCTTTATGAACGAGCATGTTAATACTAGTTAGTATATTCCACCTGAAAACTGTTACAAAACCTAATTAATGGCAGAATTTGTGCAATGTCTTCGATTGAAGTACAAATATAATTATGCTCTACATGTAAAAATACTGACCCAGATCCGATCTAGAGACTAAGAAATAGACTCAATATTTATTTATTTGTTGTTTTCTAATAATTATTAGGAAAAAAATTTTAACAAAAAAATTAAACCGCCGAAAAAACTGAAAAGCAAAAAATAAAAAAACCTTTTTTATTTAACCTTAATAACTAAATTCTTAAACTGATGTAAATACACCTGAGTAATTTTGAGTCGGCGCCAAACAAGCAAATTAATTAATTACGTAAAGTGTGATGCGCGGCGCAGGCGCGGCGCGACAATCCCCTTCGCCGGAAAATGCCGAGCGTTCACGAAGTTAATGTCAGTGAGACAGGAACCCGAACACGTGAGGGGTCCACACGTCGCGGTCGTTGCCAGTGGTCGTGTGGAGAGCGCATTTTTTGGAATGCGCTCGTGCATGCATTCGTGATCTTTGTTCATTGATTGTTTGGCGCCGACTCAAAATTACTTAGGTATACTTACATAAGTTTAAGAACTTAGTTATTAAGATTAAACAAAAAAGGTTTATAATTTTTTGCTTTTCAGTTTTTTCGGCGGTTAATTATTTTTGCTATAACGTTTTTATTTTATATTTTGTGTGGCTATAATTTACTAATTACTACATGCTTAATTTTTGATTACTTTTAAAATAGCAACTTACCTTACATTAGCTATTAACTATTACATACTCCTACTTTTAACTATTATTTCTTGTATAATATAAATACTTTAAAAGTCACCGATATTTTCCCAGCCATGGTAGGATTTTTTTTGGTTCCAAAGTATATGGAACCAACTTCAAGGTATTCATACGAATATTATAAATTCGAAAGTAACTGTCTGTCTGTATATTACTTTTTCACGCATAAACCGCTAAATCGATTTAGATGAAATTTGGTATACAAGTCCCGGGAAAGGACATAGGACAGTTTTTATCCCGGTTTCTATTACCACGGGATCGAAACTTATGCAGGTAAAACCGCGGGATGCAGTTAGTAACAAATAAAAAAGAATAATCAAAATCGGACTACTCTGTAAAAAGTTATGCGTGGTCATACAATATAATCAGTGAGTGAACAATATATAATCCCCTGTTTTCCTACCCTTAGGGTTGGAATTTTTTTCCAAATTTATATGGGACCAACTTCGGGGTATAGCTTTTCTAATAAAAAAATAATTATCAAAATCGGACTACTCTGTAAAATGCGTGGTCATACATTAAAAAAAAATATACGCGTCGACTTGAGAACCTCCTCCGTTTTTCCGTCGGTTAAAAAATAAACATAATTTGTATGAATTCGTGAGCCAGATAAGTTTACAGGAATTTTTATTAGTAGGTGGTGAAGCAGACCTAACTAATTGTTACCCTCCTTACCGTAATGACGTGTTGTTACTATTAACATTTACATGACACTAATTAAATGGCACCCTTAACACTATAATTAATTAATGCCACTTGTCTGTCGGAATGGAACTCGCGTTGAACATGCCATGTTGAAGAATTTTGATTGGGTTGCTGAATTATTTGTATCATTTAGATGTAGCGTGATAATGACGTAATGTCATATTGTTGATTGTTTTTTTTTTCTTTTTTTGTAACCTACGCGTGTTCTAATAAATACTTTCTGTTTTTTTCTAATAAAACAGAAACAAGAAGAAATTAGAAAAAAGAGAAAGTATTTATATTATAATAACAACTACAGTGCATACAACTTTGTCATTTCTCATACTCGGAAAGTAGTGGTTGTTTGATCCGAACAGCGGGTGGAAGACGCTGCTTCCCACCTTTGGGGGGAAAGACTCGTAGTAATTGCTTCCCTCTCAAGGGCGGGAATTAATTTTAAAAATAGAACTAAATTTGGTTAGGTAGACAGCTACAACATTTTTGACATAATTAAGAAAAATGCTGCGGTCTTGCGAGTGTATAAACAGCCAGTGCGAATTAAAAAAATACCTATTAAGTGGGACGGCCCGCGGCGGTGACGCGGTTTGTTCTATATTTAAAATTAAAAAAGACTATAGTATAATTTGGCGGATACTAACTCTGTAAGCTGTACCGAAATTCAAAAACTTGGTTTTAAAGACTAATATTTAGTTAAAAATGAGTTCGAGTGATTCTGAAATGTTGACCCCAGATTCGGTTAAAGATGAAGCAAATACAGGAATCGAAAATCTTTTGCCAGAAATTAATAAAAAAAGATACTTAAATAGGTACATACAATGATTTTATGAAGTGGCGAGCAGGCAAGCATATTTTAGAAAAACTACTATATTTTCCTTTACTTATATTCGAAATTACTCGTAAAAGTAGAGTGTTTAACAGGGATGAAAGTCATCAATTCCTAATCATCAATTCGGACGATTCTGTAATGGAAGATGTGCTAAAGAAACTTTCTGCTAGTAGTAAGTCAATAATCATATGTGGCGATTTTAATATTAATTTATTAGAAAATAATTCAAATACTATCAGATTATTAAGTCTTTTTGGGTCATTTGATTTGTCAAATGTTTTTATTGAACCCACCCGAGTAACAGCTTCCACTGCCACTTGTATAGATAATATTTTCTGTAACTGTGATTATTTACACAAACAAATTGTAAATAAGTTGCCATCTGATCACAGTGGACAAACAATAACATTTTGCTCCTACGTGCCTTTACAAAAATTTTTAATAAGGTTTAGGCCAATTACATGTAAAAATTTAGAAAAATTAAATAATTCTTTGGCCAGTAAATTATGTGTTCAGAGTTTTAATAATTTATGTGACCCAAATGAGTTTTACGCCGAGTTCTTTTCACTATTAAACACGCAATTTAATGACACTTTCCCACTAAAGTCTAAAAGTATTTACACAAAGTTCTTATTTAGCGATTGGGCGACTCCAGGTATTCGTAAAAGCAGGGAAAACCTCTTTGAACTTTATGGCTTGAAGCAACATATGAATAGCACAAGCCTTCATCAGTATGTTGCAACTTATTCTAAGACTTTCAAAAGTGTATGCAAAACTGCTAAAGCTCTTTATATTAGCAATAAAATAAAATCAGCCGATGATAAAATAAAAACTACCTGGCAAATAATAAATAATGAAACAGGTAGAAAAAAACAGCGTAATACTGAATTTAATTTAGAGACCGCACATGGCCCCATCAATTCAGATATAGAAATTGCCCAGGAATTCGAAAATTTTTTTGCTAATATTCCCATTAAAACTACTGAAGCTTTGAATTCCTCACCCGCGCTTTCTGCTGACTTACTTAGAAAGAATGTTGAGGCATGCCCTTCGGAGTTTGGGTTTCAACATACAAACCCCCAGGCTGTTATAAAAGCTTTTAAAGATCTTAAAATTAAATCAACAGAAGATCTCTGGGGAATGTCTGTAAAAGTTTGTAGATCTATCATCGAAACGATTGCGCCCTATTTAGCTTTCATATTTAACATCAGTGTAGACCAAGGAGTCTTTCCGGATCTCATGAAACACAGTAAAGTAGTTCCTTTGTTCAAATCCGGTGATAGTAAAGAACCCAACAATTATAGGCCTGTCTCAATTCTGCCGGTTCTCAGTAAGGTGTTTGAAAAGTTGATGCTCAATCAAATGTTACGCCACTTTAACAAAAATTCCATCTTTCATGAACAACAGTACGGTTTCACCAAAGGGCGTTGTACCACTGACGCCGGTGTAAACCTAATAAAGAACATTTTTAACGCCTGGGAGGAAGCACAAGATGCCATTGGAATCTTTTGCGACCTCTCTAAGGCGTTCGATTGCGTAAGCCATGAGACACTTCTGCTGAAACTTGAGCACTATGGGATTAGGAATTTAGCTCTTGATTTACTAAAGTCATACCTAAAAGATAGAAAGCTTAAAGTTCAAGTAAACGGCGTAAACTCATTAGGGTCTGAAATAGCAATGGGCGTTCCTCAAGGTTCTATATTGGGTCCATTCCTCTTTTTAGTTTACATTAATGATTTACCCCAATTACTTCAAAATCAACCGAAGATGGTGTTATTTGCAGATGACACCTCATTGATCTTTAAGATAGACAGACGAGCACAAAATCTTGACGACGTGAATAACTCTATTCTTCAGGTCCAAGATTGGTTTACGGTAAATAATTTGGTACTAAATGAAAAGAAAACCAAATGCATTAGATTTAAATTACCTAATGTTAGAAGTAGTGAATGTGACATCATACTGAATGGAGAAAAACTGGAATTTGTTGATCAAACTGTTTTTCTGGGAATCACGCTAGACGACAAATTACAATGGGGACCTCACATAACATCTCTTGCGGGGCGGCTTAGCTCGGCCGCTTATGCTGTTAGAAAGATAAGACAATTAACTGATATAGAAACCGCGCGTTTAGTCTATTTTAGCTACTTTCACAGCATTATGTCGTACGGCATTTTACTATGGGGTCGAGCTGCTGACATTGAATCCATCTTTATTTTGCAAAAAAGAGCTGTCAGAGCCATTTATAATCTACGTCGCCGCGAATCTCTCAGGGAACTTTTTAAAAAGATTAATATTATGACGGTACCTTGCCAATTCATTTATGAAAATATTATGTATGTAAGAAAAAATCTACATCTTTTTAATAAAATAAGCGATAGACATAATTTTAATACTAGAAATAAAGATAAAATACATCAACCATTTTTCAGATTAGCCAAGGTACATACATCTTTTATGGGGTACTGTGTTAAATGTTACAATAAAATACCTTGCGATGTATTGCAATTAAATGAAAGAAAATTTAAAACTCACATTAAACGTACACTTTGTAAACAAGCATACTATAAATTAGAAGATTATATCCAAGATAAGAACGCTTGGAAACATGCTGGTCCTGCTCCATAGGACAATCTGGAGCCTAGACAAAATCAAACTGGTTGCTAATTTAATTGTAAATTTATACTTTTTTTTTTGACATTGATTTACATTCTGTAACTACTTTACTACTCACACCCTGACTTATTACTTGTATTTTTTTTTTTTTAAATGAAAATCGTTTACTTTTACCATGTTTGTAAATATGTGAGCACCATGTATCTATCAGATAATTAATTTATATGTCATGGTTTCATTTTTAAGTCTTTTACCTCTTGTGGTATAGTAATTTTATTTTAGGTGCATCGTGTTCACATATTATTATATAATTAATGTATGCAAAATTTTGTAAAATATTTTAAAAGAGTAACGGTGGAGTTTCTTGCCCGTTCTTCTCCATACGAAAACTACCTTTTGGAATGGGCGACTAGAATCAATTCTATTTGTTGTAATTTCTGACGTTCAAAAGTGCCTTTAATGTGCCTATTTGAAATAAATGCTTTGACTTTGACTTTTGACTTTGGACTATAGCCGCCGAGCTCGCTACGTTCGGGCGTCTAAATACCCCCCCCCCCCCCCCCCGTATCGGAATTGATTCCTTTCGACCCTTGTTTAATAATCTACTATTTGTTACTGCAATCTGATTTGGTGCCAAAGGATGATGCCCATTTTGTATACCCCCTCCAATAGCCATGTGTAATAGGTACATCGTTGGATAGCTCTTCTTAAATTGAATAGAAAGTACTCTGGTGCCTTCTTCAAAGTTCTTGTCCGTTCGGAGTTATATCGTACCGATCATGTCAGTTTTAGCAATACACACATTACTTGGTATAAGAAAACTTTTTGCGATTTATGGCTTTTATAGTACTTACTCTTACCTCAGTTTTCCCAAAATAGTCCTTGAATCCTTGTGGTAAACTGCATCGATTGGCATGATAAAAATAAAATGTAAGAATTAACATTTTTCTAGCTGACTGTACCAATTTCCAAAATCGGTTAATGCAGTAAGCAATTACTCAAGAAGTCACGGCCAGTCTCCAACTCTGTATTTCTCCGACCGGACACCGAATTAAGACAAAGGCAATTGGAATTCTTGTATTAAATCTTAATACCTTTCTAATGATGTTATATAATTTATGCCTATTGGAGCGTGTACCAGCTTCCATGAATTACGCGACGTAATCTTTTAGCAATTGTTTAATATCTATTATTTAGTTAAAATGCGGCAAATTCGCTGTGCACAGTCCACAAGACCATGTAAGACCGCCGCAATGGTCAGCGGGATTGTCCGAAAGGATTACCGCTGGCCCGGAACATAAAGGGCTAAGGGCTAAGAGTCTGACACTGCCTTCAGCTCCACCCAGAGCGGGATGGTCATTTGATGATTTCTCATCCTGAAAAAAAGACCGCCGCAATACATTCAGTACTTTTATCCTGAAGATCAAAACGACCCAATTTTGTCAACAAATCATTACGAATAACGAATGTCATTTGATCACTGAGGATTACCCCTCAGATCCTGGGTTTTTTTTCTGTGTGTCTAAAGGGACGTGTATACGTCGTTCTTCGACAATCTTGAAGACGAAAAACAGAATATTTGTTACTCTTAGTGGGATACATTTAAAGGGGTTATTATTACCTTATTCTAAATATTTTGTATGCAAAATTTTGTTGAAAAACACCATGAAAAACGATCGCATATCACTAAATTCTTGAATGAATGAGCGTTCATAGATTTCATTTCTTACGCTCATAGTTTCTGTCAGCATTCTGCTACTGTACTATGTATAATCAAAAAGGTTTGAATGAATAATCAAAAATGTATAATAAAAAAAATTTGGCTGATGTTATTTATTATGTAAAATTGCCAAGCCTGAATAATATAATTATTATTTAGTATTTTTCTTTTTACAAAGAGAACTTCTTAAATCAGCATCCCATTAATTACAAAAAAAATTAAATGCAATTGCAGATAAACAAAAACCTTTCAAAAGATCCTTTTTAAAATGTGACGTCACGACAACGACACGACACTCGTCACTGTTAAAAAGGTAACTCCAGATCGCATGATGAAAAGCGTACCTGATTAACGTTGACAAATCTGTCAATATCAATATAATCAGGATGAGAGGGGATTGCGAAAGTAGGTTTGCAAACTGAAGCTTTTACCCATTAAAGGCTCCCGCCGACAAGCGCAACGCGACAGTGCGACGCGATTCTGGTAGAGCTATTTCCATAAAGTTTTCCTATAAATTGTTCTGCCACAGTCGAATCGCGCCTGTCTGCGAGAGCCTTAATAAAATACGAGTCATGGCCAGAGGAAATTCGTGTAACGTTCGTACATTCGTTCACGTGGTTGCACGTAAGGATTAGCAAAAATACCGCCTTCGCACATTCGCGCGAATCACGAGGCGAATACAAAACGCGGTATAAACCGGTAAGCTTGTCATTCGCCTCGGTACTTACTCGCCTTACGCCTCGTAAACGTGGGCGAAAGCGTCAGGGTAGCCCGCGTAATTCAAATTTTCATATCTTTTTAGCAAATGTGCAGGTCACTATGTTAATATAAATTATACTTCGTAGCCATAAGAAAGATTCATTTATAAAATTATAATCATAAAGTACATAAATTACCCTATTGAATTTCGTGATATCGTGACGTTTGAGGTCAATATTCTAACTTAAGTGGATTACAGGACCTAAACGCAAAAAAAACGCAAGTTTTATAATGTCTAAAAGTATATGATTGACTACAGTAAACAAAATCAGAAAAATATATAATATTCTTCAAGATATAGGTATGCTAGTTAGATAGTGTGTTGAAAACATAATACAACTAATGGGCATTGTTCATATTTTTTTAAATGTTGTAATTGAAAAACCATTTCGAAGAATAGCGTTACTGATCATTACGGACTAATTAATTTTGAAAAATATTCATATGTTATTGATATTTTTGATAAAATACGATTGACCTTCTTTGCCCTTCAAATTACGTACGACTTTGGCCGTACAGTTTTGTATCGTTGCCTCAGAAAATAAAAAGTAAGAGGCAAGTATTGTCTACAATCTGTCAAATGTCAAATTATTGTAAATATGTCAAAAATATAAACATTCTTGTTTATATCTCATTATTACATTACATACATTATTTCAACACTCGACAATATTTAATATACTGGAAGAGTTATGGAATACAGGAAGTGATTTGTTCCAACTTGCAGCAATAATAGTAATAATGTCGCCGCGTGCGTTATTATTCTATTTCTAAGTCGCCTCGTCGATTGTTCTAGTGACGATAGAGAGTAGTATATTCCTTGGAGGACACTTACACATAAAAAAACCATTTGTAAATAAATACGCTAAGCTAGGATTCGATTATTTAAGACGTCTATTCGGCCTATTGACACTGGACAGATGTGACATTGTTGACGTTGTGTTGACAGATTAAAATTTTTAATTATGTACTAGTAAGGCAACGGCACTTAATCTTTATGCCACTGGATGACGTCACCTATCTTAAAAACTTAAAATAATTAAATATTTTTTATTAAAATAACTATTGAGCCAATCATCAAAATATTCAAATTTGTTTCTCAAAATGCTCTAAATTTACAAAAAATAAAATAAAATATAATGGTTAGAAATTTTGGACAATCCCCATTAGATACGATAGAAAAAAATCATGAAGATACTTCTAAAAACTTTCTATTCATAAAAAAAAAACCATACTAATATACATACAATCATTCTGATTTTTTTGTCAGATTATTCTACATGCAACATACTAAAGCAATAGTGTTTTATTGTTTTAGTCCAAACAATAGATTTTTCGTAAATATATAATTGCTTCATATTTTGCAATAAATTACCAGCGTTGAGTCATCGCGCTTCTCTTCCTTTTCTATGTAGTCCGACAGTGACCGCGCTTTAGGTCATGTAGTCCCCTTAAGAAAAAAGATTGCTGATTCAAACCCCTTAACTACGAGTATAAACACTTAAAAGAAATATTTGGTATCGAAGCATGAACCAGTAGACATCATCGTCTTTAAGTCAACCCAGTCACAAAGCTTTGCATACATTTGTTGTAGACGTTGTAAGTGTATATTTTGTGTTTTAAGGTTCCGTACCTAGAAAGGAAAATCGGAAACCTTATAAGATCACTTCGTTGTCCATCTGTTTGTCCGTCAATTAAGACCCTTTTTCTCAGAAACGCGTGGAGTTATGAAGTTGAAATTAATATTAAATACTCAAACTTGCAATCCCTTGAAGCAGTGAAAAACTCAAACTTCTAAGTCAACGCAATCAAAAGGTGTGGCCGTTTATGTTCCGAAATCAAATCCTATAGGGTACTTGCCGTGTAGAATCATGAAATTTGTCAAGAAGCAATGTCATGTATCACAAGTAAAGGAAAAATCCGGAGACCGTAAATTCATAGTAACATTACAAAAAAAAAAAATCTATTTACAATGCGTGCCACGAAAGATGAGACTTGACACACCACGTGGGTTGACATGCGCAGTACACGATTTTAGGTATCTTTAGCGGTATGAGGTCTGAGTGCGGGACGGGACCAGACGTCATAGGGGCGGCGGAAAGAGGCGGGGTCAAGTCTCTTCTTTCGTGGCACGCATTGTACATACCTACAAATTTGTACGGAGCCCTCGGTGCGCGAGTCCGACTCGCACTTGACCGGTTTTCTTTAAATTTGCGTTTTGTTTGTGCAGCATCAACTTATTTTCTTTCTTCTTACATTAGTAATACTTTAAAACAATTCCATGTCAGCAGAATTCACGATACAAAAATTATCTTGCTACGAGCATGTCCTCTTCGTTTGTACAGACGCCAGCACATCAAGCTACCCGAAACTGTCAAATTTTCCCAATTAACTTTGAACCTTATGCTTTAGCAATAAAGTTGAAAATCTATTAAAGAAATTTGACAGATTGTAGTACCTTGATGTGCTGGCGTCTGTACGTTCACCCGAAAAAAATATACCAGTGATTGTTATTTTTCCATTTGCAAAATCAGCATACGAAACGCAGTGTAAGGTTAACCAGTACCAAATACTAAATTAAATACGATGATATGAAGGAAAAATAAAATGAAATGGCATTTTATTTTTTTACCTTATAGTCTTTGCACTGATTTATGTCGGTATGTATGTTGTTTTTATAATAATTCAGTCTTTCATTCCTGTACAGAAGGCCGCTCGTCATTGGTAACAGAACCAGTCGGCTGCCCCATTTCAGAACCTAGTAAAGACTTAAAATGAAATTTTACAGGAGAGCCCATAAACGTAATATTGGTCAGCCTATGGAAAGTATTTATGTTAAGTAAAAAAAATGCTAATGGTTGTAAAAGAGGTTTTAAATTGGTTAAAGTGACTTACTAGATTTTAAAATGGTCACTAGGGAGTGAAAGGTGCACTTACTAGGTATCGATGCTTAAATATATCTCCTTTTATGTAAGTTTAAAATGCTGGTGTTTTTGTATTTGGTAGAGACCTTCTAGGTTAGCAAGATCATGCAATAAAACGATTTTTGTAAAAAGTGTCCCTTACTAGGTTTTGAAATGGGACAGCCGCAGTATAAACGGCACTATGTGTAATACACTATCAATCAGAATTGAAATAATTTAAAAGGATATTACTAATACATTGGTTGATATGTTCGAAAAAATCGTCTGCTTAACAACGTAATAACGCAATGAATGTTGTTGTAATGTCAAAATGAAAAACCATTCCTACTGTTAGTGCGTTACGAAATTATTAACCCGCTGATATCTTATCATAATAAAACTCCGTACTACGGTAGACCAGGGGGTCTAAAAAAGCCATTTTGGCAGAATCATAAAAGGATAACATTATGAATCATAATATGGCGAAGACAGTCCGTGTTTTTCTTTTTTTCTCTGCCCTACGTAGGTATGATCAATGAGATGGAATTGGATTTGGATTGGATTGATTGGTATTTTAGCACGGACAAAATAAATAACTGAAAAATCCTTCACCAATGGGATTTGATACGATTAACTTAACAGTTAACTGCCCATTATGATTCATAATGGTATCCTTTTATGAGTGGCAAAGTGGCCTTTTTAGGCCCCCAGCTCAAGATCAAACTATTATCCCTGACGAGCGACTTTACTGTACTTACATGAATGAAAATCGGAATTATTATTAAAACAACATACATACCTACTGAGATAAATCTCTCTTATCCTTTTAATAGTTTAGTCGGTACCTATGCTCAAAAGCATAGATATTTATTTAGTGCATACTTCGCCAATAATGTGTAAATCCCATATAATAAATAGGAAGCGAGGAACAAATCCAGAATCCATACTTTTAGAAGTTCCTAAAGAAAGAATATCCGATATCACAGAATAAACAATTTCATTTAATGTCCATGTACTGCCCATGCTAAGCTCTCGCGCATACAACCATGTGGCTAACAATCCAGACGCTACTAAAAAAAATCTTAAAATCATTTCAAGTTTTTGTTCGGTCATACTTAATCACAGTTTCGATTCAATTTTCTCTCAAATTCGATGACTAGTTCTGTAAAATCGAGCGTACATTGTAATTTAAATGCAAATGCCGACAAAACGCTGTTTGAATTTCACGTTTGCAGTTTTAAAACTGTTATTTATTTATTTATTTATTTATTTTAAACACATACAACTATCATTACAGGCTTACCTAATACGATAGTGTAGTTATACTTGCTAACATTGGACTACAATTACATATATATTATTATTAAGGGGCTTACAGGACCCAAAACAAAAAATTCTTTAGATACAATAAAAGTACACACAACACAATATAGGCTACAGTACAAAACAAAAAAGTCTTTAGACACAATAAAAGTACACACAATATAGGCTACAGTAACAAAAACAGAAACATATAATTATGAAATTCTTCAGGATACATGCCAGGCAGACAGCGTGTTGAAACACAATACACCTAATTTGATACGATAGAAAAAAAAAAAACATGAAGATACCACTAAAAACTTTCTTTTTACAACAACAGCCATACTAATATTCATACAATCATAATGATTTTTTTGTCAGATTATTCTACAGGCAACATACTAAAAACTAGTGTTTTAATTTTTTAGTACAAACAATAGATTTTTGTAAAAGATAATTTTTTAACCATTTCAATGCTTTTGTATGTTTTGTTAAATAATTAATGCAGGATTTTATTTTCATTTTGATTCAGGTAAATAAAACTGTATTACACGCACTACAGCACGGTACGGTACGGTACGCTACGGTATTACAGCACTATGAAACGTTTGTGTTAAAAATCGTTTAAGAATATACTTTTTGGTAAGTATTAGCAACAATAGTTTCTTGAAGTCGGACATCTGACCTTTTTGCCGACATCTTGCTAAACTTTTGGCGCGCTGCTTTACAATTCCAGACTTAAAACTTCTGATCCGTCTTAAAGTTTTCTCTAATCTTGATGCCTGAAGGAATGACCAATTATTTGATAAAATGCAGTAGAAATGTAGTAACTATTTACATATAATAGTTTACTTAAGGCTCCTTCAAACAGGCGCGACACGGACGTGAATCGGGAGCGGTACCTTTAAGTCGCGTGCGATTTGCGTCGTGTGTCGCGCCTGTTTGCAGGAGCCTTTATTCATATTTTATTTATCTTTAGACTACCGGCTTGCTCCTGCTACATTTATGTAAGGTTAATATGAATGTATTATACACATAAACCTTCCGGAAAAAAATCTCAAAATTATTATGAAAAGCACATCAAAATTTGTTGCGAAGCTTAGAAGAACAACGTGGTCATACAGGACACGAGAATAATTATGAATAGAGGACACAATATTATTATATACGGCTCAAGGCTCGTACACACAGGCGCGACGCGACACGCGACACAAAGGCACCGCAAGTCGCGCAACGAGCGGTGCCTTTGTGTCGCGCGCGATTCGCGTCGTGCGTCGCGCCTGTTTGCAGGAGGCTTCAAACGGTTCCAACTAAAACGTGGTGGCTCACAATGGGCCTTATTAGCACGCTAAAAGTCACCCCGAGGGCAATGGAGAGGGCTATGCTAGGAGATTCCCTGCATGATCGAATCAGAAATGAAGAGACCCGACATAACACAAAGAATTGCCAAACATAAGTGGCAGTGGGCAGGGCAAATTGCTCGTAGACCAGATGGCCGTCGGGCCGAAAGGTTCTGGAGTGGCGACCGCGCGCCGGAAGACGTAGCGTTGGAAGGCCTCCTACAAGGTGGTCCGACGACCTTGTGAAGGCCGAAGGAACCCCTTGGATGCGAGAAGCACAGAACCGGTCGAAGTGGAGGTGCTTGGGGGACGCCTATGTCCAGCAGTGGACGTCTTCCGGCAGAAATGATGAAGATGATGACAGCTCAAACCAACACAAGATACGATTTTCCTCTGTATCGGCACATGCGACCTATTATATATTGCTAATAACTTCTTGATCTCCATACTACCATAACATCGTGCCTCTGTTCTTCAAAGGGAGAGGCAGAGGTGAACCTATGTATATTCCACCTACATTTCGCCAGCTACGTCTAAATCCCATGTATTAGGGGGCGAGCTTATTGCTACTGAGAAATTCCAGAAGAAAAAACCCAATAACACTTTTTGCCCGGGAATCGAACCCTCATGCTCAGAAGTTAAGTAGCGCTTGCGACCACTAAAACCAAAGAGTATAATCTCCATACTAATCGTCTCATTAACCATGCAATGGGGATTGTCCAAAATTTCTAACAATTAGATTTTTTTTTTTTAATTTAGAGCATTTTGAGAAACTAATTTGAATATTTTGATGAATGGCTCAATAGTTATTTAAAATACAAAAATATTATTTTAAGTTTTTAAGGTAGGTGACGTCATCAGTGGCATAAAACATTACGTGCCGTTGCCTCACTAATACATAATTAAAATTTTTAATCTGTCAACACAACGTCATCAATCTCACATCTGTCAAAGTGTCAATAGGCCGAATAGACGTCTTAAATTCGAATCCTATCTTAGCGTATTTATTTACAAATGGTTTTTTATGAGTAAATCTCCTCCAAGGAATATACGTAACGTATACTTACTCTCTGTTGTCACTAGAACAATCACCGCGGCGACTTAGAAATAGAATAATATCGCACGCGGCGACATTATTACTATTATTGCTGCAAGTTGGAACAAAGCACTTCCTGTATTCCATAACTCTAATGAGATACATATATACAAGAATGTTTATATTTTTGACATTTATATTTATAATAATTTGACATTTGACAGATTGTAGACAATACTTGCCTCTTACTTTTTATTTTCTGAGATAACGATATAAAACTGTACGGCCAAAGCCGAAGTAATTTGAAGGGCAAAGAAGGTCAATTGAATTTTATCAAAAATATCAATAAATTATGAATATTTTTCATAATTAATGAGTCCGTAATGATCAGTAACGCTATTCCTCGAAATGGTTTTTAATTTACTTACAACATTAAAAAAAATATGAACAATGCCCATTGAACTCAAAATTACATTGACAGTTGCATTTGAATTACACACATACCTACATGTAACCGGTTAACGGCACCATGGCTCAATTAAATCAATTAACGTCGTTAATTATGTTTGCTTACAGCGACATGGCCGTTGCCGCGCGTGTTGCCAGTTCATTAGCAAATAGTGTTCAGTTCCACGTTTAATCTCCGTTTATTAAAGCCCGAATTAAGTGGTTGATTCCGATTATCGGTGCCATCAGCCGATTGTGGAGCTCGTGTTTTGACAAATTTGTCAAAATTGATAATATGATTGCTTATCTACTCGCTTTTGTAACTTCATAATAAGCGAAAAAAAAAATAAACAGTACTTTCAGTAGCTTGAAAAGTCTGACACATTTTATTATTTTAGTTCAGTTTCGATTATTAAAGTCACTAGCCCTGCCCGCGACTTCGTTCACGTAAAATTTATTTTTCCCCAACCCACCCCGTTGCATCGCATCACCTGCCCGCGCTACCACGTTTTTTTTTTTTTCGGGGTGGGAAATCTTTTTAGGATGGAAAATAAAAAAAAATAATCATAATCAACCACTTCGATTTCGCTTAGCGTTATTTCTGTTTTTTTATCTTTTTGCTCGACTCTTAAGGGCCATAGCGTGATGTTAAACATCCTATAGCCTTCCTCAAGACTTGGGCTATCAAATGCAAAAAGAATGTTCCGACCGGGTAGCTCCAGAAATAAGCGCGTTCAAAAATCTCTTCAACTTTATTATTACTATAGATGATCGTCTCGAAATTGTAATTGAAAAGTCTAAAAAACTTTATTTCCCATTTCGTGTTACGATTACGAGGCAATAAATAAAACTTTCACGCAAAATACGTATCTAATTCGCATCTCTGGAAAAAAAAATTGCAATAAAACTGGAAAGACTTCACTAAGCCCTCACGAACTTTCAAATCCACGGATTTGGAAGAATCCTTAGATCATAAAATTCTCTAGGCTCCCCGTATCGGGAAAGCAATTGTGTACCAGAGAATGGTATTTTTTCCCTTGTGAATATAAACGAATTTGTGCCTAATGCCCTGGGAATTTGAATTGAAAATCTATTGGATCTAAATCAATTAAATTTCAAGCTTCTATGTTGAGCGTGATAATCCCAGGATTCTTTTCACTGCACCGTAGTCTTTATAAGTAGGTGGCCGAAGAATAAAGTAGCATTTGAGATAGCATTAGCTTTTGTAGAATTGAGGGGCCCGTGGTTAAATAATAACAGCCGCACAGGTGGATCGATCAGGTTAAGCTACGCTTGCCGTGGTTGGTCTGTGGATGGGTGACAATCTTTACATACCGTGACCCCTCCGTGCCTTGGAAAGCACTTTAAGCCGTTGGTCCCGGCTATGATTCGTGGTTCTTTGACAGTCGTTACGGGTAGTCAGAAGCCCGAAAGTCTGACAACTGGTTGTCAGACCAGGTGGTGTCAGGTTGTGGAGGTCAGATAGGCAGTCGCTCCATGTAAAGTACTGGTATTCAGCTGCATCCGGTTAGACTGGAAGCCGACCCCAACATAGTAGGGAAAAGGCTAGGCATGATGATAGTAGAATTTACATACCTATTTCGTTTACACCAATTCATTTTTCTTTGTTTCGTGCTTAAAAAATTTTTATTAAAATTTTACTATTTGTATATAATTTATTTAGGTACAGAAAGGTTTTGTAGTAGGTACAGATGCCAGCACATCAAGTTACTACAATCTGTCAAATTTCTTTAATAGTTTTTCAACTTTATCGCCAAAGCATACGGTTCAAAGTTGATTGGGAAAATTTGACAGTTTCGGGTAGCTTGATGCTGGCGTCAAAGTATGCCTTAATAAATACATGGTGTAAGTACAACGAAATGTTAGGTGATTCGCTGCTCTTCTATAAACTAGATCACGGAGTAATCTGTATTTAGGAGAAACAATAATTTAAAAAAGTGGCCAAGTGCGAGTCAGACTCGCACACGAACCACAAGGCTCCGTACCACAAGGCAAAAACGCCGATAAAAACACGTTTGTTGTATGGAAGCCCCCTTAAATATTTATTTTATTCTGTTTTTAGTATTTGTTGTTATAGTGGCAACAGAAATACATCATCTGTGAAAATTTCAACTGTCTAGCTATCACGGTTCATGAGATACTGCCTGGTGACAGACGGACAGTGGAGTTTTAGTAACAGGGTTCCGTTTTTACCCTTTGGGAACGGAACCCTAAAAATGGGAAAGTTTTTTCTCTCATTCACTCAGAATAGGAACGCTTATTTCTCTCATGTAGATTCGTTTAAGTTTAAAATAGAATTGAATCTTGACTTTGATTAGAATGAAATTCTCAATTTCAACATTCGAATAGGAACCAAGGATTCAATTGGCACCAGGATCGAATCGGTGACTAGATTATATTAAAAATGTGGGAACAAAGGAACCTTTACTTTTGATAAGAAATTTCATAATGAATAGAAAGCAGAACCTTTTGCTGTGGCATTTATAAGATGATTCTGATTATTGAGGTGTATTGTTTCGGCATCGAATCAAAAGAGAGAAGATTGAAAGTGAATTCCGTTGTTCTATGAAGCGTAAACATCGGTTGGACATCATAATATATATTTTGTAGTTTATCTATTATTTATTTATTTAATCATCTATGTACAGACGCCAGCACATCAATCTACTACAATCTGTCAAAATTCTTTAATAGATTTTCAACTTTATCGCAAAACCATAAGGTTCAAAGTTGATTGGGACAATTTGACAGTTTCGAGTAGCTTGATGTGCTGGCGTCTGTACACACATAAATAAACGTATAAGAAAAAAACTGGTCAAGTGCGAGTCGGACTCACACACGAAAAGTTTAGTACCACAAGGCAAAAACGCCGAAAAAAACAGGCTTGTATCTGTTGTTATAGCGGCAACAGAAATACATCATCTGTGAAAATGTCAACTGTCTAGCTATCACGGTTCATGAGATATAAGCCTGGTGATAGACAGACAGACAGACGGACAGTGCAGTCTTAGTAATAGGGTCCCGTTTTTACTCTTTGGGTACGGAACCCTAAAAAGAATAACAAAATAGGTAAAAAGGTGAGTTCTTTGTGAAGAGTAGGCATCCACTAAGAAAGGGTTTTTCGAAATGCGGGTGGCATTTCGAAAAACCCTTTCTGATGTTAATAGTGAAGTTAGCAACTGCTAACTTCACTATTAACATCATACTAATGAAGATTAATTCTGTAATTAAAGTCAATACAAGAATAATTTGACCTACGAACAGGTTCTCCAAATTCCCGTGAAATAGATAAATAGATACTGAACTTTGCTACAATAAAAACAACATTTGTGAAACATAAAAACTAACAATACTTTTCCACAACGTTTGACCCTCTCAAGCAAAACAAGTGCATCTTTATAACAAGATCAAAAGCGTCTGCCACTGACAGAGAGCGCGAGCAAAAAGGTTGAATAAAAATAAAACCGGCCAACTTGCGGGACCACGCATTGTAAAGGGTTCCGTAGTCGGGATGAATATTTACGCATGCATAGTATTTGATGTTCCCGGTAGCAAAAATAAATTTGTATTTCATAGTATTTGTCGAAAACTTTGAAAAACGAAGTTATTTCTATGGTTGTCATTGAACATATCGCAAAAACTATTGACTTGAATAGCAAAATCACTTGAAAACAACATCATTTGTTAATTATGGGACCCCAGACGCCTAAGTGCCTTAATATTTTTTAATCCCTCGTTTACATGTCTAAGGATTGCCACCCCTGATATTCTTTTGTACTTTCACTATACCATTGTTTAGCGGTGTACCTTCTTTTCAATTTTCATCGATGAATCTGCCTAGACTTTTCCCAACCATGTTTGGGTCGGCTTCCAGTCTATCCGGATGCAGCTGAATACCAGTATTTTTCATAGAGTGGCAGCTTCCAACTAAGCGACTGACTTCCAATATCCATCGACATAGATCTCCAAGTACTCCAAATACGTAGCTGTGTCGCACCGGGACAGACGGACATGAAATTATGAGGATTCCATTTTTGCTTATTGTTTACGAAACCCTAAAAAAGGTCGTATATACCACCAGCTTTTTATAGCGCACCCTTTGTACAGACAAATTACTCGGGGACCACACTTTACGAAATATTTTTGAACTTAAAATTACTTCGGTATGATATAATTTCCGGTTCACCCTTTGATGTTGGTTTTGGGAGCAGTTTTGGGAATATTCAAGGATGGTAGTAATTTTTTTTCAGAGATGCTTTGCAACGTTTTGATTATCGGGAAAGACTGTTTGAAAAATATTGGTTCAAAATCAAAAGTCATTTATTCAAATTTGTAGTGAGAATCAGCACTTTTCAAACGTCGAAATTACACAGTGCCCCAAAACGCCCGCCCTTCACCACTTCCTAGTGCTTTCGCTGAGAAGAAGCAGCGCAACAAACTCCTCAGCAGCAGAGCTGTCTGTTCAGTTAAAAGTTTCATGTTTATATCCGATTACTGTGTAGGGTAATGTAATTACAGGGTGGTTTTTAACGAGAACCACTTCGGTATTTTTAAACCGACCTAATTTGTATTATGTTGATCAAGTATTTACCTACACCAAATATCACTAGCGCCTTAAGGCTTCTTCAAACAGGCGCGACACCACACGCGACACAAAGGCTCCGCAAGTCGCGCAACGAGCGGTGCCTTTGTGTTGCGCGCTATTATATCGCGTGTCGCGCCTGTTTGTAGGAGCCTTTAATATCAGCAACACACTAATCTATAATTATATTATATCTAAAAGCACTTACAGGATTTGCGAGAAGACGTGGACTGTATCTTGACAAGTTGAAAACTCACGGACTATCGATTAGGTTAAGTTAGTGCTCGTAAGTCCCAATATACGAAAAGCTTCTGAAATTTGACCATCATCATCATCATAATTTCAGCCGAAAGACGTCCACTGCTGGACATAGGCGTCCCCCAAGCACCTCGACTTCGACCGGTTATGTACTTCTCGCATCCAACGGGTTCCTTCGGCCTTCACAAGGTCGTCGGACCACCTTGTGGGAGTGCTTCCAACGCTACGTCTTCCGGTGCGCGGTCGCCACAATTCAAGGAGTTGCATTGCTGATTCTAATAATTATAATTCTGGTTAAGTCATATTTGCTACGGCCGCGAATCATATTT
The DNA here is from genome assembly GCA_963855955.1 of Luperina nickerlii. Taxonomy (NCBI): domain Eukaryota; kingdom Metazoa; phylum Arthropoda; class Insecta; order Lepidoptera; family Noctuidae; genus Luperina; species Luperina nickerlii. The sequence continues at coordinate 4,630,818 of OY979667.1, read as the reverse complement.
TAATCAACTTACATCCTGACGCTGATCCACAAATTGCAAAAAAGTAAGATAAATTGAATTGCGTGGACTACCTTAGCACATAAGTGATAATGTTTTATCTCTCAACAGTTGAAAAATCATAATTTGATTTCTCTCAATAGAAATTCAATTGTGTCTCATTAGCCATAGTTGAGCTAAATTATTACTAATATAGTTTGTAAGTACATTGTTAGTAATGGCCGACCACTTAACTGAGACGTTGCCTGAGGTAGCAGCGCGGTGCGGGAGGGGTGTAACGTGACGCGAGAGCTCTGATTCGTCAACTTGTGACAACTATCACCCTTCCCTCACCGCGCAGCTTCCTCAGGCAACGTCTCAGTTAAGAGGACTAGTAGAGCTAAGTTGTCCTTGAGAAACGCATGCACACATATACACAATCGACGCGTACGCCATCTAACGACGACGCCCATCACAATTATGACATACAGCATACGATTTACGATTACGCCCGAGTATTCCAATAGATGACGCGGAAACAAGTAGTTATGACAACAAAATTATTAACCGTTTTCTAAAAAGGAGGAGGTTCTCAATTCGGATTTGTTTATTATTATTTTTTTTATTTATGTTCGGGTCCTATATAGCCGACCTCCATCATAAATAGACGGATTTGCAAAATTCTTTTTTTGTTCGAAAGAGGTTTGTTTCGAAAGGGTCTAGACTTAGTGCTTTGTGTATCAATTCTAGACAAATGTATCAAAATAGTTATTCATCTACCGTCAGGAGTAATTCACCAGTTATAATAAAACGCGTAAGCGCCGCAGATAGCACGGCGCATACGACGTTCTTCTCGCGAGCTCGCTGTTAGTTCGCTCGTTGTATTGCGCAGGGCCTTTATTAGAGTGCACTTTTACCAACAAAGATTGAAGGGGTCTTTAATAGTGTGCTTGGAACAGTATACATTTTTTTCTTTTTAATAATTATTTCGGCATTGGAATTGTTGTGAGACTGACTATTAATTGGAATGGCTTCGTCAACATCATTATGGGGATACTGTGCTAATGAAGACAGCAAGGATGGAAAAAAATCGATTAATTGTTCCAAATGCAATAAATTGTATCATTTTGAGTGCCTGTCTCTTCCGGAAGTTTCCAAGGACACGGATGTCTACTGTAAATGGAGGTGTTCTAATTGCGGGAGTCACATCTCGAATACCTCCAAAAAGGAATATACTCCAACCCGTAATGTCTCCACCTCTAGGGGGAACAAGAGACCTGCTTTGAACTCGCCCCCTGAAGCAACCTTTGTGACTCGTGATGATGTACGCGATATCCTCCAGGAAGTAATACAGGCTGAATTCGCTTCTATGCTTCGTCAAATAAACAATACAATACTCAATGTCGTAAATAAAGAGCTTGAACCGATTAAGAAAGAACTTACGGAGATGACGGCGTCATTGAATTTTCACATACAGGAGTTTGAAGAATATCAGTCTGAACATAGGGCTTTGAAAGTCTCAGTAAAAGACTTAGAGACAGAAAATACTAACCTTAAGAGGTCAGTGGCGGATATGGGCCAGCGAATCAACTATTTGGAGCAACAGGCACGTTCGACTTACCTTGAAGTTCATTGTTTGCCCGAAAATAAACAGGAGAATCTCTATACAGTCGTTAAGCAACTAGGATCAGTCGTTGGATGCAAGTTGAGCGATACCGATATCCATCATTGCACCCGTGTAGCCAAACTACAAAATTCTAGTGCCCGCCCGCGCTCTATCGTAGTCCAATTGGCCTCCCCAAGAACTCGTGACCTGCTCTTGGCTTCTGTCATTAACTACAATAAAGGCAAGAATAACATCGAAAAACTAAATACAGCGGACCTTGGACTGGCTGGTGAAAAGAAGCCAATATATGTGCAAGAACATTTGTCTCCTTCTAACAAAGCGCTGCATGCTGCTACTAGACTTCAAGCAAAAGAAAAAGGATATCAATTCGTCTGGGTTAGAAATGGTAGAATCTTCGTCAGGAAAAGTGATGGGTCAGAACATATCCTCATTAAGAATCTAGAGTCCCTAAATAAGTTGACGTGAAAAAAAACATACTTTATATTTAAATTAAAAATACATGTAATTGTAACTTGAATATAATACAAAATTCGATAATTTACAAATTTATTACCAGAATTGTAGAGGCGTGAGAACAAAAACGCATATTATCATCTTTCGTAATGTATGCTGTAATAACTATGACATTATCATTTTTACAGAGACTTGGCTTAATAATACCGTACTGAGCAGCGAGCTGTTCGACGACAGATACATTGTATACAGAAGGGACAGAGAAAGTTCTTGTCTACAGAGTAGTAAAGAAGGTGGGGGTGTTTTGATAGCCGTAAAAAAATCTATAATTTCCAAACGAGCAGAACAATTTGAAAGTAATTGTGAAGACCTTTGGGTAATTTTAGATCTACCTGCGGCTCGATCTGTACGTCGCGTCGGGCAGCTCTCTGTTCTGTATACCTGCCACCACCTGTACGACGTACGTATCTCGTACTTGAAACACTTTTTGGACAAATGTAATGCAGTGTTTGAACAGTTAAACTTATCATATGTCTGCATCGCAGGTGATTTCAATATCGGTGATATCGATTGAAGTATAGTCAATAATTCTGATAAATGCCTTAAGTTGTCCAATTTAAGTCAAACTTTGATAGATTTCACGTATGTTAATAGGCTTAATCAATTTAACAATGTATGTAATGCTTCAAGCCGCATTTTAGATCTTATACTATGTAACCATTCATTGTGTAAAGTGAGTCAAAGTGAGGATCCGATTGCTAATATTGACCAGCATCATCCACCCCTCGATATCGTGATTTCTCTAAATAAGGAAGCTAAACTCCCATATAACACTACCTGCGGTAGACCTAATTTCCGAAAAACGAGTTACATACCAATTCGGAAATATTTGAGTGAAACTGACTGGGATGAGTTACTTGAAGCACAGCAGGCAGTTAATGAGATGGTGGAGGTATTTTATGACGTTATTCAGGAAGGTATAGAAAAATTTATAACTAAGCGAGTGCCAAAAAAAAGTAAATTTCCACCATGGTTCAATCGAGATCTAATCAAATTACTTAATTGCAAAAATAAGATCAGAAATCGCCACAATATTTACAAAAACCCTTTAGACAGAATTGAACTGCAGATTATAACTAAGCGCTGTAATGACCTAGCAAAACTTTGTTACAACAATTATATGAAGCGATTGGAAAACGAACTCAAAAATAATCCGAAGTTTTTCTGGAGTTACGTTAAAACTAAAAGAGGTGGGTCAAGCTCTTATCCCGTTATTTCTTCTAGTACACGTTTAGATGAATATGTACTTTTATCAATAACTTCACAATCGTGATCTTCCTGTGGTACCACTGTTTCCAATCTATAAAAAAAAATAACATCACATATCATCACTTATCATCTATCGCTTTCCATCAGGCGTGATCGAGGTCAAAAGCGGGCCGCCCATTCATCAATAATAAAATGAAAAAAATAGAAGATTTTAAATTACGTTTTTAATTATTTTAAATTAAGTTAAAAGGAGGTGTGGGGTGTTCGTGACCGCGTGGGCGAGTGATACACAGAAGTAAGTGGTAAATAAGTAACGTTTAATTTATTACGATATCAAGTAACTAAAGCTAGCAGTTACACTTGACACGAAAAGGTAAAATTAAATAATGTTACATGAAGAGTAAAACTAATAGAAACACGAAGCTCGCCGTAAACTATTACGGCGAGCTTCGGCGAGTAAAATATGATCGGGGGTCAGAGAGGACCTCGCACGATCTTAGTTCAGCACAGACTGAAGCTCAGAACCAAAACTCTCCCAAATCTGCCGTTCACTAAACAAAGGACGCGGCAAATCCACATCTGCCTTTTAAAAGTATAATAAAACACGAGAAATGCAGATGGGTACAATACAAGACAACTGAAAATAACAGAACAATGAACCTTAACTATAAATAGCAAATAGGTACAATACAAGATAACTAAACATAATAGAACAATGAACCTTAAAAGTAAAGAATCATGAAAGACAATAGTACCTATAACTTAAATTGCTTGCAGATGTTCAACGTGGGAAAAACACAAAAATGAAACTTTCTAAAAATAATTACAATAAGTTCCTCTATAAAAATATTACATTCTTAAAACTATGCAAGGGATGGGTACGTGAGACACAGTCCCCACAGTACCCCCCTACCAGTGATAAAGATCACGAAACACCTGCCTGATAGTAATCAGGAAATTTAACTCGCCTACCAGAACGGCGAGGAATATGCTTGCCAGGCCAACTTAGGTTCCAGTGAGTCGGAACCGGTTGCCGCATAGTTCACGGTGAGTCGGAACTGTCTGCGAAGATGTCCCCAGTGAGTCGGGGTGGCGCGGGCGCTGCGTTATGGTTCCAGTGAGTCGGAACCGGTAGCCGCATAGTTCACGGTGAGTCGGAACTGTCTGCGGAGATGTCCCCAGTGAGTCGGGGTGGCGCGGGCGCTGCGTTATGGTTCCAGTGAGTCGGAACCGGTTGCCGCATAGTTCACGGTGAGTCGGAACTGTCTGCGAAGATGTCCCCAGTGAGTCGGGGTGGCGCGGGCGCTGCGTTATGGTTCCAGTGAGTCGGAACCGGTTGCCGCATAGTTCACGGTGAGTCGGAACTGTCTGCGGAGATGTCCCCAGTGAGTCGGGGTGGCGCGGGCGCTGCGTTATGGTTCCAGTGAGTCGGAACCGGTTGCCGCATAGTTCACGGTGAGTCGGAACTGTCTGCGAAGATGTCCCCAGTGAGTCGGGGTGGCGCGGGCGCTGCGTTATGGTTCCAGTGAGTCGGAACCGGTTGCCGCATAGTTCACGGTGAGTCGGAACTGTTTGCGAAGATGTCCCCAGTGAGTCGGGGTGGCGCGGGCGCTGCGTTATGGTTCCAGTGAGTCGGATGTGGTATAGCGCCGGGTTGAGGCTGGCTGCTGCGTCGACCAGGAGAGGAATTGAGCTCTTCTTGTTGACCGGCCGAAAGTGCAGTGTGCTGTGCCGAGGTTGCTGATGAGGCTGAGGGTGATGACCAGGTATGCGCGGTCGCTGCATGCTGGTGGTCAGGATACCCGTTGAAGCCGTGGGAGCTGGCTGGCTGGGAATGCTTGTTATCCGCGGCTAGTGACTCCCGCTGGCGTTTCCCGGCTGCGACTGGTTTCGTCTGTATGCGCGCATTGCGGCTCTGCTGCGACGGTGATGCTTCACGTCGTCGGTAGCTGGATCGCTCGCCATTTTAACACGTACCTTGATTTAACACTCGCGAAACTCTTTACGCACTGTCACGAACTCACGCTATTGATAGTTTTGATCACGTCGGGGTCACCACTGTGGGGTGTTCGTGACCGCGTGGGCGAGTGATACACAGAAGTAAGTGGTAAATAAGTAACATTTAATTTATTACGATATCAAGTAACTAAAGCTAGCAGTTACACTTGACACGAAAAGGTAAAATTAAATAATGTTACATGAAGAGTAAAACTAATAGAAACACGAAGCTCGCCGTAAACTATTACGGCGAGCTTCGGCGAGTAAAATATGATCGGGGGTCAGAGAGGACCTCGCACGATCTTAGTTCAGCACAGACTGAAGCTCAGAACCAAAACTCTCCCAAATCTGCCGTTCACTAAACAAAGGACGCGGCAAATCCACATCTGCCTTTTAAAAGTATAATAAAACACGAGAAATGCAGATGGGTACAATACAAGACAACTGAAAATAACAGAACAATGAACCTTAACTATAAATAGCAAATAGGTACAATACAAGATAACTAAACATAATAGAACAATGAACCTTAAAAGTAAAGAATCATGAAAGACAATAGTACCTATAACTTAAATTGCTTGCAGATGTTCAACGTGGGAAAAACACAAAAATGAAACTTTCTAAAAATAATTACAATAAGTTCCTCTATAAAAATATTACATTCTTAAAACTATGCAAGGGATGGGTACGTGAGACACAGTCCCCACAGAGGCTCAATAATTTAAAAAAGTGCATCATTAGAAGCGCAAAAAGTTTTTAGAGGTTCATTAATTTCAAAAAGTGTCCATCATTAGCAGGTCAATAAGTTTTGAAAGGATAGGTTAAATATTTCCTTTTAATAAATCAATTCAATTTCCTCACATAACTTTTTTCTCCAAGTGAATTCAGACATGCTGTCTTAGCATTAATTAAGCAAACTACTCCATGAGGGCAATAAAGATCAACATAGTTCATAATGCTGCAATTAACTTTGTGTCTGGGTACGGTCTACCCATTCTCCTTTGTCAAGTAAGTAAGGCCTTTTACACATTATGCCGTGTCTGCGGCAGCGCCGCCGCGCACCGCCCGCCACGGTATTTTTATCTACATATACAGTATTCTATCTTCATAAAAACGGTCGGAACGCGAATCATACCTACGCGCCTCGATTTCGGTTTACACTCGGTTAACAGCATGTCGATTCTGTAAAAATCTCACCGTGAATACTTGCGTGGAGTGAGCTGTCAGTGTCATCCCACTGATGCTAGGGATTGACCATGCAAACATTTACAATCATAAAAGAGATTTTAATAATATTTTTTAATGCTAATCCTATTAATATTTTTATATAATTCAAAGCTAGTATTTTAGTGGTCAAAACGTTCGCCAGCGCCTAACGCGCTTGCGCGGCGTGAAATATGGCTCATTCCGAATTAAGTCATCATCGCTCACATGAATAATTTGCTTTCCGATTTAGATAAATGACCACTATGGCAGCTGAGAGTCAGTAATATACCTATTCACTTGAATAGTTACTCATGGTTGGATTATAGTATTTATTTGTGTATACCTACACCACGAATTTCCTCTTCTTTGGTAAGGTGGCGACTGTAGCCAGAAGCACAATTTCGAAAATGCCACGTTAGTTTAAAGATCGGTGATAATTATTAATTTAGGGCATGGTCGGTAGTCGGCGTTATCGCAAGATGGCACATGCCATGACTTCATATATGTCGATTCACGGGACATCGTTATCGCGTTCACGTTAATTCAGAAAAGGGCCCTAATTCACTATGACCACTTAATGATTCATTACTTCGAAACCACGTCAATTCCTTAATAACCTAATCACTACATCTGCTATTAACGTATTCTCTATGACACAATGACCGAATCCGGTTTGAACTGTCAAAATACCACGCTTGACAACCGTACGGCGTGGTAAGATTATGCGGGGAATAATAGATAAATACCATACAGCAGAATTGGGGTCAAGGTGTAAGCACGCTGTAGTCGATTACAGTGCAATTCGGAATGTACCATATATCACTCCACTCGAATCTCGTAACCATGGCAACACCACCTCGGCGTCAACACCTCCACCAGCCGCGTTTTGATTGGCGAATACCTCGTCTTTTTCTACTTTAGAGTTACACATTTTGAAAATCGCTCAACGAAAACTTTGCTTAATCTGCCCCTTGGCAGATTCTAAGGCAGGGTCGCCATATCGAAGGTCGCCATGAAATGTTGGGGGTTCAAGGGTCGTTAGAATTAGACAACCAGCTTGATAGAATGTACTTTAATGAATATCTAGTGAATTTATGTTACAATGCGCATTGATGTAAACTGCTTACTTATATTCTAAAGGAGTGTAGGTACTTACTACGTTATGCATTATTAGGGACCATACATACACTTCAGGGTTGACACCAACCACTTCTTCATTTAAGGGTTACTAGAGGTGCAGTGCAAACACGGGCGCGCGATGAGCGATAAAATATTTGCACTTATTTGACGTTGGTATTGCATTTTCCTAATGTTCTTATACATGACGCCTTACAAGTTAAATATGTAAAAACAAATCTCTAATGTGATAATGAGTGACTAACGCGCAAGCGCGGCGTGATCTTATCACTTCACCTTCACTCCACCCGATTCACGACATTAAATGTCGCGAATCGGGTGAAGTGAAGGTGAAGTGATCACGCAATCTGCAATGTGATAATGACAGTGATTAACGCGCAAGCGCGGCGTGATCTTATCACTTCACCTTCACTTCACCCGATTTACGACATTTAGTGTCGTGAATCGGGTGGAGTGATCACGCCACACAAACTACGTGGGATTACATTCTATGGTCCGTCAGCTAGGCATCCGTTAGCACTCGATGACTTGACACACTCGGTTATCTCTTCTAATTCAATAGATTTGGGTTAATAACAACGCTGAACATCGTCGCAGTCTTTACTAGACTCGATCTACAATTGCTCATAATAACCAAACAATGTCGATGCGTATTTTCATCAGCTGTCATAAACGTGAATGGACTATATAAGGACTTACTAGACTAGGGAAAAAATAAAAAAAAACAGGATTGAGATTCTGACTGCGCTTCTGTTTTGCTATTTTATTGTAAGTAAAACCCCACAAAATATTAATGTTTTGACCACTAAAATACTAGCTTTGAATTATATAAAAATATCAATAGGATTAGGCTAAAAAAATATTATTAAAATCTCGATTATGATTGTAAATGTATGCTTGGTCAATCCCTAGTATCTGGTAAGATGACACTGCCAGTTCACTCCACGCTCACTTCACCTAAGTTTTCACGGTGAGATGGTTACAGAATCGCACTGCAGTCTCGAATGCTCCGCAGTGACGAGTGGACGCCGGACGGTGTGACGGTTTCGTAAGCAGTAAGCGTGCAATTTGTGACAAATATTCATTGAAATAAGTACAAGTACTTACTTAATAATATGGCAAAGAGACTATATTGTGCTGTTTTTGGTTGTTTGAATTCGTCAATAAGTTTTTTTAATTAAATCTATTAATCAAAAAGACCATGTATTTTTATTGAACTCTTTCTATTCCATTCACAACGTGTTTCTATTTTATAAATGAAAAGTCTTTTTTACAAAAAAAAAAAAAAACTACGGACTTCTAAAAAAAAAACAACACAAAGTAAGTAACTTTAATTTTGGAAGTCGGTGTCGTTGGATCTGCATTTTCGTTTTTTGACACCGACTTCCGAAATTAAAGACTTTATTTTTCACTTTGTAGTATTTTTTTTGGAAGTCGGTTGTTTTTTTTTGTAAAAAAGTTTTATTTTTCACTTTTTAGTTGTACCTACCCCGCCCAAATTCATATAACACTAATTGCTATGTTAATATCAGTGACAGGAAGCTATTGAACACATCTGCCTACCCCTTTAAAGGGTATAGGCGTGATGTTATGTTGTGTGATTGGGTAAACTGGCATGTATTGAAGAGTTCCGTTGTTTGTCTCCGAAACTCATCATCAGATCTTTACGAAATTTAAATGGGACCATTTCGGAATAAACCTCTTTTGAACAAAAAAAGAATTTTGCAAATCCATCTACATATTTTTATGACGGAGTTATGTCCGAACATACATAAAAACAAATGGAAACATCCGAATTGACAACCTCCTCATTCTTAGAAGTCGGTTAAAAAAAATATTTACCTATACCTATAGGTAAATATTTTTTTTAACTTCTTGAGTTTCTAGTTTTGTGACTGTAGGTACAGTCACAAAACTAGAAAGAAACTCAAGTAGGTTGATGAAATTAAAATACTGTAGGCGGGAGGGGTTATCGCGTGTTTACGTACCGCGCGACTGTAGTACATTATAAAAAAAAATTATATAATACAGCGGCGCCGCCGCCGCCGCGGTGCCGCTGTATTGGTTGCCCTTGGATTTGCATGAACCCTTGCACACGGCGGCGCCGCGGCGGCGGCAGCATGATTCGGCGGCGAGTATTGCTACGGTTTTATCAAAACTCGTCGCCTCCGCCGCGGCGCCGTGTGTTCATCATCATACAAATCCAAGGGTGACTGATGCAGCGGCGCCGCGGCAGTGGCGGTGCCGCTGCAGCTGCGGCATAATGTGTAAACAGCCTCAAAGATAGGTACCTAACATTCATACATAATATTATGAATCTATTTATTATAAACGAAATCAATACCTAATAATAAAAACCAAAATCTTGCTTGTGATAATTTTCATCGCAATTTTTAGATGAATTTGTTATTTCGTTATGCCCAATATCAATAAGTTAGGTGCTTTTAGTTTTTTTTTTAATTGTAGTTTCGCATTAGAAATAACTTCCGTGTTGATATTTACGACTGTGTTTCTCCTGTGAAAGATAATTACATTGTAGACGTTTTAATTATTATTTATAAAAAAATAATAAATACATAATATATATAAATTCAAAATACATTTAAAAAGAAAACTTCGGTTAGAGAATCCCTGGGAATCGAACCCGGGGACTCTTGAATACAAATCTACACATCGGCCTCATACGCTAACGTAACAGTTACGAATGTAGTCGAAAAAGTTGAGCTTATGCGTATATGCGTCATGACTATCTTAGACGTTTCTAAATTCATAGTTTTATTGTTAAAAAATAAATATTCAATAATAATAAAATGCTCTTATTTTTTAATTTCGTATATATATATATAATATGTTCAGCGTTTTATATGAACGTTTTGTAGTCCGAACGGAATTTTTCACTTCATATTTACAATAAATGATAATTGATAACAAGGTTACGCTATTTTAACTTCAAAGTATTTTATATTTACACGAAATAAAAATATTTACGCAAAGAAGATTATGCAAATAATAATAAACAATGAATTTACAAATAAAACTTTACAAAAACATAACAATCTTGGCGGAAATATTGCGGCGAAAAGAGCGACACGTCCGTATAGCATCAGGCCTCGGCCGGTAGTGTCGCTACACAGCGTTTACGCACACATGCGCACGTATTTTGTTCGAAAATAAGAATATGCGATTTACAAAGAATCTATTGTTTGGACAAAAAAATTAAAACACTAGTATTTTAGTATGTTGCTTGTAGAATAATCTGACAAAAAATCAGAATGATTGTATGTATTTTAGTATGGATTTTATTGTAAAAAGAAAATTTTTAGAGGCATCTTCATGATTTTTTTCTATCGTATCAAATTAGTAGTATTATGTTTTCACCACACTATCTATCTAGCATATATCCTGAAGAATATCATATATTTTTCTGATTTTTTTTACTGTAGTCTATCATATACTTTTATTGTTTCGAAAACTTGCGTTTAGGTCTTGTAAGCCCCTTAAGTGGTCGGCTCATAACGTTGTGAGTCAATGATACTTGAAAATAAGAAAATTATTATACAAATAATAAAATAAATACTTCAGCGATAAGCTACCAGTATTCAAAAAGAAAATTACGCTACCAAGTTACTTTAATTTAAATTTTTATAGTAATATTTTTTAATTATTGTTTTTAATCTTAACTTTTGTTCATGTTTATTACCCATCTTACTTACTTTAGTCTGTTTTAGTTTATATTAGTTTAACTTAATATACTTTTTAAGGCAGCAAGATAATTATATAATCAATGCAATGTACGCCGTAGTTATCATGTACATTAATCCTCTAATTATTAAGATTATTCTAGCATAAGTTTAATGTACGTGATGTGGCTGTGCTTTTTTAACTAAATAAATCTATACTAATATTATAAAGCTGAAGAGTTTGTTTGTTTGGTTGAACGCACTAATCTCTGGAACTACCAGTCGGATTTGAAAAATTCATTTTGCATTTGATAGCCCAATGGGCATTGTTCATATTTTTTAAAATGTTGTAATTGAAAAACCATTTCGAGGAATAGCGTTACTGATCATTACGGACTAATTAATTTTGAAAAATATTCATATGTTATTGATATTTTTGATAAAATACGATTGACCTTCTTTGCCCTTCAAATTACGTACGACTTTGGCCGTACAGATTTGTATCATTGCCTCAGAAAATAAAAAGTAAGAGGCAAGTATTTAGACATTTGACAGATTGTAGACATACAATCTGTCAAATGTCAAATTATTGTAAATATGTCAAAAATATAAACATTCTTGTTTATATCTCATTATTACATTACATACATTACTTCAACACTCGACAATATTTAATATACTGGAAGAGTTATGGAATACAGGAAGTGCTTTGTTCCAACTTGCAGCAATAATAGTAATAATGTCGCCGCGTGCGTTAATATTCTATTTCTAAGTCGCCGCGTCGATTGTTCTAGTGACGATAGAGAGTAGTATATTCCTTGGAGGACACTTACACATAAAAAAACCTTTTGTAAATAAATACGCTAAGCTAGGATTCGATTATTTAAGACGTCTATTCGGCGGCCTATTGACACTTTGACAGATGTGACATTGTTGACGTTGTGTTGACAGATTAAAAATTTTAATTATGTACTAGTAAGGCAACGGCACTTAATCGTTATGCCACTGGATGAAGCCACCTATACCTTAAAAACTTAAAATAATTAAATAATTTTTATTAAAATAACTATTGAGCCAATCATCAAAATATTCAAATTAGTTTCTCAAAATGCTCTAAAAATACAAAAAATAAAATAAAATATAATGGTTAGAAATTTTGGACAATCCCCATTCTTGAGGAAGGCTATTTAACATCACGCTATGACCTTTAGGAGCCGAGCAAAAAGATAAAAAAGTCAGAAAGAACGCTAAGCAAAAACGAAGTAATAGCGCGGGCAGGCGATGCGATGCGACGGGGTGGGTCGGAGTAACAAGAAATTTCACGCGGACGAAGTCGCGGGCAGAAGCTATAAAAAATGTTTTATTATTTTTATTTATTATAATAACCTCATGTGTAATAGTAAAGATGTTGATGATAGACTTCCGATATATGGGAGAACTAGACATGCTGTGCCGACCTTAAATAAATTGGAATAAGGGCAAAAGGATTTTGATGAACTATGTAAAGACGCCAGCATATCAAGCTACCAGATACTGTCAAATTTTCCCAATCAACTTTGAACCTCATACTGTCTACCGCGCCGAAGCCTAGTTTTTTTTCTTTTTTAAAAAACGTTGCCCCACTCTAGGAATTATTTCTGTATCGTGGGTGCGTTTACAAACATTTAAATTCAAATACACAAACAGCCAGACCCGGAACAACTACCTGTAGGCATTACAAATATTTGTTCCGTGCGGGAATCAAACCCGCGACACGCAGCGCAGCAGTCGACCGCTGAGCCACTGCGCCAACAGTGTCTTTAAAACGTCGAAACGAAACGTCGTGTCGTCCGTGTAGTCTCCGTTGAGATTGGCCTCCATGACCAAAATACGGTCTGGAGGACTGTAATGCCTGTCGAATGGAAAAAGATACTTTGTTATAATTGTTCAAGAAAAAAAGTTGTATGAGAATACTTGAAAGTTAAAACGTCCTAGAAACTTCTGTCTCAATTAATTTCATTCGCAACTCAACAGGGAATAAAAGTTCGATTCATATTGTCTAGTTGCTACAAAGTCTTTTAGCTTTATCTCGAGCCTACTGTTCATGGTTGACTTTCTCAAAGGCGTCGTTTATTCATTAACAAGTATACGAATAAAATATTAACTTTTGGAACGACCTCATTTAGATAAATCCATACGAAAGTACGTCTGTCTGTCTGCCTGTTACCTCTTCACGCTTAAACCGCTGAACCGATTTAGATGGGTACCTATAGAGATAGCTTGAGTACCGGGAAAGGACATAGGCTACTTTTTATCCCGATATTCCTACGGCATCGACATTTACGCGGGTAAAACCACAGGGCGCAGCTAATCACACTAATATTATAAAGGCGAAAGTTGTTTAGTGTGTGTCTGTTTATATGTTTATTACTTCTTCACGCTCAAACGGCTAGACCAATTATGATAAAATTTTGTATGGAGATAGCTGACACCCTGGATTAACATATAGGTTACTTTTTATCCCGATATTCCCACGGAATCGAAACTTAAGGCTCGTGCACACAGGCGCGACGCGACACAAAGGCACCGCAAGTCGCGCAACGAGCGGTGCCTTTGTGTCGCGTTTCGCGTCGCGCCTGTGTGTACGAGCCTTTATGCGGGTGAAACTGCACTGATAGTAATATATAAATAATAATATTATGTATTACATTACCTAGGAACCATAATCATGTTCAAAATATATTCGATATAGGGGACAATGCTTGAATTGTAGGCAAAAGGAAAATCCAAGAAATCGAAAATGAAAATTTTACGTGTGACAAACCTACTGTTTTTAACAAAATCTGACGTTGCAAACACGATAGGTCGGAGAATTTCGAATATTTGACCTGCAACCTCTTTTCCTTTCACAAAGCTTACAACTTTATTGAAAAGTTCTCTAATAAAGCCAGATCATTATGCAATACGTCGTCGACGTACTGCAACGTTCCTTAAGGGGCTTACATGACCTAAAGCGCGGTCACTGTCGGACTGCACAGAAAAGATAGAGAAGCGCGATGACACAACGCTGGTAATTTATTGCAAAATATGAAGCAATTATTTAATAACAAAAAATCTATTGTTTGGACTAAAAAATTAAAACACTTGTGCATACTTTAGTATGATGCTTGCAGAATAATCACTCATCTTTTCGCTGATAAAAATGCTTGGCTCAATGCTGGTCCTGCTCCACAACCACAACTAATAGATTAACACATGAAAATACTGTTGGAGCTGCTGAAGATTATAAGACTATCTTTGCATTGTATAAAATCAATTTCCTTTGTTGCATAATTATTACTATATATATTAATTATACATTAATTGCATAGCACAGATGTGAGTTCTATGTAAGTACCCTATAGCTACCATTTACCGGGTAATAATATGTCTTTCATTGACTCGAATGTGCCCTGGCAGCTGACAGTATGTCATGGTCACTCAAATGTCTCGCTGACGGTGGCGTGTGTGTTGGATCATTTAGCTCCCTTCAAAATGGTTGAGCTGAATGGTGCTGATTTATGCGTCATGTTCGTGAACGAGCGCCGTCAGTTGGGGCGGGTCATCACTTAGCTGCCTCGGCTTATTTTTAATTAATTTATTTTTGGATTGTAGTTTGTTAAGTACTATTTGTTTTACTATGGACGCTTTTAACACGTACGTCTCTCTTAATTTTTACATCGTTCTCACATTATATAATTTTAAAATCAAAAGTAATGATGTAACTAATATTTTTGTAAAATATCATTTAAAAAGAGTGTCCATGGAGTTTCTTGCCCGTTCTTCTCCATAGGCTACCTACGCTTTGGAATGGGCAACTAGCTTCATATTTTCTGACTGACCGACTTCTTGACAATTCAGAAGTGCCTGTAAATGGTTTAATTGAAATAAATGCTTTGAGTTTTGAGTTTGAGTTTGAATGAATACAGCACAAACCTAAGATTATATTTTATGCCAATGTTTCACCAAAGCAAATTCATGTAAGACGACGATGGCGTCAACTCAAACTTGCCTCATTAATAGTCATTGAAATCCTACCAGCACAAGGCATTGTAAGGATCCACAAATAATTCAAGCAGCGCATTGTGGCTACACAGCAGCGGCCATTGAGAATCGGATGTGGTATACCGCACGAAATTTCTCGTTCATCTTATTTAAGGGGCTTACAGGACCGAAACACAAAAAAACGCAAGTTTTAGAAACAATAAAAGTATGATCGACTACAGTAAACAAAATCAAAAAAATATATGATATTCTTCAGGATATATGATTGGTAGATAGTGTGTTGTCAAAGTCTGACTTTGATAGGAAGAACAGTTGATTTTGTATAACCACGCATATCTACGAACTCCTACTAGTAACAAGTCCACAGAAGGATATTTTTTCATACTGTGTGCATAATAAAAACAACTTTTACAAAAAATATATTTAATATTCTACATCACGCACATAGTCCACAATCCATACCTCTGCCAAAAAAAATACCAAGTCAATTCAACATGGAAAAAATATGTCATAACACTTTTTTTGCGACTTTTGATTATGACCCATATAAGTTGATGTTAATACATTTTCAGTAATGACATTTTATTTTATACTCTCTATTATGGGTATTCCGGTAGGGTGGTACTTGATTTCGGAAGTTGATGTTTCGATTTTTATTATATCGAACACGGAGTGTCGATAATTAAGTTGTACGATGTTTTATTCCAGCAATGCTTTATTGGTGCGATATAACGTACCCCTGGATACTGTTACTTAATTTTCTTTAAGTTAAGTAAGGTCTAGATTGTTGGTATTTGAGTGGCAAGCTCGAGTTATTATGTACATACCAAAACATCGTTGTATCCAGTTTTGAATTAAAATATAAAAATTGTTTCATCTGTGACTCATGAATATATGATTACAGAAATAAAAATTACACACACTTTACATTATTATTCAAACCGTGCTACATTAAAATTTTAATTAAAATAAAGAATTTAACATTTTACAAATTCATATTTTTTACCACCACTCATTTGCGGTGAATGTTACAAACATAAAATTATATTACTTTATAATACCTAGTAGGTACTTGCATGTTTAAACAATGTAATTAAAATCTCCTTTATTATTTATTATTTTACGGTTTGCGGCTTGCAATAGGTCAACTGTATCCTCCCGCTTCCGGCTTTTGGGTGGATGTAAGGGTGCTCTTACACGGTCGATTAAAATTGCCATATTGTGACGTCACAGGACAGTATACCGGAATATTTATCGAGCCTCTGACCGTTTCACAGTGCAATTTCACTGACCCTAACATAAGCGTAAAGCTACAGTTTCCTAGAAAAGCGGTGACCACTGTCATGAAAATAATGACAGCAGTAAAGACTTATATCGTTTGATACGTACTGTGTCAAAAGACAGTCGCGTTTCTGGATCATATTGAAACCTCTGACAAACAATGACGCAGTGACTTGACTTAATTGTCATGGAAACGCTATATCACTCTTCGTAGTATGGATACTATTTCGCGTGACTAAGATGAGGGTAAATCTAGCGGTTTAAATCTTTGGGCAGCAGGGTTTTGTTTTAACTGTGTCAAAAACGCTCTCTAGGAAACCACACTAACTTACTTTAATAAACAACGTTTCAGTGATGTCATTCACCGGCAAATTGCGGACGCTATGTGGATGGACTCAAATAAAATGGCCGCTCTGTTGTATGTAAAAAATATTCTTATCTTCAAACTAAGATAAAAATATTATTATTTTCAATGCAGTATTGAAGGGTTTAAAACATAATTATTATTTAATCGTTGTAAATAATAACAGAAATGGTTTTGACGGTACTATCCATACTAATATTATAAATTCGAAAGTAACTCTGTCTGTCTGTCTGTATGTTACCTTTTCACGCCTAAACCACTAAACGGATTTCGATAAAATTTGGCAGAGAGATAGATTACATCCCGGGGAAGGACATAGAATAGTTTTTATCCTGATATTTCCACGGGATCGAAACTTACACGAGTGAAAACGCGGGGCGTTGCTAGTAACACTATAATATCAACCCCCTGCTAGTTTCACTCCAGTGAAAATAACTTGCACAATGTTTGCATGGCCTATGTCCAGCAGTGGACTGCGATAAGCTGAGATGATTGATTGATTATTTGAATGTTTACATAATTATGACGTGTTACAATATCTTGCTGTGATAATAATAGTTATTAACCTTTTGACTGCCACCACAGTCATGTATAGATGACAAACCAAAAAGTACCCAGCACGCCACGGCTGCCGTGGCATAACTAAAATGCCGTTAGCCGACATCTGGTCGATTTTTAACTTTTAATGGTATTATAAAGAGAAAAAAAAATCTATGGATCTTTTTCCGAATTTTCAATAGCTTGAATAGCAAGGTATTTAAAATTCGGAAACAGATCCATAGATTTTTTTTCTCTTTATAATAGCATTAAAAGTAAAAAGTCGACCAGATGTCGGATAACGGCATTTTAGTTATGCCACGGCAGACGGTTCGACTACATGACAGACTTTGACGCCGAGGGCACGTTTTTGCTTTTTTGAAGTGTGGCGGTCCAAAGGTTTATCATGCTTCTGTCTATGATCGATACGTTAGTTTTTATTCTTAATAGCGTGGTGGTTAATGGCCTATTCCAATAATTTACGGACAGTTATTGGTTAATATTAAGACTTTTTTTTATCTCAACCAATAAAGAAGCAATGACCTCATAGCTTTGCTTAGCAGTTACTTCCATATGGGAGGGCCATATGGAAGTAACTTTTACAAGTAAAATTAGCTTAAGAATCTTTTAAAACGACAAGTTAGGCAATAAAAAATGTTACCATTGGTAAGCAAAACGATTATGTTGTTGTTTATAGGAACCGAGCGTTAGTGGGTCTTCAGAGGGATGAGAAACAGGGTGTAAATGCACTCATCCTCCATAGAAATGGGAGAATCCTTCAACCAGACGGGTGCCGTGGCTACTGGGACACTGCCCCACGGTTGAAGTTAGGACGTGGTATATATGCTAGTTGCGCGGCAAACTCTGCTTGCGCGATGTAGGATTTTTGCATGACGTCAGTACGATGCGTAGTTCATATGTGGCGGTGTAGATGCCGCTACAGGTCCGTACATTAATTTGGACCCGTCCCATTAGTAGAACAGTTTTATGTTTTTAGATAATATATTTACAACAATATCTGTTCATATAATTTTAATCAGCTGCCATCATCATCAGGCTTGGCACTCGTAGTCAGAATTATGTCATTAGAAGAAAGGTCAATGCTGCCAATCATTTTCCTGATAATACATTCTCCCAGTTGACATCTCTGGGCATTATCAGACTACAAATTGTCCACTTCATCAAATGACGCTTAATTTGTAGTAAAGGCCTTTGCACGGTTAGGTAAAACTGTAGATGCTATATTTTTCTATGCCATTATGTAAAATAAATATAAAAACTTTTATTAAGTTTTCTGCTAGTACTGTGCACTTCTGTAAGTGAGTTACAATACCCAAAACTGTATATGATTTTTGTTTGCGTATATTCTAGTGAGTACCTAAGTCGTTGAAGTGAACCATAAATAAAAAAATAAAAAACAAACTATACCAAGAGGTAAACCTAAACATATCTTTAAGAGAAAATGGAGAAATTAACTAGGAAGACAGTTCCGATTCTGGAGTGCACTGATTTAATATGAAATATCTGCAAAAAAAATTAAAAGAAAGAGGCTGAAACTTTACAAAATATGACACTCGAAACAGACCTCACGCTGCCTGAAAGTTAAAGCTTAACCTGAAAATAAAAAGAGCTCGTGCATGCGGCTGGATGAGAGTTGCCGAAAATCGAGTTGAATGGCGTGCAATAGGAGAGACCTATGTCGAGCACTGGACTGAAAGAAAGAAAAAGTATTTATTGCGACTCGTACAGGAAGATCACAAACTAAACTAAATACAGCAAAATAAAAAACCAAGTTTAGTTATATAAAAAAAAGTAACAAAAGGAAAATGAAACAGAAAGTCCTATACGAGGCCAAAAGGCTCCTATCTCAGCATGATGCTACGACATTTAAAAATAAATGTTGCAGCGCTGGTATTCTGATAGGGCCCGTTGCGATGTCACGGGCAGTTACAGGAATAAATAAATAATAAGTAAATAATAGCAAATAATAAAATAAAAAATAAATATTTTTCGATCTGCGCCAGACGTAACGTCATTACTTGTCTATGCCTTGAGTGTCACTGTCACTGGTGATGATGATGAGCGTGAGCGAGGCAATCAAACTAACTGCCTCATTAAAACAAATTTCTCTGTAGCAGCCCGGAGTCTAGATTTTTTTAAATTAGATACTTACTAAGTAGGCAGTGCGAAATAAAATGGATGACTAGTAAATATGGGGTTTGAACATAGCATTGAACTCTCTTGTGTTGAGCTAGATAAGCATGTTATAGTGTGCGTTTACAGACCCCCAAATTATCAAAACTATTCTATATTTGAGTCAGTAATGGAAGATGTTTTGGCAAAACTAGCAACAAGTAATAGGTCAATAATTATCTGTGGTGACTTTAATATTAATATTTTAGAAAATAATTTAAATACCAGTAGATTATTAAATTTGTTTAAATCGTTCAATTTGTCAAATGTGTTTGCAGAACTAACCCGAACAACTACGAATACTGCTACATGTATTGATAATGTTTTTTGTTGCTGCGACTATTTAGATAAAGCCGTTGTTAATTATCTCCCTTCTGATCACAGTGGTCAAACTGTAACTTTTGAGTCCAACATGCCAATACAAAAAGTGCAGATTCAATCCAGACCAATAACATCATTAATTTAAATAAATTTAATAGCAATTTAATTTGTAAATTAAGTAATCAGAACCTTACAGTGAACAATGTTAATATTTTGTATAATGAATTCTTTTCATTAGTCCAAACCGAGTTCAATAATTCTTTTAAGAAGAATACTAAAAGTATCAGCCCTAAGTTTTTATTTTGTGACTGGGCAACTAAAGGACTCAGAAAAAGTAGGGAAAGACTTTTCGAGCTGTATGGCCTTAAGCCTTATATTAACACGGAAACTTTTAATAAGTATGTTGCTACTTACTCTAGAACTTTTAAGAACGCTTGTAAGGCTGCTAAAGCCTTATACATTAGCAACAAGGTAAAATCAGCAGACAATAAAATAAAGACCGTTTGGAAAATTATAAATAATGAAACGAACAGGAATAAGAAGCATAATTCTGAGTACACACTGCAGACGTCAAGCGGTCTCATTTGCGATAGCAAAGAAGTGGCTCAAGAATTTGTAAATTTCTTTACTAATATCCCACTCAAAACAACTGAAACCTTAAATTCCTCGCCCACGCTCGCTTTTGATTTAGTAAGGGCGAACGTTTCAGCCTGCCCGATTGAATTTAACTTTAGGCATATTAACCCCATAACAGTAATTAAGGCTTTTAAGCAAATTAAGATCAAATTGACCGAAGATCTTTGGGGAATGTCCATTAAGGTCTGTACCTCCATAATTGAGACTATTGCGCCCTACTTAGCCTTAGTATTTAATTCGTGTGTGGATCAAGGAGTCTTCCCCGATTTAATGAAATACAGTAAGGTAATACCACTTTACAAATCCGGGGACAGTAAGGACACCAATAATTATAGACCCGTATCCGTTTTGCCGGTTTTCAGCAAAGTGTTTGAAAAGATAATGCTTAATCAAATGCTTAATCATTTTAACATGAATAAAATCCTACACGATCAACAGTATGGTTTCACCAAAGGACGTTGTACGACCGACGCCGGTGTAACTTTATTGAAACACATTTTTAACGCGTGGGAAGAGGCCCAAGACGCCATAGGAATTTTTTGTGACCTCTCCAAGGCATTTGACTGCGTAGATCACGAAACCTTGCTTTTGAAACTTGAGCATTATGGACTTGGAAAACTTGCGCTCAGTTTAGTTAGTTCTTATTTAAATGATAGACAACAACAAGTTCAAATAAATGGTGTCAATTCACTTGGTTTAGTAGTAAAAATTGGTGTGCCACAAGGCTCGATATTGGGTCCTTTCCTCTTTTTAGTGTATATTAATGATCTACTCCATTTATTAAAAAATCAACCACAAATGGTGTTATTTGCTGATGACACTTCCTTAATTTTTAAGGTAAATAGACATGCTACAAATTTTGACGACGTAAATAACGCCCTACTGCAGGTCCAAAATTGGTTCACTGCTAATAATTTAGTATTAAATGGAAAAAAAACTAAGTGCATAAGATTTTCTTTACCAAATGTCAAGGGTAGTGATTGTGAGATAATATTGAATCAAGAGAAACTAGAATTCGTCGATAAAACTGTTTTCCTAGGGATCACGCTCGACTCAAGGCTACAGTGGGGTCCTCATTTAACATCTCTTGCAGGACGGCTAAGTTCAGCAGCTTATGCTGTCAGAAAAATCCGTCAATTTACTGATGTAGATACCGCGAGACTAGTCTATTTTAGTTACTTTCATAGCATCATGTCTTACGGTATTTTACTTTGGGGACGGGCTGCAGACATCGATTCTATTTTTATTCTGCAGAAAAGAGCTATCAGAGCCATATATAATCTCCGCAGGCGCGATTCTCTAAGGGAACGGTTTAAGGAAATTAACATCATGACGGTGCCTTGTCAATATATCTATGAAAACATCATGTATGTAAGGAAAAATTTACATCTTTATAGTAAAAGAGGTGAAAGACATAATTATAGTACTAGAAATAGGGATCTATTAGTTCAACCAGGTTTCAGACTGGCTAAAGTAGATTCATCTTTTATGGGGTACTGTTTAAAATGTTATAATAAAATACCTCCCCACATTCTTCAACTGAATGAGACAAAATTCAAGTCTTGTATAAAACGCACACTATGCAGTCAGGCATATTATAAGTTAGGGGATTATATCGCTGACAAAAATGCCTGGCTCAATGCTGGTCCTGCTCCACAACCACAACTAATTGATTAACACATGAAAATACTGTTGGAGCTGCTGAAGATTGTAAGACTATCTTTGCAATGTATAAAATCAATTTCCTTTGTATTGTATAACTGCATAGCACAGATGTGAGTTCTATGTACCCTATAGCTACCATTTACCGGGTAATAATATGTCTTTCATTGACTCGAATGTGCCCTGGCAGCTGATAGTATGTCATGCTCACTCAAATGTCTCGCTGACGGTGGCGTGTGTGTTAGATCATTTAGCTCCCTTCAAAATGGTTGAGCTAAATGGTGCTGATTTATGCGTCATGTTCGTGAACGGGCGCCGTCAGTTGGGGCTGGTCATCACTTAGCTGCCTCGGCTTATTTTTAATTAATTTATTTTTGGAGAGAGTGCAACAAAATAGTACTTAACAAACTACAATAGTTTGTTAAGTACTATTTTGTTGCACTCTGGACGCTTTTAACACTTACGTATTTCTTAATTTTTTTACATCGTTCTCACATTATATAATTTTAAAATCAAAAGTAATGATGTAACTAATATTTTTGTAAAATATAATTTAAAAAGAGTGTCCATGGAGTTTCTTGCCCGTTCTTCTCCATAGGTACCTACGCTTTGGAATGGGCAACTAGCTTCATATTTTCTGACTGACCGACTTCTTGACAATTCAAAAGTGCCTGTAAATGGTTTAATTGAAATAAATGCTTTGAGTTTGAGTTTGAGTTTGAGTTTACTAAAAAGGTTTAGTGTCAAAAATACATACCGGGTAAAACGGGGTGAATGGGGATGCAGGGGTGAATCGGAACGAAACTTTAAAATGGATTTTAACGTTGTTGTATTATAGTTTGTTGCCAAGACAGACACATAATCGTTAATTATAATACAGTAAACACATTAGAGTCCTTTTTGGCAAAAATCTATATTATTTCAATGTTAAAGTTCATTTTAAAGTTTCATCTCGATTCACCCCTGCATCCCTATTCACCCCGTTTTACGGTATTCATTTAGCTGATGGACAGTCGTCGTAATACAGTCACATTATTTTCCCTAACGTTCTTAGTAGGTACCTACTTAGCTTTGTTTTCAGTAATATTCCTGGCACCATTTTGAACATCTGCCACGTAGAGTTATTATCATTTTTACTTGTATTGCCTTGTAAAAGTATAAATGCCGTAAATGTACCGTGTAATTTAAGCGATAACTGAAGTTTTTACGGATCTATGAAACAGCCTGTTTTTTTTTAATAGGCTAATGGATTTTTTCTGTAGGTACACAAAGTATGTATTAATGCCCTTGTTTCATTACAGAGTTAATGAGGTTTTTATATAAGTTTTTGTAACCTCTAAAAGCTAAACCTAGGTACTTTATAAAATATATATTTTGTACAAAATTATACATTGCAATACAAGGCTGAAAATCCTTCATGTAGCCTTAGTTTGATAGTATAAATATTAACCTTATCCGAGGTATGGTTTATGAACTCAACAAATATTATATTGTTGAAATGTAACATATTATATTATTGAATCATTTCTATTTTATTTATTCGGTAGTACTTGTAGGTCATCATCATCTGCCGAGCCTTTTGCCAACTATGTCTAACCGTATGTATTTGGATACGTACGTGGTATCTAGATATCTACTAGTATTTTACATAGAGCGACTATCTATCTGACCTCCACAACCCAGTTACTGGGTATTACGATACCCCTTGGTAAGACTGGTTTACAGACTTTCGGGCTTCTGACGACCCGTAACGACTGTCAAAGATCCACGAATGACAGCCGGGACTAACGGCTTAACATGCTTTCCGAGGCACGAAGAGGTCTTAGTATGTAAAGATGATTTACCCAACCACGGACTGACCGCGGCTAGCGTAGCTTAACCTTATCGATCGACTCACGTTTTTTAACAATAAAATCAGTCACAAAAAATACCTATGACAAAAAAAAAGCTAAGCCCATAATCGGATTTAGCTCAGTCAGCTTAATTTGTAAAAACATACGAAATACAGATACAGTTATGAAAAATATTCATAACACCACTTCATCCTATCATAACGTTTGCACGCGATGGATTAAGAGCGCGAAACATATACATGGGGAATTTTATATTGTCTCTAAAATGTAAAAAACGAGTCCTGAGCCTCGTAAGCTGAGTAAGCTTCGCATAGATATGATTGAACGTCAAACCCATTGACGGCTCAGCGTGGCTCAGCTGCGTAAGAATTGCTTTGGATTAACTTAGGATACGTTCTTTTATTTTAAATAAATCCTATCGCGAACTTCTTTTATTGGGAAAAGTGAAATGAATAGGGCCAATCTGAGTCTAAGTGCGCATACACACGGATGACACGCATCGACGAAGAGGCAACTGCAGCTGTCGACAACATGCTGTGCGTGTATTTGAGCACCGTAAGTACTGATACACGAGCGACGCGTTGTCGATGGCATTCGCCGACGCGTTGACGAGCAGTTGAAACCACAACTGCTGCAATTGCCTCTATCCTCGACGCGTATAGCTCATGTCTATGAGCACTGATGAGCGGTAACCTATTCATACTCATTAAAACAGACTTTAGGTATTACTTCACCGCATAATATACGGCCATGTTTAATAAAACTCGCTGCCCTAAGGAAAAGAGGTTCCTTGTATTATTATTTCGTGTTAATTGACTGAACCGTTTTCACTACATAGGTATACTAGTTACAATAAGGTAACAATAATATTGAAACTTGACAGCAATGATGCTCGGTGGAGCATAAAGGAATGGTTTAAACCCCTTTGAACAAAGGAACTCCACTAATACTATCAAGTCATGGAAACAAACATTACAACGTAATTTCAAACAGTGAATATTCATCAAAGCAATTAAATATTAAAATTACACGTCAAATGAATAGACAATACTCTATCTATTCGAATTCCTCGTTACCGCAGACTTTAATTTCAAGTCGTGAATTTCTGAAGCTTTTGAAATACAGAGTGAAAGCTGCTGAAAGGGGTTTGTCTGGGAGCAATATCCGGTCACAAAAATATTCATACATTCCTGGGGGCCACTAAAACGTGGAAGGGCGCCTTTAAAACGTACTTCTACGTTCTTAACGTTCTTCTACTTGCATCTGCAATGAAAGCAAATTGGGAGGTAATTGGAATCTCTTATTTGCCGTAAAAGGATTTTCAGTAGCTGTTTTTGGCGAAAAAACTGGGGTGGGATTTTGTGAATGTGGGATGAGATTTTTATATAACTGTATCGAAATTTTATTTAGCAGAGAGCTAAATAGTTTCCATTGAAGAGCTTAACTGTCTTACTATAATAGCTGTGTCGTAGGAGACACATTTTTAGTCTGTAGTCGTGGTGGATTAAAGATTTTTTCTGAAATTCCAGGCTGCTGGATGCATTGACGCAGCCGTGAGGCACACTTTCCTGCAAATTTTTATCTTTATTTTTGTTTTTATCTGATGTACGACTATTATCTAACTATCTGGCGTATTGTATGTCTTTTAGTCTGTGCTAAATAAATGTATTTTCTTTCTTTAATTTAGCAATATTACAACACTGTAAATATAAAGAAAGAAAATACGTTTATTTGCGGTAAACACGATGCATAAAAAGAACGCAGACACAAAAAAAGAACAAGTTGGGGCAAAACATGCGTCACATCCACGCAAAACGACCATCGCTCAGCATAATGCTAAGACCCTATGCGAGACAGAGCCCGAGCGTTCGTTTATATGAGACCATATTTACTTACTAAAACAATCACCCTACACGTATTTACTTCATGGTTTCCCGTATCACTTCTTGAAGATCTTAAATTATTACCGGAAGAAAAGCCATAAACATTTGTACGCACTACGTCGTGAACCGTTCAGTAATAAATTCTATGTGAACGATTGGAAGCTGTTCCAGGTTACGCTTTACTTCGTTTTTCTCATAGTTAACTTTTACTGGCAGACATTAATACGTTATTTCTTCTAAATGTCTCATAAAATACTACCGTTTTTTTATATTTTTTAATGTTTTTTTTTTTATGCTGTGAGATCCGGAACGCATCCATAAGATTACTTTACTCACTCGCTCTTATCTTTCTCTCTCTCTATTTTTACTTTTCCATGTCATGTATAGCCCTGTATTAAATAAATACTAATTAATTAATTTTTTGATTTTTATAAAAATATATAAAAATGTATTTAATAAGAATTAATACAAATAAACGAAATAAAAAACGCGTTTTAAGAAAAAGTTGCATTTTTATGCTAAACAAAATGTACCCTAACTACTTCAGTATTTTTAAACACGGTTAAAATTCATATTCAATGTTGAATCAACAGCTTTTTACGTTATTATAATAATTACAAAGGATGCTTTTTTTTGAGCCACGGACTACGATCCGTGACCCAAAAACATGGCGTCTAGATACGTCTAGATGCATGTTGATCGATGTTCAAACAATATTGTTTTTAGGGTTGACGTTTTAGAGATGGGAGAAAGAATGATGACTGTCTATGTCTATTATATACAAGGAAGCCCATCTATAAATATGATGTATTCCATAAATGATAAATGATTTTATTTTTGTAAGTAGGCGCGACACTACACAAAGGCACTGCAAGTCGCGCAACGAGCGGTGCCTTTGTGTCGCGCGCGATTATATCGCGTGTCGCGCCTGTTTGTAGGAGCCTTTATACGTCAATTATACTTTTAAAACTAGATGAGGTCGGCGTCAAACAAAAAAAATTCAGAGGTCACAGTCTCTTTTAAATTATAGACATAATCTTGGTCTGAAATCGTCTTTCGAGGAAAGAACCACACAGATTGAGTGAAATTGTTCAGTCAGTGCACGCATTTTTCAGTAATCGTGCAGCTCAACTCAGAATTTAAGGAGCTCAAGCCACGATGAGGCTTCGTGCCAACTCTCACCGATCCCGACTTTACACGATTTAAAATGACCTAACAAAAAGTCCCAACTCAACACGAAAACGATAAAAATGTACAATCAGAATGAAACACATTTAGACGAATTAAATAGTACATTATGATATAAGTGCGGTAAGTTGAAAATTACAGCCGAGGCGGTATTGCTTGCCCGAGCCGTAGGCGAGGGCTAAAAGAAAGCAGAGGCTGTAATTTTCAAAGCGCACGTATGTCATACGACGTTTTATAACATATTTGCGAGGAAATAAATAAAACTCGGACTGAACTTGCATATTTGCTTGTTTTCCATATGATGAAATTTTGATACGCTTGTAAGTATCTATCGGTCGATTTTTCGGGCGAGGCTTAGAGTAGCCTTTTTCGCTGCCTCTGAGACTTCTGGCGGTGTGGAATTAATAAATTCATCATTACTTGACGACATTTTCAAATAAAAAAAGTACAGCGAAAAGAAAAAGCGCGCGGAATAATTTTTACTTCATAACAGATAAGCGATGCGCGCGCGTTCGCGCTTTTTTTTTTCAGGCATAGGCACAAAACAGCCAGTATTATTAATAAAGTAAATTAATATTTTTGTTTTTGTTACAGATATTAATGGTTGTAATTTATTGTCAAAATTAATTAAATTGAAGAATTAAATGTTTATTTATTATATTTTATCTCCCAAAGTTAATTTTATTCATAAAATGTTGACATCTTTTCTGAAATAAAAACTCTTTGCTAAGATTTAAAAAAAGTACCGTTCGTTTTGACGGAGCAATCTTGATAAACCGTGCGATTTACTTTACATTACCGCACAAGTGCGTAATGAGATACATTACGATATTGAAATTGGTGAAATAAGAGACCCTTTACGAGCAAATATGTTATAAAATACTTTAACACATGCGACGTGCGAAGAAAAATGGTAGGTATTTATACTCGTTACAATAAATATATTTTACTAGCTGCGCCCCGCGGTTTTACCCGCGTAAGTGTCGATTCCGTGGGAATATCGGGATAAAAAGTAGCCTATATGTTAATCCAGGGTGTCAGCTACATGCATACAAAATTTTATCAAAATTGGTCAAGCCGTTTGAGCGTGAAGAAGTAACAAACATAGGTATAAACACATACACACACACACACTCACAAACATTCGCCTTTATAATATTAGTGTTATTTTATTCGGAAATCTTGCCGATATACTATTTCTAACCCGATCCCAATAATATTATATCACTTCCAATTCAAATCAATTAATACAAATGATCATCGTAAGGATAATACAGTATACAGTTTTTTTTCTAGAAACTATGATTCTGTTTCCATCTTCACTGTGATCAAGCAGTAGGTAGTATTGAATTGAAATTCTTCAGGAATCACAGCTTCGAGAGGATTTTGAAACTGTGTTTTATTGATTTTTAAATATTTATTTCTATCTGTAGAGTTGACTTTTTATGCTTTTGTAGTCTGGTAATTCATGATGGCAAACTTTGTTTTGTAAATTACAAATGATTTGTGATTTTTGTGGAACATAGCTTGTAAAATAGCCACTTGCTATTTAAGAACGGTGATTAAAGTATTTTTAATTCGTCTAAATGTGTTTCATTCTGACTGTACGTTTTTACCGTTTCGTGTAGAGTTGGGGTCGGTGAGAGTTGGGATAAAGCCAACGATTCGACGAACAATACCAAAAACACTAACAAAAACTCATCAAAGCATGCATAATTCTAAACACAACCCACACCATTATCTTAATTAAACCACAGTCTTCATTTAGCACACTATTGTCGCACACAAAAGCAGACACCTGCTCGAAGTTCCTCATCCTTTTTGCAATGAAGCCAGACTAGACGAGAGACGAAGCGCTAACAACGTTACTTGCAAAGATGCGACGAATAATGACATCATAATAAAATTAATAGAACCCATTTCCGTCCCTTTTCTCTAATACGACTTCGTCCTAATGACTTTCCTAATACAACTACGACCTTCATTATAGCTTACCTACATGTTTTTTCGAAGTCGAAACGTGAGCAGAAATATGATTCCCCAAATGATCCAGACAAACCTCTGTTGTTGGTTGATTTCGGAAGTTCGGAGGTCAACTATTGGTTCATTTGGCCGTGTTTAATATGCGTGAACAATCTGATTGGTATTGTATGAATAAATTATTTCGCCGATGAATTTGTAAACTATCGAACTACAGGGTAAAAACCTACTTCTTTTTGATTGAAAAGAGTGTCCACGGAGATTCTTGTCGGTTCTTCTCTATAAGAAACTACCACGCTTTGGAATGGGTAACTAGTTTCATATTTCTAACTGACCGACTCCTTGACAGTTCAAAGGGGTTTACTTAGAATAACTTGGTGGATGCCAAGCTTCACAGCTTGGCTCATTGCCGCAAGGTTGCCTGCTCGTCGGTCTTCTACAGATTGTACTTCGGTGAATGTGCCCAAGAACTCCACGACCTCATTCCACCAGCCCCCTTCTACCTTTGGACATCCAGACGCACTGCAAGTTACCATCCCTGCCTAGTTGCTATTCCACCAATTCGCACTAAGCGTTTTCAAATGTCCTTTATAATGCGCACAGCAAAAGAGTGGAACTCTCTACCTGCGTTTGTGTTCCGAGTGCATACAACCCGAATCTCTTCAAAGTAAGAGTGAACAGGCTTCTTCTGGGTAAGCTCACTCAATCGTAGACTTTGTCGCTGTCATCTCTGACCTAGACTAGAGTCAAGAGCAAACCCATTTCAAATAAAAAAATAAATAATAATAATCCCCTTATTACAAAACAAGGTTTTTCTTTGGATCATGGGGGCAATTCCCTTAAGAACGTTCACAATCAGAAGGCCAATTCTTGTAATTTAAAACGCTCAAAATCTGTTCGCAATCTCATCTCAGGGACAAACAAATGTCAAAAACTTGTCAAAATGTAGGGAAATTAGAGGTATTTTTGAGAGATTTTGACCAGGGGGCTTACTCTCCAAACTAATTTTAATTCCAATGAGATGCCAATATGATTCCAATGTTAATTTTACAGTCACGTGATTCGGTACTCTTAAAACAATATTGTCAACAATTACCCCACGCCAAGCCCGAACCCAATTCCACTTAGTTCTTCAAAATGGACACCCAATCTAAAAATCATTTGGCGCTAGCATCGAACTCAAGATTACGAAACGTCACAATTCTACTGATCTCTGTCTCAATCCGTCATAAATACCTCTAATTTCCCTACATTTTTGACATTGATTGTCGCTCAGATGAGATTGTGAACATTTTTAATTACAGGAATTGGTATAAATGTGGTATGCCAGTTATTGAATTAAGAACATAACTGTTATAGACATGCAGTGCTTTATACAAAAATGACAGCTTAGTTTGGTGCTGAGTTGTCATTTAGTATTAAAAACTTTACCTAAATCTAAAAAGTTCGAAATACAAATATTGGCTCAAAGGTTTAGGCTTTTTTTTTAAAATGGGTTTGCTCTTGATTCTAGTCTAGGTCGGAGATGACAGAGACAAAGTCTACGATGGAGTGAGCTTACCCAGAAGAAGATTTTTTTTTTGTTCATTCTTACTTTGAAGAGATTCGGGTTAACTAAAATTAGTTGTCGTTTTGTAATAATCCAGAAAGCTAAGTAAAGACATGTTGTTCATTACCATACAAGCTCACTACTAGTTGTTACAAATCCCTGGTTACAACATACCACACATAATATCTTTTCACAGTCAATCTGAAATGAACAATCCTACAACGTGTTTAAAACCAACCATGTCAGTAAGTAACAACATATTTAAAAAAAATAAAAAAACACTATTTCAGATGATGGTGTCCATTTTGTTAGTAACAATGTTCTTATAGACTAGTGTTAGTAATACTTAAAACAACCCACAACAAAAATTTTATTAATCTGATTATAAACATTTTACCATAAAACCCTAGTAGGTCATCGCACCATAAGTTTCTTCAACCGCTTTACGTATCATTGAATATTAATTCCTTCGGTTTGATCAAATACTTTTATGACGTCATAAAAAACACAATGGTCCGTGAAAAGTTCTTATAAACTTTGATTAACAGTTTGTCGGATTCCTTTGGTGTATGTCCGGACTACATTTTTATAACCAAACCGGCCATGAGCCAATGTCATAAAACGTTGACCACGAAATTAATATTTAATGGTGTCATTTTTAGGGTTAAGTATATTGAACAGTACGTCTGTTCAATATACTTCCAAAAACCAGGGGTGTTTCATAATGTTGCCCTTTTAAGTCATTCAGCCCAGAATCTTAATCATCTGCCTAGCCTTTTCCCAACCGGATGCAGCTGGATACCAGTATTTTACATGCAGCGAATCCTCCTCCGACCTCTACAACCCAGTTAAGGCTCGTACACACAGGCGCGACGCGACACGCGACACAAAGGCACCGCTCGTTGCGCGACTTGCGGTGCCTTTGTGTCGCGAGCCTTTACCGAGTAATACGATACCCTTTCGTAAGACTGGTAGTCAGACTTTCGGGCTTCTGACGTCCCGTAACGACTATCAAAGATCCTCGAATAACAGCCGAGACCAACGGCTTAACATGCTTTCCGAGGCATGCAGGGGTGTCGGTATGTAAAGATGGTCACACATACACGGACCAATCGCGGCGAGCGTAGCTTAACCTGATCGATTGACACGTGTGGCTATTATTACTTAGCCATGAGTCAAATCATTGGTGAATCGAAATCGAAGGCAATGCTCACAACAACTCTCGACCCGGTCGCATAGAACAGCCGCTTTTAGAGGTAGCTTCCGTTACGCGGCTTCGAAAATATGGAATAACCTACCACCACCGATTAGACAAATTAACACCATATACACTTTTAGACGACGCTTACGGCAGTACCTCAAAGAAGCGCAAAGGAAGCTAGATATGGTCACACTAAATGTCTCAATTATATGATGTATGTACCTACCCACTTGAGTATGTGTTAGTGTTTCGGTCGGTGAATGTTGCACAGAAATGTAAATAACTTGTTATAATATTCTACAGTTTCATTGCTGGGAATTACTCTGGCTCATGCTCGCGCTCGGGTTGGTTGGCTGGCTGGTGTCCTCTGTATCCTCGGCACGGTGGTTGTGGTTGCGTCATCCGCGGCGCTGCTGCGTCCCATTCGTGGATGCGAGACCTGTAAAATGCAAGACAAACAATTAAAATAAATTTTATCCCTATGCATAAGTGGTATTATGCATCGCTGAACCATGTTCGCTTGTCAACGTACCAAATGTTGCCTGGCCTATTTGCACATGAATGAGACGTACAATGTCGGGATGGCGCCATTTTTTTACCCGTCCTTCACCAACAACTGGCACTGGGCGAACCTCTGTGCAGTTTGTGATTTGACATCCATGAGGCTGTGAAAGGGAGACGGAAAATTAAAAGTGGGTAGTTTTCATATCTCACATTGTGCCAGATTTCATTATTTGCAAATTAAGTACATCAAATATTTCTATTATCGACTAGCGCTTACCTTTCATCCTTTTATGTTTCGTTTGTTTGTGCATATTTTTTTTAAATTTCTTTTCCACTATCGCAAATATTGTTTTAGCTGACTTATTTAAAGACGTTATATCCCTCGTATTTGGTTAATCCAAATGCAAACAACAGCTAAGACAAGTTCAAAGCACACACAAAATGCAAACTGTCCGAAAATAGTCCGCCGCGCTCGGCTGCTTGCAACGTATTGTGCGATGACATTACAGTGCACGGATTAATAAATTATTATGACAATGTGTTGGAGCATGGAAGTCAGGCATCGTTTTAAATTAAAACAGGTTTCTGTTCTGACTCGTTTCGGAGAATTTCTTTATTTGCATAAGAAGGTCTATCATGCGGTCATGTCACTTATCTATTTATCGTTATTTATTTATTTATTGTTTAGTTTTGCAATGTTACTCAATATCACGCTTTTTATACATAGGTACCTACTCGTTACTGTTTTTATGTGACACTAATTTATTTTTATTTATTTACTTAATTATGCATACACATTACACACATCACGATGCAGTATAAAACTGATTTACATCCGTCACCTCACACATCAGGTCCAGTTGAAAACCAGCGTCAGGCACCAGTTGTCTGGCATTTTTGCTGAACTGGGCCTTTTTGGCGCAGCCGTGAGGCACACTTTCCTCCTAATTTCTTACATCGGACTTTGCACTTTTTATTTTTATCTTATTTTTTATTCTGATGTACGACTAATATCTGACTACCTGGTGTATTGTGTGTCTCTTAGTCTGTGCTAAATAAATGTATTTTCTTTCTTTCTTTCTTTAAATCACTAGTCAAATGTAAGGGTTTTCACAAAAACTCAAAGTATTTATTTCGGCAATCTTGTGTTAACTTGTCCTGATTCTTACACCCTCTTGAAAGATTGACATCACTCGACACAACCCTGCATAATAAAAAAGCCACAAGAGAAAATTCCCGTTCCATATTTAATGTTCTCCTTAATAGGA
This sequence comes from Luperina nickerlii, assembly GCA_963855955.1. Lineage (NCBI taxonomy): Eukaryota > Metazoa > Arthropoda > Insecta > Lepidoptera > Noctuidae > Luperina > Luperina nickerlii. The sequence continues at coordinate 4,597,029 of OY979667.1, read as the reverse complement.
ACATTTCATCGTCCCTTTATTACCCTACACGCATTAATAATAGGTACTTGTAATACGCCATTATTATTAAAATTAACTGTGGGAACAATTTCTTACATCTGGTGGTTCTTACCTAAGTGGCTTAACATGCTTTCCGAGGCATGCAGGGGTGTCGGTATGTAAAGATGGTCACACATACACGGACCAATCGCGGCGAGCGTAGCTTAACCTGATCGATTGACACGTGTGGCTATTATTACTTAGCCATGAGTCAAATCACTAGTCAAATGTAAGGGTTTTCACAAAAACTCAAAGTATTTATTTCGGCAATCTTGTGTTAACTTGTCCTGATTCTTACACCCTCTTGAAAGATTGACATCACTCGACACAACCCTGCATAATAAAAAAGCCACAAGAGAAAATTCCCGTTCCATATTTAATGTTCTCCTTAATAGGAACATTTCATCGTCCCTTTATTACCCTACACGCATTAATAATAGGTACTTGTAATACGCCATTATTATTAAAATTAACTGTGGGAACAATTTCTTACATCTGGTGGTTCTTACCTAAGTATATTAGCATGCGTACCTACTCAGTCGGATAGACGTTTCGCTAATGGAAAATTTATTGTGGATGTTATATTGCGAAATTCCTGACATTCTTGGCGAATTGTCTCGATTGGGGAGCTCCTCAAACTCGAGTGGCGAGCGTACTGATAAGACCTCGCCTTGAGCAAGTATTTAAAGGTCTTTAAGGATAGAAATTTGATTTTGAATAACACAGGTTTGGTTGGATTGTTTTGGTTTTGGATTCTTGTAAAATAATATTTGTTAATCCTGAAAAGTGTGATCACGTTAATCAACGTTTCTCTTTGGTTATTTTTTCGATTACCTACATTATTTAACTTGCCTATTAGTAGATACCTATGCCCACGAATGAAGTGCTGGATATGAACTGTAACATAATGTGATAAATATTGAGTAAGCACTAGAATCGGTCCTTTTTGCCTGTCTTCTTAGGGCGGTGGCGTGATATTGCGATTATTATTATAAGCCTGTGAGGTGGCAGGGCAGGCATTTTCCCTGCAGTGGGACATCACAATCAGTCTAGAATGTTCCCACTGCTGGGACACAAGCCTCCGTATCCGAGAGGGAGTGGGCTGTAATCTACCCGCGGGCCCAGTGCGAGTTAGTAGATACCTTATGTTTTCGAATTTTTGATTCTAGGACATGCCAGTTTCCTCACGATGTTTTCGTTCACCGTTTTGAAAGCAGTGGTGATCAAACTATTTACACAAAGTAAAGGCTCCAACAAACATGCGCGACACGCGATATAATCGCGCGCGACACAAAGTGTGCGACTTGCGGTGCCTTTGTGTCGCATGTCGTGTCGTGCCTGTTTCAAGGAGCCTTTAAGCGCCTGCCTGGGTTTGGGACATCATCATCATCATCAAACTAACCTTTTCAAAAAATATAAATAGGTTAACTGAAAAAGGCTGCTTTCCCGTGCAGACAACTTATTCGTTCATTCCTGTAGCACTGCACATTACTCTAAGATTAAACATTTTTTCTTGACTCAACGAGATAACTTCGAAATATTTCCTACGCTTTATATTTGATTTGAAAAGCGCCTTCAGGAGTTCTGAGCAAGCTCTGGCTTTTAGTTTGAATTCAGGTAATGAACTATTTCCTAGATTAATACAGGCTACATTTTGTCCTGATGGTTTTCGGAAATTATCCCACGCGAACGTGCTTCGCGTGGGAACGTGCGAACCACGCGGGCGGAACAGCAGGCAGAAGCTTATTCTAAAAGCACAGATGTGAGTTCTATGTATATACTATACCCTATGTACCATTTACCGGGTAACGTGTCTTTCATTGACTTGAATGTGCCCTGGCGGCTGATAGTATGTCATGCTCAAACAAATGTCTCGCTGACGGTGGCGTGTGTGTTGGATCATTTAGCTCCCTTCAAAATGGTTGAGCTGAATGGTGCTGATCTATGCGTCATGTTCGTGAACGGGCGCCGTCAGTTGGGGCTGGTCATCTCTTAGCTGCCTCGGCTTATTTTTAATTAGTTTAATTTTGAATTGTTGTTTTCTTACTATTTGCTGTACACTGGACGCTTTTAACGTTTACGTCTTTTTTACATCGTTCTCACATATAATTATAAATTCACATTAATGATGTAACTAATATTTTTGTAAAAATATAATTTCAAGAGTGTCCATGGAGTTTCTTGCCCGTTCTTTTCCATAGGTACCTACGCTTTGGAATGGGCAACTAGCTTCATATTTTCTGACTGACCGACTTTTTGACAATTCAAAAGTGCCTGTAAATGGTTTAATTGAAAAAAATGCTTTGAGTTTGAGTTTGAAATAAATTCAGTATGGTTATTCGGAGCATGAAATTTGATTTGGTGACCAGCATGTCGTGTGTAGTCACGGCTTGAGTTTTTGAATTGAAAACTAGCAGCGATATGAAACAGAATTTTCAAACTCGCTTTTTTACCAATAAAAAATATTTTAGTAGGTAATGGCAACTTTTACTATACGAAAACAACCAAAAAAGTACATCATATCCATTCCATCATCGTTAACAGGATTGGTCTGGCATCCAACACAATGAAAGAGACAGAATGAAAGAAAAGAGTCGTGGCCAGCTGGCCAGTGCCATGCGATGCCATGCGCTGACAGCCATCGGGGTATTCATTCAAATAAACTGATACCACTCAGTTTTACAGAAACGTTGCTGGCTGTTGACGAAGTGTGTTGACAAACGCCTATTTGTACCCGACTGTGCGACAAAAAGGAAGGTAATGTGTTTATCAGCCTATGTATGTATGTTTTGTTCCTTTTTCGTACAGTAAAGGAACTCGTTGATCACGTGTCCCAAGCTCTGCACTGTATCCAAAAATATTTTAAAATGATTATGGAAAGAACAACCAACCATCTGTTTCTTTCTCATTTTTTTTCCAAAGAAACTTAGACCATTTTGGATTGAAGAATTATCTTAAATAAAATAAAAATCATTTATTTCAGACAAAAAGTCCATAGGCAAGGCAAGGTTAGAAACTTGCTTAAAACTAATGTCAGTAATTAGAAAAAAAAAATGGCCAAGTGAGAGTCGGACTCGCACACGAAGGGTTCCACAAGGCAACAACGCCGAAAAAAAGATGTTTTTTGTATGGGAGCCCCCCAAAATACTTATTTTATTCTGTTTTTAGTATTTGTTGCTATAGCGGCAACAGAAATACATCATCTGTGAAAATTTCAACTGTCTAGCTATCACGGTTCATGAGATACAGCCTGGTGACAGACAGACGGACAGTGGAGTCTTAGTAATGGGGTCCCGTTTTTACCCTTTAGGTACGGAACCCTAAAAAAGGAAGAAACTAGACACACCGTCTACCCCTGCACAGTATGCTCATCAGTCTCGCAACACATAGAGTTCAGTGAATGAAGTGAATCTACTGAGCAGAACAGCGGTGCTATTCTGTAAAAATCTCACGGTGAAAACTTAGGTGAAGTGAGCTGTCAATAGTGTCAATTCCTAGCAAAAACAAACTCACTTCACCTATGTTTTCACGGTGAGATTGTTACAGAATTGATCGGCTGTATCGGTTCTCTCTCCAATCATCCTTAGAAAGCCTCTTTTAATTCATAAATTTTAAAAGTAAGTATTCTATGCTCATGTGAAATAAATTATTTGACAATGTATAAAATTCCTTAGAAAACGATTATCAAAAACGTAGAAACGTTTGCCCAAAAAATAAACAACTTTCCGTTAACACTAAAACCAGAGCCTTCTTCACCAAAAGGAACGGTTTATATCAAATATTTACCACTGACTCCGTCTGGATTACCGCCTAAGGCTACGGACACGAGGTCAGCGGGCGCGGGGCGGCGGCGGCGGCGCGTTTCAATGCATAGATTTAGATGGAACTAGCAGCGCCCCGCTGTTTCGCCCGTATAAGTGTCGATTCCGTGCGAATATCGGGATAAAAACTATCCTATGTCCTTTCTCGGGACTCAAACTTTCTTTATACCAAATTTTATCTAATCGATTCAGGTGTTTAAGCGTGAAGAGTTAACAGACAGACACAATTTTGCATTTATAATATTATTATGGACAGGCCTTGAAGGCAGCGGCGCGGCGCTGGGAGCGGCGTACGAGCGATGCGCGCCAGTCTAGCGGTGCCCGCGCGTCTGCATTGACGAAGTGTTGTGCATTTTATTTTTTGCTTTTTAACAAATAACGTTTCAAAATTTTGTTTCAAAAAGATGTTGTCGTCGCTGTTTAGACATTTCGTTCGCGAACAAAGACACTAATTTCTCATAACACAACACTACGCTGCTCTAGCGCCGCGCGATCTGCCCGCTGGTTTCGAGACCGGGTCTGCGTTGCCGCGCCGCTCCCCACGCCGCCACCGCCACCACCCCGCAATCGCTGACTTCGTGTCCGTGGCCTAACATCGAGTAGCTACACATAGGATTCACGACGGAATATCAAATTATACGGAGAATTAGTGATACATCCGAGTATTCCCTCTACCTTTCCTACATGTTAATGATATACTGAAGTAAACAGGAAACATAATCACGGATACGAGGCCTTAGAAAAATTTATTTATTAATTCTGTTTGTGGTAATGTCTCAGATTTTTAGTAGGTGGTCGCAAATAAACGCTGGAGTCAGAAAGAAAACTGTAACAGGCACAAGGTAATATCTATACTAATATTATAAAGCTGAAGAGTTTGTTTGTTTGTTTGGTTGAACGCGCTAATCTCTGGAACTACCAGTCGGATTTGAAAAATTCTTTTTGCATTTGATAGTCCAATTCTTGAGGAAGGCTATAGGCTACTTAACATCACGCTAGGACCTTTAGGAGCCGAGCAAAAAGAAAAAAAGTCAGAAAGAACGCTACGCAAAAACGAAGTAATAGTGCGGGCAGGCGATGCGATGCGACGGGGTGGGTCGGAGTAACAAGAAATTTCACGCGGACGAAGTCCCGGGCAGAAGCTAGTGTATACATACATTCATAAACTTTGAGGGAGGCTCGTGGCTAAATAATAACAGCCGCACAGGTAGATCGATCAGGTTAAGCTATGCTTACCGCGGTTGGTCTGTGGATGACTGACCATCTTTACATGCCAAGACTCATCCGTGTCTTGGAAGCACGCTAAGCGGTTGGCCCGGCTGTCATTCGTGAATCTTTGACAGTCGTTACGGGTAGTCAGAAGCCCGAAAGTCCGACAATCAGTCTTACCAAGAAGCATCGTATTACCCAGTAACTGGGTTGTGGAGGTCAGATAGGCAGTCGCTCCATGTAAAATACTGGTATTCAGCTGCATCCGAATAGACTGAAAGCCGACCACAACATAGTTGGGAAAAAGCTAGGCAGATGATGACATTCATAAACTCACATCTTCTACGATTCATACATACTCCTTTTGGCTTCGTTTACGTTCATACATCAGCTGGTCTATTACTGTGAAAAATTTGGTGAAAAGATCTTGAAGTGACCTGTCAATAGTGTGAATCCTTTAACAGCAGGTGGAATGACAGTTCACATCGTCTAAGCTTTCACGCTGAGATTGTTACAGAATCGATCGACTGGTTATTATTTTTACAAAACAAGTATTAGAACTCACAGTTGCAACATTACGTAGTTACGAGTAATACCTACTACGTTCTCGTAAAACGTCTATAGTATCGATAAAAACAGTTAACGTTTCACTCTATAAACGGATCAAAGAGTTTTGTAAACGAAAATAAAACCAAATAAATTCACACATGGTTACTGTAACCAGAGTAATTTATCGCGACAATTGAAACAACGGGTTTTCAACACACCGCAGACAAATTGTAGAAGCTTTCCACGTTTTTCAACAAAAATAAAACTGGACAAGTACATTTTTAAATTTAAATATACACGCTTGTGTTTTTAACCAACCAACAACAATCAGGTTCATAATTAAATTTTTCATAGCACATCATTTTATGTCATTCAAGGTACTCGGGGGAGGTCCAGGTCCAGCTGTGAATTCTAAAGACTGAGTAAAGTGATTGGAGTTGGACCATTACTACTGGATGTCGTAAAAATTTACAGAGACACAATCCGTCATCAAAAATTATGTTAACGGGTTTTCTTGATTTTTCACATACACATAAAAAAATGAGCATGTTTAAGCGAATACATTGCAGACTTGAAAAATGAATGCTTATTTGTCAAAATCTACGAAAAATAGGTTTGTTAAGAATTAAGAGTGTGTACGTGCCAGTAGTTAAAAGTCCGAACTAAGCGAGAATAGGGATCAGTTATCAGCGCGTCGACCGCGAGTAATACTAACCACTCAGCGCAGCGCAGGTCGCTGCGTCTCAACTTGCGACCTGACCGCAATGACCTAGCTTCCTAACGTAGCAAGGATTGTTGGATGACATTACTAGATATGTAATTTGATTATCACTCAATTTTTAAATATTTCAACCATTTCCAAATTCTACCCTTGCCAGCATTATCGACTGTTTCATGGGCACCTCGAAGTATTTTTTTAACATTTGTACCTCGTTCGATTGCTATTAAATAAAGATGTCCTGTAATTTGTAAGCTTAACGTCACAGTAAAATGTTCAGGTAAATTGTGTTCAAGTTCGTGTATGTAGATGATTTTTGAAAATAGTCAATTAACTTCTTGTTGTATCTTTTAACTTATATTTATTAACACTGGGTTGCATCAAAAGCTTCGTTGCAGTATTAACTGCCAAATTAATAGCATTGATGGCCATTCAACTTGGGAACGTTAAGAAAAATGATAGGTACTTATTTCATGACGAATTTTTTAGAAATTTTCGGAAACACACAAATGCTGGTTATTTTGAACCCCATGGATTTTCACCTACACATGGGGTGCTTTAATGTTGCATAGGTTAGGTTACTTTACCATGTCCTGGAACTTTAATGAATGTTGCATAGTGGTCACTTTACCATGTCCTGGAAGGAATACGTCAAAATACAAGTCACCCTGTATATCTATAATAGTCCTCTTCACCGTCTCCGATAGCGATCCAGACTAATTTTCATTCTTTTCGTGAGCTCTCTGATGACTAGCAAAACCAAATTTGGTCTTGAAAACCCGGTCACACCGTGTACAGAAGAGCTGATCAGCATCGTTGTATAGATAGGTTTATATAAAGGCTTTGGGCGACTTTTGCGTATTTTTTATTTTGCCGCTTCTTATTTAGCCTACCTATACTCAAGACGATTTGTATATCTGTACGATTACATCGCACATTATTTAGCACGCTAGCATAAGCATTTTTATACCATTTAAATCCACATAGCAATTAATATTTTTGAGTACACTATCGACCGTTTTATTGTAAACACCTGTGTTACAATTTAATAAATAACTTATCAAGAAGTCAAAAAAAAAAAAACTCTGTCCGGGAAAAGACCATATGTACGAGCACTTGCTTGCTGGTACGTGTGATAGGTTGACATGGAAGAAAAACTTTTCTTGCTGACTTCTTGATAAGTTATTTATTAATTGTAACACAGGTGTTTACAATAAAACGGTCGATAGTGTATTCAACAATATTAATTGCTATGTGGATTTAAATGGTATAAAAATGCTTATGCTAGCGTGCTAAATAATGTGCGATGTAATCGTACAGTATCTATCTATACCCACGGCAAAATAATGTAATTTTTCAATCAAATTATTATAATCATGAAACGGAAAGCATCATAACTTACCTATCATTTCCGAAAAATGGGAAATACCCATAGATAACCGAATATATATAATACCTAATGAAAATTTTTAAATTACTTTACATTTTCTCATAAACAAGATGCGATCGAATTTTAATTAGTTGGTAATTAATAATTTAGACTACGTCTTAATTAGCAAAGTTGTGTTATTAATTTTGAGAGAAGTTGAGAAAAATTTCCAAGTAATTTATTTTTTTGTTATGACAGTTTGAAATATATATACAAAATATACACAGTAAAGTATGTAATACGTCTTGTGTTCTTGTTCTGTAAATGGTCAATTACCTAGTAAGCTAATGTACTGATCCTTAATTTTGCAATTTAATACTTAAGACGGAAGCCACGTAAGTAGAGATAATCTTTTCACAACTTTTCACTTGACTGAACTGCTAACTACTCGAACACGAACGATGATATTTTAAAAGAAACATTAAATACTTAAATAACATTGATAAAACGATATTGTAAAGCTACTATTTCCTAGAAAAGCGGTACCGTCATATTATCTCTAAATGAAAGAAAGAAAGAAAGAAGGAAGAAAATTTGTTTATTCTGCACAAACAAAAACGCACATTACAAAAAAAAAATCTGACACTAAGTTGTCAAAAACGCTCTGTATTTGAACAACCGGTAATTTTTGGTTTCCCAATGGTAATTACACGGCGAAGATGTCGCGGTTTAGCTCGCTACCTCGATGTCTCAACCATGTAAAACAAATGCGTGCTTACCATCGAGAAGTACTTATATCTCGATGGTGCTTACAGACACGCACGCACATGTGCATTTGGTTACCGCGACCGCGCGGTATCGCAGTGCCTAAGTGCTTGGCCAGACTGCCAGCGCAGGGCTGGGAGCGGCGCGGGTGCAGGAACGCGCACAATCTGCCTGTCCACAGTCGAGCACGGCTTCGTTCTGAGCATTGTCGTGCCCAGTGTTTGTCAAAATATAATATGCATGAAAAAGATCTATTTTTACTAGAAAAATGTTCGAACTAGTTTGAGAACCCTGATCCCCGCGCGGGCCGCTCACACACTCACAGCCGTCACTTTTATGAACGAGCTATGGCGTGTGTTGTCCGCGCGCGTCCAGTTGCGCCAAGCAGCCCGCGCCACTCACCGCGTCCGCGTGCCCACTATGGATGCTCAAATGAAGTTTTTATGTTTGAGTACGCCGCGCCGCGTCCGCCCCAAGCCCGCGTTTGCAGTTTTGTCAAGCACTTTGGGGTAATTACATGCGAAAGATGCCTCGCTCGCTATCTACATGGATGGCGCTGCGAACACGTCGGTTCAGTCACACATGAAATCTCAGTTGCTCAGTCTTGTGTTTATGCTGCACTCTACTCTACTTACTCCAGAAGAACAAGTTAAACCGATCTGACCAGCCAGACCACATGGATGCTTGCCGTCGACGGCGATGTAAAAACAAAAATTTTGTTTTGAAAGTATCGCAGTGAGCATTTTCAGCATGTAATTATCATTGAAAAGCGGTGAACGATCACACAATAACGGCTATCCAAATACAGAGCGTTTTTTGAGACCCTGATGTCAAAAACTGGGAAAAAACGACAGATATTCATGACGGTCGTTATAATAATTATGACGGAAACGCTTTCCTTGGAAACCAAAACTTTATTGTGCGACCGTTCACGGCTTTCTTAGGAAGCCAAAGCTTTACTCAAATGAAACTGTTGATGACAGATGATGGACCGTCTAAACTACTGATGACAGAACCATGACAGGAAAAATTTAATAGTTATTCAGCGACTCATCCACTCACACTTGGGAGCAGTTGGTCACTGGACAAATATTAAGAATTTATAATCATTTTATTATATTGAATTTATAATCAGATGATGATATTAAGTTATTTGAGAAAAAAGACGAAAATTGGCCATTCTCCCCGAAGATCATTCGGGGAGAATGGCCAATTTTCGTCTTTTTACTTTAGAATTATGAAAAAAATATATTTGAGATCCTCATAGTAAGCCCTTTCATTTGATATGTCACACGGTACAGATTGTGAAACCTTTTTTTTTTTATTTGCCCACAAACATGACCCCCATATTCAAAATAATTTATTTACTTTATACGTCTGTATTTGGGTCACCGAGATTCATATGATGTGTACCAAATTTCAACTTAATCGGTCCATGAGATTCGGAGCAAATCGGCTGTGACAGACGGACGGACAGACACACGAGTGTGCCTATAAGGGTGAACCTTTGGAGCTACGGAATCCTAAAAATTTGTTACGCACTTCTTTACAGCAATAAGTAAAGCTGTTTTACAAATAAAAAGGTGTTTATTAGGGCTCCTGCAAACAGGCGCGACGTGAGACGCGAATCGCGCGCGACACAAAGGCACCGCTCGTTGCGCGATTTGCGGTGCCTTTGTGTCGCGCGCGATTTTATCACGTTTCGCGCCTGTATGAAGGAGCCTTTATTCCCACATCATACTATATCGTCAATATTTTTTACATTTCATTAATCAAACAGTTCTTCCAGCGTACCAATAGTATCAAAAACTCAATTAAAAAAAAGGAAAACAAAATTTACAGGAAAAAAAATATAAAAAAACGTTTTTATTTTCCGTATTTTAATGTTGATTTTAACAATGTTGCGGTCAGAGGCGATTAGGTTGTCCGACAAAAAATAATAAAGTAGACCTAACAATTTAAGTGAAAATCGACTGCTCGTTAATAATGTTACGGTTGAAATTCGTTTGGTGTAAAGTTTTCAGCATGAACACCTTTGTCACGCGTGGCCCGTAGTACTTTATCTAATTTTGCTGAAGCTTAAATTCTTCACGCTCTAATAACCTACCATATAAAGCTCTGGTCAAACAGAGGGGAACCCCGCGCGGGAAGCAGGACGAAATTCGTTAGCGCCGATGAGTCGCGGCGAGGCACTTCCGTGCTCCGTGATATCAACTAAAGCCCACTTTGCACGGACGTCAAAATATAACGGTGTGTTTTTATAGCGCACTGGATTTTCAACTCTCGGTGTTAAGCCGAGCATTAAAAATCCAAAAAGTGCATCCAAGGGCCTAACCCCCCTGTCCCATGAACCACATATAGTTGATTAATATTTGTCTGTTATGTCTACTTTGTGCACAGTAAGGCCGCTATCCCACTGGCGTTTTACGAGCGTTGACGTCAACGACACGTCTGCGCAGCGTCGACGCCGCGCAGACGCGACGTTGACGTTGCGTCGTCGCGTGGGAAGCATTAACGTCCACTGAATGCGACGTTAACGTCGCGCACATGTACCTGTTGCCAACAAACGCGACGTTAACGTTGCGCAGACGCGACATCAACGTCGCGTTCAGCGGACGTTAATGCTTGTCACGCGACGACGCGACGTCAACGTCGCGTCTGCGCGGCGTCGACGCTGCGCAGACGTTCGAGAGACGCCGACGCTCGTAAAACGCCAGTGGGATAGCGGCCTAATAATGTAAAAACAATCGACACGCAGTCTCGTTCCGCCTTCCACAAGAATCATAATGAGCCTATAATGTTTCCACAGCTGGGACTCAGAGCTCTTCTCCGTGAAAGGGAATGGGCCATAATCCACCACGCTGGCCCAGTGCGGGTTGGCGGTTGTCACATGTCTTCTATGTTTGGTTCTAGGACATGCCGGTTTCCTCACAACGTTTTCTTTCACCGTTTTAAGAGCAGTGGTAATGAAATAATTTACACAAAGTAAAGTGCCTGCTTGGGTCCAAACCCATGACCTACAACTCGTAAGTCGCGGCTGTTACCTCTGGGCCTCCCTCGAGAATCGCCTCAGTTTAAACAGCCCTTAAGGGGCTTACATGACCTAAAGCGCGGTCACTGTCGGACTGCATAGAAAAGAAACAGAGCGCGATGACACAACGCTGGTAATTTATTGCAAAATATGAAGCAATTATCTGTTTACAAAAATCTATTGATTAGGCAAAAAAATTAAAACACTATTACGTAAATATGTTGCTTGTAGAATAATCTGACAAAAAATCAGAATGATTGTATGTATATTCATACTAATATACATACAATCATTCTGATTTTTTGTTGTAAAAATAAAGTTTTTAGAGGTATCTTCATGATTTTTTTTCTATCGTATCAAATTAGTTGTATTATGTTTTCAACACACTATCTACCTAGCATTATATCCTGAAGAATATCATATATTTTCTGATTTTGTTGACTGTAGCCGATCTTATACTTTTATTGCTTCTAAAACTTGCGTTTTTTGCGTTTAGGTCCTGAAATCCCCTTAACTTTGTGGGAAACGCTAAAACATTCATGGTGTGGAAACATAACCTTTTGGCATTCACACCGGCCTTCGGTAGTTTTCGTATTTTTACAAAAGGGTTTACTCTTTGAAAGCGGTTAGTGTCTAAAAATAGTTTTAGTGTATTTAAACTGCGCCTCAAAGTGTTTTATCGTCTCTAAATGAGTTTGTACGAAGTTGAGTTTAATTTTCACCTGTGTAGTCGTGCTTTAGGCTTTTTTTTATAAAATATTCCTTTGTGGAAAGTTCTTGAAATAGTTTTATAATTTAGATGGAAAACAAGGTTTTTGCGAAACCTTTTTTATGCCACAGTTAAACCTTCTGTAAGCTTTTTTTATGAATAAGACCGCAATGTTTTATACCTACGTAATATTTTATACATTCTCTGCATTTCATATTCATAAAATCTTTACCACTTAATATAAAATGGTGTTTAGGTACTCTTTAATATAAAATACTCAATCAGATTCAATGATAACACATAAAAATTTGACCTCCACAACCCAATTACTGGGTAATACGATACCCCTTGATAATACTGGTTGTCAGACTTTCGGGCTTCTGACTACCCGTAACTACTGTCAATGATCCACGAATGAGAGCCGAGATCAACAGCTTAACGTACTTTCCGAGGCATGGTTTTTTACTTTATTTCTAAAGCATAAGGTTCAAAGTTGACTGGAAAATTTTTAAAATTTCGGGTAGCTTGAATTGGCGTCTGCACAATGTCGAATGGAGGCACACAATGTGAAAAGCGGTCCATTTACAGATTGGAACCGTCGACCGCAGCTATGTAGTGATGCAGTACAGAAAATGACAGCACGGAAATCCGATTATTTAAGCTCAATTTATAAGGGAACATAATTTTCCTTAATTTTGTATTAACTATTTGTACGGTCAGCAACGAAAGTCGGATAGAACTGTTTATTTTACATTAATTATCATCTAAATAGATCATTATCTGTCTAGTCTTATTCCAACTATGTTGGGGTCGGCTTTCAGTCTATCCTGACGCAGCTGAATAACAGTATTTTACATGAAGCGACTACCTATCTGACCGCCACGACCCAGTTACTGTGTAATATACGGAATCTAATTTATTTTTAAAGTCGGTAAATTTTTTTTAAATTACTTTTTATTTCGTAATTTTTAGTATAGTAGTTTTTCTTGTAAACATTGCACTAAAATTTGACCAAGGTTTTGAGATGTTTTCCCTTTGACACTACACCCGTAGCTCGTATCAATAAATCAGGCCGTCATACAAACTTGCACTATTCCCTAAGTTGAAGTAAATGTAAGCCAATAAAAAAAATGGTCACGATCCGATTAATAGTTGCGGAGAAATGCGTGGACAAACATACATACATACAAACACATACATACATACATACATACGTTTATAAAAGTTGTATATTTGTTTGGAAGCCTTAATAGATTGTCAAATGTGAATATAATGCAATTCCAATAATATTACATAGGTAATACGTGTCGAATTGATAACCTCTTTTTTTTTATCGGTAAAAATGTAAGTTTATTTGAATTTCGCCGTCTACCTTGGCAATTCCCACTTACCAAAATAGGTTCGATGTTGTGTACTTCACTGGTTAATGTGAATTTCAGACAGTTTCCCTAGACTAGACCATTGTGAAGAAAAAGTTTAGTGTTATGACAGCATTCGCACAATTTACTTCTGTACCAAAACAAGCAGTAAACACGTCCGTTTGGTAATGAGTATCCCCAATAGGCCAGACATAACCATCTCCCTAATCTATTAAGGAGATGGTTGTGGAATAATGGTCTGGTCTACCAGACCATTATTCCACAAAATTGCTTGGCTTCAGTTGAGTGAGAAGGTAAATGGTTTGAAACAGTAGTTTCCGCATGAAGGTGCACCATTGTAGGATTTGCAGGCACCGCTGCGGGTGTCGTGACGTCGGCATAATTGCTTTGCTGAATAAACGCTAATGACTCTCTTAATTATTATTAGAAAAAAGCATGGACTTATCTAGACAGATATTGTATAAGTTTTTGTGTTTTGGACTGCCGCGATGGTCTAATAAGCGTTACTGCTGAGCATGAGTTCCGAGGCTCAAAGTCAAAGTCAAATCATTTATTTCAAATAGGCACATTAAAGGCAATTTTGAACGTCAAAACTTACAGTAAAATTGAATTGATTCTAGCCGCCCCTTCCAAAAGGTAGTTTTCGTATGAAGAAGATTCCCAAGTCGAGCAAAGCGTTATTGAGTTTTTCTATCAGGAATTTGGTAGGTTGATAGATGATAATAGGGCGCCCCTATTACATAGGAATAAATATAGCTGTCGAATTGTTGGTGTAGGTACTATGTGGGTAAATGGGTCCAGGGGCGACAGACTCGGCGACGTCCGTCGCCCCCCACACATCAAGATCCGAGGTAGCGACGCGTAGTGTTCCACGCGCGCCCCTCTTAGACGTCGCGGGGGGAGTCAAACACCTCACTCCCCCCTGACCAGATGGGGCCCGCAGCGGCGGGCCGGCACCAGTCGGGGGTTGCGGAAGGATCGTACGTTCCCGCGACCCCCGGCGTAGGTGTGAGATGGAACACCGGGGTGGTTTTTAGTCAGTAAGAGTCTGACAGACCCCGCCGCCCGCCACAGGGCGGCGGACATCCATGAGGATTTTCCACACAGGGAACAAAAAATAAAGGTACTATGTGGGTACACCTCTGCCTTAAAAGTTATACAAATTAAAGCGCCTGGCAGGGTTCGAACCTACGACCAACAACTCGTAAGTCGCGCCGTTACCACTCGGCCACCTGATGTATATGGAAAGAATGAGAGCCGCAACATTACCAAAATGCAGTACCTAACTATACACATACCCCATGACTAATAAACGTATTATAATTATCAGATGTATAGCTACACACCGATTTCTCTCTTTCAGTCGTCAGTAATTTGACTTTCGAAAGAAGAAGACAAAGCGTTGTGTAACTATACAGACGCTATACAACGCTTATTAGTAAGGGGGTTAGTGACCGATATTATTTGACCTTCGCACATAGTTTATAACATAAAGTAAAACAAAAATTCGTTCACATGTGACATCCACCAACCAGCACCGGGCCCTCGTGGTGGATTATGGCCCAATCCCCTTTTATAGAAAGAAGGCCAGTGCCCCAGTAGTGCTAACATAATAAACTGGTTATGCTTATACAGACATCGTTTATAAAGACGCAAATGTTACTTCAATCATTGGTCACATTTCTTTTATGCAATGATTATTAAAAGCTATGAGCCTTATAAGAAGGCTAAAAGTCACCCAAAGGGCAATGGAGAGACCTATGCTTAGAGTTTCCCTGCGTGATCGAATCAGGAATGAGGAGATCCGCAGGAGAACCAAGGTGACCGACATAGTCTGAAGAATTGCCAAACTTAAGTGGCAGTGGGCAGGGCACATTGCTCGTAGAACAAATGGCCGATGGAACCGAAAGGTTCTGGAGTAGCGACCGCGTACCGGAAGACGTAGCGTTGGAAGGCCTCCTACAAGGTGGTCCGACAACCTTGTGAAGGCCGCAGGAAGCCGTTGGATGCGAGAAGCACAGAACCGGTGGAAGTAGAGGTGCTTGGGGGAGACCTATGTCCAGCAGTGGACATCTTTCGGCTGAAATGATGATGATGATGATGATTAAAAGCACTTGAAATAAGTCATCATTAATTCTTAAATTCTCTTTCTGGTCATTTGCAATTCGTTTTATTCCAGAAGTCTCAGTTAGATAAATAAAAGGTCTGCATCACACTGGCTGCATCACGGTATCGCTGCGAGCGACGGCGGTAATTGCTCGCCTCCGTTACGGTTAATGATGCCCTTAATTAAAACGTAAAATGATCTGAGAAAAAGTGGATTGGGATGGTGGTTTTAATTGACAGCGGGAGATGTATTAGAGTTATTTTTGTACATTGTTGAGGTAAGGGAGTAACTACGTAATAGATGATAGATTTCATAACACGTAATCGACCTCCTGTTAGAAGTACTTAGCATACTGTACTTTCAAACCATGTCGGATCGTGCACTATTGTCTTATTACAATAGAGGTTTTTTATGACCAATTTTAGTAAAAAAAGCCGTACTAATTTCATAGTTAGATATAGGTAAAAAGAAATGCTAACGTTTCGACTATTTTTTTAATTTTTTTTTTTTGCTGAATGTTTCTTCTCTTGACCTCGATCACGCCTGATGGAAAGCGATGGATGAGGTCTATGATGGACCGGGCGTGCCTAGAAGATGCCTAAGGCACTGGAACTCCCACGCATCGACGAAACACAGCTGCTTGACGCCGGACTCCGGTGGGAGGGTGGTCGCAAACCAGGCGGGCGTTAGCCCTACCACCGCAAGGGAAGAATTGGCCAGTTAAATAAGGTGGTGAATGTCCAGGATGCGCCGAGCGCTCGGTTCAGTTGAGTAACTGGCGGAACAAACTGCGCTACACGAGGAGGCTTCTTCATGCATCGCCATAGTTTGGATTGCCAATGTAAATTGAAAGTCTCTTAAGTCTGGATAACGACCCTATACCTAATTAACTAACCTATCTTACCTCAAATGGCGATAATATTCCAACCTGATTGAGAGTTATATATTCGAGCCTTCTAGGGTTGAAACACTAAGGCCATGGTATCCGAGTGCTCACTTGTCCGAGTGCTCACTTGGTTTTTCGAGATATCGTCAAGCGGTTGGTCGACTCTTCACGTGACCAGAGGCCTATTTTACAACGTGGCAATGTTGCCAGCCTTTTGGGCACTTTCCCTGCTGACAGTGATGCGGACGAATATAAAACACATAACCCTCCTTTTGGAATTAGCCACAGTTGGGTAAAAAAGTAGGTTTCCAAAATAGTTGCGAATTCTTGTCTTCTTTTCGCCCGGCTTCAACAGGTTACTGAAAACTAAACAACTCCCCAACATAGATTCAACATCCTATACTTATTATAAACAGAACTGTAACAAACCTTCTAAACAGTCGATCCAATAAAAAGCCAGCATCTTTATCCTCGGCGGCCATGGCCGCCATGTTACGCGTCTCAGCTTTTAGTATTTTTTGCCGGAAATCCGTTACTTAGATAGGCAAGCTCTTATATGGTTTACGCTTTGAAGCGCTTTCGTGGCTGCTTACATTAATGCGTCGATTTTACTCCAACTTTATTGTAGGTTAACTTTTATTGCGAAGGGAGTCGATTTAAAGTGATGTTTACGCTGCTTCTAATGGTTTGGGGTTTGTGTTTATCCTTGCAGCGTAAATGGAATTCAGCGCAGAATCTATGGGAGCCTATAAAAATTTGTAGATGTCATAATTCCACACTCTTCTTGAATGTTCATTTTACTGGGAATCGTAAAGTTTGGTTGCAGAAATCTTATGATCAACGAAGATCCCGAACCGTATCATAAACGATCACACTTTATGGACACTACTATCATCATCATTATTCTTCTGACTTCAATTTATTTGGGGTCGGCGCAATGTCTTTTTCTTCCATACAAGCTTATCTATCAGTCGTCATCTAGGTAGACACCGCCTTTCTAACTGTTGGCGACTGGCCATGGTGCGACCTTTTTGTAGATAAATGTCATGTTTTTGACGTGACAATGTCTAATAAATCGATGAAGCTGGCTGCACTCACGAAAAAACATGACTCATGTAGCGTTACCTCGCGGCCTCGCTCTGTAGCGTTCCATGGCGGCTTGAAGTGCAAGCGAATATTAACAAATGCAATGCAACTATTCCATCAGTATTTTCTTACGACGTTGTCACGTTCAACTATCGTCAGTAAACCGACTTTACAGACAACAGATTTTTAAATATAATTCTTTTTACTTTCGTTGCTTTTGTCACGTCTGAGCGGTTGTCAGATTCCATTTTTATGAGCATTGTCCTAATATTTTAATAAATTTATAATATTAGCAATATACTTGTTTCTATCATTTCATCTATACAGTCCACTAACTAATACAATCCACTAGTTATCACTAACCATACCGTTATTCAAACAGCCCATCCATCGTTTCTTTGGTGTTCCCCTACCTTTATAGCCATCGACATTCACACTCAAAGCTTTCCTCACTTTTTATACAGTGCCTGAATGAAGGAATACTAAAGTTAAAAGTTTTTCTCTTTCATGAATGGTTGATTGCAAAAACGTGAAACCTAGTTAATTAAATTTCATAACGAACTGTCCCAGACTTGCTCTCTCTCCAAATTATAAAAAAAAACTTTTGTCACAAGCTTCTTTGATAAAATTCTCACTGTTCGCAACATACAATGTAAATAAGTATTCCGCAAGCAAAATATAAGATATGATATCATTTAGGTCACATATTCCTCGGACATACAAGATACCAAAGTACCTAGTCCCATTTGAGAAGATCTCAAGACTTAAGACAGGCTTAGGTGCATAGAAACAGATCTAGTGTTTATATGTAAAATACAAATTATGCATACATATAATCTCCGAACAGTAGGAGTAAGTACTCTCATGGGTGTTTTATCTGGGACGCAGAATCACGAAGAAAAATGCAAAAAATATGGAAATTGTGAAGAATGTACGCACGCCAGCACATCAAGCTACTACAATCTGTCAAATTTCTTTAATAGATTTTCAATTTTATCGCTAAAGTATAAGGTTCAAAGTTGATAGGGAAAATTTGACAGTTTCGGGTAGCTTGATGTGCTAGCGTCTGTAGGTACATACAGTAAATTAAAATCTCTCATTTGGTAGGAATAGCATCAATGGACTTAGCCTTAAAAATAGAAGCTAGATTAGAAAATGCTGATATCTGGAATAGTTACTGTCCCGCGCTTTTATTCCGAACAAACATCATGATTGCAAACTATTAGTTTTCATAAAAACACCTTGAAAATGACTCAATAAATACCTCTAGATTAACTTTCAAATTAATCTCCATCAAATGGAACACGCCCCCAGCTAGATTGACCAACGATCTTAAAAAGGTGGGAGGGACTGGGTGTGGAAGGCTGTATGTTGCGGCACAGCTTGGGAAATCCCAATGTCCAGCAGTGGGCTGTGATAGATTGACTTAATTGATTGACTGACTCCTTCACTTAATCAAGAAAAGCTCACATGACCAAAGATTTGCACTTATATTTACAATGATATTCAATTAAACTGGCATACTGCAGCATAACTCCATTTATCCAAATTATGGAACTTCAACAAACTTTGTCCATTTGTGTCAGTGAACAGCGGGACTAAATATTTGCGGAGTTAGTAACTTGATATGAAACAGCTGACAGCTGCTCAGATTGCTATAATAGGTGATGGAATGGTTGGCGAGGTGGATAATGACTTATGATGTTGTAAATGAATTTATCTGAAATATGTACGAAGTGACTGTATTACGATTATATACGAGTAAGTACGTATACTTTACTTAATCTCTCGTATCTTTAGAAACTGTGTCATTAGTCCATCCTTTACGCTTACAAGTAGCATTATTTTATTCTATTTGAAATTCTATTTTCTGTAAATATATATCAATCTTCACTGGAGAAACCTTCAGTTTGCACTTAAGACCAACTACCAATAAAAAGTCACATATACATTCGCAATAATTTTCTCTAAGCCAATAATGCATAATAGTACACGTTTCCAATAAATTCTATTACTTACCTCCTAAAAACATAAAAACCAAGCACCGAGAGTTACTACAACTGTTAGCCAGAAAGGTGCAAAAGCAACACATAAATAAGGCATCTTCAGTCATTCAGAAAGAAGTTAATTATTTAAGATAATGAGGGATGTGGAGTGACCTTTCTTAACACCAAGGAGCTCCGTATCAATTGGCTAAAAGGTCCGATTCATGCGATCCTTCGACTCAGCCGAAAATTAATGGGATTCTTTGAGATGGGGAGGAAATTGAAGAATAGGTAATGCTGCTTTTCGTTAAGGCGAAAGCGCCAGGGTAGCCCGCGAAATTGAATTTTTTTTAGGTTTTTTGGAATTTGCTGGTCAGTATTAAGTTGTACGTTGATTAATATATGAATCGCGGCCGTAAGAAATATGGTTTTACAGAATTATAATCATTAAAGTCATCAACACAACTCTCTAAGACCACGTAAGTCCCAAGAATAACTGTTTCATGAAATCATCATTCTTTGGACTTACGTGGTCTTAGAGAGTTGTGTTGATGACTTTAATGATTATAATTCTGTAAATACATATTTTTTACGGCCGCGAATCATATATTAATCAACTTACAACTTAATACTGACCAGCAAATTGCAAAAAACGTAAGAAAATTTGAATTTCGCGGGCTACCTTAGCGCTTCCCCCTTAATGTTAGAGCTCTGAAATACGAGAATGCCTAGAACCGAATTAGATTTTTTTGTATAGCCTTGATTTCTTACTTTAATTAATTACTCGTAGAGTCGCAGTATCCTTTAAATGCTTTGAAAGGAAGATACTATAAGTATTTTAGTTATAAGTACAGAAAACCGGCTAAGTGTGAGTCGGACTCGCATAAGACGGGTTCCGTACCACAAGGCATAAAACGCCGAAAAAAGGTTTCTCTTATACCCCTTTAAATTTTAACTTTATTTTATTTTTATTATTTCTTGTTATAGTGGCAACAGAAATACATCATCTGAAAATTTCAACTGTCTAGCTATCACGGTTCATGAGATACAGCCTGGTGACAGGCAGATAGACAGACGAACAGTGGAGTCTTAGTAATAGGGACCCTATTACTAAGACTCCACTGTTCGTCTGTCTATCTGCCTGTCACCAGGCTTTTTACCCTTCGGCTACGGAATCCTAAAAGGGATTACAGGCAAGTTTGATTACGGAGGGATCCAAAAGAACATATTTTTGTACTTAAACAAACAACTCACTGGATGTGAAAACCGAAGAATACTAGAACTGCGTAACAAAAACAAAAACCGTTTAGAACGCTTTGCAACAAGACGACTGCTTTACCGATACATTATACTCCCTTTCCCTAAAGTATAAAGTTTTTCTAATGCCTATCCGTTTACAAGATAAAACAAGAAGAGCCATTTGTTCCAGCTGTTGTCTATTCAATAGCCAATAGGATCCGTATTATCCACATTAAAGACACCCTCATCTCATTTAAATATTCTCCAAAGAAAATATATTTCCTTTTTTCCATGTGGACTTCTAGGGAATCTGTGTTGTATCTATTAACATATTTATTCCAAAAAACGTTTGTAGGGTGACGGACGAGGAACTCTCGAAGACCCGGATGAATAATTAGATGGCTGTCCTTCCTGTGGTCAGTACGGTCAAAGTGATAATTCATTACATAATGGGTTTGGGTTACCGCTGGCCCGGAACATAAAGGGCTAAGGAAGGAACACGGGTGGGTTTTAGTCAGTAAGAGTCTGACACTCCCTTCCGCTCCACCCAGAGCTTTCATCTGATTATTTAAAATGCTCGAAAAAAAAAATATGAGTTTGGCCACATCAACTTCTTTCTATGACTCCAGTCATGGTGGCTGGAAACTTAGATGTGCTAATCTTTTATATCTTGTACTTTCGTGTGACAAGAATATCCAATCCGTTACATCACACTAATATTATAATGGCGAAAGTTTGTGAGTGTGTGTGTGTGTGTTGTGTGTGTTTATATGTTTGTTACTTCTTCACGCTCGAACGGCTGGACCAATTTTGATAAAAAAAAATACGGAGGTAGCTGACACCCTGGATTAACATATAGGTCACTTTTTATCCCGATATTCCCACTGGATCGACATTTACACGGGTGAAACCGCGGGGCGCAGCTAGTAATAAGAGCATCAAATACTTTTAAGAGTTTATTATAAACAGCCGACAATAGGGAATATGCATGATTTTTTTTTATTTAAAAAATTAATCCTCATTCATGTAATAAACAGTTTAGTAAAACTGTTTTTCGGATAACTATGAAATTAAAAAAGATATGAGCCATCGAAGATTTGTTTCTATCTCTTTCTCGCAAAACGAAATTTAACACGGAGTTTATATGGCCGTAGTGACATGTGACGTCACAGTCTATGTCGGATCTCTCTGTCTAATTGGTGTGCAATCAATAGTTTTAAATGCTCATATCGGCCGTGTTTCTTGGCTGATTTTAATTTTAATTTCACTTTTTGTCATCTCTACTACGGTATTTTCATATTTTGTTAATAAATGCCATGAAAAAAATTCATGCATATTCCCTATTATCGCGTAATGTGGGACGCCCGCGGAAGGGGTGGACAGGGCGTTGTAGCGCAGCCTGGGAGAGGCTTATGTGCAGCAGTGGACTGCGATCTGGGGGCCTAAAAAGCCACTTTGGCAGAATCATAAAAGGATAACATTATGAATCATAATGGAAGGTTAACTGTTAAGTTAATCGTATCAAATCCCAAGGAAGGATTTTTCAGTTTTTTTTTATTGTCTAAAATACCAAACAATCCACTCCAAATCCAATCCCAATCTCTTTTATTATACCTACGTAGTGCAGCGAAAAAACGGAAAACACGGACTGTCTCCGCCATATTATGATTCATAATCTTATCCTTTTAAAATTCAGCTAAAGTGGCCTTTTTAGGCCCTCAGAGTTGATTAATTGAACCAACAATTCATGAAGGTTTCTGCCATGGATAGCTAGTGAAAGTCATCTGTACGACTGTATTCTATTGCGTACCTACAAATGTTTATTCAACTACACTCATCAATTACATTCGGTAACCCGACAGCCAAGTGTTGGGGATATGGCATCCGTCCAAGGCCATCATGATCACGGTCTTTTTTCTACCTAATCGTAGTCTAGAAGAAAAATACAATGGGCAACACATACGAAACTATTTATTATAACATCCACTTATTCACAGAATTTGGCACAGGGCTAGTTTGTGATATGGATTTGGTTACTTTTGGTCATACTTATGGAAAGAGGGACAACTAAGGAACATGAATGTAACTTCTAATTGTGTGGTAAATGATGAAAAATTGAGTGTTTTTTCAATTATCGTTCGTATCAAAGTTCTGATTCACCGGAATGGCAAAAAAGTCACGAAGTTTTCTATTTCAGCCGGCGCTTTCATTGAGCGAGCACCAAAAATAGACGAACGCTACCGGATTTTGGAGCAGCTGCAACTGAAAACGAGGCTCCCGTTTTATCTACACTGAGAAGTTTAGCAATTAGTTTATTGGGACCTCTACTAGCGTTAGTACAAACGAGAACAGGTATCATAGTGACTTTGCTTTTTTGTTGGTTAATATATAAGGTGTTAAAATATTAACCCGACAAACTTTAAGAGGTGCTTTAGACCATCGATCTGAACAACTTTCACTATGGGACAAACTCTGAAAGCACGAAAAATATCGATATTTTTTCGTGCTTTCAGAGTTGTTTAATACAGCAGATTTTTGCAGAAACTTGGCGCCAAACATTACCACAAAACTTTGCCGCCAAATAGAATTTATATAAATCAAGCGGATATGTCAAACTAATTCTAGATTGTCATTTTAAATAATTCAAGCGGATGTCAAGATAAATCCTTAATAGTAACATAGAAACAATATAAAGTTAACCAGAAACTACAATATTTAAAATAAATAGAAGGAAGTAACAAAATAGAAACTTTATACAAATTCAACTGGAAACCACAATATTTTAAATACATCCAGATTTGACCGGAAATACAAGTATTAATTCAATAAATAACATGGAAGTCAGACCAAGCTTAAAATTAAAATTAAATAATGCGCCCATATACATAATGTAGGCAGTTAAAAAAAAATACACCTTTAAGTATGGACGTGGAGTCTCACAGGCTACTCGATGTTTTCGATTTCTTAGTTTCACCTACTTTCCCCCACTCCCCGCGATTGAGCGGCTCAGTAGCTTTTGTTTTAGTTGTAAAATTATCAATGAGGGAGGAGGTTGCGTCTTCCGATGTATATCACGTAAGTAATGACCATCAAAATATTGACCGGAGCCTGTCAGGCTACACGTCCATTGTTGCCCTATGATATTATATTTTGTATGGGCGATTATGTTTGTTTCAGATTTTGTAGTACAAAATGTCAAAAAACAATAAAGCCGGTAGTTCTAAATCAAAACGACCATCTACAAATTCTGTTCAGGGCCCTGCGTGAATTTTTTTTTTAATACACTTTTGCCAAGAGAGCTGATGTTGACTATGACTCGAGTTTTAGGTAATGATATGGTTACAGAAGATGTCAAGGATCAAGAAACCAGTCAAGGAACCAGAAGAGCATGTAGAATCTGTCTCGCGAAAAAACATAGGATGACTACCTATGTCTGTGTTGGGTGCACCAAACCTGTGTGTCTCCAATGTTCTAGACCTTTGTGCACCGACTGCCAATAAAATTACGTTATTAGACCGTTGTCAAAATCTTTTATATGTGTTATCTGAAATAATTGTTTTGTGTTTTTGGTTCCTTATATATTATATTTTGAGAAAAAAAGACTCATTTTGTTATAGGAATAAGTTTGACTGTTTTTAATACCTAAAAATGTAACCTAAGTAGATTTGGACTGAAAAGTGCCATAATTTTTTATTTTTATAATTCCTATAATTTTTAAAGTAAAAGTTTATTATATAAGTACGTTATTTTGTTACTAAATCCCATAACTTTAATAGTCAATCAGGTTTATAGCGATCTTATATCAAATTCCCCAAAAATAATGTGTGTGCATATAGGAGCCTGTGAGACTCCACGTCCACAGTAGTGTTATGAAAAAATGACGTCCATACTTAAAGGTTAAATTATTAAGACTTTTTAATTTCTACTGTATTGTGGGTGCAATCGTGAGGAGCTAAGAAATAACAGCTGCACGGGTCTATCGATCAGGTTAAGCTACGCTTACCACGTTTGGTCCGTAGATGGGTAACCATCTTTACATAACAAGAATCGGAAAGCAATTTAAGCTATTGGTTGTCATTCGTGGATCTTTGACAGTTGTAATGTTACGGGTCGTCAAAGCCCGAAAGTCTAACAACCAGTCTTTTTTTTTTTTTTTGCTGGGAAAATGCCTCCCCCAAGTCCTCCCAGGAACTCCTTTCCCGCGCCACCTCAAACCAGCCCTCGCGGTACGAGTCCAGGTCATCACGCCACGCTTTCTGGACTGCTATCTGAGTTGATTGATTGAAACCAGTGTTACCAAGGGGTGTTACTCAGTAAATGTGTTACGGAAGTCAGACAGGCAGTCGCTTCATGTGAAATACTGATATTCAGCTGAATCTGGTAAGACGGGAAGCCAACCCCAACAAAGTTGGGATAAGGCCAGGCAGATGATGATGAACGTAGGAGCAATTACTGAGTAAAAAGCAAATAAATATATTCTACTAGCTGCGCCCCGCGGTTTCACCCGCAAAAGTTTCGATCTCGTGGGAATATAGGGATAAAAAGTAGCCTATATGTTAATCCAGGTGTCAGCTACCTCCATATGAAATTGTATCAAAATTGGTCGAGCCGTTTGAGCGTGAAGAAGTAATAAACATATAAACACACACACACTCACAAAAGTTCGCCTTTAAAAT
This sequence comes from Luperina nickerlii, assembly GCA_963855955.1. Taxonomy (NCBI): domain Eukaryota; kingdom Metazoa; phylum Arthropoda; class Insecta; order Lepidoptera; family Noctuidae; genus Luperina; species Luperina nickerlii. Next base: position 4,571,461 of record OY979667.1, on the reverse strand, counting down.
ATTAGTATGATTCTATTTTATTCAAAAAACGAACCTGTTTTGCAACAAAATATAGGTAGATCTCAGAGAAATATTTCTTGCACAGAAAACCAATCGGATAGTCAAGTTGGAAAGCGAACTAAGAAATCGGATTATTTATGTGCTTATAAGCTTGCATCTCATTCCTACATTTGCAGCTGCAGTATTTAATCGGATACAGTCATCAATACGACATGTATGAGATCAAACAGTATTCGACTTGGAATAAATCTGAAACATGCTATATTAACAGAGTAAAATGTTCGTATGATTGCTACCTTTCCATTATTAACCCTTCGGAACGTGGATCCATGCGACATACAATGGCTTCTTAATTGTTTCTGTAATTAACCAGTTAAACAATAGAAACCGCTGACCTATATTATACAACTTGTATGATAGAGGTCAGTAGAAACACAATATTCTCTTGTCCAAACTGCTCAAAAAGGTTTAATGTTCATCAGTGTGTTTGTCTGTGTGTAAAGAAAGAAAATACATTTATTTAGCACAGAGTAAACGACACACAATATACTAGACAGTCAGATAAAGTCGTACATCAGATAAAAAAATAAAATAAAGATCAAATAAAAAGTATAAAGTCCGATGTATAATAAGAAATTAGCAGAAAAGTGTGCCTCACGCCTGCGCTAAAACGGCCCGGTTTAGCAACAATGCCAGACTACTAGTGCCGTGCCTGACGCTGGTTTTCAACTGGGCCTGATGTGTGAGGTGGCGGATGTATATGATAGTGCACGTGAGTATGCATATTTAAATAAATTTGTGTCAGATAAAAACAGTGACGAATATGTTTAAACCGTATATTGAGTACATTTCAAAAATAATAAAAAAGTAAAATAAAAAAAATAGTGGCACTCCGGGAGTGCCGACAAAAGTGTAAATTTGAACAATTACGTGTGTATTTTTGAATCGTCATATATAAACAAAACACAAACAGAATACTTTGCCATCACTCACTGACATATCGGTTATACATTAAAACCGAGTACATGCCGAGGACAGCCGAACACATCCGAATGTAGCGCGGTGTCGGTTACGCTAACGGTGGCGCGAGTTCAATGGTTTTTTCCCATCTCAAAAAATGCCCAACAAGCCTAAACAAGTTTTCACTCTAAAGAAACCTCTATTTAACCTCTTTTATTTAGGTAAGTAAGGGTTCCTGTGAGTAGGTATTCTATTCTACTCTTTGCCTCCTCAAAATTCTGTCAGTATCTACCCTTATATCTAATTTTATCGAGAGCCGAAGCGGACGACGCATGAATAGAAGAATTTCTAAAGACCCTAACATTTTACATCACATACTTATATTTTGAAGCGCTTTAATATAGCAAGAACTTTACTTTCCTCACTTCATTTTATGAAAAACACCAACTACTAGAAACTTTACTCGAGCGTGGAGCTATAAAAGATACCAGGGAGTGCCATTGCAAAATGTACTTTACCTGTTGGACTTGAAGTTGTGATTTGTTTGATGAAAAAACCTGTGTACTACATTATTCTATAACGAAGCTGAAAACGTTTGAAATGCAACGTAGCGATGGCTGATGGAGTTAGTGAGCGTGAAATCTGTTGAAAACACAACTTCGCAGTCTTCAGTGATACAACTAAAAATAAAATGTCGTGATTCACGTAACGTAATATTATGATTTTAATATTAATATTACGCTGAAATAAAAGAAGCAGAACATTTAAGGGGACTACAGGACCTTAACGCAAGTTTTAGAAACAATAAAAGTCCTATATGATCGAATACACTAAACAAAATCAGTAAAATATATAGTATTTTTCAGGATATAATATACTAGGTAGATAGTGTGTTGAAAACATAATACAACAAATTTGATACGAAAGAAAAAAAATCATAAAGATACCTCTAACTTTCTTTTTACAATAAAAACCATACTAATATACATACAATCATTCTGATTTTTTGACAGATTATTCTACAAGCAACATACTAAAGCAGTAGTGTTTTAATTTTTTAGTCCAAACAATATATTATTTGTAAGTAATAATACAATATTTCAATATTTTAGTTCTACTGCGCTCCAAGATATTTTGAGTAGAGTTAGCAATACAATTAATTTAGCATGAAACATTATATTAAATAACATAAAAAATAAAAAAATCATATGAAATTTTATGTTTATTCAGTCGTAATCACAACGTCAGATCTAAAAATATTTTTTTCTTAAAAACAAAGTAAAACAACGAAAAAAACATCTCAAACGTTATAAGGTAAAACTCCATTAAATTGTATAATACGCGCCACGAAAGATGAGACTTCACGAGCTCAGTAGTGTCCCCACTACTGAGCTCGTGAAGTCTCAGCTTGCGCAGGAAAGTCGTGTACCTACGAAATAGTTACCCATAATGTGTATATCATTTCAAAGATTTATCGATGACATATAGATTAAAATTCTCAACAATATTGTAATATTTATTACGAAATAATAAAGTTTAAGATAAAAGTCAAGTCTTATCTTTCGTGGCGCGTATTGTACAGACGCTAATATATCAAGCTACTACAATCAGTCAAATTTCTTTAATATATTTTCAACTTTATCGCTAAAGCATTAGGTTCAAAGTTGATTTGGAAAATTTGACAGTTTCGGGTAGCTTGATGTGCTGGCGTCTGTGCGTATTCGGTTTGCTTATTTTATTATAATTCCAACGACATAAGTTTTATATATAGTTTTCATACAAAATTTTAGATATATCGTCATTTTAATGACCCCGGGCGGCGGGCGCGATTTCGCGTGTTATTATGCAATATCATGCGACACCATAAAATGCGAAACGGCCTTGAGCATTTATGACACACGAGATGAATCCACGATAAAAAAAATGCTACCGATATTAAAATTTCTATTTGTGTATAACAAATAGAAATGCCTGTTTGCCTTTTATACTGACTCTACTTATTTTTATTTTGGAGCGCGCGCTGTGGAACCATACTTATAATTTTTTAAATAATTTCAGTAATAAAAACTTGGAGCGTAGTGGAATGCATTCCTGGAGCGCAGTGGAAATACCCCTTCTCGGTTACATACGTCTCTCCATCCATCCAAGTGTTTCCCTGATGTTTGATTCAACTTCAATTAAATTAATTGATCATTGATCAAGCGCAAAATACAGCAGAAACTAAAGAATGCCACCTGCTATGATCTTTATTGGCTGAATACTGAATTCAATATAAGAAAGGACAAGGCAAATCTTGGCGTATCTGTCTGCCCTGCAGACGTAACTTGCGCTACTTTTTCAAGGTAGAAAACGCGCCGTTAGAAGCGCAGACGTTGTGCGTTTAAAAAAATCCGTATGCAATGTGTGCATATATTGATATTGATATTTATTTTCGTGAACGATGACAGTGACACTGTCACTTCTTTTCACAGCGATGCTTGGGGGAGGCCTATGTCCAGCAGAGGACGTCTTTCGGCTAATTATGATAGTTATGATATATACTCAACAACAAGTTACAAAATCTATTTCTCATTCTACGAAAATTCTGGAGGCAAATAGTTCCTAAAGTAACTAAAAAGCCAGCAAATCACAGTATTCCTTTGTAATCACTTGAGATAACAATACTACGTCGTGATAATGATAAGAATAATGAGAAAAGGTCCCGGGGGTCCAAAGGGACAATCATAATACCTACTTTATTTTACAAGAGGCACAGAAAGCACAAGAGTCTTACGTGTTTCTGACACATTACAAAAGTATTCCTAAGGCCGCGTTCACAGCAACCGATAGACTTGTTGCCGACAGTGAGAACGTTTGAAAAACAACGGACTGTCTGAATCTGAGTCGGATTTCAAGAGGAGTCAATATCATCATTGCTGTGGTTTATTGATACTGACAACTCTTGGACGCGGTTCAGATGTGCTGATTGCGCTCAGTTTCATTGATCAAATTCGTCCTCAGTCGGCGGCTGACGTTTATTTTCATACATTTTCAAATTTATGCTCTCAGTCAGCAGGCCGCCCGCGCCAGCCAGGAGCAGTGGTGGCTAGGCGTGTGTAACTCTTTACAGAACCGAGTCACTGATCCGGAACATTAAAGTGATTCAAAAGATTGGTTCAGTAACAACGTTTCAAATTTATCATTTAGATCTGAAACATTATTTTGCTCTGTGCTCATTCCGCGCGACCCGTCACTCGCGAGGCGACTGAGCAGTGTGCGAGCGAGAGTGGGAGACTGAGACACACTGAGTTACTTAACTATAGACTCGCGAGACGCGAGTGATCGGGCGACATACTTATTATCTATACAAGTCAGAAAGAGATACCAAATGAGATGTGTAGTTATCAGTCATGTGTGTATCAGTCGTACTCTCACAGATTTAGATTCTGTATTTTATATCCTTTGAACCGATGATCCAAATGAGCCAAATGAAACATATCAGTGTTTCGGATCATTTCAGTGATCGAGATGGAAATGTTCCAATCGCAAAAATTATACACTTTGCCCACCTCTAGTGGTGGCCCAGTGGTAAGGGCCGCGACTTACGAGTTGTAGGTCGTAGGTTTGAATCCAGACAAGCGCTTTACTTTGTGTAAATTATTTATCACCACTACTCTCAAAAGGGTGACGGAAATTATCGCAAGGAAACCGGCATGTCCTAGAACCAAAAATTCGAAGACATTTGACATCTACAAACCCGCTCTGAGCCGGCGTTGTGGATTAAGGTCCACTTCCTATTTACCGAGAAGAGGCCTGTATCCCAGAAGTATATAGTCAACATTATAGGATGATAATTATGGTATACTTCCAGTCGGCGGCCTATTTGTTTATTTATTAAATTAAGTACTGCCACATCACATACATTTAACATACTTGGTAAATAGTTATGAGCATTTTCTCTGATGCATATGACAATAACGGCGTACCACTAATGAATTGGCTGCGTGATAAAAAGAAAGAATAATTAAAATGTGTACATACTCAAAATCATGACATTAGTGTTATCATCTAACAAAGAAAACAATAATAATAATAACATAGTAGATGCAACGCTCAATGAAGACCGTTTATTTTATTTTTGAATTTATGCAGTTTATCATGGAACACGTCCAAATCCAGTATTTGTGTCGCTAGGGTGTGGTATTCATCTATGATTCTGCACATTATACTGTAGCGGTACAACGCCACATGCGAACAACGCGTCTTACTGACGGCACGGTGATGTAGCGGTATCTACAACGCGTCATACTGGCGTTACGATGATGTAGCGGTATCTACAACGCCACATGTGAACAACGCGTCATACTGACGTCACGCAAAATCCTGCATCTCGCAAGCAGAGTTTACCATGCAACTAGCATAGATACAACGGCTCGACATGAATTATCGGGCAGTTGCCCGCCAGACCAGTTGCGGGCCTCATACCTCTATACTGGTGACCCTGAATCCCAAAACCTCATCAGCAACCTCGGCACAGCACACTGCACTTCGGCCGGTCTACAAGCAGAGCCCTTAATAACCCTCTCCTGGTCGACGCCAGCAGTCAGCCTCAACCCGTTGCTGTACTACATCCGACGCACTGGAACATAATGCAGCGCCACCCCGACTCACTGGGGACATCTTCGCAGACAAATCCGAATCACCGTGAACTATGCGGCAACCGGTTCCGACTCACTGGAACCTCAGCTGGCCTGGCAAGCATCGCAAGATACAAGACTCAGCCCACTATCGATCTCCGGTCTCCGGGGGGGAGTGATGTAGCGGTATCTACAACGCCACAACGAATAACGCGTCGTACTGACGTCACGCAAAATCCTGCATCTCGCAAGCAGAGTTTACCGGGCAACTAGCATAGATACAACGGCCCGACATGAATCATCGGGCAGTTGCCCGTCACACACAACGCCCGTCTAGTCGGAGGATCCTCCCTTTTCTATGGAGTATGAGTGAACTTTACACCCTGTTCCTCATATCCTTCCTGTTCTATAATTTGATGTGAAATCGGCCTTAGGGCAAATACTTATGAGCGATTTTTCGAACAAAGATTTGTTCATCGACGATGGATTTATTGTCTTTCAATATAAAAACGACAGTTACGCTATTGACACATAAGACAGTTGAGTCAACTGTTTGGATAGCTCCTATAACATCCAGAGCTGTTAGACGAGAAAACAGAGAGTTTTTGTAAATCTAGTTCGATCTAGTTTCGAAGAAACATGACGTGTTATGGAAATATGTTTGCATTATTTTGATATTTTTGTATGCTTGAATAGTTAGAATTTATATTGTTTGATATTTAGTTTGCTATCTATTGCTGTAAGTTGGTTTGTTAGTTCGCATTGGCTTTTTTTCATTAGAATATTTAAAGCACGCGAATTAATTAAATGAAGAAACTAAACAAACCATTAAATGCACAAACATTTACCAGCATCTAAATTCAAGCTCAACAGTAATTAAGACTTTATTTGAATTCCACAAATAATTCAAGGAATCCCTACAGAATACAACAAAATTTCGTCTAATTAACTGTAAATACCTCTGTCTTATAAATATCATAACCCTCATTTACGAATACGGTCTTCGAAAAGGGACCAAAAAATTTAAATACAAACATTCCATTTACATAGTAGAACGGTAGACGCACAGTTTTTATGTCAGTCGGCTTAAATTTGATATTTTTCAACGTCACGGCAAAAACGAGGGATCATAAATTTTGTGGTAATCGATAGAATCGCCACGCCATCATCGGGCGGGATTTGTAAAGATTTGGACCCTTCGATCGAATGGGTGAAAATTTAAAATCAATTTAAAGGTATAGGTGCAGAGCTCGAAAATTCATAATCCCTGAAACCGAGTGGGTAGATTTTATGGGGTACGGAACCTTCCCTCATGAATATAGAAGCTTATTTATGTAGGCCTCTATCTACATAAAGGTATATTTATAGATTGTAAAAGTTCCAGTTTTCTTTTAAGCCCAGTACTAAACCAGATACTGTTCTCCTCGTTTACCTACCACTTGTCGATTGCTCCTAGCAAAAAAATTCGTACCTCTTTCGTGTAGGTAATTACTTACCTATGTATGTGAGTGTATACTACATAATTATTAGAGATATGCCTATTTACCTATTATTTTCATGCGGTACTGAGGTTTGGTTACCTACTTAACTCTTACAAGACCAAAAACCCAATCATTATACCCATATTCAAAATCAATGTGGGTACCTAAGTCTTCATCATCATCATCATCATGAGTTTACAGCAGTCTACTGCTGGAGATAGGCCTTTCCTATTGCACGCCATTCAACTCGATTTTCGGCAACTCTCATCCAGCTGACAGCTACCCTAAATCTTCACCAAACAATAATTCCGAACTCTGAACTAGCGACCAGGAACTGTTCGATGTTAGAACTTCTATTCCTACGTTATGTAGTCAGTTCGAGTTAGTACGGTAGGTGGCGTTCCTTATCGCCGCTCGAGGGACATTACATACCTGAGAATTTTATTGAAGGTGTTGGAAAGCAACGTTGAAATGGATGCGGCATTGGATTTTGTGATTACAACTGTAAAACTGGACCGCTTAAATTAGGTTTAAATAACTACTTGTGCTTTTAATATTGTTAACTGTAATCCAAAGTCAAAGTCAAATCGTTTATTTCAAATATAATTATTAAAAATAAAAGGCACTTTAAACGTCAAAATTTTCAAAAAATTGAATGGATTCTAGTCGCCCCTTCCAAAAGGAAGATTCGTGTGGAGAAGAATGGTCAAGAAACTCCAGCGTTACTCTTTTAAAAATGTTTTACAATATTTTGTATACATTAGTTTTATATAATGATATGTGAAGGCGATGCACCTAGAATAAAATTACTATACCACAATAGGTAAATAGAATTAAAAATAAAGCAATAACAGGTAAATCAATCATCACGGATCACTCACGCAGGTACAGACGCCAGCACATCAAGCTACCCGAAACTGTCAATTTTTGCCAATGAACTTTGAAACTTATACTTTAGCGATAAAGTTGAAAATCTATTAAAGACATTAATTTGACAGATTGTAGTAGCTTGGTGTGGTGGCATCTGTACATTTAGTTAGAGAGGTACCTATAGCTTGAGGCATAAAGAGATTATTTTGAATGATAGGGAAAGTCATCCTTTGTTTCTCAAATAAAATATTTCTTATTGGTTTCCATAAACTGAATTTAAAACTAACTATAGCAAAACTAATATAATTCACATAAAACGAAACAATACCAATAAATTTAAAAAGTAAAAAACTTAAACTAGATGCTTAAACCAATAACCCAGCTAATAAATACCAAACTTTAAACGAGAACGTTTTTCAACAAAAAGTCTCATAAAATTGTTGTGTGCCAAGTTTTTAAAAGTTTAGAAAATAAAAATATCTTTCAGTTTCCACTCGCATGTCTAAGTTCGCTGGAAGATGATCGTAACTTATCGTTAGATACCCTTTAGTTGTGTGGTAAACTGTGAGAGATAAATCATCGAGTTTTGTGATGTCTCTGAGAAGTGCAGTTGCTTGTCTCTTGACCAGGATTGCCAGGACGAACGATACGATGAGGTCATTAGAAAGATGGTGAGACAGTAAAATAAATGGGTTTTGTTCGTTTGGTATGGATTTCAACGTCTCAATGATGCATTATTTATATTTTTGTAACAAATTGAGTTTCTTTCAAACTAAGGTTTGGTGTCCCAAAAGTAGGCTAAGAAATTTTCGTATAAATTCTATAGTGAGATATGTTTTTCTTAGATCATGACAGACTCATTCGTATATATCACCAACATCTCCAGATGAAAATCTTTCATCTCACCACGAAATGAAAAACGCAAAAATTATTCGAAACCCTACATTTATCACATCAAACCGAGCGAAATAGTGTAACTTCTCGCTAAAGGAGACTAATAAACAGTTTGTAAGTTAAGTGAAGGTACGTTATATGTACATAACAAATCTTGTTTACGCTTAGTTGGGTCAAAGCACTGGAATTACGGCTATTACCGTAATACGCTGTTTTTGAATCGTTAAAATTGCGTGTTATGTTACAAATTGGATGGTTATGGGGTTCATTTTCAAGGTGTTAATGGTTTTGGCTATACTTCTCTCGTAATTGGGCCCTGTTTAGATCTAAAAATATAAGAGAGAACACCCAAAATTATGGATATAATGGATGTGAAAAGACTGTATGTTTTTAACGTTTTTGATTACAGGAATTGGCCTTAAGATTTATACATATACAAAAACTTACGCCTTCTTCCCATGGCAGAAATTGGAGAACGCCACCTGCTGCACTAGGAACTCTTTTTGTTTTGTTTTCGTTCTTAAATCTGGTTATTCATACACGCACTCCGGTTGCGAGTATTACGTACCTGACCTTTTTGAAGAACATCACTAATATGTTCGCCTTCTAGAGCATCTGTTTCCGGCGTTTCCACTCACATCTGCCTATTAAATACCTTTTGTTAGTCGCTTTTCATTCAAACTCTCACCATCACCACAACCAACCAATCTAAGCATACTTTTTTTAGTTTTTGTCACTACATCTTCTCATAATTTAAACCGAATCGTTGCCTTATCATGTTATTGCTCAGCCTGTCATTCATACTCAGATTTATAATTGTTTGACATTGTTCAACACAGGCGTTTAATACTCAGAAAAGTCATCAGAAATTGGGCAGGCCTCAATTCAACACAAATCCCGGTTATTCGGAGTAACTCGAAACAAGCAGTATATGAGTCTCCCCATCTCATTTGTTTGCATGAAAGGACTGAAGTAAATTATTTGAATCTCATGTTTACTGAAATTATTTTATTTAGCTTCTTTTCATTCTTTTTGTTTCCAAATCTCATAGTACCTACTTACTTATTTTCGCTGTATCCTTTTTATGTTGTAAATATTATATTACTTTCGAATATATTTTTCACGTTTTCAAGTATTTTTGGCGGGTTGGAACGTATTTAGTTACACACAGACACATAATACCTATTTCTTTCACATTTTGATACCGCTTTACTTAAAAAGCTCGCATGGTTGGACTGGTTAAAATGTTTGGTATCTTCATTTTAGTGTTCAATTTACGTTTTCATATAGCTTGCTCCTGTAAGTAGAAAGCATTAGGTAATCATTTTGAGAAGCTTCTAAAAGCCAATGATCGCTATAAAATACATTCGTTCCGCTTAACATTTCACAGGATTCTGGAGAAATCATGAAAGAGCCTATTCGCTGAAGCACTTTGCTTTATCTACAAAAAAATTGCTTTTTAAGTTTTTATTAAAATCTAGGAAATGTTTGTGTAACGATTTTTGCTGGATTCGTTGTATCGGCCAAATGAAAAATTTTAAAAATAATATTAAAAGTAAACACCGATAAATAAATATTTACGATACAAAATCGATACTTTCCAATCTCGTGTTGTTTCTACTATTTCTACCCTAAATCGTACTTCAAGATCTTAATCTTTCTGTCTACCAGAACCTCATGGAACATAATTGATTTTTCTTGATGTGATAATAATATTACAAACATTCCGAAATAATATGATCCTCAAATGATTTTGGCCATTATTCTAATAATAATAAATGCGATAATGCTGGAAAACAGGATACACTACCAAAAATATGTAGGTAATGTGTTGAAGCCGTAAAAGAAAAATTGATATAAGTACGTTCTATTGTTGTTGTTAGTCATCATAATTATTATAAGACTTAATTCATAGTAGTAATATAGATTCATAATAAACAAAAATATACCAAAAAGTGCATTCACTTTGTCATTAATATTAGTCTATTTATTTTGCAATCTAAATTATAGATACCCATCTATAAAAAGAATAGCAAACAGAGAGACAAGTTAAAGAAATCCTAATATTAAACATAATTCAGGCATTTATGATTCATTTTACATTGCCACAACTTTCGAATACCCGAACCAAATCACCTCAAAGTTTAATAATGTAGTTAACACTTTCCAAATCCTAACAAAGCCGATTACGCCTAACATTGTATTTATATTTCCAAAGGATTTTCTCAACTTAAATCGCTCTAATATCACCCAAAATTTCCAATACAACTTCCATAATGATAGTTTACGCTCCATTGCGTGAGTTTATTGCTTTTGTCACAACTAAAGAGCCTATTGATATAGCTTGGTCTTTCGATTACATAAATTCCTTTGTAAGGCTGCAAATAGTTATCGAATCCTCCCGTTTGTGTTGTTCATCATCATTGTTGAGTATCGTTTGGGCTTCATCTTAAATAGTCAAGGACTGTGGGGTATTGGAAATATTATATTTAGTGATGAAATATTGGTGGATGACTACTGTCGCATTGGTATTGGTACCCAATACTATAAAATTATACACTATTAGACTACATATACAAAATTTAATACAATATTAGACCCCATCGCAGCATTCGATTTCCGTGTTAGACCACGTGTCAGTGAGGTTTTCTATCACAATTTTTATAGCCGCCTGGAATTCGAATTTGTGCCAAATACGCTTTTTAATAACAACTAATGCATGAGGATAAATTATGCACCGCTGCATTTCTATTCGGGGAATATAAACCTGATGTAATAAAAGGCTAGAATATAAACGGTTTACAGTAAGTGGTAACCAACTTTAGTTTCTCTTTGTCAACTTTAACATTTCTAACTTGTGAGTAACTTTTAAAGTATGACGTGAAAGTTAACTAAAGCTTAGTGGAAGTTCATCCTACAATGCAGACAGATTTCTCATGTTTAACTCTTATTTTATAAATTGCGATGGTATGTATGTTCATTCCCCTGTAGGCATTGTAAATAATTATTTCAAAACACGAAAGGTTGTTTCGAAGAAATAATTAAAACAAAGCTTACCCCAAGGCTCTCTCCTTGGCCCTCTAAAAAAATTTTATGAGGATGTTCTGTTATACCATAACGTGTTCTTCTTTGCCTAGGCTAAGTATTTTAACGACCCTAACAAATCAGGAATTCTAAAGTACGAGTGGTATAACTTTCTGCTTGAAATGTAAGGGGGTCACGTTCTATAGTAATAACTTGAGTGCGATTAACTTCTGAATTGGCCTTAAAAGTAATAATTCGGACACGGACCCTTAGCTGTCCTTGGTAGTTTGACAATTCAAATGTATCAAGTAAAATTGTAGTCCAATAGATAAGAGACACGAAAATACAATTCAACAAACGAATAAAAGTTGCCATAAGTAACAATATTTCTTAAAGGTAGCTCAAAAATAGTAAAGGAAATGTAGGAATACTTGTTTAAGTATTTTTTTATCTCATCTATTCAAAAAGAGCTAGTGTATTCTTCGTAAACAGGGACTAAAATAGCTCTTTAATTCCTAGGGACTAAAAGTGGTTTGAATTGAGAATTTGGATTTTGTTAGTAAAGTTCCAATCACCAAAGAGATCAATCGCGAACATTGTATGAACAAGTAACAGGCTGTAATTATGATAAAAATGGTAAAACGCGCACAAGCCAAATTGTGAAAAAAATAAAAAATGCGTGAAAAGCATTCTGCATTCGTTCGTAATAAAATTGTTTACTCAAAATTGTATGTAAATAAATAAACGTACTATTTTTATTCATAAGTTGCACTTACTTATTTTTTCATAGAGGGTGATAAAAAGTAGAGTGTCCACCTCGGGAGCAACACTATTTTAAGCTCGAGTGACGTAATTTGAATCCCTCGCTGAGCTGTGGATTCAAAGAAACACTCTCGCCTTCAAAATAGTTGTTTGCTCCCTTGGAAAACAATATTAATTTTTTGTCCTTCAAAATTATTTTTAATTCGATGAATACAAATGCTCTAGGATACACAAAAAGATGGTATAAACAAAAATATAAAAAGAAAATTAAGTTTACCCATACATTTCAATTTATTACCTCATACCGCTTAATAAATTCCAACGTGAAAAGACAGCCATCCGCCTCAATGCACCGGAACGTCTTCCGGGCCCAATTTCCTCAAAATAATTAACTAAACGAAATTCTATTAATAACTTAGCAGGTTCATTCAAGATCCCACCACAACAGGAAGAGGAGTAATTGTCAAGAATTACTGGAGTAAAATTCGACCCAAAGGACGCCTTTCGTTAAAAATTTGCTTACGCACTTTAAAGATGACAGCTATGAGTTCACGCCTCTTCGCCTCTTGGGTAATATTTTGAAAGATCTCTTTTATTTTGTTACGTTAATCTACTGTTTTAGGTTTGTGTAAATGATTTTGTTTTTTATCTTTACAGATTGTATTTATCATTTCGAGATTGCACCAATATGATTGGAACGAAGTTCTTTAACGTAACGAAAAAGCGTTAAACCTCCTCCATGCGACTTTTGATATACATATAGTTTTCATGGTTTTCGAGGGTGCTAAAGCCGATAGTAAGGAAATTTAAGATGGCGGCTGCGAAAACTTTTAAATTTTTCGTTATCGATGTCGTTTTCATGGTTTATGAGGGTGCTAAAGCCGATAGCGAGGTCAAAACGAAAATCCAAGATGACAACTTTATGAGAACTTCTAAAACATATACCTACTAGATGGCTCTGTATTGAAAATTTGAATTAAATTCACACTTTCTCTCTCTCTCCGTCTCTTTCTATTATATACTTGTGTGTGTGTGTGTGTGCGCAAGCAAGTATCGCGGAAGGAACTTCGGTCCTAACGGGGGTCCCCCGATAGCACACATTTTTTTGTAAGTACGTGTTTTTTTTCTATGAATGATGAATCAATCTGCAACGAGAGCGGCAAAAAGCTACCAGAGGGGCAATTCTCGTAATTTAAAACACCCCTAATTTCGCCATAGTGATTTTTTTAAGTACGGGAATTGGCCTTCTGATGGCTGCATTTCTTTTGGATTGAACGTAATAGTTACGAAATAACTTGTATTGTCTTTTATAAAGTATGGCCTAGTATTAGGTTGAATTTATCTATACAACAAACTTATAAGACTGTAAAGGAAAACATCGTGAGGAAACCGGCATGTCTTAGAACCAAAAATTGGAAGACGTGTGACATCTATCAATCAATCCGCACTCGGCCGGCGGCGTTGTGGTGGATTATGGCACACTCCTTCTCACAGAGAGAAGGCCTGTGTTCCAGCAGTGGGAATATTATAGACTGATTATGCTTTTTCTAGAAACTTCTCAAACTTTCCATTTCAAAATTATACTCTACACCTACCCAACTTCGGTACGACAAAATATTTATCAGAACTTTATGAATTCACACAAAGTTTTAATATAACAGTCGAGACGAGCGACTCTGTTACATACGGAGTTTATTTTAATCAAATTAGACAACTATGCGAGTTTTGTTAGGTATATTTATGTTACTGCCGTAGTTTTGTACCATATGGCTCTTAAAGTTTCTGGGAGTTTCAGACTTTCAGTATGGAATAGTGTGATAATGACAACTTTAAGCCTTTTCTACTTCTGATTATTTAATTGAACGCACATAATAATCGTTTGCCGTCTGTCTAAGTGCTTATACACACATATGACATGCGTCAACAGCATAATTATGCAACTGTAGCCGTCAACAAAATGCCGCTCGTGTACTTCAGCACCGGACTCAAATACACGAGCGGAACATTGAACTTATTTTATACCTACATACTTCACTGAAATTACACAGTTCATTTTATACTTACAGTTTGAAAGAAGGAACCATATTGTATCTAACTTTATTTAGATTCGTAAAAATCCCTCGAGAAGTATTATCATAAAATCGTTTTCAGACAAACACTTAAAAACTCTTTACGCAGCGTTCGAGGTTGAAATTAAAAAGTTGAATGCTAAGGCAAGCGGAGAAAAATAAATCTTTGTAAGCCAAGTTAAGCTAACGGCAGTTACTTGGAGCTTCTCCAATGCATCTTAATTCCTTATTGATTTTGACAGCTGAATTCGGTGTACTAAGTCCAGTTTGTGATGGTTGATGATATTTTACGTAATTTTCTTGTACAGTCCTATAATTTGCACTAAAGTATGCAAATATTCAGTACTAGCTTCTGCCGGTTTCTGCGTGAAATTTCCCCCGACCCATCGTTCTTTCTGACTTTTTTTTGTTAAACCATTATTGTTCCCCTCCATATGAATGAACTTCCTGACAGTATTTCAAACGTTCTTGACGTCCAGAGGCCCTCTAAGTTCGAGTACGTCTTGTATCTGGCCTCATACCGAAACGAGATTCTTCGAAAAAGCTATCACAATGCCAGTCTCCTTTCTCCCAATTTCTGTGTTCGTGATCCCATTGTAAACGGGCCCTACGATGATATGGGTCTTCGGGAACGCAGACCCACTTTGCGTAAACAATTTCGGATGGTTGTTCGGGCACTTATCAGCAAGCCTGAAGAGCTGTGGAGCCTCGTAGCCGACATCATGGCGGCCATGATACGATTCCGCTGAGCAGTATTTTGGATGTACCGGTCCTGTCTGCGAATGATGATGCGAAGTCGTCCTCCATGTCACTCGGCCATGCTGCCCATGATGCGATAGCGTATCCAGAAGCGGCTTATGGTGCTATGTGTAGTGCCAAGAGCGACAGCCACAGCACGTTGCCTGGAAACAGCTTGCAACTTCCTGACGGCTCTCATCACCTCTTCTCGTGTCAAATAATGTCATCGCTTCATATCGATGCAATTTTTTTCAGTTCCAATGCAAAAAAAATTATCAACTGTCCCATACAAAACTTCAATACCCACTCAACCCAGGTATTGATCCCATGGAGAGAATTATTCAGTTTGATGGCCCTTAAATTTATATGTGTGGTCATATAAATTTAAGGGCCATCAAACTGAATAATTTTCTTTTCAATAGATGCTGTATTAAAGCTTGCACACCATCGTGCCATAATAACAGACTTCTGATTGATAAAAGTCATAACATTGGCATGCAAGCTACTTTCATTATTTTGTGCAAGCTACAGACCTGTGCTTGAAGTTTTTGAAGACTAAGTTCTTCAGCCAGTGCGTCCTATCCGTCAAGACATAATGGTGCCGAAACTTCAAGGTTGTAATTCAAGGTTGCTCAGCACGCTATGGAGCGAGCTATGCTTGAAATCTCTTTAAAGAATAAAACAGAAATAAAATTATCCGGAAAAGAACCGGAGTTACCGACATAGCTTGCAGAGTAAGCAAACTGAAGTGGCAGTGGGCTGGTCATGTTTGTCGAAGGACTGATGGCTGGTGGAGCAGACGAGTCCTGGAGTGGAGACTGCATATCGTGGAAGCGTAGTGTGGGATGCCTCCTAGCTAGATGTACCGACGACCTAAAGACGTTGGCTGAGCCAGACTGGATGCGGAAGAAGGTGGACAGGGTGATGATGTGGCGAAGCCTGGAAGAGGCCTATCCAGCAGCGGACTGCGATAAGCTAATTGATTGACAGGCCTCTTATTATATTAGATTTAAGCTATACCGTGCTTAAAGCTAATATAACAAGAATCTGGAGTAAATTATGATATTTTTAACCGACTTCAAAAAAGAAAAACACACTACACACTAACAAGCACGCACGCACTATCATACTACATAACATCACGCCTGTACCCTTTAAAGGGGTAAGCAGATGTGTTCAATAGCTTCCTGTCACTGATATTCACATAGCAAGTAGTGATAAATGAATTTGTTTGGGGTAGGTAGGTACAACTAAAAAGTGAAAAATAAAAACTTTTTTACAAGAGCAAACAACCGACTTCCAAAAAAAACACTACAAAGTCAAAAATAACTTTAATTTCGAAAGTCGGTGTCAAAAAACGAAAATACAGAACCAACGACGCCGACTTTCGAAATTAAAGTTATTTTTCACTTTGTAATGTTTTTTTTTTGAAGTCAGTTGTTTTTTTTTTTTGTAAAAAAGTTTTTCAACTTTTTCTTTAGATATTTTTAACTGGTTCTTTTTATTCATCTTTTTTTTTGTCATCACGGAAAGTTCACCCAGTTCATAAAATAGATTTAAATTATTTCTTAGAAAAGTAATTTCTTTTCGATAATATTGTGATATAAAGCCGGTGCCGACTATCCGGAAACACTTGCAAACACTGCCGGTACGTGTGAAAGCTAACGTACATGGCTATACACTCCACCGCCGTGTACCCGGCACCGGGTACCCGGTTTTCCGGGACGTGTGAAAAGCGCCTTTATTAGGAGCATGTCAAAATAATTCATAGGACAAAACAAAGTGACGGTTAATCTTTATACATGGAACTATTCCGCTTCGCAATATACAAACTAATTTATTGAAGCACATTCGTGGATTGTACGAAATATTACAAAGTTACGCCAAACGAGTTGCCGGAATCCTGAAATGTGTTACACAGGAGAGATGAGTAGGAAAGAGGCTGTTAGATAGAAGCTATGCTTGCTGCGGTCGGTTTGGGGATGGGTGACCATCCATAACATATCGAGACCTTTCCGTGCCTCGGAAAGCACGTTAAGCCCGTGGTCCCGACTGTCATTTGTAGATCTTTGACAGTCGTTACGGGTAGTCAGAAGCCCATAAGACTGACAAGTCTTACCAAGGTGTATAGTGTTACTGGGTTGTGGAGGTCAAATAAGCAACCGTCCCATGTAAAATACTAATATTTAGCTGCATCTGCTTAGACTAGAGAGTTAGAACATAGTTGAGAAAAGGCTAGACAGATTGGTTGACATAATAATTTAAAAATATTTATGGTTATAGGTTAGGTTATAGGTCGATCGTTTAACTGAGACTTGCCTGAGGGTGCGCGGTGCCGGAGGGGTGATAGTTGTCACTAGTTGATGAATCACTGAGCTCTCGCATCACGCACCGCAGTGTTACCACAGGCCCTTTCCTGAGGTAACAACGCAGTCCGGCCTATCCATAGGCCTCCCATAGGCCTCTCATAGGCCTCCCATAGGCATACCTATCAATAGGCCTTCCTAGAGATTGGTGGTAGAGGTTAAGAGGGGACCGAGGAATTTGAAAAATAGGTATTTGAAGAAACTATTGCCGTCGCCTTACCTCAAGTCTGCCCCCGTAGTGTGCGATAGGGATAGGGACAGCTGCAGTTGAGACCGAAATTATCACAAAAATTTTTAAGAGATCGACGTTTCGTATTCTCCTTTTATCACCTCGAAAATTGAGCCGATTCACTTGTTTTTACATTAACATTTTAAGAAAGAGTATGTTTAGGTTCCTAGCATATTTTTATGTTAAAAACTTTTCTAATTCGACTGGTAGTCATCTAATCACGGCGGTAAAAATTAAGCATTTATTGTAACTTTTAGAGGGTCATATTTTCTTTACTAATTAGTTTCTGAAACAAAAAATTAAATGACTGGGACGTGTTTACAGCAGACCTTGATTTTATAAAAAATTAAATATTGCTCAAGAGGCATTATTTTGGAAGAAAAAAGGGGAATACATTTGTATGGAGAATCGCACGCCCCCTCCCCCCCGTTCCCTCTTAACCTATAGATACATATTATAAATTAAAGTAGCTTTTCGTGTCTGTCTACGTGACTAAGTATTTCTTCTAAAATACGAAACGAATTTTAAGGCGTTATCAACAACAGGTGGTGTTCTGCCTACCATGCGAAGAAGGCTTGAGTTTATGTACCTATATATGTATTAAACTTTTATAATAATATTATATAAGTTTCATAATAATAAATTATAATATATATATAAATTATATTATATTATAATAAAAAAAACTCGGTGTTTCGTCAAGTCGTAAAAACCGTGCGAAGCAGGGGTTAAATTGGTCGCTAATCTGAACGAATATAATAAAGAGAAAAGATTTGATGCTTTGTATGTTTGTTTGTTCTGCTTTAATGCTAAAACGGCAGAGCGGGTTTGGATAACCTGGAGAAGGATATGGCTATTTTTTATTATGGATCACAGATGAAGTCGCGGGCAACAGCTAGTGATTTATGATTATGGAGTGGTTTTGAGCTGCGTAATAAAAACATATCCCTCAGTAGGTTATCGCGTAGTAGGATAACAAGAAGGTGTTTAGAGTCTTTACCTTCGCTAATGACTATTTTATATTTTTCAAAACATTAATGCTGTTCTTAAACACAGCTAGTACACAAGCTTCCATAGTGATACAACACTGACGAACCGCGCGTGCCTACACACTGCGTATAATCCATGTTGTAGAAAAAACATATCTGTTAACAAGCTTCCATAGTGATCCATAAATAATAACGACCGTGCCTACACAATAAATAAACCGTAGTTCTTCATGGCTAGAAAAAGTGTGTGTACCAGTAGTGAAAGGTAATTTTTTGTAAGATGTAAGCCGGAGTAGATACCTTTAATATGATTATATAATTTGTCTATAGAACACTGACTGTGAAATTTATCAAAGGGAAGCCGATGGGAATCTAGTTGTATGGGACCTTCGCCACTGGTGTGTACAGACGCCAGCACATCAACCTACTACAATCTGTAAAATTTCTATAACAGATTTTCAACTTTATCGCTACAGCATAAGGTTCAAAGTTGATTGGAAAAGTTTGACAGTTTCGGGTAGCTTGATGTGCTGGCGTGTGTGGTCTAAAAGGTGTGTTGGTTACATTCATAGAATAAATAAAAGGTATCCGAAGCGAGAACCAAAAAAGCGGTAGCTCTAACGAGAATAAGAAATCAAATTGATTAACAGACTGCTTTTCTATAACCCGTCAAGCTCCGCGCATATCCAATGCGATGCAATATAAAAACAATTGTGTCTCATTAGCGGAGCTTAGAGGTGTAAATTCTTCTAATCTAATTCGAATAAAGAAAATTGTCCGAAAATTTACACCATACCAAAAAAATACTTTTCAAAAATTGGAACGCACCTGCGCCCGACAGAAATTAGTGAACTTTCTACCATGCCAATTTTTCAACTGAAAAAATATAGACGAAAAATGAATCTGCGATCAGTTTCACAATCCATTGAGCTGAATAATAAAACTACGGCACGATATAGTCGAACAGAGGTAACGATTTAAAGCAAAATGTACGAAAAAATCGCAATCGTGCAATTGGGTAATGGGTTGAGGTGCTTGGTTATTCTGGCTCGATAGCGAACTGAAAAATGGATTTTAGGTTAGTATAATATAATGATTTGTTTGTCGATTTTCATCTTGAAATGGCATATATAAAGCAAAATTTGAGAGAATCTGCAGATAAAAAATCGTTCTGACTGTCAAATGGCAACTTATTAGAAATCGTAAAATTGCGATCATAAGATGGATTATGACCAAATCGCTTTATAGCTTTATATGAACAACGAAAACAAAATTTTACTATTTTGGTAAAATTTGATTCATCGTATATATAAAAATCTCACGTGTCACAGTGTTTGTTATCGAACCCCTCCGAAACGGCTTGACCGATTTTTATGAAATTGTTTACAAACAAGACCTACCAAATATACACTTGTGTATATTTGGTAGGTCTGAGAATAAGTCGTAGGCTATTTTTTATATAGGTACCCCTAGGTGATAAGGGTGGCCCTATCCAGAAAAATTGCTGCTCTAAATACAGTTCACATGCTATGGCTTGCTGATACACAGTTTATTGCATTATCGTTCTCAACGCATTGTCACCTTCAATAAGAAATCCTTTACTCATTCTGTGTGGTTATTTCCTCGAAAGACCATTTCAGATACCAATCTACATGGTCTTACCATGTCCTGACCAAGATTAGGTATGTCTGGACTTTAAAAGAAACTGTGACCTCTGAATTTCTCTCGGCCTTTCTTCTCAGAGTAGTCTGAAGAAACGCCGACCTCGTCTACTTTTAAAATATGATTAACGTGCACACAAATAAAAATCACTTGTTTACAGAAATAATACTTACATAATGATACACGTGTGCTATGTTGATCATTGCAAGCACGGCGGTATTATTCAAGGAAAAAAACAGAATTGTATTGTGATATGTCAAATTGTGGTTTAGTTAGTATGGAACTAGAAAGTACTATTGGCAAAGAGAATAGTACATTATGATATAAGTGCGGTAAGTTGAAAATTACAGCCGAGGCGATATTGCTTGCCCGAGCCGTAGGCGAGGGCTAAAAGAAAGCAGAGGCTGTAATTTACAAGCGCACGTATGTCATACGACGTTTTATAACATATTTGCGAGGAAATAAATAAAACTCGGACTGAATTTGCATATTTGCTTGTTTTCCATATGATGAAATTTTGATACGCTTGTAAGTATCTATCGGTCGATTTCTCAGGCAAGAGGCTTCGAGTAGCCTTTTTCGCTGCCTCTGAGACTTCTGGCGGTGTGGAATTAATAAATTCATCATTACTTGACGACATTTTCAAATAAAAAAAGTACAGCGAAAAGAAAAAGCGCGCGGTTTAATTTTTACTTCTTAACAAATAAGTGACACACGCGCGTTCGCGCTTTTTTTTCAGGCATAGGCACAGAACAGCCAGTATTATTAATAAAGTAAATAAATATTTTTATTTTTGTTACAGATATTAATGGTTGTAATTTATTGTCAAAAATAATTAAATTAAAGAATTAAATGTTTATTTATTATATTTTATCTCCCAAAGTTAATTTTATTCATAAAATGTTGACTACTTTTCTGAAATAAAAACTCTTTGCTAAGATTTAAAAAGTACCGTTCGTTTTGACGGAGCATCTTGATAAACCGTGCGATTTACTTTACATTACCGCACAAGTGCGTAATGAGATACATTACGATATTGAAATTGGTGAAATAAGAGACCCTTTACGAGCAAATATGTTTTAAATATACATTACAACACAATTAAAGGTAAATACATTTTAGTTAATTTTGGGACCAAGGACAATTCAGACTATTTAAAAAAAAGTGAAATATGGCCCGCGAATTCCTTTTAGCATGAAGTCTCTTTGATAAGATTAAAAAATCGCACATCTCCGACTAGTAAATAGTTATCTGTGGTGTTACCGCACTAGTTCGGTAACATAAAGTAAATAGGACGCGTCTTTAATACACTGCATTATGGACCTAAAAGCGGTTCATTAAGCGCCACTTTACGAGCAAGTGTGTTGAAAAATCGTTTATCATCTAGGAAATCTTCAATAAATGAAACGTTTTTGTTCCAAAAAATATAAAGTGTAACATAATAATGTGTAATGAGCTAATAAACTCAAGATTTCGTATTTCCCTTTCCTCATTATGATATATTTTAAGAGATATTGTTAACATTTTCCGAAATATTATCTGTTGGCGACAATACGTAGCGCTGGGAGCCACTGTGACGACCGGCGGGCGTCAGCGATTTGTGGGGAGCGGGGGACGAGATGCCGAGAGCCGCCGCTGCTGCCACCATCATTGACACATACGACACGCCAGGAGGCGCGCGTTCTTATATATCTTAATATACCAACCTACTTAAATTTACAGTCCGCTATTTTATTTCTACCACCTCTGAGAATTATGAACATTATCTATTGTTACGATACGCCGATTCTCTTTTTCTCAAGGGACTTGTGATAAAAATAAAATAACTCATGCGTGTTTTTTTATATTATCTACTAGCTTCTGCCCGCGGCTTCGCTCGCGTTGATCTCAGAAAACATCCCATAGGAACGTACTACCGGAATTAAATGTATATGTTAATTCAGGTTACAAACTATTTGTTAGCAGTTTTTGCGCCAATCTGGAACATCCAGACAAACAGACAATCGGACAAAATTCTTCGTTACTATTTTATTATATGTATAGGTATAATTATCTAGAGAGGTATGAGGGACAGGGTGTAAAGTTCACTCATACTCTATAGAAAAGGGAGGATCCTCCGACCAGACGGGTGTTGTGTCTGGCGGGCAACTGCCCGTTGTTTTATGTCGGGCCGTTGTATCTATGCTAGTTGCGCGGTAAACTCTGCTTGCGCGATGCAGGATTTGCGTGACGTCAGTATGACGCGTTGTTTGCATGTGGCGTTGTAGATACCGCTACAATATGTACCTATTTTAATGAAACTGTAACGAAAAAGAAGAAATAAGAAAAAAAATACATATTGATAAAATTGTTAGGAAAACATGACAAAACCACATACTTGTTTCCGCAAGTTTTGACAGACAATATGGTAAATTCAATATTTAATAATATTAGGTTGGCACAAAGCGTTCAGTAGGTACCAACCTTAACAAAGACCATTTTAATCATCGGGTAGTCAAGTTCTAAGCAGTCATAATGAATATGTAGTAACGAAAATCAAGATCACAAATTATCCTTCCAGAGATCAGAACGATTGCATTGATTCAAATTCTAAGGATAGTTGTTAAAGTATCTAACTGCGTAAAATGCTGTTTTACAATAATTTCAGACGGTATTTTAGATTATTTATTAATGTTCTATTTAGGTTATAACCCTTTGAATTTTTGCTGAAAACCCCCAGGGTGCAATTCCATACACAGGCAGGTACGTGTCAAACTATCAACGAATGCAGTCATACACTCGCGGCAATTCGGCGACCGACTGTTGATACATATTATTTAACCAGCATAGGATCTGTAGCTGTCGGATATATCTACATCATATCAACATCAGATATATTCACAAATTGATTTACCGGCCGCAAGGGCCCCGAGCCGCTCATCGATTTTGCGCCCTACTTCGCCCTCACATAATTAACTTTGCAGTGCCATAGATAAAAAACAATAGCTTTGTAGTTTGTGCTAAAAATAGTTGACATAATAAGGTCTAATGAACGAATTACAAGTATAAAATAATTTTGAGTTTTGCCTTTCTAAGTAGCGATTGGCTCCTGCAGCGTTAAAAGCCAATCAAAATGCAACCTTATTGCAAAAACTAATAACGATTGTTTACAAGTTGCTGATAAACTCTTGTTATTGATTTTAAGTTGCGCAATATCGCAACTTGAGTAATGCTTGTCCATTTGAGGCCAACTTGATTGATTACTTTTTCTGTGGTTCGATAGCTCAAATTACCAGCGAGTCAATACAAACATCACTAGTGTTGGGAAAATATATGTTTTGGCGGATTGTACTTACGTTAGGTCGCCAACTACTATTCCTAAACTTATCTAAAATAACTTTGCCATTATTTCTAGATTTTACTTATAGAATAAAAGGACGTATTGTAAGGATTGTAAGGACGAGGATAAAGGCTCGTACACACAGGAGCGACGCGACACGCGACACAAAGGCACCGCAAGTCGCCCAACGAGCGGTGCCTTTGTGTCGCGTGTCGCGTCGCGCCTGTGTGTACGAGCCTTAAAGACGAGATATGAGGAATTACAAATGTCTATAGAAAACTTATTTTTATCATAACTCGTCTTTAAATCAGTGTCCATTCAAAATATAATTTGGGAACCTAGATATTCTGTAATCCAATCGGAATAAATACACACTACATTAAGAATATGTTTGATTTACAAACTATTTTGGTATTACGTTTGTTTGAACTACGCATGCTCCGCCGGCACTTTAAAGGCTCCTTCAAACAGGCGCGACACGCGATTATATAGCGTGTCGCGCTTGTTTGTAGGAGCCTTAAGTCGTTTCTTTGAACATTTGACAGTATACTAATATGCCTAACTGTACGACACACTGAGCGTTTTAGTTTTACGGTATCCTACGTTTGGGCGGCGCCTTAAGTTGACACAAGCTTGAGTTTTTGTGAGTACGATTTCACCTACTAATGATCAGTTAAGCCTGGAATACACCCAGACTATTATTTACCCACGGGCCCCTCATCTTCTTCTTCCTTTATACTCGTAGAACAGTAAGAGTAATTGTAGGCTACCGTAGACTATCATTACATTCAACAATAACTTGTGTGCCACTGACATTGGCACATAAACAAACAGTTGTGTAGGTGGTTTAATCAATCCGTAGCCTGTTGATTAAGATGTTACCCGATACTTGTAGCTCCAGGCAATATCAATAAACTTCACCTTAATAACTCTTCACAGACTCATAGTACAGATGGCAAAAGAATTACCTAGCTAAGTCAATCAATCTGAAAATCTAGCCTTTTCCCGACTATGTTGGATTCGGCTTCCAGTCTAACTGGATGCAGCTGAATACCAGTATTTTACATGGAGAGACTGCCTGTTTAACCTCCACAACCCAGTTACTGGGTAATACGATACCAATTGGTAAGACTGGTTGTCAGACTTTCGTGCTTCTGACGACCTGTAACGACTGTCAAAGATCCAGGAAAGACAGCCGGGACCATCGGCTTTTAAAGTGCTTACCGAGACATGGATAATAATAATTTACCTAGCTAAGTAAGCAGGTAAATTAGAAATACATGGTCGTATGCCACTACAAATAAACTACTATTATGTGCATATAAAAATGTAACTCTGATGAATGTTATATGGTATCATGGTCAACTTACAATCCCTATATTGGTTGTTTTAAGGCTATTGAAAATAAATTTCACTAAATATTAAAAAGCTATGTACCTATTTCTAATGTAGTTTTTATGTTGCGACTCAGAGACTGTTAGTACTACTAACCACACCACATCGCAGCGTCAAAATGTGGGCACGCAGTTATTACGTGTGCATAGTGTCGGTGCAACTTCTTGCAGTTGCGTTGTCGCTACGTTTTCAGACAGACAGATCGTTGTTTTAGCGGTGTGGCCGTCCGCTGGTGCGTGGTCTCTCTAGTGGTTGCGTTGTGGTTGCGATTTGGCCTTGATGTGGTCGGTATTGCCGACAACGGTTGATTTTGACGATCAAGTGTGGTCCGAGTGAATGAACTATTATATTCATACAAATTAGCGCCCGTCCAGTGTTGTCATTGTGGTATGGTTGTGGGACGTGTGCAGATGTCCCTTAATAAGGAAAACGGTAGGCGTTATAATTATCCCTGTTGGTTTCAAATAAAATATCATAGTAAATGATAGTGTGCCTGTAACATTTATATTCACTAATTGTTTTGAGACAATCCCTAAAAAAATCTTCCATACTCTCTTTAAATTCGAATGTAGAAGCATAGTATAGCCTCTTTATACTATGGTAGAAGCCTGCTCGAGCTCCTGCCTGAGTTCTTATCTCTTTTGCACACCGTACTCACTAATAAATTTCTACAAATAAGTCGGTCGTAGGGTGTTAACTTTAAAGTAGTTAGTACTATTTCGAGGTTTATGCTAGTTTATGTAAGTTAGTTTAAATACTAACAGTACCTAATGTTTATGGTTAGGTAATTATTTTCGGAATAAAGTTTTTGCACGAAAGTGTAACTGCCAACACAGGCTCTTGCTAATTGCTAATCGTGCTTTCGAAGATAATAATACTAGTCGTTAGTCGATAAAGAATTCAAAGTTTAATTTCCATAATTTGGGACAGTGCTGTTTATTAGTTTGGTGTAAATTGGGACTTCGTCCGCGTCAATTGTCTATCTATTCCAGTAAATGTTTTAATGGACCTGTCCCAAATTATGGAAATTAAACTTTGAATTCATTATCGACTAATGATTAGTATTAGCATATTAGCATCACCGATAAAAATATCCCTCTTTCATCGATGTTACATAAAACCACATTACTATAAAGCGTCCATCAGGGGTCCATCAGGGGTCCATCAGGGGTCCATCAGGGGTCCATTAGGGGTCCATCAGGGGTCCATCAGGGGTCTATCAGGGTCATCATCATCATTCTTCTGCCCTTATCCCAATTTATTTGTGGTCGGCGCAAAATATATTTTTCTTCTATACATCTCGATTAGTCGTCATCTCGGTAGCCACCCTCTTTCTAACCATATCATCACACACACAATGCATCTATCGTTTCTTTGGTCTTCTCCTACTCTTATAGCCATCGAATATTCAAAACTTTCCTCACGACATTTTCCTCATTCCTCCGTATTCCTCTAAAGGGTTCTTACAGTATGGTAAATTTACGGTAAATGATAATTTTAACTCATTAATCGTCTACAAACATTGGAACAACCCGAGAACTAAAAGGCTTTATACTATACACTGACGTGGCAGCGCCGGATTAAGCCGGCTCAACGTGTCGGCTTCGGGCATCCGATAATATTCTGAGCACAAACTAAAGGCGCATGGACGGCAGGAAACCGGTGCGGTACAGACACGACATCTCGACAACAAGAGCCGGCGGCGACAGGCCGGCTAACCTCACAGCCGTTTCCGTAATGCCCAGGAGAAAAGGTAGAGATTTTCGATGTATTCCAATCTCAAATAAAATAGGCTTGAAAGAATCATATCATTGCAAGTAAATCGAAAAGAAATTGGATATCTCTTGATATAACCGCTTGAACAGCAGCAAAAAACTCAAAAATATATTGGAAACTACAAATGTTACAAGCCGGAGCTACATTGCCTGGGGCATTTGGAACAGACTTCGTTTATTGGATGGGGGCTGTTAAAATCCAACATGGTTCGTTAAAAGGACCCCAGTGAGTCGTTATTCAAACTGTGAGTGTCAACATTGCGGGATAACATTCACTTTAATTGAACTAGATAGTATACCTTTGTTTATGGGAGATATAGAGGACGAATTCTGTTAAACAAGAACGATTCCTGACAACCAAAATGTTGGCTTTGTTCTGAAATATACACAATACACTTTACTGAAATACACACACACACCATTTCACAACATCGTTCATAATGGATACAAGATATTAACTTTGTCTTGTCTGTGTATCCTCGAAACTGTAATGTTGATTAAAGCGAATTCCAAATTATTTCCACGCTTACCCACATAATAAATGGGGATATGAGCATAATTCGCGTATATCCTGCTAAAACTGTACTCATGCGCTTAAGCTTCATCTGCATGGCTCCAACTATATTTAACAAGCTACCTAAGCGTTGGAAGGAGCAACGTATCAATTCGTTCAAACATTAGTTGATAGTGTTTTTATCGCAAAAAGCATAATAATTGCGTCTGAGTTTTTAGTCGAAAAGCTTGTCTGACATTCATTTTATTATAATGTTTATTGATATTCTATTGATTTAAAGTAGTAATGTGACTAAAATATTTGTACGCCAATATACAGGGTCCCATTAAAATAGATGGACAAATTTTAACACAGCGCTCAGTACGTCTAACTAAAGATATCCAAGCAAAAAGAAACACTGATTAAAGTGATTAAAATAATCAATTGCCGGCACATTAGTGTATTTTTGAAAGATGAGAAAATATGAAGAAGTGCTAAGGAAAATAGTAAAAGAAACAATTTTATCATCCCATACATGTTCGTACCTGTCAAACAGGTTGCGTTCAGAAATTAAATAATACGGAGGTAATAAGATTGTATAGTATGATTTATTCAATTGTTTGGTCTGTCCTTTACTCTTTTATTTCTATTTTAGTTTATTATTAAGACATATATTTTTATGTAGCTTGACATATCTTTCTATGTCTAGTCACAAAATAAATTTCTGAACGCACTATAAATATTTGACAACAAACAATTATGTCATTTCTTTCCTATGTGACTTTGTGAAAGTACTGTCATTCACCATTTTATGTAGTTTAATGTATTGTCATAGGCGGTACGAAGTTCGCCGAGTCAGCTAGTTTATTACACAAAGTACCCAGTGGCCTTAGTGTGAGTTTTTTCGACTCACGTTTGATTGCGAGCAAGTTAGAATTTTGTATGGGAAATTAGGTTTCTCCTAGTGACCACCAGGTGGCGCTATAACTTTTCCCATATAAAATTCTAATGTGCTCGCAATCGAACGTGAGTGAAAAAACTCACACTTAAGCCTCAGGACTAGCTTTGACCAACCATAAAGATAATCAGTGAGTGGTGCTGAAGTCATTAAAAATTCTGTCGGCTGTGGTTGTTTCTAGAGTAGTGGTCACCCAAAGCCTCATTAAGGATTTAGTGAAGACTTGAACTAATGGATTGCCTACTAGGCACAGACACGCGGCTGAGTCGTTACCAGTTTAAAATTGCTGCAGTTTTTTTTTTTAAGATTGACTATACTAGATCAGTTCGTTTGTGAAAATTCACTAGCTAATTATTTAATTTGCACATGTATAAAACTGGAAACCGACCCCACATTGTAACATTGTTGGAAAAAGGCTAGGCAGATGATGATGATTTGTAACAGATTGTAATGTAGGCACATGTAAATATTTACATAGAGGACCAAATTGAATTAGCTAGCGAAACTCCGCAGACGTGATGTAAACCAACGAAAAAGAAAAACGATTTAATAATATATTTTTTGGGCTCAAAGGCCCAATCTATTTTAGTTACTTGAAGTACAAGTTAAGTAACATCAGTTGTTGTGTTATCTTCACATAATTACATTTTCATACTCAAGAGGTCGCTGACCCCAATTAAAAAAAATCACAAACTATATTTTATTTGTTTTATCATTATTTAGAAATCGATACCCATAACGTGTGTGGAGTTTCGTTAGCTAATTTAATTTGACCCTTGGAGCAACTGCCTGACCGTTACAATATCCACTTAAAGCGAAAGCACCAGGGTAGCCCCTGAAATTCAATTTTTTTAGGTTTTTTGCATTTTGCTGGTCAGTATTAAGTTGTTCGTTGATTAATATACTATGATTCGCGGCCGTAACAAATATGTATTTACAGAATTATAATCATTAAAGTTATCAACACAACTCTCTAAAACCACGTAACTCCAAAGAATAACTGTTTCATGAAATCGTCATTCTTCGGAGTTACGTGGTCTTAGAGAGTTGTGTTGATGATTTTAATGATTATAATTCTGTAAATACATATTTGTTACGGCCGCGAATCATATTTTGATCGACGTACAACTTAATACTGACCAGCAAATTGCAAAAAATGTAAGAAAATTTGAATTTCGCGGGCTACCTTAGCGCCTCCCCCTTAAGAGCGTTTACGCCGTACGGCATTTCATACGAACTTTCAAGCCCTTGTTTTTCGAAATTAATAAACCGATTTTAATGAAACTTCATACACATAAGCACGATACAAAGGTCTAAAAAGTTACATAAGAACATTTTCTAAAAATAGTGTTACAGCCAAATTAGACAGATTTTAAATTTTCCATAGAAAAAAAGATTTCCAGTTATCTTTTTTTTTTAAATAAGACATTTCGAAAGTGTTCTTAAGTAATTTTTTAGACCTTTGTATCCTGCTTATGCGTATAAAGTTTGATTAAAATCGGTTCATTCATTTCGAAAAACTGGGCTTGAAAGTTTCTATGAAATGCCGTAAAGGCGCGACACAAAGGCACCGCTCGTTGCGCGACTTGCGGTGCCTTTGTGTCGCGTGTCGCGTCGCGCCTGTGTGTACGAGCCTTAAGGCGTAAACGCTCTTTAAATAAACGGATTATTTAAGGACACAGCGCAATGACAATATTATATTAATGCGAATCACCTTTGACATTCCTAATCCTTTGACGAAATCCAGAGTTCGATACAGTCCTTTGATATTTCGGAAACGATAGAATTCAATAAAACTGAAGAGTGTATTATTCGTTCAGTCTATCTCTCTGTGGAATGCGCTCCCCCAGGAAATCAGGATGGCAACCAACCGAATATCCTTTAAAGTTCGCGAGCACATTCGCAAGAAACTGGCAGTATCATCATTACAACGGTAATATTTTCTCATTGTTTGTCTTATTTCTTTTTAGTATATTCATGTATTTATGTATATTTATTTGTGCATATATTTATATTTAAACAGGTGTATATTATATTTATAGTGTTATTAGATTTATGCGTATCTTTATGTTTAAAACATTTATTCCTCAATTTTCATGATTGCACCTACCACTGTCTCTGCATCACCCAAAGGTTGACTGGTAGAAAATGCCCATGGCATTAAATCCGCCTCTGTACATTTATGATTATGCTTGAAGTATTAAATAAATAAATAATATATTTATAAAATAACTTCCTGTAACCTGGTTCGAGACATCCCTATTAATAATTTGATAAAAGTTAAAAGGCTGTTTAGCTTACGATTGAAAGTACACGGGCCTTTAAATATTAAATGCCTGTGGGGATGGAAGATGAGGTATTCCACTCAGAGCACTGATTTCAACCGCAAACCAATTTGCCTTTTGCTTTCTTTAATTTTTATGTCAACGTAGAATATTGCGGGGGCATCGCCCTAACTCCCTGACGACTGTTAAAATTGTTCTGCATAATTTACGTCACTAATTCAACAGAGAGCAAATTTATTTACAGTAACGCGGAAGAGAAGTCTAAGTTAATCGCAATTTGATTAAACTATCATACGGCTGCAAAGTTATCAACAAAATTTTACAGGAGAGAATTTTTAACGGAAAACTGTTATAATGTACCTTTATAGAAGAACAACGCTATTTTCTTCTCTTTTAGGTACAACATTTAGTTAATAGGTCATTACCAAGGAAATGGTTAAGGCCAATTATTGTATTTTTTTTCCAAAATATGGTACCTACCTAAGTGGGCGTCTACAAGATGAAAATGAACACTAGCGACAAAGCGAAATAGGAGGTGTAGTAACTGTTATGTCGTTTACACATTATGCCGTAACTGCAGCAGCACCGCCGCGGCGGCATGTGTAAGGGTTCGTACAAATCCAAGGGTAACTAATACCTACAGCGGAACCGCGCGGCGGTGGCGACAGCGCGCAGCGGTGCCGCTGCAGCTATGTCATAATGTCTGTAAACGGCCTTACATAATTACCTATAATAAATTGTCATTTCCCAAATCTAAATCCTTGAAAAAATCGTGTAATTATTTTCTTAAATAGTGCAAACTAAGTTATTGCCTTCAAGTAGACACGAATTATCGTCGTTTCAGTATTTTTATTTCAAAATTATCAAAACAAATAATAAAAAATAAAAGTATTAATTTTAGCGCGCGCCCGATAAGCAATCCATTTATCGCTGAGTTGCCATAAAGCAAGTTGGCAATGTGTTGAACAAGCAGTACCTACCTATTTACCTAATTTTGACCGTTGCTACGAAAAAAAGAGTGCGCGACGACGCGGTTACGACATTGCAAATCGCTCGCCTACGCGCACGACAATGTGCAATGTGCATCCCTTTCCTTAATAAGTTAATAACATGATTGCTCTAAACTTACTTTATAGCACGCTGAATTAGATATTTTAATTTGTCGCAAATATTCAATTTCATCCTTAATCGCAAAACGTAAACTAAATAAATATCCGCTTCTACTAATTATTAAATGACATTTAAAATGACCATATTTCTTTTTGTTCTGTGTCTACACAAATAACATAAAATCTGCACTACAGCGACTATTTGCTGTTCTAATTTTAAAAACCTTTTCAATTGTCAGGTAATTACCTCAATCCTCAAAAATAACACAACATGTTACCTGAAAAATATAATTAGGTTTAACAAGGCTGTCGTTGAATAAGAAATAATTGCGCACAAGAAAAGGACAATCTCCCCTGAGGGATGAAACTGATTGTACTTCAAATTGTTAATGTGAAAAGATCTCGTATTCTTAAAAGCGCCAAAAGATGGATGACATGACGAAGACAGGAAAAAATGGGTCAAGTGAAACGCAATACCAAGACCCGTTTTTCGAGGAATTGTTTGACAATATCGGTACCAATGTCGTCTTTAGGACTTACTTTGGCTACTTTATTAATGACCAACATAGCAATGCTCTGGTAGGTAATCTACTTAATGTAAATCTTTTTACTGTCAGACAACGCACACTCTAATCCACCGGGTCTAAATAGAAGGTATAGAAGCATGAAACTTTGCACAAAAGTGCCCTTTATAACGAAGGTGAGCACTGAGGAAGGATTTTGTTCAAATTCATCCTCTTAATGGGATGAAGATACCCTGAAAGTAGACAGATTCTACTTTCATAGGGGATGAAAGTTTTTATAGAACGTCATTTTTGCGGATGGGAAATTTCATCGGGTACAAAGCTTATTTTTTATTAATCTGATTATGATTGTGAAGATGTTTGTTACTAAATCACGCATTGAACAACTTTGGTCGACACTTGGAGCAGTGGTGAGTTCGATGACCCAGTGGTAACGACGGCATCTTACGAGATATAAATCCTAGGTTCGAACACTGACAGGCTCTTGACTTTGTGTAAATTATTTCATCACCACTGCTCTCATAACGGTAAAGGAAAACATCGTGAGGCAACCGGCATGGCCTAGAACAAAAAAATCGAAGACATGTGACATCTACCAAAACGCACTGGGCACGCGTGGTGGATTGCGGCCCACTCCCTCTCACCGAGAGATGGCCTGAGTCCCAACAGTGGGAAAATTATAGGCTGAATCATACAGAAAGCCCACATCCTGCATTAAAACATTGAATACTTGTTATCCGAGCACATGAAGAAGTTCCCCAAAATACGAGTCAAGCCGCGGGCAACAGCTAGTCTAGTAATGATAAACACCAGAGCTAAGCTATTGAAGTAGACGTATTACCGCTAACAGGTCCGCTATAACTTAGATGACACGACAGTCGAGTGCTCAGTCATTAGGCCGTTAAGTCGCTGACGTACACGAAGATACAGACCGCTGCTAGAACAGACAGAGGAATAATACTCAGCTTGTAATTGTCCAGCTTTTAGACAAAGGTTTTAGACAGTGCGATATTTAGCCTAAAGCTGAAAGAATACTGCAGTGCGATTCTGTAACTATCTCACCGTGAAAACTTAGGTGAAGTGAGCGTGGAGTGAGTATTATTTGTATTTGTACTGGTATTTGGCTGCATCCTTTTAGTCTGGAAGTCAACCCTACCATATTTGAGAAAAAGGCTAGGTAGACGATGATGGTCTTACGAACATTGTATTTTCGAAACCATACTACATATTATGAAAGAAATCCATTCTCAAAGCTAAAACTGTGATTCGAGAAAAACACTTCTGAACTTTGTGTATCTGTAAGCTATTTATGCTCGTGGCTGTCCTTTCTATAAAACAACATGTGAAATATTAAGTAATCTTCCAATATCGTTTCTAGAGGGATTTCAGAACCCAGTTCCGTGTCCCATGTCCGGAGGCATGTTAGGCGGCCGGTACATAGTTCGCGCAGACGTACGGCAATAGCGCAGACGTACGGCAATAGCGCAGATGTACGGCAATAGCGCCGAGTTAACACGAACACCTCTCTCACTTGACTAGCGCTTGTCATGGAAATTATACTCGTATGACAAGCTATACCTAGTGTAATGTTAGTGGTTATCATAAAGTTTGTCTTAACAATTTAAATCATAATATTAAGCCTCTTTTCGCATCTTTCCCTGTACTTGATTGTAAAGTGTCCACATTTGTCAAATATCGATCCAGTGTCCCTTTAATACTCGCGGTGGAATGTGATTCCTACTGGAGCAATGTAAATCAGCCTTAATATATTACGACCTTAAAAACTAATTGGCTTTATTAGAAGGTTAAAATCGCCCAAAGGGCAATGAAGGGTGCTTTGCTTGAAACTTCAAGCACACGTAACACACAAATGAAGAGATCCGAAGGAGAACCAAGGTTACCGACATAGCCCGAAGAATTGCCAAACTTAAGTGGCTATGGGCAGGGTCACATTGCTCGCAGAACAGATGGCCGATGGGGCCGAAAGTTTCTGGAGTGGCGACCGCGTACCGGATGACGTAGCGTTGGAAGGCCTCCCACAAGATGGACGGATGACCTTATTAAGATCGCAGGAATCCGCTGAATGCAGGAAGCACAGAACCGGTAGAAGCAGCGGTGCTTGGAGGAGGCCTGTGTCCATCATCATTATCATCATTTGAAATGATGATGTTTAAAAACTAAATTCTTTATTGCACATGAGTTGCATTTCATTGAATTAACAACATTTTGCGATCAATAAAGTAAGATAGATTACCAAATGCTGACCTAAGACAACTTCCTCTCATTATTGTTAACTCAACAGATCCAAATCCTCCTATCTATAAGCTCATCCCCAATACCAGTCTCAATTCTTAAGACTGACTTTGAAACAGTTTGTCTAATAATAGACGAAATGGCGATTAAATGAAAGAACTTTTAGAACTTATAGAATGTTTGAATGCGAAACTGTTGTTCTTTGGAACTTTCTTCAAGTTATAGTTCAATTTAAGGAAATTCTTCCTCTGATTCAAGGAACGAAACATTCTAATTTGAAAGCTATAATTATACAGGTTTTAATTAAATCCAGTTTGGGATTTGCAAATGTTAAATAAGAGTAGGTATTTATTTATATAAACGAATACATAATATTATTATTTCCTTTATTTCATTTAAATACTATTATTTTAAGACTGTTAGTTTTTGTTTTATGTAAATATTATTTTGAATATTACTAACTAAAATGTGTTAAACGATTTTAACACATTTTAGTTAGTACCTACCTACTTAATTCAAATGAACCAATTCTCCTTTGGCGAAAACAGACATGAATTTGTGTTGTAATCTATTATATAGGTAGGTACAGACGCCAGCATATCAAGCTAACCGAAACTCAAACTTTCTCAATACACTTTGGACCTTATACTTTAGCGATAAAGTTAAAAATCTATTAAAGAAATTTTACAGATTGTAGTAACTTGATGTGCTGGCGTCTGTACCTAAATCATCCAATCATATGTGATAAATTGACCACGCGATTTGCAGAACAGTGCAGCAAAGCAAAAACTTTTTGAATTATGGCAACGAATCCGAAATCCTGAAAAAAAAGCCGATGAAGCTTTCGCTTTCTGGTTAATAATATAAATTTTATAATTACGTATACCGTGAAATTTTCTGGGTAAACTTATGATAAATTAAAGCTGTTTTGGCCAGCACAACAGCGAACACAAGCCTAATTTCCGCAAGTAATTAAAAACATTCAAAATTGAGTTGCAACCTCATCTCGGCGATAATTTCTCAAAAATTTAGGTAAATTAAGGGTATTTTCGACAGATTGAGAATGCCCCCGAGAATTATTTATCAAAGACTTAGATTTTAGGAACCGAGCTATATGTGTTCCAACCTTTATCCCCACTTTGTTTAAACGCCTACAGGCACTATCGCAGGTAAACAGATTAAAAATTACTCATGCATACCTTGTTTATACTACGAGGCACTACAGTGTGCCTACTCTCTTTACATAGTAACAGCCCTGCAGTAAGCCATGACAGATGTACAGACGCCAGCACATCAAGCTACACGAAACTGTAAAATTTTCCCAATCAACTTTGAACTTTATGCTTTAGCGATAAAGTTGAAAATCTATTAAAGAAATTTGACAGATTGTAGTAGCTTGATGTGCTGGCGTCTGTACACAGTATATTAGCTAGAATATGTGAGGATACTTCATACACCTGAGCTTACATACAGGGCCACTCTGGCCCGTTTAAAATGTCCCAAAATTATTCAGAAACCACTCATACACAAACAGCCCGTAACGTTCCCACTGATGGGACACTGGCCCCCTCTGTGTGAGAGGGAACGGGTCGTAATCCACCACGCGGGCCCAGTTGCGGATTGTTAAAGGTCGCGTGTTTTATTCTAGGACAAATATCCTAGAATAAAAAAAAATTAAGACAAAAAAAAACCGAAAAAAAAACCTAACTTGCGAAATTTCGGTTTCTTCACGATGTTTTCCTCTACCGTTCATAAACGCCACTAGTTTTTTTTTAATGTCTGGATCTTACAAAAACACTCTCATACAAATATGTTTAGCGATTATTTACAGTTTAAGAAAAAAAACTAAGCTCAAAGAGAAGCAAATATGGTTCGACAAAATTCATTGCTGATTTTCAGTACCTCCCCAAAAATTTAATAAAGCGAGTATGGCAAAGTCTTACCAGTAGTTTTATTATAAGCTTATTTTGGACCACTGTAAACGGTCCACCCTGTATATCTCTTGTGGATACAAATCTTGTACAAACCTACAAAGGTTCAAGAGAACTTTAGCAAGTCTCCCTTGGGAATCAACTGGGATTTGGGATTTATGTTCTCACCAAAATGGAGCAGCAGATTTAAGATGTACCTGTAACGAAAGAAAGGGTATGGGTTAGTGACAGTGAAGAAAATGTTTTGTTAACTTTTAGGATATTGAGCTAATTGGACATTTTGTAGCTGAACGCTAAAATAAAAGAGAATTCGTTAAAATATGACACGACGCGATAAAGATACAACAAGAGATTTTTCTTTGTTAAAAAATCTCTACGCCGCCTATCTGGCTAGCCGGTATGAAAAATGACCATACCGATGAGCCATTTCGAACAGTCAGGGAAGTTAATTGTTACAATCACAACTAATTATTCTTTGACAGTTGTATGGTCAGCAACAAAATTCGACTAACACTGGTTGAGATTGAGAGCAAAATATTTGTTCAATTACTTAGATTAAAAAAACTGAAGTGTTTTTCGACTTTTGTTGCTGACTGTACATATGAAATGGATTTATCATGGAAAAATATAATGTGTCAATTTGATAAACAATTAATTTCTCAGACTTAGTTATCACCATTCATCAGTCTTCTTATAGACCTGGACCCTGACCCCTGATCCCTCTGCCTGACCTGGATTAGGACATAGTTTTATACTTTGTGTTTCAAACTTTTCATCCCGATATTCCCACGGGAGCGAGACTTAAGCGGGCGAAACCGCAGGGCGCAGCTATTCTATATACAGTTATAGAGGTATGAGGAACAGGGTGTAAAGTTCACTCATACTCTATAGAAAAGGGAGGATCCTCCGACCAGACGGGTGTTGTGTCTGGCGGGCAACTGCCCATTGATTCATGTCGGGCCGTTGTATCTATGCTAGTTGCGCGGTAAACTCTGCTTGCGCGATGCAGGATTTGCGTAACGTCAGTATGACGCGTTGTTTTGCGTGTGGCGTTGTAGATACCGCTACACAGTTAATTCGATTACCCTTGTTATGGATTCCATGATTAGGCCCGCTTTTATTAGCGGCTCAGAATGTCTATATTATCCGAAGATTAGTCTAACTCATAATATTCACTTTTTCTTTAGCTACACTGACTACATCACAAGAAGGTACGTAAAATCTTCGGGTTAAATTCAAATGAAAAAATGTTATTACGAATATTGCGGAAATGAGTCCCTAACACCAGCGCACCAATTTTGTGTCGCTAAGCATAATTTAAAACTGCACAATATTTTCACTCCTCTTCAGTTTTTAATTTCTTTTAAAACCCTGTGTTGAGGACAGCGCCATCTGTGCACATCGGGAAGAACTATGAGGGCCTCGCGTCGAAACATTCAACATCTTGAACACACTGCGCACGCGACACTAGCCAAGCAGCAAACTACGTAGTTCATCCAACAACGACGAGATGGCGCTGAACCACGGATATATAACTGACGACGAGCTCCAAACGAGTCCCTTTTTTTTTCTCTCACCACTGCCGCGACCACAAAACACGAACTGAAGTCTATCCTGTGTGCTTAATTTGTAAATCTAAATAAATTCCTTTCACTAGAAGAATAAACCAGTCACTTTGGTCATCATACCCGATTTGCAAAACCCTATAAAACAAGGAACACACCTTAACACCCTGTCTTTTTCAAGAGTTATGAATACAGATTTTGTTTCCCATTAGCACAAAGAATAATAATAATCTTAATAGTATAATCGTATATTTTTAAAGTCTTCTAAAATAGATCAACAAACGTTTGCAGTGTAATAGTAATACTTAAAACACACACACACATACACAAAGTTAAATGCACACAATGTATTAGAAGTCATTGGTCCCGATTCTGTTGTTCACAAACTAAACTAAATTTAAGTTGAGTGCATCTTTTTCTTTCTATTTCATTATGAAAAGGACAGAAGATAAATTTTAGTTTAGTCCTGTGAAATTAATCAGCGTCTGACGTAAATTGACGTAATTTAAGTAGGCAAGTTTTCAATTACGTCTATACTTGTATGGAGTAGTGTCAGGCGCTGATTAATTTGACAGGACTAAACTAAACTGCTTTTGGGTTCCGACCAAAAGAATTTTCATCATGATTTGACAGTTGTACCTAATCCCGATGTGACTTTACTTATCCGAAAAAGTTCATTAATCGCATGTAGGGTTCAATCCGAAGCTTCGAATGGGCTCGAGAGGAGGCACCCTGACTTTTTTTTTTGCCTTGACAGTCTGACACTCCCTTCCGCTCCACCCAGAGCGGGAGGGGTCATTTGATGATATCCCATCCTCAAAAAAAAAGGCAGCTATTTGGAATCTCCTTATAGGTACAGAAATCCACAACACTGCCCAAATCCAGGATCAAAACCAGTACCCTATACGCTTAACAGTCGCGCTTGCGATCACTCGACAACACAGACATAATTATATTGACTGTTTTTTATTGCTGAATGGGCCCGCTCTTGACCTCGATCACGCCTGATGGAAAGCCATGGATGAGGTCTATGATGGAACGAGTGTGCCGAAGATGCCTAAGGGACTGGAACTCCCACGCATCGACGAAACACAGTAGGCTGCTTGACGCCGGACTCCGGTGGGACCGGTCGCAAACCAGGCCAGCGTTAGTCCTACCACCGCAAGGGAAGAATTAGCCAGTCAAATAAGGTGTTGGGTGTGACTGTCCAGGATGCGCCAAGGACTCGGTTCAGTTGAATAACTGGCAGAACAAACTGCGCTACACGAGGAGGCTCCTTCATGCATCCTAAAAATCCTGTGTTGTCGAGAAAGAAATAAGATCAAAATAAAACCCCGAATTATCTCAAGGACTCTCTTTGACTACCCACTTTTCTCTCTATCAACAATTTAACAAGATCGCAACAGCCTTGTTCCTCCAGATTTACACCTTTTGTAGGAAAATAACAAAGGCTATTAAAATATACATTTACAGTTCATTATACCCTTAGGTACCTTTGTGAAGGTATTTACATTTACATGTGT
Source organism: Luperina nickerlii (assembly GCA_963855955.1). NCBI lineage: Eukaryota > Metazoa > Arthropoda > Insecta > Lepidoptera > Noctuidae > Luperina > Luperina nickerlii. Next base: position 4,531,671 of record OY979667.1, on the reverse strand, counting down.
GCCCTATTCAGTTCTACAGAGCCATTGTTTGTGGTAACAAAAGTTTTGTGGGTTTAATGTAGGCTCACCAGTGGAAAAATAAATGGGCTCAGAGTCTGGGCTGGGCTAAATAATAACAGCTGCACAGGTCGATCGATTAGGTTATGCTACACTTGCCGCGGTTGGTCTGTAGATGGGTGACTATCTTTACATACCGAGACCCCTCCAGGCCTTGGAAAGCACGTTTTAAGCCGTTGGTCCCAGATCTTTGACAGTCGTTACATAGTCACAAGCCGGAAATCCGACAACTAGTCTTACCTAGAGGTATCGTATTACTCAGTACAGTACCCGGCGATAAATATTGCACATCGACCTTTGGAAAGAGACAATCGGCTAATTTCGGCTTCGTAGAGCGTTATCTCTGTCGCACGAAATACAAACAGTCCGGTATCTATTAGGAGCTGTTAAAACAATTATGATTTGCTTCTTTTGATAATTATTTTTATTCTTTGTATAAAATCGATAGGGTCGAATAGGTCGATGTGCAATATTTATCGCCGGGTACTGTAACTGCGTTGTGGAGGTCAAATAAGTAGTCTCTCCATGTAAAATACCTACTGGTATTCAGCTGCATCCGGTTAGATTGGAAGCCAACCCTAACATAGTTGGGTAAAGGCGAGGCAGATGATGATGGTTTGTGTGATCTATGCTTGGGCAGTGGCGGCCCAGAGAGCAGTGGTGGCTCAGAGGTAACGGCCTCAACTTACGAGATGTAGGTCGTGGGTTCAAATCCAGGCAGGCGCTTTACTTTTTGTAAATATGATTATTATCTACTTTGGTGACCGTACATAATTTCATCACCACTGCTCTCAAAACGGTGAAGGAAAACATCGTGAGGAAACCGGCATGTCCTAGAACCAGAAATTCAAAGACATGTGACATCTAAAAACCCGCACTGGGCCCGCGATTACAGCCTACTTCCTCTCGAAAAAAGGAAGCCTGTATACCAGCAGTTGGAACATTATATACTGATTATCGTTGTTGCGCGTGCAAAAGTCGCTATGTGTTATTTAGTTCTTTATGCAATTTTAATCGTTATTTCAATACACACATACTGTATAAACAGCTATATGATAAGTGCAATATTTAAAGAGTTAAGGAATGTAGCTATGTGATATTCATACATCGAAAGTTCCGTATAAACACGATAAATGTTATACTTCACTAGCTTCTGCTCGCGACTTCATCCGCGTGAAATTTCTTGTTCCCCGACCCACCCCGTCGCATCGCCTGCCTGCGCTTTTAATTCGTTTACATTTTTTCTGACTTTTTTGGTTTTTCTTCAGCTCCTGAGGGTCCTAGCGTGATGTTAGCCTATAGCCTTCCTCGAGAGTTGGGCTATTCATTGCAAAAAGAATTTTTCAAATCCGACTGGTAGTTCTAGAGATTAGCGCGTGCAACTAAACAAACTCTTCAGCTTTATAATATTAGTATAGATATAGCTCAAATAATTAAGTTCAGTAAAACACATAGCGACTTTTGCACGCGCAACGACGTTATATGTTTGTATGACCTCAGTGGGCATTTTATATCATGCCAAGCAGCATAATGTATGGACGGCACAATATTATCCAAAACTGTTGCCAAACAATTTAAATGACTGGGACGTTTCGCCAATACCTAAACATAATGCTGCAGACAATAAATAAACACGTAGAAAAGAAACGATTGTTGACCACCCCGCATCTTGACACCAGGTTATTGTCCAGGTTACATCATTATTGTCCGTTTTCTCTAACACTGTATCTAGGCGACTCCTAAATGAATGCAAACTCAATAGTTATATTTTATTTCACATAAATCTACATGGGCACTTATGAAACGCAATAAGCTAGGTGCACGGTTCCAATTGATTGTTTCCTATGGAGAAGAGCCGGCAACAAACTACGGTTACTCTTTCAAAAACAATTGGCTTTTACAATATTTTTAAATTACAATGTTAACAGGTATATATATATGTGTGTGTGGTGTGGTATGGGTATATACCATATGTACACTTTTTGTAAACTTATTATTTCAATAAAATTGTATTATTTAGGTATGGGAGGACAGAGGAAAAGAGCCAGTCCCTTCGGAGGAAATCAAGCTCCTACCACCCGATTCAGTGATGTTCATTATAGTACCTGACCCGAGAGACGTTGTCCTTTTTTAATTCGAAAGACACGTGGCGCCATCTATCATCATAATAACGTTATTGTTGTTTTCCTCGGGAACAGCACGTTTTTTCGATATGAAAGGTACCCTATGTCCGTTCCTGTACACCTGACAACGTATATGCAAAATTTCAGGATGATCGGTTCAGTGGTTTAGGCGTGAAAAGGTAACAAACAAACTTATTTTCGCATTTATAATATTACTAGCAGCGCCCCGCGGTTTCACCTACATAAGTGTCGATTTCGTGGAAATATCGGGATAAAAACTATCCTATCCCGGGACTGAAACTATCTCAGTACCAAATTTTCATCTAAATCGGTTCAGTGGTTTAAGCGTGAAGAGGTAACATACAGACAGACAGACACACATTCGCATTTATAATAATAATTATTGTTAGGAGTAAAAGAATCCATAATGGCTATTAAAATGTCACATAGGTACGTGCTTAGTTTTAAAAATCCAAAGTCTGGTCCTCAAGGTCCTTATACCCACGAGCCTCCGACTTTTAGGATCAAATAAAAACTTTTTTACAAAAAAAAAAAAATCCGTCTTCAAAAAAAACCGTACAACGTAATTTCGCAAGTCGGTGTCGCTGGTTATGTATTTTCATTTTATGACGCCGACTTTGGAAATTAAATTTATTTTTCACTTTGTAGTGTTTTTTTGGTAGTTGGTTGTTTCTTTGTGTAAAAAAGGTTTTATTTTTCACTTTTTAGTTGTACCTACCAACCCCAAACAAATTCATAAAACACTACTTGCTATGGGAATATCAGTGACAGGAAGCTATTGAACACATCTGCCTACCCCTTTAAAGGGTACAGCGTGATGTTATATTGTGTGATTGCGTAAACAATGTATACATATGCTATAGCAGCAATCGCGGTTGATTTGCTGGCATTTATTGAAGAGTTCCGTTGTCTGTCTCCGAAACTCATCATCAGATCTTTAGGAAATTTAAATGGAACCATTTCGTAATAAACCTCTTTCGATCAAAAAAAAATTTTTGCAAATCCGTCTATATAATTATGAGGGAGTTATGCCAGAACAAACATAAAATATATATATATATATATATAAACATCCGAATTGAGAACCTCCTCTCGAAATAGATACATCGGCTGCCCCATTTCAAAACCTAGTAAGGGCTCAAAATGAAATTTTACAGGAGAGCGCATAAACGTAATATTGGAGAAATGCTAATGGTTGTAAAAGATACTAAGGTTTTGAATTGGTTATGTGACTTACTAGGTTTTAAAGTCACTAGAGAGTGAATGGTGCACTTACTAGGTATCGATGCTTAAATATATCTGCTTTGATGCAAGTTTAAAACGCTGGTTTTTTTTTTATTTGGTAGAGACCTTCTAGGTTAGCAAGATTTGTCCAATAAAACCGTTTTTGTAAAAAGTGTCTCTTACTAGGTTTTGAAATGGAACAGCCGACATGTTACCCGCCAGACTATTTATGTTCGCCGCAGTTATTAATTCTTTCTTTTTAATGTAATCATCCCTTAAAGGTAACAAGAGGGTTAAGTTATTTGCTGGCGGCTATTTGAGGGTTGCTCTCTGTTTATGTTTAACTTTAAATTGTATTGACTCGTGGGTTTGCCCGTATTTAAGTGGCGATAAAGAGGAGTTAATGACTTTATCTTTGTATATAAAATTCAAATAGATACAATTGGACGAACAAGTTTGACCTATTTTATGACCTAAGAAAAAGATTTTAAGGAAACTTCTCGCCGGTTGATCAACACTTCACGTAACCATAGGGCTGGGTCGTTCTTTGGCCAAAGAATTAGCTTTGTCATTCAACGTAGTAATGCTACCAGTCTTCTGGGCACGTTTCCGGATGACAGCGATGCGGACGAGTACTTCGACGCCTAAATATCCGTTTGTATTTGTATAGTTAGTTAGACTTTTAATTTAGTACCTAGTGTAAATAGTTAGTTAAGAGATTATGAAAATGAATACTAGTTATTTAATCACTAGAAACAGTAATTTATCTTAAGGGGCTTACAGGACCTAAACACAAAAACGCAAGTTTTACAAACAATAAAAGTAATATGATCGACTACAGTAAACAAAATCAGAAAAATATATGATATTCTTCAGGATATATGCTAAATAGATAGTGTATTGAAAACATAATATAACTAATTTTAACCGATAGAAAAAAATCATGAACCTCTAAAAACTTTCTTTTTACACTAAAAACCATACTAATATACATAATGATTTTTGTCAGATTATTTATTCTACAAGCAATATACTGAAACACTAGTGTTTTATGTTTTAGTCCAAACAATAGATATTTTGTAAATAGATAATTGCTTCATATTTTGCAATTAATTACCAGTGTTGTGTCATCGCGCTTCTCTTTCGTTTCTATGCAGTCCGACAAAGACCCCGTTTTAGGTCATGTAGTCGCCTTAAATTAATCAACTGCTTTTGATTTTATGTATTAAATTTACTCTTTTACACTTACGTACACTGTCTACATCTCTTTATCTACTTTCCTATAGCAGGTATGCTGGAACAGGTTTCTTTAGAAATTAGCATCACTTTTGTACAGACGCAAGCACATCAAGCTACCCGAAACTGTTAATTTTTCCCAATCAACTTTGAACCTTATGATTCAGCAATAAAGTTGAAAATATATTAATGAAATTTGGCTGATGCTGGCGTCTGTGCCTATTTTTCTTTTAGTTTTTTTTTTGTCTGCTTATATATCTGTGTACATAAATGGTTAAATAAATAAACTATCATAGTTGGCACTACAGCTGGCTTACAATATTTAGGTCTTATATTTTGCAATGAAGTAACACCGAAGTAGGTACTTTATTGATCACGTCCAGCTCAGGTTGCCGACCGGCATCCTAATAAGCCACCACAATTACACGTTGTTTTATCTCAACAACTCACTCGTAAACGTCTTTCGACGAAAATGAAACATAATAATAACAAATTGGTCTTTCAGTAACGTTTTTTCCATGTTGAAAGTGTATGAAAACATTTTGGTCCGTAACGTAAGGAGAAATTTGGGAGAAGTAAAGAAAATAGCTTAAAATGAGTAACGTATTGGGTAAGTGTTTTTTCCCACACTAAGATTTTCTTTTGGTCTATTATCTAAACTATTAAAGAGAAATTATTTGATGTTTTGTATGTTTGTAACGCTTGCACGCGGCTGACTGCCGTTAACCATGCCGTGCCGTGCCGTTTTAGCGTATACTTGGGATACTTTTTACCCCGATATTCCCACGGAATCGAGACATGCGGGTGAAACCGCACACACAAATGTACAGAGGCGCACTTAATACAACACTTGCCATGGGTCGTGCATTAGTATGTTAAGTTTTTAGGTAGGTACTCTATAAGTCTTATGTGAAATCTGGATCAACTATATTTTCAAGAAAAAATTCCAATTCCAATTTTTGAAATTTCTAATTCGCAAGAATAGGTAACTGCATACCGTCTGTGTTACAATTTGTAAAATAATGTTGCGCGCCACAAATAATGCTTGATACATGGCGACATTAGTTACCACTAGCGCCATCTTGTATCGGGTAGCGGAACTAGTACCTTGGTACTAGGACCTTGACCCTACTTGACCTTTTTCTAAGTACTAGTAATTCCGAGAACTATCGACGTCGAGTTAGTCGGGACCGGTATGTACTCGAACGTTCTAGATGTTTATGTACTAGCTCTGCGGCACTATATAAGGCGGGCGCGAGCCGCGAGACACATAGTTTCGATTAAGCGATAAGAGCGATAGCATCGAAGGCGATATTCGAGTGCGACTTAAGAGTGATCAGTAAGTGCAATTGTGTTTCTTATTAGTGTGTTTGAATTGTAATTAGTGTTGTGATTAAAGTGTCATTTTTTTGGTTATTAAATCGGCAGTTTTTATTGTAACGAACCCCAAGCTCGTAACAATTGGTGTCAGAAGCGAGGTTTAAAAACCATGCCGATTTTACACAAAGACGACATGGAGGGTATCCGTACCCGGAGTCAACGCCAGCAAGAGACGGACCAGAGGCGATTTGGTGGAGCAATGCCGCAGGGGTCGGAAGGCCAGCTACCGACCACGGAGGCCAGCCCTTCCACAGCTGCTCCAGCATCATCAGCACCAGATTTTGCTGCTCTGATGATGATGCTGCAGGAGCAGGCTCGTCGACAGGAGGAACAGGCCCGCCGACAGGAGGAACAGGCCCGCCGACAGGAGGAACAGGCTCGCCGACAGGAGGAACAGGCTCGTCGACTGGAAGAACAGCTCCAGCGGGACAAGGAGGAACAGGCCCGCCGACAGGAGGAACAGGCTCGCCGACAGGAAGAACAGGCTCGTCGGTTGGAGGAACAGCTGCAGCGGGACAAGGAGGAACAGGCCCGCCAACAAGAGGAGCAGGCGCGCCGCCAGGAAGAGCAGATGCTCCTTATAAAGGACCTTCACTCTACCTTCGGGAAAGACATGAAGGAGGTGAAGGACAAGGTTGCTCAACATGACAATCGCCTGTCGGAAGCTGAAATCCGAATCGACCAAGTTAAAAACCAGGTTGACAACGTGATGGCTGACGTGAAGCAAACCGTGATGGCTGACGTAAAGAAAACGCTGGATTACCTTAAACTTGGTGATGGAATCGCAGCTCCCGTAGCTACAACACCTTCGCTACGTGGATTCAAAGTGCCACCGTTCGACGGAACTTCTTCCTGGTCGGCCTACAAAATCCAGTTTGAGGCTGTCATGAAGGCGAACGGGTGGAATAAAAGTCAGGCCATGACTGCCCTCACCCTGGGCTTGCGCGACCAGGCCTTAACTGTTCTGGAAGCTCTCGGTAAGGAAGTGACTTACGAGCAGCTCCTTGAGGCATTGGAGGCTCGGTATGGCGACGCTCACCTAGAACACGTGTTCCGTGCGCAGCTCAAGGATCGCGTGCAACGCAGCAATGAAAACCTGCAGCAGTGGGCCCTGGAAGTGGAGAAGCTGGTTCGCAAAGCTTACCACTCCTTACCTGCACTTATTGATGGGAACCTGGTGCAGGCATTCATCGACGGCATCCGTGACCTTGAAGTTAGAGCTGCTGTGAGGCTCGGTCACCACGGGACGCTGAAGGATGCCTTGGCCCATGCACTGGAGGTGGAAGCGGTGCGGCAGGATCATCGTTCCCATCGCGTCAGGGAGGTTGCAGCGGCTACAGTTCGCAACCGCAAGAAAGGATACAACCCTAGGTGCTACGGCTGTGGGGAAAGGGGCCACCTTCGATCCAGTTGCCCTAAGCGGACTGCAGAAAGGGAAAGTGGCTGGACTCGAGAGGGTAGTGCGGCTAACAGCACCGCCCAGCAGCAGCAGGACGGCTTTGTGGTTAAACACCGCAGCGGGAAGTCTCTTGGCAGCACAGATGCATCGTCAAGAAGACCTTGTCCTGAAGACTGCAAGCACTGTACTAGGCAGGAGAGTAAGGAAGTGGTACCTGTAAGGATGCTCAGGACAGACCTCGGCAACGAGTGGAAGGAGAGCCTACAACGTGCACAGCAGGAAGATTCGGACATTAAGCCGATTTTGGAGTGGATGAAGGCCAGAGCTCCTAAGCCCAGGTGGAGTGACGTCTCAGCGATGAGTTCGGTCACAAAAAGCTATTGGGCCCAATGGGACAGCTTGGTGGTTCAGGATGGAGTCCTGTGCCGTAAATGGGAAAATGCTCGGGGAGACAGCTGTCATTTGCAAATGGTTGTCCTTAAAGCTCAAGTACCGGATGTTCTACAGCTGTACCATAATGGTTGTTCAGGAGGTCATCTGGGAGTAAAACGGACTTTACTGAAGATAAGGGAACGGTTTTACTGGATCCACTGTCGAGACGATGTCGAAGACTGGTGTCGCAAATGTACAAGTTGTGCAGCTGTAAAGGGACCTCAGACTCGTAGTAGGGCTGCATTGAAATTGTACAATGTTGGTGCACCATGGGAGAGGATAGCCCTCGACGTTGCGGGGCCGTTTCCGGAGAGTGAAAGTGGCAACAAGTATTTCATGGTTGTGATGGATTACTTCACGAAGTGGCCGGAAGTCTTTGCCATTCCAAATCAGGAAGCTTCTACAGTTGCAGACAGATTAGTTCATGAAGTCTTCTGTCGTTTTGGAGTACCTTTGGAGATTCACAGTGATCAAGGAAGGAATTTTGAGTCACAAATATTCCAGGAAACTTGTCGAGTTATGGGTACTCATAAAACAAGAACGACTTCTTACCACCCACAATCGGATGGAATGGTGGAACGATTTAACCAGACACTGGAGAGGTACCTAGCGAAAGTTGTGGAAAATCGGCAACGAGATTGGGACAAGCACATACAACCGTTTTTGTTGTCATATCGAAGCGCTGTTCACGAGAGTACATCGGTGACGCCAGCTTTCGCAAACTTCGGAAGAGAACTACGGCTACCTGCAGACCTGATCACCGGAATACCACCTGATGCCCCACGCAGTGTAACTGATTATGCGAATGATTTGCGGAACAAAATGAACGACATTTATGAGCACGTCAGACAATCGGGTCAGCAAATGTCTGAAAAGATGAAAACCCGTTATGACCGCAAAATGAATAATAAAGGGTTCGAGGAAGGTTCACTCTTGTGGTTGCACAATCCAGTCCGCAGCAAAGGGAAATCTCCTAAGCTTCAAGCTAAATGGGACGGACCGTATCGGGTTGTGACTAAGATCAATGACGTAACCTATCGGATACAGAAAGGTGCAAGAGGTACCCCTAAGATCGTCCATGTGGATCGACTGGCGCGTTATTATGGGGCCGATAATGCTCGGGACGAGCATGTCTTAGGAGGGGGCAGTGTTGCGCGCCGCAAATAATGCTTGATACATGGCGACATTAGTTACCACTAGCGCCATCTAGTATCGGGTAGCGGAACTAGTACCTTGGTAGTAGGACCTTGACCCCTACTTGACCTTTTTCTAAGTACTAGTAATTCCGAGAACTATCGACGTCGAGTTAGTCGGGACCGGTATGTACTCGAACGTTCTAGATGTTTATGTACTAGCTCTGCGGCACTATATAAGGCGGGCGCGAGCCGCGAGACACATAGTTTCGATTAAGCGATAAGAGCGATAGCATCGAAGGCGATATTCGAGTGCGACTTAAGAGTGATCAGTAAGTGCAATTGTGTTTCTTATTAGTGTGTTTGAATTGTAATTAGTGTTGTGATTAAAGTGTCATTTTTTTGGTTATTAAATCGGCAGTTTTTATTGTAACGAACCCCAAGCTCGTAACAATATTCTGTAGACTAGTAATATTAGATATTATTTGTGAATACTAAAACTCGCAACCAGTGGGTGTGTATGACCAGATGTATGAACGTAAACGAAGCAAAAGTATGTAAGGATCGTAGCAGGTCTTGCCTGGTCAGCGGAATTGTCCGAAAGGGTTACCGCTGGCCCGGAACATAAAGGGCTAAGGAAGGAACACGGGTGGGTTTTAGTCAGTAAAAGTCTGACACTCCCTGCCGCTCCACCCAGAGCGGGAGGTCTCATTTGATGATTTCCCAACTTAAAAAAAAGGATCGCAGCAGGTGCCGTTCTATAGTCTCTGCCTACCTCCATGAGAGATGAGAAAGCGTGAATTTACGTATTTATGTTAGAGTTTTCAAGTATCCAACAGATTTGAATATTTACAAGTTTGCAACAAGTGAAAAGGAACGATCCAATTGATTAGTTTCGTCCTGAAAGTCGTTTATCTTTTCTTTTATTTAACATTTCTTTAAGAAGGAAATGTAAGGAGGCTTTGTTTCCCTCACCTTTTTTTTCACAAATCGAGGCGACCTTCTTTCGGTCTCTTAACATTATCACATTTATCACTCAGCTTTTTTTTTGTAGGAATTAGAAGATCCCTCAATGTGCATGAAGGCTTTTCTTTGTTAGTACAGCCGCCAGCACATCAAGCCACTATAATCTGTCAAATTTGTTTAATAGATTTTCATCTTTATCGCTAAAGCATAAGGTTCAAAGTTGATTGAGAAAATTTGACAGTTTCGGGTATCTTGATGTGCTGGCGTCTGTACAAAGGTTTGTTTTGTGAGATATTAGGTTACAGGGGTAAGAAATAAGGAAGTCTGAAAGTGGCACCGGTAACCGAAAAGTTGTGTGGAAATCGGCTGTCATTGTATAGGCATGTGATACAGAGAAATGAGGAAAATGTCGTGAGGAAGGTTTTGAGTATGAATGTCGATGGCTATAAGAGTAGGGGAAGACAGGGAGATGATATGGTTAGAAAGGGGGTGACTACAGAGATGAAGACTAATAAGAAGTATAGATAGATAGATAGATAGATAGATAAAACGTTTATTCAGTGCAACATAAGACACAATACAGGTATTAAAAACATCAAAAAAGGTGAAAAAAAAAAACAAAATTAAAAAAAATAAATTGAACCATAGACACCTAGCTCATAAACATCTATAACGGTCGATACTACTGGGCGGTGTGTGTCTCATGGTTGCACCAAATGGGAGTCCAGCTCAGCATATGCCAGGTACAATACCTGACGCTGGTATTCTGCTGCATCCCGTTAGTGACACACGGATGTCGAGAAGACACCTGAGTTTCAACAAAATGGTATACATAGTGCGGCGCGTATATTATAAAGGTGCTAAGTACCCACAGTTGACTTGCTTTTAAAAACCGACAGAAAGAAAGATTTTAAAATTTTAAACTTAATAAATATTTTTGTAGTGTCTACTGGATTACTTGATTATCATAGTGTAGGTAATAAAATGTTATATAATGAATGACTAGTTTGTATGTGTACGAGTTTACATGTTGGTGTATAATAATGTGGATGAAAAAGCCATATTGCGCCGATCCTAAATAAATTGGGATAAGGGTAGGGGAATGATAATTATATTACAGGGGTTACAGGTGGAATAATACCAGCTACAACTTTTCGTAAGGAAAAAGATAAAAGCTCGTGTCTGAATAATCTGAAAAATCTGCGTACGGTGGATAGCAAACCGGCAATTTTTGTAATTTTAAGAAGAAATGTGGGTGGTCGTTTCTCCATAGAAACGCTCTTGTCTGTTTTCTTTCTGATTAATGGCCATAAAGCAATGATTTTTTTACAGAATAATAAATATTAACTACTTGTATATCCCTATGTTTTCCTTTTTGATGATAGATACATTATTTTTATAAGCACTAGAACCCTCAAAAAATGCCGATTTAAACCGCTATCAAACAAAGGCCTTGTGTACAAATTTGACGACTATTAATTTTAAAAAAACATATGGAAACAGTACATATCCTTCTTATTCAGTTCATGAAATATCTTTTAAATTGGTCCAATATTGGAGGAGGAAATAGGCGAAAGCCAAACCTCGAATTACGACTTTTTACTTAGGCTTTTTCAAAAGTCTCTCCGACCGCATTTCCTCTCAAGAACGATCATAGTCTGATCTCAGTCTGTGGGGGCGATACAAATAAGATCGACCTCGATGATAGATAAGTAGTTTATTTATTGAAATTACAATATTATGGTATTTGTGTGTCGCGACAAAAGTATGGCGGTGCGCGCTAAGATCGTGTAGTGAAGTTCGTCCGGTTCGTCCGCGTGAATACTGTCGCGAGCGACGTTGACATAGGGTGCGTTCGTATCTTTATAAATATGAAGAAGGGCTGCGTTCAGGCGTAGACAGTCTGAATCTGTCAAAAATACCCCTAGTTTCCCTAAATTTTTAACAAGTTTTTGTCATTGACTGTTGCCTAGATGAGATTGCGACTAAATTTTGAACGTGTTTACTTACAGGAATTGGCCTTAAGATCAAACATTATGTAGAAAATAAAAATGATGTTCATTGCTAAAAAAAGAGACAAACATAATACTTTAACATACCTATATCATATTATCTAAATCATCATCATCATCATCTGTCTAGCCTTTTCCCAACTATGATGAGGTCGGCTTCCAGTCTTGTCGGATGCAGCTGAATACCAGTATTTTACATGGAGCGACTGCCTATCTGACCTCCACAATCCAGTTACTGGGTAATACGATACCCTTGGTAAGACTGGTTGTCAGACATGACAGAATGACAGCCGAGACCAACGGCTTAACGTGCTTTCCGAAGCACGGAGAGTCTCGGTATGTAAAGATGGTCACCCATCTACAGACCAACCGCGGCAAGTGTAGGTTAACCTGATCGATCGACCTGTGCGGCTGTTATCATTTAGCCACAGGCCTCTCCTAGCTGCTATGTACAGACGCCAGCACATCAAGCTACCCAAAACTGTAAAATATTCCCAATCAACTTTGAACCTTATACTCTAGCGATAGAGTTGAAAATCTATTAAATTAATTTGACAGATTGTAGTAGCTTGATGTGCTGGCGTCTGTATTATGAATAAATTACTATTAATTACATACAAAAAACCTCGACTTGACTGCCTCGTTTGTTTAATTTAATGGTTGCAAACGCGTACTGCTGAGCATGAGGTCCTGCGTTCGGTACCCAGCTCGGGCAAAGCGTTATTGGGTTTTTCTATCTGGAATTTCTCAGTAGCAGTCTGGCGTCTAAAATTGAGGCCGGTTTATGGCGATAGGCTCGCCTCCTATTACATCGGACGGTTGAAAATTGCAACATTTCACTTAATATTTACACATTGTAACATTGTACTGCTGTCATCTTGACAGATCATCTGTCAGTTGTATTGTGACACTCCTTTTTACAAGTGCGAATGGATTTTGGAAGATTTTTATTGATTGAACCGTACAACGTTGCCGAGTATACTATTTTTACATTTTTACACTTGACATTGGCTAAATTGTGGTGGTTTTTCCGCAAAAGCCATTAAACGAAGAGAAGAAGAAGACAAGTGCGAATATCAACAACATCAAATTATGATGTATTATGTGTGTCCATTTATGTATAATGTTTAATATTATAACTAACAATATAGATGTAGAATTCTAGTTTTAATTATTTCGTCTCCCCCACGTTTTATCATAACACATTTGACATTGGCAGAATTGTCGACATCGGCACTATTGCCATAGAGAAAAATAGAATAGAATAGAAGAAGTCTTCGGATTCGTATTCAAGGTAACAAGAGCGTGTTATTTACTGTTCTTCCTATCCCTCATCTCCTGGAAATCAAACCAACCTACAGTTCACTATAACAAAATGGGTGTCGGGCAGCAAAATCGGTGTCAGCATTCCCGAATGCTGAATAGTGCCACACACAAGCTCATTACACCGCCGACCATTCGAACAAGGTGTTTATAGGTATACCACTGCCCAACCCTTTGGGGAAACACGGCGTGATGTTATTTTATGTCAATTAGAAAATTAATTTAACTACAAACAGACAATAAATCTCCTCCATTCCTTTAAGTTGCTCACAAAAAACTTCAAATCACAATATTTCGCTTTGAAAATTACTTTTCACAACAGCGACCCTTGATTTATTTGTGAACCGTTTCGACGCCATTTTCATTCGCAAATATACGAGAGGGGTGTCCTAAAACAATAAACATTGACTAAAGGACTCGGGGAAGTCGAAAATAGACCCAAGAAAAGCTAGTGAAATAGGAAAGAAATAATGATTAGACACAATCATTATTTCCTTTTGATTGTGACTGGAAATAATCTTTATCATCAGTAATCATGCAAATAGGTATAATTCTCACAATTTAACCTCATCGTTAGTTAGATAACGTTGATATGTATCATTATTTTTTTACTACCCGCCACCATCCCACTCCTGGGCAAAGGACTGTCTCCATTCCTTCCATTTTTCACAAGGCCGCGCGTCCTTCTTCCAGTTTTGACGGAACCTATTCAGCTCGTTCTGCCATCTGCTACGTGGTCTGCCGTGACCCCGCCTCACTGCCTGTGCACCAGCTCTGTGCTATTTGGGCCCACATTGTATTATGAAATTTTTATTATACGTTGTGAAATTTTATCTTATTTTATGTAGGATAGGTTTTGCCTGAATTTCATTAATCTATACTTCTATACTATATATACTTATACTATAATATATTACTATATAATTATAAAGCTGAAGAGTTTGTTTGTTTGTTTGGTTGAACGCGCTAATCTCTGGAACTACCAGTCGTATTTTAAAAATTCTTTTTGCATTTAATAGCCCAATTCTGAAGGAAGACTTTAAGCTACTTAACATCACGCTAGAACCCTTAGGAGCCGAGCAAAAACCAAAAAGTCAGAAAAAAGGTAAACGAATTAAAAGTGCAGGCGATGCGACGGGGTGGATCGGGGGAACAAGAAATTTCACGCGGACGAAGTCGCGAGCAGAAGCTAGTCTTATTATACATTTGATATTTAGTTCAATCAGTATTTTAAACTTAGGTAATTCGTAGGTAGGTGTGAGTTGCTTAGGTATTTAAAAACATTACGACGGCGAAGTGCCAATACCTCTTAACTGAAATTTTTCGAGAAATTCACTTTTTTATCGTTTTGACCACTTTTTTTCGTGTTATTCGCATGTTTTAGTGAAATATCCTACGTGTATTTTTAGTTGCAACAGCATTAAATTAGAATGTGGAAGTACCTCCCAACTAAACCAACGCGAAGTGTCTATTTTTGACGTTTTTTTCAGTTTGTGTAAATCACTGCCTTTGTCAGTTAGGTGTTATTGGCACTTCGCCGTCGATTAGGTATTGTGATTTTAGGGATTTTGAACGTAGTTTATTTTACGTTAGTTCTTTTAATTTTAGATATTGCTATACGTACCCGTAATACACTATCAATCACAATCTGAATCATTTGGAAAGATATATGTATCTAACCCATTGTTACCCATGTTCGAATAGTCAACAACGCAAATAGGTAACGCAATTAATATTATTGTTGAACTGTCAAAGTGAAACCTATTGCTACTTTTAGCGCGTCACGCAATAATCCAACTGGACTAAAATACTTCATAAAACTACATCAGAACTTACCAGAAACCCAACAAAATTTAAAACGAAACCACATCCACCGTCTAAAATTAGCCCAACATTTTTCCTTGACAATGGGTCAAAAAGGTAAGTTTTCACAAACATACGTGCCGTCAGCGAATGACAAAACCGCACTCCAGGCTGGCTGCATCATTAGCAGAGACTGGGACAACTCCACTAATTGGGCAGACCCTCAACCGAACACTGCTCGCGGCTTTGAGCTTCTAGTTCGATGAGACAAAATTAGAAAGGAGTTTAGGTGGCTTTGTGGAGTTTAGTTGAAACTGTGAATATACGAGGTGGAGGCTACAATGATACCACTCATGACGCGTTCAAGGGCCGTTTGTAAAACTACCTCGAGTCTACAGTTTTGCATGTACAGTCAACAAAAGAGATAAGTATGCAGGATCGTCGGCTAAGAAACCGATGGATGTTCTCGAAATAAAATTTAATTTTAATAATAGAAAACAAACGGCTCATTTAACAAATAAAATTTCAGTCGACAGCATCCATCGGTTTCTTACTAAACTTCAACTATATCCGACGATCCTGCATACCTATCTCTTTTGTTGACTGTAAGTACATGTGTCAAAAGAATGTCGATATGAGTGATAGGAACTGAATTCAAAAAGTTACATTACAATACGACCACGACCAAATCTCTGTATCACCTACGCTTCTCACCTTTTTCTCAGTTACTTTTAATCATGATCTGGAAGTCTGAGTAATTTATGCAGGCTACCTAAATGTATTTTCTTTGGTCAATACCAATTTGTCGAGTCGTTGAGCTCTTCAAGTTCTGAGTTGAGCTGCACGTTTACTGACGAATGCGTGGAAAAGACCATAAAGGCTCCTTCAAACACAAAGATACCGCTCGTTGCGCGACTTGCGGTGCCTTTGTGTCGCTCGCGATTTTATCGCGTTTCGCGCCTGTTTGAAGGAGCCTTTACCCAGACCGATCTACATGGTCTTCACATGATCTAACCGAGATTATGTCAGGACTTTAAAAAGACCTCGGCCTTCCTTCCCAGAGTAGTCAGATAGGAAACGCCGACCGGATCTAGTTTTTAAAATATGATTGACGTGTAAAAGTATAAAGGTTCCTGCAAACAGTCGCGACGCGCGAAGCGAATCGCGCGCGATACAAAAAGGCACCGCTCGTTGCGCGACTTGCGGTGCCTTTCTGTCGCACGCGATTTTATCGCGTGTCGCACCTGTTTGAAGGAGCCTTTAAGTAGTACAATCCTACTTACAGAAATAAAATAATTTATCATTTACGTAATACTATGTAGCTTCTCGCCCCTCAAGCACACAGCCCCTTTGTTCTGTGGTAATGATCTTATCCGATACCAGCCTGATGTGCTAGCGATGAAACACAATAGTTACTAGACAATTAAGCGATTGCATCGGGCGGGACCCACTCATTCAGCTAATGCAATTACTTAAATGCTTTCTAGCCGGAAAGATGACGTAATCCATTATAAGGCTCGGGTCGTACAGGACGGGATGAGTTAAACGATGAGACTTTATTGGAACGTCTTATCGCAAGTTATAAGTATATTACCTTATGAAAAAATCTTCAGTCTAGCTGTCATTTGCCAAGTGTACAGACGCCATCACATCAAGCTACTACAATCTGTCAAATTTCTGTAATAGATTTTCAACTTTATTTCTAAAGCATTAGGTCCAAAGTTGATTTGGAAATTTGACAGTTTCGGGTAGCTTGATGTGCTGGCGTCTGTACTTAGACAATGTGGAGACAATACGACACTAAATGAAAACACTGGCAATAAGTACCACAGACATTGATAGACCTAGATAACGCAAATATCACGATATGTATGAAAACCAAGCGTGCCATTTTTTGACTACCTACTATGACGTCACAAGCACTATTTAGTGATGGGAAAATCAAATCAATTCAAAGACGCCGCCACAAAATACAGAGAGTACAGACTCAATCTACATACAAAGTGCGCTCGAGCAACGCACACCTATGTGTGTGTACCTACACCGCTCACGGACACGATGTACGATATTGTATTTCGATGGTTCGTTTTAACGCAACACATAATAGTTAGGGTAGTAACAAAAACATTAAAATTAAAATATTTTGATTATTATTGGTTTATATTTCCTTACTTCCTGTTTCATTCACAACAAAAAATCAAACAACTAGTTACGAGTGCAACTACCACGATAGTTTTTTGTGCGTAAGCCAAAGTTGACAACCCTAGCGCGACCGCCGAGAGCAGACGCCAGCACATCAAGCTACCCGAAACTATAAAATTTTACCAATCAATTTTGAACCTTATGCTTTAGCGATAAAGTTGAAAATCTAATAAAGAAATTTGACAGATTGTAGTAGCTTGATGTGCTGTACATACATGTGATTAACTTCTGTACCTTTCTGTTTTGTGACGCCACCGCATGCGGCACTCGTCTTGCCCCATCCCCGGGGGCTAGCGCCAGCGCTCAGGCTCACCCAGCCAGGCAGGACTGAGCGTGAAAGAGGTGGCTTACGATTTTTGTACGTAAGCTGGGCACGTGAAGTAGTTGCTCTTGCGTTATCTAGGTGTATCTATATCTATGGGCAATACTAATGCATACGAGTATTCGTTCTGTAGTGTCTGTCTACCCCCATGGGGAGAAGGCGTGAGTCCATGTAAGGTCTATTCAAAGTTTCAAATTGATGTTATTTCAAATTAAACAAATATCAACTGTATTTTAATGTTATTTAGTTGATTTCAGAGTGACTAGCACTATTGAAAAAGTTATAAAAATGTTTGAAGTTGTAGCGTAAACTGAACTTTAACACGTAAGAATTAAAGTTATTTTTCCTTAAACTCATATTTGTTTACATTTTTGGCAAATAAAACGCGAATGCACAGTATGTTGTATTTTTGATCAAATCATTATCTGCCAAGCCTTTTCCCAACTATGTTGGGGTCCAGTCTAACCGGATGCAGCTGGATACCAGAATTTTACATGAAGCGACTGCTTATCTGATCTCCACAACCCATTAGGTAATACGATACCCCGTGGTAAGACCGGTCGCCAGAGTTTCGGGCTTCTGACGACCAGTAACGACAATCAAAGATCCACGAATGCCAGCCAGGACCAACGGCTTACCGTGCTTTCCGAGGCACGGTAAGCCGTCGGTCCTGGTATGTGAAGATGGTCACCTATTCACGGACCTACCGCAGCTTAACCTGATCGATCGACCCGTCCACAAGCCCCTCACTATAATATTTTTTTTTTTTTATTTGAAATGGGTTAAATGTGAGACATATTTATATTTAGTTAGTAAAATTAAGCGGTTCACTTGATTAACTTCCCAATATGCACTGAGCTTACCTTTGGCACAACTTCATAATGCAGCAGTATATTAAATGCTCTGCAGTATTGTATGTGACGTCATAAAACCGTATCTCAGGTGTGATCAGATTGTCTGGCTTTAATTGGCATTAAGGGATGGAGTTTAATTAACACAATTCTCTATAATTGAGATGAGGTTTTTGTTGTCATTATTTCATTGAATTGTTATGTTCTGTCAGTGAGTTGGGGTGTATTAAAAAGTCGTATCAAGTGACGATACTCGACGAGATTCACATCATGCTTTGTTCACACATAGATAGGTACGATCAAAGTCAAAGTCAAATCATTTATTTCAAATAGGCACATAAAAGGCACTTTTGAACGTCAAAACTTACAGTATAATTGAATTGATCCTAGTCACCCCTTCCAAATGGTAGTGTTCGTATGGAGAAGAATGGGCAAGAAACTCCGCCGTTACTCTTTTAAAATGTTTTACAAGGTTTTGTACCTATACACAATATAATCGGTCGGCAACAAAACTCCATCAACACTGTCATTTTTACATGTTACTAAATTTACTACCTTTTTTTCAATAAACTGCTTTTTAGCTTTTCACTAAGTGAAAAGCCAAAAAATTTAAAATAAGATTATCGCAATTTTTTAAACTCTTTAAAACTCTATAAAGTTTTTGCTACTGCAAAGAGTTTATATTCTAAAAATTGTGCTTCTGCTGCAATTTTGAACAAATATTTTGCTCAGTAACTAAGGTTAAAAATAGTGAAGTGTTAATCGAATTTTGTTGCTGACTGTACCAAATTAGCTCGTACTGACTATGATTTATATTCATCATCATCATCACCAGGTCCCCTTAGTAAATTTCTGTACCGAATTGTTAAAAAAGAAAAGTTACTAAAGGCAGGTATGCCTTTTTTTACCAATCCACTTCTCCGATCTCCTATATGATAATATAAGAGTATTCTTCTGACTACCGACTGAGCATAATCCCCTGCATGGTTATCTTTTTACGACATTCGTGGATTATGAAGTAGCCACCTTAATTTCCGGATCGTGTATGTAACCATCATATAGTGGTAAAGTGGGGCTACCTCGAGGAAACGGCAGTAGGGTGTCGGAATGTGGAAATATGTCTCAAACTGTGCTCCACCACCCATCCTGCCATTTGTGTCCCAAAACATGCAGTCAAAGTGACCTCTGCACTGCCACCGACGTCGCCGTGGAAATGGCGAAGTTTTAAGCCAACGAGATCTGAAATATAGTCGCGCCAGCTACACGCATATAAAGAAGACCATTATGCTCAAACTCAAAGCATTTATTTCAATTAAACCAATTACAGGCATCTTTAAATTGTCAAGGAGTCAGTCAGTCAGAAAGAAGAAGAAAGATGAAGCTAGTTGCCCATTCCAAAGCGTAGAGAACGAACCTATGGAGAAAAACGGGCAAGAATCTCCTCAAATACATAAAACACCTGAAAAAGTTTCGTTCGAGTCGCAAGGCAGAGCTAGCTAAATATAAATCCAATACACACTCCAAACATTCGAACAAAATAACTTCGAACAACTTCAAAAGTTGTAAGTCCCAAAATTAATTAAGTTAGTTAATT
The DNA here is from genome assembly GCA_963855955.1 of Luperina nickerlii. NCBI lineage: Eukaryota > Metazoa > Arthropoda > Insecta > Lepidoptera > Noctuidae > Luperina > Luperina nickerlii. Next base: position 4,511,593 of record OY979667.1, on the reverse strand, counting down.
AAAAATTTCAATGGTCCTAAACATAAGTTAATGAATTACGATTTATCCCACCTTGGGCGTATTTTAATTTAAAGTGCAATGATACTTCAGAGTAAATTCAACACGCCTGCGGTTGACGCTTTTATACTCGTAAATGTGATGCAAAATTTTTATTCTGAGAGAAAAATCGATATGGAGACTTAAAGATGCATCCACACCGCAATTACCTACTTTTTGTGGAGCAACGTTTCCAAGTGTTAGTCGGCAAAATTCGATAGCAAAAAGTTATTTGTAAAGTTGAAGATTGTTCCCTAATGTTATCGTGTTGCATTCTGTTGCTCCACAAAAAGTAACTGCGGTGTGGATGCACCTTTAGATTAACTTTTTATAAATTTTTAATGGTGAAAACGTTTCTAGACGAAGGCTGTTTACTTGGTTTGGTATTTAATCTGCAGCAGATGACCAATGACCATTGGTCTATCGATAACCTATGAACATATTATTATAGTAAGGGATAAAACAATATTTTCATTTCATTATCATCATCATCATTTCAGCCGAAAGACGTCCACTGTTGGGCATAAGCCTCCCCCAAGCATCGCTGTGAAAAGAAGTGACAGTGTCACTGTCATCGTTTACGAAAATAAAAAGTCAGAAAGAACGCTAAGCAAAAAAGAAGTACAGTACCCGGCGATAAATATTGCACATCGACCTTTACCTTTTTTTGTCTTTTATACAAAGAATAAAAATAATTATCAAAAGAAGCAAATCATATTTTGTTTTAACAGCTCCTAATAGATACCGGACTGTTTGTATTTCGTGCGACAGAGATAATCTTTCTACGAAGCCGAAATTAGCCGATCGTCTCTTTCCAAAGGTCGATGTGCAATATTTATCGCCGGGTACTGTAATAGCGCAATCCGGTGTTGCGATGCGACGGGGTGGGACGGGGAAAAAAGAAATTTGTCGCGGACGAAGCCTCGGGCAGAAGCTAGTTTATTTGTAAAAATCAAATTGTACGCTTCTTCTTTGAATACTAAGTCAAGATCACTGCCCCTAGATTGAAGACTAAAAACATTTTTTTTTTGGGTCCGAAATTATCAAATAACTTCTCCCGCTCTGGGCGGAGCGGGAGGGCGTGTCAGACTTTTACTGACTAAAACCGAACCGTGTTCCTTCAGATGCCTGTGCCAGGGGCCCAGGGGCCACGGTATCTCTTTCGAACAACCCGCGACCCTGGTAGATAATAATTATTTAAATTATTTTGCAAATCCAGTTCAACAAAAGACCGTTTAAATATCGTAATGCGATGCTTTTAGTGGCAACAATTCCTATTCCATTGCTTACAGGGGCCATTAGCATAGTGGGCCATTTAGTTCAATCAAGTTAACCATTTACTTTAAGTACGTTCATGAGCGTATTCACTGGCGGGGTAAACAACATTATTTGTAGCTTGTGGAATATTTTTTTTTTTGTGTTTTGTTCCATTCCAAAGGCAAAATGTACCAATCAGTCAGTCTGTCTGTCACTGGTGTCTTCTCATACAACATACTAGTTTTTACCGATTTACCTATTTCCGACTAAGTGCTCATACACACGAGTGACATGCATAGACGGCAGAGGCAACTACAGCCGTCAACGATTGTCGACAGCTGCCGTCGACAAGATGCTGCTCGTGTAGAGGACAGTGGGGGAATTGAGAATGGCGGGAACACCGTAGTCAAATACACGAGCGGCCCGTTCTCGACGACTGCAGTTGCCTTTGCCTTTGCTGTTAACGTGTGTCCCTCGTACCCATGAGCGAAAAGAAAAAAAGAAGAGAGAAGAAAGAAAGAGAAGAAGATCTTGCCTAAGAGTGTACCCAATCAAAGATATTCACGATCGACGTAAAACCATTCGTATACTTTATTACTGTAAGATGAAGAGTTACATCGCAATGACTTATTAATGCTTATACTTCACTCAAATTTGACAATGAATGTGCTACCGTGAAACATAATTATAAAAACTTTACAACCGACTTCCAAAAAACACTACAATGGGAAACATAACTTTAATTTCGGAAGTCGGTGTCTTTGGATCTGTATTTTAGTTTTTTGCCACCGACTTCCGAAATTAAAGTTATTTTTCCCATTGAAGTGTTTTTGGAAGTCGATTGTTTTTTTGTTGTTGTAGAAAAGTCTTTATTTTTAACTTTTTAGTAGGTGAACTTATAATTTATATAAGTTACAATATCCTAATGTCAACTGCTCATCACCTTTTACAAAATATTGCTTTTCCCGATGCAGGGACGTTAATTGTTGAGGAGTTCTCCTAGTCAGTGGCGGTACCTTCATAGAAGCCGAAAAGCCCGGCTTGCCCTAATAAAATCATAATTCACAACAACAAACGTACTTAAACCTATCAATAAAAAAAATATTTTAAAAAATACCAATCAAACATTCGCAACACACACGTACACAATAAGAAAATCAGCCAATCCCTCAGTTGGCCGTTTTTTTATACGTTGAAAATCTGTGGGCTTTCCCTAATTTTGACCCCTAGGCACGCCACTGCTCCTAGTAAGAACCAGGAGAACTAGAGCTGATTGAGAAGTCACATCAGCTCTCCACTTCACCATACGCATTGTAACGAGCATACTTATAGGTTGCTTAGCAACCTAATCGAATCGCAACCCGTGAAATACTTATTATTGAGTAGTTCCGGTGGTCATCTGTGGTCTTCATCATCAGTTCCATTTCACCAAATGCTGCTTGTTGAGAGCAAATGCACGAGTTACTATAAAAAATACCCAAATCGCTATAGGTGTGCCTATAAAATTTGAGGGTTTCCCTCGATTTCCATGGGAAACCCTCATCAGATTCCGATTTAGTGACAATGGGACTACCTCGAGACCATACCCTTTCAAACAAAAAAGAACTTTTAAAATAGGTCCACAATTGACGGAGAAATCGGTGAGCATACATAAAAAAAAAACCTACATAAAGTCGAACATACAACCTCCTCTTTTTGGAAGTCGGTTAAAAAGATACATTGAAATTATATTACATACTAAAGTATAGGTACCTAATAATTATGCTGAAGTGTAGGTAAATCAGATATCTCGTAAGATTTCATAAAGATTTCTCCCCGAGATGGAAGCATCTCTCGACGAAGCAGCCGTAGAAAAACTACTTTCTATTCAAACGGAAAAACAAAGAATTTTGGCAACTCAAAAAAAAGAAGACAAAAACAATGAAATAAGACATTTTATTTTTTATTTTTCTCACAAGAGAATGAAATTTCTTGCGTCTCTTAACCCTCAAGATGAAAGCAGAGGGTCCCCGGGAACGGGTTTATGAATCTACTCGGAATTTCATTACGAAATTTCGTTCAGTTCTCGTGTCATCGATGGCTTGAAAAGGACGTTTGATATTGCCTACTGCTTTTATTTGTATTTTACAAGAACTGGGGGCTTAAAAAGATCACTTTGACAGAATCATAAAAGGATAACATTATGAATCATAATATGGCGAAGACTTTTTGTTTTTTCGTTGCACTACGTAAGTATAATCAAAGAAATTGGGATTGGATTTGGATTGGATTGATTGGTATTTTAACACAGACAAAAAAAAATAAGTGAAAAATCCTTCACCAATGGGATTTGATACGATTTACTTACATAACAGTTAATTGTCCATTATGATTTATAAAGTTATCCTTTTATGATTCTGCCAAAGGTGGCCTTTTTAGGGCCCCTGGTGTTAATAGGTATTTTGTATAGTTTCTTTACCGTGTATTTAATTGAAATCTGTACCTTTTCTCTTTATTGTACTTTTTGACAGTTACGAGAAAATAATGATAAGTACTAGAGCCGAAATGAAATGAAATTGATTATTCTGTAAATATGATGTCGGAATCATACATGTCTATTATGAAAAATAAATAAAATAAGCTAGATAGAGTCAGCATTTCCTATTTGACTACTCCTGACAAAACAAACTCAAGGTTCAAAGTCTCTTCTAAGGTCCAGACATAATCTTGGTCAGATCATGTGAGGACAATTAGATTAGTGCCTCAAATGGTGTTTGAAACCCATGGAGTCTTAGAATCTCGGTATGGTATTATGTACTCGCCAATAACATTTTTTTTGCATATCAAACGAAGTATTATTCTGTATGAATCAATCTAAATTAATTAACAGCGTGCTAAAAAAAAAGCCGGTCAAAAGCGAGTCGGATTCGTGCACCGAGGGTTCCGTACCATCTTGTTTTTAATTTTTATCGGTGACGAATATAGACCATATTCGTCAGAGAATTTTAACACTGTGCACTGTGGTGTAGGATATTGCAGTTTTATATAAGCGCCATCTCTTGACCGATAATGAAAAAGTGTGCTATTTAGAGACTTCGTTTTATTTTGCCTGTACCATAAACTTCTATCTCATAGAATAATTTCAGATTTTTCTCTTTTCAAACTTGGGAGATAAGGGGGGAAACGGTATGTTTGAAAAATTATGCGACCTAAAAAAAATTTGAGAATGTGCAAACAGCGCTCTTTCATATGACACCCCACATGCCCTAGCAACCCCACTTCGAATTTTTTGACCCCCATTCAGTCCATGTTGCAAAAAATATACCTATTTTTTATTTCTTCCTTATTTGCAAAATAGTTGGGCAAACGTCATCTAAAACTATTCCAAGTTTCAAGTTGATAGCATTAGTAGTTCTTGAGATATCCAGCTGTGACAGACAGATAGACAGACTGAATCTTACCATAAGGGTTCCGTTTTCGGCGGCGACCTCTCACGTCCGGCCCTGGTTCAAGCTATGGTCCAGAGCGAGAGGGAGTGGGAGGCAGTCACCTCCTTCTGCGAAGCAGTCATGCTAGCGAAGGAAGTGGCGGGATGGTTGAGGGACAGAGCCTCACGTCCCAGCCGCCGCGAAAGACGCTCCGTGCGTCGGGAGCCGCGTGACGACTCCCGGCCACCGTAGGCGCGGGCCTGCAGACGGAGAAAAATGGGTAGCTCAACGTCCGACCTGAACCAGGCCCGTGCTGGACGGCGCGTACGTGTTCCACGCGCGTCTCAAAGAGATGTCAGCGCCAATGAAAGGGCCCGTCAGGGCCGAAGCCTGCCGGCGCAGCGGGATTGTCCGAAAGGGTTACCACTACCCCGGAACATAAAGGGCTAAGGAAGGAACACGGGTGGGTTTTAGTCAGTAAGAGTCTAACACTTCCTTCCGCTCCAGACAGAGCGGGAGGGATCATTAGATGATTTCCCACCCTCAAAAAAAAAGGGTTCCGTGTTACCATTTTGGTACGGAACCCCAAAATAAGTTACCACGTCAGAGTGTTTTGTCAACAAAAGTACGGAAGTGTTTGACATATTGATAAAATGTATGTCCATAAAACACTACTAGATATTTACCGTCGAAAGTCCCAATTTATTTATGATTGACAACAAAATGGGTGCTGTCATAAACAAAGATCAGTCTATTTTAGGTGTCGACTGTCGAAATATCTTCTTATATTAAGGCTGCTGCAAACAGGCGCGACGCGAATCGCGCGCGACACAAAGGCACCGCTCGTTGCGCGACTTGCGGTGCCTTTGTGTCGCGTGTTGCGTCGCGCCTGTGTGTACGAGCCTTTATTTGTTGTATTGGTATTTTATTGAAAAACACACTAGCGTTAAGAAACTTTCTTTACATAACCAGCTTATAATTTTCCCACTGCTGGAACACAGGCCTCCTTTTTATGAGTGGGAGTGGGCCGTAATCCACCACGTGGGCCCATTGCGTGTTCGGTGTTGGTAGATGTCGCATATCTTCGAATTTTTGGTTCTAGGACATGCCGGTTTCCTCACAATGTTTTCCTTCACCGTTCTGAGAGCAGTGGTGATGAAATAGTTTACTAAAGTAAAGCGCCTGTCTGGGTTTGAACCTACGACCTACAACCGGTAAGTCGTAGCCTGTACCTCTGCTTACGAGAATCTTTCTTTAGTTAGTATTATAATAAAAACTTTTTTACACAAAAAATCAACCGACTTCCAAAAAAAACACTACGAAGTGAAAAATAACTTTAATTTCGGAAGTCGGTGTCAAAATACGAAAATACAGAACCACCGAAACCGACTTCCGAAATTAAAGTTTTTTTTCACTTTGTAGTGTTGTTTTTGGAAGTTGGTTGTTTTTTTTTTGTAAAAAGTTTTTATTTTTCACTTTTTAGTTGTACCTGCCTACCCCAAACAAATTCATATAACACTACTTGCTATGTGAATATCAGTGGCAGGAAGCTATTGAACACATCTGCCTACCCCTTTAAAGGGTACATACGTGATGTTATGTTGTGTGATTGCGTAAACAATGCATATGTCGCAGGTTTTTCATAAAATTAGGTTTTTGATGAAAAACCTGAAGATGACACATTTTAAACTCAATTTCATCATAAACCTGTAACAATCCAGATTTTTGATCAAAAACCTGAACTAGTTTGGGTTTATGATAAAGTTCTTGTCAATATCACGGGTTTGCTTGGTTTTATGACAAATAAATCTATTTAAATGAAATAAATAAAACAATCCATCATCATTTGCAACTTAGTAGAAAGAAAACAATTATTTATTTATCAAAATTTTACATCCATGATCCAATCAATGTTCTCCACCTTCAATCCAATTATGAAATGAAATGTTTCAATGTCACGTACCTATATTAATCTGATTTTGATAAGCCGCGAAAATGAGATTTCGTAACTATTAAATACGACTAAACTGAGTCAAAATTAAAAAAATAATAAAAAATGTAATAAAGAAACGTTTACCACGTGCTTGCTTTTTTATAAACAATCAAGCATACTAGCGGATTTATAAAAAAGCAAGCATGTGGTAAACGTTTCTTTATTACGCGGCTTATACACACGTAATTGTCCAAGTTTTCACTTCCGGAGTGCCACTGTTTTTTTTTAATGAGAGGTTTCAACAACAGCCTTTTTTTTTTTTTTTTTTTTTTCAGGATGGGAAATCATCAAATGACTCCTCCCGCTCTGGGTGGAGCGGAAGGGAGTGTCAGACTCTTACTGACTAAAACCCACCCGTGTTCCTTCCTTAGCCCTTTATGTTCCGGGCCAGCGGTAACCCTTTCGGACAATCCCGCTGACCCGGCAGGCTCCGGCCCTGACGGGCCCCTTCCATTGATGCTGACATCTCTTTGAGGCGCGCGTGGAACACGTACGCGCCGTCCGGCACGGGCCTGGTCCTGATCGGACGGTGAGTTACCCATTACTCTCCGCCCGCAGGCCCGCGCCTACGGTGGCCGGGAGTCGTCGCGCGGCTCCCGACGCCCGGAGCGTCTCCCGCGGCGGCTGGGACGGGAGGCTCTCTCCCTCAGCCGTCCCGCCGCCTCCTTCGCTAGCATGACTGCTTCGCAGAAGGAGGCGACTGCCCCCCACTCCCTCTCGCCCCGGACCATGGCTTGAACCAGGGCCGGACGCGAGAGGTCTCCGCCGCTGCCGATCGCCTCTACGAGGACACGGCGGTGCTCCGCCCAAGCGGGGCAGACCTCCACCGTATGCTCCACCGTGTCCTCTGGGCGATCCTGGCAATGGTGACACCCGGGCGTTTCCTCCCGCCTGATGATGTGCAGGAACCTCTCGAAACTTCCGTGTCCGGTGGGGACCTGCGTCAGGCGGTAGGTGAGGGCGCCGTGACGCCTCTCTAGCCACTCCTCAAAGAGGGGTCTTACCGCCGCTATCGCGGCGTGCCCTTTCAACAACAGCCTCTCCCTACCTTTTTGTGGAATCTAGACTAAATAGACGAATCCAGGAGAAATCATCAATCATCAGTTTCAATGAACAAAGAACCGATTTCGAGAACGAGAAAGTTCTTTTAATTTTCTTAGCTTCGGCATTGTAACATTTTACGGTGCTGGTTTGAGACGAATTCATCCTTCTATATTTTAATCGCATAGTATCAAGTTATAGCAGTAGAAGCAAGCCTGCCTTTGTGAAATAAAAGCTATAAATGAGAGCATTTAAAATCCAGGATTGCAATTACTTGGTTGTAATGGCAGTAGGCGCTGCTCGCTCGCTTACCTAAAGACTCCTTCAAACAGGCGCAACACGCGATAAAATCGCGCGCGACACAAAGGCACCGCAAGTCGCGCAACGAGCGGTGCCTTAATACGTACGATAGATGGTTTACAAACTGCTGTACACCATCTATCGTATTAAGTAAGGGAGCGCTGCTAAAGTAAACTTACTACAGTTCATTTCTCTTTAAAAATGTTAGTTATTTTTCTCTGTTTAGTTAGATAGAATATAAATAATCTGCCTATAATTTTTCCGTTGCTGGGACACAGGTCTCCTCTCTGGGAGAGGGAATAGGCTGTAATCTACCACGCGGGCCCAGTGAGGGTTCATAGATGTCACATGTCTTCAAATTTTTGGTACTAGGACATGCCATATCCTCATGATGTTTATCTTCACCGTTTTGAGAGTAGTGGTGATGAAATGATGGTGCAGGGATGGCCCAGAAGTAACGGCCGCAAATTACGAGTTGTAGGTCAAAGGTTCTAATCCAGACAGGCACGTTACTTTGTGTAGATAGAATATGCTTCATTGTTATTCTTAAGCAAATTGACTACCAACCTAAATTATCCGCATAGGTGGTAAAGTCCGAAGTGTCATTCTTTGAAAGCATAATTAATTTCTATGAAACGGCTAGAGCACGGCTTTGCGTTGAGGGCCAATTTGCTTAACAATTAATTGTCCTGACTGTACACAAAGATTTTGTTTGTTTAAAGCGTTCGATAGAGAATAATAGCGTAGAATAATTAGGCACATCATGCATACGGAAATCAGCTAAGTAGTAGTAAAAAAACAAGTAAGTAGTTTTAAAATGGTCGCTTGCTATTTTGGCCAATGGTTATCCATTGTGGGTAGAACGAGACGACAGAACGAGTAATGTTATTTCATCAAATTGCAAATAAAAATACACTATCACAACCTAAAGACGCCTTCAAACAGGCGCGACACGACACGCGACACAAAGGCACCGCAAGTCGCGCGACGAGCGTTGCCTTTGTGTCGCGCGCGATTATATCGCATGTCGCGCCTGTTTGTAGGAACCTTAAGGGTAAATTCCTAATCCATTGCTTCATAAGTTGGAAAAATTAATATGTTCAACAACTTAAATAACGCATTGAATGAGGCTCAACTGTGTGTGTCGCAATTACCCTACAGGCTTCCTTTTATTTCATTACCATAAGTAAGCAGGTGTCCCAGATTATATTTTGACACATTACAAAAACCTTTTTAAATAAACAAAAACTCGACAAACATTAATCATAGCTGCCTTAGAACACAGAAGACGCAATCTTCAGGGTCCAATCGAAGTGCGTCTGTTTGTTTTCTTTGGTTTTAACCAAATTGTTTTTGTCACGAAAATTCAATTGTGGAGATTTGTTTTGTGGGAGTAGCTCCAGTTTGGACGGCTATGAATTCAATTGAATTGAGAAATTGTTTCGAATTTCTATCAAGAGTGCTGAATGGATTGCGGTTTTTTGGTTTAGCTGTGCTAACAAGCGATAGGAGAAAATATGAAAGTTGATAGATTGATTGTTTCAAATTAATTTTTGGCAATATTATTTTTACTTTCTTTTAGGCCGTGTGTTTTTTTTTTTATTTTTGTATGCACACCGTACATTTACAAGACATTGTAATTACACTATGTATACAGAGTCTAATTAAATTAGCTAGTGAAACTCCGCAGACGTGATGGATTTTTAAAACGATAAAAACAAAGAAAACAGGGTTTTCAACTAAAACGTCAAGTAACTCAAAGCATATAATTCAAATAAACCGATTACAGGCACTTTTTATTTGTCAAGGGGTCAGTCAGTCAGAAAGATGAAACTAGTTGCCCATTCCAAAGCGTAGTAAGTACCTATGGAGAAGAACTGGCAAGAAACTCCAACGGACACTACCTGAAAAAACTACCAGAGTTCGTTGACCCCAAAAACTATCAAATCATATAATCGCAGGTCTGCTGGAAGAAATTTCTTAAGAAATAAGCAGTACCTTTGTACTCAAATTATAATGATGTCATATCCCTATGTATTTTACTGTGTGTACATAAATTATAAAATAAAATAAAATAAATAAATAAATCATTTTATTTTATCGTGTATAGAGATCGTCACATCTGCGGAGTTTCGCTAGTTAATTTAATTTGACCCTGTATACCATTAAAAACGAATGATGTAACAAAACATGCGGTGAACTACCGCGTGGACTCAATCTTTAAACTGCATAAAATGTGCACCACTAGCCAGCCATCCATACCGGATTAATTTCTTAGCACTGACGTAAACTTGGTCACTTAAGTGAGCTCGCTAGGTTTCCCCATCAAAAAATAAAAAAAATGGCCGTCCCTTGTGGTCGACCGTCCGACTTAACCACCATTGAGAGCTTAGGATACGGCTAACACATTGTACAGTCAGTTACAGCAATTAACTGATCCACCTTTGCGTGAATGTTTGAAAATTTTTAGAACACGAATCGATAAATTTTATAATTCTTTTAAATTTTATTTATTTTAGCAAAGTAAATGTATAGTCCATACTAATATCATAAATGCGAAAGTGTGTCTGTATGTCTGTGTGTTACCTCTTCACGCTTAAACCGCTGATATTATTTAGATGAAATTTTGTATTGAGATAGTTTGAGTCCTGGGAAACGACGACATACGACAGTTTTTATCCTGATATTCCCACGGGATCGACACTTATGAAACCGCGGAGCGCTGCTAGAGTATGATATAAAGGAATTATAAAATTCTATCGATTCATATTCTAAAAAATTATTATACTTAAATTTATTTGAGCAAAGAAAATAAAATATAAAAGAATTATAAAATTTCTATTGATTCGTATTCCAAAAAATCTCAAACAATAATAATAATAATAATAAATCATTTATTTAGGACCAAACATTTTTCACAATTTATGCACCCACCAAACTGCGTAACAGTTTGTCGGCGGGATTAGCAAAAACATTTATGCAAAGGTGGGACAGCTAATTGCTTTAAGTGACTGTACCTATCTTAACGTTGTCGCGGTTACTATGTTCACATTCACACATTCGCTTGCTAATCTCATCTTAGCTCAAGTACGCATGGGCGCGTTTTTCCCGCAGCGATTTTTTTTTTCGCGTACTTAATTGTCAACTTGATGCTTAGCGCTGAGAATAAAAAATCCGACAGTGTTTTTTTTTTTACCGCGCTGGTATGCGCTCTGTCGCATTCTCAACGCTCGGCTCAACACCTAGAGTTTTAAATCCAGTGCGCGATAAAATCACGCCGCGCTATTTTTACGTCCGTGCGAAAGTGCAGAATAACATAACAAAAAAGAAACCTTAATTAAATTAATTATGTAACATAACATTTGCAATTACTGAAATTTTCAAGTACAGATGCCAGCACATCGAGCTACCCGAAACTGTCAAATTTTCCTCAATGAACTTTGAACCTTACGCTTTAGCGATAAAGTTGAAAATCTATTAAAGAAATTTGACAGATTGTAGTAGCTTGATGTGCTGGGTCTGTACATTATAGGTGGCTTTGACAGGTGACCAGAAGTATTAAACTGCCGCATGATCGCTAACTAATGAGTAAGTACCAGCAAATTGGCAAGCGAAAGTTTTATAAATGAATTAACTAAAAAATACTCAATAATTTTAAAACAAAGGAATTTTCGCGGCAGTGATTTTGGTAATTAAATATTTTTGGTCCCTAAATTCGGAATTGGTTTTTTAATACAGTTGCTCAAAAAGTGGCGTATTGCAGGGACGTATAGCGTTCGGGATGTGGGCTATTACATACTCGTGCTTTTTTTATACCTTTCCCGAACTCGTGCGTTCTCTTTCCCAACTGTCAAAATAATGTCTATTAAAAAGAAAAACCAACCATGAAGTTTTTACTAAAAAAAATCATAGAAGTTTTTATGATTCATGCAAAATACGTAGGTATATTTCTAAAAAGAAGCTACTAATTTGTTTCAATATCAGATTTAATGATTTGATTGAATGACTTAGGTTAGGTTTCATTTCATTTCATCTCATTAAATTTCATTTTCATTTCATATCAATAAAAAAATTCTACTGAAGACTTGGCTGTATGGGCATAGTTCCCTTTGCTTACCAGAATGGGTGAAGAAAAAAAATCTCTGCTTATATTCTACGGTTGGCGCCATTAGTTAGTTGAGTTTATTGTGTTTCTATTATTTTATTAAATAGCTTAATTTTTTCGCAACTGTATTAAAAATAGTCGTTCAGTACACGTGCGAAACCGTCATTGCAACTTGTTCCGACTGTCAACCCTCGCCTTCGGCTGCGCCTCGGCTCGGGTAGACATTTGTCGGAACATGGTCGGAACTCTTTGCAATGACAACCTTTCCGCACTTGTAATGAAATATACTATTTTAATACAGTTGCTCAAAAAGTGGCGTATTGCAGGGACGTATAGCGTTCGGGATGTGGGCTATTACATACTCGTGCTTTTTTTTTACCTTTCCCGAACTCGTGCGTTCTCTTTCCCAACTGTCAAAATAATGTCTATTAAAAAGAAAAACCAACCATGAAGTTTTTACTAAAAAAATTCATAGAAGTTTTTATGATTTATGCAAATACGTATATTTCTAAAAAGAAGCTACTAATTTGTTTCAATATCAGATTTAATGATTTGATTGAATGAGTTAGGTTAGGTTTCATTTCATTTCATCTCATTAAATTTCATTTTCATTTCATATCAATAAAAAAAATCTACTGAAGACTTGGCTGTATGGGCATAGTTCCCTTTGCCTACCAGAATGGGTGAAGAAAAAAATCTCTGCTTATATTCTACAGTTGGCGCCATTAGTTAGTTGAGTTTATTGTGTTTTTATTATTTTATTAAATTGCTTCATTTTTTCGCAACTGTATTAAAAATAGTCGTTCAGTACACGTGCGAAACCGTCATTGCAACTTGTTCCGACTGTCAACCCTCGCCTTCGGCTGCGCCTCGGCTCGGGTAGACATTTGTCGGAACTCTTTGCAATGACAACCTTTCCGCACTTGTAATGAAATTTACTATTACTACAGAATTCCTTTTTTTACAGTTTATGTCTATGCTCTACTTTTCCTTTTTATCTACCTATTTTGTAATCATGATGACGAGTGTACGAGGGTCGTTATTAGTGGACTGTGGGGATGTTGCTAGGTTACTGGTAGGGCAGGAGGGCTTCAATATTTGGTGAAGTAAAAACTCTGTAGTTACAGACACTCTTCTTAAGTCTTTTTTAATTTTTTACATCGTTCTCACATTATATAATTTTAATATCAAAAGTAATGATGTAACTAATATTTTTGTAAAATATGATTTAAAAAGAGTGTCCATGGAGTTTCTTGCCCGTTCTTCTCCATAGGTACCTACGCTTTGGAATGGGCAACTAGCTTCATATTTTCTGACTGACCGACTTCTTGACAATTCAAAAGTGCCTGTAAATGGTTTAATTGAAATAAATGCTTTGAGTTTGAGTTTGAGTTTGACACGTCCATTTATTGCACAGTTCGTGGTTGGAAGAGAGCGAAATACAGTGCTGCACAGATAATATAACCTCAAAATGTACATTAAAAATGTTGATGTTGGTGTTGCCAACCTAAGGGGCAATTTTCGTAATTTTAAGAATGTTCACAGTCTGCAATCTCAATCATCTGTCAAATAAACCTCTAATCCTACACTTTTGACAAGTTACTACGCTGAGATGAGATTGAGATTTTGAACGTTTTTATTAATGGAAATTGAACATCTGTTTCGTTGTAAACACAATTTATCCAACTGGATTGAATTTAATTGAACAAGGAGCTCTTTGATTTTCTCGTTTCTCATACCTACAAACGCTTCATGTGTACGTAAGTAGGTGTTACAGAAATAGATCTAATAACTACAACGCCAAGTTATACGCAGGGCATGGCAATACTATACAGATGCATGCACTTCAATAATGGCCTTAAAGATTGCATCATTCAGAGAGGCCTAACGACGCGCTTCAACGATTGACGTCATCACTATATGGAAATGTACGCAGCTTGTACAGTTTTTCACTTACATATACTTTGAGAAAAGATGAGAATCTTAGGAGCATGTGAGGCCTTAACCAAGAAAATGATAGAGAGAAGAATTAATCTCAACGGGAGGCATAACGCCTAAATACATCATCGGCCGAACGTTCCTTGCGTCGTCAGCCGAACTCGGCCGATCGAGACAAACATTATCTAAAATAAAATGAGTGCGCACACCTAGTTATCGGACGTTATCGGACGATGTAGACTGAAGTAGTAGTACGCAGTCACTTTCTTTTACACTGACATGAAACTGCAAATTCTAAAAAAAAAAAACGAATTTCGCATGTTTCATTTGATCGGCCGAGTTCGGCCGTCCTCGAACGAGCACAGTTTGCCCGATGACGGAAAGTGTACGGGGAGCCTGTCAAATATTCCGTTTGTATGAGACTACATTTAGCTCGAAGAACATTATTCGAAACCAATTAGTGAACCTATAACTTTGTTTTTGATAGGTTTCCTTCCTGCAGAGGGAACAAGCTATTATGTTCTGTGAACAACAGTAATTTAAAGTTTTCCTTGCTAAAGAGAAGAATAATATGTTAACAGATGTTTTGTTGATAGACTTTTTGATAGGCTTGTTGATACCTTGTTGATAGGCTTTATTGTAGATAGAATGGGCATTTTTTAGTTTCTATCTTAAACAAATTACGTCTTGGATAGTCACGATTTTACATCATTATTTTAGCATATCATGCGTAGGTAGATCCTGCAAGCAAGGGTAAAACCCTAATAACTAAAAATAGACATCAAAAATAACACCTGCTACAAATAGGGTTACTAACAACGGACAAATGAGCCTCATAATTTAATATTTTAAAAGGCGTTTCAAACCTTTCGTGCCTATATGTTAACAGCGTTCTAAAGGCCATTATAACACCACATGGTTCATGGAATAATGTTTATACAGCATGTCCCTTGTGAGACAATGGCTCTGAAAATATTCTGAATAAGTGATGGAGGATACGGCTGTTGACATCTGTGTTTGTAAAACGTGACGCCTGTTATGTAATCCCTGAAGGAGAGGACAAAAGATGCATGACCTTTTGTACATTGTTGTTTCATCTTTGTTGGTGATGTTATATGATTCACAAGATGCAAAGAAATGAATGAGTGAATGCTGAATGTCTCTTCATTCTTTAAGTTCATACAAAGGTTTAAGAGATCGCCTTGTGCAATAAGAACACCCAGTAGGTACAGACGCCAGCACATCAAGCTACTACAATCTGACAAATTTCTTTAATAGATTTTCAACTTTATCGCTAAAGCTTAAGGTTCAATGTTGATTGGGAACATTTGACAGTTTCGGGTAGCTTGATGTGCTGGCGTCTGTACACTAGTTTTTAAATTTATTTGCCCTTTTTTATGTGGTGAATAAATAAAGGAGGAAACCTATTCTAACAGAATGTTGTCTTTATTATTTGAACATAATATATGTATCTATATATTTTAGTGTTAGGTTTTATATTGTATTTAAGATTCCTTAATAAGCATGTAAAGTTGTAGAATAAGTGCCATCAGTAAGGTTACGCCAATACCCAAGACTAAGAGGTAGAGTACCTATCACACGAACCCTGCCTCACCTGTTCACATTTTTTAAAACGTCCAACCCATTACCGACATAAATTAATTAGTCAACCGTTTCAGCACACTGCCGGTGCACTATCCACGTCACTGTGACACTACAATCTTGCGGACTAATTAACCGTTAAACTTTTAATAGGTATGGCGTAATGACTGGTCGTTACAGGATAGTTAATAGGTTTTATGACCTAAATGTACGAGTATAAGCATAATGATGCTACGTGAAAGGATCTTTGGGCTACTTTGTGGGGAAAGTTTTACCTTTTTTTGTTTTTTATTGCTGAATGGGCCCGCCCACTCTTGACCTCGATCACGCCTGATGGAAACCGATGGATGAGGTTTATGATGGAACGAGCGTGCCCAGAAGATTAGGCACTGGAACTCCCACGCATCGACGAAACACAGCAGGCTGCTTGACGGCGGACTCCGGTGGGAAGATGGTCGCAAACCAGGCGGGCGTTAGCCCTACCACCGCAAGGGAAGAATTCCCAGTCAGTCAAATAAGGTGTTTGGTGTGACTGTCCCTGGCGACTAATAAAGAAGCGAGGCAGTCTCAGTCAAGGTTTTTCTTTTGTCGTAGTTAAAAGATTAGAGAGTCAGCAGGTTGGTAGCGCCACCATAGCTGACTGGTCAAACAACGCCAAACGATCGCTTACTAGATTTTGTCACCCACCATGGCGTGGTGCAATTATTGCATTCTAAAGTGCTTTGTTTTCTTTTGACTACTTGCTAAAAAATGTAAATAATTACACAACCCCCTTTTGAATTAAAATATTCACCGTAATAAATATGACCGAAGGATTTGAAAGTTATTTTCATGAACCTAAGTTAAATCAAATAAAATACCAGTCAAGTGCAAGTCGCACTCGCGTACCGAGGGTTCCGTACAAATTTTGTAGTTAAGTAAATAGTTTTAATTTTTGTTTTTTTTTTCCGTAAATTTGTGGTTCCCTTACAAATAAGGGAACCACAAATTTACGGTTTTCGGATTTTTCCTTTATTTGTGCTACATGGCAATTTCATGTAGCACAAGTAAAATTTCCCCTTACTTTTTTCAATTTCTTGCCTTTCATAATTCTAGGTCAACGGGAATCACCCTATAGGTTTTGATTTCTGAACATAAACGCCCGTATCATTTGATTGCGTTGACTTAGAAGTTTAATTTTTCACTGCTTCGAGGGATTACAACCCTAAGTATTTAATTTCAACTTAATAACTCAACGCGTTCCTGTGAAAAAGGGGTCTTGACTGACGGACAGTCAGACGGACAACGAAGTGATCTTATAAGGGTTCTGTGCAAGTCTTTTCTTCTTTTTGATATTTTACCTTTTTATACCTTTTGTTTATGCTTTTTCTACCTTTTGGTTTTTACTTTGATTGACAGACATATTATACTTTTGTTTTACTACCAAGAACCAGCGCATTGTTATTTCAGTAGTTAATAGGTTCCATTTATTCTTTTGAGGTACGGATCCCTAAAATTTACCAACCCAATTGTTATCAAAGTGGTCAAATAATTTTTTTTAAAGAATTTCTTCTTTGTCCTCATCTTTTCCCGATACGCGGGGTCGGCTTTCCCAATCATGCGACACCATTTGTTTCCGTCTTTTGCCATCTTCCGTAAGTCCCATCGGGCTCATATCCTTTTGGGTCTTTGTCTTTTTTTTATCATGTGGTTTGAGGTCTTCCTCTTCTCCTCTTCTTTGTTGCCATGGAAAAGCACTTTTTCACGACATGGTCATCTGTTCGTCGAAGTACATGACCAAGTCTGTACGATAACTATTTGAGTCTGGACTATTTTACTTTAACCGCTATTTTTACAACATTAACCCTAAGCTCCTTGTGCACCTTGTCTCTGAGTCAAAGATTGTTTGCTTTAGACAATGAAATGATGGTATTGGTTGTTCCGTTGCAATTAAAAGCCTTGCCACGCTATTTGTTCGTATAATTCTTGGCAGGTTATTATTGAAACAGCGTATTCGAGTGACGTATAGGAAACAGTACAAGCAATTTACCTTTCAGAACTGTAACATGAAGCGAGACTGATGAAAGGCACTTAGAACTCCGAGAATTGTGTATACCTTGTGTTCACAAAGGACGGTGAAGTTAGGTGAGGTATCACTTTCAGGTTGCAAAGCAATGTTCAACGGATTGTTCACTCGTATTTACTTACATGCATCGTTTATAAGGGCAGGTCACAACGGCAGCGATGTGTCCTCTGATTTACATCGCAATTTTTTTTTAAGAGGATATTTTGTGGTTTGGATAATGGCTCATTTTGACTGTCCATGAGGCCGTTATAAAAAATAATATAAACAAGAACAGTGAAGCCAGACCTGCTCCTGTTGTCAGTGACTGTCTAAATAAACAGCACTTAAATATGTTTTAAGTGTTATTATAACTATCAGACTCTGCTTATAAAAGTGATATCCCGTTGGTCTCGTGGTCGCAAGTGTGAATGCCGTGCGTGGGGTCCTGGGCTTATCTATTAGGAATGTCTTAACAGCCAAGAGTTTAGAAGCTAGCGGTGTGATACCACGGCAAATAGCCACGCGCAAATCAGGCTGATCGTCCTGATCTCTCTCCGGTCGTTTTGGATTGCCATCCCATCGGACTATGAGAGTGAGGGAAGAGAGAGTACACCTGTGTCTGCGTACACACTTGTGCACTATAATAATCGCCCGCGCAGAAGGCTAGTCTCCTTTGAGATTGGTCGCCATGGCTGAAATACGGTCGGGAGGACTATTTATTATTATAAAAGTGATTTAGCTTTCAGCTGTGCACTGTGTAGCACTTTTGTAAGCAAAGTCTTAGTGTTTAATTTAAGATGTCGATACGCAATAATGTTACATAAGTCTGAATGAAACTATGTAGTTTAGTTATGCAACTTACTTTTTCCGCTAACCGCTCGCTCTCTGACCTTACCTAACTCCACCACCTACCGATGTGATTGACATCTAATCTTGGAATGTCGTTGCGCGAAGCCTACGAAGGCAAATGTTTACTTTACTGCAGCCTGTCTGAATGTCTGCACCAGTGAGTCTGCTATGTTTTGACACCTTTACATAGGGGAATTGTTTGTTACGTTTGTTCGAATATTCTAGCAAGACGTAAGGCGTGTTACATGGAAACGGTAACTGGACTGATCTTTTAGAAGATGTGGTGGCAGTAGAAGCTGAAGTTGGGATGGTTGGCCGTTTTTTTCAAGTCGAGATTAAACTTCAAACTCTTTCATAAACATTCCAAAAGTCATCAATATTTCAGTCGAAAGACGTCCACTGTTGGTCCTAGGCCTCCCCCAAGCACAGCCACTTGGATCAGTTCTGTGCCGCATCCAGCAGATTCCTGCGGCCTTTACAAGATCGTTCCACCTTGTGGGAAGGCCTTCCAATGCTATGTCTTTCGGTACGCGGTTGCCACTCCAGAACCTTTCGGCCCCAACGGCCATCTGTTATGCGAGAACGTTTAGCAATTCTTTGAGCTATGTCAGGAATCTTAGTTCTCCTTCATTTATTATCCCACAAGTCGTATCTACTGAAAATAATATTAATCAGTCAGCAAGATGGGTAGTTGTGTTGCTTGGCATAGGTGCTCATGACGACTATTTTATTAAGATAAGATAAGATAATTTTATTTGTATTATACCTCTATACGTAAATTAATATTGTGTTGTACTCTATGGGTGCTCTACGGGTGCGAACAGTGCACGTTTATGTAGCTTAAATCGGTTTGTTTTGTAGTGTTCTCATAGATATCCGAGAGATATGCCTTCACTCTATATTTGTTCGAGTTCAAATGTCGCCACCTTTTTCCCAATAATGAAACTCACACAAAAACAAAAGAAATAGACATGATTCTTTTTTGTCACACACACAAGTAAATAGGCGTAACTCTTTTGTGCTATCTTATTGTACACATGCTAAAAAGGGGCGGGCACTAGAAAGTATAGATACAGTGTGGATACAGTCACTGAATGCACACATGCAACTCTGCACTGCGTAACGCACTATCAATCTCAATCTGGATCATTTTTAAAGATATGCCAAATCCATTGCTTCATATGTTCAAAAAATGTGTCTACTCAACAAAGTAAATAACGCAATGAATGTTGTTGAAATGACAAAACCCATCAAAACCTATTGCTACTGATTGTGTGTACAATGCGTGCCACGAAAGATGAGACTTGACCCCGCCTCCCCCGCTATCTGAATTAAAGTTACTGGGTAATACGATACCCCTTAGTAAGACTGGTTGTCAGACTTTCGGGCTGACTACCCGTAACGATTGTCAAAGTTCCACGAATGACAGCCGGGACCAACGGCTTAACGTGCTTTCTGAGGCACGAAATATTGTCACCCATCCACAGACTAACCGCGGCAAGCGTAGCTTAACCTGATCGATCGACCTGTGCGGCTTTTATTATTTAGCCACGGGCCTAGTTTCCATACTGTCCATATTTATTTATACTGTGCCGTCACCTACGCATTGCCATGATTTTGTGGCCTTTAACGAATATCCTGTGACCCTGGCAATACCACCTACAATGCGTGCCACGAAAGATGAGACTTGACCCCGCCTCCCCGCTCTTTCCGCCGCCCCTATGACGTCCGGTCCCGTCCCGAACTCAGACCTCATACCGCTAAAGATACCTAAAATCGTGTACTGCGCATGTCAAACCACGTGGTGTGTCAAGTCTCATCGTTCGTGGCATGCATTTTACGCAATTAAATTTTTTGTCAGTTTGATCGGATAGGGGCGACATGGGCCACGCTTTCATGACATATCCCACGATATCCGTGAGTGTTCTAGATTTAGGTCTACTAGACACACTTTATTTTTCTCCTCTGACTCTAATATTCATATGTCAACGTCATACATACCTGGAGGCCAATTCTCGTAATAAAAAGCGTTAAAAATCTAGTCGCAATCTCATCTCAGCGACAATCAATGTCAAAAAAACTTGTCAGAAATGTAGGGAAATTACAATGCGTGCCACGAAAGATGAGACTTGACCCCACCTCCCCCGCTCTTTCCGCCGCCCCTATGACGTCCGGTCCCGTCCCGCACTCGGACCTCATACCGCTAAAGATACCTAAAATCGTGTACAATGCGTGCCAAGAAAGATTAGACTTGACACACCACGTGGTTTGACATGCGCAGAACACGATTTTAGGTATCTTTAGCGGTATGAGGTCTGAGTGCGGGACGGGACCGGACGTCATAGGGGCAGCGGAAAGAGCGGGGGAGGCGGGGCCAAGTCTCATCTTTCGTGGCATGCATTATACTGCGCATGTCAAACCACGTGGTGTGTCAAGTCTCATCTTTCGTGGCACGCATTGTACAGGTGTTTTTGACCGATTGAGACAGATAAGACAGCTGTGAACGTTCTTAAAATTACGAAAATTACCCCTCTGTTATTTGCATGGTCACTGAAATGCCAATTTGAGATGTTAATTTATTTTGAATTGTAAGTGAGAGTGCTGTTGATGTGATTATTTTAAATAAATAACAACATGGCCGCAAGGCTATTCTCCACCAGACAATTTAACACACCTGACCTAGAATACTCAAGTCTTAATAAAAAATACAATGCCTTTTTGCCTGACTTCAGCGGCGCGTTTTAGGACAATGGACACCTAACTGCGTGCGTGACCTTGCGCAAACGTAGCACAGACATGCTCAATACTAAAAGAAAAATGTATTTCCTCTCCTTAGGTTTGTTGTTAAATTTTCGGCTCGAGGCAAACGGCGTTAGTTTTTTTCAAACGGCGTTAGTTTTTCTATATATCTAAATACCAGAAGAAAAGGATACTCAGTACCTACTCACGTTCAATTGAAAACTTAAGACGGAATCAAAATGAACGTTGGACATACACAAACACTTATGGCGCAATTACTCTTCGTCGTTCTTCTGAATTCGGTAGCCTATGGAAATGGGAGGGATGAACGGAGTCCAGTACGCCCGTCTTCGGACAATCTAGTCCAGCTTTATCTGTGTCCAGTATGAATAGTACAGACGCCAGCTCATATATATGTAGTTTCTAAAATCTGCCAAATTTCTTTAATAGATTTTAAACTTTATCGCTACAGCATAAGGCTCAAGGTTGATTGGGAAAATTTTACAGTTTCGAGTAGCTTGATGTGCTGGTGTCTATACCATTGTGATTAACGCATCGAGTGCCCGAATTAAAGTAAAGTTTTTCGAAGACCCGAATACGGGCTAACGACCAAATATAATTGTGCCTTAAATTTATCCAGATTGATCCTTATGTAGAGTAGTTACAAGTACCCAGGTACGGTCAGCAACAAAAGTCGGTTAACACTAAAGTTTTTTTAATCTCAGTTATTGAGCAAAATATTTGTTCAAAATAGCAGCAGAAGAAGTACAATGCAATTATGAACAAATATTTTGCTCAATAACTGACATTTAAAAAACTGAAGTATTAATATTTCGCTCAATAACTGAGATTAAAAAAACTGAAGTGTTAATCACTTTATCATTTTTGTTTCTGACTGTACCTTTAAATTGAAAGGGTATTACGTACTAGGAATTCTGCATTTTAGCAATTTGGACTACTAATTTGAGTACTTAGCATTCTGCACGTGGTTTGGGAAATATAAAATATCTACGAGTACACATAGAGCATACACCACGCGGTCATTCTGTTTTGGCTTTCTATCTGTTTTTGCGAAGCAAATGCAGTGAAAAGTCGAGTGTCGGTTGCAGAACTGCGCTCGATAAGATAATGGCGCGGGTATCACACTTTGCTAGATGTGTATTGCTTCAAAAAGTTTAAGGGGATTACAGGACCTAAACGCAAAAAAGCAAGTTTAAGAAGCAATAAAAGTACCTATATGATCGACTACAGTAAACAAGATCAAAAAAATATATGATATTCTTCAGGATATTATGCTAGGTAAATAGTGAGTTGAAAACATAATACAACTAATTTGATACGATAGAAAAAAACTATGAAAAAAACTTTCTTTTTACAATAAATACCATACTAATATACATACAATCATTCTGATTTACATAAGATTATTCTACAAGCAACATACTAAAACACTAATGTTTTAATGTTTTAGTACAAACAATTGATTTTTTGTAATTTATAACATATTTGCTCGTAAAGGGTCTCTTATTTCACCAATTTCAATATCGTAATGTATCTCATTACGCACTTGTGCGGTAATGTAATGTAAATCGCACGGTTTATCAAGATGCTCCGTCAAAACGAACGGTACTTTTTTAAATCTTAGCAAAGAGTTTTTATTTCAGAAAAGTAGTCAACATTTTATGAATAAAATTAACTTTGGGAGATAAAATATAATAAATAAACCTTTAATTCTTTAATTTAATTAATTTTGACAATAAATTACAACCATTAATATCTGTAACAAAAATAAAAATATTTATTTACTTTATTAATAATACTGGCTGTTCTGTGCCTATGCCTGAAAAAAAAGCGCGAACGCGCGTGCATCACTTATTTGTTAAGAAGTAAAAATTATTCCGCGCGCTTTTTCTTTTCGCTGTACTTTTTTTTTTATTTGAAAATGTCGTCAAGTAATGATGAATTTATTAATTCCACACTGCCAGAAGTCTCAGAGGCAGCGAAAAAGGCTACTCTAAGCCTCTTGCCTGAGAAATCGACCGATAGATACTTACAAGCGTATCAAAATTTCATCATATATGGAAAACAAGCAAATATGCAAATTCAGTCCGAGTTTTATTTATTTCCTCGCAAATATGTTATAAAACGTCGTATGACATACGTGCGCTTTGAAAATTACAGCCTCTGCTTTCTTTTAGCCCTCGCCTACGGCTCGGGCAAGCAATATCGCCTCGGCTGTAATTTTCAACTTACCGCACTTATATCATAATGTACTATAAATAAGTGCTTTATATTTTGCAATAAATTACCAGCGTTGTGTCATCGCGCTTCTCTTTCTTTTCTATGCAGTCCGACAGTACCCGCGCTTTAGGTCATGTAGTCCCCTTAATAAGACTTTATAAAATAACTAGCTACTGCCCGTGACTTTGTCCACGTAATATTTGTTGTTCCCCCAACCGATCCCATCGTATCGCATCGCCTGCCCTCGTTATTACCTACTTCATTTTCGCTTAGCGTTCTTTCTGACTATTTTTCTTTTTGTTCGGCTCCTAATAGTTTTAGCGTTATGTTAAATAGCCTATGCCTTCCTCCAGAATTGGGCTTGTAAATGTAAAAAGATTTTTTTTAAAGCCGAAAGGTATTTCCAGATATTACTGAGTTCAAACAAACAAACAAAAAAAAAACAAGCGAACTATCCAGCTCTAATATGAGTATGATGATTTAAAGCAGATAATGGCTAATGGCGAAAACACTATTCATCCCATCCAAGACCATCCATTCCATTTTCTCCATCTTTACATACCAAGGCCCTCCGCGCCTCGGAAAGCACGTTAAGCCGTTAGTCCCGGCTGTCATTCGTGGATCTTTGACAGTCATTACGAGTCGTCAGAAGCCCGAAAGTCTGACAACTAGTCTTAACAAGGGGTATCGTATTACCCAGTAACTGGGTTGTGGAGGTCAGATAGGCAGTCGCTCCATGTAAAATACTGGTATTCAGCTGCATTCGGTTAGACTGGAAGCCGACCCCAAAATACTTGGCAAAAGGCTAGGCAGATGATGATAAATGGCGAAAACACTCGTGAGTTTCTGTTAGAACGAAGCATAACGAACCTCATAACCTATAAAGGATTGCTGCTGCTTTTGAAGTCCAAAAAAAACTACGAAAGGGGTAAAAATTCTATCAAAATAAATTATGACCTCGAACATTAGTCAAAAGGGACTGACGAATGATATAAAGCTGTCCCAAAAGATAATTCTTTTTACTATTAATCCTCAAGTGGGTAATTTTTTAGTAGCTTGTTATCTTTTTTAGATGAATGGACCATCCCTCAGTGGTCCAGCCCTGTAAAGTGACCGGCCCTTGAGTTACTAGTACCATATTTAAAAAATATTTTTAAAAGGTTCTGTTTTTTTATTTTCAATGGACCATAAGGCCCTTTGTACGGTGTATAAACAGCACCGTAGAAAAAACGTGTCCGTGCATAAGCTTCCATACTGAACCATTCAACACTGACGAACCGTACCTACGTATGGCGTATAAACCGCGCCGTAGAAAAAACGTGTCCATGAATAAGCTTCCATACTGAACCATACAACACTGATGAACCGTGCCTACGCATGGCGTAAAAACCGCGCCGTAGAAAAAACGTGTCCGTGCATAAGCTTCCAACTGAACCATACAACACTGACGAACCGTGCCTACGTATGGCGTATAATCCGCGCCGTAGAAAAAACGTATCCGTGCATAAGCTTCCATACTGAACCATACAACACTGACGAACCGTGCCTACGTATGGCGTATAATCCGCGCCGTAGAAAAAACGTATCCGTGCATAAGCTTCCATACTGAACCATACAACACTGACGAACCAACCATGCCTACGTATGACGTATAAACCGCGCCGTAGAAAAAACGTATCCGTGCATAAGCTTCCATACTGAACCATACAGCACTGACGAACCGTGCCTACGCATGGCGTATAAACCGTGCCGTAAAAAACACGTGTCTGTCAAAAAGCTTCCATAGTAGTCCATACAACACTGACGACCGTGCCTACACACGCCGAATAAATTGTAGTTTTTCACGGCAAAAAAACGTGTGCGTATAGACGCCAGCATATCAAGCTACTACAATCTGTCAAATTTCTTTAATAGATTTTCAACTTTATCGCTAAAACAGAAGGTTCAAAGTTGATTTGGAAAATTTTACAGTTTCGGATAGCTTGATGTGCTGGCGTCTGTACAAAAGTCTTATCTTGTTTTTAAAATATGATTGATGTGTAGAAGTGTTTGTGCAAACCTACTTACAAAAATAAAATCATTTATCATTTAATTAAATCGTAGTAAAGTAAATATTGTAAGAAACTTTTCTAAGATTCAAGTTTGAAGTATCGCTTAAAAATACAACTTGCTTCGAATGAGTATACATAGTACCTATATGCTCAAGTTTTTTTGAAGTGAAAACTTCTTTAGCGGCGCTGTGTACTTTTTTTGGAATGGGTAAAAACTTCTAAATTCGCGTCAGGTCACGTGACCCTGATCGAAAATTCGTAAGACGTAAGACGTAAAACGTAAGACGCGCGTTGTTGAGGACAGCGCCATCTATGCACATCGGGAAGAACTACGAGGGCCTCGCGTACTAACTACGTAGTTCATCCAACAACGACGAGATGGCGCTGAACCACGGATATATAACTGACGACGAGCTCCATGCGAGACCAACACCACGAACTGAAGTCTATCCTGTGTGCTTATTTGTAAATCTGAATAAATTCCTTTCACGAGAAGAATAAACCAGTCACTTTGGTCATCATACCTGATTTGCAAAAAACCCTATAAAATAAGGAACACACCTTAACACGCGTGTTTTGTTTATAAGACGATTCACAAAATACACTCGTAATTGTTCAAGTTTTCACTTCTGTCGGCACTACCGGAGTGCCAGTTTTTCCCAAGGGAAGAAACTGAAACTACTGACGCCGACGGGTTACGATTCTTGCATACCTACTATATTTGCTTTATCCACGGTCATTATATACATCTGGCCATACAAGAATGCCGATTGTGAGTACTACGCACTTTAAATTTATAAAGCATAAAATGCAGACACAAACACAAATAAAATCATGTTCAGCCCCCAAAAAAACATCGAAGAAACCAGCATGTCCTAGAGCCAAAAATTCGAAGACATGCCAACCGCCAACCCGCACTGGCCCCTCGTGGTGGATTACGGCCCACTCCCTCTCACCGAGAGAAGGCCTGTGTCCCAGCAGTGGGTAGCTTGGTACGGACGCCAGCACATCAACCTACTACAATCTGTCAGATTTCTTTAATAGATTTTCAACTTTATCGCTAAAGCATAAGGTTCAAAGTTGATTGGGAAAATCTGACAGATTGTGGTAGGTTGATGTGCTGGCGTCTGTACATTATACAGGCTGATTATACAGCCCGAAAAATGTACATAATTTAAAAACCTACGCTTCTGTTTTACAATTTTAAATTTGTGTAAGTAACCGGAGTACACGTAGGTAAGCTGTCGGCTGAATCTCATTTTGAAATTCAGCCCGGTACGCTCGAAGCGGCAATGAATGAATTTTAATATCGGCACCTACACCTGAAGGAAATTTTCATTTTGTCCTATTTCCACATTTCGGATTCTCTAAAGCTGTCAATAAACAATTCTATTGTCTTGTTGAGTAAGATTGTTCGGGTTTTTTATTTCATTGTCTTATTGTGAAGACGTTTCCTTCGGGAGTTGGCAATTAAAGACAAAAGACCACTACAGAGAAATAAGATGAAAATTTTGTGTTTTTTGCTACAATTTTTTCATACACTCCTGCGATTTTTCTGTCTATATGATTCCTGTATTTATGAGGCCAATTTTTACAGACTTCAAAAAAAGGAGGTTATCAGTTCGACACGTAAGTATGTAATATTATTGGAACTGCTTTATATTCACACATGACAATCTATTAGGGCTTCCAAACAAATAAACAAAATTTTATAGATGTATGTATGTCTGTGCACGCATTTCTCAGCAACTATTAATCGGATCGTGACCATTTTTTTATTGGCTTACATTTACATCAACTTAGGGAACAGTGCAAGTTTCATCAAAATCGATTCAGTAATTTTCAAAATATGGACTAATAGGTACGTGTAAGTGTGACAGCCTGGCTTTTTGATACGAGCTACGGGCGTAGTGTCAAAGGGAAAACATCTTAAAACCTTGGTCAAATTCTAGTGCAATATTTACAAGAAAACTATTACCTACTTATTACAAACAAATATTCCAGTTTTTACTTAAAACTAAAAGTTACGCAATAAAAAAGTAATTTAAAAAAGTTAAATCGACTTCAAAAAGAAATTAACTCAAAATTATGAAATAACTTTAATTTCGGAAGTCAGTGTCTTGGGAAGTGTATTTTAGTTTTAGTTTTTTGCCACCGACTTCCGAAATTAAAACGTTTTGTAAAAAGTCACAGAACTCACAACAAAAGTTGTTGTTTATGATGTTAGTTATCCAGTCCTGCAAGGTTTGTTAGTGTTTTACCAATAACCCTGTATATATTCTCTTTTACAAAAAAAAAACAGTAAGTACATACGTGCACACAGGCAGCAATTAATTATAATGTGTTTTCGAGACATAAATCCTAACTTTATACCTACCCCTCACTAATGTCCCTGTACAAACCACTTAGAGACGCCTCTATCCAAGATAACTAAGTCCCTTATCAAAATAATAAATTTAAACTCATCAGAATAATGTAAGCATAAAACTAAATTGAGGTCATCAACCATACTAGATATGTCACGAACGCAGGTACAATAGGCTGCGCGTCAGTGGTAACACAACCAGTATAACCTGGCCTCTTATTTTATTGAAGCTCCGTACTTCGCCAGACCAGCTCAAGGTCAAAGTATACCCAACGACGTGCGGGCGACTGTACCAAGGACCACTATAAATTAAGTTTTCTAGTCACGTAAGCGTACTTGGCTTTTTGCGTCCAAAGTGGACCCTAAAAGAACCATCAGCTGGAGCAATTGTACGTAGGACTGGTTATGAAGTAAAATGATGATATTTTTATAATATTTTTCTGGTAAACGATTGAATGATGAAACGGGAGCAATGATAGAAATAAAGCATTACTGGCGAGCTTTTGCTACGGGAATTGCAACCACTATTTGGAAAGATAAATCGGCGGATCTATTCTGTACTTCTCACCGTTAAAACTTAGGCGGAGTGACCTTGACATTAGCTGTCAATAATGTCAATCCTTAGCGTCAGGTCAAATTACATATTCTGAGGGGAAATTCTCGTAATTTTAAGAACGTTCACAGTCTGATCTCAGTCTCAATCTGTCAAAAATACCTCTAATTTCCCTACATTTTGACAAGTTTTTGACATTTGTTTGTCGCCGAGATGAGACTGCGACCAGCCGGTCGATTCTGTAAAAATCTCACCGTGAAAACTTAGGTGATGGGAGTTTGTTTTCGCTAGGAATCGACACTATTGACAGCTCACTTCACGTTCACTTCACCTAAGTTTTCACGGTGAGATGGTTACAGAATCGCACTGCAGATTTTGAACGTTTTTAATTACGAGAATTGACCTTCTGATATATTCTGTAAAAATACCCGTCCCGGCTGTCAATCGTGGATCTTTGGCAGTCGTTACGGGTCGTCAGAAGCCTGTAAGTCTGACAACCAGTCTTACCAAGGGGTATTGTATTACCCAGTAACTGGATTCTGAAGACCAGATAGGCAGTCGCTTCATGTAAAATGGCATTCAGCTGCATCCGGTTAGACTGGAAGCCAACCTCAACATTATTGGCAAAAGGCAGGCAGATGATGACTGTCTGTAGGTATTGAAATCCTACTAATGTTATAAAAATGTGAAAGTTTGTGAAGATGTTTGGCTATTTGTTACTCAATCACGCGTAAACCGTTGAACAGATTTGGATGAAATTTGGCACATAGATAGACCATATCCTGGATTAACGCATAGGATACTTTTTATCCCGATATTCTTACGGGATTGACACCTAAGCGGGTGAAACCGCATGGCGTTGCTAGTAATTAATGAGTTAAAAAACCCTTACGCAGAGCAGAGTAATTAATGAGTTAAAAAACACTTACGCAGAGCAGAGTAATTAATGAGTTAAAAAACACTTACGCAGAGCAGAGTAATTAATGAGTTAAAAAACACTTACGCAGAGGCTTAGGCAGAGGTGAAGCTATAGTATACCCACATTTCGCCAATTATGTTTAAGTCCCATGTAATAGGGCAAGTCTATTGCCATTAAGACCATCTCAGACATCGACCTACATGGTCTTCATATAACCTGACCAGGATTATGTCTGGACTTTAAAAGAGACTATGACCTCTGGGTTTTTTTTCGGCCTTTCTTCTCAGAGTAGTCAGATAGGAAACGCCGATTACATCTAGCCCTTAACTGCTCGCATGGGGTCATCGCACTTTCGCGCGTCGAAAAAATGCACTTGCAACGGTCGGAACCCCCCCGCGCGCTCGCTAGCCTCTTAATATAGGCTAAAGAACATATTTTTGTACCGTTTAGACCACTGCAGGTGCAGGCTGTGCCTCTGCTCTCTTGAGCCGTGACTCCGTGCGAGTATTTACGTAACTTTTTTGAGAAAGGTAAGCTTTTATATTCTATTTTTTTTTTTTGTTTTTATTTAGATATTGATATAATTTTGAATGATATATGATAGTGAATGATATTTTCTATCGTTTTAGATTTTTTTATTGTATTTTTCATACAAAAATGTTATTTACATAGGTTTTTTTTATTCCTCAGTTGTCAAAGATGGATGAAAGAGACGAGCGTATTGCACAGTGGCTAGTGGAGGTACCTGATGAATAAAAGGATGTTGGGGAAGAAAAAATAGTAAAAAGGCGACTTTTGGAAGTACATGGTTTGGAAACCCTACTACCTGCTCCGCCTACCACTAAACGTGGGCGGTGCTATAATTGCCCGAGAAGGAGTGACCGAAGTGTCCACAAAATGCAGTAAATGCAAAAAGTTTTTATGTAATGAGCACTTCATTGTCTACTGCCTAACCTGCAATAACGACGATTTCCTTAGTTCCTAAGAATTCATGAAATTTTAATACATGATCTCATATTGTGCCAAAAATGTTCCCTATTGTAGAAGTTTATATTTTTGTTATTTTGCTGTCTTAGAAGATTTTATTATTAGTTGTGGTTTTTATGTCTTATAGTTTAAATAAAGTACTTTCATAATTACTATTTGCGTGTTTCATTAAAAATAAGAAATCATCAAATTTAATCCATACAAATTGTGGTCACCACGGACCCCGTGCGAGCAGTTAAGTGATTTTCTTCGTGCGAGTAGTTAAGGGCTAGTTTAAAAAATATATGATTGACGTGTAAAAGTGTTTGTGCAAACCTACTTACAAAAATAAAACCATTTATCATCATTTATCATTTATCATTAACCGGGCAGAAATCCAGGCTCTCGGCTGCTAAGCTGTTTATAAGTAGCTAGCAATAAGTTATCTATCTTATTAAAGGAGAATGGGTAAGAGCGTATATATAATCCCCCTCACTATTAAACATATTAAATCAGACGAATACACACCACCCCACACACCCCACACACCGATTTCTCTCTTTCAGTCGTCAGTCATTTTACTTTCGAAAGAAGAAGACAAGGCGTTGTGTAACTATACAGACGCTATACAACGTTTATTAGAAAAGAGGGTAAGGGTAAAGCATGTTAATTGTAGCATTATGAACTATGTTGATCTTTGTTGCCCTCATGGAATAGTTTAATAATAAACGAAGCATGTCTGAATTCACTTGGAGAAAAAATATATGTGAGGAAGTAGATTAATTTAATAAAGGGAAATATTAACCTTATCTTCTAAAAATTTATTGACCTGTTATTGATAGACACTTTATGAAATTAACAAACCTCCTAAAAACTTGTTGCGCTTCTAATGATGCACTTTATTTTTTATAGCTGAGCCTCTTTTCAACTTGTCTTGTAACTGTATTTTATCTATTTAATTATTATCGACGTTTTACCGGTTATACCTAAGAAAAGCACAGTTTAGCACATTTTATCAAATCGAGAATGCTCAAGAACCTATTACGCAAACAGTGCGAGTTCAATTAATTATGAAGAGATCAGTCATGAGAATTAACTCCAGACGAATCTGCTGGTGGACTAGTTTATTATTCTATAGAACCCGACGAAGGCGCCAGTAACCTTGAAACTATTCGGTGTAACTGTTCAGATATTCATAAAAGTGTTATCTCTCGACAGCTGCGCGCGAACTGCCGGGGATCGGCATAAATTTTGGCAAAGCGCGCTACTTAGTAAAAAGTTTTTTTCCTTTATTCTAAAGCACCCATTATGTTTCGTTTTCTGGGGATTTTTTTCGTGGAAAAATTCTCTAGGTAGGGACATTTTTTTTTGGACAGACGAACTATGAAGTGAGCTTGTAAGGGTTCCGTTTTCCTTTTAAGGTACGAAACCCTAAAAACAGTAAAAAAATAACTAAAATTCAACTACATAAAAAGTGAACTAAAAAGATTATAAATAAAATAAATAAATCATGCTCATAAATCGTAACCTGCACTGTTTTTGTCGTCAGATAGTCGAGGTTCGGCCAACGTTTCCACTACTGTTCCTACTCCGTGTAATGTGGTCCGCGGACCAGAGGCTAATTGCCCCCTAACCCGAGTAAAAAGGGTGAAAACTCCAAAAAAAGAAAGTTTCACTAAACTATCCATAACCACAAGCTCCAACTAAGGTTATGTACCCATTTTTTTTTTTTTTTTTTTTTTTTTTTTTATCGTGGAGAAATGCTCATGCATACTGCACTACCACGGGGAGATAGTACAGTTATGTGGGACTCTAACCCACTAAAACTCCACGGTGTCCTCCTCTGCCGCTTACGGCGGGAACACGGGCACGCGTTAGCACTCATCCGCGAACCCGCCGCGGCTGTCCGTTGCCGGACCCTCCTCTGGGGAGTACTCCCCATCACCGGCGCACTAGAACACATAGCACGCCGTGACCACCCCAGGGACCAAACCAGCACATGGGCGCCAGACGTCCCCGTGTCTGGGCACCCTTGGTCCCCCCTGCGACGGGTCAGGACATTGGCCCCGCCGCCTGCCAATTTTCGGCTGCAGAGGATAGGGAGAGCGGCCAACGTAATACCGACACTCCTCTTCCCCTGCAGCCCCACCGCGTCCGCCATCGTACGGTGGCGACCCCGTCAAGGCCGCGGAAGGTAGGGAGAGCGGCGCACCGTAATACCGGCACTCCTCTCCCGCCGCGGCCTCCAACCCTCAGCCGCGATGCCTCAGGCACGACATCGCGGCCCGCCTCAGTTGCGATGTCGCCCAAGCGACACCGCAACCTACTTTTGGCCGCTACGTCGTTGGCTTGTCGGCAAAAGCCCTGACGAGCGGCCCCTCCTCGGGTTCCTCTTCGCTTCACCGTGGGTGTCCAAGCCACGGCTACTGAGCCCCCCCGCCTCGACAATGCGGGAACCCACCGGGGGGGAAGGTTATGTACCCAAACCCAACTTCACAAAACGAGTTATCAAAATTGATCTATTAAGCAAACGGCGAGATCATCCGTTTTATCCATTTTATCCCTTCAGACTACAATCCGATATTTTAACATGCAAACATCTCATTATTTACTCTTCCACCCTTTAGGTACAGCGAAGGGTATTATTCGTGATTTTGCATGAAGTGGATTTACCTATTTTATTTTATTTGTAAATATTGGTTCGAGTATCATTTTACTGAGGGATAGGAACTTTAGAGGTCTATTCGATAAATTACATAATGGTAGGCGGAATTGCGATTGGGTTATGTTATTAGAGAAATTACCTGGATAATTAAATGATGTTGTAGCGGTATCTACAACACCACATGCGAACAACGCGTCATACTGACGTCACGCAAAATCCTGCATCTCACAAGCAGATTTTACCGCGCAACTAGCATAGATACAACGGCCCGACATGAATCATCGGGCAGTTGCCCGCCAGACACAACACCCGTCTGGTCGGAGGATCCTCCCTTTTCTATGGGGTTGAGTGAACTTTACACATTCTCATTCCTCTTCTCATTCTCATTTCTCGTTTCTCATTCCTCTATAATGTTTATTTGTTTTAATAATATTTTTAAATTATGTAGGCAGCCTGCTAGTTCGGCTGTCACATTTATTAACCTAGTAACCTAGTAACTTTTTACAAAAATCGTTTTAATGCATAATCTTGCTAACCTAGTAAGTCCCTACCAAATACAAAAACACCAGCGTAAACTTACATAAAAGCAGATATGTTTAATCATCGATACCTAGTAAGTGCACCATTCAATCCCTCGTGACTGTGACTTTAAAACCAATTCAAAACCTAGTAAGTCTCTGGACTTGCTAGGTTTTTAAATGGTCGATGCACTACACTAGGTTTTTGAAATCAAGACCAAATACGACCGGGCTTAAAATATGTAATATACAAATATATTAAAATGTTGCTAATACTATGTGTTCATTATTTAGTATATTTTACAACCAATAGCTTTTTTTTACCTAACATAAATACTTTTTATAGGCTGACCTATGAAATTTTACAGGAGAGCGCATAAACGTAATAGCGTTTATGCGCTCTCCTGTAAAATTTCATATTAAGTCCTTACTAGGTTTTGAAATGGGACAGCCGAGTTTTTCCACTTATTCTTTTCTACTTCACTAACCTTTTGACCGCCACAGTCATGTATAAATGACAAACCAAAATGTGCCCAGCACACCACGGTTCGACTACGTGACAGACTTTGACGCCGAGGGCACGTTTTTGATTTTTTGACGTGTGGCGGTCAAAAGGGCTAAAACAGTAAGTTTATCAATTAAATAATATGCTGCATCTAATCACGTTTCAAAAGAACCTAGAACGCAAGTTATGCCTCAATACACAAAATTTCAAGAAATAAAAGACTAATTCGTCGGAATGCGGGTGACGTCACCGCTTGTCGGGGTAACTTTTGGACCTTCGGACATTCTGCGGTTGTAGTTCGCGGTGTAATCTAGACTTCGGACTCTTCAGTGGCTATCCATATCATCATTCACACAGTCCATCCATTGTTTATTTGGTCTTCCTCTACTCTTATAACCATCGACATTCATACTCAAAACTTTCCTCACGTCATTTTCCTCATTACTCCGTAACATACCATGACAATCGGTTTCCACACAGCTTTTCAGTTACCGGTACCAGTTCCAGACTTTCTCTCATGTACTCATTTCTTATTCTATCCTTTCTCATTACTTATCACAATAGTGCAAGAAACAAGAATAAATATTTTCACAGCACTACCTCTGAACGACGTTAAGTTGCGTACGTTTTATGACAGGCGCTTTACTTAGAACTATGCATTTTTTTATTTTAACAGGAATAAAGAACACCACCTTCTAGCCATGGGTTCTCAAAGTGGACGATAACGCCCCCCTCGAGAACGTTTGAGACTTTTAGGGGGACAGTAGAAAATCCAGAGAAAATTTTATATCATACTAGCAGTGCCCCGCGGTTTCACCCGCATAAGCGTCGATCCCGTGGGAGTATCGGGATAAAAACTATCCTATCTCCTTCCCCGGGATGCAACCTATCTCTCTGCCAAGTTTTACCGAAATCCGTTCAGTGGTTTAGGCATGAAAAGGTAACATATAGACAGACAGACAGAGTTACTTTCAAATTTGTATTATTAGTATGGATTTTACTACTTACCCCCTTACTAATAAACGTATTATATCAGATGAATAGCTACACACCGATTTCTCTCTTTCAGTCGTCAGTAATTTGACTTTCGAAAGAAGAAGACAAAGCGTTGTGTACCTAACTATACAGACGCTATACAACGTTTATTAGTAATGAGGTAAATAATGTTCAACGATTTAATATAATTGTGACAATAGCTGTTTCAGATTTGCAACAGACGGTAAGTTAACAAAATTGGGGGGCTCTAGAAAAAAAATATGTCCAATGATGGGCAAAATAAGATTGAGAACCTATGTTCTAGAAAAATTAAGCTTAGATTGAAAATAATAGGAATAAACAGAGTAGACCTGTGACCCTTAGCACTAAATGCACACAACGCACCAGTGTTTCATATACAACTTGATTAATGTCTCCTTATGTTACCGTTCTCAAGCATTTACACGCTTTTGCATGTATTATATAGTGTTTAGCTTGAGCGCCATTTATTTCTTACAAGATTTACTGCGCTATAAATTTAAAGTGTCTGTATTCACTTCTTACACGCGTGTGGTTTCTACGGAAGAATAAATTGGTTGGATCAGGAAAAGCACAGTCGTATCCTCATCAAAAAAGATAGTTAGATACCTACAATGCCAAAAGTTAGAAATAAGAAAATGTGCCTACACAATAATTAAAATCAAAAGTAATTTCTTCAAATACGGCTGAAGTTTTTGAACGTCAAAATGACAGAGGACAGTCCCTTAAAACTCCCGCTCTTCACCACTCAGCCTAGTGCTTTAGCTAAACGCCTACTCCTTGTTCAGCTATTTTATAGCACCTGTAAATTTTCACCAGTTGCCCCCAAAAAGTTAACTAGAAACTTACAGAACATAAAAACTCTTAAGAATTCTCCTCACATAATATCATAACGCAAAACGAGTCACGCAGACTTCATTAACTCAGGGTTCCCAAGGGAGATAAAATACTTTCACTGAGAAAACTTTTATCATTTCCTCTAAAACTGAAAGTCGACATACAAATGTTGCTGTGTATATTTTTTAAAAGGATCCTCTACCATCATTTTAATCACCATAAAGACGTTTTAGAAAAAGTAAAAGAATATTTTTGACTTTTAGGTCTTTTGTTCTGGGGTTCTGGGTTTGATTCCTAGGACGGGAATAAGATTATTGAGTTTTTCAGTCAATAATTTGTTAGAGGCTTTCTATCAAATTCCTGACTGAAAAACTCAACTCAACTCGTGTTGATGTTTAATGAAAATAACTTGGTATTTACGTATAAGCAGAAAGTTGATTCTGATACAATAAAACAACACTCATAGGTAAGGATCTCTATGGAGCAGTAGTGACGTGATATAAGGTTACTATTAGGATCGACATAGATTATAGAAGACGCGAATTTTAATCAAATACAACAGCGCGGATCCATAAAATGATAAATATAACTGCCAAAAGTGGATGTACTGAACACATCGGAAATGTTAAGCGGGTTCTGCTTAACCCTTCAGGAATATAAGCGTGATATCATCACTTTCATCATCATTTCAGCCAAAAGACGTCCACTACTGGACATAGGCCTCCCCCAAGCACCGCCACTTCAGTCGGTTGTGCTTCCCGCGTCCAGCGGATTTCTGCGGCCTTCACAAGGTCATCGGTCCACCTTGTTCCCACAAGGTCGTCACTCCAGAACCTTTTGGCCCCATCGGCTGTCTGTTCTCCAAGAAATGTGCCCTACCCACTGCCACGTAAGCTTGGTAATTCTTCGGGCTATGTCGGTAACCTTGGTTCTGCGGATCTCTGCATTTCTGATTCGATCACGTAGGGAAACTCTAAGCATAGCCTTTGGGTGAGTTTTAGCCTTCTAATAAGTCGTGATGTATAATAATTCTACTGTAGTAATTATTCCATTGAAATTGCTAAACTAGGTCCTTCCATGAAAAACGCAAAAAACAACAAAGCTGTGGTTGAACAAGCAATCAGGCTTCGATGTTCCGATTGATGAAACATGAACTATTCTACCAACATGTATATAGACATGGATTTAAATTGTATCATAAACTTCGGTACGTTTAAACTTAGTGACCTAGACTTAATAGGTAGGTAATTATTTAAATAAAAGTCGAATATCTATTAGAAGGGTTTTTTTTCAAATTTCTATTAAAAACGTTTTAGAGCAAAAGTTTGGCTGTGCGCAGACTCAGACAAACAGTTTTAAAACAGTTCTATCTAGTGTTGACGAAACACTGTTTTGTTGTCGAATCTGTTTTGTTGCGTCTGACTTAAGGCAGTTGTCCCACCGCCGGCGAGGAAGCGATTAACTATCGGCTATTTTCTGGCTCAAGAAACGTACAAAAGATATACATTCCGTGTAAACAAAAGAGATGCATATATTAATAGTTGATCGTTGACTGTTCACACTGCCGGTGAGGACTCGCTCCACTGGTTTGTCGCTGAGCGGCAAGAGCTATCAAAGATAATACTCGCTCTGCAATGCTCGCTTGGCGGTACCTTCTACCTGCGGTAATTTCTACCTAGAGTGCGGATCGCGAATAATCGCCTGTCGCTAGTGTTGCCCAAATGCGAGACCAAGACAAGACCTTAGCCAGTCTTGGTCTTGGTCTTGTGTCAATACACCTGGTCTTGGTCTTGGTCTTGGTATTGCGCTCTCAGTCTTGGTCTTGCAGCAAGAGTCTCGCAAGTCTTGCGAGACTCTACTACTTAGACTAGACTACATTCAAATACCTATTAGCCTATTGCTCAGGGTGGCAGGGACATCGACGCGCAACCGCTTACCATGGATTCAGTACATGATTGTGGACCCCCCTGCGTTGAAATTTTTCATCGACTTTTTCTTAATTTTTACGTTTTTTTCTGCAAATTTTTTTACTGTAAACTGTATAAAATCATTATTTCTATCTGACCCAATTAAATTTTTAATTAAAAAATAGTAAATTCACTTGTTTCACTTAAAACAGCAATGTAAATAAAACTCGAAAGGGCTACCTGATCAGCTGTATTACTAAAGTTCATTTGCAAGGTCAACACTGTCTTCGTACCTACGCTATTCGCTTTTAAATGCCGCGACAAATAGACCGCAGCGCCAAGCGGTTTGCTCGTATTATTAACGCATTTGAAAACAAACTTTAAAATTATTACAATAAAGTGCATAAATGCTTGAACCTGACAAAAAATGCGGAAGATTGCGGGAATCCCCGCGCGGCGTCGAGTCGGCCATGAATCCCAATTAATCTAACAGACGCGTCACATGAGGCATTTTAATCATCTACATAATTGAATGACCCATTTACTACTTTTATTTTAGATTCGTTATGAGGGGATAATATTTGTCTAAAGCTTCATCGATTTAAGGGGGAAGCGCTAAGGTAGCCCGCGAAATTAAAATTCTTACGTTTTTTACAATCAAAATCGGGATTGATGGTTTCAATCCCGATTTTGATTGTAAAAAACGTATATATATAATACCTACTATAACGCCCAAATCTCAGTTTGACTTAACTACGAGACGCAAGAGTCTTGCAGGCTTAGTCTTGTTCTTGCTCAAGTCTTGCAGGGTTCAGTCTTGGTCTTGGTCTTGCTACAATAAGTCGGTCTTGGTCTTGGTCTTGCAAAAATGCAAGAACAAGACCAAGACTGCAAGACCAAGACCAATTTTGGGCAACACTACCTGTCGCACTCGGACACTCGCTGATAGCCCAGCGACAAAACTATCGGAACCACTACACTCGCTGCTCGCCAATTAATTTTAAGTTGCTAGTTCTACTCGTAACTCATTCATCGCTGGCGGTGCGACAACTGCCTTAGGCTATTATATCTGGCTTTGCAAGCAAGCCAGAGATAATCCACTCCTTTTTCGAGGTCAAATTTAAGGGTGTGGTACATAATGATAGTCCTCGAGACCGTATTTCAGCCATGGTGGCCAATCTCAACGACTAGCCTTTGGCGATTATAGTGCACAAGTGAGTGCGCACACACAGGTGCACGGGAGTGCACCTGTGTGTGCGCACTCACTTGAAACTATGTAAGTGGACTATGAAAGTGAGGGAAGAGGGATCTTCCCTCACTTTCATAGTCCGATACCCCGATGGAACAACAATCCGACACGACCTGAGAGAGATCACGCGTAGGACCATCGGCTTAACGTGCTATCCGAGGCACGGGGGTATCACGTCGCCAACTTCCGAACTCCAAGCTGTTACTAATGGAAAAACCGACTATCACTTTACCTAACCTGGGTCGAACCCAGGACCTGGAACCCAGGACTCAGCAGTCGCACTTGCGACCACGAGACCAACGCGGCTGTCAAATCGGGGTGTGGTACAGAACCACTTCCTCCATGGGATCAACATCGTAAAGGCTCGTACACACAAGCGCGACGCGACACGCGACACAAAGGCACCGCTCGTTGCGCGACTTGGGGTGCCTTTGTGTCGCGTGTCGCGTCGCGCCTGTGTGTACGAGCCTTAAATGCGAAAAAAATCGACTTTCGACTTTTGATACATGCTGTGAAGGTAGTATAGTAGTTATAAGTCCCAATTAAAAATGAACGGTGACCCTTAGAACTGTCTAAACAGACTTATCTATTTTATAAATGAGATGACTCAACTAAGCACGAAGCATCTCTTAATGGCACTTAATAAAATTAAGCTTAGAGAAGAGTGACTGATTGCTGGCTCATCGATCATCAGTCATCGGAAAATTTGGGGATTCATCTCAGAGATTTCTTAAAATCTTTTGCAGCGTCGTATTATTTGGCGTTTTGCCATATTATTATTAACTTTTTCTAGACCAAAAGTAGCTTAAACATAATCCGCCCATAATTTTCCCACTGCTGGGATGCAGGTCTGCTCTCTTCAAGAGGGAGTGGGGTATAATCCGCCACGCGAGCGTGTTGGTAGATGTCACATCTATACTAATATTATAAAGCTGAAGAGTTTGTTTGTTCGTTTGTTTGTTTGGTTGAACGCGCTAACCTGAGAAACTACCAGTCGGATTTGATAAATTATTTTTGCATTTGATAGGCCAAGTCTTGAGGAAGGCTATAGGCTATTTAACATCACGCTATGACCTTTAAGAGCCGAGCAAAAAGTAAGAAAGTCAGAAAGAACGCTAAGCAAAAACGAAGTAATAGCGCGTGCAGGCGATGCGATGCGACGGGGTGGGTCGGAGTAACAAGAAATTTCACGCGGACGAAGTCGCGGGCAGAAGCTAGTGTCTTATAAAAATACTTCTTCTCTCCTAATCTTCATAATTATTTAAAGTTCTTTTTGTTTCATGATTGTTATTATACATCCCGTAGGAATATCGGACAAAAATATCCCGTAATCCCGATATCCCGGGTAGGATATCGGGATAAAATATCCCAATAAAATTCAGGTCGGGTTTCGGGTGGGTCGGGGTACCGGTGTATCCTATGTGTTATTCTGATGTACATATAAGCTATATTACTGCAAAGTTTTATTGAAATCCGTTCAGTAGTTTTTGCGTGAAACAGTAACAAACCTATCGATCCATCCATCCATCCTCACAAACTTTCGCGTTTATAATATTAATTATTGTATATATATAACTGGTATACCACAGACTACCTGCCGTATTGTTTCTCCTTCTCCTTTTAAATCCATCCAAAGTTTGTCTCTAAAAATCACTTTTAGCGATAAGACCGCCCATTGTGACTCCCTTTGTAAAACTTCTAAATTGATCTATTCCATATGCCAAATGCCAAAGATCACTAGCGTCGCTTGAGGTTGGAGTACTAACACGCAATATCTACTCTTTCACAATTATGATTATCGTTAGTAAGTTGGGTGAATGAAAAGATAGATTCGATCTAATTCTAGGTTATAAAAAAAGAAACAAAGAAACCGTTATTTGTAAGAATATAGTACAATAAGGCGTTGCGATTGTTATAGTCTCATACATAGATAGCAATGCCTCCTTTATTGTCATTATCCCTCCTCCCCTTATCCCATGTTACTTCCGGTCGGTACAATAAGTTTTATTTTTCTATATATCTCTACCAGTCGTCATAATATCAGTATGTATTTTTTGCCATGTTCACAATGTTCACAAAATGTCTTTAAGGTGCCACTAGTCGATATTTTTGGCATATAAATTTCAGGAGAGTATTACTCCACTGTTTGACATTGTGAATCCAAAGTTAAACATGATGTCGTTTTGTCTTATTATTAATTTTGTCTGTACGGAAACAGAACAGTAAAATTAAAAGACAATAAAAAGTTATGAGCCAACAAAAATTAGTTTTTCTTGCTATTTTTAACGTAACTTTGGATGTAAATAAATAATAAAAGAACTGTAAAATCTTCAAAACCAAGTCCGTACCGACAAAGCTCAGTTATCGAAGAGTTTAATAAATTTCATTAGTAATTGATTTATGCAGTGGTTTTTTCATAAAACTCGTTTTTCCAAAACACTTTTCGAATTTTTTTACGCGTCTATCAGTTCGGAACGGTGTTTCTGTGCGTAAGAACTAGACGTTGTGCGTGTAGACTAGCGTCTAACTGCTCATCACTGATAGTAGCTCTATCGGACACAAAGCCAGATGAGACAGCGTGCTTTTTGGCCCTGGCCACCAACGAGTTCGCGACTAGTTTACTCTTAATTTATCATCTGCTTAGTCTTTTCCCAACTATGTTGGGGTCGACTTCCAGTCAAGCAAGATGCAGCTTAATACCAGTACTTTACATGGATTGACTGCCTATCTGACCTCCACAACCCAGTTACTGGGTAATACCATTCCCCTTGGTAACACTGGTTGTCAGACTTTCGGGCTTTAAAATTTCTTTTCAGTTCCTTCGTTTGTCAGCTAATACCAAGAAAATATATTCGTTCATCAGTTCTCCTGATTGTGACATAATCCCCCAATAACCATAATCCCCGTATTTATTAGATTCTGATGTAAAAATGTGAAATGAATGTTGAAAAATGTATAGAACACCAAGAGTGCTGAGAAAAAGCTAACACTAGGAAATTAGCATTTCCATCTAGTGTAGTACTAGAGCAAATATTTGCTACTCACTAGAGCGAAGTGGGGGACATTTTCTTTTCCGTAAAGTTTCTTTAGCTAACAGAAAAGTCTCGCGATGATAATAATATTTTTAGAAAGCATGACATTTTGTACGTATTTATCTAATTAGATTTGTTCGATGATTGAGATGAAATAATTTTGGCAGTGGTGTTAGAGAGGCTCATGGATAAATAACAATATCCGCACGGGTCGATCGTAGGTTAAGCTATGCTCCCCGCGGTCAGCTCGTGGATGGGTGGCAATCCATTACATATCGAGAAACCCTCCTTGCCTTGGAAATCTCGCTAAGCCGTTTTTCCCAGCTGTCATTCGTAGATCTTTCACAGTCGTGAATATCCGTGGTCGTTACGGATTTTCAGAAGCCCAAAAGTCTGACAACCAGTCCTACTTATAGGTATCGTGTTACCAAGTAACTGGGTTGTGGAGGTCAGCTATTCAGCTGCTTTAGGTTAGACTGGAAGCCGACCCCAACATAGTTGAGAAAACGCTAGGCAGATTGACTTATTTTGGCGGTTTTTTAGGAGGCACATGTCGAACAGTAGACGTCAAAGAAAAGTGATTAAATTTAAATTGTTAATTTACTTTATCTAATCTTCACCTTTTTCCCCAGCTCAATTATTATTTGAATCGTTTCTTTGGGGTTAAAACACTAATGGGGTCCGAGTGGGTTAGGTTTTCAAGACATCGCCAAGTGGTTGGTCGACTCTTCACGTGGCCAGGTTAGGCTGGGCTATTTTTTACCAAAGAATCAGCATTGCCATACAACGTAGCAATGCTGCCAGCTTTTTAGACACTTTTCCTGTTGACAGCGATGCGGATGAGTTATTTAATCTCCTATGAATCTTTCCCCTCCTTTTTTATATACTTGTACACATATTATTGTCATTATTGTAAGTCTTAAAATAATTACTACTATTTATTTCAATTTCCAAAATAATTTAATAGATCATGCTTTTCAATCGACTTATATATGAACTAAATTTAATAGGAATCAAGATATTAAAGAAACTATAACATTGAATAAAACTGTCAATGGTGATTTTATTTATCAACATAGGGAGAATCATTTTGTGTTGCAGAAAAATATATTTTCTGAGTGTCAATCATACCTTCCCGGTATCCGACATTTGACATGTCGTTACGCGAAAATTCTACGCTTCTTAAAACGCTAGGTACCTACTTTTATGTTCGTTTTGATGTTCGTACCGTCCTACTTAAATTCCTAACTGCTCATGTTAACATTCTCCTTTATGACAAACCACAACTAAACGGGGCCTAAATAAGGTTGGTACTTATCTAAGTACTAAAAACTTATCCCGAATTCCTGACACAAAAATGTACCTGAATTCCTGAACAAATGTTACTAATGATGTAACCTTGTAAATGTGTAAACTTTTCCATTTTCCAAGCAGTTAGTTAACCACGAAGTTCATATTTCAAACCGCCTCGGTTGCGGCATACGAAGTTCCTGGTGGCCTAAAAAAGGCACTGGCAGAATCATAAAACGATAACATTATGAATCATAATATGGCGAACATTATGGTATAATCAAAGAGATTGGGATTCGATTTGGATTGTATTGCATGGTACAGACAAAAAAAAATAACTGAAAAATCCTTCACCAATGGGATTTGATACGATTAACTTAACAGTTAACTGTCCACATGTTTCATAATGTTATCCTTTTATGATTCTGCTAAAGTGACCTTTTTAGGCCCCCAGAAATTGATTCCCGGTTGTAACGATATCATTTGAGTCGTATTCCATGCTATAACTCAGTAACTACTGAAAATCAGTGCTGTGCTGTGGGTGTGCACAGCTTCATGCTGAGTGGAAGCCATCTTGTCACAGTCATGACGTGCAGCTATCGACTATTTCTGTTTTGTGCTCGTGATTTTAGATCTGTTCTGTTTTTATATTTATTTATTATTGGGGTAATTATCTTTTTCATGCACGTGTTTCTGCGACAAATAAACCTATTTTTCATTCGTTCTTTCTATAATTCTATAGATCATAGCAGAAGTAAAGTTTCTTTGCAAGTACTACCATCTTTAAAATATAACCAAAATATGACGCGATTTTTCATGATTATTGCTTTTGCAACATTACCAGGGAGCTTTGAATTTTAAATGGCTAACTTAAAACAGCTAGTTAAACATCAAATACAAAATAAACATTCCATAAATTTCACGATAAATATGTATCTAACGGGTTGAAACAACAAAAAGACAAAGATCATAAGAAGGCGAATTCAAATTTAAATTAAATGGAAATAATAGGGAATTTAGACTAATCTA
This sequence comes from Luperina nickerlii, assembly GCA_963855955.1. Classification (NCBI taxonomy): domain Eukaryota; kingdom Metazoa; phylum Arthropoda; class Insecta; order Lepidoptera; family Noctuidae; genus Luperina; species Luperina nickerlii. Next base: position 4,467,141 of record OY979667.1, on the reverse strand, counting down.
TTTCAACAAATAAACGATCTTTTACAGTTAAATAAGGTTAAGTAATCGAAAACAATATTTACAATACTAAAATTCCATTGTCTGAATATAATTAGCTATTCGCTGCTGTATAACAAAGTGCCATCATTAATCAGAATGCTGGAACACCTGGTAATTGATCATGAGATACCAAATTGGTTTTTGGACAGATAATATCCGAGAAACAATTGAAACTCGGGATATTTAACGACACGTGCTTATTTTGTAGTACGAATGTTTTGGATTGAACGACGTGTGTTCTGAAATTCTTTAGAGCCACCTTTTCTATCTACATGTCGCAGTAAGAAGATTGAAGCGTATAGACGGTTAAGATATGCAGTATATACTAACAATTAAAACTAGCAGGGACAAAATAAACTAATCTTGTCCGTGCCCCGTGACGGTTGGCAAGCAAGAGAGCGTTGCTAGATAAGGAACGCTATGGTTAGCGCCCCGGATTGTAGATACGTGTTGCCACTTAACAGGGGTGCGTGCCTGATAAATTTATAAATACTTCTCTAAAACAAAACAGGCGACGCCACGTATTCTAAGGTGCGTTCACAAATGCACAATACGTGACGCCACATACAGTTATATCTCTAGGGATATACGGGTAGCTATATACCGGAATATAGTTATATGAGAGTGGTTCAAAAATTTCTTACTAGGAACCACTACTACTAGGAATTACTATTTACTAGCTACACCTCGCGGTTTCACCCGCGTAAATGTCAATCCCGTGGAAATATCAGGATAAAAAGTAGCTTATATGTTACTCCAGGGTGTCAGCTACCTCCATAATTGTTTTTATCAGAATAAAATTGTTCCAGCCGTTTGAGCATGAAGAAGTAACAATCATATAAACACACACACACATACTCACAAACTTTCGCCTTTATAAAATTAGTGTGATAACATTGTTTGTGTCGATTGAGTAATAAAAAAAAAGTTGTTTGATTAGACCGTTGCATTTAAACTGAGTAACTATTTGTGCAAATCAAAGAAAATATTTAATAAACTTATAATATTATTTCACTAGATTTGTCTAGTAAGAAAGATAGTTATAAACCGCTTTTATACATATATCTCTGTTACGGTACATAGCTTTATCTCTAGGGATATAAATATATCACTGCAACATATATTTTTCTTATTCAGCCTTTCGCCACCCAGTGATGAGTATAGGCGTCCTGCAACGCACGCCACTCTTCTCTGCGATATATACATACTAGCTTCCGCCCGCGGCTTAAGACCTATCCTGTGTCCTTCCCCGGGATACAACTATCCCTATGCCAAATTTTATCAAAATCCATTCAGTGTTTTAGGCGTGAAAAGGTAACAGACAGACAGACAGAGTTACTTTCGAATTTATAATATAAGTATGGATTATCAATAAAGTCGCTTTTATTTTCTGTATGTGTGACCGCGTTGTTCTACTAAACGACGAAACAGATTTTGATGCAATTTTCACTATAATTTAGATAATTACTTATTTAGATAGAAATGTGAATAAATAAAAAATTCATCCATAAATCGAAAAAAAATAATTGAGAATTTATTCCGGAAGGTTAAAGGCTCCTTCAAACTTGTTTGAAGGAGCCTTTATTTGTATATTCATTAATATTCAACTTACAAAATAATAACGACGACACGATGTTTTGTCTAGTCGGGTCGCTACTTGGCTTATAAATGACAGTTGCTAACTTTGTGATTTTATATATTGTTGATTATAAATTGTTCGTGGTGCTTGTTTAACATTCTTATTAATATTAGCACCTACTTATTACACTTGATGACATTTTTGTTGTTACGCTTTTTTACTATTCTTTTTTTTTCTATTCTAAAGAATCTGAGCGTAATTAAATATGCTCGACAAAAACTATCTCCAACTATAGTCATCGAGCAAGTCAGTAGCATTCGCCGCTGCAATGTTCGATAGTTACACCAGAGGGTAAAAAAGCCTTTGAGCAATCAAGGTTTACTGAAACGCGCGAATAAAAAAACATCCTTTAATTTTATTCTGTGACGGTATAAACCAGCAAAATCTGGGTGTACCTACCAGTCTTACTTTATTAGAGCTACTAACCTTTGTTTAGACAAACCCTCCATAGTGACAGCATTCAATTACCAGCTTAGTAGCTAAACTCAATCTTAACTTCAACCGAATCTCATGAAAATTTCAATATGCTAATACTTAGTTAACATACCAAGAAGTAACTTAGTAAACATTGATTGATCCTTGTATCCTAAACTAACAGTTTGACCGTCTAACTGGCACGCATTTGATGATTAGGGATTGAACCGATACTCATCAATCATCGCCCGTTAAATTATTGATCAAGGTCTTTTAAGGTTTAACAATTTGGGATGGATTTTCGGTGGGTAGTTGCGTGCGATGGGACGAGGAGTGAGGGTAATTAAATGTCATTTATATCGGTGAAGCGATAAAAATCGGACGTGCGTATAGGCGCGGCATAATAAATCAGTTAGAATTGTTTAAATGCTATCGAAATATGAATAATGGAAAACCAATTTACGTAAGTATGATACACTTTAATTAATATTATACTAAACTGTTTAAATTGCACACAATTATAATTTTGGCTTTTCTATATTAAACTCTCAAAATAATACCTATATGTGAATTATACGTAGACTATTTTAATTAAATCGAGGGAATTTCTAAAAGCATATTTATACATTAAAATTGGACTTCATACAGTAGAACCCTGCTCATAAAACAGTTGATACTGGGGAATTAAAAACCAATTATATTTTGATTACGAAAGGAAAATTTATTACTCCAGCGACACAATGAGATGAAATTTGAAGAAATTCTAGCAAAGTGAGATAAAATATTAATGAATTTGCTAACGAGTGCGGTGGGACGCGCCATCTATTAGTTTTATACAAACTAGGGTTTTGTAGAAATTTAAATAAATTATTATATTTGCATACCATAATAGCGAACTCAATGTCTATTCTTACTATTCTGTTAACGTGACAACAAATAAATTTGTTTAGAATAGTCGTTTTGTTTTGCTTTCCTACTATCTAGAATCCTCTAATTTGTTGTTTCTCTTTAACATCTGTTGGATATGGCATTGCATGTAAGATTTTTTACGTGTAGCTTAACATTATTGACTAAAATATTGAAATCCAATCGTTCTATTAGGATTTCCACAGTATGTATAAAATTACTTGATTGTTCACTCACCGGTCTCTTTTAACAACGTTAGAGTTAGTTGAAACGACAAAATCTTATACCCTTTATTAAAATATATTAAAGAGCATTAGCAAACGACGCTGGTTACGCTATAATTAAAGCGGTTATGAAAATAAATTGAACGAAATACTTTCGAGTCCCGGCAATATTAATAAAAATGCTAGAGAAATTATGCAAATGGCCTCTACCTTTCGGAATCTCGTCATAAAGATAAGTGCTAATAAAAATATATATTGCTTTTATTCACACAACGTATGAGAATTTTCGTAGATTCGTAGATAGAGAATTTTCTTATTAAATCGGCAAGAAAACGAAAAGCAATGTCACGAAATTTACTGCTGAGCGGAATATGTTATATGGTTTTTGATGTTGCAGACCAGCTTGTGGTCTTTTGGTCCGCGCATCCCTCATGTTTATGAGAAGATTGTTTAACTTTAAAGCGAGAAAAAGAAAGACAGTAAACGATTCACTTATCTTGTAAGTATAATGCCCTTGAGAGGTTACGACTCGTTCATCAAAACCTTCCCCAAAAATATCTCCAATCTCTTTTATTTTTTCATCAGTAACTCGATCTACACCCCCATAATTCTAGTCAACATGTACACAGTGTAGTATGTCATCTAGTAAATTAACAGCACTATCAGCGGCACGATCACTTGGAACTTCAGATTGTTTGGGCAGCTGTACTCCTAGGGAGGGCGATAAGGGTGATTTCGTGTTAAGTTTTGACGTTTAGACGTGGCCGTAATGTTTCGTCTCGTCGAGGTTTTTGCTGCATTTATCTTGGTTGCTCTCATATTTTCTTTGTTTAGTATTTTTGCTTGTATGAAATTTGTAACAAGATATATTATTTTTACTGACGTGAATTTTGGTTTTGTTCTAAATTCTGTAAATGGTTACTTTTAAAGAAACATGAAGAAAGCTGTAAAGGTGAACTTTAGCAAAAGAGATGTTCAAAAGTTTGCCAAGATTTTGATGAACACATGATTATGCACCACAAATTTCCAGAAATATTTCTGAATATAAAATCTCTGATAGAAAAACAAGAACGTTTTATATCTTACATTGTGCCACCAAGTCGCACACTCATCATTATAAGTGGAATAGAAATACAAAACGCTGTCCTTCCGAGCGTAACTTGAATGCGTATAAGGTGCTGCGTAATCGCTGTAGGCGTATGTGTAGAGATGCAAAGAGACGCTACTTCCATAATTCTCTCGACAATCGTAACTCTTCTGAAGTCTGGAAGTTTCTTAAAACTGTCGGCATTGGCAAGTCTCCGGTCGCTTCTAGTAATGGCATTGACGTGTGTGCTCTTAACAAACATTTCTCACATCCCCCTGTTACTATTGATCCGCACGTCAGATCAGTAACGTTAAATAAACTTTCTGGTTTGCCAATGCCGCAGTGTTCTTCTTTTGAATTGAGTCCAGTGAATGAAAGTGAGGTCAAAAAATCTATTTGTGCTATCTCCTCTACTGCAGTTGGTAATGATAATATTTGTTCAAGAATGATTTCTCCTATCCTCCCTACACTACTTCCCGTTTTGACCCACATTTTTAATTTCTCATTGTTTTCTTCTACTGTTCCTGAGGCCTGGAAACAAGCTCATATCATCCCCTTACCCAAAATTCCTAAGCCGGTCTCTCCCACCGATTTCCGTCCCATTTCTATCCTCCCATTTCTTTCTAAAGTTCTTGAGCATATTGTTCACCAACAACTTTCTGTATTTTTATCTGCGAATGACCTCCTTAGTCCTTTTCAGTCTGGTTTTCGAACTGGTCATAGCACAGTGACGGCTCTGTTGAAGGTTACTGATGACATCCGCTGGGCTATGGATCACAAATCTCTTACTTTACTTCTACTTCTTGACTTTAGTAGTGCTTTTAACTCTGTCGATTTCGATATCCTTCTAGGGATCCTTAAATCTCTAAATTTCTCCTCTTCCACTATTGGTTGGTTTAACTCCTATCTTAATGGCCGCTCGCAGCGGGTCCGTCTCGATGAGTCGTCTTCTGACTGGTGCTCTCTTACCGCGGGTGTGCCTCAGGGTGGTGTTCTCTCTCCTCTTCTCTTTTCTATTTTTATTAACTCTATCACCAGTGTCATCTCTTCCTACTTCCATCTCTATGCCGACGACCTGCAGCTTTACAATAATTTCTTAGGGGAAGATGCGGAAGCCGCTGTTGCTGCCATGAACAGTGACCTGGATTTGATTAGTGAGTGGTCGCAGTCATTTGGACTGCAAATCAACCCTAGGAAATCCCAGGCCATTATTATCGGCAGCAGGTATATGCGGAACAGGCTCGATATTGCGTCGCTGTCTCCACTCTGTTTGAATGGAGTTCAGATTGAATACGCTCATACGGTTAAAAACCTGGGGGTAACCATGGACTCTTACTTGTCGTGGACTGCTCATGTAGCACAAGTCAGTCGCAAAGTGCACTACACGTTCCATTCGTTGAAATGTCTCCAGGGCTTTTTGCCCTTGAACACCAAAATCTCTCTTGCTCAAACCCTCATTCAGCCCATTATTGATTACGCCGATGCTTGTTATTTGGATGCCACAGAGGAGCTTTTAAATAAACTTGAGCGTTTGCAAAATATCTGTATCCGCTTTGTTTTTAATCTTAAAAAGTATGATCACGTCTCCAACTTTCGCAAGATACTCAAGTGGCTCCCCATTCGACTTCGCAGGAACTCTCGGATATTGTGTCTGCTATTCAATCTCCTTCACAATCCTAAAACTCCATCCTATCTGCGGGAGCGTTTTTCCTACGCCCGCCCTGCAGATGCGCCTTGCAGGTCACATCTTAAAAACCTTCTCAAGTCCCCTCCCCACTCCACCAACTTCTACTCCTACTCCTTCACAGTGCACGCGGTGCGGCTGTGGAATGCACTACCGCCTGAAATTAGGGACTGCCAAACTGTTGCAGTTTTTAAGAGAAGAGTAAAAGAACACTATCTTTCCACTTTATCATAGTTGTGTATGTATTTATTATTGTTTTTCTGATTACGTTTTAATATTTATTAACATTCTAGTGATATTTATTATAGAAGTATGTATGTTTATTTGTATTTATGTAAGTATATTCTTATAATATTTGTTTAGTTTTATTAAGTGAATTGTTTTTAGATTAGATTGTATGTATTATTCTTTGTCTCCTTTACTCTTTCACACGCTGTCTACATCTCTCTATTTATTGTCCTATTGCAGGTATGCTGGAAGAGATTTCTTATGAAATAAGCATCACCTTTGTACCTATTTTTCTGTTCTGACTATTTCGTATCTGTTTATATATGTGTGTACATAAATAGTAAAATAAATAAAAATAAATAAATACAAAATGCAGGAAAACGTCGACGTTGCAGGCGTATCGTAGTCTTGTTAATAAAATATCTTTCTCTGCACTAATGCTTGCCTTCATATACGAGCATGCACTGTTGTATATTTACAATCTGTTTTGTTCGGCATGTAAAAGTTTTCGTGTGAACGTTTGAGCAGCACTGCTACGCTTATTACAAAAGTTATAAAGGCTACTAACGAAAAGAAAACTAAACTAAGATTAGTACTGGACGATAAAGAAAATTTATAAATTAAAAAATAAACCATAATAATCGAAAAGATAGCAAAGTGAATAAGGTGTGTGAGCACAAACTCTATTTTGGGACTGAGAAAGGTTTTTAAAATATAACACAATTTTAGGTTAAAACTCCATAAACTTTTTATTTACAAACGGTTCGATTTCTGGTATCTAGTAGTAACGGCCATAGGGGAGAGGAGCTCCGTATCTGATAGCTCCGAATTTCGCAAGGCCATAGGGGGAGGCGTAAGAGATGACGGGAGCAGCGATGGCAGGGGCAGCGTACGATATGGCAGGTGCAGCGTAAGAGATGGCAGGAGCGGCAGCAATGAGAGCAGGGTCCTTGCGGACGACGGCGTTGAAACCTCCGGCGCCGGCAGCGTAGTCCACAGTGCGGCGGGTGCCGTCAGACTCCAGCAGAGAGTACTGACCTTGCACGTTGTCACCCACGCGGTTCTCTATCTGGTGCTTGAAGTCTCCGGTGAAGGGATCAGCCACGCCGTATGAGAAGCTGGACAGGTCGCTAGCGTTAGCGACGGCCATCAAGGCGAAGAGTGCGACGAACTGCAAGAATGAGGTTGTGATTTCAACTATCGTGTAGGTGATGATGTTTAAAAATATTGTCATTTAAAAACTCCTGAGACCTTTTACGTGAGAAAAAATATTTTAATCTTACAAATATTATTTGCAATGCAAACTAAAGAACTATCTTATATTATTAGGTGCAACAATTGCTTCATTTGACAGAAAAATAAAATATAATCCAAAATATAATTTACCTTCACAAACATTTTGTAGTATTGTTGTAGTGACTACGTCTGACACAAGACTGATAATGATCCTTGTCTCCAGCACCTTTTTATACCATCAAAACATAATCCAGTTATGCAGAATCATTACTTCGCACGTGCAAAAATAAATAATAATATTATTTTCATAAAACTGTTCCTCGAATAAAACACCTTTTACCAACCTTCTTTAAATTAATTGCACTATTCAATACCAACAACTATTTGTATGTCACATGGATTAAATATGTATACCCACGTAGTGTTAAATTAGTTATTATTTAATTACAGCAATAAATTGTACAGAGGCGGGCTAAATCCCTGAGTCATTTCCAATTGGTAAACTGACAAATCGTTTATTAAAAACGTTGTTCAGGGCAATGGTGACTGACAAATTATACGTCTTTCATTAAAGTTAAGATTGTTATGCACAACGACACATAAAAAAAACTTGAAACAAAAACTTGAAGACATGTGACATCTACCAACCCGCACTAGACCCACGAGGTAGATTATAGCCCACTCTCTCTTGAAGAGAGGAGTTCTGTATCACAGTAGTGGAGACATTATAAGCTGATTATGCATCATGCAAAAGAACAGCTTTATTTCTCGCAAATACAGACGATCGAATCAGATATCGAATCAGAGCATTTCACACTTTGATTCGATATTGTATCGAGACACGACCCGATCGGATTCCTCGTTGAAATAACAATAGAAACATAAAGAAATGGAAGTAGACAGCGATGCAGGTCAATACATGTGTCGTTACCTGATCGAGAGCCACTCGGAGGCTGGTATTAGACTTCTATTTTAATTTCAGGCTATTTCGGGAAAGAGCGCTCGGCCGAACGGAAAATCTTTGCTTGTATTATGTTGGAAGGTAAGTAGGTACCTAATTTGTGTTAAGGTCACGTGAAAATATGAAAGTTCAAAACATATTACGGGTGATATTTTTTGCGATCCATCTTAAAAAATGAACGAAATGAAATGAATCTCTTCAAAGTAAAAGTGAACAGGCTTCTTCTGGGTGAGCTCACTCCATCGTAGACTTTGTCTCTGTCATCTCTGACCTAGACTAGAGTCAAGAGCAAACCCATTTCAAATAAAAAAATACAGTCACGATAAAGACATAAGCAAATCTAGCATATCTTTCTCCTTTATTTACGTACATACTCGTATTTACAGTACAATATCCTTAAATACAGTGAACAAGCGAACACTAAAATATATAGTCACACTAACGAAAGTTGTGTGTGTGTGTTCACTCAAACAACTTAGTTAAAATTGGACTTAAAATTAGACTGAAGTCAACAGCATCAAAAAAGCATATAGGTGAAATTAAATCCTTGTCTAAAATCATTCAAATTTTGACCAGCTAAACACATTTTTTTACGTCACAACTCACACAGCCTACTAAGGTCATCGTTGAAATTAGGCATCAACATTATGGTTCCATAAAACCTATCAACTGCACAAGTGACAAGCGTGAGCTCTGCCATGACACTTCGTACCTCAATGTGAGATATATCGCACCACCGCAACATATTTCACATAAAAGTTCCAATACCCGATGCCCAAGAAACCGTGTTCTATAAATAGGTCAAACTTATAGGGAATTTTTCCTGAAAAGTTTTTCATGCTTCAATGCTTTTAAAAGATTATGTAAACAGTGATGCTGTATTTTTAGTTAAGGATATAAACAAAAAAGATTTTTAATACTTGCTAAGACAGTTTTGGTCCTTCGAGTCAAGACTATTCGAGCCTTCCATATAGTCAATATACGTGTGTCAGGCATAGGCCCGGCCGACACACGCATAAATAAATGAGGATAATGAGGATAGCCTCATTATCCTCATTTATCGAATTCTGAAACATTTACATATATGACGGCGCGGTCATAATATGAACGCGCGAATATTATTATTCTGCGTTCTTTTATTTAATTTGTGTAGTGAATTTGGTTGATCAAATTATTTGTATCGTAAACACTGATTTAGATTTTATTGTCGCTCAACAGAAGAGGGGACTACTTAGTCCGTGTGGGCTTGCGAGTGACGTCAGCGCCGGTAGTGGTATCGCTTGTTGTAGCAAAGTGGGGGTAGTGGGGCGACCGGTGCCTTTATAAAGCAGCCGGCGCGCGTTGTAGGGAGGCACTTTGACTCGGTCCGTGGCGCTGGTCGTACGCTCGCAATTTCACATACCTCTTTGTCTTGATTTTTATAAAGTTTTGTTAATTTTTATGAAAGTGTCGATAATTAATAGCGAAAATAATAGTTTGTCAAAATTAATGCTTTGCCTCATTCATTAAACCCCGCTTTCTGCTGCCCGTGGATACGAGTAAACACACTCGTCAGCTCGGTAATCCGATTTCAGAAGTGGGATAGGCTCCATTGCCTATCTTTTTTTTCTGTGTCGTGCGAAAAAGCTTTTGAATCATGTCCGAAAGAGCTACCTCCCACTCGTAATAGAGGTAGAAATAGGCGTGTTCAAAAGAGTGTTTTTGAGACTGTTTAAAATTTTTCACCACGTGTTTTTGATTTTGTCCGTAATTAGTTTCTGTGCATTTAAACGTGATTCGCCACGTGTTAATTCTTTATTTCGCGGTTAGTTTGTTGTTCACGTAGTGGTCATTTATGTTGCCTATAGTCATAACCATGTCGAGTCGTAGATGCACGCCGCGTGAGAATATACCTAGGCGTAATTCTCGGGAAAACGATTCACATAGCGGTCGTAATGTTTGCAAAAGGCGTCGTGAACATTATCGTCAATCGCGTAGTAGATCTCCTAGGCGTCGTCGTGATAGATCGGAGTACTCTCAAAGTTCACGTAAGCGTCGGGATAGTTCGTATGGGTGTCGGGATAGCCCTCGTCGCGACCCTTCGGATGGAGTGCTGGTTCGATCGAGCGCTTTAGGGGAGCGCAGTAGATCTTGTCTGTGTGACAAATAGTCTGTGTGACAAAATTTGTCACACAGACTATTTGTCACACAGACTATTTAATAGTCTGTGTGACAAATGGTCTGTGTGACAAATGGTCTGTGTGACAAATGGTCTGTGTGACAAATGGTCTGTGTGACAAATAGTCTGTGTGACAAATAGTCTGTGTGACAAATGGTCTGTGTGACAAATAGTCTGTGTGACAAATAGTCTGTGTGACGATCAGTCTGTGTGACGAGCAGTCTGTGTGACGAGCAGTCTGTGTGACGATCAGTCTGTGTGACGATCAGTCTGTGTGACGATCAGTCTGTGTGACAACTGTTCTGTGTGATATTTTATAAAAGGGGTCAGAATGGCCGAGCTTGAGTGTACTACTTACCATAATTTTATTCTTTGCAGAAAGTTCAGATGACGAGACACACGAGGTCGTGTGAAGGCGCAGGATGGCCGTGACGGCGCGGTCATAATATGAACGCGCGAATATTATTATTCTGCGTTCTTTTATTTAATTTGTGTAGTGAATTTGGTTGATCAAATTATTTGTATCGTAAACACTGATTTAGATTTTATTGTCGCTCAACAGAAGAGGGGACTACTTAGTCCGTGTGGGCTTGCGAGTGACGTCAGCGCCGGTAGTGGTATCGCTTGTTGTAGCAAAGTGGGGGTAGTGGGGCGACCGGTGCCTTTATAAAGCAGCCGGCGCGCGTTGTAGGGAGGCACTTTGACTCGGTCCGTGGCGCTGGTCGTACGCTCGCAATTTCACATACCTCTTTGTCTTGATTTTTATAAAGTTTTGTTAATTTTTATGAAAGTGTCGATAATTAATAGCGAAAATAATAGTTTGTCAAAATTAATGCTTTGCCTCATTCATTAAACCCCGCTTTCTGCTGCCCGTGGATACGAGTAAACACACTCGTCAGCTCGGTAATCCGATTTATATATTAATTTACATTATGCGGGCAAAGTCACGTTTTGGTACAGACTTCAAGCTACTACAATCTGTCAAATTTCTTTAATATATTTTCAATTTTATCGCTAAAGAATAAGGTTCAAAGCTGATTGAGAAAATTTGACAGTTTCAGGTAGCTTGATGAACACCAAACATTCAATTACAGGTAATAATGTAGAAATTTTACATAGGGTGACAACATGGACGTCCGATCGCTAAAAGCGATTTATAGACAACCTTTGGATGGATCGTAAGGGAAGATCTACTTCGTAGACACTGTAGACAGATGCTCATTCCATTTTAAACCAAGAACAATATATTCTCCAACTTAAAAACCAGACCTTTTCCAACGCAAGGACATCTATTCTTGTCCTATATTCAGCTTCCAACTTAAAATATGCCCCATAAAAACATCGTCGCCGAAAGTTTTTTTTTATTTATCAGATTCTGGAGTGGAGGCAATATTGTTCCGACTGGCCGTAAAGCGCGGAGGGAACGCGAAATGGTACAATGGGGACGAAGTTTGTGGGTAAAGAGAGGTTTGGTTGCAAGCGAATTTATTCAGATGAGCTATTTAATACCAACAAGGTGGACCAACGACCTGGTGAAGGCCGCTGGAATCCCCTGGATGCGAGAAACGCAGAACCGGTCGAAGTGGCGGTACTTGGGGGAGCTGATGTCCACCAGTGGACTTTTTTTTAGAGGGCTCAATTCTATGATGCCCTTCTTGTTTAAATTAAAATCATAATTCAATATTACATCCCCTAGTCAAGGTACCCACTATATGCACACTTTTTTTTTTCAGGATGGGAAATCATCAAATGACCCCTCCCGCTCTGGGTGGAGCGGAAGGGAGTGTCAGACTCTTACTGACTAAAACTCACCCGTGTTCCTTCCTTAGCCCTTTATGTTCCGGGCCAGCGGTAACCCTTTCGGACAATCCCGCTGACCACTATATGCACACTTGAATGACATTATCACAGGGAGGGTAACCGAAATGTTACTTGGTATTTTATAACAACAATCTCAAACCCAAACTGAAGCGTTTTGAATTCAGATTGTAGAATCGCTCCGGTCATACTAAGGCTTTATCTTCGACAATATTGCATTCACGAATGAGTTTGAAGAATTTCACGAATATAAAATACTTAACTCGGAATCTGTAAAGTACTGTTAAGAACTTCATTCCGAATAAAATTCGTTATGAAACATTACCTGATCATCCTTTGAGGAAGTGCTGTGAAGACGTATTTGATTTTGAAACACGCCAGGTATCGATATTTATGTGGCGAAAATATTTTGTTAGATTGAAAATATTTATACCTAGCTTACTTATTTTTAATCACAAGATTTTCTGGCCAGCGCTAAATATACTCCTCCCAATAGAACTACACGAAACTTTTTGAGCCTTCTTGGTCTGGCTCCCTAAGCCATTAAAACTTTAACAGATTATCTAGCATGTTGCAAAGCTACTGAAAATGACTTTCCAAGTACCTCAATTTTGTCAAAAATTTTCTTCATAGCCCCAGATATATTGCCTACACAGTACAAAAATATTACCTAATTTAACGAATCCTCTCACAAAATTTTATTCCCCCATCTTATTTTGTGTTTCAACCTGTTAGGATTAAACAAGATCCATACATTACGTCCCGGCACTCCACAAAACGTATTGTACTCGAATTACATGAGTCTTTATTGAATCCTTAATAAGGTTTTAGTACGCATGGCCCGAGACACATGAGATTTATTTTCAGATAAATAAAAACGCGATGCTGAGGCTTCGAGATGAGAGTGGATAAAATAGGACACGAACTTTTGAATATAAACAACGGGTATTTTTAAAATTCGTGTGCTCTTTGAGATGGTCAGGGGGCTTACTCTCCAAACTAATATTAATTCCAATGAGATGCCAATATGATTCCAATGTTAATTTTACAGTCACGTGATTCGTTACTCTTGAAAACAATATTGTCAACAATTACCCCACGCCAAGCCCGAACCCAATTCCACTTAGTTCTTCAAAATGGACACCCAATCTAAAAATCATTTGGCGCTAGCATCGAACTCAAGAGTACGAAACGTCACAATTCCAATGTCGATCTATCGGAATTAAATTGAAGAGTAAATACCCTGGTCATGTTGAGAGGATGAGTGAAAGGTAACTAACAGAAAGTATTTACAAGGCAGATGTGAGTGGAAACGCCGGTGGACGCCTTAGGAGGACTTATGATTGACCTTATTGGTGATGTTTACGTTTATATCAAGGGTCCTAAAAAGGCCACTTCGGCAGAATCATAAAAGCATAACATTACGAATCATAATATGGCGAAGGCAGTCCGCGTTTTTTTTTTTCGCTGCCCTATGTAGGTATACCTAATCAAAGAGATTGGGATTGGATTTTTTTTTTCAGGATAGGCAATCATCAAATGACCCCTCCCGCTCTGGATGGATCGGAAGGGAGTGTCAGACTCTTACTGACTTAAACCCACCCGTGTTCCTTCCTTAGCCCTTTATGTTCCAGGCCAGCGGTAACCCTTTCGGACAATCCCGCTGACCATTGGGATTGGATTGATTGGTATTTTAGCACAGACAAAAAAAAATAATTGAAAAATCCTTCACCAATGGGATTTGATACGTTTAACTTAACAGTTAACTGTCCATTATGATTCATAATGTTATCCTTTTATGATTCTGCCAAAGTGGCGTTTTTAAGCCCCCTGATATAAACGTAAACAACACAAAAGGAGTATGTAAAGATCGTCGTAGCAGGTGGCGTTCTGCCAATCCCAATTGGGAACGAGTGAGTTCATGTATGAATTTTATCAGATTTGATGGACGTAGTCCCTTCACGGGAGAGGCTAAGGTATAGAATAAAGAAACAAATTCTGATAAATATTATACTTATTTGGTATTATATAAGCAATAATTATGTTGTTGAATTGTCAAAATGAGGACAATGAAATTGTGATAACGAGCGTGCTAGGCAAAAAGGGTGCAGACTGAGCTGGCCTTAAAAATGCTTCTAATGGCTATCGGAATCACCTTATCTCGTACACATTACAATCCATACTAATATTATAAATGTGAAAGTGTATCTGTCTGTCTGTCTTTTACCTCCTCACGCTTAAACCGCTAAACCGATTTAGATGAAATTTGGTATAAAGTTAGTTTGCGTCCCGGGAAAGGACATAGGATAGTTTTTTATCCCGGTATTCCCACGGTATCAACACTTATGCGGGTGAATCCGCGGGGCACTGCTAGTTGTTTTAATAAAGTAATAAACTGAAGGCTAAGGAACTAAAAAAAAATCAGCAAGAGGAGATGTAGGTACAGACGCCAGCACATCAAGCTACTCGAAACTGTCAAATTTTCCCAATCAACTTTGAACCTTATGCTTTAGCGATAAAGTTGAAAATCTATTAAAGAAATTTGACAGATTGTAGTAGCTTGATGTGCTGGCGTCTGTACATTTATTTATTTAACCTCATAGCTTGCTTGAAAATCAACGTTGAGTTTACTATAGCAGCTACATTTCTTGCTTCCCACCATATTTCAGCTGCCCGTCCTGTTCCCATTTGTCTCAACGCTGTGGGCGGATCTACAGGATAGTCGCGGCCAGACTAATATTATTTGTGCTAATTATAACTTCTTGTATGAATTGGAGCCTAATTTGTAGAACAATACAGTGTATGTTGGTGTTGATGGTTAATTAAAATAGACGAGGGATAGAGTTTTCAACGCAAATAGGAACGTAAAAAATATGACATGTGTTATAACATGAATTGAAACGAAATGAAAGATATAATTACAATTTAAATTTAAAGATATAACAGTAATTATGGCTTGGAAATTGTACCGAAAGAGAATTAATTAAAAGTTAGGTACCTAAAAAAACCAACTGATAACTAAAGTAGATGAAGAGCTTACAATTAATGTCACTGTGAATAGTCTGAGCACAAAATAGGTGAACTGTAAATAGTCTTCACTCGGAACAGAACAATGCTGGTGATAATTTTTAACTTAACAGCAACCTGAATTAATGATACGAAGAACCATATATTTAAATACACAATGTTCTTTTCTATGGGGAAATTGGAGCTAAAAATAAACAAACAGTTGAAATCCCTTGGACCCTTTGATTAGCATTCCTTTTACGCTCTCGTTGTGACAGAAGGAATGGCAAATTAATTTGTTAATTGATCTACATTTCAGTGTGTCAACAAAAAAAAGGTAGATGAAATGGTATACAGAATGTGATAGTCATAAATTATTATTTTATGTACCTACTCTTTATTTATCTTTCTGACTAGATTTACATGTTCAATATTTTGAATCAATTTAACCTTTTCATGAATAGTGTCATTAAGATTTCGATAATAATTATTTTTGTCAAAAAAAAAAAATACAAAATTCAGTCAAAATTCTATAAACTTTTTATTTACAAACGATTCAAGTCCAGATATTTAGTAGTAGCGGCTATAGGGGAAAGGTGCTCCGTATCCGATGGCTCCGAATTTGGCAAGGCCATAGGGGGAGGCGTAAGAGATGGCGGGAGCAGCGAGGGCGGGGGCAGCGTAGGATAGGGCAGGTGCAGCGTAAGAGATGGCAGGCACGGCAGCGATGAGAGCAGGGTCCTTGCGGACGACGGCGTTGAAACCTCCGGCGCCGGCGGCGTAGTCCACAGTGCGGCGGGTGCCGTCAGACTCCAGCAGAGAGTATTGACCCTGCACGTTGTTGCCCACGCGGTTCTCGATCTGGTGCTTGAAGTCTCCGGTAAAGGGATCAGCCACGCCGTATGAGAAGCTGGACAAGTCGCTAGCGTTGGCGACGGCCATCAAGGCGAATAGTGCGACGAACTGCAAGAATAAGACAGTCATAAAATAGTCGACCTATCAAAGTGATAAATCCATTTCCTTTGGAAGGGTTTCTATTATTTTGTGAATATCGCTATCAGAAGTAGGTATAATGTTGAATTATGAACTCATTGAAGACAGAAATTCCACAAAAACTATGTCATTTATTTGAATTCCTGATAAAATTTTCGCATTCATTGAGAATGACACGAATTTCATTGAGCTCATAAAACGTTCTCTTTTTAATATTCCGCGGCTAATCATGAATAATAAATTGGAAATTCTTTCAAAGCTATTAATATACCAAGCTCAATGAAGCTTTAAACAATTATGGTCTATAACCATTGAACTTGTTGTCTTACACAAAAATAATCCAAGTTTTAATTTACCTACCTTCACAAACATTTTGTATTATTGTTGTAGTGACTACGTCTGACACAAGACTGATACTGATTCATGCCTCCTTTACCTTTTTATATCTCCAAAAGATAATCCAGTTCT
Organism: Luperina nickerlii; assembly: GCA_963855955.1. Lineage (NCBI taxonomy): Eukaryota > Metazoa > Arthropoda > Insecta > Lepidoptera > Noctuidae > Luperina > Luperina nickerlii. Next base: position 4,450,280 of record OY979667.1, on the reverse strand, counting down.
GCAGAATCAGGAAACTGATGTCCAAAACAAGGTGCTCTTGAATTGATTACGGATTGAATAAAATTCGTCTCATTACTGTTGACAGTCACCGCACTTTCGTTCGCAATAAAGTGCGACCTTGAATTTTAAAGTTGTAAGTGAAATACTATGTAGTTTACGAGTCAGTAATTTGTGTCAGAATTTCATTATTTTTTATGGGCTTTTGGTGTGACATAATTATCGTGATGTTTCTTTCAACTTGCCTTGGGCTAGTAAGTAGTCACAACATCATTTTTAATAAAAATATATTATTGACATTGAAAGGACAATGCCTAATCAGAGAATATCGTTTAGCAAGTCTTTGAACCTCAACTGCTCTCAAAACGGCAAAGGAAAACATCGTGAGGAAACCGCCATGTCTCAGAACCAAAAATTCCAAGACATGTGACATCTGCTAACTCGCACTAGGCCCGCGTGGTAGATTACAGCAAACTCTCTGTCACAAAGAGGAGGCCTGAGTCCCGGCAGTTGGAACCTTTAGGCTGATTAGGTATTTAAAAGATATTTATTGACAGAAACTATTAGTAACACTATTTGAAGTGTCATCAACAAACTATCGACGAGTTATGATACCTTGGTATGTATATACCCTTTCCGTTACACATTGTATATAAAATTCTCGTGTCACAATGTTAGATACCATACTCCTCCGAAACGGCTTGACCGATTCTTATGAAATTTTGTGTGCATATCGGGTAGGTATGAGAATCGGCTACTATCTATTTTTTTTATCGAAATAAAAAAAAATCCTAGCAATAATCTATATGGCAAAACAACGTTGGCTGGGTCAGCTAGTAATTATATAGAAAAAAATATCGGGTGAACATGACTGTTTGCCACCACTCACATAATACCCCCACTGACATAGCTGCTATCATCGATCACTATCCATTTTAGACACAAGATACAAATAACCGATGTCAATCATTCAGAATGATTGACACACTAAATTATGCTTCAAGAAATTGGCTCTAGAAATCATTCTGTTTTAGTTATTGGTAGTACTAAAATACTGGGGAGAAGATTTACAAAATTTATACTGCTTACGTACATGAAGAAATCGAGATTTCGTAAAGCTCTCGAGAATATATTGTGTAAAATAACAGTTTTAGGTTTATATGTCATCCTGGTGGAGTGTTGGCCGGAGTGTTGGTCGTTACTCTCTCCAAAATTGAGCTGAATGTTTCAATGTACATACATACAATAGTTGGAGATTAAAAGGTGCAAGGGTTATAGGCAATACACTGGTTTTATTGTCAACCAAAATCAGAATAATACATAGGATATAGCACAAACAACGCTTCATGAAGCGCTGAATGCCTACTCAACGTTTTATTGTTCTCAACACAAGACAGGCAAACGGCCAGTCCACTCTAAACAAAAACCCATATCCTATTCATCTCACTCACAGACCTCAATTCCCATTAATCATCACGGGAAACGCAACCTTAACCATCTAAACTTCGATGCAACTGATATAGAATTGTCCCCGACAAGCAATTTATTATTCCAAAGTTGTTGGCCCGACAGGAAATGTTGCTCGAGTATCCACTAGTTCATTTGTCTAGTTTGATACCAACATTTTACAACCAGATAGTTGTAATGTAACGTAGGAGTTGCATCGAGTTGTTTTGGCGAAATGACTTTGTATTCGAAATTCGGGAGATCTGTTAACTGTCGTGTTTCGTCGTGTAGTTGTTGCTATGGCTTATAAACATGTATTCTATTGTTGTTTATGGGTTATGTAAGCTGCGCAGTTTGTTACGTATAATAACAACCAACGTAAGTAAACAGAACGTGTATAAAACTTGCAGTATTTTTGCAGTTTCTGAATGTATGTAGGTACATTGAGCTATGACAATAGGTGTTATAAGATATTTGAGTTTAATTATTGTTTGTATATTTCTGTAGATTTCTGTTGTGAAGTACGTCGTGTAAGCACAAACATGACTATTCTGAACAATGTTTAATTATTTAGAGTAGCAAGTTAAAATTCTACAAAAATTCAGGTTTTCTCGTTTACCCGCCCGATTACCTACACTGTCAGATGTAGGTAGAAAAATTAATGAATCTGTCATATTAGGATTTATTCATTTTTATTTAATTAATATTGTATCTTATGTGTTTATATGGTGTAAATAAATTCATTTCATTTTCCATTACCAACAAAATCATTTCGAACATTGTCATTAGTGGCTGAAATATGATGCTTCACTAAAGTGGTCTAAAACAAAACAAAGGCAACCCCATCTGTTCTCGTAAGTGCCATTTGCGTATTATCCAATCGATACTCAAGAAGAGCCACTTGTGCATCGATTGTTTTAAACGTTGACATTGATTCTTCTACACTATTGTAGAAAATTGACTATAAATTAAATACCTACATGATTTTTTATTGAAAACCAGCCAGTGTCTTTTTTCTCCTTTTTCGAAGGCAATTTTCTTATAAGCAAAACTAATAAGATGCAAAATCTCATATCGTACCGAAAGAACGAGCATTTCAATCCACACTAGCTTGTATTTCATTGGTTTCCAAAAAAAAAAAATTGGCAACGACATTTTTCAGGATTCGAAGTCAATTAAATAATGATTTTTTTAATTTCATAATGTGTGTTGTCTTTGGTGCCAGGCCTGACATCAAGCAATGGACAAAATTGTCAACATTTTCTAAACTTGAATCCGAGGCTTTTGACTACGTTGTGTGTGTATATATTATGTCTTTTTTTTTATTAATTTAGAATTTTTATTTGCAATGTGCGTTTTTGTTTGTGCAGAATAAACAAATTTTCTTTCTTTCTTTCTAAATGAATGACAATCCTCGTTACCTAGAACACTAAACAATTATACATTTCTTAGGGAAGCCGCTAAAATAAAGCAATGATATTTTATTAGGTCCCCGACTGTTTGAGTCGTAACAAGATAAAACTCTGTAGGCATTTTAATCTCACATTTTCGGATTTAATAAAGTTTAAGACAGACGCTGTGCGTGCAGTATTATACTTACTTTTTACGAGGTACGTCTTTGTACTTATTAATTTTTTCATGTGCCTATTTGTGTAGGAAAGTTTAGACTGGGGCGCAGGTGAACTACTGTGGAGGTCCAGATGGGAGCTTCAAAATATATTTAAAAAGCTTTGACTTGGATAAAATATATTCACGACTTTACAATACCACGTTATCTCTAGCATTATTTCTCTACTAAACAAAAATACCTTATTCCGATATTTGACACTTGCTTGAACGTTCGAATGGAACACACCGGCAATTATAACCAACCTGTACTGCTAAATGTAGGGCTACACAGATAGCCTCAACAGCACCTATTACCAGCTTATTTTTTTATTTAGGTGTGTTTGGCTCTAGTTAGTAACGGATGATACGGTCAGCGATTAAAGTCGATGAACACTGCTACTTTTGCGCACAAAATTGCTGGATACATTTATATTTCAGGATTTCATATAAAAGCTAAGAGTTAATATTCTTTTAATTTTACTTCTTGTCCGATTTCAATTAAGTAGTAATTTTTTTTTTGTGTTAATCGGTTTTTGACACTGACTGTACCCAACTAGACAAAATAGACAGAACCAATTACGTCAAGTTGAATAATGATCGAGGAGGGGGAGGGTGGAGGGGATCAGACCGGAATAACTCCAGAAATATACTTTACTAGATTTTGATTCCTCCTTGTGGATGTCGGAAAATATCCCATGAGAACCTCGAACTACCGGGATCAAAGTAACATATGAGTTAATTCGGGTTATAAACTTTCTGTGTGCCAAATTTCATCTAAATATGTTCAGCCGTTTTTGAGCCCATCCGGAACATATACATCCAAATAACATAAAATAGTAACGAAGAATTGTATTACAATAATATGTATTATTATAATCTAGCTAACACCTACCTAAAAAATCTAGTGTTCAATTCCCATATCCGGAACATATACATCCAAACAACATAAAATAGAAACGAAGAATTGTATTACAATAATATGTATTATTATAATCTAGCTAACACCTATCTAAAAAATCTAAAGTGTTCAATTCCCATACTAGTCTGTAATGCTCACACCTAAGAAAGATTTTGCAGCGTTTTCATAACTAAAACGACCTGACCCATGTAACCTTTATAAGTACAAACCGGAACTCTCCCGCAGAATATACGGAATTGGAGCCTAAAGATGTTGGCTCGCTGCCCAAAACAAGTTATTTTAAAAGGATCAATAAACTATCTAGGTACAGACGCCAGCACATCAACCTACTACAATCTGTCAAATTTCTTTAATAGATTTTCAACTTCATCGCTGAAGCATTAGGTTCAAAGTTGATTACGAAAATTTGACAGTTTCGGGTAGCTTGATGTGCTGGCATCTGTACCATCCGTTGCGGGTACCCATATTCTTTTCTCAATAGTAGTTTTCTGACTTCTTTGTTTTGAAGAGGCTTATGCTTCACTGCAAATGCATTGCAGTCAAGCATTGTGTCATTCTGTCTTATTTATCTATTTATTTTGTTTTCATTTCATGACCAAGCAATGTGATTTAGTTTAATTTAATTTTTGATTTATTTAATATATTTTTTTTTATTCATTTAATTTATTTTTTTGTTTATATGTGTAATTATTGCAATTGACATTGTATGCCGAATAATTGTACGAGTCTATGTTCCTTGATTCATGAATAAATAAAAATAATTGCCATAGATTATGTATTAGTATCGGAAAAGGTTCAGAGTGAAAATGCGACTTACTGGGTAAACCCAGGTAAACTCCTTGGTAAGACTGGTTGTGAGATTTTCGGGCTTCTGATGACCCGTAACAACTGTCAAACATCCACGAATGACAGCCGAGACCAACGGCTTAACGTGCTTTCCGAGGCACGGAGGGGTCGTGGTATATAAAGATAGTCACCCATCCCACGACGAAGTGGAAAGATAGTGTTCATTCACTCTTTTTTTTTAAACTGCAATAGTTTGGCAGTCCCTATGGAATGGAAGTGAATTCCACAACCACACCGCGTGCACAGTGAAGGAATACCTAGTAATAAAAGTCAGTGGAGTGGGAGGTTTCTAAGATGCGACCAGGGGGCCTAAAAGGCCACTTTAGCAGAATCATAAAAGGATAACAATATGAATCATAATGGACAGTTAACTGTTAAGTTAATCGTATCAAACCCCAATAGTGAAGGATTATTCAATTTTTTTTTGTCTGCTATAATACCAATCAATCCTATCCAAATCCAATCCCAATCTCTTAGATTATACCTACGTAGTAGTGTAGTGCAGCGAAAAAAAGAAAAACACGGACTGTCTTCTTATGATTCATAATGTTATCTTTTTATGATTCTGCGAAAGTGGCCTTTTTAGGCCCCCTGGTATAATGTTTAGAGCTAGTCTAGTAGATTTTTTCTATCCATCTATTAAGCTAGACAAAGTCCTCCCTTTTCCACACACTTTCTGTCTACCGCCATTACGGGCGAGTCCATTCGGTAGGGTTCAAGTTCGTCCCTCTAGCCTTGGTCTGCCGCGATGTCGTCTGTCATTTACAAATCACTGGTTCTTTTAGCTCACAGCTCATCTGACATACGGAAGACATGTCCTGATACACACGATCGACAGGAGTCAACAGCAGAGGCTTGCAGTCGTCGACGCGTTTCAGGGAATGCTGTACTGTTGCCTCTGCTGTCGACGCGTGCCACTAAGATTGACAGATTTCCGGTTAACATCCGTGATTTTAGTTTTGGCGCAGAGTATTGTGTTTCTTACACCGTCCGAAAGTCGAATCTCCCGGATACTATGCTCCATTGCATACCGGCAAACCTCAAGGCTGGACTTCTGCTGATGTGTCAAAGATTGTTCATCGTATGTCAGTATAAGGAGAAGTATATCTCCTTTTAGATCAAGATTTTTATTATCTTGTACCTACTTGGTTAAGAATAATCATGAGTTCTACAATAGAACACTCCAATTCCTTTTTATCACCGAACGCATACATTATAACAAACTCCTTCATTAAAAAACTACCCACAGAACTACTTTATCTGAATTTCATTAACATTTTAAAATCCATTGTAAAAAGTACTCTTTTCCGCTCTCAATAAATATTCCGCTTAATTTAAAATGCAAAAAGGTTTTAAATCTACAGTGGTATAATTTTTATGTAGACACTAGCTGCGCCCCGCGTTTTCACCCGCATAAGTGTTAATCCCGTGCGAATATCGGGATAAAAAGTAGCCTATATGTTAATCCAAGGTGTCAGCTACCTCCATACAATTTTATCAAAATTGGTCCAGCCGTTTGAGCGTGAAGAAGTAACAAACATATAAACATACACACACACGCACTCACAAACTTTCGCCTTTATCTATACTTACTAATATTATAAAGCTGAAGAGTTTGTTTGTTTGTTTGTTTGGTTGAACGCGCTAATCTCTGGAACTACCCATTGGATTTGAAAAATTCTTTTTGCATTTGATAGCCCAATTCTTGGGGAAGGCTATAGGATATTTAACATCACGCTATGACGTTTAGGAGCCGAGCAAAAAGAAAAAAAGTCAGAAAGAACGCTAAGCAAAAACGAAGTAATAGCGCGGGCAGGCGATGCGATGCGACGGGGTGGGTCAGAGTTACAAGAAATTTCACGCGGACGAAGTCGCGGGCAGAAGCTAGTAATATTATATAGTATGATACAGGGCTATAAAAATATTAAGAAACGGGACGGTTGTAGGTACCTTCATGAATTCTTATATAAGGTTTTATTGGCACGAAAGCAAAGGCAAACTTTAATTTGCATTTTTCTGAAATATTAAAGATTAAGAACCATATCTTATTGTACAGTCAGTGAAATGAATTGTTAAGCAAATTGACGCCCTACATAAAATTGTCAAGTGTACGGTTTGACTGGAAGCCGACCCCAACATAGTTGGGAAAAGTCTAGGCATATTGACAACTGGCAAAGAACGACAGATACTTGAATAAGTCAATTTGCCAAGCAATTAATTATCCTGACCTTACTTAGAAATTGTAAGGATTAAGTTTTTGCAATAATTTGTTAATGAAAATCTATCCCTAAGATAACTATCGGTTCATATACCTACTCTGAAAATTCGATTAGAACATTGTAGCCAACATCAACAATAAGCCGGGCTCCCGTTGCTTCAATAAATTGATAACCCAAAATAGAACCTATTCCTTTGACACAAGTTTGACTATAACTTAAGACATGATATTACAAACTAAGCTAAGATGTCTCTATCAACGGAATAGTTAACAAGTTACTAAACTTTGTAGACGAATATGGTGTCCGTGTAATCTTAAGGTGAATATAGACTAGAGCATTTACTTATAACGGAACATCGAGCATTCGCCGTTTTAAAATTATATCGAACCGCACTTTGAACGCGACGCTCGATGTTTTGTTGCAACCTTTGTTTTAAAAACCAACAACCGTATTAGTGTAACATTTAATCGAGCAAAGGTACGAGAGCGGGCTACGCGGAGTGTGGTGCGCGGACCGAGGGCAGGTCGTTACTTGTTCAAGTTCAACGCAAGGTAGAAATAAATGTTACAGGTAAATGCTCACTCGCCGTGAGCATTACGTCAAATGCAGCATTGAGCATTCGCAGCAACGTTACATTACATAGAAATGCTCGAGAAAACTCTGCTCACCTTTTAAGGCTAAAATTAATGTCAGTTTGGAAGATGAAGAACTATTGTCTTGCTTTATGGACTACTAGCTTCCGCCCGCGACTTCGCCCGCGAGGTATGTCGATAAAAACTATTCTATGTCCTTCCCCGAGAAGCAATCTATCTCTCTGCCAAATTTTATCGAAATCCGTTCAGTGGTTTAGGCGTGAAAAGGTAACATTCAGACGGACAGAGTTACTTTCTAATATATTAGTATGGGTATATAGTGCAGATAGAAAAGTATCGAATTTTCAATATACTGGAAGCAAGATTTAATGATCTAGATATAACAAAGGGAAGTACCTCGTCTTCTAAGTTAGTAAAAATAAAGAATATAAACAAAGTATCATTAGGTACAATGTGTTAAAATAAGACTCGGATATTCTTACGGCTTTCTCTGTGCAGTTTTGAAATACTATACTAGCAACCTTGTGTTTCTGACATTAAGAACATAATTTTTTTTTTGTTTTATTCAATGTCTTAATTGTTGAATACCTACTTCGTTATTAAATAATATCTCTTCCTATTTGGTAGTAAAATTTTATTAATCTCTTAAATAAATTACAAACTATAGTGTTGTATAATTTAGAAGCATTTTTAAATTTTGTAAATGTAAGAACCATGTTTTCGTTTACTATGATTTTTTTCATGTTGACTTGAAAGAGCATGGCGGTTGAGAACATGTCATGCTCACTTAAATGTCTCATCGATGGTGGCGCGTGTGTTGAATCATTCGGTTCCCTACAAAATGGTTGAGCTAGATGGTGCTGATCCACGCGTCATGTTCGTGAACGGGCGCCGTCGGTTGAGACTGGTCATTTCTTAACTGCCAAGGCTTATTTTTAATCTTATATTTTGAAATGTTTCTTCATTTGTGTTTTTTTTTACATTGTTCTCGCATATAGAAGCAACAATAATTATGTACCCACGATTTGTAATATCTTGATTTAAAAGAGTGTCCATGGAGTTTCTTGCCCGTTCTTCTCCATAGAGATCTACGTTTTGGAATGGGCAACTAGCTTCAACTTTCTGACTAACTGACGGACTATTTTAATTTTGACAATTCAAAAGTGCCTGTACAAGGTTTAATTGAAATAAATGCTTTGAGTTTGAGTTTGAACCCGACCCTGCTTCGCACGGATTTTAGGACTTGACAAAAAGTGAGTTTTTACACAAACCATCCGGAATTAATTCTCTAAATTATGGTCAAAACCCCATCAAAATCCGTTGCGTAGTTTAGTAGAATAACGCGGTCACACAGACACGAAAAGCGACTATTAATTATAATATGCCTAATTTATATTTATGTAAGGTGGCTCTAAAGAATTTCTGACTGTATATAGATCAAGACTTTGACGAGCATACTCAAACTGTTAATCAAAACCAATTCCTTCAAATCCTCTCATAAAATCACACAAGTAAGTATTCCATTTTCAACTGCGAATTTAATCTCTAACAAGAAGGGAGATATTCCAAAATGTCCCAAGTACCTACTACTCATATGATGACCATATCCTCAACCATAACCTGCGTGACCTGTAGGTTACATAACCTGCGTGAGCTGTAGGTTAACCGTCAGCGGGATTGTCCGAAAGGGTTACCGCTGGCCTGGAACATAAAGGAACACGGGTGGGTTTTAGTCAGTAAGAGTCTGACACTCCCTTCCGCTCCACCCAGAGCGGGAGGGGTCATTTGATGACTTCCCATTCTGAAAAAAAAAAGCTGTAGGTTAACTAACTAATTAAATAGTTGAACCAGAGGATGCAGGAATCGTAAACTGTGCAGGAACTGTACAGGGATCACAAATTCCCCTTTAAAGGGACTTTGATAACGCCTTATGGGACACGGGAATATCACAAGGAATGAGTCTTTATTAAAGTTTTAAGGGTAGCAACTTCGTAAGAAACTGAAGGAAATGTAAGAAAATCTTTGCCGAGTTGTTTCTTCAAACGATTCGAGATAACGAATTTGACTTATCTAAATTATCGGCTTGCTGAAAATTTTGGCCTTGTAAGTTTACGACTAAGTTTTGTTTTGGACATTATGATAAACGCTTAATTCGGAATTTCATAATCTAAGATACAAAAGTTCTCAAAGAAATCACAATATTTTTAGTAAATAAATGTGTGTATTTAATTTAGTTCCACTGCTGCCATTGCTGCAGCCAGCTTGGTAAACTCTGTTTCATGATATGAGTTTCCAACTTTGACGAATTTGAATATTGCATGATAATATTAGGTACTAACTGTGCCCGCGACTTTGTTCGCATGTATGTCGGAAAATAAATTGAACTTTTGGTTTTTTTTTTTTGCGCCGAGCCCTAATTATTTTTCTAAAATAAAAGTAGCTCAAGTTACTCCTTAAAAGACCAACTATTTACCAGTAAAAATCCCGTCAAAATCGGTCCAGCTTTTTCGGAGATGAGCTAGAACAAACAGACAGACAGACAAAAATTAAAGATTTTTTTTTTTTAATTAGTACCGTATATACTTTTGCATTTAGTAAAATGCTGTTATTTTGGCGTCACAAACAGGCACTTTTTATTTATTTGTAAGTATGTATATATGTACTGTTAGTTTATAGATATAGATAACGCAGCATATGAATATCAAAAGACCAAACATTTAACATCATCATGTCTATTTCAATTGCAGTCGCATCGAAAACCTTTACACCTATTTTCTAGGTCATCATATTCGAATATTATAAGAAAGTTAGATTGATCAAGATCGTATTCATATGACTGGATTCTTTGAAAGCTGAGTGCTCGAGAGTGCATTGCAATTTTTATACCTAGCTCCGAAATGCACTCGGCTAAGAAATCTGTACCTCCAGCACCGAATAAAAGGGGTTCTGTAATAATAAAAACTTGACGAAAGGATGAGAATTTTTAGCTTTTAAAGTTATCACTTATTACAAAAGATATTTTTTGAGTTTGCTTTAGTTATGATACAAGACAAGTACAAAGGTATCAATTTATTCATTAATTTTTAATTTAATTTGTGTGTCTCTTAGTCTGTGCTAAATAAATGTATTTTCTTTCTTTCTTTCTTTCAATTTCGCTATCGAGGGTTGCCTTTATGGTTTTTTTTTTAATTTTAACACGCTTTTATTAGCTTCACTTGTAACTGTGTAATCAGATCTTCGAAGTCAGTTTTATTAATTGACCAGGTAAGTTGGTCTTGTAGCGGTATCTACAACGCCACATGCAAAACAACGCGTCATACTGACGTCACGCAAAATCCTGCATCGCGCAAGCAGAGTTTACCGCGCAACTAGCATAAATACAACGGCCCGACATGAATGCAGTGGTAATGCAGTTGCCCGCCAGACACAACACCCGTCTGGTCGGAGGATCCTCCCTTTTCTATAGAGTATGAGTGAACTTTACACTCTGTTCCTCATACCTCTGTAGTCTTTCACTTGATGGGAAAACGGAAAAAAGAACAAAAATAATGCGTTGCAAAAATTGACATAATAATCAGTCTATAATGTTCCCACTGCTGGGACACAGGCCTTCTCTCTGTGAGAGGGAGTGGATCATAATCCGCCGCGCGGGACCAGTTCGAGTTGGTATATGTCACACATATCTTTTAGAACATGTCGGTTTCCACACGATGTTTTCCTTCACCGTTTTGAGACCAGATGTGATGAAGTAATTTAGGCAAAGTAAAGCGCCTATCTGAGTTCGAACCTATGACCTACAACTGGTAAGTCGCATCAGTTTCCACTGGGCCACCACTGTCTGTCTTAAAAGTAAATACAATACATAAAAAAGCGATACCAAAGGAACTTCACGGAACGTACAAAAAACAGAAAGGACTTCAAACGCTACAGGCTTTCAAGCAAAAAAAACAGCTCAAACGAAATTCCGGTTCCGAAAGATATCCAAAGATAAGAACAGAAACCGGACGGACAACGTTTGAGGACTCGGAAGAGCCTTTGACGGTACAGCTTACACAAAAACGTGGGTCCTCGTTAAACAATCGGACCTTAGGGTCCAAATTACGTCCACTTTGGTGACGTCATGCGGAGAATAAGGTTGTTTATTATTCCGGGGAGGTCCCCGAAAATTTTCATTAAATTAAATACTTCAGTAAGGTTACTGAAGTATTTAATTTAATGAAAATTTTCTGTATAACAGGCGTTTAACATGTGGCTGTACATAATTAAGTAAGTGGAGAGTCCTGACAGGCTAACCTTCGTGGAAACCTTTACGACTTAGGTATCACACTAATTTTATAAAGGCGAAAGTTTATGAGTGTGTGTGTGTGAGTTGTTACTTCTTCACGCTCAAACAGCTGGACTAATTTTGATAAAATTTTGTATGGAGGTAGCTGACATCCTGGAGTAACATATAGGCTACTTTTTATCCCGATATTCACACGGGATCGACATTTACGCGGGTAAAACCGCGGGGCGCAGCTAGTTTATTGTAAAGGAGAATATCATATATGGTCTTTCGGTACACTTGCAGTCCAGCTTTACTTTAGGAATTGTATTCTTCTATACTCCATTTGCAATAAGATTAGACATTTAAATAAACCTTTTTTACAGTCCGTTCGACCGATTTTGAATTCTATTGCGTTGGTGGCATGACATATGGCAGTTGCAGTAAACAGTTGGTATTGTAACCACTTTTTTGCTTTCAATACCATCCTTATGCCTACGGTATAGAAGTGAAAATCTGTTGAACGGACTGTAAAAAAGGATTATTTCAATGTCTAATCTTATTTCAAATGGAGTATATATAAGCAGGCTGAAGCGGCAGTGGGCTGGCCATATTTGTCGAAGGACCGATGGCTGGTGGAGCAGACGAACGAGTCCTGCATTGGAGACCAAGTCTAGGTAAGCGTAGTGTGGGACGCCCCCCAGCAAGATGAAACGACGACCTTCAAACGTTGGCTGGAACAGACTGGATGCGGAAGGTGAAGGACAGAATGTTGTAGCGTAGCCTAGGAGAGGAATATGTCCAGCAGTCGACTGCGGTAGGTTGTTGATTATTTTATATTAAACGTTATAATTAATTTGACTGCAACAAAAATATGTCATTCTAACTCCGAAAACCGAGTGTTACCTGACATATTAAACACAAATTTATTTTTAACTAACTTGCTCGTAAAGTGGCTCTTATTGAACCGCTGTTAGGTCTATAATACAGTGTATTAAAAACGCAGTGTATTAAACATTCATTTTGGAACCAGTTTCCAAAATGAATTAAAATGTGTTTATCTTAAGGTGAATGCGCAGTCGTAGACCGCGAAATCTAAATTTTCTTACGTTTTTTTGCGATTTTCAGATCAATATCAGGTTATGTATCGTGATCAATATATGATATATACGTATTTACAGAATTATAATAATTACAAAAATCAATACATCTTTCTAAGTTAGATTTGTTCCTTAATAACAAATCTCTTATGGAAAAGTTCTTAGGGAACAAATCTAACTTAAACATTCTAGTCTATTAATAACAGATAATCATACTAATATTATAAATTCGAAAGTAACTCTGTCTGTCTGTCTGTATGTTACCTTTTCACGCCGAAACCACTAAACGGATTTCGATAAAATTTGGCAGAGAGATAGATTGCATCCCAGGAAATTACATAGGATAGTTTTTATCGACATACCTCGTGGGCGAAGCCGCGGGCGGAAGCTACCTAGTCTAATAATAATTATAACAATATAGGAACTATTTTTTTAATTTTAATTGAATTATAATACAGTAATTATGACTAAATATTTACGTGTCACATTATCATGACTAGTTGTGGATCTGCATAATTACATAAGACCGATGTTGTACCAATGGCAAATAAATTGATTAGATTTGACAGACAATAGAGCCAATAACTCTCATAAATAAATTTATACTATATATTAATATTTTAATATTATAAAGCTGAAGAGTTTGTTTGTTTGTTTGGTTGAACGCGCTAATCTCTGGAACTACCAGTCGGCTTTGAAAAATTCTTTTTGCATTTGATAGCCCAATTCTCGAGGAAGGCTAGGATGTATATTTAACATCACGCTATGACCTTTAGAAGCCGAGCAAAAAGAAAAAAGTCAGAAAGAACGCTAAGCAAAAACGAATCAATAGCGCGGACGGGGTGGGTCGGAGTAACAAGAAATTTCACGCAGACAAAGTCGCGGGCAGAAGCTAGTAGGTACAATAAAGATGCATTTACAAAAACCAAATCTATAAGTTATTATTGACATCGGATCTGATTTCTCCGAGGGATGCCACAAGGGAGTACTCTGTGTGCAGACTAACTGCCTAGTTTCCGGATTATTGTTCGGTACAAGTTATAATTCGATTGACAATATGCTGTGCTTAGACGTAAGGTTTGTGATATTGGTCTTGTCCTTCTACGTCATACATTCACGTATAATCTATCTATTCTCCATGTTTCAAACTGATGTTATTTCAAGTTAAATAAATATCAACTTTATTGTGATGGTAATTAATTTGATTTTAGAGTGACTGGCACTATTGAAAAATTTTTAAAAATGTTTGAAGTTGTAGCGTAAACTGCACTTTATTGTGTTGGAATTAAAGTTACTTTTCCATAAACTCATAATTGCTTACATTTTTGGCAAATAAATTGCGAATGCAGATTACATAAAATCACGCTTTCTTTCCACGCGGGTTGGCAGAAATTACAGAACGCCACCTTCTTCCTTCTTCTTTCTTCTCGCTCTTTCTTCGTGCTCTTGTTTTTATACATTATGTTTTGTTCCAATAATAAAATGTTAGTAAAACCGTGATTCTAAAGACAAAATTCTCAGATATGAACAGAATTTAGAATCTAGTAAATGCTGCGTTGTATGTATTTAACATTACCTATACTGTACATGACTGTGCTATATAAAATCAGAAAACTCATGGAAAATAAATCGAAAGCTTCAAAAGGACTAAATTGTTTATAAAACACTAACCAAATGTCAAATGCAGGCGACAAAAGCTAAATTATTTAAAAAAGCTGGCTATTTTCTGGCTTTCCAGCCAGTCAGCATTGCGATAATAGTTTTAAAACTAGGAACAAAGGAAGCGTTCATAAAGAGCCAAAAGACTGCAAGTTTTTTTTGGATTTTGACTGTCATTTATAAAGAATTACTCAAAATATTTTTTGGCCAGTATTTTTATTTAAGTAATTAAAGAAGGTACATAATTCTATGTAGTTGTACGTCTACTGTTAATTTTATTATAATCCAAACACTCGCGGATTCGATAAAAATATGCCTAGCCTTTTTGCAACTCTATGGGGTCAGCGGCCAGTCTAACCGGGTGCAGCTGCATACCAGTATTTTATATGGAGCGACTGCCTATCTGACCTCCACAACCCAGTTACTGGGTAACACGATACCCTTGGTAAGACTGGTTGTCAGACTTTCGGGCTTCTGACTACCCGTAACGACTGTCAAAGATCCACGAATGACAGCCGGGACTAACGGCTTAACGTGCTTTCCGAGGCACGGAGGAGACTCCACTGACACCTCTGGGGAATGGATGGTCACCCATCACCAAACCATACGCGGCAAGCGCAGCTTAACCCGATCGACCAGTGCGGCTGTTATCAGTTAGCCACGAGCTTACTAGTAGGTAAATATTTATCAGTATGTATATCCATCTTTCTGCGATTTTTTCTTAAATGTATATTCTATCTTTGAGTCTTTTTACTATCATCTCGTTATTTCTCTCTTACCAACTCCTCAGCAAGTCAAAGTTAGTTCTGTCTTGATAAATCAAGTTATGTTGCCAACTAAATAGATTTCTCTATTGCCTGATTCGATTTCTAGCTATCTGAGGTAAAATGAATGGAAGATTATCATCAACACATATGATTATTTCAACAGATTTCTACCACAACAAATTTGAGATTTTAAATTATATTCATTACCCTGTAATAGCGTAAGTTTCAAGTAGTAGACAATCTGCAATATTCATTTTATGTCTGCAAATTACTTTAATACAAAAAGGACACCGACCACCGACATACCGACACCGCATAAAAGGACCAATACCCTCAAACTCAAAGCTTTTATTTCAAACAAACCAATTACAGGCAATTTTGAACTGTCAAGGGGACGCTCAGTCAGAAAGATGAAGCTAATTGCCCATTCCAAAGCGTAATAGGTACCTATGGAGAAGAACCCAGCCACCTACCCACTTCAATAAAAAAAAGAATGTCCACATTTACTTAAACATAATGACCCACATTTATGTTAAAGTAAATGTGGACATTCTTTTTTTTTTCGATAGCTCCCTGCCAAACCCTTCCAAGAATAGAATCGCGATGTAATTTCCACATTAATCTCAAATGAACCCAAAGAATAATTCCATTCATCATTTTAATTTCGTCTGACCGCAATAACAGAACTTCGACCCATACCGCAGCAGTAAAAGTTTCCCAACAGACGTGTAGGTTCATAAAGCGGGGTTTAGTGGCAATTAGCCGATAGTTCATCAGCACAAGCAATAAAGTGAGTTCTAAGACAGGCGTTGTAAGTGACAGGCGGTAAATAGCACTGGGTGTTTTCTTTGAGGAAAATATGTTGAAGCTTCTGTATCGTTTACGAGGAAAGCTTTATGGATAATATAAATAATGAGTTTAATTATTTATTTTATGAGGATCAAATTCTGTTATCTCAGGTCAGATTAGAATGCATATTTTTAATAGAATACACAGACATTATTATAATGTAACTATGAAGAAGTGGTGGCGCTGTAGTTCCGGCTTCGACTTGCGAGTTATAGGTCGCAAGTTCGATCCTAGGCAGGCATTTTACTTTTTGTGTTTAATTTCATCACCACTGCTTTAAACGGCGAAAAAATACATCGTGAGGAAACCGGCATGTCTTAGAACCAAAAATTCGAAGACATGTGACATCCACCAACCCGCACTTGGTACTCGTGGTGGATATGGAGCACTAACTCTCCAGAGAGGAGAGGAGGCATGTGTCCCAGCTGTGGGAACATTTTGCCTGAATAAATGCAATGTAACTAAAATCAGAACAAAATACTGAATATACATAAGTAGTAATATAATATACATATGTACAGACTCCAGCACATCAAGCTACTACAATCTGTCAAATTTGTTTAATACATTTTCAACTTTATCGCTTAAGCATAAGATTCAAAGTTGATTGGGAAAATTTTACAGTTTCGGGTGGCTTGATGTGCTGACTCTGGTCTGTAGAAGTAGTCATCGTATTAATGGTTCAGCAGCTTCAATATTGTTCAATATCATTGTGCCAGAATAGCGGCTCCCCTGACATCATCTGTCATCAGAAGACAACCGTCACGCAAACATCGATGCGACGCTCTGCTAGTGACAGTAATCAGCCAGAGTCACTCTTATCGTAACCTCTTCAGTGATCCCAGTAACTTCGTAACAAAACTTGACGACGCCATTTGCTGCGCCGTCGCCACTGCTCTCCTTGGTTTATATTTCAAAACAAATTATGGTTCCTCAAAAGTAATGCACAAAACATTACCTGTAATTGATCTTAACTGCCAATAATAATGCACCATTGCAATCTCAAAACTAAGGAAGCGAGCTGATTTATTTACTTTACTGGGAGGAAAACCGCGTTGTACCATTAAAGTCAATGCGCCAAATACGATCAGTACACCTCTTTGCAGTATTTTATACTTTAATGGAATACTCTGACTTTCACTGTCTTCTGTTCCAATAAGAATTCGTTCAAATTCATTTTGACTTGTTGATGGCATGTATAAAATCGAATCTCTAATAATTCCTACTTAGCGCTCCTTAAAATGTAAAGCCCATACACACGTACCACAACAACACCACATCGCAGCTACAAAATGTGGTCAAGCTTTGGTTACGTGTGAATAGTGTCGCTGCGGCTTCTTGCGAGTTGCGGTTGCGTTATGGTACCTACAAAATGTTGTGTTAACGTTGTGTTTGCGATGTGGTCAGCCGCTAGTTCGCAGTGTAGCTGGTGGTTGCGTTGTGATTGCGATGTGGCAGGTATCACATACGCGGTCGATAATGACGGCAAAATGTGGTCCGTGTGAATTTAACTATTAATTTTCACCCGTAATATAAAGAGGTTCAATTATCTAAAACAAGTCACAAGCGCAAGAAGTTTTCAGAGGTGCACTGATTTTTGAAAAGTGCCTATCATTAGAAGATATTATTATAAATTTGTATTTCTCTTTGTTAATCTGCCAAAGTGGTATCAAAAGAGAACTCGCCAGGATTTTGTTGTGTCGTAGTTTTGTATAATTTAGAAGCATTTTTTAAACTTTGTAAATGTAAGAACCATGGATCCGTTTATTATGATTTTTTGATGTTGACTTGAAAGAGCATGATAATTGAGAAGCGTGTGATCATTCGGTTCCCTACAAAATGATTGACCTGAAATCAGCTGGATGGTGCTGATCCACGCGTCATGTTCGTAAACGGGCGCTGTCAGTTAAGACTGGTCATCTTTTAACTGCCAAGTCTTATTTTTAATCTTATGTTTTGAATTGTTTCTTCATTTGTGAAACACAAAACATAGAAGCATCATTTGTAATATCTTGATTTAAAAGAGTATCCATGGAGTTTCTTGCCCGTTCTTCTCCATAGAGATCTACGTTTTGGAATGGGAAACTTTTTCTTTTTTATTTACCCACTACAATCTGACTAACTGACCGACTATTTAATTTTGACAATTCAAAAGTGCCTGTACATGGTATAATTTAAATAAATTGTTTGAGTTTGAGTTTGTCGTGCAGACCAGAAATATCTGTTGCTATAAAAACATCTGTCCCGAGTGGAAAAATTGTACTGGTTTAAGTTAATCTGCCTCCGGATCCTAGTTGCGTAAATGGTGAAGAATCCACTAGAATAAACTGACCTAGTTACATTGAGTACAGATCCTACACTAACGCGATTAAACTCAAAATATAGTAAATATCCTTTTTGCATAACTAGGTATTTAACTGACTGGCGAATCAGTCTGAAATTGCCAAGACGCTGAAAGGTAGATTCATCTGTGTAGCCTTTTCCTAACTTATGTTGGGGTCGGCTTCCAGTCTAACCAGATGCAGCTGAATACCAGTATTTTACATGGAGCTAATGGCCATCTAACCACCACAACCCAATAACTGGGTATCATGGTAAGACTGATGGTTGTCAGACTTTAATGCTAAACATAACTCATAAGTACTCATAACATAAGATCTACGAATGATTACCGGGTTCAACGGCTCTTTTTTTTCTTTTTTTTTCAGGATGGGAAATCATCAAATGACCCCTCCCGCTTTGGGTGGAGAGAAAGGGAATGTCAGACTCTTACTGACTAAAACCCACCCGTGTTCCTTCCTTAGCCATTTATGTTCCGGGCCAGCGGTAACCCTTTCGGACAATCCCGCTGATCGGACACGGCTCAACGTGCATTTGGAGGCACGGAAGGGTCTCTATATGCAAAGGTAATGATTGGTCACCCATCCATGAACGACCCATGTGGCTGATATCATTTAGACACGAGCAACGCAAGTAGACTCGATGTTGGTAAATAAAAAAGTATAATAATGGCATGGAAATGGCATTAAAACCATCAGGATATTCAAATTCGTTCCGTATTTATCGAGATCGTGTGATAAATAAATTTGCTTTGGCACAAACATGGCTCGCGTGACATTGTCAAATTGTGCAGTTCTTTAAAATAAATTATATTTATTTACTGTTTTATTATTTTTGGTGCTTGCAGCATGCTGCAGTAAAAAGTTAGCTGAGATTGCAATAAAAAATTTAAGAAAGACAGTAGTTTTTATTTTAGTAATTGCATTATTATCAATTTGATCAATAATAATATTTTCAAAATAGATTATAACCAACCCGCACTGGGCCCGCGTGGATTACGGCCCACTCCCTCTCGCTGAGAGGAGGCCTGTGGTGTCCCAGCAGTGGGAACATTATAGGCTGATGATGATGATGATGAGATTATAACTGGCCAGTCTCTCATACATAAAAACTTTTTTTTAATACAGTTGCTCAAAAAGTGGCGTATTGCAGGGACGTATAGCGTTCGGGATGTGGGCTATTACATACTCGTGCTTTTTTTTTACCTTTCCCGAACTCGTGCGTTCTCTTTCCCAACTGTCAAAATAATGTCTATTAAAAAGAAAAACCAACCATGAAGTTTTTACTATAAAAATTCATAGAAGTTTTTATGATTCATGCAAATACGTATATTTCTAAAAAGAAGCTACTAATTTGTTTCAATATCAGATTTAATGATTTGATTGAATCAGTTAGGTTAGGTTTCATTTCATTTCATCTCATTAAATTTCATTTTCATTTCATATCAATAAAAAAATTCTACTGAAGACTTGGCTGTATGGGCATAGTTCCCTTTGCCTACCAGAATGGGTGAATCAAAAAAATCTCTGCTTACCTATATTCTACGGTTGGCGCCATTGGTTAGTTGAGTTTATTGTGTTTTGATTATTTTATTAAATTGCTTCATTTTTTCGCAACTGTATTAAAAATTTTTAAACTTTCTGAGTGGCCTGGTATGTAGATAAATATAAATGAAATGCTGTGCATCACTTGAAAACGGATGGACCAATTTGGCAATTTTTTTTAATGTTCGTAATTGTCCGAATTAGGTTCTTATGATAAAAAAATTGGAAAAGGTTCTCGGTTTTTTTTTATGGCATTTTTGTCAAATCTATTGAAATATGAATAGGACTTCTTCAGTCGGTTTAGCTAGTGATATTGTTTATAAACATTGTCTGAAAGGTGTCTTTTTGTGGTGGAATAACATCGATTTCGACTATCCTGCCAAAATTTTGTTGAAAATTTTGCGAATTTCTTTTAACTATACCAAATCTTTTTCATGATTCCTTATAACTTAGACCAACCGAACGATACGTAACGCAACCTTCTTAATACACTTTGTCACGACAACTCGCACCTCCGACTGTTGCTAGCACGTGGCGAAGCTATAAACATGTCGAATACCAAAATTACATAATAGTACTTGGAAAATACAGCTAAACATGATGGGTCTGCGGCTAAATAATAACAACCGCACAAGTCGAGCGATCAGGTTAAGCTACGCTTGTCGCAGTTGACCTGTGGATGGGTGACCATCTTTACATACGGAAACCCCTCCGTGCCTCGGATAGCACGTTAAGCCGTTGATCTCGGCTATCGTTCGCGGATCTTTGACAGTCGTTACGGGTAGTCAGAAGCCCGAAAGTATGACAACCAGTCTTACCAAGGGGTATCGTATTACCCAGTTGTGGAGGTCAGTTAGGCAGTCGCTCCATGTAAAATACTGGTATTCAGCTGCATCCGGTTAGACTGCAAGCCGACCCCAACATAGTTGGGAAAAGGCTAGGCAGATGATGTCTAGCTTGTTACGTGAACATTAAATGATTTTTTTTTTCAGTTTGTCTTTACTCGAAGGTATTAGACCGGATGATTTTTTTTACATACACGTAGGTATTTCTCTTTCTAACTAAAGTGATACGCCTATGCGAGAAAAGAAAAGAGCTTGTGACGGACGATGTAACAGGGTGTCACAGTGTATCAGTAACATTTTTTATCTTATTCTAACTAAGGTAACTGTCATAAGCATGAATAGAGAAAAGCTTGTGACTGATGGATGGATTCTGATATCTCATCGTGGAACAGAAGCTGTTTTTGAACTGAAAATTTCTTTAGGCATGTTGGGCATTTATTGAAATGGGAAAAACTATTGAACTAGCGACACTGTTACCGTAACCGACACCGCACAACATTCGAATGTGTTCGGCTGTCCTCGGTTTTAATGTATATCCGATATATCAGTGAGGGATGGCAAAGTATTCTGTTTGTGTTTTTTTTATAAGACGATTATAAAAATACACACGAAATTGTTCAAGTTTTCACTTTGTCGGCACTCCCGGAGTGCCACTGTTTTTTTTTTCAGTTTGTCACAGTTACAGTCTGTTATCTTGTGATACCTGTTATATTTAGCTGTTACGATTATACACCTCACTCCTAATGAGAGGTATTTTTTTTTGAGTATTAAAATAAAAAAACATAGTTTCCAAGAAAAGAACTAGGTGCCAAAACCAAAACGAAGTTAACTTATTACTTCGTAGTTAATTATTTGATTACTTTTTTATATACGTTTCGTTTTATGATCTCAAAATTACATAAAAGTGAAATAATCAAAAAAATATGTGACGTTCCGTTCCTTGTAGTAACTTACAAAGTTCAGCGCCATCTATCCAGCGTCTAGGGAAGATATTAAAAAAAAAGAAAAAAATATTAAATAAATGATTTGAATTTGACTTTGAAGAACCATAAAATAAATACGAATGCCATAAATCTTCACCGTCGTTCTCTTGTCCTTATCCCAATTGATTTGGGATCAGCACAACATGTCTTTTTATTCCATATTTCTCTATTAGTCGTCATATAGGTAGTCAAATAAATATCAATGCCATAAATATAATTCTGTATTTAAAAGTAGGTAGGTTTTACTCAGATGCGCAATAATAAAACATAGCTTTAGCTATTTCAGGCTTTTCCGAGTCGGTTCTTGTTGTTTACTTCAGAAAACTTCTTATAATTTGATTTATAAACCCCTTATACATAAACGCTTTAGAAATGAAAATGGAGCTTTATTAGATTGCCTTCTCAATTCAGTCATATAATAAGGGGCTTACAGGACCTAAACAAAATAGAAACAATAAAAGTATATGATCGACTACAGTAAACAAAATCAGAAAAATACATCGAGATATAAGTACTAACGTACTAGAGAAGCTACGTCAAAGAACTGAATTGTCCTATTCTTCGTAATTTGAATCTTTAGTTCGCTGCAGCGCTAAAATAATAACAATTCGTCTAAACCGTAACTAATTTACCACAGCGCTAGATTTGCTGCAGAAGTGTATTTATTCTCGGCAAAAAGGTCTTAAGCGCCATGTAAATCACGGCACTTACGCGTAAAGAGCTAGAGAGCGACTGAGTGAGGTGCGGCGCGATCGCCGCAGTTGAACGAGACAAAGTAGAAATTTACGGTGTCTTCTCTAGTACGTTAGTACTTATATCTCGATGGAAAAATATATGATATTCTTCAGGATATATGCTAGGTAGATAGTGTGTTGAAAAAATAATACAACTAATTCGATACGATAGAAAAAAATCATGAAGATACCTCTACAAACATTCTTTTTACAATCTCAAACTCAAACTTAAAGCATTTATTTCAATTAAACCATTTACAGGCACTTTTGAATTGTCAAGAAGTCGATCAGTCAGAAAATATGAAGCTAGTTGCCCATTCCAAAGTATAGGTATAAACACCATAATAATATACATACAATCATTCTGATTTTTTTGTCTGATTATTTTACAAGCAACACACTAAAATACCTAGTGTTTTAATTTTTTTGTCACAATATTAGATTTTTTGTAATTAAATAAGTGCTTCATATTTTGCAATAAATTACCAGCGTTGTGTCATCGCGCTTCTCTTTCTTTTCTATGCAGTCCGACAGTACCCGCGCTTTAGGTCATGTAAGCCCCTTAATGTAAATGATGAATAAATGATAAATTATTGTATTTCTGTAAGTTTGTGCCTACGTATTAAAATAACAAAACATCTTTTTCGCTTAGCGTTCTTTCTGATCTTTTTTTCTTTTTGCTCTGCTCCTATTGGTCCTCTCGGGGAGGTTCTCTGAATTCTTCTATTAAGAGGAACCGGGACCACCCCAGTGTGCTGATGTTGATCATCGGGGTGGCTTTCGTGAGATTAGAATCCCACACTCCCCGACCTCCCTCCCCGGAAGTCGGGTGCCTTTCGAAGGTATGCCTCCGAAAACAAAAAAAAAAGTAGTTCCGGAGAACAGCGCGTTTAAACAATCAAACAAATAAACTCTTCAGCTTTATATTATTAGTATACATGACCAGGACACATAAATCTTATAAAGAATGCATAAATTGATTACACCATACCTACTGTGTTAAAAATCTCAATGCGTACAGAAAAGTGACTAATAATATCAATTAAATACTGAACAGTAGTACTACTGGCATTTATTTATAATATGTATGTAGGTACTTAGTTTCTAGGCTGTGATATTCATCTATGCCTGAAGACATTTACCTACATCTCTTTTATAAAGTAATTATTTGAGAAATTTGCTCGTAAATAAGACAACTGTTCCTCACTTAGGCTCAGACGTTCGACCTAAATCTATAACGATAGAAAGTCGAGGTTTTTATAATTAATGACGCCAGTGGTTCACGATAGAAACATTTTATGGCTTTACTTTTATAGGTTATACTAGCTAAATGGTTTGATTCTATAGAAAATCTGTAGGTAATTACGTAAAACAAACTTTATAATAGAAACGCCATCATCACACATGATTTCAGCTCGGAATCACCCACTGCTGGAGGGGGCCACCACTTTCTTCTGCCCAACTTCTCGGTTCCCTGCGTCTCTTATCCATGTGTCTCCTACAACTTTGACGATATCGCCAAGCCCTGGTTTCTTTGACCTTACATCGGCCATCATTCGATCAATGCTTTTGCCCGGATTCGCACGGGTGCATTTTCCCACGGCGATTTTTTTTCGCGCACTGAATTCTCAACGCACTGTTGAAAAAGAAGAGTTGAAAATCCAACAGTGTGTTTTTTTGATGCGCTGGGATACTCCTTGCTGGATTCTCAGCCCTCGGCTGAAGGCGAATGAGCAGCTGGTGTAAAGCACACGATAATACTTTTCATAATTCAACTCAATAATTCCCAGAACTCCTTTCCTTCTCATTATGTATTCGGTTTTTAATACTCCCATTGTTATAGTTATCGATGATAAGTTCCTCATGAAAACTTATAATAATCAGCTTATAATTCTCCGACTTCTGGGACACAGGCCTCATTACCGAGAGTTGCAAAATCCAGTGCGCAATAAAATCCCATACGTGGGCATACTCCATCGTCCATCTTTGCGTCTAGCCAGGTGTTATGAGAAACGCCATTGTGTTAAATTACCTACGAAACAGCTTTGTTTAAATGAACCCAACCACTATAAGACCTCGACCTTCCAGATTAGGTGTTAACCCTGTTATTTTCAGACATTCCTTTCTATTCGTCAATGACGGAATTCGGTCCTAGGGTAAACTGCGAAATTTTGGGCTAGTGGTAAGAATTTAATAACATTTAACCCTAAATTAAAACCATGACTGAAACTTTGGTATTTGGCTTTTGACAGACGCTTTTAGCCTTATGCATCAGAATTATCATTAAAATACCTAATTTGAATTCCTAAATATCAAAGCATAGTTAGTTGGTGGAGCAGTCATTTTTTTAAAACCGAGACGGGACTTTTTTTTCATTTATGAAAAGAAGTCACTACTTAATGATGTTTTTTTAAACAGGTTTTGATAATGCAAACGTGAAACGGTACGTTTTGTATGCATTAGTCTCTTCAAAAATAAACAAATAACTCACTCTGACTTAGGTTGAGTAAGAGCAGAAGGAATGGCACGGTAGATAAAAGATTAATGATTCATTACTTAACTTTGGATCAAGTAAGTTTAAAGCACATGAGCGGTACCCAAATTGAACTATTAGGCACTTTGCTTAACTTGAAATTGAACTAAACTTAATTTCGTCTAAGGGACAATTTATAAATTGTGCAGCCATGATAATTTTTTGAGTCAGAGATTTTATTTGTCAACTCTTTGGTTGTTTTTCGATGTATAAATTGTAAAACTTTATTCTTTCATAATTATATTTAGGGCTGATTTTTCAATCATCTGATAACTTTATTCGAGGAATAATTTTGAAATTTTGATAGTTATTTCATACAAAGACTGTCAAACGTCAATTTTATTCCTCGAATAAAAGTTATCTGGCGTTGGAAAAATCAGCCCTTCGTTAATAAAACCTTTTTTATTAGCCTATATTGAGTGCCATGCGGGGTAGTTGCATACACATAAAATGACAACTGATCGCGTTTACATTGCGTTATTTACGTTGTTGAGCAGACGAATTTATTAAACCTATAAAGCAAACGATTAGAGAAATCCTTCAGAACTCTCGGATTTGGATTGAAACTGTTTGACGCAATTTTAGGTTACCTTCCAATTGCAGATAAAACCTTAGTAAAAAATAATTAAGGTACATTTTCAACAGCAAAGAGTCTAAGACAAAAAAAAAATGAATCGAAATTAAAGAGGTGGCTTAGCAGATTGGATAAGTAAGGAAATACAATCTTGCTGATTCAGAAACTGAATCTTCGAGATCTTTTTGCGCTTCGGTTTTAGTTTTAAACTGCTAGGAACGCGGTCGGTATTTGTGATTAAAATGTTCTTTTATGAACTTTCCAGTGAAACTTATTCCTAAGAGTATACTTTAATTATAGATTCAATTCAACGAAGGCGAACTCGTAAGACTATGTCGCTCAAAGATATTTAAATGTAGGTATTGTATACAATTGTGCCGATTCCCTGGTTCACAAACTAAACTAAATTTAAGTTCATTGCATCTTTATCTTTCTTTTTCATTAAGAAAAGGACAGAAGATAAATATAAGTTTAGTCCTGTCAAATTAAGTTACTCTATAGACAGGTTTAGACGTGATTACAAAATTGACTGGTACTAAAAATTTACGTCATGCGCTGACTAATTTGACAGGACTAAACTAAGATTTATCTTCTGTCCTTTTCATAATGAATATTATAGAAAAAGGTGCACTGAACTAAAATTTAGTTTAGTTTGTGAACAAGGGAATCGGCGCCAATATTGAGACGACAATACGACTATAAGTGAAAATACTGGCAATCATCATATCCTTCATCATATCCTTTTCCTAACTATGTTGGGGTCAGCTTCCAGTCTAACCGGATGCAGCTGAATACCAGTATTTTACATGAAGCGACTGCCTATATGACCTCCACAACCCAGCTACTGGGTAATACGATACTTCTTGGTAAGATGCAGGTTGTCAGACTTTCGGGCTTCTGACTACCCGTAACGACTATCAAAGATCCACGAATGACAGCCGGGACGTGCTTTCCGAGGTACGGAGGGGTCACGGTATGTAAAGCTGGTCACCCCTCCACAGGCCAACCGCGGCAAGCGTAGCTTAACCTGATCGATCGACCTGTGCGGCTGTATACACTGGCAACACCAATCAGTATTTCGGAACTATCAAATAAATCCTAATCATCGAAATTTTTAAAATAATATTTTTTTTGCATTGTATAAATTTAATGTCTTAGTATTGTATAATTGCATAGCACACGTGTGAGCTCTATATACTTACTATAAAGGTGACATTTACTGGGTACGTCTTTCATTGACTTGAACTTCACTTGTGCACTGGCGGTTGAGAGTATCTTATGCTCGCTCAAATGTCTCGCTGGTGGTGGCGTGTGTGTTGGATCACTAAGTTCTCTTCAAAATGATTGAGCTAAATGGTGCTGATCCATACGTCATGTTCGTGAATGGGCGCTGTCAGTAGGGACTGGTCATCTATTAGCTGCCAGGGCTTATTTTAATTTCTGAATTGTTAAAAGAGTGTTCGTGGAGTTTCTTGCCCGTTCTTCTCCATAGATACCTACTACGACCTACCGACCCTTTTGAGTTTGATTTAAAAAGTGATCCAAAAAACTAAATAGTAGTGATGGGTTCACTATGAGTTGTACTAATCTTTGACTAAATTCTTGGATATATTTTGTTAAATTTTTGTATGTAGACTGGGAACGTCATTAGATATACTTACGGCAATCCTAACAGCAACCTTATTGGGAAGAAAATAAAGATCACTTTGATTTTGACAGTCATGCAAAATCAAAGGTAAAATAACTGTGAAAGGACTGTAGGTACAGATGCCAGCACATCAAGCTACTACAATCTGTCAAATTTCTTTAGATTTTCAACTGTATCGCTAAAGTATGAGGTTCAAAGTTGATTGGGAAAAACTTTTGACAGTTTCGGGTATTTATGTGCTGGCGTCTATACCTAGTTTTCAGGTCTAGACCTAATGACTCATTTCTAATGGCTCCGAAACACACTAGGCGTAGTCCCAAAGGCTATCAAAGCTCATTATTATCTCGTTCCACTAGGCCCTTATTCTAACGCCATTAATTTTCATAACATCTAATGAACGTAAAGGATTCCAATAAAGTTTGGCATAAAATACCACATTTACACACAATTTAGCACTAAAATCGTATTTTTATATGTATGTAGATACATATAAAAATACGATTTTAGTGCTAAATTATGGTAACTACTAGCTGCGCCCCGTGGTTTCACTCACATAAGATTCGATTCCGTGGGAATATCGGGATAAAAAGTAGCCTATATTTTAATCCAGGGTGTCAGCTACCTCAAGAGCTAGCTTCAGAAAAATTAATTAATTAATTACGCTTTAAGGCAAACAGGCGCGACACGCGATATAATCACGCGCGACACAAAGGGTTGCGTGACTTGCGGTGCCTTTGTGTCGCGCACGATATTATCGCTTGTCGTGCCTGTTTGAAGGAGCCTTTATCTTCAATATCTATTAGAGGTCATATAGGTCATAGACATCTGTTAGCAGCGGTAACAACTACTGACTTTTTATCCATGATGGCTAGTTTCCAATTCGCTCCGATTGCTTCTACACTACATATACAATATTGTACTATTTTATCGGCCATACTATGCCAAGTAGGTATTAATATATTAGTCTTTATTCTTATCTACATAGCATTTATTATAATATGCACATCATAACTTAACAACGACGATTATAGCCTACATCTTTCATAGAACCCGTCAAACTATTGGCATATATTCATATACGAAATGCGGAACAACGCCGAAGTACTATAATAAAAATATCTAAGGCAGTCTGGGGCAATCAATTTCAGTGGTACTTACAATTTTAGTGAGGCAGTTAAGAAGTTTGATGGTCGGGACAGATTGACGCACGTCGTATCCGCGGGATGACGTTACAATGAATATAATATTTAAATAAATGCTTGGGACGCTTTCATTCTTTAAAATTAAGTATAAAAATGTTAAAATTAAACATTATAAAATGGCCAAAATATAAAGAGAAAACTTATAAAAAGTTCACTCATACTCTATATACCTATATTGGATGATAAATCTTTGCTACGCTGGTTTACGAACTAGGGAATCTACATACAAACTAGAGAATGTACAATTATTAAATACATACATAAAACATAATCATCTATATTAATAAATATACAGGTTGAAATTGAAAACTTGCGACAAATCGAAATAGGAAACTGTTACATCATTCTAAATTGTCATTTCCCAAATCTAAATTTTGTTGTAATTATCGCCTTAGATATTGCAAACTAAGTTATTGCCTTCAAGTAAGAATCTTTGGTCAACAGGAACCACTCGAAATGGACCCGCGGGTCCAGTTGACTTAATCACATTTTGAATAGATCGACTGGACCCACTGCCCAATTTCATCATTAGTGCAGTCACGGAGTAAAGCCGAATCTTTTAGTTTTATTTATATGACCTTTATATTCGTCACAGTTTTCTTTTTTTTTCTTTGAAACGGGTTTGCTCTTGACTCTAGTCTAGGTCAGAGGTGAAAGAGACAAAGTTTATGATGGAGTGAGCTTACCCAGAAGAAGCCTGTTCACTCTTGCTTTCTTTTTTATTTTTAAGTTATGAAAACGAATTAAAAAAAAATAAAGTATCAATTTTAACGCGCGCCCGATAGGCAATCCATTCATCGCTGGGTTCACAACATGAAGCAAGTTGGCAAAGCGTTGAACTAGCGGTACCTACTTAGACTTACCGTTCCTACGAAAAAAAGGGCGCGTGACGACCGACGTTGCCAAACCGCTCGCCTACGAGCACCTTGTGCATCCCTTTCCTTAATGACATGCTCTAAATTTACTTTTCACTTCTCATGCTCTGAAAGTGCTTCTTTGTGCAGGGTATAGGCTGCACAAAATCGAATTTTGTGCACAAGGGCATTAACGTATCTACTCATAAATGTATTATATTAAGGCAAAGAAAATGAGCCATACAGCCAAATGCAATAAGAAGTTCATAGATAGAATTTGTTATTATATAATATTTACTTTAATTTATTTGCCTTATGTGTTTTTTAAGATATAATAGATATTAAAATTTTAATTCAAGTACGGTAGGTTAGTTGATTTAAGAAAATTATTATTACAAAATTAATTTAATAGTAGGCTGTATAGGTCTGCAGCCTAATATCAATGTCGTAAGATTATAAAAAAAAATAATTTCCTTCAGTATTCAAAACTATTCTAATTTTACTTTGAATTTTAATTAAATAAATGTTATGTTATACTACTGTTTTATTTCCTCGCAATCGAAGTGAAAAGCAGAGTTTATAACTCGTCCACAAAACCATTTCTATCCTCGACATTACTATCAGCCCTCGCCTTCGGCTCGGGCTGCTAAAAGTCTCGGATATAAATGGTTTGTTTTGTGCACTTGTTGTAAAATCTACTATTATTACACGTTTAATTATAAATTTTAATTTGTCACCTATTCATTTACATCCTGTATACAAAATGATCATAAAACAAGACAAAGAACATAAAAATGACGTTTAAGGAGAGAGATAATGTTTTATATCCATAATTTCTAAAAAAATGTCATCGATTGGGCACGTTTTATAGACACGGGTAAGGCATTCCATACCCGTACTGCTTGAACTGTAAAAGATTTATAGTCTCAAATCTCAAGTTTTTCGATGACCTTAGATATCTATTATGTGTGTCCTAAAAGAAATTTGAAACGTTCGTACGTTCGTTTGCACGAAATTATCCATTAAAAAAGCCCCCAGCTTGTTCAATGCTACGTAACTCTTCGTAAATGGTGGTTCCACAAAGAACATAAAATAATTTCTACGTAATTTGCTTTTATCTCCCTTTATGCGTAATCAACTTAATGTGTCTAGATATTTAATGTGCATAGCTTAATTTTATGATAATGTGTTATCAGATTAATGAGCAGTGATTTACCAGCATTTAGAATGAATGGCTCACATTAGGTTTGGTAACTAGGTGCCCGCTGTTGGTTTACTGGAAATTATACCTAGTAATTTGTCAGAAATAAAAATGGCAGCGCTGCCCCCTCCAGCGCGCGCGATCTGTCACAGTCCTCTCTTGGTGTAATTGATTCGTTGATCCTTTAGCTATCCAATGGTATAATTGAATTTAGGATGGAAATTATATATATGAAGCTGCAACACCAAACTGTATCCCCCGATTTCGTTATCATTGGTTTTTTTACTTGCCTTCCACTATGGAAGCAATTTTAAAGTAATTTTAACGACAAAAATATTATCTATACTAATATTATAAAGCTTAGCTAGAAATTCTTTTCCTATTCAAATGATAATTGAAGAAAGAAAGAAAAAGTACTTATTGGGACTCGCACAGGAATATAACAAACTAAACTAAACACATTCCTAAAAACATCCATACTTAATATTACAAATGCGAAAGTGTGTCTGTCTGTTACCTCTTCACGCTTAAACCGCCGAACCGATTGAGATGGGTATGGAGATAGTTTGAGTCCCGGGAAAGGACATAGGATAGTTTTTATCCCGGTATTCCCACGGGATGGACACTTATGCGGGTGAAATTGTGGGACGCTGCTAGTAAAAAATAAAAACAAAAGTAAAATGAACATAAAAACGAACTGTAAGAGTTCTAATCATCATCATTCTTCTTAAAGAGTATTCTATTCTACTCTATTCTTCTGCCCTTATCCCAATTTATTCAGTGTCGGCGCAACATGATTGTCTTCTCCAATAGTCCTTATCTCGATAGTCACCCTTTCTAGCCATATCATCATTCACACAGTCCATCCCTCGTTTCTTTGATCTTCCTCTACTCAAACTCAAACTCAAAGCATTTATTTCAATTAAACCTTGTAAGTATAGGCACTTTTGAATTGTCAAAATTTCAATAGTCTGTCAGTTAGTCAGAAAGTTGAAGCTAGTTGCCCATTCCAAAACGTGGATCTCTATGGAGAAGAACGGGCAAGAAACTCCATGGACACTCTTTTAAATCAAGATATTACAAAATCCTGGGTACATTATTATTGTTGCTTCTATATGTGAGAACAATTAAAAAAAAAAGACACAAATGAAGAAACATTTCAAAATATAAGATTAAAAATAAGCCTTGGCAGTTAGTCCAGTCTCAACCGACGGCGCCCGTTCACGAACATGACGCGTGGATCAGCACCATCTTTTTTTTTTTTGATCCGGGGTGGAAAATCCTCATGGATGTCCGCCGCCCTGGGCGGCGGGGTCTTTCAGACTCTTACTGACTAAAAACCACCCCGGGTGTTCCATCTCACACCTATGCCGGGGGTCGCGGGAACGTACGATCCTTCCGCAACCCCCGATTGGTGCCGGCCCGCCTCTACGGGCCTCGTCTGGTCAGGGGGGGGAGTGAGGTGTTTGACTCCCCCGCGACGTCTAAGAGGGGTGCGTGTGGAACACTACGCGCCGCCACCTCGGGTCCTGATGTGTGTGGGGGGCAATGGACG
Organism: Luperina nickerlii; assembly: GCA_963855955.1. Lineage (NCBI taxonomy): Eukaryota > Metazoa > Arthropoda > Insecta > Lepidoptera > Noctuidae > Luperina > Luperina nickerlii. Next base: position 4,418,000 of record OY979667.1, on the reverse strand, counting down.
TCCCCGAGTCCGTCGCCCCTGGACCCATTTAGGGGGGCTGGAAGAGAGCGTTGTCCGCCCTCCGCCGACGCCCGGTGCGCCTGCTGCGGGCTGGGTGAGTGGACGAGATCTCCCTCTCCCTTTCCGCAGCCTCCTTCTGTGAGACGACCGTTTCGCAGAAGGAAACCACCGCGTCCCAGGACTCCTCGCTGTCGACCATCGACTCGACCACGGCCGGCAGCGAGAGGTCACTGCCTACTTCTGAGATGAGGGCACGGAGCACCATCTAGCTCAACCATTTTATAGGGAACCAAATGATCCAACACACACGCCACCATCGATGAGACATTTAAGTGAGCATGACATGTTCTCAACTGCCATGCTCTTTCAAGTCAAACATCAAGAAAATCATAATAAACGGAAACATGGTTCTTACATTTACAAAATTTTAAAAATGCTTCTAAATTATACAAAACGATAGTTTGTAATTTATTTAAGAGATTAATAGCATTTTACTACCAAATAGGAAGAGATATTTAATAATGAAGTATTCAATAATTAAAACTTGATTGAATAAAACAAAAAATAAATTATGTTCGTAATGTCAGAAACACAAAAAAAAAAAGAAAAAGGGAAGTACCTCTTCCAATTATTAAAATTTTAACTAGTGAGCCCAAGTGCCTGTGGAGCAGGACCAGCTAATGCTGGTCCTGCTCCACAGGCACTTTGCCAAGCATTTTTATCAACGATATAATCATCCAACTTATAATATGCTTGTCTACATAGTGTGCGTTTAATGCATGTTTTATATTTCTTCTCATTTAGTTGAAGAATTTCTTCTCATTTATTTTTATAGCCTTCGACATTCATACTTAAAACTTTCCTCACGACATTTTCCCCATTCCTGTACGAATTTTAATATCCAAAGCAAATACAACTTTGCAAACTTAAAGCTGTCATAAATGTGTGAATATTCGCGACTGTGTGAGACAATACACGACCATTTTACACTCAAACTTATATTATTTTAGTTTAATGAAACAAGTTTGATAGTTAATTTTGAAGCTCTCAAGGTTAGTGACGCCTAGTGGTTCGGCATGTCATAACAAGCCGAACCACTAGGCGTCACGCATCAAATTCCAAACGCTTTACCAAGTACTAACACAGTAATTAATTTAGGATCACGACGCCGAGCATGCATTTATTAAACTAAAGGAGGCGCTAATGAACACACCTGTGATGGCTTGTCCTGACTTTTCTAAGCCATTAATTTTACAGAGTGATGCTTCAGCAGTAGGTCTTGGTTCGGTAGTTACAGAAAAGATTGATAACTTTGAGCATCCTATTTATTGCTTTTTACTCCCGGCATTTTTTCAAAGCAGAACGCAATTATAGTACCACCGAACGTGAACTTTTGGCTGTTCTTGACTAATTAATTACTGTAAGTACTGTATAAGTGCTTGGTACAGTACCTGGCGATAAATATTGCACATCGACCTATTCGATCCTATCGATTTTATACAAAGAATAAAAATAATTATCAAACGAAGCAAATCATAATTGTTTTAACAGCTCCTAATAGATACCGGACTGTTTGTATTTCGTGCGACAGAGATAACGCTCTACGAAGCCGAAATTAGCCGATTGTCTCTTTCCAAAGGTCGATGTGCAATATTTATCGCCGGGTACTGTAAAGCGTTTAGAATTTGGTTGGAGATATTTGGGATTCTTATAGTTGGGTAAGTAATGGAGAATATTTCGATAAACAGCTATGAGGGTTTAAATCGCTAACGTACCTAATATCAATTAAACAAAACACTAAGATGAAAAAAATACGAATGTTGGTACTGCTAGATAGACAGCTATAATTAAAAACTTTTACAAAACCATTGTGAGAGAAAATAAATAAACTTATTATTCATTTTTAAGTCCTAACCTACGGTCGCTCACCGAGTCGCAAAAGTTCCGCCTTGAAGTTTGCCAAAGAGTGATAGAACGCAGCATGCTGGATGTAAAAAGACAGAACAGAATTCAGAACACTACGCTGCATTCCAAAACGGGCATACTGGATGTAGGAAAGAAGACTGCAGGCACTTTGATCACTGGACAAAAATCTCCACACAGTGGGTGCCTGATGATGGTTGGCGCAAGGACGGCCCATAAAAGAGTTCCTGAACGTCCACGCATTACAAATCATGCGATGAACGCCATGCGCTGCACATGCCTCGCAATGTCTGTATCCGCCTTAGTGTTTAACAAAAACACTATTCGCCTTACAAAGGCTGACAAACATCATCAGACCACCACTACTAAAAGTATTTGTATGCGTGAGCGCCACCTAGGCGTCCACCAGACGAAATAATAAACCCAAATAAAACAGACACTGAAAAGCAACTCTAATAACAAAGACCAACAATAATTAAAATACAAATAATAACATAACAGAAACTAACAGTACAATACAGTCCATTAGTACACTTTCATTGCAAACAACATCCATCTTTATTAAACCCTGAAGTTTCACAAGTTCAAACAGAAAAGTTCAGAAAAGTCCATTTTCAATAATAGTTCAGTAACATGATCTGGCACAGTGCAAAGTTCCGAATCTGTGGCTAATTTAGTAACAGGAATAAATTCAACAAATTAATATGTTGGGGTCGGCTTCCAATCTAACCGGATGCAGCTGAATAGCAGTACTTTACATGGAGCGACTGCCTATGTAACCTCCACAACCCAGTTCCTAGGTAATACGATACACCTTGGTAAGACTGGTTGTCAGACTTTCGGGCTTCTGACTACCCGTAACGACTGTCATAGAACCACAAATGACAGCCGGGACCAACGGCTTAACGTGCTTTCCGAGGCACGGAGGGGTCTTGGGTATGTAAAGACGGTCACCCATCCACGTACCAACCGCGGCAAGCGTAGCTTAACCTGATCGATCGACCCATGCAGCTGTTATTATTTAGCCACGGGCCCCTCGAAATGATGATGATGATGTCTAAACATACACGCGTACATTTAAATATGCCACCTGTGTTTCAAAGGGATACGCTGAGGTGTATGTACTCGTACGTTTTAACAGTTAGAACTATGTAGAGTACCCGGCGATAAATATTGCACATCGACCTTTTTACACAAAACCATTTTATACAAAGAATAAAAATAATTATCAAAAGAAGCAAATCATAATTGTTTTAACAGCTCCCAATAGATACCGGACTGTTTGTATTTCGTGCGACAGAGATAACGCTCTACGAAGCCGAAATTCGCCGATTATCTCTTTCCAACGGTCGATGTGCAATATTTATCGCCGGGTACTGTAATGAGCTCCATGTATTAAGGGAACAACATTCTCATTTCTCAATGAAAATGTTCTACAACCATTACAGACAAGACGAGATTAGTACAGTGCGTGCCACGTAAGAAGAGACTTGACACACCACGTGGTCTGACATGCGCAGAACACGATTTTAGGTATCTTTAGCGGTATGAGGTCTGAGTGCGGGACGGGACCGAACGTCATAGGGGCGGCGGAAAGAGGCGGGGGAGGCGGGGGAGGCGGGGTCAAGTCTCTTCTTACGTGGCACGCACTGTACCTACTGCATAATCACCCCCTTACTAATAAACGTTCTATAGCGTCTGTATAGTTACACAACGCTTTGTCTTCTTCTTTCGAAAGTCAAATTACTGACGACTGAAAGAGAGAAATCGGTGTGTAACTATTCAACTTATAATTATGATACGTTTATTAGTAAGGGTGTCAGTTTATAAAGTCCTCTCCGCTGAGACACAGGTCTCTTCACATACAGAAAAGAAAGGAGCATTCATCACCACGCTTGCTTTTATTAAGCTACGCCCCGCTGTATCATCCGCATAAGCCTCGATTCCATAAAAATATCGGAATAAAAAGTATCACATGTCCTAACCAGGTCATGGTCTACCCATGTGCCAAATTTCATCCAAATCTATTCAGCCGTTTTATAGTGAAAGAGAAACAAACATACAAAAAATCATCGAATCTTTTCTCTTTATAATATTAGTTTTTATATGTCAAAGTTTCCTCAAGATTTTTTCATTCGCCGATGACAGTAGGTATATATCCTAGATAAGTTACACAGAAAGTGTTGTAGGTAAAATTCTTTATTGCATAAGCGAAGTGGAACTAGCATTACATACTGAACCAGATTTCAATAAAAACTCGATGAAATGAAAACAATTAAGGAGATTCATTTTTCAATGCATTTTTCAATTATTTGATGGATTGATGAATAAATGTCGCACCTCGAGGTGATATGTAAAGCCCATTCAATTTGTCCTCGGAGATGGATTGCACGAATAAATCTAATGAGTCGAATTGCATACAAAATGAGATGGACGTTGCAATTTTTATTGCAGTTGTAGGACTGTTGTGAACTGAAGTGGTGGTGGGCTGGTCATGTCTGTCGAAGGACCGATGGCCGGTAGAGTGTGGGACGCCCCCAAAGAAGGTGGCTGGGGTAGACTGGATGCGGAAGGTGGAGGACAGGGTGCTGTGGCGCAGTCTGGGAGAGGCTTCAGTCCAGCAGTGGACTGCGATTGACTGAAGACTGTTTAAGAAAGAGGAAATGTCGTAAAGAAAGTTTTGAGTATGAATGTCGATGGCTATAAGTGTAAAGGAAGACCAAAGAAACGATGGGTGGACTGTGTGAATGATGATATGATTAGAAAGAGGGTGACTACCAAGATGACGACTAAAGGCTCCTTCAAACAGGCGCGACACGCGATAAAATCACGCGCGACACAAAGGCACCGCAAGTCGCGCAACGAGCAGTGTCTTTGTGTCGCGCGATTCGCGTCGCGCGTCGCGCCTGTTTGCGCTGAGCCAAAGACATGTTGCGCTGAGCCAAAATAAATTAGGATAATGGCGGGAAAATGATAAGATCTGTTCAAGAATGCTCGCAATGTCGTGTAAGATTAGAACCATCTATACATAATAAAATAGTAATGAAGAATGTTTATTTTATCTGGATGTATGTTCTGCTTTCAGATTGGATCAAAAACATCTGAACGGATTTAGATGAAATTTGGCACACACATCCATACTAATATTATAAATACAAAAGTGTGTCTGTCTGTCTGTCTGTTACCTCTTCACGCTTAAACCGCTGAACCGATTTAGATGAAATTTGGTATAGAGATAGTTTGAGTCCCGGGAAAGGACATAGGATAGTTTTTATCGCGATATTCCCACGGTATCGACACTTATGCGGGTGAAACCGCGGGGCACTGCTAGTAGTTTATAACCTACATTAACACATAGGGTACTTTTAATTCCGGTAGTACGTTTCTTTCGGATATTTTCCGACATCCACGCGGGCGAAGCCGCGGGAAAAGCCAGTTATTGTTATAAAGACCAGGTTAGGAAAGAAAGAGACAGAAATATAAAAGGCAAGAATAAATGACGCTAAATAAAAGACAGATGAAAGATCATAATTTAATATGTTGAGGAATAAAGGGAACGCCAAGATGACGGATAAAGGAGACGTATGCAAGATACAGATCTTAGTTCATATTTTACTCGCTGAAGCTCGCCGTAACCTAGTGTTTCTATTAGTTTTACCTTTCATGTAACATTATATAATTTTACCTTTTCGTGTCAAGTGTAACTACTAGCTTTAGTTACTTGATATCTTAAATAAATTAATCGGTACTTATTTACAACTTACTTCTCTGTATTACTTGTCCACGCGGTCACGAATTCCCACAGTTGTAGATAAAGTAGTAAAATTAGTTTTTCTGGTTTCTGAAATTGTGAGACAGAAATATTATGTATACACAAATTGAACTTGACAAATCAAAAAGAAATGACAATTCGATGAAAGGTATTCAGGAATACCACACGCGATAAAACAGCCATAAAGAACATTTCTACGGTGGAAAAATAGGTTTAGAAAATCTTTTTTCCCATGATAATGTACCATGTTTTATATACTCGTCTGATTTCGAAGCCTACTTAAGATAGATGAACCGGAAATAGATGTCTTTCCGAACAGTAGTTCCCAGATATTAGAGCCGCGGCCCGTGACATAAATATTAGATTCGTACGTGCTTGCCTGAGTCTGAGGGCCTCACAACTGTAACTTGTAGATATAATCACTTGGGTTATAAACTTAGGAGAGAAAAAAAGAAAAAAAAAAGTTTCTTTATTAACTTTAGTTGTACAAAAACACTTATCTAAACACTATGCAGCGTTATAGAGACCTGAAGGCCAATTCTCGTAATTTAAAACGTTCAAAATCTAGTCGCAGTCTCATCTCAGCGACAAAGAAATGTCAAAAACTTGTCAAAATGTAGGGAAATTTGAAGTATTTTTTGACATATTGAGACTGAGATCAGACTGTGAACGTTGTTAAAATTAGTAGAATTGCCCCTCTGTTCTCCTAAGCTTATAACTAACTCAATTAACTATGTATATAAAAGAAAAATAACCTAGTTCCTATGGACGTGATTGGTGACGTCATTTCGTCATCATATGATGCCTGCCACTTATTGGCACTGCTGAGCATGAGGTGCTGGGTTCGATTCCCGAGTCGGGTTGTGTTATTGGGTTTTTCCACTTGGAGTTTGGAAGCCCGAAGTTTGGATTTTTGCCCGGTAGATTGCTGTCTCAGGGGCAAGTTTATTGCCATAAACTCGCGCCTTATTTCATGGTACTCAAACTTATCTTTATCATAATAATTAAAAGTACTGTCAGCACTCTAAGTTTTTAAAATTATTAAAATATATTAATAATTTTAAAAACTTAGAGTGCTGACACAGCTGACAGTACTTTTAATTTACTAACAATCGGGGGCTATTTGGGGTATCTAATATTCAAGGGGGCGAGTAGATACGCTTTGGCAATTAGGGGCAAGATCCAAGGGGCGAGCGGAGCCCAAACCACTTATCTGGCGAAATGTGGGTGTACTATAGGTACATACTCCTCTGGCTAACCCTTTAAGGAAACAAGGCGTGATGTTATGTTACGCCAATCAAAAATAAAGTTAACTACAAACAGACAAGAAATCTCCTCCATTCCTACAAAACGCTCACAAAAATCTTCAAATCACAATATTTCTTCTTATTTTTACCCGACTACGCGGTGGGTATATATGAATTTAATCGATATGTATGTAAGTTCATCTATTCCCTCATAACTTCAAAAGTATTATTTGATAAATGAGGTATCGTTAGAAGCGTCTTGACCGTCCGCTGGTTATAGGCTATGTGACGTCACACTGAATTCAATATGGCGTACGATATGGCGTGGCGCGGACATAAAGTAATGAATTTAAAAACAAATATTTTGGGATGGTACCTTGTTGGGTATCAAATGAAAAGGCTTCATTAACATATTTCAAAAATATTAATATTATTGAAATAAGCCCCAAAATAATTAAATAAAAAATAAGTTTAAAAACTAAAACCCGACTACTGAAAAATCTGACAACCAGTCTCACCAAGGGATGTTGTGTTACCCAGTAACTGGGTTAAGGAGGTCCGCTACAGAGGCAGTTGCTCCATGTAAACAACTGGTATTAGACCCCAACATAGTTGGGAAAATACTAGGCAGATTGATCAACTCACAATTAAATATTTAATTTATTTGAGGTTACATGCAGTAGCCACATGAATAAAGGTCACATTGAGTTGTTTTGCATAATGACTGACAGATAACCAATCGCGAATCGAGTGTACGCCACTTTCATCAATTTATAACAGTTTGAAAGCTAGTAATTTGACTGTTGCCGTATACGCTATCTAGGGCAGGTTTGCTCTGAGATTATCTATTGTGAAATGTCAACATTGATCTGCTTGATTAGTTGGGATAAATTTTACAGTAATTTATTAATCAAAAATCAAAATTTTATTTCACATAAACCTACATGGGCACTTATGAAAAGTCAGAAGCTAAGTGCACGGTTCCAATTGGTCGTTTCCTATGGAGAAGAGCCGGCAAGGAACTCCACGGTTACTTACAACAAAAACATTGAGCAATGCCTAATTACTGTTTTGTCATCACATTAGTGATCGGATTGGATTTCTAAAAAGCATTAATTCTAGTCACAAACATATTTTTTAAATATTCTTATTTTTGAGGTTTTCGGTGTTTTGCAAATAATCCTGTATAGTAAATGTTATTCCTAATGATAACTTTAATTTATTTAAAAAAAATATTTCTTAGAATGTTTACTCCTACTATATCGTATCATAGGAGTAAGAATTTGATTGAATTATTAGTTAGAGTAAAAATTTAAACAAAATTATCTTTAGTAGACTATGTATTTACGCTGAAATTACGAGATAGATTTTTATCTGATCAATGCAAAGAATATTTGATTGTTTACGGTTAAAACAAAATTGGTCAATTTTGAATATCTAAATTCGATCTAAATTAAAACGATGTTTCATTGCGTTTTAATCACATCATGGAGATAGTGTGGCAATATTTTTTAACGAAATGACATTAAGCTGTGTCATTTTACTGCAGCTAATTAAAAGTAGGACTTATAGATTTGGTTTTCAAAGCAAACAAAATGCGTATTCGTTCGAAATTTGAAGTTCATTTTCTTTGTTTATTTTCGGCCAGTTTTCTTTGTTACGGCGTTGGGATCAAAAAAGGTTTTTGTGATAACTGCCTCTTTTCTTGCTGACTGCACATTTTTTTCAGAATATGTGAATGCAGATTTTGACATTTCTCAGAAAGTTAACGGCAGTATCATTAGACCGTTTTCCAGTAGCTACAGCCGTTGAGGTCGGGCCTTATTCCCAAAAATCCATCTTGTATAGGTACACCTTTGCATAACCTTCCGGGGAAAACTCGCGTGATGTCACGAGTATGTTTTCGGTAATTAACAATGCGAGACAAGACGAAGATTGACAAGCAAATCATCACAAAATGAACAGAACATAAGGTAGAACGGACACAACGCTGTTTAGCTTCACTAATGTATCTTCAAGATAAATCTATTCTCGTGTATCACAAGATCTATCGAAGTTGGCGACGTCACCGAGATTGTTCGAGGTCGCCAGATAATCTGTCATAGATCTCGCTGGGAAAACTAACACGTTTGTGTCTATTTTGAGAACAGAATGGTTGTTGCACTTTAAGGGGGAAGCGCTAAGGTAGCCCGCGAAATTCACATTTTCTTACGTTTTTTGCAATTTGCTGGTCAGTATTAAGTTGTACGTTGACATACATATTTGTTACGGCTGCGAATCATATTTTAATCAACGTCCAACTTAATACTGACCAGCAAATTGCAAAAAACGTAAAAAGAAATTGAATTTCGCGGGCTACCCTGGCGCTTTCGCCGTAAGTCCCTTTTTGACCAGTTTATTATCTCTTGTTGTCATAAATATTATGAATCGGGATATTTGCCATCTTCGATTAAAGTTTTGAGTTTGTTTTTAGTTTTTCAACACTGTTGCAAGTAAGTAAGTACAAACGCCAGCACATCAAGCTACTACAATCTGACAAACTTTAACACATTTTCAACTTTATCGCTAAAGCATAAGGTTTAAAATTGATTGGGAAAATTTGACAGTTTCGGATAGCGTGATGTGCTGGCGTCTGTACATACATACATACATAATCAGCCTATAATGTTCCCACTGCTGGGACACAGGCCTCCTCTCGGTGAGAGGGAGTGGGCCGTAATACACCACGCGGGCCCTGTGCGGGTTGGCAGATGTCACATGTCTTCGAATTTTTGGTTCTAGGACATGTTTCCTCACGATGTTTTCCTTTTTGAGAGCAGTGGTGATGAAATAATTTACACAAAGTAAAGCGCCTGTCTGGTTTCGAACCTACGACCTACAACTCGTAAGTCGCGGCCGTTACCACTTGGCCACCACTGCTCTCCTTGGCCACCAATCTTCCACTTATCCCACAGGGACGTACTACTGGGATAAAAAGTATCCTACGTCCTAACCCAGGTTATGGTCAATCCACGTAAGTGTTAATATCAGGTTTTTATTTATTTATTTATATACATATACTTTATTGTACACCAGAAAATACGTAACATAAAAAACACGTCAAACACTACAAAATATACAATGGGCGGCAATTTACCCACGGGTAAATGATATTCTATGTAAGAAAAGCATAGTTTAGTTAGTCAAGTTATCTACATCGCAACATGCGAACTACGCGTCACACTGACGTCACGCAAAATCTTACATCGCGCAAGCAGAGTTTACCGCGCAACCAGCACATATATTACACAACATCCCGACGTCAATCGTCGGGCAGTTGTCCACCAGAATGAGTGGATTTTTTTTTGTCAGGATGGGATATCATCAAATGGCCCCCCCGCTCTGGGTGGAGCGGAAGGGAATGTCAGACTCTTACTGACTAAAACCCACCCGTGTTCCTTCCTTAGCCCTTTATGTTCCGGGCCAGCGGTAACCCTTTCGGACAATCCCAATGCCCCGGCAGGCAGGATGAGTGGACTTTACACAATGTTCCTCATACTGACATAAATTAATAAGCTAAATTAAATCAAATATTCCTACCCCAATCTGTCAAAAATAACCTTACAGTATACTAAAATCAATCCATAACCCCTCTGTCCTACAAGATTTTCTTCAAGTCGAAGTGTCCAATGGCGAAGACAGTCCATGTTTTTCTTTTTTTCGCTGCACTACGTAAGTATAACCAAAGAGATTGGGATTAGATTTGGATTGGATTGATTGGTATTTTAGTTTAGCACAGACAAAAAAAAAACTGAAAAATCCTTCACCAATGGGATTTGACGCGATTAACTAACCGTCCATTATGAATAATAATGTTATCCTTTCATGATTCTGCTAAAGTGGCCTTTTTAGACCCCCAGATCATCCAAAAACTTTATCCATAATTGAACTTCGAATTAAATTGTTTTCAATAACTCATCTATTACGAATTCCATGAACAAACCAATTAATCCTAGTCTATCCTTTTGCAGTTGAATTTGAAACGATTTCGGTGAATCGATTTGGTAACGTTGGCATGTTCTTAGGATGCCTCAAGACTCTCTCCCACAGGCGCGTTTTTATCGGTCGATAATATCGGATGGGTCATTGCGATAATGCGTCCCGTTTCCTTGCCACACAGCTGCATTTTTATCGTCCGATATTTCTAATGTGTGTGTGTGTGTAACCTACAATACAGGCTTCCCGCCCGCACTACACGTTACTACGTTATCAACGCAGGTGTGTGTAAGATCGTATGCGTCCTAGTATAAAATGTTCTTCGAATTCATATCGGAATATCGCAGGACGGAGGAACGCAAGCGTCCTACTTCTATTGCATCGTTTTTATCGCAGCAGCACTTCGTGGCCGTCCTAAATGTCCTAATACAAAATGTTCTGAAAAAAGATATCGCATCCGATATTATCGAGCGATAATAACGCGCCTGTGGGGGAGAGCCTTTATCCTTTAATCCGATTTATGATTTATGATTTTTAAATAACATTGAATCTTCTAAATATGTACTGTCTCGTTGAACTAGTGTTTGCAAGGTCTACTGCTGAGCAGCCGCAGCCTGGAGAGCAGCCAGGAGTCTTGATTCGTGAACATAATCATCTGCCTAGCCTTTTCCCAACTACGTTGAGATCAGTTTCCAGTCTAACCGGAGGCAGCTGAGTACCAGTATTTTACATGAAGCGACTGGCTATCTGATCTCCATAACCCAGTTACTGGGTAATACGAAACCCCTTGGTAAGACTGGTTGTCAGACTTTCGGGCTTCTGACGACCCGTAACGACTTTCAAAAATCCGCGAATGACAACCGAGACCAACGGCTTAACATACTTTCCGAGGCACGGAGGGATCTTGGTATGTAAAGATGGTCACCCATCCACGGACCAACCGCGGCAAGCGTAGCTTAACCTGATCGATCGACCCGTGCGGCTGTTATTACTTAGCCAGAAGCCCCTCTGCTATAAGCACTAAAGTATCGTAAAAACTTTTATAACATATTTGCTCGTAAAGGGTCTCTTATTTCACCAATTTCAATATCGTAATGTATCTCATTACGCACTTGTGCGGTAATGTAAAGTAAATCGCACGGTTTATCAAGATGCTCCGTTAAAACGAACGGTACTTTTTTAAATCTTAGCAAAGAGTTTTTATTTCAGAAGAGATGTCAACATTTTATGAATAAAATTAACTTTGGGAGATAAAATATAGATAATAAATAAACATTTAATTCTTTAATTTAATTAATTTTGACAATAAATTACAACCATTAATATCTGTAACAAAAACAAAAATATTAATTTACTTTATTAATAATACTGGCTGTTTTGTGCCTATTCCTGAAAAAAAAAGCGCGAACGCGCACGCATCGCTTATCTGTTAAGAAGTAAAAATTATTCCGCGCGCTTTTTCTTTTCGCTGTACTTTTTTTTATTTGAAAATGTCGTCAAGTAATGATGAATTTATTAATTCCACACCGCCAGAAGTCTCAGAGGCAGCGAAAAAGGCTACTCTAAGCCTCGCCCGAAAAATCGACCAATAGATACTTACAAGCGTATCAAAATTTCATCATATGGAAAACAAGCAAATATGCAAGTTCAGTCCAAGTTTTATTTATTTCCTCGCAAATATGTTATAAAACGTCGTATGACATACGTGCGCTTTGAAAATTACAGCCTCTGCTTTCTTTTAGCTCTCGCCTACGGCTCGGGCAAGCAATATCGCCTAGGCTGTAATTTTCAACTTACCGCACTTATATCATAATGTACTATTATATGCACTTAGTAAAAAGTTGTTATTTTGACATTAAAAACTCACACTTCAATGTTATTTATTTGTATGTATTGAGTAGTGATGTATAGATTGGAAATAAAGGTACTGACTCCACTTCCAATGAAGGTTTTCTGAAATGACGTTCGCCAGGTGGCAGCACTGACACGTCAGGTCCAGACATCTGTCAAAGAGCCTATATTTCCTTTAGTTATGACTGAACGATGAACGAATGAATGAATCGAATGATGAACGTCATCATATATTTTATATTGGAAGACCTCTTGTCACAGTGGTGCCAACTGGTGTCGTAAATTTTCACGAAAACCCTCATTGCGGTGAACAATTACAAATAGTTGGTGGCACTTAATCCAACGTGGATTGATTTCCAATTTAACCTCAGACCGTCCACTTTCCCCATCGCGTTGGCGTGAAACTGAAATTGATTGGAAAAAGTAAATTCTAATATTAATCTGTGGAACGACCTAATTACGACGGATTACACTTAATTAAATACAATTCCCTGGTTAATTATTTTTATACTTCAAAGTATAATAATTTAAGTGAGCATATTTTTTGTACAGACGCCAGCACATCAAGCTACGACAATCTCTCAAATTTCTTTAATAGATTTTCAACTTAATCGCTAGAGCATAAGGTTCAAAGTTGATTAGGAAAATTTGACAGTTTCGGGTAGATTGATGTGCTGGCGTCTGTACATAAAAGATTTGAAGTGGTCCTGTGGATTATTAAAATAACGATGGCCATGTTTTTTAATGATTTAGGGCCGATATTTCAAACGACCGATAATTTTTAATCGTGGAATAAAATTGACGTCTGACAGATTTTGTTAAGAAGAACTGTCTAAAATTCAAAATTATTCCTCGGATAAAATATCTAGCGTTGGAAAAGTGAGCCCTAAGTTGATTAGATTTTGTTTATAATTGATGGCTGTAAGAGTAGGGGAAGACCAAAGAAAGATGGATGGACTGTGTAAAAGATGATAGTAATGGCTAGAAAGAGGGTGCCGAGTGACTACCGAAATGACGACAGTATGGAAGAAAAAGACATTATTGCGACGACCTCAAATTAATGGGGGTTTTCGTGAAAATTTGCGACACCAGTTGGCACCACTTTGACAAGAGGTCTTCCATTTTGACAATGAATATAAAATATATGAAGACGTTCATCATTCGATTCATTCATTCGTTCATCATTCAGTCATGACTAAAGAAAATATAGGCTCTTTGACAGATGCCTGGACCTGACGTATCAGTGCTGCCACCTAGCGAACGACATTTCAGAAAACCCTCATTGGGATAAGCGCAAGATAATGGTAAGTTAATTATGTGCCTACCTATTAAAATTCTATAAAATGTAGAATAGGTATAGTACAATGTCAATATACCGGGATCCTGCCGTTTTTCCGAAAAGATTTTACCAAAATTTCACTAACCAAACAAATTTTAGCAACCTTTTTTATACCAATGCAATGTTTGGAATGATTTTAGTAAGCACATTTTTATTTGGTCAAATTTTTACTTGGCATAATATTATCAAGGATAATGTCAATTAGGCATTTGGTCTTTAATCAAATGATTTATTACAGCTAACAATCTTTAGACGATGAACATTTAGTCAAATCATTTGACTAAATGTTTATTGTCTAAAGATTGTTTTGAAAAAAAAAAATAAGTATAGAAAAGTATAATTTTTTGTGGGAATTACATAGTTTTACTTACATAATTACTTTTTCAATTACATTGCATGATTGCGGTAGGTCGATAGGCGACGTAGGATGCAAGAGCGAGCGAAGAGCACCCCAAGGTTCGGTTTTGATAGATTACTTTAAATCCTTTTCACAGAAATAGGAGCCCCGCGAAGCAGGGCTCTGTCGACATGGGATGCAAGAGCGAGCGAATAAAAATACAATACCTTTACCTCATATCATATTAAACAGGGCCAATTGAAATCATAGGCAAACAGAAATAGGGGTCCCGACGGTACCAAATATTTGGCTTATTTTATTTTGCGTAAAATATGTTACCAACTGAAATATTTGACTATATTAAAATTGGTAAAAGTACTAGGTAGTTGGTAAGCATGTTATTGTTTAATCGTTCACTTGCCAAACATTAGGTTTGCGTTACAATTTTTTGTGAAAAGTTTATTTGCTAAGTAATGATTTGGCAAATGAAATTATGCGGAAAATTGTTTGGGCAGTGATATTTTGTCAACATCTTTTTGATGAAACAAGGGAGACCCCAATATACTATCAAAATGTTCATAACAGTTGCAACCAAATGCCAATCACATAGGTAGCTTTTTTTGCCGTGGGGAAATTGCTATGTCGGACTCCTACCGACTAAAACCCCACTGTTCGTTCTAATACCATGAGTCGGGGGCCCGGGAGACACGTCTTGTACATTCGCTGCACCCCCGTCTGATCACATAGGTACAGTACCCGGCGATAAATATTACACATCGACCTTTTTACACAAAACCATTTTATACAAAGAATAAAAATAATTAATTATCAAAAGAAGCAAATCATAATTTTTTTAACAGCTCCTAATAGATACCGGACTGTTCGTATTTCGTGCGACAGAGATAACGCTCTACGAAGCCGAAATTAGCCGATTGTCTCTTTCCAAAGGTCGATGTGCAATATTTATAGCCGGGTACTAGGTACTGTACTTGTAAAAACTACTCCGATCTTTATTTTAATAAGAAGCTAAGCTGATATTCTCAAAAGTTTAAATAATTCTCACTAGAAAATACCAAGCATACCCTCCAGTGAATAGTATCAGGCCGAGTCTTCAGGCGTTTCAAGCACTCTGCAGCACTTATCGCGACATATTGCAACAGTACCTACTCGTTGAAGTTATATTGAAGGATTTATTCAATCATACTGAACTTTCAGTACAAATACGAAAAGTTACCTTTTATTAGATACTGTGTAGCACTTGTTTTAAAATCCCCCTTACTAATAAACGTTGTATAGCGTCTGTATAGTTACACGACGCTTTGACTTCTTCTTTGGAAAGTCAAATTACTGAGGACTGAAAGCTTCGATCAATAATAATTCTATTATAGACTGAAAGAGAGAAATTGGTGTGTAACTACATAATCTGTTATAATACGTTTATTAGTATTGGGGTTAGTTTAAACTAAAATTGCTTTTCGTCTACGTCTGAGCGACTGCGTAGTTCTTTTAAACCACGCAACGGATTGATACGGTTTTAACCATAATTTATGGAATTTATTCCGAAAGTTTTATGTGTTATCTTACATATGAAAGGTAGTCTCGATGCTTTGTCAAGTAGTAAAATCGTGCAAAGCAGGGGCGGGTCGCTAGTGGTCGATAAATCGAAAACGAACTATCGAGTTTGGTTTCAAGGAATTATTTACTTTCTTAATTAAGAAATTAAATGGATAAAAGAACCGGTCAAGTGCGAGTCGGACTCTCGCACCGAGGGCTCCGTACAAATTTGTAGGAATGTACATAAATAGTTTTAGTTTCTTTTTTAATGTAACTACAAAATGGTTTTCAGATTGGTTATATTCCACCCAAATATTTTTACATACCTACATACATAAAATCACGCCTGTTCCCATGGGGGTAGCCAGAAACTGCAGAATGCACCTACAACGATCCTTACATACTTCTTTTGCCTCGTTTACGTTCATACATCAGGGGCAATTCTCGTAATTTTAAGAATGTTCACAGTCTGGGGGCCTCAAAAGGCCACTTTGACAAAATCACAAAAAAATAACTTTATTAATCATAATGGATAGTTAACTGTTAAGTTAATCGTATCAAATCCCATTGGTGAAGGATTTTTCATTTATTTTTCTGTTTCTTTGTCTGTGCTAAAATACCAATCAATCCAATCCAAATCCAATCTCTTTGATTATACCTACATAGTGCAGCGAAAAAAAGGAAAAAATCCGCCTGTCTTTGCCATATTATGATTCATAATGTTATCCTTTTATGGTTCCGCCAAAGTGGCCTTTTTAGGCCCCCTGATTTCAGTCGCAGTCTGTCAAAAATACCACTGATTTCCTTAAATCTTGGCAAGTTTTTGACATTTGTTTGTCGCCGAGATGAGAAAGACTATATTTTGAACGTTTTAAATTACGTGAATTGGCCTTCTGGTCATACACATTCCGTGGACTAAGCGCTAATAAATGGCGCAGGATTAAGCGTTACTTGAAATACGATCTTGACCATTAAGTGAAACTTTTAGCCAGCCTCCTAAAAGAGTAGTAATCAAGAGATAAGAAAGAAAATGGGTGTTTCATATAACTTAGCGGTATTATTTATGACAAGAAACCATTCATGAGTTTTCTCCATTGTCTTCGGAATTGTTCCACAAAGTGTAACGGACTACGTTTCCTCAGATAGAGCTACTGCGGCGTTTCTCATTTACTAAGAATAATTGTTAAGTTCATGTTCTGAGAGAACTATGGCTGTTTATTTTTGTAGGTTTTCTTCTTCAGGAGTCTAAGAAAATTCTAGACACAGTCATAAAGGAAACTTCGTTAAGTAACTTAATATGATCTTGTGAATGAACTTTCACAAGATCATATTAGGTTACTTAACTTATATATTTTCATTTAGTATCAGGATATAAGAGAACGTTTGAATTTAAATCTTATCAATCTAGGACAAAACCATTTTAAATATATAACGAAGGTAGTTCCATTTCCTCGTTAGCAGAGTGTTTGCCACCGACGACGCCGTGGAAGTGGCAAAGTTTTGGGCCAACAAGATATAAAAGTTTGTCGTGCCAGCGACAGGAAGAAAATGATTGGTTGTCCATGATGGACGGGTAACTGAAATAAAAGTCAAAGCCCTTAGTTCAGACGCCAGCACATCATGCTACTACAATCTGTCTTTGTTTAATAGATTCTCAACTTTATCGCTACAGCTTAAGGTTCAAGGTTTATTGGATAAATTTGACAGTTTCGGGTAGCTTGATGTACTGGCGTCTGTATAAACATTCTTCTTAGCGTGTCGATAGCAATCTCTAAATGGACTCAGCCCAGAATTGGCTACTCATTTGGCGCCATCACCAGCGTCCATCAGTTCCTGTAACGTCCAGCTGACAGGACACGCAGGGCACGATATTAAGTGTCCCATCGTTTGTGGAACAGCACCACATTTGCACTCCAAGGCGGAGTCGACAAACGTTAAATAAGGCACTACAGTTTAATAATCACAAAACTATCACGATACTAGGCAGATGCAATCAGATCATAAAAGGGAAACGCGGCGAATTCAATACAGGCAAAACATTTTTGGGGTCGAGACGCGCTTGCGAGAGGTTGCCTCTTGACTCTTACCTCTCGCAAGCGCGTCTCGGTCCCAAAAATGTTTTCCGTTGACCCTGACGTCTCACATTTCTTTTTCACAAAACTTCAAAAATGTCAACAGACAATTGACCGCCATCAACCCAGTGTTGCCACTTTTTATATTGTCTCCGTTTAGTAATAATTTAGATGCCGATAAAATGATCAAAATAAAATTGGCGGATCAAGGCTCCTGCAAACAGGCGCGACGCGCGACGCGAATCGTGCGCGACACAAAGGCACCGCTCGTTGCGCGACTTGCGGTGCCTTTGTGTCGCGTGTCGCGTCGCGCCTGTGTGTACGAGCCTTCAGTCTTGACGCTGCGACATACATATTATTAGGTATGGATACTAATATTTTTAGTACGACGCAACGCTAATCGAGATGTTGATCACGAAGGCGAGGGCGTATCGAAACGAACGTCTTCATCGAAAACAAATCAATGAGTAAGGTAGCTAATGTAATAGTCATTATCCTTCGAACGGTTCTCGGCAAAATAAGACAGACTTACATTTGTGTTTTCGGAACAATTCGCCCAAATGACCCATATCTTCTCTTCCCATCTTACACTCCCTTAATACCTACAGGCTCACTTCAGGTAGATAGATACTAAAGCGAGGACACAATAGCGGTAATGACCCGCGACCCGCGCACTGATGTGTGACTGATCGATTCAATTTATCTTAGTTCATATGCCGTGAGTGTCCACCCACTGGATATCCCTTAATTTCCGTCATGTGCCGCTTTTCTGAACACTGCCTTATTATGTAGGGATGGGCTGTTGAGAAGTGGTTGAAGATTCATTTGTTTTAGGTTTGGATTTCAATTATAGATTAACATTATAATTTTTGTTGGAACAAAGACAAATAATTTATAATATAATGATAAAAAAATGTATGGACAATGATTTATGTTACTTAATTTTATTGTATGTTGTACCAGTTGTCGAGCCTACGTGAGACTTTACTTATATTGAAAGAAGAACATATTACTTTCGTAAGTTCTACGACTTGACTTGGCCCAGCTTTCAGTTCGAAAGTAAAGGCCTGACTTTCTGACAACATAATATCATAAGCATTCGAAATACCTATAGGTAATAGTAAAAGGTGGTGGTGGTGGTGGAGGTGGTGGTGGTGGTGGTGGTGGTGGTAATAGGTATTTCTATGTATGTACTAGCTTCTGCCCGCGATTTCGATCGCGTGAAATTTCTTGGTCTCCCGACTCACCCCGTCGCATCGCATCGCCTGCCCGAGCTTATTATATGAGTAATGCTAACAAATTATAATTGATTATTTTTTAACTCAAGATATTGATACCATCACGTCCGCGGAGTTTCCCTAGCTAATTTAATTTGATCCTGTATATAATTTTTGAAGTGAAAACTTCTTTAGCGGCGCTGTGTACTTTTTTTGGAATGGGTAAAAACTTCTAAATTCGCGTCAGGTCACGTGACCCTGATCGAAAATTCGTAAGACAGTTCGACAGAAAGTTGAGGACAGCGCCATCTATGCACATCGGGAAGAACTACGAGGGCCTCGCGTACTAACTACGTAGTTCATCCAACAACGACGAGATGGCGCTGAACCACGGATATATAACTGACGACGAGCTCTATGCGAGCGGCTTGCTTCTCTTACCACTGCCGCGACCAACACCACGAACTGAAGTCTATCCTGTGTGCTTATTTGTAAATCTGAATAAATTCCTTTCACGAGAAGAATAAACCAGTCACTTTGGTCATCATACCTGATTTGCAAAAAACCCTATAAAATAAGGAACACACCTTAACACGCGTGTTTTGTTTATAAGACGATTCACAAAATACACTCGTAATTGTTCAAGTTTTCACTTCTGTCGGCACTACCGGAGTGCCAGTGTTTCTATTTATTATTTTATTTCATTTCAAAAGGTAAAATTGTTTGGTTGTAAGAGGTCTCTGGAAGTACTGATCGGATTACAAAAAACCTTTCATAGATATAAAGCTACTAACACTATTTTAGAGTGCTAGCGTATAAGATATGTTTTATGGCACAGTTGACTGCTACGCGGACGGAAGTCCCAGGCAAAAGCTAGAGTGTGGGCAAAACGATGACTGAAATTGATTGTACTGTGTTTGAAAAGAGCTATGAACACTTGGCAGGATTCCATAATCTCGAAAATTTTCTACGTAAAACGAAAAGGTAATTTGCCTTTGTCCTTTGTCAGTAACAGATCCTAGAGCCTACGTTCAGCCGCAACTGTTGTAATTTAATCTTGCAACACTCAACTCGAACCGGTGTATAGTAGAACAACGCTCATAAAATATTAGATTCACTGACTGTTTAATACAAACTGTGTCTCCATCGAAAACCGAATTACGATGCCTGTTATGTTGCATCCTGCTACTCACGTCTCTATTTCAGAAGAGCTAAAATTCAAAATCACTTGCAGTCGAATCATTAGGTACAGATTTATTGGTTCGCCCTAAACTGTTTTAGTGATGAATAACATGTTACATACGTCGTATCCGGTCAGGATTCTTTGATTTGAACTGCGTTATAATTAACCCAAACACACTCCTGTATCGCGTGTAAACATAAATAAATTATTGACTCATACTATTTTATCCAGATTTACTGGCAACATAAGTCACTTTACCAAAATACTCTAAAGTTGTAACTTGCAAGATGGACAATTTCCCCTTTATTTACAAATTTTGCTTAGAATTAAGGATTACCGTCGGCTTAGATACATCCATCCATTTTTTTATGTATAACTTTTAAACGTCAATAAATGAAAAAAATCTTAAGTTTTAGCAACGTTTGTAAATAAAGGGGTACAGTGGAGCAGTAGAAAAAAATTTTGTGGTTCCAGAATCATCTACTAAATAGGTTGTGCATCAACGTCACTGCTATCTGTATTATAAAGCTTAAAATACACATAGATTCGACATAAAATCGATACATAGAAGTTATAGAACCTATAGTAAAATTATTCTTGGCAAATTATACATTCACTAAATATATAAACATCTCTTCCTCAACCCTGCAGGGTATAAACATGATATATACAGCGTTCCAAATAGTGACGTCAATAAAAAATATTTAGATTTCTCATACCTGAGGGGTATTCGAAAATATCCCATGTATGTTCCGCGATTTTTGATGGTTTAGGAGATATGAATTTATATTTCGGGGAAATTCTTCGGGGACATCTTTAAAAAATTATGAGATTCTTTTGACGTTACAATTTTTTTTTTACCCTCTTAAAAAGAGCTTGTCGAAAAAAGTTCCCAAAAAAAAAATCCCAAAAATTAAAAAAATATTCATGTCTCCTAAACTATCAAAAATCGCGGAACATACATGGGGTATTTTCGAATACCCCCTAAGTACGAGGAATCTATTTTTTTTATTGATTTCACTATTCGGAACACCTGTGTATTCACACATTCACTGTTTGTCTTTTACTTCCAATCAATGAGGTTATACATATACCCAGATATTGCAAGGGAAGGCTTGAACCTGTTAAATTTACAATGGAAATCCCACAGAAATGATAACCAATTAATTGAGTTATGATAAGATTAACTGAACTGAATCCCTTTTGTCTTGTTTAGTTTGAAAACCCTTCGTTGATAGGGTCTCGAGGAATATCTGATAGTTATGTATTCATAACTGTATCTTTCGTGTTTGGCATGATTTTGGAAGGGCAGGTGTGAATGATGATATGGTTAGAAAAGGGGTGACTACCGAAATAATGCGTAATAGAGAAGTATGGAAGAAAAGACAATGTTGCTCCGATCCCAAATAAATTAGGATGAGGACAGGAGAATGATGATTTGACATGGTTCTGAAATAACATGAGTTCACGCCATGTTTCCACGAAGAGTTTGGCAGCCAGCAGTGTTATTCTGTAAAAATCTCACCGTGAAAACTTAGGTGAAGTGAGCGTGGAGTGAGCTGTCAATAGTTTCAATTCCTAGCAAAAACGAACTCACTTCACCTAAGTTTTCACGGTGGGATTTTTACAGAATCGACCGGCAGGTGTAACATAGGTTCTGAAATGTTCAGCGTAAAGCTGAGTTTTGCACTTCCATTTACGGAATTTGATGAACTAATTTCGGTAACGAATTTATTATGGACAAGCCGTATGCTCGATGCGATTTTCCATCGGCACAAATAACAAACTTCTATACAAACTTTCATCCCCTATTTAAACCTTTCAGGGGACGAATTTATCAAAATTCTTGCTGTGTTTTCACTTTCGTTATAAGGAACTCTTGTGCAAAATTTCATGTTTCTAGATCCAGCGGTTTAGGCTGTGTGTTGTCATCATCTGCCTAGCCTTTTCCCAGCTATGTTGTAGTTGGCTTCCAGTCTAACCAGTATTTTACACGAAGCGACTGCCTATCTGACCTCTACAACCTGGGTTGTTGAAGAAAAGTGTGGCTGTTTTTAGGGTTCCGTAGGTACCCTATAAAGAAAAACGGAACCCATAAAGATCACTTCGTTGTCCGTCTGTCTGTCCATCAGTAACGACCCTTTTTCTCAAGAACACATGGAGTTATAAATTTAAATTAATATCAAATACTCAGAGCTGCAATCCCTCGAAGCAGTGAAAGAATCAAACTTCTAAATCAACGCAATCAAAAGATACGGGCGTTTATATTCCGGAATCAAAACTTATAGAGTACTTTCCGTTGACATAGAGTCATGAAATTTGGCAAGAAGCAATGTCATGTAGCAAAAGTCAAGGAAAAAATCCGAAAACCGTAAATTTTTTATTTGTACGGTGCGCCAATCTGGCTCGCACTTGGTCGGTTTTTAACCGACTTCAAAAAGGTGCAGGTTATCAATTCGGATGTTTATATATATATATATATATATATATATATATATATATATTTTATGTATGTTTGGGCATAACTCCCTCATATATAGACGGATTTACATTATTATTTTTTTTGTTCGAACGAGGTTTATGAAATGGTCCCATTTAAATTTCGTAAAAATCTGATGAGGAGTTTCCGAGATAAACAACGGAACTCTTCAATAAATGCCTGCAAATCAACCGCGTTTGCTGCTATAGCTTAAGTATGCATTGTATACGCAATCACACTACATAACATCACGCCTGTACCCTCTTAGGGGTATGCTTATGTGTTCAATAGCTTCCTGTCACTGATATTCACATAGCAAGTAGTGATAATATATGAATTTGTTTGGAGTAGGTAGGTACAACTAAAATGTGAAAAATAAAAACATTTTACAAAAAAAAAAACAACCGACTTCCAAAAAAAAACACTACAAAGTGAGAAATAACTTTGATTTCGAACGTCGGTGTCAAAAAACGAAAATACAGAACCAACGACACCGACTTTCGAAATTAAACTTATTTTTCACTTTGTAGTGTTTTTTTTTGGAAGTAGATTGTTTTTTTTTTTGTAAAAAGTTTTTTTTTATTATGTTGTGGTATCTCACTACTTCCACGCGAACGAAGTCGCAGCCAGAAGCTAGTTATTAATTTACCTAATATAAGTTCCAACAAATATCACCAGCTCGTTATCAAGTAAACTGTGTTCTATAGTTTATAAACTCGACATTGGAAAAACTGATTTCATATTATCGTATTTTTATTATTAAAAGTATTTGACAGATAGAATTACAAGTGCGGGCGAAATACAGGGCTCATATTATTTCGCTCTATATTTCAGTAACGGAGAGGTTTTCATGAGAGAGCGACAAGTGGAAATAGGTATGAATATCTGTGTTTGAACTACCATTGAAGGACACTCAACGAGACTCAAAAGAAGTTCTATTGTTATTATGTCTGGAGGCTTTTAGTGTCCCGCAAACGGTTGATGATCATACCCGCACTACCCGCGTAGGTCGTGAGTTAAAACCCAGGTAGGCACTGTGTAAATTTTGTCATCACCACTGCTCTCAAAACGGTGAAGGAAAACATCGTGAGGAAACCGGCATGTCCTAGAACCAAAAATTCAAAGACATGTGACGTCTACCAACCCGCACTGAGTCCGCGTGTTCGATTACGGCCCACTCTTTCTCACCGAGATGAGGCCTGTGTCCCAGCAGTGGGAACATTATAGGCTGATTAAAATGATAGCTACAGACGCCAGCACATCAAGCTACCCGAAACTGTCAAATTTTCCCAATCAACTTTGAACCTTATGCTGTAGCGATAAAGTTGAAAATCTATTAAAGAAATTTGACAGATTGTAGTAGCTTGATGTGCTGGCGTCTGTACCTAATTATTCTATTGTTCAAATGAATGATTTCATTTTTGTAAGTAGGTTTGCACAAACACTTTTACACGTCTATCATATTTTTTTTTAAACTAGATGTGGTCGGCGTTTCCTATCTGACTACTCCGAGAAGAAACGCCGAAACAAACTCAGAGGTCACAGTCTCTTTTAAAGTCCAGACATAATCTTGGTCAGGTTATATGAAGACCATGTAGATCGATGTCTGAGATGGTCTTTTGAGTTAAGAACCACACAGATTGAGAGGACCTGTCCAGTCAATGCACTCATTTGCTAGAAATCGTGCAGCTCAACTCAAGACTTAAGGAGCACAACGTTTTAGTTTTAGTTCTAATCTGTACACAAGACTAGTCGATACATTTGGCAGCCACTATATCTTACACAATACTGAAATACCTATACCTGACCAAGATTATATCTGGACTTTAAAAGAGACTGTAATCTCTGAGTTTGTTTCGGTTTTTCTTCTCACAGGAAACATCGACTTCATCTAGTTTTAAACTGAATTTATTTTTGTCATAAAGAAGGGCTTTTTTTAAATATCTAAAGATCATAAGGCATATCATCAACATCACCATCTGCCTAGTCTTATCCAAACTATGTTGGGGTTACTGCCAGTCTAACCAGATGCAGCTGGAAACCAATATTTTACATAGAGTGACTGCCTATCTGACCTCCACAACCCAGTTACTAGGTAATACTTATTAATTAATAATTTATATAGTGTACATAATAAAGAGTATTCTATTCTATTCTATTCTAATACTATACCCCTTGGTAAGACTGTTTGTCGGACTTTCGGGCTTCTGACGACCGACAAAATGACAGACAAAGAAAATGACAGCCGGGATCAACGGCTTAACGTGCTTTCCGAGACACGGAGGGGCTTTGATGATCACCCACCCACGTACCAACCGTGGCAAGCGTAGCTTAACCTGATCGATCGAACCATGCGGTTAATTGTTATTACTTTACCACAAACCCCTTCGTATATCATCAACATCATAATTATAATCATAACTATACGCCCAGCGACTTCCTGTATATTATTAGTTCCGACTACCGATACATGAGAAGACCTCTATAAAATCCATTCAACCTATGAAGCCCAATAACTACTATTTTATGTGACCCAGTGATGTAATAGCGTTGGTCTGGATTAAGCGTTTAACGCGCCAGTGTGACTCCCACGTGAATCGTAAAAGACGTTCTAATAGACAGCCAATGGGCTGGCAATCTGTCTACTTTTAATCAGCTTACCGTGTTTCGAAGTAGTTGTTTGACTGACACTACTTTTCATTCACTACTTTCTATTTTAGGCCGGTTTAACATACGTCTGGATTCTGACCCATTGATAAGTTTCTTAGATTGAAAGCACAGCTAATACACATAGGTACATGCAACATATGAACACACGCCGTCTTCCCAATCTGGTAGGAAACTAAAGAACGCCATATGATACAATCTTTACATTCTCCTTTTGCTTCGTTTACGTTCATACAGGACCTAAAAGGCCACTTTGGCAGAATCATAAAAGGATAACATTATGAATCATAATATGGCGAAGACACTCCGTGTTTTTCTTTTTTTCGCTGCACTACGTTGGTATAATCAAAGAGATTGGGATTGGATTCGGATTGGATTAATTGGTATTTTAGCACAGACAAAAAAAAATAACTGAAAAATCCATCACCAATGAGATTTGATACGACTAACTTAACAGTTAACTGTCCATTATGATTCATAATGTTATCCTTTGACCTTTTATGATTCTGCCAAAGGTCTTTTTAGGTCCTTGATCCTACATGCACGCTGGTTTCGAGTATTACGCACTAGATCTTTCTGAAGAATATCACCAATAATGTGACTATATTGTTATGTCCATCTAGGGCGTATGCACTACGCACTTTTTTTTCCAGGATGGGATGGGAATCATCAAATGTCCCCTCCCGCTCTGGGTGGAGCGGAAGGGAGTGTCAGACTCTTACTGACTGAAACCCACTCGTGTTCCTTCTTTAGCCCTTTATGTTCCGGGTCAGCGGTAACCCTTTCGGACAATCCCGCTGACCCGGCACTATGCACTCACATCTTTTTTGTAAATACCTTTTGTTCGTCGCCTTTAATTCATCTTCTTCAAAATTTTCCCAATCAACCTTTGACCTAATGCTTTAACGATAAAGTTGAAAATCGATTAAAGACATTTGACTCAATGTAGTAGCTTGATGTGCTGGCGTCTGGACTTTAAAACCACGCTGTTGCCTTATCACATACTTCCTCAGTCACACCACACATGCTTCGTAAAGAACGCATTTCCACAACATATATTCTACTTTTATGCCTAATCCATACTAACATTATAAATGCGAAAGTGTGTCTGTATGTCAGTATGTCTGTCTGTTACCTCTTGACGCCTCAACCGCTGAACCGGTTCAGATTTAATTTGGTACAGAGATAGTTTGAGTCCCGGGAAAGGACATAGGACAGTTTTTATACCGATATTTCCACGGGATCGAAGCTTATTATTGCTTATTACTTGTTATTTTTTTTTGTTTGTGTTTTTTTATTTTTATGCGTCATGTTTGCCGCAAATAAACGTATTTTCTTTCTTTCTTTCTTTCTTATGAGGGTGAAACTGCTGCTAGTAAAATATAAAATTTACTGATGCAATATTACTAACGGTTTGCAATACAATTTGGTACCTTACTACTTGCTAACCAAAATCATTAATTATCCTGCTGTATTTGTTGACAATCAAGACACTCGAGATATCAGGTGACATCGCAGAACCGTTCGTCTAATTCGCCAAAAACCACAATCAAAATGCATGATCCTGTAATCTGTAATCGCCATACGTTCAGTAAGTGATCAAGGCTATAATTTCTCTAAAGGCTCCTTCAAACAGGCGCGACACGCGATATAATCGCGCGCGACACAAAGGCACCGCAAGTCGCTCAACAAGCGGTGCCTTTATGTCGCGCGATTATATCGCGTGTCGCACCTGTTTGTAGGAGCCTTAATTCGCATTAGCAAATTAGTAAACCGTGTAGTTGACCGTTGTAATGTTAATGAGGCATATTATTGTTGTAACATTGTTAACAGTAGTATCTATAGTTCGGGCGTGTTACAATATTTGCATAATATCAGGCCCTTTATTCATAGTGCTGGAATAAACAATTGATAACTATAATGTTCGTGTTCTTCTACACCTAACCATTTTTTTTTGTTTATCCTGTACTGTCCCATTACTAGGAAAGGCGTCCCCCAAGTCCTTCCAGGAATTCCTTTCCCGCGCCACTTCGAAACAGCCCTCGCGGTACACATCCAGGTCATCTCGCCACCACTTTTTGGGCCGACTTCGGCGGCGCCGTCCATCTTCAGGCACCCATTGTGTGGAAATTTTTGCCCAGCCGTCTACATGCAGCTGATGTAACCCGCCCAATCCCACATACATACATATTTTAAAGGAAAGTCGGTTTTCGTGTCGGTATATGTGACCGCATTTTTCTTCTTAACTGCGCGACGAACTTTGATGCATTTTTCAACATCATTTAGGATTTTTTTTATGATCTGCGGTGCTATTCTGTAAAAAGATCACCGTGATAACTTAGGTGAAGTGAGCTTAAAGTGAGCTGTCATTCCACCTGATGCTAGGGATTGACACTACTGACAGCTCACTTTAAGCCAGTTTAAGCTCATTTCACCTAAGTTTTCACGGTGAGATTTTGACAGAATAGCTTTACTGATATTTTATTTGCTGGATTTGTCTTCGCCTCGAATAGCAGAATAAAATAACTATTTTATAAACATGGGAAAAATTGACGAAAAAATATTTCTGAGGCGAATCAAGTTCGCCGGGTCTGCTAGTATTAAATAAATAATCAAACTATCGTCACTTTAAATATAATGACAGACGTTTAGTTATGTAAATCAATCAATCTGCTCAGCTGGAGATAACCCTCCTAGTTATGTAAAAACATTCACAAAATATTTTTGTGAATGTTTTTAACATTGGCAAAAAACTCGTTAACTTTGTCGACCGAAGATTTTTCATCCGAGGACATCCTTAGTAGCTCATTAGGGGAATTCGCATTAAGGTTAGTTCCGGTGATATTTTTAATTATCTTCCAAGTTGCTTTAGGGTTGTTTTTCGCCATTTGAAACTCTTTCCCTTCATATGCATGTTTCTGTTTATCTTAAAATCAAGGGCGTACATAATCATTTCTATGAAATATAGACATTTCTGAGAAAGTAGGTTAATTTTTAAAAAGTCTTGAGTGAATGAAACCACTTCAAATGAAGTCCGTCGAATTTATGTTTGCAAATTGCTCAACGGGTGCATACAAAAATGGTCTACGATTAAAATTTTTTTAGAAGAAAAAAAGAAATAAAGAATAGATATATGAAATTACCTAATACATATTTTGATGTTGACAAAATATGCAAAAATAAAAGAATAATAGAATTATTGAAGTAGGAAACAAGGGCCAAAAAAGTTTTAGTTCGGCTAAAAGAATTTATATCGATATGCATAGTCCTTTCATTCATCTCAGAAACATGAATGTCGTAATACTGTTGTTAAAATTTAAAAACTATCTGCAAGTTAGCGGCAATAAAAACGTAAATGTTTATTTAAAAGGTAATTTTTTTTACAAAATAAATTGAATTTATATACCATCATAGCTTAACCACGGCAATACACGAACATTTATGAAACTCGTATTTTCTTAGTATTAAATGTCTTTAAAAATTGACCCTGCAATCAATTGAAACCTTTCACCAAACCAAATGTCTCCAATAAAATGGCAGCTTTCATACATTTTTCCAATTTTTTCCATTGACAGCCTTCAAAACCACTAAATAATGAATAGTAGATTTAATACGCCTTTGCAAAAGCCAGCATTTTATCACACGAAGCAAGGAGTTAACATGCAGTCGATGGGCCGGCCTAAATTCATCTTTTGAAGCCCTCCCAAGGCTCGGAGGAGCAACCCCTTTATTTTTATTTGTATGCCATTCGACAACCACATAAAGTGGGTGATTATGGAAGGATGAGATCTTTATTAAGCACTTTAATATACTCGTAGTCATAAATAAAGAGTTCACCCTTATGTGTTAAAAATGTTTAAGGGTTTATTATAAACTTTTTTGTCTAAGTAGTCACTGGATTTTATATTATTTAGGGCTGATTTTTCAATAACTTTTATCTTAAGAATAAATTTGTCAATTTGACATAATTATTTTTAGAAAAAAGTTACCTGACTATTGAAATAAGCCCTTAGACGTATTAAAAAAAGTTAAGATAAATAAACTGTTAATCATTAACCGTTCCTATCAAGTTTAACAATTTACAACAAGAAATTATTTATAATCAGAGATTTTGAAATCGCTACAGATTTTGTTTTTTTTTTCCCTGAAATAATAAGATTAAATGAGGAATCAGAAACCGCTTACGCATTATTATTTGAATGAAAATATTTTTATTTCTTATCTCTACTTCACCTACCTGGCATAGTTGAATATCTCCTCATTCTTGAAACTGCAACCGAAGCCGGCTCAGAACCTGAAGAGCATCAGCAGACAGCAGCCACGAAGACACACACACACCACTACACACCTGCGTCTATAACAACACCAATTAATTACAAAAAATAACGACAAACTTTGACAGGAGGAGAAAACAAAATAATGCAAAAAATTCTGGGACAGGGAGGAAAAATGGGGTCCTTAGGGAGTTTCCAAAAAAGATTCAGCAACACTGGTTAAATTTTTTTTCTCGCAAATATAATATTTTCCAAACACGCGTAAGTTATGCACGTGCGCGCGACTTTATCCCACAACTCGGCAGCGGACCGTATCGTAGGCGATCGTCAGAGCTTCTGGGCGGGCGGGAAGGCTAGGGCAAACGCGACAATGGGCGGCGGCGGCGCGACGCGGCCGCCCTAGGCGCGCCCGATACCAGGCGAACAGAATACACCAGGAGATCTCAAACCACGTGCGTCGGGGCGCACCGCGCATGCTCGGCTAATGTCAAGGAAAGCTCAAGAAAAGCTACGGGAGCAAGCGAGACAAAAATATTCTAAAAATAGGGGTTGAAAAGAGATGGTTATAGGACTAATTTTGGAAGCGTCAAGCAGTCTGAAAAGTTTGCTGAGATTTATGTGTGTGTGTACACATACTAATGTAATTCTGTTTAGTAAGTTTCAGGTAAAAGTTAAGTGTTTGAGTGGTACTCAGATTAGAAGCCAATAAAATGTAATTGGTTTAAGTATCAATTGACTTATTGGATTTGCATAAAACGTACACAAACTTGATGATGTGACTATTTTAATACGTTTACCGAAAATATGGATATATGTAGTGTATAGGTAGAAACAAAACCTTAAACAACTTCCGCAAATGCAAAATTATGTTGTTAAACATAATGTGAAATATTGTAAAATAATAAATTATATGTATTTTTAATAAATTAGTCAGATTCCATTAGTCAGATTACATTGTTTGACAAAATATGAAAATTGGTTGTTCGGTGTTTTCACCGAACACCTTAGCGATATCGACGTAACGCGATTACCTAATTTTATTACTTATTATTTTAATAAGATTCTGTGAACTTTTTCTCCTGCGTAGCCGGTAGCATTCAAACATTTCATCAATATTTCATTAACATTTTAACACTAAAAACAGTTTGAGAGTGAATCAATAAATAGTGTTTAAAACATATTTGTTTCTCCTCAAAAATACCGACACCTTCCTATGTATCCCGATATTGAGTTTTTATTTGTAATCGATTTAACACAAATTAACACCTGTTACTTTAATATACTGACTTGCTTCCAAGTTGAAAGCTTCGCAAGTGTTATTTATATACTAACTTTTTCAAGTACATTGGATCTCAGGAGCGTAACAGGTGCCCAATAAGTCTCACGCACACATACATACCCGTTAATGTAAACACGCAGCGACGCATTGTGTGTGAACATCCTTTTGATTCATATCCTCCTGGTATCGTTAACCTTATTCCTGAAATTAAAAGGAAATCCGTTGCCCCGGTGATACTGAAATTGACGCTAATGATAATAATCTGTGAGAGAGATAGATTAATTAATTAATTACAAATAACAATATCAATTAATTTAAAGATTTTACGCATGATTAAATAAGGTTTTTCCTTGAATTAAATATTAATTAATTCATGCCATAATATTAAAATGATTTTAGTAAAATATCGTAATTAAGTTATTAAATCGCTTATTAATTTCCCAGCCAAGTCGAAATATTATTAAGATCGTTTTAATTAAATAAGTAATGTGTGAAACGGGTTTGTTTGTGAATTACAAGTAAGTAATCAGAATCATAATCATTATTGAAAAAAAAACATTTTAAAATATTTTTTTATCATTTAATAAAAAATATTTAAAAAAAAAGGTACCCGTACACACATTTACCCTAAAATAATCGATTGAAATCATAACTCTGCTCCAATTTCACTTACATCTTTCAAATAAAATCCGCTTGAACAATCTACCAAACGTTTTCAGGCTTTTCAGCATTATCGGTTCCGTTCGGAACATGACAGGCCGTGTGACAGTGACGACCTTTCATTCGTTACGTCACAAATGTCAGTTCTATTCCCGAAAGTACTAGGCGTGCAGAATGCACGAAGAGTTAGAAATATCAGGTGCGTAAATAGAACAAGCTCCCACGGTGGACGAAAATAGTCGGCGCTTAGCCGTCGGGTTTTATATTTAGAATCATCGCTGTTTTATTAAAGTTCATTTGTTTTTGGGATGTAGTAGGTATTGTAGGTAGAATTCGTAATTTTTTATGTCACAATTTATTTTTTATTTTACGTAGGATTTAAATGCGTTTTCGTATATTTTAGGTACCATCACTACTTGTACTATTTATTATGTGCCTTCACTATGGTTTTACTATGCCATCTATTGATATCTAGTAAAAATAAACTCGCAACGAACAATGTTTACTATCTCTTGCTTTTACTATTTTTTACAGTATTTCAGTCACAAATATTTATTAAAGCATAGGTACATTTTTTAGCAATGTATTACAAGAGAGTTATTTATTATAAGTACTGTAGTTCTATCATTTCCCGTAGGCGAGGTCGCGGCGCTTGAATGTACAAGTATGTACGTATGAAATAAATTTTTGTGGATCACTGCCTTATTTTGGGAACAAAGTTGTTTGAGAAAAACATTTCTCCATAAATTTTAAAAAATTACATTTTTAATTAATTGTAATAAGTATTGATAAATCACCATTAATAATAAAAATTAAAAGAAAAACAAAAATTTATTTAAAAAGAAAGGCAAGCTTCGTTACGCAAACCCGGTAATTGTCTCGTTGAAATGCTATTTTCAATAAGACATTTAATTACACGTCAGATAACTTTTATTTTTAAGCCGCCATTTCAATAATCTTTATTATCAGTTGAAGTGTACTGTGGTCATTCTAGTAATAATTAAAATAGGATACAAAAACGTGTTTTAACATAAAGAAACTGTCGTACCTATATCGTAACATATCTCTATATGTCTTGTAGAAAAATAAACTTTTCCTATTCTTTTATACAACGCCATCTATTTTCATTAGACGGAACCGTAATGCCCACACTAGGCCCTTGATACATAGAGTGGTTATCAGTGTAACTGTGTACCTAACGGCGATGGTGTTACCCAAGCCGACTAGTTTTTTTACCAATTTATAGAACTACTTATGTTTTTGTGTTCCGTTACACTTATATAATTATATAATGTACTTTCTGTAGAATGGTCGGTCTATTTTCAGAATCACGTGTGCCCGACGCTGAAAATGAAAACAATCTTTGAAAGAAAATTCTAAGGCCGCGTCATAACCAAAGCGAATGTCGCGCGAACAATTTTATTCGACGATTTCGAGTGCGTGGTCGCACCGACAGAGGGCGCCTACCGGTTTTCCGAACATAATAATTATATGGAACGCAAATAGCGTAATCGCGCGAATAATCATTTTCGACGCAGGGTAATAAAACTTTTTGCACATCGCGTCATAGAAACGCGGAACTTATTTTTGACATTCGTGCTTATGGTCACATACCTTACAAATTAATGGCTTGTCTTTAAAAGCCTACCAGAAAAGTACCTATTTCGCTACCAAAAAATTCGAAATACCTGCCAGAATGGATAAATGCTCACCAGATTGTGTTTCATAAAGTATTGAAAAAGTGAACCTATTTTCCTTTTTATTCTATGCCATAAAGATTTATCAGACCAAAAATTTTATATTATCGCTAAATAGATTTTACCAATATTTTATTTCACTACTTTCAATTCAGTCAGCTTTACCGAGGCAAAAAAGCTAACGGTCGGTCGATCGTAAAATTTTTTTAAAATATCAAATATAATATTGCGTATCCCATACACATGTTACTTGGTATTTGTATTGTCATTCGCTCGCTCTTGCATCCTATGTCGACGGGCCCCTATTTCTGTATAAAGGGTTTAGTTAAAGTAACCTAACCAAACCTGTCCTCGGGGTGCCCTTTGCTTGCTCTTGCATCCTACGTCGCCAATATTTTTCATTTTGGGTATTAATGTTACTATTTCAGGGAAACAAGATTTGGTGAGCATTTATGCATTTTGGTAGGCAAAATGAATATAAATACAACACGTACAATTATTCTGATGAGTGTACTTATAATTATTTTGGAACTTAAAACGTTATTTTTTAGGCACCTCGGTATAGAGTGGGTTTATTTTATTTGAAGTTGACATATTTTACGTGGTACTTAGTCTTAGGGTTTATAAATTATTTTGGTGAGCATTTAAATTGTACCCCAAATGAATTGATATGTCAGCCCGTCAACATCCACTATTGATCAGGGCCCGGGTCGACGGCACGTTGTGTTCCACGCGCGCCTCAAAGAGATGTCAGTACTAACTGACGGGGTCCGCTACGGCTGATGCCTGCTAGGGTCGCCGGTTGTTCGAAAGAGGTACCGTGGCTCCTGGCACAGGCAACTGAAGGAACACGGGTGGGTTTTAGTCAGTAAAAGTTTAACACGCCCTCCCGCTTCGCCCAGAGCGGGAGAAGATATTTGATAATTTCACACACAAAAAAAAAGTGTGTCCCCACCCGGCAATAAGTAATCTGGATACATACGGTAGGGCGGACTAAAGCACATAAGTCATATTCGCTTGTTCGGGCTTGAATCTAAGTGGCGTCCTTTTTCAACCTCTTGAATCGCATTAATCTTGCGGCGTTATAAAAAACATAAGTTGAGTTATGTTAAAAGGAACACTTGAAGCTCTCGGACTTCATGGACACAGAAAGTGACTTATGTTATTAGGAACGTCACTGTGACTTATGTTATTTAGTCCGCCGACCCGACTATTAACATAATGAAGTAAATAACAAACCCATAGCCGGATTGTCTGCCCTTTCCTTCGCGGAAGTATTGCAAGGTCGAGTATACACAAAATGTCACGCCCTCAGGCGCCTGTTGTGTGTACCGTACCTATTAATGACGGCATGACATGGTGTGGGGTTTTTCTTGCTGGCTACCTCACTCTTGATGGCCAGTGTGTGCCAAAAATGGCGTGAAAAGGAAACGAAATGAAGAAGTGGATAGTAATATCAATACTGATTTTTGACAGGTAACTATTATCTAATATCTCACAGATTTCATTATATATCAAATTATAACAAGTATTATAGCTAATTTATTCATTGGAAATTGTAATATACTTAACTGTTTTTTAAATTACATTTTAATAAATTTAAAAAACCTGTATTGACCAATTTTAATCAACATTTTATTAATTAACTTCCTTTATTTTACTTTACACGCATAAAAGTAATATTTCTTATATTATATTTGTTATAGTATTATATAAAAAACATAATTTATAAAAAATAGTAGCCAACCGGTATCGGGAGCAGGGCCCAAGCTACTGGGGTCAGGGCTCCAGGAACCTCCTACAATATGATTCATGTCCAGAAGTAACGTTTCCTGAAACAAGCCCTTAATCCAGCTGCCCAACGAGAGTCCCCGCAGGCTCTTGGCTATTAAGTCATTAAGTTCGTTTATTTGTTCCTAATTTTATACATTTTTGAACATTTCTTAAACTAGAAAAAAAAATTAAAGACATTTAAAGATATATGATCATTAAATTATAACTTTAAATAAAAAATAAAGGAAATATAACATTATATAATATTATATATATATAGTTATTAAATATAACTTTATGTAATAATATTTATTACAAATAAATATTATTACATAAAGTTGTATCTCACATGTATAAAGCTATAACATCATTACTC
This sequence comes from Luperina nickerlii, assembly GCA_963855955.1. NCBI lineage: Eukaryota > Metazoa > Arthropoda > Insecta > Lepidoptera > Noctuidae > Luperina > Luperina nickerlii. Next base: position 4,382,325 of record OY979667.1, on the reverse strand, counting down.
GTATCATCTTTACGACTAAGTTTCAATAAATATTTTTATCTTCTATTCACAGTTCATTAAACAAATATTTCAAATACCTAAAGCATGCGGAAGTTAAAACTAAAGACAGACACTGACATAAATTATTCAATTAAGTTGAATAAAAAATAAATAAGGATCGAATGACTAGGTATTTTTCCGATCTACTTCGATTTTAAGTGAATTTAGGTACTTTACAAGGCATTATACCCAGTTAGTCAGGCAAGGCGTCTTACATTTATAGCTGGTCACTGACAAAAAAATTTGCAAAATGGTGGCGACATACTAGATGTTGAGATACTATTAAATGATACAGCTAATACCTAACTGTCGAAGGATGCATCTAAAAATTTGAACTGGCAGTTTGAGTAATTTATGTGGCTTACACAAATGTCCTTTCTTTGGTATTGTTCCTCGAATCGTTGAGCTCCTTAATTCTTAAGTTGAGCTGCACGATTTCTGTCAAATACGCGCACTGACTGGACAGGTCCTCTCAATCTGTGTGGTTCTTTCCTCAAAAGACCATCTCAGAGATCGTTCTACATTAATGTCTTCATATAACCTGACCAAGATTATGTCTGGACTTTAAAAGAGACTGTGACCTCTGGTTTTGTTTCGGCCTTTCATCTCAGAGTAGTCAGATAGGAAACGCCGACCTCATCTAGTTTTAAAAAAACATTATTGACGTGTAAAAGTGGTCGTACAAACCTACTTACAAAAATAAAATCATTTATAATTTAACATTAATACAAATCCTAATAAAAAAGCGACCAAGTGCGAGTCGGAATCGCATAAAGGAGCCATACGAACGTATAATAATTTAACACAACATTAAAAAAGATACTTTTCTGTAAATGGGCTCCCCATTTAAAGAAAAGTATTTTTCAGATTGTAGTAGCTTGATGTGCTGGCGTCTGTACATAAAAATAATTTATTAAATTATAGTATAATAGGATCCATGCACTTCAACCTGCTACAATCTGTCAAATTTCTTTAATAAATTTACAACTTTATCGCTAAAGCATAAGAATCTAAATTTGTTGGAAAAATTTGACAGTTTCGGATAGGTTGATGTGCTGGCATCTGTACATTCTGCCTTAATATAGCTTGCAAATGTAATACAAAGTAGAGGATATTAAAGATATTAAAAAATATATAAATTAAGAAATCCTGCACAGAATAATAACATTTATCTACAATCACGCGATACGTTTTTAAAAATTTTGCAACGGTATGTTTTTTGGTCAGGTATTTGAATAAAGATTACAGGAGCCATACAAATCACATTTCTTTTTAATAAACTAGTTTTAAATGCGACCGTGCATATGCAAGGTGGGTTGATAGGGTAAGACAAAGAAACAACAAACTATCTCAACAATATAGGTATATTCATAAAAATAGCGATAGCATTAAATCGAAATATACAAATAATAAACCTAAGTAAATAAAAGGTAGGTAATGCCAGCCAGCGTAAAGTTCGGTCGGTTATGAACAATGGTCGTGGGGGGTTGATGATAAAGCCAGTACTGTTTTCAATAGTTAAGATTTAAATTAAATAAAAATAAAATATCAAGGTACAACCTTCCAGTTTTATAAATGTAAATAAATTATAAATGGGCGCCAGGAACTTGAAGAGTTCCGGATCCCGGAGACGACGAAGATGTCCAATATACTTCCAGTTAGGTGAAGGTGTCGAACCCGGGGTCCTTAATTAAGGTTAGTTGCAGACCGGCTTCCAAGGTTGAAGACCGGGCAGTTGATACACGGGTTTATAGACGAACCCGTAGAAATAAAGTAAAAGGGGGTAAATTATAAATAAAAAAAACCGTCCCGCCTGCGCTAATTCGCTAGGCGGACTCTGCCACCGCACAGTCGTCTCCACAGGAGGCTGAGTAGGCTCGAGGTACGGGTCTCGCGTCCAGGCCCCAGAGGCTCCGTTAGGTCCTGGCGGCGGGACGAATCACCCGAGCTGCCTCACCTAGAATCGACAATACGGGGACCCTATTATATAAGGGAACACTAAGACACTTTCCTTGAGGAGCAATAGAGGCGAGGAGCTATGAAATCCAAAGGCTAAATCACTGGCCGGTTACATGGCTTTATGCAAATGGGCAACAAGAAATAGAGAATAAACACCCACGGGGCGTGTAATACTCACAGTTGTTTAAGGGTAAAATCACATGACTGTAAGATGCGGCCGGCCGGCGAGCAGGTCCGCCCCTTCCATCTGTGAATCCTTTTAACGCATGGAGTCCTGTAATAAATATCTAGGGGTCACCACAATATCCTTTCAACGACCGGGGAAGGACTCAGAGATCACTTCCAAACACTGATTCACCAGAATCCTTACCTTTTAAAAAATTGGACAAAGTTTGGTCCGAAGCTCAAGCGAGTTCAATCGCAAAAGAACGGCCGTGAACTCCCCAAGGTCCTGTCATGTCCTCCGAACCGGAATTAGACGGACCACCTAGAAAATCTCCCCTGTTTCAGGTAAAAACCTATCAGAGCACGGATGACTGATGAATGATGAATCACTACACCAAGATATTTAATTCTTCAAAATCCCTGACAACTGTCCAACACGACGTTTATTCTCTGAAACAACAACAATTTACAAGGTCCAAGCTAGCAAACTCATTATTTCTTGTTTCTAACCATAAAGTTTGTCAGCTTTACCCCCAGAGTCACACGGCGAATTGAGAATGTTAACATGGCCACCCTAAATCGTTTACAAAGCACAGATTAAATATGCAATGTGTGCCCTCGAAGTTTCTAGAAAAAATGTCTATAATAAAAAAATAATTTTACTTCCGTTTACGGTCAAAAGAGAAATATGTATTTAAAGAAAAAGATGAAATTGATTAAGGATTGGCTGTACGATTTCAGTTCGTTGGTTTCCAATCCACATGCTAAAATTTATCGATCAAAACTACAACTGTGAATCTGCAACCGCTAGGTGTCGCCTCCAACTGTCACTGTCACAAACTGACGTTTGACCGAATGACATTAGAAATGTAAACAAACCGGCTTAATTTCGATATGAGGGATCTAATTTATTGTGAAAACCTGTCTAATAGGGTTTTGGAAAGTGATTAATCGTCAGAAAGTGTTACTAAAGAGTCCAGTGACGAAGCAGTAGATCAATATTGGAAACCTCACAATTTAGAACGTATGCTCACAGGTAAATGCTAGGTACAAAAAAAAAACAACGTAACAGTACCTCCCCAACCACCAGAGATTTGACCCGATAGGGCAAATCTCGACGCTGGCCCTCCAGCGTCAAAACATACTCAAAAGAGCCAAGCACGCATACAACAATCCTCCACGCTCATCCCTGAAAACAGGAAACTGAGGAAGGAAAAAAAAACAACCGTAGAAACCGGTGCACGACTAGGTAGTTAAGGTATATACAACAACAATACAACAGAAATATTTTAGATAGTTTTACTTCTGGAGCGAGTCTAATCCATTTACAAACATGTAAAAGACAAGCTTCAAAAAGAGTAGAAATGCGTTTTAGATAGTGTTACTTCTGGAGCGAGTCTAATCCATTTACAAACATGTAAAAGACAAGCTTCAAAAAGCGTAGAACTGTGTAAGTATCCGCTGAAGTACTAATATCCTAGTCTGACCTACTATAATTATATAGGAAAGACCATTCCACCCAATCGCGCACGAATACCAGCCTACACAATACATACTCTAACAAATAAAATTGATGACCGCCGAGAATACCGCCGAGCTGGTAAAACAAACAATACATCAAAAGAAATTAAACTAACGAAAGTAAAAAAAATACCATCTAAAAACGTTATTCATCAATGCAGCCTACACGCCCGCCTTTATGGCCTCCTAACTCAGGACTATCATTATACTGCCTTACCAGCAATCCGGAGGTATGTACCTACACTCGTAGCAGAGTGTTACTTCCACAACAACAACTGACCAACAACAAACTTTAAACTCGTTCATTGGTGGTACTCTAAAAGCAGTTCACAAACGTGTACACAGTAAGAACCTGTGTAACACTACTAACCGCAAGAACAGTGTATTCAAACACACCGACATCCCACGAAGCCAGGTCAGGTAGGATTCACATTCAATGATCACTAATCAACCTGAAAAAAAAACACAACTTTAAGGCTTATTTTAGGAGTTGTAATCCGCTCCAATCAACTTTTAGAGTTGACTAAAAGCAGTTCACAAACGTGTACACAGTATGAACCTGTGTAACACTACTAACCGCACAAAACAGTGTATTCAAACACCCCGACATCTTACAAAGCCAGGTCAGGTAGGATTCACATTCAATGATCACTACTCAACCTGTAAAAAAAACATAACTTTAAGGCTTATTTTAGGAGTTGTAATCCGCTCGCATCTGAAACAAAGATTTAACAAAGGCTTATTTTTAAAGGAGTTGTCATCCGCTCCAATCAACTGTTAGAGTTGAAAAATCATAACTTTAAGGCTTATTTTAGGAGTTGTAATCCGCTCGCATCTGAAACAAAGATTTACAATGATGATGATGCAATGATTACGGTTCAAAAGATTGTTTGATTTGATTGAAGAGTGAAGAAGAAGAAAAATTACCGTTCAAAAGATACAGCCCTGTGACAGACGGCCGGACGGACGGACAGCGGAGCCAGTAATAAAAAAATGCGGTCGAACTATGAATTGCTGTAGATCGAAAGATATAAAAATATATAAAAGTCTAAATATTTACACCCGCCAATTAAATCTAAAGGCGCAAACAGACGCGACGCGCGACGCGAATCGCGCGCGACACAAAGGCATCGCTCGTTGCGCGACTTGCGGTGCCTCTGTGTCGCGCGCGATTTTAGCGCGTGTCGCGCCTGTTTGAAGGAGCCTTTAAGTGTAAACGAATAACTTTGTCTGACCTTCATGTTTCAATGTGCGGTGATTTGGTCATTAATTATTTATAATAATTGGTCGTAAATGGTGGTTTGATATTTGGTCACCTGTAGATTAATCAAGTTTGAGTTGGTTGAAATGTCCCACTTAGACACTAGCACAGTGTGTAATGTAATTAATTATATACTTAATTAAAATTGCTAAAAGTATGAGCTATTGATACAAATTCTAAGCAACTTGTCATTGAATAACTTGACGTCAACTTAATTACTTAATTGAATCTGTTGTCATAAGACTTTTACTTCAAGCTCTTTTGAACTGGAGCAATCAAATAAAGGCTCCTTCAAACAGGCGCGACACGACACGTGACACAAAGGCACGGCAAGTCGCACAACTACCGGTTATATCGTGATTATATCGCGTGTCGCGCCTGTTTGTAGGAGCCTTAAATCTTTAATAAAAATAAAAACAAACGGGGGTTGTCCTTGGGTGAACTTGTGTAGTGCAATTAGTGCATACAGGGATAGGTAATCGTCGGTTGGTACCTCATTTCATAAAGGCCGTCTAACGAGTCTACACGACTTGGCTTCAGCCCCTCCACAAGTCCAGGACCCCAGGGTCCCGAGACATATCAAAGACATTTTAAATACCTACAAATAATAATTATAAAAAACTAAACCTAAAAATAAACTAAAAAACGAACTAAATCGAAGGAAGACAGTCTTCTTGCACTCTAATATTAAAGATCTGGACCCGTTAAGGCTCCTTCAAACAGGCGCAACACGCGATAAAATCGCGGGGGACAACAAGGCACCGCAAGTCGCGCAACGAGCGGTGCCTTTGTGTCGCGCGCGATTCGCGTCGCGCGTCGCGCCTGTTTGTAGGAGCCTTTACTTGAATATCATATTTTTTCCTGAATTAACAGCCGCACGGGTCGATTCCTGGATAACCGACCGTCATTACTTATGGAGACCCCTCCATGTCTCAAAAAGCACGTTAAGCCTCCTTTCTTATATCTTGGCTGTAATTCGTAGATCTTTCACTGTCGTTACGGGTAATCTGAAGCGCAAAATTCTGACTACCATTCTTACCAAGGGGTATCGTTAACCCGATACGAGTTACTGGATAACACCAGTAACTGGGTTGTGGGAGTCAGATAGCCGCTCCATCTACTGGGATTCAGATGCATCCGGTTCGGTTCGGTGTGGAAACCGACCCGATTTTCTTTCTTCAAAATTAATTTGAATAAAGCGGCTTGTGTTACAACCTCCTTACAAACGAGCCAGTAATTAGATCATTAAAATAACGCCCACAGTTACTGCCATGATTGAAAACGATAAAATTCCAATTAATTTTTAAATGTCTCTCGATTTTTGATTATTATTCGGTACTATTCTTTAGATAATTAAATAAACCTAACTACATTAAAAGTAAATACATTGCCGAAGGCAAGTTTTGCGTAAAGTTTTATTGAATAGATATCTGATAAAAAAAATCTAAACTTTTGCGGGCAGTGGTGGCTCAGTAGTAATAATAATAAATAAAGTAACTTACCTAATAGATATTGCCGTTCCCAACACACACAACATTCAGAAGACCATATCTGAAAAAATAAGTAAATAAGCAGAACTCAAAGATGAAATAACTAGAATATGGCGCCAACAAAAAGTTTATGTAGTCCCTATAGTCCTCTCCATAACAGGCGTCATCCCAAATTACCTTCTCCATAGCCTTAAATTACTAAACCTAAAAGAAACCCTGTATATCACCCTACAAAAAGCTGCAATTTTAAATACATGTCGCATTGTCAGAAAGTTCATGCAAATAGATGAAAACGAAATAGGTCCTCATCACAACACATCTTTAACTTAATACACCACAAGCTGCATTTACTTGACTTCGGTCCGTAAATGTTGCAAAAACCAGTCAAAGAGCTGAGAAGAGAAAACACTCTAAAAAAATAATAATAATAATAATAATCATTTTATTATCAGGCAACTAAGGCCCATAGAAAAAATACACAAAATAATCTTATACAATAATAAACTAATACATATTAAAGAAACTTAAAACTATGATGCTATGATGGTAATGGCTGCGAGTTACTAGTTGTAGGTCGTAGGTTCGAAACCAGGCAGGCGCTTTACTTTGTGTAAATTATTTCATCACCACTGCTCTCAAAACGGTGAAGGAAAACATCGTGAGGAAACCGGCATGTCCTAGAACCAAAAACTCGAAGATATGTGAACTCGAAGATATGTGAACACCTACCAAACTGTACTGAGCCCACGTAGTGGATTACGACCGACTCCTCTCACCGTAAGGAAGCCTGAATCCCAGCAGTGTGAACATTAAGGGGCTTACAGGACCAAAACACAAAAAAGGCAAGTTTTAGAAACAATAAAAGTATATGATATCGACTACAGTAAACAAAATTAGAAAATGATATTCTTCAGGATATATGCTAGGTAGATAGTGTGTTGAAAACATAATACCACTTATTTGATACGATAGAAAAAAATCATGAATATACTTACCTCTAAAAACTTTCTTTTTACAATAAAAACCATACTAATATACATTTATTTATTTATTTATTTATACAAATCTTACCTAGACTATCTTCACAGATCTACAATCCAATGCGATAGTTTGGCCTTACAAGCTAAATTCTACATCTTATAAAAATAATCTACTTTATTCTTAAATCTAAGTAACTTAATATATATAATGTAACTTTTGCGAATTCACTCAAGTTGCACCACAATACATCTACCCTCTCGTGAACCTCATTCACCACACGTATGGCTCTAGTGAAAGGAGTTCTCGCCAGAAGGTTGGTTCTGGCTGCAGGCGCAGCAAGCAGGGGCGGGCGTCGCCGCCTCCACACGTACCTGTCTGGCACGCAGAGCTCTAGGTGCCGCAGCACTCCCGGGTTATGCGCTACGCCACGTAGTAGCTTCACTACATACGCTACGAGCGAAAAGTCCCGTCGTACCCTCAAAGTATTATACCCATATATACATACAATCATTCTGTTTTTTTTTTTGTCAGGTTATTCTACAAGCAACATACTAAAATACTAATGTTTTGGGTTTTTAGTCCAAATCATAGATTTTTTGTAATTACATAATTGCTTCATATATTGCGATAAATTAACAGCGTTGTGTCATCGCGTTTCTCTTTCTTTTCTATGCAGTCCGACAATGACCGCGCTTTAAGTCATGTAAGCCCCTTAATGGCCTTATTATACTTATGCTAGACTTTCTAAAATGCCTAGTAAGGCTAGTATTATAGATGAGTTCTTGTCTGAAGGCTATATACCTACAATAATTAATAAATACCTACATTAGCTAATGCATTGTGAATTGATAAATAAGTGGAACCAACTGTTGCCACATAATTGATCCAGATCGGCCATGGGACGACGGAGAACAATGCTTTTTTATTTAATTTAAAGGGTAAATTCGTGTGCAAGCTGAGCTCAGATGACAATCGTTTGAAGTGTGTTTTTCACTGAGTGCCTATTGTACAAATATTTTATTAAACGCTTACTGTGAGCGACTTAAAGAGAGATTTGAATCGTTCTTAAGTTGACGAACGCATGACAGCTGATTGTCATCTGCACTGGGCCTTATTTAGCATAGGATATTAACTCGTGTCAATAAAGGAAGTCATAAAAACTGTATATTTGTAATGAAAGCATTATAATTTTCCGTACCTGGCTATCTATAGACGCCAGCACATCAAGCTACTACAATATGTCAAATTTCTTTAATAGAATTTCAACTTAATCGCTAAAGCATAAGGTTTAAAGTTGATTGTGATAATTTGATAGGTTCAGGTAACTTGATGTGCTGGCGTCAGTACATTGCAGTTTTTTTTTGTGTTTCATAAACTATTTACTTCCATAAACATAATTAGCCTATAATTTTACTACTCCTGGGACACAGGCCTCCGCTCGGCAAGAGGCAGTAGGAAGTACAGTACCCGGCGATAAATATTGCACTTCGACCTTTACCTTTTAAAAATAATTATCAAAAGAAGCAAATCATAATTGTTTTAATAGCTCCTAATAGATACCGGACTGTTTGTATTTCGTGCGACAGTTCGAACCTACGACCCACAACTCGTAAGACGCGGCAGTTACTACTGAGCCACCACTGATCTACTTCCTTATAGTAATGACAATATTAGAAATGACTGTCCCGTTGGTCTCGTGGTTGAAAGCGTGACTGCTGAGTGTGGGGGTCCTGGGTTCGACTCTCGGTTCGGGCAAAATGTTGTTGAATATTCCATTAGGAATTTCTCCGTAACAGTCCGGAGTTTGGAAGGTGGTGGTTTAATACCCCGGTGGCTCGGAAAGCACCTAAAGCCGTTGGTTCTGCGCCTGACCTCTCCCCGGTCGTGTCGGATCGCCTTCCCATCGGACTACGAGAGTAAAGGAACAGAGAGTGTAGCTGTGTTTGCGCACACTCTTGTGCACTATAATATCTCCTGCGTACCTGGCTAATCTCCGCTGAGATTGGCCACCGTGAGCGAAATCGGTCAGGGGATTATTATTGTTTTACATATCTCGGGTCCCTGGTCCTTTGGAAGGCGTACGAGGGGCCGAAGCCAAGTCGCAGGGGCCCCTTAGAAAATTTTATTGAAATGCGGCACCAACCGGCGATTATCCCTTTATGCACTATGCAAGTGCACCCAAGGATAACCCACGGTTGGTGTAGGACTATTGCAGGATATGGAAAAATAAAAAGTTGGACTATGGGTTTGAGTGGCTAAAGTGGACTGGTTACCAAGAACTATGGAAGAACTATGACCACTACCTGATCAATGTTTATTATTATTATTGGAAATGAATAGGTATAAGGTAAGTTTTGGTAAAGCTTCTTGCAAAAGAGTTCTTCCAAGACGCGTATGGAACTTCTCATTACGCTATAATCTTAACACGCCAACAAAATACACTGTGCCACTTCTATGAAACAAAAAATAAAACGGCTTATGTCTGCAAGCCAAATTAGGCGTTCTCTCTTACTTCACTAAACGACATCTAATAAGATTTTTACCCACAGAGCAATTAAATCCAAAAATAAATGTCTCAATAAAACTAAAAATTACAAGGATATTCCAAAACTTTGACCCTCAAGCTTTGCTAGCTTCTCTGAATCACCGTGACCATTCTCCTCACGCAAATTATATCATTTGCCACAAAAACTAAGTAAAAATAACCTTGATTTACGAGAATAGTCTTAGCTTGTGTAAGGAGTTTTTACCCCGGAGTTGAAATATTTACAGAAGGATAATCCATGCTCATCTTGATTCGCTTCAAGAAATAACTAAGGAACCTATTGTTTTGATTCATTACGTGAAATCTGTGATTTGAGAGCGGAGGTTGCGCAGAGGTAACAGCGTCGGTTCGAACCCAGATGGGTGCTTTACTTTGTGTAAATAAATTCATCACCACTACTGTCAAAACGGTGAAGGAAAACATCACGAGGAAACTAGCATGTCCTAGAACCAAAAATTCGAAGATACCTATCTTCGAATTTTTGGTGGGTTTGGTGGGTGTTTTTGGTGGGTTTTTGGTGGGTACTTTTGATGGGTTGGTAGATGTCACCTGACATCTACCAACCCATCAAAAGTGATTAATTCACTATCTTAATGTCTCACCTATACATACCATTAATACACGAGTACCTTATCACGTGTTGTAAGCCTTCTCTTCGCCTGCTTTTCCGTGTCTATACAAACAAAGAGTCCGCGTACGATGTAACGACCTTGGCTATTGTCGGTAGCTGCGTGTGCGCACCGACGAAATGTAACGACACCAGGCTTCAGAAAGTAGAATGTTTATTTTTAGAAGACTACTTTTATGATTGAGGTTAAAAATAACGAAGACTTATTTTAAAAGCGTGTTAAAATATAGCACCTTACTAGTACGTTATTTGCTATATTAGTTGAAGTGACTGGTTTAATTACTGATCAATTTTAATTAGTAATTTGTGGCAAAAAGTTCAGTCAGTGAACTAGATAATTATAGACTGATAAATAAATGATCAAGTTGGGCGTTTTATTATTTGATCAAGGCACACGAACATACAATTATCCTTGAGTGTAGTTTTACGTATCCAATTCGAAATTGTTTGTAATTTAATCTTTTTTTCCTATTGCAGCCTTAAGGGGCTTACAGGACCTAAACACAAGAAACGCAAGTTTTAGAAACAATAAAAGTATATGATCGACTACAGTAAACAAAATCAGAAAAAAAAATGATATTTTTTCATGATGTATGCTAGATAGATACTGTGTTGAAAACATAATACAACTAATTTGATACAATAGAAAAAAATCATGAAAATACCTCTAAAAACTTTATTTTTACAATAAAAACCATACTAATATACATACAATCACTCTGATTTTTTGTCAGATTAAGATTATTCAACAAGCAACATACTAAAATATTAGTGTTTTAATTTTTTTAGTCCAAACAATAGATTTTTTGTAATTAAATAATTGCTTCATATTTTGCAATAAATTACCAGCGTTGTGTCATCGCGCTTCTCTTTCTTTTCTATGCAGTTCGTCAGTGACCGTGTGTTAGGTCATGTAAGCCCCTTAATAAACGCATTCCCTACTAGAGTTAGGTATTAAAAGGAGACATTTGAAAGATCAAATGTCTCCTTTAAGACTACTTCAACACAGCCTATCGCAGCCCATTGGTGGTCATAGGCCTCTCCCAGGCTGCTTCACAACACCCTGTCCTCCGATTTCCATATTCAATCTGTCCCAGCCTCTTAAGGTCGTCGGTCCATCTAGCTGAGAGGCGATACGAGTAGTGTGCGCCGACTTAGGACTGATTTATTATAAAACCTTTTTATTTCGTTCAAAGTAATATGTCGACTGTACTATGTCAAATCGAACGCCCACCAATCCGCATTCCATCAAAACCGCAAACTCATGCGCAGTCGACATTGTCACTAAGCTTCCTTATGACGTGGTTTACGATCCTTTCATTGACAACTTTTTTGGAGTTTCCCACTTTCATGCTAGGCTCAGGTTATATTTTCTGTTTTTAACTGCCCCTTTGTTGTGTTTAATTGTGGATAGTCTCCGCCTGAAGGAGTATATCTCCTTACAGCGCACGAAGATCTGCAGCAGCACATTAGGATCTGAGGCCTCAATGGAGTGCATGGAAGGGGTCTGATTTGCTACGCTTTGCCTCGTTGAGGGAGAGACAAAATGGTTACTAACAACACCTTCGCAGCTCAAGACGGCTCGTGACTGGTCATCTTAAAATATATCTTGTAATTTTATTCAAGTACCTATAGAGTAACTAGCTTGTGTCCGCGACTTCATCCGCGTGAAATTTCACCCTCCCCCCATTCACTCTTCACAAAGAACACACCCCCCAAATTTCATGTCTCTAGGACCAGCGGTTTAGGCTGTGCGTTGATATATGAGTCAGTCAGGACTTTGAATTTTCTACATATATAGATTAGCAAAATCATGAGCGCACGCACATATTACGCTATATCTATTCTATACCTATTGGTATAATAAACAATTCAGCTTTATTGTTATAAATCTGAAGTTTGTTTGTTTGTTTGTTTGAACGAATGCTGAAACGAACGCTGATCTCTGGAACTACCGGTTGGACTTGAAATATTCAAAATCTTTTTTCCCGGTTCTTGAAAAAGACTACAGGCTATTTAACATCACGCTATGACCCTTAGGAGCCGAGTAAAAACAAATAAAGGCAGCGAAAATAAAGTAATAGCGCAGGCAGGCAATACGATGCGACGGAGTGGGTCGGGGGACCAAAAAATTTCACGCAGAAGTTTTAAGCTAGTGTGTAATAAAAGCTCGAACGTACATACCTAGTCAGGGCTATCAAAACAAATTATCGAAACTGGTCGAGTCTGGTCGAGTCGATCGAGTCTAGCTAAAAAAACATGTTACACTATTATGTTTAAAGACATGGTTATGTTTTGCATTAATATTTAAATTAGTTGTCTAATAAAAACCCGGAAGAGCCGTTTATACAATCTAATTTAGGGCAGGCCATTAGTGCATTTATTATTTGAAAAGCTCAAGGTTCATATTATTTAGTGGTTTGAAATTCTAAAATTTTGAGGGACCCGTGGCTAAATAATAACAGTCTCTCATAGAAAAACTGTCAAACGTCAATTTTATTCCTCGAATAAAAGTTATCTGGCGATGGAAAAATTAGCCCTAAATGTAATTATGGCAATAGCTGTTTATGATTCGCAACAGATGCTAAATAAAAAAAAAATTGGGGACTCTAGAAAAAAAATCTCAAAGTTGGCGGTGAGCAATATAAGGTTGAGAACCTACGCTCTAACGGAATTTGTCCGTAACAATGTTTACAGAATTAAAAAAAAACGTTATTCAGCTCGAGACAACCCTACCGTGGCGCCTACAAAGTCACCTCTCATATACCACGTGCTTCCATTCATGAGCTCATCCGATCGGTGTCATCGACCGCACGATGAGCAGTATTACTCATCTCTATGCTAATCTGCCTGAATACATTACATCTCGGCATCGTGAGAATTCTTTATGCTAATTTTCTTGAAGATGTTTTCTGTTATGTGTTATGTCATTAGTCTGGTCGTGTTTTGTTTTTTGAGGTCAATTTGATGCTTTTCTTTATCTAATGTGTGCGCTTGGTTGTCCTAAACTCCACAATGGATTTCGATGCGGTTTTCAACAACATTTAGCTAATTACTTCCAGAAGATTTATGTAAACCTATACACCGTGTTCACCGTTTCCGATATTCATAAACTTCGATCAGATGTTCAGACCATGGAAATAAGCATTTTTCACTATTGACACATTAATGAATTCTCGTTTTTTATTTTTGTTGATTTTCATGCAAACTAAATACCTTGACGTAAGTCACCCGATATGCATGCCTCTTTATCCGAATTAAAAAAGACGTATTTTCATTCATATAAGATTTGGGGGACTGAAACTTGTCAAAACTAAGTTAAGACCCTTTCGTACTGCATAGCTCAATTAAATTTCATGAAATGAAATTACAAATATCTTTGTAACGAAGCATTTTTAAGTAATACTTCCTGTGTTAGATTTAATTTGTAAAAGCTATAGAAGCGTTTGACAAAGAATCAGAATCTTTATACAACCGACAACCTGTAGAACACGGTGTATATTGAGACAGATCTAAAAAAGTAGTACTGTGCACTTTTGCTATCATAAAAAGTACTTTTTGTTTTAAAAATAAGGTATCTTTTGCGTTGTATAAAGACAGACATTGTAAAAATTAGGATTCAATTTAAAATGTCGAACAATATTTATTGCGATCACCTGCGTCGTTTTTCCTTGTCTTAAAAGCCTGTACTCTGTAGTATCAGCTTCCAACATGCGGACATACGGAGTGAGCTTATAAGATAATTTCAATTACATACGCCTTATAGGTACGGACGCCAGCACATCAACCTACCCGAAACTGTCAAATTTTCGCAATCAACTTTGAACCTTATGCTTTAGTGATAAAGTTGAAAATCTATTAAAGAAATCTGACAGATTGTAGTAACTTGATGTGCTGGCGTCTGTACAAGTGACAGAATACGGTAATACCCAGATATTTTTAAAGACACAAGCAACACATACATTTAATTAAGGATATATTTTTATTTGTAGGTACAGTCACTAAAAGAGATAAGTAACTAGGGTCGTCGGATTTAATTGAAGTTTAGTAAGAAACCGGTAGATGTTTTCGAATGAAAAGTACTTAATTTGGTAAATAAAGTGTTTGTTTTCTATTAATTACATTAAATTTTATTCGAATATGTTCTCTACTACCTTTTTAGACCTGTGTATCCAGCTCATGTGTATGAAGTTTCATTAAAATCGGTTCATTCATTTCGAAAAATAAGGGCTTGAAAGTTTGTATGAAATGCCGTACGGCGTAACGCTCTTAAGCTATTTGAGACGATGCATCATATCCAAGATTAAGCAGGTAAGGCATTATTTCATCAGAACTAAAGAAATAGGAAGAAGTGGTGGCCCAGTGGAAATGTCGGCGACATACGATCTGTAGGTCGCGAGTTCGAACCATGGACGGCGCCGCCGAGGTCGGCCCAAAAACAAATGGCAAGATGACCTGGACGCATACCGCGAGGGCTGGTTTGGGGTAGCGTGGAAAAATAGTTCCTGGAAGAATTTGTGGGAGGCCTTCCCACCAGTGGGACAGTACAGGCTAACAAAAAAAGAAAGAACATCAGTTTAAAAAAAGGTTCTTACCCAATCAAGCACTTTACTTTGTGTGCATTATTTCATCACCACTGCTCTCAAAACGGTGAAGGAAAACATCGTGAGGAAACCGGCATGTTCTGGAACCGAAAAATCAAAGACGTGACAACCACCAACCCGCACAGGACCCGCGTGGTACATTACGGCCCATTTCCTCTCGCAGAGCGGAGCCCTGTGGCTCATCAGTGGGAATATTATAGGCTGATTTTGCATTGTGCATGTTAATAATTGCAAAAACAGGGACTGATAGTCTGTTGCTTTCCCACTAAAATAACCCCACGGACGCTCTAAATGTGTTGGTAATATTACTCGTAAATATAATTCGGTATCAATGTGGGCGTGTAATTTGTAGTTCCGTAAACACTTACAAAATAACTCTGATATAGTCAGTAGGTTCACATCGATAGACGCCGGTCGACTTAATGATTTGCAAAAAATGGAAGGTCGTCTAAACGTACTTTGCTTTTATAACCGACAACGCTGCATGCTAAACGAGTAAGTATATAAGAGGCTATATCCTGTTCGTGGATTATAAATAGCCTATTAGCCGTAGAAGTCATAAGTACCATTAGGTACAGTTTGCTTTTCTACATAAAGACTGCAATCGTCTAAGAAAGCTCGCCATCTTTTCAATGATACATGATTTTATTTCTGATAATAGGTTTGTACAAATACTTTTACACGTCAATCATATTTTAAAAACTATATGAGGTCGGCGTTTCCTCATTACTCGGAGAAGAAGGACCGAAACAAACTCAGATCATGTGAAGATCATGTGGATTGATGTCTGAAATGGTCTTTTGAGGAAAGAACCACACAGATTGAGTGGTGAAGTATTTGGTGGCTTCAATGAATGTAATGGGAGTTTTCGTGAAAATTTACGACACCAGTTGGCATCACTTTGACAAGAGGTCTTCCATTTTGACAATGAATATGAAATATATGATGACGTTCATCATTCGATTCATTCATTCGTTCATCATTCCGTCATGACTAAAGAAAATATAGGCTCTTTGACAGATGCCTGGGCCTGACGTATCAGTGCTGCCACCTAGCGAACGTCATTTCAGAATACCCTCAATTAATAAAAATCTTGATTAAAGTGTAACTACCTAGTTGCTACTAGTTTTTTTGGATGTTCGATTTTTATTGCAGTTTTATCGTCATATGATTTTGCAATTATATAATTAACTAGCTTCTGCCCGCGACTTCTACTGCGTGTTTGTGGTTTCCCCCACCCATCTTGTCGCATCGCATCGTCTTCCCGCGCTATTGCTTCGTTTTCACTTAGCGTTCTTTTTTGCTCATTGCTCGGCTCCCAAGTGTCCTAGCGTGATGTTAAATAGCCTGTAACCTTCCTGAAGAATTGGGCTATCCGATTGATAGTTCCAGAGATTAGCACGTTAAAACAAACAAACTCTTCAGATTTTTATTAGTATAGATTACTAGAATGTTTAACCAAGTAAAACATTAATTCCAGAGTTGCATTGTTTTTTTTTAAACGTTGGCCCACACTAAGAATTTCACCTGTATTGTGCGTGCGTTTAAAAACATTTAAAATCACATACACAAACAGCCAGACCCGGAATAACTACTTGTAGGTCATACAAATATTTGTTCCGTGCGGGAATCGAACCCGCGACTCGCAGCGCAGCAGTCAACCGTGCCGTATTGTAAATAAAGTATATTTTTTGTTTACACAAGTAGGTACCTTTAACCGTTAAAAAAGTAACAAGCTGGCAACGTATTAGATTAACAATACAATCACAAGCAAGAACGAAACTGGCTCTCAGCAAGTTACATCATTTGAGACAAAAAATAATTACCGAAGACTCGCTCACCGTTATTTTAGGGCGCAAGTTATAAGAGTTTGGTTAAGTTTTTGTATCAAAACTTATTATATGTAATATAGGTTAGTAATGGTGAAATAATAAGCTAAGAAGTCTCTAAAGAACAGTGTCAATCTTGAAAGACATTCAAGAAGTTTTGTGATTGCTTAGAGCAAAAGTATTTCCTTGAACCTTTTTTTCAGAATATAATCTTACCCTAAGCAATCTGAAGAGAAGCTACAGCATAAATCGAATAGGGGACAACTCCATTCATCAGAACAGCAATGTCAAACCTTCTGTCTTCTGTTTTAATCATGGTAATCATTTTATGAATTATCATACCATAATGACGCACGGGCTCGTAAAATATTGAAGGAGTGGAGGGAGACCTTAAATATTGAATATTGAAAGAGTGGGAAAGCGTAGGCTAGTAAAAAAATCATCAATTCTCTAGTAGTATTCTGTAGTATTGACTGACATAGAATCTGATTCAATGTCAGTCAATACTACACTTTCATTGTTTCCAATGAGGGTTTTCTGAAATGACGTTCGCTAGGTGGCAGCACTGACGCGTCAGGTCCAGGCATCTGTCAAAGAGCCTATATTTTCTTTAGTCATGACTGAATGATGAGCGAATGAATGAATCGAATGATGAACGTCATCATATATATTTTATATTCATTGTCGAAATGGAAGACCTCTTGTCAATGTGGTGCCAACTGGTATCGTAAATTTTCACGAAAACCCCCATTAACACAGCAAAAGTCGACTAAATCCTAACCAGGATCCAAAAATGCCATAATCTTCTACCTTGCACCATCCATTATGCAACCACGGTTGTCAGTTTTCGGCGCTCGAGGCAAGCGCAGCGTGCAGTCCCGAGTTCAATGCCACGGCCGGTCACTATAAGGTCGAACTTACGTAAACTTTAATTGGCTGAGATGAGCACGTTTTTTACAATATGAGAAGCTTATATTATGAACCGTTAAGATTGTGTATGTGTGTTTCGGTTAATTAAACTGGTATCTAACCAGTTTAATTACACAGGTAGGTACAGGTTTTTAGTTGTGTGTAATGCGATAATTGCTTTTCAGATCTTAAGCGGCTCTTATTTTATGGACAAAAATAAAAGAAAGGGAAGAGCCCATTGGGCACCAAAAAATTCGTCCGCATCGCTGTCAGTGTTGAAAGTGCCCAAAACGCTGGTAGCGTTGCCACATTGGATGGCAATGCTTATTCTTTGGTCTCATGAAGAGTCGATCAACCGCTTGGTGATATCCCAAAGCAGCTCTTTGATATGAACCATTTATGGTTTATGAAATTTTTATCGATCATATTTTTAAAACAAAGATTTTGTTTTAGTAAACCTAACTAACTTTTTTCAAAGGGCTGTTGAAAATTATCAAACTCTATTTATACAATTTTATGTGCTAGGTAAAAGTATAAGTAACTATCCATAAATACAAAAGGCTATTAGGCTATTATTATACACCTCTCCACCTTCAGGGAATTCAGACGTTAGGTCAGAGCTTCCACAGGTGTTGGAGCACCTGCTGTGTCTGCCGATCGATTCCTGCATCCCTGAAGATATTTCACGGGCATGTGTTCCGTACCGAATGCTTCAATACGCATGTCTTGTCGCGATTTAGGTCCGAGAGATCACGCATCCATTCTAATAGCTGTTGGATGCTCCTAGTGCCCTCCCACAAGAGGCGAATGCGAGGCTAGGCGAGGCGAGGCGAAAGAAGAGCTAAGAGACGTTTATGAAAGGACTCAACAACAACTTTATACCCTACAATGATGTCATTAAGGTTCTGCAGCACTTAGTTATGTGTTCTGATCCAAAATAAATGTTGTCTTATATACTGTATCAAAACAAAGAACAAGAACATTAATGAAACATTAAAATAAAATTCAATATGTGACGGAATTCATGATATTTTATGGAAAACTGTTGATCCTATGCTCCACTGCGAGCGATTTGGCGAAGACCGTGCGGACACATTTTTTTTACAAGAAATTACGCCTTCTTACTGGATACTGGGCACATGATTGACTAATTGACATAATTAGTATTCAAATTAAAATCGCATAAGTTGGAAGTTGTTAAGTTAGGTGGCCTATCCTGCCCATCAAAGCCCCAAAGGATGTAGTCAAAGTAAGGTCTGCGCTGCCACAGATAAAGCCGTGGAAATAGCAAAGTTTTGGGCCACCCATATTTTAAAACTGTTGTGCTAGCGACTCGAAGAAGAAAAAGACTAAAATAGAAGCATAATTGGCATGAATCTGGTAAAATATATCTTAGGTAATAGGTAATATGGGCTGGTGTTCGCAACTCTACGTCAATGTGCGTTTTTTGCGTACTAAATACGCGCGTATATGATATATGTTAACCAGGACTTATCAGGAGGCGATGAAACAAGCCAGAAGTTTTTATTCCCTGAAAATTTACGATAGTTAATACTTAATAAAATCCCTACAAGGACAGAAGCCAAATCGCTTTCCGCTATCAGTATGGCCAATACCGAACGGTAGTAATGGCTCACAACCAGAACGCGGGCGTGCATTTACAAGGCCGATCAGTATTGCTCGTAATTCCGCATTGGATAAGTGAATTTCTGATGTTATAAAAACGATACGATATTGAGATCGGTTGGCGTTTCTCTTATTAAAATGTTTGACAGCGTTTTTGGTGAGCATTACGACGCGTACGTCTTTTTTACATTGTTCTCACGTTATAATTATAAATTCAACATTAATGATGTAACTAATATTTTTTGTAAAAATATAATTTAAAAGAGTGTCCATGGAGTTTCTTGCCCGTTCTTTTCCATAGGTACCTACGCTTTGGAATGGGCAACTAGCGTCATATTTTCTGACTAACCGACTTCTTGACAATTTAAAAGTGACTGTAAATTGTTTAATTGAAATAAATGCTTTGAGTTTGAGTGTGACAGCGCATTAGGTTGGCATTTCACAAAGCATGTTTGATAATAAATAATGTCATATGAATAAAGTAACATATGATGTGTATCAAATTTTCAATATTCACTGCTTCCGCATTTGCCAGAGAATGAGAAACGAGTATCTGCTTCGTACCAACATAATTTAATATCTTCAGGGGTTGTACGGTCTATTCACGACGTCCGTAGTTTTAGCCAAAATACGGACTTTTCCTATTCCGTACCAATTACAGACACAATATTAATTCGGGCCCCGAACTAAGAATGAATGAAAACCTATTTGACAGTGTAGCGGTATCTACAACGCCACATACAAACAACGCGTCATACTGACGTCACGCAAATCCTGCATCGCGCAAGCAGAGTTTACCGCGCAACTAGCATAGATACAAACGGCCCGACACGAATCAACGGGCAGTTGCCCGCCAGACACAACACCCGTCTGGTCGGTGGATCCTCCCTTTTCTATAGAGTAGAGTGAACTTTACACCCTGTTCCTCATACCTCTATAACAGTATGTTATCTCCTACTCCCGATGTCTTCCTTCCTGACTGACTGATATATCAACGCACAGCCTAAACCGCTTATCCTAGAGACATGAAATTTGGAGGATGTGTTCTTTGTGAAGAGTCAGTATCCACTAAGATAGGGTTTTTTGAAATCCCACCTCTAAGAGGGTGAACAGGGGGAGGATGAAATTTCACGCGGCCGAAGTCGTGGACAGAAGCTAGTACTCAATCAACCATCACCTTCGGCTATCCGTGCCTCTAACTTATGATTCGAATTAACATCCTAGGTGTGTGCGACCCAATCACCGGCGCATACACATCTGGTCATACACAAACGCCGGTTGCGAGTGTACATATTTTTCTCTATTACACAAATGGCTGATAATACATGTTATAACATATCAAGTTACGCAGCAACAAACCTTTAAACTGGGAAGTTGTCCACAGAAGGCTTCGTTAGAAAAAACTCATTGAATTCAACTTTCTTTCTAAGGAAAAATGGCCATGATAATATGTATGTTATTATTATGATATTATTCAAGTGACGCAAACATCTTACTATGGAAGTCATAGTAGGTAGTTGACTGGCTACTTAACTTGTCTAGTAGTACAGTCAACAACACTTGAAGTACGAAAATCACCCTTACTGCTGCGTGATAAAGGCGCCGTAAATGTCAAATTGTTCACTGATATGCGATTGACTGTAGGTACATAATTGCGAGCCCCGTTCTCTTCAATTATCTATTGACTTTTACATCGGATGACTAACCGCTTGTACAGACGCCAGCACATCAAGCTACTACTATCCGTCAAATTTCTTTAATAGATTTTCAACTTTATCGCTAAAGTTTTAAGGTTCAAAGTTGATTGGGAAAATTGGCAGTTTCGGGTAGCTTGATGTGCTGGTGTCTGTACTTCAGCTCAATTTATTTTGCAATAGCTGTAGGTACAAATTATAATTATAGCTGCCTTGTTCGACCTTCAGCAGACAGCTGTATGATACTAGAGCGATATTTTGTGAACAAAAAAGAACAATATTTTTGGCTTTTAAAATCTTCAGAATTTGTCTAGGTTGAGACCTGGTGGAACCGGAAAAGAACTATGATCTCATCTGTAATGTAGCTGCCGGATCACATCCTGCACAGGAATCTTGTAAATAAAAGGAAATGTCATCATTTCTTTTAAATTTTCCTTAATACTTACACGTTAATCAAAACCTTTAGAAAGCCTTTACACGAATCCAATAATTTATTGGTTATTCCCCATTGTCTGTAAACTTCCTTCATTAATGAGCGCAGGACTAAAAACAGTTAATAAGAACACAAACATGCCAACACTGTAATTGCGTAACACACTATTAATCGGAATCTGAATAATTTTGAAGCAAATTTTTAATCCATCGCTTCATAAGTACGAAAAATTTGGCTGCTCAACACGTTAATAACGCAATGAATGTTGTTGAAATGTCAAAATGAAAACCACTAACAATAGCCATGGACTAGAGAGTCAAATTGCTGGTCCTTGAATAAAGCTTAGGCTTCAATTACCTACTGCAAGATATTTCGTATAGAGTCTTTTGTTTCACTTTTTTTTTCATGATCTAAGATATAGTTGCCACCTAGTACCAGTTCTATTCTCGGTCTAATACTCTTAGCAATTCGATATGTATTGCACAAACAGTATTGATTTTCATTTTACTTTGTATATAAATTGTTGGAAAACTAACGAAGAATCACACTTCACCCAACTGTGGACGAGGCAACTAAATACATCATCATCATCATGTTCCATAAGGTAAATGTTTTCTATAAATAATTTCTACAGTTCAAAAGATTTTTAAAGCTCAATAAGTAAGAGGTCTTGTGTGGTCTATTAATGAAATTTTGTGCTCAGTGACCTCCAGATATAAAAATGTGCCGCATCTTAACCCACGAAACGCCTTTGAAATTTCATCAGCTCGTCCCAAAAGAATCCATTTTCTAATGATATTCATTAACATCTCAGTTACTCAAACATGTTTATCTAAAAGAATCAAGAACTTCCATATGCATGGATTGTTTCTACTGGCTACTTTTAACCATTGTTAAACCAATATCTTTATTCCACAGTTCGCAGTCCTCTCCAGCCTGGTGTTATCAGCCACCTGCATGATTTTACATCGACCCCAATCAACGACCCTTCTCGGACTTCAATACGACTCAAATCCCAACTACAACTTCGCTTACGAAGTCAACGATGCTCATACAGGAGACATTAAAAGTCAGCAAGAGAGTAGACGAGGAGACACTGTACTAGGACAGTACTCGTTGCTGCAACCTGATGGTGTCCGAAGAACTGTAGACTACAGAGCCGATGACCACACAGGGTTCCTAGCTACTGTCAACAATGATGGGAGATCAGTGCCCACTCCTCATGCACAGCCTGCAATCAACGGTGACGTCACAAGGCACCCGAACTTAGCAGTCCAGAACTACCAAACCTATCCATCTCCCAGTGCACAATCATACCAAGCTTGGCCCACTCCTAGTTCCCCATCTTACCAAGCGTGGCCCACACCTAGTGCCCAGTCTTTCCAAGCCTGGCCCACACCTAGTGCCCAGTCTTTCCAAGCCTGGCCCACACCTAGTGCCCAACCTTCTCCAGCACCCACTCCTGTTGCCATATCTAGATCTTCTATTACCCAAACATTTTCGCATGGATCTGCCGCCCATAGTGCCCATAACCCTTGGGTTTAAATATTGACTTGTTATTATGGACATGGCAAGTGAAATGGACTCCAATATTTTGCATTTATATTTTAAGTTGTATAATATTTTCCTGTGAATATCTATGAGTGACTACCTAAGTGATAATATCGCAGTATAGTCGACCGGATCCCGATAGCCTTGCTACGTTCTGGTCAGTATTCTAAAGGAAATGAGCTATAATAGCGAAATGTACGACCGGAATCTTAATGATATAACCATTAATACTCTTTATCTGTAATTTGATATGTATGCTGTAATGTATGTAATGTATTTTTTTGTGAAATAAAGAAACTGCATTATCATTTTCCGAGTTTTTGTTAACGGGTTTTTTCTTTGATTTTCCGCGTGATCTGATTTGAGTACAATACAATTTAGATCCGCTCGTGTCAGCGATAATTTGTTACTTTGACAATGACTCAAATATATTTAAAAAAGTACCCTGTGTACTCGTAATCCGAGTAACTTAAAAGGTGTGAGACATAAGATAATTTTAAACTAGTTTATTTATACATACGCGAACAACTGAGATCTGAGAGACCTTTCCATTCGGTGCATCGCCCTGATTCGAACTTGACTTTAAGACACTTCCTGAATTTCTTCATAATAAATACATTTAAAATAAAACTGGAACAATTGTCAGTTGATATAAAAAGGTGGGCAGGTGCTGTGAAGAGCATCAGACTCTCAGGATTCTTCGACGTAGTCACAACAACAAAAAACCTCCTTCAAAATGTTTGTGAAGGTAAACACTCTTGTTCTCTCTTACCTTCGTCATCTACAATAACTAAGACATTAACATAAAAACATCAATAACAATAGTACTTTGTGTTCAATATAATGTCGTAACCTTATTTCAGGAAGTAATAATTAATTAATAGAAATCAATTTATTTCTCATACTGGAATTTCTGTCATCAGCAAGGGCTATGGGACCAAAGTGTCGATCAACAACCACATTATTTCTTATTCCTCTTTATTTTCTTCCAGTTCGTCGTCCTCTTCGCCTTGATGGCCCTCGCCAGCGCCAGCGATCTATCCAGTTTCTCATACGGCGTGGCTGATCCCTTCACCGGAGACTTCAAGCAACAGATCGAGAACCGCGTTGGAGACAACGTGCAGGGTCAGTACTCTCTGCTGGAGTCTGACGGCACCCGCCGCACTGTGGACTACGCCGCCGGCGCCGGAGGTTTCAACGCCGTGGTACGCAAGGACCCTGCTCTCATCGCTGCTGCTCCTGCCATTTCTTACGCTGCTCCTGCTCTCGCTGCTCCCGCGATCGCCGCTCCTATCTCTTACGCTGCCGCTCCCTTCGGTTTCGCCAAGTTCGGAGCCATCAACTACGGTGCTCCCTTCCCCTACGCCCGCTACTACTAAACCAAGACTGCCGACTTCGTATTTGTAAATATTGGATCTGTAAATAAAATTATATATTTTCTGTCTTTCTAGTGATATCGGATTTTTTATTCTTGAAACAGTTATTTTACACATAGTAAGGTACATAATCATACTCATAAACAAACTAACATATGAAGGACAGGTGTTAGTCCAAAGGATTTGAAGTGATTCATTTACTAATGATTATAAAAATAATTACTTCAGACTAAACCCATAAAGTGACGAAATGTAATATAAGCTTAATGGCTTTGTTACATTGATATTATGTAGGTACTATTTTTAGCAATATATTTTTATCATCATCTCCTATAATATGCCTATAATTTTATATTTTCTTGGTTGTAAAATATTGTTTCATATATTATTTTATTTAAAAAACGGCCTTTACAATAAGTTACTTTGGGTACTCACATAATTAATTACAATTAAAGACATCAACTAATTATTTTTGACCTCTACCTAATAACCTTGCCTGTAAACTATTTTATTTTTAATTATGTAATCAAATTATTATCTTCACGCTCTCATTCTATTAAAAAACTCCATGCGGAATCAAAGATTGCCTCGTATATAATAGGCGTACAAAAAATTCATCTTTAAAATATTGTAGGCTTTTTTTTGTTGGGTTATAAATTATCAAATAACTTCTCCCGCTCTGGGCGGAGCGGGAGGGCGTGTCAGACTTTTACTGACTAACACCCACCCGTGTTCCTTCAGTTGCCTGTGACAGGGGCCAAGGTATCTCTTTCGAACAACCCGCGACCCTGGCAGGTATCAGCCCTAGCGGACCCCGTCAGTTAGTGCTGACATCTCTTTGAGGCGCGCGTGGAATACAACGCGCCGTCGACCCGGGTCTGGTCCTTACCGGACGGCAAGCTGCCTATTGCTCGCCGTCCACAAACCCGCGCCTACGGTAGCCGGGAATTGGCTATCGACTGTGCCTTGCTGTATAATAATAGACAACTGAAGAATAAATGGGTTAAAGGAACAACTAACAAATTCACTTACCAAGACACCAACTGTAAACGTTGGATATTCCATTCACAAGTTCAACCTCCTGGGTAGGATATATGCATTGTAGGAACTGCAATGTAAACAAGTGTGCCTTCCCAGTAACCCACGCGAGTAGTGAGCTTACTTATATTATATCATATCATATCATAGCATATCTTGCACCGAGCATAAGTACCTCAAATAAAACACGATCTGTAGCGAATATCCACTGAGTTTTCACGCGAATTCTGGAAATAATCTCGTAAACATTTTCTTGTCTTTATCCCAATTTATTTATCGTTAACGCAGCGTGTTTTTTCTCGTACCCTTGTCAGTCGTCGCTTTAGTCAGCAGTTACATCCTTTCTTCAAAAATAAATCCTTTAGTTTTTCTTTTTCTTGCCAAATTAATTATCTAACAATCATCTATAATCAACATGATGTTTAAACCATTTCTTAAACAACGATAACATCTTTCTCTAATTGTGAGATCCATTCACACAATGTGTAGTAACAAGAGTAGGTTTATAAATGGTACAATTAACACGAATGCTTGTGGATTGTTCATATTATGACGTGGTTGTGTCGTAATGGCGGCTTGCACTACAAGGCTGAATTATGAACGTCACAAGTAACTACTTATTTCTTTGTTTATTTTTATTTTGGTGTACCGCTATTCTTGCTTGAAATTCTTTGTCAGTGTGTGGATGGTTCCTGACGCGGAAAATTATTAGATCTTAAGTTGAAATTTAATCTTGCAGTATCTACGCTCAAAGTGCGTGGTACCGTGCTGTAAGTTATGTTAATTGGATGTGGAATGTGGAAATAGATAGCCTTTTCTTGGTTTAATATTATTATCAGCAAGCATATTGGTTACATCTGTTATATGTTTAGGAGATGGAATAATACGCATGAAAGAGGGATCCTCCTTTCTGCTCTGTCTCGGGCCTTAATATTCATTTGAGATTGTATGCATGTCACAATTAAGAAAAAACTAAGTTTTGAGTTCGTCCAACTATTTTATTTAATCACAGCATCGTTTTTCAAAATAAATAACATTATATCTAAATATTATTTAGTACAGGTGAGCGTTGTAAAGACCGTGAGCGCCATGAGCACCGTAGGCGATAGCACCATGAGCCAGGGGAGCGGCATGAGCACCGTAGACTCCGGCGCTGTAGGCCAGGGGAGAAGCATGGGCACCGTATACGCCAGCGCTATAGGCCAGGGGAGCGGCGTGAGCACCGTATGCGACAGCGCTATGGGCCAGGGGAGCGGCGACAGCGCCGTAAGCAGCTACACCGTGGGAGTAACCATGGGCCAGGGGAGCGGCGGCGTATCCGTGGGCGAGGGGAGCGGAGTAGGCGACGGGAGCGGCGTGAGCGACGACAGGCGCGGCGTGAGCGACGACGGGAGCGGCGTGAGCGTAGAGAGCGGGGTCTTTGCGGACGACGGCGTTGAATCCAGAGTGGGCATCAGCGGCGTAGTCAACGGTGCGCTTTGTGCCGTCGGATTCGAGCAGCGAGTACTGGCCAACCACGCTGTCTCCGACGCGGGTCTCGTGCTGGCTCTTGACGTCACCGGTGTGGGGGTCGGACACACCGTAAGAGAAGCTGGTGTAGTCACCGCCGCCGTGGATAGCGCTGCCCTGAGCAGCCGCCACCAGAAGAGCAACAATCACAAACTGGAAATATAGAAACAATGCTTATTAGAAACGATCTGTTGTATTATACTGTAAAATTTGTAAAAAGTCTATGTTTATGTCTGTAATTTATACGGTGTACAAACGCCAGCACATCGAGCTACTACAATCTGTCAAATTTCTTTAACAGATTTTCAACTTTATCGCTAAAGCATAAGGTTCAAAGTTGATTGGGAAAATTTGACATTTTCGGGTACGTTCATGTGCTGGCGTCTGTAAATAGTGAAGAATATTATATTCTGTTTTATACTGATGACGACGCTTAGGTCATATTATGTTTTGGTAACTTTGACATTTCAGGTCTATTTTAAAACGTTCATTAAAATGTATCTCATTTTCAATTTTACCAAAAAGAACTTTTGTAACAAAGTAGTCAAACTAATTTGATTAAAGTTTATGTCTACTTTTTCAACTTTTAGAAATTATAAGAAAAAGTACTCAGTATTTTTTCTAAAACATAGGTAATGTTTTTTTTCATAAATCACTCTAATAAATAAAACAAACCTTAGATGCCATTTTGATATGTTATTCTTATTTCACGAGCGAACTGCGAATGTTTAAACAGGGCTATTAATTCTCCTTTTATACTAATTATTCATGAGTGTTACCGTACGTAGTATTAATAGGAAATAAGAGACATGCAAATAAGGTCACTAAAGTGAACTGTATCCTGTTCGAAAATAATATTTGTGAGAAATTAACATCGAAATAATTAAAATTTATAAGTACAGACGCCAGCACTCTACAGTCTGTCAAATTCCTTTAATAGATTTTCAACTTTATCTCTAAAGCATAAGGTTTAAAGTTGATTGGGAAAATTTGACAGTTTTGGGTAGCTTGATGTGTTGGTGTCTGTACCTGGCGACCGGACTCAGGAACATACATTAATTGCATGCCAGACTAATATATATTTCTTATAGCAAAAATAATAGCAACATTTCTTATGGAATACCTAATTAGGTACAGAAAATAAGGAAGAAGTGGAGCTTCTCCTGCCACCAAGATAAGCCAAAGAACTTCACGTGAAAAAGTATGAGCAAAAAAACTAGTTTCCTGAACTTATAAACGCATGAAATTGAAAGTGGATACGTAAAAGAGTTCATCGTTCGTTCATGAGAAGTTGAAAACAGTATTAGCCGAGTGGTTAAGAGCGAATGGTAGTGGGTTCTAATTCCTGTTGATGTGGACTCGCTCATATCGCAGATTTGTTTTACTTAAGGCGAAAGCGCCAGGGTAGCCCGCGAAATTCAATTTTTTTTAGGTTTTTTTGGAATTTGCTGGTCAGCATTAAGTTGTACGTTGATTAATATATGAATCGCGGCCGTAAGAAATATGTGTTTACAGAATTATAATCATTAAAGTCATCAACACAACTCTCTAAGACCACGTAAGTCCAAAGAATGATGATTTCATGAAACAGTTATTCTTGGGACTTACGTGGTCTGAGAGAGCGAACAACTTAATACTGACCAGAAAATTCCAAAAAACCTAAAAAAAATTGAATTTCGCGGGCTACCCTGGCGCTTTCGCCTTAAAAGGAACAAATTGTATTATTTATGATAACACCAAATATTGAATAATGATGTATCGGAAAAATCTTCAAGTCATAGCAGTTCACTGCTGATTTTATGACGGATTGCTGCAACACTACACGAGTTGCAATACTCTCAACTAATTGTCGATTATTATAATTTATTATTTGGATTTATAATAAACTAGCAGCGCCCCGCGGTTTCGCCCGCATAAGTGTCGATCCCGTGGAAATATCGGAATAAAAACTATTCTATGTCCTTCCCCAGGATGCAATCTATCTCTCTGCCAAATTTTATCGAAATCCGTTCAGTAGTTTAGGCGTGAAAAGGTAACAGACAGACAGACAGAGTTACTTTCGAATTTATAATATTAGTATGGATAGTATGGATAATACAATTTGTTCCTCTTAAGTAAAATATGTCTGTGATATGAGTGAGTCCACATCAACAGGGATTCGAACCCAATACCATTCGTCCTCAACCACTGGATTTTCAACTTGTAATGAACGAACGATAAACTCTTTGACATACTTTCAATTTGATTGGTTTATATGTTCAGAAAACATATAAACTCTGTTGGTTTGTTGCTCGTACTTTTTCACAAAAAGTTGTTAGTGGCTTATCTTGTCAGAAGAAGCTCCACTTTTTCCTCATTTTCTATACCTAATTACGACATAAGATTTTATTAGCCTGACATGCAATTAATTTAACTTCCTGGGCCCACCCAGGAACTAATAATTATTTTGATTTTAATTACTCACACCCAGTACATTTACTGTGTGGTCAGATTTTCTTGGAAAAATATGTACAGTTACGAACAGGATACGGTTCATTTTAGTGACCTTATTTGCATGTCTCTTATTTCCTATTAATACTACGTACGGTAACACCCATGAAGTCATGACATGTATGACTAGTATAAAAGAGAATTGGTAGCCCTGATTAAACATTCGCAGCTCGCTCGTGAAACAATAATAACATATCAAAATGGCATCTAAGGTTTGTTTTATTTACTTAATTGATTTATTAAAAAAGTAGTCAAGGACGTTTTAAAAATTCGTTTTTTTTTATGAGGCTAAAACTTTTTCTTAGTTATTTGCTAAAAGTGTCAATGAAACACATTTTAAAATAGGCGGGAAATAACATAGTTACTCAAACTTAATATGGCCTAGGTTCCTGTTCAGCATAATATGGTAAAACGTTTCTAATAAGCATCCTTCTGTTTTCAGTTCGTGATTGTTGCTCTTCTGGTAGCCGCTGCTCAGGGCAGCGCTATCCACGGTGGTGACTACACCAGCTTCTCGTACGGTGTGTCTGACCCCCACACCGGTGATGTCAAGAGCCAGCACGAAACCCGCGTCGGAGACAGCGTGGTCGGCCAGTATTCGCTGCTCGAATCCGACGGCACAAAGCGCACCGTCGACTACGCCGCTGACGCCCACTCTGGATTCAACGCCGTCGTCCGCAAAGACCCCGCTCTCTACGCTCACGCCGCACCCGTCGTCGCTCACGCCGCTCCCGTCCTCGCTCACGCCGCTCCTGTAGCCTACTCCACTCCTCTCGCCCACGGATACGCCGCCGCTCCCTTGGCCCATGGCTACTCCCACGGTGTAGCTGCATACGGCGCAGTCGCCGCTCCTCTGGCTCATGGCGCTGTCGCGTACAGTGCCCATGCTTCTCCCCTGGCTCATGGCGCTGTTGCGTACGGTGCCCATGCATCTCCCCTGGCCTACCGCACCGGAGTCTATGGTGCTCATGCCGCTCCCCTGGCTCATGGTGCCGTCGCCTATGGCGCACATGGCGCTCACGGTCTTTACAACGCTCACCTGTACTGAACAATGTTTAAATTATAATGTTATTTATTTTGAAAAATATATTAATGACGCTGTGATTAAATAAAATAATTCGACGAACCCAAAACTTTGTTTTGTTTATTCTAATTTGTGACTAGCATTAAATCTTGAAAGGATATTATAACCAGAGACAGAATAGTAAGGGCGCGTTTTAATGACATGAACAATTTCGCGCCGTCTAACTGCGGCCTAAGGATATAATTCGAAGATTATTCCGCCTCCTAAACAACGACATCATAAAATCATATATTGTAACCTTTTAGCAAATACTAACAGCGCCTCGAGGTTTCACCCGCACAAGTTTAGATCTCGTGGGAATATCAGGATAAAAAGTAGGTATCCTATCCTCGCAACGGATTTTAATGCAAACTGCATTAAAATCCGTTGCGAGTTAACAGGGAGCTGGAGCGACTTTGTTTTATTTATTTCTTTAATACTTCAAGCACATAAATGAACAGAGGCGGACTTAATGCCATAGGCATTTTCTACTAGTCAACCTTTGGGTGATGCAGAGACAAAGTTTAAAAAAAAAAAAAAAAAAACATTGGTAGGTGCAATCATGACCATTGAGGAATAAATATTTTAAATATAAAGATACGCATAAACCTACCACTACCTACCTTAAATAAATAACTACCTACCTTAAATAAATAACAAATTAATAGATAGACCTGCATATAAAATCTAATAGAAAAGTGAATGAATGGAAATATAAAAATATAGGTAATAATAAGATATAAAATAATTCTAACTAATTAGCAAGGAAAATTAATAAAGCGCTCTTCCTCTCTCTACTTCCTTAAAAAATTTGCTGTGCCCGACAGGGTCCGTAATTGATTCTAGATTTTTTATTTACCTACCACCTGTAATTACATTATGGATTGCAAATAAACGATTTGAGATTTGAGATTTGAGTATTTAAACAAACCTTAGATGCGGGACATATT
This sequence comes from Luperina nickerlii, assembly GCA_963855955.1. NCBI lineage: Eukaryota > Metazoa > Arthropoda > Insecta > Lepidoptera > Noctuidae > Luperina > Luperina nickerlii. Next base: position 4,350,664 of record OY979667.1, on the reverse strand, counting down.
TATTATGCCTCTCATATTGCGATGTAAAGTGATGGCCTTAAACACAGGTTTGATTAAAGGCTCCTACAAACGGGCGCGACACGCGATAAAATCGCGTGTCGCGCCTGTTTGTAGGAGCCTTAAACCTAGTCCAGACAGGTACCTGCCTGAACTAGGTACCTAATTAGAATGTTAGGTAGCTACCTAACATTCTAATTCCGTCCTATTATATTACTTGCACCTGTAATAATTTTATTATACCTGTATTAATATAAATATGTACACCTTTTGTAAATATAATAAAATATAATTATTATATTGCACACCATTGAAAATATGAGACGGAGCGATACCTAATACCTACAATTGAAATCATGTTGCAACATTATAAATAACTCTATAAAAAAATATCGTTGATTCATTTGACCTTACTTCTAATACGCATTTTTGACAGTTTTAGACATAATGTAATTAAAAATTAATGACTTAATCAAACACAATGGTAAATAAGAATGTCTCTTTTATATTATTTAACGCAATCTTGATAAGTTCAGCGGTAATATTAATTAATAATCATAATAATTAAATGAATGATCTTTGTGCGGATAGTCGTGACAGCCAATGGATTAATAACCAAGAATCTCGACCAACATCTAAGAAGGCTCTCGTTGGGCAGCTGGATCAAGGACTACTGGTTTCTGAATCAAGATTCAGAAACCAGTAGGTACTTCTGGACACAGCCCACATTGTTAGGAGGTTCCTCTCTCTGGAGCCCTGACCGCCGGTAGTTTGGACCCTGTTCCTGATACCAGTGGGCTACTATTTTTTTATATTTTTTATATTAGGTATAATATTTAAAAACATAATTTATATGTACAGACGCCAGCACATCAAGCTACCCGAAACTGTCAAATTAAAGAAATTTGACAGATTGTAGTAGCTTGATGTGCTGGCGTCTGTACATTGTACAGTAATGAAATAAGGCAAAAATTAATGATTTATTTATTTCAATCTATGACACTGTAGTGTTATAGAAAAGTAATATATTTTTTATCACATCTATTCAGAAAGAGCTCGTGTATTCTTCGTAAACAGGGACTAAAATAGCTCTTTGATCCCTAGGGACTAAAAATAATTTGAATTTGGAATGTGGATATTGTTAAGTAGTAAAAGTTCCAATCACCAAAGAGATCAAACACGAACATTGTATGAACAAGTAACAGGCTGTATGATACGGTAAAACGCGCGAGCCAAATTAAAAAAAAAGTTTGTGAAAACAAAAAACGCGGGAAAAGCATTCTGCCTTCGTTTGTAATTGTTTACTCAAATTAGGATTTTACTTAGTTTTATAAAAAATGAGTACCTATGTCTTCCTCAAGTAATTGTATGTAAATAAATAAACATACGTTCCTTATTCATACGTTGCACTTACTTATTTTTTCATAGAGGATGATAAAAACTAGAGTGTTCACCTCGGGAGCAACACTATTTTAAGCTCGAGTGACGTACTTTGAATCCTTCGTTACGCTCAGGATTCAAAGAAACACTCGCCTTCTAAATGGCTGTTTGCTCCCTTGGCAAACAATCTACTATTTAATTTTGAATTGTGATAATATTAAGGTACAGTAAAGTTTATGAGTTTGCGTTAAAAAATGATGTTACATTATGAATTGGAATCTTAAATTATGATTGCATGCAGTATTTATATCATTTTTTGTATTTCAAACAGCAAGAAATATAAACCTATTGTATTTTATTTACACTTTCCTGTATTTAATTCATATGTACTGTCTGAGTTTATCTTGGACATTATTTACATCGGTGGAGGAAAATGGCCAACCGTCTTGAGCGAGTCTGGTGATCAGTGCTCGTGCCTTCTCCTGCAGGGGGACAAGAATATGCTGGTATTCTTATTATTCATATACCGTAACTACCAATATGCCAGTTTTTATTAAATTTTGAAATCAGTTGTCGATGTGACAAAGAAAAACAATACGACGGTCCTATAAGAGCTGTGGGTGTAAGCATTTTTTATTCTTGTAGGCACGTGAAATAGTTTTGTATGACACACAAATTTTATATAATATTGTGCAAATGTTTAATAATGTTTTGTGCCGCATGTCCTTGAATAAAAAAATAAGGATAAAAGACACGTGCCGTCCACCTACAAGCACTGGGCCCACATAGCCCACTCCTTCTCACAGAGAGCAGCCCTGTGTCCCAGCAGTTCAGGAGATCGAATAACGTACATCAAAGAGCGATCCTCCTTACTGCTCTGCCTTAATATCCTTTTGAGATTTAATGCTAGGTACAAATAATAATAAAAGAGTCAAAGTTTTGGGTTCGTCGATCTGTTTTATTTAATCACAGCATCGTTCATTGGTATTTCAGAATAAATAACATTATTTCTAAGCATTATTTAGTACAGGTGAGCGTTGTAAAGACCGTGAGCACCATGAGCACTGTAGGCGACAGCACCATGAGCCAGGGGAGCGGCATGTGCACCGTAGACTCCGGCGCTGTAGGCCAGGGGAGAAGCATGGGCACCGTATACGCCAGCGCTGTAGGCCAGGGGAGCGGCGTGAGCACCGTATGCGACGGCGCCATGGGCCAGGGGAGCGGCGACAGCGCCGTAAGCAGCTACACCGTGGGAGTAGCCATGGGCCAGGGGAGCTGCGGCGTATCCGTGGGCGAGGGGAGCGGAGTAGGCGACGGGAGCGGCGTGAGCGACGACGGGCGCGGCGTGAGCGACGACTGGAGCGGCGTGAGCGTAGAGAGCGGGGTCTTTGCGGACGACGGCGTTGAATCCAGAGTGGGCATCAGCGGCGTAATCAACGGTGCGCTTTGTGCCGTCGGATTCGAGCAGCGAGTACTGGCCGACCACGCTGTCTCCGACGCGGGTCTCGTGCTGGCTCTTGACGTCACCGGTGTGGGGGTCGGACACGCCATACGAGAAGCTGGTGTAGTCACCGCCGTGGATAGCGCTGCCCTGAGCAGCCGCCACCAGAAGAGCAACGATCACAAACTGAAAATATAGAAAGAATGCCTATTAGAAACAATCTGTTGTATTATACTGTAAAATTTCCATATTTGTCTGTAATTTAAATTGTGTACAGTCAACAAAAGAGATAGGTATGCAAAATCGTCGGTCATAGTTGAAGTTTAGTAAGGAACCAATGGATGTTGTCGACTGAAATTTAATTTGATAAATGAGCTGTTTGTTTTCTATTATTAAAATTAAATTTTATTCAAGAACATCCATCGGCTTCTCACTAAACTTCAAGTATATCCAACGATCCTGCATACTTATCTCTTTTGTTGACTGTACATAATAAAGAGTATTCTATACTGATGACTGACGCTTAGATCATATTATGTTTTCGTAACTTAGACATGTCATGTCTAGTTTAAAACGATCATTAAAATTTAACATTTACCAAATGTAACAAAGTAGTCAAACTATGTTTTTTTTTTTAAGTTTATGCCTACTTTTTCAACTTTTGAAAATTATAAGAAAAAGTACTCAGTATTTTTTCTTAAAGTTAATGATTTTTTTTCATAAATCACTTTTATAAATAAAACAAACCTTAGATGCCATTTTGATATGTTATTATCGATTCACGAGCGAGCTGCGAATGTTTAATCAGGGCTACCAATTCTCTTTTTATACTATTCGTTCATGAGTGTTATCGTACAGTCGCCGTCAGATATATTGTAGCAGACAAGGTGACCAAATACTTCTGAACAATTTAAAATGTCAATAAGTTCTATACACTACAAGTTACCATTAATATCTGAACATTCATTACTTCATTAATATCTGAGCAGATGCTTGTCAATAATTTCTATACACACAACTAACCAAAAATATCTGAACACTTACAACGTCAAGTGTATCTACTGGACAGACTGGACTAAGTTTTTTTTTTTTTTTTTTTTATTGATTGAACCGTACAACGTTGCCGAGTATACTATTTTTACATTTTTACACTTGACATTGGCTAAATTGTGGTGGTTTTTCCGCAAAAGCCATTAAACGAAGAGAAGAAGAAGAAGACTGGACTAACCACAGATAGTCAAGTCGATAGTCGTTTTTGGTTCGTCCTTTATATCACGCAGTAACTAATTAGGTAAGCTCAATGTTTGTCTGCTTAGATACACTTCACGTTGTAAGTGTTCAGATATTTTTGGTTAGTTGTGTGTATAGAAATTATTGACAAGCATTTGCTCAGATATTAATGAAGTAATGAATGTTCAGATATTAATGGTAACTTGTAGTGTATGGAACTTATTGACATTTTGAATTGTTCAGAAGTATTTGGTCAGCTTGTCTGCTACAATATATCTGACGGCGACTGTACGTAGTATTAATAGGAAATAAGAGACATGCAAATAAGGTCACTAAACTAAACTGTACCCTGATCGTCAGTAGATATTTTTTCCAAGAAAATCTCACCACACAGTAAACGTACTAGGTGTGAGCAATTTGCTTCAAAATAATTATACGTTCCTGGGTGGGACCCAGGAACTATTTATTAATTACATGTCAGACTAATAAAATCTTTCTTATAGCAAAAAATATGACCAACATTTCTTATGGTATAATTAGGTATAGAAAATAAGAAAGAAATGGAGCTTCTTCTGCCACCAAAATAAGCCAACAAGAACTTTACGTGAAAAAGTACGAGCGACAAACCAGTTTCCTGAACTTATACAGGAATGAAATTGAAAGTAGGTAGGTACGTCAAAGAGTTCATCGTTCGTTCGTTCATCTCAAGTTGAAATCGGCAATGACTCAGTGGTTAAGAGTGAATGGTTGCGGATTCGAATTCCTGTTGATGTGGACTCACTCATAACACAGACTTGTTTTACTTAAGGTAAATGCGGAGTTGAAGACCGCGAAATTCAGTTTTTTTTTACGTTTTTTGCAATTTTCGGGCCAGTGTCAGGTGGTATCTTGATCAAAATATGATTCGCGACTATAATAGATACATATGTACTTCCAGAATTACAGTCATTAAAATATCTCTTTAAGTTAGATTTGTACCATAAGCACTTTTCCATAAGAGATTATTATTCTAATGCTAATAAAGATTTGTATCTAACTTAAAAAGATGTATTACTGATCCTATTTCTGTAAATATGTATCTGTTTTAGTCGCGAATCATATTCTAATCAAGATACAACTTGACACTGACCTGCAAATTGCAAAAAACGTAAAAAAATTGAATTTCGCGGTTTACCACTGCGCATTCACCTTAAGGGGCTTACAGGACCTTAACATAAAAAACGCAAGTTTTAGAAACAAAAAAAGTATATGATCGATTTCAGTAAACAAAATCAGAAAAATATATGATATTCAGGATATATGCTAGGTAGATAATGTATTGAAAACATAATACAACTAATTTGATACGATAGAAAAAAATGTTGCTACGTACTCGTAACATTCTAATTCCGAATCATTCTTTATTTATATACTTTATTGTACACTAGTAAACACATAACAAATAAAAAATATTTAACACTACAAAACACACAATGGGCGGCCATATTGTTTTTTGCGATCTCTTCCAGGCAACCTTGGAATGGACACCATTATTGCACCCGTAATAAATTTATTTTAGTTCTGGTTTATTTTTAGGCACTATTAGACCATTGTACGGGAAATATGATTACTGTAGCTAAATGTACAGTTTTTATAAATATTTTTAAATAAAATTATATATTATATTGCACACCACTGAAAACATGATACAGAGCGATACCTTATACCTAGAACTGAAATCATGTTGCAGGATTATAAATACCTCTAAGACAAAAATTGTTGATTCAAACGACCTTAATTCTGATTTTTGACAAGTTCAGACACACTGTATTAATATTAGTCAAATGAAATCTTGAAAATATACGCAGTAAAAATTATATTATTAAATCAAAAGCAATGGTTAATTAGAATGATTTTATATGCATTCACGCAATCTTAATAAATTCAGCGGTAATATTAAAAAATCATTATTGATGACTTATTCATTTATTTCAATCTACCATGATAATATGTATAAGTATATAAAAAAGAGGAGAAATAATCAAAGAGCATCAAACAATAAGTCCGCATCGCTGTCAATAGAAAAAGTGCCTATAAGCCTCGAGGCTTAGGTGGGTTGCCACGTTACATTTAGGTACTACACTTGTACAGACGCCAGCACATCAAGGTACTTCAATCTGTCAAATTTCTTTATTATATTTTCAACTTTATCGCTAAAGCATAAGGTTCAAGGTTGATTGGGAAAATTTTACAGTTTCGGGTAGCTTGATGTGCTGGCGTCTGTATATATTATTATTTAAAGACGAAGCTTTTTAAATTATATAAATATACTAGACATACATGTAATTTACATTAAAAGAAAACTACTTTACAGTACCGTAGACCACATACATACGCTGCGACAGGTTATACAGAAGACCTATAATTACAAACTGTTGCAAATTATATTTTAACGATTTTAAGCGAATACCTAAAGTATAATCGAAGAAAACCGAGAGACCGAAGAGTATAACCTGCCTCTCTGCTTAGCGTTTGTGGACTACGAGAAAACCTTTGATACGCTCGAGACATGGGCTGTGCTGCAGTCTCTGCAATGGTGCCAGATCGACTATCGATACAACGAGGTGCTGAAGTGTTTGTACGAAAACGCCACTATGTCAGTCCGACTCCAGGATCAGACATCCAAACCTGTCCTTCTGCAGCGAGGTGTGAGACAAGGAGACATTATCTCTCCGAAACGGTTCACTGCTGCACTGGAGGACGTCTTCAAGGTTCTGAACTGGAAAGGGGCTGGCATTAACATCAATGGCGAGTAGGTACATAACTCACCTTCGGTTTGCCGACGATATCGTAGTCATGGCTGAGACTATAGAGGACCTCAGTACAATGCTCGTTGACCTCAGTAGAGCCTCCGAAAGAGTGAGTCTTAAAATGAACATGGACAAAACGAAGGTCATGTCAAATGCCCATGTAACACCCACTCTTATAAAGATGGGAGATGCTACACTCGAAGTCATGGACGAGTATGTTTACCTAGGACAAACTGTCAATTAGGTAGGTCTAACTTCGAGAAAAAGGTCAATCGTCGAATCCGACTCCGCCGGGCAGCGTTCGAGAAGCTACGCAATACCTTCTCGTCCCACATACTGCAGTGTCTCAAGACGAAAGTCTTTGACCAGTGCATGTTGCCAGTGATGACTTTTGGCACTGAAACGTGATCGCTCACAATGAGCCTTATGAGAAGGCTAAAAGTCACCCAAAGGGCAATGGCGAGGGCTATGCTTGGAGTTTCCCTGCGTGATCGAATCAGAAATGAGGAGATCCGCAGGAGAACCAAGTTAACCGACATAGCCCGAAAAATTGCCAAACTTAGGTGGCAGTGGGCAGGGCACATTGCTCGCAGAACAAATGGCCGATGGGGCCGAAAGGTTCTGGAGTGGCGACCGCGTACCGAAAGACGTAGCGTTGGAAGGCCTCCCACGAGGTGGTCCGACGACCTTGTGAAGGCCGCAGGAACTCGTTGAATGCGACAAGCACAGAACCGGCCGAAGTGGACGTGCTTGGGGGAGGCCTATGTCCAGCAGTGGAAGTTTTTCGACTGAAATGATGATGATGATAACTTTACAGTACTATTTTGTTTTAATGTTTATGTTTATAATGTCTTAACTATTTTACACTAGGTACTTATTTAAAAGACTAACTAACTATATAAGTAAATACAAAAACAAAAGGATATTTATGTAAGGCGTCGAAGTAATCGTCCGCATCTTTACTGTACTGTATTCCATTCATATGTACAGACGCCAGCACATCAAGCTACCCGAAACTGTAAAATTTTTCCAATCAACTCTGAACCTTATACTTAGCGATACAGTTAAAAATCTATAGAAATTTGACAGATTGTAGTAGCTTGATGTGATTGATGTGTACGTCTGTACGTAAAAGACATTGACGAGGTGCAATTATTAGACAAAAGATTTAATTAAAAATTACGCACACTGCATACCAGGATTCGATTCGACTAGCGACCTTCCATGCCCGACGTACTTCCTATCAGTACCAAATAAACGATCAAGTAAGAATGGTATATAAAGAGAGTTGGTAACCCTGATTTATCATTCGCAGTACGCTTGTGAAACAAACATTAAGTAAACAAAATGGCAGCTAAGGTTTGTTTAATTTTGAATTCTTTATTTGTGAAAATGGAAAAGTGGAAAAAGTTTTGTGTTAAAAAAAATTATAGCAATATAATGAACAAAGTTTTTATAACATTGGATGCATACTTCTGTATATTGAAATTGAAAATACGATTCACTCTTAAATATTTGAAAATAAATATTAATCTTACTACGTTTGATAAAAAATCTTGTGTAAAATAAACGGATAGATAAGACCAATCTACATGTGAAAATAGTGTTATAAGCTATATCTAATAAGCATCTTTCTGTTTTCAGTTCGTGATTGTTGCTCTTCTGGTGGCGGCTGCTCAGGGCAGCGCTATCCACGGCGGTGACTACACCAGCTTCTCGTACGGCGTGTCCGACCCCCACACCGGTGATGTCAAGAGCCAGCACGAAACCCGCGTTGGAGACAACGTGGTCGGCCAGTACTCGCTGCTCGAATCCGACGGCACAAAGCGCACCGTCGACTACGCCGCTGACGCCCACTCTGGATTCAATGCCGTCGTCCGCAAAGACCCCGCTCTCTACGCTCACGCCGCTCCCGTCGTCGCTCACTCCGCTCCCGTCGCCTACTCCGCTCCCCTCGCCCACGGATACGCCGCCGCTCCCTTGGCCCATGGCTACTCCCACGGTGTAGCTGCATACGGCGCAGTCGCCGCTCCCCTGGCTCATGGTGCTGTCGCGTACGGTGCCCATGCATCTCCCCTAGCCTACAGCGCTGGCGTATACGGTGCCCATGCATCTCCCCTGGCCTACAGCGCTGGCGTATATGGTGCCCATGCTTCTCCCTTGGCTCATGGCGCTCTCGCGTACGGTGCCCATGCTTCTCCCCTGGCCTACAACGCCGGAGTCTACGGTGCTCATGCCGCTCCCCTGGCTCATGGTGCTATCGCCTACGGCGCTCATGGTGCTCACGGTCTTTACAACAACCACCTGTACTAAATAATGCTTAGAAATAATGTTATTTATTCTGAAACACCAATGAACGATGCTGTGATGAAATAAAATAGTTCGAAGAACCAATTTTTTCGTTTAATTTATATTGTGTTATCTAAAGCGATTGCCCCTTTTCTGGGCCCTCTGATCCATACAGTAATGATTAAGGCCTGAACGCATATTTCTGTAATTCAACAGAATATACATAATGACACACGACATAACCCCCACACACAAGCACTAAGAAAGTGGACAAAGTAAATAATATTGAAGAGTTCGAAGTAATTCAAATGCTCAATCCATAGGTATGGAATACAGAGAATATGGACACACATTACAAAGGTAATTTGTAATGTGTGTCCTAGGCGTATCTTGACAATCCATGATAGTCAAACTAACAGTGATAGTGATACTTATCAAATCATATATTATAAGTTAGGTATTAGAATCAGTAAGTAGGTCATATCGATGTAGTCCACAGCTCAATCGTATAATATATTTTTAAGATGCATGTGATCTTACATAGAGCTCATCTTCATTATCATCTGCCTAGCCTTTTCGCAACTATGTTGCTTCCAGTCTAACCGGATGCAGCTGAATACCAGTATTTTAGCAACTGCCTATCTGACCTCCACAACCCAGTTACTGGGTAATACGATACCCCTTGACAAGACTGGTTGTCAGACTTTCGGGCTTCTGGCTACCCGTAATGACTGTCAAAGATCCACGAATGACAGCCGGGACCAAACGCTTAACGTGCTTTAGAGCATTAAACAGCACATTAACCAATTCTAGCAATTTGACATTGACTATGCCTTTATTTCGAAGCAGTAAGGGTGAGTTTTGAAATGCTAGTGTTAGTACTGATGTACGGTTAATTTTACTTACATCCCGCAGAGCAAGACCGTAAACCATATGCATTTTGGCGAAACAAGTCGTAATTGACGATTGTCGCCGCTCCAGTTGTGCCTTAAATTAAAGTAATTTTCAATACTTTGTTAGGGTAATTATAGAAACTTTTAGCATAAACGCAAATTAATCGACATGTGTATACTCCCTATCCTCACATACGGCGCTCAAACCTGTTTTTTGACAGCTAAGCAGAGGTTCAAGTTTGAGGTTTACCACCGAGCAATGGAGCGCAGCATTCTTGGAGTCAGGTACACCTTTATCGCATGTGGAACGAATAATGGGGCAAATCTACCGGCATGTGGGTCCCAGAAAACATCCGGCAAGATGGTAGAACGAGCTCGATCCTTCAGGAATAAAAACAAATGGAAAAGCGGTTCAAACCGGAATCAGAAAATTTATAGTGGATAAGACAGAGATTAAAACAAAAAAGAACTAGCAGGGAATCGGGGAGGGGAGTGGAGAGGGCGTTCAGGGGATCAGACCGGAATAACTCCTACAGACAGGTCCACACTAGCTCAAGACAGAGAGGAGTGAAGAGGAGAAAAGGCAAAGGGCAAAGGCCTTCCCTTAACCCTGCAGTGCTACAAAATAGGCTAAATATAAAAATAATTATTATATAATAATTACGGAAACTAGCGCAGAATCATTCAGGTAAGGCAAATCTAAGTGTTTGTGTTAGGTACCTAATTAATTTGTTCCTATGCTAACCAATCATTGCGGAGCGAATCGGTAACACTAGTTCATTATGTAATATGTATGGAATTCGATTCAAGAATGTCAATTTTCATTGTTTACCTACACTGTGTCATATGACATCTGACTGTCATTGTATTTCAGAATTATTGTCAATCCGTGCCTCGGAAAGCACGTTAAGCCGTTGGTCCCGGCTGCCATGTCATTCGTGGAACTTTGTCAGTCGTTACGGGTATTCAAGCCCGAAAGTCTGACAACCAGTCTTACCAAGGGTTTACGTATTACCCAGTAACTGGGTTGTGGACGTCAGATATTAGTCAGTCGCTCCATGTAAATTACTGGTATTCAGCTGCATTCGGTTAGACTGGAAGCCGACCCCAATATAGTTGGGAAAAGGCTAGACAGATGAATTATTGTCATTCTTGCATTTTTATAGATTGATAGATAAACGTGAGCAACATTCACATTTAGTTCAAAACATTGTTAACAGTAACGAATTATTTGATGCCTTTTGATTATTTCCCCTCGTTTTTGACATGTAGTAGCATCGTGCTGAGATAGGAGCTTTTGGCCTCGTATAGGACTTTTTGTTTCATTTTCCTTTTGTTTTTTTTTTATATAACTTGGATTTTTTATTTTGCTGTATTTAGTTTAGTTTGTGATCTTCCTGTACGAGTCGCAATAAATACTTTTTCTTTCTTTCTTTTTATATACTTGTACATTATTATTATTTTAAGACTGTTAGCTTTTTAAATTATGTAAATATAAATAAATCACGTCTTCAACAACATAATTATTTTGTGACGTCATCATCATTCTCCTGCCTGACCCCAATTTACTTGGGGTCGGTGCTACATGTCTTTTCCTTCCATACTTCTCTATTAGTCGTCATCTCAGTAGTCACCCCCCTTTCTAACCATATCATCATTCACACAGTCCATCCATCGTTTATTTGGTCTTCCCCTACTCTTATAGCCATCGACATCCATACTCAAAACTCTCCTCCCGACATTTTCCTCATTTCTCCGTAACACATACCTACTCATACCATGACAGCCGATTTCCACGCAACTTTTCAGTTGCCGGTGCCACTTTCAAACTTGCTCTTATGTACTAATTTCTTATTCTATCCATTCGTGTAATACCACACATCCCTCTCAGCATTCTCATCTCAGCTGCATGCAATTGCCTTTCAGTCATCCCTTTTGTGGCCCAACATTCCGATCCATACAAGACAGCCGGTCTAATCATGGTCTTATATATCTTCCCCTTAAGTTTAAGGGGAATGAACATGTTGTAACGTGAACCTGACAAAAAACCTATGAAGTTAGCATCTACTAAATTCCATACATTTTATCAATGAAATATGCGCTTTATGTGACTGAAACTGGCAGCCAAAAGCAATTGACCTCTATAATTACTTTAATTACTTAAACGTGCGTAGAAGGCCTAACCATATCCGTTGTAAAATGAAATGAAAAAATCAGCAATAAATATAAAGAATGCAGTGAATCTGAAGGTCGCTGTTTTAAAATATGCAGCCTTTCCTTAATGAGTAGTGAAAGTTCCAATTATTGCGAATTGGAGTATTTATCATGATAATATTTACATAATATAAGCTAACAGGCTTAAAATAATAGTAATAATACGTACAATGTAAATGTATATAGAAAAAGAAAAGGGAGAAAAATCATACATATCATAAGAAAAATAGAGTATCAAAAAATTCGTCCGTATTGCTGTTAACAGGAAAAGTATCTAAAAGGCTGGCAGCATTGTCACGTTGTGCAGACGCCAGCACATCAAGCTACTACAATCTGTCAAATTTCTTTAATATAATAGATTTTCAACTTTATCTCTAAAGAATAAGGTTCAAGGTTGGTTGGGAAAATTTGATAGTTTCTTATGTGCAGGCGTCTGTGCGAAGATGCTAATTAATTATTTGGTCAAAAAATTGGCCAGCCCTCTGGTCAAGTGGGCACTCGGACCTAGCAACGAACTTGATGTGTCACTAGCTGGTTGTTCTGAAGATGCTTATTTTCGACAGGGTTATATTATTGTACCCTAAAGTATTCTGGCTAAGGATCGCCCAGAGGACACGGTGGAGCACACGGTGGAGGTCTGCCCCGCTTGGGCGGAGCACCGCCGTGTCCTCGTTGAGGCGATCGGCAGCGGCAGCGACCTCTCGCGTCCGGGCCTGGTTCAAGCCATGGTCCGGGGCGAGAAGGAGTGGGGGGCAGTCGCCTCCTTCTGCGAAGCAGTCATGCTAGCGAAGGAGGCGGCGGGACGGCTGAGGGAGAGAGCCTCCCGTCCCAGCCGCCGCGGGAGACGCTCCGGGCGTCGGGAGCCGTGCGACGACTCCCGGCCACCGAAGGCGCGGGCCTGCGGGCGGAGAGTAATGGGTAGCTCACCGTCCGATCAGGACCAGACCCGTGCCGGACGGCGCGTACGTGTTCCACGCGCGCCTCAAAGAGATGTCAGCATCATACGGAGGGGCCCGTCAGGACCAAAGCCTGCCGGGTCAGCGGAATTGTCCGAAAGGGTTACCGCTGGCTCGGAACATAAAGGGCTAAGGAAGGAACACGGGTGGGTTTTAGTCAGTAAGAGTCTGACACTCCCTTCCGCTCCACCCAGAGCAGGAAGGGTCATTTGATGATTTCCCATACTCAAAAAAAAAAAAAATTCGGGCTATAGTGAGGGTCTTAGACGCTTCTCTGTAAAGGATATTTAGTCTCTGTGTAGCCTTTTTCCAACTATCTTAGGGTGGGCTTCCAATCTAACCCAATGCACCTGAATACCAGTATTTTACATGACTAGCGTCTGCCTATCTGACCGCAATAACCTAGTTACTGGGTACACAAAACCCAGGGCCGTCTTTACCCGGGGGTGAACGGGGTGCGTGGCACCCGGGTGCAGGGTTTTAGGGGGCGCAAGCCAATCCTTAAACTTACATGTACCATGCGTAAACCTTATCGAAATTGAAATGAATAAAAAATTACTTACGATTCTATGACTCCAGTCAAGATAGATTGACAAATTTGGCTATACTTATCGAATTGAAAGTTAATTACAAAACAGACGATATTATAAAAAACATTGTTGATTTTAAAGCCGGAAAAATTTAATTTGATATTTGAAAATGTACCTAATTTTATTGTAGAATAAGTATTAAAAACACAAAAATTGGGGCGCAGGCTGATTTTCGCACCCCGGCGCCCAATATGGTTAAGACGGCCCTGACAATGGGTATTGTCAGGGCCGTCTTAACCTGTCTAGGTTGTCAGTCTGTTAGGCCTCTGACTACCAGTAACGACTGACAAAGATCTACGAATGACAGCCGTGGCCAAAATGGCTTAACGTGCTTTCCGAGGCACATAGGGGTCCGCGGGAGCCACACCCTAAACTGCGATCGATGTCATTCGTTATCATTCAGTCACGTGCTGGACAGTGAGTAAGGGGCCTTCATCTTAGTTGCAAAAAAAGTGATTGCAATGACCGAATGAATATACACTTACACTTACTTTATACAGGGTGGAAACTTTCAGCGGGGCAGTAAGGGGAAGTACTATATCCGTTGCAGCTACATACGTTGTATATACTTTGAAGAGAATAGAACGCTCGCCAATTCCATCATATTCTCAGTAGATTTTAAACAACGTAAATCAATAGGTGCTTGAACATGGACGGCGCCACCGATGTCAGCCCAGAAAGCGGTGGCGAGATGACCTGGACGCATACCGCGAGGGCTGGTTCGAGGTTGCCTGGACAAAAGAGTTCCTGGAAGGACTTGGGGGAGGCCTGGACAGCAGTGGGACAATATAGGCTAAATGAAAAAAAAAATTAAGTCAACAAACTGAAACCCTGTCAGGATTCTTTCTGATTGACAACTGCCACTGAAACTAGTTGGTCAACTTGGTTAAACAAAATATTATTATGGCATGATGATGGTACAGACGCCAGCACATCAAGCTACCTGAAAATGACAAATTTTCCCAATAAACTTTGAACCTTATGACTTAGCTATAAAGTTGAAAATCTATTAAAGAAATTTGACAGATTGTAGTAGCTAGATGTGGTCCAACCTGTACATTATTTCACCGTAGCCAAGCTTTTAAATCCAATTAAATTAAGTCTACCAACTGGAAATCATGAAGTGTCATTAACCATTTTGTATAAAAACTAAACCAGGATCTTAAAAATCAGCCAACATAAGTTAACATACAGTTTACTAAAAATAATAAAACTAGCTGCGCCCCGCGGTTTCACCCGCATAAGTGTCAGTCCCGTGGGAATATCGAGATAAAACTATCCTATGTCCTTTCCTGGGACTCAACCTATCTCTATACCAAATTTCATCTAAATCGGTTCAGCAGTTTAAGCGTGAAGAGGTAACAGACAGTCACACTTTCGCATTTATAATATTATTTATAGTATGGATATGCAATCCATACTAAATAATAATCATCACTCATCGTCGATAAAAACAATTGTACATTTTTTTTTTCTATTATTTTTGCTAATTAAAGTTTATTCGTTTACATTATAAATCCGCAATTTTTTTTCCGCTCTTAATACGAACACGCTTTTACGACTTTCGGATTTTTAAGTTAACTCATTAATAATAATTAACATCGAAGTCCGACTGCCAATCTTCTATCATACCTTCTCAAAAGTTTTACTATTACAATACTTCTTTATTAACTGAACCTAAAAGAGCAAGAACCTCTAACAGGATGCTGTCCTAAATAACCCACAAGAACTCTAATACCCACTGGTCAGTACTAACCAAGTTCCGCATAACTCGGTGTCGACGAAATGTATACTCAAAAAACGTTCAAATGCGTGACCTTAGTGGTTGCAAGTCTCTTACTTCCTATTATTAGTACAACCAAGTCATACAGGAATAGTATATAAAGAGAATTGGTAACCCTGATTAATCATTCGCAGTTTACTTGTGTAACAAACAATAACTAAAAATGGCAGCTAAGGTTTGTCTTAATTATTCTTTGTTTAAATTTTTGTGGTACAAAAAGTTTGGTGTTAAAAAAGTTTGTGACAAGTAGAATAGTTTATGGAGAACGTTTATAATTATTTATTGTGACTTAATTACGGTGGTAGGGCCACGTGTCTGATTGATAATCGTGATTTAATGGATTGTATTAGGAGAGCTGGAGTGGTGACCCAGTGGTACCGACCGCGACTTACAGTTGCAGGTTATGGGTTCGATTCCTAGCAGGCACTTTACTTTGTGTAAATTATTTCATCACCACTGCTCTCAAAACGGTGAAGGTACATCGTGAGGAAACCGGCATGTCCTAGAACCCAAAATTTGATGACATGTGACATCCGCCAACCCGCACTGGGCCCGCGTGGCCGGTGGATTAAGTCCACTCCCTCTCACAAAGAGGAGGTCCAGTAATGGAAACATTATAAACTTATTATGCTCGTTAAATTCAAATTTTCAATTTCTGACAAAGTAGTGATAGAAATGAGTTACTGAGTAATAAAATTGTGCATTGACTTACTCAACAATTGCTATGCTGCTCGAAATAAAACTCAATAACTATAAAAGAAGCCTCAACCTTAAGATGTTTCCTTTTCATCCCTAAACAAATGAAAATCTTTTTCTTATGTCTCTTTCATAAAGCATGTTTAACTTAGTCGTTCGTATCTTTATCTTTCTGCATTTGACAGATCTTATTTCGACTTTATTTGCTTTGAACACTCCGTAACAATCGAAGGGACAATTTATATCTTTCGTAATAAGTATGTTGTCTACTATTTTAAGAGCCTGTGCGACACTCGTGTCTAGTTTAAGAATTTCTAAAAACATTACACCATTATTATAACCAAAAAAAAAACTTTCTTGAAACGATTTTTTAATAACTTTTTTATCAATTTTCAGTTCGTCGTTGTTGCTCTTCTGGTGGCCGCTGCTCAGGGCAGCGCTATCCACGGCGGTGACTACACCAGCTTCTCGTACGGCGTGTCCGACCCCCACACCGGTGACGTCAAGAGCCAGCACGAGACCCGCGTCGGAGACAGCGTGGTCGGCCAGTACTCGCTGCTCGACTCCGATGGCACAAAGCGTACCGTCGATTATGCCGCTGACGCCCACTCTGGATTCAACGCCGTCGTCCGCAAGGACCCCGCCCTCTTCGCTCACGCCGCTCCCGTCCTCGCTCACGCCGCTCCCGTCGTCGCTCACGCCGCTCCCGTCGCCTACTCCGCTCCTCTCGCCCACGGATACGCCGCCGCTCCCCTGGCCCATGGCTACTCTCACGGTGTAACTACCTACGGCGCAGTCGCCGCTCCCCTGGCTCATGGTGCCGTCGCGTACGGTGCTCACGCCGCTCCCTTGGCCTACAGCGCTGGCGTATACGGCGCCCATGCTTCTCCTCTGGCCTACGGCGCCGGAGTCTACGGTGCTCATGCCTCTCCCCTGGCCCATGGTGCCATCGCCTACGGCGCTCACGGTCTCCACGGTGCCCACGGTCTCCACGGCGCCCATTTGTACTAAATAATGATAAGATAATAATTATTTATAGTGAAACCCCAATGATAGATGCTGTGATCAAATAAAATAGTTCGAAGTACCTAATTTTTTGTTTGTTTTATTACTATGATATTAAATCTAGTTACAAGGACAATAATCCTCATTTACTTTATTAATACAGGCTACAAAATTAAAACGCTTTTGAGAACAAAAGAATTACACAATTCCTAGTCATATTCATTAAAAATTATCCAAAAAGAATCCATAAATTGCCTGTAATGGCCTTCAAAAGCGATTTAACCTTTAGGTGTTAATAACTCAAATTAACAACGAGAAGGTCTAACCGTATTTGTAGGTCTAATAACAGATCTAACTAAAATACCAAAACTAATTGCAAAAATCTAGCTCACCTTGATTGACCGTGCATTGTGCTAGATAAATAATTTTACTATTACTAAACAAATTCTAGGAAATATACCGAAATGAAGTAGCGTACTAAGAAATGGGCTTATTACGAAAATGTTGGTCCTAATGAAAATAACACTTGCAAAGTTACGGTCACTTAAGTAGATGTCTTAATATTATTTAACATTTTATGTAGCACTGTCTTATCTTATTTCCTAATCGAGATAAAATTAATATGAGTGGTTGAATTCATTGCTGATAATTGAAATGTTTACTAGCTTTGACTTCACGATAAGCAGGAATGGGAGACTAATGAAGTTTTTGTTGGTGATTTAAAGTACTTTATCTGTCTTAGAGTACCTATGTATATCTAAATGTTTTTCACAGAGTTTATTTAAAATTATTTATATGGACGTTTAATAATAAAACATGACATTATATATATTAGTAGTTCTCTTTGACATAGTACGAGTATAATCAGACTATAATATTCCCATTGCATGGACACAAGCCTCCCCCTGTGGGAGGGAGTGAGCCGTAATCCACCATGCGGGCCCAGTGCGGGTTGGTAGATGTCACATGTCGTCACATTTTTAGTTCTAGGACATCGGTTTCCTCACGATGTTTTCCTTCATCGTTTTGAGAGCAGTGGTGATGAAATAATTTACACAAAGTACAGTACCCGGCGATAAAATATTGCACATCGACCTATTCGATCCTATCGATTTTATACAAAGAATAAAAATAATCATCAAAAGAAGCAAATCATAATTGTTTTAACAGCTCCTAATAGATATCGGACTGTTTGTATTTCGAGTGACAGAGATAACGCTCTACGAAGCCGACATTAGACGATTGTCTCTTTCCAAAGGTCGATGTGCAATATTTATCGCCGGGTACTGTAAAGTGCCTGCCTAGGTTCGAACCTACGACCTACAACTCGTATGTCGCGGCTGTTTCTACTGGCCTCCATTGGTCTCTCTTTCACATAAAACACTTTTTTTTTAAAGTCTAACCTAGGAAGTAGGTCCAGTATAAATGCTCATAATTTTTTGTTTACAACACAATCTAACAAGACCAGTAGGTCAGCTCCCTAGTAACAATCACATCATTGAATTCCACGCTTTTTGTGAAACACGTACGGATCGTTAATTTATATTATAATTATCATTGTTACACCGTGTCTCCTGAGAGAGTTCGTCTAGTATTTTGTAATGAGTCACAGAGATTACTGAGAATAAAACCTCTGACTGTTCAATTAGTCTGTTTTGATCTAAGTTCAATTTTAAATAAGTAACTGGATTTTGAATCTACTCGATGAATGAATGAATCGATTCCAACGGTTTCAAAAATGTGCTGTCAGAAATTGTTACGTGTATAATTTGAGTCCGTCAATACACTTCAAATCGAAATCCATCAATCAATCGTTTTTGTACAATAAGACAACCTAATATTTGTAACAGTATGGGAGCCAAATAAAATACCAAAGTTAAGAATCATAATTTATTAGTCGTTTAATCACAGATCAGTAGCAGTCATTTGTTCACCATGCCCAGCCAGCTCCAAGACCCTGGGCACCATACGCGCCATTACCCTGACCATTACCCTGACCAAGAGGAGCTGGGTGCGCAACAGAGTTCGAATAACTGTGTGCAAGACCACCATGAGGGTTCACAGCGCCATGTCCCAAGGGAGATCCGTAGGCACCGTTCTGTCCATGGGTACCGTATCCGCCGTAGGCACCACCATAAGCACCACCGTGGGCACCGTTGTTGGCTCCAGCGTAAGGTCCAGGGTACGGACGAGCAGCATTATGAACAATGGAGTGGGAGTAGTGAGAGACTGAGGGAGCTCCGCGGTTACCAATATGACCAGCCAAGGGGTTGCCGTAACCGTTCGCACCAGCGTAGCCGGGGTAAGCTTGGTTACCAGGGTAACGGTTGGCACCGGGGTGAGCGAATGCACCGGGATGGGCAAGGGCACTAGGATGACCGAGAGCACCAGGATGGCCAAGAGCGCCAGCATGGTTGAGAGCACCGGGATGAGCAAGAGCTCCGGGATGACCAAGAGTACCAGCATGGCCATAAGCACCAGAGTGACCTATGGCTCCAGGGTGGGCAAGAGCACCAGGGTGGGTAAGGGCACCTTGATGACCAAGGGCACCGGGATGGGCAAAAGGTCCGGGGTGACCTAAGGCTCCGGGGTAGGCAAGGGAGCCAGCTCCAGCCAAAGGTCCATGACCCAACGGTCCTGGGTGAGCTACTGGTCCATGTGCATGAGCTCCACCTAGTGAAGCATGAGGTCCAGACGGATGAACACCAACAGCAGGCTCCTTGCGTACAACAGCATTGAATCCAGTGGCAGCGTTAGCGGCGTACTCCACAATCCTTTTAGTTCCATCAGATTCCAGGAGTGAGTATTTGCCGACGACGCTGTCACCGACGCGTTTCTCGTGCTGGTCCTTGACGTCACCGGTGTTGGGGTCCGACACACCGTAGGAGAAGCTCGAATAACCACCGCTGCCGTAGGCTGATGCCACCAGCAGGGACAGAACGATGAACTGAAATAAACAAAATTTTGTATGATTAGTCCTGGCAGAGTGGAATTAAAATGAGGATTTAATTAGTAGTAATCAAAATTTGAATGATCGAAAGACATAATAAAATTATAGTTATAGCAAAGTTGACTTCTCAATAAAAACAAGAGTGCCGCAAGGGCCAACACTAGGCCCAAAAACCACTTCATGTCGAAATATTATTTTTATATTGCTTGAAGATTATTGTTTACCTTAGCTGCCATGATGCTATGTGTTCTTCTTCAACTTAGGCTTGTGAATGATTTAACCCTGTTAGTTCCAAATATTTATATTCTCACAGAGGCTCCGCATTGTAGTTTTGGGGGTCATAGTTTGAAATCATTGCGCTCATATCTGCTCTTAAATTTCGAAAGATTCTCTTTCAGAGGTTAATTAGGAACTGAAATACCTATTATGTAAATTAATTTTGCACTTAGAATGGTAACATTGGCCTCGTTGATGAGTTAAATACATGTTAAGATGTCGATTTGCTTGTTCTGAATTAAGATGATATCTTTTAATTTTTACGAGTAAATTTAAAAAGAACAAACAGTTTAATAATAGCGGCTTAAATGACCATGGAGAGACATGTGAAAATAAACATGTAGCTTGCATGCTTTACTTTGGATGTTTTGTGGCAGTTTTTTTAGATGTCACCATAAGAGAAGGAAGTTGGTCAGTTTACTATCTACAATTAAGATAACTATAGCGGGAGTCCCTATTTTAACCGTGAATGTTTACCTGTAAATAATGGTTATTCACAACTAAACCCTATAATGACAAAAACCAAATTTTCATGAACGTCGCTATATAAAATTGAACAAGCGAATCTAGTTCAGCTACACTTCTGTCTACCTTTTCGAGGAATACGTGAAGGCGTGATATTATTTTTAGTTAACTCCATCATAAAATCATAACTCTGTAACTGTTCGGTGATCTAAGCTAGAACTAATTGCTTCTGCCACTAAGGACTAAAGAGGTGTCAGGCGATTGTTTGATTCCCATATAAATGTTCAAAATTTCAATACCTACCTTGACTTTCAGCACGCATCCTAATAAACGATAAAAGATCATCCTGTTCTTACAATTGTATAGTAAGTAAAATATTCCATAACTTAGTCTTATCAGCATAAGATAAACATAAAACCCATCATTAAGCCGTTAAGCTACATACATTAGCCAAAATTACATCAAACTAAGGAGATATACATGATATCGTAGGTCAACACTAATTCTCAAATGTTTCCGGCTAAACTGATTGCACATATACAAAATATTATGAACAGCACCTATATAAAGCCATGGAACATCTAAACTCCTCAGTATTGGTGTAAACAATACAAAAAAATGTTCTCAGAGGTAATTAGGTAAACTAGAATTACAAAGAACAATTTGGTTGAGAATTTAAATAATCTCAAAAACATGGGAAATGTTGTGATTTTGATACTTGTGTC
Source organism: Luperina nickerlii (assembly GCA_963855955.1). NCBI lineage: Eukaryota > Metazoa > Arthropoda > Insecta > Lepidoptera > Noctuidae > Luperina > Luperina nickerlii. The sequence continues at coordinate 4,328,985 of OY979667.1, read as the reverse complement.
GTTACCCAATATAGTCTAATTAGTACAAAATTATCATGTTCTCAGCTGTGCCAGTTGGTACTGCTCAGATTTTGATAAAGTTCTTGTATATTTATAGAATGCGTGTGAATCTGGTCAGCAGTGTTGTCAATGGTAGCATGGTGTCGTTATGTGTGCTAAAGTTTTGTTTCTTTAATTAAATTGAATTTGGTTTTCCCTGAAGGGCTTTTTCCGTTTATTATTATTTATTTTTTGTCTATGTTGTCCCACTGTATGCCAAGGCCAAGGCCTTCCTTTGTTCTTCCACTCCTCGCTGTCTTGAGCTAGTGTGGACCAATCTTGTCTGTAGGCGTCAAGCATCGTTTAGTGTGATTTTATTTGTTTTGAATATCGGATAATCATAAGTCTTGATCGCATTCAGCTTATTTTTGAGAAAAGGCAAGAACGCTTCGCTTTCAAACCTAGTTGTGAACTTGTTCTATTTAGGGGCTTACAGGACCTAAACACAAAAAACGCAAGTTTTCGAAACAATAAAAGTATATGATCGATCACAGTGAACAAAATCAGAAAAATATATAATATTCTTCAGGATATATGCTAGGAATAGTGTGTTGAAAACATAATACAACTAATTTGATACAATAGAAGAAAATCATGAAGATACCACTAAAAATTTTCTTTTTACAATAAAAACCATACTAATATACATACTATTACAATCATTGTGATTTATTGTCAGATTATTCTACAAGCAACATACTAAAATACTAGTGTTTTAATTTTTTAGTCCAAACAATAGATTTCTTGTAATTAAATAATGCTTCATATTTTGTTGTGTCATCGCGCTTCTCTTTCTTTTCTATGCAGTCCGACAGTGACCGCGCGTTAGGTCATATAAGCCCCTTAAGAAATGTTTGTATAAAATAGTAACAGAGATAATATGTAATAATGCTCGATAGTTCAATTATTACCTAGCAAGTTGACATTTATAATGATTGTATTACCCACTTTGATTACTGGAAACTATTTAACAAATTTAAAATTTTGAACATTCGTCCTTATTTATTTATTTTAATTTAATTCATTTATTAAATTTGAAGTTTTGATAATTTATCATTTCATGTCCACAGTTTGTTTTTGTGGCGCTGCTCGTAGCTGTCGCTCGCTGCAGCGCTTCAGGGGGATCATCCAGCTTCTCTTACGGAGTGTCAGACCCTAACACCGGCGATATCAAGGACCAACATGAAAAGCGAGTTGGAGACAGCGTTGTCGGACAATACTCGCTGCTTGAAGCTGACGGAACTAAACGCATTGTTGAATATTCTTCTCATCCCCACACTGGATTTAATGCTGTAGTACGTAAAGATCCTGCTGTTGGTGTTCACCCATCGTCTGCTGTTGGATACAATGGAGCTACTTCACCGGGCTATGGTGGTCTAGGATATGCTGGCGCCAATCCTTTGGCATATGGCGGACAGAACGCATGGAGCCCTGCTAACTCCGCATACTCTGACAGTGCTTATGGCAATGGTGCGTATGGTGGATACGGAGTCTACAATGGTGCTGCTAATGGCTGGCCTCAGACCGGTGTTGCTAATGGCTGGCCTCAGACCGGTGCAGCCACTGGTGCATACGGTACTAACGGATGGCCCAGCAACAGCTATGGTGCTAGCGGAATCTATGGAGCCAATGGATGGCCCACCACTACTGGTGCAAACGGAATCTATGGTGCTACTGCTAATGGATGGCCCAGCAGCACGGTTGCTAACGGTTGGCCTAGTAGTGGTGCTGCTGATGCTTGGCCCAGCAATAATGGCGCTAGCACCTGGCCTACCAATATTGGCGCTAACGCATGGCCTCAGAATGGCGCCCTTGGAGCTTATGGCGCTGGCGGTTATGGAGCATCCGGCTATGCTGGTTATGGCGCAAGCCCAGTAGCGAATGGTTATGGTGCCAATGGACTAAGTTACAGCACCGGCAATTCGAGATGGTAAATCTGTTATATTATTATGTCAACATTAATAGGTAGACACATAACTTGGCTATGTTTTTCTGGAAATGTTTTCTTTGTAAGTGTTAATTTAGGGGTGGAACGAGTATCTCTTAAGGTAAAGATTGATCTTAATAATTCTAAAATATGTTATAAAATTAATTTTCATTGAAAATGTAAAAAAATATAAATCGAGTTAATTATATCGTTCGAAATATAATTTCTTTTCTTTTTTACCCGACTGCGCGACAGCAAAGACAGGGTTATGTTTTCACGTGTAACTTTAAGGTTCTGTATTTTTGTATGTGGGATTATTTTATACGAACTGCTAGAAGCACCTATTTAAACATCGATTTCTTAAATAAAAAACTCGCTAAAGTCATAATCATAATCATTTGTTTGCTATGGAAAAAATTATATACAGACGCCAGCACATCAAGCTACCCGAAACTGTCAAATTTTAAATTTTATGCTTTAGCGATAAAGTAGAAAACCTACTAAAGAAGTTTTACAGATTGTAGTAGCTTGATGTGCTGCCGTCTGTTACGTTATTTGGGATCATTGTCCATGATCAACATTAATGTAATAAATACATATCTACCTACTCAATTAATTTTTTTATCAATGGTATTGGGAAACTATAAAAGTCTAAATACAAGAGGGATAATAAACCCAGTATTAATTAAATTAGGTAGTGAGATATTACTCGTTTGAAACGTAACATTTTCATCAATAAGTATATTTCCTGGTTGACCAGTTTTAAATTTGCTTTTGCAAAATATAAGTAACAAATTGCCAGTATGCCAAAATATCTCAATGCTATTTATGTTATACTTGCCAAAATTGTAATTGTGTGATTCAATAATAAACCTTGTATTTTAATCGGATAGTTTAAAATTGCTACAACAGAAGTAAACTTAAAATTCGTACCACATATAACTTAACATTTTGTAAAATTGCACTTGTTAAAATTTTAATCACACATGCACTCGTATGCTGTTTCAATAGACAATGAATATAAAATATTATATAATTAAATAAATTTAATAACAGTTATTTTTGAATTGAAAATACCAGTATATACCACAAAGTTAAAGCGGAACCTCAGAATTTAAAATGCCAAAAACAAAATAATAATTAATAGAACAAATACCTGAAAGGGAGGAAGGTTCAAAATATACAGCAGAAAGGTTATAATTGACAAAAAAACATTACTATATGAAATATTAAACAAACTACAATTTTATCATGTTTGTAAACTTCAAACAAGAAAGTTGCACGCAAATATTTTAAACATCGGAGATTGCCTTGAAGTGCGAATGTAGAGCAAACGCATTATGATAAAGATCTTGTTTCCACGCTATTTATAATACTGTTCAATCCATCTTTCCATTAATAAATTCACACAAGTACTCGTAGTCTAACTGTACAGAAAAGAAAAGAACAATATAAGACACCATACCGACTAAGATTTCTTAATTTTATACAAAGGTATTCCTTTTATTTGTGGGGAAATCCTTGAATGAATTCCAAGAATGGAAGGGTAAGCCGGACTCCTATTGACTAAAACCCCACTGTTCCTTCAAGCACCTTGAGTCGGGGGCTTGGGAGATATTTCTACATTCACCGCACCCCCTACTTGTATCAGCCCGCCATCTCTAGTGGGCCCCATCACCAAGCGGGTCCGATCCCACGACCGCACCTCCTCCCATTTTGTCGCGTATATAATATTGCATGCCTCCTCTTTGAACCTGATTACTTGAGCGACGACACAGACTAAATTTCGCGGCCGTATTCCTAAAAAAAGTCTCACTACAGAACCTATGTATAGGAGACACCATATTGCAGAAAGAAAAAAAAACTGTTTTATGAGTTATTTTTTAATTGCGTTTGAAAAGAACATACTGTGACACATGCATGATCTATGTCTAATAATTTAACATTATCACCTACTTCATTTCCGCCTCGTTTACCATAAACAGTCAAGAGCACATTAATTTCCTCGTAAAAATCTCCACATAATGTTATCCACAAATTAAAACAAAAACCAATCCAGGAAGTCAAAATCAGAACGAAAAAGAAACAAACTAGCAACGAAACAAAAGAAAAAAGCGACTTAAACAAATTAACATACGCAATGAGGCGTGCCCTGAGATGCAACCTTTGATGCGCGGACCATTTCTTCGATGTCAGTACAAATTCTCATCAGTGACCTTGCCCTTCCGGATCCGTCGGCAACATAAAGACGCTTGTCGTGCGTGTTTGGGGTTCCGTAGGACAAAACGACATATTAATACAATTAATTTGAAGAAGAATTGGTAATTGTACCGATGGATGTGCGAGGCCTTCGTCTAGCAGTGGAATTTTTGTTTGAAGTGATGGGGATTAATTGAAAATATGACAACAATTTACACGTACTGCGAGGGCTAGTTCATTCTTATTTTTCTTTGTGTCGCTGCCACGACAGTTATTTAAATGTTGTTGGGCCAAAACTTCGCCACTGCCACTGTATCGATGGCAGCGTAGAATTCACTTAGGCTGGATGTTTTCGGGCACAAAGGGCCGGAGAGGAGATGGAGCATAGTTTGTGTCACAGCTCCAGATCCACTCCCTGCTGCCGATCTGTCAAGGTAGTCCCACTTTATGAGGTTCGACTTACATCTTCCCACTTAGGTTCGGAGACGGTTCAGGGACCAAACCGAAAAAGGAGAAAGGTAAAGGGAAAAAGGAAAGGGAAAAGTAAAGTAAAATAACTTAAAAAATATAAAACAGATTCAAAGTTTTTAGTAACTATACCTAATTATATATATTATAGCTGAAAAAATTGATCAGTATTTAAGATAAGATGAAGACAAATAGAAAACACCTACAGAACCCGCACAGGCCTAAGAAAATGAACTTTACATAATTTTTAAAGATCAACAAGTAATCGTAGTCGTCAGCCACGCCCTCGCGTTCGGAGTTCATATAAAAGCTCCTCGCGATCTGAGTGAGTACCAGTCTTCGAGTAGGAATCCTCAGTCTATCGCAATGGCAGCCAAGGTGATTATTTTATAATCCAGTGAAGTGGAAAACAGTGCTAAGATAAATAAGATAATTTTGATCCGTGATAGGAGGAAAAGATAATTACATTTTTTTTTTAATTCCAATTAGTTTCATTTGTCCTAAATTTTTTTTTATTAAAATCATCTATTTTTCCTCCTTTAAAAAATAAATAACTAATAGTGTAAAAAAAATTAATGTAGTGTGTAAAATAGTGTAGTAATTTAACCATAATTTAGACTTAAGGTTTTTTTTTTTACTTACTTCTACTAGTTGTCATTGTTCCAAATCCAACTAAGTTTCCGTTGTTTATCAGATGATTGTATGCATCACAACCTCACTCTAGTCTCTTTTAAACTCTTGATGAATCTATTCAGTTTCACATCCATGCAATTTTAAAACGTGAATTTTAGCATTTATATGGCATTTTTCATCTCTATGGTCAAAAGTTCAAAGCAATTTTCTTTGGAACCTATACTAACGCAGGTTTATTGTTTTCTTACAGTTCGTCGTAGTACTCGCCCTTGTGGCCGCAGCTCAATGCTCAGTGGTGCCAGTGGCGCCAGTAGACACGGACTACACCCACTTCGCGTATGATGTAGCTGATCCCAACACCGGCGACTACAAGAGCCAAGTGGAGACCCGCGTCGGCGGCGCCGTGTCAGGCCAGTACTCGCTGCTCGACGCCGACGGCACCAAGCGCACCGTCGACTACACCGCCGATGACGTCAACGGGTTCAACGCTGTTGTTCGTAAAGATGCCGCTGTTGTCTCTGCCCCTGTTGTTGCGGCTGCTCCTGCGGTTGTAGCTGCCGCGCCTGCGGTGGTTGCCGCCCGAACTGTCGCAGCTCCTGCCGTAGTTGCCGCGCGTACCTATGCCGCAGCCCCTGCATACTACGCTGCCCGTACTGTTGCCGCTCCTGCTGTCTACGCTGCGTCTGCTCCCGTTGTAGCCGCCCGCACCGTGTCTGCTCCCGTCGCATACACCACTGGTGCCCATTTGGCTTACACCGCTGGTACGCCTGTTGCCTACACCGCTGGTACACCTGTAGCCTACACCTCTGGTACGCCTGTTGCATACTCCGCTGGTCACCCTGTCGCGTACACCACTGGTTACACGACCAGTGCCCGTACCGTAGTTGGACCTTCCGTATATGCCACCCGCACCGTTGCTGCCCCCGGAGTATATTCCCACTCCTACGGTCCCGCCTACTACGGATCTCCTCTGACCTACGCCGCCTACTCCGCTCCTGTTTCGTACTGGTAAACTCGATAGCCTTTTATGGCTCTGTAGCGATAGACCACGACGTGTTTCATTTTTTAACGACATGTAAATATTGTTACCAGATTGTATATATGTATCTGTTAAAGTAAAACGAATATTTTTAAACTACTTGGTTGTTTGAATTAATTCCGAATAATATCACGTCTTACCTACATAACGGACGTGAAATGAATTTTTAGCGAGTATTTGTCACAATAGCATGACCTTGAGTATATTATATAATATGTTTTATAAAAAAACCTACCTCATTGTTCTGGATAGGACCAAATTTGAATTTGGAATGAAAGATATCTGTCCTTCTAAAAGGCAAGCTTGCTTTTATAGTTCACTTCTAAGTTAACTTGCAGAATTCGTGACAACACAAAGCTTAGCGAAATAAGGTCGTATATCAGCAAAGCTGTGCGTAAGCACACTAAAGAAGGAAAGAAAAGCAATATCAAAAATGGAGCAACTTTATATAGGCACAGACAGTAATTGCGAAACCTTCTGTATTAAATGACTCACTAGCAGTCTGTCTAGTATTCTGGTCTGTTAAAGGACTTCCTTTAAAACCTACCTGTCATACAAGCATGCATTTATGTATTTTATGCCTGTCTGTCTATACTTCAACTAGCTTCTGTCCGCGACTTCATCCGTGTGAAATTCAACCTTCAATTCAACCTCTTAAGGAGTGGAATTTCGAAAAACCCTTTCTTAGTGGTAACTACGAGTACCTACTACTCTTAACAAAGAACACACCCTCCAAATTTCATGTCTCTAGGACTAGTGGTTTAGGCTGTGCGTTGATATATCAGTTAGTCAGGACTTTGAATCTACACAAATGCAAGTAATCTAATAAAATAAAACTACTAGGCAAATTGTAGTATTACCGATGACTTATACATATATTAATTGCTTTTGAAATCATTGGGTACTACTATAATACTGATAATGAGAAATTACTTACCAATTTTCGAGTTAATATTTTCGTAATTCCCGACGTTTCAATTTCCTGTATGAGGTTTTCGAAATTTCACCCTTAAAAGGGTGAATAGGTGAGGGTGAAATTTCACGCGGACGAAGTTGCGGGGAGAAGCTAGTTTTATATATATACATATATATAGATAAAGCTCATACACAGTATGAAATTAACGGTCGATCCAGACTTAGTTCATCTCTGCAGAATTTTTGCAACTTCTAAAATTCCTGGTGAAAACTTTTATGGTGATCGCTACAGTGTGTCTGTTATTACTTACCCATGAGCCTTTCGTCTTTAGTTACTCGAACTGATTTGTAGAAAAGTATTGGGTCGTTTCTGAATCCGTTTAGGAATTTTAGGATAAAATGACTGAAGTAAATGTAATGAAAAGAAATAAACATTTTTATTTTGGGACACTCACAGGAATGAATGGAATGTCAAGGGCTTATAAATGGTTCCTAACGAATTTATTTGCCACATTTCAACTAAATAGTGGCATTAAATTTTGCACAAGGGTTTCTTTTAAAGTGTAGGCGACCACTAAGAAGGGATTTTCGGAAATTCGACCGGGGTTTCGTTTGTATGAAAAATCTTATTCCTTGAGTTAATAAACTTTAAACATGGCACGAATACATAAATAAATATAAGGGTGAGGTTATTTTATTTTTTTTTGAAACCACCCCACCCATGGGTGATAAGGGAGTGATAAAGTTTGTATGGAAGAATTTTAGCGAGCGGTGCGATTAACTCGAAACTCAGTATTTATACTGAAGAACGGAAATCACAGACATTCTTTTTAATGTGATTTTCTTTTTAACGACATTAAAAATTACGAAAAAAAATTAGAATATAAAGTTTTGGATACTTGGCAAAGATCAAAGCGAAGGTAAATAAACAAGAAACAAAATAGAGAGCACCCAGCAAGTACTTACAACTTTTACTTACATTTATCAATTTGCAAACACCCGTACTGACACATCGTTAGTCCCTTGTCACCTTGCATAGGGACTGCATGGCATTATCTTTTCCGGGAATCGTGTGTATTTCCAAAAATTTTCCAATTCAGCTTGAAAAAGCTTTTTTTCTCCTCACAGTTCATTTTGTTTATATGTATGTATGTATCTATCTATGAATTAGTTTTTATTCTTGTATTTGAAAGTCATTTCCTAGCTATTTATCACGTATGTTGCACCTGCCATGTTTTGTCCCTGCATCACCCTAAGGTTGACTGGTAGAAAATGCCTGAGCCATTAAGTTGGCCTCTGTACATTTATGTGCTTGCAGTATTATACAGAGTTGATATGACAGAGGGGCATTAAATTACACTACGTATACTATACGTGTATAGTATTAATTCGATACAGTACAAAAATAGAAAGCGCCAAAAATGAGATTATTTTTTTTTCAAACAAACTAAATAGCTTAAAGTCAGAGTGAAACGCAACCACCCTTTATAAATAAATTTGACTGACCTTAGATGCCTAGGTAACAAAGTCGCGCAGGAGCGCGTGTGCGTGTGTGTTATCTCTCTTGGCGGGGGCGCGGGGGGCGGGCGGTTTAGACCGCTCGCGCGCCGCCCGCGCCCGGCTGGTTGTCAATTAGTACGCGCACACACAAAAACACAAAATTTTTAAATTCTCGATGTGTCCTCGATTCATATTAATGCACAAATTATACCGACGGAGAATATTGTTATTTATTTTTCTAATTAAATCACTGTCCGTCGCTAAGCACTTTAATTCCCGTAATCTTTGTACTGCCAATTGTATGGTGCCGGCGCGCGGCGTTCCTAGGGCTATTGCGCCGGTCACCATACCTTTCTCGGTATGTTCGCAGAGCTAAATCTGCGTTTCCACGGCATTCACCGTAAATTAAAATCATGTAAGTGTATTCTGACGCCGTGTAAGTTACACGAGGCATTGCTGAACACTTTAATGATTACACACACACACAACCAACGTTTAATTACGTATCCTATCACAATAAAAACAGTCAAACACAAAAAAACACTAACACTAAATAATAATATTCCCAAGTTAAACTTATTTAGTGTCTATCACAATAACAAAACAAAATCACAATTATTGTCAGCGAGTTCGACAAAACATAAAGGCGCGGCGGCGGGGGGCTCCCGTATTACGTAACGTACGTCCCGAGTGGATGACGCGTGCGCACTGTCTACTGAAAGAAAGTTTTTTAGCAAATTCGCAAGGATCTAGGATGCAATAGCAACACACTGACCTATTTCTATTCCTTTTACGCGCGGGAAAAAGGCGCGGGGGTTTTGCTATGATTGTCACTCTCATAGTGAAAGTGCAAGTGTGTGTGTATTTATTGCTTCGTGAAATATTTGGTTGTACTTGTGCGGCAACAATGTATCTTATACTCAGATTATCGTTTTAAGGTGCATGACCTATGCGTATGAGTTAATCAGCTGTTAGGAAATATACATCGTGTTCAAACGTAGCAAAAACTTCAAAAATCATTTGTGACTAAACTACTGCTCCTATTTAATTGATTTTTGGTACAGAGCTTGAAAATGGTATCTAGTATAGGCAGTTTAAAGGAAAGCCCCTCTGTCGTATCAACTTTGTATAAATAAATAATAAATAAATAAAAAGAATCGTAGATGTCAGAAAATAGCCCACGGAACGTACTACTGGTTCCGTATGACTAACTTAAAAGTACCCTATGTGTTAATCCAGGTTTTATATTATCTGTGTACCAAATTTCATCCAAATTCTCTCAGCCGTTTTTGTGCCAATCCGGAACAAACATCCAAACAAACAGATAAACGGACGAAAATTCAAAATACTATACTTTCGGCATCAGACTTGTTCCTCATCACCTGTGCATTTTTTTTTTCAGAAATATCAATGTACAGTTCTGTTACTATTTTTTTATATTTATAGATCAGGTTAGGTTAGGTATTCGAGGAGTATATTCAGTATCCGATTCTCGTCGCAAATATCTAAAAATCATATATCTTTTTTGACATAATTCTAATTACAAACGATGAAGTTACGCGGCAAAACACGTGCCACTCTAGCCGAAAATGACAACCCCGCCCCGCGCGCTAGTCTACCCCTTTTATATGTATCGTCGCGGATGCGCCGACAGGACCCACTCCCGCGCACCTCGCGATAACTGCAGTGTATGCAAGTGCACATGTATTTCTATTCAAGTGAATTTCTGCATGTCTCATCGTCCCGAAATTATTTCTGTTGGTGTCAGTAAACCAACATTAATCCAAAGCAAGTCGTATACCCGATGCTATTTCCCATCGGCGGCATCTTTGCTTTAGGGAGCTTAGGGGATGAGGTGAAAAAAAAATCGAACTTTCATAAATAATTTTATACTGTATTTAACCCTCTTAGGAGATGCCCTAAGAGGGTTAAATACAGTATAAAATTATTTATGAAAGTCATCACTTTCCAGAAAATGATGCTACAACTAACTTTTACTTGGCATAATCTGCCCGTAACATTCCCACTGCTGGGACCCAGGCCTCCTATTTGTGTGAGGGCGTTGACCGTAATTAACCACGCACGGGCCCAGTGCGGGGGCCCAGGGTGGGTGCGGATACTTAACTAAGTACTACTTATTATACCTGTTGCTAATTCAAAAAATGACGGACTTCATACAAACATTCCTTCTCTATTTAAACCTTTAGCTTTTAGATGATGATTGTTCGTAAATCCATCCTTCCTTCAGTTACCTTCGATACGAGGGGAGCCTCATTAACCATCACGTTGAGCTCCTTAAGTCTTGAGTTGAGCTGCATGATTTCTGACAAATGCGTGCACTGACTGGACAGGTCCTCTCAATCTGTGTGGTTGTTTCCTCAAAAGACCATCTCAGACATCGACCTACATGGTCTTCATATAACTTGACCAAGATTATGTCTGGACTTTAAAAGAGACTATGACCTCTGAGTTTGTTTCGGCCTTTCTTCTCAGAGTAGTCAGATAGGAAACGCCGACCTCATCTAGTTTAAAAAAAAATATGATTGACGTGTAAAAGTGTTTGTGCAAACCTACTTACAGAAATAAAATCATTTATCATTTATCATTTATCACGATGTTTCCGCGCACTGGCAGGTGCGACCACGAGAGTTATAGGCAGTAGGTAATAAATAGTAATATAAACAATAGGTAATAAATAGTTTTGATTCCATTTTGAATCGTATAACGTATTAAAATATCGAAAGTCGTCAACATAGCTCACAGTATAAGCCAGCTGTAGTAGCAATGGGCCGGCCATATTAGCCCTAGAACCGATGACCGTTGGGGTAGACGAGACGTGTTCTTGAGTGGATACCGCGAAACGGTAAACGTAAGGTGGGACGCCCTCGGGCTTGGTAGGCGACGATTTTTGCAGGATGGCTGGTAGTAGCAGCTGGATGAGAGTTGCCGAAAATCGAGTTGAATGGCGTGCAATAGGAGAGGCTTATGTCCAGCAATGGACTGCTATAGACTGATGATGATGACGATTCAAAAATGGGATCACTACTACTGTTACTAATACTGTATAACTTGTGAAGATCGCAGGAATCCGCTAGAATTGGAAAAGCACAAAGTTGGTCGAAGCGGCGGTACTCGGGGGTGCAGCAGTGGACATCTTTCGTTTGAAATGATGACGATGACTGTTTACCTAATTTAATTGATCGGTAAAAAAACTTAGCTTTAATAGTTAGATACAATAGTAACTCTTATATTTTTCTAGAAGTATTTTAACCTATGTTGGACGCGGCTATTTTCTTAGTGATTATGGTTATTGATGCTGTACGACCATAGGTTCGGATTAAAACCCATACGTTTTGGCGTTGGGTTTTAACCTTCTTATTTTGGAAAAGTCCGTGCGAAACTTACAACCGAATCTATCTTCAATGTTCCGTTTTAGATTTTTCTCAAGTCTTCAGAAAGGGATTTGTTATTGTTTCGATACCGGTTTGCGTAAAGTTCCATAAAGTTTTCTGCTTCTCAATGCTTATGCGACATAGCTTACAGAGTAAACAAGCTGAATGGGCAGTGGGCTGGCCATGTATGTCCAAGAACCAATGGCCTTTGGGGCAGGCAAGTCCTGGAGTGGAGACCGCGTATCGGCAAGCGTAGCGTGGGATGGCCCTCCAGCTAGATGGACCGACGACCTTAAGAAAGTGGCTGGTACAGACGGATGCAGAAGGCGGAGGACAGGGTGCAGACGGCGCAGCCTTTTCCAGCAGTGGACTGTAACAGGCTGAGTTCATTGATTGGTTGAATGGTTAGTCATTGTTCACTTCAAATAAACTGATCAAGAAACTGAATCTAGCTTCCAGTGGTAGGTCGATTATTACAAGATAACACTTGTCTACTCCTTCAAAATATCTACATAACAATATAGTGCATTTCAATAATCCCACAGCTAAGTTACAAGTTATATAGACTTGTCATAATGTCCGGTTTGTTGATAACAAACGACGCGACATCATAATGTCACCAACACGTTTCCGTCCAACACCCCACGCATGAAGGTCGTTAATCGAACAGCTGAACGAACTTCCTTGCATGTAATTATACAACCTCCTCGTCTTATTCTGTCGAACGTCATTTGTTTTTACGTCTTGTCAGTTTTCGACTAAGTAATCCAATAAAAGATAGAGAGAAGAGACACGCAATTTTTAAATTGATTCACAAAGCATAAGGAAAGCTTTAGATAAGGTGGAAAGCACACTTGAACCAATTGAGTTTAACATCAACGTAGGCAACAGAAAATTTGCCATCATCTATGCCTTAAGAGATCGATGATAGTTATAACACATATTTGGTTCAGTCGATACCGTAATTTCAAAACTTGTTTAAGAACTTTCTGAAAGTTCTAAGTAGTCGATTTACACATGTATTTAAAATCATCACGGAACCAATTCGCGTTTATTGTTATTAAGTTACACTCACAGCAATTACGGATTAGCTACCGATCACGGACGGAACAGTGGTGGCCGAGTGGTAACGGCCGCGACTTACGGGTTGTAGGTTCGAACCCAGATAGGCACTTTACTTTGTGTAAATTATTTCATAACCACTGCTCCCAAAACAGTGAAAGAAAACATCGTGAGGAAACCGGCATGTCCTAGAAACAAAAATTCGAAGACATGTGACATCTGCCAACCCGCACTGGGCCCGCGTGGTGGATTACGGCCCACTCCCTCTCACGGAGAGGAGGCCTGTGTCCCAGAAGTGGGAATATTATTGGCTAATTATGTATGTATTTATGTACCGAATACGTGACTGATCTTTGCATCTATCATTTCATCTACCTCACTCAAAACTTGTTCCAATTACCACAAGTCTGGCGCGTCATCAGAATCCGGCCTAAATTTCAAGATCGTCAAGTGACCGCGCGTCGGTGGCGGCAGGACGAGCGGTATATAAGCATGCTCTGGTAAGTAGTCTGCACTCATTCGATCAGTGATAATTTCAGGATCAACAATGGCAGCCAAGGTAGGTTTTCTTGTATTTCTGGAGTTCGGAAATACGTTGTCAAAACATTTTTTTTTTCGATTCAATATACCTACAGTACGTTTAACTTTTTGTAAAACAGTGTATCCTTGCAATATTGGATTTATCATGCAAAGCATAATGATAAAGAATCAGTAAACTGATCACCATTATTTTTTAATTTTTCCAGAGTACACATAAACTGCTGCAGTTCAATAATTTTAATTTCTGAAGTCGGTGTCTTTGGATCTGTATTTTAGTTTTTGCCACCGACTTCTGAAATTAAAGTTATTTTTCACTTTGTAGTATTTGTTTTGGAAGTCGGATTTTTTTTTGTTCAAAACTTATTATTTCTCGCTTTTAAGTGGGTTGTTTATAAAATGTATCTAAGTTACAATAGCCTAATGTCAACTTGCCCATCGCCTTTTACAAAATATTGCTTTTACCGATGCAGGGACGTTAATTGTTGAAGAGTTCTCCTAGTATTCTACCATCAGCCCCATTTCACCATTCGCATTGTGACGAGCATAATTTGCTTAGCAACCATATTAAAGTAATCAAATCGCAACCCGTGAAATACCTATTATTAAGTAGTTCCGTTGGCCATCTGTGGTTTTCTTCATCAGTTCCACTTCACCAAATGTTGGTTTCCGAGAGCAAATGTACGACTTACTTTAAAAAAATACCCAAATCGCTATAGGTGTGCCTATAATATTTGAGGAGTTCCCTCAATTCCTCATGGATACCATCATCAAAACTGGATTTTGACAAAAATGGGACCAATCTGAAAGCATATCCTTTTAAATTGAAAAATAATTTTCCAAATCGGTTTATGAATGACGGCGTACTGAGGTAACAAACAAAAAAAAAATACAACTGAATTGAGAACCTCATCCTTTTTTTGAAGTCGGTTAAAAAGGAAGTTGTTTCAATTTTTTGTTCAAGATTTTAATCAAATTCATTTGTTTTTCCAGTTCGTAGTTCTCGCCGCCCTGGTAGCTTTGGCCCACTGCTCAGTGGTGCCAGTGGCGCGAGTAGACGCCGACTACAGCAACTTCGCGTACGATGTGGCCGACCCTAACACCGGCGACTACAAGAGCCAGGTGGAGACCCGCGTCGGAGGTACCGTGTCCGGCCAGTACTCGCTGCTCGACGCTGACGGCACCAAGCGCACCGTCGACTACTCCGCCGATGACGTCAACGGGTTCAACGCTGTTGTTCGTAAAGATGCCGCTGTTGTCTCCACCCCCGTTGTTGCCGCCGCTCCCGCTGTCATTGCCGCTCGCACTGTAGTCGCTCCTTCCATATACACCGCTCATGCCGCTCCCGCGGTTGTATCTGCCGCTCCTACTGTCGTTGCCGCTCGCACTGTTGTCGCTCCTTCCGTATACGCCGCTCGTGCCACTCCCGCTGTCTACGCCGCTCCCGCTGTCTACGCTTCACCCTCAGTTTACTCCTATGGAGCTCCTTCTGTCTACGCCTACGGTGCTCCCTCCGTGTACTCCGCTCCCCTCACATATGCCACTAAATGGTAAAATAATGACGCGTGTATATTGTAATATGGTCTTTGTACATAATCTATATTATATTTAAGTAAAAAGTGAAACTACCTAATTACGTTGTTTTGATTTCCTTCAACATGCCTGGAAAAATATCCTGTGATATTTCATGAACCCTAAACTTTAATCACTAGATTAATTAACAACTAGAATTAAGAGCACTACATTCATAATAACTGAACATTAAACAAGTAATTATTAAGCAAATTAAAATTGCCATTTGCGAGTTGAAATCGAATTGATAAATGGCTCTTTAGTTATTTTGTGGCTCATTAGATATCAAGGAACCATCGTAAGTCGTTCTACATGGACTAATAAAAGGTCCTTATAATAAATTAGAATTGAGAACTAATCGCTGATGCCATTTACATTAATAAATACTAGAAGTTATTGCTCAGTAATACTCTGAAGTAAATAACTACGGTGCAGTGATTAGGGGAAGGTGAGGTAATACGATCCCTGTAGGTCAAAATGATCCCCCGCCGTAAATCAGAGACAACTAGTGCACACTATCCAAATGTGCATGAAACATGTTCCCCGCACCCCTGCCAGTTGCCTGTCCAAGTGTCATGGCGGTACGAGCGCTTGGCGTGATTTTATTAAAAAATAATCAAAAAGTGTGGCTCTGATCTAAGGTAAGCCTGTTTTTGGACTTTCATTGCTTTTTACATGTTCGTGTTTATTGAAATGTTGTTTTATTTGCGGGTATTAATAGCAGTTAGCTAATATTTAAGCAACGTTCGATCACCGCACACGGTATTTGAAGGTTATGTTTTGATCGATATCTTGGAATTTCGTTTTTGGGGCGAAATGATCCCTTTCTTTGTGTTTAAAATGATCCCTGGAATCATTTTACCCCATTAGTATTTTTGTTGTTTTTTCAGATCATGCCGAGAATTTATATACGCAAAACTAATCGTCAAAATTGGTCTGAAGAACAAATGCAAAAGGCATTAGATGCCGTCAAAGATGGTATGTGGTTGGTTGGTTCCTGATAAGAAAATTATTATTTTTTAAATGAAGAGTTGTTTTTTCTATTGTATTTTGACATTGATAAAAAACCTGTGATAAGGATGAGTATTATTTGTGATTTTTTTATTTAGAAGAAGAGTTTATTTGTTTACCTATTGCCTGACTAGGTATATTGTTAATATTGCAAACCTTTTAAAAGTTTGTTGCAATGTTTAATGTTTAGTTTTGTTGATTAAGTAGTAGATAATTATAAAAAAAAATCTCTAATAAAACTAGAAGACTGCAAAAGTTTTGTATAACTTGCTTACATACTTAAATTGTCATGAACAATACATATGACTAAAATAAGCAGCCGAGTGTTTTATTTCACTGCTATTTATTAACTTATGGTATAAAATCCCTGGGATTATTTTACCCCTACCCCAGGGATCATTTTGTACATAGGTGTGTATAAAATGATCCTTTACTAAACTATAACAAAAACCTCTAATACAAAAAAACTACATACATATAATCAAAAATAAGTATGGAGTTACACAGTTAAGTAAATTCATTACCTCTAACAATAGAAACCTTGCAATTTTGCCTTCAACTTTAGCCACAGTTAAGTTTTTCCCTTAAGGGGATCATTATACCTCACCTTCCCCTAATGTAGTTAACTTTATAAGTAAAACAAAGATCAGCTGCCGGATATCGAGTAGTTATGACGACAGCTGTAATTATTATGTACTTATTCAGTGCAAGTGGTTTAACAGGTTCCAGCGATTTCTGTGAACTGCTGTGATTGACCGACCTTTAGGCCAGACGTACTTGAATAGATATTGTAATAATATTTTCTGTTGTTGTGTTCATAAAAAAATATTATATATATATATCCGTAATTAATTTGTAAGAATATATTTCAATTCATGCAAGTTTATTATCATGCATAGCTTTCCTCTAACTAATAACAAATCAACAAGACAATAATAAAATTACATTTATTTATACCAATTATAACTAGCAAGACAAGTTATCTCATTGAATTAGGTTTAATTAGATTATAACCTTTAAAGCTTAAAATTTAAGTTAATCCCAATCATAGCCTGTTGTAATAAATAGGAAATTAATGACCGGCCGAGCTACCAATTTCATTTCTGACTTGACTACAACTTGCTAATAGTTACTGGTAGGTATATCTAATACTCTCATATCTTCATCTATATCGCAACCATTTAATAGAGCTACCATTTACTGAGTACGTCTTTCATTGACTTTAATGTGCCCTGGACGCTGTGAGTATGTCATGTTCACTCAATGTCTCGCCGATGGTGGCGGATGTGTTGGATAATTTAGCTCCCTTCAAAATGGTTGAACGGAATGGTACTCTAATCCATGCGGTATGTTCGTAAGCGGGCACCGTCAGTAGGGACTGGTCATCTCTAAGCTGCCACGGCTTACTTTAATTTAATATTTGAATTGGTTTTTTTTCCTTTTAATTACGGACACTATTACGGTCTGATCGTCCTCACAATTCAACATGAATGAACCAATATTTTGTAACCCGTTCTCCATATGTACTTACTACGCCTCAGAAAATCAGAAAGAAAGAAAAAAAGCTTCATAATTGAGTTTTACTTTATCCAAGAGTACTTCGTAGTTCACAAAGCTTAAAACTACCGGGGCAGGCAGCCACACTACCCCAGCTTATATTTTTACCACGAAATCAATTATACAATTAAACATAGTTATATGCAAAATCGAGGAAATAAAAAGAAATAAAGACGTGTTTTTTCTCCCTTAAAAAGAAACAGATATTACTTTAGATCAATAGCAGTCATGGTAAGTTTGCTATAATTTTGAAACAAGACGATCAGTCATCATTATCATCAGTGACATCAGCCATCCACCTCTGTGTATAATAATAACCATCCTTCCTTTTACGCCATGCCTCCTTGGTTTGTGAGGAAGGAGAGGAGGAGAGGAGGAGTTTTGTTTGTTAGGAAGACGTCTGAAATTTTAATAGATAGATAGATAAACTATTTATTTGGCGCACACAAAAGTACAATATTAGATGATAACAAAATTGCCCACATGATTATAATATAAAAACAAGGTGCTATAAAAAAACAAAATTAAAAACACATATCGAAATAAAAATGACACTATGACGAATACATAAAACAAAATTAATAACAAAACATACACGTGATCAGCACTTGACAAAAAGATTGAGGACTCAGTTGTTTGATGTTTTCACTTTTACTGCTGTCATACCCATGTCATGGAAGTATTTGTATTGGGAAGTGATAAAAAGTAAAAAGTTCGTGCAGTGACACAGTACCATTGTCTACGATTGGTAAGCAAATCGTGTCCTACTTTTAGATTTTGAAGAAGTAGAGCAAGACCAACAACGTCGGATTCCTAGCCTTACTCAGCGTACCGCACTCAACAGCTGGACAAACGCCTCGTCACACGCTATTCTATTAGGTTTTTCGCATCCACGAAATCAGTTTTGTGGTATTATTTTGAAAGAAACGTGTTCAACTCTTGACCAAAACTGAATACCTACTGATATTTGGAGTTATTCCCCTCCTCGATCCCCTGGTAGTTCTTTTTCTGTTTTAATCTCTGTCTTATCCACTATAAATTTTCTCACTCCGGTTTGATCCAGATTTTCTTTTGTTATAATAATTAGCATTAAATTATAAAGCATGGCACTGTTAGCATTTGACTATAAATTTTAAGTCCTTCTTCCAGGTTCCCGCGATGCAGAAGGCTGTCTTCCTTGGCTCAGATTTATGGCCAGCAAGAATTGTGTACAAACGTAGGTATTTTTGTGATGGTTTGTTGCTTCGTTTAAATGATTTATATTATAGTATATTTTTTATGTTAACATATTAAATTTTAAATCTATTAATTATTTTTCTTATATTACCTATCACAATTATTTCATGAGAACTTCAATATAATAATACTGTAAGCACTATAACCAGAATCCAATGTTGACAACGTTTGTCCTAGTAGTCGGTCATTCACAACAGAACAAGTCGCTCCTTATTTCCTCGTAGCTACATGACTACTAATTACATAATAATTACCAACGTACTCTTTAATGACGGAAAGAAGACCTTTTGGATCTTTTGTGAGTTTTATTGTACTACATTTTGTACTGTAGGTGCTTCTTCAATAAATTGATGCATACAGTAAAAAATTGTTTGTTGTCAAGACGATTTGTTATTGCACTGCAAGAATGTTAACGACACTTCATCATTCTTTGACGATTCAGGTCTTCAAAAATGGTAACTAATGAGTGAATACTGTTAGCCTCCATGCGTAATGAGCCTATAATGTTCCCACGGCTGGGACCCAGGCCTCCTCTCTTTGGGAGGGAGGGTGTGCTATATTTTATCTACGACGCGGGCCAAGTGAGGGTTGGTAGATCTCAAATGTCTTCAAATTTTTGGTTCTAGGATATGCCAGTTTACTCACGATGTTTTCCTTCACCGCTTTGAGAGCAGTGGTGAAGAAATTATTTACACAAAGTAAAGCGTCTGCCTGGGTTTGAACCCACAACCTATGCACCTCGTAAGTCGAGGCTGTTACCTTGCAATCAGAAAAACCAAAGAGTGCTTTTCGGGAGATAGGTTTTTTGATAGATATTATTGTAAACGCCGCGGTCAGTACATTTGAGTTTGGCGCAATAATTTGTGTCATTTGTACATCACAAAACTACATATATTGTGATATTTTTTCTCTGAAATACCACGTTGAAATGTTCAATTATATATCCGATTCAACCAAAATATGAGAATGTGATATTTCCATATGATTTCAGGGAGTGTAAATTCAGAACAACAAGATTAGGTAGTTTCACTTTTTACTTAAAAATACATTATATACAAAGAGCACCATTACAATATACACGTGTCATTGTTTTACCACTTAGTGGCATAAGTGAGGGGTGCAGAGTACACGGAGGGAGCTCCATAGGCGTAGACAGAGGGAGCTCCATAGGTGTAGACTGAGGGTGCGGCATAGACAGCAGGAGCGGAGTGAGCGGCGTAGAAAGTAGGA
Source organism: Luperina nickerlii (assembly GCA_963855955.1). Taxonomy (NCBI): domain Eukaryota; kingdom Metazoa; phylum Arthropoda; class Insecta; order Lepidoptera; family Noctuidae; genus Luperina; species Luperina nickerlii. Next base: position 4,308,668 of record OY979667.1, on the reverse strand, counting down.
GCGGCTTGAGCAGCGTAGAAGGCGGGAGCGGCATGAGCAGCATATACGGAAGGACCGACAACAGTGCGGGCGGCAACTACCTCAGGAGCGGCAGCTACAACCGCAGGAGCAGCCGCAACAACAGGGGCAGAGACAACAGCGGCATCTTTACGAACAACAGCGTTGAACCCATTGACGTCATCGGCGGAGTAGTCGACGGTGCGCTTGGTGCCGTCGGCATCGAGCAGCGAGTACTGGCCGGTCACGGTGCCTCCGACGCGGGTCTCCACCTGGCTCTTGTAATCGCCGGTGTTGGGGTCAGCCACGTCGTACGAGAAGCTGCTGGAGTCAGCGTCTACTCGCGCCACTGGCACCACTGAGCAGTGGGCCAAAGCTACCAGGGCGGCGAGAACTACGAACTGAAACAATAAATAATTTTGTTAATTTAGATAATATTGAATTCTTTCTCATAGCTCTTCGTTGGGATTTACTATCAAACCGGTTTAATAATGTGATGAGGTATTCCTGGAATTGCAACTTTGCTTTGTTTTTTTTTTCTAAGCCAGAATTTTCTTTATGTGCCTTGCATATAAAGAAAATTCTGGCTAGGAATATTTTTGTTTTGCTTTTTTATATTTAGTTGAGTGATGCTAGTCTGTATTCAATTGCTTAATATCACAAAAGTTTAAAGATACTTGTACAACTTAAAGTTTTAAATTTGTCAAATAAAAATAAATTTTATTTATGATGACACTCGAATTTTTGAACCCCAAAAACACAATCATACAAGATAACCTACCTTGGCTGCCATTGTTGATCCTGAAGTTATCACTGATCGAATGAGTGCAGACTACTTATCAGAGCATGCTTATATACCGCTCGTCTTGCCCGCTACCGACGACGCGCGGTCACTTGACGAACTTGAGATATAGGCTGGATTCTGATGACGAACGAGATAGGGTCGCCATATTTGGCAGAAGTAGTAAAGTGGGCGAAAGCTGTGCAAAAACAAACAAACAATAGAAGATAAAATTATGAGTTTTATGGGCTAGTCGGGTACCTAGCCGTTTGTTTAATGTAGATAGCGTTTTGAATTACTCACGATTTGAGATAAAATTTTAGGCAGTCTAGATTACATCAATGAGTATTATTCTAAAATATTTTTAACTTACAACGGAACTTTTGAGCAGTTCTTCCAGTAATAAAGTATGTATGTATGAAACATACATAGTATTTTGTAAAAGAAATGAATATATTATTTCTTGTGATTTTATTCTTTTTTGAACGGGACTTTTAATTTTTTTCAGTCAGTGGTAATTAGCATTAATTTTGTGTTCATTAATGATGCAATGGCTTATGTATTTTTTTTTTGTAAATGGAAAATTCTTTTCTTTTTCCTTTACTGAAGTTATAGACTGCACAGCTTAATTCGACTAAGTGACATTGCTATGTGTCTGCTTCATTCATAGTTTGTGTGCCGTTGAAGTTCCAAGAATATTAGACAAAATGTTCTAAATTTTGCCAATGAAACTGCAAACTTCTCAGTGTTTTTGCCAACCCTATTTATGTCACTAGTACATAGTAATTAATACATACCAAAATATAAATGAACCGAATATTTATGACTCAATTCTTAATGTTACTAGTTTATAACGTGCTAAGGAGAAGGAGTTGCCTGCTTCGCAAAAAAATATCGATTTATAGCCACCAATAATACAAAGTAATTACCTAAATGTTTCACTTGTGATTTGGCTTTTTTTATAATTAAATTAGCGGTTCTGTATCTAGTACTACCTAGTACATGTTTTTTTTTAAGGTCAATCTTTAAGTATAATAATTATATAATCTTGATAAAAAAAACTGAACCAATTTTAGTTGTCGCCTATCGCTTTTTTTACTTACTACAACTTCTATATTTCCTCTTACGGGCCATATCAATTTCCGTTCAGTATCCTTTTCGTGGCATTTCTCTAGTCTATTAATTATACATACATAATCGATCAATCCATGTAAACATAATACATCTCATTTGTCCGCATCACATCAACCACAAACCCATATCAAACGATTTTCACGCACATAACTTCTCTAAAATGCCTTTAGACACAAATTATCATAACACTGATGTTGATGGACCTGTAAGTAGCGGTATCTACAACGCCACAAACAAACAACGCGTCATACTGACGTCACGCAAAATCCTGCATCGCGCAAGCAGAGTTTACCGCGCACCTAGCATAGATACAACGGCCCGACATGAATTATCGGGCAGTTGCCCGCCAGACACAACACCCGTCTGGTCGGAGGATCCTCCCTTTTCTATCGAGATTGAGTGAACTTTACACCCTGTTCCTCATACCTCTATAGACCTATAGTTCTCTGCAACATGATTGTTTACCTTGTTCAGACATCAACGTCTTCAAACAAAGACAGCCAGCAGTAGTGGCCCATTGGAAACGGCCCTAACTTTCGCGTTGTAAGTTGTAGATTTGAACCCAGACAGGCACTTTCAATCATCAACTCAGCTTATCGCAGTCCACTGCTGGAATAAACCTCTCCCATGCTGCTCCACAACACCCTGTCCTCCGCCTTACGCATCCAGACCGTCCCGGCTACCTTTTTGATGTCGGCAGTCCATCTCAAATATCTAGCTACCACCACACTACGCTTGCCGATACGCGGTTTCCACTCCATGACTCGTCTGCTCCAACAGCACTTTACTTTGTGTTTTAAATTTTATCAACACTGCTCTCAAAACATCGTGAGGAAACCGGCATGTCCTAGAACATCCGCCAACCTGCACTGGGCCCGCATAATGGATTAAGGCCTAAGCTATCTCACAGACAGGAGGCCTGTGTCTCAGCAGTGGGAAAATTCTATGCTGATTATGCCAAGCTTATGTAGGTATCTGGAGAGATATCCTCCGTTTTACGATACTTCCTGAGTATTCATTTTCACTAGCTTCCGCATCGTAAGATGGTTTTATTTTAACTGCTGATATCCTTGAGAATAATGTCATAAATGTTTATCGATGTAAGTACAAGCCTAAAAGAATGCGACCAGTTCATTTCTTTTAACCTTTCGTGTTAACAAAATGTTTTACACAATTTATTTGTCTTTTTTGTTCAGACATTGTGATCGAGTTTACTCTTCTTTTAATGGGAATCGCGGTGCGCGAATTTATGATGAAGGTAAAGTGAAATAAGTTCCTTAATCATTGAATTATCCTCAAGTCTCAATTTCCAAAGATCATTCACAGGAATTTAACCTTGATAATAAATCCGCAATCCTTTACTGCGCAATTTTGATCGTCGTAGAAGGCGCTTAGTCTCTAACGCCTGGGGCTTACATATCTAGGAGCGATACTTCCGACACTGATAATAAATTAATAACATTATTTTATTTGAATGCCTAATAAAATTGGACAAACAAGATCAAGTAATGCCTGTATTTGGACTAATCTGTCGTTAAGTTTACTATATCTATTCCATTTCATCTTCGTAAGCCTGCACCAATAACTTTGTGAGCACTTTGCGTCTTCTTAGTTTTCGTTTGTTAGAATCTTTGTCATCTTGGCATTACAGCAAACATAACTTACTTCCACCGGTAAGATTAACGATTCGTCATTAATATAGAAACCATTAGTAGTAGGTAAGTAAAGTGTTCTCCACCTTCGCTCATTACTCCCTGGTAATTTCGCAGAGCACTTGGCATCATGCCAGGTGAGAATTGAGATACAGATGATATAGATGTAGGTGTACTTAATATCTGCTCATGACTGATGGGTACATAGTTACTTAGATTGTTTTATATAATCTCAGATGACGTACCTAACCAAGCTAGGTAGACCGACCATCTTCATTCCATCCATCTTCCATCATGACAGTCGCTGAGAATCGATGTGAATGGAATGAGATTGGGCCATGTCCAACTGCCGGGTCAGCGGGATTATCCGAAAGGGTTACCGCTAACATAAAGGGCTAGGGAAGGAACACGGGTGGGTTTTAGTCAGTAAGAGTCTGACACTCCCTTTCGCTCCACCCAGAGCGGGAGGGATCATTTGATGATTACGCATCCTGAAGAAAAAATAAAAAAGGCCCATGTCCAACAGTGGACTGCTGTAGTCTGATAATGGTCTCAGACAAAGCCTTTAGTAGAGATAGCTCGTTGATTTCAGCGTCCTAATTGCGTAACACATTATCAATCACAATCTGAATCATTTTGAAGGATAATGCTAATCCATTGCTTCATTGTTCGAAAAGTATGTCTGCTCAACAACGTAAATAACGTAATAAATGTCGTTGACTGTCAAAATGAAAGCCATTCCTACTGTTGTTACAGTATGTTATGCAATCACCCCGCTAGTTGAAAAACAAGGACAATTTTCTTGGGTTTCCAAAAAATCCATGCATCTTTAATATCCTGTTGGAAATCAATATTTTTTGTCTCCATCCTTGCAGCTTTGTACAGTCAGCAACAAAAGTCGATTATCTTCAGTCTTCACTTCAGTTTTTTTAATCTCAGTTATTGAGCAATATATTAACATTTCAGTTTTTTAAATCTCGGTTATTGAGCAAAATATTTGTTCAAAATTGCGTTGTACTTCTGCTGCAATTTTGATAAAATAATTTGCTCAATAACTGAGATTTAAAAAACTGAAGTGTTAATCGACTTTTGTTGCTGACCGTACCTTTAAGAGATCGAGATCGTTCCGCTCTTGGTGGCCGACATTCTCTGACTTTAAAGAATTTTACACAGATAAAAGTCTAATGCCAAGAGATCTTTTGCCCTTAAACAAAATATCTCAAAAACTGGTTCAAATCTAAACGGCGCTTATCATATTGATCTTAATTGCAAAAAATGGGAAATGTCACTAGTTACTAACTGACATTTAGCGGTAGGTAGGTGTTTAAATTATGTATGTAGGTAGTAGGTTCTTATGGACTTATTTACATACAATGAGTGTTAACTGAATAAAATATGTAAACGGACAGCAACCGTTATGGGTTATCCGGAAGATAATCTTGGAATTATCCTTGTACATGGCGCTTTTACATTTTGCATGGGCTTGTCCATTATTTTGGCTTATCCTAATTCTTTCCCCTATCAGAGTACCAGCACTGAGATATTTATTTTTTAAATGTCGCAGCAATAAGCTGAGATAAGAGCCTTTTTGGCCTCGCACAGGTATTTTTTTATTATTTTAAATGTAATTTTGTTAGTTTTAAATGCTCCTTTTTAGGGTTCCGTACCCAAGGGGTAAAAACGGGACCCTATTACTAAGACTGCACTGTCCGTCTGTCCGTCTGTCGCCAAGCTGTATCTCATGAACCGTGATAGACAGTTGAAATTTTCACAGATGATGTATTTCTGTTTCCGCTATAACAACAAATACTAAAAACAGAATAAATTAAATATTTAAGTGGGGCTGCCATACAACAAACGAGTTTTTTTGGCGTTTTTGCCTTGTGGTACGGAACCCTTCGTGTGTGAGTTCGACTCGCACTTAGCCAGTTTTTTACTGTTTGTATTTCCTGTGCGTGTTCGAAATAAAAAATTTTTCTTTATTTCTTTCTTTCATTGGCTTAGCGGTCTGTCATTGCTACTGTTGTTTCACTGAAAAAAACAATTTTTTTCTGCTATTTATTGAATCATGTCGCTATCTGTATGAATGTTTCATTCACAGTTTAAAGAGGACATGTGGAAAGATAGTGAAATACGAAAAATATGAAGCATTTCACAAGTAAAGGCTCGTACACACAGGCGCGACGCGACACGCGACACAAAGGCACCGCAAGTCGCGCAACGTGCGGTGCCTTTGTGTCGCGCGCGATTCGCGTCGGGCGTCGCGCCTGTTTGCAGGAGCCTTAACTTGTGACCTTCTTTTTATTTTTTATTATTCTGTAGGTCATCATCTGCCTAGCCTTTTCCCAACTATGTTGGGGTCGGCTTCCCGTCTAACCGGATGCAGCTGAATACCAGTATTTTACATGGAGGGACTGCCTATTTGACCTCCACAACCCACTTACTTCTTAGTAAGGCTGGTTGTCAGACTTTCGGGCTTCTGACGACCCGTAACGACCATCAAAGATCCGCGAATGACAGCCGGGACCAACGGCTTAACGTGCTTTCTATGTAGGTACATACGTAAATACTTATCTTAGTCAGATTTCAGCTCCCATCGTTTCATGTTGCTCTTATGTAGGTATATATTCTATACGTACTGAAATAGACCACATGAGACTTATCCTTCTGCAGGAAGCTGCTAAACACAGTTTATTTTATTCATCAGCCCGAAAATATCAGGGCACACGTTCACACCCAGATGCAGGTTATTCTAAACATATTATTTATTTATTGCCTATGTTGTCTCACTGCAAGGCAAAAGCATGTCTTTCTCTTTTCCTCTCCTCTCTGTATATACTATATATTCTACATATATACCTAAGAGAGAAGAAGAGAAGAGAAAAAGAGAAAAAGAAGAAAGAAAAGAGAGAAGAAAGAGAAAGAGAAAAAAGAAAGAGAAGAGAGAGAAAAGAGAGAAGAGAAAAGAGAAAGAAAAGAGAAAGAGAGAGAAATAAAGAAGAGAAAAGAGAAAAAATAGAGAGAAAAGAGAAAAAGAAAAAGGGAAATGAGAGAAAAAGAGTATTCTATTCTATTCTATACCTATAGGTAAAACTGACTACGCATATTAAGGAAAACATAATTAGGGATCTAAACACTAAAATAAACAACACACCGAATTAATTTTAGCAACATTTTTTTATTAATTTAAGAATTCCACAATGGAACAAATTTTTCATCAATACAATATCTAGACCTAAGCCAGATTGTAGGATATTGTGTTGTGGGGTATGTTCGTTTAATTAGTTTTATAATCTATTTTACGCAAATTTATAATTAGTGCACAAATGGACAATTATAATACCTGTATTAAAATCCTATAGCCCGCTTCGTACACTCAGCGTACAATGGGAAATAGCGGAAAATTATTTTATTTTAGTTTAGGTACAGACGCCAGCACATCAGGCTACTACAATCTGTCAAATTTCTTTAATAGATTTTCAACTTTGTCGCTAAAGCATAAGGTTCAAAGTTGATTGAGAAAATTTGACGCTTTCAGGTTAGCTTGATGTGCTGGCGTCTGTACTTACGACGATGCAAACTGTTGCACATTTTGAAAAATCGCTTATATTATAGAAGCTATTTCCCAGAGTATTCAATTTACAACCATTGATCATATTTATTAACGATCGGATACATGCGTCGGATTTTTGGTGATCTTGACTTTTGAATATGCCGCCTACGATTTCTTTGTTAGCAATGATCGATTGTACGAATTAGTGGACAAGTAACATTGTCGCTTGTCACAATGATGAATAGAATGAATATTTGCTGTGATTTTTTTTTTCGATTATTTACTAAGTAGAATGTTTGAATCATATTCATTGAAGAAAAATAATCTAAAATAACGGGCAAACTGCAAAAGAAAAAGATCCTTTTCGTTGTCTTAATCTGCAAAAGCTCTTCAAAATCTTAAACCAGCTCCATGTATCCGATCATACTAAATAATCTCACAAACAACTTGAAAAGCTGAAGAATAACCCCGTCATTTACCGAGATATTATCTTAAAATGATCTTAAGTATATCAAAGGACAACATAAAAGTATATTATATCGAATGTTTATTCCCACATTAAGGTAAATAACTTCCTGCATACTGCTTTAATTTTTGATGTAAGTAAAAGCATTTTTCACTGACAGAATTTAATATTCAGGAGATATAAATATTGAAATCTTACCGTAGGTAATGGCCTTTTAAAATATTGTGAACTTTTAAATGATCTTGTCCATTCTGAAATAAATTGGTTTAAAGAGGACATGTTGAAAAATAGTGAGGTACGAAAAATATGAAGCATTTCACAAGTAACTTGTGACATTATTTTTATTTTATTATTATTCTGTAGGTCATCACCTGTCTAGCCTTTTCCCAACTATGTTGGGGTCGGCTTCTAGTCTAACCGGATGCAGCTGAATACCAGTATTTTACATGGAGCGACTGCCTTTCTGACCTCCACAACCCAGTTACTGGGTAATACGATACTCCTTGGTAAGACTTGTTGTCAGACTTTAGGGCTTCTGACTACCCGTAACGACGGTCAAAGATCCACGAATGACAGCCGGAACCAACGGGTTAACATACTTTCCGAGGCACGGAGGGGTCTCGGTATGTAAAGATGGTAACCCATCCGCAGACCAACCGCGGCAAGCGTAGCTTAACCTGATCGATCGTCCTGTGCGGCTGTTATTATTTAGCCACAGAACCCTCTGTAGGTACGAAGTAAAATATGTACTTATTGAAATTAAATGGGACAGTAAATTACCGGTTTAAAACAGTAAATTCGTTCATTTGGAAAATCAGGTTATATTTTTTTTTTTAGGTTTTTTGATGAAATACTGGAATTTAAGACTACGGTAATTCTTCAGCTAATACAATACCAATTTACCCGAAGCAAACATAACAGTTAATCACTACGGTTACCACATAAATAACAAAATACGCCAAAATGTTTACCACACTAAAAAATTCGCTAGAACTCGGTAAGTTATTACCGTTTTACATTTACGCACAAATTAATTTACTAATTACCGGAAAGAGTCACGCGTCCCTCAAATAGTAGTAATTAATTCGTATATGGCCTTTGAAACGGCCTTATTGAAGAACACGAGACTCTAAAACGAACAAGCATCGCATGTGGTCTAACCATTTGCCAAATGTTACCCGATGTCGGAGACAGCATCAGTAGCAGGGGATCGCCAAAATTTGCGTAGCACTGTTCTTGTCGCTCCCGTGTGAGCAGGCGAGACCAAAGATATACAAGCTACTGCAATCCCCTACTACGAGAACGCTTTGTCATATACCATATATATATACATACATTATGATTAGTCTATGTACACTCAACCCGCACCGTTCTCCACTACACCAATCGCTACAATACCCTATAATATAGTACAAAAAAATGAAGTAAAATAATAATTTCTAATGTAAAAATCACAAGTAGTGCTATTCTTACTGTTAAAGAATTATACATTCTTTCATATATATAAAAAAGTCGCTTAAAAAAATCACAGACAATCACTTTTCCTTTACAGACATATAGACCACCAAACCAACGACCGTATTTTTTTTAAGCATTACATCGCTATGTACAAAATCCTACTAAGTTTTACAACCATCCTGGTTTACAATCGATAACTCACCGTTTTTTAACGTTCTATTTTGACCACTTACTAGATGTTGGCCGTATTTGTATATCCTCGCATTCGATGATAAATATGCAACTGAGTGAATGAAAATTTATGAAATGATATTCACGTCGCCCTTAGTCCAATCACCTATGCGGGCTGCTGTACATCTTACATCATTTGTTTTTGTACTTTCCACGAAATAACCTACACTAAATTATTTTTACTGATGCCCAAAAAATACAATTTTGGCAACGTTTACATCAACAAACGGATACCATTTATTTTTTCCCATTAATTAATTTGTACTGGCAGTAACTCCTTTAGACTTCAGTTATTTGTACTTTAGTTCATTGCAGACAAGGGTGCTCGTTGCTTTTTTTAATTTTTTTTAATTTTTGCATATCAATAAGAGTTATATCTCGTACACTTACATAAAGATGACACCAAGAACATATAGTTTTAAGTGACACCGAGACTTACCTCATTTGAACTTAACAAGATGAAAAGGTTAAACACGTAAGTATATTTTTATGAAATATAATGTTTTATATACAGTCATGAATGACTATAATCATTTTATTTTGAAACATCGAAATAATTCTGAACATACGATGATAATATATTTAGAGCCAGTATTCAACATGAAAAGTGAAGTAAATGGAATATAATATACTCAATGATCAAACCGATTTCCTCGTACATACCATCGCGAAAGTTTTCACCCACCTTTCGTTCAGTCCGAGAAGTTGTGATTATACACTAGTGAGTGAGCATAATTTTACAACTTACATAATATTTAATGCGAAAGAACATTAAGTTTTTTTTTTTCATTATCAAATTCGTAGAGATCCCGAGGTACTCTCGCGATCAATTCAATAATAGTGCACCCTTAAAATATAAAAAACATCCAATAATTACTTAAATATTTCCTGTCCAGTTAAGTGCAACTATTTTATGAATATTAGGTACTTAAATGTCAATTCCTTAAATAACGTACTTAAATGTATTATAATAAACATTAAACACGATGGACGGGTGTAACTTGTCGAAGTAAAATAAATAGGAAACTAAATGCAAAGTAAAGGAAATGAAAAAATAATAAAAACAAAAAATTATAATTTTGTTACATTTTTTTAATTCGCAGAAACCTAACAAACAATAATTTCTTCATTTTTTCTTTCGTCTCCTTAAAACATAGTAACATCTATGAAACACAAAAAAGTAACTGGGAAAAATTAATAATAATAAAAATTACGAATAAAAATTTATACTCCGGAGAGTGAAGGAAGGTTTAACAATTAGATTACGTTGATATTGACTTGTGGCCGATCCCCCGCAAGAGTGTTGTGCTTACAAATGAGGTACATCAATGAGATTATTAAAACTAACCTAATTAACACTTACGACTAACTTAGACCGTCAACCCAGCTCGTTCCGAGCCCACAGAGTCGCTAAACACTGACGTCGATGTATATCCTCTTTTGAGCATGACACTGAGTTGAGAGCACTGACTACCTTGCAGAGATTCAAAAAAACGTGCTTCATACTATTATCGACAGCTTTCCAACTGAATTACATTCTTACTTACATTTTTAAAACTATTTTCGTAAATTCCAAAAATGTAATGACCAGCATTAAGAACAAGTATTTAGAAAAAATCTGACACGTGATTTAACATTCATTAGATATTATAAAATACAATTGCGGGACAGTTATAGAATTTGAAAAATGACTATAATTGAATCCTGAGGTAGCATATTTTGTACTTTAAAATTTATTAATATTTTTTTTTAGTTTTTCACATTACTCTTAAACGCTAACATTTTATATTTTTCCATCATATAAAAAATCTACTTAAAAGCTTACTTACGAACTAAATTACATCCTCGAGGTAGATAAACGTACATAATTACAACTAAGAGACTATGTAGAAAATTACAATCAAAGTTATACGTTGATCTGTTATGTATGTATAACTTTTTCAGCATAGTGCCTCCAGAGGCGATGGAGCCTGAATGTAAGGTCCCTACATAGCCCATGTGACGGCAGAGGGTCACCATACCCGTAACAATCTTTGGCTTTACCATCACGACATCTCGCGATTTTATGTACACAAAAGAGAAAAAAAATTAATGTAAACTTAACCATAAATCTTACAAATGAAACTCAAAACGGAACCAATTGATGTGCTTGAACTTAAATGCAGTTTCGATCCAGCAATAATGCCTCACAGCAAGCAACTAAAGAAAAGTTATTTAATAATATTATGCTCAATTTTGACTCAAAACTAAACCTTTTACATCGCTCGCTTGAAGCTGTTATATGGCGCATTGTTGGATCCAATCTTATTACTGACGCCATGGAGATCTCACAATTGTTGACCACACATGCCGAGCACTATGAGATCCGCATGATGCACCTTCTCTAGACCATTACCTTCTTACCAGAGCTACAGCCACACATAAAGGGAGATCGACCAAGTCCAATGAAAAAGGGATTGCAATACACCGACTAAATGTGAATTTTCCTATCACATCATAACATTACAACACTATATTAGGGACCACTAGTAACTTGTCCACTAATTAGCTTTAACAATGCGACAACTTAATTTAGACGTGTTATCCAATATCCCACATGTACACTGAATTTTGTACAACAATCATTTGAAACTAGTTTTTTTTTATAATTATAGACACAAACAATAATGTGGAACGACACAAACATGTTGCAGAATCAAAATTGACATGTGATGTTATTGTAATCTAAGTTTTGAACCTTATAAAATTTTAAAAGAAGCAAATCCAATTATTGATTTCAAAATAACGAGCCCCTAGTGCCCACCGCTAACATTAGCAACCTTCCATAGACATACTCATAATCCCTCCTTTTACTTAAACGAAAAAAGCTAAAAACGTGATGCATTAATGCAATTCTCTTTTACGTATCACAAAAAACATTAAATGTCAAAAGAAATCACAACTATGAATTTTGAATTCATAAGAGAAACAAAACGAAACGACAAAAAATAGAATAATATTTTTTCGCCAATTATAATAAACATAAATGTTAACAATTTGCAATTGAAGTAGCAAAAAACATTTTCTTAACATAATACACTTAATAAAGAATGCCGACAGTAAAATGAAAGATAATAATTTTTATACAATTAAATAGTTACTAAGGATTCGGTCAAAGTAAAGTATAAGTATGTGGTTCCCTCTAAAGCTTCTACAGACCGTTTCCACCTAGATGTTACTGAAGGCACTGCGTTTGTAGATGTTCAACGCAATAGAGCAAAGTACGTTATCGATCATTGTCCTAAAATACTACAGCTCACAGTGTCACATCGTGCGTCGTTGCCAAGTAAAGCAACATAAACTAATCGGTTAAATACCACTCTACCAACTCCAAGAGAGGTCACAGACATTAAAATAAAATAAAAGGAATTTTCTGTGCGATAATTCTCAAAAATCGACATTTGTTCCCCCGGGCTTTTTCCCCAAACAGCTATGTGCATATTTTTCTTTCTTTGGATTTTAATAAAAATTATTTATTTTGGAACCATGACAGCTATTCACTCGCTCATTCATAATGCCCTTCTGAGAAAATTACGTCAATCCGTTTGTCATCAATTAAATCAAAAGATTGTTTTATTGTTTTATATATCTATTATTATTAACGTTTATTTAAAAAGCAAAGCCTGTGAACTCTTGCCACTTCCTACTAACCTCCCATGACCCAACTTTGAATGATACAGAAATCAATACAGATTTACTCTGTTTTTGGCGATCTTTTTTTTCATTATTTTAGAAAAAGAGATTTTCAATAAAAATATCAATTTAAGTATAGTGTACATAAAGATTTTAAAATAGCCTGTCTATTAGAATCTAAAAATATTCAGATATCAACTGTATATTAGCTTCTTTTCGGTCTATTGATACTAGTAGTCGATTTAATTCTATTCATATATTCATAACACACTATATTATTCGGGGAGTGAAATGTAATCGACAAAAATTTGCTACTTTATAATATTTAGCTAAAAGGTGTCTCTACTAAAAACTATTTCACACTTGCACAATTTTATAGTATCGATTTCTTTTAAATTTTCCAATTAACGACACAGTTTGTATTTAATATATGAATAGAACCTAATAGTTTTTTTTTTTTGTATTTCATAACAAAAAACGAGGTAACCATTCCAAGAGAACTAAAACGCTGTCTTACAAATGGTAACATACAACAGAAACTAAATATTTAAAAGTCACTGAGCCTTTATAAATCTTTATCGTCATAAATATATTCAATAAGACGTGTATCCTAAAATATAAATATAATAATAAATATGAATGCAACGCGTTCCTAAATATCAGGAATATAACACACAGTCGCTACATTCACACTTAACAAAAAATAAAATAAATAATACGGTGTGAACTTAAGCTTGAGGATATTTGGCACTGTACCATCTGCTTTATGTAACTTAAACCATTTATTGCAGCTGAATGTATACATATGAAGTATTACTCTTGAGCGTCGCCGATGTCAACACAACAAATATAATACAATGACAGCAACGACACCCCTACATTTATCATTTAAATAATTATTTTCTTTAAAGAATCTCAACTGGTTGCACTTGAAATGACTAGGAATATAAAAGTAGTAAGTGGCCTTCATATAAATGCACTAAGACAAAAAAAAAATCTTTATATAACGGAATGTTAAAATCGACACCATCCCATTGAAACATATAATTATTTGGTCTCAATAGTAACATCCGCCCAGGCGAGCCTGTTACCAACGACAATGATGGATTTGCTTACACATTCATGCATCGAAACGTACACGCAATTTTTTTAATAACACGTTTTTTTACCTAACTACTTATGTATCTAGGGCAAATTGTACTTTGTACAAAACTAAAACCGTTCCTCATTCACTGTACAGTAAAAAACTGCTGAAACTCTACTTTTCCGTATTTTTTCGCACTTTTTTCCGTTTGTTTCCTTATCGACAGTGTGGCAAATGTGAAAAATAAATTATAGAGCCCGTTCTCTATTGTATCACAGATATGTCGAATGCGTAACGAAAGTCATATTTATCTAGTCTATTGTCATTATGTAAGTGTAATCAATAAAAGTTTAAAAAAAAAAATTAAAAGAGAGGTAGTTTTGCCACAGAGTGTCATTATACGCGTGTTTCAACCTAGGCCAAGGCGGTTTACAACATTCTCCTATTATTTACATACACTTAGCCTATGACCATCAGTCTCAACAACATTTCTAAGATTCCCTAGCTCAGGTATTTTATATAAGCTATGTCATAACTCGACCGAGAGCACAAAATAAATCGTCTATAAAGGTAACTTTTTCTCACAGTCAACTGGACATATTACTAAAGTTTGCAAAAAAATATTAAGGTACTTAAACGAAATGAGGGTGCAATAAAAGGTACGATATTTTTCAAACATGGTACCAGACAGAGACGAGTACTGAGCAACCATTCAAAGTCACACATGAATATTAAATTAAGTAACAATTATCGCACAATTTCAAAACCTTAAAAAATCTTATGATCAAATTCTGAGGTAGATACTGATTACATAATATGCATCAACGAGGTATATTATTGTACGCGTGTTATACACAGTATGAGACTCGGCACGGGCGACCATGAGTTGATAATATAGTTGATACCGTCTTTGTAATCCAATCGTTAGCCGGCAGTTTATGGTAACGCATTCAGAGGTAGATAAGACAGTCGCCCGGGCCGGTCTTAAATAGCAGAGGTAGTTCGGTTGAAATTAGATTGAGAACAAAACTTCGTGGGTTCTTACTGCGTATGGTTATGGAGGGGGCCTTGGTTGGGGAGGTGGGGCGTGACCTGATGGCGGTGCTCGCGCGCAATGTGGCGCCGCACGGTGTTGTTGCGCGTGAACGTGCGCGAGCAGTGCGGGCACGGCACGCGGATGCCCTGGTGCCGCTGCCTGATGTGAGCGCGCAGATTCGTCTCGTATCCGTAAAGTCTCTCGCAATATGGGCATTTCAGCTTTTTACCTGGAAATTTTGTTAGCACGTGTTAAAATTATGCTGACAATTGCTGGTAAACCAATTTATTCATCCTCAATTACAAACATTTCTGGATTGTCGCAACTCTGTAGTCATGCACACGCTTGGTTTTGGTCAGGCTCTGATCTATAATGATGAAGGTAAAATTGTTCAAATTCAAACTCGAACGTCGTTCCAAGGGCTCTTCCTAAAACAACATTATTCTCACCGTCAGCAGTAGCGATTCCACCAGACTTGCTGGTGATCAGTTTGGCTGGCCAGATATCGGGGCTTGGCTTAGGCGGCACAGGCGACGTCTCCATTGGTTTATCGTGGTAGTTAGCATTCGGTAGCGATGTCGCCGGTGGCGGAGAGTTGTTGTATCCTGCTGCATGCGGCTGGTAATCGTTCTCACTCTTTATCCGTAAATCTAAAAAGATGGAGATTGTTGTTATAGATATGTGAAACTTAAAGCTTCAAATATTTCAACGACACTACCTGCACTACTAAAAACGATCTACAGCTAGGCATGCGAACTGATAAAGCTGTGTATTTTCTGGCGAAGAATTAGTCGCGCCCAGATGCCCCTCTGGGCGCGAAGGAGACACCCATAGAAGTACTCTAATAGGTGTCTTCAAAGGTGACCAAGGTGTTCAAGAGGATGCAACGTCCTCCCGAGATAACGACATACTGCGGTCACCAATCCTTCATTCGCCATGCGTGGTGATTATGGAAGAAGATGATGATGAATGATGATGAAGTTAATGACATGAAGACTCCCCGTCGACCGATCATTGCAGCGATAACAGACCCATTGTCAGCAGTAGATGTTAATGAGCTGATATGTTATATGTTTGAAAGCCTGTTGAAAGCTGTAAAGAATGACCGGCCAAGGGCATTTTTGGTTGAAGCTCCACTTTTAGTAATAGAAGCTTAGTTAGTAAAAAAAATTTGTTTAACTTTATTTCCCTCTTCCAAATCATCACGCAAATACATAATTTTCTAAAACCTACCTTCAGCACCTTGGTCATTGTTTAAGCGTTCAGGCATGTCGTCGTTGGCTGAGGCGCTGCGTTCGTATCCGTTGTTCTTGGTGGGGTTGCCGAGGGTTGAGGTGCAGTCAGGCGGATTCTCTTCGTAGCGGGCGCCAGCGCCCGGAGAGGAGCGGGTATCGGGCTCGTCGGCCACGCTACCGCAGTGTGATGATGATGAGCTTTGCCTGGAATTGACAGCAGTTCTTGTTTTAGTCTCGTCTTTAGCTGAATTGGAAGACATCAACAAGATGTTTCCCGATCCTCAGCACTAAAGGACCGATCGACCGTATAAAGACGAATGAATATGATAAGTAGTTGAAGTAGCTACAGACCCTGATAGCTCTGAGATACTGATCCTGGAGGCATACAGGAGAATATCCAAAATTATCCACATTATAAATCAGTTACATCGGAAACTAGTTACTACTATAGTTTGGTATTTATTTGATCAGTTGTACCCTCGAAAACGATACTTTGCTCCTAGATAAATGCATATAATGCGTTATTTTATTACGCAAATCTTTACACGAAATATTATGTATTTTGTCCAAGGCTAACGTAATATTGACATATTTAAATCCGCATTCCATCTCGTTATTATTTCTTACAAAATTACATTCACAAGCAATCTTTACGTTGGACATGATTCTAAAACCAAATAATATGTTTTATGCCACACACATTACACCAAACTCTCCAAATTCTAAAGGACAATAGACAAGACTAACATTTTTGTCATTTTTGTTAATTACCTGTAGTTCCTGGCGTGTGGGCTCTGAGACGGAGACGGCTTGGGCGGCGCTGGTCTGCGGTGCCCACCCGCGTGCATTGGCAAGTGTGCCGGCGGGGCATACCGCCCCATATTGCCGCTGCCATGAATTGGCATTCCATACTGTGGCATGATCGGAGCGAACGTGGCTGTGTGCGAAGATGGAGCCGCTGACTCCTGCACCTCACAGTTCCCTGACCCCGACACCGGACTTGTCTTTATGCGGGCCTGATGGCGGTCACCAGAATTCTGCTGGGTCTGTTGCTTCACCCAAGCATCCTGGGACATCTCCATCGACAGGCCTTTGACCTGGAAACGCAATATTCTAAATTAGGGCAGCTTTGGTTTTGATCGACGCACCTGAATAAATTACTGGGTATTGATATGATAATACCATTGACGTATGTGTAAATACAATACACATGTGTCAACAATTTTAAATTTTTAAGAGCCGTGTTTTTCTGTTTCAAAAATATTATCATTACACTCTTGTGGTTATCTATATCAGTTATTTTTCTTTATTCTATAGAGGTTTTTGACTTTATTTGTCCATTTAGTTTGTCTTTGGCTGGTGTGCCACTTTTTTAATTTAGATTGCCGTAGTACGAGCGCGTTCCGCGGACATTACTAATTACAACAGATAGGTACTACATCTTACTTATACATAAATACAATAAAGTCGGGTTAGTTACACCAATTAAAACTCAATAACGCCTGGGCCGATTTTTATGATCTTTGATTTGTAGCCAACAAATCAATTGTCTCCGCTCCGAATAGCAGAATAACATGGGAAAAACTCAAGAAAAAAAAAAAGATAATTCATTTTCTCATACATTTATGGGCTACGAAGCTCGCCAGGTCAGCTAGTTATTACATAAATTATCCAAGTAAAGTATATACCCGATTAGCAGAACATTTTGGAAATAAGTAAATTAAAAGTGTTTGATAAAACCCACCTGTAAATTCTCTCCACTCTTAAGAAAGCTGGAGAGGGCATCCTGGCTGACATGCACCTCGCCTTTGTACATGAACTCGAGGAGTGCCTGCATGTTGTCAGCCGTAGTGGCCTCCAGAATGACGTAGCACGCGCCTGCATGACTTGGGGGCGCTGTGTCGAACAACTCCTGGAAGTGCTTACTGCATGCTGCTAGGATCACCTTGTGAGCTTTGAATTGGCGTCCTGAAACAAGAAAATGTTGAAGTTAATCTTTTGTTTTAAGAATTTAATATCAGGGTACGTTTTTATATATTATGGGCAAAAGATATTTCCCTAAACTATCTCTGAGGGTCGGGTAAATACACGAATTATTATCGAACGAACAATATAAACCTTTTGATAAAAATAAAACAATGCTGCGCTCTGAAAATAAGCCATTCTGGACAGCTAGGTCACAAAACGCTCCAGATTAAATATTAAACACGCCTACCCCAAAGTTGTTATAAGAAATCGAGCCGCTATTTGATGAAGCTTGACTAACCCTGATGAACCTATTGTCTATTTTTATATATTAGAAGAATATATTAAACATCGTAAGTCCCAGCCCACGCGATGCAATAAACAATAAACAAAAATCAAGGTAACTGGTCCCAGAGCAATTCTGAGAAATGTACGAGGGGAACGTCTTAACTAAGTGTCTATTATATGGATCGGGGTAGAGATTTATTTTCGTTTTATATTTAGCTTAAGAGCAAATTGCATATAGTGTATACACAATTTCATTGAAACACGGAGACATCGCAACTCTCGTTTTGGCTGAAAATATGAAAACAAAATTATCACCTGTACCTTTGGCTTAAAGTTTAAACTTCATTGTATTTATTCCTTTTATCAGAATCTTTACAGTTACAAACTTAGATGAGTCCTCTCAAGTATTTCTAACGTTTATCCTTGGCCCACTGAAGTAAAATAGGTCAATACGATTATTACATCGTTCTAACCTGACATTAATGAATGCCTACCTCGAAACTATAACAGCGATGATCTTGCATCAATGTTATTTATATTTATCACTTTATATTTTAATTGATCAGAAAAAGACAAAATATATCAGTGTTAAACGCAAACGCAGCATTCTAACAACGTACACTCATTATGTTCGTTTTATTCATAACCATAGTAAGTGACTAATTCCTTTTCAAAATCATAGATGGCGTTACTAACATCTAGATTCCACTAAAGCTTTAGACTGAGCACGCTGTTTGTTTTCCTCGCATTTCTCGTAAGTTTCTTTTTACTTTACGATTTCGTTGAAAGTCTAGTGTAGTGTAAATTATGTATTTTCAGATTAACGATTACTGCTCAAGATTATAGTGAAAGATAGGTATTTTATTAATTCAAGTGTTAGGAGTGTCCAGGTCTTAAATTTTAGGGCCTTGCATGTTCATGTTTTTTTTTTATCAATAGCTTTGTCTATTGTATCGATATAGGTTACGGCGTATCTGCCGGTCGCACTATAGATAGCCGAAGTACTTATACTATTACGTCATTGCTCACGGAGCGCGGAACAAAATACGGTTAGCCTTGGACCCGCGGTCGTATGCGCTACGGAAGGCCGCACGCACTCCGATTACACGACGATCGATAGCAACCAACGATTGTAGTTAGAAGTTTGCATTTTTTATGAGAATTATTTAGTTTACGGCTGTTCCCTTTTTTATGTTTGGAGCAACGTGATTAATTGTATAGTATGATGAATATTTGGACGTTAAATGATCAGTAAAAAATTAATGTGTTTAACGAGATCGGTTGGTTTTTTAATAGTTTTACAGCTAACATCCGTTAACATAATGGTCATAAATAAAACCAAATATTATCTATCTAAATAGTTGCCAATACAATACAAACCGCTTAACAACATTCTCATACATTTAAAAGTAAATACATTACGAATGCTTGCATATTCATAAACAAATGTAGGCTTAATGATATTCGTGCAGCTTTTTTAGCACACAATGACCTTCAATCACTACTTGCTTCGAATGCCGTTTAAACAATTTTTTGTTTATTTTTTCCTACTTTTTTCATTTTATTAAACAAGCTCGTTAGAAAAAAAATTAAAACTAGCTTTGAACTTTGAAGACTCATTACGTAATTCTAATTATTATCATGTCATTGGAATGTTTTTTTTTACAAATCAGTTTAATACCTATTTGCTTATGTATATTTTGTTTTTTTTTAAGATTAAATTACGACTTTTAATAAGATATTTATAATTTTGTATTAGGTACCGTAATAGACATTAAGCTAATAACTGTCAATTTGCGTTTACTACATTTATTTTTATTTTATTGTTTCATTGGCAGAGGTGACAATTATCATACAACAAAGGGAAATTTATCTAGAATAAAGACGTGAACCCACACTTGGCGAAATTAATAGATATTAACCTTTGGCCCGTCGCATGGGGTCTTTGAAAGCCTAGGTGTTAGAAAAACATAAAATTAACACATTTAAAACTATCCAGGAGTTTTAGTACTTCAGGTATCCTCCGAAATTAGATTATAGTTAGCGCGCATCGTCGCTAACTTCAGTTCGCGCGCCAGCGCAGTGAGATACAGACGTGTTTTTGGCGCGAAGGGCGTAAAAGACCCCACGCGACGAACCCCGTAAGTAAAATTGAATTGTTTGATTACTTTTGTAACATGTGTTTTATTTATTTTTTTATTGTTTTAGATTATAATTAAATTATAATTGACTTCTAAAATGTGTGAAGAACAACAACAACGTATATTGAGTTGGTTAGAAGATGAATCTGAAGATGTTTGCGGTGGCGAGGAGGAAGAAGATGAAGTCGCTACATGTCTGGATGAAAGAAGTGAGCATAACACGGATTCGGAGCAAGAATGTGAAGATTTGGTGCCTACAGAACAACATGAGGTACCTTTGGAGGAACCGGATCAGGTTTTAGAATCGTTTGATGAACAGCACATGGAATTGGAAAGTTCGTATAGCTTGACAGTAGTAGGCACATTGAGAAAAAACAAGCCAGAAATCCCAAATGACTTCAAGCGAAAGGGGTTAGAAGAATGCTCCACAGTGTTTGGATATAAACCGACAGAGACCTTACTCTCCTACTGCCCGAAAAAGGATAAGACTGTACACTGCTTTCAACAATGCACCACGACGGCGTAATAGATGAATCTTCTGCGAAAAAGCTTCCAGAAATCATAAAGTTCTACAATAAAACCAAAGGAGGAGTAGATACAGTGTACAAACTCATCGGTGCTTACTCAGTCGCACGTGTTTGCTACCGCTGGCCGCTAAGGTTGTTTTCCACATTTCTTGATGTTGGAGCTGTAAATGCTCACATAATATGGGATACCGTAAGTCAAGAAAACAAAATGGGACGCAAGTAATTCTTGAAAACACTGGCATTTGAATTGTGCCGTCCTCAATTGCAATCGCGGGCCACTATTTCAACTTTGCCTCGGGAATTGAAACAGATCATAAGGCGATTCACACCCCAGCTTCAGAATATTCAACCTGATGGAAACGACATCGCTCCTATGAGGAAGCGCTGCATATATTGTCCAAGAAGAACAGATAGAAAATTCAAATCAATCTGCCACTTTTGCAAGGGTAACATATGCCCTACACATACTAAACTGGTATGTACTGACTGTGTCCAAACGGAAAATTAGTCTGATTTAGTTTGATAAAAGTTGTGTTTTTTTTTTGTTGGTTCGAGTCAAATTTTATGTTACAATGTTGATTGTTCTTATGTGATCTCATATAGGTATAATATAAATTAAAGTTCATTGATTTAGTTAGAATAAAAATATTTTTTCTGTGATGTGATCTCAAAGAGAGAAATTTATGTTCCTAATTTAAGATTGGAAATTTAAACAATAAATAAATGAATATTTTTGATAATTTTTTTTGTAATTTTATTTTCATTAAATAAATAAATAAGAAACTGCTAAAATAGTTGGAAAGATACAAATTTTAAGGGGTTTTATAGGCGTTTTATTCTTGAGGTTTTGAGGGACCCCACGCGACTAACCGCGTTATTAAAAGATGCGCGACGGGCCGAAGGTTAAAAAAATTATGTGTGTGTATAATTATCACGCACGTGTTACCTATTCACGTGAATTTACAGGAAGGCCCTTGAACTACAAGATTAAACATAGAACACGCAGTTTGGGTCATATATTTTCCTGTAAAAATGGAACAGGATGAATAATTTACTAGGTATTTAAACCAATATTTACCTTAACGGTACCCTCTGATAACGTGACGAACGCATGTGCGTTTTAATTAATTGTAGCTACCGACATGGGCATTTGTCCCTATGTTATAGACTCTACAGTTAATGCCTTATATGGTATGCGGTTAAATGCAGAGAGAAACAATTTATTTTAAAAAATGTACAACAGTAATAGCACCGCGTTGTTTTACTGCCACAGAAAATTACAACAAAATTTATAATAATTTATTTATTTTATCCACGCCAATCGCAAGCATGCAACCAGCCTTAGTCGAGGTACAGCGTTGCACGGCCGTATCGCTTCTACAAACCCCGCCCACGGATTTATTTCAAATACTTCCTCGTTCTTCGATCTATTTTGCTAGGTTTTATAACTATTGTACCCGTTTTACTAAAACAACATTTGTCGAATAATCAAATAAGTTATTTTTATAAAGTAAAAATGCTTTGTACGTTATGAATACTTATTTATTCCTTAAATTATAACCATATTTTTGATAACAAAAGCAATTTTACGAGCTCAAAGAAATCTAGAACACCTAGGCTCTACGAGCGCTACGAGATTTGTTAACGCTACGAGTCCTCGTAGCACTTTGCTACGCATTTTGAACACTAAAGTTTAATGAAGGAAAACATTTTCTATCGCATTTTCGAGCAGAATCGTGTTTTTTAATCAGTATTTTTTTCTTATCGTGACTATTCTGTGTGCAGGCGGCGACTGAACACGTAGGTACTCTTGAACGCAATCTATTTATATTCTATTACACTGAGGCTGTTGCTAATGAAGGTAGATTTGGTTACGTGGTAGTGTATTGTGTACTGTGTACTTTGGTTTATATATACCAGCTAAGATTGCTACTAAGGGTTTGATAAAAAAAATTAGATTATAATTTTTACGTACCAGCACATCAAACTACCCAAAACTGTAAAATTTTCCCTATCAACTTTGAACCTAACGCTTTAGCGATAAAGTTGAAAATCTATTAAAGAAATTTGACAGATTGTAGTAGCTTGATGTGCTGGCGGCTGTTACTAATGGAAATTCTTACAATCCTTGCATAAACTTGTTTGTTGTGGGAACATATTAAAATGTCGATATAATATATGGTTTGAATTACAAGGAAAACGATTTGTTAGGTCTTGCCGCGATAAGATTCCTGTTTTACTAAACTTTAGATGAATACAAAACTTTTTTAAATTGACTTTTCGAAAAGTTGAACACATCTACATGTAGTAAATACAATCATCTTTTTAAAAATACAGTTAATGAAAAAAGCGATTTTTTTTAGGTATTTTACAAATTTATTAATATCTCGGAAACTAGTTACCGCCATAAGGTCCCTTTTGATTTGGACGACCACAAATAATCAACAAAACGTTTACACACGTTATTTAGATAGGAGAGTAGTTATATAAAATAAAATAGATAAGTACGACACTACGAAAAGAGGCATCAATCAATTATTAATCTGGTCTAGGTATCTACTGTAATCTAGTAGCGGACAGGTGCCTTCAAGCCCTTCGCACGATACGAAACCACATTATATAATTGAATACGGAAATTACGTTCATGTGACTGTAACGGGCGACGAAAATTGAATTCTATTGATCGGTACAAGGGTTGAATTTAGAAAAATCCTATGCTGGTGCATCTGCCTCTTTATTTTCTCCTGAATATAATCTTTAAAATACATAAAGTGCCTACTCCCTAATAACGAACTCCGAAGTTTCGATCAAAGCTACGGGCATTTCCTATTTCGTATCATTTGCGGACATAAGATTAGTTTGGGGCTCGAATTAAGGGGCTTACGTGACCTAAAGCGCGGTCACTGTCGGACTGCATAGAAAAGAAAGAGAAGCGCGATGACACAACGCTGGTAATTTTTTACAAATTATAAAGCAAAATTCTATTTACAAAAAAAAACAATTGTTTAGACTAAAAAATTAAAACAGACTAATGCTTTAATATTTTGCTTGTAGAATAATCTGACAAACAATCAGAATGATTGTATGTATACTAGTATGGTTTTTATTGTAAAAATACAGTTTTAGAGGTACGAGTATCTTCTTGATTTTTTCTATCGTATCAAATTAGTTGTATTATGTTTTCAACACATTATCTACCAAGCATATATCCTGAAGAATACCATATATTTTTCTGATTTTGTTTACTGTAGTCGATCATATACTTTTATTGGTTTTAAAACTAGCGATTTTTGCGTTTAGGTCCTGTAAGCCCTTAATAATGAATGATAACACGATTTGACAGTTGTCTCTACTTCCGATGAGTGTTTGCCCGTCCGAAAAAAAATAATTTGACGCTGTTTTGACGGATCCACTACGTTCGGACGGGCCCTCATCTTCTTTGACAGACTTAGAGAATAGAGCCCCAGAACTATTTCAGTCCGAACATAATATTTATAGAAAGATTTGGAAGTCCTGGGGAGAGGCCTTTTCCCAGAAATGTGATGATGCAGGCTAACTATAACATAATATTTCAAAGTCAAAGTCAAATAATTTATTTCAAATACGCACAAAAAAGGCACTTTTGAACGTCAAAAATTACAATAAAATAGAATGAATTCAGTGGGAACATTATAGGCTAATTATCAATTCCCGTCGCCCCTTCCAAAAAGTAGTTTTCGTATGGGGAAGAATGGACAAGAAACTCCACCGTTACTCTTTTAAAATGTTTTACAAGGTTTTTTATACATTCATTTTATAATTATATATGAAGACGATGCACATAGCATTAAATTACTCTACCACAAAAGGTACATACAACAACACAGTGCTGTTTTTAGTTAAATAAGTATTACATTTGTTTTCGCTTTATGTAAAATACTGGTACTCGGTTGCATTCGGTCAGACCAGAAGCCGACCCCAACACAGTTGGGAAAATGCTAGGCAGATGATGATGATGGTGGTTTGTTTTTGTGTTTATTTTCTTAAATGTTGTATGCAGTCTGTGGTGGTATAAATGTTGTATGCAGTCTGTGGTGAAAAAGTATTAACTTATTTACTTTCAAGTTCTGTTTCAGTTGCATTTCGTTTTGTCAGTCACGATACTGATTTGTATAAAGACACGGAAATATTGTTAATAGGTACATTTTATATAATTCATTGTATGCATATCTGTGTAATATATGTAAATTTACGGATCATGTCGTTAACAAACTAACAGACTCAACCTTGAAAGATTTTGTATGGGTCTTTAAATGAATGAATATAATACGTGTAAAATTACAGCGGTTATTTTTAAAATTCAAATGAATATGTGTAGTGAATGAAATGAATGGACTCACTTGCAGGAATCTTTTCAATAGGTACATCTCATTTAACTAAAAACGAAGTAACATTAGATTTTTGTGTCCAATGCATTGTTCACGCATGGATGTGTTATTTTTAAATTTGGGTTTTAAATAACTGTAAAAATACGTACAGTTTAAAAACATTTTTACACAGTTACCAAAACATTAAGTCTTTTTTTTTCAATTATTAGCTGTCGTACCGACCCCACCAAACGCATTCATATACAAGTACTTACTATGTAAACAACAGTGACAGGTAGTTTTAAAACATCACCAACTTACACAAAATGGAGTAAATACGTATTATTGAAACTAACTCAAAAACTAACCAAGCAAACCTAATAAAATTCATAATGTTGGGACCACGGTGCGAGCTTCCTTCAACAAATGACAAAAGAATTTTCAAAATCGGTCCGTAATTGATGAAAATATCGATGAACATACATATAAATACATACAGACTAACATAGAACCTCCTCCTTTTTGAAGTCGTGTAAAATTAAAATTCCTCGTGGGAATTATAAAACCTTGAAAAAGATAACAAAAATACCCATGGAGCCAATTATCTCATAGAGTATTCCATTCCTACATCAGATTTTTTATTTAAATTTCTTAAAAAATGTGATACTTGTAGGTTAGTGATGAATTCTCTGATTGAGATTTATGTAGGTATGTACCACAAATCTCAATCAGAGAATTCATCATATATTTGCTTTTCCGCAGATGATAGCGAGTCATCATCTAATTTATACCTAAAGTATATTCAAATTGATGCTGTTTCAAGTTAAACTAATATCAACTTTATTTTAATGGCGATCAAGTTGATTTTAAAGTGACTAGCACTATTGAAAAAGTGATAAAAATGTTTGAAGTTGTAGCGTAAACTGAACTTTATTGTGTAGGAATTAAAGTTATTTTTCCATAAACTCATATTTGTTTATATTTTTGGCAAATAAATCGCGAATGCAGATTATACAGGTTAGCAGGGATATTAAACACGCAATCTGTTACCATGGATTCAGTAAGTACATGATTCTGACTGAAACCTCAGAGTTGAAATTTTTCGTAGATTATTAAAAAAAATGCCGTTTCATACATTTCAACCGCGTAGCCCTTTTCTATGAAATAGCAGACTTTTTAAGGGTTCCGTATCCAAAGGGTAAAAACGGGACCCTATTACTAAGACTCCACTGTCCGTCTGCCAGTCTGACTGTCACCAGGCTGTAACTCATGAACCGTAATAGCTAGACAGTTGAAATTGTCATTGATGATGTATTTCTGTTGCCGCTATAACAACAAATACTAAAAACAGAATAAAATAAATATTTAAGGGGGGCTCAAATACAACAAACGTGTTTCTTTCGGCGTTTTTGCCTCGTGGTACGGAACCCGTCGTGTGCGAGTCCGACTCACACTTGGACAGTCTTTTTTAGTAACCAACGAAAAGTTGCTGTGGGGTCTAGACCCCACAGCAACTTTTCGTTGGTACAACTAACCATTATTTTAGCACATGATTCTAGAATCATGTGCTAAAATAATGGTTAGTTTGCGCGTCATTTCCCCACCACCCTGTATAAAATATCACCAACTATTTAATGTAACCTGAAGCCAGATTTATAATAGGTAAGGAACGTGGCATACTGTAGTATCTACCTTCCTCACTGGATATTACCTAAGTTTATTTATATTATGTAACAATTCTCCGATAATCTAATTTCACGCTCTATCAAAAAGCTAAACCATCGTCGCATATACCTCTGCAGTTTCACAACGCATGCGCCTACCGGGCTGCGCCTGCGCCGCCGCCGCCGCGGTTTAACGAGGAAATGAGCGAACGACATTGGTCGCTCGCGCAGCTTGCAACACAAGCACAACTGACATTGGCCCCATTTCGGGACCTACAAACGTTATCGTGCATGCGTGCAAGCTACAGCCGCCATTTTTCTACGTTATGATAATTCTAATGTGGATTTGTGTGTCATAGTGTCTGTCAGAAATACAGAATAAAAAATGTTAAAAATGTGTGATAATGTTTTGAAAAAAAAATGTTTCGGATTCTTAGCGAGGTTATCATGAATGAAAAGTGTTCGGGAAAGGTCACATTGCGTCAAAATCTATGTCGAGAACGTATACTTGCAATAACCTTTTATTTGTCTCAGGTTACACGTTCTCGAATCACTAAACATACAAAAACGAAACATGTTTCAAAAAATATTTAGACGCAATTAATGTTTCAAAAAAAAAAAAAACGTTCCACATACAAAGTTACAACTAATAATAATATCTAATTCAGTTTTATAACACCAGTTTATTTAGTGGCACGGTGCGTCCCAATTCCGTCGAGTGTTAACCCAAACATGCTGTTCTCATCATTTGAGGGCCCCTGTGACCATAGACGTTGCAACGCGGAGCGACGCGTAAATAGGTCAGAAGTAACTGAATAGATTATAAGGATGGTTACGAGTGGCTCTTTTATGTGGAACGTAGAACACCTTTAAAAATTCAATGATATCATACAGTTTCAAATGACAAGACGTTATTGATTGAATTGTAACGTATGTGTGTGTATTCACAATGAGGCTAGTTATATTACATTATTCGTTTATTCGTTGTCTATGGTGTTCTTGAATGAATACTGTGATAGACACGTTTTCATTTTTGTAGAGCTAGTTTGATTTGAGTGCCAAAAACGGGATTACAATTGATTTTAGTTTTTCAATGATATTATTCAACCAATAACACGAAATTTGGACGTTTACTGAACAATAAACTTGTGTCCTTTTATAGCCCGTAAATGTCACAGCTGAACATGAGAGTTTTCCATAGAGGCCGTCCCTAAAGAACCAATGCCATTATTATTGTCTTGTCTAGGTAGATGATATTTCCAACGTGTTTTGAAAACGTGGATTTCTTTTATAATTTTTGCACAACAATGAACAAGAAAGAATAAAAATTATATATTCATAGTCAGAACGTCATTTCTGTTAGTTAATCAAATGGCGCTAGTTTGTTTGTGTTGCACGTAAAATTTCAGGTTTTATCGAATAATTATTTCGATTATCTTCAAATCACGTGAAAAAGCTACATATTTTAAATAGCATCGTCATGTTCGCATGACGACACTAGGGTGGTGATTTTTCACGACAGTGTTTAAGATTTTCAGACGTTTGTCGAATTCGTTGGGTTTAGGTGTCATGATGTAGTTTCGTGCGTTCTAATTGACACAGCCCATAAAGCAAATAGAAACAGATGCGGTTTGTGTATATTTAAATTTGACGGCTTATAGTTTCACAATGCAAGGTGATCAGTGTAACGCAATTACGCACGAATATTTTAAGTGATTGATAAATTCAATTGCACCCTAAACCACAAGCATGTTTTTATAAGTGACCCAGTCCAAGTTTATTACAGACATTCATCATCTGCCTAGCCTTTTCCCAACTATGTTGGGGTCGGCTGCCAGTCTAACCGGATATAGCTGAATATCAGTATTTTACATGGAGCGACTACCTGTCAGACCACCACAACCCAGTTACTGGGTAATACGGTACCCCTTGATAAGACTGGTTGTTAGACTTTCGGGCTTCTGACTACCCGTAACGACTGTCAAAGATACACGAATGAAAGCCGGGACCAACGGCAAGCATACGAGCATATAACGACTTTAAAAAATCAAATTTCTCTCAAAATTGAAAAGTCAATAAAAATTGAGTGAAACGTAATAAAATTAATAAACAGGCCGATATTAAAAAACACGACGAGAGAAAAAAAAACCACGAAAATAGCACAAACATCTGCGATTTCCCCAACATCCGGGAGCGAAAGCCGAAAATTCGGAGCGAATGCGAAATCAAATTGAAAATTGAGTTCTCCCCCCACCCATAGATATAAGCTTCAAAGCCCGGATGCAAGTGAAAACGACATCACGGGGGGAGGACGACTAACCCCATTCCTGGGGCCCGACGCACACACACAGCCTGTATATGACAACGCATCCCTCCCGCTGGGTGTACCTCCCGAATTCAAGGTCGGCGCGGGAGGCACACCGCCTCGAGAGCGAGACAGAAACACGCACCCCCACTGAAAGTGCAAGCGAAATGCGTGGGAGAAAATCAATCTTGCACGGAGTGGGGCGGCTGGAAAACTAGGTGAACCATTTCGGACGTTCGGTTTTTGTACGTGAGGTGATTGTTAATAGTATTGCAATTACATTTTTAGGATACGTTTGAGGCTTAGCGTTCAGTATTTGGATCGATAATGGCATTGGTAGAACACTAGACCGTTATTTCGTAGGCGGTCAAAAGTAGGTGACGGTTCGAGACCTAGATTTGGTCTAGCAACGCGGCACAAAGACCGACATTTTATTTCTACATTCTTCGGTCGATACACTTGTTAAGACATATTTTGATAGTCCATAGAAAAACGGAAGTTCACAAAAAAAAAATGAAAGAGAATGTTTCAGAAAGACGTCAGAAAAACATCTGTGATGTGACAGTCTTTGAAAAAGGTACGCCGGATGCTTTGTCTTTGACATTTCTTAGTAAACTGTGCACGTTTGAACATTCTTGGAAATAAAATAACTTAATTTTCCCTAAAACCATTTCAAATTCTAAATACAGTACCCGGCTATTAATATTGCACATCGACCTTTGGAAAGAGACAATCGGCTAATTTCGGCTTCGTAGAGTTATCTCTGTCGCACGGAATACAAACAGTCCGGTATCTATTAGGAGCTGTTAAAACAATTATGATTTGCTTCTTTTGATAATTATTTTTATTCTTTGTATAAAATACAAAAAAAAAGGTAAAGGTCGATGTGTAATATTTATCGCCGGGTACTGTAATATTATATTACTCATATCACCTAAATAAACCTACCTAAAATGTAAGAATTATAATAACTATTACTTAACGCACTATACGCAAACATAACATAACTTGTTACGTTTGTGTCATGATAGTTAATTAAATGAACACCTAAAGTGTTCAGTGCCTACATTTAACCGAAAAGCACTGTGCTTAAACCTAAACCAATGGAAAATGTGTCGCCGAACAGAAAATTAACAAAAAAGCAGCCTCTGCACACGATCGATCTCTTTGATTACCGAAACTGCTCAATCATCGTGACTGAACAATTTCGGTAAAGGTAAATTTAACCCTTCCACCGCATCCCTCGCAAATCAATAGGGGTACATGCGACGGGGGTAGAAATTAGGCCTACACTAAATATGCACAACTATACAGGAGATTCCAGGGCCCGCCAGGGAGGGTTACGTGTATAATGCACTCGAGTATAGACTGCGGGGGAAAGGGCGCCCCGCTGCGGTATTAGAGGGGGGTTACCCTTCCACCCCTCAATACTGATGTTTGGCCGACCGCAGCAACACCTTGATTTTTCGCCCAAACCTGCGTGATGAAAAGTTTTTTTTTTTCGATATTTTTTCACCGGTGTGCGAGTTATGCCTTGTTAGTTTTTATAGGTTTTTTTTATTACGTACACTGTAGCAATTTTAATTTATGTTTATAACAATAGAGGTCGTATTGGCACGAACGAGTTTACGTACCTATGAGTTTTTTGTGCGTAAAATATAAAGCTGTGGGCGCGTACGCCGATCGTAACTTATGTAAACGGATCATCGTTTATATTCGTTGTTACAGCTTGGAAACTAAAATAGCTCGCTAGCATATCAATAAAAATATACATTTTTTTATATTTTTATGCTTTTGTTTTTCGTAAATTGTCTTCATTTATTTGGCCGCCACTACACGACTTGGCTCTTTTCTTCGTATAAGAAACTCCTTTGTACACAAATAAACTTTTTTTTTTATAAATTTTGAGAAAATTATTCTTCGTGTTTATGAATAACTAAGTACTTAAAATAATAAAGTGAGTACCTCATAAACTTTTCATTTGTACCTAACATTTATTCCCAACGCAAATAAACGAGACTTTTAAACATTAACTACACAAAATATTTCATTAATATTCACGATACCATTCATTAAAATATGAAATGTAAATCATATGAACGAACCGGTTGTAAAAATTTAAACGATTGAGACTCGGCAATTCGACAAAAGTTTAAATTAACAACTTATCACAAGGTGAAACCTCAATAGAAATATGAAATCTAAATATAACAGAAATAGATTAAGCCTCCTTTACCAAGCCTAAATCTATAACAAATATGAAATAAGAAAGCCGCAGGCAGAGTTAGCATTGGAAGATTCATGAAATCCTTCAGCTGTTACTGTCTCACGGTTGTTGTAAGTGATCATAGTGGAAAATGGGTTATTATAGTACCAACAATCTGTGGCTCACCATATCATTTCATATGCACAGCTGTCACCACCAAGGCTTTTCCCTTAAGCCCCTCTATTCAACTTCCAATCGATGTAATCGTAGTAAAAAAACTGACGATACAGATTTCATCGAAATAACCTAAATTTCGACGTGTGATTTTTGTTGATTTCGATATCGCGACGATAAACTGGAAAATGTATAGAGGGCTTAATGAAGTGGCAACCGAAAGTTATGTTAATGATAGATTTATTGCCACAGCTGGATACCTTCTACGAAAATTAACATTTTGTGTTGAATTTAAAAAACATCATTTTATACGCAAACCCTCGTTTTCTGTTTGACGTTAACGAGTAATTCAATCCTTATTACCCCTTTGAGCATTCATAACCCTTTACAGACAAATTTCATTAAAAGTATATTAAACAAAACATTTCCGTTGCGAGCTTTAATACAATTTCATTACAAAATCCGTGTGAGGACACAAAATCGATAGTACCATTCGAATAAAGCTATAAATATCACATAAAAGGTTCGAACAACACGTAAACTGAACAGTGGTGGGTCTTATCAAGTATTCAAGAACTGAAACTGTAACCTTTACTGTAACGGTTGTCAGTGATATAGGGATGTCAATAAAATCACTAAGTAATGGCCTTGCTGCCTTGGTTTCGAGATAAAACTTGAATGGGACTGTTTTTCGGATTTGAAATGGAGAATAACTATTTTGCTCTAGGTAATGAAATGAATATTATCTTCATTCATTCTATAGTCATGACAGTTAGTACCAAATAAAAGCGGGATTTTTATTGTTCACTGGTGTCTTTTACCCTTAAGCGAAATAATAGAAATCTTCAATCAAAACTTCCAACACAGTATCATCGTTATTAGACAACGTTCTATTTCAAACGTTATCATGTTCAATATCTTGCATTTGACCATTTTTGTTCAGCTGTTGTCGAAAACCTTATCGCGATTTTATCGCGTTTCTATGATAAAAAGAAGTACATGTATAATACGATAATATATGTATTATTTCGATATTGCCTATTTTGTACTAAATCACTAAACTATATATCCATTAAAGCATTTCGGTTACAATAAAAGAGTGTCCATGGAGTTTCTTGCCAATACTCCTCCATAGGTAACCTACTACACTTTAGAATGGGCAACTAGGTTCATATTTCTGACTTACCAACTCCTTGACAATTCAAAAGTGCCTGTTAATTGAAGTAAATGCTTTGAGTTTGAATAAAGTAGGTGTCTTTTAGGTTTTTTTTATTATCCCTAGCTCAAACAATGGAGCCAGAAATATTCGTTTTGGCAATGTAGAAACATTTTCCTCACAAACGAACCTACCAGATGGTAGGCTCGTAAACTGAAGATATTTGCCGCCAACAGTCAACATAAAACAGTTCGAGTGTAAATTTGAATAAATGCAAGCCCAATTCACACCAGAGGGTGAAACCATAAAAATGATGCAAAAAGAATCAGAGAACCCTCCACCCACCCTCGCGGTGACGTACCGTGTATCTTTGTGGATATAATTCCATTGAAAAGGACCAAAAATCTGTTTGATGTAGGTGTGTTTACGAAGGAGAGCTTGAAATCAATAATTGTTAACTATATATGTATACATATATAGCACTCACGCAGTAGGTACGTCTGCACCGAAAGTGACCGAAAGAACTAAGCTAACCGAGTAAACTAAACGCTAAAATCGATTGCAACTCAACTCTCAAACTGGAAATTGAAGTTTAAACATCTAAATTACCAGGCATTGGAACCTTGTCCACTTGGAACACTGAGCACAGTAGTTTCTGTGTTCGTAGCTGGAAAACAGAGACAGTGGGAGGGTGGGTGTTCCGGGGGTTGTCTGGGGGGGGTTGGTTGCCCCGCGACACATATACCGGCCCGGTCGATAAGGAAAGCGGGCCGAGTCGATGCGTTCCGCATAGAGTTCGAAAACGCAGTGAATTCGAGTGTTAAAATTGAATGGGATTTTGCTTGAAAGTGAAAGCTTCTGGGAATATACTCTCGATTTCTGTTGAATGGAATTCAGTGCTAGTAAATAGGATTTGTCAACTGCGTTTATTGAAGTTAAGAGGTGATTGAAGAATAAAGAGATCGTAAATTATGCTGTATTCATTATTGTATGAGCTTATGTGTGAAGAACACAAAAACCGCAGATTTGGTGAGGCATTACTCAATGCCTCACCAAGTCTGCGGTTTTTGTGTCTATAAATCTGCAGTATGAAAAAAAAACTTTCTTATTTATTTTAAAGGGGCAGGAATTGTATAAATAACATTTTGTATTATAAATGACAAAAAAAATAAACATACAAATTAATTTTACACCTTTGAGTAGGTTACCTAATTGTATCCTAAATATTCAATCTTGTGAAAGAAGCCGTTCCCAATACCAATCATTTGCGTGCTCCTTTTTATTATTTACTTTTGCGAAGTTGCAAAGAACAAAGCACGATTATTTTAAGTGTCAAATACTTTTAAACAATTCTCCACATATCTGAAGTAGTTACTTTTGCAAGACGTTTTTATAATAAGACTCAATTTATTTTGTGACTTGTTAACATTTTATTAAGCTAACAAAATATCGAATCGATACAGAATACTGGAACGAAATACAGTGTTTTATCATTTTTTTCGGGAACTAGGAAGTATCTTGAAAATAATGAGGATACGAACCAGCGAAGGGGAAAACAAGAATCATCCCCCTTAACTCGAAAGGTAAGTGGTAGAAGAAATCCAGGCTTTATCCGAGATTTTCGTATATCTTCACGTTTTCAGGAATTGTAACCATATTATTGCTGTATTTATTGTTAATCAGTTATGTATAGATTCATTATTTAGACTGAAAGAGGTACTATGAAACAAATAAGGTATTAATTTAGTCCATAAAGGTTATTTTTTTACATTAATTCTTACAATTCCTCTAAATCGCTAACAGGGACATCGGACAAACTGAAGCTATGCATCCGACGCATGATTCTAGAAATCTAGACCCCCAGTGTAGACATTTTTCGTCGGTTATCAAAATAAAGTCTGCTATTTCACAGAAAAGGAAAAACCTGCGCGGTCGAAATGTATTGTTATGTTGTTGTGTAAATTTTTGTTATAATAACCCTCGAATAATTTCAACACAGGTGTTTAATCAGAATCATGTACTTACTGAATCCATGGGATCAGGATGTACGTCGATGTTCAGACGCAAGTACATCAAGCTACCCGAAACATTAAAATTTTC
Organism: Luperina nickerlii; assembly: GCA_963855955.1. Classification (NCBI taxonomy): domain Eukaryota; kingdom Metazoa; phylum Arthropoda; class Insecta; order Lepidoptera; family Noctuidae; genus Luperina; species Luperina nickerlii. Next base: position 4,273,497 of record OY979667.1, on the reverse strand, counting down.
CCAATCAACCTTGAACCTTAAGCTTTAGCGATAAAGTTGAAAATCTATTAAAGAAATTGTACCCTGTACATATGTACCTAGTCACTTTTCTATTTTCAGTCTTATCATCAAACATACGAAAAATGTGCACAGAATATATGTATATAAGAGGCAAGTACATTTTACACTTGACGAGTTTCTATAATAAGGTTCGGCATACACGTGCAGAATTACAAAACCGGTTTTGAAAACAAGTTCGCATCAAGTTTTTTCTATATGACAACAAAATATTGTAGGCAGAATTTTGCGCATCTGTATCTAGCAGGTAATTTTCAATGATTTGAATTGAAACTTAGCCTTCAAAGCTTACAGGCTGTATGCTAAACTTTGTTGTAACTGCGAGTATGTACAGTAATTTGTCAGGGTTAAGGGCCCCGAAATTGCTAGTTCAGTGACAAATTACGACGCTCTGTAATAACTCGTGTAGTCTTGTCCTTAGGTTTACTCTCACTAGTTGCAGGGGTGGTAAGCAGCTGATGTTGTTTACGGATCGCCTTTTATTTCTATTTGGAAGGTAAAATTCTATTGTGGTTCCTTCAGATTTTATGAAAAATATTCATTGTTGTCTCATGAAACTTGATTAGTTAGCGAAGCTTGATTAAACACTTAAACTTATTTGGTCCTTTGAAACAAACGTTAAATAATGTAATGAACGTAAAAGTATAACCGTTAACTGGAAAAAAGACCGTATCATTATCTAAATTCATTTCCAATGAAATCCAATGAGCTCTCCATAATTATTGCAAATTGCCACGTTAAAACTAAAATATCTGCAAGAGCAGTCGTTTAAACTATAAGCCTTCCATTTCGGCAGGGCCATGAGTGCAAACTTCCTACCCCCTCCCAGCTCTCACGCACCAGGGAGGGAGACTCAGCCCCCTCCCTCACCTCACCTCCTCTTGCGTCTAGCACTTGTTCGGTACGACCTCGAAAACTTGGGCCTAAAGTTGGCGTATTAGTGACGAAGGCATAGGCGCCTATATTTTCTATATTTTTCATGTGTGGGTCGCTGTATCCGTTAGGGTATAAGGAATTTTAAAGGGTGCTACCGGTATAGGTTTTCTGGCCTTTGAAACTATGGCAAAGAAAGGCTAAGATTGCAATTATGAAGTTAAGATATACCGTCTTATAAAGATTAAGATCGATAACTTCAAATTGCGCGATGAGTCGTGTCGTCATTTCTATCCAGCTTCAGTTTCCATAACATTAACAGAGGGAAAGACAATCCAAAACAATTAAATCATTAATCCTAAAAAAATTTGAAAAAATTTGAAACATAATTTGATACCTCACCTTGAAAATTCACAACAACGTCATATTTTTCTCTAACATTATATAGGGTGTTTGGAAGCCGAATACAAAGCCTTAAAGGGGGTGATAGTTGACACCATTTAGAGCATTTTGAGCCATACATGTCTTAGACGAAGTATGTTTTTTATTTTTTTCCCCAGTTAAAGTTGGTATGTTATTTTTGACTAAATGTTTGTAAGTAGTTAAAGATAATAAAAACATACTTCGTCTAAGACATTTATGGCTCAAAATGCTGTAAGTGGTGTCAACTATCACTCCCTTAAAGCTTTGCACTCAGCTTCTAAACTTCCTGTATAACTAAACAACTGTGTGCGAACTTGAAATTCTTTCGAGAACCTTGTTTCTTCATAGGTATTACCGAGGAAGCCCCACAAAGTATTAACCTGGCAACGCGGATTTCTCCACAAAAACGTGTTGCAATTACGACATCATTGTTAAGTTTAAGGCCAGCAGTCTTTGTTCAAACTTGATGAATTTTCATTCGATGTTTTCAGCCCGGTCGGTTGAATTTTTTTTACTTCTTCCAACATGCATCATGCACCATGCATCTATGAGATAATTAATTTATATGTCATGGTTTCATTTTTAATTCTTTTACCTATTGTGGTATAGTAATTTTATTTTAGGTGCATCGTCTTCACATATTATTATGATATAATTAATGTATACAAAATATTGTAAAACATTTTAAAAGAGTAACGGTGGAGTTTCTTGCCCATTCTTCTCCATACGAAAACTACCCTTTGGAATGGGCGACTAGAATCAATTCTATTTGTTGTAATTTTTGACGTTCAAAAGTGCCTTTAATGTGCCTATTTGAAATAAATGCTTTGACTTTGACTTTGACAACAATGGTTCGTTATTACGCTTGAGAATTTCTGTCGTGTGATCATTTGAGTTATTTAAGAGAAATATATGCTGAGTTATTAACATTTCTATGGTTATTTTTAACTTTTTGAGATGCTACCAATGTTTGTTTTTAGATTATCTGATGTGCCCATTCGGGTTATTATGGGACAACAACGTAGAAGGATGTTATAATCAAATCGACTAGTGTGCTTACATAACTTCTTATAGATTTGAATAAATATAACCGTTTTCATAAAATGGTTGTCATTGCATGCAAAAGTCGTTTATTTCTTGGTCACGCATTTGTTGCATTTTAGCTGGTTGAAAGGAGAAAAACCGGTCAAGAGCGAGTCGGACTCGCGCACTGAGGGTTCCATACATTATGTTTTAAATTTTTCATCAGCGAGGCCTATATTCGTCAAAGAATTTTAACACTGTGCACTGCGGTGTAGAATATTGCAGTTTTGTGTCAGCGCCATCTCTTGACCGATAGTGCAACTAATGTAACTTTTGTTAATGATTACTGAAAAAGTGTGCTATTTAGAGACTTCGTTTTTTTTTCATGTAACCTTTACATAAACTTCTATCACATAGAATAATTTCAGATATTACTCTTTGCAAACTTCGGAGATATGGGTGGATGGTATTTTTTTTACATTTTTCATCAAAAGTCGAAAAATATGCATCCTAAAAAAAATTGAATAAATTTGACATGTGCAAACTACGCTCTTTCATATGATACCCCACATGCCCTAGTGGCCCCATTTCGAATTTATCAGACCCCCTTTCAGTCCATGTTGCAAAAAATATACATATATTTTTATTTCTTTCTTATTTGCAAAATAATAGTAAGATTGCACCTTGCGAGAAGATATTTCCCCTTACCCCATACCCTTTTTATTGTAGCTGACTACAAAATAACTTTTCAATAGGTACGTTAAAACTAAATACATTTCCTGCCATAGCGATGCATGTTCTTCGAAACAATTCAATACCAAGATAATACTCTGTTCAATTTAAGGCTCCTGCAAACAGGCACGACGCGTTTCGCGAATCGCGCGCGACACACAGGCACCGCTCGTTGCACGACTTGCGGTGCCTTTGGGTCGCGCGCGATTTTTTCGCGTGTCGCGCCTGTTTGAAAGAGCCTTTAAACAACTTCGCAGTTTCAGCGGGGGCACTGGAAAGACGTGTTGCGTTATATTAACAGTCAAATTTGAATAAATATAGGTACCTGTACTGCTTCCACGCACGCACGACTAACATTTCCAGTAATTACAGGGGTTGAATCTGAAGCTGTGAGCTTTGAAACTATTAAAGCGATGCAGCGATGTAAAACATTTCTGTTTCAATTATCGAAAATTACGTGTTTAATATACAGATTTTGAATGAAATGTCGATAGTTAAGAGAGATTAAAGTGTAACTACGAAGGTGTATTGTGAAGGGGATTTAGTTTGTTGCCCTCTAATTAGGATACGTCACCCCATCTCTACCCCACTGCGGGGTTGCAGGATTGTAATTAGGGGAAAGAGCGGGTTACACTCACTTTTCACAAAATAATGACGTATTGGGTTTGATACGGCAAGGGTGGTGATGTCAATGTCCTGAGTTCTAAAATATAAAATATTACGAACAGGTATTTACGTGACTTCGTAACTAGGGAGCAGGTTTTCAATATTGATACGGATCACGACAGAAATGTTACAGTTTTTAATCAAATCAACTTTTTCCCGATACTTTTTTTTATGCGACATCTGTTGACATCAGTCATTCTTTTGACCTTAACCCTATCGAGCATAAGATCTCTTGAGTAAGCGATTTATTATGGTCCAGCCTTTAGCGACATGAAAAGAACCTTATGTGATCAAATATTTTTACACAAACATGTTTTTGTCGCAGTTAGCAACGATTGCGGTGAGATCTCGAAATTAAATTAGATTTTTTTAAACTTTTTATGTTATTTTAAATTGTGTTGTCATCAAAATTTTCAACCATCTATGATTTAATATGTATGTCATTGTGTGTATTTTTTTTTCTATGGTTTAATATTATGATGATCAAATTATATGTTTCGCTCAAGAATATGAACTGCCTAATACCTACTATAACTAAAATGATGGATACCATATCACACTCGTTCCACAAAAGATAACTTAGTAAGCCATGGTTACACGCTGAAATTCATGAAAAATAATCTACTAAGGCGACTACATGACTTAAAGTGCGGTCTTTGTCGGACTGCATAGAAAAGAAAGAGAAGCGCGATGACACAACGCTGGTAATTTTATTGCAAAATATGAAGCTATCTATCTATTTACAAAAAATCTATTGTTTGGACTAAAACATTAAAACACTAGTGCTTTAGTATGATGCTTGTAGAATAATCTGACAAAAAATCAGAATGTTTGTATGTATATTAAGTATGGTTTTTATTGTAAAAAGAAACTTGCGTCTTTTGCTTTAGGTCCTGTAAGCCCCTTAATACAAAAGCGCATCGCATTTACAAACTGTCGCCTAAACGAGTAACGTAACGTATACATATCTTATCTGACTCACAAACGCATTAATTGAAAACAGAAATAATCAATTCAATCGTATTATAAACATATTTTTTTTAGAATCTGCGTAAATAAAAAGCGTAATGCATTCGTCATTTTGTTTTTGAATTCCGGCTACAATTAGATAACCCTGGTTCATTATCAAGAAGCGACACGTGTAAGTTTGAAGGCCAAATTTTATATACACTGAAATAAAATGCACTAGTTGACTTTTTTTGCGAATCTTTATTTTTGTTTGTACGTGCAGTCGTGCACTGAATAGCATCACAAAACCGGTTTTCGCTAGCTTCCTATGCGTGTATGTGTATGTCTGTACATATCGATGGCCCCACCGAATAAACGTGTAAGAGAAAAATGACAACTTTTCAGCAAAAAATAAAAACGTTAAAATTTCAATAACGCTCATTTCATGGTAAATAGGTATAAATAATGTATGATCGAATTATAGGTAAAAAAATAAACTATAGACTTGTATTTTTACTTTTTTTAAAACATCAACGAGTTTCAGGAAATTCATGAAAAACTATTTAATTTTTTTACTCTTGTGAAATTTGCATGACTAGGTCACAGTAATATATCATTGCACGTTTATTCGTGTAATAATACCCAAAGAATAAAACGTACTGTTATGTTACACTATTATTCTCCGTAAATCAATTTCATTTTGGAACCCAGTTATAACTATTTACACGCTTGTTTACAGTACAATGTACTGCTATTATGTGATTGGAAAGATCGTATGCATTAATATTAGTGTTATTAGGATCAGTTTTCATTTATGTAATACATCTTTGTTAATGCATGGTATAATAATATAAATAATTTTGTAAAAGGATGAAATAAAATACAGATGTATAAGGAATTAAAAAAAATATAATTATATGTATTAATCCACGTGAACACAAAGTACTAGTATTACTGATAAAAAAAAACCGAATTGCAATATTAGAAACACTAATCGTCCTCCTCACTATCATTGGAGACCGAAATAGAGTTTTCCAATGACCGTAGATGTTTCTATCTATCTATTATGGGGTTTAGGTTTCCGCACTTAGTCCTTGAAGTGGACCATTGTGCGTGAGCCATGGTGGCCGATTACTCCAACCAGCCCACCTCCCTCCAGAAGCAGATTAGACTTCCAGGTCTCCTCAGGGCATCCGCAAGGGATGTTGGTGTTCCCAGGGTCTCCTCGCGAATCTTGGTAACGCCTGTGCACTCAAGAAGCACATGCGCCACCGTTTCCTCCGCCTCCATGCATGCTCTGCACAGGGGACTGTCAGTGATTCCCAGGGTATGGAAGTGTTTATTTAGTGAACAGTGTCCAGTGATGGTCCCCGCCACCAGGCGCAGGCTGTCTCTGTCCAGGCGCAGAAGGCGCCTGATCAGCTTTGTATCCAGGGATGGCATAGCTTCCTTGGATTGCCTACATCCTGGTGTCGAGGTCCTCCATTTTTCCGCTTGTATTCGAGTGTGATCCTTTAACCAGCTTCTTAGCTGCTTGAAAGGAATGGGCACAATGGGTTCAGGTCCGTAGGGTCTTGTGCTGGATCCTCTTCTGGCAAGTTCGTCAGCCGCATCGTTTCCAAGTGATCCACTGTGACCTCTAATCCATTGTAGCGTTATTGTGTTGCGATTTAGTACCGTGATTCGTTCTAGGGCCTTGTGGCATTCTAGTGTTAGTCTCGACGTGATCTGATTACTCTTTAGGGATTGAAGAACTGAGGCACTGTCGGAGAGTATTCGGATATTGGTATCCGTAACCCCCCTGGCCTCTATAGCGTGTGCCGCTTGGATAATACCTACACACTCTGCTTGGTAAACGGAGTTGAGCATTCCAAGTAATGTTTAGGTCGTTGGAGAACACCCCGACGCCCGTCCCTTCGTCGGTCTTTGATCCATCAGTGTAAATTCTTAGCTCTGTTGTACCTGAGTAGTCAGCTATGACCTCTATGTTGTAGTGTTTTTGGAAGCAGTGGGTCTTCAGGGTTCTGTCGATGGGTGATGTCATCATCGGTTGTTCTTTGATTGCATCTTCTCTGATGCGTGTGTGTTTGATTCTAGAATCATTGCTTAGGGAGCCGGATACATCGAGTCTGAAAGTCGCTATGGCCGCCTCCTCTCTTACGACGAGGTGTAGGGGAGGTAGCCCCAGCATCACCTGGAAGGCAGCAGTGGGGGAAGTCCTCATGCTGCCGGTGATTGCTACTCAGGAAAATCTTTGCAGTTTTTCGAGATCCTTTTGGGTTGTACTTAGGTTGGTCCTGGGCCACCAAACTAAAGAACCGTATGTGATAATTGGTCGTACCGTAGATGTTTATAAAAACTTTGATCATGGTTTGGTATTGCTCCTGAATCACACGGACTTATCAAGTCCTTAAATAACGGAATTGGTATAGGGGGCATTTCACGTCAAGCGGACAGGGAAAAAAGTGAGGTTCTGAAATTTGTTCACATTAGGTCCAGTTATACTTTTAGTAGATATAAATACGAACACAATTTTTTTAAAAATATGATTTATATTAGGTCCTTACATATGAAATTAGCGTTTTGTGGTACTGACCAATTTGATCTGAAATATCTCCTCTTTGGTTAAGAAGTCCAAATTCAAATTTATACATTAATTTAGCTGGTACATTTGAGTTTTGACAACAGTCATTAATTTGTTTTTTCCTCATTATTTTTTTCTTTGGCGTCGCTTATTACCGCTCAATGGAAAACATGAAATATCTCAATATAAAGCATGGTGCGTTTTTGGTTTCAACGTTTTTGTTCTGGAAATTTCGTCCTTCAGAACCAACCCCGTAGACGGCCGGAGACCAAAGTGGAAAATGAAGAATTAAAGGCTATTGTGGAAGCGGATCCATCACAAAGCACATCAGAGATAGCTGCAGGCTTCGGGGTAAGTGATAAAACTGTATTGATCCACTTGAAGCAAATCGGGAAAATAAAAAAACTTGAACGATGGGTACCTCATGAATTGAGTGAATCGAACTTGCAAACACGCGTCGACTGCTGTGTTACTTTGCTCAACCGACACAATAATGAAGGGATTTTAAATCGAATCATTACTTGTGGTGAAAAGTGGATATGGTACGATAATCGGAAGCGCTCCTCGCAATGGCTGAACCCTGGAGAACCAGTCAAATCCTGCTCTAAACGAAAATTGACTCGGAAAAAGTTACTTGTGAGTGTTTGGTGGACTAGTGCCGGTGTCGTTCACTACAGCTTTCTAAAATCTGGCCAAACGAATACGACAGATATCTATTGTCAGCAACTGCAAACCATGAAGGAAGAACTAGCTGCTTTACAACCGAGATTGGTCAATCGCTCTAGGCCACTGCTGCTTCACGACAACGCAAGACCACACACTGCACAACAAACAACCACTAAGTTAGATGAGCTACAATTGGAATATCTGCGACATCCACCGTACTCCCCGGACCTTGCTCCAACAGATTACCATTTTTTCCGGAATTTGGACAACTTCTTATAAGGAAAAAAATTCAACTTCGATGCGGCAGTCCAAACCGCCTTCAAAGAGTTCATTGATTCTCGCCCCCATGGTTTTTTTAGTGAAGGGATCAATGAACTACCTATGAGATGGCAAAAGTGCATAGATAACAACGGTATATTTGCTTTTTTTTTACTTTGATTAATAAAATATATTTTCCAAAAAAAAAAATTGACTTTATATTCCTCCCGTACAAAACGCCAATTTCATTGTAGACCTAATATTTGTCTAGTTATGGGCTCCTAAAGAATCGTCTAAATCGAAATTAGAATTTATTTGAAGAATTTTTTCGGATTGAAAATAATTACAATAAATTTTCAAACTACGCGGTTTGTATAGAAAACTTCCGGATCTTCTTAAAAAAGGCATCAAATTTGAAAAAAAAATGGTTTAGTCTCCCAAACCGGAACTAAACATTTTCATAATATCATATTCCGCACCCCTTTCTAACGTTACGTACGATTGCAATAGAATTTATCGCGTAAACATTTGTGTATTTACCGTTAATAGCTATAAACTTTTAACTAATATGCAAAGAATATTAATGTTTGAATCTTGAACATAATTATTATAAAAAAATAATTATAGTAAGAGACAATGCAATACTTTAATTTTATTATCCTATCTAAATTCAAACTTCCATTTTGTGGAATATAACATTAGTAATAAAATTTGCATACATTTCTACACGAATAAACGTGTAAGAAGCCATTACCCAAATTCAAAAATAATCACAAATCTTCTCAAACGTCTGTAGGTTTTAACATGTTTATTCTTGTATATTTGGCGACTCGAAAAGCATGTATTAAAAGCATAAACTATTATTCCTGTATTTTTTAAATTAATAATTTCCCTAGAATAAAGAAATTCACTATTATAAAAGGCGTGTTTTGAGTCTAAGATTCATAAAAAAAATTAAGTAGGTGCAGGATAGGCAAAAGAAACGAAATATGAAAAAAAAAAAAATTCGTGTAAGAACTCTTGCACGTTTATTCGGTGGGGCCATCGATATGTGTGTATTGTTTTTTCTATGGTTTAATATTATGATGATCAAATTATATGTTTCGCTCAAGAATATGAACTGCCTAATACCTACTATAACTAAAATAATGGATATATCACACTCGTTCCACAAAAGATAACTTAGTAAGCCATGGTTACACGCGGAAATTCAATAAAAAATAATCTACTAAGGCGACTACATGACTTAAAGCGCGGTCTTTGTCGGACTGCATAGAAAAGAAAGAGAAGCGCGATGACACAACGCTGGTAATTTTATTGCAAAATATGAAGCTATCTATCTATTTACAAAAAATCTATTGTTTGGACTAAAACATTAAAACACTAGTGCTTTAGTATGATGCTTGTAGAATAATCTGACAAAAAATCAGAATGTTTGTATGTATATTAAGTATGGTTTTTATTGTAAAAAGAAACTTGCGTCTTTTGCTTTAGGTCCTGTAAGCCCCTTAATACAAAAGCGCATCGCATTTACAAACTGTCGCCTAAACAAGTAACGTAACGTATACATATCTTATCTGACTCACAAACGCATTAATTGAAAACAGAAATAATCAATTCAATCGTATTATAAACATATTTTTTTTAGAATCTGCGTAAATAAAAAGCGTAATGCATTCGTCATTTTGTTTTTGAATTCCGGCTACAATTAGATAACCCTGGTTCATTATCAAGAAGCGACACGTGTAAGTTTGAAGGCCAAAATTTATATACACTGAAATAAAATGCACTGGTTGACTTTTTTTTGCGAATCTTTATTTTTGTCTGTACTTGCAGTCGTGCACTGAATAGCGTCACAAAACCGGTTTTCGCTAGCTTCCTATGCGCGCCGTCGCAGGGTTGACTGCAAACAATTGTCGAGGCTTATTTTTCCATTCTTTTTCGTAACGTGTCTGCTCAGCATTGGGAAAAAAGTAAGGAAAAATATTCACCTATTTCCTCGTATCAGATTAGATTGAATCGACAAGAGTATAGAGTTCTTAGAATAATTCTGTAATATTTTAGTGTTTTTTTTTAGTAATGGTTTTATTTCCAGTGTTATAATATAAACAATAATGTTACTAAAAGTATTTTCCAATTGTAAATCAAATCTATTTTTTTTATGAATCTATGTTCGTTGTATGTGTAGAATAGTATCTCATAAATCTGACGTTAGTGTAATATTGAATTTGCATCAATACGAAATAGCACCCACTTCTATTTCTTTAAGTGATGTAAGTGATGCGTGTGTGTGTGTGAGGGTGTGTTTATGTGTGTGTGTGGTGTGTCTAAATCAGAATTATAAAAATCCACAAATTCCAACCAATTTTAATGAAAATCGATTAGATTTTGAGATATTCGATTAAATAGATACATTTTAATTATCAAAGATCTATATATTTGCAGATAATAAAGTAACAATATTCCATATACTCATAAAATTCATAGCCAAACCCGCAAAAAATGCCAATATGCATCAGACTGGCACAAAATTGATAATGTATATCGCAAACATTGCCAAAAAAATAAAATATAGAGGCAATTCATCGCACGATGGAGTCAACGACCTGTTTATCGTTTTAGCAAGATTTCGCGGACATGCATGCCTGTACGACATTGTGTAGGTAGGCACTAAGTGATAAATAGTGATAATAAAATTTGTTATGTTACGAAACATATGTACATTAAAGTTTTCAGGGATTTCAGTACAAAATATCCACGTTGAACTTGAAATGTGGGGCTCGTGGTTAAATAATAATAGCAGCACGGCTCCATCGATCAGGTTAAGCTAAACTTACCGCGTTCGGTCCGTGAATGGATAAGGATAACCATCTTATATACCGAAACCCCTCGGTGCTTCGGAAAGCACGTTAAGCCGTTGGTCCCGGCTGTCATTCGTGGATCTTTAACAGTCATTACAGGTAGTCAGAAGCCTGAAAATCTGACAACCAGTCTTACGAAAGGTTATCGTATTACCCAGTGACTGAGTTGTGGAGGTCAAGTAGGCAGTCGCTCCATGTAAAATATTAGTAATCAGCTGCATCCGGTTAGAATGGAAGCCGACCCCAAAATAGTTAGAAAAAATCTAGGCAGATTGATGCATGGTTGAACTTGAAACAGGCAAAAATACTAAACTTTCAGTTTTAAGTGTCTCAGAAAACTCAGCTGGCGATTGTCGTGCGAATCGTGCACTCTTATCAGATGGCATTACGTATACAATTGTACTGTTATATATAGTCATTCTACAGCATTATTTAATGAAAGCATTATCATTATTATTTTAAGTGATAGCGAATAACATAATGATGTATTGCTTACCAATAATACTGTAGAAAGAAAAGATCAGGAAGAGGGAATAAAAACTGGAACGTAAGCCCGTAATACACATCCCTGTAACTTGCACAAAAGTATAATAGTAAGTAGCTTGCATGCCAGTATGCCAAAACAGAAGCAGCAGCTTCTGATTGGAAAATGTAACAATGGAATGCAAGCTACTCGCATGCATGCATACATATGCATACTTTTGTGCATGTCACAGGGACGTGGCTTTATCGAAAGACGTTCGAGTAACACAATACTTGTTAACCTACATACGTGTTTAATACCAATAGTAATCCATTTCCTTCATTTGACTAGCTAGATAAATAGAAGATAAGACACTGATTAAAAATACGATGCAAAAAGTTACTCAGCCATGCACGGTGAATCAAAAGACCTTGATCTGCATGTTTGGCTTCTTCCAGATGAGAGTTACAATGAAATTAGTCATACAAAAACTAAGGTTCTTGGTGAAAATTACTTTGAGTGTAAAAAAACGTTCGGCTTTATTATTCGGCTTATTTGAAAAAAAGAAAGAAAAATATTTTATTTGTGACACACAGGAAATACAAATAGTAAAAAGGAGCATTTAAAACTTACAAATATTGAACAAGTAATTCCGTAAAATTGAGAGTATAGATATAGAGTATATATATACCTATATGTAAATAAAGAGATTAACACATTTGAAGAGGTACAAAAAATAAACCCCATTATAGACATTAATGCACCGCTGTTCGCCATTCATGATGATACATATCATAAAAGTTCCACGGAGATAAATATTAATAAACAATTTGGTTCCAAAAATAACTCCAAATGTCAAGGCCAAAAATTTTTCCAACTTTTAACAACTGGTCGTGATCAATGGCTGCTTAATTACAAAAATCATCGTTCGAAAGTCCCATTAAATAATGAAGCACAGTTCATTTTAAATGTGAATGAGTTATAATTTGATCGTTTGACATCCAGCAGGCTACGCTCGGAAAGTTTACGATCTTCTTTTCATAAATTATGAAGTTGTTAGCTTAGCAACGAATTGAATAAAGAAAAAATATAGACGACTTCTTTTGGAACGCCAAATATTGTCTAAATTGACTCATGGGTCGAGAATTTCTAGCTGTACTTTTTAGATCTTGTGGTTTTACTTCGAAAGGAAAGAATATTGAATTAGGTACGATGATTTAGAAATCTATAGGAAAAGTAATTATTGTAAATATAAATTACAAATATTCTGGGAAACAGTTTACAGGACGACATAACAAATCGATGTGGTTGACAATTGACATATTGATTCAAAGTTGAATCACCTCCACCGTCACAGTTGTCACTTTCCTCCCAATATACTATACCGATTACAGCAGTGCGATTCTGTAACCATCTCACCGTGAAAACTTAGGTGAAGTGAGCGTGGAGTGAGCTGTCAATAGTGTCAATTCGTAGCAAAAACAAACTCACATCACCTAAGTTTTTACGGTGAGATTTTTACAGAATCGACGGGCAGTATACGACCTCTTCAAAATGACCTAACCTACGTTTGTGTTCTCGAAAAAAAAATTGCACCATTATCTTTTCCTTCACCGAAATTGTTATTCATTGTTTGGTGCAAAATGGCTACTTATCCGCGTTTTTTTTTCTTATAAAGGTATTCAAATAAAGGACATTAACGAAAAGGCCTCGATTTGTTGTGTAGTGGACTGAGGCAATTAGCAAACTAGTGACATTTTTTTGTTAGCATCGACTAATATTATTAAATGCGCCATTGGCCTCGGTTTTTCAATTCACGGGTTAAACTGCAAATTTATTTAGTCATTTGTTTTTGTTAGAAGCTGTTTAGTGTTGCTTTTTATTAGTTTTGCAATGTTGTGTTTATTGACAAATTATTCTATTTATTTTGTTTCCATGTTTACAGTATACAGTTTTCTGGAAGTTATTTCGAGCAAGTTCTTTGTAGAATCGATTTTAATGTCGTTAATAGATTCCTAACAGCTATCTATATCTTTCATGAAGTTTTTTTCTGAACGCAAAAGAATTTCCACAATTTCGACTTACCTTCGCAGTACAGAGTGACGTCGGCGAGACTCTCTGAATTCCACAGGTTCGCAAACGAAGTGGCAAGGTTTGAACCGAAGCTGTTCCATTTTAGGCAGTACTGTTGCTGCTGGGAGTCCATGCCCGGGCCGCCTCGTATACCTGCCCTGTAATAGAAAACTTACGTCACTACTTGATTTTGAGCTGCCAAAAGGAATAGGAAATTTCATAGAGAAACATTCATCAGCCTGAATATTTTCATATAATTTCTTTCATTTTCAATTCTACCTAATATAAATGACCCAGAATGTTTTTCCCATACAAAAACTTACAGCGAAATCAAAAGCTGTATTCAATACGCGTGTATATTCCGTAACAGTAAGAGAAAATTAATGATAAAATACGAAGCACATATATATTTTATCCCTCACCTTATCCGGAATCCTTGCAAAACAAAAAACTCGATAATGGAGATATTTTTGTGCAAACACAACGTATTTTCACAAACAACAGAATCGGGGCGGTGCGAGCCAAACTTAACGTTAAAATAGTCTAATAAAATAAAGGGTTATTTCTATAATTTCATTGTTCGAGGCTCGGTTGGGCTGGTCGAAGGTCGCGGGGTGAACAACCGATGCATGATCGATGCCACCCGCTCGCTGAATACGTAATACCCTGGATTCCCACGACTGGGCCCCGGATAATGTTAAAGGAGGGAATGTATTGTGGGCACGAGTGTACCTAGCTAACCCATGGCATTTTTGTCATTATCTGACCCTTCATTTTCGTTTATTTGGTCTTTTTTGGAAAACATTTGTTATTAAATGTATATGGTACATAACATACTGCTACTACCTGCTAGTACCCTTCGTTTGGACGTTTACTAATTTCTTCGGACCAAGCTGAACATTCGGACTATCTGCATCTTTCACGTTAACAGTCAATATGATATTCTGTTCTCCTATTTTAACTACATCTTATTTTGCAACCAACAATAGTTGGAAGAGAATCCATCAACTTTAATTCCTAAAATACTTAATTTCAATTGCAATAGTAACTAAATCTCTATTGTTTGTAGGTTACAAAGCTCCCGAAACAGATCTTATATCTATAGTAGTAAGAGCTATAGATCCACATGCAAGTATGTTAAAAAGTGCAGCTACGTAAGTGTTGAACTATTGATCGACCCATTAACCTATTTCTGCCGGCACTGTACTTCGAAACTTACAATTAATAAATAATGGCGCTGCATACTCGTAATTCAAGACCTTTGTTTCCTTATCATGCGTCTGTAATAACTGTGTTTTCTGGCTTTCAGTTTCACATCTAGGCTTTTGTATATGTATTATTTTTATGTATGAAGTTTCCTTGCTCGAATTTGAAATACGTTTACATCCATCGTTATATTTCAGTTTATGAACAAGTACGTCATTATTTGCAAGGCGGTTCTGTAACAGATTCGTATTTCTAAAATGACGCATAATTTATTCGTTGAACTTAAACAATGGTAGTGAGGCTAAAAATAAAACAGTAATTATCAATTCCACCACAAGATGAGACCTCATTATTAACGAAATCAATGCAGCAACATATAAATATCCTACTGCCGACTAAACATTCAAACCATACTCAATATTGTTAAGCTAAGGCTAAAGCCGAGTACAAATGCCTACATTCTAAAGGGTTATTCCAACAAACTCGTATTAATACGAGCGCAGAAGTTGTAAAATTTAATATTCAAATGGATTCAAAACGTGGCAAAACTACCCTTTTAGACGATAAGGATTTAGTTCATTTTTATGGGGATTAGTTAATTGTTGGAAGATAGTGTTAGTGATGTAAATGCAATGCAAGGTAAATATAGAATGAAGATAATATTATTATGAAAGAAGACGCAAGTCATCTTGCGCTTGTTGCGCATAATTTAGCAGTAGAAGAAATAACATAATATGTTCCGCGTAGAACAAAAACGACACTATACTAACGATAAAGAAATTGGTGACAGTATTAAAGCAAGTTATAAAATCAAGAAGAATAATCACGGGACATAGGGAAATAAAAAAAATTACGAAATAAAACTTTCTCAGAAGAAGCTCGAACGCAAACTAAGTGTAAGGTGAAGCAGTCAACGAAACGGAACTTAAAGGAAACTACCCACATTTCAGAAGTACAAAAAAAGGAATGTTTCAAAGTGAATTTCCTAATTCTGTGCCAAAGTTTTTCTTACTTAACCTTTTGACAAATAAGCTACACGAGTTACGTCAAATTTATTTGACACGAATTTGTCGTTCATTAGGTAGGTACCTTGATTTCTTGTGTTTTTTATTCATTTTCTCCTTCTTCAGCTTCTTCGTGGATTTTTTGAGATCACAATGTGAATATTTCAGTTTGAAGTAATTCAATAATTCAATTTCCTAGTTCACAAAGTGTCTTTGGTTTGATATTAAATTAATTCACACAAAATAGTCGTTGAAAGACTTCAAAAGTTTCGTTTCCTATTTCAGCGTAATGAACAATATCGTGTTTTACATTTGCATAATTGGTAATCACCGAACCGTGATTCGTTTACTAAACAAAGTACGATCCAGTCGTCACCTTCGCGGATAACACACTACCGCACTCTTCACCGGAGAGTCCGGGGCAGGTTATAACGACCGTTTAACAAAAGGTACGCACACTGCACCGACCGTCAATACGTTATCGATTCGATTTCCATCAGCTCCGTTACAGCCTAACTGTATATTTGCATGCGTGCAGTACACTGAGCCAGTTAACTTTGAACCATGATGGCTTTATTAGTGTCCCTTTTTTGGGGTAATTGCGAGTTAACGCGAGGCGTGGGTAGGCCTAGATAGGCTGGTCGGAGTGGAATTTTGGTTGCGACCCGGTTCCGGCATGCAGCACACGCGCAAGCGTACTAGCCGCGCGGCGAGAGAGGCGCGCGGGGGGCGGCTGCACTGAGTTGCGCAAACTGACGCAGCGGTCACTCTGCAGCCGCGCCACAGAGTAATTGAAATCGACTGACACCAGTATGATAATAGCTCTTTTAATGTATCTTGATGACATAATAAAATGTGTCGATGCTTTATTTGAATGTTTCATGATTTCCAGTTACAGCAATTTCGGATTTTAGGCTGATCGGTGTTTATTTTTGTTATAATGGGTTACAAATACTACGACCATTATAATAAGAAATGAAAAGTTTCTTCACCTAACAATGCCAAAAACATTTATTGTAAACAATACATGCAACTAGTCTCTCGTTGCATGTTGTGAAATTCATTCAACTAGTGAAACTTCGCGTTTACAAAGGAAATATACCTATTGAAAACTTTACAAGAGCTTATTTAAAACGTCGATTGATCTACATTAATTTATAGCTCTATTACTCGACCTATTTTTATATTGTTTGTTTATATAAACGCCTCAATTAGGTAAGATTTACGATCGAGATCACACGTAAAATTATAGCACGACCTTTTAATAATTATAGATGTATACTTTAACTACAATATTTAACCATCGAAGGTTTTTATTTTTATTAGTTTTTAATTCATAATTTTTTTTTAATATTTGTAACAAAGGTCTTCACACCTGCGACTGGCCGGTTTTTGTTTCATCATCAGTGATAACCTGTTCGAAATTTAAAATTGGTACAACTGTACTATAATAACTTTGCTCTGAGCTATGCCAGGGCCCCCTAACGGTGCTTAAACAAAGGCCTGCATCGAACGGCTCGTAACATTGCACTGAGTTCCCACCGCCCTTCGCCTCTTGGCCCTTTCCCCCCTCAACTATACAACTATAAGTATATATTATAATGTACTGGAAATTGCTCGCCGCGCTACGAAGGAACGAACTGCTTTTATTGGAAACTCGCATGTTTGAAATGATTTTTAACCTTAGAAACTGGCGCTTCTAATGTTTTGGCGTGATAATTGTTTGTTTTTGTTTCGTTAAGAGCGAATGAATTGAATGTTTCAATTAGATTTTTTTTTTCAGAAAATGGCACAGATGACGTTGAACCTATAGTTAAGTAAATAGCCATGGATGACCTTTTAAATAGTTATGCATGTAATTTTTCAGTGACTGCAGAATACGTACTTACAAAGTAAACATTGTTACACAATCAAAACCATTTATCACAATGTACACACCCTTCGGTCTACGGTCACTTGAATCTAGGCAGATACACAATTCCGGCACTTCCTCATACAATGCCCGGCTTTCTAGGTCAACTCAGTTGGACGACAGTAGAAAATGCATTTAGTTGTAAAGCTGGTAGCACATTCACGGACCGCAACGTAGCCGCATCTGTATGCGTTTTGTACATCCAAAACGGGACTTGGTTTTGCGGTTACGAATTTCGTAGCACTACGTAGAATCGATTTTACCGCTGCGTTCAAGGTCTAATTTGTGTGTTTTATTCCTGAAGTTCGATTGTTGTTTTTTGGTATCCAATTTATTTTAAAATCCTCAGACAAAAATTTTGGAGTTTTAATTAAGGAAAATATCGTATGACATAAATCGATATCTTTTTCTTGCAATGTGTAATTCTAGCCACCTTACAGCGCAAAACAAATCAGAAGATCGATATGCTACAAATCAAAAGTCAAAACAATGAGTTTCTTCCGACATAAATCGATCCATGACTAATGTATAAGTAATGAGTAATAGCTCCCCAAAACGGGGGTCCGGATATCCAAAACACCATTTAAATAAAATTATACTCTACACGTGCTATGTATTGCAAGACGGAGGCGGCGCCACCACAGAGTAATGTATTTTATAACACTATTGATGTAAGGTTCGATTGTGCGGATGTATAATAGTGTAATTATTCATCATCATGTCAGTTTTCTACGTATATTATCAATTTCAATGGTAATCTTAGTTATCCAGCTGACTTTTCGACCGCACTTAGACTTGGTAAATGTTTCTTCGGCAAATATTTATTTAAGGCATAAAAAAGTTAAACTTTCAACCGTGTTTCATAGGCGTGTCGTGTCGTCTTTTGTCTTCCACTACTTGCACCAAAAAGAGGTGCGGGGCCTGCATCGCAAGGTGCGGCTTTCGCGCGTGTGTACTAGGCTCTCAGATTCCTAACGTACGTTGTATTACGCAAGTCGATGTCGAAATCGGACGCACTACGGAACGGGTTTTCTAAATTCCCACACGACAACTAGATGCAATGATAAAGTGCATGGCGGTTCATTTGTGTGGGTACCAAATTAGTTTTTATTTGAATTGAACAGGTGGTGGATACACGTTGTTGGTTATTAAAAGTTATTGCCGATAAATAACTGTACTGTGACTTGTGGGGTTCTTAACTTTTATTCAGTTTAAGTTTTGACTGCGTACCTAACCATAATAAGATAGTTATAAGAACTCAACAGTTTTGGTACGAGTATGCATAAACTGTTGAATTTTCGCGATTACCAATTACTATTACTACACTTTCCTATGGCGTGGGACGCCAACCAGCTGGATGGACAGGCGACCTCAAGGTGGCTAGAACAGACTGGATGCAGAAGGCCAAGGACAGGGTGTGGTGGCGCAGCCTGGCAGAGGTCTATGTTCAGCAGTAGACTGCGATAGACTGAGTTGATTGATCGACTTTCCTTTGTTGTAGGTACAGTACCCGCCGATAAATATTGCACATCGACCTTTGGAAAGAGACAATCGGGTAATTTCGGCTTCGTAGAGCGTTATATCTGTCGCACGAAATACAAACAGTCCGGTATCTATTAGGAGCTGTTAAAACAATTATGATTTGCTTCTTTTGATAATTATTTTTATTCTTTGTATAAAATACAAAAAAGGTAAAGGTCGATGTGCATTATTTATCGCCCGGTACTGTACTATTATTTCGACAATAACCGTAGTTACCTACGCACTCCTAAACACTTGCAAATACATCACAAATAACGGAGACGATTAGTAAAATCCAACACAAAGCCTTAGTCACTTTGCATTGCAAACAAAAAAAACTTTCTAATGCAACGTTTTTCCGGCGCAAAACGCGTTGCGCGCAGGTCGCGGGCCCGTCAAAATAGAAAGTTGCATGACACGCGCTGCAATGCGTACGCGCAACGCAGTGCCACTAAAAAGTAGATAAAGGCTTGGATTTTTTGGCGATTAAGATTGCGTTGTTTCAGAAAAAGTAATTGAACCAGTTATCACAGTATATGGTTACCTACTTACAGTGTTAATCTTTTAATGCATAATAGATTTACCGGCTATCGGAGATTATAAAAAAGGCCGAATCAATTTTGACAATATCCTTCAGGATTATTCAGATTGTGATTGATAGTTTGTTACGCAATTAGGATGCTGGTTAATAAATAGGATTAGGAATAAAGGCTCCTTCAAACAGGCGCGACACGACACGCGACACAAAGGCACCGCAAAATCGCGCAACGAGCGGTGCCTTTGAGTCGCGCGCGATTCACGTCGCGCGTCGCGCCTGTTTGTAGGAGCCTTAAGTCTAAAATCTTTAATCAAATATATTGGACTTTGGGCCGATTTTTCTATTTATTATTAGATAACTTTTACCAAAAATATCAAAATGTAAAACTTATTCGTCGGATAAAAGTTGAGTGGCTTTTGACAAACCGCCCTTTAATAAATAATATTTACGAAATAGCACTAGTTTTACGGCATTTTACTACGATAGTAATCAAATATAAAAAACTGCATGGAATGCTCAACATGCCAATAAAATGTTAGTAAAAAAAACTAGCATACTTTACTCTCGAAGATGCCATCACCAAAAACGAACAAAACAAGATAAAAATCAAATCGTGCGCTTCCTGCATCTATGCGTACGCGCAAACGCGAACCAGTGCGTGCATTATGAAATAAACCTTTCACTCACTGCAGTTCGAAAGCAGAGCCTTTCTCTTAAATAACGGTACCACGGGATCATCGTAAACGCTAATTATAATTAGTTTATTTGACATGAGTAATTACCTCAAAATTCTTACAAGGAAAAAAATAATGTTTATTATGCAAAAGACAGTGTGACTATTTGAATAATCTGCGCTTCTGTCATGTTTGTAATTAATCTTATCGTTTACGTAATTTACGTCATAGTTTTGTATGGTAACGTTTTTTGAGCAATTCTTGTTACAAGCTATTATTTGTGATGTAAAAGATGAAGAGATTCAATTAGGTACTTAGTTGACGTTTTATTTTGACATTTCAAATAAACCATACTTAATATCTAGATATACAAGGAGGTTATTGTTTGGGCGTCAAAGTCAGGGAAGGAGGGCAGGGAGGGAGGGAGGAGGGGCATGAATTCAGCACATGATTCTTGACCGACGTTTTTCAACTTTTGAGGAGGTAGCATTATTTGTTAAAACGAACCTAAATCTTTTTGAAACAATTATAATTCATTCTTCAAGATAGGCATTATTGAGATCCCAATGCAAAGGTGTATTACTTACAGGAAGTTTTAAAACAGCATTATTAAGAAAGAATATTATGCATTTATGGGACCAGTTACTTAAAATAAAATACCTAACGACATTAAAATGATACAACTCATTTTTTTCAAAAATAAATTAACGAAATTGCTATAGTTGAAAAAGCTATTACGCTGTCAGTGATTTTTTAAATGATAACCCTACGACATTACTGAATAATATTTCGATTGATTAAATTTGCTATACTTATTCTTATTTTGTATACATGCATGACTATTATTTTTCCGATGGATTTGACTTATAAGAAAATGACATTAAAAACTGATTACCTGACAATTATTGATTATGACAGATTTGCAATACTTATGATTATTAATAAAGTGCTTAATTTTGCATGTCTTACGGTAGAATGTACTGGATCCAATTGTTTTTCTTTTTTACGCCATCAAAACTATGTTTTGTTACCTACATTCTTTGCAAATAAATTATTTCTGATTCTGATATAAGTTGGGGGGTGAGGAGCCCACCCCTGAATAGTAGAAACGTAAAGTCGGTTATCAAAAAATTAATCTGTTGTTTCATAGGAAAGAGCCAATACCTTATCAGTATGGAAAAGCAAATTTTTTTTAATAACCCTTGAAAAATGTCAACAGTTACGGTTGCGCGATGTTCCGATAGCTAATAGGAAAATAGCTTACCTAAAGGAAATTAAGAACATTAAGGGGGAAGCGCTAAGGTAGCCCGCGAAATTCAAATTTTCTTACGTTTTTTGCAATTTGCTGGTCAGCATTAAGTTGTTTGTTGATTAATATATGAATCGCGGCCGTAAGAAATATGTGTTTACAGAATTATAATCATTAAAGTCATCAACACAACTCTCTAAGACTACGTAAGTCCAAAGAATGATGATTTCATGAAACAGTTATTCTTGGGACTTACGTGGTCTTGGAGAGTTGTGTTGATGACTTTAATGATTATAATTCTGTAAACACACATTTCTTACGGCCGCGATTCATATATTAATCAACGTACAACTTAATACTGACCAGCAAATTCCAAAAAACCTAAAAAAAATTAATTTCGCGGGCTACCCTGGCGCTTTCGCCTTAAGAAGAAACTGTATGGGTACTCCATCAAAACTGTGCATCTAGAAATGTTATAATTTCCATAAACACATAGTTCATTGATCCCGTGGCTAAATAATAACAGCCGCACAGGTCGATAGATCAGCTTAAGCTACGCTTGCCGCGGTTGGTCTGTGGATGGGTGACCATCTTTACATACCGTGACCCCTCCGTGCCTCAGAAAGCACGTTAAGCCGTTGGTCCCGGCTGTCATTTGTGGATCTTTGATTGTCGTTACGGGTAGTCAGAAGCCCGAAAGTCTGACAAACAGTCTTGTCAAGGGGTATCGTATTACCCAGTAATTGGATTGTGGAAGTCAGATAGGCAGTCGCTCCATGTAAAATACTGGTATTCAGCTGCATCCGGTTAGACTGGAAGCCGACCCCAACATAGTTGGGAACAGACTAGGCAGATGATTAGCTAAAGTTACACAAACATTACCAGTGTCAAAATCCAGCCTAAAAGGCTGACAATAAGATCAACGCTATGTAAACGTAAGTCACAAAAATATACTCTGTTGTATTTGTAGTTATATCTAATACGGAACTAACACATCCGCGGCACCTTTAGTGAACAAATCAAATTGAAAGATTAGATTCGCGCAGATCAGGGGAGCGTCGCGGCGCAAAACCAAACCCGTTTCGTATACCAGTACCCTTACCATGAGTTGGCATAACTTTACGTAACCGTACTCGCTAGCGAGGGCGTAAACAAGTTTCTATGGAGAATTGTACAGCGCCTCTGGCGGTCACTTATAAAACTGTAGAAACTAGTATGAGTCGAACGGTAAATCACCTATCGAAATCTATACGCTAGCGACTAACGTTTTCGATAGCAACTCATGGTAGAGGCACTGGTGATGTTTTGAACGATCTGTGTTGCTGTTCTGTAAAAATCACACCGTAAAAACTTAGGTGAAGTGAGCGTGGAGTGAGCTGTCAATAGTGTATAGACACTATTGACACCTCACTCCACGCTCACTACGAATTGTCCTAGTAGAAACAAACTGACTTCATCTAAGTTTTCACGGTGAGATTTTTACAGAATCGACCGGCTATTTTCTACGCATTAATACTTAATATCATATTGTCACTATCTGCGTTTCATTGCAACTCGTAAAAACATGTTGTTTTTCTAAAATTGGTAGGTACCGCGCAATATGGAAAATATGATTGTGATATCTATTGCCGCGGATCTATTAAATTTAAATAATCATAACGTAATTAGTGGGCTGCTTACATAATTGACTACCGAGTCTTTAATGGTTTGTTAAATCAATCAGTAGCTGCCTGATTGGTACCTATAAAGGTAACAGAACATATAGATATTTAATTAATAAAGGCTCCTTCAAACAGGCGCGACACGCGATAAAATCACGCGCGACACAAAGGCACCGCAAGTCGCGCAACGAGCGGTGCGTTTGTAACGCGCGCGATTCGCGTCGCGCGTCGCGCCTGTTTGCAGGAGCCTTAAATCGGCAAAGCCCTAATCAAGTTTTGGACGGCTATAGAGTATAAAATACCAAGAAGAATCTAATAGGACCACCTACTAGGATATTAAAATTCTGTTCTTAGGAAGAGGTAGATTATTCCGAAATAAGCTAAATGAGACCTCTTTTATCTCATTTCGGAATAATCTACCTCAAAAATTGACTAACTTGACCAAGTTTGGTAAATTTTTTAGGCATTTTGAAAATGAAAGGATTTGACTAAAGCTATTTCAAATATTCATTAAAAATATTAAGGTCCTAAATAGGGATGCATCCGATACCGATACCGATACCGATATATCGGCGATACTTCAGGTTTGCCGATATATCGGTATCGGCGATATTTTTATGGCCGATTCAACGATACTTTTCAAATTTCGCACTTTAAAAATGTAATGTAAACGCGCGTGTGTTCCGTCTATTTCGTTGCAAACGAGGCACGAACTATGTTCGGGGAAACCCCGCGCTTTATTCAGTGTTTTGTTTCGCCCGCCCGCTTTGGCCTCGCACTCGCAAATCTATCCCATTTCGTTAGGTTAAATGTTGTTGCGCGTAGTATTTTTCCATGCAAATAAGATTAAGAATTACATATCGTAATTGTTTGTGTATTGTATGTCATTTATAACTAGTCGTCTTCCTTTTTGAATTCAGTAAGCGTATCGGTATCGGTATCGGTATCGCCGATACTTTTATAAGAGTATCGGTATCGGTATCGTATCGGCAAAAAGGCGTCAAAGTCAAAGTCAAAGCATTTATTTCAAATAGGCACATTAAAGGCACTTTTGAACGTCAGAAATTACAACAAATAGAATTGATTCTAGTCGCCCATTCCAAAAGGTAGTTTTCGTATGGAGAAGAACGGGCAAGAAACTCCACCGTTACTCTTTTAAAATATTTTACAAAATTTTGCATACATTAATTATATAATAATAATATGTGAACACGATGCACCTAAAATAAAATTATATACCACAATAGGTAAAAGACTTAAAAATGAAACCATGACATATAAATTAATTATCTGATAGATACATGGTGCTCACATATTTACAAAAATGGTAAAAGTAAACGATTTCATTAAAAAAAAAAAAATTACAAGTAATATAGGCGTATCGAGGCATCCCTAGTCCTAAATAAAATGAGTGCTGCAGGGTAATTGTGTAGCACAAGTGGCAATGGTTTTCATTTTGACAGCTCCACAGCATTCATTGTGTTATTTACATTGCTGAGCCGACAATTTTTTCGAACATAAGGAGTAATGGATGAGTCAAAGACCATAACTGCCATGATTTTGTCAAGTACTTACTACGTACTTATATTTGGAAGCCCATAGGATACAACAGGGACCAATTCCTTAACATAAACCTACGCTACAGAAAACAGCTATATACAAAAGTGCATAGCATAATACAAAACAATAATGTCAGAAGCAGAATTTGCTGCGTCTAACCAAACAAATCTTACCACAAACTCCAGGTGCGGCATAAGTCTAACAAAATGTCGAAACGGTGTAAAACGGTCATTTATCATCACGCAACGAAGTACTTCTCAAAATTTATGCCTCAGTACTAAATGGCAATGAGTACCTTCGTGTTACTCAACGCTGGTAAACTAAAGGAAATTGTCTTGTCATTAATCAAATATAAGCTATTAAAAGTTCCTAAAGCCATAAAAATTAAGAAGCCAACTTGAACAGTCATTGGTGTTATTCACGGATGACAACTTTCATTCAATTGCATAATTTTTGTGAATTAGATCGTTTGATAATTTTGTGTAGATTTTTATTACGTTTGTGTTGTAACAATAAAGTAAACCGATGCATGTGTATGGGCTTTAAAGGGCCGGCGAACTACGCTTGTTAATGCGCAGTTCATACAAACATAATACCAAAATAATTTGTAAGTCAAACATATTCTTAAGGTAGTGTGTATTTACTCCGATTGGATTACAGAATATCTAGGTTCCCAAATATAGATTTTGTTAGGACTGATATATAAAGACGAGATATGAGGAATTCCAAATTTCTACAGAAAACTTATTTTTCTCATAACTCGTCTTTAAAACAGTGTTCATTCATGTATTTAAGAACCTAGATATTCTGTAATACAATCGGAATAAATACACACTACATTATGAATATGTTTGATTTACAAATTATTATGGTACTACGTTTTATGAACTACGCATACTCCGCCGGCCCCTTAAGTGAGCTAACACAACTGATGAATATGGTACATTCTATAGAAAGAAAGAGGAATAGGTTTATTTGTCACAGAAACACGTGCAAACAAAAAGATAATTAACTCGAGTAAAAATAAAAACAAAATGGATCCTATAATCACGAGTACAAAACAGGGGGTAGGTATTCCTCGAAATGCACCAACTTTGAAACACACCAAATAATAATAATAATAATCATTTTATTATCAGGCAACTAATGCCCATAGATAAAATACACAAAATAATCTTATACAATAATAAACTAATACATATTAAAAAACCTTATAAATATGACTGTACACGTAACGTTGTCGGAGTCGTGTCAAATGAAACGTCTATCTATATCATTTATTACGAATCCTTCATGCTCTTCTCTATGTTTCATCGTTGATGCATTTCGAGGAATAAAATTATAATAAATATTTTTATTTTGATTAGGTAATATTTTGTTTTTTTTTTTTCGAGTAATACCTTTGGTGCGTTTTGAGGAATATCCCCAATACAGAAATAGTCGACAGCTACACATCATGACTGTGACAAGAAGGTTTCCATCTATAGGTCACCTCTGCATAACCCTACGGGGAAAACTGTCGTAATGTGTTATGTCAGTGAACTGATTTATGAAACTGAAAGTTTTATTTTCTTTGGTAAAATCTTGGTCTAACCATGTCTTGTACAACTATCATCGAAATAGTTATTAAATACTTTATTCCACGGTATATCCATACTCAAATGTCAAACTACTAATGGTACACAATCAAATTACTAACTAATGGTACCAAGTCAATTTGGTAACGTGATTGGAGTCAGATTTACTTTAATACAGTAAAGGGGTAAGATTCGCATTCACAACCCCTCATGCGCCAATTTATTCACAGTGAGTTTCTTCAGTGAACAGTTTCTTTCTCGTATTTTCTAATTCAGCAGATCATTCTTTATATACCCCACAATAATTCTGCATAAAATTATTTCGGGAATAATAATACAACTCCCATACAGTTCCGTGTAGGGTGGTAAAATAATGCAACAACCGGACCTCGGACCCTTTTGTAAAGGATCTAATCCTTGACCCGATTTCATGTCCGAAACCAGATGGAAAACCAGTTTATGGGACTGTCCCACACAGGTTAGATTACGTATTGTTACCACAAAATAATAATTAGAATGTGCAACGTAATTTCTTGTTCCGACAAAAGTTTGTTGACAACGCAATTGTTTTCATTTGTCAAGCGATTTTAGACATTACTACAGGTGTAAGAACATAGAGCTTCCTGGTTTTGTATTCATACATTAGGATTATGTTTAGAAACATTTAGGGCTTCTTTGGTCGACTGTGGTAGTACTGTGTTGGTCGAATAATGCACGTGTGCATTTTTGTGTTCATTCGAACCGGGAGCTCTTATTGAATCGCATGTGTCAAAGTATCCTGTAAACGATTTATTTCATTTATAAGCGTAATTTTACATCATGAAGGGTGCTTTTTGGCTACTTTATGAATTATGATAATAAAGTTCAAGTCAATAATGTTACCAGTGTGTAAATGATATTATGTAAAGCTGTAATAAAAGTGTTAATAACGTATTACTTGCTAGTGTCGTAAAATGAGACGTAATTAATTGGCTTTATGTTTATATCAGTACAGTCAGTTATACCAATTAGCTGACCCGTATACCAATTCTTTTATATTTCATTTATTTGTGAGTAATTTATTTGTTTTTATTATGCAAAGGTGGGTCCTGTAGGTACTAATTATTATCCATACGGCCTAATTATGACCATGTAAGGTATATATTGTTCCGTATTATGGTTTTTTCTTTATAACCTCTAGGAAATTATTGGTTCAAGGTTTTTTCCTAATGTATTTGGTTAAAAACACAGAATTATTCTTGTATTATATTCCTCATAATTGGTCATAGTCCGTGCCGTATTATCCATAAGGCACTTTAGGCCAGTGCCTAGGGGCCCACTATGACCAGGGGCCCAGCACTCCCGATTAAAAAATGAAAAAAAAAGGTATAATGTGGTTTTATGAAACCACGGTAAAAGTGAAACTTTTTCACATTATAAGGTAAAAGCCAAATTGCGTTGTTGTGGTATGAAAAAGGGGGGCCCAAAACGAGCTGTGCCTAGGGGCCCCGAGATGGTTAATCCGGCCCTGGTCATAGTTTAACACAATATGTGTATTGTGTAATGGTATTGTTTCTACATTTACAACCACTACTGACCCATTTTATTTAATATTAAGAAAGAAAGAAAAGAAAGAAAATACGTAAGACGTACGTAGATAGTTAATTGGTTAATTGGTAAAGTTGTTCGGTGCATACAGCACCGAACAACTTTAATGGTTTATTGTTTCCAGATTTGCGGTCCCAGTTTTAATGTCAAAAAGAAAAGCAGGAAGAAATATTTTATGTTCCACAAAACTCATGGTCACTTAACTTAGGGTTTTACTTTCCTACACTAATATTATAAAGAGGTAAAATTTGTAAGTTTGAATGTAGGAGGTAATCTCCGAAAGTACTAACAAAAAGAGTATCCATGGAGTTTCTTCCCGTTCTTCTCCATAGGTAGCTTCATATTTTCTGACTGACCGACTTCTTGACAATTCAAAAGTGCCTATAAATGGTTTAATTGAAATAAGTAAATGCTTTGAGTTTGAGTGTAAATGTGAATAATAAATAAATCTTTATCTACCTATACTATACAATTTTATAAAATTCAAAGTCCTGACTCACTGATATATCAACGCACAGCCTAAATCGCTGGTCCTAATAGAGACATGACATTTGAAGGGTGTGTTCCTTGTGAATAGTAGGCATCAACTTAGAAAGGGTCTTTCTAAATTCCACCCCTAAGAGGGTCAATGGGGGGAAGGTGAAATTTCACGCGCACGATGTCGCGGGCAGAAGCTAGTCGTACATAGAGGATTAATAAAAAAAAATTGTTTTGTACCTACTTTATCATTAAAATTGATAATACCCATACACGTGGAGATAGTTTAATATCTTTAACAAATAAAAAATGATCTTTGCCACGGTCTTCATTATTGACATTTCAAGATAGTGCATTCATTTATTTAGAGATAAAACTGGCCAAGTGGAGTCGGACTCGCACACGAAGGGTTACGTACCACAAGGCAAAAACGCCTAAAAAAACACGTTTGTTGTATGGGAGCCCCCCCCCCCCCCCTTTTTTTCAGGATGGGAAATCAGCAAATGAGCCCTCCCGCTCTGGGTGGAGCGGAAGGGAGTGCCAGACTTTTACTGACTAAAACCCACCCGTATTCCTTCCTTAGCCCTTTATGTTCCGGGCCAGCGGTAACCCTTTCGGAAAATCCCGCTGACATTGGGGCCCCCCTTAAATATTTATTTTATTCTGTTTTTAGTATTTGTTGTTATAGCGGCAACAGAAATACATTATCTGTGAAAATTTCAACTATCTAGCTATCACGATTCATGAGATACAGCTTGGTGACAGACGGACAAACGGACAGCGGAGTCTTAGTAGGTAATAGGGTCCCGTTTTTACCCTTTGGGTACGGAACACTAAAAAGCAACTTTGTAATGTTTTCAAGTCTGCATTTCGTTGCATGCGTTGTTTATCTGACGTTTGACTTCCTAATTTTCAAATCTTCATCCCAAGACATTATAACTATTAAATGTAAAAGGCGTTTGTTTGGTAGCGGGCTTAAAACCCTAAAGTTAACTACACAGTTCGTGTTCGTTTAACATTTATGGATTTACTAGCTACGTCCCGCGGTTTTACCCGCATAAGTTTCGATCCCGTGGGAATATCGGGATAAAAAGTAGCCTATATTTTAATCCAAGGTGTCAGCTACCTCCATACCAAATTTTATCAAAATTGTCCAGACGTTTGAGCGTGAAGAAGTAACAAACATATAAACACACACACACACACTCACGCACTCTCAAACTTTCTCCTTTATAATATTAGTGTGATGATGTGTAGTGATATTTACTATGGTCTTTTAAGACTTCTTGTCTGCAACTTACTTCAAGGGTATTTTATATAGTATGTGTTTTCGGAAATTGCTGAACCAATTTCAATTTCTGCAAGTCTTTTGGGCACTGTTCCTGTTGACAGCGATGCGGACGAATTTTTTGATGCGCATGATTATTTTCTTCTTTTTTATATACAAGTACATATTATTACTATTGTTTTAAGTCGTTAGCTCAAACATTATATTCAGAAAAAAAAATCAATGTATCTTTTACTCAACATGGTCGACAGTCTTGAAAGAAAAAAATTAAAATGTATTTCTTCAACGCAAAGTTATCAGAAGGCCAATTCTCGTAATTTAAAACGTTCAAAATCTAGTCGCAGTCTCATCTCAGCGACAAAGAAATGTCAAAAACTTGTCAAAATGTAGGGAAATTTGAAGTATTTTTTGACAGATTGAGACTGAGATCAGAAGGCCAATTCTCGTAATTTAAAACGTTCAAAATCTAGTCGCAGTCTCATCTCGGCGACAAGCAAATGTCAAAAACTTGTCAAAATGTAGGGAAATTATAGGTATTTTTGACAGATTGAGACTGAGATCAGACTGTGAACGTTGTTAAACTTAGTAGAATTGCCCCTCAGACTGTGAACGTTGTTAAACTTAGTAGAATTGCCCCTCAGACTGTGAACGTTGTTAAAATTAGTAGAATTGCCCCTCAGACTGTGAACGTTGTTAAAATTAGTAGAATTGCCCCTCAGACTGTGAACGTTGTTAAAATTAGTAGAATTGCCCCTCAGAGTAAAGTTATGTAGTACATATTAATGTACGTAGCACATTGTTTTGTGTATTTTGACGTACATCGATGACGTCAGTAAAATCTGCAAGGCCAAGTGAACAATCCGTTGGAGCAGTTTCTGAATATTTAGAAACACCTGTGTAATACCAGGAACGTGGTCGTGAAATGTAAAAAAAATAAGTCAGCTTAAATTTTGTTATTTTAAACTGTAAAAAAAAATTGCAATTTAAAATGATATTGCTTGATAAATAATTGTTTTGATATTTTATGCTACTGTATACGTGAATACGTGTAATTTCAAGCAGAAGATACTCTGTGCACTTGTGCTGTAAAACCGTTTTCATAATCAGCCAATAACATTCCCACTGCTGGGACAAAGGCCTCCTCTCAGTGAGATCCGGGAGTGGGCCGTAATCCACCACGCGGGCCCTGTGCGGGTTGTTAAATGTCACGTCTTAAGCCGGATTTGCATTACAGTGTTGTGTTGTGTCGTGACGCAGAATACACCAATCAAACGATTCTGTACACGACTACGTCAAATCACAACGAGTTTTGATTGGCTAAAACTGCGTCAGAAAGCGACACAACACAGTAATGTAAATCCGACTTTAGAATTTTTGGTTCTAGGACATGCCGGTTTCCTCACGATGTTTTCTTTCACCGTTTTGTGAGCAGTGGTGATGAAATAATTTACACAAACTAAAGTGCCTGCTAGGAATCGAACCCACAACCTGCAACTGTAAGTCGCGGCCGGTACCACTGGGTCACCACTGCTCTCCACTAAACCAATACCTTCCCAAAATGATTATCTTCACAGACAAGCTAGCATATAACATGAAACGGCTGGTAAAAAAATATTAGACTAGCATTGATTGCACTAAAAATACTGTTGTTATTAATGCATGCAAGTCACTACCTAATGTACCCAAAGCTTTTAGAAAGCGTTGCAATAAGGCCCTTTGTACCTACAAAGGGCCTTATTGCAACGCTGTAACGTGTACTTACACGGCACGGTTTCGGTTCGGCCGAGAGTACAGCTGCTGGAGTCACTTAGCAACGTCAACTTTAAATTCTCCTTCAAACAGGCGCGAAACGACACGCGACACAAAGGCACCGCAAGTCGCGCAACGAGCAGAGCCTTTGTATCGCGCGCGATTATATCGCGTGTCGAGTCTGTTTGTTAGAGCCTTAAGGCGTTTGTTGTGGGCATACCAACATGCTACCTGCACCTGGTGATAGAAGAAAGCTTTTGGCCCCAGGATGTGGTATTCCGCCGCTTTCGCGGACAAGTGCCACCGGAACGCGCAGACTTAGTGAAACTAAGTGATACTAACATAGTTATTAAGTTTTATTTACTAAGAAAATTGTTACTATATCATTATGTATGCTTAGGTTAAGGTATGTATCTATGGATCATTGTTACCTGAAAATAAATGGTTTATTATTATTTCGTTTATTCATTCTGTTACTTAACTTATTCAATTACATTGTAATATTTCTTAAAATATAAAAATAAGTACAAAAAACATTTAAAAAATTAGTCGTCAGCCGGTGTCGGGAGCAGGGTCCAAGCTACCGGTGGTTAGAGCTCCAGAGACAGGAACCTCCTCACAATGCGAGCCGTATCGAAGAGTACTGCCTTCTGAATCAGGCCCTTGATCCAACCGCCTAACGAGAGGTTCGATAGATGTTGATCGAGGCTTTCGGCTATAAGACCATTGGCCGATACGACAATCGGCACAATGATAGCCGAGCTCACATTCCACATGTCAACAACCTCGTGTGCTAAGTCGAGATATTTAAAAATGTAATTGAATAAGATAACAGAATAAATAAACGAAATAATAATAAACCATTTATTTTCTAATTATTATTATTACGGCACGGCGTATAAACGGCACTGTAGAAAAAACGTGTCCGTGTACATGCTTCTATAGTGATGCATACAAAATTGACAACTGTGCCCACACGCGGTGAATAAACTGTAGTTTTTCACGACAAGAATATAGGTGTCCGCAGACTGGCGCAACGCAACCGGTGCGAAGCGATCAATTTCCATGAAATTTTCATAAAAATTAAATAGAAATGTTCTACTAGAGGTTTGTCACGCTGTCCCGTCACGTTTCTCTGCAGGAGCCTTAAGGGGCTTACATAACCTAAAGCGCGGTCACTGTCGGACTGCATAGAAAAGAAAGAGAAGCGCGATGACACAACGGTGGTAATTTATTGCGAAATATAAGTAATTATTTAATTACAAAAAATCTATTGGTAGGACGAAAAAATTAAAACACTAGCATTTTACTAATAATCTGACAGAAAAACAGAATGATTGTATGTAGGTATATTAGTATGGTTTTTATTGCAAAAATAAAGTTTTTAGAGGTATCTTCATGATTTTTTTCTATCGTATCAAATTAGTTGTACTTATTATGTTTTCAACACACTATCTACCTAGCATATATCCTGAATAATATCATATATTTTTCAGATTTTTTTGTTGTAATCGATCATATACATACTTTTATTATTTATAAAACTTGCGTTTTTTTGTGTTTAGGTCCTGTAAGCACCTTAACGTTTCGGGACAAAGAGCCTAACCCAACAAATCGATGCTATAACTTATAGGTTAAAGTGCGTAATTATTACAATAGGTGCAGTATTGCTATTACATAGTCAAAACCCGAATACTAACAACATTCGAGTCGGAGAGCATCATAAAACCATTCAATCATCTTTTATTCCCTGTCTTTAATTTACAGTTTCGGGTAGAATTATGTGCTGGCGTCTACACACCACGACATTACCGTGTTATACATCCCAGAATAAGCAGACCTCTGGGCCAATTGTGTAACATACTATCGGTAGCAAACAATGGCTTGCATTTTGACGGTTTAAAACATTCATTGCGGGTAATTACATTGCTGAGCTAACAAATTTTTCCAATATAGATTAGCTATACCTACACTTCAAAATGATTCAGATTGAGATTGACAGATAGTTTGTTACGCAATTAGGATGCTCATTACCATTATTATTGTTTTTTGTGGAGACGACAATAAATAAAAATCATTCGAGAATTTTGAAACTATCGAATAACATCTAACATTGAAATTGAAAACGTGATTTTTTCAAACAAACTAAAACAGTACCCGACGATAAATATTGCACATCGACCTTTGGAAAGAGACAATCGGCTAATTTCGGCTTCATAGAGCGTTATCTCTGTCGTACGAAATACAAACAACAATTATGATTTGTTAAAACAATTATGATTTGCTTCTTTTGATAATTATTTTTATTCTTTGTATAAAATACACCAATTTTAATTAGTCGATGTGCAATATTTATCGCCGGGTACTGTAGTATACTATTGATGGGCCGACTATGGGTTTGGCCAATCTTTGACTAGCTACAGTGGCTAAACCATTGGATATCATCATCATCATCATCAGCCTACAGCAGTCCACTGCGGGTCATAGCCCTCTCCAATTGCACGTCATTCGGCAGTCAATGGTTCTACGGTTAATATGGCCGGCCCTTTGCCACTTTAGCTTGCTATGTCGACAACTTTGGTGCTCTGCCGGACCACCTAATTCCGGATTATATCCCTCAGAGAGACTATTGGTAATGTTTGATTGCATTTTTGATGCAGACTGGAAATGTCATTAGATATACGAGGTTTGGTATACAATTGTCGCTTCTCAGGAATAGTGTCGTAACAAAAAAAAAAATCTTTAAAATTGGTTTAATACATAAAACCGGCACGTAATTTCGGTTTTATGTATAAAACTATTTTTAAAGATTTATTGTATTAGAGAGGCGACGATATGTTGTCGTTTACACCTTGTATTTATAAGCAGCAGACTTTCCGTATAATGGGAGGCCAACATATACTGGAAATGTATGGCTTCTTATATCGTTATGTGTACATGCAAAATATACAGCAACAATATTTCATACCTACTTATACGCTTTATTGACTCAAATACTCAATGAGTTGACGTTTATTAAGAGTCGAAACTACTAGAATCTTATTGTCTACTAGCTGTTCCCGCGACTTTGTTCTCGTGGATGTCGGAAAACAATAATGTCTCTTTACTAATTATATTTCTAAAATAAAAGAAACCTAAGTTACGCCTTATAGCCTCAGCTATCTGCCAATGAAAGTCCCGTCAAAGTGTGAGCGAAAACGGGCATAAGAATAAGTTTGTTTTCTCTTGCCCTTATCAGCATGTGTTTCTATCGCTCATCTTGGTGTTAACTTCATTAGAAAAAAGAAAGAAAATACATTTATTTGCGGCATCCATCCATGCCGCAAATACCCGCAGAGAAAGAACACCAAAAGAAGAAGTCCTTCCTTACGTAATCATCTTTAAGATAATGAATACCACCGATCAGATGCTATTCTACTGACTTAAGGGCTTACATGACCTAAAGCGCGGTCACTGTCGGACTGCATAGAAAAGAAAGAGAAGCGCGATGACACAACGCTGGTAATATATTGCAAAATATGAAGCAATTATCTATTCACAAAAAAAAATATATCTGATGATGATTATCTGTTGTTTGGACTAAAAAATTAAAACACTAGTGCTTTAGTATGTTGCTTGTAGAATAATCTGACAAAAAATCAGAATGATTGTATGTATATTAGTATGGTTTTTATTGTAAAAAGAAAGTTTTTAGTGGTATCTTCATGATTTTTTTCTATCATATCAAATTAGTTGTAAATCCTGTAGAATATCACATATTTTTCTGATTTTGTTTACTGTAGTCGATCATATAGTTTTATTGTTTCTAAAACTTGCGTTTTTTTGCGTTTAGGTCCTGTAATCCCCTTAAGTTAAGTCATCATCGTTCAGCCAACATCTTAATTTATTTAGGTTCTAAGTAAGACTAACTCAGCGACTAACTAGCTAATGCACGAGTTTTAATAAAATATATTTTAACCACGAAGATGACTCAATCAGAGTTCCATTTAGAAAAAGAGAATTTTTCCATTGTTACTAAAATCTCGTAACAGTTTTCGTCCTCAGCAATTTAAAAATTAGGGTCGATTGTCATTTGTTTTGGCGGGCAGACGTTGACGTTTGGCAACACAGCACAGGCGTGAACTTTACATAAAAGTCATGATCAATTAATTTACGCGTTTAACGTGCGAAAAATATTATCTCACATAATAAACAACGTTTAACATTTATTTACAACATTGTTTTTGAGTCAAATCGTGTTAAAAGCTAGTCAATGGTTTAAGAATTTAATTATTCCATTTTGTAGACGGAAATATAGTCAAGGGAAAAAGGTTTATTCAACACGTACACCATTTTACTGTATATTTTAGCCATTCTTCCCGTTTTGAGCCATGAATGATTGACGTTATTATGACATCTAATGCACGCTCTGAATTGGCCTTGATATTATAAACAATTTTTATTGTTCCTTTGGGATTTTGAACCGCAAACAACCATAAGCCATTGTCATAACTGCATCACAATTCTGCAAAACCTGCATTATTTTTCATGCCACACAGCAAGCCTAAAATCGTACAGTTTCGAGTTTTATCGTGTCACTGAAAACATGCTGATGGAAAATTTTATATTATTTAGAGCGAGGTTTTTCTTATTCAATCAGGTAGGTAGGTACTTTTATAGTGACAAATGTACATTATTTGTCGGAACTGAAAATATATTCTGATTAGGTAAGTATTCATAAAGTTGACTAATACCAAGTAACTGCCTTTAATACTGTATTTTAATTTTATTTGATTTTTATGTATTGTATATGTATGATTTTTATATCAATTTAATGTATATAATCTTATTGGAAATTATTTTCGAGCCGTTTGGGGTTGAAACTCTCGGTCCGTGGGGTCCGAGTGCTCATGGTCTTTTTAAAGAAATATCTAAACGGCTGGTTGACACTTCTCGTGACCCAAGGGCTGGCTTTTACCTTGGCCAGAGGCTAAGCATCGCGATACAACGTGGTAATGCCGCCAGTCTCTTGGGTACATTACCAGTCGACAGCGATGCGGATGAATTCTTCGACGCTATTTTTTAATAGTCTGTATAGTTTTAGTTAAGTTAGAATTTAATTTTGTTATTTGTTTATGTTACTTGTAAAATTTAAACTACAAAATAAATAAATTACTAAGCACGAAAAAAAAATGTTTTAATTCAATATAATTTCTCTCAAAATCTCATCCTCATAAAACAAGCTACTATTCTCATTCCTTCTCTGTCCATGCTGTAAGATTGTGGAACTCTCTTCCGCCTAACATTCGTGATTTAAAAACTATTTCTCTATTCAAATGTAGATTGAAAGAGCATTACCTTTCCTCTATACTGTGAGTATTTATATACATGGGTGGTTCTTCAAAATTTGGTTAACTTTTGGGCTAATTTTGACAAAGGTGTTTTTAGATGATTATCAGCAAAGTTCTAATCCTATGCTGTGGGTAAAATATATACTTTGTTGCATCTAAAAGGGCCAGTCACTTTACTAAGTATTTTAGGAGAAATTAAAGTTTTTTTGAAATCAGTTTTCTAGGGACTGACGAGACATGATAGGGACTGACGCCAAACACGGTTAGTGTGTTTAATCACATTTTTATTGCAAAATTAACTTATACAAAATCAAATAACTCACAAATTATTACTAATTATCATAACGAACAGTTAAAATATTAGTTATTTTGTATGGTTGGTAGTATTTTCTTTCTACAATCTTAAATTTAGTATCATAGTCTTATATTTAGTAATTTAGTCTAGTTTCAGTCTCAAAAATATTCAGTATACTGGAGGTAGACAATCAGTTCTTTGATAAATAGTTACCTTAACAAGCTTTTTTTAATATCAGTCAAACTTATTACCTATCTATCTCTCCAGTAAACAAAATGTATGAACTATGAGTAAACTTAAAAGTTACAATCACAGGCTTTCTTTCATTAACTATATTTTTTCTTAGAAATTAAACTGTACTTTGAGTTCAGTACTTACAAACCTCTACAACAATAATTAACAAT
This sequence comes from Luperina nickerlii, assembly GCA_963855955.1. Taxonomy (NCBI): domain Eukaryota; kingdom Metazoa; phylum Arthropoda; class Insecta; order Lepidoptera; family Noctuidae; genus Luperina; species Luperina nickerlii. The sequence continues at coordinate 4,235,838 of OY979667.1, read as the reverse complement.
ATTTAAAAAAATCAGCTTTCTAAGTAACAAAATTATAATTTGAACGTAATATTCAGTCTTTCTCTAATTAATCACAAAGACTATCACATCACTATTTGTTTTACTTTTCATAAACGTCAATAGGTTTCTTAAATTTGTAAAATACTTTTCCACTCTTGACTATTAGGTTAGGAACTGGCAGTTTTCCTAAAACATCTTCGTAAGGAACGTCAGCGATATCATTCTCATTTAATTGAAATTCTGTGCCATTATCGTTGCAAACTTTAAGGAATGTAACTGTCAGCTCTCCATCTTCATTATCATATTTTGAGCAAATCGCAGCGTATCGATATTCTTTTCTCTTCATAATTAACTTGATTAGAACATAATCCCCACTGCCATAGCTCGTTTTAGACTTTTCCTGCGCATCCTGGCTTATGCTTGCTAATGGCACATCATCTTCGGAATCTGTGTAAATATCTGGAACTTGAAGCTTTGTTTCGCTTTGGTACGTTATAGTCCCTAAGTTATATATAATGATTACATCCAACGTCATCACAGAAGCAACTTAGTGACTTCAAGACAAGTTTATTCGGGTTATAAATATTACCCGAGACTTGGTGCACTAACAGAGTGCCTTTAAACGGTTTCTGCTTTTTCTCATGCTCCTTTATCATTTTGTTGACTTTTTCGTGTCGTATAAGTTTGTGATGTCACCTTTCTGAGCTATGAGTTGGTCCGCACTACGCTTGCAAGTTGCTCCTATTCCATCTGGTGCTCCTTTTCCATGTCCGACCTCATGGAAACTCCACGTGTAATTCAAAGCGAGTGGATAGAAGTCCTGGATTCTGCACGCCAAAATATAAAACATTGTTTTGTTTCGATATTGGGTCACAGGACCGTCACTCAAGAAATGAAGGTTTTCTACTGAGGGAGGCTCTGCTTTTTATTAGGGTCGTTAGCCATGACTTCAATTTTACTTTTTGGTGTAAGTGCTTTCTTATTTTTCACAATCCCACGTTTCAGTCTTCTGTTTCTTTGTTGTTCGCTGGCAAGCTTTTTCTTCAAATTATCAATGATTAAGTCCTTCCTTTTCAGTAAACTATTTCTTTTTTCCGTTGGACAATTCTCCTTTTTCTAGCTTCAACTCTTCTTTCATTGTTTAGAACAGGAACTTCAGGAATATTGGCCTCGTCCGATGACGGCGGCGTATTTTAGTCCATGTATTTATTAGCATTTCCACAAATCTTTTGTTTTTTCTATAATCTGATGAGTAGGCTACCCATTTTTTTCGAGCTCTTCTGTGCTCACGCGGAGTTATGTCCTTGACACATTTCCTTTGTCCTTTTTCTTTTTTTTTAAGATATTTTTGCCGTTCTTTTTCTTTGTACTCTGCCAGTAAAACAGGGTCGTTTTTAATTTTTTCCAAGCGTCTTTTTGCCTGTTCAGACTTTTTTGGGCGAGTTCCTCTTTAGACAGTAATTTTTTATTTCTAGGCGCCATATTCTACAACAAATTCATTGATTTTATGATTAAAACCATGGATCACGCAGTATGGCAGTCAGTCCCTAGGTGTGGCGTCAGGCCCTAGTCACCTTTACGACGAGGGCCTGATTGTCTAGGGACTGACAAATCAAAACAAAATCAAACATAACCTATTATTTAAAATAAATATCAAAACCAATAGGTGATCAAAATAACAAGGCAGACAAAGCTCAAATTTACAACAAGTAATGAGATCAATTATTAATTAACTATCTTTGAAACGACTTACCTAGGGCCTGAGAGTTTGACTGGCACACTACGTGTTTCCGTAACAAAGTTGGCGACCGCACTAAAAACGAAATGGCTGCCGCGGCATTGGTCGCGTTTATAACTAACTTCACATCGATGCTTTCGCTTGAGTAAGTTTTGAGAAACGCCATATGCTTAGATGCCGCGTATTTTTGAATTTCGCAAATAGCTAGGGACTGATATTTTTTAACGCTTACACTTTTTGACTTGAAATAATCTGATATTTTTTTTTTTTTTAAATTAAATCGCAATGAAAAGGTTAATAATATAATAGCAAACGTGTAAAGTCCAGTTAAATTAAAGTATTGTAAATAGAATAAGAATAACAGTGAAATACTTGCTAAATTTTGGAGATCTTACATGGCTAGGGACTGATATTAGGAGTAGAAAGAAGCGATTTTCGGAAATAAAAAATATAGTGATATAAATAAAAATGAGTGACCAAATTACATGAACTTTATAATATCGCTTAGTAGTTGCAAATATTGGATAAAATAGATATAAATATGTGAAAATTGCTGCTAACACCAAGTTAACCAAATTTTGAAGAACCACCCACATATATGTATATATTTTAGCATTATGTATTTATTTAAGTATATTTATGTTAATTATTATTTTATTTTTTGCATTATATGTGTAGGTTTATTTAATATTCTAGTTTTAGACTTCACACATTCATATTTTTCTCTTCTTGTTCTCACACACTATTGTCTACATTTCTTTTTTACTTCTCCTTTCGCAGGTCTGCTGGAAGAAATTTCTTAAGAAATAAGCAGTACCTTTGTACTCAATTTATAATAATGTCATGTCCCTATGTACTTTACTGCGTGTGTGTACATAAATTATAAAATAAATTTTAAAAAATAATAATAATTTATTGCACTTAGGGCTGATTTTTCCAACGCCACATAACTTTATCCGGGGAATAATTTTGAATTTTTGACAGTTCTTCCATACAAAAACAGTCAGACGTCAATTTTATTCCACGGATATAAGATATCTGTCGTTTGAAAACTCAGCTCTTAATGGAATGGACTTTGTCTGGATATATATGAATTATTACTTAGACGTAAATTGAATAGAACGCAACGCCATGCTATGATCCTAATGGTAAACAAAGAATTTCCCTATCGTCCTATTGATACATAACATAACGTCACGCCAGGATTCCGCGATGATAAGGCAGAAGTTGCCATCGCGGGCAAGACCTGGATGAGGCTGGCACAGGAGAATCGTGATTAGCACAAGAAAAGAGAGAGTTATGGCCAGTTGTGGGTGAAGTCGCGCTGTGGATGATGAAGGCAGAAAAAGATGTTTAAGGCTGAGGCTACAGTAGGCAGCGATTTGCGATGCGACTGGAAGAGCGAAACGAGAAAAACATGGTATGGCTACATTACAAGCGAAAAAAAAAGCAATTTTCTAATAAATTCGCTTCGATTTCGCTCATTGATGTAGCCGATGCCGTGATTTCAGTAATGTTGTTCCTATCGCATAAAGAAATCAAAGATCGCTAGTAATATTTGATGTACGGTGTAGCCATATACGTGAGCATTCATTTACTTGTTTTAATCGCTCATGTGTCGCAGGTCGCGTCGCGGCCTACTGTAGCCTCAGCCTTAGGGTCAACTCACACCGAAAGAGCGGCGAAGGGCAGCGAAGCGCAGCGCAGCTCGTTAGAGAAGGCGCGTTTATGGAATTCGCAGGAATTCCCGCGGCGCCGCGGGCATCCGCGCGACTCGTTCGAGTTTCTCATGCGATAATAAGTATTATAGTAATGAAAATAAAGTTAAAATTCATATGACGCTGAAACTGCGCTCCGCTTCGACGCTCTTATGGTGTGAGTTGACCCTAAGTCCCATGTAGTAGGGGCGAGTCCATTGCAATCTACCGGGCAACACTCCAAATTCAAAAATCTAATACCCCCCCCCCCTTTGATAGTAGGTAGTTATATAAAAAAGTTAATGAAAATTCAGTCCATTAATCATTATTTTAATCCATTCGTATCTTGAAATTCCTTGAATGGAAATTGATAAAGTTAATTACTGTTATAATTATTTTACAAGTGCATCAGCGGGTAAATGTGTCACCAATTTATTAAAAAAATATAAAGATAATCTAACATACGACGCCGCTGTAATTTTGGTACTTAAATGAACTGTTCTAGATCTTTATTTTTTTAAATAATTTTATTCGAAAATTAATATTTTGTTGTTTTCTGTACAGATTTCACCTGAACTTGTGCCATAAAAAGCAACGAAAAACAACAAATAAAAAACATAAACAGCTTCAAAGTATTGCGTGCGAGTAAAAATCGATCCCCCTGCAAGTCGTAAAATTGTTAACCGACCCAGTCTAACCACATACTTGTTAGACCCAAACCATTAACTGCATCAGTAAGTAAAAATATTGAAAATCTCTCACTAAACGTCATACAATTTCCCATCACTAGAAAGAATATTGGGAATTATCAAACAAACACACACACACACACACTTATGATAGACACCAAGTATCTACGCACTAGTATATATTGCACGCGCACTAGCGCAACGGCCTTGGTTGCTACGTTACGTAAGCGTCGCGCCCCACAGGACCTCGAAGGATGTCCTTGGTCCTCTCATTCCCCCCTTCCCCCTCCCCGGGACCTAACCTAGACAAGGCCGTTTGGAAATGAAAATAATATTTGGTACATTATCAGAAAATCAGTTGGTGGCTAATAGGCATTTAAATATTCTATCACATCAAATGTGTGTTTCATATTCTTACGTAAATTTTGGCTAACACTTTTTTTGTGGTGAAGTTATAACTGATTTAACGGATGTTATGGGATTGAAACGGCTTTAGAAGAGGTAGTAGTGTTAGAAATAAAATAAACGTTTAGTCAGCACTGGAACATATTTTTTCTTCCAATGTCGTCGAAATTGCCAATCCACAAAAAGGAAATGTAATTTCAGATAGGTTGGTATATGCCTAAACCTTTTCTCATCATGCTTTTCCTCTCAGGATTCAGAGAAGTATATGTAGATATACACATACAGGGTGGCAGGGACATCGACGAGCAAACTATATTCATGAATTCAGTACATGATCAACGCCGGGAAATCCAAAATCATGTACAGACGCCAGCACATCAAGCAACTGCAATCTGTCAAATTTCTTTAATAGATTTTCAACTTCATCGCAATAGCATTAAGGTTCAAAGTTGATTGGGAAAATTTGACTGGTTCGGGTAGCTTGATGTGCTGGCGCTGTACAAAATCCAAGGTAACAAGTTGTGGCGTGAACGTGTCATTTGTTTCAGAAGCTTCTTCTACTCCTAGACATTGAAAAGTTAAGAAAAAAAAAAATTTAAGAAACATGTATTTAATTTAACTAAATCCGTGTGTACAGACTTATGCAATGTTTTAAACGACAAACCTTAATAATTAACATTAATAAAATTAATATTTACAATCAAAGCCATAAATGTACCTAATGTAATTTGAAATGATTGTAAAATCAGTTGTTTTATTGCAAATTAATTGCATGAATTGATTCATCTATCAAGATACTAAACTTTATTCGAAAAAAATTACTAACAATAACCGACATACTAATTATACTTAGATCGAAAAAAAACATTCAAATCGACGCAAACTGCTGACAGATATTTTTTTTAGGTTTGGTCGTTACGGCTACAGTTTATAAGATGAACGGTGTAAATGAGCCGAAATTGGATATTAATACCCAATCTGATAATATAGTTACAACAATACATATATATTATACGAGGTTTTCTGAATTTAACTGTAGTTATAAATAATCAACTGTCAAAAGGGCGGGGCTTTAACAGTAAAACCTTCACCGTTTGGCGTAATGGTAACATTCTACATACATAATCAAAGTGTTAAATAACATGGATATAATGCCGTTTCTTAACAAAAGTCAAGAAAAAGCTATTAGAGTATGAATGACTCAAGAATGCGAAAGCACTATCTAAATTCTAAACCGAGCCAGCTGAGGGACAATTCTACTAATTTTAACAACGCTCACAGTCTGATCTCAGTCTCAATCTGTCAAAAAACACTTCTAATTTCCCTACATTTTGACAAGTTTTTGACATTTGCTTGTCGCTGAGATGAGACTGCGACTAGATTTTGAACGTTTTAAATTACGAGAATTGGCCTTCTGATTCAAGTCTAAATGTAGGTTAGATAAAAACAGTTTGCTAAGAATGAAACAAGTTAGAGAGAGAAGAGAAGATATATGATGAAAAGATACGTAGTAAAACAATAAGGACACGAATTTAGCTATACCGATATTTATGATTGTTTACGGTTTTACTCATACATAATTGTTGGAACTTCCAGACTACTAACGAATAAATTATTTCATGGATAAGGGCGATTTGGAGAAACCCAAAACAACAAAAGGAAAACTGTGAACTGTCATCACTACGAGCATTATGGACCAGTATGACCGTTCCTGATTTTCAAAAGTTTATAATTGTGATAGAATTTTTAAAATGAATGGTAATGTTTTTATTATGTCTCAAAAACATGTCCATGTGACGACTACTGATATTGAATTTCAACGCACTGTAAAGTGTAACGCGTTGTAACTAATCACTCTTATCATTGTGCGTTGGGCTTGAGGTTATCTTTCGTTGCAAAGATACCACGTGTGTACAAAATTTTTTTCTAAGCAGTTCGTGGAATCAGCCAATAACTGTATGCCATAATATATATTTTTAATCTTGCTTGTTCGAAAACGTGATTTTTATTGGCATTTCTTTTTGTCTGTTACAAAACGTTTTAGGGACAGCTACGTCAGCAGCGGGCACCATCCTCCAGATATATCAAAAAAATGGAACCGAATTTGCATGGAATTATCAGCCATTATAGTTTAACCTCTCTTATCATTTCGTTTTGCGTTGATGTAGCGGGAAAAAATAAATAAATTGCAAGTATCAAAACTTTTTTACATCACCTTTTATGTTGTGGTCGACTATGGCGACAAAATCTAAGAATTTAATGGATGTTTCTCAGAATTGCGAGTATCTACGCGATGTATTCTCACAATAAAATCTATTTTTATAGGAGCAAAGGTTCTCTTGCTCACAGTGTTACCAGTACAAATTAAACGGTAATTTGGAATACAAAGTAAATTAAAAAGGTTTGAAAGGCACTATCGTATTATGCCGTATACGGCCACAGTCTCGATAAAAAATCGTCAAAATTAGAAGCTTTTGAGCCCATGCATTTTTTTGTCACTGAAAATCGATTACCTGCCTACCAAGCTACCATACTCTCGCAAGACGATAAAATCCTATCAGAACACGAATCAATCTCGAAAATCTGCATAGACGATCGAACTCTTAAATTGAATTTGGAATAGTGCGTTCGTATGAACAAACGATTCTTAATGACTGATTCTATTCGTGACATGACAAAAATGTCCTTCACGAACACTTATGTACAGACGCCAGCACATCAAGCTACCCGAAACTGTCAAATTATCCCAATCAACTTTGAACGTAATGCTTTAGCGATAAAGTTGAAAATCTATTAAAGAAATTTGACAGATTGCAGTAGCTTGATGTGCTGGCGTCTGTACCTATAATGTTAGTATCACTACATAGTATAAAACAAAGTCGCTTTTTCTGTCCCTATGTCCCTTTGTATGCTTAAATCTTTGAAACTACGCAACGGATTTTGATGCGGTTTTTTTTAATAGATAGAGTGATTCAAGAGGAAGGTTTATATGTATAATAACATCCATTAAATAGTGGAGAAGTACTGTTATTTTTGAGGTTTCTAATGTGATGTCGTAAATAATTACATTTTTTCCGCTTACATTGCAAACGCAGGCTGAACCCTACGAGTTTTATCAAAATAATGTACTAAGTATTGTACACATTGAAAAGGTCTACAGAAAAGTCCGTGATGGTATATATCTATCTCTTATGGATAACCCACAATAACTTTTTTTTGTCATTTACTTTTTACGACAAATAATGGCTAATTTTCGAAGCGATTTTAACCAATACAGCATTAATCCTTAACCAATTAAATACCTTGAATACATTGTTCATTTAATATAGATCTATATGGCCCTTTACACCGTATGATTTAAGTGAAAATTTTCGAAGATATTACAGATTTAAAAATTGCGGGACGTAGCGTTTGCGGCGGTACCGGCCGGCCGCCCGGTGCGGCAAGAGCGTGCCTATAAAAAAGCCGAAGCGGGCCGCTATGTTTTTATATACAACGTTCACAGTTTTTCTGTAGTGTATTTAGTATCAGCATTGCACCCGTGCGAAGCCGGGGCGGGTCGCTAGTATATAATATTGCTAATTTCCAAAGAAACAAAGGACATTGCCCATCTCCCATACATCGTTGGGCCCATTATTTGATGAACCGTTACAAGTTCCAAATGAGTGTTATTTGTTAGATTAAAACATCAACTTTAAGCTACATTAGTTTCAGTTTCATTGACAATTGCATTATCAAGTTATATGCGATCGAATCTGAGGTGAGGTTATGTTAGGGATTTTGCAATTATCAATCTAGTAATGTTCAGATGACTAATAGTAAAGTCTTGAGATAGGTTTAAAATAAACGTGTGAATGATATATAGTGGATGATGCATTAGTAGGTACCTACTTATAGAAAAAAATAGATGTGTTATTGTAAGAATTATACTAAATGAATATTAAGTACTTCTATTTATTTATTCATCTTAATTGTCTGACATGCATGTCCATTTCAGATACCTAGTCACCTAGATACGATACCTTTTTAGTGGGTAGATAGGTTTATGATTCCCAGGTAAACTATAATGTGGAATTAGATTAGTTTTAAATAAAGAAAAAACATTTTGTAGGTAGTCATTCTCCTTTATTAAATCATTCGTCTTCATACACAATTAGAATATAATCTAGGAAGTGTGCAGGGGGTGAAATATTTTCTTGGTACCTAGCCCAACTTAAGTACCAAATAATTGACATAACATGCGCCAGTACGCCTTCCTACTATATGTACAATTACAACAATATTGCAATATTATGGTCTGGCTGTTTGTGTATGTGAATTTTAAATGTTTGTAAACGCACCCACGATACAGGAGTAATTCCTAGTGTGGGGCAACGTTTTTTTTTTTAAGAAAATAAATAAATAAATAAAAATAATAAATAATATTGCTTGCCTTCCACTTAGAGAGAACACACTATCAAATATTTTTATGTAGATTCGTGTTCGTGTAGTTACTGTTCGGAGAGCAACCCATCCACGTACAATAGCTAAGACGGATTCATCATTTAAAGCTCGTCTTCCCGTTATATTACAGCGAGAAGTTGCAATACCGCAATTAATACAGTTTTCCATCACGATAGGTGGTATCGAAGTCCAAAATAACAAGCCGTAATCAATCAAAGTAGCAGATGGGTCAATATCAACAAACTGAATATTTTTTCAATTTTGGTGGCGAAATTTGTATCTTAATACAAAAATAACAAACAATATTTGTATTGAACATTTAATGATTTCAGATGTCTTACACAATGTTAAGGGTCAATATCAACAAACTGAATATTTTTTCAATTTTGGTCGCGAAATTTTTTCTTCAGTTTACGTAAAAAATAAGGACCGGTGGCGTGAAAACGCCACCAAAACCACCAAAATTGAGCCACCAAAATTGAAACCAGATATAAAAAAAATCTCTAAAAATAGGGGTTTTTAGTTACAATTAAATTAATATCACTGATTTATGCGTAACCCAAATCACTATCTATAATGTGTAGCTTACTATTAAAACACTTTAAAATTAACAGCAAATCGATCCACCAAAAATTGAACAATTTTTGTCCCCCGTGCCACCCAAGATGATACTTACGTTTTTGGCGGAAAATCATAGCACTAATCACACACCTGTTACGCGCAAGTGCACAACTGAGAGATGTGAAATAATAAAATGTGATTGATCGCACACGCACGAACACGAAGCTTCATTTTATAGTGTGTTGAAAAAGTGCCACCAAAATTTTGATTTTTACTTGGACAAACTTTGATCGACTACCCTGTGCTTTTAAATTAGATTTTCTAATATGGTTTAATTGTTTTTAGATAATGTGTCTTAAGCATATACTAACGAATTTATTTATTTTTTATTGTACAGCAAATTGTTGCTTTGGTGAATGCAATTATATCAAAAAATGGAGCTGGGACAAGCCACCCAACTTGAATTTTAAGGCGATTTATTTTTTCCCTATTTATTTAAATACACAGTTATAAAAAAAAATGTGGCCCTAATTGAAACAAGTTACGTAGCTTACTATAAAAAAAAATAAGAAACATCCTATCATTTAACACCTCGATTCTCAACGTGGACGCGTAAAATTTGCTGCTGGGATATTCACCCAGATAAAAAGTCCGTTTTCGCGCTGAGGTAGTTCGTGAAAGCAAGACTCGTCAGATTCCTTGAAGCGGCCAAAGTCGTTGGATAAATCACCGAAAACACGAATATCTAAACACAACACATTCACTTGCGCGTAAACATAGAGCGAATGAGAGACCGTATTTTGCAAATACTGTCATTTTTATTTTGACACAGACATTTGTTTAAGGCTTGACTCATTGCCTTTTTAGCTATTCCACGACGAAATGCATGATCTCGACAAAAAACACAAACATTACAAAAAATGTTTTTCTATATTTTGCAACTGTAAATTAAAATTATTTTTTTTGATTTTGGTTTATCATAAGATAAAGTATTTTTTCCACATATTTTTTTTTCTGTAACGAGCTGGGCCCAAAAGTGGGCGATCGTCTTTAAGGATTGCTATTTATATTTAACATAATGAATATATTATATAACGTAGTGCCAAACTAATTATTCAAATAATATATTATTCACGTTGCAAGTTTACGTCAAACTTTTCGTTTATATGTATTTCAATCTACGTATTGAATAGTTAATGTTAATGCGAAAATTCACGATTATGCTAAACTAGTACCTATAATTTTTAAAGAAACTTTTAGAAACTATTGTTTTGGTCTACATAGGTACAATAGACAAGCATGCGGCTGATGCAGACAAATCTAGGTCTAATTGTATATCTAGTGACTACATTGGTCATTGAACTACTGTCAAGAAAAACAAATGAAGTGGGCAAAAAAAAAGTTTTGGCAACTTTTAGATAGCTTTTTATTTTCGTCACATCCAAAGCAATACTTAAGGTTCTTTGTCCTAATCTTGCACATTTATAGCATATTCTGCATAATCATCATAGGTAGGGTTGCCATCCGTCCGGGTTTCCCCGGATTTGTCCTAGTTTAGAGGGCGTCCGGGGAGCGTCCGGGCGGGGTTGTATATAGTGACCGGGTTTTACCCGGACACTTTCTATGTTAAGGCAAATCTCACTTTAAATGATTTGCAATAAATTAAAGCATAAATCGTAGTTAAAAATTCGCCGCGCGGCATAATGTATACCTCGTGTAACTTCAACGACTTTTTTTTTTTGGTTGGCCCCGGAAAAGTCTTTATTTCACTCAAATGTCCGGGATTCCTGAGGTTTTTATCCGGGGTTCGTAATTTAGGATATGGCAGCCCTAATCATAGGTAACACGTAGTCTAAATTACTAACAGACTTTTTACCGTGTTTCTTTTTCACTTGTCAACAACTGCGGTCATAGTATTTGGAATTTAAAATGTGGTTTTGGAATTCAATACAAACTTAGGTACCTACGAATCGTACACTTATCTAACTACCTATCTGCAGTTTAGGCGTTCCGAAACTTTGAAATGACTAGGTAGTATTTACATAATAAAATATGAGCTGAGAGTCTTAAAATACCTAATTCTGTTCACATCGCTGTCAACAGGAAAAATCCCAAAAGGATATCAGCATTGCCACGTTGTATGTGTTCGGTTAGGTTTAGGGATTACATACATGGATGTCTAAAAATTGACGAATGAAAGCTAACTCTAAAACAAAATAAAAGTAGTCTAACAAGAACCGCACAGGTAATTCAGAAAAGTTTAAATGCGGACTTTGTGCTACAGACATAAATTAAATTTAGATAAAAGAATGATGAATAAACAAGATTTGATGTCCAAAAAAATCTGTAAGAATGAAGCAGGAAATACGAGTTAGGCAGTCGCTAGATGAATGACACTAGACAACACTACCTACGAACAACATGGAGAGGGAAAAGAAAAAACTTGTAGAATTGATTATCTAAAAATAAATGTGCTAATCACTGTGCAGCTAAATTGATTAAAATGCCAACAATCTGTGAATTAAGTTTGCTAGCAACCATTCGTATTGACTTAAGGAACTTCAGGCTTATGAGATAAAAGCCATGACAGATCTCATCCAATTCGATTCAGCTGTTACCGCATTATTCATGGAACAAACAGTCTAACGTTTTCGCATCTGTAATATCTTTGTTAAAGTACCCATTCATTACATTCCGTATGCTGTTAAGTTCGTTTAGTTGAGTTTCAAATAAATTGTTATAATTCTCCTAATTAGAAGAATTTATTAAAATCAATGTAGTTATGATAATAATGATTAGGTGTTGTCACAAACTATGTAAGGTCAACCTTCAAGAAAAAACAACAAACGAATACTCGATGGTAAATCAACTAACGAGTTTAATGTTTACACGGGTGTTGACTCACGTCATAGACTCAGCAAACGTCAGCGTTGATACCTACTAACAAAGATGAAAGTCTCAGACAATTAGATAGGTAACCGAAATTCTCGTTTCATATTTATCAATGCAACGAAATTATACGACAAGAATTGGGAGGCCCTAACCGAAAATTCAAATCATACGCCTCTGCTGGAACAGAGAATAAAGAAACGCAGCTATATGTCGAAGAACATAAGGTCTATTATTGAGGCGGTGAGCTCTATGACGTGAGGCAGACAGACATGTGCAGAAGCGCAAACGAAACACAAGGCGATCGGTTGCCGGTGACCGCGGCCGGTGTCTAGGTGCTAATAGCTTGTACATGGATGGCAGCCGCACGAGGCCACTTTGACAGTTTCTATGCAAATGTTAATGCGTTGCGCGACCAGTTTTCGCCTCACAGCGGTTCCGGGCCGAGTTTTGAACATGATTTATACGCATCCATTAATTATTAATCTAAAACTTATGCGGTAAAACTGGATTTTGGACGGGCTCGTTAGAAATCACGTTTGATTTGCAAACTACGGGTTGGATAGTTGGGATGATCTGCGGCCCAACGCACCACGTGAATCATCTTAGATAACGCATACCACCAATTACGGATAAATGTTAGGGAACCGGTCGGCGGAGATCGCGCAGAAGTATTAGTGATGCAATAACGTCGAAGTCGAACAAAAAGTTGAAGATACGGTTGTCTCATTATCAAGTTCAACAGCCCCGATTCGGCAGCACGTGTATGCAAAATTCGGCGATGACACGAAACAGCGCAAATACGTTCCCTTGCATGAACAACATAAGGTGCAAACTGCTGTACACCCTCGCGCACTTAACATTTATCATATGCCGCGGGGTGTCAACACGTATTTATCATTGACTGTGTCTTGATACCTATTTTGAAATCGGCCAGATTGACTCCCAAATGAAGCTACGCGAGCCGCATATTTTCTGTAACCCCATTGCCTGCCACTTCCTGGTCGGGTCACACCCAAAATTCCCAAGTAATCTAGCCGGGTCATCTAGCGGTGCTCCTCCTAGTTCATAGAAATACTAATAAAGACAATACTTTCCTCGATTCCATGTCGCAAATTCCACCGTCCTTGTATCGTTATTAGAAAACCATTAGATCTCTATCGAGCTATGCACAAATACCATAGTTTGTATCACTGAATGTGCGTTCACTACACTTGAGTTACACTCGTTTAGTTTAGCACCGCTCGGTCGTGGTCGCGATCACTTCCGCATATTGCATAGCGCGTTTGCGCTCGCGCCGCTCCGTCCGCAGCCCGTGTATATCGGTGCGCGCTTCGCTCCTAGCCGTGGGGAGCCTCGCTCGCGAATGCGACCGCCGAAAACTCTTCACGCCGGCCGAATGCAGAAAATTCGAACGCGTCGGGTGGGGGACGCTCTACGACTATCCGAAACTTGCGCGTGTACGTGCAGCGCTTCGCTATGAAAAAATCCAAGGTTAACCGCGCGCTGCCAAAAAAAGACGCACGCAAAATGAAAAAAGACGGCTAGAGCGGCGCCCCTCGGGGCCCTCGTGATGCAGTTGATTCTGCAAACGCGACGCCTCACCGCCTCAGCGCCTCACTGCCGCATTCGTACATTTTTCTTTATCACATAACGCACACACATACACTGCGCCGGCTAGTACATCAGAATAGCCGACGAGTAGATTGTCTAGTTTGAGTACATCCAGCCGCTGTTATTATGTTTGCAGACTACTGACATTACGTACACAGAAGTGAACGTGTAATGTTTTATATTATTTTTGTGCACTAAATTATAGGTACTTGTTCAAAGAATCTGTAATTAATATGCGTGCCGAATCCGTTTGCTATATTGACAAACTTGTGTTGTCAAAAGACATTAGAAATAGAATTTATTTATTATGCAAAATAATCTAACTAGGCACATAACCTAATGTAGGTTTCCAATTATATTTTCAACGAGCATAATACAGTTCACATGCTTACCTAAAAAATTATGACTTAATTTTTGTCACAGATTTTCAGTCATTAATACCAACTTATACTTCATTGAGTAAAATCGTAAAAATACAATGGTAAAATAGGTTAACATCACTTAATAAAAATGAAAGAGAGAAGATGTGTCGCATAAAGAAAATTAAAAAAATAATTATCTGAAATAAATACCTACATAAACTTTGAAATGTTAGTAATTAAACCCGACTACATTATTGAAAGACCGTAATTAATAAAAACATATAAAAATGCGTGTCTGCTGAAAACTCATAACCATAGCTCATAGCGTATAATCTTGTGGAGCACAGAGTAACATGCTTATTTTCTGCATTTTCATTCTAAAACAAAAGAAATAACCAAACAAACGATGAGGGCGCCACTTCGCGGTCGGCGTAGTCTTAAGGGGCCGGCGAACTACGCTTGCTAATGCGCAGTTCATACAAACATAATACCAAAATAATTTGTAAATCAAACATATTCTTAAGGTAGTGTGTATTTATTCTGATTGGATTACAGAATATCTAGGTTCCCAAATATAGAATTTGAAAGGACTCGGATATAAAGACGAGATATGAGGAATTCCAAATTTCTATAAAAACTTATTTTTCTCATAACTCATCTTTAAAACAGTGTTCATTCAAAATATATATTTGGGAACCTAGATATTCTGTAATCCAATCGGAATAAATACACACTACATTAAGAATATGTTTGATTTACAAATTATTTTGGTATTAAGGCTTGTACACACAGGCGCGACGCGACACGCGACACAAAGGCACCGCAAGTCGCGCAAAGAGCGGTGCCTTTGTGACGCGCGCGATTCGCGTCGCGCGTCGCGCCTGTTTGCAGGAGCCTTTACTCCGCCGGCCCCTTAATCTTTGACTCCGGCAATTTCAATGAAAGATTCCGGAATTCCGGTCACATTCAGACCAAAAAATGCTATCCCAATGATTGTTCGATCACAGTAACACTAGATAAGCTGATCCACGAAATATTAGTAGAATCATGTGTCTAAGGCAGGGATGGCGAACCAATGGCACGCGTGTCGCTGGTGGCACGCGACAAGATAATTTAGGCACCTCATCAATTTTTCGATATCGGATATCGTTGCCGCGTAAATGCAAGGGATAATGTGGAACCTGGTATAAATTGTTTGGCATCTAGTTTGTATCAGTAGAAATCGCACTGATTTTTTCTATCATTTAAATATGTAAATATAAAATGGTAAAGAATAATAGTTAAGGTCTATTTCTGTTTGCAATTAAGGAGTATTATTCTGAAACTATTGCTCTATTTTTCCAGTATTCAAAAAGTCAAGATTGTTTGTTGGCACGTCATGGCCACATTAAATATTTATTTGGAAAAAAAATGGCACGTAGAGATATCGAGGTTCACCATCCCTGGTCTAAGGTATCAGGCACTAACAGCGCTCCGCTGTTTCACCCCCATAATTGTCGATCCCGTGGGAATATCGAGATAAAAAGTAGCCCTGTCAGCTACCTCCATACAAAATTTTATCAAAATTGGTCCAGCCGTTTGAGCGTAAAGAAGTAACAAACATATAAACACACACACACTCACAAACTTTCGCCTTTATAATATTAGTGTGATTATCAGTAAATGAATGATGATTATACCAGGCTATTCGCACGCTTAAATTAAGTGTCACTCTGTATCTGTGTACCTTTTTATGTAAAACTAGCTTTCGCCCGCAAGGTATGTCGATAAAAACTATCCTATGTCCTTCCCCGGGATGCAATCTATCTCTCTGCCAAATTTTATCAAAATCCGTTCAATGGTTTAGGCGTGAAAAGGTAACATACAGACAGACAGAGTTACTTTCGAATTTATAATATTAGTATGGATAAATGTACTTATTATTAAAAATTTATTATTATAATAATTAACAGACGTACAGTCAGCAGTAGTATGTCCATGGTAACAGTTTTATACGAGTATTGACAGTGTCTCTATTTCGTAGCAGCAGGTAAGGGCTTTTGGGGAGGTCAGATAGACAGTCACTCTATGTATTCAGCTGCATGCGGTTAGACTGGAAACCGACCCCAACATAGTTAAGAAAAGGCTATGCGGATGATGAAGTAAGGGGCTTTTGAGCGGTTTTTGTTGATCAACTATTACTATACTGAAGCTTGTGTCCGAGCATCCTATAAATGCAATCCCTACAATCTACTGACGTACTTTCCTGTTCTGTATAGAGGGTACCCAAGTAACATTTAAGCGGAAAAATATTATATTTACCAGCGCATTACCAGCTATAAGCTTAATAAATGATGTACAAGAGTGTAAAAATATGTATAGGACTGTACTTTAGTATAACTGTACAACTGTATACAGTATAGCTGATTAACGGCTGTATAGAGCCAAAATTTTTACCTTTAGCTTTTAAATAGCATTGGAAAATGCTAAAATACAGACCGCGGCGTAAAAAACTGCGTTCAGCAACTTTATAAGACAATAACTGTATACTGCTCTCAAATTATACTTTTATATAACCTACTTCTGCACAAGAGCATTAAATATTGTTATAGCCTGAATATTGGTGTAAAATTACTCTATTGTCCAGCCTTCAAGTTAAGCTTGATAATAGCTGTACAACGGAAATCTAGGATACTCTTAGCAAGCAGTTCCCTTTATAATAGTTTAATTCAATTCTGTCTCATGTAGAAGAGTTTAGATTTACTCCTTTTTAAAGCCTTATGCGATTGGCGTACATTTTTCCCTTTTTACAGTTTTTCGTGTTTTAGAAGATTAAAGTTATTATTATAGTGTTGGCATACACAATTATCCAGCTTATCGATTATTTTGAAACTAATATAACCTAAAATCAGTCTATTTATTGGATACAACTAATAACAACACGGAGTCATAATTTTGATCAGTTGCCAATTTGTTAAGTGAACAAGAGTTAAGATACAAATATAGTGTTTGCTTCAGTATTTAAATTAGATACAATACATCTCTATAAATAAAAACAATACATTGTTTCTTTTCGCTATCAGTAACTACTATTTGGTAAATTATTATCCGATTCCTTGCTCACCGCCTTACGGGCCTTGGATCATAATGAGGTTTTCTATATTTTCAACTGAACCCTAATTAACTGTATTAATGAATATGAATAAGAATTTAAGGCAGCTTCTACAGTACTTAAATACTAATGTACAGACAATGTTACTCTTTAGGCTGAGATACGTTCTTAAATAACGACTCTGTTATGCAAAAAGCTGTATTAAGGGGTACTAGAAGAGGAAGAGCTGTATAAACTAAGGACGCCATTTTATAATAATTTATAAATTGCATTGCAATTTTACGAGATATTTTTTTGTTTGTTTTTGAAATTTCAGTACAAAATTACAAAAGATTTTAACTGTATAGTACACACAATTACGTTTACTATCAATAGAACAGTCCGGGTTACTCTTAAAACTGTTTTCAGATTTGATCACATATTTGTTGTTACAGAAAAAATGTATGTATATTCCTTATTTCGAAGGGGCGTGAGTTTTGAGCTTAAAACTAGTATACATACTCACATAAAAATATCAGTCGCAAGCATAACAACAACGATAAACAGGAAAGAGTACCTACTTACCACTTGGTTATTAAATATTTTTGCACTTATCTTCAGATATGGCACATAGTAAATAAAATGGAGAATGAATTCAACCACGAACACAATTATAATATATTTATTCTTTTATTAAGATTTTCACAAGCCTGAGTCTGTATAAAAGAATAAAAAAGAAAATTAGAGAATGGAAGCTGTATAAAAGTATCTAAATAGTATCTTAGCCAGCCAAATAGTACAGCTATTATGCAGCTGTTATACAGCTAAATCTACACTTAAAGCTGTATAATTTTGGGGCCCATTTCAGAGTTACAAGGGCTGTATAGCTTGCTATACAGTCTTTATACAGCACGTTTAACAGCCTGCAGTAAACAAATAGTCCATAATACAGCTTTTATACAGTTTAAAATGTTACTTGGGTAGTCATAAGTTTCGTAACATTTTCCTCATGCCATTGTCACTCTATCTTTAGCATTTATGCCAGATGTCCGGACCATCGGAACATGTTTTTCCTCGTTTTTACATCAGTCTTCTATTACTAAATGGATTTCTTACCTTTTCATATTAAACAGCCTGTGGTTCGGACATGTGGAACAAAATATTTTTATGAATTAACAACATTATATGTACTTATTATTTTAATACTGACATGCATTTCACATCCATCTATTTCTTAGGAATCTATGTCTACAAGACACACACGGACAGACACATGCATAAGCTGTTACTACCATCACATTCACAATTGTTTTATTAAATATCACGACTCATAATGCGAAGCATTAGAGTGTTTTACGACCAAAAAAAATTTTTTGCCTCCTTTCTACAAATGTTTTTATTGTTATACTCCTGCTAGTACCTACACAGAACCTACTTATTTTAAGTACAGACGCCAGCACATCAAGCTACTCGAAACTGTAAAATTTTCCCAATCAACTTTGAACCTTATGCTTTAGCGATAAAGTTGAAAATTTATTAAAGAAATTTGACAGATTGTAGTAGCTTGATGTGCTGGCGTCTGTACCATTGTATAAATAATTTAATGGAGAGTAATTCTGTACTTTTCAAAAATTGATTTAATGCAGTAAAAACGAAAAAACATCAAAACATTTCTAAAAAAAATCCTGTAAATCAAGTGTGAAACCTGAAAACATCGTAGCTTGCGAAAGAATCAATTAATTGAGTCACTTTTTTTTAATAGATTCCTTTCACCGTTAGGAGGAACCCTGTTTAAAATGGCTCTTTTAATCAATGTAGTATAATTAATAAAAAACTGGCCATGTGCGAGTCGGACTCGCACACGTAAGGTTCCGTACCATAAGGCAAAAACGCCCAAAAAAACACGTTTGTTGTATGGGAGCCCCTTTAATATTTATTTTATTCTGTTTTTAGTATTTGTTGTTATAGCGGCAACAGAAATATATCATCTATGAAAATTTCAACTGTCTAGCTATCAAGGTTCATGAGATACAGCCTGGTGACAGGCAGACAGACGGACAGTGGAGTCTCAGTAATAGGGTCCCGTTTTTATCCTTTGGGTACGGAACCCTAAAAATGAGCATAATGAGTGCACTTTTGGATTTTCCAAATGTTTTCATATCTTCTGAAAAAAGTTTTATGACGTAAACTGCCTTTCGCGTAAAAAAAATCCTCCAGGATCTATGTTTGGGGTCTTTGCTAGTTCTCTCTAGAAATTGCGGGAAAATGTAAAAAAAAAAAACAAGAGTACTTAAATAGTAAAAAGTAAAGTAATAAGTTGCCCTAGATGTAGGGTATTTCCTGTTGAAATACTGGCGACAGTTTTCACGTTTATTTCATAGTGTAACTCGCCATCGACAGTTTAAAACTAAAAGTGTATAATTATGTAAGTCTATTTATCTAGATAAGTATTCATTGTTTTCTGTTTTTTTTTTTTGTAGTTTAAAGGTGTTTTTTTTTTGCCATTAAACACAATTTCCTTTTTGTTTTTCGTTCAGTTTTAATCTAGACTGCAACTGCAATGAAATTTAGATCAAACCTAGGTTTACTTTGACCAGACATAACATTACCCTAGGCAACATAAATTTACCCTCGCAACATAAAATTACCCTTGAAGTATACCTATTCATATCTAACGATGTGCAATGACCAAAGAGAACGCAAACAAATTCGGCGACTAGTAGGTGGTATCGTTATCACAGTGTCGTTTGACAAGGACACGTGATCTACGATATCACTGTATAGTATTAGGATACGGGATGTGCGTTATATGCGCACACGCATTGTGTTAAATGACATCACGCTTTCTGTGGCCGTAGTTTAAAATAAAGGATCCTTCAAACAGGCGCGACACGCGATAAATAAGAAATTGCATCGAGTTTACAAACAATAATATTTGGCGCTGTTAAATATTTCCCAGATAAAGGTAAAACGGTTAAACTTTTAATTAATAAATTGAGATCATATTTAGAGAGACTATTACTATTTATTGAGAGACTTTATTTTCGTCTTCAATTTAAATATTTATTAGTAAAGGTTACATGCAAAATAAAAGGTTTGTTAATACAAAAACTTGTATTGTAGGTATATATATTTTTTGTGTATAATTTGCAGTTCTATTTTGCGCCAATCATCGGTTCATAAACTAGAATAATGATTACCGACATGTTCAGCTGAATTTAGTTTAGAAAAAGTCGCCTAACTACACATTTTTTTTTACCACTATGTCCTGTTTATTTTACAAGTCATTCAATTTGAAATTCTGTTTTGTTTAAAAGCACTACTTCATTAGCAAATATACCGCTAATAGAATTTTTTGTTTTAATTAGGTATTTATATATTTTTACTAGCTCCTGCCCGCGTCTTCGTCCGCGTGAATATTCACCCTCCCCCCATGCACCCTCTTAGGGATGGAATTTCGAAAAACCCTTTCTTCTACCTACTCATCACAAAGGACACAGCCTCCAAATTTTATGTCTCTAGGACCAGCGGCTTAGGCAGCTGTACGTTAATGATATGTCAGTCATTCAGGACTTTGAATATTTTATATGCATAGATTATTTTTGTGATAATATTATTCAACTAACGACCCGCCTCTGCTTCGACTTAACGACATGAAAAAACATTGAGATTTCTTTATTTTATGTAAGTTTAATTTTAATTTTTAACGTATAATTATATATTATTATTTTAAGTTTTATTTTATACACTTAAACCTTTCGGAAAAAATTCTCTAAATAATGGTGAAAAGCATATCAGAATCCGTTGAGTAGTTAAGAAGAACATCGTGGTAAAACAGACATACACGAAACGCGATGGAGGGAAGTGTTCCAAAGAATTTTCTCATGACAAGTTTTCCTTTCCTTTGTATCTAAGCTGCGTTCGCGATTTAATTGCCAAAAATATAAACAAATATTAATTGATTGTAAAATAACTTTAATTCATACACAGTATTGTATTGTATGGTATTCCATTAAAGTTCAGTATAGGCTACAACTTCATACATTTTTATAACTTTTTCAATAGTGCTAGTCACTCTAAAATCAACTTCATTTCCATTGAAATAAAGTCGATATTTGTATAACTTGAAATAACTTCAAATTGCCAACATTAATTTGAATAGACCTTATGTATGATATATCTATACTAATAATAAAGATAAGTTTGTTTGTTTGAATGCGCTAATCTCTAGAAATAGCCGTCGGATTTGATTTTTTTTTTCCATTTGATAGCCCAATTCTTGAGGAAGGCCATAGGTTATTAACATCACGCTAGGGCCCTTAGGAGCCGAGCAAAAAGAAAAAAGTCAGAAGGATCGCTAAGCGAAAACGAAGCACAGCAAGGGCAGGCGATACGATGCGACCGGGTGGATCGGGGAACAAATTCAAGCGGACGGAGTCGCGGGTAGAAGCTAGTTTTTTTTAATAAAAATAATATAGACAACTTATTTCATCTATTAACAGTCATTCTTTCACTGTTAATATCTGCCCAAATACAAACATAACACCAGCATACTTTGCAAAAAATACCACGCAATGTTCCGGTGAATGAGTCACACAAAAAGTCTACCGCAACTAAACCAAAAAAAAACTAAATTTCCTGGTACACGCCATCGCGTGGACTAGAAAAAAAAAATAAAGTGCATCTCACAGTCTACCACTCCACTATATTTCCTGCCGATCGATTCTGTAAAAATCTCACCGTGAAAACTTAGGTGAAGTGAGTTTGTTTTTGATAGGAATTGACACTATTGACAGCTCACTCTACGCTCACTTCATCTAAGTTTTCACGGTGTGATTTTACTGAATAGCACCGCTGTTCCATAGATTTTGTTCGGAATTGAAAGCAAAAAACTTTGGAGTCGAGAAATGTAACAAACTTTTGCTTGACCTGTATCAAGGCTGTGAGTTACTTAATATGCAACTTGTATATTGTAGATTATTATAATAATAATTGTTTATTATTATTTCTGATGTTTAATATTGTCATCATCTTGGGTTCAGTTCAGTTAGGAAAAGGCTAGGCAGATGATGAATATTGTCATCATGATGCCTTTTCATAATTATGTTGGGGTCAGCTTCCAGTCTAACCGGATGCAGCTGAATACCAGTATTTTACATGGAGCAACAGCCTATCGGACCACCACAACCCAGTTACTGGGTAACACAATACTCATTGGTAAGACTGATTTTCAGACTTTCGGGCGTCTGACTATCCGTAACGACTGCTTCAGATTTACTAATGACAGCTAGGACTAACGGCTTAACGTGCTTTCCGAGGCGCGGAAGGGTTTTGATATGTAATGGATGGTCACCCATCCACAGACCGACCTCGGCAAGCGTTGCTTAACCTTGAAGAACGGCCGTGTGGCTGTTATTGAGCCACGAGTCTTTTGATGTTCAAAATTGGGATGCTTTAATTTTTACACCTACAGCTACGTAACTAAGCTGCTATGCTACGATTACTTTCCATATTTTTTTAAACTTTCTAATCTTATTTCAGGATATTAATAATAGTTTTTCATTTGCAAGATAAAACTTCTTATTTTAATAAACACAGGACTTTGTTCCTTTTAATCCTACAATTTTAAGTAGGTACAAGGATCTTTTGGCGCTCAAATGATGTTGACAGGGGGCGCTGTTGGTAAACATTTTTATGCAATTGCTTTGTAAAAATTGTGAAATATATTGAAAAAACAAGATGGCGGCCGTAGTTCCGAGTTTTGCCACGCGCCAATACATAAGCAGCCATTTATAATTATTTAGATAGAAATATAAAATAAAAATAAAAACTACGTGCAGTTTTCCTTTATTTTAAAATTTGAAATGACCCCATAAGTTTTCCGTTACTCCTCCATCAAAGAAAAAAGTTTTTTTTTTAATCTTTATTGGGAAAACCCTTTACAAATTCTCTCACATCCTGTACATCTACGGAGCTTACAACATTCTTGCATGGCTATCTAATCAGAGCGTTAGGTACGCACATTGATTAAATGGCTGCATCGTGTTCACTTTATCATTTGGATAATGTTACAAAAAATAAGATTAGATGCTAGTAGTGTACTACGTTAACACATTAGATAGATATGCAACTCCACGTCTATCGATAATAATTATTACACGTGTACAAAAAAAAAATCAATATAGATTTTATTTCACATAAACCTACATGGGCACTTATGAAACGTCAGAAGCTAGTTGCACGGTTCCAATTGGTCGTTTCCTATGGAGAAGGGCCGGCAAGAAACTCCACGGATACTCTTTTAAGAATAATTGGCTTTTATAGTGTTTTCAAATTACAGTGTTAATAGTTGTGAAAGTGTTGTTCAAGGAGCCTCTTGTTTACGAGTACAGCACAACCCTTTTTGCAGCAATCGACAAATTACCTATAATTTTTTTCAAGTTACATTAAATTACCACATGATCTGCTTTTATTCTTCATTTTATAATTTTCCTAAGGCCGTTTTCGGCCAATAATAACAGCTATAATTATGTAATTAATAATCACACGTGCACACGACGACATATCAAGATAAATATTTCGACTTTTAGCTGACCTCGCATTGATATACGGATATAACATATCAGCATGTTATAAAATAATAGAATCTAGGATGCAAGAGACTCAGCCGCCCTCTTAGATTTTCTATTTGTCCTCAGTCTCGGCTTCAGCATCCTCTAAAACCATGAAAACGACACCAATGACAAGTCAGCTTATACTGGAAAGTGGAAATGTATACCTAGCTTGATATTTCGTCGTGCGTACCTATTGGCATGAACCAATGTGACCAAGAAAATGCCACCAGAAAAAAATAATTAAAAGCTGTCCTTAACACCCTCACAGTACAGACGCCAGCACATCAAGCTACTACAGTCTGTCATATTTCTTTAATAGATTTTCAACTTTATCGCTAAAGCATAAGGTTCAAAGTTGATTGGGAAAATTTTACAGTTTCGGGTAGCTTGATGTGCTGGCGTCTGTACATACCTAAATGTAAAGTTGGGCCTTTTTCACTTACCTACTATTTTTCACGACTACGTTTCTAGGTTACTGCAAAGTGCAAAGATTCTAAATGACAGTTCGAAAAGGCGATATGTGCCCGCTACGTAGGGAATAAATTACTAAATATAATTTAAGAATTCCATAGTCTTTTTTCCAGTCACTGTGTTCTGTTTTCTACGATTTTTTGCAATTCTTTTCATAATCAATCTACAATGTTCCCACTACTGGGACACAGGCCTCGTCTTTTGGAGAGTTAGTGGTCTGTAATCTACCACGCGGGCCCAGTGCGGGGTGGTAGATGTCACATGACTTCGAATTGTTGGTTCTAGAACAAATGCCGCTTTCCTCACGATGTTTTCCTCCACCGTTTTGACAGCAACGGTGATGAAATTATTTACACAAAATAAAACGCCTGCCTGGATTCGAAAATTTTGAACATGTGTTCAAAATCTAGGTCGTCCATGCTTCTCTCATTTCTTTTATTAACCTACATAGAACCTAGTTATATATAGCTTAAACACGTGTCTGTCTGACCCCCTCCCCCTCAGAAAGTACATTGACAGTAAAGGGACATAATAATATGAAAATTCTTCAGTATATTGGGCCATTCTAAATCGACAATTAAGCATTGAATTTTTTCTTGCTTCATTTTTGCAAGAAAAAGTCTTTTTCATGACATGACAATTATGTTGTTAAGGATAAATGACAGAAAATACATATATGAAAATCAATTGTAGGCAAGAAAGTATTATCGGCTATAAAATGGTTTCGTTAAAAAAAATTAAGGTTTTTTTTTTAAATGTACATTACCTAAAGCTGTCATAATGTAACTTCTAAATGTATGTGATAAGTAATAATAGGTAATAATCGGTTGGCTCCTCGATATGTTTACACAAAAGAAAATTAGGTATACGACGGGCTATAAAAAATTTAACGCCGCCATTAACGCAATGACGAGTAGCGGTGAAGTTAGGAATTAACTTAGAACAACTTAATAAATGTATTGTAGGATTATTTATTTCTTTGTAAATAAAGAAAGAAAGAAAGAAAGAAAATACATTTATTTAGCACAGACTAAGAGACACACAATACACCAGATAGTTAGATAATAGTCTTAAATCAGATAAAAACAAAGATAAAAATAAAAAGTGCAAAGTCCAATGTAAGAAATTAGCAGGAAATTGTGCCTCACGGCTGCGCCAAAACGGCCCAGTTCAGCAAAAATGCCAGGCAACTGGTGCCTGACGCTGGTTTTCAACTGGACCTGAAGTAGCTGTAGTGATATTTATAATAAAAAGTCAGAAAAGTTTTGAAAATTTCTTTATTTTTTAAATTAAATCAATAATAATTACGACAAATTCTACATGTAACAACAAACAATAGTGTAAAAAAGAAAAAATCTATAAAGAAAAGCCAAAGTACAAAAGCCCTGCATCAAAAAAATATATACTGAAAAAGGATCGTTTTATAATAAAACGAAGTGTCTAATATGAAAAAAATAATATTATAAAATTAAGTAGGTATCTATAACAAAGCCTATTTATGATTACAATAAAAGAAGACATTGATGCACCATCCTTCTCATCACGTTGTCAATCCACGAAACTGAGCAATCCCCCCCCCCCCTTACTTCTCAGCGCTACTGATTGGCTGACACGACTAATTGACAGTTGATACGAACATTTTGGCCCCTTTTATACTCGATACATTGTAGGTACAGATGCCAGCACATCAAGATACTACAATCTGTCAAATTTCTTTAATAGATTTTCAACTTTATCGCTAGAGCATAAGGTTAAAATAAGATTGGGAAAATTTGACAGTTTCGGGTAGGTTGATGTGCTGGCGACTGTACCTACCAAATAATTACCTATTTTACTTCGTGCATCCATCTATTTATGTCCATGTTAATAAAAACATTCGACCATCTCGGATTTAGTAGCATTTCATGGTACCTAATCTTTAGTCTAATCTTATTATAAGATTCAAGTTTTATTTGATAAACAGACCTTTAATGTCATGGAATGTTTAGTACTTGCATATCTATGCATAATGTCCATAACTTAATAATATGTTTCCTAAATAGTGCTTTGGATGGTGCCTCTCAACCAAAATTAGATATCAATGTCACCCACTGACATTAACGCATAGTCAAATGCATGAAAAAACACAATGAAAAATGTTATTACCATAGTAAATACAACAAGTTCACTATTTATTATTATTTTTGTTTCGGCGTTCCGGAATACGCTGTTTCATGTTGCAAGAATTAAAATAAACTAGAAAAACATTTAATTTAAAAAATGGAAACTATAGAGTTCAAAAGCAAACGTTTTAAAAGCAAGAAAATGTATTCTAATTTTAAAATCACACTAATAATACAAAGGCGAAATTTTGTGAGCGTGTGTGTGTGCGTTTATATGTTTGTTACTTCTTCACGCTCAAACGGCTGGGCCAATTTTGATAAACGAAACTTATGCGGGTGAAACCGCGGGGCGCAGCTAGTTGGAAATAATTATCAAACGCGGGTGCGTTCGGAATTAACATCGACTGTGTTATCCCGGTACCTATACATCTGGGTAAATATTGGCGCATGCGTAAATAGACTTACTGCGTTCAATGTCAAACTCTTGCATCTTGCCTGATAAATACGCAGTTTTTGAAGGTTTGAATCACGTAAAATTCATTGTTCTATTTATTTTCCAAACTACCCTTGACTAGTTCTGTAATCTATCAATGTTTTACGAACACGCTAAACAATGGTTACATACAAAACCCATTAATCATAGTTCAATTACATAAAAAATGCAGAGGTGACTTTTAGTCCTACATTGTAATGTTCGAATTCGTAGCTTTTTCGTCTAACTATCAAAAATAGGGGTAGGCATATTAATTAAACTGCATATGCGTGATTCATGTGCTATACATATATTCTCAGAAATCTCATTTTATCAGTATTTTTGATAATTTCGAGCCTAACATTACATTGTATAATACTAAGTCATAGTATTTCAAATTATTCCGTACAAAATATTTATCTTTTTTATCAAGCTTTTATGTAGATAACAATTCAACAACACTATCAAAATAAAACTAGCGAAAAAATGTTGAAAATATCTTTTGACTATGGGTCAATTTTAGAATAGCCCACATTTTTATTAGTACCACATCTACAGCACGTTCTTTTTTCTTTGTTTAAAAATAAATATCTCGATCAATAAAAAATGGGTTCGCCTAAAATGTAGAATTGCAAGCTGCACCGGTAGTAGCGACAGAGGGCGCTGTGATAAGACGCAAAGTTGATTATTAACCATTCACATAATAATAATTCATAATGCACCTCCAAAATCATTCAAGAACATCGGTTAGCTTTGTTCATTTTTATTACGAATGTTTAAAAGATGGTCTAACAAAATGCATTAGCAGTAATGCAGGTTAATGGGATTTCACAAAATATAACTAAGTAAATACCTAAAATTTGTTGTTTTTTCAATGTTAATTATAATAAATTATATAATTATATTAATTATACTTATTTTGTAGACATGTACATACAATTAAATATCTGTCGAACGTGGTGTTAATACTACTAAGCTACGCTTGTGTGTTAATTATACTTATTTTGTAGACATGTACATACAATTAAATATCTGTCGAACGTGGTGTTAATACTACTAAGCTAAGCTTGTGTGTTAATAATACACACAATGAATGAATTTACATAAGGAAGTAAGAAAAAAAAAACAAAGGAAGAAACAGAATTCACACATTTTAAGAGCATTTAGAAATATATTTACATAAAAGACCACCTCAAAACGCCATCTCGACGCAAAATAAATAAAAAAGCAGAATCAATGCAAAATGTATGACGTAAATCGACTTACCTGGTAACCAAACAATATTTCAAAGGCCATTTTCACGTTTAACACTTATTAATGACTATCGAAATAAATACGTTTGCAAATACATTCATTATTTAAACCATTACAGATAACAATGACGACATCCAAGCAAACACAAAAAAATCCAAACACCGAAACAGCTGAGCCGTAAAATTAACAACACAACTAACTCCTGCTCTACGCTTTTGAAAAAGAGACAATAAAAAAAAAAAACAATAAAAATTAAGACTTCTGGTACTAACTGTACAAAATTACCAAGTAACCTATTTTCAAAACCGTAGAACACTAGGACGTCACAAATGCAGTCGGCGAATGTACTCACGTGTGCTCAACGTGTTCAGAGTGCCATCGACGTGGAGGTAGCTAGATAGCTGGTCCGTTTGGCCTCGGACGGCCTGGATGCAGCGACGCCGCGGACGCGCGGTATCGAGGAAGTAAGTCCCGGCGAACTGTCAACGGCACGGAAATCGGGCGGCGGCGAGCACCGAGCAGCTAGCACGCATGCGCCGCGCGCCCGTCAACAGCCGCCCCTGCAGGCAACGGGGCCACCCCACCCTACCAGCCTACCCTTTAAATCGAACGTCATATCCCGCACACCGTTCGCACCACCCACCCCCCGTGTAATTTCTGAAAAGCGCTGACTACACGCGCCGTCCCTAAAAAATGCATTGCGTAACGGTTTTATAAATTCCCGTGAATGTTTGCCCAATCAATTATCCACCTGCTTCGAGCGAGGACACAATGCCCCCGCTAATGGTCTCTCCGATCATATATTTAATCTTAAACATTTTTAAATAAAACTCATGTAATTTTATTGGTTTATGGTTTAAATTTTAACTGTTCGGTATTCCGAGCGCTTTTCTCTCATTCACATTTCCTGGTGAATTAATAATCGTTTCCGACTAATTCGCCAGGAAATTGCTTTGAAGTTTTATCATTCATTTTCATGAATGACAAAATATCAAAGAATTAATTTTGTATCGATGTACATAACTCTGCATGCGTAATTTGGTTTGGTTTAGGCATTTTATCTACAAATATTAATATGGGTTTTAGTTACCAAATAAATCATTAAGTTCTACAATTTGCACATAGGGTAGTCGGGTACCCGAATTTCGCATGGGTGTCATTAAGGCTACTACAGCGTAAGAGGTTGGGTAGCATCGTCCTCAAGACTGCAACGTGATTATTATAATTATGTTGTTATTGTTAACTATTAGTATATTTTTTGTCAATGGCTTTTCCCCGTTTTACTTCCATTTCCCACGACGTTGTGTTTCATCTTTACCAATTCTCTACAGACTGTTGTTCACCTTTTATTTTTTTGTTACGAGTGCCATTTTCAGTAGTGCGTTTTACGTTTTCTTGGGCTGATAAAAAACCATTATCGTCATCGTTTCTAAAAACCCGCGAATCACATAGCAACAGTTGTTTAGCGTAAGCACGGCATTTTTAGGGAGTTAAACCAACCTAGGTGAGTAATATTCTGGAGATAGTTACTACGTATATTTACCTTGCCTTAAAACTGGGTACACTTTTGTTTCCTTTTCCGTATACTCAATAGTAAATCTGCGGAGATTTATCGTTATTTTATTTTCACCTCATTTTCCGAGTTTTCATGTCGGTTCCGGAATGAGGAATGGACGCTGTCTTGTTTTTGCTTCGCTCGCTCGTGAAAAACAAATTCATAGTCATGGGTAAAGATTGAGTTCAAGGTTAATGTTGTTTAACATCATTCAAGGGACCAATAGACAGGACATTCCATAAAATAATAAACATATTTTTCCCTCGACTAATGCATGTTACAAAAGACAAAACTATTCTATGTAGGTATCATTGCGCGATGTTCGCACTAGCTTAAAAAAATTAAGGCTTAGATAAAATGAAATGAACCCAACAATGTTTAATATTGTTATTATTAATGAACACTGTGCAAAAGAACAATTAAATTATTTCAATATTTTTCATGTTTTCTTTTTGCTCAATTGCTCTTCTGCCAAACACGTGATATCCCTTTAGCGCCTCTTCGATATACTGTTCTATTCGAAACCCAAACTATAGCAATGAACTTCTGACTCATTCTACTGAGACTGCTATGTAGCATGTTGGCCTATCACTATTTTTTTTGGGTCAATTTATCTTTATTATTATTTTTATTCTTTGTTATTTTGTAATTTTTTTTCACCTTTTTTGATGTTTTTAATACCTGTATTGTGTCTTTTGATGCACCGAATAAACGTTTTATCTATCTATCTATCTATCTATTTATTGTTAGATAATGAGTATGGGTCGATCCTGGTTTACATCCGTCTTTTTCGTCTCTCTTATGGTTAAGAACTATTTAAGACTAAAATATTAGCCAGTATGCTTAGATAGTTTGGTCATGTTGAGAGGATGAATGAAAGAATGAAGAATAAACGAACGATGATGATCGATGATTAAACGTATTCTACAAAGAAGGACTAAACAAGAATAGGCGATTAACAAAAGATATTTATAAGGCAGATGTGAGTGGAGACACCGGGAGGACGCCCTTGGAGGACATATCGTGGCCTTATTGGCGATGTTTATCAGAGAGGTCAGGTGCGTAGTACTCGCAACCGGCGTGTGTGAATGACCAGATGTATGAACGTAAACGAGGCAGAAGGAGTATGTAAGAATTGTAGCAGGTCACGTTCTGTAGTAGCTGCCTACCCCCATCTGTAGATGGCGTGAGTTTATGTATGTGTAACTCATTTATACATTTTCCGTGGTGTGCTAAAGATACATTCATTACATCAAAGATCCATACAATTCCCATAAAGAGATTACGCAATTCATATGGAAGCAGTACTTTCCAGTACTGCTGTACGGAGTTGCTTAGGTACTCAACCCAATTAATGTCCATTAATTGAGTTGAGTACCTAAGTAACTCTGTTAATTTTCAGCATTTGGTTAGACTGCAAGCTGTTCGGATATAGCTGGAACGTAGATGGTTAGTAGCACCATACCGTTTTGAGTACAGTACCCGGCGATAAATATTGCACATCGACCTTTGGAAAGAAGACCCCTCCATGCCAGGAAAGAAGCTTTTCCTTTTATACCTAGTACTAGCTTCTGCACGCAACTTCATCTACGTGAAATTTATGGTCCCCCGACCCACCCCATCGCATTGCCAGCCCACAAGCCGAAATTAGCCGATTGTCTCTTTCCAAAGGTCGATGTGCAATATTTATCGCCGGGTACTGTAGTTCATTTGTACACGGTGTATGAATATACGTTGTCAGAAGGAAAAAAAAGGAGAATGCGCAATTTCGATTCACACCCTGTCGGGAAGCCAACACAGAGGGCGCGGTGGTCGGTGCGGTCGGTGTTCTTTTGTTCACACCTTGGTAGCTAAGCCGGCTGTCGAGGGTACGCTGGGCGTTATACGTACTTGAGTGTTTTCATATGTGAAGATTTAAAACACCTAGATATATCTACTTTCCCTATACGTAACTTTCTGAAATTATAATTGTTAGATGTTTGTGGGCCACACACTGGGCCAGCCTGGTGGATTACCGGCCCACTCCCTCTCGCAGTGAGGAGGTCTGTGTGCCGGCATGGCAGCAGTGAGAACATTATAAGCTGTATATGCTCATGCTAGATGTTTGTTGCTCCAACGGCTGACTGTATTTGGATAAGCACATATTATTATGCAGACTATGACCGGACAGAACATATTTCTTATCTCGGTAGTATTATGACTAAAAAATTCCAATTTTAACTAAAACATGACCTTGACTTTTCTACTTGAACTGCGATAAAGTTACTGTGACAATTTGAAAAAAACTAAACCTTGGACTTTGTGACAAAATATTAGATCATAAAGTTATACGTACTATGGAATGCACAACTTCATACAATTTGTAATAACAACTTTAATGGGATTGTCGAATGAATGGAATATGGAAATGAATTGTTCATAGCATGGAATGGGTTGACAATGTACTGTTTTATTGATTCGGACTATAAGGGTAGTTTGGAAATAGATGTATCAATTATACAGAGGTAAATTTCTTGGGGTGTAGGTATGTTTTCTATGGGCGGGTTTACGTCAGAACTTCCCAAGTGTATGTTTGTGCTGGTAAACTATTTAGTGGTTTCCAAGTACCATACACAGCCATATTATAATGAATTAGAGGAAGAGTTACATATGAGAATGCCGTCGAAATTAATAAAAAGAAATAAAAAATAAATATGACGATTCGTGACTTAACAAAATTTACAATAAAGTATACGTTTCAATTTCTTTATATTTGAATTGTAAATAAGTGTTAATGTGGAATGCGGCCAGTCTTCTGGGCATATATCCGAATGACAGCGATTCGGACGAGTACTTCTACGCCTAAGTGTCCTTTTTGTTTTTGTATTAATTTGTATAGTTAGTCCATTCATTTAGAACCTAGAGTAAATAGTTAGTTATCTATAAATACAATAAATATCTAAGTTTAACTTTGTAAGGGAGATAAATAAAGAAATTACAATAGGTACCAAACTAACTACTTCTATTATTAAACGCCAAAAAATAAAGTTTTGGCAATGAAACCTGAATCTTCACCACTTTGAGACCTGAAGTATTAGTAAGCCCGCTAAACAAGTCATCCACTTATTAATAAACGCACTAAATTACATCCACACCTTGATATTTATTCCGCGTAGACAAAGGACCTACTCCCGAACCGCCCAGTGAATCGAGGTCACCATGGCTGGCCAAAAAATAATGCAGCAACTGTGCTCTTTTCCGAAATAGAATCCGTTCCGATAACTGGGTCGAACGATGCGCCTACATTTCGTCGATACGTTTTTTTTTTCTGTATTTGTTTTGACAGCTACACAGTGCGAAATCAAGGGACTTTATAAAGTAAATTATTTATTGGTTTTGTGAAATAATAATTTGTTTGGATTGGGATTTTACAATAAAGATTGAAATTGAAAGAAGGTATATTATGAATGTCTTATAGAAATTCGAAGACAAACATCTTAAGAATGCATGCTTCACATACGAAGGTACCACTTCAGCTGTGATGCCACCATAGATATTATGATTTCTGCCTGATGGATGCCACATTATGATTTAAAATAAAATAAAAAATCAGGTACTCCTAAAGGATTACTTGATTATTTTGTATGATAAGTCACAGGTAGTTGAATTAGTCAACAAAAACGTTATAGCAGGATCATTAGAATTTTACATCATAATGTGATGTATTACAACTGAAGTGGAAAAATGTCAACTAAATTTGGAGGTCATCGTAGGTACCTTCTTCGCTGTATTTTAGTTGCCAGAATACCACAAAGGCAACACTTTTGAAGCTAATTTAAAATTGGCAACACAGCGTTCTCGCGCTCATTATTATTTCACCATACGCACTTTATTTTGCAAATTGACCACAGTGCGCCTATAAAATTTAATAACGGATTTTTATAACTTTGGCTAACACTTTTTGGACGCAATTTCGAGAGTTTTAATTTTTTAAATAGTTGTTAGTTCATTAGTGCAGTTGCAATATTTTTATGTGTCAAAATGGTATAAATTTTTTCACGCATTGTTACAAGATTACCACACCGTTAACGAAGTCTATTTCGTCTTGAAAACTAGATTCTTTAGTAACATATATTTATAAGGCTGCAACACTAAGGTGTGACCATACTATATAACATAACATGTTATAAAACATAGTTACACCACATGTTTCATTAGCGAAGTTAGCAATGTTAAATAATTTGGACGTGTTATACCTATAACATAAGTTTATGTCTTATACTCGTATAACATAATCTAGACGCACCCTTAGGCTCGAAAGCAATATGCATAACTGATAGACACTTTATTAGTTTCCACATAGGGCGATTTCAATATGAACTCTTTCGGTATTTTATTTTTTTAAATAAGTCATTATAAAGCAATATGAAATCTCTTTTGTGATGGCCCTTAGGTATATTGAAGGTGTTTGGGATGGGCTCGCCCCGGCCGATGCGCTGGTGGTGCGCTTTTCCATAACAAAGGTTATCGAGGCAACACTAGAACAGCATAGATGGTTTATTTAAACGTTTATTAAAAATAATAGCTTCTGCCCGCGACTTCGTCCGCGTGAAATTTCTTGTTACTCCGACCCACCCCGTCGCATCGCATCGCCTGCCCGCGCTATTACTTCGTTTTCGCTTAGCGTTCTTTCTGACTTTTTTTCTTTTTGCTCGGCTCCTAAGGGTCATAGCGTGATGTTAATACCTATAGCCTTTCTCAAGAATTGGGCTATCAAATGCAAAAAGAATTTTTCAAATCCGACTGGTAGTTCGAGAGATTAGCGCGTTCAACCAAACAAACAAACTCTTCAGCTTTATAATATTAGTATAGATATATATTGAAAGGTAACAAAGGTAAACTTAAGAGCTAAGAACTAAAGTAGGGAGCAAAAACAAAAGAAAACCTTCATCAAATTGAACCAGAACATCTATAAAAAAACCATAAACCAATAAAAATAGTACCCATTCATCCGTGCTCTTCTTCTACAAATATAAAATCAACAATGTCAGCACAAAACCCTTCACCTAGAAAGACTAGACGTCATCACCATCCTCCTGGCACACTCCCCCTCCCCGACCTTTTCAAGGGTGCAGTTACTCTAACCCCCTTACGCTACGACCTATAAATATTACGTATGCAGCTGTTGCATCGTCTATGACTCACAGTTACTACGCTTCCCCCTGCAGGGTGTTGGGGTGGACCATTAATAGCTAGACGGCTTAAGCTTGAACTTCCTTCCTCTAGTCTTTGGAACGTTGCTTTTAGATTGTATTCTTGTTATTTCGTGAGGCAAAGTATCGTGGATATATTTTTGTTACTATAATTTGTGTTTTATACTTTTATATATACAAGGTGGCGCAAAATTAATCACCCTATCGGAAGATGTTATAATTTTTTTTTAATCTTATTGATATATCCTCAATTTTGGATTACGTTTTAAGAACTTTATTAAATACTTAGTGACTAAAACCACAGGTAATCCTGTGGTTGCACTGTAACACAAAAATGATTGAGATTGACTCGCCTATACTGTTACTCTCCCACTGCCGAGCAGAGGCCTCCCCCAAGTTCACATACGTACGTAAGACATCCTTCCAAAACCTCTTTTACCGCGCCACCTGAAACCAGCCCTCGCAGTACTAGCTAAGAAGTTTATATTACATCAAAATTAGTTTGATAGCACACGAGCACGACTACGATGCTATTCTCATAGCTGCAATGAGTAGGAGTATTACCTCATGATAACTGGGGTACGAAGTTAGTTCGGTGACACAGACGTAAAAACAGGTTGGCCTACTTTAAAAATATACCACATTTTCTCAACAAAAAATGCATTCTGAAGACATCCGCGGTCTAAATAGTGCACAGCTGCTGTAGTATGTGGGCCAAATCCCAATGATTTTAGTGTTGCAGAGGAAATTATTCGGTTTCTAAAAATATTAGGTGGGTTTATCGTTTGCATTTTTGTATCGGCTATCAAGGCGAGGTTCCCTGGATCGACGGTCAGACGTTATAAAAAGCGAACTCTTAAAAAAATCTCTGTCTGAAAAACTTATAACAACCCTCTGGTTTTGTCGGGGTTTAAAAAGGCGAAGGGTGAAAGTCAGACTGACGGTGGTCGCCCATATAATGTTAGTATCCACGCATAAGGTCTCCGGGATAGAATAGAACAGAGTATTTCTCTACCTACTAGATTGGTTTCGCCCCAACATTCACATATTGTCCTAAGGGACTGACTAGGAATGAACTAATCCATTGGCTGTCTTTTCATTTATAAAATTACATATAGTATTTTGTCCTCATTCGGCCATAAAACTGTGTCAAAACAAAAGAAAACACAAAAGGCATGCATAATGTTTTGTATTCACCGAAAAATTCATACAAACAAACAGAAGATGTTTCCTCAATACGTATTAATGTAAAGAATATGATTGAGGTCACAAATGTGTGCGTTTGACCCATTGTGTGTTGCAGGAACTCTTGTGTAAATGCAACATACTGACACAAACTCGGCTTATTTTGTAACTTTCTTTTGGAATCATTCAAATTAGACAGCGCTGGCATATTTTATCGTATTTTTTTTAGTTAATTTTGTAATACGTAATATTATCTAACTACAGCTGTACCTATGAGCTAATTTTACGCATAATGACGCGTGTCTTTTCTGTTATCTTGCATTATATTATTATAGATTACAAATCAAACAGCTTATACATGCAAGTCATCGTCTAAGTGATCAGTATAACTATTCACAACCATCCGACAAGCTATCGTATCGAAAATGACACATTTCGATAACCTGATCTGCCTTGTCCCCGACAGCAAATAGCTGTCGGAAAATAGCGTCTATTTGATTTAAACTGACAAAATTGACGGGTTTTGGTCTTGTGAACAGCGTTTATAGGACTCCTACGATAAATGTATTGATGTTTGATACGGTACCGAAGCGTATCGAGTAGTTGTAAATAGCTATGCAGCGGTGCGATTCTGTACAAATCTCACCGTGAAAACTTAGGTGAAGTGAGCGTGGAGTGAGCTGTCAATAGTGTCAATTCCTAGCAAAAACAAACTCACTTCACCTAAGTTTTCACGGTGAGATTTTAACAGAATCGACCGGCAGGTCTGATTTTTCAATCGAAAGATAAATTTTTATTTGTGGAATAAAGTTGACGTGTGACAGTTTTTGTATTGAAGAACTTTTTTTTTTTTAAATTCAAAATTATTCCTCGAATAAGATTATCAGGCGTTGGAAAAATCAGCCCTAAAACGTTTTCCAATCTTGAACTTTTATTTACTTGTCTTTTCGTGGAACAGTAATGCTGTTCTGTAAAAATCTCACCGTGAAAACTTAGGTGAAGTGAGCTTAAAGTGAGCTGTCAATAGTATCAATCCCTAGCATCAGGTGGAATGACAGCTCACTTCACCTAAGATATCACGGGATCTTTTTACAGAATAGCACCGCTGGAACCGCTGAAACATTTGTGATTAGCTTTCAACTTACAAGTGGTATGTTATTGTTACGGGCCAATTTTTGAATCCCAATCGGAGAATTCTATATCGACCTGCAAATGTAGCCTGTCAATTAAATGCAAGCCAGTACCCCCCTCCCCCTCCCCCTAAAGCAAGAGCATTGAAATCAAACCCCGTGTACAGCAAGGCTTTCCAAACTTCCGTCTTCTCCTGGGTAGGAGGGGGGCTCCATTGAAAGAGAATGAAGAAGAAATTAATTCATTCTCTTTCAATGGGAAAGAGAATGAATTAATTTCTTCTGGTGAAGTATACCTTGCCACTTTGATGATATAATATACCACCAATAATTTTATTCATAGACAAGTTAAGATATGCTAAATCGTTCACAAGCTTCCTCCAATTAATCTAAAGTCTAAACCACCCACCCACTGCCACAGCCAAAAAGTCAGCAGCGTGCGCACAACGCAGCCATTTAAGTCGGAAGATAAGGCTGTTAACAAAAAACCTTGCAAAAAAACTGCCTAGGCGATCAGCGAAGCATTTATTCCGATTCTGATGCACTATTCTCCAGTGCCTTGAACTCTATGACACGAGCGAAGGTTAGGGAGTATGGGTGACGTCATCCAACTAGTTTATAGCTTTGTTTAGTTTCCTAGTATTAGGTTCTTTTGTTTTGTTCATGAAGTGGTGGAGGGGCCGTGGGTTAAGAATACAATGTCCTAAGAATAGAAAGGTTGTTGGCTTTTTTGATGGACCACCATTCCACCATGTTTTGAGGGGAAACTAATATGCTAACATTGATAGGAAGATTTTTGAAATCTTGATGCGTGTTTTAAATAAACGTGCAGTTTATAGTCATCTGTGCTCAAAAGAGGCTACAGACCGTGATCAGCAAAAAAACGACGCTAGAACAAGAACCTCCATTTTACAATTTAAAAAATTCTTTGATCCTTATTTTTCACCTTATCCATACCAATATAATTATTAATATACAGGGTGGCAGTGACACCAACGCGACGTTAAGGAGTACATGATTGATTCTGGACCTAACCCCCGTTGAAATTTTTCGCCAGTTATAAAAAAAAATTAGCTGTTCCATACATTTTGACCGCGTATAAGGAACAGCTGATTTTTATGGACTGAATCCATGACAACGGGTTGTGAATGTATGTCCCTGCCTTTTTTATTCTGGTAGTGCGTTCCCTTGGGATAATTTCAGACCTCCACACGGGCGAAGCCATGGGCAAAATCCATTTTTCAACAGACTTTAAAAAGGAACATTTTTAACCGGAAAAAAGAAAAAAGAAAGCTGTTCTCAATTCGACTTTATGTTTTTTTTTTTTTGTATTTTTGTTACGCGATATCTCCGGCAATTGTAAATGGATTTCAAAAAATATTTTTTTAAAGGATAGGGTATTCCTCAGGAGTGGTACCATACACATTTTAATAACTTTGCTTGGGTAGTTTTAAAATAGCTTCAATAATACTTGGTTTATATTGTTGATGTTATAATGACTTCCTATCACTGATATTTACATAGCAAGTAGTGTCAGACGAATTTGTATGGGGTAAGTACAACTTAGCAGTGAAAAAAAAAACTTTTTCAAAAAAAAACAAACAACCGACTTCCAAAAACACACCACAAAGTTAAAAATAACTTTAATTTCGGATGTCGGTTGCAAACATCGAAAATGCGAACCCCACGACACCGACTTCCGAAATTAAAGTTATTTTTCACTTTGTAGTCTCTTTTTTGGAAGTTCATTCTTTTTTATTGTAATTTTTTTTTTATTATATTTTTCTTAGATTGTTAATATAATTATGTAGGTCAGACGTACGGTAAACGAAATTAGAAGGAAAAATACTATTGGCCAGTGCCGTTGTCAACATCCGCTCAACTAGTACCTACTTATATAATTGTGCACTCAATAACCTAATAAACATAATTTTCCTGTTAGTCAAGGTAATTAAAAATATTGAATTTCACATAAACCTACATGGGAATATCAAACGTCAGAAGCTAGGTGCACGGTTCCAATAGGTTGGAACCTCCACGAGAAACTCCACGGTTTTTTCCTCAGCTCCAAAAGGTCATAGCGTGATGTTAAATAGCCTATAGCCTTCCTCAAGAATTGGGCTATCAAATACAAAAAGATTTTTTCAAATCCGACTGGTAGTTCCAGAGATTACCCCCTACATACAAACTTACAAACTTTACCTCTTTATAATATTATATAGTATAGTATATATAGTATTATATAGTATATATAGTATAGGTTACATACGCTTTTCTAGGCTGACACCCAACTCTTTATTTTGCCTTCTGAATTCGTATTAGCGTTTATCTCATAATTTTAATGCCACTATCTTAGTTAAGTACTAGAAAAGGATGCATGCCACAAACTATGCAGGTCATAATCTCTATAGTAATAGGTGTACAAATAAGTTTCCGCCGTTTTTTTTACAAAAAA
Source organism: Luperina nickerlii (assembly GCA_963855955.1). Lineage (NCBI taxonomy): Eukaryota > Metazoa > Arthropoda > Insecta > Lepidoptera > Noctuidae > Luperina > Luperina nickerlii. The sequence continues at coordinate 4,195,940 of OY979667.1, read as the reverse complement.
ATAGAGGTTTATTCTGAAAGCACAGTACATTATGTTTTATTCAAAGGTATTTTATTATTTTTTATTACTTGTAATGTAGGTGCGAGTTCTTCTTGCGTTTGGCGCGAATCTTCAATTTTTCATTCCTTTGTCTTCCACATCAAAATCACAGTTTTTAAACTTTTGAAACCAGTCACGACAACTTCTCTCGCTCAAAGCAGCTTCACCATAAGCCTCTACAAGTAATCGATGGGCCTCGGCTGCAGTTTTCTTCAAATTAAAGAAGTAATACCAGTTCCCGCAAATGACGCTTATTCGGTACAATACTTGACATTTTTGCACAAAAAGAAATATGTAATATGGATAAAGAGTCACTAATACTCTAAGTGTATGTTGTTACTAGATGTCCAAACTCACGATATCACATGTTACATCTGACGATTTTTACGTAACCTCTTAGTGAGGACATCTTTCGTTAAACGGCGGAAACTTATTTGTACACCATACTATCTCCCTGAAATAATCCTGCGGGGTAATTGCAGAACACTCTAACAGACACAGTAGGAATGACTTTCATTTTAACAGTTCAACAACATCATTGCGTTATTTACGTTCTTGAGCAGACAATTTTTTCAAACATGAAGCTAAGTATTATCAATATTCTTCAAAATGATCCAGATTGTGGTTGATAGTGTGTTTTAACGGTGAAGGAAAACATCGTGAGGAAACCGGCATGTCATAGAACCAAAAAAAAATTCGAAGACATGTGACATCTACCAACCCGCACTGGGCCCGCGTGGTGGATTACGGCCCACTCCCTCTCACTGAGAGGAGGCCTGTGTCCCAGCAGTGGGAACATTATAGGCTGATGATGATGATGATGTGTGTTTTACATTAGGGTGCGAATTCGCCGTATACCTGCAACCTTCTTATCGAAATTTACACTGCATGAATCAATCAATCAATCAATTTATTTGTGAAACATAGGTGTTGAAATAGGTGTTTACATAAATAAGGGGTGCGCTATGTTTTGTCATAATAATTAAGACATACAAATTTATAAGTGACCCATTAAGTGTCATTACATTATGTTACGAAACAAAAAAGAAACATCGGATACGATAAAATTAATAAATAGTCATAGTACCTACTTCTTATCAAAAGGTAAAAAAGGTAAAAAAAAATGCATTATTCAAAAAATTGGTCGTTCAAAAATTCGTCTAGATTATAATAACATTTGTCAATTAATAATTTGATAAGAGCTTTTTTAAACTTACACAATGTCATGTTTTTTAAGTCATTAGGAATTTTATTAAACACTTTAGGTAGAAATTATTTATTTAACTACAAGACCACACGAAGTGTTACGAGTTAGCTGACACTGCAACTTAATCCAAGCACGTTATACTGACCTATTTAATTTGAAGTGCCCACGTACATCCATCAGAGATTGTTTATTTTATGTAACACTTCAACATCGGGACGATGTTACTTGTACTATTTATTCTGTGACGATGTGTCCAAAGTAAAAGGTTTTGTGTTAAGTTTACTTAACTTAAAATATAGTACACGGAGTGAGGAACGAATGCTCTTATCACTACCTGTCTCCTGTTGGACATAAACCTCTCCATTTGTAAGCCATTGAATCCATCTTCGGCCAGTGTCATCCAGAATTCCTAATTTAATTTATACATATTTTTAAAAATTTTATGACATTGATTTTTACAATCCGTGACTATAGTAACTCTTACACTTTTTAAAATTCTAGAAAAGTCATCTACTTTTACGATATTTGTAAATAATTTGTAAATATGTGAGCACCATGTATCTATCACATAATTGATTCACCTGTAATTGCTTCATTTTAATTCTTTTCACTTTTTGTGGTAGACCAATTTTATTCTAGGTGCATCGTCTTCACATATAATTATATTATGTACTTATACAAAACCTTGTAAAACATTTTAAAAGAGTAACGGTGGAGTTTCTTGCCCATTCTTCTTCATAGGAACACTGCCTGTGAAGGGGCGACTAGAATCAATTCAATTTTACTGTAAGTTTTGACGTTCAAAAGTGCCTTTAATGTGCCTATTTGAAATAAATGATTTGACTTTGACCAGCTGCTGTGCCAACATACACCACTTAGCCTAAGGCCTGTGAATGTTCTTCCTAACATTTACCGATTGGGAGTCTTCACTTAAGGGGGAAGCGCCAGGGTATTGATATTTCATGAAATAGTCATTAAATAGGATTATTATAAACTTAGAACGTTGTACGAGTATTGATGGTATAATTCTGGAAATAAGCTCGCGAATCGTATTTTGTTGAAATACAACCTAACACTAACCAGCAAATTGCAAAAAACCTAAGTATAGACCGCCAGCCATTGATATTTTATTGCCGCCAGCACATCAAGCTAGCCCGAAACTGCTAAATTTTCCCAATCAACCTTGAACCGTATGCTTTGGCGATAAAGTTGAAAATCTATTAAAGAAATTTGACAGATTGTAGAAGCTTGATGTGCTGGCTCGCGTCTGTACATTTGAATTTCGCATACCACTTAAGAAAAAGGTCTATTTTCTAACGGTCTTTGTTTCTAAACTTCAATGTTGCCAAAAGAAACCCAGAAAAGCATTGCTTAATATCGTACATACCTGTCAAAAGGTTACAAGCAAATACTTCCTGGAACAAATCACAATTGCTAACCTCTACGAATACATTATACCTAACAAGAGTACCAAACGTATATTTACATCCATGTTTTGCGTACATGATTAGAGCCTAAGTCAATTGGATTCTAGGGGCGAGCTCAAACGCAAGTTTTGCGTTGCCCCATTTTGTCACAGTGCGTGCCCAAATAATCGCTGCATTAACTACCAAAGAGGTGAGGACTAAAACTTTATGCCCAATGACTCGCAACACTAAAATAGAACAATAACTAGGTTGTTTTAAATTCAAAGCCAGTTTTGAAAAGCGTTTCTTGCATGTTAATGTACGCACATTGAGTGCAAGGCGCTTTCTAAGCGTTCTAGAAGAATGAATGATGTTAGAATTACTGAATGCCTGTAAACTTGTAAAGAGATCGTGAAATGAGGATATAATAAAATAGTTTATATGCCTAATTCATCTACATGCGTGCAATAGGAAAGTATGATAGTTTTGCAAATATTTTTAAATTTACCAAAAATAAATTAAGCAATAGGTTTTTCCTTATTTTTATTTGTTTTTTTCAATATTGCCTGAAAAAGAAAAACGTCCAAACCAAGACACGTAAGAAAATCTTAGATTACATATTACAAAATTAAACACCAAAGAACAAGTTCTCTCGACAATCTCCTTTCAAAATAATATTCACGTTTCAAATACCACGAACAAAGCTAACGTTATCTATGCGTTGCGTGCATGTATCAGGCGTGGAGCGGGGGCCGCGGGGCGCGGGGCCCAAGGCTTCGGCGCGCAAATACCCGCTGCATACAATGACTGCCAAACATCGCATCCCGGACAAAAACCGCGGCACGTGTAAGTACAGGGACGAATTTGAGAGGCAATTTATAATGCAGTTTTGTTTATCACTGTCAGCTGGTGCGAATGTTTATGGATCGGTTGTTTTATTTAAGCATTGTTTTTATTCTGTTCATGAAAATAAAACAATAACTTATTATAATGTTCTGAAAAATAAATAAAATGAAGGCCATTTACAAGTCTCCGCTGATAAAAAACAGTAGTAAAGTATTTTGAAATTGGAGATAGATGGAATAAAGAATTGTACAGACGGTAGCATATCAAGCTACTACAGTTTGTCAAATTTCTTTAATAGATTTTCAACTTTATCACTAAAGCATAAGGTTCAAAGTTGATTGGGAAAAATTTACAGTTTCGGGTAGCTTAATATGCTGGCGTCTGTACAAATAAGCAGTTGTAGTTATTTAGATTTTAAATATTATAATGCAAGTAAGTATTAACCATTAACAAATGTATTGTTAATGGTTAATGTTATATAATATATTTATTTATTTAGGCTCTCCAACAAAGGATACATAGATACAATAGAAAACACAATAATACAAAACATTATTTTATTTGTGTTTAAAATATTTTAGTAAAATTAATATAAATTGATTATGTTTATTTATAAAGATTTTATTCTAGCTTGTTATGTAGGCACGCACAACGCCATCTCAAGCACATACATACATTATATACATACATTTCCAGTATAAGCTGACCTCTCATCGTACGAAAAGCCTAAAGGCTCCTTCAAACGGGTGCGACACGCTATTAAATCGCGCAACGAGCGGTGCCTTTTTGTCGCGCGCGATTATATCGCGTGACGCGCCTATTTGTAGGAGCCTTAAAACTGCAAATGTATAGCTTGATATGTCGTCCTGCGTACAACCAGTATTAATTTGATCACTTGTTACTATAACAAAACATAAAGGAAAACGGACTGACATTTTATGTCACATTAACCTTGATTTAAATATTCTGTTCTATTTTTAATTAATTAGCTACACATAGATTTGTGAACAGCAGTGCTATTCTGTAAAAATATCACCGCGATAACTTAGGTGAAGGGAGCATAAAGTGACCTATCATTCCACCTGATGCAAGTGATTGACACTATTGATAGCTCACTTCACCTATGTTTTCACGGTGAGATTTTTACAGAATATCAATACAGGTGATTAGCTTAATTAAAACATTATTTTTTTACTGTAAGTACATTTATCGCGCTCGCAACTGACCTTATTATTATAAATCAATCACTTATTCTTGTAGTTGTTTGTTTATTTATATTCTTATCGTCCCACCCACCAAGCAAACCCACCAAGCAAGAGCCGGCAAAGAAAAATGGGTCAAACGGTGGTACCGACCTTTTGGCCCAAGCATACTTAAATTACTAAGTATGTCAGTTTATTTGTAACCAAAATGATTAAAAAATTTCAAGTATACTTACAGTTGTTTTAAAATGCCACATTTTTCAGCAGTGTTTTTTTAACAGTCTTTAAGATATTGCACTTAGTTTTAGCCTTAACTTAGTAAAATCACCATTTGCTATGAATTCTACTTGCTAAAAATTGCTACAGTCGTCATTTGTTGCAAGATTTTATCTTTTTTCTAAATAATCTAATTGCTAACATTTTTTAAACGTTGTCCCACACTAGGAATTTGTCCTGTACTGTGGGTGCGTTTACAAACATTTAAACTCACATACACAAACAGCCAGACCCGTAACAACTACTTGTAGGTCATACAAATATTTGTTCCGTGCAGAATCGAACCCGCAATAGCAGCGCAGCAGTCAATCGCTTAACCACTGCACCAACCGTGCCGTCAAAAGATATCTATTTGCTACAGATTATTATAAGTTACAAAAATACCATTTGCTACAAATTGTCATTGCTACGCTGTCCATTTGCTACAGATGTCAATGATACTAAAAAAAAATGCTAAGTATAATATCCACATTTTGGTACAAATTGTTATAGCTGCGAAATAAATTTGCTACAAATTGTTATTGGTACGCTATCTATATGCTACAGTTTCCACTTTTTACAAATTCTAATTGTAACTTAAGTACAATATAATAAATAGTATTATTGTAACAGCCAATTTGTTTTAAACGAGTAACCGTGAAGTTTGATTCCGGCACTTCTCCATAGGAAATGACCCATTGGAATAATGCACCAAGCTTCTGACGTTTCCTATATTATGCCCATGGATGGAGATAAATATTTTGAAATAAAATATTCTGAATTCATTTCTCTCCGAATGGAGCAAAAATCTGCTTTAAGTGTGGCCTCAAACTCGATTAAAACCAGTCCCCATTGCCATCGTTATCAATAGATAATGTTTGTAGTTTCAATAATATTTTTACTAAACATTTAAAGAGCGCACGAGTGTAGTAACGCATTCAGTTTTTATCTCAGAAAAGACCTATCGGAACCCGGTTTGGTAGGTACAGACGCCAGCACATCAAGCTACTACAATCTGTCAAATTTCTTTAATAAATTTTCAACTTTATCGCTTATGCATAAGCAAGGTTCAAATCTGATTGGGAAAATTTGACAGTTTCGGGTAGCTTGATGTGCTGGCGTCTGTACATTTTTAAGTATTGGTCAAGCTTTATTGGTCGTAAACCATTCATCAAACAAATCATATAGATATAAAAATAAATGCGTATTAAAATTAAATGAAATTTGCACCCGTTTTGAGAAATCATCCAAAATGCCGGTTTCGAAGGCAAACGTTTTTAAAACTTGGCACGTTCACTTTTCGTCTATTCTTAATTTTTCTGGCGAGAAATCAATGTCAGGGTTTGACACGCGGCCATACCTATCACACACCATAACGAGCTAGTGAAGTGATCCACAAAAAATGTCGATAAGTATCAAAAATTTTGCACACAAACCAAAATAAATTGTAATTTCAAATGCGTAGTAGTTATAAAACAAATTCCGGCAGTGCGGGCCTGTAATCGCATTGTACGGTAACGTCATTTACGCACACAGAGGAACGCATCGCCGAATTTTGTGGATGTATTTTTCTAGGCGGCTTGTATGTGTGCGGCGCAACGCCGGTGGCGATGAGAGCGAGCGATGCGAAGTGGCCCAAGTGTGAGCGGGAGACGACTAGCTAGTTATATAACGCATTATTTTTATAATTAACAAACAAAAATTGAGAGATACGGCGGTCCGACCCTGAGAGCGGCCAGTGATCCCGCCAAACGAAAATTTGCACAGATCGAATGTGGGCGACCTCGACCGTAGTTGCACGCGGTTCGCTCACACACACATATACATGCAGTAGTTCAGCACACATATATATTGGGGAAAATTCTCGATTTCCGCGTGTGAAATTGCTCAGGGTTACTCCTAGGAAAGAGTTATGCATTTTGATTGAGCTGTTAAAATATTCATAACCGAATTCATTCATAAATATGCAAAAGGGGTTATATTAACTTGAATTGTAATGAATTAATTTCTTGAAAATATGTAGTTAATTTTCAGCCATTAGGTAATAGGTAATACGGACTGGTGTCAGCAACTCCACGTCAATGCGCGTATTTTGATAAATATTTACTTATTTAAACTGCAATGTCAGGTTCGCGTGAACTAAAGAGCATTCATTGTATTCAAAAACCAAGTCCAAAACAAGTACCGAAATGTACCTAACTGTTACTAATTCAAACAAAATACTTACCTAATATAAATGCTTACTTACTTTTCGGTTTGTACTTTAATTGCCTTTACGAGTAACCGAGAGATTTTATAAAACAAAAATAAATAACCTACTAAACCTACTGTGAATTATGTTATAAATTTTAACAGTCAATACATGAACTCGTAAAAATTTAAGTACTTCTCATATCCGCGGTACGTAGATACTGCGTAATGTGTTGAACATTGTAAGGCCAAGGTTTTAAACGCATTGACAGAGACAGAAGAAGTCTGACGTAAACGCAGCGTCAACGCAGTGTTGATAATGTATCATCACTGGCCAGTATCATCACTACGCTAATATTATGTTCTCATTGTTTGTCTTATTTCTTTTTAGTATATTCATGTATTCATTTTTATTTGTTTGTGCTTATTTTATGCTTTATATGTAATTAGGTATATGTATATTATATTTATAGGTTAAATAGGTTTATGCGTATCTTTATATTTAAAATATTTCTCAATTTTCATGATTGCACCCACCAACTACTGTTTGTCTCTGTATCACCCAAAGGTTGACTGGTAGAAAATGCCTATGGCATTAAGTCCACCTCTGTACATGTGCTTGAATAATTAAAGAAATAATAATGTATTAAATCAGTGACGTCATTCTGGCCTTGACTACTGTTAGTAGAGTTTAAGGCCACGTCGAGCATTCGAGGCCGCGGTATGTAGTTTTTGAAAAAAGAATCCTTCGCTCATTATGTTTTTGTACTACTATGTATGTACCTAGTACATACTAATTCCATAGATTTAAAGATTTCTGAAACTTTGGGAGGAGTTATCATTGTTTTTATTGCTTTGGTTTTGTTTTGAGAAAATATGTTGAATCGGTAGGTAAGTAGATAGATGAATAGAATTATAGGCACCGTAGTTAATGTACACCAAAATTGAAATACCAGCGCGCAGGTTTGACGACTTCCAGCCTCCCGAACAAGCCGGATTCCGTAAAGACTTTAGCACCGTAGACCACATACATACGCTGCGACAGGTTATACAGAAGACCGAAGAGTATAACCTGCTTCTCTGCTTGGCGTTTGTGGACTACGAGAAAGCCTTTGATTCGATCGAGACATGGGCTGTACTGCAGTCTCTTCAACGGTGCCAGATCGACTATCGGTACATCGAGGTGCTGAAGTGTCTGTATGAAAACGCCACTATATCAGTGCGACTCCAGGATCAGACCTCGAAACCTATCCCTTTGCAACGAGGTGTGAGACAGGGAGGACTTTATCTCTCCGAAACTGTTCACCGCTGCACTGGAGGACGTCTTCAAGGTTCTGGACTGGAAAGGGGCTGGCATTTACATCAATAGCGAGTACATAACTCACCTTCGGTTTGCCGACGATATCGTAGTCATGACTGAGACTATGGAGGACCTCAGTACAATGCTCGTTGACCTCAGTAGAGCCTCCGAAAGAGTGGTCTTAAAAATTAACATAGACAAAACGAAGGTCATGTCAAATGCCCATGTAACACCCACTCTCATAAAGATACGATACGGAGACGCTACACTCGAAGTCGTGGACGAGTATGTTTACCTTAGGACAAACTGTCCAGTGAGGTAGGTCTAACTTCGAGAAAGAGGTCAATCGTCAAATTCGACTCGGCTGGGCAGCGTTCGGGAAGCTACGCAATATCTTCTCGCCCACATACCGCAGTTTTTCAAGAAGAAAGTCTTTGACCAGTGCGTGTTGCCAGGGATGACTTATGGCACTGAAACGTGGTGGCTCACAATGGGCCTTATAAGAACACTAAAAGTCACCCAAAGGGCAATGGAGAGGGCTATGCTTGGAGTTTCCCTGCGTGATCGAATCAGAAATAAGAAGATCCGCAGAAAAACAAAGGTAACCGACATAGCCCGAAGAATTGCCAAACTTAAGTGGCAGTAGGCAGGGCACATTGCACACAGAATAGATGGCCGATGGGGCCGAAAGGTTCTGGAGTGGCGACCGCGTACCGAAAGACGTAGCGTTGGAAGGACTCCCACAAGGTGGTCCGACAACCTTGTGAAGGCCGCAGGAACCCGTTGGATGCAAGAAGCACAGAACTGGTGGAAGTGGAGGTGCTTGGGGGAGGCCTATGTCCGGCAGTGGACATGCTTCGGCTGAAATGATGATGAATGATGAAAATTGGAACACAGCTCTTATCAAACGCAAGGACACTACCTACCACTTCTCGAAGCGCTTGGTCGTTTTTTGGAACCCTCATAACTTGATACAGATAAACAAAATTCTCGGGACATGATGTCAATAATAAACTTATTAAGCATAAATAAAGTTTCAATAGCATAGCTCTTATACTTTAGATTTTATTGATATCTAAAAAACCCCGATTTCGTCACTGACTAGTGAGTCAGCAACAAATAAATTCTAAAACGTGGGAAAAAAAATTGTCATAAGCAACTTACAAAAAGAAATGAAATCCCACCAAAAACATTTTCTTCTAAAATATTGCTAAGACCATATGGCTCGCACTGTCAAAAAGTTATCTGAAGAAAAAAAAGGCCCATTCTCGTAATTTAAAACGTTCAAAATCTAGTCGCAGTCTCATATTGGCGACAAAAAACTTCAAAATCTTGTCAAAATTTAGGGAAATTAGAAGTATTTTTTGACAGATTGAGACTGACATCAGACTGTGAATGTTCTTAAAATTACGAGAATTGCCCCTCTGATCTCATGTAGAGCCAAGCTTCTAACTCTACATACCCTAACTCTGCAAGCCCTAATTTCACAAATTCTACGCCTTAGTCAAAATATGTGACTTGGCCGTTTCGCTATCGTCACATGAGCATATAGGTGAACAATTTATTCACTGTTCATTACTTTTATGTTATACAACAGTTTTTGTAGTAACGAAACGACCAAGCCTCATATTTTGACTAAGGTGTAGAGTTTGTGAAGTTAGGGCTTGCAGAGTTAGGGCGTGTAGAGTTAGAGAATCTTTGCTCCACATGAGATCTGATTAAGTTTTGACAGTGCGAGCCATATGGTCTCGTCTCGGCAATATTTTACATGAAAATGTTTTTGGTGGGATACAATATTATTTAGAAACAAGTCGAGTTACTTTGTCCACCAGTGCATGGAAAGTTTAAGTTCAATAACATTTACTATTTATCAGACACGTTTTTAAATAAAACTTTTATTTAAACAGACACTGTGTGAACATGAAAATTATCAAAATTATGAAACGAAAATACAGCCAAAATGACTCACTATGGCTTACAGAACTGCTAATATTTACCCAAACATTCGGTCTTATGCAGTCTTTGGTAAATAATGACATTACAAGTCAAACACATCATCATCTGCCTAAGCCTTTTCCCAAATATGTTGGAGTCGGTTTCCAGTCTAACCGGATGCAGCTGAATATCAGTATTTTACATGGAGCGATTGCCTATCTGACCTCCACAACCCAGTTACTGGGTGATACGATACCCCTTGGTAAGACTGGTTGTCAGACTCTCGGGCTTCAAGGATCCATGAATGACAGCCGGGAATAACGGTTTAACGTGCTTTCCGAGGCACGGAGGGGTCTTGGTATGTAAAAATGTTAACCCATCCAGGAGCCAACCACGGCAAGAGCAGCTTAACCTGATCGATCGACCCGTGCGGCTGTTAATTACTTAGCTATAAACCCCCTCAATACACAAGATACAAGCGAAATAAGACAAACACATGTGACAATTTTAGTGTGGCACAAGTCTAACACATGCATGTATTATTGTATAATATACAACGTACATAGATACAGTATTTGTTGTACGCATCATTATTATATTTAAATACTAGCTGCGCCCCGCTGATTCACCCGCGTATGTGTCGATCCCGTTGGAATATCGGGATAAAAAGTAGCCTATATGTTAATCCAGGGTGTCAGCTACCTCCACACAAAATTTTATCAAAATTTGTCCAGCCGTTTGAGTGTGACGAAGTAACAAACATATAAACACACACACACTCACAAACTTTCGCCTTTATGATATTAGTGTGATACTTGACCCTGCATTTTATGACTATAATGTTACCAACCAAGGCCTTTTAAGACATACTTAAGGTCAAATTATTTCAAGACCTTAGAAACGTATGTAAGTTTCAAAAATATATATTTTAAATGACTTCAGGAAGTTTTAATGTAACTAATCTTAATACTAGATAACAGTTTTGATTATACGGAAATTATTATTTATTTGTTATGCTCTAAATATTATCGTCACGGATTACGTATCGAAAATTAAGGGACCATGAAAAATAACAATGTAGGTACTTTATGGGAGGCAACAAAACGTTTTAAAACAAAGAAGGGCACAAAGAAAATACTTTTATTCATAATAAAACAAAACAAAAATCCTGTCAAACAATAAACGATCGTTCCTACGTTTTTACAAGCTCTCTCAGGGATTCTAATCAGACTTCAGTGGTTCAATTTCAAAAGTCAGCCATTTTGGATTCGAGAGGACTTTTTGAACAACATTAAATGTTTTAGTTTTAATACGAATAGTTAGTTTCGATTAGATATTCCAGTTTCTAGTCTCGTACCCAATAGTTTTATGCAAATGTTTGCTTTAATCTAAATAGAAATTTAACATGTGTATTTATTTTCTTATATTGTTAGGTATCTAATTCAAACTATTTAACTACTGTGAATTATCCCGCTGTTTTTCTCAAGATGGATTATCTTGATATATTGGAATCTTGATGGATTGTAATTGCTTAACAATTTTTCACTTTTTAGTTTTATCTACCCCACACAAATTCAATTAACACTAGTGCATTGAAGAATTGAAGACACCGACCGGCTAGAAGAGTCATTAAAAATTATATACTAAAATCTTCCTGTAAGTATGTAGATTACATTAATGAAATGAAATATCAAAATTGATTCATGAGTTTTTGAGAAAATCGCGGACATGTAAACATACATACATACGGGTCGAATACAGAACCTCCTTTTTTGAAGCCGGTTAAAAAATATCCGTGAGTTGAACTGTCAATAGTGTTAATCCCTAGAATCAAGTGGACTAACTAATAATACTAACTAACACTTCACCTAAGTTTTTTCGGTGAGATTTTTACAGAATAGACAGCTTGATACTCGGACTTTGTGTAAAGTCAAAGATGCATATGTATACCGACATGGAAGTACGTCGTAGGTATGTACACTGTACAGACGCCAGCACATCAAGCTACTACAATCTGTCAAATTTCTTTAATAGATTTTCAACTTTATCGCTAAAGCATAAGGTTCAAAGTTGATTGGGAAAATTTGACAGTTTCGGGTAGCTTGATGTGCTGGCGTCTGTACATGGTAACGTAGACTTGTTCTGATTAGAAAATGACAGGAAGACGAACTATTTTCGAGTAGCATCCAGCCAATTTAAGATGCGATGCACAGCAATTTTACTATAGACGTATATTCAGGGTAAGGAAAAACTGACTGAAAAATAAATTCTAGTCTTAATCCGTACTTTGCAGTTTTTAGCAGAGCTTGATAAAGGAGGATTTTAATGTCAGAATAGTTTTTTTACCATCTTCTTCTTCGTCGTCGTATCTATGATTCCCTTTTGTTAATTTTACTAGCTTCTGCCCGCGACTTCGCCTGCGTGAAATTTTTTGTTCCCTTGACCCACCCCGTTGCACCGCATCTCCTGCCCGCGCCATCACTTTGTTATGGCTTAGCGTGCTTTCTGACCTTTTTTCCTCCCAAGAGTCTGACACTCCCTTCCACTCCACCCAGAGCGGGAGGGGTCATTTGATGATTTCCCATCCTGAAAAAAAAAGGGTCCTAGCATGATGTTAAACAGCCTATAGCTTCAAGAATTGGGCTATGAAACACAAAAAGATTTTTTTTCATATCCGACTGATAGTTCCAGAGATTAGCACGTTCAAACAAACAAACAAACTCTTCAGCTTTACTATTGGTATAGATATAAGCTCCGTGGCCATTTCGACAGCAAAGCGTTGGCCTTGCAAAAGTCAAGGTTTTTGCACAGAGGGCACGACAAGAAGTAAGGCATCGTTTGTGACTGCGAGCGTGGCGTCTCCTGTAATCCGGCTTCACGGAGGTCGGAATTGGAGGATGGTTTGAGGTCGGGGGTCCTGGTGCCGAGTGGCCCATGTTGACTGGATGTCCACACCACACTAAGGTCAGCGGAATTGTACGAAAGGGTTACCGCTGGCCCGGAACATAAAGGGCTAAGGAAGGAACACGGGTGGGTTTTAGTCAGTAAGAGTCTGACACTCCCTTCCGCTCCACCCAGAGCGGGAGGGATCATTTGATGAATTACCATCCTGAAAAAATATAAAAGGCATCGTTTGTGATGTGGCTCCACGTTCGCACTGTGCCTCGTCGTAAAGTATCGTAAATGTTACTGTATAATAGCTGTGATACTTTTTTCACATTTGAATCTAACCTAGTAGCTAATAATTAATTCAAACATAACTTTAACTGCTAAGCAACTATAAAATTGAGAAATCTACCAATTTTATCTTCCTTAAGCTCTTACAAACAGACGCAACACGCGATATAATCGCGCGCGACACAAAGGCACCGCTCGTTGCGCGACTTGCGGTGCCTTTGTGTCGCGTGTCGTGTCGCGCCTGTTTGAAGGAGCCTTTATTGGCTTTATGTTCAGAGAAAGACATTTGACATTTCATGTGTTCTTTATAAAAGATGTCAGAAAAATAACAGGACAACATTAACAGGAAGCAGGAGGCATAAATAAATCATGTAAAATAGCTATCTTTAGTGAAATCAGAATCAATAATTTTTTTTTTTATATCTTTGCCCTACACTAGGAATTTTTCCTGTATTGTGGGTGCACCTACAAACATTTAAACTCACATACACAAACAGCCAGACCCGGAACAACTACTTGTAGGTCATACAAAATTTGTTCCGTGCGGGAATCGAACCCGCGACACGCAGCGTAGCAGTCAATCGCTTAACCACAATAACCACTGCGCCAGCCGTGCCGTCAAGTCAATTTTACACGTCATAATATAAAATTAAATTTTAAAATGAGAGGTTGGCGTTTCTTATCTGAGAAGAAACTAGTTTAATCACTATGGCAGCACATCATCACCAGCAACTGACTCATGCATTTATCGCATGATTACTAACTTAGGTGCAATCGACAAAAACGCAAAAAGAAACCAACCTACACTTGAATAATTGGTACCAAGACTACTAAGTCATGTGTATGAAAAATTGTATGAACTTGATCGTGGCCGTGAACTAGCACGCTGAGTGACGTCACCGACAAACAAAACAACGAACAAATTGCATAACATTAAGTGTATCGAGTGTGAAGCAAAGTGGCGTAACTGTGGGTTGTGTTATTTTTGTTTTGGAATGCACCTTGGAGATTTTATTACTAATGTTTTTGCGTTAATGTTGGGGTTTGTGCATTGATGTATTAAAAAATACATCAATGGGTTTGTGGCTAAATGATAACAGCCGCACGGGTCGATTGAAAGTTAAGCTACATTTACCGCGGTCGTTTCATGGATGGGTGACCAAACATTGAATGTCGAGACTACTCGAGAGTCGAGACCCCTTCGTGCCTCGGATAACATGTTAAGCCGTTGCTCCCGTCCCCTCTGTCATTCGTAGATCTTTAACAGTAGTTACGGGTAGTCAGAAGCCCGAAAGTCTGACAAGGGATAGGTATCGTTACCCAGTAACTGGGTTGTGGAGGTCAGATAAGCAGTCGCTCCATTAAAAATACTGGTAGTCAGCTGCATCCGGTTTGAATGATTTTGCGTCAATATTATAAATATGTTGAGTGGTTATTTATCTTTACTATTTAGGTTCTGATACATAGTATTTGTTTTTTCCTAAAACATTAATTATTTAATAAATTAATGGAAAAAAAATATGAATTAATTAGTTTTTGGATTTTTTGTTCAGTTAACTGAACAAAAATTAATTAACAGTCATGCTGTCATGTATGCCATTGTTATCTATCGAAATGGTATCTGTGGTAGGAAAATCCTCTGTCACATTCGCAATTGCGCACTTACATGAAATAACTACTTTAATTCAATCACGTATGTTGTTTCATGGAAAAGCAATAAAAGTTAAATACATATAAAGAAACCATGATGTCATTCAAATAGAAACATATTTAATAAAAAATTAAAAGGAATAGTTTCACCAAATCATGAGGAAATAAAACAAAAGACCACTAAGACTACTAAGACTACACACACACACACACACACACACACTACACACACACACACTACACACACACACACTATGCCACACACACACACACAAACACACACACACACACTACGACACACACACACACACACACACACACTATGACTACTAAGTAAAACCAGAAAGTCATGAAAACAAAGCATCACTTTTTATAGCACATTAAAATGTTTGAAATTGTCATTTCCATTTCTTTGAAGCAGCACCGTCATTGCCGAAACTTCCTAGTCGCTTGCCCATTAAGATAATTTGATCGTAAGGTATCAATTGGTCCAACTTTAATTAAACATTCGTACCTGTTTGTAAACAATACCTGTAACTTGCAGGTATAAGCATATTCAGTAAATAGTACGTAATACTGGGTCAAGAATTGAACTTTTCATGTATTTGTAATTTTGTAATTCTACAAGCTGCAATTACAAAGCAATTATTTAGATTTATCGTAAAAACTGTCTTTAGTTGATAAATCATAAAATGATTTTATTTCTGTAAGTAGGTTTTTATTATTATTAGGTATTTATTTATATCGAACACACGTGATTCATATTGTTGTTAGTAATACTTACAAAGTATGTTAGCAACATTCTCATTATATAATATTAACCATTTACATCAAAATAAAATTAATCAATTTAAAAACCTACAGCTATAACTAAGTCCGCCTCCCGGTGCACCAGACCTGCAGCTGTGTATACGGGTCCAGTACCCCAGGAACGGACAGTCAGGTTTATCCACTATTACCTTTAAAATGCTGTTGGTGCTCCCCCGAAGCCGCCGCATCAGGGATGCTGTTCTTTTTCGCATAATTGCTTGAAAGCTATACCTGCTTCAGCAAACATGCCCGACGCGCTACAGAACCGCGGGAGCCCCAACAGCACCCTAAAAGCGTTTGTATAGACACTTTTAACAGAAAAAATATA
Source organism: Luperina nickerlii (assembly GCA_963855955.1). Classification (NCBI taxonomy): domain Eukaryota; kingdom Metazoa; phylum Arthropoda; class Insecta; order Lepidoptera; family Noctuidae; genus Luperina; species Luperina nickerlii. The sequence continues at coordinate 4,179,595 of OY979667.1, read as the reverse complement.
CCTAAAATTTTAAAAACTTAAAATGTACCTACTACTCGTAGTAGTTTTATACCTAGGTACTTTTAATAGAAGCAATTTTTTTCTAGCCTTTTCTGTCCCACTTTTGTGAAAAAACCTCCCCCAAGTCCTTCCAGGTCCTCTTTTCTGGCGTCTTCTGGAACCAGAGCCCTCATAGTATGCGTCTAAGTCATCTCGTCACCTGTGTCTGGGCTAGCCTTGACCAAACGGGCTGAAAGTTCTAAAGTAATTTTTTAGACTTATGTATCCTGCTTATGAGTATGAAGTTTAATTAAAATCGGTTCATTCATTTCGAAATACAAGGGCTTGAAAGTTTGTATGATATGCCGTACAATGCGTGCCACGAAAGAAGAGACTTGACCCCGCCTCCCCCGCTCTTTCCGCCGCCCCTATGACGTCCGGTATCGTCCCGCACTCAGACCTCATACCGCTAAATATACCTAAAATCGTGTACTGCGCATGTCAAACCACGTGGTGTGTCAAGTCTCTTCTTTCGTGGCACGCATTGTACGTCGTAAACGCTCTTAAATCCAGCGGGGTGATTACGTAACGCACTATCAGTAGCAATGGGTTTCATTTCGACAGTTCAACAACATTCATTGCGTTATTTACGTTGTTGAGCAGACTAATTTTTCGAACATATGAAGCAATGGATTAGAATATCTTTCAAAATTATTCAAATTGTGATTGATAGTGTGTTACGCAATTAGGGTGCAGGTGGCCTACCATGATCTAATTAAAAACGATTCAAAAGCAAGACATTTCAGTTTAGGTTCCTAAACTACATCGCTTCAAAGTCGTACCATGACGTACAATACGCTCAGCGGCATTTGGATCGTTAAAAGTGAATGAAAGATCGCAATTTGTGACTAAACCGCGTTTGAAACGTTTTTAGTGAAAAAGAGACAACGCTATTATTATTAAATAAGTTTGTTTTGACAGTTGAGCGTTTCAGTTGAGCTGCTCTATGAACGTCATGGTACCAAAAAAGTACAAAATTGAATGAATTAAACCATAACTTGCGACTCAGTTTGGGACAATCGCTGTCAGATGACATGGCCTAAATTGAATCGTTATACTGACGTCATGGTACGAATTAAAAGAACAGTTCAGTTTAGGTCCTAAAATGGATCGCGTTAAGAGCTCGTGGTAGGCCTCCAGGTTCCATGTTTTTCCCTTATCTATGTCAGTTACGAGTCATGTCCAAGGTACCTAAACTCAGAAAGTACAGATTAATTGAAACAGTAACATTGGTGCTTACCCGGATTTGAACCCACAACCTCGTGCATGAAAGGCGAGGCTAACCTATCAGCTATCACGACAATATTACTACTATTATAAATAAATATATGACTTTATTATCGTAGAGTATTGTAAAAGAGCATTCAGAAACATCTTGGCATGAGTATTGTTAAAGAGCATTCAGAAACATCTTGGCATAGAAACAAGTTTTAATCATGCAAATTGTAGCAGGTGTCAGTAAAAAACTACATCAAACTTATGTTGTAACGTTTTTGTTAAAGTTTTTTTTTTCATTTTAACATATTATTATGTATTTTATTTATATTCTTGATATTTAATTTATAAAATACGTTTTGAAGGTTGGTTTTTTGTTGAAATTCATTGACTATTTCTGTTTTTTTTCTTTTGTTGTGAGAAATATAACTCTCAATCGTTCACCTTTGAGCTGCTAAACTATAAAAAAAAATGTTTTTGTGAAATTAACATAATTTGACAAATAATGTTTTTTTTAGCGTTACCCACATTTTTAAAAAATTACTTCTCTGAATTTATTGTTTCGCTAGCGACCCGCCCCGGCTTCGCACGGAAACATTATTATTATTATACATATAAACCTTCCTCTTGAATCACTCTATCTATTAAAAAAAACCGCATCAATATTCGTTGCGTAGTTTCAAAGATTTAAGCATACAAAGGGACATAGGGACATAGGGACAGAGAAAGCGACTTTGTTTTATACTATGTAGTGATTCGTAGACACACCATAATGTACTTAAAATCTAGATAAAACATACCTTCGTAGGTATATAATTATTTTCTCATAACAACATTAGAACTAAACAAAACTCACTTTCAACACAGCTTAGATAAGTCAGTACCCAATCTAGATATTAGGACATACAATATAAGTGCTAAAATCTAGAATATATTTTGTCTCCCTATTCCTTTCAATTTTCCATCTAGATAGCAACAAATAGTAATATATAGAGGTATGAGGAACAGGGTGTAAAGTTCACTCAACCTCCATAGAAAAGGGAGGATCCTCCGACCAGACGGGTGTTGTGTCTGGCGGGCAACTGCCCGTTGATTCATGTCGGGCCGTTGTATCTATGCTAGTTGCGCGGTAAACTCTGCTTGCGCGATGCAGGATTTGCGTGACGTCAGTATGACGTGTTGTTTTGCATGTGGCGTTGTAGATACCGCTACATCACTCCCCCCCGGAGACCGGAGGTCGATAGTGGGCTGAGTCTTGTATCTTGCGATGCTTGCCAGGCCCCCCATGTCCCCAGTGAGTCGGGGTGGCGCTGCGTTATGCTCCAGTGCGTCGGATGTAGTACAGCGCCGAGTTGAGGCTGGCTGCTGCGTCGACCAGGAGAGGAATTGAGCTCTTCTTGTTGACCGGCCGAAAGTGCAGTGTGCTGTGCCGAGGTTGCTGATGAGGCTGAGGGTGATGACCAGGTATGCGCGGTCGCTGCATGCTGGTGGTCAGGATACCCGTTGAAGCCGTGGGAGCTGGCTGGCTGGGTGACTCGCCGCTAACGCTTGCGGGAGTGATGATGATGACGTCACGTTGAAGTATTTGCACGAAGGCTGCGCTGACGATCACGTCAGGGTCACCAGTATAGAGGTATGAGGAACAGGTTGTAAAGTTCACTCATACTCTATAGAAAAGGGAGGATCCTCCGACCAGACGGGTGTTGTGTATGGCGGGCAACTGCCCGTTGATTCATGTCGGGCCGTATCTATGCTAGTTGCGCGGTAAACTCTGCTTGCGCGATGCAGGATTTGCGTGACGTCAGTATGACGCGTTGTTTGCATGTGGCGTTGTAGATACCGCTACAAATATACCTACAAATAATCTTAGTGGTCAGCGGACCGTTAAAATTAGGGATGCATCCGATACCGATACCGATACCGATATATCGGCGATACTTCAAGTTTGCCGATATATCGGTATCGGCGATATTTTTATGGCCGATTCAACGATACTTTTCAAATTTCGCGCTTTAAAAATGTAATGTAAACGCGCGTGTTGTCCCGTCTATTTCGTTGCAAACGAGGCACGAACTAAGTTTGCTCGGGGAAACCCCGCGCTTTATTCAGTGTTTTGTTTCGCCCGCCCGCTTTGGCCTCGCACTCGCACATCTATCCCATTTCGTTAGGTTAAATGTTGTTGCGCGTAGTATTTTTCCATGCAAATAAGATTAAGAATTCCATATCGTAATTGTTTGTGTATTGTATGTCATTTATAACTAGTCGTTTGAGTCAAATAAAATAAATAGTAGTCATATCAACTTCAAAACACAAAAGTGCTAGTGGTATATGGAATCACTTTGAAATTTCGACAATTGATAATTCCATAAAAATCTTATAAATGTTAATTTTGATTACTAAAACTATTGATTAATTGTGTTTTATTTAATCTACCTTCCTTTTTGAATTCAGTAAGCGTATCGGTATCGCCGATATTTTTATAAGAGTATCGGTATCGGTATCGTATCGGCAAAAAGGCGTATCGCGGCATCCCTAGTTAAAATTGACCCATTAGGAGCGGGCTTCGAAATAATACAAACCAACATCTTTTCAGGGTTCCCTAGTCAAATGGAGGAACGAACAGACGGATAGGACGACATTATAAGGGTTATTTTATAATCTTACCTTACCTTATAATTAGTTACCTTATAATTTCGTCTTGTCAGATACGAGTTTACGGGCAGCTCAGATCTTAAGTACGTATGCAGCACCTCCTCACAGACGTTGGAACACCTTCCATCCTGCGCCGCATGCCTGTGCACTTGATGAACATAATGACTGCGTCAGTGAGCGGAGTTCGCGCAGCTTTCAGACCGGAATGAGAAAGCTTATAGTGGATAAGACAGAGCCACCTGCCGCCTGAACCTTCAGGGGATCAAACCGGAATAACTCTGAATTTTGGGCTAAAGATGTTTGAACTTTTTGCGCTAAAAGGAAGAAGTGAACAGTGAAGTTTGAGGAAAACTTACGTTCTGTTTCTTTAGATGGCCGGATATTAATTGCTTATGTTTTGTGAAAGAAAACATCAGACCAAAAGGTAATCTACAGTAACAAACTTAGATAGGTAATTGAAAACAAAAGAAAAGCAGTTTTACCATCACTACTGTTACGGCCCCGCCGCCGCCAGATGGCGCAGGCAGGACTTTCTACCGCCGTACCTGCGGAGCCATACCGCGAGCCTGGCCGCGCCCGCGCCTCCTCTTCGCGTCGCCAGGGGCGCCAGTCGTCGTCCCATCGCATTGCGGCCGTCACTCAAATTCATCTTAAATTTATGTTCAGAACTTCAGAACTTGTATATTTAATTAATGCAATACAGTAGATTCACACCAGTACCTAACGTCCATTATTTCGAAGCCTAACAGAGCGGCAGCAGCCGAAAAAAATACTTACTGCCAAGTATGCATTTAACAACCCCTTCACGAGCCAGTTTTCGTACAATCAACAACAACTAACTAAATACATATTATAGCAGGCGCCAGCTTCCACGTGTTCATTAACAGTCTCCAGGGGGTCGACAGATCTTACGACCGAATGGCCACTTCATTCGAAAACCGACATAAACTATAACTGAACAACTATTAACGCGACCCTTCAATCATCCACTATCGTTTTTCTACCTGGGCTTTATTTGGCACAAGATATTTTTGGAAACACTATGCGTATCGCTTACAAGTGCTGCACTCTAATTATGTAACTCTAGTGAGTTAAAAAAAAATGTGAAATGTGAATGTGTGTGTGTGTGTGAGAGATGTGTGTGTAAATGACTAAAATTTTGAAGGATATTGCTAATCTATTGCTTCTGAATATGTTCGAAAAATGTGTCTATTCAACAACGCGAATAACGCAAAAAATGTTGTTGAACTGTCAAATGAAAGCCTGCTGTCAGCTACTGTTACGCAATAACCCCACAAAACTCCTTTCTGGACTCTGTGTATTCAGATATCAACCTGGGAACCTTGAAATTACTAGTAAATCGATTACTTATGGCAATCGTGCACATCATGCTTACATTGCTGATCAACGGGTGATACACAACATGCAAATGCGAACCTATCCCACCCTAATAGTGACGATGCGAAGAGTCTGTTCAGGGCCCAAATGTAATCCGTACCAGTATGCATTTAGGGTACGATGGGACTGTCATACGCATTGGGGTCATAAAAGTCCCTGATTGAAAATAAAAACTAGCCAAGTGTGAGTCGGACTCGCACACGAAGGGTTCCGTACCACAAGGTAACAGCGCCGAAAAAAACACGTTTGTTGTATGGGAGCCCCTCTTAAATATTTATTTTATTCGGTTTTTAGAATTTTATTTGTTGTTATAGCGGCAACAGAAATACATCATCTGTGAAAATTTCAACTGTCTATCACGGTTCATGAGATACAGCTTGGCGACAGACGGACAGACGGACAGTGCAGTCTTAGTAATAGGGTCCCGTTTTTACCCTTTGGGTACGGAGCCTTAAAAATTCTAGCCTCCTGAAGTATACTTACAACAGCGTCAACAAAACCTACAGTAGAAACAGGCCTGAAAAGGTCACATGTAAAGTTGTGTTGTTATACTCGCCTTCAATTTCGGAGTCCCCTTCATGCACGCGCGACGGCCTTCCGACACATGCGACGTTCTTAGAAAACCCGATGCGATCGTGATCGGTCGCTTTTCTCTCTGCGAATGCTAGCCGGACAATTGTAAAACGTAGTCTGTGTTTATTAAATAAAGGGAAGTCGGAAATTCCGACAACCAGTCTTATCCGTGCTATCCTGAAACCGGGTTGTAGAGGTCAGACATCCAGACTCTCAATGTAAAGTACTGATATTCAGCTGCATTCGGTTACACTGGAAGCTGACCCCAACCGCACCAGGGGGCCTAAAAAGGCCACTTTGGTAGAATCATAAAAAGATAACATTATGAATCATAATGGACATTTAACTGTTAAGGAGCTTACATGACCTAAAGCGCGGTCACTGTCGGACTGCACAGAAAAGAAAGAGAAGCGCGATGACACAACGCTGGTAATTTATTGCTAAATAAATTTTCTTAAGTTATATATGGTGTAACTAACCCGACTTTGTTTTATTTATTTGAAATAAACGCTTTGAGTTTGAGTTTGAGTTTGTTAATGGGATTTTACTTATGGAAAACTCAGTAACAGCCCGTTTTTTTTTAAATGGGTTTACTCTTGACGCTAGGTCAGAGATGACAGAGACAAAGTCTACGATGGAGTAAGCTTACCCAGAAGAAGCCTGTTCACTCTTACCTTGAAGAGATTCGGGTTGTATGCACTCGGAAACACAAACGCAAGTAGAGAGTTCCACTCTTTTGCTGTGCGCGTTATAAAGGACATTTGAAAACGCTTAGTGCGAATTGGTGGAATAGCAACTAGGCAGGGATGGTAACTTGCAGTGCGTCTGGATGTCCGGAGGTAGAAGGGGGCCGGTGGAATGAGGTCGTGGAGTTCTTGGGCACACTCACCGAAGTACCTACAATCTGTAGAAGACGTGAGACGTGTCTGTCTGTGTTTGAATTTGTGCCAGGTTAATGGTAATAAACACGCCCCCAATTAAATGACATTTAAACATAATCTGCGAAATCTGGATGCACTATAAGTATACCCACATTTCGCTCGATGGGCCGGAGGCAGACCCTTCAAGGAAAATTACAGCCATGATTTTATATTATCAGGTTGTTCAATGTTACCTTTGGACATTGACTCTGCACTCGGCCCAACTCACGCGCGGCCCATTTAGAATAATGATTTGGTTGCATCTTACACGCATAGAACACAAAGATTTTGTATAATAGTGTGTATTAGTATTTAAGCTGTTACATAGTGTAAATAAATCATATTTGATTTTTATATTCTTGTCTCGTTACCCCTCACTGTTGCCAAGACACCTTTAGCCATCTCTGATCAGTCTCGTGAGTCTGCGGGACTGGCGGTGAGAGTACACTTCCCGAACCTGGAAATCCTGTCTACTATCTGTCTGTCACCTTAGGTCGCATGGTGTAGACATCCTGATAGATATCTATCTATCTAGATAGATAGACAAAACGTTTATTCAGTGCAACAAAAGACACAATACAGCAGTGCGATTCTGTAACCATCTCACCGTGAAAACTTAGGTGAAGTGAGCGTGGAGTGAGCTATCAATAGTGTCAATTCCTAGCAAAAACAAACTCACTTCACCTATGTTTTCACGGAGAGATTTTTACAGAATCGACCGGCAGGTATTAAAAACATCAAAAAAGGTGAAAAAATAAATAAATAACAAAGGTTAAAAAAAAATAGTAACCCATAGACACCTAGCTCATATACATCTATAACAGTCGATTACCTACTACTGGGCGGTGTGTCTCACGGTTGCACCAAATGGGAGCCAGAACTTATTTATTTATCACATACTATGTATATTATTAGGTTAGATCTGTAGGGTTTGTGGGGCTTATAGGGTCTTAGGGACGGTTAGGCTTGAAGGTTTTCATGTGCCATCACAGCTCTAAGTGACTACACGCTAAGGGCAGCAAGGGATAGGCTGGATCGGATTAAATAAGAAGCAATATGAAACCACACCCTTAAGAGTATTGCGGCCTTTTTTTTTAAATGGGAAATCATCTTTTTTTAAAAAAAAAAAACGTTGCCTCACACTAGGAATTACTCCTGTATCGTAGGTGCGTTTACAAACATTTAAATTCACATACACAAACAGCCAGACCCAGAACAACTACCTGTAAGCAGTACAAATATTTGTTCCGTGCGGGAATCGAACCCGCGACACGCAGCGCAGCAGTCGACTGCTCAGCCACTGCGCCAACCGTGTCGTCATCATATGACCCCCCGCTCTGGGTGGAGCGGAAGGGTATTGCGGCCTTACGTGACGATTATTGAGTGTAAATCCAGAAAAATCCTAATATGTTAACATTTCCTAAGTTATTCCTGTACCTAAAAACATATTTTGTACATAGTGTGAGCTCCGTTAATTAATCTTTGCCCACACTACATGAATCCTCATATCATAATCAGTCTATATTATGCCCACTGCTGGGACACAGGCCTCCTCTCTGTGAGAGGGAGTGGGCTATAATCTACCACGCAGGCCCAGTGCGGGTTGGTAGATGTCATATGATGTTTCCCTCAGCGTTTTGAGAGTGACACTACATGAATTAAGAAATTTTAGTATCTATCTCTTTGATTTTTCCTAAGAATATAATCGAGTGCTGAAGTTATTTGGCTGGTGGTCGTCGGATCATTCGGTTCCCTTCAAAATGGTTGAGCTGGATGGTGTTGCTCCACGCGTCAAGTTTGTTTTCGTCGCCGTTAGTTGGTACTGGTCATGTCGTCTTAATCGGGACTTATCTTTTGTTCTCTTCAATCTTATATTATGAATTATTTTTTATTGATTCTTTTTATATACTGGTCTCACATATAGAAGCAACAAGAATAATTGACCCAGAATTTGTAATAACTTGATTTAAAAGAGTATCCTTTGAGTTTCTACGTTTTGAACTAGCTTCAACTTTCTGACTTACTGACCGACTCTTTGACAATTCAAAAGTGCCTGATGCTTTTGAGTTTGAATTTTATTTAAGAAACCTGTTTTAAAGGATCAACAATTCAACAGCTTATTTACTAACTAAGGTGTTTATTGAATTTAAAAAAGGAGTTTATTTATATACGATTATTAAAGTTAAGTGACGTCTTAAGGCTCCTACAAATAGGTGCGACGCACGACGCGAATCGCGCGCGACACAAAGGCACCGCTCGTTGCGCGACTTGCGGTGCCTTTGTGTCGCGCGCGATTATATCGCGTGTCGCGCCTGTTTGAAGGAGCCTTTAACGTCAAAAATGTATGGTTAAACAGTCGCTAATCACTACATAACTTTAAGCAATGTTTATGAATATAGGCGTAAAACTATGCTTTTTGCTCATTTTAGTAATCGAAGATGTTATAAAAGGTTAACAATTATTTTAAGGTGAATGAAAAACGCTTTGGTTGCTGGTTTAAACTATCAATGGCGTGAATGGTATCCTCAGAATAGATAAGATAGATAAGATTAATTTTGGCAAAACACATCCGCTCAACTCTACGCATAGAGGCAAAAATAACTCATAATGACTAAGTAAATTGTTATGATAAAACTAAACATATCAATAAGGAACTAGGTTTAACCCTAAACAGCAATGCAACAAGTTACTGGTGTGTCAAATTTGTACACAACCACAACAAGGGAAATTAAACTTTGCGAAAAAGAAACTAGAGTTTGATTTAGCGTGGTTTGTAGTTCAAGGAAAGATGAGCGCATAGATTACGTAATGGAGTCGATTCAGCATTCATGGTCACGGCTATGTATGCTTAAAAGGTCAACACCTAAGTTCTAAAGCAAAGATTGTATCATTTACGTTTTCCGCCATCTTGGATTTTACAACGTTTGAATTTTTTTCACGGGATTTGCCTTCAAAACAATAGGTAGGCCGCGAGATGTTTATTTGGAGTTAGATAGTCGTTTGCACAAAGAAAGAAAGAAAGTAAGTTTATTTGTCCCAGGTTAAGCAAATAATAACAATAAGTAGGTAAACAACATAACATCACGCCATTTTTCCTCTGAGAGTTGGCAGATGTGTACTGTATACACCCACATTTTGTCAGTTTGTATTTAAGTCCCATTTGATAGAGGATGAGCCTATTTCATCAACCGGGCATGAATCCATACTGTGAGCTGCTACTGAGAAATTACAGATTAAAAAACCCAATAAAACTCTGCTCGACCTGGAAATCGAACTCAGGATCTCATGCTCAGTAATCATTACTACTGAGCATGAGATCCTGAGTTCCTCCTGAGTTGTGCCTCCACATCCCAACTGGGTTGTGGAGGCACAACTCAGGAGGAACTCAGTTACCCAATAACTATTGGGTAATACGATACCCCTTGGTGAGACTGGGCGTCAGACTTTCGGGCTTCTGACGACCCGTAACGACTGTCAAAGATGGCAGCCGGGACCAATTGCTTAACGTGCTTTCCGAGGCACAGAGGGGTCTTGGTGTGTAAAGATGGTCACCTATCCGCGGTCCAACCGCCACAAGCATAGCTTAACCTGATCAAACGAACCCTGCGGCTGTTATTACTTTGCCACTAGCCCCTCTACGCAACTGAATTCATTTTAAAACATAAAGGCTCCTGCAAACAGGCGCGACACGCGACGCGAATCGCGCGCGACACAAAGGCACCGCTCATTGCGCGACTTGCAGTGCCTTTGTGTCGCGCGCGATTTTATCGCGTGTCGCGCCTGTTTGAAGGAGCCTTTATTCCACTTGATAAACTCACCAAATCACACATTTGCACTTTATTCAACAGAAGCCTATACTAATTAGCTATTAATTAACAGTCCGGAAGTATATTTATTTATTCATAACGCCAGAACAAAGAGCTCTAAAAAAAAGTCGAATAAAATCGACAAGGTCATTATTAAAAGCAGGTTTTATGTGTATATTTAACTAAGCTAAGTTTTAATTAAAAGAATTGTACACATACTTTTTCAGAAAATTTAACAATAATACGGGCTGGTGTCGTCCGCAACTCCACGTCAATGCGCGTATTTTGCGTACGGAATAATATAACAATAACTAATAGATATGCCTATCATTACGAGACAATAACTTCTTGTCTCACTTATCACAGTGTCCCAAGACGAAAGTGTTTGACCAGTGCGTGTTGCCAGTGATGACCTATGGCACTGTAACGTGGTCGCTCACAATGGGCCTCATTAGAAGGCAGGAAGTCACCTAAAGAGCAATGGAGAGGGTTTTGTTTGGAATTTCTCTACGTGATTGAATCAGAAATGAAGAGATTCGTAGAACAGCCAAGGTAACCAATATAGCCTGAAGAATTGCCAAGCTTAAGCGGCAGTGGACAGGGTATATCGCTCACGGAACAGATGACCGATGGAGCCGAAAGGATCTGGAGTGGCGACCGCGTACCTGAATACGTAGCTTTGGAAAGCCTCCCACAAGGTGGACCCATTAGTCCACCTTGTGGGAGCTTCTCGCATCCAGCGGATTCCTACGGCCTTCACCAGGTCATGGCCGGTGAAGGCCGTAGGAATCCGCTGAATGCGAGAAGCACAGAACCAGTCGAAGTGGCAATGCTTAATGGAGGGCTGTGTCTGGAGGACTCTGACAACTTTTTATTTTTTTGTTTCCGGAGTGGAAGTACTCTGACAACTAGCCCAACCCACAATATCCTTCAAAAAACCTTACCTTACTACTCCTTACTTACTCTGAAAAATGTTAACTCAAACATCGATTTTCTTTTTATTTGCATTGCAACAAAAATGACAGAAAATGCCATTTTTCCAATGCAACTCGAGTTCTACAACCTCATTATATTTAGAAATATGGACTTTAGACCGTCCAACAAAGAAGTTTAAATCATTCGAGGCAGTTATTATATAGTGCATAGGATTGTATTGAAAGCGAGTTTTGGTTATATGGCAAAAGTTTGTAACACAGAGATCGCAATCAAAATCATTCTGAAGCTGCGATTGATTGAAAAAAAAACCTGAACTATCAATAGTCACACCGCGCGTCATTTTCTATCTCATTCTCGCACATAGTACGTTAAGACACCTATGAAATAAGATGCAAGCTATCTTTTCCCTAATATTTGTAAATATAGAAACAACATTGGAAAAAATATCCTATGATTTTCTCGCTTTTCAGAAAAAAGTTGTAATATAAAACAAAAGAACTTGAAATGCTTTGGTAAATAAATACCTTTTCTCAAAAAAAAAACGCATTATTAATCGAAATTTCAAACACAAATTCCAATTTAAAATAGTGATAACTAACAAGATGGCTGCCACACTCTCAGTTTGATCATTTGGATTCGAGCAATCAATAATTCCATGTTAAATTCGAAACCTGGTAAGTCTCGTCGTTTCTATAGTAACCATCCCTTGCCCCGAAATCACAGAGCCATCCCACCGCCACCGCACAAATTTAAAGGGAATCGGGAATCAGGTAATATACACACGTAATATAACTACTACCTAAATATTGAGGGCGAAGATAACATTTATGTCTTATTAATACGATATATATTATTCTAGTTTTGGTTAATAATTGTATTCTGCGTAGTTGTGAAACACTGCGCATTCGAGTAAGAATATTTTAATACCAAAGTTGCGAGTCTGTGAAAGTGTATTCGCCTCATTGCTACGAAATAAAAACAAATAAACTTACCTAAAAGCAATATTACGTAAAATCGATGATACGTGACATTCATTCGATTATAAAAACTATATTTTACATAAATAGACACGATTGTCCATAACAAAGTAAAAAATATTTTTTACAAAAAGCAAGCTTAAGGCGAAGATTTCTTGAAAATGATCAAAAAGTTGGTTTTGTAAAGCAGTGTATCTCTTAAACCGTAAATAATTTTGACCGAAAAAGAAATGTGATATTTTCAAGTCTTATTTTAATACAGTGATGGAACTCAAATCATAATTAAACATACATTAATGCATCAAAAAAATCCTCAAATACACCTCTTAATTGTCTTTAAAAGTTTATCCCTTCATTATCAATTTTAATTACAATTAAAAATATACCATTAAATTTCTAATGCCAAACAGCATTTAGTGATGGATTATTTATTATTAAATAGTTTTTGTAAATAGATATTTGCATCATATTTTGCAATGAATTGTGTTGCGTTGTGTCATCGCGCTTCTGTTTCTTTTCTATGCAGTCCGACAGTGACCGCGCTTTAGGTCATGTAGTCCCCTTAACTAACTTCCGTCTAGTACTTAAAAATAACATAACATTACGCCTACATTCTCCAAAGGGTTAGGCACGGTGCACTTAGAGTATAAGTAAATCCACATTTCGACAGCTATGTTAAGTCCCATATATCAGGGGCCAAGCTTAATACCATCAACTCGATACAAATCAAGAAAACGGGCTGCTAATAAAGAATTCCAAATAAAAAAATGAAATAACACTTTAGTCGAACTAAGAATCGACCCAGAAACTCATGCTCAGCATTAGCTCTCAACTCAACTCAAAGCATTTATTTCAATCAAACCTTGTACAGGCACTTTTGAATTGGCAAAATTTAAATAGTCTGTCAGTTAGTCAGAAAGTTGAAGCTAGTTGCCCATTCCAAAACGTAGATCTCTATGGAGAAGAACGGGCAAGAAACTCCATGGACACTCTTTTAAATCAAGATATTACAAAATCCTGGGTACATTATTATTGTTGCTTCTATATGTGAGAACAATGTAAAAAAAAAGACACAAATGAAGAAACATTTCAAAATATAAGATTAATAATAAGCCTTGGCAGTTAAGAGATGACCAGTCTCAACCGACGGCGCCCGTTCACGAACATGACGCGTGGATCAGCACCATCTAGCTCAATCATTCTGTAGGGAACCGAATGATCCAACACACGCGCCACCATCGATGAGACATTCAAGTGAGCATGACACGTTCTCAACTGCCATGCTCTTTCAAGTCAACATCAAGAAAGTCGTAATAAACGGAAACATGATTCATGGCTCTCTTGCGACCACTACAACAACGGAGCCAGTAACCTATAATTCAGAAATAAGTCCAGCTATCAGTTGGAATATCTTTCATTTGACAATACAACAACATTCATTGCGTTATTTACGTTGTTGAGCAGAAAAATTTTACGAACATACGAAGCAATGGATTAATAATATCCTTCAAAATGATTCAGATTAAGATTCATGGTGTGTTATGCAATTATTATTAACTAGCTTCTGCCCGAGACTTCGTCCGCGTGAAATTTCTTGTTACTCCGACCCACCCCGTCGCATAACATCGCCTGCCCGCGCCATTACTTCGTTTTTGCTTAGCGTTCTTTCTGACTTTTTTTTCTTTTTGCTCAGCTCTTAAAGGTCATAGCGTGATGTTAAATAGCCTATAGCCTTTCTCAAGAATTGGGCTATCAAATGCAAAATGAAATTTTTCAAATCCGACTGGTAGTTCCAGAGATTAGCGCGTTCAACCAAACAAACAAACAAACAAAAAACAAACTCTTCAGCTTTATAATATTATTATAGATTATAGATATAGATGCTAAGCAGCACTAATTCGCATCTGGTAAGAACTAATAACTAATCTCTTCAAAGTAAGAGTGAACCGGCTTCTTCTTAAGTTCACTCCATCGTAGACTTTGTCTCTATCACCTCTGACCTAGACTAGAGTCAAGAGCAAACCCATTTCAAATAAAAAAAAAACTGAAAAATGAGGCGAAAAGACTAGGCAGGAGCTCCATAATAATATGACACCAGAAACTAACTTCAACAACATGCAACAAACATAGGTACCCATAATCAACCGTTAAATTTCTTTCTTCTGGGACACAGGCCTTTTCTGTGTAAGAGGGAACGGGCCATACCTGCAGTGGACCCTCGTGGATTTACCACAAGGGTCCACTGCAGGTTGGTAGATGTCACATGTCTTTGAATTTTCTGTTCTAGGTTATCCTGGTTTCGTTTACCGTTTGAAATATATTATAATAACACCTCAACGTTCTAAATAATCTCTTCCCCAACATTACCGCTGTACGCACGGTGACCTATCAAGCAATAAATTTCCAGTCTAAGCTGACTTCTCATTGTATGAAAAGCCTATACAAGGCGAGGTCAACTAAAACTGGAAATGTATAGCGTGATATGTCGTCGTAAGTACCAAATCACGTGGCATCTGCTGGAGTAATAATTGCGTGTGTCGCGTATCGTACAATAAGTGTGTTCTCTTTGACCACCAGCATTCATGAATGGGTTTTCCAAATGTCATGCTCCTGCTTGTTAATAGGAACATAGAAACAAAACATGGTATTGTTGTGCCCAGTAAATAGATTTAGATGTAGGGGATTAGTGGGTAGAATGACAAATTGGAGAAACTGGAATCTGGCAAGAGTTGATGAGGAACATGACGAAGATTATAACTGAGATATATTTGTTTTTATTTACGGGTCGTCAGAAGCTCAAAAGTCTGACAACCAGTCTTACCAAGGGGTTTCGTTTTATCCAGTAACTGGGTTGTGGAGGTCAGATAGGCAGTCGCTCCATGTAAAATACTGGTACTCAGCTGCATCCGGTTAGACTGGAAGCCGACCCCAACATAGTTGGGAAAGATGATGATATTTGTTTTTTTTTAATAAACCATTATATTACACACATACAAAAAGACAAGAAAGGAACAGAAAAATATGTACAAAAATGGATAAATTAAATAATATTTACAAAGAAATATCTTATACATGCGATGGGAAAGCAGATAAAAAGAGTAGAAGAGAAAACAAAATACTCGTAGATAAAGTAATTAATTTAAATAAAAATTCACTAATTTAAATAAAATATACAATATGAAAATATATATAAATATAACGTAATTTAAAATAAAAAAATACATACGCAACTATGACGAAGTGGAGAGTGTTCTTTGGTGTTCTTAATTGTACCTCTTGCAGGCAACGCATAATTTTGTAACTACATATGTCCATATAACTAAAATAGAAGAACAACAAAGCGATGTTAAAAGCTTTTAGCTGTATAAGCATCGGAGGCTTCAAACCAAACTCAGGTATTCAAGGGGCTGACATGACCTAAAGCGCGGTCACTGTCGGACTGCATAGAAGAGAAAAAGAAGCGCGATGACACAATGCAAAATATGAAGCAATTATTTAATTACAAAAAATCTATTGTTTGGACGAAAAAATTAAAACACTAGTGTTTACTATGTTGCTTGTTGTATAATCTGACAAAATATCAGAATGATTGTATGTATATTAGTATGGTTTTTATTGTAAAAAGAAAGTTTTTAAAGGTATCTTCGTGATTTTTTTCTATCGTATCAAATTATTTGTATTATGTTTTCAACACACAGCAAATATATGATATTCTTAAAGTAAGAATATCATATATTCTTATTCTTAAGATCGACTACTTGATCATATACTTTTATTGCTTCTAAAACTTGCGTTTTTGAGGTTAGGTCCTGTAATTCCCTAAATGCGTTTAAATTCTTATCTAAAAATCGCAGATTTTAAACTGAATCTGTTCAAATTATACACTAACAGCGCGTTTTAAAGGAGATTAGGCTAAGTTCACATAGTAAAATGTAAATATTCTATCTACATTAATTACATGTTAAACCTATCAATTCAACATTCGACACTGCCTTAATTATCTTCTGATCAATAGTTCCTTTAATCGACAACATCAAAGTTGAACGAATTAATCATTTACGCGACTAGTGCTGGGACTGTTCCTTATATTTTATTGTTGAATTGGTAGTTTAAATGAGTATTGTGATCATCACCAGCATTGGCAGCCTTGTTTCACCCACTGCTGCGTAAAGGCATCCCCCCTTTTGTGCCACGCTTCCCTGGTATTTGCGAGTCTCATACGCGGGGTAATTGCGAAACACATAGAGTGTTCCATGTGTGTGTGTGCCCATTATTTGAACGCGCCCCAAAAGGTGGTAACCGTAAGGCTGATCCGGGGGTACCGCACGATCTCGGGCGAGGCGGCAAGCTTCCTTGCCGGACTGCCGCCATGGGATCTGGAGGCGATAGTCCTCGCGCGCCTGTATAATTAGCGCGCGGAGGCAATACGCCGGGAGAAAACTCCGCTTCCGCGGCAAATCGCGGCGGAGCAGACGGACCTCCGGCGCGACCTCATGGCGGCATGGAAAAAGCGACTGTCGCAACCCAGCGCAGGGCACGTCATGACAGTGGCGGTAAGACCTCTTTGAGGAGTGGCTAGAGAGGCGTCACGGCGCCTTCACCTACCGCCTGACGCAGGTCCTCACCGGACACGGATGTTTCGGGAGCTTCCTGCACATCATCAGGCGGGAGGAAACGCCCGGGTGTCACCATTGCTAGGATCGCCCAGCGGACACGGTGGAGCATACGGTGAAGGTCTGTCCCGCTTGGGCGAGGCACCACCGTGTCCTCGTAGAGGCGATCGGCAGCGGCGGCGACCTATCGCGTCCGGCCCTGGTTCAAGTCATGGTCCGGGGCGAGAGGGAGTGGAGGGCAGTCACCTCCTTCTGCGAAGCAGTCATGCTAGCGAAGGAGGCGGCGGGATGGCTGAGGGAGAGAGCCACCGCGGTAGACGCTCCGGGCGTCGGGAGCCGCGCGACGCCGTGCCGCCGTGCGGGCCTGCGGGCGGAGAGTAATGGGTAGCTCACCGTCCGATCAGGACCAGACCCGTGCCGGACGGCGCGTACGTGTTCCACGCGCGCCTCAAAGAGATTTCAGCAGCAATTGAAGGCGCCGTCAGGGCTGAAGCCTGCCGGGTCAGCGGGATTGTCCAAAAGGGTTACCGCTGACCCGGAACATAAAGGGCTAAGGAAGGAACACGGGTGGGTTTTAGTCAGTAAGAGTCTGACATTCTCTTCCGCTCCACCCAGAGCGGGAGGGTTCATTAGATGATTTCCCATCCTGAAAAAAAATAGCATTGCTCGTTGCGCGACTTGCGGTGCCTTTGTGTTGCGTGTCGTGTCGCGCCTGCTTGAAGGAGCCATAAAACAAAGTCGCCGAAATATCTTTACGCGCATAACTTCCGAATGACTGGACCAAATTGGATAATTCTTTTTTTCTTGTGTTCGTTATTGTCAGGACAAGGTTTGTATAAACGAAAATTTAGGAAATAAAACAAAATAGCACCCCTGCGAAGCTGTGACGGGCCGCTAGTTGAATATATTAATCAACTAGCTGCGCCCCGCGGTTTCATCCGCGTAAGTGTCTATCCCATGGGAATATCGGGATAAAAAGTAGCCTATATACTAATCCAGGGTGTCAGCTACCTCCATACAAAATTTTATCAAAATTGGTCCAGCCGTTTGAGAGTACCTAACAAAGTAACAAACCTATAAACACACACACTCACAAACTTTCGCTTATACTCGTATAATATTAGTATGATGTGCGACTGCTGAACCTGGGGTCCTAGGTTCGATGGGCGAGTCGGGCAGTATTATTGGTGTTTTTATTAGGAACATCAAACTCAAACTCAAACTCAAAGCATCTATTTCAATTAAACCATTTACAGGCACTTTTGAATTGTCAAAAAGTCGGTCAGTCAGAATCATCTAGTCATCTTAGTAAGTACGAGCGACACGTGCCGATAAAATACTAATAAAACCGATAAAATACTAAATACTAATATGTGTATAAACGACATAGAGAATAGCTCATACCGTCGTTAAAATATTAGTTTATATTAGCCAGTCAGCAAGGTGGTATAGACATACACGAGCGACGCGTTGTCGACGGATGCAGTTACCTTTGTCGTCGACGCGCAGTTAGCACGTATTTTGCGTACGGGTTTCGATCCACCCCAACTCCTCAAGGAAGGCCAGCAACTCCTTGGTGTTACTGACAATCCCACGGAGGATACCTGGGTTTTCGAAATACTCTGGCAACCACCGGGCAGTTTAGAAGCACATGAGCTGCTGTCTCGTTTTCCTCCATGCAGGATCTGCACAGTGGACTGTCTGTGACTCCTATGACAAGTTCGTACCGAAACTAGTTTCGGAACCCTATATTTTTGGGATAATTTTAGTAAACTAATAACCGTCAAAGACACATTAGGCTTCTTTACACTTTATTAGACTTCTTTAGAAAAAATATTCCTAAACATTTCATCATGACACAAATCTCAATAAACAGTTCAATAGGCTAGATCAGTGGGTACGTCATACTATTATATTGCACTATTAGTGTAATGGGCTGGGCAGAGTAGCCCCCCTCTTGCGGAGGCGGTGGTACGCAGTTCAGAGGCCCGGCGCGCACAAATAGCAAGCTCCGACTTGGCATACAGTGTACTTCTAGTGCAGGGAGGTACTTGAGCTGTTTAAGATAGATTCTTATCTATTTAGTAGCTGCGCCCCGCTGTTTCGTAAGTGTCTATCCTATGGGAATAACGGGATAAAAGTAGCCTATATATAAATCCAGGGTGTCAGCTACCTCCATACAAAATTTGATCTAAATTGGTCCAGCCGTTTGAGCGTGAAGAAGTGACAAACATATAGACACACACTCACACACACATATAATATTAGTGTGATTGGTGGGTTATTTTTTGGGAAATATTGTGTTTACAGTCTTTTTTTTCAGCAACTGTGTGATTTAAAAAAAAATATCACAAAATACCTCATTAGTGCATCCTTACTAAAGTAATCTCATTTTAACTGGATTTTTAAATCAAAGTTTACTTTACTAATTTAAGTGACGCATAGACGTAGAAGTTTTGCTCACACGCAAGCCCACACACAAACTGCCATCTTGTTATCTGTGTCACAGGATTGTCTAGCGGAAATTTTGTTTAAAGTAAAATTCGGAGAATAGCCGCAAGGTTATAAAAAGGTTGTTCTGTGAAAAGTGGTTTTGGGAGAACGGTCCGGAATACTCAACATTTCGACAGTGAGGCTGAGCATCATCACAACCTTATCACAACAAAAACCATAAAATATAGGTATTTGTTGTTTATTTCAACTACGGTAAACCTGTTCCATTTTTTTAGTCACAATTGTTCTAAATAATTTATGTTGAGTTTAATTTTTAATATTTAATAAAATATGTAATCTGCCTACCTAATTTTAAAGGTGAATCTAAACTGACGAAAGAAAATATTGCAATATTATTTAAAGATAAATATTTAAGTATTTTTGTTAATAGACGACGATATTCATCAAATGTTATTTTTATTCTTAGATCTTTTAAAGATAAAGACTAAATTATAAAATATAATTTGATTTTTTTAGTTTCTCTCACACCTTAAGAGGAAATGCGGTAGGAGAGACTTTTGAAAAAGCCTAAGTAAAAAGTCATAATTCGAGGTTTGGCTCACGCCTAATATTGGACCAATTTAAAAAATATTTCATAAACTGAATAAGAAGGATATATATACTGTGTCCCTATAATGATCTTTTTTCATTAATAGTTTTCAAATTTTTACACTAGGCCTCTGTTGACATCGGTTTAAACCGGCATTTCTTGAGGGTTCTAGTGCTTATAAAAATAATGTACCATCAAAAAGGAAAATATAGGGATACAAGTAGTTAGTATTTATTATTCTGTAAAAATCATTGCTTTATGGTCATTAACCAGAAAGAAAACAGGCGAGAGCGTTTCTATGAAGAAACAACCACCCGCATTTCCCCTTAATAAGTGTTTGAAACCAATAGTTTTATAAAAAAGATGCATTTCCATACAGCAAGGAAGATTATATCAAAAATCTGAACGAAACATTGAAGCTACAAGCATAGATAAAAAAACAAAATAAAAAAGCAAGTATAGTAATTTTTTTTTAGTTTTTTCATCCTTACTTCCATACTATCTAATATTATAAATTCGAAAGTAACTCTGTCTGTCTGTATGTTACCATATCACACCAAAACCACTGAACGGATTTCGATAAAATTTGGCAGAGAGATAGACTGCATCCCGAGGAAAGACGTAGGATAGTTTTTATCGACACACCTCGCGGGCGAAGCCGCGGGCGGAAGCTAGTCTCTTATAAAAGCGTTTTTTTTTTTCATGACTTGATCATTCTTTTATTTACAAAAATACAGTGGATGGGCCACTCTATTTTGCTGTGTTTCCAATAATTGGAACGGAATATAATAATATGTAGTTGCCAACGCCCAAAAACACTGTCACATAAAAAATTAAATGTCGAATATGCAGCACGTGCTTCTGAATAATAATAATCGTTACAGCCCTACAGACCAGTGACCGTATCTACCGACCTTGAGAACAGTTATTTGCTAGAACTCTTCCGGCTGCTACTATCTATCTATAGCTGTAGTATATCTATCTACTTATCTATATCGATCCATCTTCGGCTGCTACCAAATAATGGGTACATAGTGCAGCAATGCTAATAAAAATGTGTTTGTTACGTTTCCGTCGTTAGATTATATTTATATTTAATCGTGAAGATAAAAAATTGTACAATAGCATGCTAATTGGTTCTTAGAAGTTTGCAAATTTTAGGTTTACACATCGTGTAATATTGCACACAGGAAATAGGCTCAAATTATTTATGATTAGGTACATTTTTGTAAGTTAGGTTCGTACAAACACTTTTTTGAAAACTAGTAAATAATAACAGCCGCACAGGTATATGGATCAGGTTAAGCTATGCTTGCCGCGGTTGGTCTGTGGATGGGTGACCATATTTGCATACCGAGGACCTCTCCGTGCCTCGGAAAGCACGTTAAGCCGTTGGTCCCGGCTGTCATTCGTGGTCTTTGACAGTCGTTACGGGTAGTCAGAAGCCCAAAAGTCTGACAACCAGTCTTACCAAGGGGTATAGTGTTACCCAGTAACTGGTTGTGGAGGTAAGATAGGCTGTCGCTCCATGTAAAATACTGGTATTCAGCTGCATCCGGTTAGACTGGAACCCGACCCCAACATAGTTGGGAAAAGCCTAGGCAGACGACTAGGTGAGGTCGGTGTTTCCTATCTGACTGCTCTAAGAAGAAAAGCCGGAACAAACTCAGAAAAGTAATCTGACATTACATTGTTTTTTTAGGTACCTAAATAGGGAGCGACATTATGTTGTGGAGCTAATAAGTGGTCTTGGCTTTAGTCCATGTGAAAGTTCTGGTTCCGAATCTAAATACCACTTTTTCTACGTTGCCTTCTCAAAAATACTTTTCTAACATAAAAACAACCAATTACCCGGTACTTCAGTGTCAACATTTATTCCTAATATCATATTTAACAAAACACACCCCACAAAGTACAAACACCCTAAAAATATCACGGAATCAGAGCTCAGATCCAGGGCTGTACCTGACATCATTCGGTGGCCTTCAGGTAAAGATTTAGCCGCCATTGAAGGCGAATTGAAAAGAGCCCATAATAAGCGACGCGGGGTGAGGGTGGTAGGGGTGTCACTATCGCAACGAGCCCTCGCGAGCGATCGCCATGGCTACCGAGCCCGGCGCGCGACGAGTGCGGCCCTGGGTAGCCTTGCAATGGTATGGGGAGGGCAATAGCCCCGTCTACTTGCAAGCGAAAAATAAGATGGCCCAGAAGGTTCATGGGTAAAGACGGACAATGAGGTACTTACTCTAATCGGTAGGTACTCCGTTGGGGGTTAATTGGGTAAGTGAATCGAATAATCTACATACCTACTTTTTTTTGGGTGGGAAATTATCAAATAACTTCTCCCGCTCGACGCGCTCTGGGCGGAGCGGGAGGGCATGTCAGACTTTTACTGACTAAAATCCACCCATGTTCCTTCAGTTGCCTGTGCCAGGGGCCACGGTATCTCTTTCGAACAACCCGCGACAGGCATCGGCCCTAGCGGACCCCGTCAGTTAGTGCTGACATCTCTTTGAAGCGCGCGTGGAAGACAACGCGCCGTCGACCCGGGCCATATCCTTACCGGACGGCGATCTACATACCTACTTCGATGATGATTTTGTTTTAACTATGCCCCACTCTTTATGGCAAAGTAGGAAAAAATATCGGGATTTTTTTCCTCTTGCATCCGCATGTGACCTATTGACGAAATGTTCTTCGACTAGCACTCCATTTGTAGTGACTATGATAGTTTTATGACCCTTGCCGGATAATTATTGTAGTGCTACAATAATTATGAAGCAAGCCTTATACGTGTGCTCACAGGTATGAGAAAATTTACTTCAGAAGTCCTCAGGCTATTTTTATAAGGAAAATAAGAATTTCTCTCATTTTCATAATTACATCTCAGTCATACTGAATGGTCTTTCGAAATTTGTTTAACACAGTCACAGAGACTGAGGTCTTTATTCAACTAAATTGCTTTCATTCTTTTCACTGTATAAAGTATGAAAATATTTTTGAAGCAGCTTTAACATACCTATATATACAGGGTTATTGGAAAAACACCAACAACCCCTAAGAGGTCTTTGTACTCATGAACAACTCTTTCTAAGGAACCAAACGTGAAATCCCGAAAACAAATCAGCTGTGGCCTTAGTGTGAGTTTTTTCGACTCACGTTCGATTGCGAGCGCGTAAGAATTTTGTATGGGAAATTAGGTTTCTCCTAGTGACCACCAGATGGCGCTATAACTTATTTCCATATAAAATTCTAACGCGCTCGCAATCGAACGTGAGTGAAAAAACTCACTCTAAGGCCACTGTTCCCCTACATTTATGTTCGCATAACTCGTCAAAATGTAGGGAACAGCCGGTCGATTCTGTAAAAATCTCACCGTGAAAACTTAGGTGATGTGAGATTGTTTTTGTAGGAATTGACACTATTGACAGCTCACTCCACGCTCACTTCACCTAAGTTTTCACGGTGAGATGGTTACAGAATCGCACTGCAGTTGATTCTTTTTTCACGTTTTCAGATTTAATACCTTATTAAAAGTTGTTCACAATTGTGAGTACAATGACCTCTTAAGAGGTTGTTGGTGTTTTTCCAATAAACCTGTATACATTTATATACTTCTGAAGCGGCTTTTCTTCATGATAATTTACATATCCCGTAATTTTTCTGCGAAGAACATTGTGAGCTGAGTCAATTAGTCCTTCTGTCCGCAACGACAAAGTGACACTTGTCGCTATCAATTTGCGCTCACCAGCATTTGTGTCGACGTTCTAAACAACGCGTTTTCCGCTAATGTATACTAGTAGTTTTTTTTTTTGTTTCTTTTTCAAGGTCGCCGGCTATTTTTCTTGCGGTGCATTTTTGCTCGGACTTTTCGTGAGTCTGTGGGTTTTATGCGTTCTTTTATCGAAACGATTGGCGTATTGAGTGTTTAATTTCAATTTGAGCGTGGGAATCGGTCTGTTTTATTTGCAGGTTTTGACTGATAAATAATACGTTTGATATTCAAATTCATGCAAAATATGCAGACTTTTTTCATCTAAAATGTCATCAGTTTTTTGTATATATAATTGGAGAATTAATTGTTTTTATCTCAAAAGCAATTTTAAGAATCACAATAAATATTAATCTTAGTTGATAAAATAACAAAATACCTACATTGAAAAATAGATACCTGCCAAGTTGAATTCCCATTAAAGTACCTACCTACCTATTTAATAAAAAAGGGTACCTACATCCGATCTATAACTATTAATTATTTTTAACAGAAGTTCTTATTCACGTGTTACTAAACCTCAGAGCCTATATCTAGTCGGTGATGAAACCTCCACAACGCACCTAGGAAGCCCTATAGCAATCTTTGCATATTACATCCACGCGATTCTCACCCTTATTGCTTCATTGTAGAATATATTATCGCTCGTAATGGGAAAGCGGGGAATATCAGATCTGATTATTGTACATGTTCGCAATAAAGCTGAGTTAGCACGACACTATGAAGTGTTAAGCGTACAATGACGGCTTGCTTAAAGTGCTATTTTCATTCTGCCATACTGAACACGCAATATATGCTGCTCTTATAGATGTTATAGTTTATACTAGTATCGTTTTGGGTGTCATAATAGGAACAAAACTGGACTGGCGTGAGTTTCAGTGCGTGTCTCGAGTCAGTTTTCCTCAATATCAGACTAGGCGGCCTCAATTTTCAACGCTTATGCCTTTATAAGTTATTCCGCCCTGCATACGATGTGTAGTAGGCCTTTGAATTTTCTTTTTATTAAAACCTAGTTTTTTGGAGCAATAAATCTTCTGACGTTTTTGTTTTATCATGTCGGGGAGGCATACCCTGCAATGTTTGCCTAGATGGATGATTTTTACTTCATCTTTTTTGCGATGATTGAATTTTATGTCACAGAATTTTGCATAACAACGAATAGAATTACTTTCTGCTAATGATAATTGTGAAAAAGATAATGATTTCAATTAAATCTATAGGAACAATCTTTCTTAAAATAATGCCTAGTTAGGTAATAATTATAGAAGTCGACAAATCATGAAAAATTACCATGTCACTTCAACTATAAAAAAACGAAAATTAGGAACAAAGATAACATCACAACACTACCCTAAAGAACTGCGGAACTGTTCAAATATCTAGAACGACAAACATCGACATAAAATGCGACGCAGCCCCCAACCCTACAAACCGAAAAAAAAAATAAGTTCATGTTTTTGGCGGCTGCTTTATCGGCGGCACATTTCAGTCTATGCGCCGCTCTGGGGGTGAAACTGGCGCGACAAGCCGCCCCCACCCCACTCCGGACTTAGGCCCCACCCCGAGCCCAGTAGCCTAGAGCCTGATGGTGCTATATTTGACTAAATGCTCTAGTTACAATCGCAGAACCTAACTGAACGCAAGTACCTTTGACCTTTAAAAATTGAAAGTCTAAATGCCCACGCTAATTTTTCTCTCGCTTGAAAGCGATGACTAAGGATGGTATGGTTTATCAAACTGACAAGCTAGGAACAAAGTCATTACGAAGATATTTTCCTCGACGTCCTAAATTTATGTCTGCGTTTAATTTAATTTCCAGGATCTAAGAAAAATAGGTTGGGTAAGCTGTTTTCCGCTCAAGTTAGGACATTAAATGATCAAATTCTTTGCTGAATTCATCTTCATCACCCATCCCTCTAATAACGCTGCTTTCCATACAAAAATGACGCATAGGTAGGTAGGCACCTTTAATTAATAAGTAACCCACCCGCACGCATAGTGAATATACAGGAAAAAAATAACCAGTAAACACACTGATGTTTTATTGACACGGGCAAAAAAATAATTAGTTGTTCCATACATTTTGACCGCGTAGGTAACGCGGTCAAAATGTATGGAACAACTAATTATTTTTTTTTTATAACCGACGTTAAATTCCTACACTACGGATCTAGAATCATATACTGAATTAATGGTTACAGTTTGCGCACTGGTTATTTTTTTTCTGCATTTTAGAAAAGCGGGCAACCAAATAATGCAATCACACTTTTTCTACAATCGATATTCCGATCGCCGTTCCAGTACGATCGGATGCGGCAGGTCTAGTTGATCAGGATATCGTCCTTCTGACTTCCAGAATCCAAGTCAGTCTAAAAATATCAATAACCTAAGAATTGACAGGTTTTCGGGTAGCTGACTAACTCGTAAAGACTGTCAAAGTCTCATGACCATCATGATCTTCAATTGTTTAACGAGCTGTCTATGACATCTGCTCAATTCAGGAAAGTTCACCTGTCCGCGGACATACAACAAGGTGGAGCTTTTCTTGCAAAGTCGATCGATAGAATCGGTCCAAGCGTTCAGCCTTAACAGGCTAAATTCTGTCATGAATTGTTAATAATGATATCATCGTTCGTAATTTAAGAGACAGTTAAATTTTTTACGAAATTCGTGGTAGGTAATTCGTGCATAATTTCGTCTGGTTATGAATAAAACATGGCGGGCTGAGTGCGTGATCTTGGCATTGACACAGCCAGATATTGCAGCCGAGCGTAAACAGAAAGGAGGAGAGAAGTCTCATAAAAGAATACTGATATTTCCACTGTAATTCTGAATGGTTGATGCGCGGACTGAAGGACCAAACATTTTCGCGTATTCTATTCTATTCGTTCCAGCTTTTCTGCTTTTGAGTGTTGGTGTTTAAAATAGTATTTCCAGGGTTTGAAGGCTGGTAGAATTGAGAGGAGGTTTGCGGAATAAAAAACGTGACTTGTTGATGGAGACAATCAAGGTGCTATATTTCTTTTAAACTGACAGCTGGTGTGACATAAAAATAGTGACGTTGACACAACATGACAGATGAAGTGTTGCAAGGCAACAAATATAATTAATAAAATGTTGGGGATGCCAACAGTTGGTTGAATCACAATTCTCCCTGTCAATATAAAAAACGGCAGGTAAAGATGTATTGCAGTTCAAATTCTACATCTATTAATTATTGCCTCTTTTTATCTATTACTAACTGCGCCCCGCAGATTCACTCGCATAAGTTTCGATCCTGTGGGAATATCGGGATAAAAAGTAGCCTATATGTTAATCCAGGGTGTCAGCTACCTCCATACCAAATTCAATTAAAATTGGTCCAGCCGTTTGAGCGTGAAGAAGTAACAAACGTATATACACACACAAATACACTCATACACAAACTCACAAACTTTCGGCTTTCTAATATTAGTGTGACTAGCTGACCCGGCGAACTTCGTACCGCCTCAGATTTTTTTGTTATTTTTTCTCATGCTTTAATAATGATTCTGCTATTCGGGGCGACGACAAATCCAACAAATAAAAGATCATAAAAATCGGTCCAGCCGTTCTTGAGTTATAAATGATGTAACTATCCCGACTTTGTTTCATGAATGAAGCACTGCATAATAATTAAAAAAGTTATTCTAAAATGTCATTTATGTTTTGGCTGATTTTTTGAGATAAGAAGTTAGCAAAGGCATGATATCGTATCATCTTAAAGAATACCTGTACAGAGGGACTACACATGCCTCTGTTGGGACAGGTCAAGAACTCAAACCTCTCTTCGAAAGGCCCTTTCAGACATGGCTCTGCACTATTAGACTAACATATTATAAAATCCTAATAATATAATGCTTGGAGTTTAAAAGAGACAGAGTTTGTTTCAGCGTTTCTTCTCGGAGATCAGTCATCGAGAAAATGCATGCGCCATCTTGTTTTTAAAATATTTACCAACAAAATATTGACATTTACTTACATACATAAACATTTCAATTTGGATGGAGTAATGGAATTGTGGAGTTGACGTTGTGTGAGCATGCCTGTTCCATCGCCGCCCGTTCGATGTCCACCGCGCACAGGATGGATGGAAAGCAGCCAATGAAGTAATTTTTTGCTCCGTTGGTGTAATTGCTGTATAGTGTACCAGTAGGAGGATAAATATATAAGTAAATACATTTCACCAGAAGCATAAAGGCATTTTCTGGACACGCTCGTTTCATCACAAATTTCAGCCATCGCTTTCCATCAGTCGTGATCGAGCAAAAAAGCAGGTCCATTCAACAATAAAAAAAAGTATGTAGGTTTCACCACAACAGTTGCTGATATCCATACGATCAATAATTTGAATAAGAAACTCGAAGGAACAGAAAAACTCAGTCTTAATGAACTGAAAGGCATTATCTGGTGTGTGATACTCACTTTGCATTTCAGTCCATGCCCCACACATTAGCATAAAACATTACAAACACGCGTGTTTTGCAACGTGCATGCAAGACAACAATATTTATGCTTGTATAAAAGTATAAGGCAGTTTCGTTATTTTGGTACTATCGTGAGTCATTCCACTCTTTCAGATGTTATCGTAGAACGCTACGGTTGTATATGACTTTTGTATTCCCCCTTTAATAACTAACTACGCTTTTAATGAAATATATATTAATTACAGTGTGGTTCATGACGCATTTTTTTGGTCATGTAATTGTAAAAGTATTATTTTGATAGGTAACGCCTTGACTTGACTATGCCTTGTGAGATGCAAACGTGAAATTACGTAAATAAAAGTATTACGTACGAAGGTGCACAGATGCACAACAAACTATCACGAGAAATAAAAACCACTACAAGTTTACAAATATTTAAAACTCTGTTAAAATCTTTTATTATTGACAAAATTTAAATCCGGCACTGGTTCATGTTTTTAATTTACCCACAAAATTTTGATTTTTGTTTCGCATGAATCTTTCACTGCAACCATCGAAGGTTGCGAGTCTTGTTATGAACGTTAAAATTATTGTTGTCTTCTTTTAATATTTGTGCATACCTATACTAGCTCTGCTCATGAATGTCACCATTATTTATAGTTAAAATATTTCTCATTAAGTGAAATTTGTAGTAAATTTCTTTTGAGTAAATAAAGATTCTTTAACAACCAAAAAAAGAGTATCGCCAGCCAAATTGGGTACACAGTGTCTGGTCTTCGTCTGGTTATGCTCACATTGACAGATCGTAAAACATTATTCAAGTTCCAACCAGCACCCTCATACACTATCAATCTCATTCTGAATCATTTTGATGGATAAAGCTAATCCATTGCTTCATATGTTCGACAACTTTGTCTGCTCCACAAAGTAAATAACGCAATGAATGTTGTTGCAAATGAAAGTCAATGCTAAGTACAATGCGTGCCACGAAAGAAGAGACTTGACACACCACGTGGTTTGGACATGCGCAGAACACGATTTTAGGTATCTTTAGCGGTATGAGGTCTGAGTGCGGGACGGGACCGGACGTCATAGGGGCAGCGGAAAGAGCGGGGGAGGCGCGTTAAGTCTCTTCTTTCATGGCACGCATTGTACTGCTAGTGCGTTACGCAATTATACCGCTGTTAAGGCGAAAGCGTCAGGAAAAACCGCAAAATTCAAATTTTCTGATTTTTTTGCAATTTTCAGATCGTTATATAGCTTAAGAAAATTTGAAGCACAGCCCTCTTAAAGAGCTAGATCTCCAAACCTCAACAGGTGCCCATTGTGTTGTCTAAACCCAATCGCAGCTTAACCTTTTGGAAAAAAAATCCTGTTTGTTACCTTAAAAGGAAAATCGTCTTCGATTCTGAAAATTCGCCCTTTTTGTAGATTAATTAATTAATTTATTTTGCATTTTGGTAATTTAATTTCACCCAACAAATATTTAACCCTTTTTTTATCCTTTATTAAAAAGAACCAGGTTCTTAATAATTCATTACAATCTAGCCTATAAGACTAATAAGCAATTTTAATCTAACTTAATTTTTACGTGATAATTATTTTAAAACTTAGAATAGTGTTTATTGTACTTTACACAGTTATTTTTTTAAAGACGCCAGCCCTTCAAACTACTACAATCTGTCAAATGTATTTAATAGATTTTAAACTTTATCGCTAAAGTTTTTGCTGATTTTATTATAACCTTACCCATCGCGTGTCCAATTAGCAGACACAATAGAATTTTATTGTTCTTATGTCGCACTGTGTAACATAAGACATTCGAGAGATTAATCTTAAAGAAAAAATAGTCAAGGAAATTATTTCGAATTAGTAAATATAAACTATTTACACTAGATACTAAATTAAATGACTAACTAACTTACTATACACAGTAAGTTCCGTTCCACTTTCTTAGAGTCTGATATGATGATGTAAACACTTTGTTCATGTGTTATTATGTGTGTCATTAGCACTATTATTTCTACACTTTTTACACTACACTAACTCAAAAAGTTTTGTCCGTTTTAGTCTTCGCACTATATTTGTTTGGTCTAACAGCTGAATTGCCTCGATGTTCACATGTCGGTGGAGTCGGTGTTCATGGGCCTCAGCAGAGATATTTGGATTATGTTGGTGACGGGTTCCATTTTTAGGTCACGGTGGAGGTCGTCATTTCTTATATACCAGGGCGCATTAACAATACTCCTGAGTACCTTATTCATTATCGAGGGTTGTATGTTAACAATACGCGGGAAGATTGTTAATATTCAACCCTGCACTAGAAATTTCAGTCTGTATTTGTATCTGCGTTTCCCCAACGGGGACAGCTTCCAGTCTTACCGGATGCTCCTTCTTGATTTTACATGGAACGACTGCCTATCACACTCAGTCACTGAGTAACACGGTACCCCTTGGTAAGAATGATTGTCAGACTTTCGAGCTTTTGACAACCCGTAACTATTGTCAGAGATCTAAGAATGATGAAGCATCGAGAGAGCATTGTATTTGATGTCAAACATAAACTAAATATCAAAGAACGGAACACATTAGCATAATTAGCCTGTTTCCCCACTGCTGGGACGCAAGCCTCCTCTCTGTGAGAGGGAGTGGGCTATAACCTACCACGCGGGCCCAGCGCGGATTGGTAGATGTCACATGTCTTCGAATTATTGGTTCTAGGACACACAATAAAGGATAACAAAAAAAAAACAGGCAAGTGCGAGTCAGACTCGCACACGAAGGGTTCCGTACTAGAAGGCAAAAAAACGCCAAAAAAAAAACACTTTTTTGTATGGAGACCCTTAATTTTTTTTTTACTTTATTTTAGTTTTATTTGTTGTTACAGCGCGCAGCGTGCAGCGGCAATAGAAGTAAACATTCTGTAAAAATGTCAACTGTCTACCTATTATGGTTTATGAGATACAGCCCGCTGACAGACACACGTACGGATGGACGGACGGGTGGACGGACGGGCGGACGGACAGACGGCACCTTGGCACCCTAAAAAGGGTCTTTAGGTTTTGAGGTATTTGTGTACCTAGGTCGCCTTTGTGTAACCTTTAGAATTGGAACACAGCAATGCTAATTTCGTAAAAAGGCGTATTTAAGGCGTGTTTGTAAAACTTTTGCAAAACCACATGTAGGCTTTCCATAATTCTGGTTGAGATTCAATTTTATTCCAACAAGACCCATTTCACTTGACATGATTCTCGTAGTCAACAAACATTTGTGTAGGTATCCTAACGTAACCAATGGTACCTATTCAAATAAAAACTGTGCAAACTTTGCGAATAATTAAATCTGTATCAAAATGAAATCGGCATGTGAGCGTTATTATAAAATTATATTAATTAATTAAATGTTATTATGAAAAGTTTCATTTCGTTTAGCTTCTATCATAATTAATGTATTTTTCAAGCCGTTTGGGGTTGAGACTATGGAGGGTCCTAGTGCCCAATTAGTTTTTGAGACATCGCGCGACAAGCGGTTGGTCGACTCTTCACGTGGCCTATTTTTTGGCTAAAGAATCAGCATCGCCATACAACGTCGCAATGTTGTCAGGCTTTTGGGCAATTTTACTGTTGACAGCGATGCGGATGAATATTTTGATGCCCTATGATTATTTTATTATTTTTTATACACTGTTACATATTGTTAATATTATTTTAAGTCTGTTAGCTCATATATTATGCAAATTTTATAATATTAGATAAAATAAACTAAGTGATTTTATTTCGGTAATATTAAATGTTTTCCGAGGGTTTTCAGTACCTACTAAGCCTTTCGAGGATGTGTCAATAAGTTGCGCTTTACTAAAATAAAATTTTTACTTCAAAGTCAAAGTCAAAACTTTTATTGCGAACTAAGTGTACATGTAGGTATTGGTGTATGTTTTCATTTAAGTATTATGTCCGTTGTGATAGCAATATTTCACTGTTTTTTTATCATTGTGAGTGTACAGGTACTGTAACCATTAATGACAACACATGATTCTAGACTCCCTAGGGTAGAAATTTTTCGTAGAATATAAAAAAAATACTGTTTCATACAGAACCTACGCGGTCAAAATATATGGAACTCCAATTTTTTTTTTACCGACCATAAATTTCAACGCTGGCGCATTCAGAATCATGTACTGAATCCACGGTAGCAGGATGCGGGTCAATGTCCTTGCCTCCCCGTATTATAAGAAGATTTATTTATTTATTATTCACAAAATCCACAGCTCTTTGAAATTTTATCTTAAAATACTTATGTTTAAAGGCTAGTCTTACAGCCAATTACGGATTTACAATTTAATAGCTATAAAAAAACATATAGAATGAAGTGAACCGCTAGCACCATTTAAGAATTGCTAAGTGTACAGTGTGGGTGAGTGTGTAGGAGTGTGCATGAGGAGTTGCGAATGGGTGTGTGAATATGTAATAGTACCACTATGGTGATTGTCTGTATATTTATTTAATTCAATTTAATTTAGATTTATTTCTCAGTTCGTCACATACGGACGTTTGTTAGATCTCCTCAATATTAGATGTGCACATTATCATTATAATAAAGAAATGGTAATTTTTCTTACTTTATGCCAGACTTGCCCTGTCTTGTCAAAACCATGGACAGCAACGTCTTCCTGTTTGTTAACATGAACATCCTGTACTCACTGACCGGTCTTCCTAGCGTTGTTATCGTGACAATATCCCAAACAACCGTTCCAGCCCTTGGGACCCGCTTACCCAAATAATAGACATGATGTTCAGCGATTTTTCTTTGAATGACAGTCCAAAGGTGGACAATATTATTCTTCTTATCGAAGGCTTGCATCAATGAAAGATCAGTGTCAAAATAAACTATTTAATTGAACTTGTCTATAGAAATTAATCCTACAAATCGCATGCGCAGGATGTAATATTATGTAAGTACAGCCTTGGTCCGGGTCAGCGGGATTGTCCGAAAGGGTTACCGCTGGCCTGGAAGTGCCTGAAACATAAAGGGCTAAGGAAGTAATACTGGTGGTTTTTAGTCAGTAAGAGTCTGACACTCCCTTCCGCTCCACCCAGAGCGGGAGGGGTCATTTGATGATTTGCCATCCTGAAAAAAAAAAAAGAAAAAAAAACTACAGCCTTGGTCTACTGTGAAGACCCATAAAATTTTATTTTTAAATATATATTTTTGTTTTCATTTATAATTTTCATATACCTATTTTCATTTAAAGATACAGGAGCTTCGTTGCAAGACAAATCACGTGTAATCAAAATACCAAGCATCGTGTCACCAAACAGAATTCATTACTAAAAAAAATAAGGAAAATCATAATGTTAAAATATCACCAAAGACTACGCAACTAATGAGGCAACATAAAATCCAATCAAAACGCAAAGGGCATTTTAATTAACGACGATGTTTAGTTAAAATAAATTTCAGAGAGGAACAAATTACGAGCGTTTAATAATATTATATTTACTAATACACTCTTTGTGAACAATATTCTGCGGAGTTTCGGAACTCGCCGAACGACTTTTCTGGAGACATTAAAATTATAGGAACAATAATCGCGGTTAAGTGTCCGAGAAAAAAACACAATCCGTAATTGAACTGGTCCAGTGGTCCCCAAAAGGGTTGGAGGTGTGAAGCCGTCTAGACGGACCAAAAGGTCGGGTTTTGATAAGGGTGCCTTGGACGACCTTGAACTTTAGAGCGGCTTAAACAAATGAACCTACCCCCTCCTTACATGTCTGCATGTAACGCCGGTTTTTTACATCTTACGTAACCCTGGCTCCGAGGACCAGTAGATATCGAGCGCCAGAGAAACGACTGGACCAACTTCCAGATATCATGAAACTGGGTCAGTTTTACACAAATGCTCACATTAAAACCATCCCCAAACTTCGTAGGTATTCACCCAGCGTAACGAACAAATTCACGGGCTGGTGATCGACATTAAAACAAAATACAACCAATTACTTATCGTGTCACGGCTAAAGGAATAGAAATTCAGTATTTCGCCTTTGAAGACAACTACATAATTGATATAGAGCACCACGGACAGGTACACAAAGGTAGCCGTAGCGTCCTTTGTGATCGACGTATCACATCACCATCGGACACTACAAAAACAAGCGAGACCCGGCCGGGTACAGACGTACGAAAATAAGTTCAGCCAGTTCCTAAACAAAAAGAAACTGAAATAAACAAGGTCGGGAATCAACGCCGCCGTCGCCGCCGCCATAAAGACCGACGGCCGTCCTTGAAAATGGGGGGTTCTTACAAATTGGGTTATTACGGTGCGTGGGGTGGGGGTGCGGACGGGCCGCTCGCACGAGCGGACTGGGGTGCGGGGGGCGAGGCGGGCGCGCGGGCGCGGGGGGCGCGCCGCGTGGGCGTACCTCGGTGCGCCACCCGCGCCCGGCACGCCTCTCCAGGAAGACTCCCGTCCCAGACTAGGGTTCCGGCGCCGATCATTATAATTACTCTCCAAGGTGAGCCGGGAGCTGCAACCCCACCGGCGGCCTAATCCGGCTCGTGCTCCGCCGGGACCGGCCAGATATCCCCGACATAATATTGCGAGCGCCAAACATTAAAAGCACTTAAACATCATCTGCCTATCCGAACGGTGCCAATTATGAAGCAAATTGAAAGCCTCTCCAACAATTTTGAGTGTGGGTACTGAGCTTTATTAAGGTTTTAAATTATGCCCGGTTCGAGCTGACGAATGTAGCTTTATCTAAAAATATTCTTTGGTTGGGTTAGTTTTGAAGTGCCCTTTGTCCTTCTGGTAGGTGGGGTGATTAAAGTTGGTCTTCAAATCATAAGCGCGGACTTCAAAGTCGTAATCGTCAATGAAGTTTGGGGGACAAATTGAGACTCGTCTTTATGCAGTGTCTCGTTAGATAAAGGACTTAAAATCGGCCTTGTCGGCGTCAGGGCCGGCTGCAGATGAGGCGGTCGGTGATGGGCTAGGCTTTATAGG
This sequence comes from Luperina nickerlii, assembly GCA_963855955.1. NCBI lineage: Eukaryota > Metazoa > Arthropoda > Insecta > Lepidoptera > Noctuidae > Luperina > Luperina nickerlii. The sequence continues at coordinate 4,144,200 of OY979667.1, read as the reverse complement.
TGTTTAATTAATTGTAGTAAGCCTAAGTCAGCTTTCCTACCAGATTGATAGTTACGTATTTATGAACGGCGCTTGTTTGTATTCTACAAACGATGTGAGCGTAACTAGTCTATAAACCTGCGGGGGTGGGGGATGGGAGGCTTTATTTATTTTTCTTGCATCAAGAGAAAGATAGGCAGCTATAAGAATAAGTTATGGGTGATCTATATCGTTTGTTTCGTTAAATTTGTGCCAAACAGTTTAATGTTAAGCATTATAAGCTTTTAAAAATGTAAAGTAAAACAAGGTATATCGTCGCTTCATAATCAAATTATCAGGAAGCGTGCTGGAAAATGTTTGTCCTATGATTGCAGATTTGGTCTTTTTGCATTGGCTAACAACGCAGTAACACTCTCCAATGTATTCGAGCTTTTGAAGTTCTTTGTGTTAGTAGAGATTTGAACGAACTATCTCAGCCCGTTGCAGTCCAGTGCTGGAGATATGCTCATCCAAGCGACAGATTTTTGTACCTACTTTATCTACGATATGAAAAATAGCTTTTTTTATTTTGTTTTATGTTGATACTTAAAAACCTACTTCAGTATTGCATAATTAAAATTATATCTATGCAATATATTGTATTTTCCCCAAAAGACGCCTTATCGTATACACGTGCCATAAATAGATAATATTTTTTTTAACTAATCTGTGTTTACGTCGACAATGACACGCATATTCCATATTTAAATTTCAAACAACACGTTTTCAAGTATTTTTGCAGAAAAAAAATCTTATCTCAACTTGTATAAGTTCAGTAGTTTTGTAATTATCTTTTCACACACATAGATAAGTCATGTAATAAACAGCTATACTATCTATCACCTGTTTTCCCCAATACAAGTTGACTACTAAATGAAAACGATCCCAATAAGATTTAAGCATTACATTTAAATGTCGCTTACTATTAATGAAAAACGGCTAAAGACTATAGAAATATAGGTAAGTACCGATAGTTGTTTATAGTTTACACAAAATCATGAAAGTTTCTATTTACTTTAACGTTTGTTTAAAACTTCCTTCTCCGCTTCTCATAGCATCGGTGCGAGGCGTTCTATACATTCTGATCGCACATTGCGATGACGTAAGCCTGCGACCGGCTGGGGGCCAATTATGCGTGAACGAAGCCCTTAGCAACACAGTGCGTTGCTTCACTCTACGACTAGCATAACACGACAGCTTCATACTATACAATACCCTCTTAAAACACCCGAGAGTCAAACAAATCGAAGGGGTGAGGGAGCTCAAGATAAATTGGTCGATGGTGTAAAACAGAATTCTAGCATCGAAAAATCCTCATTATTAATTAAATGTGTGCTGGTATGTCCCCTGCAAGTTCTAGTGCTGTCAATAATAATGTGGGGTTGATTGACCTCTGCATATGTTTGGCTCACGTGTTGTCCACTAGGGGGCGGTGCAAAAAAAAAACCTTTGTTATTAAAGGCGTACTATAATTTGGGTAGAACGTCACGTTGTAACAAGTTCTTACGTATATTGTCGATAAATCGATAAAGATAATTATAAGGTTCATGGCTCGAGCTCTGAGAATTTGTAGGAAGTACGTTTTCATTAATATTTTGCCTTCGATTGTTGGTAATTAGATAATTATTTGAAGAGTTTTCTTTGTGATAGAGATATCATTACTTTCATATTGTTAGCGGTTTTTTTTATTGATAAAAGGAAGTCACAATTCGCTTTGTGTTGTCTGAGGTACAGAACAAAAATAGCGTAATGTTAATCCGACAGATGAATGTTGATCCGATGAATGAGAAGCCGACAGAAGGATCCAGTTGGATTGGGCAGTATTTGGAAAACTCCGTCAAGTCTTCTCGTCGCCTATCCCGCAGTGTTTGAAGACTTAGGTCTTCAACCAGTGCGCCCTGCCCGTCATGACATATGGTGCCGAAACGTGGACACTAACGATCAGTATGATCCACAAATTCAAGGTCCCTCAGCGCGCTATGGAGCGAGCTATGCTCGGAGTCTCTGAAGGATAAAATTATCCGGAAAAGAACCGGAGTTAGCCATATCTTGGAGAGTAAGCAGACTGAAGTGGCAGTGGGCAGGCCATGTTTGTCGAAGGACCGGTAGCCGATGGAGTGGACGAATCCTCGAGTGGAGACCGCTTATCGGCACGCGTAGTGTGGGACGCCCCCCATCTGGACGGACGACCTACAGAAGGTGGCTAGGACGGACTGGATGCAGAAGGCGGAGGACAGGGTGTTGTGGCGCAGCCTGGGAGAGGTCATCATTTCACGCGAAAGACGTCCACTGCTGGACATAGGCCTCCCCCAAGCGCCTCCACTTCAACCGGTTCTTAATATAACATTATCATTATATTAAGTATTGAATTGTTGATATGTTTTGTTTAAGTGTGTATGTAAAAAGGATAAGTAATATTTTATTTAATAGCTTATCTTGACGCAATACTACACTCTATGATTTCATCAATTCTGTTTTCCTTTTTCTGTAAAACATTCCTACCACAATGCAGGAAAAAATGTTCTTGTGAGACAGTTTCTTCGTGATTTTAAAATATTAAATAGTATTACTTGTTTTGACGTGTACAAATGTTTCTATAACTAATTTACAGGAATATAATATTATTTATCGAACATCGAATAGTCAAAAGAGAAATCCCAAGGTCATCTTATCAACAAACCGTATCATAGTATCACACCCTACCGCCGTTCCGTCAAGGTAGCCCCACTTTACCAGGATGGACTTACATTTTCCCACTTGTTTCCGGAGACGGTTCAGAGACTTCCAAGTGGACCACGGAAGGTGACGTTATGATTGTGGAGCTATATCACAAGCTATGCTCCTCCTATCCTGCCCCCTGTAGCCCAAAACATACAGTCAAAATGACCTCTGCGCTGGCTAGAGAGGCGTCACGGCGCCCTCACCTACCGCCTGACGCAGGTCCTCACCGGACACGGAAGTTTCGAGAGGTTCCTGCACATAATCAGGCGGGAGGAAACGCCCGGGTGTCACCATTGCCAGGATCGCCCAGAGGACACAGTAGAGCATACGGTGGAGGTCTGCCCCGCTTGGGCGGAGCACCGCCGTGTCCTCGTAGAGGCGATCGGCAGCGGCGGCGACCTCTCGCGTCCGGGCCTGGTTCAAGCCATGGTCCGGGGCGAGAGGGAGTGGGGAGCAGTCGCCTCCTTCTGCGAAGCAGTCATGCTAGCGAAGGAGGCGGCGGGACGGCTGAGGGAGAGAGCCTCCAGCCGCCGCGGGAGACGCTCCGGGCGTCGGGAGCCGCGCGACGACTCCCGGCCACCGTAGGCGCGGGCCTGCGGGCGGAGAGTAATGGGTAACTCACCGTCCGATCAGGACCAGGCCCATGCCGGACGGCGCATACATGTTCCACGCGCGCCTCAAAGAGATGTCAGGATCAACCGAAGGGGCCCGCCAGGGCCGAAGCCTGCCGGGTCAGCGGGATTATCCGAAAGGGTTACCGCTGGCCCGGAACATAAAGGGCTAAGGAAGGAACACGGGTGGGTTTTAGTCAGTAAGAGTCTGACACTCCCTTCCGCCCCACCCAGAGCGGGAGGGGTCATTTGATGATTTCCCATCCTGAAAAAAAAATGAAAAAAGTGACCTCTGCGCTGCCACCGACAAAGCCGTGGAAGTGGCAAAGTTTTGTGAAAACAAGATTTAAGGCTCCTTCAAACAGGCGCGACAGGCGATAAAATCGCGCGCGACACAAAGGCACCGCAAGTCGCGCAACGAGCGGTCCCTTTGTGTCGCGCGCGATTATATCGCGTGTCGCACCTGTTTGTAGGAAGGAGCCTTTAAAATACAGTCGTGCCAGTCACACGAAGGAGAGAAATATCATAGTATCACCTATCCTCCTTCTAATCCAACATTCATTCAATTCTAAAACAGGCATTAAGCAATCATAAATAGCCTATAATGTTACCACTGCTGGGAAACAGGCCTCGTCTTTGTGAGACGGAGTGGGCCGTCAGCCACCACGCGGGCCCAGTGCGGGTTGGTAGATGTCACATATCTTCGAATTTTTGGTTCTAGGACATGCCGGTTTCCTCACGATGTTTTCCTTCACCGTTTTGAGAGCAGTGCTGACGAAATAATTTACACAATATAAAGCGCCTGTCTGGGTTCAAACCTAGGACCTACAACTCGTAAGTCGTGTCCGTTACCACTGAGCCACCATTAAATAATACAAAGTTTTATAGCAACTAAACGTTCCAGATTTTTATGAAAACCGCAGAGCAAGCCTTGAAATATAAAGTTCATGAATCAGCCATACCTACGGACACGAGTGCTTCACGAACCCGGCCTGTTTTAAATCACGATGCAATTTGTTTATAAAAAAAAACTGTTACTCAGTGTTGTGTTTTCATACTTTGTGATTTCCTAGCAAAAGAGCAAACTATTCTTTTCTCACTCTGAATAGGTTTTTTATAGATCGTTGCTAAATAATAACAGCCGCACGGGTCTATCAAAGGTTAAGTTACACTTGCCGCAATCGATTCCAGGATGGGTGACCATCCATTACATATCGAGACCATCCATTATTATATCGAGCTTTCCGAGGCACGGAGGGCTCGGAAAGCACGTGTTAAGCCGTTAGTACCGGCTGTCATTCATAGATCTTTGATAGTTGTTACGAGTCGTCAGAAGCCCGAAAGTCTGACAACCAGTCTTACCAAGGGGTATCGTATTATCCAGTAACTGGGTTATGGAAGTCAGGTAGACAGTCGGCCAATTCCCATAATATAAAACCGTTCAAAATCTAAAAATAGCAATCTCATCTCAGCGACAATCAACGTCAAAAACTTGTCAAAAATATTGGAAAATTAGAGGTATTTTTGACAGATTGAGACTAATATCAGACTGTGAACGTTCTTAAAATTACAAGAATTGTCCCTCTGGTATTCAGTTGCATCGGTCAGACTGGAGGCCGATATACACAGGGGCGGATCTACTTAAAGGCTTTTTGGGCTGCAGCCCAGGGCCCCGTGGATACAGAGGGCCCCCAACCGAACTGAAAACAATAGACGATATTGTCAATAATAAAAATTATCTAGAATTTAGTAAAATCCGATCATAATAAAATGGCAATTGGTTGAGTAATTATGTAGGGCCCCTAAGTAGTATTAGCCCAGGGCCCCACAAATTCAAGATCCGTCCCTGGTTATCAACATAGTTTGGAAAAGGGAAGGCAGATTGAATTGATTTTTTTATGTAATCTAAAACCTGTAGAACACTAACTGCTGATAACAACTGCACCCTTATTGCGTAACACATTATCAATCACAATCTGAATCATTTCGAAAGATGTTGCTAACCATTGCTTTATATGTTCGAAAAATGTGTCTGCTCAACAACGTAAATGCCGCAATGAATGTTGTTGAACTGTCAAAATGAATCCCATTGCTACTGATAGTGCGTTACGCCACTACCCCGCAGATGACAAACTCAAACTCAAACTCAAAGCATTTATTTCAATTAAACCATTTACAGGCACTTTTGAATTGTCAAAAAGTCGGTCAGTCAGAAAATATGAAGCTAGTTGCCCATTCCAAAGGGTGGGTACCTATGGAGAAGAACGGGCAAGAAACTCCATGGACACTCTTTTAAATTATATTTTTACAAAAATATTAGTTACATCATTAATGTGAATTTATAATTATATGTGAGAACGATGTAAAAAAGACGTACGCGTTAAAAGCATCCAGAGTACAGCAAATAGTTAGAAAACAACAATTCAAAATTAATTAAAAATAAGCCGAGGCAGCTAAGTGATGACCAGCCCCAACTGACGGCGCCCGTTCACGAACATGACGCATAGATCAGCACCATTCAGCTCAACCATTTTGAAGGGAGCTAAATGATCCAACACATACGCCACCGTCATCGAGACATTTGTGACAAGTAAGTACCTAGTTGCTTTTAACATCAGCCCCATCTAGAGGGCGTAGGCCCTTTGTGCACGACACGGTTTCTTTACGGTATTGCGCATAAAGTTTCCATAGTGACACAACACTGACGAACCGTGCATACACACAGCGTATAAACCGTAGTTTCTCACGGCAGGAAAAACGTGTGTCTACAAAAGAAGTTAGACTGCTGGACTTTTTAATAGTTTCACTAGCTGACCCCGCAAACGTGGTTTTCCAAAAAAAAAATTGCCTACGACCTATTCTCAGACCTACCAAATATACACAAAAAATTTCATAAAAATCGGTCAAGCCGTTTCGGAGGATTTCGATAACAAACACTGTGACACGAGATTTTAATATATTAGAAGATTATTCAATCTGTTAAAACCGCTAACTAATAACGACACCTCGACAAGTATCTAGGTCAAAATAGTCAGGACAGGTCTAAAAATCTAGCATAATAAAATAACTTACAGGAAATGGATAGCCAATAAAAAATCTCTAAAAGTTCAATCAACTGTCAAATTGCATGTCTATTTCTTTGTCCGTTGCGATCTAGTCATCGTCTAAAAATGACGCGGTCACATGCTAAAAAAGTAACAAAGAAAACTTCTTTTGCTCTATACATTTGAAAAGGATTAGCAGAAAAAATATTTTAGACTGTGGTTCTTCTATAGAACATGTGTTTAGTGTGCACGTCTGAGTGTGTACTATTTCGGCAGCGTCTTAGATTAAACAGAAGTTGGATTAGAATTATTATTGAAACAATGGGTATGTACTCGTCAAGGTTGATGTGTTGTACCTAAGTCGTTATCGTGATATCAAGTATCTAAGGTACCCTACATGTTGTTATGTATTTATAGCCGGTGGTCTATACCTATTTACTTTAATAGGGATCGAGGTTTTGCCATTGTCTTAGATGTTCAGAGATCGGTCAGGAGAGATTTTGTGTAATGGAGGCATTCTGTCAGGCTTTTTGACTGTCTTATGTAATACCTAGTGCTTTAGTTTACGACTTCATTATTTTAGACGCCTTCTTGTTCTATTACATTCTATTGTAACGTTATAGCCTTTTGTTAGAATTCAAGGACAAATGAAAGTAAATTAATATTTTCTGACATAGCACTTTTCGCTAATATGTTAGACTTGTAAAAATGCATTTATTTGTAAGAACACTGTTAACATAATTATAAAGAGGTTTAATATAAAATAAAATATATATTTTTCTGGCTTACAAATATTTTTTCTACCTAATTTGATATAATATTCAATTAATTTAAAAAATATAAATATTTTATTAATAACTAGCTGCGTTCCGCGGTTTCACCCGCGTAAATGTCGATCTCGTGGAAATAACGGGATAAAAAGTAGCCTATATGTTAATACAGGGTGTCAGCTACCTCCATACAAAATTTTATCAAAATTTAAAAAATATCAAGCTGTTTGAGCGTGAAGAAGTAACAAACATTTATAAACACACACACACACTCACAAACTTTCGCATTTATAATATTATAGTGTGATTATTGTCAATTAGTAACTATTTTTTATGCTGTAATAAATAAATTGCACAAGAAAAAGCTATTATAAATGGTAATGACAATGAAACACAAATAGAAACACTGAATACATGCTTTCCGAAATAACTTTACATAATAAAACTAATAATGTGATGGTGTGTGAGTCATCTACAAATTCCCCAAAATCTCTAATTTATTCCTTTGCGGTGTATATATTTCCTTAAAACAGCAGGAAAGTTTTAAACTAGTATTTAGCAGGACAAATAGAGGAAACCCAGAATAGAGACCACTCTTCCCGGGTTTCCCCTAAACAATTAAGTGTTGCTTGACTAAAATATTCATTATATATTTAATATTCATATTACATATATATTTTAAACATAATGAACAAGAAAAAAATATAGAAGTATTTTTGTTTTTTTTAATGTGTGGATTAAGTATGTGTTTATCTATGAGAAATAAATAAATCATTATTAATTAAGGAACCATGTTTTATATTAGATTAAGGAGAGCATACATCCTTATCCACCATTTCTTTCGTCTTCGCCAACTGCGCTATCGCATTGGCCAAAACATAGGAATGAAAATAAACCAGCGACGCGAGTTCGTTAGCCGGGAACGTTCTCACGCGCATCTTATGTCACGACGTTCGCGCATGCGTACAACACAGCTCCATTATACTCAATCAACTTTTAATATAATTATTCTTTGCTAGGCGTAAAATTTAATGACATTAAAATGTGTTTTTAAATATGAAAATGAAATGTTAAATTACTGGGTAAAGTATCAAATAACTGAATTCGCAAATAATTTTACAAGCCAAAGCATAAAATATACAAGAATTTGTAGCAATCGATCGCTACGAAACGCATTCTGTAGACGTCTACGAGATGCGCTACGTGCAGCGATGCACCGCGTAGCAATGCAGCTACGATATCTCTACGAGACGTAGCGGTGCTACGAAATTGCATCCGTGCAAAAAATATTTGCAGTCTTCGTGTTTAATGCAGTTTATTAAGATAAAATATTTTTTTAAGGGAAATCAAAATCGAAGACAGTCTCTGCTAGACATCTAGGTTCATATTAAGAAGGGTACTATTATAGTTTTTGGTTAAAATTATATGTTAGGTTACTAATAATAAAAGTTGGCATAGCAAGTCTTTATAATCATTTTTATAATATAACTAATATCAAAAGTGTTTCTCAAAAACATACGATAAGCCAATGATGGTACCTTGCAATGGAATAGACACCACAGTAAGTTAAATTATTAATATTAAAGTTAAATTCTTAATATTTTCAGTTAATTTAAGTATTTATTTTTGTCACTCAAAACTCGACTCCATCTTTTATCTGTTTGTTGTGTACAGAGCAGCACATCAAGCTAGTTGCCCATTCCAAAGCGTAGGTACCTACCAATGGAGAAGAACGGGCAAGAAACTCCATGGACACTCTTTTAAATTATATTTTTACAAAAATATTAATTAAATCATTAATGTGAATTTATAATTATATGTGAGAACGATGTAAAAAAGACGTATGCGTTAAAAGCGTCCAGAGTACAGCAAATAGTAAGAAAACAACAACTCAAAATTAAAATAATTATAAATAAGCCGAGGCAGCTAAGAGATGACCAGCCCCAACTGACGGCGGCCGTTCACGAACATGATGCATAGATCAGCACCATTTAGCTCAACCATTTTGAAGGGAGCTAAATGATCCAACACACACGCCACCGTCAGCGAGACATTTGTGTGAGCATGACATACTATCAGCCGCCAGGGCACATTCATTTCCAGTATAACAAGCTGTATATTGCTAAATTCTCATTGTACGAAAAGATGCGATGCAATGCGAGGTCAGCTAAAACTGGAAATGTCGTGTGTACATTAAATATTGCTTTAAGTAACTGTATTCATTGAAGTAAAGGTATCTTGTTATGTCCTAATACGTACGTATAAATGGTTGTCATGTTACAAATTACAATGATTTTAATTTATTAGAACAATTACAACCAAATAAAATAATTGTAACAAACCGACCTTACATGCATTGTATTTAAATTATTAATGGCTTTATTTGGTAATCAATCATGGAATATTATTGAAGCAGGAAACGTTTTAACAAATGTGTAAAGCAGATGTTTATTAATGCTAATGAGTTTAATTAAAAACTATTGACGCTACTTTAATATGTGACCACTTTATGAAATACTGGCTTCTGCCCGCGACTTCGTCTGGTTGAAATTTCTTGTTCCCCGACCCCGTCGCATCGCATCGCGTCGCCCGCGCTATCACTTCGTTTTCGCGTTCTTAGCGTTCATTCTGACTTTTTTTCTTTTTGCTCGGCTCGTAAGAGCCAACATAAAGTTACACATACATATTATTATGTTTTTCTAACAAGCTTTGGCTTACATACAATGTCAATACGCTGACTCATTTTAAACGGAAGGTCCTGTTTTCTATAATACATTTTATTTAACTAGTTCAGGATACAGATGATCTTTTCCTGTCATCAGGCTTGTTCGAGGCCAAGAGCGGCCCATTCAATCATTTTTAATGTATTGTACGAGTATTTCATAGTTTTTGCTTATCAATAAAACACTATTTTTGGAACATTTTTTTTTACTTTTTCTGCGCCCTCTTGCTAGGAGCCTCTACCTGTGACGATGTTATAAATGAAGGATCGGTGTACCCTAGGCACATGCAAGTCCAGTTAAGCAAACGATAACCTCCTAGACTGAACTGCGAGATACCATTCCCGAAACAAAATCTTAGGCACATTACTATCCTGTTGGTTGTGTAATCGAGACAGATCTTTTACTGTGTAGCTCGCAGAAGAAGGTTGTGCCAAACCTCAACAAACAACAACAACAACAATCCACAACAACAACAACAATCCACAACAACAATCCACAACAACAACAATCAACAAATCCACTGCTGGGCCTAAGTCACCTCTTTTATTATAATAATAGGATAGTAGAGCCATCTCAAATTTTTCATTTTAATTTTCTTATGATACGGCATTAAAAATACATTTTTAATGCCGAATCATAAAAAAATTAAAATAAAATTTTTCGTCCAAAATATAAAAAATAAAATTTTAGGGTGGCTCTTATTACTTAGGGGTATGAAAAATAGTTTACGTCCTATTCTCAGACCTACTGAATATACACACAAAATTTCATAATAATCGGTCAAGCCGTTTCGGAGTAGTTTTGTTACAAACACTGTGACACGAGAATTTTATACATTAGATTACACATTATGTATATTTTATAGAGTTCTATTCGAACAATTTTGCATACGAATCCAGCGTCGTCATTCAATTAAACAGCATTTACACAATTAAAATGCAAATCCAAACCACGCGCAAACATCCTTGTACGCATAAAATAAACTAAAACCTATAGGCACTTATTATAAATTATTGTCGCTTTTTGTATGTCTTTGTGACCGCGTTGTTCTTCCAAATTATTGAAGGAGGAGGGGTGGGGGGGTGGGGGGGGATTTTAATAAGGTTTTCACCATTATTTAGAGAATTTATTTCGGAAAGTTTAAGTATTACATTAATATTTAACAAACATAATCTATACATATAATAAATCTGTAGACGAGGCGTTTCAGTACATGGAAAATATGAAAAAAAAATAGTTGCGGTGTTAAAGGATAACCAACAGATGCCATTTTATAAATTTTTGGATTTTTTGTCTGTTTGTCTGTTTGTACATGACAGATTATAACAAATAAACCTCTATGTTATGTCAAAGTAAAAAACAACAAAAACCGCCTAAAATATCAATATTTATAACAGGTCGGCCATTTTGCCAATGGCATACCAGTTATAAAAAATGTAGTTTGAACTCATTCACGTCGCATCAGTTGCGGGGCCGATGTAGAAAACCTTCCGCGATTCGAAGGCCACACAACTAGTTTTGAGACCGGTCTCATGTGGGCCCCAAAATCTTGGGACTATGCGTTCGGACTGTGTGCGTGGATTTTCTTTTGCAGGATTCGTATAAAAAACAAAAGAGGTAACAGATAATGGAGAAGAGCTTGCCGATTGACAATCAACAAATAATCAAGTGGGTGATCAACATTCTCATGCATGAGTTATTAGTTTAGACATCCAATGATAATGCTCTAAACTACTTTATATAAATCAATCATGTTGAAATTATGATGGTTTCCTAGGAGAGCCGTGCCCGCTACATAGCCTACAAATCTTACCGACGAATGACGTCACTGAAATGTTATTTATGACAGTAATTTGGTGTGTTTTCCTAGACAGCGTTTTTTGACAACATAAAGTCAAACTCCGCTGGCAGTTTTTCATAACAGACGTCACTGCGGCCGTTATTTGGCGGCCAACAGTCTTCTAGGAAACCGTAACTGTACAGTAAGTAATGCTATTTTCTAAATGAAAGATTATTGCACGATTCATAATGTGTTACGATCGATTTTTTTTTTGCGTCCTTTCTGCGACTGTTTCTTTTGTTATACTCCTGCTAGTACACAAAACCTACTTAATTTATATACCTACCATTGTATAAATAATTTAATGGAGATTAATTATTTTCTTTTCAGAAATTGATTTAATGCACTAGAAACGAAAAAACATCAAGATATTTCTAAAAAATTCCCGTTAATCAAGTGTAAAACCTGAAAATTTCTAAGAGCTTACGAAAAAAATCAATTAATTGGGTATTTTTTTTTAACAGATTCTTTTCACCCATAGAAGCAACCCTACTGAAAATTGCTCTTTTATTCAAAGTAGTTTAATTATAATAAATCAAAAACTAACTAATATAATATCTATGTCTATGGTTTTTTATACGATCAAATGAGCATTAAGGCTCCAACAAATAGGCGCGACACGCAATATAATCGCGCGCGACACAAAGGGACCGCTAGTTGCGCGACTTGCGGTGCCTTTGTGTCGCGTGTCGTGTTGCGCCTGTTTGAAGGAGCCTTTATAAGTCGTGCACTTTTGGGTTTTTCAATTTTATAATTTCAGCGCGAAATATTCTCACTGGAATGGAAACGCCACTTATAGAAATAACTACAGTGCAGCTGATGTGAGAATGCGTTCTTGACACCTGCCAGATTTATACAAACGAATGTGTGTTTTGCGAATTTGATCTTTATTAGCTACTAGAATTGTCGCACTGACAGGAGTCCGAAAGCATACTCTCGATGGCCGGCACTGCAGGATTGTTGACTGCGCTCTCTTGAGCTATCTACTCTAATCAAAAACTTGTTTACTGCGTTTTTGCAAGTTCCGACCAATAATGATGACGATGCGTATTTTTGGTCCTAATCTTTCAACGTTTTGTGTTCCAAACTTTTGTGATGTATTTTCTGTTTACTTTCCTGGTAAAACAGTGCCAAATAACATATTACGTCTATACTAACATGCTCACTCCGCACATTCGGACGCTGCCCGCTGTCAACGTAGAGATTCTGTCTGCAAGATTTTCTACAAATGACCATAAAAAAGATTAATAAAATTAATTCATCTTGGTATTCTGGTTTTACTGTTTGCGAAACTTCTTCTAATTATCTATGGTCGTATTATTTGGCGATGCGACACGTGTATTTTGCTAGAAAAAAGCATATTGTGACTTTATGAGATTCACTTAGGTAGTTGATCCGGGTCTGGCTGTTTGTGTATGTGAATTTAAATGTTTGTAAACGCACCCACGATACAGGAGTAATTCCTAGTGTGGGGCAATGTTTTATTTATTAAAAGGAAAAAAAATTGCAAAAATGCACTTTATTGTGTACAGAATCAACACAAAGCAAAGGAATGGGTAATACCTAACTTTATCTGTCTTTAAAACTGCACCCGAATTGCGGAACATACTTTCAATCACAATCTAAATCATTTTGAAGGATATTGATAATCCATTGCTTCATATGTTCGTAAAATTTGTCTGCTCAACAGCGTAAATAGCGCAATGAATGTTGTTGAACTGTCGAAATGAAACCCATTGTTACTGCTAGTGTGTTACACAACACCCCGCTGGTCCTGGTTTCCGCGTGGGAAGTATACTGAAAAACCGACCACAAATGGTGTTATTTGCTGATGACACATCATTGATCTTTAAAGTAAGCAGACGTGCACAGGAGCTTGACGACGTAAATAACGCTATGCTTGTGGTCCATAATTGGTTTACTGTAAATAATTTGGTATTAAATGAGAAAAAAACTAAATGCATTAGATTCGCTTTACCGAATGTTAGAGGTAGTGAATGTCATGTTGTATTGAATAGGGAGATACTTGAATTCGTCGAAAATACGGTTTTCCTGGGGATCACGCTTGACTCAAAGCTACAGTGGGGTCCGCACTTTACATCACTTGCAGGGCGGCTAAGTTCAGCCGCTTACGCTGTTTGGAAAATTCGCCAATTAACAGACGTGGATACCGCGAGACTGGTCTATTTTAGTTACTTCCATAGCATCATGTCTTACGGTATTTTGCTGTGGGGACGGGCTGCAGATATTGAGTCTATTTTCATTCTGCAAAAGCGGGCTGTCAGAGCCATCTACAAGCTCAGCAGACGCGAATCTCTACGGGAACTGTTTAAAAAAATTAACATCATGACGGTTCCTTGTCAATATATATATGAAAAAATTATGTACGTTCGAAAAAATCTACATCTTTTTAGTAAGATAAGTGACAGGCATAATTTTAACACTAGAAATAGGGACAAATTAGATCAACCGCGTTTCAGATTGTCTAAAATAAAAACTTCTTTCATGGGTTACTGTATAAAATGTTATAATAAAATACCACTGGATATTCTTCAACTAAATGAGAAGAAATTTAAAACATGCATTAAACGCACACTATGTAGACAAGCATATTACAAGTTGGATGATTACATCGTTGATAAAAATGCTTGGCTTAATGCTGGTCCTGCTCCACAGGCACTTGAGCTCACTAGTTAAAATTTCAATAATAGGGTAGTTGACTAAGAAAATATATTTAGTCCATCAGTTAGATTACTAAAAAATATTGTATACGTATTTTTTCTTTTGTCTGGCAAACAAAAAATTACGAAGATACAGCGCTTGGAAATTTCGTATGACGTCACGCCGTGCTACAAATTTTAGCACGTTATTACGACAAAGCCCCCCACTCCTGAACTTTGATGTGATATATCTTTGTAATTTTTTATCTAATTGATAAAACAAAAAATACGTGTTCAATATTTTTTAATAATCTTACTGAGGGACTAAATCGAATCGATTTATTTTTACCCAGGCAACATCCCTATTGGAAGAGGTGCTTCCCTTTTTCTTTTTATTTTTTTGTGTTTCTGACATTAAGAACATAATTTATTTTTTTGTTTTATTCAATAAGTCTTAATTGTTGAATACACATGTTTTCGTTTACTATGATTTTTTTTTCATGTTGACTTGAAAGAGCATGGCGGTTGAGAACATGTCATGCTCACTTAAATGTCTCATCGATGGTGGCGCGTGTGTTGGATCATTCGGTTCCCTACAAAATGGTTGAGCTAGATGGTGCTGATCCACGCGTCATGTTCGTGAACGGGCACCGTCGTCGGTTGAGACTGGTCATTTTTTAACTGCCAAGGCTTATTTTTAATCTTATATTTTGAAATGTTTCTTCATTTGTGTTTTTTTTTTACATTGTTCTCACATATAGAAGCAACAATAATAATGTACCCACGATTTGTAATATATTGATTTAAAAGAGTCTCCATGGAGTTTCTTGCCCGTTCTTCTCCATAGAGATCTACGTTTTGGAATGGGCAACTAGCTTCAACTTTCTGACTAACTGACGGACTATTTTAATTTTGACAATTCAAAAGTGCCTGTACAAGGTTTAATTGAAATAAATGCTTTGCGTTTGAGTTTGAGTTTATAAAGTTAAAATGCGTACAATGAAACTATCTGCCGTTGCGATTACGCACGTCAATAAATATTGTGAAGGAAATACACGTGCAAATTAATTTGACTATTACATAATCATCTGAATAAGCTTTATCAAAACGAGTTTGTGCGGCATTCTGTAACACAAACAAGTGACCACGTTTCATAACTTTGTTTGAAACAAAGTATGAAAGCAAGGAAATTTTCCAGATGTTACAAAAAATCACGTGACGAAAATGCACGAGTCAGAAGAATGTTGCAAAACAGTGTGGGGGAGTCTACAGTTTTGCAACTGGGTTTTTGCCTTGACTTTGAAAGTGTTGGGAAAGGCTGCAGTTGTAAGTTTTCTTTCAAAGGGTTCACGGTAACAACGCTTTTTTTTCTTGTTCTACCGTTGACTTTGACATACAAGGGGTGGATTTCTTTTATTTTTTCAAATGTTAAAATAATTCCATTCAATTAGGTTTGAGGGGGAAAGTTTAGGTTTCGTAATCCTGTGAAGGCGGTATTTTAGAAAAATTCGATTTTTTTTGACCAACTTAAAAAAAGAAGGAGATTAAATTTAATTTAATTTTTTTTTATGTTCATGTACTTCCGTATGTATTTTTTTCGTGTATGTTGGTTGATATTTTCACCAGTTGTGGACAGGTGGTCCCAGAATTTTATTAGGTTTGCTTTGATACCTAGTTGTTAAGTTAGTTTCAATAATACGTATTTAATCCACTTTGTGTAAGATGGCGTTTTATAACTTCCTAACGCTGTTGCATCGCAAGTTTGATACCTAGTTGTTAAGTTAGTTTCAATAATACGTATTTAATCCACTTTGTGTAAGATGGCGTTTTATAACTTCCTAACGCTGTTGCATCGCAAGTAAACGATTTTAAAGGTCATAGCACACATATCAAACCGGAAAGGGATCGGCACCGTATCAACTCGAGCCGTTCAGTGTTCTTTGTATGAAACTCCCTACTGCAACGCACACTAATCGGAATCGTACGTAACGTAATCGCCTCGCCTAGGGACAAGCTCACGAACCGCGGTGCGGTGCGTTACACCTCGTCGTCCCCGCGCTTACGTCTTTCCGTACCCGTGCTTACGTCTCCTTGTCCACCCTTGCCCCTCTCACCCCTCCGGCCTGCCTGCTGCACCATCAACCAGCGGTCAGCGAGCCGTAAGCGCGGCGTTGTCGCCTAGCCGTAGCCCAGTCGACGTATCGGAGCTTCTGATCCGCTTTGGTTACGTGCTTACGTTAGATTGACGCCTGTTTGACGGCGAGGCGAAAGGCGCTACGGTGCCGATCCTTTTCCGATTTGATACGTGTGCTGTCTTTAGTACGGAAGATACGACAAATAAAAAGTGAGAAATAAAAACTTTTTTACAAAACCGAAACAACTTCCAAAAAAAACACTACAATTTTAATTTCGGAACTTTAATTTGCTGTTTTTTAGAAGTTGATTGTTTTGTTTTCACGCTGAATAAAGTGATAGTGAATCAAGAATTAGCCTTGAACTGTTTTGTAAAACCCGAAAAATATTTTATAGATTTCAATGCCACTGTCTGAATCATTGCAGGAAAGAAGGCCATGCATTCAACTGAAGTTAATACCTACATACATTTGCAGAGGAAGTGATCAACCAAATGGCAACGACCTTAGTGCAACTAAACTTTGCTATGAGCATAACAATGAATCATTACACGTGCCGTTTTTGCTCATAAATAACATTGAACGCAATTGCATTTTAACAAACAAGTGCTTATGAGTTTGATAGTTTTAGAGGAAAATTTTGATAGTTTAACTAAAATTAGCTTGTAGGCATGCAATTTATATTATACAATATTATTCCCAGATTAAATTGTGGGCATGCATGAATAATATATTTTAATATATTTTGTGGTTTCATGACTTTTTCTTCAAAATTGTTGCTATTAGGCGAAAGCGTCAGGGTAGTCCACGATATTCAAACTTCCTTACGTTTTTAGCTATTTGTAGGTCAGTAAGTATCAGGATTTATGTTGATCTAACTTCTTATATTATGATACGCGGCCATAACAAATATTTATTTATAGAATTACAATCATAAAAATCATCAATACATTAAAGTTTTAAATTTGAAGTCGGTGTCTTTGGATCTGTATTTTAGTTTTTTGCCACCGACTTCCGAAATTAAAGTTATTTTTCACTTTGTAGTTTTTTTGAAGTCGGTTTTTTTTTTGTTAAAAAGTTTTTTTTTTGCTTTTTAGTGGGTCTGCTTATAATTTATCTAAGTTAGAATAGCATAGTGTCAACTTGCTCATCGCCTTTTACAAAATTATGCTTTTCCCGATGCAGGAACATTAATTGTTGAGGAGTTCTCCTGGTATTTCACCATCACCTCTATTTCACCATTTGCATTGTGACGAGCAGAAATTGCTTAGCGACCATATTAAATAATCGAATCGCAACTCGTGAAATACTTATTATTGAGTAGTTCCGGTGGCCATCTGTGGTCTTCATCATCAGTTCTACTTCACCAAATGTTCCAAGGGCAAATGCACGAGTTACCTATGTACTATAAAAAATACCCAAATCGCTGTAGGTTTGCCTATAAAATTTGAAGGTTTCCCTCGATTTCCATGGGATCCTCTCATCAGATTCCAACTTCATGACAATGGGACCACCTCGAGAGTATATATACCCTTTCAAAAAAAAAATCAAAATCGTTCCACAATTTACGGAGTAATCAATAAATAAATAATGCGTCGCGTATTTTTTTTATGTATGTACACCACATACATAAAAAAAAATACGCGACGCATTGATAAACTCCTCCTTTTTTGAAGTCGGTTAATAAAATTAAAGTGTCTGTTTGTAATGTCAAAATAACAGATTTTACTAAATACATATCAAATCTTATACGATACCTAGTCATATATTTTTTTTGTCTGTGTTTGTTCCGGATAATCTCCTAAATGCCTAGACCGATTTTGATTGGACTTTCACTGATGGATAGCTGATATTATAAGGAGTAACTTAGTCTACTTTTATTTAAGAAAAATAAACTCGTAGGTATTAATGTCACGAAAACGAAATCGTGGTCAGCAATTAGTTACTAATGTTAGGTACGCACGGCTACATATCAAACTATGAATAATCAGTATAAGCTGAGTTCTCATTGTACGAAAAACCTTTATAGTGCGAGGTCAGCTAGAACTGAAAATATACATAATAATAGCTAGATGTGTCGCCGTATGTACAGACGCCAGCACATCAAGCTACTACAATCTGTCAAATTTCTTTAATAGATTTTCAACTTGATCGCTAAAGCATAAGGTTCAAAGTTAATTGGGAAGATTTGACAGTTTCGGGTAGCTTGATGTGCTGGCGTTTGTAGATACGATAAGTATGTATATATATATAGTACGTTTGCGTATGTCTTTATTCACTGAACTCGCAGATCAAAACATTCGCTTCTGGATCCCCACTTGGAACTTCGTACTCACGCCAATTGTTTTGTTACTCAACCAAGACATCTCACAAAAGAGGTCCAAGCTTTGGACGTATTTATCGTACCCTCCTTTAGAACACAAAACCGGTTTCGTTCGCCATTATTATTTGATGTGCAAATGTGATCGATTTTTGGGGGAGCTTTATTAGGTACCAGGATTTGATAGTAAGAATGTTCTAATAACGTTAGTTCTTATTATTATTTAACTATTTATGTATACACACAAAGGAGGGGCCCGTGGCTAAATAATAATAGCCGCACAGGTCGATCGATCAGGTTAAGCTACGCTTGCTGCGGTGGGTCTGTGGATGGGTGACCATTTTTACATACCGAGACCCCTCCGTGCCTCGGAAAGCACGTTAAGCTGTCGGTCCCGGCTGTTATTCGTGGACCTTTGACAGTCGTTACGTTACGAGTAGTCAGAAGCTCGAAAGTCTGACAACCAGTCTTACCAAGAGGTACCTATCGTATTATCCAGTAACTGGGTTGTGGAGGTCAGATAGGCAGTCGCTCCATGTAAAATACTGGTATTTAGTTATACATCCGGTTAGACCGGAAGCCGACCTCAACATAGTTGGGAAAAGGCTAGGCAGACGATGATGTATATGTCGTAGGTTTTTCATAAAATTAGGTTTTTGATGAAAAACCTAGGTTTTTGATGAAAAACCGGAAGATGACACATTTTAAACTCAATTTCATCATAAACCTCTAACAATCCAGATTTTTGATCAAAAACCTGAACTAGTTTGGCTTTATGATAAAACGAGCGCGCAGTATTATTTCTAACGACGTCAGGTCGACGGAGCCCCGCTGCGCGGGGCTCCTATTTCTGTCTTCAGGGTTTAAAGGAACCTAACCAAACCGAACCTCGGGGTGCCCCTGACGTCGACCGTCTTCTTCTGGTTCAAAAGCACAAAAATAGACAAAATCACGTTTTTAACCGTTTCGTTTTTCGCCGTTTCACACACACATCACACATATTATTTTTTTAATGTAGGTATGTAATTTCATAACAAATAAATCATTGTTTATTGTTTCTTAATTGTTTTATTTATTTAAAGAAATAGCAACCAACATTGTTTTTATCATAAAACTAATACAGTCTAGGTTTTTGATAAAAAAACTGGATTTTCTCAGGTTTATGATAACATAAAGTAATAATTTTGTCTTCTTCCGGTTCTTGATCAATAGCCTAGGTTTTTGATCAAAAACCTAATTTTATGAAAAACCTACGACATATACATACACACAAATATAAACATACAAGAAAAAAAATAGGTACACAGGTGATGCTTATTTCTAACGAAATCTGACCAATTTGCAATCAAAAGCAATCTGAGCAATTAGCGTATCAGCTGGAACTAGTGATAAATAGACGATAACGCTTTAAATTAGAAAAATAAATGACAAGAAATGTGTAGTATAGATCTGATAGAAGGCACTTCGTCTACAATTCTGTTGTAGCTTTAGACACATAATCTTGCGTGGTTACACTGGAAATCGACCCATACAACCTAGGAGATTGGAGATAGGCCAAAACTATGAATTTAGACTAGCTGATCCTAACTTACAACGGGAAATGGCTGGAATGATAATGATCAAGATGACCCTATTTCTAGGTACAGTTACAGATAATATAATACTCTACGTACAGTGAAGAATCAATTATTATTATTATAAGCATTCCCTCTTTCCACTTTTCCCGGTCTATTGCGATTGTGGGCCAATCCCTTAAGAAGAAGTTCCGCTAATCCCGCCATCTCTTTCTGGGCCTGCCGCGCAGTCGTTTCCTGCCATTGGGGATCCACTGAGTGATGGCTATTGCATATTGACATATTGTATATTGATCAAGGTAATCAAATTAATCTAACTTACGGCACAGAATAACTCATATAGTAGTTATGCGGGAAACGGATCATGACAGTGATCAAGATAACTCTATTTTCCAGGTGCAGACTCCAGCTAATCAAGCTACTACAATCAGTCAAATTTCTTTAATAGATTTCCAACTTTATCCCTAAAGCATAAGGTTCAAAGTTGATTGGGAAAACTTGACAGTTTCGGGTAGCTTGATGTGCTGGCGTCTGTACCAACAGTGAATTAGGTACCTATGGGCAATCCCACTAAAATTATAATGTAAAAATGTGTGATAATATTCAGCTATTTAAAACGCAGTAACACATAAACAGCTATACACAAATTTCGATGCACACAGATAAATAATGTGCTCGGTTAAACATTAATCTTACAGTACCTTATACCGTTTCTTTTAGCCTGCACTGTCCTGCCAATCTGAATCATTTTGAAGTATATTGCTAATCCAATGCTTTATAATAATACTAGCTTCTGCCCGCGACTTCGTACGCGTGAAATTTCTTGTTATTCCGACCCACCCCGTCGCATCGCATCGCCTGCCCGCGCTATTACTTCGTTTTTGCTTAGCGTTCTTTCTGACTTTTTTCTTTTTGCTCGGTTCCTAAAGGTCATAGCGTGATGTTAAATAGCCTATAGCCTTTCTCAAGAATTGGGCTATCAAATGCAAAAAGTATTTTTCAAATCCGACTGGTAGTTCCAGAGATTAGCGCGTTCAACCAAACAAACAAACAAACTCTTCAGCTTTAAAATATTAGTTAGTTGTTCGAAAAAATTCTCTGTTCGACAGCGTAATTAACACAATG
Source organism: Luperina nickerlii (assembly GCA_963855955.1). Lineage (NCBI taxonomy): Eukaryota > Metazoa > Arthropoda > Insecta > Lepidoptera > Noctuidae > Luperina > Luperina nickerlii. Next base: position 4,122,662 of record OY979667.1, on the reverse strand, counting down.
AATGTTGGTGAACTGTCGAAATGAAAGCTATCGCTACTGAAAGTGTGTTATTTACGCAAGTAATTGCCCGAAGTGATAACACTCTAGGTATAGGTCTCCCTCCACTCCTACAATCATTGGCGAGCCCGCGCGTCATCCTTTCAATTTGGGCGGAATCTATCCAGCGCAGGAAAGAATTTCAAAAAATTAAACCCAAGCAAATGAAGAATCTAGTTCCTCTAGGATGCTAGAAAAATCGCAGGCAACAGCGACCTCGTTTACTCAATGTATATGTCGTAGGTTTTTCATAAAATTAGGTTTTTGATGAAAAACCTAGGTTTTTGATGAAAAACCGGAAGATGACACATTTTAAACTCAATTTCATCATAAACCTCTAACAATCCAGATTTTTGATCAAAAACCTGAACTAGTTTGGCTTTATGATAAAACGAGCGCGCAGTATTATTTCTAACGACGTCAGGTCGACGGAGCCCCGCTGCGCGGGGCTCCTATTTCTGTCTGCAGGGTTTAAAGGAACCTAACCAAACCGAACCTCGGGGTGCCCCTGACGTCGACCGTCTTCTTCTGGTTCAAAAGCACAAAAATAGACAAAATCACGTTTTTAACCGTTTCGTTTTTCGCCGTTTCACACACACATCACACATATTATTTTTTAAATGTAGGTATGTAATTTCATAACAAATAAATCATTGTTTATTGTTTCTTAATTGTTTTATTTATTTAAAGAAATAGCAACCAACATTGTTTTTATCATAAAACTAATACAGTCTAGGTTTTTGATAAAAAAACTGGATTTTCTCAGGTTTATGATAACATAAAGTAATAATTTTGTCTTCTTCCGGTTCTTGATCAATAGCCTAGGTTTTTGATCAAATACCTGATTTTGTCATAAACCTGCGACATATATACTAATAAATAAAACTGAAGAATTTGCTTGACCGCGCTAATCTCCATAAAAAAAAACTAAATAAATAAATAAAATAAACTACCGGTCGGATTTTATTAAATTCTTTTTGCTTTTAATTGTCTAATTATTTGAGAAAGGCTCAGGCTGCCTAACATCACGCTAGGACCCTTGGAAGTCGATCTAAAAGAAAAAAAAGTCATAAAAAACGCTAAGCGAAATAGATGTAATAGCGCGGGCAGGCGATGCGATGCGACAGGGTGGGTCGGGGGAACAAGAAATTTCACACGGACAAAGTCGCGAGCAGAAGCTAGTAATATAAGATGATTACTCATAGATTTAATAATCACATTGTCTTTCAAAAATTAACTACTACATTATAATAACATTAAAACAAATGCGAGTAAGGAAATGAGTAGTTATATAATAGAAGTATTGAATTGAAATAGCATTGAACGCGCCCTTGCCCTTCGACGTGAATTGGTAATATAATCACTGGCTGAATACTAACGGTACATGTTATGTAAATATAAATAATATTTGTATATTGAGTATGTAGGGCCAAGGACATAAGCGATCATTTAATTTAAGTAAAACCGGTTCCGACTTACCGTGTCGTCGGTCGTGGGTTCGAACCTGCGCAAGCGCTTTACTTTGTGTAATGTAAATTATCACCACTGCTCTTCTCAAAACGGTGTGAGGGAAAACTTATCGAGTGAGGAAGCCGGCATGTCTTAGAACCAAAAAATTCGAAGACATGTGACATCTAACAGCCCGCACTGAGTCCGCGGGGAGGTTTACGGTCCATTCGTTCTCACAAAGAGGATGCCTGTGTCCCAGCAGTGGGATATATAGGCTGATTATGCTCATGTGTCTGTGTCCTTTTTTCTTTTTTTAAATCTTCGTAACTCTTTGAGTCAGCTTTCTCTAAGGACCAAAGACCCCTATTGCAGTTGGTAAGGAAGTTAATAAAGACCAACTTTTAACATTAAAAAAAAATCTTGTTATTTTATCAGCTGAACAAACTTTATTTGAAACAAGTTATACCTAAACAAATATTTCCTTTACTTTATTAAAGAATGACTAACACTGTTCTCATCGTCGAGGAGAGTAAACACAAACTATTTATCACAATCTGAATAATTTTAAAGGATAATACTAATCTATCGCTGTTTATGTTAAAAAAAATTGTCTGTATAAAAACGTAAATAACGCAGGCAATAAATGTTGTTGAACATTGCTATTGTTATGTTACGCAATTTACCCTATTACTGGTTTAATGTACAAAACTCGCACTTCTAACTACGCACTATGTCAACACATAATGCGTTTGGCGCTGCGTTGGTCACGTGAATTGGCCACGTGAATATTAAGATTGTTATTCATATATAGAGGCCCAAATATCTACCTATTATCGATACGTATAACACTACGTGTACGTTTATTTATAGATTATTCAAAGAGTAGGTACTGCAATGCCCTTTGCTTTAGTTTCATAAATAATTATGTATAAGCTTCATGTTCTATAGTATTTTAGTCAACAGTTTATCACTGCAAGTCCTGGATTTGTGTTGGTATATGTAAAGGATAGGTAAGTATATCTAAAATGATACTTCTTCTTTTCGAGTGGATGGTATTTTTTAGAATATTTGGGGCACATAATATAACTACTTATATCTGCTGCCAACACGAATATATCCCAACAAACATTTAGGCGTCAATAAGAGCTTGTTTTAGAACTTAACGAGATATAAAGGCGCTACAGCAGCAGCACTTATAACTTTTTGCGACAAAAGAGTGTAGACAAGCAAAATATTTCACTTAGAGCTATACTACAGAGTTACAAGGGCGATAACAGGATGAGTTTAGTGGTTAAAGACATACAATTCCATCAAAAGTAATATGCATTATAATTTTGCCACCTACTGGGCCAACTAATCTAAAGATCGAAGAAGCATGCACCCCAAGGATTTTATAGATCATTGAAGCGTGAAATTATCCAATGCCTTATTATTTTGGAATATAATATAAATTACATAATATATAAGCTAACAAACTTAAAATAATGAATAAAATGTATATAAACTTCGATCAATAATGGTACTTATTGATCGAAGTATATAAAAAATGAGGCAACAGAAAATGGGACATGAAAAATTCGTCCGCATCGCTGTCAACAGGAAAAGTGCCCAAAAGACTGGCAGAATTGCCACAATGTGTGCATCTGAAACTATACTTCTAAAATCTTTATCAGTTGGCCACTTGCCAATGAGTCAACTCCTAAACATAAAGTTTCATCATTATTAGGTATTGTGAGTTCGTCGCTCTACAAATCCTTCTATGATTTTGTCATCACAATAATAAAATAAATATGACATAGGTACGAATAAGCATTACATATAAAACCCTTCAGTACCTTTAGTCTGAACTTCAGAGACAAAACTCGTGACGACAGGTGTCGTGTTAAAAAGAAAACTTGCCAAATTACACAAAACGACCGGTCATTTTGGATGGCCGCCAAACGGGATGATAACTGGCTGGTTTGACTATATTTTTAAGGGTTCTTCAGCTTGCTATAATGTTGAAATAGGTAGATAGGTATTGATTTTTCGTGTTCATTCTGATTCCGTTCCGTTCCGTAGTGATGTTGGATAGAGGTACGGAGCTAGCCGTCTATAGGCTTCTTATTCACTGAAAGAAATATGCAGTAAATAAAAATGAAAAAATATTAATCTAAACTGCTTTAAACAGTTCCTTATGAGCCTAAGGTTCAAAACAGTATCTTTACTGATCCGAAAATATGTAGTTAAATCTTGACAAAATGTTACCGTCATGACAGTAAACTTTAACGTTTTAAGTAGCTAAAAGGTCACAAAATTAACTGTTTTATTCATTTGGTGTTAGCGTTCAAACCATGGAAAACGTACATTACAGTAATGGTGGCTTTCCTTTTTTTATTTAGTAAATAATATGTTCAATCATTAAAAGTTAGTTTTGTCTTACTATTTTACAAAAATTTCTTCTTACTGTATAAAGTCAGTAAGTCTTAATGAAATCGCTATTATTTTTTTCAGTGTTCTTTTCGTGTCAATGGTGCTCTTTTTAGGATTCCGTAACCAAAGGAAGGGCAAAAACGGGACCCTATTATTAAGACTCCACTGTCCACTCTCACACTCCACACTCCACTGTCCGTTTGTCTGTCTGTCTGTCTGTCACCAGGTTGTATCTCATGAACCGTGATAACTAGACAGCTGTTGATGTTTTCACAGATGATGTGTTTCTGTTGCCGCTATAACAACAAATAATAAAAAAATTAAGTTAAAATTTAAAGGGGTACCTTTATAAGAAACGTTTTTTACTGCGTTTTATGCCTTGCGGTACGGAACCCTTCGTGTGCGAGTCCGGCTCGCACTTGGCCAGTTTTTTTTTACATAGTTTGAACCCAGTAGGTGGCCACGTACCGGAAGACGTAGCGTTGGTAGGCCTCCCACAAGGTGGTCCGACGACCTTGTGAAGGCCGCAGGAACCCGTTGGATGCGAGAAGCACAGAACCGGTCGAAGTGGAGGTGCTTGGGGGAGGCCTATGTCCAGCAGTGGACGTCTTTCGGCTAAAATGATGGTGATGATGAGGTGGCCACGTTGATTGCCGCATCAGTGGCGTAGGTCATACAAGGTGCAAGTGAACGGGCATTTATATGGACACTCTAGCAAGTGGGACAAGGTCTGATCAAAAGAACCGCAATCGCACTGGATGTTGGATGGGTCAGTAATCCCCCACTTCGACAATTGTGTCTGCAGCGGCCTACTTGTCTTTGGTTTGATAAATTATTTTGTTCTAGAATCTGATTTTATTAAAAAAAAATAAGTAGGTAATTTAAAAAAATCATAACGTGGTATATAATTAACGAGAGATCGCATGTTTTAACGAACGAACCTATATAGTCAATAGGGATATAACCGAATGACGATTGCCTTGAACGATAATAATGCAAGAAAACCCAACAATTGCAGATATTGGCTTTTCGCCGATATTTTGTGGCATCTCTTGCGGTGGTAGGGCTAACGCCCGCCTGGTTTGCGACCACCCTCCCACCGGAGTCCGGCATCAAGCAGCCTGCTATGTTTCGTCGATGCGTGGGAGTTCCAGTGCTATAGGCATCTTCTGGGCACGCTTGTTCCATCATAGACCTCATCCATCGCTTTCCATCAGGCGTGGTCGAGGTCAAGAGCGGACTCATTCGGCAATTTTAAAAAATCTTAAAATAGTTTCATAATTAGCCTATAATGTCCCCACTCCTGGGACACAGGCCTTCTCTCAGTGAGAGGTAAAAATTAAATGCTTGGTGCTTCTAGTTAAATTATTTGCGAATGAACTGAAAAACATAAATCTCGCTCAGACTTTCCTTTAGAAAGAAGATCTCAGTAACAATTATGTCCCTCACAACACAAAGTACAAACCAATACTGTTTATGTGTAAATTATTGCGAGTAGGTACCTACTTCTTAAGGTTACATGCTTTTTTTTTGGGGATGGGAATTCATCAAATGACCCCTCCCGCTCTGGGTGGAGCGGAAGGGAGTGTCAGACTCTTACTGACTAAAACCCACCCGTGTTCCTTCCTTAGCCCTTTATGTTCCGGGGCAGCGGTAACCCTTTCGGACAATCCCGCTGACCCGGCAGACTTCGGCCCTAACGGGCCCCTTCACTGGTGCTGACATATCTGAAGCGCGCGTGGAACACCTTCACTCACCGAATCGCTGCTCAATCAGAACAAATTTTATTATGTTTTCGCGCCGTTTTTATTGTTAGAGTTAATTTAGGTAGGTGGGTATCTTACTCTGTTGTTTTTATTGTTGCTTGATAGGTACCTACAGCTGATTGTAACGTGAGAAGTAGGCATTGGCTCAATTAGCCCTTATTAGCTGCAATCGGACCAAAGGACCATTAAAGTTATTAGCACCAATGCAGTTTCCCAGATACCTACTTTCGAAGCGTAGGTAGGTTCTCACTTTCCTAATGTTAATAGACAAGTAGCGTAGCGTAGTAGCTCATAGATAGATAGGTATTGAAATATAATTAATAGACACGTCAGTAAGAAGGGAGGTAGATAGACTTACTAAACTTTTATGTGCGTATTTTAAGATGGTCTGAATTCGTCAACAAGCAGTGAGCAAGTGTGATGATTTGGTTCTTTCTCTGTAAAAGAAGCCTTAATTTGCTTTCCAGTACAATACAGCCGCCATTATTATTTTACAATAGGAGGTACCAGTAAAACGCTTATCCCTTAAAAATTGAAAAGGTTTTGATGGCGTGCACCGAGATTTTCCGTTATAAAATCATAGCAATAATACAAGAACGTCTCAGCGCGCCTGCGTTACACGATTGTGATCGCTAATTGTTCAAATATTCCAGCGGTATGGCGCACATGACATGCACGCTATATATGTGTCAGCCGTATGCGGCAATAAATTCATTGTGTAATGGGTGGCGCGCATCGAATTGGGCCGTCCCTCCCAAGAGTGCCCCGCGCATCGCGCTGTTTATCTGTCATAGGTACAACTACACTATTCACCAAACGCATCTCTAAGCTATGCGAACTTCTAAATTAAACGCGCAGCGCCATCTCTGATTTACTCCCCGAACTATGAGCTAAATGTTTCCAAGTCTTGTGTTGAAAAATGTGCGTGACAAAGTAATGTTGGCATTCCGGAAACGGTCAAATGCATGTGAGATCATTAGAGTCATTAAAATATACTTTTTTGCTGTACAATACCTAACCATAAATTTCTATGAGGTCAACTAATCATGTGGTTATTTAAAAAACCACGTAATTTATTTAAATTATGCGTTTTATGTTAATTTCGTTATTCTGCATACAGATTTAGTTCAAGGTTATTGATTTGAAGTGTAAAGCCATTTCTTTGATTCTGTTCGTTACCCTGTAGGTTCATAGCAGTACTTAATTGGAAAAAAAAATTGCTATCGTAAAATTTAAAAGCATGCCTAATTGTTAATAGCCACGTAGGTACGCCACGTTACGTAGTATTTTTTTTTTCATAAGTCCATGGCTACGCAGAGTTTCATTAAATAGGTTCTCAACTGTATTAAATTTGGAAAAAAAGGAAATTGTTAAAGTTAGTGTTTGTTTTTGACGATTAGATAAAAAAATTGTGAAACGTAAACTACTAATAATAAAACTAATATAGGTCATGAAACAACTGATAAAAAATTGCTGTAGGTCAATTAGAGAACAATTAGTTTAACTAATTTAAAACCCCAAAGGCCCTTACGAAAACCTGAAGCATTAAAAATGCTAGTTCTATTATGTACCTGAAAGAAAAGGTAACAGAAGTACATCACTCTATGCAAAACAAGCGGACGTAGAGCAATCAATGGCGCACGCAACTCACACACACTCACACAATAGGTACTTATTATGTGAGTGAGTGAGTGTGTGACGTCTTCAAGGATCGCTGTGCATGTGTGGGTGAGGGTTGCCACTAAACTTGCCACCTGCGGTTTAATGGCTCATTGTACGTTTTAGTGCACATAAGCACATTTCAGAGAAATGTGTCGCATTTCAGAGGAATGGAGTTATGTTACGCAAGATTGTATTGAATTTAATGTTATGTGTTTCGCTTTTGTTGAATTGTTTAAGTGTGTGTAGATTACAACTACACAGTTTATTGCACATATAGAAAAAACATACTTAGCTAAGTACGTTAAAACTACTTACCTTTAGCAGTCTATTTTTTGTACAGACGCCAGCACATCAAGCTACCCGAAACTGTCAAATACTCCCAATCAACTTTGAACCTCATACTTTAGTAATAAAGTTGAAAATATAGTAAAGAAATTTGACAGATTGTAGTAGCTTGTGCTGGCGTCTGTACTAAGTACACCTACGTACGAGCTTAATTCCAAAGTTATGTGACCCAATAACCAATAGCATAGCGGGGTAAGTGTGTAACACATTAACAGTAGGAATAACTTTCATTTTGACAGTTCGACAACATTCATTGCATTACTTACGTTGTTGAGCAGACAAATTTTTTTAACATATGAAGCAATGGATTAGAAATAAAAAAAAAATATCCTCCAAAATGATTCAGCTTGGGATTGATAGTGTGTTACTCAATTAGGGTGTAGCTCTTCAACTCTATGCTGAACATACCTTAATCCTTTACTCTCAGGGAAGTGTTCCATTTCAACATCTCCTGGCACCAACCCTACCGTAAATGCTACTCGCACACATAGACAATTTATGCGTGTGTGCGTAGCTGCGTGGCTCACGGACAGCCGAACAAAGCGCAGCAATGGCCATGAAAATATTTGTAGGTACCGCTGTGCAGGGCTGTCTCGTATGGATCATGAAATAATAAGAAAGATTTACTATTCAACTAGGACTAGATGACATGGTAAGGTAATATAATATAAAGCACATGCATGTAAAATGTGAAAATATGTAACCTGTAATTTCTGTCACTGTCAAAATCGGAATCTAAATTACTGTCTATTGTTAAAATTATTTAATAAATTGTTCCTATTTATTTCCTATTCTATGTAAGAACACGTTAATAAGTGGTCCGTGTAAGAGAAACATAGTTAAACACGAATAGATAGGTAAGGCAAAACCAACAGAACTCGTCCTAGTTTATGTAAAATCCTAGGTAGGTACTTACTTTCTTTCAGTGTAAGTCAATATACCTTTCTACATACCTATTCTACAACACGAAACCATTAAACCAATAAGCCTGTTAACATACTTACACCAAACTAAATACATATTAAGAATAAACACAATATCATAACAGTGGTGGTCCTACGACGTAAATGATTAAACAAAGCGTCCGCCAGCCCTCCGACAAATACCTATCAAATACAACGCCTTGGGATCTCGAGGTCGCCAGCCGTACCTACCGATGGTCATCTGAAAATTAATTAATTCGAATAAAGGTTTTATTAAAAATATTTTTGTTGCTGCCTGTACACGTTTCATTGCATACAACGCCATCTGTTAATGATTTGCGTTATTAATTAGGTAATATTGGAGTACAAGGAACACTGTCTCTAAAAATTGTTTGTGATTTGTTGCATTAAAATATTTTAGTCTTTTTGTTTTTCAATGAACATTTAGTAGGTTGTTAATTATGTTGTGTTTGGCCCTGATTTTCAACGTCACACAATCGTCAATTTCTTTTCTAGAAGTACTTAACATTGTAGTTAGGTGATAGCAAGTACCTACTCTTCAAATCATTTTTACAAGAAATAATTCCAAATCGATGAGTCAATTCTTTCAGAAAAAAGCTATGTTTATGCAAAAATGCGCCATAAATCTATGATTAGTATAAGGCAAATCTTGTTATATTTTAAAAAGGTATGAACCTGTTGAAAAAATGGAAACTCATTTCTCATTTTTACTCCAGAATATTTTCACCGTACCTACACTACATTCGGTAGGTATTAGTAATGGCGCCTCCGCTCGTATAGAAAAAAGGAAATAATAAACACTGTATTAGTACAGATAACAAATCACGCGGCGATCGCTGACTGAATAGAAATCGTATCAAATGAGGCGACGCGATACGATCACGTGCGGACGCATCCGGGCGGTGTCGCGCTCCGGATTTTGATTTTTTAAGGGATGGTATAGGGACGTTTCGTGTGGATTCTCTAATAAAAGCCACACCCTCTTTTTCTTTCTGCAAGCATTTGGTTTGACTTGGGTAAAAGGACGAACAATTCGGGTGCAATAGCATCACTGGGGTCGAAAAAAGTCTCTGCAACGCACTGTGGACCCTTGAGCACTAGATTTCGAGTTAAAAAACCATCTTTACCTACTATGTATCTATAATTTATTATAAGGTATTGCAACGTTACCTATGCGGTTAAAACCTCACCTCTTAGGTTAAAAACCTTTTTTACCAGACTATGGAAAAGCAAAAAGGAGGGTCATGATTTTGAGCGGTATTTATGTATCTCTATTGAGGTCATGATTTTGAGCGGTATTTATGGTACATCTGTTCCCTCATAACTTCTAAACTATTTTTAGGGTTCCGTAGTCAACTAGGAACCCTTATAGTTTCGCCATGTCTGTCCGTCCGTCCATCCGTCCTCGCTTAATCTCTGTGACCGTTAGCACTACAAAGCTGAAATTTGGTACCAATAGGTATGTATATCAATCACGCCGACAAAGTGGTAAAATAAAAATTATAAAGTGGGAAGTGTTTTTTTTTTTAATTTCAACCCTAACGTGTGATATATTGTTGGAAAGGTATTTAAAAATGAATAAGGGTTTACTAAAATAATTTTTTGATAATGTCAATAATTTCGGAAATAATCGCTCCAAAAGTAAAAAACAATGAAATTTAATGAGATGAAATGAAATGAAACCTAACCTAACTCATTCAATCAAATCATTAAATCTGACATTGAAACAAATTAGTAGCTTCTTTTTAGAAATATACGTATTTGCATGAATCATAAAAACTTCTACGAATTTTTTTAGTAAAAACTTCATGGTTGGTTTTTTTTTTAATAGACATTATTTTGACAGTTGGGAAAGAGAACGCACGAGTTCGGGAAAGGTAAAAAAAAAGCACGAGTATGTAATAGCCCACATCCCGAACGCTATACGTCCCTGCAATACGCCACTTTTTGAGCAACTGTATTAAAAAACAATAAGTAATACCTAAACAAAAAAAATAAAGCGGCTGCAAATACTTTACGAAATTAAAACCCCAAAATAATTTTAATAAAAAATAAAACCAGACTACTGAAAAGGATGAAACAAGAAAGTACCTTCCCGTGGCCGCATGTCACTGTAGATACTAACATACAAAGCTATGGTAGCATACGGCCACGGGAAGGTACTTTCTTATTTCATCCTTTTCAGTAGTCTGGTTTTAGTTTTAAAACTTATTTTTTTCCAAATAATTATTGATTTTTAATGATTTTACCAATCGGAATTTATATTTTTGACATGACAGCAAGTCATATTATAGTACATTATGATATAAGTGCGGTAAGTTGAAAATTACAGCCGAGGCGATATTGCTTGCCCGAGCCGTAGGCGAGGGCTAAAAGAAAGCAGAGGCTGTAATTTTCAAAGCGCACGTATGTCATACGACGTTTTATAACATATTTGCGAGGAAATAAATAAAACTCGGACTTAACTTGCATATTTGCTTGTTTTCCATATGATGAAATTTTGATACGCTTGTAAGTATCTATCGGTCGATTTTTCGGGCGAGGCTTAGAGTAGCCTTTTTCGCTGCCTCTGAGACTTCTGGCGGTGTGGAATTAATAAATTCATCATTACTTGACGACATTTTCAAATAAAAAAAAGTAAGTACAGCGAAAAGAAAAAGCACGCGGAATAATTTTTACTTCTTAACAGATAAGCGATGCGTGCGCGTTCGCGCTTTTTTTTTCAGGCGTAGGCACAAAACAGCCAGTATTATTAATAAAGTAAATTAATATTTTTGTTTTTGTTACAGATATTAATGGTTGTAATTTATTGTCAAAATTAATTAAATTAAAGAATTAAATGTTTATTTATTATATTTTATGTCCCAAAGTTAATTTTATTCATAAAATGTTGACATCTTTTCTGAAATAAAAACTCTTTGCTAAGATTTAAAAAAGTACCGTTCGTTTTGACGGAGCATCTTGATAAACCGTGCGATTTACTTTACATTACCGCACTAGTGCGTAATGAGATACATTACGATATTGAAATTGGTGAAATAATTTAAGAGACCCTTTACGAGCAAATATGTTATAAAATTGATTACCTAATAAAATTTTGTTTGATGCTGGTTTCACCTGAATTCATTTGAATATTCCTGATAATCTGTTCCCAAATTGCTGATAGGTATTATACATCCATGCACTGATTCCTGCCAGCGTGCAATGGGTAAAGTCTTGATGTCGAGCTTCGCATCTCCACACTATCTGGTGTGACGTATTCTCCAAACCTGCATGAGTTTGCCCAACCAAAACTCTCTAGCGTCTCCGTAAATAATATGTATGAAATATTGTACAGCGCCCCTAGTGGTTACAGAAAGAATTTTAATTCGTACCATGAGCACCATAGATTTCGATAGGTAAGAAACCTATATAAATATTATTATAAATCTATTCGATGTCACTAAAGTTTTCAGCTGTCGCCATACAAAACGGCACCATGAGTCACTAATTTGACAGAAGCTATCGAAAAATACGCAGATAATATTTACGTCACTCACTAGCATTTTGACGTGTGAAACATATGTTTACGTTGAAATTATATAAGTACCTACGTTTTTGAGTATTTTGAAAATAATGTCTGGAAGATTATTTAGCATAGAATATGTTAGCGGCCGCTGAATTTGAAGACCAACGACGTAAACAACGTCAATTTCGAGCCAAAATTACAGGAAAATGAAGAAGGCTTTCTGTGATGAATATTAACTTAAATTTAAATAAAAGACATTTTTCTTAAGAATCCGTGCATAAAATTCCCTCGCTAGAGTTTAGGTAAATTCATTGCAATACTATGTTTGTGTGCAACGTTCACGCACACACGCCTAAAAATCGAGCGTAGCGATCGTTTAAACAGTTTTGATCCTATATATTTTTTTATTCATAGAGGTACGGTTAAGAAATATAAGTCTGGAATATTTGTCTAACATAGTATTCGTTTAGTATAATTACCAAAATCAACATAAAAATGGTACAATTTGGTGTTAGATCCATTTAAGTACATTAAGACGTTCAATAACATTGAGGTAAGCGTTTTACATAAATATCTACGAGTAGTATGCATATTTAGGTAATTCAATGTTTTCCTTCATCGATGTCAATGATGACTAAGATAAACTTATTTCAAACAAATTGAAAAAGTCTTCTTGGGACTGGGCCCGTACCTATTTGAAAAAAATAAAATAGGAAGATTGGAATTGGATTGGGATAAAAAATATAGTTTTGGAAAATGCAAAACAACTAAATTTGAATATTAAGTGTATACCTGTGAAATTGCTGTTTTATTTTACTGGCCGCGAACCAAGGAATTGGGAAGTCCAAGTCAAACTGTAACTACTACCTAACATTTACAGTTCGAAGTGGCAGTTTAATAAAACGACAATTTCATAGGTATCGAGTATTCGTGGTGTTTTTATAATATATTACAATGGAGGTTATTATTGTACTTATCATTATGAACAACTTTTACTATGAGACCACACCTAAAATCGCAAAAACAAAAATCAGCTGTTCCCTACTTTTTGACGAGTTATACGAACATAAATATAAGACAAAGGTGATGCCATGCCTAGATCAAGCTGATATGAGTTTTAACAACTCATGTCAACTTTACCATAGAACATAACACTAGTAATTAATGTATTTTCAGAACTTCCATTGTCATCGATTTCCTAAAATTACCAGCATTTAAAAATAAGAATGTAGGTACTCGTAAATACTTCTTTATGCAATTCTAGCGTTGATCGAAAGTAAAAGCTTACATATTCTTGAGACGAAGTCGTAGCGATTTGATTCGAATTACGTTCTGTTAGAATTTGTCTGATACGTGCCAGTCCCACGTTTTATCGTTTTTTTTGCGGTGCACTGGTAATGCGATTCTTTCTATCGACCCATGATCTACAACAAATTTGTATATATTAATATACAAATTTGTTGTAGATCATGGGATAATACCAGTAACTTATGGGCAGTGTAGGGCTTAATCACTAAAATTCTCCATCGATTGATTAGTCAAACTAAAGGTTTTGAACCATTAAAAAAATACGTGTGTGGTCGGAGGGCCTCCGTCAGAAACGCGGTTCCTTTTCACGTATGATTTAAATAAAACAAAATTTTCACAGCCGCCATCTTGGATTTACGTTTTAACGTCACTATCGGTTTTAAAACCCTCAAAAACCATGAAAAAAACGACGACGACGACTATTTTTTTTTTCTGTAAACCATTAAAAATAATATGCAGCCATGGCATCTATCGGTACTCCGAGCAACGACAAGCTCAACACGTCATACTTATAGCCACATTATGGATACTGATAACATAAGCATGTCGGTGACACGAACGAATAAGATTTCCCTCTACCAAAACATTTGAAATTTTTTGCGGCTGCCATCTTGGATTTTCATTTTGGCTCTACTATCGGCGTTAGCATCTATGAAAATAACACCCATGATCAAAAATTTGAAAATGTTCGCAGCCGCCATCTTGGATTTTCATTTTGACCCCACTATCGGCTTTAACACCATCGAAAACCATGCAAACGATACCCATGACGAAAACTTGAACATTTTCGCAGTCGCCATCTTGGATTTACATTTTGACTTCAGTAACTTTAAAGAACTTTGTTCAAAAAAAATACTTCTCTTACTGCTACAACAGCATGTCTGTGCGGGTATGTCGGTGACATGAACTCATAAGTTTTTACCCTTAACGCGCATAAAGAAGTTTTCACTTAAAAAAATCGATGAAATATACAGTCTATATATAACTAGCGGACGCTGTAGGCAGACGTTGGCCCGCGACAATAGCTAAGAACATCTGCTCCTAAGACAACCCACTGACCAACCATCCAAGTGACACAATAAGAATTAAAAAAAAATACATCTAAATCAGTCAAGCCATTTAGGATGAGAAGAATTACGAACACAAGCACACCGCTATTTTATATAATATAAAAATCAGGCATGCACAATTTTAATGTTGTTCAAAAACAAGCAAAGTACTGAAAATAAAATAAATACTAAACGGATCAAAAAGTGGTAGTCGGTGTACCATTTCTGGAATATGTTTACGGAGAACACGTGCGCGCCTGCGATACAAAGTGATACGTCCTCACGCTGGGAAGGCCCGGTTGCTACTGACGGGATCGATTTTGCGCGGTCGATAATATGCTACTATATGATACTTTGCCATTTATTTACGAAGTTAAGTTATTGTTTATTTATAAAATAAAATTTTGATTCTATTAAATGGTTATCTTAACTTTAATATGTAATTTTTAAATTTTCTGAAAAGTGTTTCAAAGTATTAGAAAAAAATACTTACTTGTCAGGAAGTTTTTAGAATATTACGTTATTTCAACATTTTTTTTCTGCTATATTTTGTATGAAAATTGAGAAAAGTAGTTCCACCACATGCAAGTACACCATATAATGATGTTAAAGATAATTTTTAATTTTCAAAATCATAAGTAGTTTCTTATAACCAAACGATCAAACGTCAGTCTCGCGTCATTTTTCGGAAAACTTGTTGCGAAGATTAGTGATTTTCCACGAATACTTAGTTTATTTGAAAAATCCCTTTCCGCCACATGCAAGACAAAGAACTCGACTTGTCAAAGCACAAATAATTTTGTTTAAATTCTATTGCCCTTTCTCGCAACGAATGAACAAAATTGATCAAAATTAGTCGATTTTGTGCCAGGCCCCTTAAACAACCTTTTCATTTATTTTATTATTACTTATATGGGAAACATCCAGCATATTTAACAAAATAAGGAACACAAAAAATTACATAAAAACACATACTTAGTACTCTAATAAATGACGCTGGCAGAATAGTTGACATCGGCTCAGTTGCCAAAAAGGAAAAAAAAATAAAAAAACTACACAGACACTAGGAATTCCCCTGTATCGTGGGTGCAATTTTACAAACGCAAATCTCACATGCACAAACACCCAGACCCGGAACAATTAGGTATATACCTACCTAATTGTATATAAACCAAAAAGTTGTGTGATCCAATCTTCAAAAAAAATATATTTCTTTGGAAGATTGGATCACACAACTTTTTGCTCCATGCGACAAATGAACCGGCGATTCTTAGCGCAGAAGCGACAGGATTGGTGCAGTTTCTAAAAATTGTGCCATACTGGTCCTCATTGTAATATTTTCTTTTTGTAAACTTATTTCTCTGAATTTAATTACTTCTTCTTCTTCTCTTCGTTTAATGGCTTTTGCGGAAAAACCACCACAATTTAGCCAATGTCAAGTGTAAAAATGTAAAAATAGTATACTCAGCAACGTTGTACGGTTCAATCAATAAAAATCTTCCAAAATCATTCGTAATCTTTGGCAGCCATCGTGATGGCTGCCTGAATTTAATTAAAAATGCCGTGAACCACACAATGTCATCAAAATTACAAATTGAAAACGACACTCGATGACACAACAGTGACATTTATAAGGAATAAAAATTCAAAAACCACTAAATACCTTAAGAAGTTCACTGACCGCCAACCATTCTATTTAGTCGGATTATTACCTATCATAATATTTTAAGCATAAGCGTTAGAACTACATTTTGAGCATATATGCCAATCTCTCTCCTTATTACTGAGAAAGAAACAAAACTTAAGGAAGTGACGTTACATACGACACGATCTATCGAGTTTATACCTTAGCGCCTGCGTAAGACTCCGTAAAGCTCATGGTGCAAGCATTATCTAAATCTATTCGATTCAAGTTAATACGCTAGCGAGTAAGTTTTTGATAACAACTCATGGTAGGGGTACTGGTTGGTGTAGAGCCAGTCAAAAAGGGTGATTTGCCTTTTTCCCGGATACCGGATCATCCAGCAGGTTTGCGAGTCGCAAATTGTTGCATTCTTCAACCTAGCTGCAGAGTATTCCTGTATGTACTTAGTGTCCCACGCGGCGTTGATTGCTGAACTTCATGACCAGCTTCTCCCGTGTCCAAGAAACTACGATCGAATTTCTTTTTTTTAACACTATACGCTCCCTGACCTTTTTTTATCTCGGTACAACTTAGCTAATGTATTTTAAGTATAATAAATTATTTTTAAAATCTGTGCAAATTAGTTCCAACGAGCTTATAACCCGATTCCAATCAGGTAAAAATTCGTGAAATTTGTTATAAAATATCCTGAATTTGATAAACTCTCCTAATTCCTCGTTTTTTAACGATAAAGGAAAATTGAACTGAAAACGTAGACCGTTCATGGTGAGGTAGATAAATGCTATTGATTGCGTGGGTTCAGGAGTAATCACCTAACTAAACCTACTCAATGTCTGACTTCTGAAGCTCATTTCTAACACAGGTTTAGAAATCTGGTAACCGCACGCATTCATGAGTTTCTGAATAATTAATACTAAGTACCGGATTCCAGAGGTCATATAGAGGTCACTGGCAAAAATTTCTCACAACAAAAAGTTCCGACCTGCCTAGCCAGCGGTTAGAAATATCAAATTTGATGTAGCATTAGGCCTAGAAAGCTTTTAGGTGATAAGATTCTCGTCTGAGAAGAAAGTTCTTCGTCGATAAGAAGAAGATTCTCGTTATTACTTATCATATTTTATTCAAAAGTCGAACGGGTTGCGGGCTCGAACTGAATGCCAATCTTAATTCAAAATTCAATGATCAATGAATCAATGAATATATTTTATTTGCAATCCAAGGCTAAGCTGTTAAGTTTGTGAATTTAGAATTTATCGCGCCTTTCACGGATGAGTTGCAGTGCACCGGAATCTCAATAGAACTAGCTCACAACATTCAGCATCCATGAACAATAAATAAAATAATAATAATACGCAATAAATCATACCTACTTAATCCATAAAGCAATAATTTTATTCTCTTTATGAAAGATACACTTTTGCCATTATAGTGGAAGTTCGTTGATGGCTTTGCTATAAAAATCCTGGTGACGGGAATCGCTGAACTCTATAAAGGCGTTTTCACCGCCTCGTTGGATTTGAAATTATTCCCTTGTAACAATAAGTTATCCAAATTCCGAATAAAAATGGAAATTATTTGGAGCAAGATCTATTCAGTATGGGTAACGGAGAATTTCTAATCGTAATTCCTATAGTTTTAGTAAGACGGTCCGTTGTGCGGTGCTTCTACGCGATTTTTTGTTGTTGTTCAGAGAGATGGTATGGTTCCCAGTTTCCGAGCTTTTTTTTCTTTCCAATTTGAAGAACTTAAATGAATCAGTAGGTATCGATTTAACAATTACGTAGAAGGCTGCTGCAAGTTCCGACGTGGTTTGAGATGAATCTGCTTCCACTATAATGGCTTTCAATTTATCGTTATCGATTTTCGTCTACGGTCGGCCACGGAGCTCATTGTGGAGATCAATTTTTTTAAAACGGAAGCGATGTGTATGTACATACATGCGGTGTAATAATATTATACCTATATATATACACGTCGATAATATCCCAATATTGCGTGCTGTCTGTGCTGCGTATGCCACGTCGGAACTCGTATTCGAAAATAGCGCACAATTTCGAGTTCTTCAAAGTTATATTAAATAAAAATCGAACGGCGGGAAAATAAATTAAAAACTGATTTTGAAAAACAAAATGTTTATAAATTACAAAATTAATTTGAATTTGGAATTATTCTAAATAGACTGAAAGATATCGATTTTCACAATAGCCAGTACCAAAAATCGGCAATTCCATAGGTAAAGACCTAGTACTAACCTAATTATAAAAGTTTTATAAATACTGTAGGTAATCTACAATCAAATCTATTTTCTATGTAAAAAAAATATTACGAAAAAATAATAAAAAATATAAAATGAAAATGAACGTATCCATAACCAAATGTTACCAAGACATAAAAACAGTGAGCTGTCATTGAAAATCTCAAATCGACCAATCAATACGTACATTGTAGTTCCATACTGACACTTACCATTACCTTAGGCATGAATAACATAAATTAGTGTTCTAATTTTAATTTTGTTGTCAAACAAGTTTCTAAGAAAATTAGCTGCAATCTCATGTTTAACTGCTAACATTATGATTTATGGCTATTTCAAAAACTATTTTTGAGTACGATTAGTAGTAATTTCACAAAAAAAAATAATTACAATCAATCTGTTGTATTTCGAGCAGTTGAAAACCTGCTGTTACATTATGTATGTATGTTGAAGGGTGTCATAATCACTCAGAAAAACATTTTTATAATGTTTAAGATGTGACAAAGTTCTGTTGTTGGAACAAGTGCGACATCACTCGTATCAAAATTTACAACTGGTATCACCAAATTTGACATTTCTTTAATCGAGCACTTCGCTCAGCGAAAATACTATAGCAATTTTGTTGCATATTTCTGCTGTGATACAAAATGACTTCGGTCACAAGGGCTGGGCATTTGGCACCTTATTTTAAGGCAAGTTCATCGGTGGTTTCCAATGGGCTAAAGCCGTTGGTGGTTGGCCCCACATCGTCCGAAAAGGTGTTGGTGCACCCCTTGCCAAAAACCTCAACTGTGCAGTCTTTGCATGGATCCTTGCCTATCCAGGGTTTGAAGGCTAAAGTAAGCGGTCGTGGTGAGTTATTTTCGCTGTTATTTTGTGATTTGGCTTAATAATTTTCATAAATTGCGACGAAAAATCGTGTTACATAACACCTTGTCAATTCTAGGTCCAAGTCATGTTCGCTTTGCGCATACCGACATCGGCTACCCCGATTTCTCCGCATACCGTCGCAAGGAGACCCAGGACCCTACCGTGAAGAATGCCGAGAGCGTTGATGGACGCCAATCCTTCACTTATCTTATCGCTGGAGGTTAGTCCTTGAAAATTTTCTACAGTTTTACCTGACATTGATGTTGGAACATTGTTTACGTATCTACACCATGTTTAGGCAAATGATAGTGCCACGGTGCATACAAAACAGTAATCTATGTTATAAGTAAACAAAACATAAAACCATGTACTACCATATTGTTACAAATAAGCAAAGCTATGATTGTGAGTAGCATGTACCTATTTATTTATAGCTCTTGACATTAACCTTGAAATGTCAAACTACACTTCATTTTCATTTACATGAGATTTACTGTACTTACAATTCATGTACAAATCAAGTAAGATACAGATAATCTCAAACAAATTCTGTTTCATCTTTATTTAAGATCGTAGACAATGGCTGTCTTGAGATTTCCAGATAGCCATTCTCACAGCTTTTCTATGATAGAACAGAATCTTAATAATAAAGCCATTCCTGTAGTTTCTTAATATTATGCAATGCATAATAAATTAATGAAAAACTTCAATACATGCATAACCATTTCACAGTGCATATTCCATATTATTATATTCCATATATTCTTGTCTGTATTCTTAATTTGACATTTGTAATTTCTTATCTTATTGACTTTTTCTAAAATAATTTTAATGAATATAACTATGAATCATGGCACATCAAAAAATTGCATGCTGAATTTAGTAGGCGGAATATGAAGTACTATGAATTGTATTATGACATCTGTAAGCACCATATTTCATGCAAATAAACGATTATTATTATTATATTACTGTAATTTACAGACACTCCGTAAATGATAAATGATTTTATTTTTGTAAGTAGGTTTGCACAAACACTTTTACACGTCAATCGTATATTTTTTTAAACTAGATGAGGTTGGCGTTTCCTATCTGAGAATTTCCTATTGTAGAAAATACATAGTGTTTTTGTTAAGGAAAATGTGGTTATAATGTTTTGCTTCAAAAAGTTTAAAGTGCTCTCCCAATAGACTGGACAAATAAGCATGTTTTTGTACTTTAATTACAGCTACAGCATACCTCCGTATCTCAATGTTTAAAGTGCTAGGATGATTGACAAAAGGGATCGAGTTTGTCATGATGTGTGAGTGTGTTGCAGTTGGTGCAATGCCAGATGACTAATGATTTCCTAGTCAGTTTTGTGTGTTTTTCCTACTCGATAAAATATGAATTTAAGCCATTTATGTGATTTAAGTCAGTGGTGGCGGCCCAGTGGTAACAGCCCAGAGGTAACAACCCTGACTTAAGAGTTGTAGGTTTGAACCCTGCAGCGAGGCATAGTTACTTTGTGTCAATAATTTTGTCACCACTGTTCTTTAAACATTGTGAGGAAACCAGCATGTCTTCGAACCAAAAATTCGAAGACATGTAACATCTACTGAACCTCTGTGAGCCTGCAGGGAAGTTTACCAGCCCACTCCCTGTCACATTATAGACTGATTAAGCTGAGCTATGTGATTTAACTCAACCAAGTCTTCAGTTGCCTGCTTATACTGTGGGCATGTGAGTTATTCTCAGTTGAGGCAGAATGCCAAAAGCCCAGATTAATAAAGCCAGTTGGAAGTACAATAGGAAATCTGTTAGAAGTTTAATTAAATGATAATTCATAACTGTTTCATAACTGTTTTGTTTGTTATCTGAGATTACACATTATGTATGTTTTTGTTATGATTCTAGAACCCCTTTTTTTGTTCAGGATGCGAAATCATCAAATGATCCCTCCTGCTCTGGGTGGAGCGGTAGGGAGTGTCAGAATCTTACTGACTAAAACCCACCCGTGTTCCTTCCTTAGCCCTTTATGTTCCGGCCCAGCGGTAATCCTTTCGGACAATCCCGCTGACCCGGCAGGCTTCGGCCCTAAGGGGCCCCTACATTGATGCTGACATCCCTTTGAGGCGCGCGTGGAACACGTACGCGCCATCCGGCACGGGCCTGGTCCTGATCGGACGGTGAGCTACCCATTACTCTCCGTCCGCAGGCGCGCGCCTACGGTGGCCGGGATTCGTCACGCGATTCTAGACCCCCTAGCTTATAATTTTTTTCGTTGGTTATAAAAAAGAAAATCTCCATACATTTTGATTGTGTAGGTACTTATTGCACTTTTCTATGAATAATTACGAAACATTTTAACTTATGGGGATTCACCACCCTGGGGTGTGCCACCCTGTATCTGTGGTAGTGGTCACCAATTTTGTTAATGAAATATAAAATAATAGAACATTTAGTCCTTTAATAATTTACTGATCTTTGGCATGATAGTACAATACATACTAACCCCTTAAAAATTATTATTATTATATTACACACTGATTTCTCTCTTTCTGTCGTCAGTAATTTGACTTTCGAAAGAGGAAGACAAAGCATTGTGTAACTATACATTCGCTATACAATGTTTATTAGTAAGGTAATAATATTAGGTTATTTACTATCGTCTTCATTAATCAAGTATCCATACCCCTCACATAATATGTTAACTTAGGGATAAACAAATAATGGCAGTGTTCATAATACATATTTTAAATTTCGTATCCTCATATCTCATTTTTTTTTAAATTGCGGCCTTTTGGTCTCGGGTAATTCTTCTCTGCCAATTCCTTGGCTTTTGTTGTGGTGTTTCTAACATCTTTTTTCCTTATAATTTCCAGCCGGTGGTGTCGCGGGCGCCTACGCTGCCAAGTCCCTGGTGACGCACTTCGTGTCATCAATGGCCGCCGCTGCCGACGTCTTGGCTCTGGCCAAGATTGAAATCAAGCTGGGAGACATCCCCGAGGGCAAGTCTGTTACTTTCAAGTGGCGCGGTAAGCCACTGTTCATCCGTCACAGGTAAGGATCAATTTTTATACCATGTAAACTGTTAATTAATGTCAGTTTGGTGGTATCAACTCTGACTTACGAGTTGTAAGGTCGTGGGTTCGAACCCGGGATGGCGCTTTACTTTGTGTAAATAACTTCATCACAATATGGTGAAGGAAAACATCGTGAGGAAACCAGCATGTACTAGAACCAAAAATTCGAAGGCATGTGTCATCTACCAACCCGCACTTGGCCCGCGTGGTAGATTACAGCTCGCTCACTCCCTCTCGGAAGAGAGGAGGGAGGCCTGTGTCCCAGCAGTGGGAACATTATAGGCTGTTTACGATAATAGATAAGGAGACGAAAATATAGTGAGAAAAAGAGATGGTAGATATGTATGAAAGGTGCGCAGTCTCCCAGGAGTTTGATGATAATGTTGTGAAAGGGAAAATATAGTGTGAAAAAGAGATGGTAAATTTGTATGAAAGGTGCGCAGTCTCCCAAGAGTTTGATTATAATGTTGTGAAAGGGATCTATCCATTTAGCAGTCAGAAACCTGTATCATAGGTTAGTATAATCAAGGAAATTGGTTTATCAAATTGACTCGTATGTCATTTTGCCGTGTTATACAGCAATTTCACACATACATCTTTCAAATAATGAGCTGTGATTTGAATATACGGACTATTTAAGTTGGTAGTCAATTTGATAAACAATTAATTTCCCTGACTGTACCTGTCCAACACGATACAATGACGCTGCGATAGGAAGATACTGTTTGCTTCAGCTATGTGTGCTTGCGACGCATGCAGTCGTACACTCGACCACTGAAATTTTAAGTAAATAGTTGCAAAGGGAATCCAGAGACCAAAATATCGCAATCAACTAAAATCTAGATGAATATTACTAACTGCTTGTCTCTAGCGGCCAGAATAATGACGAAATTTTTTTTTGAGTGAAAACTAATTATAGTTGCAATAAATATTCAAATTGAAGATGATTCTATACAGTTTGTAGGTACTCAGAGCAGTCAGAGCCCTTGCCAATTCATCACATGGTAGATTCTGCGTCCTACTAACAGCTAACTGCGCATTTAATAAATAAAAAATCTATGTCAGGCATCCATGACGTGTCACAGTATTTTTCACGCCATATAATATTAATAGCACTAGCTATTCTAATAATTTCGCCCGTGGCTAAATAATAACATCCGCACAGGTCGATCGATCAGGTTAAGCTACGCTTGCAGCGGTTGGTCTGTGGATGGGTGACCATCTTACCAAGGAGTATCGTATTACCCAGTAACTGGGTTGTGGGGTTCAGATAGGCAGTCGCTCCGTGTAAAATACTGGTATTAAGCTGCATCCGGTTAGACTGGAAGCCGAGACCCCAACATAGTTTGGAAATGGCTAGACAGATGATTCTAATAATTTCATTCTGTTGCAATACTATATTATTTCTTACAGGACCTAAACACAAAAAACGCAAGTTTTAGAAACAATAAAAGTATATGATCGACTACAGTAAACAAAATCAGAAATATATATGATATTCTTCAGGGTATATGCTAGGTAGATGTGTGTTGAAAACATAATACAACTAATTTGATACGATAGAAAAAAATCATGAAGATACCTCTAAAAACTTTCTTTTTACAGTAAAAACCATACTAATATAATACAATTGTTATGATTTTTTGTCAGATTATTCTACAAGCAACATACTAAAGCACTAGTGTTTTAATTTTTTAGTACAAACAATAGATTTAAAAAAAATAGATAATTGCAATAAATTACCAGCGTTTTGTCATCGCGCTTCTCTTTCTTTTCTATGCAGTCCGACAAAGACCGATCTTTAGGTCATGCAGCCATCTTAATATACATTTATTTCTATGATGCAATCACGTGTTTGCTCCATTCAGCTTTCAAATACTAATGTTTCTAACGCTACTATAGAAGTCTATGTAGAGAACACGACCATTTTAGTCTACAATCACGGCTACTTAGACTGCTTTATTTATTAATCACAGGTGAATTTGTTAATGGTACAGTCACGAGAATACCTTACAATAGGGATGTTGCCTGGGTAAAAATAAATCGATTCGATTTAGTCCCTCAGTAAGATTATTAAAAAATATTGAACACGTATTTTTTGTTTTATCAATTAGATAAAAAATTACAAAGATATATCACATCAAAGTTCAGGAGTGGGGGGCTTTGACGTAATAACGTGCTAAAATTTGTAGCACGGCGTGACGTCATACGAAATTTCCAAGCGCTGTATCTTCGTAATTTTTTGTTTGCCAGACAAAAGAAAAAATACGTATACAATATTTTTTAGTAATCTAACTGATGGACTAAATATATTTTCTTAGTCAACTACCCTATTACTCAAGATTAAAAAACGATGTTGTCCTAAAGTATTCATTTACGAACCTATTTTTCGAAACCATGCTGTTATGAAATTCTTTTTTCAAGGCACAATCGTTATTTTTGAGTGAATATCGCTTTTGATGTTTTGCGTAACTGTAAGGTCTTTATGTACTTACGTGATTAAATAAATATTCGTTTCCAATTAGTAATATTTTTTCTAAAAAATCCACAGAACCGAAAATGAGATTTCCACCGAGCAGGCGGTCCCAGTGGAGAGTCTCCGCGACCCGCAGCACGACAACCAGCGCACGCAGAACCCCAAGTGGCTGGTAGTTATTGGCGTGTGCACCCATCTGGGCTGCGTGCCCGTCGCCAACGCCGGCGACTTCGGGGGCTATTACTGTCCCTGCCACGGGTCCCACTACGACGCGTCCGGCCGCATCCGCAAGGGGCCCGCCCCCCTTAATCTGGAAGTTCCCCCACATAGCTTTGTTGAGGATGGTCTGCTAATTGTAGGCTAAACGACGTTATTTATTAGACAATTAATTTATATAAGTATGTATAAAGATTCAGAATCAATAGGCGTCATCTAATCAATCAATAAATGTGATTGCTGTTATAACGTGGTTTTTTATTTGTTTCTTATTGAAACCTTAAACCTGATGCTTACAGTATTTTTATCTCACGAAGCGACTCGCGTTTTACTTGTGGTAACTAAATGCACACGTACACGCGCGCACACACTCCCGACTGCCAATGTTTCGGACGGTACCTAGAGCTCCTGCGCTTACACACACATTTACAGTTTGTACACTTGGTAATCACAAGTAAAGCGCGCGTCGCTTCATGAGATAAAAATACTTTACCTGGAACAGATTTGACACTCCAAGAGATCTGCAAACGCGCCAGTGAGACTGGAGATGAGGATGACCACCTGATGAGGATGAGGTGAGTCGCCTAAACGCTGTTCACAAATCCAAAACCCGAAAATGTTGTCAGTTTAAGGGCTGATTTTTCAATCGACCGATTTTTTTATTAGTGGAATAAAATTGACGTCTGAGTTTTTGTATGGAATAACTGTCAAAAATTCAAAATTATTCCTCCGATACAGTTATCTGGAATAGACTACCGCTATTCGTCCGATAGCTGTGTGCCGTGTGTGGTGGTGGTGGTGGTGTGTGGTGGTGGTGGTGGTGTGTGGTGGTGGTGGTGGTCATCCTCATCTCCTCGACTGGAGATGAGGATGACCACCACCACCACCACACACCACCACCACCACCACACACCACCACCACCACCACACACCACACACCACCACCACCACCACACACGGCACACAGCTATCGGACGAATAGCGGTAGTCTATTCCAGATAACTGTATCGGAGGAATAATTTTGAATTTTTGACAGTTATTCCATACAAAAACTCAGACGTCAATTTTATTCCACTAATAAAAAAATCGGTCGATTGAAAAATCAGCCCTTAAACTGACAACATTTTCGGGTTTTGGATTTGTGAACAGCGTTTAGGCGACTCACGATAACATTGATTGATGTTCGATACGGTACCGAAGTAATTGTGAATAGCTATGCTGGTGGATGTGTAGCGGTATCTACAACGTCACATGCAAACAACGCGTCATACTGACGTCACGCAAGTCCTGCATCGCGCAAGCAGAGTTTACCGCGCAACTAGCATAGATACAACGGCCCGACACGAATCAATGGGCAGTTGCCCGCCAGACACAACACCCGTCTGGTCGGAGGATCCTCCCTTTTCTATGGAGGTTGAGTGAACTTTACACCCTGTTCCTCATACCTCTATACTGGTGACCCCGAACATGAACGTCAGCGCAGCCTTCGTGCAAATACTTCAGCGTGACGTCATCATCATCACTCCCGCAAGCGTTAGCGGCGAGTCACCCAGCCAGCCACCACGACGATATTCGGAAGGCGTTTGACACAGTCGATAATGATGCGCTGCTGTTGTAATTATCCAACATCAGTTTAATATTCAATTCTTTGCCGATTACCTGTGCGGCAGACGTCAATCCGTTGACAGTGGACGACGCTTTTATGAGTTCTATTACCTACACGAAATCGGGCATCAGCTAAGGTAGTAATTTTGGGCCGATCCTTTTTATCCCCGTGGTGGACGACTTACCGAAAGTAGTCAATGGGTCAACTTGCCTACTTTTTGCTGATGACCTAAAGCTGATTCATGTACCTAGGTATTTATTTATTTAATAGGTACTTCAAGCACATAAATGTACAGAGGCGGACTTAATGCCATAGCAGATTTGGACAGCGGATAGGTTAGTTTAAGTTTGAGTTTTGAGTTTGCTGGCGAGCATATCAACCTACCCGAAACTGTCAAATTTTCCCAATCAACTTTGAACCTTATGCTTCGGCGATAAAGTTGAAATTATATCAAAGAAATTTGACAGATTGTACTTAGTAGCTTGATGCTGGCGTCTCTACCTACATGTGTGATTTTACTAAATGAATACAAGATCTTGAGAATTGGACCGTGCCTGTCGATCGGACGTAGGTACCTACCTAAGTTTCTGTTAATTTTCATTAACATTTCACTCATTATGGTATCTTTTCAAAAAGTATTTGGGTGAATTGCCCAAGCATAAAAAATACACGGCAAACCTGGTAGTGCAATGTGGTGATTTTTAATTTTATATATTTTTTCTCAACAAAGTAAGTACTTCTCTATACCTTGGCAAAAAAAATCATTGATTTCTACCCTCTAATATACCAAAAAAAAAAAAATTCAGTGTTATATTTTTATCATCACGGTGGCCTGTCCTGAAACCAATTCCGCTCATAAAATACCTTCCCCTGCAAATACATTCGTTATAGCGCGACCCTTATCAACTCCCCGCACTTCTAGAGTTCGTCGTGTACCGGCCAGGTTACGTGACTAGTTACGGTTCGGTACAACCCTAGAAATGTCGCCCCATGTCACCAGTAGTAAGTCACAAGCGCCCGGTAACTGCGCACGCGCTCGGCGCTAACAAACTCGTGCGCCTCGCGAGCCGTCCATTACCGATAATTTAAATGTTAATTTTAAGTTAAATGTAACAGTTCATTATACATACGTTTTATACAAATACAGTTACATGCACAAATAGTTGGAGTTTCTTTTACCAAAAGTACCCCGACTACATCGTAATAATTATGGTTTTAAATCGATTTTGTTACCTATCATTAAATTATAATATATTCGATCAAATAAAACTATTTTTGTTTGTTTATCTTCTTTCTGGTATAGATTTGACAGGCAGTCAACTTTTGTCCGGAAAAAAGTTATAATTTCAGAGGACAGTAAGTTTTAGTAGAATAGCCATGTCAACATTGCGTTGTTACGCACCTCTCACCTTTCCTCACTTCGGATCAGTCCGTCTCAAGCTCTCGGCGCGAATGCACCGGTCCTAATTATTAAAATCTCGATTATGATCGTAAATGTTTGCTTAGTCAATCCCTAGCATCAGTGGGATGACACTGACAGCTCACTCCACGCAAGTTTACACGGTGAGATTTTTACAGAATCGACATGCAGCCGGTCGATTCTGTAAAAATCTCACCGTGAAAACTTAGGTGATGTGAGTTTGTTTTTGCTAGGAATTGACACTATTGACAGCTCACTCCACGCTCACTTCACCTAAGTTTTCACGGTGAGATGGTTACAGAATCGCACTGCTGGATTCAAAGTAAGCTTAAAATAGTGTTGCTCCCGAGGTAGACACTACTTTTTATCACCCTCTATGAAGAAATAAGTAAGTGCAACTTAAGAATAAGAGTAGTAGGTATACGTTTATTTATTTAAATACAAATACAATTACTTCAGGAAGACTATTTACTCATTTTTAATAAAACTAAGTAAAATCCTAATTTGAGTAAACAATTACGAACGAAGGCGAAGGCAGAATGCTTTTCGCGCGTTTTTTTATATTTCACAAACTTTTTTTTAATATAGCTCGCGCGCATTTTTCTTTAAATCACTTTTAGTCCCTAGGGATTAAAGAGCTATTTTAGTCCCTGTTTACGAAGAATGGGTAAACTAGCTCTTTTTGAATAGATGTTCTATAATAGTACATTATGATATAAGTGCGGTAAGTTGAAAATTACAGCCGAGGAGATATTGCTTGCCCGAGCCGTAGGCGAGGGCTAAAAGAAAGCAGAGGCTGTAATTTTCAAAGCGCACGTATGTCATACGACGTTTTATAACATATTTGCGAGTAAATAAATAAAACTCGGACTGAACTTGCATATTTGCTTGTTTTCCATATGATGAAATTTTGATACGCTTGTAAGTATCTATCGGTCGATTTTTCGGGCGAGGCTTAGAGTAGCCTTTTTCGCTGCCTCTGAGACTTCTGGCGGTGTGGAATTAATAAATTCATCATTACTTGACGACATTTTCAAATAAAAAAAAAGTACAGTGAAAAGAAAAAGCGCGCGGAATAATTTTTACTTCTTAACAGATAAGCGATGCGCTTTTTTTTCAGGCATAGGCACAAAACAGCCAGTATTATTAATAAAGTAAATTAATATTTTTGTTTTTGTTACAGATATTAATGGTTGTAATTTATTGACAAAATTAATTAAATTAAAGAATTAAATGTTTATTTATTATATTTTATCTCCCAAAGTTAATTTTATTCATAAAATGTTGACATCTTTTCTGAAATAAAAACTCTTTGCTAAGATTTAAAAAAGTACCGTTCGTTTTGACGGAGCATCTTGATAAACCGTGCGATTTACTTTACATTACCGCACAAGTGCGCAATGAGATACATTACGATATTGAAATTGGTGAAATAAGAGACCCTTTACGAGCAAATATGTTATAAAATGCATTTTTGTTTCCACCGTCGCCGTCGTGTCAGTTCTACAGCGAGGAAGAGAATTATGCTCCGACCGCCAGAATCTTAGTCGTTTTGGGTCAAAGGGACTTTGAAATCCAGGTAAGTTCAAATAAAATGACGTTTTCAACGATTTGTATTCATGTTTATTTAAGTATGGTTTTGTTTTCATCATCGATTAGGTATTTCCACTTACATAAGTACTTAAGTTCTTTAAACAGTTACAATCTAAGTAACATCTAACAGACTACTAAATTACACATTTACAAGTTATATTAACTGGGTTTTTAATGTACAAGATTTAATATAAATTATTAATTTTTAAATAAATTTAGAGAAGTACTATTTCTGTAAACAAAAATCTACTGACGCAACGGAAAATCATTATAGTGCCAAAAATGTCAAACAATAATATTAGGCCATTTTTAGTAAATTAGCTACAGCAATAAAAAATATTGTATCAGAGTTGTAACTTAAAAATAACTAAATTAACGGAGGGAATGTAAGAGTTATGGGAAAACCCAGTTTTTAATAATTACGATGATTAATTACATTGCAGATAGTTCTACCGTTTTTTTGAACTGCTACTATAGTTTTACTCTAGACATCTATATTTACAAAGGAGTACTAGATAGTGGGTATAATTCGCGAAATAATTTAGTTAATTCTAAATAAACTTAAAGCCAAGCCTGTAACTGCGGCAGTAGTAATTACACTGCATCGGCCATAATAAGGCTTTGTACACACGAATTTATTCCCGGTGTTAAAGAATTTTTGTAACGCATTGGACCCTTACACTGACCTCTATCATACAAGTTGTATAAATACAGGTTAGTGAACCCTTATACCTCACAAATAAGACAGATAATATGACAACAGTTTTTAACCAATTTTTATTGCATTACTAGTTTACTACTGCCGCATTAGAGATCGTGACTTGTATGAATATGAAAGAAGTAACCAACGTTTACACAATCATACATCTCATACAAACAATCAGACTTAATAAGCTGGTTGCATACTGTCGACTAAACTGTCAAACGTAATTTTTGTATCACGAATTATTGAAGAACTGGGAAAGTGAACTCTTAAAAAAAAATTAAATATAAATACTTCATAAAAAAACAGTTTTATCAAAAGCACGCAACCGGTTTCAAAGAAAATTAAATATTTGAGTTTTTTTTTTTGTTGTTTTGTGTTTTTTGTGTAATGAACCAAAATCTTAAGTGAAAAATAGTAACTTAAAACAAAATATGGTCTTGATCTGTACTCATAGGTAGGCACGTAGGATTTTCACACATTGTCGTGACATGCTTGCGATTAACGCACATGCAATTATTCGTCACTGATAAAATTATTCATCTCGATTGGTATGGCACAGGAAACTTAACTTATTGAAAACGCAATTGCTCTAAATGTCACACATAATAAGTACCTATTTTAAAAGATTTTTTAAAATCAATTTCATGTCGGATCTTCATATAGATTTTACATCAGTGTCTATTAAAATGATTCATTTCACATAGTTTACAAAAATATCCAAATAATTTGTAAACAGTTTACTGGAGACATAAATGTCAAATACTTCATTATCAATCATTCGTGTAAATCCGACTTTAGTCTTTGAAATTGAGTCAGGGGCTACAGGAGTACGATTTCTTGACGTCAATTTGTAGAAAATATTGCGCAAAAACCAGGATTTTGACATTTTACAGAAAGTTTACACGTTTCTACTTTACAAAAAATAATAAAACAGTTCACAAAAAGATAACTTTTCTACAATTTGACATTACAAACGATTTCATGCTTCAAAAATGTTTGGTTGATAACACAGATTCTACGAGATTTTCATATCATAACATTTATACAATATAATTTCGTTTTATACAACAACATTCATATTATAATATTTTTGAACACACAATTACTTTTAGTTTCACATCAAAATTGTAGACATAGGTAAAACATTCTATCATTTGGAGGAAAATATATCTATTAATAAGTGACAAAATATTTATTTAGTAAATTTCTGGAATATAACATTATTTTTTTATTCAGTATACTATGAGTAAGTATCTCTGATAATGTGGGATAAATATTTTTTAATAATTTAATGACTTTTAATATTTATGATTTTGTGCGATAAAGAAAAATAGTGGTAGTAAAGCCTGTCAAAGGTCATAGGGTATTGTCAAAGTTCATTTTGTGTAAACAAAATGTCTGGTCCACATACGAAACAACATAGACACTACACAACCTTGGAAGCTCGATTTTTGAACCTTTAGTGACGACTTCAATATTTAAGTGTCAACTTCGATGAATTTATTCGGAATGTCACAACAATCCCTGATAAATATTATTTTTGATATTTTATTATATAATATTTATTTTTTTAATGTCATTGAGTATGTACATGATGGAAACTAACGTTAATATTTCATAGGATCTATAGGCGAAGTACAGAATAAAAATAATTAATTTTCAAAATACATTATATGGGTACATGAACTGGGAAGACAAAGAAAACCTGCTCTATTAAATAATAACAAAATGAAAATAAAGTAAAGAGATTATTGGGTTAGTAGGGCTAACAAAAATTTGACCAACCGGAATTGAAAGATTCATAATAATACTTCTATTAAAAATATAACATATCATAATAATTGATTCCAATGTTAGTGAGGTAATGAAAAAATAAAATAACAGTAAATGGGGAAAAAACAAGATACCATACAATTAGTTTGTAAGCTTCTTATAAGGCGAAGGTATTTGACGGTCCTTCCAATTTGTTCTATGTTGCGTCGCAGTAGAAATACGTTCAGCTCAACTTTGGTACCTCCACTGGGTGATCATCGACTGACCATCGAAAAACAGCCAAGACTGTATGGTGAACGCGCTAAACAGCCATCCTTTGGTGAATGCACCAAAGCGGTAACACTGTGATGTGGCTAACATTCGGCCGGAATTGTCTCGTGAGTGCACTGTTTGTGAGTTTTTAGATCACTTTTAACCGATCACTATTTCTGTAAAAGTTCTGTAAAACCGATTATTTTCGACCAGTGAGTGCAAGACTAATTTGATTCAGTTTTTGGTAAACACACCGATGCATCTGATGGAAGCACTCACTGAGAGGTAGGAGCAATCGTAGCTGGCGTTTAAGATAAATGCACTCATGACCGGCCATCGCAACATGGTAGCCCTCACAGCCTCCGCTCGCCTGCGTGTCGCGCGCACTAACAGTCGGCCGTGTACACGGGCGCCAGGTCCAGCGTGAGGTGGCGCAGCGCGCGGTCGCGCGAGGCGGAGCGCGACGCGCGCGACGACTTGATGATCTGCAGCACCATCGCCTTGCAGTCGTGGCACACCGCCATCTGCACGCCGCGGAGACGCTCCGCCGCTGTCACGCCGGTTGTGCTGCGACCGTACCTCGCTCTGGAAGGGAGATAATGATTTTGTGATTAAGAAGTAAGTAATAATGTAGAATCCAGGGAAGAAAAAAGAAGGAAGGAAGTCTGAAATCGCCAACCCGTCTTGAGCAAGCGTGGTGATCAATGCTCGTGCTTTCTCTGTGTAAGTAGATGCCTTTGCCCTGCATTGGGATAATAATAAGCTGGTACGTTTTTATTTAAAACGTCGAATAGCTCCCACCCCGTCCGTCCGACGATATTCGCAGGCTGGCAGTTAGTAGCTGGATGAGCGTAGTTGAGGGTCGAATTAAATGGCGTGCGGTTCTCCAACCGCATAGGCATAGGTATGTCCAGTAGGGAATTTGGCTGATGATAATGCTAATGGCTGGAATATTAATAAAGCTGAAGATTGAATGGAGCAGGTCGGGTAATGGGTGGAAAAGGTTGGGTGTAGAGTAAAAAAGGCTGAGTAGGATAGGTGGAAGGTAGTAAGGGAAGAGTAGAAGAGACTAGGGGTTGAATGGAGAAGACTGGGAGTAGAGTACAGAAGGCTGGATTAAATGGAGAAGTTTAGAAGAAAAAGTGGAAAAACATGGGTATTAAATTGAGAAGACTGGAGTAAAATTAGAGAAAGGTGGAGTTTGAGTGAAGGAAAAAGCCTTGGTGGGGCCTGTACCACCAGCAGCTCAGCTTAAGGACCTACAGGTTCCAAGAGGGTAAGATACATACTTGCGATCTAAAGTGGAAGGCGGCGTATTGACGAGCGACATGGCCTGCGGGCCATCCACGCTGCGCGACATGCCGCGCGGCGGCACGGACAGCTCCGCGAAGCCCAGCGCCGAGCCGCCGCGCGAGCCAGGCGCACTAGCGGGCGCGGCGCCGCGCGAGCCGGGCGCGCAGGCGGGCGCGGCGCACGCGCGGCGCGCCGCCGCCGGGCTGCTGGGCGCACTGCCCACGCTGTTCTCGACCATGCTCTGTGGAGGTAAGGGTTGATTGGTTAGTTGATAGCTGTGAAAAACAAATGACGACAGAAAGACGGCTAGTTGGGTACTTATTGTATTGCAGTCAGTTGAGAAAACAATGACAAGTCCATAATTTTGATGTAAAATGGATGTAAATAATGGAGCAACAGCACCAACATTAAAATATTTTTTCTGGACAGTAAATTATCCTTTAACACACAAAAAGCTTCCCAAAACAGCTATTTGACCCCGACCAATTAGCAAACATAAACGCACTTTTTTTGAGCCAATAATGTACCACAGCTTGGCGAAGCTCAACCCTATGTTATCCAGATAAATGGAATGGAAGCCTACTCTTGTATGAGAATAATGATCACATTATCCTAACACTATTAATGTAATGGCAACGAAACCAAGTAAGCAACGATGTATTTGCGGTGTATGACGGAAGACGGTAAATGACGTCATAAACTAGATGATCGACAATGATCCTCTGTTGACGGCCGTGTCGGTACAATTTGCGGTGTACCGCGCGGCATTATCACTCATCGCTGATCGTGTTACGGGAAATGTAATCGTAGAGTTAGTAGATATGTCATGTTACATTCATTCATTTCATTTATTCATAAAACAATTTACATTGTGTTGAATATCACATGCAATTTACATATAAATACAAAGAACTATGAATTATTAATTAACATTCCAAGTGAAATTCAAATATAGTATAGGTAGTGCCAAACAGTTTTTAATATAATGTCAAACAGTTTTAAATATAACGTCAAAAAGGTTTAAATCTAATGTCAAACAGTTTTTAATATAATGTCAAACAGTTTTTGATATAATGTCAAAGATTTTAGATTATTAATGTATGTAATTAATTTATTATTGTGGATATAAGTTCCGATATGCTATACAAACATGTCAATTTTCGAAAATTAAAGTTATTTCATAATTTTGAGTTAATTTCTTTTTGAAGTTAATTTCTTTTTTAAGTCTTTTTGAAGTTAATTTCTTTTTGAAGTCTTTTTGAAGTTTTTTTAAATTACTATGTTATTTCGTAATTTTTAGTTTTAAGTAAAAACTGGAATATTGTTTGTAATAAGTAGGTAATAGTTTTGTTGTAAATATTGCACTAGAATTTGACCAAGGTTTTGAGATATTTTCCCTTTGACACTACTAGGTACACCCGTAGCTCGTATCAATAAGTAAAGCCGTCACACTTACACGTATTAGTATGGACTAATACGTGTAAGATATGGATCTTGAAAATTACTGAATCGATTTTGATGAAACTTGCACTGTTCCCTCAGTTAAAGTAAATGTAAGCCAATAAAAAAAATCGTCACGATCCGATTAATAGTTGCGGAGAAATGCGTGGACAAACATAGATACATGCATACATACATAAAATTTTGTATATTTGTTTGGAAGCCCTAATAGATTGTCATAAATGTGAATATAATGTATTTTCAATAATATTACATACATACGTGTCGAATTGATAACCTACTACTTTTTTGAAGTCGATAAAAATACAATTAATTCAGCTTTTATGAGATTAATACTGCCCTATTGCGATCATATCGCCATTTTGTTTTGAAATGAAAATATGGTAGTTTTGTCTAATAGAAATACTATTTTTTTTTTCGCTCAGATGCATCCGGTTAGACTGGCAGCTGACCCCAACACAGTTGGGAAAAGGCTAGGCAGGTGGTAAAAATGTAACTTACCGAGTACTCAGGAGACACGAGCCTGGACATGAGGCTCCTGGGGAAGGAGGAGTGCGCCTCGTCCTCCGGTGAGGGCAGCAGCGACGGACTCAGCAGCACCACCGGCACGTGCGCGAAGTGCTCCGTCGGGATACGCATCTAACAAAGTTCAGAATATTTGAGAAAATGAAGAAAAATATAAGATTAAGAGATAAAAGAAACTCAAAGAGAAATATGAAGTTGATGATATCTACAAAATGCAAAATATTCATACTTCCACTAAGCTGTTTTTCATTTTCCGTGGAATAATGTTAAAAGTATGTAACAAAGGTTCTTTAACAAAATAATAAATCTTTAATTTTATATTTCAGATAAAAATGCCTGATTGTAAAATGTTTGGCTTCCCTTCATCACTTAATTTTTTGACGTTTTACCTAATAAAAATATGCAACTCACCTTTGAACAACACTTTTGACAGACAGTCTTTTTACAAAGTTTACATTTCTGGCCCCAAGGACCAAAAATGCCGAATCTGGTTTTCAAACACAAGAAGCACACCTGAAAAATAAGAAGCAAAATATTAATATTAGTTTTGCGAAAAACGTGCAATCAGTTTGTCCATCAATAATTGTTAAATGGTCGTCTTGAGAGAATTCCTAACTAAGCTATGCTACAAATTCTGTGTCAAGTTCTCAAATGTCGACGCAAAATTCGTAAATTAGGTAGGTACTTTTGAGAGCTGCCTATCGCAAATACATCTTAGTAGGTACTCGGTACCTACAGTAGAAAATTCAGTAGGCCCTATGCTATCGGACTATAGGTACAGAAAGAAAAGAAAGGTACGGAAAGAAAGAAAAGGAAAAAAGAAAGTACTCACTCTTCTCTTTTCAACGTCCTCCTTGACCCTGCCCTCAACGGGCAGAACTTCTAGCTCAGCCTTCGTCAGTACAGACCTGATGTGGACAATCTCTTCCAGAGTCAGAGACAACCGGTCGTCAGACATAATGGCTTCTTGCCACTGTTTCTGAAAATTAAATAAGTTTTTCAAATACACTGAATATTTTTTTAAGTTTTTGAGTAGTTTAGTATACAAAGGCACATGACGAAAGAACTATTATAATAACACATAATTTATTTGACGAACTTGTGGCGGCATCTACACGTGACCTACGCATCACACTGACGTCACGCGAAATTCTGCATCGCGCAAGCAGAGTTTACCGCGCAACTAGCAAATATACCACGTCCCGAAATCATTGCGAGCAGTCACCCACCAGACACAACACCAGTCTGGTCGGAGGATCCTCCCTTTTCTATGGAGTGCTTTAGTACTTTAAACCCTGTTCCTCATACCTCTATAAAGTAAATAAAGAAGTTATGTATAACAATGACCCACCTTTCAAAATAATGTCGTTGTTAGAAAGTGACAATTACTGTATTTACACGAAACACAATGGCTATTGGCTATAGCAATGTGGGTAAATTAATCGGATTTTTTTTTTTGTTGAAGTGTGTCTTTTAAAAATATTATTACGGCTACTTACATATTTTATATTATGCGACGAAACGAGGCATTTAATTTTGAAATAACATATTAAAAATATTTGTTGTCTTTCTAATTAGGTACCTACCAACAAAACGGATTTCTAGGATTTTAATTGGGCATTATTTTGTATTTTGTTTTCTCGAAAATTTGTTATCAATGGACTTCAGAGAATGTAATTTTCAAAGTAGTTGCTTCAATTCTTTTCTATAGCCACCAGCATTTTCCTTAACGAACGAACAAAATGCAACGCAATGATCGTCAAAAAACTTCTTATACCAAAATCACAAAGCTTCACAACTAAAGCTACCGAGATCCATGCACAGTACTGATTGCAAACGTGCTATTTTCAAAAACCGTTAACATTTAGTCACAGTGTTTTACATGCATTATGTGCAACAAAATAGCGTTTACTAGAATCTACAACTGGCAATTGTATAAAGGTCATTACTAAGCAATTTTCTGCTTGATTTTGCCAATAGGTAACCGAGTCGGTTCCGAATCAATAGAATACGTTCTATTGGTTAATTTTGAATGAGATGCTCATCGATGATGATAATACATTTACATTAAAAGTATTGCGCCACTTTTTAGATGGTTAGGACCAAAATTTTCAAGTTATGACAAAAACCAGCGGGGTAATGGGGGTTTTCGTGAAAATTTACGACACCAGTTGGCACCACTTTGACAAGAGGTCTTCTAATATAATATACAATGATGACGTTTATCATTCGATTCATTCATTCGTTCATCATTCAGTCATGGATAAAGAAAATATAGGCTCTTTGACAGATGCCTGGACCTGACGTGTCAGTGCTGCCACCTAGCGAACGTCATTTCAGAAAACCCTCATTGCGTAACTCACTGTAAGTAGCAATGGGTTTCATT
Source organism: Luperina nickerlii (assembly GCA_963855955.1). Lineage (NCBI taxonomy): Eukaryota > Metazoa > Arthropoda > Insecta > Lepidoptera > Noctuidae > Luperina > Luperina nickerlii. The sequence continues at coordinate 4,084,642 of OY979667.1, read as the reverse complement.
TCGACAGTTCAACAACATTCATTGCGTTATTTACGTTGTTGAGCAGATATTTTTTTCTAACATATGAAGCAATAGAAAAGTGATGCAATAGCTTTAAGATCGGTCTATATTCCCCAAAAGGACTAGCTTCTTCCAAAGTACCTTTTTTGGTCCTCCCGATCAAATTCGACCCCAAGGTTCCAATTTCCTCCACCATCTAAGCTACGTTCTACTTACATGCGAGCCATTGTTGGGGCTGCCACTAACCGACTTGATGAGCTCGTCCTGCAAACTAGATCGAGACCAGGATAGTTCTCCGAGTTGTGCGTCTGCGTCACTACTCGCTAGGGAGGCTGCGCCGGCGCATGACGCTCGAGATCCGGGCCTGTGGGCAAAAAAGCTGTTTAGGTTATGAGTTAAGAAACACACACAATTAAAATGACTGCGAGAAAGGTTAAACAGGCTATAAATGCATTAGATTGATATTGTTGAAAAATTATATAAATATTTGTCTTAAAGTAAAAAGTTAAGCTAACTTAAATATAACACATGAATTTTTATCGATTGGTATTATGTATCATAAAGATAAAGCTTAAAAGCAACGGCCTTACTGTCGAAACCTAGAAATATTGAATCTTGACCTCATGACATTAGAACTCAAGTGGCAGCTTTCTAACACAACGATTTATTTTTCTAGCCAGACATAAATGTAACTGTATTTTAGCATCTTAAACAACAGTGTCATAGAATCTACCATAAGAGGATTGAAACAAAGTAGAAAATACTGATGTTGCTACATTAAGTACCTAAGTGAATCGAATGGGAAAACCAAATGCAACTAGCAGAAAAAGGTAGGTAGTAAGGTATTTATCCTCAGAATGCAACAAAGGAGGATGCCAGTTATTGATTACCTATCAATGTGATGTTTATAAAATACAAATAATTACCTGGTATTTAAAAAAAAGGCTTACGGAGCGTTGTGTCACGATTACGAGTCTGTGCTTCTACTATTTGAGGTATTATGTTAAGTATAAAGCCTCCAAGGACCACAGTTCTGACGGTCATATAAGACTTACCTTGAATGGGGCAATGAATGAGCTCCATCGGTGGGTGGGCAGACAGCGTGCGTGACGGTGTGACGTCGCATGGACGCCCGCCGTGATGGACACTGCGTCGCCAGATCGTATGCTGCGAATAGAAGGACCATTATAGATTGTGGCTAAGAAGATTAAGTGATAAAGGGAATTGAGAATATTTCGCAATTATTTTAACTATGGACAGTTTCAATAAAAAAAGTTCATGCCGAAGGCATTTTCAAGAAATTTAAACTAAACTAATAAAAATAAAAGAAAGAAAGAGAAGAACTTGAAGAAGTAAAAAAGAAAACAGGTGTTGTAAGGGGAAGAAAATAAAATTTATTTAAGCATCGAACACCAATAAGTATTACAATGATAATAGTGGTTACAAAATTAGTAGAAAACGTGTATTAAAAAATCAAAAACCATTGAAACGTGAATTTAGTCGAGTTACATAGTACAGAGTTACATGAACTAAATCTATCCTAAATCCTAGATGATGCAAATTTTTTTACAGACAACATCGAAATTCTAATGAAACAGAATACTAAAACTGATTACAATAAAGTTAATGACAATAATATAACATGTACTGATGAGCTAATAAATTTGATAAACAAAAGGGCACTTAAAGTTTAAAGAGACGAAAATGGACGTCAGAAAATCGCAGTATTCGATTCGTTACAGTCCACTGCAGAACCACTGAACTGAAAAACAATGATAGGTGATTTTGCGAAGCGAACGAACATTTGCAAAGGAAAAAGCGTGGTAACGTTGACATGCTTGAAACACATGCTGTCATACATTCGAGGGTTTCGTCGCAGAACTGGTGGTACTCGTCGTGGGAGATGCGCGTGCGCGGTGGAGCTCGGGGAGGCGTCTCCTCTGCGTGACATCACCAATGTCAATCACAAATTCATTGCCAAGGAGTGCATTTAGAAAAAACAGGTGCGTGAGACGACTTTGAATTTCGAACGGTATTTTTTGGGTCTCACTGAACTTGGCACATACACTTCAAAATGTTAACTTATTTCTATTAAGTTAAAGTTGAATGTTCCTTACCGGTCCTCTTCCAAGGTTTGGGTGTTTGTTGCTGTGGAGCCGTATGCCTTGGGAAGGGTTGGGGCGCCAATACTTCTGGACTTGTACAAGTTTCTGTGTCATCCTCGTCTTCATCATCCTAGAAAGAAAATATAGGGTTAACAACGTACGTCGTACAGGTTGAAATGAAAACATTATACCCTTTTTTTTTTTTTTCAGGATTGGAAATCATCAAATGACTCCTCCCGCTCTGGGTGGAGCGGAAGGGAGTGTCAGACTCTTACTGACTAAAACCCACCCGTGTTCCTTCCTTAGCCCTTTATGTTCCGGGCCAGCGGTAACCCTTTCGGACAATCCCGCTGGCCCGGCAGGATTCGGCCCTATCGGGCCCCTTCAATTCATGCTGACATCTCTTTGAGGCGCGCGTGGAACACGTACGCGCCGTCCGGCACGGGCCTGGTCCTGATCGGACGGTGAGCTACCCATTACTCTCCGCCCGCAGGCCCCCGCCTACGGTGGCCGGGAGTCGTCGCGCGGCTCCCGACGCCCGGAGCGTCTCCCGCGGCGGCTGGGACGGGAGGCTCTCTCCCTCAGCCGTCCCGCCGCCTCCTTCGCTAGCATGACTGCTTCGCAGAAGGAGGCGACTGCCCCCCACTCCCTCTCGCCCCGGACCATGGCTTGAACCAGGGCCGGACGCGAGAGGTCGCCGCCGCTGCCGATCGCCTCTACGAGGACACGGCGGTGCTCCGCCCAAGCGGGGCAGACCTCCACCGTGTGCTCCACCGTGTCCTCTGGGCGATCCTGGCAATGGTGACACCCGGGCGTTTCCTCCCGCCTGATTATGTGCAGGAACCTCCCGAAACTTCCGTGTCCGGTGAGGACCTGCGTCAGGCGGTAGGTGAGGGCGCCGTGACGCCTCTCTAGCCACTCCTCAAAGAGGGGTCTTATCGCCGCTATCGTGGCGTGCCCTGCGCTGGGTTGCAACAGTCGCTCTTTCCATGCCGCCATGAGATCGCGCCGGAGGTCCGTCCGCTCTGCCGCAATTTACACACACACACATACACAAACACACACACACAAACACCAAAACATTAAACACACACCCAACAACAAACAACACACATACCCAACACATAAACACACACCCACAAACACCCAAACATTAACAAAAACATACATACAAACACACAACAAACACAAACAAACATTATACCCTCTTTTGGGTTTTACTGCAGTCAGGTAAAAATAAAGGAAGCCTTGCTTTTAAACCGTTATCAATATTCAGGTTTACTAAAAACTGCTTCCTTGTTATAACTTTAATATTGTTATTTAGCTAGTTACGAACAAAACAACGAGATTCCACTGGCGTGTTCTCAAGATTGTTTTCAATTAACTATGAATAACACGATTAGTTACGAATCACGAACAGCCGGTCGATTCTGTAAAAATCTCACCGTGAAAACTTAGGTGAAGTGAGTTTGTTTTTGCTAGGAATTGACACTATTGACAGTTCACTCCACGCTCACTTCACCTAATTTTTCACGGTGAGATTTTTACAGAATAACACCGCTGGTGATTAAAACGCTAAGTAATTAGTAACTAAATGTATAGATTATGTAAAGTGAAAAATCAACTGATAAGACTAGGAAAACCGGTTGTAGTTATTTTTGTTTGCGGAAAATTCGAAGAGATTCGCGGAGAATGGGATCATATTTATAATTTAAAGTGAGTTCAACGCCGACATTAATAAGAACAGCCCCGGATCTAAGGGGGGACAAACCGGGGCACTTGCCCCGGGCGGCAGTTTCAGGGGGGCGCCAAATCCTTGAGACAAGAATTCGAAATATCGAACAAATGAAGCCTCTTTTCCTACAATCTCATAGGTTTTCAACAAGTAATCGAATCTTAATATAATATGTTTGAAAAACAAACTTTTCTATTTCCATACGCCCAGTTAGTTTTTGAACACATACTAAGTGATTTATGAACGCATCTTAACAGATCAAGTAAATTTTTGAACGCGTGCGTAGTGTCCGTAATCTTTCTGCCAAGAGGAATCCCCGTCACATATATCTATACGAGCCGAGCCGAACAAATTCAAACAGTTGAACGTCAAGTGACAAAACTATTTGTTTATGTGGTTGATTGCGTTTGCGAGTAATCAGCGTTAATAAAATAAGTAATTTATTAGTGAAATCATATATTATAGTAGTGGAAATCAACAATTTGCAAGTTTTGAAGTGAAAACTTCTTTAGCGGCGCTGTGTACTTTTTTTGGAATGGGTAAAAACTTCTAAATTCGCGTCAGGTCACGTGACCCTGATCGTAAGATTCGTAAGACGTAAAACGAAAGAAGCGCGTTGTTGAGGACAGCGCCATCTATGTACATCGGGAAGAACTACGAGGGCCTCGCGTACTAACTACGTAGTTCATCCAACAACGACGAGATGGCGCTGAACCACGGATATATAACTGACGACGAGCTCCATGGGCTTGCTTCTCTTACCACTGCCGCGACCAACACCACGAACTGAAGTCTATCCTGTGTGCTTATTTGTAAATCTGAATAAATTCCTTTCACGAGAAGAATAAACCAGTCACTTTGGTCATCATACCTGATTTGCAAAAAACCCTATAAAATAAGGAACACACCTTAACACGCGTGTTTTGTTTATAAGACGATTCACAAAATACACTCGTAATTGTTCAAGTTTTCACTTCTGTCGGCACTACCGGAGTGCCAGTTTTTTTTTTCTCAAACACTGAAGGGAGGGGGCGCCACTATCAAGGTTTTGCCCCGGTTCGAAAAAATCGTAGATCCGGGGCTGAATAAGAATATTGACCTCCGCACGAACAACAGTTGGCAAGCTCGCTGAGCTTGGGTAACCGTATTTTCTTAGTGTGTTTTAAGTTTTGACAGGACTCCATAAATATATGTAGTATATACTCGTACATATACAACATTATATTTAGTCAATGCGAAACCCGAAACACGTGTCTAGTATTTTTATGTAAAGAATCTATGTACAAAATTTCAAAACTGTATCATGAAAAATCACAATACCACGATAATAGTACCTAGGTACAGACGCCAGCACATCAAGCTACCCGAAACTGTCAAATTTTCCCAATAAACTTTGTACCTTATGCTTTAGCGATAAAGTTGAAAATCTATTAAAGAAATTTGACAGATTGTAGTACCTTGATGTGCTGGCGTCTGTACCTAACCGTTCGGCGCGGAGATTGGATAACCTAGTGTCGCTCGGTGTCCAACTTTTAACCTTTTTTTTAATATTTTTGGGACAAAATATAACATGGGGTAAAAAAAATTGAATCGATTCGTTACTTATTCTGAACAAACTATATTCAGGTTTCGCATATACTTACTAAAAATATCGACCCAGACTATAGTCGTATATTAATAGCAGCATGTGAACTAGATAGCTTATTATATGCTTCGTTAGAACTAGAGCCATACAAGATAAAAATATAATATCCGAGAATATGATCCATCATAATGTAGGTACATTTTATATCTTATAAATTGCCATAGCATCCTACGCTCGAAGTAGCACAGTTTATTATACACAGAAAACCTGGGGGCCTAAAAAGGCCACTTTGGAAGAATCATAAAAGGATAACATCATGAATCATAATGGACAGTTAACTGTTAAGTTAATCGTATCAAATCCCATTGGTGAAGGATTTTAGTTATTTTTTTTTGTTTTGCTAAAATACCAATCAATCCAATTCAAATCCAATCCCAATCTCTTTGATTATAGGTACCTACGTAGTGCAGCGAGAAAAAGAAAAACAAGTAGGTACTGTCTTCGCCATATTATGATTCATAATGTTATCCTTTTATGATACTGCCAAAGTGACCTTTTAAGGCCCCCTGATCAGAATACTTCAATACTATGAGAAATCTATGAATAGTATTAAGGCTCCTTCAAACAGGCGCGACATGCGATAAAATCGCGCGCGACACAAAGGCACCGCAAGTCGCGCAACGAGTGGTGATTATATCGCGTGTCGCGCCTGTTTGTAGGAGCCTTTAATCCTCCGGCGACCTTTGAGAATATTTTACAGGCTTTAGTAGCAATTCTCTTGGTAGCTTTGTTATTCATGCACTTGGATTGAGTGCTCAATAATGCATCAGTTCACTCGCTGGTGTCAATCGAGAGGATTTGGAAGTAAAATACTTTGACATGGAATAATGGATTACTTCACCAGCTCTTAGAAATCAACATAGACCTCAAAGACCAAAGGACCAAAACAGGTTATGGAAAGACTAAGTTTTGAAATGAAAACATAAGGATTCTCTTGAGAATGTTAATGTCAGAAATGATGTTGGATTCCTACCCTGTTGTCATTTTAGCAAAAATAAAATCGAGTATGATCAAAGAGGGATGAGAAAGAGGAAAGACCTATTACAAATTTGAGGCGATTTGACAAAAATATGCTACATGGCCAGTCACAGTTGCAAAAAGTAACAAGATATTCTTAACAAAAACATTCGTGAAAATACCTGATTTCTAAAACGGATGCATTTACTCTTATAACGAAGCATAACTCCCTGGGGCATCCTTACCCTAATCGTCGCGGAAGACATCGTTATGTCAACGGGATAAGGGTGGGAACGACGCCATTTATCGTCAACTTGATAACAGTGTGAACGACAGCTCGTAAATGACACTCTCTACCAGGCAACAGGCAAGAACCCAGGGGACACGAGTTTTCTTGAACGAAAACTTTAGCTGAAAACTAATGCATACTAATGTTAGAAGTACCGTCGCACCTTTTTGCTTATAAGGTAGTTTGACACTTATATTTAAATGCAAAATGATGCCTTTCCACCCGTTTGCTACGACTTCAAACATTGTAATTTTGACAGAAAATGAAAACACCTACCTACGTAGATGGGTACATTTAACTACAGTAGCCGGCGATAAATATTGCACATCAATCTTTGGAAAGCGACAATCGGCTAATTTCGGCTTCGTAGAGCGTTATCTCTGTCGCACGAAATACAAACAGTCCGGTATCTATTAGGAGCTGTTAAAACAATTATGATTTGCTTCTTTTGATAATTATTTTTATTCTTTGTATAAAATACAAAAAAGGTAAAGGTCGATGTGCAATATTTATCGCCGGGTACCTCGGAGCCGGAAGCCCGGAGCTTGGAAGTTGGCGGTGTGATACCCCCGTGCCTCGGAAAGCACGTTAATTCGTTGGTCTTGCGCCTGATCTTTCTCCGGTCGTATCGGATTGCGTGCCGTCTCATCGGACTATGAGAGTGAGGGAGTAAGGGAAAGGGGCGTGCATCTGTACACACTTGTGTACGAACAATATCTCTCGCGCCGAAGGCTAGTCTTCGTTGAAATGGCCCGCCATGACCAAAATACGGTCTGGAGAATTATTATGTGGGTACATAATTTTTTTTTGTGAAAATGGCCACCTATGATAAACGACTAAGACTGTGTTTCCATGTATGCGTTTATTCGACTGCTTAGTCTCAACTAATCAGATAACTGTAGCAGTCACTAAATATTTTCCTGACTAGATTGTAGCTTCTATGAAGGTATTCGTTCTTGTGAAATATTACCTACATAAAATGAGTTTACAAGAGAGAAAAAAACAGTGGCGCTCCGGGAGTGCCAACAGAAGTAAAAACAAAACACAAACAGAACATTTTGCCATCACTCACTGACATTATCGGATATACATTAAAACCGAGTACATCCCGAGGACAGCCGAACACATCCGAAGCGAGTATTTTTTAAATCGTATTATAAAACAAAACACGCGCGGTTTCGCTTATGGTAACAGTGGCGCGAGTTCAATGTTTTTTCCCTTCTCAAAAAATTCCCAACGCGCTTATAGAAGTTTTCACTTCAAATAATACAAACACGGTTTGACCTGTGCTTAGATTGCGAATGAAGGGCAGCAACATAACAATACACAAACTGACGACACAGCCTTCATTGAGAAAGAAAACGAGTAATGTCAGAGGGCATGCACCGATGCATCAAATGCATTGCATAATGTGAATGCAAGTTACAACAGACTACAGAGTAACAGGTATTACCCATCGAGATATAACTCGAAGGGAAAGTTATGGGCGGTCGGAACTCGCAGTCGGAACTACGATAAGTTGTTACAACTTGTATCTGTGTCGCTAAAGGTGGGCAGGTACACATATTTTTTAGTCTCACGGTCCTTTAGTTAATAGTATTATGGAAAAATACCTGTAGGCAGTAGTGTTCTAACAATTCCAGTTCATGTTTAATGGATATTTTCATATTACCTCACCACACCTATAGAAAACTAGCTTCCGCCCGCGGCTTCGACCGCGAGGTATGTCGATAAAAACTATTCTATGTCCTTCTCCGGGATGCAATCCATCTCTCTGCCAAATTTTATGTAAATCTGTTTAGTGGTTTAGGCGTGAAAAGGTAACATACAGACAGACAGACAGAGTTACTTTCGAATTTATAATATTAGTATGGAGTTAGTCTCAATGTAAGATATATGTATGTATGTTAGTGGCTACGATTATTCCTACCCAAAGACTATATAGTGGTTATATTCTCTTTGCTTCTACCACTAGTCATGGATGCATGCCGTGACATCTGTCAACATCAAAAATGAATGCGATGTTGTAGGTGAATCAAAAGAATTTTAGATTATAATAAGCCCCGTTTTATCAGGCGTGACGAAATAAGTAAAGAAGACCACGTCAAAGACAAAAGCTGACATTGTAATAATCGCTCAAAGGGTCTACATAGCTATAAATACAAGATCTAATTTAAGCCTTCAATGCCACTCTATAGAACAAAAAGCTTTCATTTCACACACAAGCACATCACGGCATTAAAATAAACCAGCCCTTTTACCCGTGCCACACAGTGTAAAAAAAAGGTAGGTAAAGGTAACTTCAGAACAAAGGTAATTCCAGTATCACCTTTGACATTCAAATTGACTAATGGAGCAGCATCGTTCATTAAGCAAATTATTATGTCCATACATACATAACATATTATACAGAGCCACGTGTACAGACATAAATTCACTATGAACGAGAATTTAATGAAATGGAACGTTGTCAAACTTCTCTGTACTATCGGGTGCTGATTTGATTAAAATAGGACTTTTTTTCAGATCGATGTACAAAAAGTGATGCGTATTTTTTCGAAAACATTGATTTAAAAATGTTTTTTTGCAACCTAGTCTTGTCTCTACATGGTTCAAAACTAAATTTGATCCATTTAGGTTCTGCTACCAGCTTACTCGTAACACAGTTCGCAGAAAATGATCAAGCTCCGTTTCACTTTTTTAACACTGGAATTTCGTAAAATATTTTTCGAGCAACCTAAAGCCTAGAGTAATATAGTGAACATTTTTTATTGTATAGATTTTTCAGTTCTGCCAGACATTTCTTGATGAGTAAGTTAGTGCGTGTGCGTGATAAATTGTGTGGTAGGAAAGTTGAAAAACTTGAACAGAACTTTTCGTATTTTAAGAACTTATCCATGAATCTAAAGATGGCATAACACAATCAGTATCAGTCTACTAGAGGATAGGTTAGAGCAACTTAACAGTTTGTTAGTTTAGAGCTGATTTTTCCATCGCCAGATAACTTTTATTCGAGGAATAAAATTGACGTTTGACAGTTTTTGTATGAAATAACTGTCAAAATTTCACAATTATTCCTCGAATAAAGTTATCAGGTGATTAAAAAATCAGCCCAGTTTATTAAGTTTATCCAATGTACTTATATTATTTTTATCTATAAAGTGATATATTGAAAAAATGTGGTTTTTCTATTTCGTGTAACTTGTTAGGTATGTGGAGTATGGATTCAACATGTTGGTATATGTTTTTTAATTCTTTGGTCTAGTATTATGTAAAAGGAATAAACGATTCAATGAATTTTTCTCGATACAAAAAAATGCAAAGTTATATCTATTTTTTTCACCTTTTTCGACATCACGGCGTAACGCTTATGAGTTATTCAATGGAATTTACTTTAAAACATAGAGAATTATCATATCAAGGTTTACTCAAAGTAGTTTTAAATTGTATTTATTTATTTTGTTAAAAAAGGAGTAAATTCGTTTTGGCAGATACGTCGTTTTATGTCGAGCGCACGCACACTATAGCCATCACTCTTCTTTTGCGTTTCAAAAGTAATTGCACCACTTTCGCTCGCTTAGTAGGTTTTCCAGGATTTTAGATTTTCGAGGATGCAACTTTCAGTTTAAATACAATACAAACCATGCGTTGTAAAGATTTTATTCCGTGGAAATGAAAAGAAGTTTATTCCGTGGAAAATGTTTGTTATACATTTGTCCGTATATTACTTGTATTTCTTCTTAGAAAATATAATGTGTCACTATTTGTTTACTCTAATAAATATATAACTTACAGTTGCTTTTAGACTTTAGTCCAAATTGAAGGTCGATCAAGTCCAGAGGGCGTTAAGATAAGCATAAAAATGTAATTCAAAACTTATCTAATATTCAAAGGCGACTAAGAATATTCAGAGCAGTTTCCTTGGCTACACAAAAAGCGATCTAAAGCTTTGCAAGTTATGGTTGAAAGTCCCGTTACGCCTCGAAGTAGGGCACAGAAGCCTTGTCAGACTAGTTTGCACAAGTGTACACGTTTTAAGGATACAACTTCAAGTACAGTTAGGCGGTAATTAGCGTGAAGATAGCGGATATAGAGAAACGTGCTAGATATGGAATGAAACTGTAGGTATGTGAGATCAAAGCGTGAGGAAAAAGTACACGTTCCATTTTTTTATATCATTCGTTATTCTCTTAACCAGCAGGGTAATTGCGTAATACACTATCAGTAGCAATCGGTTTCATTTTGACAGTTCGACAACATTCATTGCGTTAATTACCTTGTCAAGCAGACACATTTTTCGAGCATACGAAGCAATGGATTTGCAATATCCTTCAAAATGATTCAGATTGAGATTGACAGTGTGTTACGCAATTACGGAGCTGAACCCAGGTTTATGAATCCTTTCCTTGAAATATTAATCTATATTATAATATATATAACAAATGATGAGGGCGCCACTGTGCGGTCGCCGTAGCCTTAATAATTATTAAGGCTACGGCGACCGCACAGTGGCGCCCTCATCGTTTGTTTGGTTATTTCTTTTATTTTAGAATAAAAATGCATAAAATAAGCATGTTAAGTTGTGCTCCACAAGATTATACGTTAATGTTATTATAAACGGTAGTTTTTCATTGTTTAGTTTAAATATAATAAAACTAAACAATGAAAAACTACCGTTAATCTTGCGGCGCACAACTTAAAGTGCTTATTTTCTGCATTTTCATTCTAAAGTAAAAGAAATAACCAAACAAACGATGAGGGCGCCACTGCGCGGTCGGCGTTTGGTCAGCGCCCTCTTAATAAAGCTGAAGACTTTGTTTGAACTCGCTAATCTCTGGAACAGCCAGTCGGATTTGAAATATTATTTTCTTATTTGATAGCTCAACTCTTGAGGAAGGTTAAATGTTATTCAATATCACACCACGACCCATAGGATTTGAGTGGAAAAAAGTCAGAGGGAACACTAAGCGAACACGAAGTAAAAGCGCGTGCGGGCGATATAATGCGACGAGATGGAACAGGGAAACAACAAATTTCTCGCGGACCAAGTCGCGGGCAGAAGCTAGTGTTTTATATCTATACACCTTCCGAAAAAAATTCTCAAGATGCTGGTGGAAACTGCGTCAAAATCCGTTGTGTAGTTTAGGGTCTTAGCATTATGCTGAGCGATGGCCGTTTTGCGTGGATGTGATGCCATAATTAAAATTCACTTTTGACGTGGGTGTTGGACCAAAACAAGTGCTACTTACTTAGTATATTTTATTCACTTCACGCACATACTTTATTTTCTGTTTATACATCTGTGGTGGACATTTTAATGAGTATCATTTCAAAAGTATTAAGACTAGATGGCATGATTCATAGAATAGGAAAGCCACCTAGATAATATATTGTATATCATTTGCATGAGGTTACTTACTTTCCATGCATAATGGGATAGAGTAAAACGTGGTGGTCACATGCAAAGATCACGGAGGAAACGGACAAGTGGTACTGAAAAGGTTTTATTTTCTTTTTTAGGGTTTCGTATCTCAAAAGGAAAATGTGGAATCCATATAGAACCACTTTGTTGTCCGTCTGTCTGTCTGTCAAAAGATAAGGCCGCTTATGCCGCAAAAAACTTATATTTCGACACTCTCAAGAGAATAAAAATTTATAGGGTACTGAAGAGGCTTTGGGATGCTATTTTTGTTTCTCTGGCACTAAGTTGGGTTTTCTTTTACAGTTGGGTTTACGGACCCAAGTTTTACAAACGTAAAATGCCATGACAATATTCCTTCCGTTCAGTTCGTGTTTATTCATTATAAAAGTTTACCGACAGCTTCTGTATATCATCATAAGTATAAGTAACACAGTCGTCAGTTACAGGTTAACCAGTATTCTCAAAAATAAGTGATTACGCAGAAAAATAATCGACCCCATCTAAGCTCAGTTAGCCAATCGACCCATCTAAAATTCGATTAAGAGGCCAAAGCGAGCGAAAGTGATGCAATTACTTTTGAAACGCAAAAGAAGAGTGATGGCTATAGTGTGCGTGCGCTCGGCATAAAACGACGTATGAGCCAAAACAAATTTATTACTTTCTTAACAAAATAAATGAATTAAATTTAAAACTACTTTGGGTAAACTTTGATATGATAATTCTCTATGTTTTAAAGTAATTTCCATTGAATAACTCAAGTGTTACGCCGTGATGTCGAAAAAAGTTAAAAAATAGATATAACTTTGCATTTTTTTTGTATCGAGGAAAATTCATTAAATCGTGTATACCTTTTACATGATACTAGACTAGAGTCAAAAAACATATACCAAAATGTTAAATCCCTATTCCACATACTTAAGAAGTTACACGAAATAGAAAAACCACATTTTTTTCAATATATCACCATAAGTTCATACTTATCAGAACAAAAGGCCCAATATATCTTTAAATGCATTGTCAACGTCTCTGTTTCATTGTCGAAGATGTCGTGACGATTTTAGAGCTAGATTAATTGCATGCAGTCAATGCACACGATTTTTGTCTCGGCATATTACTATTGCAATTTGGATCGTCACATGTTTTACATCACGAAAGTGCTGCAACCTTCGATCGCTGCAACCCTAGCACGAATATAATGGATCTAAGCTGCGTTCGCGATTTAATTAGCAAAAATGTAAACAAATATGAATGAATGGGAAAATAACTTTAATTCCTACACAATAAAGTTCAGTTATATTATAACTTTTTCAATAGTGCTAGTCACTGAAATCAACTTAAATTCAATTGAAATAAAGTTGATATTTGTTTAACTTGAAATAACATCAATTGCCAACATTAATTTGAATAGACCATAGGATTCTAGGTTCATAAAGTTATCGATAGTTATTTATTTTTCAACTTTTGGAAGTCCTATAGCGGGTGGCAGGGACATTGACGCGCAACCTTAAGGCTCCTACAAACAGGCGCGACACGCGATAAAATCGCGCGCGACACAAAGGCACCGCAAGTCGCGCAACGAGCGGTGCCTTTGTGTCGCGCGCGATTATATCGCGTGTCGCGCCTGTTTGGAGGAGCCTTTACTGTTACTATTCAGTACATGATTCTGCACCCTGATTGCGTTACACACTATTGTCTAAATCTGAATCATTTTGAACAATATTGCTAATCCATTAAGTACTTCATACGTTCGAAAAATGTGTCTGCTGAACAACGTAAACCACGCAGTGTACAATGCGTGCCACGTAAGAAGAGACTTGACCCCGCCTCCCCCGCTCTTTCCGCTGCCCCTATGACGTCCGGTCCCGTCCCGCACTCAGACCTCATACCGCTAAAGATACCTAAAATCGTGTTCTGCGCATGTCAAACCACGTGGTGTGTCAAGTCTCTTCTTTCGTGGCACGCATTGTATGTTGTTGAAATGTCAAAATGAAACCCATTGCTACTGATAATGTGTTACGCAATTAGCCCGCTGGACGCCCTTGCGTTGAAATTTTTCGTCAGTAATATAAAAAAAAAATCGGTTGCCTGTAAAGTCGGTTTACTGACGATAGTTGAACGTGACAACGTCATAAGAAAATACTGATGGAATAGTTGCATTGCATTTGTTAATATTCGCTTGCACTTCAAGCCGCCATGGAACGCTACAGAGCAAGGCCGCGAGGTAACGCTACATGAGTCATGTTTTTTCGTGAGTGCAACCAGCTTCATCGATTTATTAGACGTTGTCACGTCAAAAAATGCTGTTCCATACATTTTAACCGCGTAGGTATTGCACTTTTCTATAAAACGGCTGTTTTTTGACGTAAAATAATTTCTTCGCTAGGGGGTCTAGAATCATCTGCCAATTTCATGGTTTCAGATTGCACCTCGATCACTACCGGATAAAAGCTTCCAGTTGCTTCGATCCAAAGTTAATGTGGATAATTGCTTGTTGCTATGTTCAGAGAGTATCGCCGATCTTCTATGTGACAATGGAGATATATGTCTCAAGTTATTAGCTACCAATCCCCATAAATTCGTCAGGTTAACGATGCCAACTCCATAAATTTGAGTAGGTAATAGGTAATACGGGCTGGTGTCCGCAACTCCACGTCAATGCGCGTATTTTGCGGACGGATAAACTTGAGTATTAGCTATCGATATTCTTGCTGTGATAAAGCAAGCAAGGTAAAGGAAAGGTATTTCTTTGTTGCGAACGTCGACATGTAAAAGTGCCTGTGGACGTAAGATCCGAAGTTGCAAGCGCTTGCATAAGCTTTAAGCATGCATTGTTCGAGGAACATGTTATCGAGAATGGCGGCGATGAATGGAGCGTTTTTCTTGTGTGCAATGTGCGATTTTTGCTGATAAACCGCAACGAAAGATGCATGTAGGACATGAACCTAGTGTGAAGTATTAAGGTTCATTAAATAAACAGTAACGCAACTATTTTCTTCTATAAAATTGACTTTTAAATAATAGATAATAATGTATACAATAATAATAAAGCTGAAGAGATTGCGCTAATCTCTGATTCCGCCGGATTTGAAAATATATTTTTGCATTTCATTTATTCCGGTGTGATCCACTGAAACCCCTCCAGCCCCCCCCCCCCCCCGGATTAAACCTATTTTTTATGTAAAAGCAATTGCGCCCATACTTTCTTATGGGTGCCATGGGATTTACGAAGCCAATATATGGTTTCGCCTGTGACCCAAATATACGACTTCTACCTTTAAGTGGCCACACGGGGCGTTTCATTGATTTAATTTCTTTGTTCCTGCCTAACCTACGTAAAAGGTGCGGCAGTGAATAATTCAAGTAACTTCTCCAGAGGTAAGTACAGACGCCAGCACATCAAGCTACTACTATCTGTTAAATTTCTTTAATAGATTTTCAACTTTATCGCTGAAGCATTAAGGCTCCTACAAACAGGCGCGACACGCGATATAATCGCCCGCGACACAAAGGCACCGCTCGTTGCGCGACTTGCGGTGCCTTTGTGTCGCGTGTCGTGTCGCGCCTGTTTGAAAGAGCCTTTAGGTTCAAAGTTGATTGGGAAAATTTGACGATTTTGGATAGCTTGATGTGCTGCCGTCTGTACAGTCTGTACTATTAGTTATTCCATGCTAGAGGACAGATTTTCGGTTCCTACGGGCCCGATACGGAAGGTTTTTTGAAAAGATTTCTATACTTAACTAACCGAGCATAGCATAACCAGCCTGTAATGTTCTCACTGCTGGGACTCAGGCGTCCTCTCCGTAAGTGGGAGTCCACCACACGGGCCCAGGGCAGGTTGGCGGATGTCTTCCATTTTTTTGTGTCTAGGACATGCCGGTCTCCTCACGATGTTTTCCTTCACCGTTTTGAGAGCAGTGGTGATGAAATTAAATACATAAAGTGCCTGCCTCGGTTCGAACTCACGACCAAGTAACTCGACTCGTAATTCGGGGGCATTTCCACTGGGCCACCAGTGCCACCACTGCTCAAACTAATAGACAAACCGAGCGTTGCCCCTTGAATTAATTCATTATTTTGTTGATTATTTATGTATTCCAGTGTAATAAATAACACGTCGTATCTCCTTTTTAGTCTAACAAAGTACACCCGCGCACAAACGCGTTAACAAAATGAAAACACTAAACTCAGTTTAATTACCTATTCGTTAACAAACATTAATTGTTCGTTCTCTAAATATGGAACACAAAATTCATTTGTCTTCCGTCTTGTTTCGACTCAAGTTTGTAGTTACAATGATACAGTGACAGCTAAATTACAAAGATATAGAACTCGTTTCACGCGCCAGTGAATTTCAACTGGCTCATACATACGCGCATAATGTAATGGTAGTATTATAGAAATAACTACTATAGAAACCCTCACAATATGATTCGAAGTAACGTTTCTCATTTATTTTTTGCTAACTTTACGTGTCACTGACCAGACAGTTCGAGCCTTTACAGTCTTTTACCAAATACAGTCTAAAATCCTGTATCAATTTCTGTTTTTTTTTTTTGTTAATGTCCGCTGTTGTTACTATTTGAATATTTGATTCGCTAAAAGATTATTGTTAGCAGCAGATATCGAAGATCTAGTTTTATATTCAAGCTTTTATTGGTATGAAACAGTTCTAACGAAGTTATCTGTCAGTACGGTAATAAATTGGGGCAGAGAGGAGTTAAATTATGCATTCAATTGATTTGAAAGCACTGGAAATAGAATTGGGAAACCATACAAAACCAATGCAAAAGTTAATAGACAGAAAGGAGAGAGAAAGTAAGGGAGGAGAGTGAAAGGGACATAGACGCGCAACCTAGCCAGTAAGATTAAGATTATAACCTGATTCAGTAAGTACATGATTCTAATTTCCTCTGCGCTGAATTTGTTCCTCGGTTATTAAAAAAAAACCTATTCCATACATTAATCGCGTAGGCTGTGCAGGTATAGGAGCATTGGCAGCCAAGTGGTAACGGCCGATTTACGAGTTACTGTAAGGTCGTAGGTTCGAATCCAGACAGGCGCTTTACTTTGTGTAAATTATTTCATCACCACTGCTCTCAAAACGGCGAAGGAAAACATCGTGAGAAAACCGGCATGTACTAGAACCAAAAATTCGAAGACATGTGACATCTGTCAACCCGCACTGAGCCCGCGTGGTGGATTACGGCCCACTCCCTGTCAGCGAGGGGAGGCCTGTGTGCCAGTAGTGGGATTATGATGATGGTGGTGATTATGATGAACCGCACTTTTTTATTATTATTTTTTAATTATTTTATGATATTAAAAATACAGAGGTGTTACTTAAATCTAAACTCGCCAAACTTTTACGTTTGATGGCTAGAGGCGCTCTTTTACATAACAATGCATCACCTTATTACATACCTACCTACTTCTTATAATTATACTGCCTATGGTTCAATCTTATACAATGTAATCGGCATTCACGATTTTTTGCCAAAAATGTAATCAAAATATGAGTTTATGGCAAAATAACTTTAAAACCTACACAGTAAAGTTCAGTTTACACTACAACTTCAAACATTTTTATAAAGTTTTCAATACAAACACGTTTTGAAACAGCTGATTTTGCTTCTGATAACCGACCAAAAATGTCAATTCTAGGGGTTCTAGAATCATGTGCTGAATTCATGATTCCAGTTTGCGCGTTGATGTCCCAGCCACCATGTTTATTTAACGCAAAAACTAAGCTCATAAAAGAACCGCACTTAAAACTGCAGTTTCTTAAACAATTTTTTAACACAATAAATTACAGAAAATACCAGGAAAAAATCGTGGCTGCGAAGTTTATCTCTGCATTTCTTTTATCTGGCCACTGACCCAAACCACTGGGGTATACCGTATACGTATAGTTATAAAGTGATGCAGATATCAGAAATTATTCGGCCGTGTGGCGTCGTGCCAAGAACAGGGAAACGCTTCCGAGTGCTATATTCTAGGTACCTATATACTTGTTCATGTGAGGAGGGTCTTGCTCTCAATGTGACTAAGAGCTAAACTTTAGTTGTAAAGTAAATTAATGGTTAGTGTTAGTTGGATGGCAATAAAGCTTTGCTTATTTAGACACTGATTTTATGTTGACAGTCACTAAAGGCGGGTTAAAGTCGTTAAGGGACCGGCGGAGCTTGCGTAGTTCATACAAACGTAATACCAAAATAATTTGTAAATCAAACATATTCATAATGTAGTGTGTATTTATTCCGATTGAATTACAGAATATCTAGGTTCCCCAAATATATATTTTGAATGGATACTGATATAAAGACGAGTTATGAGAAAAATAAGTTTTCCATAGAAATTTGAAATTCCTCATTCTCGTCTTTATATCAAAGTCCTTTCAAAATCTAGTATTACGTTTTACGTTTGTATGAACGTACAAACGTTTGTATGAAGTATTACGTTTTGTATGAACGTTTGTATGAAGTATTACGTTTGTATGAACTACGCATTGACATGTGTAGTTCGCCGGCCCCTTAAATTGTGGAAATATTTAACGTGATATCGGATTCAAAATCTCAAAAGATTTACCTAAAAAAAAAATGTTGTTGTGTTGAGTAAGTGCAGTCAACAAAAGAGATAAGTATGCAAGATCGGATATAGTCGAATTTTAGTAAAAAACCGGTGGATGTTGTCGACTGAAATTTAATTCGATAAATGAGCTGTTTGTTTTCCATTAATAAAATTAAATTTCATTCGAGAACATCCAGCGGTTTCTTACTAAACTTCAACTATATCCGACGATCCTGCATACTTATCTCTTTTGTTGGCTGTACATCTCTAATCAAAACTTTGTCATTTTAAATTTTACATTTCCATTTTATATTTTCTCATAACACTTTACTCACCGACAGTACCTACTTTACATTAATTACTTTCACTAATGATTGGACACCTAGACACAAAAATAACACGGAACTAAAGGAAAGTGACAAATTACCTCTAAATTATCAAAATCCACTTTGATAAGTCGCCTCTGGGGCTGCGCGTGCGGCGTGACGTCACCGCCGCGCCTAGAGTCACCCCCACCTGGACCGCTGCCGGTACCACTTGTAGCTGTAACAAAGGAAAATATTATGTTAGAACAGGAAAGAAAAATTAACTCGAGGTTTTTGATCAATCAATCGAAAATTGCACCCCATTGTAGGTACTACGGTCAGCATCAAAAGTCGATTAACACTTCAGTTTTTTTAATCTTAGTTATTGAGCAAAATATCACTTCAGTTTTTTTTTTAATCTCAGTTATTGAGCAAAATATTTGTTGAAAATTGCATCGTACTTCTGCTGCAATTTTGAATAAATATTTTGCTCAATAACTGAGATTTAAAAAACTGAAGTGTTAATCGACTTTTGATGCTGACCGTACCATTATGTGTTCTATGTTTGGATTTGTTTCATTCAAGACCATTTTAGTATACAGAACAATAACAAAGAATGGTTACATAAATAAATAGGCCCATGAAGCGTACCAAGAGGGGCCCGTCGCTAAATAATAACATCCGCACAGGTCGACCGATCAGGTTAAGCTACGCTTGCCGCGGTTGGTCTGTGGATGGGTGACCATCTCTACATACCGAGATCCCTCCGCGCCTCGGAAAGCGCGTTAAGCCGTTGGTTCCAGCTGTCATTCGTGGATCAATGACAGTCGTTACGGGTAGTCAGAAGCCCGAAAGTGTGACAACCAGGGGTATCGTATTACCCAGTAACTGGGTTGTAGAGGTCAGATAGGCAGTGCCGTATTATCCAATAGGGCACTTTAGGCCAGTGCCTAGGGGCCCACTATGACCAGGGGCCCAGCAGTCCCGATTAAAAAATAAAAAAAGGAGATTGTGTGGTATTATGAAACCACGGTAAAAGTGAAACTTTTTCACACTATAAGGTAAAAGCCAAATTGCGTTGTTGTGGTATGAAAAAGGGGGGGCCCGAAACGAGCTATGCCTAGGGGCCCCGAGATGGTTAACCGGCCCTGCAGATAGGCAGTCGTTCCATGTAAAATACTGGTATTCAGCTGCACCCGGTTAGACTAGAAGCCGACCGCAACATAGTTGGGAAAAGGCTAGGCAGATGATAATGATGATGGTTACATAAGTAAATAATCTCACGCCTTCTTCTTCATTGGGTTATGCAGAAACTACAGAACGATTTATTCATGTTCATACATTTTGGTTCCAGTGTGTATTAAATTAAACAATCAGTATTTTAAAATTATATTTCATAATGTTTTTCCTCTTCAGCACAAAATGATACCCTACAATAACACCGTCCCGCAAAGTTCAAACACAAAGTCAGAAAACATAGAAACGTAGCTATATTGTTTAGAAGTTCAGTGTTTTAAAATGTTGTGAATTTCTTATTCTGCAAAGAATAATACAATATCGCTTCGCCCGTTAAATTTAATATAAATTGTGGAGTACGAAAACGTTTACGACCATCACAATGAAATCAAATGCACGGCTCTTCCGCCATCTTGGATCCATGATCGAATTCGCCCGCTAAAAAAAACTCTAAAATTCACACTCACTTGTTTTCAATAAACAAAACGCTACGGAAAATAAAGGCTGTTTCTGAAAAGCCAGTCTAAATTGAAAAGCTGCGATAACCCCGAGAAGACTGATTGCAAGGATGTGTGTTATGGACGGGTGAAGGGTGATTTTTTACCTCGTGGCAAGAACCGTGTTAGGTGCAAGATTAATGATGGAAAACGAGGACATGGCAGCGACATATGTAGCGTATATCATATAGCTGGAAGCATATGTATGTAAGCAATTTTATACTCAATGTAGGGACAATATTTGTTTTAATAATTTCGAAAACAGTGTCATTTTACATATTGAAGTACATTTACAAGAACTTCATGATGCAAGATTTGCATGAAACTCACGGACATAGAATATAATATAAATTGATTGGTAAGACAAGTTAATCAAGGTATAAAAAGGAGAGGGTACTAATGAGTGTTTATAATCTCAGATAATTTACATTTACATTCCATCTCCCCTTAATCAGTTATCTACTTTAGTGAAATGTATTCCATGTTGATTTCTGATTGACCATTTGTAACAAAAACGTCCTATTATGTATGACATTCAGTTTGTTGTTCCATATAATTTAAAAAATTATCTCAAATTCCTAGTCCAAATGAAGACAGACAAAAGACTATCAATCTAAAAATTCATCAATTCGGGTCATTCAATTTATCGTAAATCGGACCAAAGTCCCGTATCAAAATGAAGCCAAATTGATGGAGTAAGCTCCATCTTACACGGATAATGTTTTCTTACAAATAAATAAATTCATTGCCCGTGGACAAAATCTGTAGCTATTCCTAACAAACAATCTGCCAGGATTATATTCATATTGCGCTCCTGAGGGGCGCTTAATCCTGAGGGATCTAAAGGTAATTTTGAGAGCTTACAGATTCAAATAGGTATGAACTTTGCTTTAGCGCGCAACTTTAAAACAAAAAAATATATGTAGGTGTTACTTTCATTAAGGTTAAGAGAAAGACAAGATCAAAATTCTTATCTACGACAGACGAGGTTAAGAGAATGTGTTTTATAGTGACCAGTATCATTTTTGAACTTTGTTGATAGCTCTTTCGTATGCGTTTCTATCCAGCGGGGCCCCGCAAGCTAGGCTCATAAAACTAGTGGCAATGCCTTGTTTGTTCAATGTTTCCTGCTAATTCCTTATATCGTACTTTACACTTTTTTATTTGATGTATGTACATATGTCTCTGGTGTACTGTGTCTTTTAGGCTGTGCTAAATAAATGTATTTTCTTTCTTTCTTCTCTCGTCGAGCTCATTTCACCTTAGCTTTCACTGTGAGTTTTTTACAGAATAGATCGGCTGTTCTCTACAAGTGGAGTTATATGAATACACCAGTGTAAAAGAAAAGGCACCATAATAACACTAAGTATTGACATTCTAGCCAGTTAAATTCATCATCACCTGCCTAGCCTTTTCCCAACTGTGTTGGGGTCGGCTTCCAGTCTAACTGGATGCAGCTGAATACCAGTATTTTACATGGAGCGACTGCCTGTCTGACCTCCACAACCCAGTTACTGGGTAATATGATACCCCTTGGTAAGACTGGTTGTCAGATTTTCGGGCTTCTTACGACCCGTAACGACTGTCAAAGATCCACGAATGCAGCCGAGACCAACGACTTAACGTGCTTTCCGAGGCTCTGAGGGGTCTTGGTAGTAAAGATGGACACCCATCCATGGACCAACCGCAGCAAGCGTGGCTTAACTTGATCGATCGTCCCGTGTAGCTGTTACCAGCCTGTTAAATTAACTCCATACAAAATACTCAGTCCCATAAACACGCTTCGTTACACCTCCACAACAAATCTTACTATAATTTGTTTAATCAACCCGCAAACGCGCGGCTAACATTACGTAACCTACTTAATTAATGGCCCATTATCGGCGACACGAAAATATGGTTCATAACCGTACACCGGCTGAGAAATATGGTAATACTAAGCGTATAAACGTGTGTTTATATCGTAATGTGTATTTATATGCGTCAAGGTTGTTTTTAAGAGCAAATGCGGTTGGTCGTTTCTCCATAGAAACGCTCTCGCCTGTTTTCTTTCTGGTTATGGTTAATGACCATAAAGTATTGATTTTTTACAGAATAATAAATATTAACTACTTGTGTGTCCCTATGTTTTCCTTTTTGATGATACATTATTTTTATAAGCATTAGAACCCTCAAAAAATGCCGCTGTAAACAGAGGTCTAGTGTACAAATTTGACAATTATGAATGAAAAAAGAAAATCATGGGGACACAGTATATGTATATCCTTCTTATTCATTTAATGAAATATCTTTTAATTTGGTTCAATATTGGAGGAGAAAATAGGCGAGAGTCAAACCTCGAATTACGACTATTTGCTTTTTCAAAAGTTTCTCCGACCGCATTTCCTCTTATGCAAGTTAATTGATAATTATGTATCCGTTTAAGTTACTTTTGAATCAGCAGAGCTATTCATAACCATTCGACAGGTTTCCGAATCGAAAATGATTCTTTTTTTGTTACCTGATTTGCCTAGTCCCTGCAGCAAATATCTGTCGGAAGAATAGCGGTCGCCTATATCTATGGTTTAACTTTAAACTGTCAAAATTTTCAGTTTTCGGATTTGCGAAAGCGTTTAAATGACTCCTTCGATTGATGTTTGATTCAGCACGGAAGCGTATCGATCGAATATTTGTATTTGCTTGTAGGTATTTGATGTTAAAGTATTGCCAAATTCGCTCATATTTCACAAAATCGAGCTGGCAACACGCCACAATAATCTACAAAAGTCACATTTCATTCTCAATAAAACCTCCAAATAAAACAAAATAACCATCAAGCTACTCCATTTTCAAATAAGACTTTCTTCATAATGTTTTTGGTATAATTTTCGCATGGTCTTTACGACCCGCTCGCGTTTGAGCGTTGGTTACGCAACCACCGCAGCTGTGTATATATTTCTGCGTGTTACACCTAATAAAAAGCAACCGTGAGAATGCTCGCAACGCGTAGTTTCATTCTGTAAACTGTTGTAAACAATACAGTGAACGTAGTTAACGTTACTGATAGCAGTTGGACGGTTTCAATGTTGTTCTAGTGCAATATTATGTGGATCGTATTTGTTAGTGGTACAATATCGTGGAAATAGGTCAATCTGAAAGCGATGGATTACAAAACGAACAGCGGACTTGCTTAAAAAGCTTTAGTGCGTTTTCAACGTTGCACGGAACGTAACGTAACGTAGTTATGATGGGTTTCGAATGGGTTTTGTACGGAAACGTACCTATCCAACCAATGAGTCTTATTGTGATTCCTGTTTCAACAAAATAACCTCAAGCCTGTAATCTCCGAAAGATTAGACAGATCTTGTTTTTAAGTTTCATGTAATAAAGGGCGAGCCTACAAAGAAATTCCTGATGAAAAAAAACTTGTATCATTTTGTTAGTTGTTGTTGTTCAGTTATCATTAATCACTACAAAACCGATCACAAAGGACGTATTTTTTGCTTAAAACCAAAACAGTGCAGAAATATTGTATGAAATCTCATGGTTGTACAGTTTTTCATTAATGGACTGTTTTTTATTTTTTATATAGATATAAATTTACCACAGAGGTTTAATGTCTCCTATTAAGTTTAAAATATAAAATGTATGCATTAGATCAAAAAGATACTGGCTGAAAATAAAAATCGGCTGAATAAAACCGACTTGGTGAAAAAAAATAAAGACACATGGCGCGCATTTTATATCATTGTAAAACTTTGATACTTCATATTTAGCAAGAAAAGATTAAAAAATGGAAATAGCGATAGCGATATGAATGCAACTCCAGAAAGTATAAAAACAGCTGTAAATGAATTTGTTAATAACTTTTTGCCGCAAAAGTCGCGGGATAAATATTTAAAAGCTTAGGAAAACTTTGTTTTCATTCATTTGAGCTTTTATTTTGAGTAGGTATATTTTAACACGGTAGGTAGATTGGTAGTTAAAAGAAAAGTATTAATATTACGCACGCACCTTGCTAAAGTGAGTAATTAATGCACTCGTTTCGCATGCGCTCGGGCACCAACATAACTCTCGCGCATTAATAACTCACTTTGCGCTCAATGTAACAATCTACTATAATTCACCTAAACCTCTTCTTCGTCTTGGTCGTAAACACACAGTATTAGCTTCTACCTGAGACCTTTCGTCTCAATCAAGTACAAGCCATTAGCACACCTCGCACCTGATCGACTGTCGTAATTACTTCTCACGGGTACCTACCTATCTACACTATCTACCTACATAGTATGTAGACAGGCAGCGTATGTAGTACATACGCTGCGAACTCAATATTCACGATCGTACTGCAACACGGCCGTAACGATACATGAGAATGACGAAAAGAAAATGGCGGATTATTTTCGGCCAGCACTTGCATTTATTTTTATGTTTCGTCGTGAATTATTTTGAGTGTGTGGAAATAAAATATGTATTATTATGTAAGTTGCTGGCTTCGCACTATATGGGAGGTCGATACTGCAATTTGATTGGATGTGAGTTTTATTTGCTTGAAAGTTGAAGTGTGTATTTCAGTTTAGCGGAAAGGGGTTAAATTCTGGAGTAACTAGCTGCAAATACTTCATATTGCATGGAATAAAATAAAATGCTTTTCATCGCACGCCTAGTTAATGCCAACTACTATGTTTAAAAAGCCATTAAAGTTATAAGTAATTGAAGTGGAAAATATGCCTAGGAACATGCAAAGCTTTTCTAATGTCAGGTAAAAAGAACAGCCTAACAATTTACAACAAAATGCCATTTCTTTGAAGCTACTTTTCATATCATTTAAAAGCCTACATCTAACCTAGAAAGGTAACTGAGCAATAAAGAAAAAAACAAAAGACGCCTCAAAATTGTTAGTTACGCCGAACTGCGCGACTAACGATGTGTAGCATTGCTCTACTCGTATTTGTATATTCTACCGAACAATTACATTGCTTGATGTATGCACGTACGAATTTAGTTTACTTTCACCTTCTCTCGTATAACGCAAATAAAATAATAAAGATAGAGTTTTTTCTGTGAAGAGATTGTTAGGACTTTCCCGGAAGCTTCCATGAAAATTGTTTCTGGTGAATTATTCTCTTTTCGTTTTCTATCAGACTTACCATACAACGTGTCTGCCGACAGTCTTCTGGGCACGTTTCAAGATGACAGCGATGCGGACGAGTACTTAGACGCCTAAGTGTCCTTATTTTTTGTATTTATTTGTATAATTAGTCCTTTTATTTAGTTTAAATAGTTAGCTGCGTAATAGTCACACTTCACACTAATATTCTAAAGGCGAAAGTTTGTGTGTGTGTGTGTTTATATGTTTGTTACTTCTTCACGGTCAAACGGCTGGACCAATTTTGATAACATTTTGTATGGAGGTAGCCGACACCCTGGATTAATATATAGGCTACTTTTTATCCCGATATTCCCACGGAATCGACATTTACGCGGGTGAGACCGCGGAGCGCAGCTAGTTGTATATAAACAATGTTTTTGCACGCCGTAAGGTAGAATGTAACGGAAACATTGTATTCTGTACCATCTCAAATCTATACAGTACCCGGCGATAAATATTGCACATCGACCTTTGGAAAGAGACAAACGGCTAATTTCGGCTTCGTAGAGCGTTATCTCTGTCGCACGAAATACAAACAGTCCGGTATCTATTAGGAGCTGTTAAAACAATTATAATTTGCTTCTTTTGATAATTATTTTTATTCTTTGTATAAAACACAAAAAAAGGTAAAGGTCGATGTGCAATATTTATCGCCGGGTACTGTACCTACATTGTTGGCAAATAAATATTTCTGATTCTGATTCTGGTTCTGAACAAATATTACACAGATGATGACACTAACCTCAATCAATCAATCAACTCTGCGTATCGCAGTCCACTGCTGGACATAGGTCTCTCCCAGACTGTGCCACAACACCCTGTCCTACCACACCGACCTATCATATACAACGTGGCGCTACCACTGGCGACATTAAACACACGGGTAGGTTGGTTCTCGCCTATTTCCTCCTCCAATATTGGACCAATTTAAAAGATATTTCATAAACTGAATAAGAAGGACTGTGTCCCTATGTTTTTCTTTTTTCATTAATAGTTGTCAAATTTGTATGACGAAAACGCGAAACGTCGCCAGGGCCACGCTGTATACTAACCTATCTTAAATAAAATAATAAACATGTACACAATAGAGTAACATGTTTATTCTTTCCTTGTTATTTAATTACTAAAAATGGAAATAAAACACAGGTACATCCCACTGGAATTCTACAGGCATGAAAGCTTAACCACAGAAACTAACCTTGAATCCTAGCCGTGGTTAAGCCTTCAAACATCACAAATGAAGTTTGTCGAGGCACGTTTTCCAGTCACAAAAACAGAGTATTATCACGAATACTGTAGGAGATTAAATCAGTTGTATAAGCAAGCACCGCGTGGCTCATCATGGCCCATCAAAAGCCTACCGAGCGTGGTTTTTATGACAGTACGACTGCGACCTTTTTTGGAGGATTTACTTAACATTTTCGGGGCAGTTGCGATTCAGTAGAATACGCTATACAGTCACCTTTTAGCTTTAAATGAGGAAAATGTCGACAGGAAAGTTTTGAGTGCGAATGTGGATAGTTGTACAAGTAGGGGAAGTCCAAAGAAACGTTGGATGGACTGTGTGAAAAATGATATGGCTGGAAAGAGAGTGACTATCCGATGACGAATATAAATAAGAATGGAAGAACAATGTTGCGCCAATTCCAAATAAATTGGAGTAAGAGCAGAAGAATGAGGATGACAGTCACTTTTTAGCATAGTCACCTTAAAGGCTCCTTCCAACAGGCGCGAAACGACACGCGACACAAAAGCACCGCAAGTCGCGCAACGAGCGATGCCTTTGTGTCGCGCGCGATTCGCGTCGCGCCTGTTTGCAGGAGCCTTAAATCTTTAGCTTTATTACTGGCCGTCGTACAGACGCCAGCACATCAAGCTACTACAATGTGTCAAATTTCTTTAATAGATTTTCAACTTTATCGCTAAAATATAAGGATCAAAGTTGATTGAGAAAATTTTACAGTTTCGGGTAGCTTGATGTGCTGGCGTCTGTACATTGACAAAAGATTAACAGAAAAGCGTAACATTTAAGACAGAATCAGATCAGTCACTGTCTATTCCGTATAGGCTTTTCAAGTTTTTTTTTTGTGCATGACTTCTAATCTGGACACTTTGAAAAGAATCTCAAAGATTTATTGGCAAACTGTACCGAAATAATTTTTTCAATAATTTTGGAGTTGTATCTTGCAAAAACCAAAAATCCGAAGACTTGTGAGATCCACCAACCCGCACTGGACATATGTAGTGGATTACGGCCCACTCCCTCACACAGGAAGGACGCCTGTGTGTGTCCTGGCAGTGGGAACATTATATGCTGATTATGTTATGTTGCAAAACTTCTTTTCCAGTGGGTATATCACCAATATTATGCTATGATGACGGTGTTAAGACTCCTACAAACAGCCGCGACGCACGACACGAATCGCGCCTGTTTGAAGGAGCCTTTATGGTGTGTGGTAAGGTGTGTCGTAATAATAGGTAGTAACAGTTTACTGATACTTTGAGCATGTGATTGTAGACCGGTTTATAGACATTGTTACTGGTTGTGACACCATATTATTATTGTGATAGGCTATTTTCCACCGCAATAAGGAGGATAGTTGTGTGGCACAATTTGTACCCAAGGCCTCTAAGTATAAGTGTAATAACAATAAGAGTTGATGGTTTTGTGTGAAAAAAACGGTAAATCTGCATCCGAAAAGTCTCCTACAATCAGGCGCGACACGCGACATAATCACATGTCGCACCTGTTTGTAGGAGCCTTAAGTCGGGCTGCTACCACTGAACCACCACTGCTCAGAGGCAGGCTGATCAGAGTTTAAGAAATAAACTGTGCCATTAATTGCACTTAAACGGAAACAACCGGAAACCAATTTGCATATATCGTCGCTCGCATGACTAAAAGTCCTATCTCATTTTTTAGCCGATTTGAATTAGGACAACTACACTCTTCCATTCGTGATTCCTTACATTTTGTTGCCTTATAAAATGGTTATATTTTGAGATCCAAATAACATAGAGGTATGACGGTTAGTGAAAAGTGTAAAGAACCATGAATAGAAAAATGTAGCTGTTATAACCCCAATCAGCCAAAAAATTTGAAAAATGAGATAGGACTTTTAGTCATGCGAGCGACGATATCTTGATCTCAAACGACATTGATTGATGTTAATTAAAAGTAACTGCGCCGCATAGCGTAAAGCGATAATTCTCCAATCTCGAACTGGAAACTGCAGTTGCAATTAACCGGTTATTTGTTACTTAACTAGCCGTTAAGGGTATTAAAAGTTTAACTGCATTTTGTTAGTGACCACAAGTGTAGGTTAAACGGTGTTTCAAGATTCTCAAAGGAAGCATTATTGTACAGTACCCGGCGATAAATATTGCACATCGACTTGGAAAGAGACAATCGGCTAATTTCGGCTTCGTAGAGCGTTATCTCTGTCGCACGAAATACAAACAGTCCGGTATCTATTAGGAGCTGTTAAAACAATTATGATTTGCTTCTTTTGATAATCATTTTTATTCTTTGTATAAAATGGTTTTGTGTAAAAAGGTCGATGTGCAATATGTATCGTCGGGTACTGTACCAGCTAAGTTGAAACAGAGAACGGACAAATTTCACTATCAAATAGGTAAAGGTAGGTATCGGGGTAGTGACCTATAACAAAAATTTATGGCAAAGTGTTTATTTATTTATTTATTTATTTATACAAATCTTGCCTAAACTATCTTCACAGATCTACGATCCAATGCGATAGTTTGGCCTTACAAGCTAAATTCTACATCTTATAAAAATAATCTACTTTATTCTTAAATCTAAGTAACTTAATATATATAATGTAACTTTTGCGAATTCACTCAAGTTGCACCACAATACATCAACCCTCTCGTGAACCTCATTCACCACACGTATAGCTCTAGTAAAAGGAGTTTTCGCCAGAAGGTTGGTTCTGGCTGCAGGCGCAGCAAGCAGGGGCGGGCGTCGCCGCCTCCACACGTACATGTCTGGCACGCAGAGCTCTAGGTGCCGCAGCACTCCCGGGTTATGCGCTACGCCATGTAGTAGCTTCACTACATACGCCACGAGCGAAAAGTCCCGCCGTACCCTCAAAGTGTTATACCCTACCATACCAAGAACAAATAGTGTAGGGTACATTAATGGGTAAAAAGGATACACCCCATACACGTGTTTTCGATAGCCATAAAATAATATAATCAGCCTCTGAAATTCCCACTGCTGGGACACAGGCCTCCTCTCAGTGAGAGGTAGTGGGCCGTAATCCACCACGCGGGCCCAGTGCGGGTTGGTAAATGTCACATGTGTTCGAATTTTTAGTTCTAAGACATGCCGTTTTCCTCACGATGTTTTCCTTCACCGTTTCGAAAGTAGTGGTGATGAAATAATTTACACAAAGTAAAGCGCCTGACTGGATTCGAACCCACGACCACTCCGACCACTCGTAAGTCGCGGCCATTACCCCTGAGCCACCACGGCTCTCGTTAGCCAGCTTTCTTAAAATTCGTCCTAAGTCCTAAAATCAAATGATAAGGATTGTTTAAGTATTTCAAATTCAAATTTAAATATTTTATTTCAGATTTACATCCCATCATCATCATTTTTTCATTTTTTTCATCATGTATTTACAATTCCTATTAATTTTCGTAGGAAAGGCAATGGCGACATTATCACAGGTAAAATTAGCTTACAAATATACTTATATGCCCAGTTTGGCAATAAAAAATGCTACCATTGGTAAGCTAAAGGATTCGTTTTTGTTTACTAGTATAGGAACCGAGCCTAATTCATATTATACTTACACAGCTACCGACGCCAGCCGGTTTATTTTGTAAAAATCTGAACGTGAAGACTTAGGGTCTAAACAGACGGACTGCATTTGAACTGCATGCCAGCTGCAACATCGCAGTTTGGATGCAGTTGACATAACTAGGTTTCGAAGCAGTTAAGTCAAATGCATCTAAACTGCGACGTTGCAGCTGAAATGCAGTCTGTCTGTTTCTAAACAGACGGACTGCATTTCATGGTCATGATGGCAGCCTAAGGGTCTACCCTTAGGCTGCCTTCAGACGGACTGCATCGTAGCAACCGCGCGCAGTCGATATATTCAACTGCATTTAGTTATCTGCAGTCGGATCTGACTCTGCGCAGTTGACGCCACGCATCTAGCCCGAGCTCAGTGTAAGATTAGACGCCGAAATGGAAGCACAGACGTTACTCACGCTAACTGTATGCAGTTAGCGATGGACAACGTGTGTCGACACTATACGACTGAAGCCGACCGCGTAAAGTTGAAGTCGCGACTGTATGCAGTTAATATTGACTTCACACGACTGCAGCCGACCGCGTGAAGTTGATATCATGACTGAACGAAGTCGAACGCACAGACGCCAGCACATCAAGGTACCCGAAACTGTCAAATTTTCCCAATCAACTGTGAACCATAGGCTTTAGCGATAAAGTAGAAAATCTATTAAAGAAATTTGACAGATTGTAGTAGCTTGATGTGCTGGCGTCCGTACAACAGTTGAAAATATCGACTGCGCGCGGGTGCTGCGATGCAGTCCGTCTGATGGCAGCCATGAGCTCCACCTAATGCCAGGGATTGACACTACAAAATCGGGCTCACTTCAAGCTCACTTCACCTAAGTCTTCACGTTCAGATTTTTACAGAGTACTTCGGAAGGTAAGTACACGAAACAATTTTCAGTAAAAGAGCAAAAGTATGTCTAAATTAAATCCCCGTTTTCAAATTACAAGGAACGACGACGGGATTAAAACCACAAAGCTCCGGGATTTTATACAATATTGTTAAATATATATTAATGTTAGGTACCCATTATGTCATAAATCAACATCAAATTATAACAAACCCTGTCGGGAAAAGGTTAAAGGTTAAAAAGGGCGGAATATTTTTGCTTAAAAATATTTGTATTCTAATGAAGGAAAAATATTTGTATGGAAATGAAGGAAATTATGTTTTTACAAGCTTTCTAAAGGCTTTTTAGGGTTCTGTACCAAAATGGTAAAACGGAATCCTTATAGTGAGACTCAATCTGTCTGTCTGTCACAGCTGGATATCTCAAGAACTATTAATGCTATCAACTTGAAATTTAGAATAGTTTTAGATAACGTTTGCCCAACAATTTTGCAAATAAGAAAGAAATAAAAATATATGTATATTTTTTGCAACACGGACTGAAAGGGAATCTGAAAAATTCAAATTTGGGCTACTAAGGCATGTGTATCATATGAAAGAGCGCAGTTTGCACATTCTCAAACATTTTTTCTTTTTTTTAGGCCGCATAGTTTTCGACTTTTGATGAAAAATGTAAAACAAATACCATTCCCCCCCCCTTATCTCAGAAGTTCGCAAAGAGAAAAATCTAAGTTTATTTTTTGTGATAGAAGTTTATGTAAAGATTACAGGAAAAATAAAACGGAGTCTAAATAGCACACTTTTTCATAAATCATCAACAAAAGTTATATTAGTCCCACTATCGGTCAAGAGATGGCGCTGACACAAAACTGCAATATTCTACACCGCAGTACACAGTATTAAAATTCTCTGACGAATATAGGGCTCGCCGATGAAAAATTAATGTAAATTCCACTTAGAGTTAGGCAGAAGTACTCCTATAGTACTCGTACACCCCCATCGTCTCATGTCATGAAACAGGGGGCCAGCCTAATGCCATCGACCGGGAACAAATCCAGACTCCGAGCTGCTACTTGCTGAGAAATTCCAGATGGAAAAACCCAATAACCCAGGACCCTCAACCTAACCTCATACTCAGTAATAGTGCTTGCGACCACTAAACCCACGAGGTAGACATGTGGTTTCTAAGTGGGTACTTTTACGCTTTTCAACTCAGCCTAAAGGCTCCTTCAAACAGGCGCGACACGACACGCGACACAAAGGCACCGCAAGTCGCGCAACGAGCGGTGCCTTTCTGTCGCGCGCGACTATATCGCGTGTCGCGCCTGTTTGAAGGAGCCTTTACTAGTGACATAAAGATCAGAGGGACAATTCTCGTAATTTTAAGAACGTTCACAGTCTGATCTCAGTCTCTCAACCTGTCAAAAATGCCTCTCATTTCATTTTGACAAGTTTTTAACATTTGTTTGTTGCTGAGATGAGACTGGGACTAGATTTTGCGAGAATTGGCCTTCAGTTATTATCACTAGGTAATAAATTAATCTATATTAATTTATTACCTAGTGATAATAACTGAAGGCAAGTAAGTAGGCTGGTTCTTAGAGGTTATACATAGGTATAACCTCTAAGAACCAATTTACCTACTTACACGGAAAGATCAGTATAATATTAATAATATCAAATTATTACCCAGTTTAATTAAAACCATATTATAAACCAAATTATTACCCAGGTTAATTAAAACCATATAATAACACACAGGTTGGCGTTAACCTAAAAGTACTTAATAATCACTTAAGTTATAACTAAAAGCACGTACCAAAATGAAAGCTAAATTTAACCTAAATGAAAGCCAGATTTAATTGAAATACGCATTTCATTAACAAGGCTTCAGCTGTTAATACAAAATGGCGGGATGACTGACGTAAATTCGCGCGAACCTTGACATTCTACGTAAAGGGAATAAGTTGAGTACTCCTGGGGTTTGATAGCCAATATCCGGCTTTAAAACAAAGTTTACAATGTAACATAGGTGGCTACAAAGTTTCCCTCCATGATTGATAAAGCTAACGAATTTTCTCGAATAGAATCAGGTTATTTTGGACTTGGAAACCGTTTACAGCAAGTTTTGTGCAAGATTTCCCGAAATTCGACCCCTGCAACTGGATGTTAAGTTTCATGAAGACGCAGCCGCGGTAAACAGCCAGTAGGCATGCGTTAAGATACCGTTTAGGAATTAGGTACGTAGCAGCTACATTTAATATTAGAAGAGGAGTTCTAATTCTAATCAACCTTGCATAATGTTGTAACCTTGCAAGCTTTCATCGGTTTTAAAAATAGAAAGATATTAAAGTTCTCGTCTAAGTGTACATACACACTGGCGACACGCGTCGCCGACAGAGGTAACTGCACCCGTCGACACCATGCCCCTCGTGTATTTGAGCACCGTTCCCAAATACATACTTAGGGCTAATTTTTCATCGACAGATAATTTATATTCGTGGAATAAAATTGACGACTGACAGATTTTGTATAGAAGAACTGTCTAATATTCAAATTATTCCTCGGACTAAATATCTCGGAAAAATCAGCCCTAAGAAGATTTTAAGAGAGATAAGATTGTTCAATGATACACCATCATCATTTTGTTGCTCTTACGCCAATTAGGGACTGCGCAACATGTATTTTTCTTCCATACCTACTTCTCTGTTAGAAGAGCTTGTGGCTAAATAATAACATTCGCACGAGTTGATCGATCAAGTTAAGCTACGCTTGCCGCAGTTGGTCCGTGGATGGGTGACCATCTTCACATACCAACTCCACTCCGTGCCTCGGAAAGCACGTTAAGCCGTTGGTCCCGGCTGTCATTCGCGGATCTTTGACAGTCGTTACGGGTCGGTTAGTAGCCCGTAAGTCTGACAACCAGTCTTACCAATTGGCTACGTATTATAATAACTACAGTTATTCTATTTTCGATATAACCACGGTTGATTCACATATGTTCATAACACATATTGGTCGACTGAACTACTGGTTTACTTAATTAAGGTTAAACTAAAATTAATTGCACTAACGAACGATTAATCTAATGGTTTTTTTTTTTTAAGATAATGGATATTTCAACTATGAATGAAATAACTAATGGACAACTCGCCTACAGCGTAATTAATACTGCGCGCTCGTTTTATTTCTAACGACGTCAGGCCGACGGAGCCCCGCTGCGCGGGCCTCCTATTTCTGTCTGCAGGGTTTAAAGGAACCTAACCAAACCGAACCTCGGGGTGCCCCTGACGTCGACCGTCTTCTTCTGGTTCAAAAGCACGAAAACAGAAGGTTGATCAGATCTTTTGTTTTCATTTTTATTTTTCAATCTACCCTCTTTTACGCTCGCGGAACCTGATCTACTACTTCATACAAATAGCTCGCAAGTGATGCATCATTTAAAGTATTTTGACCATTTGGTATTTCAAATATTGGTGTATCAAACTTAGGTGTATTAACTGTTGATATTTTAAACATTAGATATTTAGTCCAATCAGTATTTTAAACTTTAAAGGTAATTCGTGGGTATGTGTTAGTTGCTTAGGTATTTAAAAACATTAGGTATTTTGATTTTAGGGATTTTAAACGTAGGTTATTTTACGTTATTTCTTTTAATTTTAGATATTGCAATACGTGCCCATTTTAAACAGTAGGTCTTTTGACCGCAGTTATCTCGAAAATAGAATAACTTTAGATATTATAATACGTAACCTATCGTATTACCCATGAACTGGGTTGTGGAGGTCAGATAGGCAGTCGCTCGATGTAAAATACTGGTATTCAGCTGCATCCGGTTAGACTGGAAACCGACCCCAACATAGTTGGGAAAAGGCTCGGCAGATGATGATGACCTACTTCTCTGTTAGTCTCCGGTAGTCCCATGATACAGTAAAAGCTCCAACAAACAGGCGCGACACGCGATATAATCGCGCGCGACACAAAGGCGCCGCTCGTTGCGCGACTTGCGGTGCCTTTGTGTCGCGTGTCGTGTCGCGCCTGTTTGAAGGAGCCTTAATGGTTTAAAGATACAAAAGCTCAATATATATTATCATTAAAGTAATTCGCTAAACGCTCATAACCTAAACGTCCCTTTGAAAGTGTTGCGTCCGTCCGTTCTAGTTAAAATTCACGCAAAATTGATTATTGTTTACCACTTTTTAATCTTTAATCTGAGTACTTGTCGGCGGATAATTGGCCATGGGAACTGAATTTATAATTTACTAGCTGCGCCCCGCGGTTTTACCCGCATAAATGTCGATCACATTAGAATATTGGGACAAAAAGTAGCCTATATGTTAATTCAGAGTGTCAGCTACCTCCATACAAAATATTATCAAAATTGGTCCAGCCGTTTGAGCGTGAAGAAGTAACAAACACATAAACACACACACAC
The DNA here is from genome assembly GCA_963855955.1 of Luperina nickerlii. Taxonomy (NCBI): domain Eukaryota; kingdom Metazoa; phylum Arthropoda; class Insecta; order Lepidoptera; family Noctuidae; genus Luperina; species Luperina nickerlii. The sequence goes on along the minus strand of OY979667.1, from coordinate 4,048,640 downwards.
ACACACACAAACTTTCACCTTTATGATATTATAGTGTGAAGTGTGATATTTTTCCCAAGTAAGCCACGTGGAAAGGTAGGTGAAAGCTTTAATTGTGCATTAATAATAAAGGGGTTGATAGATAGGGTTGCCAGCTCGCAAACATTTTCCACGCCTAACTTAAAATTACAAAAGTGATCAAGTTTCTCTTAGCTACTAACTTTGTCGTACTTCTTTGAAAGGAAACTGTTGCATTGTTAATTTAAAAGTGCCAGAACGTAAGTAAACTTTGGACTTTCGGTTTATTTATACTAAAATCACCAAAAATTTTATGTGATGGTACGATACCTAATTAAAACTTTCAGGTTAGACACATGCACAATTTTAATGTTACCTAACTTATGATTCTATCGGAGTTAGTCTGAATATGAAACTCCAGACTAACTCTATGCATCATACCTAAGCCTCATTTTAGATTAAATTTAGATTTCCATAGACACGCTAGGGAGAAGAAGATGAGTCTCATCTCTCAAACTAAATAAAGGTCCCCGAAAGTTACTGAAGGCCAGAAATATGGTCACACTGTCACAGTCCCATTTCCCGCTCATCAGATTATTCATTATCGTAATTTGTTGGTTAACTAGTCAATTAAGTTATGAATTTAACAGTTCACGCTTTTGATTCGTCACATTTTCTTAAGAAATATTTTCTAAAGAAATATCGGAAATACATTTATCAATTTCATGAAAACATAATTTGGGTGCCTCTAAATAACAAACCAAATCAAAGTTTTGAAAACAAATTAACAAGTCTACCCACCCAAAGACGTGGTATTTTTTTAAATAATGATTTATTTTGTTATACCCAGATAGGTACTTATTTTCAGATGAAAAACTCGTGTTAAAAAAATATTCTGTAATATTTTCATTGTGAACTTTTCGGACGGTGAACGCTTTTCAAGTTTCAAAGTTTAATTATGTATAAAGACTACCTTGTAGGTAGGATCGCAATCGCAACTTTTGTTCTTTTTCATTAATCGCGTCAAATTCCTATTTCGAATTGCATTCTAATGCGATCAACTGTGGAACAACCCAGCAAAAAGGATGCGTTCATAATAAGTTTTCATCGCAGTTGCCAGGGAACGTATGACTGTATGTATGACTCATTGCCACAGTGCGGATTTCACATAAAAACTAATAAATGCACATGTTAAGTGAGTAGAGTCACAATTTCCATTAAATGGAAGACTAAAACCATAATTATTTGACGTTTTAATAGAAAATGCTAAAAAGAAAAATAAGTTATACACAGTTGTATCCGAAAAAAGTTAATGGGAGTATGTGGAAACTTATAAACGTTGGTATGGTTTCTGTATAAAATGGTCAAGTTAGGTCGAACTTCAAACTAGAGTTAATTGATGGATGGCTCCTAATGGACACGTGATATTTTAGCGAGTCAAAAATACGTGCCGAACCCGAGACTGCTAAATACACTAAGAAATGGAAAAGTAAGGGTGTATGCGCTAATAAACGATGAATGATTATATTGTATAGCGCTGTATGTGGGTCATCGGTTCATCAGCTGTTAGCTACAGTCACGGCCTAAAGTAATTAGGTAAGAACCCTTTTACCTTGCACGCTTTCACGCATAAAATTACCGCGGAAAATGCGGTAAACAAAATAAAAATTGCAGCACGATTTTATGTTTAAAAATGATAATTACTCGTCATAGCCGTAGCGACGCTGCCCCAGTAAGCTTTGTCTTGAGCGACGTCCAATGCTGGTTCCTCAGGACTCCTGACTGGCTCGACCAGTCCAGAGACTGGCCTTGTACCCAGCAGCAAAGCCGCGGGCGAGACCTTCGAGCGACGCAGTTTGACTGATGTTGATCACTTGGTGGAAAACCCGCGAAAATTTTGAAAATGGAAGCTTTTAGTTTTTTAGAACACTCGGTTTTTAAGCGCGGGAATTAAGTTGCAATATTTTTATAGTGGTGTTGTTCTTAAATCAGTTTCACACGCACGATTTATCTTGGATACAGATAATTGCTAACTTCTATAAATAATCTTCGATCTTCCTATAACTAAGCTAATTAAGATAGAAGAAAATTGGCTACATTAATTGACGCATTGGCACGACACAACAGCGTTGAACTACGATAACTACTACACTTTTAACGTTATCATGCACATCTGATCGCACTGCGTCACCAACAACACCACAACAGAATTTCATTAAAACATTCCTGATTTTAAAACTAAACGCACTGTGAATTAAAATAAATACTATTGTATTTTTAAGTCATAGATGAAATCTCTAATTATAATATTGTAAATAGCGAACGCGTGCTTAACTTGTGGCGGTCGGCGCCATATTGGAAACGTGAGGGTTGCTCGAGTTAACGCATGCGCAGTACCCGCAGCCCTTACGGGGGTTCTTTATTTAAAATGCCACCTCGTTCCAGCTACTACGACGCGAATAATTCACACCACTACCATCACACGGAGTGTTGAGTGAAAACAATAGCGGAGCCATACAAAAGCGGAGATGAATACCAAAGGGAAATGTTGGTCGTAAGTTTTTGAGTAATGATCACTGTCCGTGAGTTGCGATTTGTTTATTTTGAAGAGAAGACCTTCGCAGCTTCGTAAGTATAAAAATAGATGTGCCATTTTTGGGAATAAATTAAAATGAATGACGTCAAGATTCTAACAGCAAAGGTCAACCTTACCTAGGGTCTTTGTGTTAGAACTTAAGCTTTACAAAATTAATTGTATCCCTAACAACGTGGTTTGTTAAGAGGATTTGTTGGGAACAGACGATTTATTATTAACATGCTTAACGTCAAAGTTAAATTAGATAAAGGTAAATCCAATTATGATTTGTTATTTATTTAAATTCGTAGCCTTGGTCACCGCTGTCTGGCATACTAAACCTTCTCTAACAAAAGCACTAATACCCGTTTTCATGTCTAAATAAAAGCGCGCTGTTGTACTTTGCAACTTTCGACGCTGAGCCCAGCGTTGAAAATCGAGCTTTTGATCTTAAATTGCTCATACTACACATTAAACTTGTCTCAATCACATAAAGACGGTCTTAATCTTACAACTGTAGACGCATTATGAGTTTAATCTTATAATCGTGTAGTTAATCTTGTTGGAAGTCAAAATGTTCTAATTGCCATAATGAACGTAAGACAAAATACAAGATCATCAAGTTTTGTGTTGTGTTTTGTTTTTAGTTTTGTTTTCTGTTTGTAAATAGTTATAGGCGTTTTTTTTTTGCTGTAATGCCAATAAATGCATTTTTCATTCTTTCTTTAAATTACATAGATTTATAAGAAGTTATATTTGTTTAGTAACTTGTACTGCTAAAGAAGTATTGGTGGAATTGGAGCTGTTAAAACTTTCAAAAGGTTGGACCTATCGGTCTGTTTCCTTTTGCCGCATCCGAGTTTCTCCTGTAAACTTTTATAGGTCATTTGTACTTTCGACGTTTCTGTGGGGTCCTATTGGCTATTATGTGGGTATGTTATAAAACAGTTTCGTGACTGAGAACAATGCTAGCTTAAACTACTTGAAGACAGAAACACGGAAAGATTAACATTGAAGGTTGTAGATGTGTACCGTAGACTGTTCATCAGTGGTAGCACTTTGATCTTGAGCTGGCCTAGCATAGTCATCATCATGATCATTTCAGCCGAAAGACTTCGACTACTGGACATGAGCCTCCACCAAGCACCTCCACGTCGACCCTTCGTTCTGTGCTTCCCGCATCCAGCGGATTCCTGCGACCTTCACAAGTCCACCTTGTGGGAGATAAATGCTTTGTCTTCCGCTACTCGGTCGCCGCAGGACCTTTCGACCCCATCGGCCACCTACTCTGCCTAGCGTAGTACGGAGTTTTAATAGAGCAAGAGGTCAGCTTATACTGGTTTTGGTTACCATTGACGTTCAGCCTGCCGTGCGTACAGCGAAAGAGTTTTTTCGAAACTCCATCCGATAAAACTGAGCTATGAAGACATTGAAGTTTGCAAGAGTCACAAGTCAACAGCCAGTTAATTATATATTTATTATAATTTCAATCAGTTATTTAAACCTATTATTCGCCGCTGCATTTTCAAACCCAAAATCGTGCAGATAAATTAATTTTGTAACTGCTAACTAAATGATCTGTTACGGCTTGCAACAGCATCGTGCAATGTCGAGCAGATAGCCAAGATAAGTGATCATTGGGACAATAGTCGGCCTTGATCGGCGTGTGAAGGGAGCCTTGAGGGGCGGTGTACGTTTGCAGGAATGTAGTCTGAATACAATGAATGCAAGTTGAAAGGTAAATAAGGCTGGCTGTACGCTTGATAATGTTAAGCTTTGGTTTACTAAGAAAGCGGGGAACGATCACACAGTAACAGCTGTCCAAATACAGAGCGTTTTTTGACACTTTAATAATATCAAACACTAGTGAAAATTACAGATTAACATGACGGCCGTTTTAATATTACGGAAGAGCTTCCTTAGAAAAAAGAAAGAAAGAAAGAAAAAGTATTTATTGCGACTCGTACAGGAAGATCACAAACTAAACTAAACACAGCAAAATTAAAATCCAAGTTATATAAAAAAAAGTAACAAAAGGAAAATGAAACAGAAAGTCCTATACGAGGATATCAAAGCTTTAGAGACAGATGGAAAAGGCGATAATAACTGGTTTGGAGATAACAACTAACAATAATTGATGACGACGTTGCATAAGCATAACCTGCCTATAACATTCCCACTGCTGGGACACAGGCCTCCTCCCCGTGAGAGGGAGTGGGCTAAAGTCCATCACGTGGGTCCAGTGCGAGTAGATTGGAAAAAGATTGCTTCATAATTACAACAAAAAAATACGATGTTACAACATACACGAGATTTCTTTGTAAAGTGACAGCAACAACTAAGAGGGGTCAAAGCGAGCTTTGAGTGTGCGAACTTTTAGATAAGGCACGTGCAGGAGCTTTAAAATTATGAGTAAAGCTCGCATGGAATAAAAAAGTTTGAAACCGGGAGAAGTATTGCATTCAACGCTATGACCTTTTCAAAGCCGTTTTCAATACTGAGAATTGGATCTATCGAACAAGGCAGCAGGCTTTAAAGCATTCCTATTTTCAATTTACTATCTTTCGGAGAATTTACGTATGCCAATTTGGAAATTGAAAAATATTCATTCAATCCTGAGAGTATTTTGGTAGTAGTACGAATTCCATTTAGTTGTAAGCAGTCTTGTTCCTAATTACCAATCAACTACGGAAACTACAATCAGTCAATCTAAAGGTTTTCGTTACTACGTTTTTCCTATTGTGGTATAGTAATTTTATTAAAGGAGCATCGTCTTCACGTATAATTATATAAGTAATTAATGTGTACAAAATATTGTAAAACATTTTAAAAGAATAAGGCTGCCTTTCCACCAGAGATGAGCGATGGTGCGCAAGCGAGGGATGTGTGTGAAACCAACCAATAACATCGCTTCATTTTTATAGCTTGGTATTGGTTGTATATTATATTATATTTTCTTGCGTTGGTATTGGTTAGTTTTACACACATCCCTCGCTACGCATCCTCGCTCATCTCTGGTGGATAGGCAGCCTTACGGTGGAGTTTCTTGGCCATTCTTCTCCATACGAAAATCACCTTTTGGAAGGGGTAACTAGAATCAATTCTATTGTTTTCTAAATTTTGACGCTCAAAAGTACCTTTTATGTGTCTATTCGAAATTAATGATTTGACTTTCACTTCGACGTTGGTATGTTCTTTAAGTTAATTCTTTATAGAACTTTGAACAAAAAAAAAAGGAATTTCTTTCGCTAAGAGGTAAATAAGTTTAGCAATAATTTTTTTCTGATGCCGCGACCGTTAGTGACTAACAAAAATAACAAAACGGTATCGGTGGGTGCCTTGCGGAGGAACTCAAAAAACAATTTCCCGTTGTATCAGTCTCGTGGCTAGTATTTCAAAAGTAAGCAGGTGGTCCAACTGCTCATCTGCCTAGCGTTTCCCCAACTATATTGGGGTCGGCTTCTAGTCTAACCGGATCCAGCTGAATACCAGTATGTTACATGAAGCGACTGCCTATCTAACCATCACAACCTTGTTACTGGGTATAATACGATACCCCCTAGAACCGTTCTACACGGCGCGGTGCGGCGCCGCACCGCACTTAGTTTTCTACTAATTGTGTACAGACTGTATGTCGTAGAGATGGGCAAACTCTTTTCGTCGCCGCTGCGGCGCGGCGGCGCCGCGAGTTCCGCGACGCCACACTGCCCGTGTGATCGCCAGCTCGGCGAGATGTGTATGTGTGTGTGTGTGACGGCTCTTACGTAAGACTGGTTGTCAGACTTTCGGGCTTCTGACGATCCGTAACGACTGTCTAAGATTCACGTATGACAGCCGGGACCAACGGTTTAACGTGTTTTCCGAGGCAAGGAGAGGTCTTGATATATGTAGATGGTCACCTATCCACAGACTAACCGCGGCAAATGTAGCATAACCTGATCGGTCGACCCTTGGGCTGTTATTTATTAGCCACGAGCCCCTCTTAAGCTTCTAAATCAGGATAATAAGGACTATTTTTCTCTAGCAGATATGGTAGATTTATTTTAACGATACTTTTCAGGATTTACCCACGCTTCTATAGCATTTTTATGAAATTGAAAGCTGCAGGTGAAAATTTGTGTTTAACAAAACGGCTATTTTCGGAAATGACCTTTGAAGTTCCCGCAGCATTTCATTACACGTGATTTTCAGACGAAAATGATTATGTGTATTTTTAGAAAACACGTGTAGGTTTAATAGTTGTAGCAGTACAAAGAATATTTTATATCTATGTGGGAAGATATAGTATAAAGAAAGAAAAAAAGAAAAGAAAAGTTGTTTATTCTGCACAAACAAATCGCGTATATTTAGATTTATGTAGTAATATTTGACACTCTTTTAGATACTATTACATAAATCTAAATATACTATACTATATAGAATATACGCGAGTTTCTTGCCCGTTCTTCTCTATAGGATACTTTGGAATGGGCAACAAGCTTCATCTATCTGCCTGACCGACCCCTTGACAATTCAAAAGTAATTGGTTAATTTGAAATGAAGTTTGAGTTTGAAGATACTGTTGTAAGTCGACCTCGTAAATGATTGGTTTAACACTTTTGACATAAACGTCCTGTCACTTTGGTCTTAAAGCAAATTAGACTTTGGGGTATTATGACGTGACATTTGACCGAAGGGTAGTAAAACAATGACAAAATCCACTTTAATTACTATATCTAGAAATCTAGACCATCATTATCATTAAGGTGATATGTTGAAAAAAATGTGGTTTTTCTATTTCGTGTAACTTGTTAGGTATGTGGAATAGGGATTTAACATTTTGGTATATGTTTCTTGAATATTTGGTCTAGTTTCGTGTAAAAGGAATATATGATTCAATGAATTTTTCTTGATACAAAAAAAATGCATAATTATATCTATTTTTTTACTTTTTTCGACATCACGGCGTAACGCTTAAGAGTTATTCAATGGAATTTACTTTAAAACATAGAGAATTATTATGTCAAAGTATACTTAAATTAAAGTAGTTTTAAATTTAATTCATTTGTTTTGTTAAAAAAGGAGTAAATTCGTTTTGACACATACGTCGTTTTATTCCGAGCGCACGCATATTGCATTCATCTCTTTTCTTTTGCGTTTCAAAAGTAATTGCATCACTTTCGCTCGCTTAGTAGATCAGTCGCTACGATTTATTTTCGAGGTAGCGCCTTAAGAGCAGGAACCTTTATCCCAATTTATTTAGGGTCAACACAACGTATCATTTTCTTCCATACTTTTCTATTAGTCGTCATTTCGGAGTCAGCGGGATTGTCCGAAAGGGTTACCGCTGGCTCGGAACATAAAAGGCTAAGGAAGGAACACGGGTGGGTTTTAGTCAGTAAGAGTCTGACACTCCCTTCCGCTCCACCCAGAGCGGGAGGGGTCATTTGATGATTTCCCATCCTCAAAAAAAAAAACCTTTATAGTTATATCATGTTTCACATAGTCCATCCATCGTTACTTTGGTCTTCTCATAAAGCCACCCACAATCATTCTCAATACTTTCCTGACGACGCTTTACATTTTCATATTTCGATAAGTAATTATCGAAATATGAAAATGTAAAGCGTCGTCAAGTCGTCGTCGGTAAGTACATATATGTATTTTATTTATGTAAAGCAGAAACTTTCCCATTACTTTAGGCGATTCTAACCCACGTACATTCGACCGCATTTCTTGAGAAGTTCAAGTTTCAATCAAGATATTTGCGTGGGTATTACAGTAAATACTTTAAAGGTTAAGGATAACTTATGAAGGTCGCCTTACTCCGGAGAATAACATAAATGTTACCCTTTTTATTAGGGATGGGGTTGGGTTTACAAGAAAACACGTTGTTAGCTTGTTTCCCTTTGCAATAATTTTCTGCTCTTCTTTCAAAAGAACTTTTTTTTTCTACAGGAAAAAAAGTTAATAATAAAAGTAGGTACATGGAAACTTCTTCTAATAAACCCTGTCAAAAGTCTACCTTGGCTTTGGTAGGGTTTCTTTGAAGTATTTTTCGTGTACCTACTTTTTATTGTGGTTGAAACGACTGTAAAAGAGAAAGTCTGAAAGTACCAGTGACTGAAAAGTTGTGGGGAAATTGGTTGTGGGAATTGGCTGGTTGGGTATGTTAAACGGAGGCTCAGACCAAATAAAAAACCAAGACAGAAACAGGCTATCAACAGTAAAGTGAAGCCGGTCTCGTAAACATGTGTGCACATCGTGAGGTGTAGTATGATTGTAAATGGTTGTAAGTGTGTGCGTGTGAGCGTGTATGTACAGAGCGGAGGTGTAGTTTTTGCATAGTTCACTGTATTGTTCGCAGCGCTATGTAGGCAAAATTTTAGGCTGATTATTATACTATACTCCCAACACAATGTGGAGAACACAGTTCTTGACAGCACCTAAGTAGTTAGTATGGCTCGTAATGAAAACACCATGACACACTATTTACTTAAAGCTCTACCATAGCAAAATATCGTAATAGCAGCAATTTAGCATAGACCTAAAACTGATTGAATTTCCTATCTTTAATCGACCGGATATTAATTTCCGTGTTGCATTTCAATTAATTTTCCCGTTTACCTCGCCAACGATATTAACGAAACTTGGATACCTTCAGCATACATTATTTACATGACGAAATAAAATTGGTGATGATTAAGAAAATTTGTAAAAAAAATGGATGGTGTTTTTTTACAAATTTTCGTAAACAACCTACCTTCTTTAGTAGATACTTGCGCAGGAAACAGTATTGAGACTAACCCAGTACCGTTAATAATACAGTTATTATAAATAGACATAATAATATTATTGGTAACTTTCGATGTTTTGTACTACTTATTAACACCCACGGAGGTGTTCGATATTCGAAGTTGTTGTTAATATAAATCTTTCAATTTACAAGTTGTCTCCGCCGCCTCTGCACTCCATCCACGCTTATTTACTTACTAGAGTTATTTTTACTGTTCATAATATCGAGAAAACAAGGAAAATTGCCAAGTTTTCCTCTGCCGAGTCTCGGGGAAGGAGCGAAATGGTGGACGCTGATACCTTGAGACCATGTTGGTAATTATTATAATGAGAAAGGATTCTTGAGAATAACTGTTAGGGTGGAATCAACCACTTGAGTCTATTATCCTGCGAATAAAATCAGTTTCTCTCTTGAGTAATACTAGATTGAAAAGAGATTTTACCCACAAGATACTTTAAGATTCGACCAAAATTGAGTAGGTTCCTAACATAGAAATGTAAAACTTTCTTATATCTATGGTTCCTAAACTCAAGTTTTTCGAATCTTAAAGTATCAAATAAGAAAAAACAATAAAAACAATATGTATAACTTGTGGCAAGTAATAACAGCCGCAGGTATCGATTGATCAGTTTAAGCTACGCTTGCCACGGTTGGTCCGCAGATGGGTGACCATCTTGACATATCAAGACCTCTCCGTGCCTCGGAAAGCACGTTAAGCCGTTGGTCCCGGCTGTCATTCGTGGATCTTTGACAGTCGTTACGGGTTGTCAGAAGCCCGAAAGTCGACAACCAGTCTTACAAAGGGGTATCGTATTACCGAGTAATTGGGTTGTGCAGGTCAGATAGGCAGTCGCTCCATGTAAAATAGTGATATTCAGCTGCATCCGGTTAGACTGGAAGCCGACCCCAACATAGTTGGGAAGGGAGAAAGTGTGTAATCGCGAAAAAATAATATAATCAGCCGTCTCATACTTACATTTGGGTCGACTAGACATTGAATGCTCCATTTTTGCTACCTATATAATAATTGAATCTTTAATTCATAGGTAAGTATCATAAATGAACATTTTACGCAAACATTATCAATACAGATTTCAAACACACATTATCATAATTAAATTAATGTAAATATGATAGCTAAGTGATTTTAATGCAAATTGTATTCAGAAATATCAAATTCGGGTTCTATGAAACCTGTTTGAATAATTTATTATGTTTTTGCACGGAACAGTTATTCTATTAAAAATTAAGGAAGTGCGTGACCAGACGGGCAGACAAGCATCGATCATCATACTGATTATATCAGCAAAAAACTTGTTTTTTGAATAATTAACACATTGATTTAGGTGACCTAGAAAGATACTTGCAATATGTGTGACTATCTGAGATCAGGGTCGGGTCGATTGACTCATCGAGGGTATCGATAGAAGTCTATGTGGCCATTGCTTTTATTCCGTGATTGCAATTTGGTGCATCATATTTATTGGCAGGTCATTCGTAATAGTCGTCTCTCTCTCTTCTTTGTTACAAAAATCATAATAAAGTCTAGGATAAAGTATGTTAGGTACCTATACATATAATAAAAAAAAGTGTTGCAGCTTTTTGTAGTAGAAATAAAACTGTAAGTTATTAAAATTCCTTTTAGTAATTATGTTTAAAAGCAGACGCGAGAGAAGTTCCGTAATGTAAATCATTTTCATTGAAACATTGCAACAGTGAGACTCTCTTAGCGACAAAATTAAAAAATTATGTTTTGTTTTTAGGGAAGGGCTTCTCGCAGGCAGGCCAACCTAGGAGATTGTTGGCTGCTTAGTCGGACTTTCTTGCGGGTGCATCAATAAATTAAGGCCTCCAGCCAGGGCATACAAAATTATGATCGTACACTACACTTTTATACTTTAGAACGAACGAGAAACGAACTGTAACATTTTAAGGTTGATAAAGTCTTTCACACTTAACTCTCAGAAGTAAGAGATAAAAGTTACAAAATTTACGAGTAATTAACAACTTCGAATTTGTTCTCCAATTTATGTGAACGATCTATTGAAATTACGAAGACACATTGTAACAACGAATTCTAATTAACAAATTAACCAGCTTATGTAAATAAGTGAGCGCATTGTTTCATACTCAATTATATCTTAGTTTTATGGGAAAATCTCTTCATATCTATGCGGAAGACTAAAGCTACAAATAGGTAGGTATTAGATTGCACAAGAAAAAAGTAATGATCTGAGTAATTGCAAACTGGTATGCAACCTCTCCTTTGTGTGCATAGTTCAGAGTATGAAGAAAATTGTCATCTACATTCTTAGTACCTAAGGTAACAGTATTCATCTGATTTAATAATCTGGGAAGGTTTATGCAAAGACGAGTTTATGCAGGTAACTTTCTTAAATGTCTTCCGAAATATTGTGGAAACAACAGCTGGTAGAACTAAAGGTATACTTTTGAGGAATCATATATACAGAGCTGGTAAATAAACTGGAAATGTCTCAAATGAAATGTTTGTTTTTATTTAAGGAGATCTTTTAAGACACTTATTACAGGTCAATATTAAAAAACTTGATGGCGCCGGCATTTCCTAGCTGACTGATCCCTGAGAAGAAATGCCGAAACAAACTCAGAGGGCATGGTCTCTATGTCACAAAGAGGCAGCAAGAGTCACAGTAATAAGAATATTATGTACGTATTTTCTAATTTTTGTACCTACCTACGTAGGCAACCAATATTTTACGAAGATCTGTTACTTAGTGGAAAGATAACCAAAGCCTTGTCTAAAGAGCACCGTTCCTTATATGACCCATAATAACATAGCACACGGTTGTTAACATTTTCATACACATATGTACGCTGGCTTCAAGAATGTAATATGCACTTGACCTTTAGATGCATGAAGCTTTCTAGAGTACAAAGTTAGTAACATTATACAGAGCCTTTGAGTCTTTGATACTTGGAGACTGGGGCTTTATATTCTTGCAAACATTTTGAGGGGCTCGTGGCTAAATAATAAAGGCTCCTTCAAACAGGCGCGAAACGCGATAAAATCGCGCGCGACACAAAGGCACCGCAAGTCGCGCAAAGAGCAGTGCCTTTGTGTCGCGCGCGATATTATCGCATGTCGCGCCTGTTTGTAGGAGCCTTCAATCGAAGGCTAACCTACGCATTCCACGGGCGGATCGTGGGTGGGTCGAGACCCCTCAGTGCCTCAGAAACCATGTTAAGCCGTTGGCCCCAGCTATCATTTGTAGATCTATGACAGTCGTTATCGGTAGACAGAAGCCCAGAACGACTGGCAACCAGTCTTACAAAGAGGTATCATGTTACCCAGTAACTGGGTTGCGGAGGTCAGATAGACAGTCACTCCATGTAAAACACTGGTATTCGGCTGCATCCAGTTAGACTGGAATCTGACCCCAATATACTTGGGGCTATAGATAAAAGGCTAGGCAAACATTTTGTCCTTAACCTTTAAAAATAAAATGTACGATACAAAATACTAGAACGTATTAAATACCAGATTGCAGTTTGTTTTTTATTACATAGTTACAGACTGATTTGTTACTATTATTAGAAGTATTTAAAATACACTTGAAGACCTTTTCAATCTTAAAATATAATATTTTTCATGTCACTGGTCGAGTGTGTCACTGAACTCATTTCGATATGGCTAATTTTAATCATTATTTAATATTAATTTGTTTAACAATTTATATTAGGTTTATCGTAATTTTATTCAAATGAAATATACAGAAATGAATATTCGTTTAGTAGTTAGTTAGTAGTTATTTAATTGAAAAATTATACAGTGATCTGAATTTTAATCATTTGCATTTCATTTTTTTTTTGCATTTTTATGTGTCGCAGCAGTCCAGCTAATTTTTACGAAACATTGTTTAACCTAAATAAAAATCCAAATATCTACAATTAATTACGAAAAATAAAAGTTAAAGAACCCATTAAGTTCTCATTAAAATGCAATACATTCCTACATAATAAAGCGTACAAACTACATTTTCTAACAATAGAGTTTCCTAAGGTTGTGTCAACGTTAACATAAAGCAAGTTAGCCCTTTCACAATATTACTGACTTAATAAACTTACTGTAACATTTATAATTATCATTTCCGTGAGAGCGGTGGCTAGCCTTGTCGGACCTGGCATTTACTGACCAATCTTGCCACTTGTGACCATTAATTTGTCATTACAATTTACACTTAACGAATATGGTAATAAAGTTGGAAGTTAAATTTTTAATGAACAGGTCGGCGTAGGAATGGCATTCATACCATGTAGGTAGAATTTTGACTGCAAATAAATGGAGCTTTTAAATACAAGTTCTTTGTATGTACCTGTTGCAGTAATTTAAAGGCAGTTTTTGCAGATAAGATTTATTAACATTTAGAATGTTGTTATGATTTACAACGAAACTTAAAATACATCACTATTTAGGTAGGTTTTCTATTTAACAGCCGCACAGGTCGATCGATCAGGTTAAGCTACGCTTGCCGCGGTTGGTCTGTGGATGGGTGGCCATCTTTACATACCGTGACCCTCCGTGCCTCGGAAAGTACGTTAAGCCGTTGGTCCCGACCAACGGCCGGGGCCGGGGCCGGGACAGCCGGGGCTGTCATTCGTGGATCTTTGACATTCGTTACGGGTAGTCAAGCCCGAAAGTTTGACAACCAAGGGGTATCGTATTACCCAATAACTGGGTTGTGGAAGTCAGAAAAGCAGTCGCTCCATGTAAAATATTGGTATTCAGCTGCATCCGGATAGACTGGAAGTCGACCCCAACATAGTTGGGAAAAGGCTAGGCAGATGATGATGGTTGTATCTAATAGCCTGTAGAAGGGATGCCAAAATGAATGGCTGTCACCATTTAAAATAACACCTGTCTAATAATAATGGTCCCACTACACGACAAACGTTTCTTGCCGAACAATAAAAGAACGAGCATTGATGCGTGTTCAGTGGTGGCAATTAAAACAATTTGATTCGGGTTCTACAGTTTACAATGCAACTCTATCAGTATTGGTTAGCAACAGTTTATTGGATTATCTCAAACACCTACGTGAATTAAAATCCACATATTTGATATCAAAAAGCGTTTCCTGCATGTGATCATAATGTTGATGACACACAAACATTTAAACCTACATTTTATTAGAGTATTCTAGTTGGTAGCAATTGCCACACTTTCTACCATTTCAGATTGTTCAAGCTAAATCAACGGTTTTACATGAAAGTGATCACTGTAATTTAGGCAAGGAATTTCCCCTGTTTGGATATAACTAATTTATTAGCCAAACGATGTGGTGATTAAGGCAATCCCTCTTTTTTTTTAAATTTTTTGCAGCATTCTTGAAGGCTTATGCAGATTCTATGTTCATCAACGATAATACGTGTCTACGGCTCGATGGACCTAGAGTGGAGACCGTGTATCAGCAAGCGTAGTGTTGGACGCCCCCCAGCTAGATGGACCGACGGCCTTAAGAAGGTGGTTGGGACGGACTGGATTCGAAGGACAGGGTGTTGTGGCGTAGCCTGGGAGAGGCCTATATCCAGCAGTGGACTGCAATAGGCTGTGCCATAACCCCTGAGCAAAAGTGGTCTACGGAGCAATAGCGATGCGGTTTTGATATTTATGTAGAGAATACTCTTTTGCAAAGGGGTATCCCGCTATGCCAAGTTACTTGATCGATTGAAAGGGACATCAAAATAGCATAAGAAAACCTAAGCTAAAATATGGGACATAAAATATGGAACAACTAGGATATTTACGAGAGAGAGAGAGAGAGAGTCTGAGTCTGAGAGTCTGGACTGTCTGGTCTGGTCTGGCTGGTCTGATCTGTCTAGACAGACAGACCAGACCAGCCCAGACCAGGCAGACTCCAGACCAGACGGTCTGGAGTCTGCCTGGTCTGGCTGGAGTCTGGCGTTCCGCCGAATTCCTCAAGAGGAGGGGAATCCTCAGAGGACTGCAGATATTTATGAGCATCCATCATCATACGTAAAAATAAATAAAACAGAAGTTTCTAGACAAGGCGGGAGGATGAAGGCAACTGAGCATCTGCCAATCTAAAGTCACGGAATAAACATTACAACTAAGAAGTGACGGAACAAAATCGTGACAATGTTAAAATCATCAGATAATAGCTCCGTGCATTCGCACATCATCGTTGCCGTTATATCACGATTTATTGAGCAATAGACATTCTGTATAAAATATTATTTCAGGGTGAAATATACCAATCAATCTGCTTAGCCTTTTTCCCAACGATGTTGGGGTCGGCTTCCAGTCTAACCGTATGCAGCTGAATACCAGTATTTTACCTACCTCCACAACCCAGTTACTGGGACCCACCACGATACCTCTTGTTAAGATCGGTTGTCAGACTTTTTGGGCTGCTAGCTGGGTAGCTAGCTAGTCTCGCATTACGAGGTCTTTTGGGCTGCTAGCTGGGTAGCTAGCTAGTCTCGCATTACGAGGTCTTTTGGGCTGCTAGCTGGGTAGCTAGCTAGTCTCGCATTACGAGGTCTTTTGGGCTGCTAGCTGGGCAGCTAGCTAGTCTCGCATTACGAGGTCTTTTGGGCTGCTAGCTGGGTAGTACGAGATCTTTGACAGTCAACACGGGTGTATTGACTGTCAAAGATCTACGAATGACAGCCGGGACTAAGGGCTTAACGTGCTTTTCGAGGCTCGGAGGGGTCCCGATGTGTGACAGCGGACTCATCCTCAAACCGACCTCGGCAAACGCAGCTTAACCTTCGATGAACTCATGCAGCTGTTATTATTTAGCGACGAGCTCCCAGGATCAAGATGACATAGGCAATTTCCATAAAACATCTGTCATTAATTCCACAGAAGTATTTAAAGAAATAGACACTATGGATATAACTACAAACAATAACAACATAACCAGTCTGAATGCTGCTGACCTCGCAAAAAATAACAAGCTTGAATACATAGATAACGATTCAGAATAGAATTCACTAGAAACCTCATAATCACATAATAGAAAACCGGCCGATTATTATTACACTATTATCTTCACAAGCACGCGATATAACGTGATAACTAAGTTAATTTCATTCGCAATCATTTCGCTAATCTTATGCTAACAATGTGTCTACTGGGATTCATTTATTTGAAACTTGAGTAATTTATTATCTTTACTTACTGTCTTACTTATCTTAATGTTTCATCAAGATCTTACACTTCTTTAACGCTATGAATCTAAACTAATATTATAAAGCGAAAAGATTTGATTTTTTTTTTGTTTGTTTATTATGCTTTCACGTTAAAACGGCTAAACGGATCTTATGTCCTAATCTAGGACATGGTGTAATGTCCTAGATTAGGACATAAGACACTTGTTATACCAATATTCCCACGGGATCGAGAGACTTATGCGGTTAAACCGCGGGTCGCAACTATTATCTGATGAGTCATATGGATATTATGACATCGATTCAAAATGGCCAGACATAAAGATTCCTTATTTCTTCGTTATCCATAAAAATTACTAACAAAAAGCGGTCGGTTCCTTGATATTCCTTCAATTATTATTTTGAAAGCATCAAAAAGCTTTTATCATATCCAATGTGTCAATAATGAGAGAGCACTCTAATTTAATTTCGGGAAAACAGCATTTTGCGGAAACAGAATTTCGCAGTATGCTCTTGAACTATGTGTAAATTTCAATCAAATCAAACTAGGCTTTCAAACAAGTACCTATTGATGCGGTTGCATATCAATTTAATAACTCTTAGCTTGCACAAGACCTTACAAAACCTCAATACGTTCTTCGATTAAATTCGGTAATACCGAAAACTGATCAAAGCCAACAAAGAGATAGCGTTAGGATGACGCAATGACACCCGATTGTAAGAGGAATAACGGTCAGATGCGCTGGCGCACGAAAATGTGCTAAACGGTTACTGTTACACTTTATTCCGTTAAATGCGGAACTCGGGAATGTCTTTATTATTCGAGATGAAGTATACTTTTTGTTGTCAATATCTAAAGACCCAAGGAGCAAATCAGTAAGAGCCTGACACTCCTTTCCACTCCACCCAGAGCGGGAGGGGTCATTTGATGATTTCCCATTCTCGCTGGCATCTGTACGAGTACATCTGCCGGGAAGATGTACTCGTACAGACGTAAGCACATCAAGCTACCCGAAACTGTCAAAATGTCCCAATCAACTTTGAACCTTATGCTTTGACGATAAAGTTGAAAATCTATTAAAGAAATTTGACAGATTGTAGTAGCTTGATGTGCTGGCGTCTGTACCAACGACCGTTAGGACAAACAGACTGGATGACAAGCAGTAGACAATCGAGGGGTAATTGATTGATTGTGGACATTTCCAAAAATTTGCAGGCGCTTCGATTTGTGCATTCTAATTTTACCCGAAACCAAATATACAATATATTGCTTTAGCAGTTGCTATTCTCAACAGCAACTCCGTTGTAGCGTTGTCATCATGTAGATACTTAGGTACTTGCAATTCAAAAGTATCTCTAACCTTCATAGACGCAACCTGAAAGGATTCATTGAATTGTCTTCATTCGTATTCTTTGTTCCACAATATTGCATCAACGTTTAACTACACGCAAATTAAACGAACCTATATACAATATACTAAGCAATGTGTTATATATTTTGTAGCAGCAGTTATTCTCCTATACAATACGTGTTGTTTCAATACAATTGTAAAGTGAATTAAAAACAAAAGAGTATCCAACCGTGTATCTTATCGTATCATTGCATCTTAAAAGCAGCTGGCAAAACAGTGCCAAATTAATAATAGCAGGCTGTTTTGTAATCAAAGCAAGAGAGAAAGATTTTCTTTAGGTACCGAAGCAGAATATGGATGCGAGAAGCACAGAACCGGTTTATGTGGCGATGCTTGGGGGAGGCCTATGTCCGTCAATGGACGTCTTTTGGCGGAATAATGATGGTAATAAAGCAGAAAGCATCAGGAAGAAGAATAAAATCGAAAATATCGATCGAGGTTGAATCTTCTCTTGAAAGCTGTTGGTTTATAAATCAAAACATTCTCAAACAGTAAATGATAATGTCATGTCATTTAACGATTCAATTGATATTAATAAAGCTTTTGCTATCTAAATAGGTTAAGCTCGAACAGATAAAGGTCGTGTCGTGACGTAAACGAATGCAATCAACATCACAATGGAGCTATTTAATCAGCGAGTGCGCTTGATAGGGACATTAAAATCTTGTCAAGCAAACCGGTTAATTATTATTTTTTTAATGGATTTTGTGGCTACACTATAGTTACTATTAGAGTTTTACTGTTGATGATAAAGGATCATTCAGAATATTTAGATTCTATTAAGTAAGTCCTTGGCAGGTTTGCTTTCCTTGTTTCCAGGTCTGGTAAGATTTTAGTTTCTTTTTAAACTACCTACCTACTACCTCTTAACTACTTCTTTCTTAGTAATTTTCTGCTCCTGTCACTCAAACCACATGTTGGTGTTGCTAAACAATATTGTACTTTGCTCTTTTTCCAATCCATCCGAAATTGTTACGTATGTTGATGCAATTCCAAACAGAACTACTTAGCAGCACTAAAATAAAAGTTAATAACAACAAGTAGCACGAACTCAGGAACGAAATCTGAGCGCAACTAGAAACTTAATTTGAATCTCGAGCCAATTGCGTTCCTAAGTCTTGGGTAACAGCTCAATTAAGCGAACAAAGAACGATATCTTTTGCTTCTAAAACAATTTAATCTGGGGAAAAATCTTTACGTTAACGTAATATCCGTTGCAGAGAACATGGTTGATCTTTACCGAGACAGAAATACAGAAAATATGTTTATTTGCGGTAAATATCACGCAAAGAAAGAACAAAAACACAAAAAAGAACAAATCAGAAAAAAGTCGGGGAAAATACGCGTCACATCCACGCAAAACGGCCATCGCTCAGAATAATGCTACAACCCCGTGCGAGACACAGCCCAAGCGCTGATTTTCAGCGACAGCCGGCGATGATGATTAACAAGGAATTATCGAAAACCGAGTGGAGAATAACCTTTCTCTTATGAAATCTAATAATAATTCTTCATGAAATCGTAAAAAACAAATTTAGCCATAGCTTCTCGTAAGTAATGGTCTCCACAAGAAGAAAAACTATACTATTATGAGCAGAAACTTATTTTATCTTTCGAGTTAAGACAGTCGCTTCCCAATCATTGCGGTTGGCAGAATTCCAAGCCTTTTCTCCTTGACCCGAAGCTTTCTGTTCTTTAAGACCTCAGCACCGACCCTGATAATATAATACACTAGTTTCATAACTTGGCCATCTATTTGCGTTTCTACAAGTAATAGTAAGTTGAAAATCACGCTAGGGAATAATCAATCTTGTCTGTGATAGTTAAATATCGGCGCATAGTTTCCCGACCTTCAAAACTTGTAATACGTGGTTTAGAGCCACTTCTTACGACTGTAGCTTTTCTTTATCTTGATTTATTTACATATTCCATAAAAAACTAGTAGGAAGTTTTAAATCCCCAATTTTCGCCGTTTCGTCGTTGTGCAATTTTAGTAATTGATACTATGTAACATCATTAGTGCTATTACAATTGTTGTGCCAAATTTAAGCGTTTATTTTGAATGTCGGCACTTGGTGTCGTCTGTCAGTCAGTCATTATCATTATTGTGTGAGTATGACTGGTGTATTTTCATTTACATAATATTTTACTTGCTTACCTTTAAAATGGACAAAAAATTCGAAATGCATAAAATTCTAAACAAAATATCCCCAATCTCCATCCATATACCGTTTGTAATTTGTATAAACTCTACCGTTACTTCGAAAATGTTCTGGCTTTACTTTTGCAGAATAACAAGCATAAAGCCTAGCTTATCTGCCTTACATATATTTATATTCTTATTGCATTTACATACATTTATTTAAGAATACTGTCACTGAATTCTACAAACCAAGACTTGAAGACGAGAAAAATAATATTGTAATATTTTACTATTTACACAATTGGCTTCACAATGATGGCGAATTGGCGTTTTCAAGGCTCTATGTATTGAAGTATGAATAAAACATAATTTTAAGCAATAAATTATTCTTATGTTTTACCAAATTTCACGACTGAAGGGTTCAATTACCGAACAATTTTATATTTAAAAACTATCAGAATAACAATATTATTTACGACCTGTTTACTGCTACTTTATTTATCAGTCCAAACCAATTAACTAAAACAATACCAAAGAAAGAAGAAGAAATAAAGGCTGCACACACGACAATATCCTTCGCGATCTTACTATTGCAAAAGCTACATCTTATGCCCCGTAACTTGATGCCATCACAGGTTTCCATAAAATCGCACGTTCACAATCTAACATTTGGGCCACTAACATGAATCTGTCTGTCTAGTTTCGTAAGAAGTCGCAGAAAAGGCAGTCTGCGGTCACGACCCATTACAACAACAAAAAAAAAAGTCGGCTAGGCTGTCATGTAGTAGGTCCGAAGCTGCCCGAAGCAGGCCGAAGTTGCAAGAACTGAATCGGCTGGCCTCGTTAGATTCCGTATGATTAGGCCAGATCTTCGTGTGTGCTTTCAAGGTCAAAAGCGAATTTAGATAAGTGGGTGCTTTGTATTTTGATTGCTGATGGGAGATTGGCTTTTGAATGTTGGTATTTAAGGAAAAGAATAACATTGGACATACTGCTTCAATGTTTTTTCTCTTTGTGGTGTTGGTGGTTTATAGTTTAAGAATTTACAAATGTCTTAAGTTAACATGATAGCTTACTGTACTTTCACGTTTGCGTCACACGATCACATCAACCTTTCTAAGATTAATCATACAGGAATTTCGGAAAACCCCAGCGTCATTCTTGGTGACGGCATGAAGGCAAGGCTCTTCTTACCAATTTCCTCAAACAGATGAGTGATGCAGGATATTAATACGGAATATAAAACACGTATTTTGAACAACAACCAGTTTCATCATAATTGCATTGATGGCAGTCGCATGCGCACACGCAGCAGCTTTTGATTCAAAGAATTACCTCACTTTTTTTTATTTTAGTTAAATTCCAATCGGGTCGCGTGATGACGTTTTAACGTTAGTTAGTCAGCATTGTATTTCAATTAATAGTTTTTGTAAAGGAAAGAGTTTGTGTAATGACAACTGAATACGTTGTTTTCCCATGTTCTTAGTGACAGTCGATGTACCTTAAATAATAAGTTAATTAACCCCATCAGGCTAGGGAACATACCACAAAACTTTACAAGGGTAGAAGTCAACAATTCTTCCAAACCTCTCCAAGGCCCGACGTCCACAAACACTTGAAAGATAACAAGAGGACGCTGATAAAACTCACAAAATTCTCAACTATTCGACAAAAATCTAGACGCTTTACTATCTGCAGCAGACTACATCAATATTTACACTGTAAATATCTGCCTCATTCTTTATACAAATATTGACTAAACACGCTACATCGATCAATAAATAGATGACAAATATTATCACAACACAACACCACTACGAACACTTCCACATTTAACAGAGGACGAGTCTTTTGCCATAAACCTGGCACAAATCTAAACTCTGGACTGTTACTGAGAAATTCCTAAGACATAAATCTAGATTTGGATTTGATTTTTTTTTGGATTTGGATATTGGCCTTTTGGCATCGTATAGGACTTTCTGTTTCATTTTCCTTTTGTTACTTTTTTATATATAACTTGGTTTTTTATTTCGCTGTATTTAGTTTAGTTTGTGATCTTCCTGTACGAGTCGCAATAAATACTTTTTCTTTCTTTTCTATTTCGGGCTGCCCAAAAAAATTCTATTGGAAAATCCGCGATAATATACCTGACCTGCCCCTCAATTGCATAACACACTATCAGTAGTAATGGGTTTAATTTCGACAGTTCAACAACATTCATTGCGTTATTTCCGTTGCTGAGCAGACACATTTTTCGAACATATGAATCAATGGATTAGGAATATCCTTCAAGATTCAGATTCAGTTTGATAGCATGTTACCCAATTAGGTTGGTGGGGTCCGAGCCTATGACCCCATGTGACCATGCCACTAGACCAAGCAGACACATATTAAGGGGGAAGCGCTAAGGTAGCCCGCAAAATTAAAATTTTCTTACGTTTTTTGCAATTTGCTGGTCAGTCTAGCGCTTCATTCTGTACAGTACTGTAAGTCCAAATATACTTACATAAATAACATAATAGGCCTATAATGATCTCACTGCTGGGACACAGGTGTCCTCTCTATGAGAGGGAGTGGGCCATAATCCACCACGCGGACCCAGTGCGGTTTGGTAAATGTCACATGTGTTCGAATTTTTGGTTCTAGGGCATGCCGGTTTCCTCACGGTGCAGTGTTTTCCTTCACCGTTTCGGGAGCAGTGGTGATGAAATTAAATACACAAAGTAAAGTGCCTGCCTGGGTTCGAACTCACGACCCAGGACTCGTAAGTCGGGGCCGACGCCACTGGGCCATCACTGACGACTTATTATGATGTAACATCACTTGAGGGAAAGGTACCTATACAAGTTTTTTTTCTCCTCTAACATAATTCGGTCAGCCGGTGAATGTAGGACTACATAGTATCAAAATTATATAAAAATCGATTGACCAATCGGTTTCGGCATAAATTACAGATAATTACGATTATTGCATGATGCACAAAATTGGTCACACCACTTTATGTGTTAGGTGCCTGTTTGTGCTATTTTGTTAGGGTTGTCAGTGACGAAACGGAATTCTGGTTGGACATGGGACCGATCACTTTAGTCGTCATTTGTTTGACTGCAGGTAAAGGCGAAAAGGCTATGGACTGGACCCATGGACCAGTATTCCCACATTAAACAAATTATATTATGCTCAATGTGCATGTGCCTTAGAGCCATCAACCAGGCACAAATCCAAACCCCGAATTTAAAGAATTGTTGTTTAAAAATTTTAGATGGCAAAATTCAGTAGCATCACAACCCAGGAAACCAATACTAGATCCCAATCTCAGAAATCAAACTTGTCGCCACCACGAGACGGTCAATGCACCAATAATGGCAACTATTTGGCCAACTTTGCATACACAAGTTAGTGAACTTGTTACATTTAAATAAGTCAAAGAAGTCATTACACAATGTCAAAACGGATGACATTTTGCACAGTTCATTCAACTTTTCTGAACATAAGAAACAGATGGCGTGGCAACCCTGTATTGTTCTTGGTACACCGACAGAGGTTACATCAGTACAATGAATAAATCAATAGCTGTGGTATACCATTAAGAAAGAAACCATTACTTTTATGACCCTTTGCTTGCTGTAACCAAGTTTCTTGAGTAGACTATGGATAATTGAGGAGTGAATATTTTTCTCAATAGCTAAAGATGTTTGTGAAATTACAGGAGATCATTTGGGTTGCCAACTGTAGTAACTTCTTTTAAAAAAGACCCAAATTCTGGCTTTTGTCTTCAGACAAGTTCAGCCAGCCCACTTGTTTTAAGGTAATAACCTATGAACAAAATTAAATCTATAATCATTAATCTTTTTTTTGTCTAGTCTTCAATAAAGAATATAAAAATAAATTAAAATTATAAAATTTATATTATACTAGCAGCGCCCCGCTGTATCACCCGAGTATGTTTTGATCCCGTCGGAATATCGGAATAAAAACCATCCTATGTCCTTTCCCGGGACTCAAACTATCTCTACACCAAATTTCATCTATTTCGGTTCAGCGGTGTAAGCGTGAAGAGGTAACATACAAACAGACAGACAGACACCCTTTCGCATTTATAATATTAGTATGGATTATTTATTTGCTTCGACAACAATGATCCATATTATGTTATTAAAAAATTAAAGTTACGTTATGTTGCTACGTTGTATGTTGTGAGTGTCGTCTTGGTCACAGACGAATTTGGCAGTCTGCGGTTGTAGAGAAATAAACTGCTGTCATATTTGTTGAAAATTGGTACTGTCATTATAATCTAATCACATAAACAATCAAGTATTCCAAACATGTAGTTACAGTTTTAATTCCCAAAAAACTTTAATAACTTTACGTGACTTTTAAATTAACAAAACTATTAACTTGATTTGTGGCTCAATAAAACTTTATGAAAGATTGCGTCTTTAATATTATACATTTTCCGACCAACTGATCCTTTTACGGCTTCTAACTACGGAAGACTGGGACTATTAACTTGGCTGTTCATAAAGTAATTTAAAAGCAAACCGGCACGAAGGACTTTCGTTCGATGAAGCATGTAGAAAGAAGAAAGTATCGCATAGCATGTAGAAAAAAAAAACAATTTGTATTCAAAAAAGCAGTTTCTTGACAACAAATTATTTTTTTCTCATCACGAAATACTAAAAACAATTTATTTTTAGTTTTTCGTGATAGGAGCAGTCGACCTGCGAAAATCTAGATGAAGTCTCAAAAATCATCATCATCTGTCTAGCCTTTTCCCAACTATGTTGGGATCGGCTTCCAGTCTAACCAGATGCAGCTGAGTACCAATATTTTACATGGAGCGACTGCCTATCTGACCTCCACAACCCAGTTACTGGGTAATACGATACCCCTTAGTAAGAATGGCTGTCAAACTTTCGGGCTTCTGACTTCCAGTAACGACTGTCACAGATCCACGAATCAACGGCTTAACGTGCTTTCCGAGACACGGAGGGGTCTCGGTATGAAGTCTCAAGAATATCAAAATAAAATGTTACTACTCAGTGTTACTGCCATTGCCAATTGCCAAGCGATCCCCACAGACCAAGTGATACAGATTCTACAAACTAAATTAGAAAGAAAACGGTTCCTTAACTTAACTTCCTATCGATTTCGCTTCATCAATTACTTCTATTAATTTTCGATAGGCGTCGATTTCCCAATCAAAATAATTGAAAAATGTGGTCATTGATAACCGCAGGCGAAACAAAGTGACGAACACTACAGCTGCCTAAGGAAAGTTTGACGAAACGATTTGATCTCACTTTTCTGATGAAACTGGGCATTAGATGCGAACGAAATGACCCGAGACCAGTTGATTTTCAAGCGTTTAAAAATAATCATCGATAAGTTAAACTTATAAAAATGAAAAACTTACTGTGACTAATCGAACTGTGCTGAAGATAAAAGTGTATTGCTTTAAAATTCCATATTATAACTGGTATTATAATATGTAGCCCATAGGCTAGAATGTAGCAGAATGAATGTGAAAATAAAAATCCATACTATAATATTATAAATACGATAATGTGTCTGTCTGTATGTTAACTCTTCACGCTTAAACCACTGAACCGATTTAGATGAAATTTGGTATAGAGATAGTTTGAGACCCGGGAAAGTACATAGGATAGTTTTTATCGACATACCTTGCGGGCGAATCCGCGGGCGGAAGCTAGTAATATATAAAAGAAGAAGATGTAAGAGATGTACAAGTTGTAAGATGCAAGGACATGGATGATGCTAGCATGGAAACAGGAAAGCACGGCACAATTGGGGAGAGGGCAGTTCCTGCGATTAAGTGTAATTCAAAGCCAAAGCTGAAGTGAGTGAAGTAATGATGATATTAATGAAAACATGATTATACCAAAACTATGAACAACAGCAGAAAGGTTTACTGACAAAAAATACCGCTAGTTAGTTACGACGCGAGGGCTGCTTTGGCCAAAGAAAATTATGAGTCATCAAACACGACCACTCTGTCAAGAGTGAACGACTAAGGAGGAGGAGTAACGACACAAACACAAAAGATCCTGTTATACATATAACAATACTACACGTTTACTTATCACGAGTTGATAACAAAGATTTTTAAGTTCATATATAGATGACAGATAAGATTAAAAGTATTCATTCAATAAGAAGAAACTATATTACATAATAATATGAACATTCTCTTCTTTTCCTTCTACAGATAACACATTAGCACATCTAATCTAAGGAATTTAATACAAACAACAATGACGTAATGACGCCGTAATTCACAACTACGAGTATTGTATCTCTAATAATTGTCAAAGTTAACACATTGAGGTATGTACTCAATAACTCAATAAAAGAAAAAAAATTGGTACTTATGCTACTAAATAATCTCGAGTCGTGAAGACATCAATCAGTTCCGAATCACGATTCATGGACAGTTGCCCTATATACAACGAACGATTTATTACTGTATACGACAGTGCTTTGATTAACTATAGTGTTGCTTGAATATACAACATACATTTTCAGACAACTGTGTTACGTAACAAAAATGGCCCCAAAGCTCTTCCCTGCGGCATCCCCAGGTTCTTTCATCTCTTACTTTTTGATGTAGGTTTACTATGTTCAATAACATAACGGCTAACAAAACAAATAGGTATAACATGAGTGTTTACTAGACAATCGTTATTATCTATTATACTTTTAGGCAGACTTGTTTTACATAGATTCCGTATCGACTATTCAAAAGGATGTCATCCGTTCACACCATTACCTTTAGTAGGTTACACATTAAGAACCGGACAGAGCGTTAAATGAATAATTGTAGCTGCTACCTAGAACACATGAACTAACAAGTCAAGTTCAAAGCGAAACGTGCCTTAGAAAAAATGGTCTGGCCATAACGAGTCCCATTAAATGTTAAGAATTTGAAGCTACGAGTATACTGGTTCCAGTGTAAAGCCTTATAAACACTTAACTATGGTTTCGACGCGTCATGCTCCATTTATTTCCAAGACGCGTATCAAAGTTGTAATTAAATTTCAATGGACCTCGAAATTGCCTTTATGTGGAAGCACCTTAAATTGGCAAGGCAGCATGTTATCCGAGTTTATTACCACGTTCACAAAACGGGGTTTCGATGACGTTTACGAGCATTTTGATGACGAATTCTTGCAAACATGTCAAAATATTAGCACCTTTGCGAAAATAATATCAATTTACAAACACACGCGAAAGTGAGTTCTAATTTGTAGCGGAAGAGTCGAGTTTGGAATGACGACAAAAATATTTAATTGGAGCAATGTATTTGTGATGCAAGCCTGATTTCAGTTTTCTAGCTAACTATGTTGACATAAATTCTGTTTTAAGATAAAGGATAAGTACTTACGGGTGATATCCATAGCTAAAGTAGTCGCAATACACACTCCCATCTTCAGTTTGATCACAAAACCTCCAAAATTGAGAAGAAGTCACTTGATTTCGAAATAATCTTTCGACCCTTACATGAATTTCTGAACAAAACACACCACTCGCACTGATTCCCAGTAAATACTGATACGAACACACTGATATAACACAAAATCCTGTTAGTGAAGTAATCTGTCTAGGGTTGACTGAAGCCTCATAGAAACTTTAATCTAATTACGCTTTCCTTCCTACTTCGAATTTAAACATTTTTAAATGTACCGGTAGCATCTGACATTAGACCCATTTTATTTATTTTTTTAATAAGAACAAGCACACACAGCCGCACGTCTACGAAACCCGGCGCAGACTGCGGTACCAAGTGTAGGCTGTATGATTTGCTTTGAGCAAGCGGCTCTCAATCTTTTGGGATTTCCATCTGTATTGTAACTAAACCTCTTGTTTGTAACTAAATGTTTGATTTATTAATACCGTTTTCTATTGTTTCTGGGAAATTCTGTTTGCAAGGTTTAGGTTGAGCAGGTTAGAAAATATTTTGTTATTTGAGTGTTATCTTTAGTAATGTCTACCAAAGAAAACAAATTTATACAGTGTATACAAAAGGTAAAATGTATGTTTTCAAAAGAACCACATACTGTAAACAGATTTACACAGTTTAAACTTCAGTTCTGTATCCTAAATGCAAATTTTCAGGTTTAATGCTAAAGTTATCGAACCGCAGACCAATAGAACGACCAGTTTTATGCAACACAAGATTTATTCATTTTGCTACAAATTAGGTGCTACTCATTGTGAACGACAAAAGGTAGCATACTTTTTCATTTTTTAACCGCATTATCTAAACGAGATTGAAAGACCAATAAAAAACCAAAAACAAAAGAAAAACGTCAAAACATTGACAAACATTGTCCTTGTTTTGTTTTTTGAATTGAGATGTTTGATCGTTGTTTGATAACACTTTAGTTACAGCTACTAATACATTCAGTTTGCATAAGTACTGAAATATTTTCAATACACATTACACAAGAGTCATCTTCACTGTTGGGATGTCTGCTGCGCCACATCTACCCAGCTAAAGCCCTAGGAAGTGGTGAAGGGTAGGCGGTTTGGAGGACTTTCTTATGTAATTTTGACGTTCAATAAGTGCTGATTCTCAGCCTAATTTGAATAAATGACTATTGATTATGATTTTAGCTGCACTTTTTTTACATTTCCTTGACAATATAAAATCTGAATAATTATACTTAATGACCAATTTCCATAAGAATCTTTATTATAGGTACTTTTCAATGTCTTATAATAGACATTATGTGTTCATGCTCATACAACCCATATTTGAAATGGAAACTCAGTTACATAAAGCTGGGTATCCATTACGTAACTATCAGTATACAGGTCGATATTCGAGTTCCCAGTGACCTAGACGTCTAGATTATCTTACGCCAGAAACAGGCGGACGCCTACCCTTACAGCAGCATATTGCACCTTGTGCCTTTAGCATAAGATCCTAAATCAAATGGCAATAGAGTAGTTTATTTTTATAGGCCAACATCTGCGGGAAGTGTGAAGCGAGCTAGAAAAAATATTCGGTGACTTTTCCAGAAGTTATCGGGTTTTCTCGGTCTGTGATTCCGTTCGTAACAGGAACCAGGGAATAGCGAGTTGATATGACGTTTAGGATGAATTATGTCAGTTCTTCTTACTTGGTATATGTGTTATAGGTTTTTTGTTGCTGTTTTTACCCTTATAAAGTTTTTGTTTGGGTCCGGAACCGTGCTTCACTTAGTTTCTCCACCTGGGTGAAGCATGGGACTAGAGCTCAGTTATTGTCGTCGTGACAGAATTGGAACATAAATAAAGAAAAGAGAAGAGAACCCATCTAGGTGATTTTTGAGGCACATCGAAGTCATCTAAAGGATGCTTGAATCACCAGAACATAAATTTTTAAGCTCCTACTAAACATTCAGTTACGTACTTCTTTTGGAAATGTATTGTCAGGTGTGCGAAGCAGTCACTCGTAAGTTACCGGCATTTTATATCACAGGGAATTTCCTTATGGATTTCTTCGTTTACAGGAAAATGGAGGCCTATTTTCTCAAAAGGGTCATGGAAAACTACGGTGAGGAAACCGGCATATCCCAAAACCAAAAATTCGAGGACATGTGACATCTACCAACCCGCACTAGGCCCGCGTGGTAGATTACAGCCCAGTCCCTCTCAAAGAGAGGAGGCCTGTGTCCCAGCAGTGGGAACATTATAGGCTGATAATGCTGGAGGCCTATTTTGGGCTTCTACAGACTAAAACGTCGCGATACTTGTCTTATTTTGCTTCTGCTCATAGATGAAAGTTTCAAGTTGATGCGACCATCGTACAGTACCCGGCGATAGATATTGCACATCGACCTTTGGAAAGAGACAATCGGCTAATTTCGGCTTCGTAGAGCGTTATCTCTGTCGCATGAAATACAAACAGTCCGGTATCTATTAGGAGCTGTTAAAACAATTTTATTATGATTTACTTCTTTTGATAATTATTTGTATTCTTTGTATAAAATGGTTTTGTGTAAAAAGGTCGATGTGCAATATTTATCGCCGGGTACTCTATTAGATTACCATGAAAAAATATTAACATTGAACACTTTAGTTAGAAACCCCATGCTTTCAAACTAATTTCCTTCAATAGCCTTTCACATGGCCTAATGCCAAGCTATGCTAGTGCATGCATCGACTGATATTTCTCCTATTACAATAATTACACCTAATTAATAGGCGAAACAACTTTTCCTTTCTACCTAGTAATACTTAAGTTAGCAAACGATATTGGCGCAGAATGAAAGATTGCATTATGTAACTTATCAAATATAATCATCATGCCTGTATATCCAGAAACAAAGTGGGGGCTAAAGTAATCCACCCGATGTTGTTTTACTGTAATTTTTTAGCAATGAAAAATTTTTTTTCGTTTGTATTATGTTTATTTAATGAATTAGAATTATATCCATTAAGTCGAGAAAATTATATCGGTCAAGTGGCCGCCGTCAAAATTGATGACGATACGGGCTGGTTTTATGGAATTTTCCATCACTTTGTGTCAGTATTTCCGGCGATAGGTTCTCGCGTTCCTGTCGGATATGCTAAGGGCTTCGACAGAGGCTTGTTTACATAAACCCGGGACTTCGGAGCGGTAAAAACGGGTGATCAGGCCGGCCAGTGCAAATCGCCAAAGCGAGAGATGAGATGACGCTGACAATTATTCTGCGTTCTTCAGGAGTATAGCGTTCCATGGCTCATTGACGTGTATTCTGCATCTGTTTACTTCACAAATGTCAAAACAGAATTGATATTTGCCGCCATTTGTAAAAGTTATTGCGCATTCCAAAATGCGCAATAACTATTACAAATGGCGGTTTAAGTTATCACCCTATTGGTAGGGTGATAACTTTTGCCCCACCTTGTACCTATGTAAGAGGCGGGCCCTTTTTAATCGGGCGCAAATCCAGACTCCGGGTTACTACAGACAAATTCCAGATGGAAACCCTAATACCTACACTGCTCTAATTACCTGGGATTCGAACTCAGCACGTGTACTCAGTAGTCGCACGTTTTACCACTAGGTCAACGAGACAGTCTTACGTAATTTTGTCATAAATATTCCAACTATGTACATATTGCAGTTTTAATGAGAATTCTGAGCAAACTGCCACTGCCGATGTAGTTCAGATACCGATTGCATAAGATGGAGTAAGAGTCTTTGTTCAAAATTTTAAATACGCTCAGGGACATTCGTCTCCAATGACGTGAATAGTTTTAATTTAATGGAGTCTCCGTGTTAAAATTCTGAAAGGATTTTGTCAGAGAACAGTACAGGCTGGTTTTGATACCGTGGCACTGAAAAGTATTTTTTGACGAAAAGAAAAGATAGATTGTAGAGACGTTTTACAAGATTCAGCCAGGCTATTCTGTAAAAATCTTGATGAAGTGAGATTAGATTAAAGTGAGCTAGTGTCAATCTCTAGCATCAGGTGGAATGACAGCTCACTTCAAGGTCACTTCATCTAAGTTTTCTCGGTGAGATTTGTACAGAACAAATCAGCTGAATTTAGAGTCACTGTAAAATCGTTTTAAAGAGTGAAAAGGTTGAATTTGAAAGCTTTAAAATAAAGTTTCTCGTATCTAAAAGGCCAAGGTTATTCATATTGTATAACAATGTTTGTTACTCGTCTGCAACATTTCAGTAACGTTTTAGTGCAGAACTACTAAGAAACTGTAAACTATTGATCAAAAACTAAACTAAATTTAAGTTCATCGCGCATCTTTTTCATTCTATTTCATTAAGAAAAGACAGAAGAGAAATTTTAGTTTAGTCCTGTCAAATTAATCAGCGCCTGACGTAATTGTAATAGACAAGTTTTTAGTCACGTCTAAACCTGTATGGAGTAGTGTCAGGCGCTGCGCTGCTAACGTTTATTCTTAGGTTACAGTCCATATTCGGACACTCACAATGAGTATGTCAACCGTCCCTTACAAGACTCCAATACCTACTCGACCCAAATGTATAGGACGGCTGCTTATTTTTCATAATTACGATGTTTTTCCCATTGAGAAAGTTGTTCAGTGTGATGGTTTGTACCACACCCTTATATGACTTATATGATATGATACTACTTGATACTTATATGACCACATATTTCTGATACACGCTGTATAGATACGAGTAGATACACGTTGTTTACAAAAAAAAAACACTTTGTAGTATTTTTTTGGAAGTCAGTTGTTTTTTTTTAAGTTTTTATTTTTTACTTTATAGTTGTACCTATCCCACACAAATTCATATAACACTACTTGCTATATAAATATCAGTGACAGGAAGCTATTAAAACATCATCAAAATAAACTAAGTGAAAATAAACAAAAAAGTTATGCCCGAATTTACTTGCAAGATTAGAGATACCCCAATAACAACTTTGACAGAAATGTGGGTGTACCGTGATATACTGAACAAATCTACGTACCCCTTTAGAGGGTACCTACAGGTGTGATGTTATGTTGTGTGATTGCGTACCAAACTAACAAATTATCTATATTTTATCATCCGTTATATCATTACCTCATTTATCTAACAAAAATATGTTCTATCCAGGGGCGGATCTACTTAAAGGCTATTTGGGCTGCAGCCCAGGGCCCCGTGGATACAGAGGGCCCCCAACCGAACTGAAAACGATATTGTCAATAATAAAAATTATCTAGAATTTAAAAAAATCCGATCATAATAAAATGGCAATTGGTTGAGTAATTAGGTAGGGCCCCTAAGCAGTATCAGCCCAGGGCCCCACAAATTCAAGATCCGCCCCTGGTTCTATCCTATCAAGATTGCTATAAAACATTTAATCACACTATTGTGTACCGATCTGTTATGAAACTAGAGCGCCGTACATCTTATAAGTAAGTACATACTTAACTTACATACATGATGCAATGAGCGTGGATAGGAAATAAACCATCTCTCTTTCTTTTTAGGATGGATACTCATCAAATGACCCCTCCCGCTCTGGGTGGAGCGGAAGGGAGTGTCAGACTCTAACTGACTAAAACCCACCCGTGTTCCTTCCTTAGCCCTTTATGTTCCTGGCCAGCGGTAACCCTTTCGGACAATCCCGCTGAATATACCATCTCTTAGATTGTTACTGAAGGAAAGGCCTAAATTAAAAATTTATTTCATAGCTAAGAACTTGATGTGAGCAACTTATACATGCAAGTAAATAAATAAATAATGAAGAGCAACCCCAAATTTTTATTGCCGAACTTGTAGATGTTCACTTCCGAATCTAGGTGACAAAAATATAAAAATTGATTAAGTTTAGAAGCAAATTATTAGTTATGATAAAAAAATACTATTCTTTATTGGGTACTGTAAAATACATAACTAAGTATATAAAACACTTTATAAAAATAAGTAAACAATGTTATAAATTGATATAAATAAATAAAAATCTAGAGTTACAATAGCAGTAAGCAGCAAGTTAATACGTTGCTCACAACATTTAACAAGGCACCTAATAAATTAATCATTATTTTAAAAAGTACGTCATAATAATGTGTTTAATTATTGAAAAGTTAAGGACATTTATAATTTTTACGTGACATACCCGCATTAAACGATAGATAAATATAGACATTATTATTACGCCAACAAGTCGATAAAAGGGGGTCATAGTTCTCAATTGGCATCTTCTTTGGGAATAGGATTCGAGGGGAGGATCTGGAACAAGTTACTGTGTTAGGAGCAGAAAGGGAATAAATGGAGACATTAGGTATTGGCATTGAATTACATTATACGTGAAATACTGTGAACATTCAGTAAACAGACAAGTTATTCTTGTGTCGATGTTATTTAATATTAATAAAAATACTAAAAAGGAAATCGCTCTATTTTTTTTTATTGCAGAATGGGCCTGCAATTGTGGTATTTGTAAGTTTTCAGTCTTGCTAGCATAATAATTCAAATCGATTTAAGGACCAATCATGGACACGCATAAACGGGCACATAAAAACAGTTATTAGGACCTGAAACTTGCTCCCTTATGTACTTACACTTATACTGTTGTAGATACGCACATAAGAAAAAATATGATAGTAAAAAATACTTACATAATCGCCTTGAGTACGGGGTGGGTCGCAGTTGCCTGCCAACTTGAATGGAGGCCAGAAGCCTTTCTCGGGGTGTTACCTCCCGACGAGGCGGCGGTAGCTTGCGGTCTGATGCCTAAGTTCATAAATAAAATAATAATTAGTTTCAGCATGAAACAAAGTGGACACCGACATCGAATTACAGGTACAAGGTTGAGAAATGAATTAAAATAAGAATTGTTTAAAAGGCAATACTTGAAGCAGAACATCAAAGTTAAAGCAAGTTGCGACAGTTTAGTTTGTTGTTTTTGTGAGTATATTCCAAATAATTAAGTTACTTACCTTTTTAAGTGGGGGTCTACTTCTAATAAAGTCGAGAATCATTGCATGAGCGTCTTTCTTCACACTGTAAACAAAAAGGAATGTTAAGCAATTTCATAAAAAAAATACACTTAGCAATCATTCACACGTTCACTAGCACTAGCAGTGAGAATTTTGATTAGAAGTTTATTTTAGATTCAATAATTTTCAATTATACATCTGTTACATTTATCTTAAGTTTATTGTGCACATAATACAGAGCAATAAATTACAGTTAATGACTTATTACTTTTATCATAGCAACTGTTCTTACCTTGGAGGTATCGCGCCGTCAACTTTCCGTAGCGTGTACCTCCTGGATCTAATGTCATCCATTAATATTTCATACGGCGTTAACTCGTACTCTATTGGTGTCCTTGAATAGTTTACTTTCTTTAATTTGACACCCATCCGTAATTCGCCGATGACTTGCATCCAAAACCGCGCCTGAAATATTTGTAACAGCAATTAGTTTTGCGCAGTACTCATGCTATAAGATTTCTTGCAGGCGTTTACGTCAAGACTTCGCAGGTAGCAGCAAAAAGCTTTAATTAATTTTGAAGCGGTGGAGGATTCACCTCTGCTGGGTATATAATTAGGTATAATTTTGAACTAGCAACACAAACTGAGCTGGGGTTTTATTTTAAGATAGGTACGAAGATTTTGTTGAATAGTTAACGCAAAATTCGACAGATTATTTAATACGCTTGTAGGGAAGCCTTGACACGTAAAATGTTAAATTTATAACCTACGGTATGTAGGTACAGTCTGAGTGTGACTAATGATCAATTAATGACAATACAATTACATTCCAGGAGGATGTTGAACTTGTGACATCTAATAAGCATGCATTCCAAGTTATCTGCCTTTGGGTAAACCTTCAGCATTAATATTTCTTTATATTTACAAATGACTAAAAGCGATAATTTCACTAGACCATCAATTTTTCATTCTACGTACTTGTAATGCTCTCCATATCCTTCGGTTTGACTACAATTGAAAATAACATGGTGTTACAAATATGATAACGAAGGTAGTAGGTATTCAGTTACAAAAAGGGGACTCAAATGTTTTGAAGATAGCTTTGATAGGTGACAGTTTCTGTTTATAGAATTTGTCTGTGATCGTTTGATGTTTGTAACCTGAAAGATCAGAGGGACACATCATCTTCCCTGTTCTAATCATTTTAGCAAATGTTGGCTTGAATTTTACCGAACAGAATGAAAACGACTCGCCTAAGAGCTATTGGATGAAGACAAGACGGATAAAGCCTACCTAGCTACTTAACAACTAAACTTTACGCTTCACTCTTACTCTTCTTTTCTTTTTCTCTTCTTTTTATATTTTTTGTTCACTTTTTAAACTTTACTTATAAATAAATAATAAATAACTATCTATCAATCATCACTTAATTCAAATATCAATTCAGATTCTACTAATTAATTCACAGTCAATTGTAATACCAACACAATGACTACATTAAGGCTCTTCATCACAAATTCACAAGACGAGCTTATGTTTGTGCAACTCCAATTTTCATACAGCCAGAGACAGCCGCTAAAAAGTAGGCATAAATACCTTGCATACATTATGGGGAGGAATTCTCATTACTAGACCTGAGTGCCATAAATATTTACGCATAGACTAAGGCTGCGAATGTGCAAGAGCGGCGCGTTTAGCGAGTTAAGGTGATATATTGAAAAAAGTGTGTTTAAGTTTGTGGAATAGAGATTTAACACGTTAGTATATTTTTTTTACTCTGTGGTCTAGTATCATGTAAAAGGAATACACGATTCAATGATTTTTCTCGATACAAAAAAATTGCAATGTTATATCTATTTTTTTTACTTTTTTCGACATCACGGCCTAACGCTTAAGAGTTATTCTTTAAAACAGAGAATTATCAATATCAAAGTTTACTCAAAGTAGTTTCAAATTTTATTCATTTATTTTGTTAAAAGAGGAGAAAATTCTTTTTTGACCATACGTCGTTTTATTCCGAGCGCACGCACATTAAAGCCATCACTCTTCTTTTGCGTTTCAAAAGTAATTGCATCACTTTCGCTCGCTTAGTTTCGAGATTCGAGTCGAGGATTTTAGATTTTCAAGTTGGCCCTTTCAAGAGGCGTTATATGGACCAACTTATCCCTCGATTTATTTTGCAAAGAAATACCAACATCCCGTTTTATCCGCTCAGTGGTGGACTTACAAAACATCCTTTCTGAGTGAACCTCTATAGAATATACATACGCTTTTTTCCCAGGCAGAAACTACAGAACACTACGGTTCTAACATACTATACATACTCATTTCGCTTCGTCCACATTATTTATCAGTCTGCTTTATAGAATATTTCATCGAAACGTGTTTTCATCTTCGAATCCTACCCTACCCCTCGAACCCCCCCCTAAAACTTCGTACCCTAGGAGGCCGCAGCAAGGACAAGTTCCTGAAGTGGGGGTTCATGGACGGCTCAGACCTCCATTGGGTATGTGGCGTCTCTCCACAGACAATGGCCCTACTTCAAACTTGGTTACCTGCACACGTGAGGATCTAATGGACGCGTCAGCGAACGGTATTCGCGTTGCTGAATTTTGGGCCTAATTTATATAATTTTTTTCGTGTTATTTTTGCCATCGGCACGCTAAAAAAGAACTGGCCAAGTGCGAGTCGGACTCACACACGAAGGGTTCCGTACCACACGGCAAAAACGCCGAAAAAACACGTTTGTTGTATGGGATCCTCCCTTAAATATTTATTTTGTTCTGTTTTTAGTATTTGTTGTTATAGCGGCAGACGTACCTAAATCATCTGTAAAAATTTCAACTGTCTGCTATCACGATTCATGAGATACAGCCTGGTGACAGACGGACAAACGGACAGTGGAGTCTTAGTAATAGGGTCCCACTTTACCCTAAAAAAGAAGAAGTGTCTAGAGTTTTTTAAGACAGAAATGAGATCAGTGAGAGGACACACGTCGTTATAAAATAACACTGCAAATTGCAATATTATATTTTATCGCCACACCCGGCATTCGCGCAGCTCACTGTCCAATACTGAGTCTAACGCGAATTACTTGAGAATAGCTCGGGACATTAATAATGCATCGCGAGGTACATTAGGCAACGCGTTACAATCTGCAAGCGTTTCTTTGGGAGCTTGAACGCGATAGTACCTAATGAGGTTCTAGTGACCTAAAGTGTGTTCTATGTTGGTGGTCCTTAGTTTTTGCTCGACTGCCCCAGAAGAAGAAGGTTATGACTTTTGGCCTGCCGTATAGGGGAGCCTACTCCCTAAACACGAAATCCGAAGTTTCGGTCGAAATTACGGGAGTTTTCCAACTCCATATCACCTATGGACATGAGACTAATTCGTAGCCCGTCTAAGAATGAATGACAACACGACTTGTCAGCTGTCCCTACACGCAATTTGTTTTTGCCACTGACCTCTAATAAGCAATACAGGGGCCTAAAAGGCCACTTTGCCAGAATCATAAAAGGATAACATTATAAATCATAATGGACAGTTAACTGTTAAGTTAATCGTATCAAATCCCATTGGTGAAGGATTTTTCGTTATTTTTTTTGTCTGTGCTAAAATACCAATCAATCCAGTCCAAATCCAATCCCAATTTCTTTGATTATACCTACGTAGTTCAGCGAAAAAAGAAAAACACGGACTGTCTTCGCCATAATATGATTCATAATGTTATCCTTTTATGAGAAAATGGCCTTTCAGGGGGCCCTGGTCAGTGGCTTTTGCCCATTCGAAAAATTTTAATTGTCACTTGTTTTAACGAATCAACTATTTTGGAACGGGCCCGTATCTTCGTTGACGGGTCCGACATAATACGTAACAACTTAGAAGTGGATTTGAGTTTAGAAACCGTCTCTAAATAACCTACGATTTTCATTTATTCCAGTAATTCATCATGCTTTGATTTCTGGTCACCGTACTTCCAAGCTTCCTTAAGTCTTTAACTAACATTTACAACCTGAACCAAGTCATGCTTCGAAACATTCCACCTAAAGTTACTAGTTATGAAGATTAGGAATTTCAAATCTATGTCGAAGTTCAACTTTTACCAAATTCCCTAAATTCTCAACCATGAGACATTTCTCGTATTTTCCCTTTCCTCTTTTCTCCCTCGGTCTCTTCACCTTAGTCAGTTAGCATGCTGATATTGCCTAAAGGATCAAATTAGCTGCAATCATTCGCGCGACAACAGTGCGGCTGCAGCACTGCATCACGGTGATCATACAAGTTCTAACTTGTACTTGTACTTGTTGTTGCACGGTTCTAACCGTGCGGTCACAGCGCTACAGCCGCGCTGTTGTCGCGCCCTTAAGCCTGCACTATGCATCCTTGGACCTACTCTACTGAACAGCCGTGTACAGATTTGGCATCGACTCCATGCTACTTATCCCTACCAACAAAAATCCTCATTCATTCAACACCAAACAAGATTGTAGTCACTCTCCTCCTTCGTCCTACCTCCAAGATACCCACCCAGTCTGAAAACCGTAGCGTGTCGAGATGCTTCGCGGTGTCCTCTGCAGCGCCCATATCCCTGGCTCCTCCGACCCTGACCCTCGCGAGGAATGAAGCCAGTTCCAGCGCTTCAGCGACGAGGGCTCGGCATACAGCGCGGTAGTGTGCTGCAGCAGCTTCGCGGGCACAACGACCGCCGCCGCCGCAGTGCCAGACGCAGCGCTGAGAAAGAAAAATAAAAGTGAATATCTTTTTACCTAATCTAATCAAAGAGGAAAAGACTCTAGAAACCCAATTATCATTCATTCGTGAAAAAAGCTTATTTTTTACCCAACTATGGCGGAGAGAAAGGGTTAAGTACTTAAAACCTTATTGTAGGCTCTAACAAAATTAGGTAGGTAAGGTGCTTTAAAGGCTCCTTTGCCGCCTTTTTTCGGCGCCTGTTTGTTTGTGTGGAGCCTTTAAGTGGTTGGTACCTTTAAGTGGTGATTATGCCACACCACAGAGACAGTTTTATGACCAATTCATTTATTTTGTTCAAGTTAATCTGTCTTCTATGATGTAATGGTACATTCTAGACTGAACGACGCCATGGTATGACTAAGATGGAACCTAATATGTTATGTATTCTTTAGAGTAACAACAGACTTAAAATCTGGATAAATTGATACTACTCCTACATGTTGTAAGATGTCCGGTTTACGAATAGGCGATTTAAGGAATGTCAAGCTTTGAGTATGAATGTGGATGGCTTTTTTTTTTTAAGGCGAAGTCCATAGAAACGATGGGTGCACTGTGGCGCTAACCCCAAATAAATTGGCAAAAGAGAATGAGTGAATCTGTCTGGGTTTATTCCGTAAGTAAGTACTATAGAAGCTAGAAGAATGGGCAACTAGCTTCATATTTTCTGACTGACCGACTTCTTGACAATTCAAAAGTGCCTGTAAATGGTTTAATTGAAATAAATGGTTTGAGTTTGAGTTTGAAGAGCCCCTTAATGTAATTAAACAGCGATAGGATTTCTTCAGCATATATTGATAGAAAGACTTTACATTACCACGTTAAAACCAGCACTCACTCCACTAAACAAAAATACCTAATTAAAATATTTGACACTTGCTTGAACGTTCAAATGGAACACGTGCTCAATTACAACCAGCCTGCATTATAAAAGGTAAGGCTACATAGATAGCCTCTACAGTACCTCTAGGTATAAGCATGAGGATCTGATGAATACCAATCTATCAAGAGTTGAATCCATAAAAAAATTGACGTCAGAATGCCCCCCACACACAGTTTGAAGTAGCCTTCTATTTCACTAACGATGTGTGCATATAATTTATTGTGGCAATCAGACGTTCAGTAATTGACGTATAAATCTAATGATGGATTGCCTAAGCACATACCTACCTGCATGGAAGGCTTCAGTGCAAGATTTTTGCAGCAAAATTTCGTTTGAATTTCTGAGGTTCTACAACGAACGACCCTAAATTAGGCCAATTAGATTAGAGTAAAGCCCAATCATGCCCTAATCTGGGATTTATTAAATAAAATCCTGGAGTAATTTGAGAAAACATTTTTTTGCAACTTTGCGATGTAAGAAGATTTTGTTTCCATCCATCTTTTAACTCATTACATTGAGTAAATGTTACGTTCACCGAGAACTTAAAGAACGACCACTGAGCGCAGAGCAATTGATAATTAAAGCTATAAGTTTCAAGTTTCCGTGGTGTAGCGGTTATCACATCTGCCTAACACGCAGAAGGCCCCCGGTTCGATCCCGGGCGGAAACATAGCTTTTTGCGATTCGTCATTTTTTTATTTTATTAGAGTAAGTCACGTCTTGAGGAGCTAGGGTGAAAGCGTCAGGGTATCCCGCAAAATTACAAACTTTTCTTACGTTTTTTGCAATTCGCTGGTCAGTCTATCAGGATAAATGTTTATCAAAATAATTATATGTTTTGCGACTATGTAGATATGTATTTAAGTACAGAATTATAATCATTAAAATCATCAAAACAACTCTCTTAGTTCAAACAGCCCTATTCAATGACTATTTCATGACATAATTTATTGTATGAGGCCAATTCTGACTTACAAAAAACTGGCCAAGTGCGAGCCGGACTCGCACACGAAGGGTTCCGTACCACAAGGCAAAAACGCCGAAAATAACACGTTTGTTGTATGGGAGCCCCCCTTAAATATTTATTCTGTTTTTAGTATTTGTTGTTATAGCGCCAACAGAAATACATCATCTGCAAAAATTTCAACTGTCTAGCTATCACGGTTCATGCGATACAGCTTGGTGACAGACGGACAGTCGAGTCTTAGTAATAAATAGGGTCCCGTTTTTACTCTATGGGTAGGGAACCCTAAAAAACATCAATACAAAATTGATTTATTTATTTATTCACTCCAAACATACAACTATTCTTACAGGCTAGACCCAATGCGATATTGTAGTCATCATCTGCCTAGCCTTTTCCCAACTATGTTGGGGTCGGCTTCCAGTCTAACCAGATGCAGCTGAATAC
The DNA here is from genome assembly GCA_963855955.1 of Luperina nickerlii. Classification (NCBI taxonomy): domain Eukaryota; kingdom Metazoa; phylum Arthropoda; class Insecta; order Lepidoptera; family Noctuidae; genus Luperina; species Luperina nickerlii. Next base: position 4,007,113 of record OY979667.1, on the reverse strand, counting down.
CAGTATTTTACATGGAGCGACTGCCTCCACAACCCAGTTACTGGGTAATATAACGATATCCCTTGGTAAGACTGGTTGTCAGACTTTCGTGCTTATGACTACCTGTAACGACTGTCAAAGATCCACGAATGACAGCCGGGACCAACGGCTTAACGTGCTTTCCGAGGCACGGAGGGGTCTCGGTATGTAAAGATGGTCACCCATCCACAGACCAAGCGCGGCAAGCGTAGCTTAACCTGATCGATCGACCTTTGCGGTTGTTATTTATTATTTAGCCACGGCCCCTCGAGTACTTTAGCTAACTACAATATTATAATTTGCCAAATTCGTATTCCTATTCTATACCAACACCTACTCAAACGAAATATAACCCTAAACTAACTACCAGGAATGCCATCACAGCCTACGTGAACCGATATTAGTTAGCATAACTGTTGCAACTCGCTGCTCATAGATAATGAACGCACATTCACATGTGCCTGTTCTGAATGGACGTCGGGGTCCACTTCGCCATTTGTATTTGCAAGTTGAATCGTGTGAACATTGTTGCGAGGTGTTCAATGTCAATGTATTTGCGTATTTCGTCTTTGCGGTGAAAAACAGGCCTCTCTGTGAGCGGGTGGGCCGTAATCCACCACGCGGGCCCAGTGCGAGTTGGTAGATGTCACAAATGTCTACCAATTGTTTATTTCTAGGACATGCCGTTTCCTCACGATGTTTTCCTTCACCGTTTTGAAAGCAGTGGTGATGAAATAATTTCCACAAAGTAATTGCCTGTCTAGGCTCGAACCTACGACCTAAAACTCGTAAGTCGCGGACTTTACCACTGGGCCACCACTGCTCTGCAATCAAGTAGGGTTTGTTGGTCAGCGGGATTGTCCGAAAGGGTTACCGCTGGCCGGGAACATAAAGGGCAAAAGAAGGAACACGGGTGGGTTTTAGTCAGTAAGAGTCTGAAACTCCCGCTCCACCCAGAGCGGGAGGGGTCATTTGATGATTTCCCATCCAGAAAAAAAAAGTAGGCTTCGTTTTTTAAAATTTCAAACAATCTTCAAAATGTTTTTACGTAACATCACGGCGACTTTTTCCGAAACAGTAGGCAAATGTGTATGGTACCTACATAATAACTGGCGCAGCGTTGTGAACTAGGTAAGTACGTCAGTTATTCTCGTGTCGATACTGCAACTTTGCATACAAGAATCAAAACAGCAATAAAATGAACACTTGAAAGTCTATTCAGTTTGCAAATCACTGTTAATTATCACATGTTTTATGGTTGCCAATTTGCCTATTAAAACGGACATATAATGGCTTTAGTACGCAATTTGGCATTGTACATGGCAACATATACGCACTATAACCTAAACGCATAAAATGTGAAGTGGGTTACAAAATAACCTTGGACTTGTCAGTGTTGCGGGGTATTGGACAAACGCTGATAAATGCAGTGTGTTGGGTCTGTGTTATGATGAAAATGCTGTAACAAGACCCAAACACATAAGACACATAGCTTCTACGGCCGAGATGAATTGATGAGAGGCAGTTGCCTGTTTGGGCTCTGGAAGTCGGGACACAACGCCAGACGTTATCTACCACGCAGGCCCACTGCGTGTTGGTAAATGTCACTTGTGTTCGAATTTTTGGTTCTAGGACATGCCGGTTTCCTCACGATGTTTTCTTCACCGTTTTGAAAGCAGTGGTGATGAAATTATTCTCACAAACGAAAGACCTAACTCGTAAGTCAGAGCTGTTACCACTGGGTCACCTCTGCTCTCGGAGCTGCCCTCTACTTTCAGGAGACCCTTTATAAATAGTAAGACAGTCTTTCCAGGGATGTGCCTTACAGGCGTTGTGCGGGGGGGTTCTGGAATTGGTATTTTAAGAGGAACCGAGACCAACCCTATGTGCTGATGGTGATCACCAGGGCGGTTTTAGTGAGGTAAAAATCCCACACTCCCCCAGATAACAATCCCACCATTAGCAACCTTCATTACCTAAGTTGTTCAGCATTCAAATTCAAAATGAGGAGGTACCCATTCCAGAGGCGCTAAACTCAAAGCCACCGTCCTTTGTCTGCCATATGATTCAACATGTCAAGGGCGCAAGGGGCAACGGGGGCCAAACACGACCACTTTCGCAAGACGCCTTTGTCCGCACACCGAATCAAAGACAAGACTGTAACGAGCGGCCGACAACTCGACAGACACCCACATTACTATCATTATCTTAATGCCACCTCTTATCTATAAATCTTGAATAAACAGTGAGTTATGGCTTGGTGCCTCTGAATATGAATTATCTGATCTAATGTTGGTGACTGCGAATTTCAGAAGGAAGCATGCTTTGTATTTGGCAGATGTTGTGATGGATGACATTCAAGCCAATGGATGGACCAATAAAGATGTCGTTGATAAGATTAAACAACTTTTGTACAAGTATGCCTCGTTGGTTTAGTGGTTGCAAGCGCTACAGTTGCTGAGCATGTGGTCCTGGGTTCGATTCCCCGGAACAATAACACTTTGTCCGGTGTTTTTGGGTTTTTCTATCCGGAATTTCTCAGAAGCAGCCTGGAGTCTCGATTTGCGCTTGGTTAATGGCAAAAAGCTTGCTACCTACATGGGACAAACTGGCGAAATGTGGGTGGAGACATCAGCCTAAGTGCCTAACCTTCGAAGATTATAGGCGTAGAGTATTATGATGATGGTGATGTAAAAGATTAGTAAGGCATGAAATCTGTTGTCAAAAACTCAGTACTCAACTAATGAACTGTAATTATAATTTGCTAATCTTTGGATTAGACGATAACAATCAGGATTATTTTAACCCAGACGTAATCACTGCTAAATGTCAATAACCTTTTATTTTAGAAGCGTGTAAGATAATATAATTCGAAGAAAATTTTATTAATTCGAAAAACCGATTTCAAGGCAGTATGAAAGTTGATAACCGCGACTAGGTGCCACAAGGAAAGTAGGGATATACCTTTGTTTGGGCTGCTGACTGAGTTTGTTGCGTCTCTTCTTCTTCTTCCCAGCGAAAGCACTAGGAAGTGGTGAAGGGCGGGCGTTTTGGGGGATTTTTTTTTAATAGCCTATGCTGTCCCACTGCTGGGCAAAGGCCTCCCCCAAATCCTTCCAGGAATTCTTTTCCCGCGCCACCTCGAACCAGCCCTCGCGGTACGCGTCCAGGTCATCTCACTATCTCTTTCTGAGCCGGCCTCGGCGGCGCCGTCCATCTTCAGGCACCCATTGTGTGGAGATTTTTGCCCAGCGGTCGTCGTGCATACGGTTGATGTGACCCGCCCAATCCCATTTGAGCCTGGCAGCCTTCTTTCCTACATCCAGTATGCCCGTTTTGGAACGCAGCGTGGTGTTCCGAATTCTGTCCTGTCTTTTAACACCCAGAATGCTGCGTTCCATCGCTCTTGTTGTCTTATGTAATTTTGACGTTCGTAAGGTGCTAATTCTCAGCCTAATTTGAATAAAAGACTTTTGACTTAATTTGTTTTATATAAACCTCATCAGTTCATAACCGTAGAATTATCAAAGGAGGAATTGGAAACCTCCTTTCGTCACACAGTATACATAACATGCCTTGTTACCCCCAAGGGGCAGTGGTGTACCTACCCATTTCACCCACTTGATGGGTTTTCTTCTTCCTAAAACGCGAAAGTTTATGAGGATGGATGGATGGATGTTTGTTACTCTTTCACGCAAAAACTACTAAACAGATTTGGATGAAATTTGGCACACAGATAGTTTATAACCAGAATTAACTATTGGATACTTTTTGTCCCGATTTTCCAACGGGATCGAAACTTATACGGGTCAAACCGCGGAGCGCTGCTAGTTTTAAAATATTGATGAAAGGATTATCAGTATTTTAAACAGAAGAAAACCCAACATCACAGCATTAAATGGACTCATTAACTACCCCCGGGACATACTAAAATAGCAAATGAATGTAATGTGTCCACTAGACATTTATTATTGATGAGTCCTACACGGCCCACTGACCCACTTTACCCAATCCCCGGCGCTTACAAACATAGCCGAAGAAAAGAGGAAATTGCGCGGCTCTACTTCCTATTCAAGTGCTCACATGTCTTTTAAGACGAAGGATTTTTATTTATTATTCTAATTAAGTTTATAGGGGTTTCTAGCTAAAACCATTTTGATCAAAAGTGCCTTTTATGTGCCTATATATAACAAACAAAGTCGGGTTAGTTACTACACCATTTATAACCCAAGAACCACTGGACCGATTTTTATGATCATTTGTTGGATTTGTCTCCGCCCCGAATAGCAGAATACTATAAAAACAGGGAAAAAATTCACGAAATAAAAAAATATGAAGGTTATTCATTTTCTCATACATTCGTTCTTACTGATTCTGAGTTGGTACGAAATTTATAGATAGTTTGAAATAAATGTTTTTGACTCGCTTGACACTGCCCAAGAGTGTACAGTCAGGGAAAGGTATTAAATTGACACATTACGTCAACTTGACGTATTATAGCCATTTCTTTAAACTTGTCAAAAATGACAGCTGTCATTTGAATATTGTTGTTGCTGTTGTATGCAGCCTAAAACCTTCAACAGGCCTCCTCTCGGTGTGAGGGTGTGGGCCGTAATCAACCACGCGGGCCCAGTGCGGGTTGGCAGATGTCATTTGAATATACACACAACAAGTAGACAATTTTATTGGTCACGGCTGAAGTAAAAAAACCTATAACATTCGTGACGAATGTCAAAGGTATATTTTAATTACCCACCACGAAATGACCGTTACGGGTTTTAGTTACAAGCCTAATGTTACGGTCGTGACGATATTAATTGTTGTAAATACATAGAGAGAAGTAATAAAAAGATCCTGGGTGTGTTATCGAGGGAATTTTGTTACTGGCTTGAAGTTTTCCATTCATGGGATTACCTACACATTGCTGCGTTAGTAAGTCCAATAATAAGCCTATTTTGTACGAAGAGAGCGATGGACACCGTTATTTACACTTTGTTTTGTATGCATTTCAATGTATAAAGGGTTGAATATCTGCTTATTCCGGAAATACAACTCCAGCATTGCAAGTCTCATTCACACGATAAATTGTGTTAATTAATAAAATTAACAATAGTGGGAACGTTAACGTGATCCTTTGAGGATTTCAATTACATACTTGAAAATTGTGTGTGAGGAAAATCCCGCTGATTGCAAGTTTTCTGTCGCAGAACATAAGTATTTCAAGAATATATACAAAGCTTGGCAGTTCATTATTCATGCGTGGTTTGCGTTGGAACATTTTTAATGATACTAAAATATCTACATTGTTTTGATGCGTTTGGGAAAGGTTTTTTATCCAGCACTGGTCCTTTTTCCAGCTGCTAGTACAGACGCCAGCACATCAAGCTACTATAATCTGTCAAATTTCTTTAATAGATTTTCAACTTTATCGCTAAAGCATAAGGTTCAAAGTTGATTGGGAAAATTTGACAGTTTTGGGTAGCTTGATGTGCTGGCGTCTGAACAATAATACTTGTAGTTAAATAAACCAATGAGTATTTTCACGTTCAAATCTACTTTAAAAAAATAAAGAGGTTAAATAAGAGATGAAACTTTGTAAGGAAGTTCGGAAATCTTATCGAGTGCGGACTTATCAAATTAATAAAAAGTCAAAAACATCAACATACTCGTAATATAAAACTCACACTACACCGAATACAAAAAAACTCCCGCCTTCTTTCTCCAAAAAGGATGGGTGTTATAGTCAAGTCACAGCGGAAATACTGGCAAGGTTTGGCAGAAAGCCACACGTCCGTCCATACCATTATAAATAAATCAGCATTAAGTACTACATATTCGGACACGACTTTAATACGAAACACCGAGCCATGCAGGATATATCCGAGAACCCCTATTGAGAAGAAAATGAAGAACTGATTTTATACATTTCATTAAAATTTTTTAACTAATTTGATTGTCTTATCAGCCATATATTCAAAAGTTTATATGAGTAATATCTCACTATAGTTTGTAGCCTTGGCATTTCTTCTCCTTGTAATGATTAATTTATTCTGTTACTATTTAAAGCTCCTTCAAACAGGCGCGACACGCGATGAAATCGCGTGCGACACAAAGGCACCGCAAGTCAGGCAACGAGCGGTGCATTTGTGTCGCGCGCGATTTTATCGCGTGTCGCGCCTGTTTGTAGGAGCCTTTAAGCAGTATGTAATGTAGGTATGCAGGCTCGAAGAACCAAAACAACCTCCTACGACAAACCCTGTTCAGGTGTTTTTTTAGTGTATGGAAGAGCTGAGGAATAGGGTGGTGGTGGGCAACTGCCTGTACATGTATCCTAGTTGTGCGGTAAACTCCGCTTGCGTGATGCAGAATTTTGCGTGACGTCAGTATGATGCGTAAGTTCGCATGTCAAAATCAAAATATTTTAATTCACATATACCTACATGGGCACTTATGAAACGTCAGAAGCTAGGTGCACGGTTCCAATTGGCCGTTTCCTATGTAGAAGAGCCGGCAAGAAACTCCACGGTTACTCTTTTTAAAAATAATTGGCATTTACAATGTTTTCAAATTACAGTAGCTATGGGAGGACAGCGAGCGTAGGCCTGTCAACAAGTACCAATTTCAGTTAGTACAATAAAAAATTGTCTACAGATCTAAAGTCTACAAGGCCTACAAAGTCCTCAAATTTATTAAAAAATAAGAATCTATCAAAAGTATAAATAAAATGTAAAAACCTACTAAAACCAAGTGATATGATTGCGTGCATGTAGCATTGCAGATGCCGCCACAAGTGCAAGCAAAAATTCTTTAAGTAATTCGGCGATTAGTTCCGCCAAACCGCGTCATTTTTTCTCGTGTTACATCCACACCTCAATAAAACTGGTGCAAGTCTATTTAACGCGTGATTTAACAACAAACCCAACAATTAGCGTACTCGACACAAGTGAGCACAAATTAGCAGTGGCTAATTTATAAATGGATCAATTATCGCGTAACAGCTTCAATTTACACGAGTTTCGACATTAATTGGAGCCAAACTAATTTCAGTGATTACTCCATTGAAACATAACAACGATTTCAGCTAGACGCTTATATTATCAGAAACGAAGTTATCCGGAAAAGAACCATACATAGCTTGCAGAGTAAACAAGCTGAAGAGGCAGTGGGTTGGCCATGTTTGTCGAAGGACTGATGGCCGGTGGAGAAGATGAGTCCTGGAGTGGAGAACGCGTATCGACAAGTGTAATGTGGGACGCCTCCCAGCTTGATGGACCGACGACCTCAAAAAGGTGGCTGGGACAGACTGGATGTGGAAAGCGGAGGATAGGGTGTTGTGACCAGTGATCGGAGTAGGTAGAGCTGTTTTTGCTACTTGCGACATGCGGACATAACATGGATATGCAAAATATTTCCCGGAATGCCGGGAATTCTCTAAATATATAATAATATTTCCTTGTGCTGTAAAGTATATTTAGTATTGTTTCTAACAGTTTTACTTAATTAATTCATATTTCACGAAGCTACCTCTAACAACATTTCAGGATCCCTGTGTGTGTATATAAGTAAGTATATACTGTTTGGGTGCTCACCTACTACCTGCTCATAACTGCCCACTTACCCATATTAATTCACTTAAATCAATCGACAATTTCAAAATCCCGGGATTTCAGAGGCATATCCATGTTAACATCAATGTTTGCGGTCATTCACCCCAAACAGCTCTACCTACTCCGACCACTGGTTGTGACGCAGCCTGGGACAGGCCTATGTTCAGCAATGGACTGCGATAGGGTGAGAAGATTGACTGAATGCTTGTATGATACCGTAAAATTAGAACACGAAGAGTTAATTTTATAATCACTACGCATGTTAAATCTATTGGTGATCATAAGTACTGCTTGTGTAAAGAAAGAAGGCTGCTTCCGTGCTTCAATTAAATTGTATGTTAATAAAATATTATTCGAGAGTAAATCGCCTAAAAGCTTTATTGGCAACTAGCTGTGCCCCGCGGTTTCACTCGCGTAAATCTCGATCCCGTGGGAATATCGGGCTAAAAAGTAGCCTATATATTAATCCAGGGTGTCAGCTACCTCCATACAAGATTTAATCAAAATTACACTACACATACATTACATTACATACATACATTACATTACATTATTATTATTACATCATTATTACACATTTTCACTTAATTATAATTCCAAGATAATGAAATTCATTTTATTGACAAGATTTATTTATGTGCAATTGACTATTTGATGATTATTATTTCCTTCTTTTTATTTTTTTTATATTTTTATGTTTGTTAGTGTTAATTAGAATGACATGTTAGTTGTTAATTTATAATAATATTGTATGACTGTAATCTATTAGTTTCTATGAATTTGCATGCCGTAAGGTAGAATGTAGCGGTAACTTTCAGCTATTTGTATCATCTTAAACTTGTACCTACATTGATGGCAAATAAATAAATCTGAATCTGAATCTGAATTTGGTCCAGCCGTTTGAGCGTGAAGAAGTTACAAGCATATAAACAAACACACTCACAAACTTTCGCCTTTATAATATTAGTGGGATATTGTCCAGAAGGTCCTAAAACAATATTAGCAGCAGAATCATTATTTGAAAAGTCCTTTCTTCCTTACTTAAAATCTCGAATCGGCAAACAGGCAGAACGGGATGATCACCTACCAGAAAATTGTCACTATCATCATTCATCATCAATATCTGTATCAATGTTTGGCAAAAGTTTGTGTTCAATAGTGGCTCTATCGATAAACATTCCAATGATGATAAATAATAATCATATTGTATCAAACGCTTCACTTTTTATTAATTTATGTCTTTCATTCGTAGTGAAACATCTGAGCACAAAACGAATGAAAAGTAAAAAATGAATTCATTAGTGAACCGATCCACTATGTAGTAGGACAAATTCCATGAAATTTCCATAGATTATTGTTATACTAGAGTCGCGTCGCGCTTGTCTGAGGGGGAAGCCTTGAGGCGTCTGATATCAGTTTTATTTACATACCATATAGATCTTTCACCACTTTTTCGCAAGATTTCATTACAGTATCGTAAAGTGCATCATTCGCTTGTAACTTACTGTAATTTATAGCCCGTAACGTTGCACTTAAACTTTCCATTTTACACGATAGTAATAAAAATCATCAGTTACTGGTTTCCATTACTATTTCAATGAATTTGTTGCGCATTCCATGTTGTAAAGGTTTTCTCTTTAAGTGAATACGAAATTGAATTTTTTTTTTCACCAGTAGATGTGTTTTTAAGCATTTTCTTATGGACTTGCCATAATATTCTTTACAACTTTCAATAAGATACCACTAACATGTTCAGTTACATACAAAATGGCGAATGTTTTTGTGCCAAGAAAAGATATACTCGTAAAGCCTGTGCTGGCTCGAAAAAAATCATTACCAAGAGCGAGAAAAAGCATGAAAGGCAATTAATGTATTATTGTAATCCTAATAGTCCTCCTTATCGATTGCGATAACGACGACCCTTTCAAATTATTATTTCCCATCGTGTGCCCTAATACGACTCGCCAGACGGAATTTTTGTTTTAAATACCCGGTCGCAACCAAGGCAAATATGCTGGCCAGCATTTTTAAAGGTGTAGGTATAGGAGGGCTTAGGTGTCTCTTAACGTATTTGGCGTTTTGCGGTGAATATATCGAAGGGCTTTTTTTTAATTCACATTTTTGTGGACAGTAGAGCGTCAAGACGGTTATGTGAAGCGAGCCTCTCCCAACCTGTTGGATCCAATAGAGCAAGCGCTTAGATGCCTCTTGAACACATTCTTATAGCGGAGATGTTGACCAACATGTTTCCGTTCACCTTCCGCCATCTTAGAGTAGAAGACCACTCTCGGTAAACAGTGGTCCTCCATGCGAAGGACGTGTCCACACCAGCTCAGCTGACGCTGCATAAGTAAAGCCTCCATGCCATACATACAAAGTAATCAAAACATACAAAATCGAAGCTTCTCAAAACAAACATAACTATGTAGCACAATGATGCAACTCCCATTAGAATTTATGTTCGTAACTCACTTACTCGATGATATCAAAATACAATTTCATAATAAACCATCGATATCTTTCGGAAAGCCATTCGGTCGGCTAATTACCGGCTTAATGACAACTTCTTCTGTAGATATTAAAAACGGTCGTAAAACAAACGCATAGAAATTTGAGATCAACACTTATCTTTATTACATAAAAATTATAAGTTGTTAGGGCCTCGTTGGACTGGAGCGTATCATTTCTTAACAGAAATTACCTTGAAATATCATGATAAAATAATCTAGGCATGGATAGGAAAAGCTTATCTAGCACATGTTTGAGAATAAATAGAGAATCATGAAGAGAGAGCGAGAGTAGATAACAAAGATTTCGTAAACGAAGAGAAAAATAAGTGCATTCAGTACACCTAAAACCTACACAAATCAAAACAAATGCACTCTAATTTACCAACATAATATTTGGAACGCATCACAGAAGAATTCACCAATTAATACCAAAAGCTCACTACAACAAATCTCCACCTTCCCACGACCGCACGAATGCGCTGACACCTTAACTCCATGGGATTCACTTAACGAGTCCATCAGAGCCCCATAACGTCAAGCTATCCACTAATCACTTCCTAATACGTGACGGTGAAAGTGGATGACATCGGCCACCATTATACGTGGTGCAACACCATAAGTGTAGGGGTCCATGATACTGGACAATGGAAAGAAAGGGAACTTTTTTGCCCTTCGAGATTAGCTCGTGGGAAGGGATCTTAATGGCTAATTCTGTGACGTGTTTTATGATGACACTTCCGGGTTTTTACTTTGAGGATTTTGTCTGTATTTTGGTTATTTTTTTATGTTATAGACAAGTTGGTAGGTATTCAACAGGGTACAGGGTGGTAGGGAGTCATCGACGCACAAACTGTAACCTGAATGCAGCACATGATTCTAGACCCTCCTGCTTTGAAATTTTTCGTCGGTACTGATTCCATAATTTTCCATGGTAACAGGTTGTGCTTAGATGTTCCTGTCAGCTTGTATATTTTTGCATTACAACTATTAACATTGTTAATTTTTTTTTTGCTAATCGGCCCGCTCTTGGCTGGAACTCCCATGCATCGACGAAAAACAGCAGGCTACTTGTCGCTGGACTCCGGTGGGAGGGTGGTCGCAAACCAGGCGGGCGTTAGCCCTACCACCGCAAAAGAAGAATTGGCCAGTCAAATAAGGTGTTGGGTGTGACTGTCCAGGATGCGCCGAGGACTCGGTTCAGTTGAGTAACTGGCGGAACAAACTGCGCTACACGAGGAGGCTTCTTCATGGATCCCAAAAACTGTTCAATTAATCCTACTCATACCACTACTCAAAAAAGGATTTTACACGTAGACTTTTTAATTACCATTCTCACGTAATTAAGCTAAGATATTTACCTTGTTATCGACATTTTAATTCAATTCAATATAAAACGTATTAGCGCCTTTCAAAATAATCTTATCCCATCGTTCCCTGAATGGAATTATCTCTTATAAATCTCTATTACGCATGATTTATCTCCAAAGCCCTTTCTATAAAACTCGTGTACCATCCCGTCCTTATCCGATCTAAATAAACCAGTACCTGACATGTTATTCGAGGCTTTGTCAACGCTCGACAGTAAATGAACACCAAGCCTTATTACACCGATAAGGTTAGATATCAAAGAGAAAGTCGACAGTGTGAACTAGTATTTAATAAAAAAAAAGATAAAGATAAGGATGGGTAGACTGACTGGATTTTTGGAAATCTTTCGTAATTTAATCAGGATTGGGATCTTTGAAACTGGTTACTATTAGATCAATTGAACAGAGGTATTCATTTACTTAGTGGACTTGTGAGAGGAACTTAAGTAATTCTGATTATAAGATATCGATATTCCGAGACGTGTGGCATCTACCAACCTGCACTGGACCCGCGTGGTGGATGACGGCTCACTCCCTCTTAGCGAGTTGAGGCCTGTCTCCCAGAAGTGGGAACATTATCAGCTGAGTATTTAATATATTGATAGGCTACTAAGCATCGGTCGATCACGAAATTATGAAAACAATGAATAGACAAACGTACTCGTATTATTCCTTGAAACTTATAAGGTTTAGTACTTAATAGTATCATCATGACAGTAGGTAACCGACTGCATAATACAGTGTGCTCAGTAACATTATCTAATTCGATTACTCCCATTTTCTTCAAATTGAAGACATTGCTTTACTTAGAAGAGACCTGTTAGAGGAAATATTCCCGGTTATCGGTATCGATAAGCTAATATCGGTCGAAATTACCAAAGCGAAGAAAAAAGTAACAAATTAAAACTTCTTGAAAGCTACACAGCCTTTTATCTTCTTAATAGTATTATCTTTATGACAGTAAAAAACTAACAGCATACATAATTCAATGTGCTCAGTAACACTAAATAATTCGATTACTCACATTTTCTTCAAATTAAGAGCGTTGCGGATCCAAAGATCACTTAGTGCCGTCTCGGGTCACGGTAATTGTCCCGGACAAAGTAATTAGTTAGTTTCGTTAAAGACCCCTTCAAACACATAAAGGCACCGCAAGTCGCGCAACGAGCGGTGCCTTTGTGTCGCGCGCGATTATATCGCGTGTCGCGCCTGTTTGTAGGAGCCTTAAAGGACTCTCGTGAATACTTGATAGTAATATGTGTCAAGAAAGAGGGGGCTTGTGGCTAACAAATAACAGACGCAAGGCTCGATCGATCAGGTTAAGCTACGCTTGCTGCGGTTGGTCCGTGAATGGGTGACCATCTTTACATACCATGACCCCTCCGCGCCTCGGAAAGCACGTTAAGCCGTTGGCCCCGGCTGTCATTCGTGGATCTTTGACTGTCGTTACGGGTCGTCAGAAGCCCGAAAGTCTGACAACCAGTCTTATCAAGGGGTATCGTATTACCCAGTAATTGGATTGTGGAGGTCCGATAGGCAGTCGCTCCATGTAAAATACTGGTATTCAGCTGCATCCGGTTAGACTGGAAGCCGACCCCAACATAGTTAGGTAAAGGCTAGGCAGTTGATGATGATGTGTCAAAAAAGAAGAATATTTCTAATTAAATTAGGGAGTTCTGAAAGCTTAGAGTAAAATGAAACATACTTGTAATGTTCTAGATATTGGAGATGAGAGCCAATGATATACTAACGATGTCCTTAACTGGGTGAATGCCGTAATTACAGAAACATTTAAAAAGCCTGTGTCTCGCGTGGATCCACGTTTCTGAATTCATCGAATTCATAGATACTTACATAAATAGCTGTAAAATCAAATCATTACATAAAGAAATCCTTCGACAATATAACCTACCAACTAGGCACGTACATAACATTATGGGAAAAACCATCGTAATCTAAATTCATCTTTGGTAGCTCTAAAATGAGAGCAATATTGATACTTAGGACCGACGCGCATAAAAGCGTTGCGACGTCACCCGAAGTTCTGCTCAAAGTTTTTGCGTTGTGATGTTTTTATGCATTTGCACAATATAATCTTCTATAGGTATTCCTTACCTCAACAACATCCTTGAGCATAAACCGCCTGTGCCGGCGCCGTCTTCTTGGGGCAGGTTCCGAGTCCCGCTCGATGCCCTCGTCGTCTGTGTCTGCGCGACCGCACTCTGAAGTCTCTGAACCTTCGGATAGGGCGCCGCATTCCTCGTCATCATCTAAAAAGAAAAAAGAGAACATATAAATATATGATACGATAATACTAAGGGGTATCACGTTAACCAGTAACTGGGTTGTGAAGGTCAGATAAGTAGTCATGTACCATCGAGGAAACTTACATCTATACACCGTAAGGGCTTCTTGCTTGCAGCGTTCGGCCGTTATAGTAACGCTTGCTAACAGATGTGATCATCGTGAGCACGCGATTTTGTTTTCAAACTGGGCAGATGTAAGTTTCCTCGATGGTACATATAATACTGGTTTTTCTCCGGTCGTGTTGGATTGCGTGCCGTTATGGCTCATTATTTCCTTGATAGTGGAGCCTTACTCCTAATCTTCAAAGTGAGAATACAAATATTATCCGTGCATGCTACGTATGGTTTATGGTTCAACATACAACTAGCTTCAAGCTTTGAACTCAAAGGACGATATTGACATCTTTAAGCAGAATATTCAGTTACGAAGCGGAATAGTTTTCCGGTTGATGTTAAATTGAATTGAATGAATTTGCGTAAACTGGGTTGGTAAATTCTATCTGCGAAATCGTGACGAACCTTGAAATGTCATTACTTTTGGGGCTTTTGCTGGAAAACCGACCAAGATTATGATCTGGATAGTTATTCAGTGTCAGAACGCAAAAGCTTTATGCAATATTTAACGGTAAACTTTTTGTGCTTCTAATGATGAATACTTTTTTAAATAATCGAGCCTCTTTATAACTTTGTGAACTTTCCTCACAGTTGGTCGCAGTAACTAAGCTAACCCGAACCAAATGGGTTAGGTTAAGGGGCTTACAAAACCTAAACACAAAAAACGCAAATTTTAGAAACAATAAAAGTATATGATCGCCTACAGTAAACAAAACCAGAAATATGATATATATATATATATACATATATATGATATTCTTCAGGATATATGCTAGGTAGATAGTGTGTTGAAAACATAGGTAATACGACTAATTTTATACGATAGAAAAAAATCATGGAGATACCTCTAAAAACTTTCTTTTTACAATAAAAACCGTACTAATAAACATACAATCATTCTGATTTTTTGTCATATTATTCTACAAGCAAAATACTAAAATAGTAATGTTTTAATTTTTTAGTCCAAAAAATATATTTTTTGTAATCAAATAATTGTTTCATATCTTGCAATAAATTACCAGCGTTGTGTCATCGCGCTTCTCTTTCTTTTCTATGCAGTCCGACAGTGACCGCGCTTTAGGTCATGTAATGGTTAGAACTGTGATAAACCGCGCGCGAGCCGAGCGAGAGAAGCGAGGGATGCCGCGGTAGCAGCCGACGAGCGCTACATTTAAGTTTGCCACAGTTACTTGGCTATTTAGTTTTCAGGACCCCAAAATAGGAATGATTTGAGGTTCATTTCATTCGATTAAATACATGCCATATTTAATTTGCTAATGCACCCAGATTGCTCCAATTAAATGCTATTCAAACAAAATGAACTATGTACCTAATTCATCTAGACGCCACGTGTGGTCGCATTGCATACTGTAGGTAATCACGACTTGTCAATATCGAACCGATATCGATAATCGATACTGCATTGACAACGTCAACGCGTAACGGCTCGTTTCAACTCGGTTGTGTAAGCGCACATTTGCGAGCTTTGAGAGGCCGCTGACCAATCACCGTTCAGGGGCTTGACTCTTGACATTGGACGCGGATTATGTGTCAATGGTCAGTTTGTAAGTAGGGTTGTCATTTTTTTCAAGTTTATTATTTCTTAGTTTCTAGACTTGTCTTTGTTTTGCTTGCAAACGGCATTCTTACTTACAACCTAAACTTACAACTGAATAGGCAAACTTTTGTTTTTTTTTGTGGGAACAGGGTATTGGTATACGGGGTCACGGGGTGATTCTAACTCCGAATATATAGCATCTTTTCGTAGGGCTATTGTTACCATTATACTTATTTGTTTCAATAACGAAATACCTACACATTGGCCTAAATTTGAAATCTCAATAAAGTTTATTGCATGTACGTCTTTTCGAAAGCTCAAGCTTCAAATACAAATGATTGGTGTCCTAGGGTTTCCTTATTTTTTTTTAAACGTTGCCTCACGAGGAATTTCTCCTGTATTTTGGGTGCGTTTACAAACATTTAAACTCACATACAAACAGCCAGACCCGGAACAACTACTTGTAGGTCTTACAAATATTTGTTCCGTGCGGGAATCGAACCCGCAACACGCAGCGCAGCAGTCAATCGCTAAACCACTGCGCTAACCGAGTCGTCGGCTTTACAATATATAGACTTCAAATTAATGTGAGACTCGTCGAATTGTAAATAAATCTAAAAAATCATTTCACTCTCTACTCCCGTGTCTACAGAATCATTGAAATTAATACCTATATCTACTTAAGAGTGTCAACCCTAATTGTGAGTGCTGTTATAGTTTAGATGTCACGATTTTTATAGACAATAGAATTTTGATTGTAAAAGTACTCGTTAAAAGTCTCTGATATACCTACCGATACATGATTGATAACGTTTCCCCCGTGACATGAGAACTCCATTTTATATGATAAACATTTAGTAGAACTTTAATAATTTTGATGGATTATTGATAGTTTAGTTAATTTAGAGGTATCTGTTCTAAAAATAATTTGCAACCCTTTAAATTTTTTTAATTTTATTTTTTTAATTGAAATGGGTTTGCTCTTGACGTCTAGGTCAGACGTGGCGAGACAAAGTCTACGATGGAGTGAGCTTACCCAGAAGAAGCCTGTTCACTCTTACTTTGAAGAAATTCGGGTTGTATGCACTCGGAAACAAACGCAGGTAGAGAGTTTCATTCTTTTGCTGTGCGCATTATAAAGGACATTTGAAAACGCTTAGTGCGAATTGGTGGAATAGCAACTAGGCAGGGATGGTAACTTGCAGGGCGTCTGGATTTCCGAAGGTAGGAGGGAGCCGGTGGAATGAAGTCGTGGAGTTCTTGGGCACACTCACCGAAGTACAATCTGTAGAAGACCGCCAAGCAGGCAACCTTGCGGAAATGGTAAAAAACGTACAACCAACCTGTCAAAATTGAGTCTAGGTACTGGTTTAGCATACTCAGCCTATAATGTTCCCACTGTTGGGACACAGGCCTCCTCCCTGTGAAAGTGAGTGGGCCGTAATCCACCACGCGGGCCCAATGCGGGTTGGTGGATGTCACATGTCTTCAAATTTTTGGTTCTAGGACATGCCGGTTTCCTCGCTATGTTTTCCTTCACTGTTTTGAGAGCAGTGGTGATGATATAATTTACATAAAGAAAAGCGCCTGACTGGATTCGAACCTACGACCTACAACTCGTAAGTCGCGGCCGTGACCTCTGGGCCACCACTGCTCACAACTGGTCCGCTACTGCTCACAGGTTTAGAAAGATGGAAATTAAAAATAAGGCGTAGCTTCCAGATGCTGACTGATTGATTTTCTTATTTAATTTGCGTGTTGAGAGAAGACTATCACTATTAATATGTGCTACCTATAGTACGTATGACTGAATAAAAAGAGTCATCGTTGGCGTTTATTAAAACCAAGAAAAACCTAGTATCTAATAAAAAAAACCTAATTTTGAAATTCACCATCTTTAAACATTTACCTACCACCGATGATATTACAAACGAGCTTGTTGAAGGCACAAATAAACACAATTAAAAACCACTACCAACCAAAATCGATCAGCCTTCATCGTCAGCCAAGTAATTATCACATGACATAACAAAAAATAAACTCCAAAATTAAACCTCTCATCGAATAGAAGCACAGAACTAAAGGTAACAAAACTAATGTGAAACCATCCATCAAACATACAATGGCTCCCGACAGTTTACTACGTTTTTCGTTAACATATCTTTGAATAACAAATGTTTTGTAAAGGGGTTTATACATTGGTAGGGATGATAGACGATTCCGCGCGGTTTTGTGTAGCGACTATTGATAATTGAAAGTTTGATTCTATCTTACGGCTGTAGCCCAGAGCTGGGATCAAAAGAAGACACTACAATTATTGTGTAGCACCGGTGGTTACCGATTTAGTCGCTTTTAGAAGTTCAATACAGCTACTGAACCAGAAGGATGCCAGTCACAGTCACAGTTGCAGCACGGATGAAGGGACGAAAAGTCGACGTTAAAAGTATCATAATTATTTACCATGGTTTTTATTGTCATTTTGGTTGAATTAGATAACGACTTGTTGATGTTTTCTAAAATTGTAGCTGAATCCTCCAGCACATATATGTCAATTAGCACCATCTGAGCTTGTTATTCGTGAAGTAAAGCCACCACAATTGCCATCGCACCATTTGTGGTATTTGAAGGTAATCTAACTTTTATGGACCTATCGGGTAATTGGGCTATAGTCTTGCCAAGGATCATCGTGTTACAACAAAATTTGGAAAGAGCTAGGCGGATTGACTTTAGGTAAATTCACTACTAGCAGCGACCCGCGGTTTCACCCGCATAAGTGTCGGTCCCGTGGGAATATCGAGATAAAAACCCTTTCCCGGGACTCAAACTATCTCTATACCAAATTTCATCTAAATCGGTTCAGCGGTTTAAGTGTGAAGAGGTAACAGACAGACAGACACACTTTCGCATTTATAATATTAGTATGGACAGAATTCTCTTAGCACATTTCCAGAAACGTCAGTAAGTAGGTTCTATTCTGGTTTTCAGTCAGGTTCCTAAGACTTCCTGAGAGAATAGATTGTTGAACATTACATTGTTACTTTACGTGGAAACAGAAATACCTACGTAAGATAGAAACCTGTAGCCTGTAGAAAACTCATTCTAGATTCACTTCCTTTTGTGTTAATTATCGAACATAATTAACTATTGTCTGTGACAATTCGACGTTGAGACATTTACATTTTCTATCTTTTCAATTTAATGTATAAGTATATTACATTCTGATGGTAAGATATTCTAAAAGTGCGGCTGCATCACATTCTCTTTTCAAATGTAGAATACCCCTAAGCAAGGAAATCTATAGAGCTGTTATAAACTTTATTATTTTTGGTCAGTGGACAATAAACGAAACAATAGGAAGCTATAAGTGGCAATCACGATAGTCGACTCATAAATAACTTGATTGATGTGAAATATTACAGGTACCATTCGTCAGGAGAGAACTTTATTTATTTTGTTCTTCGATACTGTGAGATCGAAAAAGTCAAATATATTTTGTGACGTTGACAAAGTTACCTACTGATTGCTTTGTTAGTTTGCAATTCATCATCAGAGATTTTGTTAACAAGGTTGCTGTAGGAAAGTCTGGTGATTCAAATAAGCAGCCTGTGATTATTAAAGTTGTGCACATACCAGAACTGATTAACAGGACAATTTTGAAATCCTAATTATGGGCTTGGATATACTGTTAGTTTATGGAAGGCACCAGCGAAATAACAAGGACATTTGTTATGCATTTTGTTAATAGTTACGGGTTACCTTGATTCAATAGTTACAGGATAGTAACATCATGACTCCCAATATTTTTATATCTCTCATTCCAAACATTACCTGTATTCACGTCTAAACTAACTGATCTATTATAAACATATTCAAGCATACAGTTCCTAACATTACCGCGAACATTCCTAACAGAAACGGCTTCGACTTCCTTATGAACCATTAATAAACATTTTCAAACTATTTATTACTTCAATAATTTCTGCCAAACACAAGCGTTAAAAGCTGAGCCTATGCTAATGTGCGGAGAAATTTTACGTAACAAACAAAGTACTTCACAGTAACTAATGTATGGCATAATAAAGTGATCAATGGAGTTATGGTACCATAAGTAACACTTTCTGCAACTTACAGTCAAATTAACGTTGTCAATGACAAACGTTATAGCTCCTCTAGAATCTGTTACAACATATTCCTTTGTTTATAGCTAATATTTTATGTTAAGATAGCTCATAAACGTGAACAGACGACGGGGGCCCAAAGAAAGCTAGAATTTCCCCCAGGCTATGTAGTTAGATTAATTGCGAGTGACTTTAGTAGCTTCGATAGTGAAACATTGAAGATAGAGCTTTTACGCACGAATCAACTCGCGCAAATTTAAATGTTTGAAAGCTCGCATTGAATGATAGAAATGCAATTTCCATAGCATCAAGGATGAATTGAATTATCTATCTATAGCCTAATCTGTCTAATTCATCTCTATTCACCAACACGTCAACAATGCAGAAATTATGACGCTATTAAGTCGAATTCACAAAGACGACATGCTAATACCAGGGTGTCATGAGTCAGAGTGAGCTAATAGTAATAAATATACGCGAATTCGTTACGCAAGCGTCAGACGTCTAGTAGCTTGGATAACTATGCGTAGATTTATTCGCTCGAGAGCGCTCGACGCCAATTATGACGACATAGTCAGCATGAGCTTATTACTGTCTCATGTTATGAATTCCTAGTACGTTGGTATTATGAATATGTGTGAAGTTATTCGCAATTTCACAAGCTACTGAATTGGAAGATTAACAGTTCATTCAATCTCCTTCATTTCCTTGTATATTGGAAGGGTCCGCTTTTCTCCAATCAAGTGTGCATTCATTGTTGAGCACGACGACTTCGAACGGCTAAGTAAAAGCCTTAGTAAATTCAAATTAGTCTCATTTGACATTACCAGAGTCGGAACAACAAACGTTTTCTTTCTGAGAACAGAAATAAAATAAACGAACGGCAAACAAAAAGCAGTTAGCAGTCGGAAACATCAGCATGTAATAGTTCCATGTAATAGTTGGTTGTAATCGACAAACTTGTGTGTATCGTGGGAGATACAGACTGTTAACGGTTTGTGCGTTTTGTTGCAGTTAAGCCTTGTTTCTCAGGGCTGCGTGTGACGGCTTATCTTGAAGGTACTATGTTTTGTACGCAGAGGCAGTTTGTTTTCTTCCTGGCGTATGGTAAATGTGTGTATCTTTTTGATTTAAGATGTGAGCACCTATCCTGGTACCATCGAAAGGAATTGCATTAGTGCTTACTTACTTTGTACAATTAAAGTTATCGTTGAGTAAGTTTAGTGCTAGATATTCAAGTGCTTCTTAACAGCCGTCATTTCAACTGAACCTATAAACATCCTGATAAGCTTATTGCAAGTTCAATTTGTTTAACAGCTAATGCCAGCGGCATTGCATCAACTTTGATGCAATGAAATTCAATCGGAGCTTTCAATACAACAGCCCCATCAAACTCATGCATATATACATACTTAAGATGAGCACCAACTTCTTTACATTTAGAAACCCTTTTACATAACATCCTTGAACTTTTGAATACGTACATTATGCAAAGTTCGAAGACGGAAATATCACGGCACCTCGCAACCATGATGAATAGGAACCAGTCTCGGAGGAAACCGCACCGATTCAATTTTCCTTTTACGCTCCCGTTGGTTAGATAACACGTGGTGGGTAGAAACTTCACAGATTTGCAAACTTTCAAGTGACTAACTACATGCTGATCGAAATTAATGATGCTGACTCCCACAGTAACTCGCCAAAAGTATAGAATCACTTCTTAAGCTCTTAGAACAGTAAATATAACAAGAAGAAGGTGGTCTTAGACTTTGAATTAACTAGGCTCTTACTGGCGAATCCTTTTAGAATTGCGATATATATGTCCTCAACTTATGTATCGGTCAAGATTTTTTTTATTATTTTCATAACGATTTGGGTTCAATCTGTTTATAGCTTTATGCTTTATGTAGATACTATAAGGTGATTGCATATCCCATTTAAATATACCTACCCATATATCCAAATATCTCTTCATAATAATCGATCAAATGGCCAAACTAAGCTCTTACTGGCGAATCCTTTTAGAATTGCGATATATAATATGTCCTCAACTTACGTCGTGTATCGGTCAAGATTTTTTTTTATTATTTTCTTAACGATTTGGGTTCAATCTGTTTATAGCTTTATGCTTTATGTAGATAATAATATAAAGTGATTGCATATCCCATTTAAATATACCTACCCATATATCCAAATATCTCTTCATAATAATCTATCAAATGGCCAAACAAAGCCAGCCATACCACATGAGGACTATTAATAACAATTTATAATATTGTGAACTAACTTTCTCCTCCGAACATGGGTTCAAGTCAGCAGTTTGGGTCACCGGCAGAATTCGAAGCAATATAAGGACTGTAATTGGCCGAAACCTGGAATTTACTTGTTTTGTACTGTTATTCTCCGGAATACCGATTATGGGAGGAATCGTCGGAGGGATATCTGGGAAATCAGTTTTGAGAGCTCCGGCGAATGCTCCGGTAATCGTTTATTGAGAATATTCTGGATATCAAAATGAATAAAAATCTCAAAGCACATACCCGTTCGAGTGAATTTTTTGTAAAAATGTTTCTCGGGAATTACTTGCCGTAAGCAATCCTTATTGTATCGACAATCGACTGAACTAGAATGTCCGACTATAGTATGGCCTTTCTAATAACGACAAAGGAATCAAATAAAAGAAAGCTTTTTACAAATAAAGAAAATCGCATATATATAAATTTATACTCCTTTATATTGTTCTTTGCCCTGATCAAATAGTTTGCAAGTCCCAAAACAATTCGTCGTCGAAGTGAACCCGAATTGCTTTGTTATCTGTAATTGGTTTGATTTCCCCACTGAGTTCAAAATTCTTTTTTACATCGGGCCGATGTAAAAAAGTGTAGTGTGTAAAAAGTGGTGGAAAAAAGGAAACAAACGAACCACTTTCAAGATGTAATAATTATTTGAACATTTTAGTAGATCAATATAAGTTCAACTGTTGCTATAGACAATTCCTACCTTAAGTAATTGCTTAGTATTATGTCCAGCAGACAAGTAGGGCAGCAGTGGACTATAAGTTTTGTAGTTGGTCAAAGTAACTATAGTATGAATCCAATGAAAGCTGTTGTCAAAATGTTTGTTTACAACATATTTGGGTTTATAATCATTGAGCCAGGATATTCTATTTGGGTCACGGGAAGTTTTTATCATCGACTCCTAACATAAATACTAGGATACCAATAAAAAGAAGTGGTATAAAATGTGCAAGGCCATACCTCCAATCAAACGTCGTTTATAGCTAGGTACATCTTAAGCTCTTCGTTTAGTAAGGTGTTATCTACACGGGAATGGTTTTTTCTTTCTTCCTTTCTTTTAATCTCACGTGTATGTGTATCAAAGCTAACAAAATAGACAAAGAAGGCCATCTCTTTGTCTATTTTGTCAGTTTTGATAGAGCTAACATCTTTGACGTCTATGTCCACTATTTCATTACTTAATCTAATTAACTGTCAAGGTTTATTTTTGTTTTCTTTTCGTTATTCAAATTAGATTAGAGAAATTAGAAAAGAGAGAGAATTAGGATTTCAGGATTTTCCTCTTTGCCTTGTCGACCTTATCCATAATTATTATTATTGTCCAGTTACCCCCCCCACCCCCTGTTCCACTGCTCATATTTATTTTACTTTTTAAGAAAGGCTTAACAAGTCAGCTGAGCGAGAAAAGTACAGTGTGTGTAGCTCCTAAACGCAATAACGGTACCCAAGACATAGGGTGACCATAAATTCGCACATTCGAAACGGGACGCACTTCAACTTTACGACGGGCCCAGCGCAGACGTACGTTGTTTTATAAAATTGTTTAATAGTACAATTTAGTTAGTCACTGTTAGGATAAGCGAGTAAAACGACTGTTTCATGAAGTATTTACGAGTATTTTAATGTTATAGGTTCAAAGGGCTACGGAGAAAGCCCGTCAAACTGTTTAGTTTCGATAGTAGGTATTACTGCGGAAAAACGACTTTTCTAAGTTATAAATAACCTACCGACTATCCCCGTTTTGCTTTGCGTATTGTGAAATACCACTAAAATATTTTATGAATTACTATTATGCAAACCACGATATCGTAGCCTTAGAGTGAAAACCTCGGGAATGCAATTCCTCGTAAGTAGCATTTTAGGCATTTCGGACAATCTTATACTATCGAACAGTGGATACTGTGGACTGGATAAAAAAGCGGGTTAAATTTCCATATTAAACCTTTTATGTTTTTTTAACCGACTTCAAAAAGGAGGTTCTGTATTCTTATTAATTTTATTTAATCCGCTTTTATACCCAGAGCTGTTCGATACTATAAGATTGTCCGAAATGCATAAAATGCTACTTACGAGGTATTGCATTCCCGAGGTTTTCACTCTAAGGCGACGATATCGCTTTGTGATCACTTATTTTCCTTCTAGCATGAAAGTTATTATAATCATCTCTCAAATGTCTGCCTAGTCTTTTCCCAACATGTTGGAGTCTTACCAGATGCAGCTGAATACCAGTATTTTACATGGAGCGACTGCCTGTCTGACCTCCACAACTCAGTTACTGGGTAACACAATACCCGTTGGTAAGACTGGTTGTCAGACTTGGGCGCCTGACAACCAGACGACATCACGACTGTCAAAAATCTACGAATGACAGCAGGTATATACCAACGGCTTAACGTGCTTTCCGAGATACGGAGGGGTCTCGATATATGTAATAGATGGATGTAATCATCTCTCCAATGTATTCGACAATAAACGTCTCAAGCCTGATATAAAATTCACGTACACATAATTACTAAAACTACAATTGAAGGAATAACGATAAATTAATATAATTACCTAATGTTTGCACTATTAGGGCCTAATCTCTAACAGGTACAAAACAAACTGAAACCATACAAATCGAAACTTTCACAGCGGCTCAGAAAGCCTAAACACTTCCTAATCCTGCTTATAAATAATACATAGAGCGCGATAACATTGAGCATAGGCACAAAGCTAGGCTCAAAATGGACAAATAGAACCATTATATTTGCGAGTGAGAATCTGATAGCCCACGGAGGAAATATAGACACTCGGACACAAAGGACAGGGCTAAGCTTTGAAAGGGAGAATGTACGCGTAAATCTGTGAGTTTGTCCAGGTGACAAGTATTAAAGCTTACAAAAGAAAGAAATATATTTTTACACCACAAATAAAACTTCGACGAAGATTCTATTTAAAGAAATAAAATAAAATGCTCAAAAAATTTAGGATTCCCATTCAAACTCTGCTTTGAAGCTACCAATCGTGAAGGAACAAGAGAAATAAATAAACTCTCAACTGTTATTTAAATATGATTTCTTCGTGTATTCCCCTGTCAACTTTGTTATTTCCTCAGTTCTGAGCAATATGGAAGGAATCATATATAACAGTGGAAATTGCGGTAAGTCTTTAGAAAATTGGTTTTGGGAATAGAAGAGAATATATGAACTGAATGAAAACGGAATTGAACACATTCAAGTTTATTTCAAAAGCATTGAAAATACTGAACCAACGACTGGATTTAATGGACTAGATATTGTTTTGACGATCTAGGAAGAAGAAAAGATAACACAAAAAGCAGTAGATCAAATAGTTCCTAAAAAAAAAGCATCTAGTATAGTTTAGAGATATTCAAATTCCACACTATCAAAACAAATCTATAGGAATAAGCTATTGTTTTGGCAATTAAGGTCAAAGAAAGGAGAACACGAAATTCAGGAGACCAAGCTTTTGATTTATTAAAAAAAGATAGCAACACTAGATGGGCGGGGGATCGATTATATGGACAGCAATCGAGCGTACCACATAATGATCGATGGTGTTGCATCGCGGAACCATCCATTGTGCTAATATCCACGTGATTTATGGGAAAATAGATTAAATGTATACGCTATCGCTATGGTAATGTGGGAATGGGGTTTCAATATTATCAGCTTGGCTGATAATTAATTAGTTGTTGACGTTCTGATTATAAAGTCCGTGTAGACTCTTCGATGCGAGGAAGGGTTAATATTGAGTTTGGCCTGGTTGTTGGAAATATTTGCTCAACCAAACTAAACGAACGAGGTTTGGGCACAAAGGAGAAAGGAAGGGCTCCATAGTTTTCTGGGCCCAGGTGTTAACTCAATCAAACTAGCCTTATTTGTAAGAGGATATATGTAATAGCAAGGCCTCACTGAAAATTTGGTGAAATTTGGCTATCCAGGAATCAAGTTATATGAACTATAGTAAAAGTGAGGTTATACATATTATAACATTGTACTTTTTTGATGTTATTTGCGAAATATTTTACAATGGCTTCGGTTGTGTAATGGTTTTATGCATGGAATGCATCCGTCGAATAGTTCTTTATAATATGCAAAGCCGCGGTCGTGGGGTTAAACAATTAAACATGGAAAATACGTGCGCACTCTAAACGAAAGAAAACGAACGGTTTTATCCTATCACTGTCAGTCGATGACCAGTGTTGCTAGCTGAAGAAAAAGTAAAGGAACTTGATTCGCCATGAATCGATTCCACGAAACGATTGATAAACATTTGTCACTCGATTTTCATACATATTCTGTGATTTTAGCGATTTATTCAGTATCGATTATTAAGAATTCAGTTGTGTTTAATCGATTATTTAGTTTCATGACTTAATTTAACTTTTCTTGCTTCCTAGATAGAAACATGGTACTATATTTAGTGATTTACTTTAGAAAAATATAACGGTTTTTTTAATACACATTTCAACTAGTTAACTGCTGGGCCCAGAATTTCCCTCCTCCTTTATTAATTTGTGCCCAAACCTCACACACCTCACACACACTAGGATTCATCTCAGGTTTTTGAAAACCTGACCAATCTATAGGTATCAAATTTTTGTTGGCTGATAACTTAGTTTACCAAAATTACAATAACCAATAATAAAAACATAGTCATGCAATTTGGCGAAATATTACATTAAAAAGGCTTTCAGAATTACTATATTTACATAGAATAGATATTATTATTAGAAATTTTAGAGAAAAAGCATTTCTCTTGCCTATATTTAAAATAACATGAAAATTCCCAAGCAAAGCCGCGCTCAATGAGCTGTCTCGTAACAAAAATGTCCTCAATGTTAACTACGGCACATTATTTTCCAATAAAGCGTTTCCAATGGCCGTGAAAGGCGTGCCCACATTATGGTTCAATATACCAGTTTATTGCACAATCAATTTGTACGGAAAAACAGTAATTTTATATTACTTAGTACGCATATGGGGAAATGCTTTTACTTAATTAACATACGCTATGAGGAATGGCGTGTTCTTGAGTGGAGACTGCGAATCGGTAAAGTAGAGGACGATCTTTGCACGATGACGTATATAGCGTCGCCTTAGAGTGAAAAGCTCGGGTATGCAATTCCTCGTAAGTAGCATTTTATGCATTTCGGACAATCTTATAGTGTCGAACAGTTCTGGATAAAAAAAGCGGGTTAAATTTCCATATCAATTAATAAGAATACGTTACAGAACCACCTTTTATGTTTTTTTAACCGACTTCAAAAAAGGTTCTGTATTCTTATTAATTTTATTTAATCCGCTTTTATACCCAGAGCTGTTCGATACTATAAGATTGTCCGAAATGCATAAAATGCTACTTACGAGGTATTGCATTCCCGAGGTTTTCACTCTAAGGCGACAATAGATGGATGAGAGAGCCCGTTTATGATACAGATCAGTAGATCGCAATGGGGATTGTCCAAAATTTCTAACCATTATATTTTATTTTATTTTTTGTAAATTTAGAGGATTTTGAGAAACTAATTTGAATATTTTGATGATTGGCTCAATAGTTATTTTAATACAAATTATTTAATTATTTTAAGTTTTTAAGGTAGGTGACGTCATCCAGTGGCATAAAGGTTAAGTGCCGTTGCCTTACTAGTACATAATTAAAAATTTTAATCTGTCAACACAACGTCAACAATGTCACATCTGTCAAAGTGTCAATAGGCCGAATAGACGTTTTAAATAATCGAATCCTAGCTTAGCGTATTTATTTACAAATGGTTTTTTTATGTGTAAGTGTCCTCCAAGGAATATACTACTCTCTATCGTCACTAGAACAATCGACGCGGCGACTTAGAAATAGAATAATAACGCACGCGGCGACATTATTACTATTATTGCTGCAAGTTGGAACAAAGCACTTCCTGTATTCCATAACTCTTCCAGTATATTAAATATTGTCGAGTGTTGAAATAATGTATGTAATGTAATAATGAGATATAAACAAGAATGTTTATATTTTTGACATATGTATTTACAATAATTTGACATTTGACAGATTGTAGATAATACTTGCCTCTTACTTTTTATTAGGTCTTCCGGTTAATTTTGAGGGAACGTTTTAAGTAGCCATCACGACATGTCCGTACAAGTTATTTGGATATTGGATACAGCGTGTTAAAGCTTGTAGTCTGATTAGTTTATGTAAGGCAGTTATCGTAAACACACGTACATTTTTGGCACAATTTAACTATGGATCGCGATAAATATCATTTTCGTCATTTGTTACTATATTTTTATGATTCAAAAAAAACGGCAGCCGAAGCTCATAGACTTATCGTTGATACTTATCATGAATCTGCTCCATCTATAAAAACATGTGAATACTGGTTTCGACGATTCAAAAGTGGTGATTTTAATTTGAAGGACAAAGAACGCACAGGCCAACCGAGAAAATTTGAAGATAGCTAATTACAGGCGTTACTGGACGAGGACCCAGCCCGCACCCTGCAAGAGTTGGCTGAAGCTTTAAATGTGGGTAAATCAACAATTTCTGATCGTTTACATGCCATGGGAAAAATTCAAAAACAAGGAAAATGGGTTCCACATGATTTGTCGGAATTGGCTATGCAAACTCGTGTAACCATATGTGCTTCACTGCTATCTCGTTACAAAAAGAAGTCGTTTTTACACCAAATTTCACTGGCGATGAAAAATGGATATACTACGATAATCCTAAGCGTAAAAAATCATGACTAGATCCTGACCAACCGTCCACATCGACTCCGAAACGCAACGTTCACGGAAATAAGGTTATGTTATGCATTTGGTGGGATATGAATGGTGTTGTTTATTACGAACTCTTAAATCTTAATGAAACTGTCACGGCTAAGCGTTATCTAGATCAATTAATCAAAGTGAACCATGCATTAAACCAAAACGCCCAATATTCGCACAAAAAAAACGGAAGGTGATTTTACAGCATGACAATGCTCGAGCCCACATTGCAAAAGCAGTAAAAGACACGCTTTCAGCTCTTCAGTGGGAAGTGTTACCACATCCCGCGTACTCACCAGATTGTGCTCCTACCGACTACCACCTATTTCGGTCCATGCAACACGGCGTTGCAGACCAGCACTTTAAATGTTACGAAGATATTAAGAAATGGCTAGATCAATGGATCGCCTCAAAAAATGAATTTTTTTTTTATGACGGAATCCATTTGCTACCAGATAAATGGTCAAAAGTCATAGCTAGCGATGGAAAATATTTTGATTAAAATATAATTTTTATTTTTCAAAATACAAGTGTATTTTATTTTCAATGATTCCCTCAAAATTAACCGGAAGACCTAATATTTTCTGAGGCAACGATACAAAACTGTACGGCCAAAGTCGTACGTAATTTGAAGGGCAAAGAAGGTCAATCGTATTTTATCAAAAATATCAATAACATATGAATATTTTTCAAAATTAATTAGTCCGTAAATGATCAGTAACGCTATTCCTCGAAATGGTTTTTCAATTACAACATTTAAAAAAATATGAACAATGCCCATTGGAGTAGCCGATGTCCAGCACTAGACTGCACTGTGGGCATAAGCAGCCTATGTTCCCACTGCTGGGACACAGGCCTACTCTCTTCAAGAGGGAGTGGGCTGTAATCTACCACGCGAGCCTAGTGCGGGTGGGTAGATGTCACATGTCTTCGATTTTTTGGTTGTAGGACAAGCTGGTTTCCTCACTGTGGGTGAATGACGATAATTAATTTGTATCAACAAAATTTACTACCCAGTCATCGACAAATAAGAAAGCCCGTCGCAAAATTGTTAGTTGAATTTATGAAAGTTTCAGTGCACGAGTCGAGAAAAGCATACTTACCATGATTGAACTGTTAATGAATTACAAAGTTTAGAAACACTATCCCGTTGGCGAGGAGAAACGGGATTTTTCATCGAAGCAGCTATTCATATATTTCCAATTTATTGCATATAACCTCTAGGAAACTCCAATCGCAAAAAAAAAAATAGGAAACGTAAACATAGATATTCCATCAATTTTGCCGTTTCTGATTCCAAATGTGATCACATAAAACTTAAGATTACCCCATCTTATACGGTAAGCAATTAAATTATCTACAACTTCTTCACATTTTATCTAACAAATAGGTAACCTACAGTCCAACCAAACGGTTTAGAACTTTATTTCCGGTATCATACAGTTTAAAATAAATTGCTGCTATCATCTTCAAGCAAACAAAATAACGGACCGTGTAGAATGTACCGTGAAATCATCAAAATTTTATCTCGTTCAAATAAATATGATGCGAGCAACATTCACGGATAAAGGCTCCTACAAACAGGCGCGACACGTGATATAATCGTGCGAGACACAAAGGAACCGCTCGTTGCGCGACTTGAGGTGCCTTTGTGTCGCCCGCGATTTTATCGCGTGTCGCGCCTGTTTGAAGGAGCCTTAAGTAATGTAGCCGTATCTGATGCAAAACTGACTATTACATGTGATACGCTATTAAGTACGCATGTCCAATAGTTCCGGATTGGAAGAATGGTTACAATCGTCTTAGAATACGGTAATTTCATTCATTCTTTTCTCATTCATATTGTTTTATGAGACACAATAAAGATATGCTGGAACAAATTGGTTCATTTTCTTCTTCATTGTGAAAATGCTCTTTTTCCTAGAAATTTGGATGAGATAATATTCCGGAATACTAGATAGGTCTAAGAGGTCAGCTGTAACTGCAGGAAATTCAAAGAATGAAATAATAGTGATGTAACAAATTACGGAGAAGAATGTAGGTAATCATTGAATTCAGCTCAGAATAAAATCTTAGTATGCATTAAATAGAGGAGGACTGGAGGATCACACTGGAGTTGCCGAGAAAGAGCTGAATGACATAAAATTGAAGAGGCCATTGGACTGATGTAGGCTGATGATGATGATAATGATGATGCATTAAATGTTTCACCAGTATGAAGGGATTCTATACGAAATACCATTATTAATACCAACTTTTAGAAGAAAAACACCGCAAACAAACAACACAGATATGATTCAAAAATCACCAAGCGCATGTCTAAATCCGTAGAGTCATCAAATCATTACTAAAGATAGCGTTAACCTTTTACGTCCATAAAAGAATCATACCATACAAAACCGCCGAAGCCGTGAGAAAAACGTGAACATTGTTCCCTAGATCTGCATATAAAAGTTAAAGATAAATGAAACTTTCCTTCTTTTCTTTCTCGTGGCCTTGCGGTTGCGGTGACGTATTGTCCCGCAATCAGGGCTGCGCTTTGGGTCAACCTACTCTTTTGTAATAAATTAGAAATTAGTTTTGTTGGTTTTTTTTATTGTTGTTGTTGTAAAGTTGGCTTTCTTAATTCTTCTGATGTTCTGTCTAGGTATTTTTGGTAGAACACGACTTTAAATAACAAGATTAAAATGACCTAGTGTTGTAGCCCGTCTATCAAACAATAAGACGATAGAAAAGCATTGTATCTCCTCGTAACACTTAAAAGGAAAGTGTTCAACAATATTGATAAGAAGAAAATGCGACCTCGAATCAGCGCTGGCAGCATCGAACTCGTCAGATCAATAAAGATAATGTCATCGTCCAAACATTCCGCCGCTAAAAATAGTTGAATGTTTCCGAACAATGGCTCAGCAGTCACATCATCCATTGTGTTCTCGACATATTCACCTGTCCAATGCGACCTACTGACCAGTATTTACATCTCGCATCTCTCGATCCGATCGATACTTTCGATGCGATTCTTTCGATCGCCCACTTGTAACAAAATAAACAGTTACACGTCGAAAACCGTCGGCCATGAACTTCATGATCAAAATCATTTGTGAGATTTATGATGGCCCCTGTTGTATTGGACAACCCAGAGCTCGATACAACACGATCGATTCTCGATTACAAGACAAGTGTATACATTCCCTCCGAGCCACTCACAAATTATCCGTGCCGCGTTGTTTCACAGCACGATTTTCTTATTCATAAACAACAAACTGTTGACATTGCTACTCCAGCCAGGTGTTTACAATTTGATTGGCATAAAATTATGGGCAATACAAAACGGTAAACTTTCCTGCGTGAGCTATTAAAAGGCGATAAATTCATCTCAGTCTATACATAGAGGAAACATTGCAGGAAGCTGTAAATATGTAGTCGGAGAAATTACAACTCGATTATGAATCGAGACTGTGTCGGCTCGATGCTGGTGCAAAAACTGCCTTCGCGAGGGAAAATCAGAAAATATGACAAGTTAATTTAGATTGAGTGGGTCCGTGAGAGTTGGAAAGGGAGGTGAAAGACAACCGGAACGAATTGTATCATTGCATTGTGAACTAAACGCGATGGGAGGCGACCGCGCCGGTGCGAGAGCAAAGGTCCCTGATAACACAGTCGTGGTGCGGCCCAAATGTCATCGTGTAGACAGCCTGTCTGGCTGAGATAAAAGCATGCATAAGGTGGACACGACCATGTTATAGAAAGTGAGAATTAATACCCAATCTTGTAGAACACGACGATATCTGCGTATAATGAAACGGGGCGTGCAAACCACAATGAGTTGATTGCATATCATGATGTACAAGATCGTATTACGTCAGACAGATGTGTTAAAAATTAATTGAATATCGCTGTTATTATAAACAAGCTTCTGCCCGCGATTTCGTCCGCGTAAAATTTCTTGTTCCCCCGCATCACCCCGTCGCATCGCATCGCCCGCCCGCACTGTTACTTCGTTTTCGCTAAGCATTTTTCTGACTTTTTCACTTTTTGCTCAGCTCTTAAGGGTTGTAGCGTAATGTTGAACCCTTCAACAGTTTTATCTCGCCCCCAAAAAAACTTAAAAACATTAAACTACTTACAAAGAACAAGGGGGAATTATTTAAATAAACTTTTATCTAATTACTTGTGAACAGTGTCAGTATTTCGGTGGATACAATTCAGATAAACCAACATTGAGAATGGCCGGAAGTAACACAGTTCGTGGACTGGAATTCAATGAGAACATAATGCAATAAAAGAAATTCATTTATTGTAAGTACTATTGTGTCATTGGACAGAAGTTCTCATATTGATCACGCAAAATTCTAATTTTACTACCGTTTGTATAATGCGTGTATTCCGTGCTGCTGTACTGGATTTGGTCAAGTCTATACTTATCTACTTGTCATAATTTTAGACCCAAAACGGGTCATGGTTCTTAATAAGATTTACGGACTGGATCTATTTAATTGTTGTTGTTTTGTTGTTGTTGTTGGTTATTGTTGTTGTTTTGTTATTGTTGTTGGTGTTGTTGTGTTTGTTGTTGTTGTTTTGTTGTTTTGTTGTTTATAGGAAACAAGGATTTAAGACGTTTTAATAGCTCTCAATTCTCAATGCTCGTCAAATCATCATTCTTACAATCTATGATCATGCTATTCTTTACAAAAAAGGTTTTACTAATAATCCGTATACTAATATCATGAATTCGAAAGTAACTCTGTCTTGTCTGTTACTTCGTTTTCGCTAAGCATTTTTCTGACTTTTTCACTTTTTGCTCAGCTCTTAAGGGTTGTAGCGTAATGTTGAACCCTTCAACAGTTTTATCTCGCCCCCAAAAAAACTTAAAAACATTAAACTACTTACAAAGAACAAGGGGGAATTATTTAAATAAACTTTTATCTAATTACTTGTGAACAGTGTCAGTATTTCGGTGGATACAATTCAGATAAACCAACATTGAGAATGGCCGGAAGTAACACAGTTCGTGGACTGGAATTCAATGAGAACATAATGAAATAAAAGAAATTCATTTATTGTAAGTACTATTGTGTCATTGGACAGAAGTTCTCATATTGATCACGCAAAATTCTAATTTTACTACCGTTTGTATAATGCGTGTATTCCGTGCTGCTGTACTGGATTTGGTCAAGTCTATACTTATCTACTTGTCATAATTTTAGACCCAAAACGGGTCATGGTTCTTAATAAGATTTACGGACTGGATCTATTTAATTGTTGTTGTTTTGTTGTTGTTGTTGGTTATTGTTGTTGTTTTGTTATTGTTGTTGGTGTTGTTGTGTTTGTTGTTGTTGTTTTGTTGTTTTGTTGTTTATAGGAAACAAGGATTTAAGACGTTTTAATAGCTCTCAATTCTCAATGCTCGTCAAATCATCATTCTTACAATCTATGATCATGCTATTCTTTACAAAAAAGGTTTTACTAATAATCCGTATACTAATATCATGAATTCGAAAGTAACTCTGTCTTGTCTGTCTGTTACTTTTTACGCATAAACCAGTCAACGGATTTCAATAAAATTTAGCATGGCGATAGATGGCATCCTGAGAAAGGACATATGCGACTTTTTGTCCCAGTAGCACGTTCCCGCAGGATTATTTCCGAGACCCACGCATACGAAGCCGCGGTGAGAAGCTAGTATACCATATTTTCTATTTTACAACCTAACAGTCCAAAGTCCGTTATAATTTATTCTCAAACTAAAACATACAAAGCTCTAGCCAGACTATCTGACTTCTTAGCAATCAACGAGAAAACGTCAAAGACACAAACTAACGGTCCTTCAATAAAACATCAACATTCCTACACTACACGCACGATGTAAATGACAAACAAAAAGTTAATTAAACCTGACCTCGATGTGAACAATAACATGGCAATATTAATATCTGGTACTGAAGACGTTCCCAAGTTCCCATACCATGATGGTATTATGGATGAAGATATTCCCATGGCAACATAGTCTATGGCGTGCAGCAGTTAATGGCGCTTTGTTTAGTACTAATTGTGAGTGTGTAAGTAAATTATGGTGTTTGATAGATGTGATAGTGTTTACGGTGTGGCAGAGATCTGATAAAGTTGTATGATGAAGGTAGAAAACTTTTTCCGGAAGACAATCGATCATCATGATCATCATCATCATCATCATCTGCCTAGCCTTTTCCATCATCATGATAATTATTATTTTTATCACTGCCCCGTTGGTCTCGTGGTCGCAAGCGCGACTGCTGAGCGTGGGGTCCTGGGTTCGACACCCATGTCGAGCTAAGTAGTATTGGGTGTTTCCATTAGAAATTTCTTGGTAACAGTCCGGAGTTTAGAAGATGGCAGTGTGATACTCCCGTGCCTCGAAAAGCACGATAAGCCCTTGGTCCTGCGCCTGATCTCTCTCCGGTCTTGTCGGATTGCCGTCCCATCGGACTATAGGAGAGTGCACCTGTCTGCACACACACTTGTGCACTATAATGTGTCCCCCGCCGAAAGCCAGTCTCCGTTGAGATTAACTGCCATAACCGAAATATGGACTGAAGGACTACTTATATTATTTTATGGACAGAAATTCCTAAGGCTTTATATGATTGTGAATCCTTCAATCTGCAAAAAATACTAGGCACATGCTGAAAGTAAAGTTGATATTTCCCCACATAAATACTAACCGTCAGATGCAACTGAAAACACAAACATCATAACGAATTATCATCAATGAAACTGCCATGTTTCTAATACAACAGAAGTTAAAAATAAAATTAAAAGAAAAACTTACAAACAGATAGAATCCATGTTGACTCAACCTATCTACATGACAAAGCTCGTTATTCGCTTGTTCCCTAACAAACAAAACCTTGTTGTTTTTAGCAATAAAATTGACATGACGGTTGAAGACCAGTAGCAGCAAATTGAATAGTGGCAATTTCCAAGCGAATACTCTAGACACCCTTTGACTTCGAAGAAGCGTAGATACACACACGAGATCCGCTTTAAGCTTCTAGACTTCTAATCCAATTGCTGGTTTTATTATGACGTCTGCTCAACGTCCGTATGTCACTGCAGGGATCCAGCAGAATATCAGCGTCAGGTATATTTGCCTGATACAGGCTGAGCTGGACTCTCAATTGGTGCAAATTTGTGACGCACACTGCACTTTGTTCGTTATTTGATTTATAGTATGCCATAGTGTCACTTTATTTCTTTAAGTTTGTTTTTCTTTTTGTATATTGGCACCTTATTTTTATATACATAAACGTAATTTGTTACCATTTAATTGTGTTTTTATGTGTTCTGCTGTATCTTTTGTGTGCACTGAATAAATGTTTTACCTTTCTATCTCAGTTCGGAATACAAGTTAATCTAATAACAAAAACGGATGAAGGTGCAAAACAGGAATAATAAAAAGGAAAGGTAAGTATAACAAACTGATAGTCAGCATACTCACACTAATCAAGGTCAAATTCCGCTAAAACATTCAAGGGAGAAATGAAAGGGCAAAACACGCAAGCATAAATCATTACTGTCCAAATTCGCATGATCATTAGACTGATATAACCATTTTTGTACATTGGTCAACCAAAGCCAACATTAATGTCCATTTCTCCATTACCAAGTAATTTGAAGAATCTACTTTGTGTGCAAAAGGCAATGGATATCTTCTAAAATATTGGCGCTGTTGGTCGTCCAACATTTGGCAAATATAACGGAACGGCACATCTTGGTCTAACATCGTTCGTACGCACGTCCAAAATAACAGCTCAGCGGGGACTATTCAATCATTTAAGAAGAAAACTGTAACGTTTATTGAAATCGAATTGTAAATGATGAAGATTCATGCGTTTAATATTATATTTCCATGGTAAATACGAACGTAATGGAATTGTGAAATAATTCGCATCGATGAGTATTGATGGTAAGGTTTACCTTACCGATGGTACTAAAGTGAGGCCTATTTAAAGATCACTGACCCTTAAGGATATTACATTGCTCGATGACCTTGAAGATTTGATCTCTGTACTAACATTTGTTATTTTGGCGCCCTCTACTGACAAACGAGCATACTAAAAACAAACAAACTGAAGATTAACCAAGAACACAGATGTGTCACAGAGCTGTCATCGTTTTTGCCTATTTTATTCGTTCTCTGAGAGGTCTAATAATTATGTAGATTTAATTCCTCTAGGAGTTTTGTACAAGTACCTACATCAATTATGTAATTTATTTTGTAATAAATAAATGTCTATAATCAACATTTATCTAGTTGAGCACGGGTGCTACTACATGATACATTCTGAAGGTCAGATGATGACCAGGTAAGTGCCTATCGGTTCTCAGTAACGGGAATAGTTAGGATAACCTAGCTTTCAATATTTACCTAATTGAGTACGGGTGCTACTACATGATGCATTCTGAAGGTCAGAT
This sequence comes from Luperina nickerlii, assembly GCA_963855955.1. Taxonomy (NCBI): domain Eukaryota; kingdom Metazoa; phylum Arthropoda; class Insecta; order Lepidoptera; family Noctuidae; genus Luperina; species Luperina nickerlii. The sequence continues at coordinate 3,969,988 of OY979667.1, read as the reverse complement.
GATGACCAGGTAAGTGCTTACCGGTTCTTAGTAACGGGAATAGTTAGGATAACCTAGCTTTCAATATTTATCTAATTGAGTACGGGTGCTACTACATGATACATTCTGAAGGTCAGATGATGACCAGGTAAGTGCTTACCGGTTCTCAGTAACGGGAATAGTTAGGATAACCTAGCTTTCAATATTTATCTAATTGAGTACGGGTGCTACTACATGATACATTCTGAAGGTCAGATGATGACCAGGTAAGTGCTTACCGGTTCTCAGTAACGGGAATAGTTAGGATAACCTAGCTTTCAATATTTACCTAATTGAGTACGGGTGCTACTACATGATGCATTCTGAAGGTCAGATGATGACCAGGTAAGTGCTTACCGGTTCTTAGTAACGGGAATAGTTAGGATAACCTAGCTTTCAAAATTTATCTAATTGAGTACGGGTGCTACTACATGATACATTCTGAAGGTCAGATGAGGACCAGGTAAGTGCTTACCGGTTCTCAGTAACGGGAATAGTTAGGATAACCTAGCTTTCAATATTTATCTAATTGAGTACGGGTGCTACTACATGATACATTCTGAAGGTCAGATGAGGACCAGGTAAGTGCTTACCGGTTCTCAGTAACGGGAATAGTTAGGATAACCTAGCTTTCAATATTTATCTAATTGAGTACGGGTGCAACTACATCATACATTCTGAAGGTCAGATGATGACCAGGTAAGTGCTTACCGGTTCTCAGTAACGGGAATAGTTAGGATAACCTAGCTTTCAATATTTATCTAATTGAGTACGGGTGCTACTACATGATACATTCTGAAGGTCAGATGATGACCAGGTAAGTGCTTACCGGTTCTCAGTAACGGGAATAGTTAGGATAACCTAGCTTTCAATATTTACCTAATTGAGTACGGGTGCTACTACATGATGCATTCTGAAGGTCAGATGATGACCAGGTAAGTGCTTACCGGTTCTTAGTAACGGGAATAGTTAGGATAACCTAGCTTTCAAAATTTATCTAATTGAGTACGGGTGCTACTACATGATACATTCCGAAGGTCAGATGATGACCAGGTAAGTGCTTACCGGTTCTGAGATCCTATACTCCCACCTTCGGAGTCCACCATCAGGTAGGTGACATCGTCAATCATCAAGGTCTCCATGAGACCTTTCAAATGAGTCTAAACACGATGGTTTTACGTAGTGCCGTCACTGAGATCCTATACCCACCTTCGGATTCCACCATCAGGTAGGTGACATCATCAGTCACCAAGGTTTCCATAAGACATTTCAAATGAATACAAACACGATGGTTCTACGTACACCCGTCACTGAGATCCTATACCCCCACCTTCAGAGTCCACCATCAGGTAGGTGACATTATCAGTCACCAAGGTCTCCATAAGACATTTCAAATGAATACAAACACGATGCTTCTACGTACACCCGTCACTGAGATCCTATACCCACCTTCGGAGTCTACCAATAGGTAGGTGAAATCGCCAATCACCAAGGTCTCTATGAGACCTTTCAAATGAGTTCAAACACGATGGTTCTACGTACACCCGTCACTGAGATCCTATACCCCCACCTTCGGAGTCCACCATCAGGTAGGTGACATCGTCAATCACCAAAGTCTCCATGAGACCTCCTTTCAAATGAGTCCAAACACGATGGTTTTATGTAGTGCCGTCACTGAGATCCTATACCCACCTTCGGAGTCCACCATCAGGTAGGTGACATCGTCAATCACCAAGGTCTCTATAAGACCTTTCAAATGAGTCCAAACACGATGGTTTTACGTAGTGCCGTCACTGAGATCCTATACCCACCTTCGGATTCCACCATCAGGTAGGTGACATCATCAGTCACCAAGGTTTCCATAAGACATTTCAAATGAATACAAACACGATGGTTCTACGTACACCCGTCACTGAGATCCTATACCCCCACCTTCGGAGTCCACCATCAGGTAGGTGACATCGTCAATCACCAAAGTCTCCATGAGACCTCCTTTCAAATGAGTCCAAACACGATGGTTTTATGTAGTGCCGTCACTGAGATCCTATACCCACCTTCGGATTCCACCATCAGGTAGGTGACATCATCAGTCACCAAGGTCTCCATAAGACATTTCAAATGAATACAAACACGATGGTTCTACGTACACCCGTCACTGAGATCCTACATCCACCTTCGGAGTCCACCATCAGGTAGGTGACATCGTCAATCACCAAGGTCTCCATGAGACCTTTCAAATGAGTCCAAACACGATGGTTTTACGTAGTGCCGTCATTGAGATCCTATACCCACCTTCGGATTCCACCATCAGGTAGGTGACATCGTCAATCACCAAGGTCTCCATGAGTCCTTTCAAATGAGTCCAAACACGATGGTTTTACGTAGTGCCGTCACTGAGATCCTATGTATACCCACCTTGGGATTCCACCATCAGGTAGGTGACATCATCAGTCACCAAGGTTTCCATAAGACATTTCAAATGAATACAAACACGATGGTTCTACGTACACCCGTCACTGAGATCCTACATCCACCTTCGGAGTCCACCATCAGGTAGGTGACATCGTCAATCACCAAGGTCTCCATGAGACCTTTCAAATGAGTCCAAACACGATGGTTTTACGAAGTGCCGTCACAGATCCTATTCCCACCTTCGGATTCCACCATCAGGTAGGAGACATCATCAGTCACCAAGGTCTCCATAAGACATTTCAAATGAATACAAACACGATGGTTCTACGTACACCCGTCACTGAGATCCTATACCCCCACCTTCGGAGTCCACCATCAGGTAGGTGACATCGCCAATCACCAATGTCTCCATGAGACCTTTCAAATGAGTCCAAACACGATGGTTTTATGTAGTGCCGTCACTGAGATCCTATACCCACCTTCGGAGTCTACCAACCAAGGTCTCCATCCTCCGTCAAACGAAGTTCTCAAGATATAAAAATATGTATTGTAGCTAAAAACGATAACAAAAATAAACACACTAGAAATAATGTACTCAATAGGGTAGGTAAACCAATAGTTTTGGTGAGCTCGGCCACGCATCACCTTACATTTATTTTTATATTTAGGCATACTCAGGCTTACTCTATGATAGGTGCAAAAAACAAAACGAAATTACAAACTACTTTACATTATATTTACAAACTTAATGTCTATTGTTTTTTTACGAAATATTTATATTTGTACTATTTACAATATGATTTAATTCAAAAATCATTCAAAACGTGAACTTTTAGTTTTTATTTAGAAAAAATAACGCGCGTAAGTCCACCCGTCACAAGAGTCATCGAGACACTGATGTAACGTGTCCCGAGTACGCCTCACAGGCCGTAGCGGGGGTGCTCCAGCGGGGAAGTTTCGGGTTTTTAGGTTTTTAGTCATTATTTTAAAATATTAAAAGAAATATGAAAAAAAAAACAATACAAATTGTGAAATAGGTCATTACATATTTTTTAGTACAAAATTCATGCCGAACTATTCAGCCGTTACAGAGAAAATTTACAATTTAGGTTGAAAAAGGACCTATTTCATAAAAAAAAACCCAAAGTCTGGGAAAGTTTATTAAAATTTTAAACAATACAATGTATTTGTGATGACCCTAAGTATACCATATATTTTTTATACGGAAAACGCACAAAAGGATTCATCTAAAATCTTCTTTAAACTTACAGTGTTTTTGGGATTTGAGCGAGGTAATCCCCTTAATAGAAACCCTTTTATGTTTTGCATGTAACTTTAGTCATAAAATATGATCTCTAAGGATAACATCAAAGCAACTATATGTTAGGGCTGAACCAAGAATCGGAATATAAGGTTATTGGATCACGCCTTTTTCCGATGGGGTTGGGCATAAACTATAGAACTCCATTTACTACAATCTTTACGGTTTTTGACGTCCATGAATCAGGCAACTAGTTATCTCCATAATTTTATATACCTATTAGTAACTACCCTTCTTCAGAGAGCCCTAAGTTCTTACGCCAATAAAGCTTAGTTAACACTAACAAGATCAGCAAATAAATCATAAATAATGCAAATATGATCAAACAAACAGTCGTTCTAGTATCGTTAGCGATCATCACGCATACACGCGACGTTATAAAGGTCAATAGGGTGAAAGTTCTGAGTATTGTACCAATACTTAGTAACAAGTGAGATGAATTGCTTTAAGTAGAAGAGTACATAGAATGATGGTGTTTATCATATACGTAGGTATTATATAAGTAAATTTGGGTCTAGAATTTTACTTTAACCATGGACGGGCCAAAAATCTGCAAAGCAATGTTCTTAAAACAATAAACCATTTTTTTACACATAGGTAAGAAAAAATGATTTTTACGAATATATTAGAGGAATTGCTAATGATCTGAGGGATAATTCACGTAATTTTAAGAAAGTTCACACTCTGATCTCAGTGTCAATCTGTCAAAAATACCGCTTTACCTGGATTTTTGACAAGTTTTTGACATTGATTGTCGCTGAGCTGAGATTGTGACTAGGTTTTGAACACTTTTAATTATGGGAACTGACCTTCTGATGGGAATTCGAGAAATGGTTAGCTTTCAGATGAATTACGCAATGTAGCCTGATCGTCGTTTAATCCTATTAACGCCCAAGCAGATACCACTGTCCATTTTTCCACCAAATTGCCATTTAAGCCGGTGAAGAAAGGCGGAGACCCTATTCTTTGTGGGGAACTACACGAACCTAACAAGAAAACTATTTATTGGTAGTAAATGGACAATGTTGCGGTCATGTAATTGAGTGTGGTCAGAAAATGACTGATAGGTAATTGGTCGTAATGGGGCTGTTGAGACACAGAGGATTGCTGTGAGATTGTTAAGAGTCCTAGTGTTCCGGGTGCAACCAAAACGAGATAATTACAAATTTTGCGGTAAATTGTAGCACGCTTGATTCTAGGAGCCATATCAAAGCTGAACATGCTAAAATTGCCTGAACCGTATTGGTTTAGGCAATTTTACCATGTGTACACGTACGTCGAGTATGGGAAAACATTTTTAAAATCGTTTCCTTACTCGACGCACCGTCGCCGTCGTATCCTCCGAGACATTAAACAGTAAAATTCACGTAAAATCCATGAGATGGTGTAAATTGAATTAAGAATTCGAGATGATCTTCAAGTTATAGAACAACAAACTAAACATGTTAAGTATGAAATTTTGTTCAAATTCCATTGCAACTAAAAACTTATTATGACCTTTTTGTCATTCAAAAATCAACTTAGAACACATTTCACTAAAGTATATAACTGATTATGTGGCGATAGAATGTAAACTATCTGAGGTTATGAACACTGTTAAAGGTCTACCACTGGATAAAGTATTCCTAACGATTCTTACCTGTAGTATCACATGCCGTCATCTCGGTGATGAGTCCCTCGAGGTCGGGCGATATGAGCCTCTCCTCGTCCTCTGAGTGCGTGTAGTCCAATGCATGGTAGATCACCAGCGCCAAGTTTACCACCAACTGTAACAAAACAAATTATACCGTTAGTTTCAATATTGGGAAAGAAAGGTACTAAGATTTATCAACTTTGTGGAAGGAGTCATTGGATACTAGCTTATGAATTCACGGAGATAAAGGCAATTCTTCGGAAAATGCACACAGTCTTTCGAAATACTCGCTTGTAGCAAAGTATAATATTCAAACACATAGTCAGAAACATGGATTAAAATAATTAGCCACTGTTTTCAATTTGGCCGGATTTCAAAACAAGTAGGTATAATAATGTAAACATGAACGCAGATAATAACGACAAAAAGAAGCTTTGGGCGCTCTACTAACATTAAAAATGTTATTTTTCTGCGAAAGAAGTAATTTGATGTCATTAACTACACAACTGTTACTGTCACTACTCTTGCATGGCGTGATACAAAACACGACTAGTTGATCTCCCACATCAGGCGAGCTCCAGATTGATAATACCTATGTGACAAAACGCGAAATGTGTTTTCATTTAAGTAGTAAGCGCCGGCTTATTAACCCCAAAAGGGTGGACGTATATGTACCTACTCGTAAGTAAAATGAATTGAAACGAATTATGACGTACGCACGATGACATATCAAGCTAAACATTTCCAGTACAAGCTGACTTCTCACTGTAAGAAAAACCTATACAAAGCGAGGTCGGCTAAAATTTTAAATACTTATATTGCTTGATATGTCGTATGCCTCCAGACTCCTTGGTATTTTATTTTTGATTTAGCTATTCTGCCACTTGAAGATACAACCGTCTGTAAAAGTACTTGTTTGATGCAGTTATATTTTTTTTTGTTTGAAATGGGCTTGCTCTTGACTCTAGTCTAGGTCAGAGATGACAGAGACAAAGTCTACGATGGAGTGAGCTCACCCAGAAGAAGCCTGTTCACTCTTATATATAACTGGCTAACCTATGCTTCTTCTGATCGATCCTTAAAGGACAGTTTACATATATTAAACATTAAATGCACTTCTTAAGAGGAAACAGGGCGTGCGATTCTCCATACAAATGTATTCCCCTTTTTTCTTCAAATTTTTTTTCATACAATCAAGGTCTGCTGTAAATACCTCCCTGTCATTTTCTTTTTTCAGCAACTAATTATTAAAGAAAATATGACTCTCTAAAAATAACAAAAAATTCTCTATTTTTACCGCCGTGATTACAGGACTACCAGACAAATTAGGAAAAATTATACCAAAACAAAAATGTTAGGAACCTAAACATACTCTATCTTAGAATGTTAATGTAAAAAATAATTGAATCGGCTCGGTTTTCGAGGAGAAAAAGGGGAACACGAAACGTCAATCTCGTCAAAATTTTTGTTATAATTTCGATCTGAACTGCAGCTGTCCCTATCACACACTACGGAGACTTGAGGTAAGGCGACGGCAATAGTTTCTTCAAATACCTATTTTTCAAATTCCGTTGATGGAGTTTGAACGTTTAACTAGACTAGATGGAAGATACTTTTATTAGTGTTCTCCTTTGTAAATATCTATAAAAAGCTTTTGTTCTTCCAAACAAACAGGTCTTTGATCTATCATCCGTTTCATCACTAGAAGTGATCCACAAAGCTGGCAGCCACCGTAACTATCGTACGCAACGACCGTATCGCCAGCACCCGGCCCATTGTTGGCCGTGTGTTGCCCAACTCATCTGAATGCAACCGCTCCCGTACATGCAACTACACACTCCATTAAACCGATATTTGGAAACAAGATTAATGGTGGAGAGAAGTTTTATAGTTCGTACAGAAGGACCGCTCCTAAGAAAGTTTGATGTCGTCATAGAAATAAAAAGTACAACAAACCAAAGGATTCTTATTTTTACCTAACTCCATAAGCCTGTCTCTGTGTCAAGCAATGACTTAGTCCTTCCTAGTGGCTATACCATGTGGCTAGGCATGGTATAGCCACAAGGAAGAACTAAGTCAACAATATGCTAACAATGTATGTGAGATAATTTGTGACTTGGCGCAGCCTCGACTACCTACAGAACCGACTTGCTAAGAAAAACAGGAGTGTCAGACAATTTCATGCCTAACTTCCTTTCACGCTTGGAAGTGAACCCTTTGCAACTTCTTATTTTGCGATGAATCGTAGGTGGTTCCAATTGGAGGTCTCCTAAGGTACAGCACTGAAAGTTTAATTCTTTACGGAATTATCTGTATAAAAAACACTTTAAATGGCATGCATAGGAAATAACCAATTATGTTTGCGGAATATAGCTCCAAAACCGATTGTATCTTCCTAATTATATGTATGGGCATAATCGCAAAACAGCCAATTACAGATTATCTCATAATTTCAAATAACACCCTACTCTAGCACGTAACTATTTCGGATCAGCCAAACTCCGGAGCATCGCTTATCGGGCCCATTGTATGCAAATCGCGTGCAATATGATCGGAGTTGCGCAAACGCACGCAACTGTAACGATCGATGTATGACCAGTAAACAATGAAAGTCCTTAGTATGGCGATTAGTAAAATTCTATGCAAGGAGAGATTGGAATCTATTGAGGTAAAGGCTTTTAACACGCTTTTTTTAAATTAGGATGATGCTACTTTTAAAACTGGACAAGAACAAATACTTGACATTGTAAATAACGATATTTTCCGGCTGATAATCCCTGACTAATATAATAACACATGAAACACGTAAGGAAACTAGAAGCAGTATCTTGAAAAGAAAACAACTAAAAATAAACTCATTTGCAATGTTAATTCTGAAGCAAAACCAAACTATATACAAGAACTAGATGAACAAGCACTTAGTATAATGAACAAAGATATTCGCGATGTTCAATGAAGTGGAACTAATAACTGCGGAATCAATTAGGTGGCCGGATGCTAAATATTTAGCTGGTGACCCGTAATATTGCGTTGCAATGAAGCTTTTTGTTGTAGCACTTAAGAGTAAAGAAGATGTGGCTGTTAGAACAGCGGATGCTTTAGGAGATGGAGAGACATGCAGTTGATAATTTACTAAATTGGTAAAAGCTAGCGTAGCCATTAATTAATGAATAAGCTAAGAACAAGATTGATAAGCACTTGGTATAATGAACAGAGAGATTAGCGAATTTTAATGAAATGGAACTAATGACTGCTGAATCAATTAGGTGGTTATGGTGGTGGTGGCGTAATTGATTCAGCGTTTAGTGTGGTGATCCGTAATATTTCGGTGCAGTGTAGCTTATTGTTTCAGTCAGCACCTAAGAGTGTAGAAGATGTTGTGATGATGAGCTATGGGAGATGGAGAGATTACTGATGAAATTGATAAATTAGGAAAAACTAGAATAGGATTAATCGTTACCGCCATATTAATGGAAAAGGTTCAAGATTCTGGTGTTTTATTGGAAATACTAAAATTATTTCGGAGGAAATCTTCCGAAATGACTAAGTTTCTGTTTATACATTTGTCTGAAAGCTCTTAAACCACAGGTGCTTATATTCGACCAGACTCCCTTAATGTATACAACAATAGTATTTGTGTAATTACAGGTGTTTCAATACTATTTGCCACTGGTTAAATTCCGTATAGTTTCAATTTCCGTCCACTCTATAGAAGTATGAAGAACAGGGTGTACCTAAAGTTCACTCATCTTCCATAGAAAAGGGAGGATCCTCCGACCAGACGAGTGTTGTGTCTGGCGGGCAACTGCCCGATGATTCATGTCTGGCCGTTGTATACAGGGTGGGTAAAAAATCGTGGCGACAGTTGGGGTTATTTGGTTATTTGTAGTAATTTATTTTAAAATGCTTTTATGACAGTGGATACCATGATTTATCGGTATTGGTACTTATTTCAATATCTTTTAAGTCTCACGAAAAATTATTTGTAACTTTAGAACCTTACTGTAAACACTCAAATTGTCATAACTTTTAAGGAGATCAAGTTGGACTCTGCCACAGAGATATTTCTTTTAGTATTCAAATACTGTGAGCTTTTACAGTCCCACGCATACTACCTCTGTCTTCCTAGCCTCACTTTCCATAATCAATACCATTATAACGTCAGCTAAAACAATATCTAACTGCAGACCTCCAGCGCATATTGTATAATTCACAATTATTTATTAGACATAATATACGCGCTGATTTGACAACGCATCAATCATTCGCGCAGATTGTGGGAAAATGCGTGTTATGTGAATGTTGGTAATAGTTTCTGTCTTTATGATGTCAGTGCGTCTTGAGATTTTATGAGATCGTCGTTGTAAAAGATTGTTTTTGCACTGTTTAATTTTGTGTGAAGCAAGTGGTGAATATTTCCGCAGGACAATAATAATTTATGTCTTGCGGCCTGGAAAAATTTACTAAGGCAAGGTATACACAGTGCGGCCCAAAATCATGGTAAACTGTGAAATGTAAATCAATTAAGTAATACATTGTCAGCTGTCAGGCAAAAGATCTATGTTACATTTTTTTTTTTTGAGAATGCCTCTGTTAATAATTGCATAGCTGCCCTAGCAGTTGGAAATAAAATTGAAATAATAACATTAGGTATTTTTATTGGCATAAAATTATATGATACAGTGATATGGTAACCCTAACTTCTGGGCTAGGTAAAAACCTGTGTTAAGGAGGCAGTGTCTTCTCCCGATTATAACACGTATATGCAATAAAACAAGAGAAAAAAAATAAAAATAATAAGTACAAAACAAAATTATATTGAATTTAAAAAAAACAAAATATAATAGAAACTACAAAACTATTAAGCATGCATATAAAACACTTCGTGTGTGTCTGGGTGAGTATCATTGTGAGATTAGGTATTAAATATTAGAAATAAGAAGATACAAGTTATATCAGCTTTAAGAAATTGCTATTCTGTTTCAAGTAGTATACTGCAATTGAAACAATCTGCACAGCATCAATCATCTATCATTACCACTTAGCTAGCCTCTCCCATTTATCTTAGAGCCTACTTCTAGTCTAACCAAATGCGGCAAAATTCCAGTATTTAACACGGAACCGCCACCTGACCCCCATAACCTTACTTCAGAATACCGATATCCTAATTCTTAAGAACGCAAAGATATCCGGTAAACCGTTGCCAAGTCATTAAATTCACTACAAAGTCAACTCTTAACCCTCAAAAATCGAATTACTTGTCCCAACCCCGGCAATCTTGTATTCTAATACCGAAAGTACCCAATCGCGCGATGACCGGCCCGCGATAACCCTTCACTGTCTAGTTAACCGAAGTTCACTCGGTCACTGTCTTACAAGGAAACACGCGGTCTTTGTGACCCTTATACGGTGCGGAGAGAAAGTCTGCGCAGTTAAGGGTTAAGTTATTAGATATTTATAAGCTTGATGTGTGAAAATTAGTTTATTGTGGGAGCTGCTTAATTTTGTATTACCTAGAAGACTGGTTGTTTAAGTTGGACCAAGGAAGAATGAATTAGAGAAGGTAGGCAAAAAAATAATTATTTAAATGTCAATTTTCCACTCGCCCCTTCGTAAGGGGCGAATCACTACACCAAAATAATAAAAAACGGGGTGAGTGGAACATTTTAAATGTAAGGGGCAAGATCCAAGGGGCGAGCGGAGCCCAACCCAAGGGCTTATATCTAACAGCGGGTTTGTGTAAACATAGCCATATAACTACGGGGTTACGAAAGACCTAGGCGTATCTAGATTGACGTTAGTTGGATCAATCAAATCGGATTGTATCCAATTTAAAACTACGGAAACACAGATCAAAGGGCCGAAGCGGATTCCGAAATGTAACTGGGATTTGAACACAAAAATACAACTTGGAAATAGCTGAAGCATATCTTAGTTTTGTATTAATTGTTTTTCCTAAATCAATCAACTCAGCGTATCGCAGTCCACTGCTGGACATAGGCCTTTCCTATGCTGTGCCCACAACACCCTGTCTGCCGTCTTCCGTATCCAGTCTGTCCCAGCCACCTTTTTGAGGACGTCGGTCCATCCAGCTTGAGGCGTTCCACACTACGCATACGCGGTCTCCACTCCAAGACTTGTCTGCTCCACCGGCCATCGCTCTATCGACAAACATGGCCAGCTCACAGACACTTCATCTTGCTTACTCTGCAAGCTATGTCGGTTTTTCCTATTAAACTGTATTTAATAGCTGCTCCATAATTACTTCCACGGTTCACCCCATACTAAGATGTACCATTATCTACATAAAGTATTGTTCTACCCACATGCCACAAACCACAATAAGTCCTTACAGAAGGTTATCACCTGTTTCCTATAGTTCCGGAAGGAAGCCCCATGATTCTTCACGTGCAAGGTAAACGCAAACCGATAACGCGGGTTGACGCGTTTGCAAGGGCGCTGATAGATGTAAGATGAGACAAGCTTGTATTGATTTTATGTCATATGTAGGTAGTTGATGTTTAGTAGGTGGTTAGGTAAAAAATTTAACGATGCATATAACCTATATCTGACTTAGGCACCTAATAATAATAAACATAATGTCCAAAATTCAATAACTTTTAGGGCTGCTTTTTCAATTAACAAATAACTTTTATCTGAAGAATAAATATGACGGTTTGGCAGCTTTTGAATAGGAAATATGTCAAACCGCCTTATTCATTCATCATATAAAAGTTATATGGCAATTGAAAAATAAACCTTCAATCAGATAGGCCGGCTACCTCCGAAACCGTGTGGTTACATTCTTAGAAAATCGCCTTCAGCTTTAACATCCATAAAATAAATAGTGAAATAGGTTTTAGTAATATGTCAACCGATGGGCATTAGGCACTAGAGTCTTGTCTGCATTTAGCAATCAACTGCGATTACTAATTAGTCTGCCAAGTATGATGATTTAATCAATATCCTCAATTATTGTTTAAAGATTGAATCCATGAGCAGCTGTGAACTAAATCTATCCTAAACCTACGCAATTGTCGTAAAACTTGTAATAATTATTGTATATATGGTGTAAAACCTCATAACCGTACAATAGATAAACACATCTGTAAGTATGTCACCTACTACGTTGTTATTTGGTACTTAGGTGTAGGGCAATTCAATTAAATTAGTCGTGAATGACATTCAATTGTTGCATATATGCTCGTTGTAAAGTACAGGGTGATCAATTTAATCTATACGTCGGCATTTTTCTTCACGTCTTGCTATTTCTTAATCAGGCTTTATTTTTTCCACTGCTGGGGCACTGGCCTCCTGACGGTGAGAGGAAGTGAGCCATAATCCACCATGCCAGCCCAGTGCGGGTTGGTAGATGTCACATGTTTTCGAATTTTTGGTTCTAGAACATGCCGGTTTCATCACAATGTTTTCCTTCTCCGTCTTGCTATAAGTAGTCAAGAGTTCCTGTGGTTTCAGCCGTGAACTAAGCTTCGATGTTACACAGTTCATTATTGTCGGAGAAGACCCAAGATTTCACAATAGGCCAAGGATAAGTTTAATTTTCTTGGAACGTAACCCTTATAAATATATTTATATTAGATGTACGTAATATTTTGTTGCTTCTTATCTTACGAGTTCTTAGGAAACTAAAATAACCCTGACAGTTTAATACATAAGTCATAAAAGCTAACAGATCTACGACATTTAATTACTCTCATTCGTGCCACCATTAGCAACCTTTTAACCGCAACAGTTTCCAAACAGCCTGTACACATTGTTTTGGGCGCGCAATCCGAGCGGAGACAGGCGACAAATCAAATTAATTAACGCACATGGACGACGGACCGCGGCCGCACTTTATATTGCATTAGCCGAATTAAGAGCAGACCCACTGATGGTTTACATGGCAGACCCACTGTCGGTTTAATTGTATGCAGGATTGACGGGAATCATGGCGTATGATAGACTTAAAATTTAATCAAGACTAGAAATATTTGAGATTGACATGCAGGTTTCGAAACAGCTACTCAATTTGATAGCTTAAGTAATGAAGAATCAGAAGACACTGCTCAAGAAACCGTCGCGGCTTGAGTAACCTAGTAACTAGGCCGGTGAACCTTTAAATAAATTTGAAGAGGAAACCTCAACACGACAAGCATTACGCTATTGAAATAGAGCTAATCAGAGAAGGGGTAGAAACTTAGTAGGTTTCTAACTGTGGAAGAAGCCACGATGATAGGTATAAACTGACACATTGAATACAGGGACGCCGGGAACATGCAAATTGCGCATGCGTAGAATTTTTTCGGCGGTGAACAAAAAAAAAACTGCTGTTTCATAGAAAAGTGCACAACCTACGCGGTCAAAATGTACGGAACAGCTATTTTTTCTAAATAACCGACAAATATTTTAATCGCAGGGTGGTTCATGTGCTGAAATCATGATTCCAGTTTGCGCGTCGATGTCCCTATGCAGTGTGCACCAAGTACTAAAATCTGGAAATCATGTCTACACATTCGATGTCTCCATTAAAAGGATCATTACACCTTCACAAACACCATGATTCATAAAACAGCGTCTATGTACAATACAAAACTTCCCATACAAAAGCACACATCATCATAATTTACAAGCCCGTAACATCGACGCTTCTGTTCCGCCGACACTCATCTACATGAATACATCAGATGAAACATTTGCATTACAAAGGACTGACGCGAACAGAGAATATTCTTAAGAAGGTCATAATGTCATTATGTTTGTTTTATTTTAAGAAAATACGTACATATGTATGTTAAAGGAAACTTAAAAGACAGGGAATTCTTTTATTCTTAAGAAAAGTCTATATTCAATGGTTTGTCAGTCGTGGCTACCGATATCGTGTAGGTATCAAAATAATGATTAACAATAAATTATTGGAACAATCCAACATTGCAATGGCGAATAGTAATTAATAAACTTCAAAGTTTTAAATTTTTAATTTTCTCATTTCGAACGTGCATACTCAAGTATGCACGTTCGAAATGAGAAATTTAATCAAGATGTCTACGTCTATTGTTCGTTAGAATTAGTCACTTTCATCGACAAATAACTCTTGCATTTAGTGTCAATAATGAAAGGGCAAACTATCTACATTGTTATTATTAAAGACACGAGCAATTAACACAAGTTTTCTTTGAGGGAATCAAGAACTGCCAATATATTCTATAAAAAATCTCACCAAGAAAACGAAGGTGAAGTAAGCTGGCGATAGTGTAAATGCTAAACTTGAATTGACAATATTGCCAGCTCACTTCACCTTGATGCTACTGCATCAGGTGGAATGATGACTTGTCATTCACTGCAATGTTTTCACGGTAAGATTCTTACAGCAAAGACCGGCTGGATACAAGTTCCAACTACAGGTAAAAAGTGCAACCTTATGCAAAACGACTCAAAAATTCAAAAATAGAACGAGAAATCGAGATCGCCACCATGTAAGTTGAACTCCGACATCTTTTCTTTGCCCGTCGAATCAAAAACAAATGGAAACAGTTCGAAATTCAATCTGCATTTCTTTGACCTTTGCAAAAATCACTATATTATTATAGTGTGCTAGCTTGCCGGCATTCCAAATCGTGTCTAGCTTATGACTTTTATTTACATACCCTAGTAGGGCTGCCACAAAACCTCAATATCTCTCAGTCAGCTGTTAAATATTCAAGAGAACATAACTCACAGCTGTCAGTACCTCTTGTTGAGTAGTGACAACCTTGAGGAAGCTAATGTTTTAAGCAACAGATGGATGATTGAATGAGGAATATAGTAAATCAGAACTGAAATGTATTGATACATTTATGTACAGCTGGGAAATTATATATAGTTTGTTGCGACATGCAGTGTAACGGAGCTTTTACTGAAGGGTCTAAAGATAATCTTATTAATTTTAATTATTATACTAATAAGATTTTACGAGTATTACTCGCATGTCATAATTTTTTTAAGAAGATTGAAGTTACTTCAGCTGTACAAGACAATTCTAAAACAAAGTATCCAATTTTGACGGCACGGTTGGCGCAGTGGTTAAGCGATTGACTGCTGCGCTGCGTGTCGCGGGTTCGATTCCCGCACGGAACAAATATTTGTATGACCTACAAGTATTTATTTGTTCCGGATCTGGCTGTGTATGTGAGTTAAAATGTTTGTAAACGCACCCATAATACAGAAAAAAATCCTAAAGTGGGGCAACGTTTATTTAAAAAATAAAAAAATACTACGTTATGGTTGTAAGAACATTTTATAATTAATACAGCAGACTGTTCACAGCAAAATTGTGTAAGACACAAATATTTACATCAAACTCAAGTCTACCCACCCGTGCTCACTAAAAGACCTACTTTTCCTTTCATTTCACACATGCAGAAATACAGTATGCAAATTAGTAACAATAAGTTAAATTATAGGTAGCATTGTTTACAAAAAACAATAGATAAGTCGTGTAAACTTTATACAACCTCCTTACGCAACAGGTAGTATGAATAGCGCCATCTAGCGGAAATAGAAAGTGACTATGCAAATAAATGACGGCAGAATGGATGCAGATCTGCGTCTTGTGTCGCTAACTAGTGTTCCTGATGTAAAACTAAGTTTGACAATGGTAAAAGTTACAAACTTTGTCATGAACAAATAAAGCACCATTTAGGAGTTAATTTTCATGCTCTTTTTCTATTATGTAACTAATTAGTCGATTTGGTTCTAGAAACTTTCAAAAACACGTCGAGAAACTGTAATATTTCACCTCACAATTTTCTTTGATATACAAAAAGAATACACCATCGTGTAGGCCCCGACGAGATTCGAACTCGTGATCTCCTGTTTACTAGACAGGCGCTTTAACCAACTAAGCCACGGCGCCCTTATATCGCTTGACGAAATAAGAGCTTGGAATGTGAGACTAAAAGCTGTAGAGATAAACCCACTAGCGTTCTACATACCTACACCCTCGTTCGTCCATTGTTATGTCAAAGACCTGCTTTATCTTAGGTTTGACCAACGCCTTTCGGCAAACCCCGAAATAGATTTCATTCATACCTATTGAAACAAACATTAGTAAACATTAAAATGAAGAAATTTGTTTTTATACGTAGGTAAATCTATAATCTATAACAAACTAACGCATTCATCTCATCTCGGCGTCAATTGTCAAAAATGTTACTTACATTTTTGACATTGATTTTCGCTGAGAACTAGAGGTATTTTTGACAGATGGAAAGTATTGAAACTGAGATTAGAATACAACCGTACCTAAAAATACACGAATTCGCCCTCACGCCTGAGACCGTTAGAAACAGATTAACTTCTTATATGTGTCGCAGCCAACTGGTTAAATTAGCCGTTTAGTTAACCGCCTGGTCTTTGGAAGTAGTGCTCGCCTAGCTTCACTCTCTCGGCTCGCACGCAGTTGATCACAGTTCTAATCTAACCTAACCTAACCCATTTGGTCGGGGTGCCCTGGCTTGATTACTGCGACCAATTCGGCTCGCGCGTGATTCGTTACAGTCCCAACCTAAACTATAATTGAATATCATTCAGGCCGTTAGTTGAACGGCCGCCGTTTAGTTAAAAGGCTAGGCGGTTAACTAAACGGCTTATTAAACCATTTGGCTGCGACATATACATTGAAAGTTAATCTGTTTGTAACAAGATCTCAAAGCTTTTCCGAACTCGCCACATCGTCTACCTTACGTCCTACCATAAAGATAATGCTTCAATTGAGTAGGTTAGCGCCTGACACTGGTAACTACAGCACGTTATGTGTGCAGCGCAGGCGCAGGAATGTCACCCGCTGTCAACACGCGAACTATTCGTAGCGCGTTACGTAACACTGTTGCTGTATCCGTTCACGATTTACATACGCGTACGGCGTTTAAAGATGTGGATATGATATTCACATTGAGCATGCAAATTGTTTTGTTGAGCTTATAGGTACTGCTGGCAACACTTTCTTTCTACATATTTCCAGTAGTAGGAAGTCATTTTAGTATGCAATGTTTTCTATTTTTTTTTCCATAACTATTTTCCTGATCCGTTTACTCAGATCTCTCATAGTCATCATCGCGCATTTTCTTCTTTAATTTTCAACACAGTCGCGAGATACCCAGTTCAATCTACATTTTCTCACACAAATTTACTAATTTCCAAAAGTAGCTCGTTATTGCACAATTTTTCTAAAATTTTTGGCACCTACCACTTCACACTTTAGCACATTGACAGATACGAGTATGGTTATTAAGAACACAGAATCTTCCTCTACTTGGCACTACCGTTAAAAACAATTTAACGCCATCAGCACTCCGCTGCGCCCGTTTGTTTATTAATGTTTGTTTTGTTTTTCTTTTGTCACTGTTTTTGGTATCAACGGGTTTTTACATTTTAAACTTCGGATCAATGGCCTTATTACATTTTTGTTGAAGTTGCGTGGCGCCGAAAAAGTTTTTATTTATTTAGGAATTTGTTCTTGTAATTGTTTTTGGAAGCACGAATCATCTTATCGATGAGACTGCACATAACGATGATGATTTAACACACTACAGATTCAATTAGCAAGTTAAAATAAATGAAGGACTGAATAGGAATATCGAAGAAGGAAGAGACTAAATTACAGCAAAGACTTATGCTGTTAGAAGAAGAAAGGTTAATGATGAAACGCTGCTATTTATGTAGAATGTTCAACGTATGGAGAATGCTAATTTCGTTTAATTCAACTATTTCAAATAGATAAAAAATTACTCGATTTTGATAAACAATAATTAAGTGTGGCGGTTAAGGCCTTTGAATGGCTGCACTCTGCAGAAGTTAGTGAAGAGCTGATATTATTATAAAGGGGAGAAAAATTTGCATTCGATTAAAGACTTGGGCGTGGCCCCATCGTGGGCGTTTAATTCTTTTAGGGGGGTAGTAGAAGACCCAGAGAAAATTATATATTCTGTATTACGACTATTATAACATTACACGTTTGCATATAATCCCGGAGGGGCCCGTGACTAAATAATAACAGCCGCACAGTTTGAGGTTAAGCTACGCTTGCCGCGGTTGGTCTGTGGGTGGGTGACCATCTTTACATTCCGAGACCCCTCCGTGCTTCGGAAAGCACGCCGTTGGTCCCGGCTGTCATTCGTGGATCTTCGACAGTCATTAAGGGTAGTCAGAAGCCTGAAAGTCTGATAACCAGTCTTATCAAAGGGTATCGTATTACCCAGTAACTAGATCGTGGAGGTCAGTCGCTCCATGTAAAATACTGGTATTCAGCTGCATCCGGTTAGACTGAAAGCCGACCCCAACATAGTTGGGAAAATGCTAGGCAGATGATGACGTTTACATATAATCGTGGTAATTTATTTCAGATTTGCGACAGATGACAAGTAAAAAAAATTGGGAGAATCTATAAACAAACATTATATTTTTAAAGTGTCGCGGTAACGGTACGGTAAGCGGTGGGCAAAATAAGGTTAAGATCCTATGGAAATAACAATATAAACAGATTGAAACTGAAATAATACTTTATTTTTCTACAGGTTGTATAATAGAAAACTCAAATGGTCTATGATGCGACACGTGACCGCAACAGACGTAACGGTCTCAAATTATGACGCAAACGCAACTGTTTACACAAATATAGATATACAATAGCTGAAGTTAATGGAGTTAGTTTTTCAATTTCACACCATCAATACAATTTCTCTTATCTACATTTTCGTTTAGAAAATCAAGGTTTAGGAGAACAACAATGGATGCTTGGATATGGATCAAGCAACCTTTAAGAATTCTAAATACTTACTATTTATTTTAACAAGATATTGCAATAAGGTATTGAACATTTATCATCTTCCATTGTTAGATATTTTAATGGAACTAGGTTTACGACCGTGTCAAGTTCAAGTTAGAGATCCAATCATATTTATCCCTATATCAAGATTATAATATACATATAGATTATGAATGTCTTTCCTATATTATTGACCTACATTTGCCTGTCCATGACCTAAAACGCATTATATTCTACCCCTACACTGATGGTTCAAAACAGGGCCACGACTTGTAAGTACTTCATAGACAAAAGTAGTATCTACATTATGCAACAAAAACCGTTTGACAACTGCGGTGAAGTTGAGGGGGCCTCTTGGTTCATCTCTTGTAGTCTTGCCTTTTGGCTTTTTCTTGTTAATATATTGTATAGACGCCAGCACATCAAGCTACCCGAAACTGTCAAATTTTCCCAACCAACTTTGAACCTTATGATTTAGCAATAAAGTTAAAAATCTATTGAAGAAATTTGACAGTTTGTAGTAGCTTGATGCGCTGGCGTCTGTACTCTTTGATTTTAGACCAGCACCCTAATCGCGTAACACAGTATCACACATAATCTAAATCATATTGTAGCATATTGCTAATCTATTGCTTTATATATTATGTTCGAAAAATTTGTCTGTTCAACATTGTAAATAACGCAATGAATGTTGTTGAACTGTCAAAATGAAAGCCATTCCTACTGATAACGGCACATCAAGTTACTACAATCTGTAAAATTTCTTTAATAGATTTTCAACTTTATCGCTAAAGCATAAGATTCAATGTTGATTGGGAAAATTTGACAGTTTCGGGTAGCTTGATGTGCTGGCGTCTGTACACCGCAGTATCTTCTACACTCAATGTAACATTTACAAATGAAAATAAATCTCATGTTGGTAATACTGTTTTGTCCATCATCAACAATCTAAAATACTCACCCTCAAACTTATTATAACCTCAAATTCCAGTCCAGGGGCGCTAAACATTTTGCAATATTAAAGAACTCCATTCAAGCCAGTACCATCGGGCTTCACTTCGCTGACACCACGACACCCCGGTAATTGAATAGCTTTCACGATGCGTATGGGAATATGGCGGTATTGTCTGTGCCTCTGACGTGTGATACGAGAGTAAATTCAGTTTGTGTCGTGTGAAAGTCACGGAATAGAATTAATGTAATGAACTTTTGAGGTTAGAAAAATAGTTCGTTGAGTGCATAATCTAGTTGGTACGTTTTTCTAGTTCTTGACGATCTTAGCTTAGTCATCCAAACAAACTATGATATTCTATCATTATTATATTCTATTTTTTTTAATCCTTATTTTTCAGTTACGGTCCGTTTTGTAGAAATAATAAATATAAGTTACTTACTATCCCCCTTACTAATAAAAGTTGTATAGCGTCAGTATAGTTACACAACGCTTTGTCTTCTTCTTTCGAAAGTCAAATTACTGACGACTGAAAGAGAGAAATCGGTGTATAACTATTCTTCTGATATAATACGTTAATTAATAAGGGGGTTAGTAAGAAGGAAGTGTCAGAATAGTTTTCACATAGGCGTAATGTGAGATGTATTATTATAATGTTCACTATGTCACAAATATATCAGCAAATTAAGCGTAGGTAATGGAAAACGTATGCACTTATTCAGTAGCTATAGGTTATCTAATAGAATTTGCCTCCTAAGCTCCAATTTTCAAACCGCGACGGCGCCAATGACGTAACTAAATGCAACTGTCGTTGTTATTCAATATCATAATTAGATCTTTTGTTAGTAAACAAAGCGCGCACGGCGAAAACAGTGCGTGCGCCGATGACAATACGAATTGATAGTTTATTATTAGAAATTGATAAAGTCTTTTATTTTTATGAAAGGGATATAGTAAGTGGTCGTAATCATAAGGGTTTCGTAATACGAAGAATTAGAGCAACGAAATTAATTTTGGGCTGAATTAAACAATTTCGAACTTATAGAGCAACTATATTACGCGATAATTGCACAATCGTTACGCTTGAGCGATAAATTAAAATGACAGTAAGATAATTATATGAACCTATTAAATTACAGGATGCTGTTCCCAACCACATAAAATCTAAGACCCTTAGTAAGTAGTTGTTTGATAATAAGAGTCCTCCAGACCGTATTTCGGCCATGTCCGGAGACTAGCCTTCGGCACGGTAGATATTATAGTGTCCAAGTGTGTGCGTAAACATAGGAGCACTCTCTTTTCCCTCACTCTCATAGTCCGATGGGACGGCACGCAATCCGACTGGAGAGAGATCAGACGCAGGACCAACAGCTTAACGTGCTTTCCGAGGCATCACACCGCCAACTTCCAAACTCCGGACTATTACTAAGAGATGACCCTTAGTATTACAAGTAAAAGGCAAAGGCTTTAAGCCCCATTTCCACCAAAATTGTAGACGATATCATTCTATACAAACATTCTGCTAAACCATCTCCAAAATGTTCTGCGCTTAGAGCAGTGACTGCGTCAAATCCACAATGTCTCATTACTTAACTTCTCACGGACACTGTTGTGCAACAATGTATAAGGGAAAAGTGAGATCACAATATTAATTTTAAGTACTCTCTTATCGAAACATAAATCTTTCGTTTTTCCCTGGAAACTTTTTGAATTCTAACGTCATAATTGCGATGCAAATACGCTTTCGCGAATTACTTTCTCAGTGATTTTGTTTGTAATCGTTACAAAAAGTTAGATAAAAGTAATTATGGCGAACAGAGTAGGTAATCTATGCGCATTTGCTTGAAATGATATGGAAGGCATCTCAGGAGCACAGCATGACGATAGATAACATGCAAATGATGATGTAGCATTATTACGAGTTGAAGAAACAACAGCTATTGAAATGAGCTAACTTAAAAATGTGGACAATAAAGTAGATCGTGTACTACGAGTAAATTTTCCAGCAGGTGAACTGGGATCAAGACTGTTTGCATATAAGTACAACAAATTATACAAGGACGAGGACGATACAACAATAATTTAAACTTTGTATAATTATCTAATGACGTTCTCAGTCTATATACAAAAATTCAACCAGATTAGTCACTATAGCTAATCAAAAGTCGGCAAATACCATAGTCGGCCGATATCTAGTAGGTACTATTTGGTATTGTTTGTTTTAAATAACTTTTTAATTTCGATGTTAGGATTTATTTGATAGTTTCAAAATACTCCTATGCCAGTGTTTTCATTTATTATCGTATAGTTGTCTCCACATTGTAGATCGGAATCAAAACAATAAAAAAACTGTTCTCGACTAACAGAGGTACTATTGATAATCCTAAATTAAGGATAAACATAGGCAAAGATTACTTGTTTGACAAATAAATTAACATTATAGAACCATTAATAATAACAGATCCCCAACAAGCAATACAAAGTACAATTACTAAGAGTAAACATAACATATCAAACGAACATAATTAAATTACAGCTACACCCTTCAGGACGGAAGGATGCACCAGTCACGGCTGAGTGACAGCGACCAAACAATGGACACATAATAGCTTACACGTGTTATTATATGAAGGTATGTCAAAACAAAGTAGAGTTAAATGTATAACGAACCTTTTGTGTTAACATTATTGATATCAATGTTTATGATGATGATGATAAAAATGATGTTACAAAAATAAGGAAGATCTATGTTTTGAAATGGGCAACTAGCTTCAACTTTCTGACTAACTAACCGACTCTTTGACAGTTCAAAAGTGCCTGTAAATGGTTTAATTGAATTTAATTGAAGTAAATGCTTTGTGTTTGAATTTGGAAAACATTTCAATTCTAGGAAATAACTAGATATCTACTATGAAATTCCGACTTAAAAATGTAAATATGGCAGAAGAGAGCCATTTAAGAGTACTCTACTAGATTTCATGTCAATTTTACCCCCGAGAAATCACGAGGTTAAGACACATGACATAAGGAAGTTGTGAAATAATCCAATCGTCCTACTGACTTACAAACTCATCTGGACTAAAACTGCAATAATCGAAAACCTTCTTAAAAATGACATCTTTAAAACGGAATTCTGATGTCGTAACAAAACCAACAATATCAGAACAAAAATATCGTTGCAATGTTTTTGCAATAAGAATGAAACGATCGAAATGAAATGAAAGAATGAAACGAATAATGCGGCTGTTATGCAAACAACTCGGTTCCATGATATAAGGGGTCAATTGAAGACACCCGTCGATGTCCTAGACGATTTTGTAAGGAATACCAGCAAATAATATTACAACAATGGGAGACATTGTTTATTATTTCCGCGTAAATGCACTGGTTTCGACGCTATTCCGGTTATTTCATCAGTCATGTTGGCGATAAGCGGTTCAAGATCCAATGTAATTTCGTCTGCATATGGTATACATATAAAGGTATATTATAAGGTGTATTATACATATTAGAAATCCTTAAGCAATTTGACCGCTTCCCACGGAATCTATTCAATTAACGACTTCCTTGATTTCAAAAGTAAAAGCTTCAGCTCCTAATTAGGTACCTGACTTAAAGCAATAAATAAGTTTCACAGTCAACCACTTAGGTCATTAATTAGTTATCTAAACATAAGAAAGTCTATAAATAAATCAAAAAGTCTAAAGTATTTTATATGGATATTAGATTTAATAATCCACATGTGTATCAGAAAAGAGCAATTCAATTAAGTGCTTGTTTCGATATACGAGTACTTCCTTTATACACTTCAACGCTTTCTTCTCACATAAATCCTCAACGAAGCTATAAAACAACTAATATTAATGAACCTGAGAGTCTGCATTATGCACTACGGCGTCATCATTTAAAATTTCATTGCTAATATCATGCTCAACTATGACTTTGTTCCGACACATGATTTCACATGTTATGGTACAACGATGATAGGTTTATTAAGAGGGAAGAAGGAATGGTAGAACACAACATTGATATAATACAAGGTCTTACAAGGGCAATAGAATTTAAGAATTTTCAGTAGCGGAAAACTTTTATCAGAAGCATCGCTTTCGGAATTCATCTGCACTTCGTTGACATTTGCAGTAACGTCCGAAATAGGACAATGGAGGATAACAAAAGTTATTCGGTAATGTGGACTGTATGCAATTGTAAATTCTACTAAAATAATCAGTTCTGCATGTAGTGTTACGCCTATTTACAGCGTATGATTTTGATTACCACCTGAAGGATAAATTAATATCAAATTAGGCATAGACTGATTAAAAAACATTTAAAATGTGAAACTGTAGACAAAACAATAAAGTTGACGATCATAAAATCGCTTTCAAACAGGACCTGTGAAACGGCTCATCAAACCAAATTAAAATTCAACATACTCGTATACATTTCTATTGTCCAATTGGCTCGAAACTGCTTTATTTTGTATTATTTAACATCGAATCGATAGCGAAAGTGGACTTTTGATTTCTAACCTTAGTATATGTGGTGAAAATCATCCGAGTTTCATTGTGGGAGGAACAACTGGACCGATATGGCATCGTGTGGCGCCCACTTACATGTAAATTTGTCAGATGTTATAATTGGAGGCAATGAAGTTAAAATAATTTGTTTGTTTTATAAGTATTGTTATGTCATCATCATCAGCCAATCATAGCAGTGATCAGTAGGATATGGCAATAGCCAAAAAAGGGAGCATGCCCATAGTCACTATGCCGTTCGCTTAAGAGGCGAAGAGACTATGATATAAGTTGGATGAGCAATAAATCCAACGCAAACTAGTAAAGATATACTGCTTCCGGCAACGCCAATAGTGATTTTGGTTTGCTTGATTACATTGATTTTTGAACTACAAAAGTTAATTCTTTCGCAAAGCAAATGGTGGGCAGTGGATATCTATGTATAACATTGCAAATCATCATCATCCACAGTCCGACTTTACCCACTGCTGGGCATAGGCCTATAGAGGTACGAGGAACAGGGTTTAAGATCACTCATACTCTATAGAAAAGGGAGGATCCTCCGACCAGACGGGTATTGTGTCTGGCAGGCAACTGCCCAATGATTCATGTCGGGCCGTTGTAAATATGCCAGTTGCACGGTAAACTCTGCTTGCGAGATGCAGGATTTCGTGTGACGTAGTATGACGCGTAGTTCGCATGTGGCGTTTGTAGATACCGCTACAGGCCTCTCTTATCTTGTGCCAATCCTCACGCTCCTGTGTCATCCAGGTTTTGCCCGCGATGGCAACAATGTCGTCTGCCCATCTCACCGCCGGACGACCGGCACCTCGTCTTCCAGTCCTTGGACGCCACTCCTTACTCTAACTGTCATCACTGAGCTATGCCAGGTGTCCTGCCCAACTCCATTTAAGTTCTATAATACACCACACCACCATAATCAGACTATAATGTTCCCACTGCTGGGACACAGGCCTCCTCTCAGTAAGAAGGAGTGGGCCGTCATCCACCACGCAGGCCCAGTGCTGGTTGGTAGATGTCACATGTCTTCGAACTTTTGGTTCTAGGACATGCCGATTTCCTCACGATGTTTTCTATAATACGCTTTTCGATATCGAAGACCTTCGTACGCCTTCGTATCTCGACGCGCGACGTTTAAAACTTGGTGAGCAGTAGATATCAAAATATAACATTTCAGACAGAAACGTAAGCAAACTGACTAATGGAGCACTTCCTCCTTTAAAAGTTCAATCCATATGTTCCTCTAATTTCATCTTCATCTACGTCAGTTACTTACGAAACCGTAATGACGCAAAATGATGCTGTTACAAGGCAAATTGATGAATTAGGTAAAAGATGGCTCGATCGCGTGCCAACGCCTTTCTACTTGTATGTGAGTTACGCGAAAATTGCACCGTTTTCACACAACGTTGGGTAATACGAATATTGAATTAGTTGTAATAGGTGGACTGGGTACGAAGGGCCTTTATACAATAATCTTGAGAGATTTAATATTGGATAACGTTTCATCATGTTTGATTAGTATTTGATCGCCAATTTCATTCAGCTGCTGAGTCAATTCAATAAGGTTTCAGACTGCAAAGTTAGTGTATTGTAATGAACTGCATATATCCGGAAATCGGATCCTACTGAACTAAATTCTAAGACCATTTTTTAGGTCCGAAAATGTACACCTTAAACTGCTGTCATATGCACTCTTGCTTTTTCCAAAACAGGGAGAAGTTATGAGCTTCAGATGTCGGAATTTCCGCCTTATGCGAAGAGTGCGCGTAGGTGGACACGAACAGATTGGATTGTCTTCATTCTAATGCTCACTTTGTGTTCGATTATAATCGACATTATTAGCGTTGTCCGTTCGACGGCTTAATGGATGTCTTGCCCTATACCTAAATATGATATTTTTACGACTGCGGACATCGAACAATGTATTACAGTACCCGGCGATAAATATTGCACATCGACCTTCGGAAAGACACAATCGGCTAATTTCGGCTTGTGGGCTGGCAATGCGATGGGGTGGGTCGGGGGACCATAAATTTCACGTAGATGAAGTTGCGTGCAGAAGCTGTATAAAAGGAAAAGCTTCTTTCCAGGCATGGAGGGGTCTTCTTTCCAAAGGTCGATGTGTAATATTTATCGCCGGGTACTGTAATTGCGTTGATATTTTTGTTTTAGTAATTACTGCCTTTATTTGGGTAATTGAACGTTTGTTCTTCGTAATTTACATCTTTGTTGCAATTCTGGCTATTTTTTGGCTTGTTACTAGGGTCAGATTTGCTTAAAATATCAATTCTGTGTATTTCATTACCAATGTAAGTATGTATTATCTTCGACGACCCCTTTATTCAATTCGTAGTAAACTTGTATGTCCACGCAGAGCAATTGCCGTGAATGTAATCCAATCGTTATAATAGTGAGTTGTTTTGTACAACAATCAGGTATTAAAAGCATCTTCTGTTTAGACGGCTATATCTTCAACTTATCGCCTTAAAACATTACAGTCTTCTTGAACGACAAAGGAGGTGAAATCGAAGGATTATATCGATTCAGCTATTATAATAAACACCTATTGAAAATACTATTATCATAATGCTGTCAGTTGGCATTTATGCCGCATACCTCAGGATATATCCAAATGATAGTGAAACCTAGACACAAATGCGCCCAATGTTAGCACAATGGAAGATGAAAGCAAGTGAGATTCTATCAACACGTATCCCGACTGGCCCGGAGGCTGGACTGTATTAATTATCTCTAGCTACAATAGTGCGAAGAAAGTTGTACGTACTCTCGATGCGAATTCGTAACGTTACGTATTATGCTTTCATTGGCGTTAATAAAGCATTTGATTACCAACTTCTATTTGCCGTTACAAAACAGAATGTTGCTAAAGAAGGTGGAGGTAGAATTTTTGAAGGACGTTAAAGATAAGTTGGTGTTAGTTTATTAAATGGGATTGGCAGTGATAATTACAAACTTTCGAGTGCTGTAATAAGATTCGGTTTGCGTACAATGACGTGTTATCTCACTATCGTAGACTAGTGAATGAACTTTGGAGTAAGAATGACAAAGACACGCCAAATGTCACTTTCTTTGATAGTTTATTTTTGACGAACAATCGCAATGGTCAATTTCGATCATCATCAGGTATTTTCTTGAGCGTTTTATATGAGTCAGCATAGATAACATAAATGATGTTTTAATGCCAATGAGAGAAAGTAAATTAATTTATTAATTTAGCGAAACAGTGTCTTCCATACCTAGTAAGTTAGTTTACCATACCTGTAAGGTCTCAATTTAATTTCCTAGTATAAAAATCTTAAGCAAGCAATATTCTACCACGGTCTGCAGCCATTTTAGGTAAAACTAGTCCATTAACGCGATCTCCAATAAAGACATTAAAGAGTAAGAAAACAAGTAACTTAAAGTAAACAGCCATTTCCTTTAGAGAGAGGTAGTAAATAATTTTATCACTTAAGTTGATAGCGAATGAAATTATCGCGTGTGTAATGCCCAAATTGACCAATAACATACCAAACAATCGAAAGTAAAATACCTACCTACCGGTGAAATTGTAGCATTTACTAAATAAATGTTGAACTTTCAAAACGATTTGAGTTCGTCTAAATATTTAAAAATAACATGCTATTTCCGGTTCTTTTGTGTGTCACGACATTTTTGTAGAAAGATAGAATAGAATAGAATACTCTTTATTATGTACACCATATAAATTACAGACATAAATATAGAAACTTTACAAAGGGTGACACAATGGGCGGTCTATCGCTAAGAAATGATGATGATCAGAGGGGCAATTCTACTAATTTTAACAACGTTCACAGTCATCAGACTGTGAACGTTGTTATTTTTTGACAGATTGAGATTGAGATCACTCAATCTCAATCTGTCAAAAAATACGTCTAATTTCCCTACATTTTTTATATAGTATACAAGTTTTTGACATTTGCTTGTCGCCGAGATGAGACTGCGACTAGATTTTGAACGTTTTAAATTACGAGAATTGGCCTTCTGATGTTTTTGACTTTATTTGAGTGGCATTAGATTCGGCTGGCCAGTCCTTAGTACAATTTTACTAATTTAGACCGTGAAACTATTCAAGGATTGTCATGGATTTAATATGGTTACAGTGCAAAGGTGGTACTTAACACATTTGTGATCTATGTGATAGGCTTAGAAAATGATAACAGGGTCGCCATAAATGTATTATCGAAATAGTAACGGTTCAATAACCTCACATCAAAATGAGTTCACTAATGAGATCGACACACTACACATAAAAGCCTTCACTTTCGTTGTTATTGTTTCTCATCAACATTACATCACTCAAACACGTTACAAAAAGGACAATTCATAACTCTGGCATAATAGTTAGAAATTGGAAAATATGCTCCGGAAGAACATAACCACAGAATATTAATCACACCAGAAGAATAGCTACATACAGCCTAACAATGGGTAATCACGGTAAATTGAGCTTTAATACGATTTAAAACAAAGTAAGCGCAACTTTGTTAATAAATTGATGTATGATGATGTTTAGTAAAATGAATGTTTTTGTTCGACGCGCTGATTAATGGGGTACGGACAACAAGTCGAAGTGAAAACTGGTTGTGTGTTAGGTTGGTTGTCCAGTGGAAGATAATAGATAGTTTGTTGCTATATTATAGCAAGCATGCATGGCAGGAGCCAATATAGCAACAAAAATCAAAAATCTACCAAGGCAGGAGCCTTGATAGATTTTTGGCCTCGGGTTCATAATTTAAATCAAAAGGAACTGAAAGTAGAATGTCAGTTGTCACTTAAAACTTAAGTAGAGATAATACATATTTTCAAACTGTGTATTCAAGGTATTTTAGGTTATTTTCGTTCTAGTGAAAAAATATTTACCAGGTTTCACGAAGCAACTAAAGATGTTTGCTATGACAAACAAAGTACGCAGCAGATAGACACAGAACTAGCATACACCAAAATACTGATGAAACCAGTTGTTTATAAAAAATATAGCTTTCAGTACGCCACACACCTTACCAAAACTTTTTCAAGGTGCCCAAATTTTATTTGACAGCAAAAAAGATGTACCACATAGATGCAAAATATCTTTTTGTGTCGTTCATTACGTGGTTCACAAAAAGCTGAGATGAAAGTGATTGAGTTCGCTTTCGTGGATGGACAGACGTGTCACGGAGTAAGATAGTACAAAAGGCCCACGAGCTAATTAGAAGGCTTTGCGGTCAACAAACTGCTTCCTAAATAATACGATGACTACGAACTCCCCATTTTGTTATGAGGATTGGGGAGGTCTGAGAAGCAGAGATAGGCATTAGATCAAGGTTTTAAGCTCCAGGGAATTTTCAATGACCAGTGACAGAAAAGTTGAAGAGAAATGGTTTGTATGGGTATGTGATGAGGAGGGAGGAAACGCATATGACTAAAAGAGTAATAAATATAAATGTTGATGGATGGAGAGGGGGGCATTGTTACAAATGATATGAAAGTGTAATGCGTGTGATATGTAAGTGTATGCGAGTCAATGATAGCGTGACGGTAGACAGGAAGATATTATGTCGTAGGAAGGTAAACCTTCAAACAACATATGCATTGTTCGAGGAAACAGAAAATCCAAAGATTCACTGCACTATCCATGAACAAAAAATGTAGTTACTGGAGTCTCAAATTGAACCAGCCGTACACGGTTCTATATCACCGGATATCGGATTAGTTCTCCGTGGGCCTTCTGAATTATCTTACTCTGTGCACCGTTGTTTTGTATCAGTATACAAATAGTTATTGACACATCGTGAGGAGGTTTAGAATTTCACTTGTTTCAATGTCAGAGTATCGAGTTGTTTTATTGTGCTCAGTCATTCTTTGATCAAAAACAATCGGTGAATGTGGCAGGTATGTTCGTATTTGTGTAAGCACTTTCCTGTTTACGCATTTAGAAGATGGACGCGAAGGGTACATCCGCAAATATAGAGGTGCATGACATCATTAAATTATTTAAATATATTTCGATGAAAATAATAGATATTTGCATTTTTACCCTGCATTATTTCTTATTCCTATGTCAAGTACATGTTGATGAGGCACTTAATATCGTTTTCAGCCTGCGTGTCCTGTTGTCTGCACGCCACAGGAGTTGATGGACGCTAATGAAGGTAATTAAGCTCCTCGCCAAATTCTGGGCTGACTGTATACCTATAGATTGCCATCGACACGCTAAGAAAAAGACCTAAAGTAGTAGGTGAACGTGAAATAGTAAAGCTACATTCCACCAGAAATGTAATAATATGGTTGCCAAATTAAGTGGAAATGCGGTCGGAGAGACTTGAAAAAGCCTAAGTAAAAAGTCATAATTCGAGGTTTGGCTCTCGCCTATTTCCTCCTCTAATATTGGATAAATTTGAAAGATATTTTATAAACTGAATAAGAAGGATACATACTGTGTCCCTATGTTTTTCTTATTTCATTAATAGTTGTCAAATTTGTACACTACTAGGCATCTGTTGGCAGCGGTTTGCATCGGCAATTTTGAGCAATTTTTGAGAGTTCTAGTGCGTACAAAAATATTTTATCATCAAAAAGGAAAACATAAGGCATACAAGTAGTTAATATAGTCTGTAAAAAATCATTGCTTTATGGTCATTAACCAGACAGAAAACAGGCGAGAGCGTTTCTATGGAGAAAAGATCGCCCGCATTTCTTCTTAAAGAGTTTTAGATCAAAGTTGTTTAGAGGAGGCGCAAGAAAGATTTGGGTAATGGGTAATATTACGATACTACGGGAAATTCTACAATAAATAAATCATCAAAAAAAAACAAAGGAAAGGACTGTAATGTTATGAACACATATATATATACATAGATATATACATAGATACCTGTTTACAAGTACGTGGGGTGTGATAGCATACCTCGGCCTGCAGCGTATGCAAAATACTGGAATTGGTAGTACGCATCGCGTGACAAAGCAAAGGAAATGCACAAGGCCTGGGGGAGCACCGAATTGTGACTGCTGGCTGTACTATGAAAGGAAAACTCATGCGATTTTCACGTGAAAGTATTGTTGATAAATATTTTTCTAGGAATTACTTCATGTGCTTCATACAAGTGCCTACGAAGTGTTTCATGAGAATAAGACTTGTTTCATGTCATTCATAAGCGATTACATATTTTAAACAATTTAAAAGAACTGTCTTTCCTGAACTGAACAAAATTAGTTGAATAGGTAATAGACGGTCTATGTTCATTTTATAAACCGACAAAAAAAGGACGAGGTTCTCAAGTAGACGTGTATATTTTTGATGTCAACTTTTTTATCAAAAATGTTCTGAGAAATAAAACAGTGGTAGGTATCCATCAATACGCGCGCGCGCACCAAAGTGTATTGACACCGATTGTGTGACAAAGTTGTTAGAATGACTCACAAGTGTGTCGATCAGACTATCATTGGACATGTGCGCGAAATTATCACTATTTATTAGTTACGGAAACTATGCATACTTTGTAGTAATTGTACTGTGTATGGAAAGGGCATCTGTTTTCCGTGTTTACGTTTGAAATGTACACAGATAACTATAGTACTCTCTTGTTTTGATGTAGTCCTAGGTACCATAAATACATACATAATCCTACAACGTTCCCCCTGATGGGACACAGGCCTCCTCTGTGAGAGGGAGTGGACCCAGCCCAGTGCGGATTGGCGGATGTCACATGTCTTCAAATGTTTGTTTTTAAGACATGCCGGTTTCCTCACGATGTTTTCCTTCACTGTTTTGGGAGCTGTAGTGATAAAATTAAATACAAAATGTAAGGTGCCTGTCTGGGTTCGAACTCACGACCTACAACAACTCGTAAGTCGGGGCCGACACCACTGGGCCACCACTGCTCTCTAAAGTAGGTACCTAGGTACCTACTAGTTATTTATTATAACATTTCCTCACTCCCCGCATAATACGTATCGGGGCATCTCTCTCTCGCTCTCGAGCTCTTGAACTGTTAGATTTTGTGTAAGTATACCTATTTGTTTCATAGAAAAAAATAATAAGGAAATTATAAAATATACACGTTTTAAATAGAGATTTAATGTCATCTTTATGATTTTTTTTATCGAGCAAATTATTTTAATTCACGTTTCTATCTTCACACAGCTTTTTGCCCAAAATTAATATTTTTCTAGATTTACAAAGGATTAAAAAGTTAAAAAGTACCTCGCTTTAAGTGCATACTGCAGCCGACCTTCTCGTGCTCATGTATAAAACACCTGCACTATGGAATATCTTGGCGAGGCCAACGCTAACGCTGTCGAGGTGGCGGAATCCTAGCCGAATTATAAATGGAATCGTCGATACGACGAACAAATAGAAGTTCATACCTATGGGTCAAACATAATAAAAGTAGTGGTGATGAGAGCTGGCTTTAAGATCTCAAGTATAAAACTCATAACTCTCTTATTGGACGGTAGTTAGGTACTTAATGTCAATAGACTTTGCAGAAAGTCAAAACCTATGTTACATAATTATTCATTTAAAATCGACAACAATAAAAGCGAACGTATATTAAACACCTGATAAATACTGGGGCTATTTTTATCGATCCCGATAAACCGATTGATTGATCGATAAAATTACAACTATCGTTACTTAATCGATGATAAAACATATCGACGTTAATTACATCGTTAAATAAGACTCCTAAATGAAAAGGCGAAAGCTAATTAACAACAAAACCTTATCGACATTTCAATCTCAGTACAGTTCGCTTTCCAAAGTTTTCTTATCTTTTACAGTCGACGGCTTCAACACAGAACCTTTTTTTATATCAGCATCAATATTTCACATAGTCGATGTATCCATCTTATCTTACAGATACGATATACTTTTTTTTACATCTCATCATCGGCACCGAAGTTAAAAGACTATGTAAGCAAGATGCTAGAATACAAGGTGTCGATATCCCTGCCACCCCCATGTAGGTAGTATGGGATCCGTAGTAATTTGAATATAATAATAATAATAAAATAATAATGAGTAGCATTTTCTTTCACAATTTTTTGAATGCCTTTGTCTATCGCTTACAAGGACCACATTATTTTGAAGGACCAAACGTAACTACTCCAATTATTATTATTGAACACCTGTGTCATCCACCTGCAGGGCGAAGGTGGGAGACCTTTGTCCTGCAGGATGGAAGGTCTCCCTGCTCTATTTCAACTTCTCTCAACTTGAGGCTGCTGAGGACCAGTTCTTGTTAAAGGAGTCCAGCTTATCCAGCTATCTCCATCTGGGCCTGCCGCGATCTCTGTTGCCATTAAAAGGGATGAGAAGGGCCGGGGGGTCGTGAGTTTGGCCCATTGATCATCTGACATGCAGCGTTGTCCGGCCCAATCCCATTTTAGCGTGGCAGCTTTCCGAGTGTCAGTGTTTGTATTGTTAACTCCTAAACTGCCCCGTTGATCTCTCGGTCGCAAGCGCGACTGCTGAGCATGGGATACTAGCTGGGATAGATTCCCGGATCGGGCAAAGTATTATTCAGTTTTTCCATTAGGAATTTCTTAGTACCAGTCCGGAGTTATGGCGGTCCTAAATCAGCTGTTCCCTACAATTATGTTCATATAACTCGTCCAAATGTAGGGAACAGAACAGCAGATTTTTTTTTTCGCGATTTCAGTTTTGGTCTCATAGTAAAAGTCGTTCATAATGATGAGTATAATGATCCCCTAAAGTTATGGGATATAAAAAAAAACACGTTGTATACATAAACACACGCTTTCTTCCCAAGGGGTTGGGCGGAAATTACAGAACGCCACCTGCTACTATTCTGTGCTAGTCCAATGACTATGAAAAATAAATACAACTCACTTTTCACTAATAACATAGCTGATCTTCTAAATGAAAGCAGCAACACTGTAGATTAGTTTCGAAGTTTCTCCACCACGTTTCCAGTAGCTAGCAGCTTCCGCGGGTTAACAACCATCAACTACATTATCGGTTTTGCAAATCATCATCCATCAAACTTTAACGACATTTGAAGACACCTTCTAACATGTTATAATTAGTAAACTCTCACCATTAACAGGAAAAGCTATTACATAGTTTAATTAGCAATTAACTTTGCTATCGTTTCCATGCATTTTATTTACCTACAACACTTGTTTATTTTACAGCACGGGTCTTCCCGTGGACACACACAGGACACACACAGGGTTATTTCAAATTGGATAGCTAAACTTAGCAGACGCGATGGTTATAATAATAAAAAATCTAAACACGAAGAAATAAAGAAATTAAAGATTTGATGTTTTTTTTGAGACATCAACGACCGCTGTCATTGTCCGAGTGTTGTTACTAGAAGTATGAGCTGAGAAAAACTGTTTTCTTATGTTTTATAGTTTTAAGATATCTTTACTAATCACGTCTGTGAAGTTTACACACAAAAAAAAACATTTTTGAAACTGATATTTAATGACCTCGCAAAAAAAAACTCTTTTTTTGTTTTTTATCAGGTTTAGATATGGATATGGATACGCATCGCGTATGCGGAGTTTAGCTAGCCAATTTAAAATAACCCTGTATAACCAGCTTATATGAGCACTCATAGCTAGGACGGAGACCACAGGAGACCAATTCTGGTAATTTAAAATGTTCAAAATCTAGTCGCAGTCTCATCTCGGCGACAAACAAATGTCAAAATCTTGTCAAAATGTAGGAAATTTAGATGTATTTTTGACAGATTGAAACTGAGATCAAACTGTGAACGTTCTTAAAATTACGAGAATCGCCCCTCTGATTACTTGTGCTTAGGCTTTCTCTCTGTGAGAGGGATGCGGACGAGCAATTTAGCAGTCAATCCATACCAGAACACTAGTTTCACACAAATGCAAGGTTTATATAAAACTATTTTTAAAATCCTAACTCATATCATTTTATCAGCTACTGATTTTTGATCTTGATCAGGTAGTCAACAGTTGGGCCAGCACAGAGACGGCCCAACTAGTACTTCTAGGTTTGCGGCCAACTTATCGCCCGTCTTCCCTTGAAATGCAAGCGTGGTGTGGGATGCCCGCCAGCTATATGGACCGACGACCTTAAAGGTGGCTGGGACAGACTGGTTGTGGAAGGTGGAGGACAGAGCATTGTGGTTCAGCCAGGGAGAGGTCTATGTCCAGCGGTGGACTGCGATAGACTGAGTTGATTGTTGTGTGGGGACTGTGTCTTACGTACCCATCCCTTGCATAGTTTTATGAATGTAATATTTTTATAGAGGAACTTATTGTAATAATTTTTAGAAAGTTTCATTTTTGTGTTTTTCCCACGTTGAACATCTGCAAGCGATTTAAGATGATTCTTTACTTTTAGTTAAGGTTCTTCATTGTCCTATTATGTTTAGTTATCTTGTATTGTACCTATTTGCTATTTATAGTTAAGGTTCATTGTTCTGTTATTTTCAGTTGTCTTGTATTGTACCCATCTGCATTTCTCGTGTTTTATTATACTTTTAAAAGGCAGATGTGGATTTGCCGCGTCCTTTGTTTAGTGAACGGCAGATTTGGGAGAGTTTTGGTTCTGAGCTTCAGTCTGTGCTGAACTACGATCGTGCGAGGTCCTCTCTGACCCCCGATCATATTTTACTCGCCGAAGCTCGCCGTAATAGTTTACGGCGAGCTTCGTGTTTCTAGTAGTTTTACCATTCATGTAACCTTATTTAATTTTACTTTTTCGTGTCAAGTGTAACTGCTAGCTTTAGTTACTTGATATCGTAATAAATTAATCGTTACTTATTTTCAACTTATTTCTGTGTATCACTCGCCCACGCGGTCACGAATCCGCACAGTGGTGACCCCGACGTGATCAAAACTATCATATAGCGTGAGTTCGTGACAGTGCG
Source organism: Luperina nickerlii (assembly GCA_963855955.1). NCBI lineage: Eukaryota > Metazoa > Arthropoda > Insecta > Lepidoptera > Noctuidae > Luperina > Luperina nickerlii. Next base: position 3,933,407 of record OY979667.1, on the reverse strand, counting down.
GAAAGAGTTTCGCGAGTGCTAAATCAAAGTACGTGTTAAAATGGCGAGCGATCCAGCGGGAGTCACTAGCGGCGGATGACGCGCATTCCCAGCCAGCCAGCTCCCACGGCTTCAACGGGTATCCTGACCACCAGCATGCAGCGACCGCGCATACCTGGTCATCACCCTCAGCCTCATCAGCAACCTCGGCACAGCACACTGCACTTTCGGCCGGTAAACAAGAAGAGCTCAATTCCTCTCCTGGTCGACGCAGCAGCCAGCCTTAACCCGGCGCTGTACCACATCCGACGCAATGGAGCATAACGCAGCGCCCGCGCCACCCCGACTCACTGGGGACATCTTCGCAGACAGTTCCGACTCACCGTGAACTATTCCGACGCAATCGAGCATAACGCAGCGCCCGCGCAACCCCGACTCACTGGGGACATCTTCGCAGACAGTTCCGACTCACCGTGAACTATGCGGCAACCGGTTCCGACTCACTGGAACCATAACGCAGCGCCCGCGCCACCCCGACTCACTGGGGACATCTTCGCAGACAGTTCCGACTCACCGTGAACTATGCGGCAACCGGTTCCGACTCACTGGAACCATAACGCAGCGCCCGCGCCACCCCGACTCACTGGGGACATCTTCGCAGACAGTTCCGACTCACCGTGAACTATGCGGCACCGACGCACTGGAGCATAACGCAGCGCCCGCGCCACCCCGACTCACTGGGGACATCTTCGCAGATAGTTCCGACTCACCGTGAACTATGCGGCAACCGGTTCCGACTCACTGGAACCTAAGTTGGCCTGGCAAGCATATTCCTCGCCGTTCTGGTAGGCGAGTTAAATTTCCTGATTACTATCAGGCAGGTGTTTCGTGATCTTTATCACTGGTAGGGGGGTACTGTGGGGACTGTGTCTTACGTACCCATCCCTTGCATAGTTTTATGAATGTAATATTTTTATAGAGGAACTTATTGTAATAATTTTTAGAAAGTTTCATTTTTGTGTTTTTCCCACGTTGAACATCTGCAAGCGATTTAAGATGATTCTTTACTTTTAGTTAAGGTTCTTCATTGTCCTATTATGTTTAGTTATCTTGTATTGTACCTATTTGCTATTTATAGTTAAGGTTCATTGTTCTGTTATTTTCAGTTGTCTTGTATTGTACCCATCTGCATTTCTCGTGTTTTATTATACTTTTAAAAGGCAGATGTGGATTTGCCGCGTCCTTTGTTTAGTGAACGGCAGATTTGGGAGAGTTTTGGTTCTGAGCTTCAGTCTGTGCTGAACTACGATCGTGCGAGGTCCTCTCTGACCCCCGATCATATTTTACTCGCCGAAGCTCGCCGTAATAGTTTACGGCGAGCTTCGTGTTTCTAGTAGTTTTACCATTCATGTAACCTTATTTAATTTTACTTTTTCGTGTCAAGTGTAACTGCTAGCTTTAGTTACTTGATATCGTAATAAATTAATCGTTACTTATTTTCAACTTATTTCTGTGTATCACTCGCCCACGCGGTCACGAATCCGCACAGTTTGATTGAATCCTGTCGGTAGATTGTAGCCGCGCTTGACTCAGTGGAACGCAGAGCTAAGAGGCTCATTGGCGACGTAGAACTGGTGGATACCAACATCCAACCCGAATCATATAGGGCATACAACCCGAATCTCTTCAAAGTGAGAGTGAATAGGCTTCTTCTGGGTAAGCTCACTCCATCGTCGACTTTGTCTCTGTCGCCTCAGAGCAAACCCATTTCAAATAAAAATAAAAAAAATATTCCTGCCTCACCAAAGTGGTAATTTAGGAAGTCATATATTCAGAAGTACACAGAATTGACAATATCAAAAGGTTCCTCGCCAATAAACCAAGGTCATTAGCAAAATTGAACGCAGAAACACGACATAATGACCCACATCGCAGATTCTGCCGGTGAGAGTACCAAAATCACAATAAATATGGAAAGTAATTTCGCAAGAGGCGCTTAACAACCAATTGTCGCGTCCTTATTTGTTCCAACGATTTTTTTATTGAGAATTTCGGACTTTTAGGTGCTTTTTCGGTTTCCTTATAGTTTCCGTTATGTAAAGATCGGTGACTGGTGACATACAATTGGAATTGAATATAAAAGTTATAATTAGAACTGAAAAAGTTATCGAATTATCGCCACATGTTTATAATTATAACGGAAAGAGCCTTGATATATTACTGTCCGATAAAAAAATCACAATGTCACATTAAACGTACATGAATAAAACGATCATTGGTGAAGACTGAAAAAATATATTTTAATACCCAACGAACATCTTCTTTCAATAAAATTTTTCTCGTTATATCTTGAAATTGCACTTCCAATAACACTGCAAATCATAGTGTTTTTGGGATGCATGAAGAATCCTCCTCGTGTAGCGCAGTTTGTTCTGCCAGTTACTCAACTGAACCGAGCGCTCGGACATCCTGGACGCCTGGCGCATCCTGGACAGTCACACCCAACACCTTATGTAACTGGCCAATTCTTCCCTTTCGGCGGTAGGGCTAACACCCGCCTGGTTTGCGACCACCCTCCCACCAGAGTCCGGCGTCAAGCAGCCTGCTGTTTTTCGTCGATGCGTGGGAGTTCCAGTGCCTTAGGCATCTTCTGGACACGCTCGTTCCATTATTGACCACATCCACCGCATTCCATCAGGCGTTATCGAGGTCAAGAGCGGGCCCAAAAAGCAATAAAAAATTAAAAATAAAAGTGTTGTCCTTTCTTTTGTAAGAACAACTATAAAAATATATACTTATAATATTTCTCACTTCTTTGTCATTCTAAAAGCTAACAAATGTACCAATAACCCAAATAATAATCTTGTAAACCTTCCAGCTCATCTGTGCCAAACGTGATTTCAATTATATCTTTAGTATTCATTGTATTGTGACTATGTCATTAGAGATCATAAGCATGATGTATGATTGTGACTTACTAAAACCTCATTACAGGCAAAAAAAAACAATTGATTTGATAAATGACTTTAACACGTTCCAAATTGTCTCCACAAACGACATTAGGGAACCGTTAGATGCGTAAGCAATGTTCACTCATTCATTCATTCATTCAAGAGTTTGACTGAGATCTTAGAAAGGGAGACATGACACAGCCAATCAAGGATTATTGAAAAACCATACTTTGTCACCGTACATATTTTTCTTTAAATAACAAGTGGGTTCTTTAAATATTTTGTGGACCTTAGGTACAAAGTTTAAATGTGTCATTTTACTGTAATTTCCAGGCACCTACACACCACGTCATAACAGTTTTGTTTGGCGACCGGCATAGATAGGTATGGTGATAGTATTTCCCCGAACTTTTTCACAAGGAGCTCTACTAATATTACCACTATCCCTACAACGCAAAGCGCATTGATTTTTTGAACGATATAAAATATTGCATTAAATTAAATAGGCTGCGTGCCAAATCTATTGCCTCATAAATTCACACGGATTCACTGTATCAATTTACATTCGAGCTATTCGCCATGATGCCATATCTCTCTCCTTTCTTAGATCTACGGCCTACAGAACAAAACGTTTTGTGAATCAACCGCAGTAAGTGGTTCAACAAGTTGTAGGGAACCTGTTCAGTATTGGGCACCCGCTACTTGTCGTATCATCGATGACAACCGATAGTGGTAGGTGACGATTGCAGGAATTGGGGGCAAACACATAAGCCTACTTTATGGGTCATATTTTTTGGTCTTTTTGTATGGAAGTTTAACTTTTACCTTTAATTTATCAAATTGACACATACTGAACGTTAAAGAATATAAATGTTACTTACTGGTAATAAAATGGTAAATACGTCGATTTTTATGTTCGAGAAGTTTTCCTTTTTGATTTTGACGTCCTCAGCGTAATTATCTAAAAAGACCAGACAAATATGACCGCGATTCGCAGGACCACTTAAAAACTAGACAAAAACTGACTTTGATAAATACACTACACAAACTAAACCAAACATAGTACTCACAAATGAAAATCATAAAACATAAGCGGCTAGATTTTGAAGCAATAATTGCACACCACAGACGTTAATCTCATGTTCCAGTTTGTTTGACAACTATATTTAAAATTGTATAGCATTATGCTTAAAACGCCAATCAAGAATCTCGTGGAGCGTAACGAACAAGCATAGCTGCGCAGGCGCTGGCCGCACTAATTTCTACGCATGCCATTAATTTTGGAGCGAAAGCCGCTGTTACCGGGCGAGCTTGTAAGATCCTGCTTATGTTATTAGGTATTCAGGTCTTCGATCATTTACCTCTTTTGATAAAGGTAAAAAGGTCGGGAAGGTAAAATAACAATAAATGATGCGCTTAATAATATGCGAGTATTGTCGACTTAGTATGTTTTTTACATCAATTTGCATCCTCCAGAAAAATCTTGATAATTTCGGGTTTATGTAAAATAAATGCTAGTTCCAATACCTTCCAATGGCGGCGCGAAACAAAAGGTTTAGCGAAAGATTAAATAGAGCAATACATAGTTAATTAAGTACTAAGGCTATCAACAATATGGTATCAGAATCCAATCACTAAATGATTTTATAACACTTAATTGCAATATCTATGAGTATCAGAATGAATACTGGATCCTGCGCTTAACTTTATAGCATCTATCTGCATAATACAGGGCACCGAATAGAGATGCCACATTTATTAAATATTTATTTTGACATTTACAAATCGAGTGCGAGCCAAAGCTTAGTCAAAAGATTCGTTATTTACAGACATCAATAAGCGTTGTTGTCTGTTTATACCTAATCTTAAATATATTAAAGTGAGAATATTAACGAACATTACTAAAGTTAGTTATTACATGTAATAAAGTGAAACATTCGTTTTATTAAAGTTTTAAAGCTTACTGGGTCGCCTGAAATAGTCTATTACAGCTGAAATGAATGCTTAGTACGGTGATATTACGTTTAACATTCTACTACTTACTTGAATTTTTATTTTCAGTGGAGCTTGAAATTCAGTAATCGCGGATTTATATATTAAATAAAGGGGATATTATTCTCTTGACTATATTGTATTTCTGACACTTTGTATTCTCTCTTGGTAGGTTATATTAAAAAAAAGGTTCTTATTGCTCAAAAAGGATTAGTCTTTTTTAAAGGTATTCTGCCCAATACGTCTGTTTGTAAACTTGACTGAGCTCATCTCGGAACCATATAGACGGAATCTGATAAAATTTCAATCATCAATCACTCAACTCGTGGAACAGCTGAAGGTCAAAGAAAAAATAACCATGTATACCTACTTTTACCAAAATTAATGAAAAAATGGAAGTGCGAAGCTACATAATTAGTTCAATTTTTTGTATCATAAAGCCTTCTAATCGCGGTCACGGCTGCTCGCAAAAAAACTACATTCCCACGCCATAATTTGTATGGAATACGTATAATTTAATTTGATATGGGTAGTTTAAAAGGAATTTTAGTTGAAACATTTTTTGTTGAATTATTAAGCTAGTTGTTCCGCCGCCGCGCCGCCCGTGAGGATTTGTGGGACGTTTTGGAACTCCTTACCATTAAGAGTAATCATAAGACTGCCTTTTGTTTATAAGCTTTCTAAATGGGAAATGCTTCATTCATTATTTTTTTTTGTTACAAGAACATCATGTTGCGTTTATCTCATAGAAATTGTTACTTGAGAAATCAAGTATATCATAATCGATACTGAAAAATAATCTTTCAGGAAGCTGACGATTTTATCATACATAAAATGAAACACCAAAAACCCTTTCTTTATTTCCCTTTCTTTAATAATACTCGTGTTTTTTATCACCGGTTACGACGAGGGGTAATATCTAACTAAGTAGGTAGCTGGTCGTTTACAAAGTATAATAATAAAAACTTCCTGCAGCCGGCGCGGGCGCATGCCGCGAAGATATCGCAAGAATGCTGCTGTAATTAATAGGTATGCTGTATACAATGATCATAACACAATTACCTCACTTGACTTTTACAACTTCCAAGAAAATAAACAGCTGATGCATTCCACTGTTTTTAGTTTAGTTTGTAGATCTTTGTCATTGATGTTTATTTGAATTAACCCTTATATTCATAAACGTTACTTGAAATTAAGTATTGGTGAGGCTTGTGGCTAAGTAATAACAGCCGCACGGGTCGATCGATCAGGTTAAGCTACGCTTGCCGCGGTTGGTATGTGGATGGGTGACCATCTTTACATACCGTGACCCCTCCGTGCCTCGGAAAGCACGTTAAGCCATTGGTCCCAGTTGTCATTCGTGGATCTTTGACGGTCGTTGCGGGTCGTCAGTAACCAGAAAGTCTGACTACCAGGTGTACCAAGGGGTATCGTATTACCCAGTAACAGTAACTGGATTGTGCAGGTCAGATAGGCAGTTGCTCCATGTAAAGTACTGTTATTCAGATGCATCCGGTTAGACTGGAAGCCGACCTCAACATAGTTGGGAATAGACTACCTCAAGCTCAACATAGTTGGGAAAATTAGGTGGATGTAGAGGCATTTTTGAAACCAAAGTGCTATTTGAACCCCTCATAATAAAATGATTGTTGAATGAAGAAGGTTCTATTTAGTCCGAGACAAAATGATTTCCTATTTTTTTAAGGAGAAAGGAGGATTTATTTCGTACGGCAAAATAATTTATCGAGGTAAAGAATCCACAACAACAAAAAAAAACTACTTTCTTTCACGTTTTTACGTACAATACATCTCAGCACCGTTGACTGGGTGACACACATTATCGACTAAATTATGCCATAAATTCTCATCTCATATCATGCGCGAGCGCATTACCGCGGCCCCTACTACACTTCCACTGTCCATGGCCACGAGAATGTGTTGTGGTAACTTACAAATTATCTTACAGGATAATTACCGCTCACCAATAAAAATAACCAAAGGTCCATACTAATATTATAAATTCGAATGTAACTGTCTATCTGTATGTTACATTTTCAACCTAAACTACTGAACGGATTTCGATAAAATTTGGCAAGAAGATACATGGTGTCTTGGGGAACGATATAGGCTACTTTTTGTCTCGGTAGCACGTTCCCGTGGGATAATTTCCGACATCCACGCGGGCGAAGCCGCGTGCAGAAGCTAGTCTTGCATAAATTAGAGTAATCCGATTACTGGGTATTGGCTGATGCAAGACGGCTCTTTGAAAAAATCAGCGGTTTTTATTTATAACGTAACATAGAATTTTTATTTAATCCATTTTAAGCTTGAATAATTTAATAGTCCCAACGTTCGGCGAATATAAAAATGGAATCGATCTCGTGGGAAATCAGCATTCCGAAACGAATTGGAACCAAATAAAATATAAATAGGATTTCAACACGTGTTTTATTTAGGTTAACGGATAACCAATAGGGTAAGAATGGAACAGAAATGAAACGACAAGAGGGAAACTACCTACTTCTGTTTCATGTTTTATTTCCTAGAAGTATTTCCGTTAGCTATACAGAGTTAGTTTTCAAAGACCAGCCAGATTTAAGGGTACAGATCATCAAACTGAACAAATTTCTCCATGGGACCAATATCGTAATCGCGAAAAATTTATCAACTGTCCCATAGAAAACTTCAATAGGTACGAGTATGTGTCAAACTACTTTAATAATGTGTGTTGTCTTTGGTGCCTGGCCCTGACATCAAACAATGGACAAAATTGTCAACATTTTCTAAGATTGAGTACGAGGCTTTTGACTACGTTATGTGTGTGTATTTTATGTTTTTTTTTTATTTTCTTTTTTAATTTTTATTTGTAATGTGCGTTTTTGTTTGTGCAGAATAAACTAATTTTCTTTCTTTCAATAGCTACTCGACCTAAACGTATTGGACGGCTGGATTTTTATTCGCGAATACGATTGGTCCCGTGGTGAAAATTGTTCAGTTTCATGGTCTGTACCACACCCTTAAATTTGGCTGGTCTATGAAAACTGTTTATTTTTGTTGCTGAAGTAGAATATCTTTTCCCAGAATTTAATTTAACTAGTCCAATCGACGCAAAAAAACAATAAGATCTTTTTGTCCTAACTGTATTCTTTAATATCTAATGTTCCAGTATTCTTCTCAGAATAGAATAATTGAAACCATTCCGATCTCGACATTCTTCAGCCGACAGTTTCAGTTTTACGGTTTTAATCAAAATAAAATACGTGACGGTCTCATAAGAGTCGAATTTATAAAAGATGGAAGTTATTTCATCGCCTATAAAAACAATGTTTCCGTTTTTTTGGATTATCGCAATATCGACGAAATATTATCACTAATATAATTTATATTATTTATATTATATCGTATGCGTGATTATGAGAAACTTTTAATTCTGTCGCGATTTCATTAAAAGTAAGTTGCGATATTTTTATGAGAATTAAAAACCAGTAGTAGCGGGTAAAAGCTACTGACGAATAACGGTCGGTGACCTACCGCCGAATATTGATAGCGAAGCGAACGTGAATATTTTACGTGTAATAAAACATGGAGGTAAAATATGAATATAAGACTCGTATTAGATCTTCATTTTGAGAAGTAAGACATTCTGACAGAAATAATTTCGGGCATAATATGAAAGATATTGTGAGTTATTATTGACTGGCCTCTACCCGCGGCTTCGCTCACGTGGAGGTTGGAAATTATCTCACTACCGGAATAAAAAGTATCCTATGTGTTAATCCAAGTTATAAACAATTTGAGAGCCAAATTTCAACCAAATCAGGCGCTTTTGCGTGATTTTGTAACAAACATAAAAACTTTCGCATTTATAAAATTACTAGCAGCGCCCCGCGGTTTCACGCGCATAAAGGCTCCTACAAACAGGCGCGACACGCGATATAATCGCGCGCGACACAAAGGCACCGCTCGTTGAGCGACTTGCGGTGCCTTTGTGTCGCGTGTCGTGCCGCGCCTGTTTGAAGGAGCCTAAGTGTCAATCATATGGGAATATTGAGATAAAGAGTATTCTATGTATTATACTGATGTTTAAGCTATATTACTGTAAATTTTTATCAAAATTCGTTCAGTAGTTTTTGCGTGAAAGAGTAACAAAGATCCATCCATCCATCCTCACAAACGTACGCGTTTATAATATTAGTAGGATATTTTAAAAGATGACCCAAATATAGGATAGCAAATGATATAAAGTAGAAACCATCCTACAATAAAATTAACGAAAATCTTGCATTTGGACAGCAATTGACAGCATACATTTTATTCATTGAAAGATCAAGCACGATGTGAACGAAAAGATTTAAACCGATGAAAAAAAAGAATGTCATCGAAAGCCTCAATTTCTCATAATCCTTAGAAACCTAACCATGACTCAATATCATCTAACGCCCCGTTGGTGTCGTAGTTGCAAGCGCGACTGCTGAACGTGGGGGTCCTGGGTTCAATTCCCGGGTCGGAAAAAGTGTTATTGGGTTTTCCATTAGGAATTTCTTAGTAACAATCCGGAGTTTGGAAGTTGGCGGTTTAATACCCCCGTGCTCGGAAAGCACGTAAAGCCGTTGATCCTACGCCTGATCTCTCCCCGGTCGTGGCGGATTGCCATCGGACTACGAGAGTAAAGGAACAGAGAGTGCACCACACGCTTTTGTACTATACCTAATATCTCCCGCGTACCTGGCTAATCTCCGTTAAGATTGGCCACCGTGACAGAAATCCGTCGTAAGGCTATTATTATTATTATTTACCATCAAACGTACCTGAAACAGCAAGACCAACTGACCAACAAGTTATTTCAAATTACCCACCTCAACCAACCCCATACAAGTTCCAACTTATTCTCCACCTAATAATCTATTATTTTACAAAATCTAGGAAAGTGGGTGACTATACCTGTCTATTAGGCAAAATGAAACTCCTAATATCAATAATAACCGACGTTCACAAGCGTCAATGTTAAAAGCAATGTTTATTGGTTATTTACGATCAGTTAACGCCCTCTCTAGGTTTCTAAACGATTAGTACAATTGCTGGGATTAAGACTAGACTGGTGCTACAAACAAAGTCAATTTCTAGCTGTACTCCTGGTATTAGGCACAAACGTGATTATGAATTACTAGCTTTTGCCTGTGTGGATGTCGGAAAATATCCCACGAGAGCGTACTACCATGATTAAAAGTACCTACCCTATGTGTTAACCCAGATTATAAACTATCTGTGTGCCAAATTTTATAATTTTATCCACATCCATTCAGCCGTTTTTGTGCCAATTCGGATCATATATCCAGACAAACAGACAAACGAAAAAATATAAAAACTATATTTTCGGTACTTATCAGACTCACTACTCGCACCATATATTTTTTTCAAAAATATAAAATCTGAAATTATGAGTTCGCTACTATTTTTTATAATAATAATAAATTTATTTATTCGGACAACAAAGATCCATACTGTTAGTAATATCTTATAGCTAGTGTTAGTAAGTAATATTATTATTCGGAATTTAAAGTTTTAAATTTTGAAGCTGTTTGCTCGGAAGACGACCAAGTACAACAAGTTTCTCATTTGGCCATCACCCCCACAAAATGCCTCAGAATGGGAGATGAGCAATTCTCTGTCACTGTTCTCATTTAAGTATATAATATATTCGCGTTTTGTCTAGATGTAAGTGAGGTACAGAGCGAGAAATCGGAGTAAAATCAAATAAGAATTTGAATAAATACGAGCAGATTGATATGAAAAGCAAATATCAGTTCATTTCTGAAGATAATATTTGATGGCGTGCTGATACTTGAGATGTGGAATCCATATCTATTGAGAATAAAGTGATCTTTGAAAATCAAAGTAAGATTTGGAATGATCGTAGGAATAAACAAATAAAGTGTTCAATGCTAAATTATTGACACCCACGAAAACAAAAATTTTGAAGATAGCAAAGATACTTAATATAAAACACAGAACTATGAAAAATAAATAAAATGAAATCTTTTAATGTTTATATTCGATCCACAAACAACTTTCAATAAATACACACATAGATAACGTAATAAACATACAAAACCATAAATACAACACAGAGTTCAGAAAAGTTCCAATATAAAGACAAAGAATAGCAAAAAGTCTACCATAAACGTGCGGAAGTTCTTAAAAAAAAATAACCTACTCTCGAACACATTCTTTGAAATCAATAACACTAATAATGGGACGTAATCAGGAATGCAATAAACAGCCGTTACTAAACCAACAAGTGGTACCAGATGAGGGTAGGAAGTACTCAAGCACTTTCCTCGCTACTCGAGTGCGCTAAACACCGTTATTGAAAGCATTTAACAGTAACTCCATAAATTTTCTTGTTAAAGCCAAGACTTGTACGTATGGTGACGTAATCCGAACTAAGCTTATCTATCTACGAGTATACTAATAATATAATATACTAATACTAATATCATCATCTGCCTAGCCTTTGACGATATTAGTATTAGTATATTATATTATTAGTATATATATACTAATAATAAAGGTGAAAAGTTTGTTTATTTGTACGCGCTAATCTCTAGAACTACCGGTCGGAATTATAAGTATTATTTTAGTCATAGTCTTTTGGTCATAATTATGATGGTTTACTACGCTTTTCTTTCTTCCATTATCTGATGATTTATAAACTACTAGCATCGTCCCGCGGTTTCTCCCGCGTAAGTTTCAATCCCGTAGGAGTATCGGGATAAAAATTATCCTATGTCCTTTCCCGGGACTCAAACTATCTCTATACCAAATTTCATCTAAATCGGTTCAGCGGTTTAAGCGTGAAGACAGACTAGACAGACACTTTCGCAATTATAATATTAATATGGATATATGAGAACAAGGTTATGAGAAAAAAAAAATACTAAAAAAGATCTCTAGCCAACCCTACCTTCAAACTAAAAACAGGGTAAGCAAAAAGCAGAGGCTTTATAATGATCTGTCTTGTCTCCGTTTAGCATCAACGTTTTCCAATTAAACGAAGTAATCAGCTCCTATTTGTATACGTGAACGTCGCATTCTAAGCAGAATGCTCGACGCTAAAGTCCGTATGGGTATTCATGAAACCTCATTATCTTTGACACAAGGTGAGGGTCCCGACTTCGTCTGTCTATGAAAAAAGGATACGATGGTTTTTCATATGGATCCTTTGAGCATGGTTGTTGCGGTTTATAAAAAACTGGCCAAGTGCGAGTCGGACTCGCACGCGAAGGGTTCCGTACCACAAGGCATAAAACTCCGAAAAAAACGTTTCTTTTATACCCCTTTAAATTTTAACTTTAATTCATTTTTATTACCAGTATTTGTTGTTATAGCGGCAACAGAAATACATCATCTGTGAATATTACAACTGTCTAGCTATCACGGTTCATGAGATACAGCCTGATGACAGACAGACGGACAGTGGAGTCTTAGCAATAGGGTCCCATTTTTACCCTTTGGGTACGGAACCCTAAAAACAAAGTGAGCTATTGTTCGACTCATTGTTACGTTATTTAACTACAATAGCTTTAACCACATTTTGGTCTTTTACATTCTATTGGTCATTTTAGGTAATACGGGCTGGTGTCCGCAACTCCACGTCAATGCGCAATTTTAAACGTTATTCTAACGTTACTATTTCAATGTATTTGTCTTTGTGGTTCACGCATTTTCTTTCTGTCTCTTGAGAAAATTATGATAGGCGATTGCTCTCAGCTATCCCGTTCTAAAACCGTACACTCCATACCCACTTATCCAAATCAAGAATGCCTGCAAATCCACTAGAAACACGTAAAAACCGCAACAAAAACGTAATAGCAGCAACAAAGAGACATACATACGGTATTCTCCGTAATGATAGTTAAGAGCGTGCGCCCGCGCCGATCACTGCGACTGTTTGTAATTGTTAATTGACATTCTTGAACCGCACGGAAGGAAAGTACCAGGATAGGGTTGAGGCATCGGAATTCTGCTGAAGACGCTAAATATAGACGATTGGCTCAGACGGATGGGAAGGAATTTACTTTCATACATGGCATAGCGGAGGATGGTAGACGGGATGTTTTGTTTAACGAAATGTGTAATAAGAACGGGGTTGATGTTATGTGTAAATTGAACAAACGAAGAAACTTGAGAACTAGGTGACAATATTCTTATGATGAGTTTACCGATACATATTATTCTAACTAACTTCCGTCGCATCTAGTCAGGAAATCTCTTTCCTATCTTAATAGGATTTTCTGACTCTTCAAGCCCAATACTCTTCTCATTCAACTCATTAATTATTTTAGTACATTCCCTGTTAACAAATCAACAGAACTAGGGCCATCCGTTAATTGGATTCCTAACACAACACATTGTTGACGCAGTGGTGTTTGAGAGGCGGCATTATGAATGACTGATGCAAAATTAAATGAGAAGCACTTTGCGGTAAGGAAAATAGTATAAATAGAACAACTTCTACCGGTGGATGTCATACGAGTCTACTTAAATGCGAAATGGAGACTAATTATTGGTGAGACTATATTAACTGTAGTTGGTTATATTCAGGCTGTAATAAAAGAGGTACAAAAAGGTGCTACAAATATATACACAAAAGATTTTGGCAATTTTTCTAAGGGAATAAATGATTTCCAAATTTGGACAAAGGTATTCTGGAAATGGAAGAAAGAAGTTATGAATGACAAAAGAACTGCCGCACCAATTATTTCCATTTCCCAAACAATAAAACTGAACTAAAACAAAACAACACTTCACAAAGGGCAGAAGACTAGATCTACTAAACATAGAGCAAGTCAAAACTATTTTTATCATGGCAAATGCTCGGACCACGCACGATGGCCGCCATTCCCTCGTGTCACCTGCAGTGTTTGTCGCAAAAACAGTAATTGTCATTACTGCCAAAGGAATGCGATCTTTAATTTTATGGTATGTGAACAAACCTGTAGAAATTACGTAGTACCAGTATTATTTAACTGTGTACGAAGAATTTCTTGATGGCTTGGGTATCAGCTGCTGGTATAACATGATACTTACGAAAACCTCTATTGAGTCTTAACTCAATAGAGGTTTTATTATTGTGATTGTTATAAGATGCTGACCACTTATAGAAACAAGTGGCCAGCATCTTCATAATGTAAAATAGCAGCATTTTTGAAAATATAATTATTTTGAAGTGCCTAATTGGCGTCAAATAACGAAGGTATTTTTTTTTACTATTATATCTACAATTTGTGAGTTTCACTATGAGCGGATGTTTTGAGTGATGTATTGGCGTGTAGAGTGTGCTCCTCAGTAAGAGCAACCCCTAATTAATTGCTTTACAAGATGATATCTTTCCTTTGTTTTCCTTCGATCGTCTTTCTTTCCTTTCGTACATCCTATGCGCCTGTTCAACGGTAGACTGTTGCTGTCGAAATTCAAATTGGTGATTGGATATAGAATTATTTTATTTAAAGGTAATATTCTTCGTAAGAATAGTTTTTCGAAAATGTTTGATAGTATTGGGAGAAGGCTGATGGGTCTATAAGAGCTGACATTACTTAGTGGTTTACCATCTTTGTGAATAAGGATAATCTGTGAGACTTTCCATAGCTTCGGGAAGTATTGTACTCTTAGGATGCTGTTGTATAGGGTTGTCAAAAGTTGAAGGTAATATAAATTCGGCTTTATGGCTAAGGGTTGATTTTACCAAAGTCAGATATCTTTTATCCGTGGAATCAAATTGACGTCTGACACTTCTTGTATGAAAAAACTGTCAAAAAGTCATAATTTATTCTTAGTTTAAGATTTATTCTACGTATAAAAGTTTGGTGAAATTCGCCCTAAGAAATTTGAATTAGCTAGATTGGTGTCGTGAAGCAAAAATAACGGGACTCTAATTCTAGATTTGCTATATTTAGCTCTAAAATCTTTGTATTTGTGATATTAATTTATATCGCCCATAAATTACTTACAAAAAGGCTTAATTGAGACGACAGTTATAAAATGTGTCCATTTTTGTTACTCTTTTTAATGTAGATTAATCCATTATCTAAATGTTTAACAAAGCTGTTCTTGTTATTGAAAACGTTTGGTCCATAAAAGCCATATTAATTTTATCTGTAACTTTCCTGTTGGAAATTGGGCAAATCAATTTTATTAAAACCCTGGAAACTTTTATAATATTAAAATCATCAATTTGATGCTCTTGATGTCGTGTCAAAAGTTAAACGAGTTTACGGTTATTATTTATTTATCATGGGCAGAATCGTAAGATGGGCCTACTTTCTGTAATATGATTGAAGTAGTTTTTTGCTAAGGGAACATGACAGTTTAATGCTGCAATCCAATTTCGATTAGCGCGAGACCGTGTTTTTAATCCGGAGAAAATATTTTCAACATCTCAGCGTGTGAACCTGATGGCAGTATAACATCACTAATTGACAGGTGAATGTTGCTACAATTAGTTTTATCCTTCAGTCACGTTTACGACACTTGAGGAATTCCATGACCTGGCCGTATTTTCAGTGACACTCATAAATGTCACTGGACATTATTCAATTCTGCTGCACATTTTTCAACGTTAGTTCTAATCATTACCATTTTACAACTACACATCGTAAAGGCGATCAAGCAAATAAAGTTCTACAGTCAGTCATAATTCTATCTTACAAACGTGATAATTTTCCCATGTCCTGCTGTTGGTTTAACGGTGAACACATGAGTTATATCAGCAAATATCAATGTATGTACTCCGTGAGCAGTAATAACAGAGGAAGTGAGATATTACCCCATAAATATTCCCATGCTAGTCTTAAAGTTTCCTATGATAATGAAGTGTAACAAGCTTGAGCGCTGTAATGTTCATACAAGCTCCTGGTTTAATACAGCGCATATATTTCATAAGCTTCTTTAATATGTTTGTAATTAAGCATAGTAACATAAACACATACAATTGCAAACTACAGAATTTCCGAATGTTAATAAAATGTTTAAAATGTACACTTTGAATTTCAACTGTAGGCAAATTGCTATCAATTGAATCATTTTCATTAACAAACGTAAAGAGTTGAAATTCAATCACACAAAATTTACAATCAACAATCAGATGCTAGACATAACAAGAGAACAACAAACAGCAGACAACACACGACAGTCACTGCCGCCAAGACAAATCTAACGTAACACGAACTTCCCACACGGTGATGTGCTGATAAACGCACAAAGGGGCGAAGATAGTCGTCCGGAGCGATAACAGAGCGATACCATCGCACACAACAAACGCATTCGAAAGTAACAACCTTTAGAATGCAAAGTAATGGAAAGCTAACGATCGATGGATGGTTAAACTTTAGTTAACCTCCGAGACATCCCCTTGTGGCCAGCGAGTAAAATTTGTGTGGCCTTTGGGGAAATTTCTATAAGGTGATCTATTGTTTGTATTGACGACTTTAATAAGCACTTTCCATTCGTATATGTTCTCTATAATTGCAAGTTGCAACAGTCGAAGAAGAATCGTCATTCAGTTAGATTGTAAGCTCAATTAAAATACTCTTTAAAATCACGGCAATTTGATAAAAATCAGTCACCAGTTCCAAGAACGAATTGGGAGCATAAATAACAAATGATCAGTAAACATTATTAAATAATCACCTACTCTAAAGCACATTTCCCTAAAAACCTATTGTACCCAAAATCATCATAATACGAAAGCAAAACAACGACGCTAATTACTCAGAAATAGCAACAGTTATTTTTCCCGTTGACAAAAGAATAAAGCAAATAATTACATATACTATACTCGTTGAATGAAGTGAAGTATAACAATGCAAATATTGATCTATTATCATGTACACGCGAAAACTGGTATCGTATCAAACGGTTAAACTTATCAGGCATACGTTAAAAGCCGATCAGATAAGTTTAACGGTCGTCCAAACTGGTTTTTCGTTCAATCGTCGATAATCTGAATGTTATCTTAGATTATACTGATGAGGATTAACTGTTGACACACAAGTTAATTAAATTAGACATGCTGTTTGGATCATTTTAATAGGGTAGTTGACTAAGAAAATATATTTAGTCCATCAGTTAGATTACTAAAAAATATTGTATACGTATTTTTTCTTTTGTCTGGCAAACAAAAAATTACGAAGATACAGCGCTTGGAAATTTCGTATGACGTCACGCCGTGCTACAAATTTTAGCACGTTATTACGTCAAAGCCCCCCACTCCTGAACTTTGATGTGATATATCTTTGTAATTTTTTATCTAATTGATAAAACAAAAAATACGTGTTCAATATTTTTTAATAATCTTACTGAGGGACTAAATCGAATCGATTTATTTTTACCCAGGCAACATCCCTATTATTAGAGTTCTGATAAAAGCATTGAATTAAAAAAATATTTTAAGCCATAAAGTTTAATTAGAAATATTAACAACCCTAATTTCATGAATGAAAATTATCGCATTTTAGTAATATTGATATTAAAAATTAATTTAGATCACATTCAATAGGATATATAGTACCTTCGGGCTATCCTGCCTTTATATAATCCAAGACCACCGATATATCAATGACCGCAACCGGTCGCGTTGATTCGTTATTCAAGTAAAAAACCGCGCACACAAATCATAGTTGAAACGCAGTCGGCGTAAACCGTCGAATAAAAACCTGTTCCCTCCGCATGTGGAACAACTTGGAATTATAAATAAAGATGATACAGAAAAAGTCGGTTATAGTGTTAAACCAACGATTTGGGTGACGATGGTCAAGATAAGTGTGACAAGCCAGTTGAAGAAGGTGGTTGAGTGTAGGTGCCATGTTGGGAAAGGTTTACTGTTGCCTTTGGTACTTTAGCCTCTGTCAAGTAGGCTGTGAAGACTTAAATAGAATCCGACGTTAAATTAAAATTCTTTGAAATAATTTCGAATTTGTTTCGAACCAAATTATCCGAAGCTTGATGGAAAACAGGCTTGCTAATCCTAGGTTTGGACTCGCTGCCAATTTCCCACTCACGATCTCCATCAATAATCGATGGCAACGAAGCCACACATAAACTATTAAATATAATTCATGCTCTTCGGTAGCAGACTCCGAACTAATTCAAGACTAGCGCAATAAAATTTTGAACGTAATAACTCGGCTACAAAATAAAATTGCCAGTCTATTATTTCGTCTAATTCCCACACCACATCATCATAGAAATTACACTTGCTTCCAACGAAATTACAAAAGAATAAAACTGAACCGCGAGTATTTTATTTACACCTTACAACCTGTAATGAAAGCAAAAGCGTTCTCAATCCTAATTACTTTGCGCAAGTACAACCACTTTTTTACTTGATCATAATTTGAGTTCGCTTCATGAGAAATTGTTATATTTTGCATCTCGGTGCAGACTTATTAAGATGTTTTTCTCTAGTTAAATCGAAAGCCTGACGATGTTCTTTTTCTGTTTTTTTAAGGATATTTTTATTAGAAACGTTTTCAACATTTACGACCCAATCTTATTCGTATAAATTCCTAGAAAGATAAATATACAGCATCCGTCTTTAGCCTCAGTTTATTTTTGCAATAACCCTTTTCCAACATGCCTGTTGGAAATGGTCTTGGAGAAAACAACAGAAAATAATACAATATTCATAACATTAATCATTAGATCCCGGAACACTAACATTAACATATCAATAAAGAGAAGTAACAAGGAAGCGTTGCGGTCGAGATATCATCCGATCTGTATCACTGGTGTTAATATTGTGGTTACCATCGTCGCCACCACGCGACTAGCTACAGCGCAAGTAGAAGCCATCTTCGATCACGAGTGTAAAACGTGGACTGAAGAATGGTACTTTGGGGTACCCCTAACAGTTACATAAATGTATACTTGAAAAAACAAACTTGAATGAAGATACTCGTACTTTAGACGGCACTCAATGAATTTAGATAGAAGATAGAGGAAACTAAAAGATTAAATAAGTGGTTAGTTGTTGAAAATCGTTTGAAGGGTACAGATGGAAAAGTGAGCATTTCCATATGTGAGTATCGTGAGTAGGTACAAGTATGATTGAGTTTCTTGCAAGGAAGAAATATCTACAATTTCCATAAAAGCATAGTGCTTTTACCATTTCGAAATTGTTATGATCACTGACTTGTTACTATTTTTGAAGAGTTTCTCTCTTAGTTTGTCTCTTTATAATGATGAGTTATGAGAGTGATACTTAAATAGAAAATCAGCCATCACGATATTAAATTTTGTAGAAAAGATTCGACAAACAATATATACCTAACTTAGCTAAAACTTGACAGCTTGGCGAAGAAATACATTACAAGATCATGGCCATATACCTACTAATTAATAAATACAAATGGTGTGACGTCATTAAACACGTTAGACTTGGTTTAAGTTATTTGATCGTTATAAAACGGCTTATTGGAATACAAATTAGCAATATAATTTCTGATTGAATGTCTCGTGTCCGGTAAACAGCAAACGAGATCAATAAGGTCCTTATTTAGAACAAAAATGTAGGTATTCATGTTTTGGCAAGATATGGTGCGAGATTTTAAAATAAATTTTATAGTAATTTATGTTTGTATCACAAATATGTATATATATGTATATTTTTTTTAAATAATGTTTGACTACATATTTGAATTGCTAATTAAAGGGTATCCGTTTACGTAATTACAGATCCTTCTGCCTTTTAGATGCTTAGAGGTTTTGCGTAAGTTTGTATAATTATATAAACAAAATCCGGAATAGCTTTTCAACGTCGTATTTCTCAAATGTATTTTTATGTAGCCAATTAGCAATGTTTGCCAAGTTTATACGGACGACATGGTAGGCCAGAATGTTTGGACATACCCTACCCTTTATTGTAACTTTGCCAAACATAATAAAGCTTTTAAAGCCATTCTCAAATGTTCATGTAACTTATTATTAGTTAGTCGGCAGGTAGTAAATCAACATACATGCGGTGGCAGGGCGCGGCGCACACTGTTAACGAAGTAATCTTGCCGACCCCAATCCGAGCAATAACCCAAGACACGAGGCTCACCAGTTACGGTGTGAAATGAGGACGCATTCAGTATTTAATTAGCAATATTTGAACGATAAAATAATGGTACAGGGTTTAGAATATGAAGGGAGGACTAACTCGTGGGAAATGGCTCGATAGGTAAGGAGGAAAATTTATAACTACAAGTTTTAATTAATTAGGCGGATAGATTAGCGAAAATTGGAAGTATAGGACAAGAAATTTATGTGAAACCATATTATTCAGAAATATTAACGAAATATAATGGACAGTGTTATGATTTATGGAAGGAATATTTCAATCAAAGATCATTGGAAAAGGGCATATGGTATAAAACTATCCAATGTCAGCCTCCTCGTATACCTTGGTGTACATATAGTCGGTTAAGTAGGAAACTGATTGTTATAGCGCACAGAATCAGAACTGGACATATTCCATCAAACAATTTTGCCTTTTTAATGGGAAAGGTTTCTTCCCCTAAATGTGATACTTGTGGAATAATAGACGATGTATACCATTTGTTGATGGAATGTGTTCAATTTCATGCAGAGAGAGAGGAATTATTGGAAAAATTGAATCTGGACAAATTGCAGGTTGGAATCATGAATTCTATACTCTCAAACCCTAACAGTCAAGGAGCTTGTCTTTTGTTTACACTATTATCATCTTAAGTTAAACTAATAATGTAACTAGTAAATAAGATTAATCGGACTGACATATACATGTAGTATAAAAGTCCGAAAAAAAAATAGAATAAAAAAAAAAAAAGTTTTAATTATCTTTAAGAAATTCATTAATTTTCAGCTTCATGGGGAAACGACACCTGTTTCTAGTCATGATATTTATGCTTCTGAATCTTTAATAAAACCAAACTCATTCTGGGAATGTAACGCATTCGCCAAATATTTACGAATCTCTTGTTTAATACCGACAATCCAATTCAATAACTCTTCAACGACATAATTATCTAATACCGACAATCCAAGTCAATAGATAGCACTTCAACGACATAATCATACAACTATTTATCACAAACATGCAATCCATACTAAACGACATTAGGTACTAAAACGTACAACAACGCAAAAAAAATGCTAACAAAAAATGCTATTAAAAATAAATACATCTTTAATCAAACAGCATTTTCTTTCAAAGTATCTTTCATTACGTTTTATGCGTATTAAGTATAAGAAACATGAATAAACCTTAATTGAAGCCCGCCGGTCATCTTTTATGGTGTCCAATTTATATTTATTGATAAAACCAGTCGATCGCGTTGGCAATGGCAACCGGGGAACCCTAACGGTCGCTAGAACGTGAGATAAGAGGAATGATTGCAGGAATGGAAAACGGTCGTCACGGAGTGTACTTTATAAGTCCAATTCTTTGTTTCCTTTATTTATGGCTCTGTAAGGAAATCCTGCTACTTAGGGGAACTTCCCTTGTATTGTATAATCGACGGAAGGTTTTATTTCTTCTTAGTCTGTGTTCTGATGGATATTGTACTTTGAAATTGCCGTGTTCTGATGGAAATTGTAGTTTGAAATTGGAAATTCATAGTTGGAAAATTATTGTCGATATTAAAAGTACGTGTATTATAACAAGTGAAAATTATGAATACTTATCTGACTGATAATAATCTTGTTGAAGCAGGAGTTAATGAAACTGAAATTACCTGGAACAATATAAATGAGAATTAGTATTTTGCTGTTCAAGATAACAATATGATATTGTACTCAACATGAACCAGCAAATCTTCATAAAAATATATATACCCTTAAAAATATACACATGGATGTTTCTAATTTAAACAGTGACATTGGTTTAAATACCTTTTAGTGATAATCTATATTTAGTAGCAGTAGAGCTTACAATTTGAATAAAACACATTTTTGCCTGCTTAGGAAGAGTGTATATTGAAAATTGAAATACTATACACCGAGTTGATGATGAGACACTTTGTAATAGGGCTTTGTTGGTGGAGAAAGAGGCGTTCAAACGTTCACAAATACACAAATGGAATTGTAAATATTTTCGGTACAACTTAAACCGATTAATCAAACGCCAAATATAGAAATGTCTATTAGGAACAATCGCACCGCATCCGGAAGGAACCGGTGTTGGTCTACATAAGATAATAACGGACAGAAGGCTTATTCATATTATCATCTTGGAACACAAGCCTATTTATAAGAACGCTACTATGAATCTAACAGCCGCAGCCGTTATCAATGAGGAGAATAAAATGAGAAGGAAGAAGAGACTATGAATCGACGTACAAAATAGTTATCTCGCGACACCTCCTAACAAAGCAGGATTAGGCCTATTGGCTTAATCTGAGTCGCATACTTTTTTTTTTGTTTTTTCGTTCAACCAGGTAATCTTCCGAGTAGTCTGTCACTGCAGGATTATTGGCAATAACTGTATTTTTATTCCCTTTAGCGTCCATATCTGTATGAGCTTCGTCACCGTCTTTTGTTTTAAGTGGATCTTCTTTGCTTATTCCATAATGGCCTTCGACCATACCGCAGTGTGGCTGGCGGTCATTCAGGTTCACCGTGTCAGTGGCGCGAGGGAATTACATGCGCATTCACATCGGCCATTAAACAAAGGCATATAGGATCGATTAAAAGCAAATCGATTGTTTCTACAATAGATTTGCTTTTAATCGAGCCATTATAATTATAGAGACTTATTTAAGTGAAATCGTGGCTTGTGGCAATTTTCCTAGTTTTATTCGTTGTCACTCCATTTGATCACTGTTCTGTGGTACTATTACAATGTAAACTTTACTTTGTGATAGTGGGCTGTAACTATCACGCTTCGGAAAACAGCTGTTTGAAAACATTATTATACCATGCATTATCGTGCACGAAGAGAATAAATTGATAATATCATATAATCTGATTTTGAAAGCACTACAAGGGTTAACAGAAATTTATTGTAAGTCACGTCTATACTCTTGACTGACGACTAGGTAATATTTCGCAGGCGCATGGCCAGCAGTGGTTGAAGTCGGGCTATGGATGCTGATGATGATGATGATGATAATGGTACAGCATTCCAATAGCTTCTCCCAATACAGCTTTTTGCTATTGAATAATCCAAGCTATAATAGAAGCTTCCAATCTATCCTTATTATCTCTCTCTTTCTCTTAGGGCTGATTTTAAATTGACAGATAATTTTTATTTGTGGAATAAAATGGACGTCTGACAGTTTTTGTATGGAAGAACTGTCAAAACTTCAAAATTATTCCTGCTATAAAATTATCTGGCGTTGGAAAATACAGCCCTTACTGCCCTAAAATAACTTAATACATGTTTGCGAAACATATTATCAAGAAAAACAAGAAAAGCTCATAACCTGTCCAGAGCTGATCAATAAATCTAAAACCTGCGTATTAGCACGGTAATAATATATACAGTAGGTCGTCTTCATACAAACGGACGAAACGCGGGCTATACCTACGCGCTTCGATCACCGTGTGCGCTCAGGCGGCTCGGAGTCGCGACTGTGCAACAGTGACGAACGGACGGTGTGTTGTTTTTTATAACAATAACCGCGCGATTTTTTCACTAAAAATAAGTTCAAGTACATATTTAATATGACGAGTAGGCGATATTGTGCTGTTTTTGGTTGCATGAATTCGTCAATAACGCATCCAGAGATAGCTTTTTTTACATTACCTGGAAACTCGGAAAGGTAAGACTATTTTACTTACTAGTGGGTAGGTACATAATGTGTGTCTTTTTAATGGATAAGTATTTCATTTTATCTCCCGAAAAAAAGATGTCTGGATTAATAAATGAAGTGAATAGAGTAAAGGAAAGTGATAAACACGAGTGAGGTAGGTAGTTATAGGCGGTTCATGAATCATTAAACGGTAGGTACGCTGGTGTTAAAACCTCGGGGCATGTGTGTTTTGTTAGTTTGTATAATTCAAAGTAAAGACGTGGTTTTTATTATTAATAATAGTTGTTTATTGTACTGTGTGTATGAATAATACTAGAAAAAAATTGGTTGTCTGTAAAGTCGATTTACGGACGATAGTTTAACGTGACAACATCATAACAAAACATTAATGAAATGATTGCATACTTTTATGAATAAAATTAATTATTTTTATTGAATAACTGTTACTGTAATAAGAATAACTGTTTCATGAAATCATCATTCTTTGGACTTACATGGTCTTAGAGAGTTGTGTTGATGACTTTAATCTCTGTAATAGTACATTACGTTATTAGTGCGTTAAGATGGTTATAACATGCGAGGCGGAATTTCAGCCCGAGCCGAAGGCGAGGGCGTAATTGAGCCGAGCATGTTATAACCAATACGCACGTATATCGTACGACGTTTTTTAACACATTTGCGAGGAAACAGAAAAAAAAACATTTCACAATACAAGTACAAAGAAAAGAAAATTTGAGAAAAATGGCGCGAGGATTATTTTCTGCCGTGGCTGCGTGAAAATGTTGGCAAAGACACTAGAGCATGCAGCCAAGTTTTTAAATTACCGAATAAACAGTTTTTTTTTTTTTTTAAATAAAATCAATCTGTGAATGCACACTGTATTCAATTCACAAAGTATTTTATTTGTTTATATAAAAAGAAGTATATTTATTTATTTATTTTATTATTTATGTACACACAGTAAAATACAATAACAAAACTAAATGGAAACACAAAGTAGGCAAATGTAATTAAAATACTGGAGGCGGGCAGCCCTATCGCATGTTTACGTACCGCGCGGCTGTAGGCATTTACATCAAGGTTACGGCCGAGATACAATACTGTATGTCTTTATACTGTGGTATTAGTTCGCTTAATAGCATCGCGTCAATTGTAATCAGCATTCAAAGTCAACGGTCGCGCATAGTGCTCGTACTACAGTGGCGTGGAAATCGTTGCGCCTGCGCAGACGCGCGTCGAGCCGCGGGGTCGCACGCGCCACTCCCGTGTAATCAGTAATCAGCGGTTATGTTGTCGATAGGATATGGATGACTGTTTGCCTTTCAATAATACAAGTTTTTAAAATGGAATTATCATGCCTGTTCCTGGGAATGCATAAATATTATTCGAGAGGTTTTCTCGTTTATTTTCGTCGTCCTCATAGAGGTTTTTTGAAGGATTTATAGATATAAAAGTAACCATATGGATTCGACACTGGGTCTATAGAAACAGAATGGCTGACTGAATGACTGCAAATATCAAATTGTGGAGAAGAAACGAAAAAGAAAGTCTCATTTTCATGTAAAAAAAATTCTGCCACTGCTTTCGACAGAATACTACTTATCGGCAAATTCCTTCTTCAAATATCTCAATACAGTCGACTCGGCGAACAATTTCTAGTGCAGCAATAATGTTAGAAACTTCATTGTTCGAAAGGACAGGTGAAATTTAAATACTATAATATACAATACTTTTTCTGATAGCCACTTATTTATGAACGTTCACTTGTTGGTTAAATCTAAACCGAAAGTGAAAACATTTGTGCGTCACCGTAATGCAATATTAAATTTATAAACTAAACCCTGATCAACGTCATTCATTCAAATTGGACATTGTTTTAATGGCAATCAGTGTAACGGTTTCCAATTCATGTTTTTTGAGTGTTAGTTACTTACCCAAAATGTGAAACGAGAGACATTCGTCCCAAAGGGCCAAAAAATCTGTAGGTGTAATCAGTTCATTTATTCGGTACCCTAATAATTAAATAAACATAATAACAAGAGATTTAACCACCAAAATAACTTTACTTGTAAATAACCCACTAGAAGTTTAATTATCAATGTAGAACTTCTTCGATTCGTAATATCAAGCCAGTAATCGAGACGAATGGCTTTAAAGACTACACGTCGTCGTATCAAAAGCACTTCATCTCTTTACACACAATTTATATCCTACCGTAGAACATTACAAACTGACCTTACAAGCAAGCCAATAAACTACATATTATCAAGTCATCTCCAATCCTACACAGTACTAATTGTTACAATATAATTAAATTTAACATTCATCAATTTAATTTTAACATTATAAACAATTTATTACTAAACATGATACAATTTATTTCTGACTCACTATAAACTCCCATTATCAGTGAGGTCAAAGCCAGAACTTGACATTGGTCCTCTGACATTTATTACATGTTTAAAGTGATGAAAAAATCATATTATCAATAGATGATATGATTTTTGTCAGTTTTATCTATAAATTCAAAGTCCTGACTGACTGATATATCAACGCTCAGCCACCGCTGGTCCTAGAGACATGAAATTTGGAGGGTGTATTCTTTGTGAAGAGTAGGTATCCACTAAGAAAGGGTTTTTCGAATTTCCACCCCTAAGAGGTTGAATGGGGAGAGGGTGAAATTTCACGCGGACGAAGTCGCGGGCAGAAGCTATAACAGAATATATAGCAGATCTAATAATATATAGCAGAATATTAATAGACTGTAAGTTGTTTTTATTAGTGGCAAATACAACTATCAATCCAAAATGGTCACTGCAATTTTGTAATTTATTTAAACAGTTGTCATTAATTATGTAGCCTGTGACTTCACAACCGAAGATATAAGTACCTACTTGATGATACCTCACGTTTTCTATAACTCGTGTGCAATCTTTAATAACGTTCCTTTAATTAAGGACGTTCGATAAATAACTCACACACCTCACGTTTCCCGTAAATACAAAAATTACTTCAATATTTTGTTTATCAAGCTTCTGAAAAGCTTTCCATATTTCGCTACCTTTGTAGTTAAAAATAACTATTTCATTAATGAACTGAACGCAACTGAGATGGGAAAATCAACCTCCACCCACGCTTTGACCTTTCAGTTTTTATCGATCATTTTATTTACTAACAACGTCATCTGCCTTTACTATGTAAACTTATGAAGTCTATGTTAATATCCTTTACATTGTAAAGTCAATGTTGTCAATGTTTACTAGGTTGTGATTTTTATTTTCGATCTGTTTTCTGTTTTTTTTTTTATATATTCTCCACTGTTTGCAGTTAAGCTTGAGTGAACTAATGAACACGGATCAGACACTTACCGCTATGCATTTATTAGCAAACATATTTTTTTATATTCTATACGGGAGCCATAATATTCCTTACATTTTCTTGATATATCTCGTAACCCCTTTGATTGCGAGCAGTCTACGAAAGTTATTGGTACACTGTACCCAAAACAGATCGATATGCTCTTTCTACATAAATCATATTTATACATAAGATATCATTAGCACAAATATTCATTAAACGTGGGAATCAAACGTGGGAAAACAAAAAGTGGGAAGAAATCATGCACATTCTTTACAAATCACTTCCCAAATCCCCAAAATAATCTAAAATAATCAATTCTAAACACGTGAAAATCCGACAAAACTTCTTAATATGTATCGATTAATTAGCATAATAAGTTCGTTGCTACGTCGTCGCGGACGAATGAGCTACGGTGCGCCGGCGCAGGCACGGTCAAGGCTAGCCGTTCGCTTTTTATCACCCGCGTAAGTTCAGCGCTCTCGATCAAGAAAATTAAGTATAACTCAGTGGATGCTTTACTATGGCTGGATGGTCGCACTTTTTGAATTGGCTGTTAGTAAAAAAGCTAAGTAGATGATGTAAGTGAAGCTAAAGCTGCAAGTTTTGCTCTTAACGTCTATTGTTTCTAGATGAAGTGTTTAAGACCGTACACCCGAATCTCTTCAAAGTAAGAGTGAACAGGCTTCTTCTGGGTAAGCTTACTCCATCGTCGACATTGTCTCTGTCACCTCTGACCTAGACTAGAGTCAAGAGTAAACCCATTTCAAATAAAAAAATTAAATAACCTAGTTAGTTGTAACGTATTCAATTAGGATCCACAAACTGATTTTTACCATATTTCTCTTCCAAATAAGTGGAAAGACATGAAAATGTTCCAAATACCCAACAATTTAAAAATCGATACTAATATTATAAATGCGAAAGTGTGTGTCTGTTTGTCTGTCTGTTGCCTCTTCACGCTTAAACCGCTGAATCGATTTCAATGAAATTTGGTATAGAGATAGTTTGAGTCCCGGAAAAGGACATAGGATACTTTTTATCCCGATATTACAACGGTATCGAGACTTATACGGGTGAAACTGCGGAGCACTGCTAGTACTTTTATAAAGACTGTTACAAAACAGACATTTTAATTAGCATATGAAAGCCACGAGCAACGCGGCGTGGCAGCATTAGCGTTAATCTGCGTCTTAAATCTAAGCAATAAAGTCTTAAGTTATGCAGCTTCGTAAAATGTTTATAGAGCATCAGATATGCCAATAATGAGGTAAACGGAAGCCGACGGTAAAACCATTAAACTCCAATATCTCATTAATGGAGTTTAGATAATGAAGAAATAGTCGTAAAATTAAGAAGTGTTTGATAGAAAATTGACGGTCATGAAACTATGTGGCCGAATACAGACTTCATAAAAACTGACGGTAACAATTTCATATATGCTAATATGCAATTAAATTAATCACTGCGGCTGATATAGAACGCTTAGGAGAAAAGTCGTACAAAGATTTAAAGATCATTTGAACAAAATTTACAACATCAAAAGTAAGATTATTAATAAACCAACTAAACATAACGAATGATCTCAATCCAAAATCGTATCACATGAAAATTTAGAACAAGGCCAAGAATTGTCTCAGGGGACCCAACGGACAATAACAACAGCGCAGCTACCGTGGGAGTGGTCTTTGAGAACATTACACCAAATTCTAACAATACTAATAGTACGAATCACGATAACTTTACTGATACATATAGAGAAGTGTCAGCAAACTTTGAAGTCAACAATATTAGAGCACAAAATCCAACTGCAGCAAATCTTGATAAAGGCAAATTCAAAGTAGCTGATGCAAAATTTAACGATGCTGAAATCGGTAATCACGTTAATAAAGTTAACGTCAGAATAACTGGTCGTGACAAGACTGATAATAGTAACTCTCAGACGGACATTTTATGTATTATATTCATTACAAGTGGTCATGCTGGGAAATGTTCTATTAACACATTGCTAGGCCTCAATACACACGTCTGGGGCTTAGCAATTCTAATGGCTGGATTCAAATGTATATCTAATTTAATCGTTTGTGGAGAAATATTACCTTTAATCAATTAAAGACAGTAAGGAAAACACGGTATTTAACAGCTATTTATTTTCTCATAATTCGTAATTAGTAGGAATGAATGTGTTTGTTATTTCAATGATACGAATTCTGACATCGTTCATCTCATTCAGCATAGCTTACAGATTCTACAGTGACTTACTTAATCTTAAATCCTAGTTTAATAAAATAACTGAACAATCAATAAAGCTGAATATTATAACCATACCCCGTGAATTTAATGCACCCAATTTATAACCGTTTGTATACCAACATTTCTGAATATTAATTTCGCGCATATTCTCTACACAATTTCACGGGCATCCCAACTTGATATCGCGACCTAATTTTTTCCGCTCAAACCCTCATCCCAATAATTACTTTGGAGTATAAAGCCCATAATTACGTGAACAGAAGCAATAAGTTATCAGGTTATTACGAAGATCCGCTGATTGCCTGCAGGTGATCCAAGCCCGCCGCCGTGGCGATGGCGATGGGAACAATCTAACTGTGCTTGCGAAGCCTGCAAATCATTAGAAGTTCCTATCAACGGCTAACGGTGTTTCAAACACCACCGAGTTTACTGCAAGCTTATCAAACGATATCGGGACTTGATAATCTGTTGCTTGCATAGATGGCTGCTGATTAAAGGTTCTTGGAAAGTAACTAAATGAATTAATGTGTTTTTATAGAGGTAATTGCAGGCTGTTATTAAAATGCCATTGGGAATATTTTATAGGTGTTATGGGCATGGATGTCGCGTTTAATGTCATGTATATAACACGTAATGTACCTATTTGTGCTCTATCAGTCTTGTAATAGTTTCACAGAAAACAACAAGTCGGTATGATTAGTTGTTTTAAAGTGATGCCTAGGAAACTTCTGATGAGACATTTCCTATGAATAATTACGTTATTTTATGATGCCAGTTAATTCTTATAAGAAATGTGTGTTTAGTTATGATGCTCATGAAATTATGATACTAAACAAAATTACAAAATCGTTTCAAATGTAAATAAACAATAGTCACGTTATTTCGGTCCAAGTTATGGCACATTTAATTGAATGGGAAGGCCTCTAGTGATTTCCATTTCACCCTGTCATTCGCTGTGTTCATCCACCTATTCTTCAATCAAATGAGGGGTTCTTACTGGCGCAGAAGTTTAAAATATTCTTAAATCTATAGAATTGAAGAAATATTAGTTAACTTAGGTAGTTAGTTTAATTTATTTTTACTTTTCATTCATTGTAGCTCTGTAACTTTTTTGTGAGAAATATAAGGCTTTTTTGTTTATTTATTTTATTATTATGGCACATTATCGGGAAAAGAAGACCTATTAAATTATTGATACAAATAATCAAGTACTTAATTAATTTCAGTATATTTAAAGCTTATATAAAGTACATTATTTAATTGGTTAGTCCTATAAAAGTGCAGAGAAATAGTAAAATAAAAATGCAATAAAATTAAAAACTTTTCAAGTTTCCGTCGCCATTAATGTGCTTTCATTATAAAAACTCGTCAGGCTTGGTACCATTACGTTTACGATAGCGTTTGCGTTAAAAGCTCTGAAACTGTGTCAAGTTTAAACCGGCAAACCTCGAGGCTATTCGTAACTACCTATTAGTTAAATATAAATTACTAGCCTAGGCTTATCAGTGTACATCAGTCGTAATCTTACGCATTAGTCAAATGCTGTTTTTGTTTTGTTTCCAAGTGGAGCAAAAATAGTAGATTGTTTGCCAAGGGAGCAAACAACTATTTTGAATAGTAATTTTATTTTTTTACGTACTTGAGGAAGACATACTCATATTTTATAAAACTAAGTCAAATCCTAATTTGAGTAAACAATTACAAACAAAGGCAGAATGCTTATCGCGCGTTTTTTATTTTTTCACAAACTTTTTTTTAATTTGGCTTTCGCGTTTTACTTTGTCATACAGCCTGCTAGTTGTTCATACAATGTTCATGATTAATCTCTATGGTGATTAGAACTTTTACTAACAGTTTTTATTAGTACTTTTAAAACGAGAACCTGCAATTGGCTTTATGTCTCATATCCTATTGTTATGCTTCTGTTATAGCTGTTGGTTCTCCCACAAATAAATATTCACATTCCAGATTTAAATCACTTTTAATCCCTGGGAATTAAAGAGCTATTTTAGTCCCTGTTTACGAAGAATATACTACCTCTTTTTGAATAGATGTGATAAAAAATGTTTTTTTGTACGCGAAGAGACTATTTTGTATTGTTTTTTCCACGGCTTTCCGGTATTTGGTAACTATATTGTTACATAAAACCACTTTACAATGCCATCATGATAGGACTAACACTAATTAATAGTCTAAATGGCTGAATAAGTTACTCCTCTGATTAGTCCATACAAAATCTGACACAAAACATATTCCTCAGAATTATTTTGTAGTCAACGATTTGATAAACGCGATTTGGCCTTATAACCAAAAGCTGAGTAGTTCAACAGGTTTATCTGATCAATCGGTTGTTACCATAACTGTCCAAAGCTCAAATCTTGTGTTTTATTATTAATTATATACAAGAATTTGGTTATATTAATTAACTCACCTTTTGGCGTTAGAATTTTTATTTAAATTACTTAAGATATTTTTATATAATTTTGATTAATATTGATGTATACTAATTATATGTCATTATTATGTGGATCGCTTTAAACACAATAATTAAGCGAGATATCAAACGGTATTTAGGGGAAGTATGTCGTTATGAGTTGAGTAGAGACCAAAGCAGTTGTAGAATTCTGAATGCCTGTTTTGGTTGGAATGTTTATTTAGTCTACCAATAATATTATGCAAATGGTAGAGCAGATCGATGAAGCAACCTACTGTGCCCATTTATTCAACTATGAAAAATATCTTGATACTATATACACCGATGCTCTATTAACACTTCCACTATCTATAAAGTAGACACAATAGTTAAAATAAACAACCAAAACCATATGTGGTTCAAGGGACAGAAATGGGTTAAAACTCATTATAACTGTTATATATGTAAACATACACCACAACATAAAGAGAGAAGTGTCGGTAAAAGCTGAAATGTTTTCCTCAGTGAGTTCCAACGCGACGCAGGAAGAAAGGCACGACACACTTAGTTTCCGCCCCACTAATGGATACCCCGACAGTTCTGAAACTAGACGTTTATTTACTTGATGATATAACTAACAAAGCAGAGTTAGATCTTGTTAAAGATGAACGTAATGCAGCATATCATGCAAGTGTCGTATTAACTCGAATAAAAAACTTCAAGCCGTTTAGACCTCATTGGGGTCAGCAAAATGAGCCGTGGGGAACAAGAATATGTGTAATACCCAATTACGATTTAGATTTTAATAATTTGTGGAATGATGAGGATGATGTTACAAATTATGACATTAAACATTAAAATTCGAAGTATGTCAAGTAATTAACGACTCCCAAAACACGAATAACGTTTATTTTGGACCGACCATAAAGGTTATTACAAGTTAAGATGAGTTGATGAGTACTACAAACGAATCAAGAGTTAATAAGAAAATAATGAACTTCAATATACAGTTTTTGCTTTTTGCGTCACGAAATCCATTTCGTTGTATACAATGTAGTTCAGTTTGCAAAACAATCACATAGGTATCAGAAATTATCAAAACGCAAATTCGAAGTATTATTTATTATATTTGGAATTTAGGTATAGGTATTTGGTAAGTTAGAAAAACAAAATAAAATTGTAAATTACATTTCCGATAGCAACAAAAATTTAAAAAACCGATGGAATTTTCAAACCAACCAAGCACATTGCTGAACCGGAAGCAATTGTTACCAGAAAACATCAGCGGAAACACGTTGATTATGTTACCTCATCTGCACGACCCATTAATCGCAATGTCAAATAAAAAACAAATATTATCATAACGTGGACAAAATAACATTTGTTACACAAAAACAACGTTTAAGTACAGTTAATGAGTCAGACAGAGCACTATAAAGGGAAGTTGGATTTAGACAATTTGAGATGCTCACGCATATTATTCTATTCATGGTAAGTTAGATTAATAAATAATAGGAACAGAAGAAATCCGTAATGCACAATTACGAACAAAGGAGGAAGGAGGCACTGAAGCTACAGCATGCATTAAAAACAATATGGAGAAAACAAACATTCGGCTTCTATATAAAATTGTCATGGACACATAATGAGTAGAATTTACAGGTATAATTATTGGGTAAATAGAAGTCGAACATGTTAAATAAAATAAATGTACTAAAGCTAATGATTTCCTCAATAAAGAAATAGAAATTGTGAAACCTACAATTACTGCTAACGTTAACGTAGAAACAGGAAACTAGGAAAGAGGTATCAGAGCTAAAATGAATCAATACTTCGCTAATAATCAATGTACAGTACTCAATCAACGACGCTGCGATAGTACATTAATAAGATATGCATAATAACATTTTAAGTGTCGGTAATAACTCGTAACAGAAGCAACTGGCAACGTATTTATTTAGTTAATAAGGCCTCTATGTCAAAGCTAATGCGTAAACCAGTCGCGGACAGGTTCGAACACTAATCTATGAACTTACTCATTTGCTATGCCTCCGATAATTTCCACACTAAGAGCTTAACTGATGAATAATAACGGTAGATATGTGGAGATGTTATTAAACCCTTCGGTGGAAGGTTCTGGGTAATGATACGCCAATGATAGCACTAGAAACGATGTGTTGCACGTAATATTCAGCGAGAGTTTCTTATTAGAAGAGTGTGCGAAAGAATTTGCCCGAGGTTTATTGTAGACTGATATCTAAAGACCAACTAATACTTTTGCTACACGTTTGCCCTTAAGGCACCACAGTCTCTACATCTAATTTTTATTGGCTAACATAACATCATGTTGAAGTAAACAATTAAATTAATTTCTCTGTTCTTTCTACATATATAAGTACCTCAAAATATAAACGAAGATGACGAATTACGAGTAAGTCGCTTACAACAAGACGCTACAAACGTCTTCATGAACATGCATATACAGGCTTTCATGTTTACTGTTAACACAATTAAAATAACAATTCAACTTTGCACCTTAGCTGTCCGGAATTACTTTTAACACTATTCAACATGCTAAACTGTATTTTAAACAAATGCCGCTTTTTTATTAAAAATAACGAGACCGGCCAGCGGCCTGATGCTAAATGGATGGTGCCAACAGTCCCAGCCCTATTTGCAGTAAAAAGGAAAAATTCTGTTTAATCCTTTTGTGTTTCTTTTAGAGTTTCGTAGACATTTTTAAAGACCAGCAATGTGCTAAATGTCTTGGAAGGACCAAAACGTTTTGTTGCAGCTTAAATGTTTTCTTCTCAGCTCAGAATGAGGCGGTCATAATAATACGAGCCATTTGATTCTTTATTCTTTTGTCTTGTAAAAGTTTGAAAGCCTTATTGTGAGCCGTAATTCACTTGCAAAGTTATACATTTCTTATGGGTTCTTGCTGCAACTGCTATTTGAAGTTACTGAACTGAAAATTACAGTTTTCAACGCCGCTACGTAAAGAGCTTTTTTATGGTCAGGAATGCAACTAAATATAGCAGACAGATAATAATATGGCGCACTGGAAATATAAAATGCTTCAAGTTAAAATATTCTTATAACACTTTCCATTGCAAATTAAAAAGTTTTAAACCATTCAGAGTTGTAATTGGACTAAGCTAGACATAACATCTCGTTAAAACTCATAACTGTTTGCTATATCGTAGTGGGCTTAAGAATTTTATTGTATAAGCACATCAACGAAACTAAATACTACATTTAAAATTAAAACGTTCCGAGACGTATTATATTACCAACAGCTTCATAATTGTAATTGAATTAATGGGAATGGACACGAAAATAAATATTTATGATGACAAGCAATGTATTCATGAAGGTAATTAGCGGAAATACGGAGAGTTCATGAGCGTGGTGGCATTTTGTTTCGTTAGCAAAATGTTGTTGAACATCATAGATCAATGAATAGATATTATTTTAAATTAAGTTTGTACTTTATTAACTAAACGATGACGTATGAGTTTAAGTAGTCCTGTTTAATTAATGAATAACAAACTAGAATGCTTTTTCGCTTTGCTCTTCTATTTAACTTCGAGCAATATCTCACTTATCAATTTCGAAAACGATAATATATTTCCAATCGATACATCTCTTAGCTTTTACAACTTTGCTTTTACAGCAAAATTTCCAGTTCATAATCATCACAAGATTAAAATCACTTCACAAAATCAAATGAATTAAATATTTCCCGATACTTTTCCCACAAGCGTTCGACAGCGAAAGATTGTAACCTTACCCCGAGATCGTTAACGACGATCGAATCACTTTCGCTGCTATCGATTCTTATCGCAAAAAGTAGTTGAGCAGCACTAGCCCCGGTTACCCCACGGTTCCTGTATAACCTTACTAATTTGAAAAGTGTTATAACTCCATTATAAATGTTATGGAGTTTTGTGCTACTACTTTCGGCCGGATTGTATTTCATTCACCGCGAGCGAAGTGACTGAACCCAGATCGCTAGTATCCTTGAGAACTGGTCGCGATTGAATAATGTTATATAAAGCAACGTGAAATTCTTCGTATGTTAGTTTATTTCTTCTCAGATGCAGCAAAATAAATAGTGCATTCCCACGGTTGAGAATTTTCATTGTGACGCTGGTTGAGATCTCGTTTTGATATGTTTTCGAAGAATGGTCCAAGACGTATTTGTCTGTTTAGGTTTGGAACCGAATGCCCTGAGACATTTCATTTTACTTAATACAGTATTGCAGAAAATTTATACGCCATAGGTTATAAGACTAAATGTCAATACTAATATCAGGAGCTTGGGTTGGTCTCGTTAAAATGCCTGCTGTCTCCAATTCGTCGCTCAATCTACTGGGCAATGCTGCTATGGAATTCTAATCTGTATTGGTCTTTAGAAGCACATCATCAGATTGACTTTCCGCTGTAGTATCTATTTCATAACAGAACACCATGCCTGTTTTCCTCGAACGATTAGGTGAGTGTACCTACATAGTCAACCCACATTTCGTCATTTCTGTTAATGTCCCATGTACTTGGGGGGCGAGCCTATTGCCCTCAATCGGGCACTAATTCAGACTCCAGGCTGCTACTGAGAAATTCCCGATGGAAACAAAAGCGGCCAAGTGCGAGTCGGACTCGCCCATGAAGGGTTCCGTAGCAGCAAACTACTTACTAGATCTCTATCAAACCAATTTTCGTTATAAGTTTGCATGGTAATGTACATCATATATTTTTTCTAGTTTTATCATTCTCTTATTTTAGAAGTTACAGGGGGGGACACGCATTTTACCACTTTGGAAGTGTCTCTCGCGCAAACTATTCAGTTTATAAAATGATATTAGAAACCTCAATATCATTTTTGGAGACCTATCCATATATACCCCACATGTATGGGTTTGATGAAAAATTTTTCAGTTTCAGTTCTAAGTATTGGGGAACCCTTAAATTTATTGTTTTTGAAGTGAAAACTTCTTTAGCGGCGCTGTGTACTTTTTTTGGAATGGGTAAAAACTTCTAAACTCGCGTCAGATCACGTGACCCTGATCGAAAATTCGTAAGACGTAAAACGTAAGACGCGCGTTGTTGAGGACAGCGCCATCTATGCACATCGGGAAGAACTACGAGGGCCTCGCGTACTAACTACGTAGTTCATCCAACAACGACGAGATGGCGCTGAACCACGGATATATAACTGACGACGAGCTCCATGCGAGCGGCTTGCTTCTCTTACCACTGCCGCGACCAACACCACGAACTGAAGTCTATCCTGTGTGCTTATTTGTAAATCTGAATAAATTCCTTTCACGAGAAGAATAAACCAGTCACTTTGGTCATCATACCTGATTTGCAAAAAACCCTATAAAATAAGGAACACACCTTAACACGCGTTTTGTTTATAAGACGATTCACAAAATACACTCGTAATTGTTCAAGTTTTTACTTCTGTCGGCAATACCGGAGTGCCAGTGTTTTTTTTTTCTATTTTTGCGTGAAAATCTTGATGCGGTTCACAGAATACATCTACTTACCAAGTTTCAACAGTATAATTCTTATAGTTTCGGAAAAAAGTGGCTGTGACATACGGACGGACAAACGACATGACGAATCCGTAAGGGTTCCGTTTTTTGCCATTTGGCTACGGAACGCTAAAAACCCCAATAACACTTTACTCTACCTGGGAAACAAACCCAGGACTTCATACCTATCAGGAGAAATTGCGACCACTAGACCATCGAGGCAGTCCAGTCTCTAGTAATCTTTCCAACATATAATACATACATAATCAGCCTAGAATTTTCCTACTGCTGGGACACAGGCCTCCTGTCTCCAAAAGGGAGTGGGCTACAATCTACCACGCAGGCCCAATGCGGGTTGGTAGATGTCACATGTCTTCGAAGTTTTGGTTCTGACATGCCGGTTTCCTCACGGTGTTTTCCTTCACCGTTTTGAAAGCAATCTTGTTGAAATTATTTACACAAAGTAAAGCACCTGCCTAGATTCGAACTGACGACCTTATAACTCGTAAGTCGGGGTCGTTGCCACTGGGCCACTACTGCTCTCATCCTTCCAACATATTTCACCACAAAAATGGCTACACCACGAACCATACAGTTCCCGCAGTATACATAATGCACGAATTACCGACCCATATGCGGTCAGCAATAACGTACGGGATAACTGTGCTCATACATAATGCATCCCATAGGCTGCACCAGAAAAACGACGAACCTTCCCATAAAAGTTAGTCCCGAAATAAACATTTCATATACCGGAGCGGATTTCTCAGGCCTAGTTTCAGTGCATCTATCATGTTGATTGATGTTGGAGGCTGCCGACAGATGGCGGTAACTGTCGCGCAACGTGCTCGTCCAGCAGCTTGTCTCGCAACTTGTTAGTGTAACCTCAGCTTTAAGAACGGAAGACGGGAGGTGCTGTTAGTTTTATGGTGTGTTAAGTTTGAACGTAAGTGTTAACTGAATACAACTGCTTTGGAGATTCTATTGAGAGGTAATCAGCCACAATGAATAAATTTTCGCTCCAAATTCTAATTCTTGAGTTGATACGGTCATTACCTGATACAGCATGAAAAGCAATTGCATTATCAAAACGGCTAAAAAAAGATTTGTTTATACACGATTGTACAAATTTAATGGGGAGAGGGCGTGAGTTTATGTAAAGTCTATTCTAACTTTCGTTTCAAACTTATTATTTCAAGTTAAATAAATATCAACTTTATTAGGGTTCCAACCCAAAGGGTAAAATCGGGACTCTATTACTAAGACTCCACTGTCCGTCTGTCTGTCACCAAGCTGTATCTCATGAACAGTGATAGTTACACGGTTGAAATTTTCGCAGATGATGTATTTCTGTTGCCGCTATAACAACAAATACTACACAGAATAAAATAAATATTTAAGCGGGGCTCCCATACAACGAACGTGTTTTTTTCGGCGTTTTTGCCTTGTGGTACGGAACCCTTCGTGTGCGAGTCCGACTCGCACTTGGCCAGTTTTTTTAATGATAATTAAGTTGATTTCAGAGTGACTGGCGCTATTGAAACAGTTATAAAAATGTTTGAAGTTGTAGCGTAAACTGAACTTTATTGTGTAGGATTGAAAATTATTTTTCCATAAACTCATATTTGTTTACATTTTTTGCAAATTAATCGCGAACGCAGATTATGTATGTATGTACAATTGTACACGATTATCTGAACCGTAAAAGTCCATTGTTCTTCAAAACTAAAAGAGGACATACATATTATCTACATTTCTAACTACAACTTATATAATACTAGCAGCGCCCCGCGATTTCCCCGGAATGCAATCTATCTTTCTGCCAAATTTTATCGAAATCCGTTCAGTGGTTTAGGCGTGAAAAGGTAACATACAGACAGACAGACAGACAGACAGGCAGAGTTACTTTCGAATTTATAATATTAAGTAGTATGGGTTTAAAACACCCTTTAAAGTCTAAGAGTTACATTTACACTTACGTGAAAATTAACAGCCCAGAAATAATTATGTTAATCGTATCATAATAAATTTGGAACTGTACGCAAATCTGCATAAGTCATACGGAAACGATTTCATTCATACGTCACGCTTTACAATTACGTGCAAAATTATTTACGATATGCGTCCTTGAGTAACGTTACAACCGAATGTAAAATTTTATGAATGTTCTTATTTAATTTATTTATGAACGTTTTGAATTAAGAATGCAAGCAACTTTCTTCTCGAAACGGTATGATATGGTCACTGCGTGCGTTAACTTTGTAGGTAGGTACTTCCAACCAGCTTCTTAGGTGATTGTCGCTTTTCACCATGGAAAGGGTTTTCTCTGAGTTTTTACGTCGCATAAGTCACCCTTGCAAAGGATTGACCTAGTTAGAAGCTCTATCTTCGCACTTCAGTAGGTAATCACCGAGGAAAATTACTTTTCCCTATTTTTACGACGTTACATTTTTTTTTCTTTGTTACCGATTGCACATAACTTTGTGGCGATAAGGTTATCACATTAATTGAAACCACGTATTCTACATTACGTATTTTAAACTTACACAATTACAATAATTAATTTGTTTGTTTGGCAACATTAAACTAAATTTGTGATTATTTGGTAACTATACCACAAAGTTTATGTTGAATTGTTGATACCATCTCCCCGCGCGAGCCGTGTACCTTATTAACCCCCAACATAAACAGAGGGGTGTTATTATTAAGGGTGGTTTATGTCGTGCCAAATGTTAAGCAATATGATATTATATTTATTTTGTGTGAAAAATTCACTTTTCCATTTTCAGTAAAATTATTTATTTTATTATTTTAACAGACTGATAATAACTTGTAATAACCGCCGTATTGTTTAGGGCTGATTTTTCAATAGACAGATAACTTTTATCGGAGGAATGAACATTACGGTACGGTTTGACAGTTTTTGGGTAGAAAACATGCCAAACTGCCATTGTTATTCTTCAGAAAAAAGTTATTTGACTATAGAAAAATTAGCCCATAATGTGATAACCTAATCGCCACTGTATATACAACTTTAAAGTAGGTATCAGACACCCAGTGATACAGTTACATACACCATTCACAAAACAAATACTATCAGAGGATCTTGAAAATCGATATTCACCCAGATAACCCTAAATCGATACATACGACCAAACACAATAGAGGTCAGCCGTTATACAGACAAGTTTATAAATGGAGACTAGGACAACATCGTGTGGGGTAACCCTCTGCGCGGTGGTCCCCTACCTGACTGCTGCAGGATGAATGGAGGAATCGGAGCGACGTATGGTAACTTACTCTTGAATTTATTACGAGGAATAAGGTGAATTATTTAGGGTCTTGAAGTAAACCGAAGTTGTTGAATTACAAACATGGAAATGGGAATATTGAACCTCATGTCTGCATAAAGGCTCCTACAAACAGACGCGACACACGATGTAATCGCGCGCGACACAAAGGCACCGCTCGTTGCCCGACTGGCGATGGCGGTGCCTTTGTGCCGCGCGCGATTTTATCGCGTGTCGCGCCTGTTTAAAGGAGCCTTTATATTATTTGTTTAAATGTTCTCCGATCAGTGTGTACAACTAGATTTAAGTACTTACAAATCAATGTAAAATCAGAGGTTTGAAAAGAATATTTATCCTTGTAGCATTTATGAGTTAAATCAAAACAATTTAAAGTAAAACGTGTCATGCTACTGCCTAATCGCCTGAATTCGACGCAGTTTTCAAATATCCTTTGACTCATAAAAACTGCGGAAATTGTGATAAGTGAGTTATGTTTTAATGGTTCACATTTTACTCCATTTATGAAATAGTCTTTAAAAAAAACCGGCGAAATGCGAGTCGGACGCGCACACGACGGGTGCATCATCACAATTGGAAAAAATACCGAAAAAAAATCACGTTCCTTTAAGTAACATTATTTATTATATCGCTATACTAATATTATAAAGCTGAAGAGTTTGTTTGTTTGTTTGGTTGAACGCGCTAATCTCTGGAACTACCAGTCGGATTTGAAAAATTCTTTTTGCATTTGATAGCCCAATTCTTGAGGAAGGCTATAGGATATTTAACATTATTTAACATCACGCTATGACCTTTAGGAGCCGAGCAAAATGAAAAAAAGTCAGAAAGAACGCTAAGCAAAAACGAAGTAATAACGCGGGCAGGCGATGCGATGCGACGGGGTGGGTCGGAGTAACAAGAAATTTCACGCGGACGAAGTCGCGGGCAGAAGCTAGTTTTTATTATTTGTTATTCTAGCGGCAATAGAAATACACATTGTGTGAAAATTTCAACTGTCTACCTATCATTCATGAGATACAGCCCGCTGACAGACAGACAGACAGACAGCGGAGGCTTAGTAAGAGGGTCCCGTTGGCACCCTTTGAGTACGGAACCCCACAAATGCACTCGCTGCAAGAACTGGGTTAAATATTACCGGATTTAAATTTAACTGAACGATATCTAATCAAACTGTTACTAACTACTGTTATCAAGTGTTTGTAACACTCGAGTACCTACCTAATTAGTGTGCCATGTTCACACTCTAAAATAAATTATTATTTACAGCGCCAATTTACCCCCTTAATAACTGAACAATATGAGGATAAAAATATTTGATTTGTTATTCTATTATATGATTATTCTAACATTAAACTTTATGTAAATCAAAAATCAATTATTTAAAAATCTTCAAAGTATTCTGCGTATTGATTATTCTATGAAACGAAAATATGTGAAAAAAATTATGTGAAACGAAATTCTATAATATATAAACTATTAGCTAAAAAACAACGTACAACCGTCAATATATTTACTCCCTTACTTATAAACGTACCTATTATATTAGATGAATAGTCACACACCGATTTCTCTCTTTCACTCGTCAGTAATTTGACTTTCGAAAGAAGAAGACAAAGCGTTGTGAAACTATACAGACGCTATAAAACGAAAAAACCATCTAATATTTTTTTATTTTATCGATACCCATAATGCCCGCAGAGATTCGCTATCTAGTATATATAGTAGTAGCTAGTATATAAACTGACATTTAACTTCGGCTCAGTGACACATCTAGAACAGAACAATTAGTCACCTAACGATACTGTGTGAACACTGAACAGACCGCTAAGATAGCATCGCAAAGTAAGCTACAATTAAAAACTATTGTTCAGAAGCTCAGGAGATTAATAAATGAAACGTGGACTGTATACTATTTAAATTATATTAAGAAAAGGCGATAAATAGGTAGCGGTACAGTGATGTTGTCAAAGGGAGCGCGAGTGTCGTCCTAGCCGTGCAATCGTGAAGACAAAGAGAGGAGTCATCACAAGAGGGTTTAACAATATTTGCCCTCTTCCCTTCGAAGACGTCAACAGGCGGGAGGATGTTCACGCGTCAAGCGCATGATCATGTGGACTGACGTCACCGGCGGCTGAGGCGCGGGCGCGGGACGCGGCGCCGCGGGAGCGGCGGCGGCGGCGGCGACGGCGGCGGATCACTTCACGATTGCACGGCTAGGACGACACTCGCGCTCCCTTTGACAACATCACTGTACCGCTACCTATTTATCGCCTTTTCTAATATAATTTAAATAGTATACAGTCCACGCTTTCATTTATTAATCTCCCTGAGCTTCTGAACAACTATAAGAACTTATAATCTTACCTGTTGCTCTGTAGAAACCTCCTCTCTGCTGCTGTCATCTGTAACAATGAAATAATAGCTTTACTTTGTGTTATCCAACATTAAACAAAGATTCAGTATGATGTTCTTGCTACTGAAAAAATTGGATTTAATGTCATTGAGACTGGCTTGAAATATTTGAAAAGGCCTCAAAATGTTCCTTTCTTCGTCATGTTTTAAGGGGCTTACAGGACCTAAACACAAAAAAAAACACAAGTTTTAGAAACAATAAAAATATATGATTTACTACAGTAAACAAAATCAGAAAAATATATGATATTCTTCAGGATATATGCTAGGTAGATAGTGTGTTGAAAATATAATAATAGAAAAAAATCATGAAGATACCTCTAAAAACATTCTTTTTACAATAACAACCATACTAACATACATACAATCATTTTGATTTTTGTCAGATTATTCTACAAGCAACATACCTACTAAAATATTTGTGTTTTAATTTTTTAGTCCAAACAATAGATTTTTTGTAATTAAATAATTGCTTCATATTTTGCAATCAATTACCAGCGTTGTGTCGTCACGCTTCCCTTTTTTTTATATGCAGTCCGACAGTGGCCGCGCTTTAGGTCATGTAAGCCCCTTAATAGGTTTCGGGAATAGCCTTCATTACGTGTTTCATAATTATAGGGTCACTAGTTGCGCCCCGCGGTTTCAGCGGCATAAGTTTCGATCCCCTGGAAATATCGAGATAAAAAGTAGCCTATATGTTAATCCAGGGTGTCAGCTACCTCCATACCAAATTTTATCAAAATTGGTCCAGACCTTTGAGCGTGAAGAAGTAACAAACATTTATAAACACACAAACACTCAAAAACTTTCGCCTTTATAATATTAGTATAAATATAATAGTATAATATAATATGACTCATAGCTGTGTGGTATTACACGAATGGATAGACTAAGAAATCAGTACCTACATAAGAGGAAGTCTGAAAGTGGCACCGGCAACTGAAAAGTTGTGTGGAAATCGGTTGTCATGGTATGGGAATGTGATACGGAGTAATGAGGAAAATGTCGTGAGGAAAGGTTTGAGTATGAATGTCGATGGTAATAAGAATAGGGGAACACCAAAGAAACGAAACGATGGATGGACTGTGTGAATGATGATATGGTTAGAAAGGGGGTGACGACCGAAACGACGAGTCATTAAGTCATTAATTCAATTCAATAATCATCCATTGAATACAGTTCATGAATTTTACTTGACATTCTCCATAAGACAACGAAAGTTACAAAGACTTTTAATTAAGTACCATCAAAATCTTCTCATACAAAAAGTGCACATGTTGTTTAGCACTGAAGTGAAAACTATCGCGAACATACCTCGTCAACTTTTAACTTAGAATCACTTAGTTCGCTCAACGTTATGCCCTAAAAACTATAATAAGATAAGTTACATTACATCCCCACATACCATGACAAGATGGTCACACTCTATTAACTGTCATAGTCTCAAAGAGAGTTCATCTGTGCTCAGATCTTGGGTGGTCTAACGAGGATCTATGTCAACGGGACCTGCATCGCATCTACATCGGCTGTCGCAGAAAACCAGCGCTGGGACTCTCTCTCGCATAGGGTTGTAGCATTATGCTGAGCGATTGCCGTTTTGGATGTAACGCATATTTTCCCCCAACTTTTTCTATTTTTATGTTCGTGTTCTTTTCTCTGTGTCAATTCTTTCTTTCTTTTGTTTCTTTTCATTCCTACAATATACGGCTTCGTGAGTTATTCCGATTCTGATCACCTGAAGCCCCCCCCCCCCCCTCCTCGATCCCCTGCTTGTTCATCTTTTGTTTTAATCTGTATCTTA
The DNA here is from genome assembly GCA_963855955.1 of Luperina nickerlii. NCBI lineage: Eukaryota > Metazoa > Arthropoda > Insecta > Lepidoptera > Noctuidae > Luperina > Luperina nickerlii. The sequence goes on along the minus strand of OY979667.1, from coordinate 3,888,625 downwards.
TCAACTATAAACTTTCTCATTCCACATAGTGCTAGTTAAATAATAACATTAGTAGGTATGTTGATAGATCTCAACAGTAAATAAATTTTATTTAAATATTTTCCTTCAATCACTCCTTAGGATCTTATGCTACACACGGTCACATGGTCGGTGGCGCTCTGTTTTCTCCGCAATTGGCGTTTATTTTTTCTTTAATCAATAAAACAAAACGAAGGGACAAGGCAGTGGTAGATATACATTACATCGTAAAAAAATATTTGGACTAGTACCTATCATTAACCAAGGAGAAAACAAAGGAACACGTTAGTATGGAATGAATGTCAACGGCCACGTGACCGCATTTCCTCTTAAGCTATCCTTGAAAATTAAGTAATTGCGTTAATTATATAGCAATGTTTTCACACTAAAACGTCGCGGAAATCACTAACTACTCAAACTTTCAAAAGTTCCATAGTGCAAATTTCTTTTTAGCCGGCCAAAAATCACGAGAGAATCCCCACTAAATCCCTCCACAAAAAATCAAAAGTCAACTCGTTGAATCACCGTATGTCAGTCGGTCGTCGACCCCGGTGACCTAGCAACAATTTCACGGTGCACACATAACACAATCAATGCATGCAGCACTAGCGAAACGACCCGGCTCGACCCGATTTCAGTCAATTTTCACGTCACTTCCTGTCCGTTCGCCTACCTAACTGATTTTTTACGCTCGCTCGTAACTGTGGGATTCGAACTAACTGGAATTTTAAACAAGCCCTACGTAAGGCTCGTTTGAAATGTATAGATTAGGCTACAAGAAAATAAAGATCGACTTCATGTCGGTGAGATAGTGCAATGTTAAGAAAAGTTAAGAAAAGGCACGGAAAGACATTTAGCTAGAGGATTGATGTTGGGTGACGGTAAATTAGACATGACAACTGACAGCTCCCGTCTGTCACCAGTCTACGCTACTAATAAGCAAGCCAGCAAGATCATCTAATGTGAAAAAAAAAAGAATTCAGTGTTAACGCTCCTTCAAACAGGCGCGACACGCGATAAAATCGCGCGCGACACAAAGGCACCGCAAGTCGCGCAATCTTTATGTCACGCGCGATTATATCGCGTACCGCGCCTGTTTGTAGGAACCTTTATTTCAAAAACGACTGTCTCATTAGTTTAGTGATGGCTGAGTATGAGTTTCTGGGTTCGATTCCCGGGTCAAAGTGTTGTTGGGTTTTTCATCTGGATTTCTGAGTAATAGCCCGTAGTCTGAATTTGTACCCCATTGACGGCAATAGCCTTGCACCCTATTACATAGGAATTAAACCTTATTGGCAAAATGTGGGTGTACTATAGGAGCAACTCTGCCTTACCTCTGTCGGGTAATTCAGGCGTGATACTATGTTTACAGACGTCTCAGTAATTCTGAAGATAAGCGCCCGAGACAGACAAACACCGTCTCTTTATCACCGCACTTCGCTTCTATTGGCGTATCTAAGAGCTGTTGCGGTACGTTCCATTTTACGAGCCATTGCTAACGAGAAGCACGTCAGGCTAGCTCTGTGAGCAGGTGAATGCGCGAATTATTTGTATTGCTTTACAAAATCGTACAAAAAATATTGGATTTTATTGTGGTGAGTCAGTCATAAGATTCCATTCGGGAGTAAGGTTCTGTTTGCCACAGACTGCAGAGTGATTGACTGTTATGCATCACTATGCAGACGCGAGTAGGTTCTTAAAAAACTAAGCTCCAACTACCGTGAACATATTGTATGTAAAGAACGAAGTATTAAATGAACGACGGGCGTTTTTATCATTACTAACGTGACGATATTATCGTGAACGTCCACGGTATCACGATTACACAGGAAAGTAAAATGTATGGAATACTCGTAATATAGAGACGCTTTTTTTCCGACCACGATAACAACTTCACGTTAGAAATTATAAAAGCGCACATTCAAAGTTCATCACATTCATTCAGCTTTTTGTAGTATCAAGCGTGAAGGTTGTTCAGTCATGCTCTATTGTGTTACAATTAGAGTTAGACCAAAGTATTTGAAGCGCGAAAGTATCGCAAACCAACCAGTTAAGCTTTAGTGTGTAGAAGAATGATTAGAATTCGCCAATATTGTCCGAAGAAGCCATAAAGATATGTATAGGTCAGAAATCGATTAGGAAAGCCTTTCCCAATTAATTTCAAGAAGCCTTAAGATAACATGACTAATCACAGCAGAAACACAAAACCCAATTTCACTGACGGTATCAATGACAAGATAAAGTAATAAAACAAAGTATAACAACCCTTAAAATTATACTACACCAAATAAAATATGTTCCATAATATGCGAAAATTACTTTCGCAACATGGTACTCCACTAAACCCAGTACCTACTGATGCTATTGACCTTTCTTTTTATGGGGACCGGTCACGCATCGAACGTTTAGTTAAATTCGTAACGGGCAAAAATTATTCAAGACATTATTGTGTACTCGAAGCATCAAAATTCATCATACTATAAACCAGTAAACATTCACTGATGAATAACCAATGTATGGTATGAAATATTAAAGTTTATTTCGCCATTACGACGACTATTGGCAATCAGATCGCAGTGTCGCAACAGACAGGCGATCACTTTGACAAAACACCTAATCACATTCTATAATAACAACGGGATGGGTGGATTCCTTGGGAACAAAACAGTACCGCAATGCTTAATAAAATTTAAAATACATCGATACTATATAGCTAATACATCTGGGTTATGAGAACTGATTCGCGAAAGCTCCAATAGTCTGTATAGAGCCGTTTCCCTTACAATGACGGGCAGAATTTCGAACGGTAGCATCTTGGAATACTTCAATACAACTTGAAGGCAAGATGGTAATCTTTAGACCGTTAGTTACGTAAGTACCCTTTGCAGTGTAAAAAGACACCTCAGTTCCAGAAACAATCTGGATGTATTGGCTGATACGAGTAACTACAGAATTAATCGTCTGACCGTCTCGGGAAGGCTACTGTACTTTCTGATTGTTACTTTTGCATTTGCAGTAGCAAATTCGGTTCGAAAAACTTATTTCGTTACTCCGACAGCTTAGAGAAAGACTGATACGAAATGCAGTCAAGTTCGATATCTGGCGGTCTCTCATCAGCCTCTTTAACAATTTTACTAAATCTATAAAATGTGCCTATAAATATATCAGCAGTACGATAGGTACTTCCCTTTATCATAAACTATTTTACATGTTCACGCATGCGGATACGCAGAGACACACAACTTATTTACAATTCACCTATCATATCATCTAAATATAATAATGACTACAGAGTTCATTAAGTTCACCGTTATCTTTGGATTAACTTTGATGAATATAATGACGCGGCTGTCTTACAGATAACTTGTGCGTTAAATATTATTCTATCACATTCTCTTTTCACACTTCAAAGCGATGCTGTATTGATATTATGTTGAAGAAAGATTTGCAACAACGCAATCAATCATCTTTTAATCGGGTCTTTTGTATCTTGAAAACTATTGACTTAATTTTAATGCAAATCCACAACTTTTGCCGTTTCGATTGTAATCTGCATTGAGCTAGTATCGCCTGGGTAGTTCACTAATAGAAAAATAATTGTTGGCGAAATAGAAACAACGTCTACAATAACCGTAGCTTCAACGGGCTATATAGTACCTAATGAAAAATAATGAAACGTACAAATATTAATTTTAACGAAGCAAACATATTTGCACAGTGCATTCACCCCCGCGAGCTCGTGACAAACTCATCCTGGCATAACATTATAACGCATTACACTTTTATATAACCAACTTGCCGATGCAGTTGGACAACTTTAAACTTGAACTAAATATAGCCGCATTTCTCTGAATCGACAATTTGCGAACTGTACACTTGGAATGGCGACGACAAATATGTGGCGGAGACTCAAAGATTAAAGAGGTTCCATCGAATGGGCCTCGTTCCACGATCTGATTCTCTTGATTATGCAAAAAAAATATTCGCGTTCATATTACCGTTTTAACAAATTGTAGTACCTACCTAGTTCCAACGGCTCATTATATTGTGACTAATTTTGTACCAAGTTGAAGCGTAATTTACATAAGTCTTAAGAATTGAAACAGGGTGTTGGATACGCACAGGTGTTGAATTCAAACGGTTCGAATAGATTCAGGTTGTTCAAGTTGATCAGGTTACTTCTAATTCAAAAAAATAAATTTATTTGATATGCAGCCCCTGGCAATACACATCGCAAGTGCTAAGAAAGAGATGCAAACACAGGCAATTATGATAGGTACAACCCATTTTAGAGATAAACATACCTAATACTAAACTTACATCACAATCTAACAATGAACATCTTTTACGTCAACGCTAACCAAACCAACCAAGACGACAACGTCAAACAAAAAGCATCAAAAAAAAAATCTACTTGTATTAAATTCTCATTTTATCTGAAAACCAGTGTCAAACACAGGGCGGCAGGCAAAAAGCAAGATGGTGTCACGTAAGATGCCTAGCTATCACGTACGGGACGCTCGTAATGATGAATATAATCAATTTATGCTCCAACGAGGACCGACAGACGGGAATAGCTACACGTAAGATGTAATGAGTTTGTGGACGTTTAACTTGGAATTAACGTTTTTTTTCATCGGTAGCGGTTTTTGAGAGAGGTACAATATCGAATTGCTAAGAATAAGACAGCTTAAGAGGAAATTTAAGAAACAATAGGAAGTGCACCCAGAAGAAAAGCTTCAGAAGGCAGCCAAATGAGAAGAGTAGGAGAACACATAACTATGTTCTTAATTGCAGCTTATTTTATATACCTGTGCCAGAAGCACCCTTATCCACACACACTACACCAGTTAGGTATAACTGTGCAGTGACAAATTTTGAAATTCTTTTATCTAGAAGATATAATGAGAGCTAACCTAGGTAATGGCTCAATAAAAGAAGAAACAAACTTAACTAAGTATTATTTATTAGTAAACACAAATAACCTTGAGGAGGGTTGTAGTAATGATACAGTGTAGTGTAGGTAGATAACAAGCAAGACATTGACCTTCGTTGACAATATTATGTAAATGATATTAGGAAGTGGAATGACATTCGCCTACGCTCATCAAATAAGACATTACACTTCCTTAAGCAAACTATTAAAGTGAGAAACGCTCGTTCTTGCGTTGAGTGTTTTAATAATACAAATTGTGATATACCAACAATTTTCGCGATTTGTTTAACCTGGCCCTGATCTTTCCAACTTTGGCTTCAGTCAGTGCTGACATGATATGATAATGACATCATTTGCCAAATCTGCAACGCCCATATATCATATATCAACTTTTATCATGAACCAGTCATTTCAGAGAATGAGTGTGTTATCGTTGGCTTTCAGCCCACATAGTATTGAATGCTTACGGCATTGCTTTGTCTAACAAGGTAAGTTTTGGTTTCACAATCTGATTTTTATTTACCGAGCTTCAATATTCGCCCACTATACGTCCAAATTCTAGAACACCTTGTCTTATATTAATCCTTTACTAAATTGTAATTATTGGCAAAAAACTTTGTGTATTTTGGTTCACAGTTCCTATTACTTCATCATGTCTTTTTTATGAATTGATTAGCGAGGTTAACATCCATTGATTGACAAGTAATTAGGATGACTTAACACATCTAAAATTTAGCGAGGTATTTACCTTCGTTTTTTCTTGTCTGTATTCTTCAATGTTTCTAAAAACACTGATAAAATATATTCATCACTTACTATGTGCAGGGATCAAGTTACGCCAGTGTTCGTGGTTCAAGGATTAGCAGCTACTCAACACTTTTCTCCTGTTTAAACATTAACACATATACAATGTAGTCCGTAACATATTCTCGATATAATTTCCTCGGCTTAAAGCTTTACTTTAGCCGTTTACTTCTCTAGAGGTAGAAAGCGTAAATGCGATAATTGTTTATGCAGATTTTCATTATTAAATACATATATCCATTTTCTATTAGAAACTTAAACGATGCTACCTGGAGTCCTTTCTCTTGTCTGTAACTGGTCTATTCTTACAAGCAACATTTCCGGATGATCTCTTGTGAATCTATAAAATTTTATTCACACCCGTTTCTGTGTCACTTCCTAAAGTACACACTTAAAATCGAGAACGGTAAACAACGAGTTGCCACGAGTACAGCACTTCAAACTATGTTATTCAAACACTAAATATTTTTGTGACATCATTGGCATAATTTTTTGCATTATTTTATGTAAAATTGTCATACTCGGTTGGCGTGTTCTTCATTATATTGTGGTACTCTAAATCAAACAGTTGTCTTATGCATTTCATTTATTTATGAGATACGTTATCATTTCTCAGTCATGCTAATGTTTGCATTTGGCTGTAGTGCTGCAACATCTTGGTGTCACTTTAACTACATATAAACTAATAACAGACAATTCATGTCTGTTTTTATTTATAAAAGTACTAAGGATGTGAATGAATGAATTTCATAATATCTATAAATTGTAGAAGACTGATACGTTCACTGTAGCTACGGTACAGAACAAAATAAAAACGAGTAATTAAATAGATATAAAAATATATCCTGTGAATAATTAATAGTCGTTAGAAGTAGACATAAATTGATCTGAAATATGAAAGCTCTACACTGAAGACATAGTACGGAAGTTAATTAATAAAAACTTTTTATTTACAAACTAAAGTCAAAATTATTATTACATAATTTTTTCATAAGTGAATGTTATTTCATTTTGAAATTACTTACGTAATTTAATTCAAGCAATTTCTTTCACATGTTAATGGCAAACAGCAATCATGATTTTATCAAATTAGTCTTGTTATTAGCTATATTGATCTGAGTAAAGATAAAGAAGATCTAATGCCTAAGTAATTATTTTCCATCAGTAGTCGTAAGAGAGAAATTGAAAGTTATCACGTCCAATAAAGTAAATATCACGCATAAAATCAAATGAACATGGTATAGATAATGAAATAAATATCACAGAATACATGCCACGTTGGCTGATATTTAGTTAAAACAAACAATCCAATGTTGAATCTAAATTAGAATAAATTAGACTAAACCATAATCCAATGACAACGACCATCACAGAGATATTAGAAACTTTCAAGACGTACCTAAGCACCAAAATGTCAAGTAGGTAAATCACAAAACGCCACAAATTTACGAACATTTCAATAAAGAAACCCACATTCAAAATGTTTTGTACAACATTTTAGCAGTTTAAACATTAATTGAACAAGACCATTTGTCCCGTTTCGGCGAGACGAAGGCAATTCTAAGACGTAGGCGAGTTTGCCAAAACAAAGTCGCGAATTCAAACAAAGCATTGTTTTAAGAAAATATTACCGTCACCTACTAATACACCAGAAATGTGATTACTCTACAGTTATGTCATTGCATAATAGTGACGATAACGGGTTAAGATTTAGGCACCTTAACGTCTGGAAAATTCTATAACGCTGGAGCTTCTTAGGTAATATTTTAGTATGTATGTTGTACCTATATGCTCGATATGCTTCTCGTTAATGTTTATTTAGGCCACTCACTGAGCTCTATTTCACTGTTTCAAGAAAAGATGTTCTTTACAGAAGCTTCAGGACTAAAACAGCCTCCATTTATATGAAAGTGTGGAAACCGAAATTGTTTACAAGACTTAATGATTAAGATTCTGTCTAGATAGTAAAGCTTTTACGTTCACCCCTTAAAAGTAAGAACATGAATATTCACGAGTTTAATTAACCTGCCTCAAGAATTCCTAAAGAGATTTCTCTTCTGAACAATTTGGGGCAACAATGACACAGTCATAATCCCTAAAAGAGTATTAAAAGTGTGTAAATCTGAAATTAATCGGCGTAGAAGACACAAACGAAGCAGGGCGTTTCATCACTTGACCTGAATGCGCGGTTGATGGTGATAAGATAAGTATTGTGGAGCAGTTTGTTTGGCTGATAGTGGCGCGGCTCAAGGCCGTCGGAACGACCCTGCATTAATGGAATATATTGATTATTGCCACCATTTAGCAGTATCTGTAACACTTTGGTGATATCGACTGTCAATATGTCAGTGGAGGCAACAAGGCCTACAATGACGTAAATCCAGTCGATATATGCTCGCCAGCGTAAAAAAATATTTCAACGTTTACAATAACAACCGCACCAAAGCTACGGAATATTTCTCCCTTTGGATGGAATGATATAAAAGATTAAGACAAGCTAAATTTTCAATGTAGTAATTCCGAAGTCTTTTCAACAAAATTAGAATCCAATAAATTCATTGAACTCTCGAATCAGACAGACGTTCAAGTTTAAGGGTTTATTTGTTTTAATAAAATATAGTGATTTAAATAATGAAAGGTTTCGTGTGGCTACTATGCGTGCCGGAAACTGTTGTTATGTGAAATATGAACTAACCTTTGTAACGTGGGGTAACATTGCTACCGCAAATGTAATCATTTCTTAGCTTAGCTTCCCTTTGTAAGTGTTATTGGCGAGTCAGGTGACCTTCAAGGTAAAATAATACTTGCTTGCATGTGAAATAATATTGTGTCACGTAAGGGGATTTATTAGCCATTATCCTAACCAAGTAACGTAAGTCATGTTAATGTTAGTTTTTCATACGCCTAAAATCAGTCTAAATAAAGTAATTTCAGCTCTTTCAACGGGCTTCAAAAACAGCGATAAAAGAAGCCCCCAGTTTCCTGGTGACTCATAATCATCCCACAGCCGAGTCACTCAAAATGGAACCCAAAACTAGTCATATACCTATACGGATGACGAATCGCGTGCTCATCGTGCTCATTTGCAAGTGCATAATGAGTATATCTATACAGGTGCTCTAGACAATAGGCTCGGAACACTAGGAGCAAAATGACAGGTTGATGACAGCAATAATGATAATAATGTAGTAAAGTGCGATAAAACTAGGAGCAATAATAAAATTATATCTTTCAAAACTACTGGCAACGCAACTACTCATTTTAAATTAGATTATAACATCAAAATGGTGGAAACGATCAGATAACGATAGATTATCTTAGAACAATCGATCGTAAACTTTATTTCCATCATTCAAGATAGTGTTTACTTCAAAACTGTAAAACTTATCCAGTTATCGAGATATCGTTTGATTCTTATCATTTAATAACTGTTCAGTGTTTACCACTTTGTCTGCACTTGTACTTGAGCATACTTATGTAAGTAATTCTTTCACTTCAAAATCTCGTTGAGTCCATTTTGAAGACGGCAATGCTTTGGAGTATGTATTTGCTTTCTTGCAAAATCCTTTATCTTATATTTCTCTTTATCGATATAAAATGCATCATGTTGATTTTAGAAATATCTTCACTATATTTATCATTACGTTTTATTAGTTTATGTGTTTACTCGATTTAAGAAATCTTGCACAATTGGATGATATTGTTCAAGTGTCCGTCCTTCTAAATCCGATATTCGAGTTTTTTGTGTCAGTGTTAAAATAAATAATGCAGGTCATCCACTGATACTTCCCCAGTTCCAAAGGCCAAACAAAACTAAATAATATACAAGGAACATATGATTCCATCAGTGCAATGCAAGACATGCAGATATTATCAACACATGTCAGTGCCCGCTTATCTGAGTGTCACACGCAAATATTTGAGAAAAACATGAACACAGTTGCCAATGTTGGAAATGAATTATGGACACCTACAGCGAATATTGAAGGTAGCAGCGATTTCATTCTCCACATTGAAGGAAATATTTGTATGCCGCACATTCCGTCTTGTACCGGATCTATATCGTGTGTTATAATTTATCAAGGCAAGAATATAGAGCGAAAGCTTACAGCTAAAACTCTCACCTCGGCTTTCACGATTAAGCTTTATGAAACTTCAAAGATTTCCCCCTTACTAGCTAAACTATTTTTACAAATGAGTATACTAAGCTACTAGGCTGTGCAACAACTTTTTCCACGTTTTTGCGTCAGTCAATGAGTGGTTATCAACGTCTGACTGATCACATGTCGAAGCAGAAGCTTCGAAAGTTAATTTGTAATGTGACAGAGATATGGATAGAAATAGGCCGCCAGGCAAATGCTTTCTCCCGATCTCTAGGAAAGCCGCTAAAACGACGCTTGAAGAAAATGTGCTTGCGATTTCCACGATATCGCTGAGTTCCGCTAGTGAAACGAGTAATTCACATCTTAAATTCAGTGATATAGATAGTGATAGTTAAGTACGAGAGCCCAGTTTAATCAGGGTTCCGTGTTCACCATAAAAGTAAAGCAAGAACTGAGATAATTTTATTGATGAGATTGTGATGATAACCTTTTATGGTCTGAAACACTCTAATAATTAAACATTCGCTACTGAAACTTTTCATTGTGAATTGGCGGGCACAACAATATGCAGTAGACACATCCTTTGTTCTGAACTCCTTTGCAAGTTGTTGCTCTGCAAGAAACTTAGACCGTCTCTACATATCTTGTAGTTGTGTTTCATGACATTGACAGACTCAATTATAAATAATGCTTAGCACATGCCAAGTAAAACTTATTTATGGCCCTGCCTTATTGTTAAAATCGCCTTCTCAAAAAATGCCTAAGTATTTTGCAAATTAAAAAGCACCATTATAAACCTCCAATAAGTAAAATTTTTGCAACACTGGTCGAGCTGATTAGAAAAGTTCATTCGATACTCTAAAGGTTAAGCGGCACGTAATTTCATTTACTGAAGCAATAATAAGATCTACAGCAGATCTACAGCGCGGCAGCGGGTCACGAAAAACAAACGCCCTGGGTGATCGTGCGCGGGCGCTTCCTGGCTGACCAACGATGCCGCGACGATGTTTAGGGCCCCAACACACCTCGTATTTTAGAAAGATCGTACAAAAACAAAATAGAAAAAAAAAGTATGGTCACGGGTCAGATTAGGTTAGATAAAGCGACGATCTTCGCAGACTGGCTGGTTTGGCAACTGGATAACAGTGGATGTAGATTTAGTTTGTTGTCCAACAGTAGCCAGCTAAAGGCTATAAATATATAGATAGATAGAACATAAAAACAAAAAAATAGAATAAAGTTAATTAAACAGATCTGCTATAGCGAAAAGTCAATTTCTTCGAGTCTAGCCTTTTCAAGTAAGAGTGTTTCAGTATGGAGAAAAAAACCTAGGTATCTAGTTCAGCTACATAACAAACGGGATTCTATTCTTGTCATTCCATGGGAAAAGTAAAATTAGCAACGGAGCGCAAGTACATTGTTCTTACAAAAGCGTGGGATGCAAATCGCCTCTTAAAACTTAATGGTTCGTGAGATGGTTCATGACACAGAGGAGCAAGCCGACTTGCCTTTCAACTTAACCGTCTCCTTAAGTTTTATGACGTCATAAATGGAGCAGGAAGCTTAGCAAAGTTAATATGAGAATTTACACACCTACACCTACACTAGCTTCATATTTTCTGACTGACCGACTTCTTGACAATTCAAAAGTGCCTGTAAATGGTTTAATTGAAATAAATGCTTTGAATTTGAGTTTGACAGTGCGCTTAAAATCTGAGAAATGCTTTTTGCTGCAATCAATGGACAGTGGTGAACGCGTTTGAGTCGCTGTATCTGAACTAAGCCTTAGAACTTCTTGTCTCGTATATAAAGAGTAGTAAGAAGAGGTACGAATTTTTACAAAGGTGAACCTAGGTATACAGGTTGACAGGGACATCACCGCGCAAACTGCTACCATGAATTCAGCCACATGATTCCAGAATGGACAGGATTTTAAAAAAAACAGCTGTTCCATACATTGTGACCGCATAGATATTTTTTTTTTATTTGACATGGGTTTGCTCTTGAGTCTAGTCAAAGTCAGAGGTGACAGAGACAAAGTCTACGATGGAGTGAGCTTACCCAGAAGAAGCCTGTTCACTCTTAGATTCGGGTTGTATGCGCTCGGAAACACAGACGCAGGTAGAGAGTATATTGTATATCGCAGTTTTCTATGAAACAGCACATTTTTTTTGATAATCGATGAAAATTTTCCACCCTAGGGGGTTATTACGAATCATGTAATTAACCCATGATAACAAGTTGTGCGTCTCTGTCGTATGTCTCTGCCACCCTGTTAGGGCTTTATCACGCCGGAATACCAGATCAAAAAAATAGTTGCAGGCATTAGGTACCTACAACCAAAACTTCACTACTTCAAATCGTATCCTACTTATCTACTTGCTTCAATTGGCACTCTGCAAGGATCTTTAGTAAGTACCTAGTAGGTACAAACAAATTAATTATTACAATGTTGCAAAATAATTACCCAATGCTGAAAAGATCTTTACAAATGACCGCACGTCGTCAGGGTCAAGAGTGTTACGTAGACGATAGGGTTTACTTATCTTGTTATTTTAGCAAGATAATAGAATTCATTGTCATCTTCGTTACTATAGTGACGATGACATTTTGATTTTCACACCTCACAATTCATGAAACTGCATGGTCTTCCTTGTTTGCATTCCGGGTTTTTGCATAATTATTTGTTTTCATTTGACTTGACATCATTTTGATATTATTTTTTTAAATAATTTAGCAACAATGCATAAAATAATGAAGTTGTAGCACAATTTGTGTTGCTACAATTTCTTGTAATTTGCGTCAACCTAAGAAAGAGTTAACGTACTAGAAAGAATCTCAGGCTTCCACTAGCTAAAACAAAAAAAAACGCGATAATCGCGTGTCAGAAGACTAGGTTTCAAGCCTTAATGCGTTACAAGCATTCAACCGCAACGAGCCACAAAGAACTATAACTGTTCCGATTTTAGAACATAATCGGACCCGGCTGCCCGCGGCATCCGAACGAAATCGAAATTTTGAACAATATCCGACTAATAAGGACATGACGTGAAAGTGAGATTGAACGCGCAAAAACGCGCGCGTTCGCGTCACGACACCAAACAACGAGACGCCAATAACCTACCTTTACATCACATTGTCCAAAACTGTGCTAAGTGACTCTTAATAACCGTTTAGAAAGTCGTAATTTTATTATTTATACCAATAATTTGCTGAAAGGTTAAAGGTCCACAATCGGCCGCTTCCGTGCTTGACAACCATTAGTTGAAATACAAACTGTTTCGTACACGCAACTCGACGAGAGAACTGTTATATTATCGGATTTACTGTACACCAGATTAGATCCCAACGTTCGCTGTTTTAGTGCAAAACAAAATAGCAAACACAAATTCAAGCGAAAAGTAGGAAAAGCACACATTTAAGTGTAAAAACGGAAAACCGTTCTGTGGTTATGTTTGACCTAGCTAAATTAAGGCTCTTGTCTCTGTGTATCTTCACAAGACTTTTTGTATGTGTATGTATTATACAAGCTGTATAGGGTGAAAGGAAAAAAACACACCCGAAAACATTAATTACCCTCCTTTTCGCTTGAAAGAGAAAATCGAGTACTTACTTTATACAAAACTGATTGTCATCACCTTACTTCGGACAAAACCGAACGCTAATATAGAAGAAAGAAAGTAACAGTAACACAGTCAATCATACGAAGGCAAGAATTTCACCCATTAAACCGGATCGGTCCAACGAAGGTCATAATTTAAGACAAGATGAGTCCAAGCAGTGTACTTAGTAACAATGGTCGTGAATGGTTAAAAATGGCAGGTAATTCGGTAGACAGAGGCACAGAAACACGTAGCCAGTAGCCATTTGCAGCACTCTCAATGAACATTGCTTTCATAGTGTGGTGTAAATGACTGGTTATCGAAAAGATGAAATCGGTGAAGGAAATAAATAGCAGACAATGGTTGATACGGAGAACGTCTTGAAATAGAAAGGGTGTCAGTGAAAATAAGAATGTGGAGCGAACTTAATTAGCCTTGTCTTCAATGGTGTAGTGAGAGAATTTTTCTAAGGGTTCTGGGTTAACACATATTCCATATCCATATTATAACAATGCAGATATTCAAACTAAAGAAGACAAAGCAACTGAGTTTCAAGTCGGTGGAGTCACAAATCTTATGGATATAAGCATTAGCCTATCAATCTATCGTAGGATTCAGTGATATATATTTTATTTGTGTAATAAAATGGAGTATAATTTCAATGCTCGTAAAGATAGATCCTTTGGGTAACAATTCTATTAACGAGAAACTCTATCCATAACATGACACGGATAACATTTTTAGTAGTAAGTATTAAATTAGAGAGGAGAGATTTTAGTTAGAGGAGATAGATAAACTTTGATAAAGCTATAAAATCGCTGTCACTTCTGTAGTATCTCTGTTTGGTAATTAATTCAGTTTGTTTTTTTATCAAAGCCGATATTTATATAAGAGTGGAATGCGAAACATTAACATGAACCTAGACAAAATCTATATTGAAGCTATGCCCTATTAACGAAACATTTAACTAAAACCACATTAGACGAAGGCGACGAAATAAGGGAAAGACTTAAATGTGGAGAAATTACACCAACACTTAAGTGTGAGGAAATTAGAAAATCTAATTTACTTAAGAAAAATTTTAATAACTTTGTGTTGTTAAACCACACTGCATACATAGCAAACATTGTTGACGTTTTACTAATAGCTGGGATTTTTGTCATGAAAGTGTTTTCATAGACGAATACAATTCAATATTGTTGCTCAACAGAAAACTGTAGAGAGCTTTCGTAAGCAAATACCTACTTACTTTCAGGTTTAAATGAAAAAAGCAAGAATATATTTTAATTGTTTCGTAATCCCGAGTGTAAAATTGCTAAACAACTTACTGAAAGAATAACAATTGATCTTTGTGAAAGCTGAAAACACGGAAAAGCAAAATTTTTTACTTTAACTTCGCAAGTAATTTCACAAGAACAATGAACTTAGAAACATTATTTCCCTTTGTTCCTCAAACAGATCAAACAATAAATCATTTAGGAAAAAATAATGCTGCAGAACTTGCCTAGTAGGTATAGATCTCACAAATATGTTCAGAACACAGCCATTCATAAGTAATGATACAAGGTACTAATTAGTAAGAACGCTAGCTGATGACCCCCAAGAGCCCTGGGCATTTGCTGAATCTCCGCAATGCTATGACATGACCTGCACTAACAATTGCAAGAGCATGAAAGTAAACAGATGGTAATCCGTGAAACGTGTACACAACAAAACAAAATTACATTTGCGAACAACAAACTTAACACTGCTGAAAACCCTACCTTAGATCAAATACTATAGAGCTCACCACTAGTTTGTTATTGTAAATATAGATGCTGTAACCAACTTGGTAGGTTTAAAGCATAAAGTTTACCTGCGAAGAGAGTAATTTCGCTAATTTGTTGAGCTAAACAGAACTGTAGATACGGTAACACGAACTTGGCGTATACACGAGAATCGTAAAGATGCTGAAAGTAATGAATGTAATTAAATGTTTTGCTGATTTCCAATGTTTAGTAGCGTTAGTTTCGAACTAAGTACCAATTATAGAAAACGAGAAACCATTAGTAACGGTTAGATTATACGAAGCCGTGGAAAAGATTAGAGATAATCTTAAGATTGTAGAAGTGAATGAACATCAGAAAATTCCATGAATAAACCGAGGTTAGAAACATTTACCTGTTATTAATCGTTTAGAAATTGTATTACTCTTTCCTTCATCTACGATTACACAAACACAATTTCCGTGCGTGGGAGCCAATATCCTTCCGGTGCCTTCTATCTTGTTATTTTTTTCAAAAAATAAAGCCAAAGCTTTTAGTCTCACCCAAGTTACATTGATCCTTGTAAGTTGTAACTACTTTACAAGAAAAATAAAAGAAAAAACATAAAAAGCCTTTAGGTTCCTCTTCAAGAAACCTCCTAAAAGTAATTTACAACATCATCTGACCGTAAAAGGCGAACAATGATCCCATAAATAATTCAAAAGAAGTTTATTACAATGGCACCTGCGTCCCATGGGAACATTCGCAGGACATGGGCGTCACGCACCGCGGGACACCGTGGTACCATGGGGTTACTCTACTTACATTAAACCATTTAATGGTGGTATTCGCGGAATCAGTCGGAAAGGGAAAATAAAGAATGTGGTTAGTGTGTTTAGGTGAAAATAAAGAGTTCTGGTGGTAATGTGTATTTACAATTTGCAAGGGATGAGAAAAAAATTACATTGCCACGCTCTAGTAGATCAATAGCTTAGTTTTGTTGCAGATGATCCACAAAGGGTTAGTGGTTATAGCTTCATACACATGTAGTTCCCTGATGACGACATTATTATGTTGTGTGTGATAAGAACTGCCATTTCAATTACATCATGTCAAAGTAGGGCTGTATGACAATGGTAGGCATAGTTACTTTAATAAAACGTACCATTTGTTTTACACGAAACTTAAATTAAATATTTTGTGACCAGTAGACGTAACTGTCCACAAAGCAGTGAAGCGACAATAAAAATGACAATTCTGTTTCCTCCCAATCAAGTAAAGAAGAGAGTAATAAATAGGTACACCAGCTAATAAATATGGTCGTTAACCGCTAGACCTTGACAATAGCCTATCCCGGAACAGCGACATAAAGTACTAAAGCTATTAGCAGTAATTTGATGGTTACCAGACCTATGGGGGATTGCGGTATACAATATAGTAAGCCTGACATATACTAATGGAAACATCAGTAAATGTGAAAGCTTTTAATTAAGTATATACTACAAAATGAATTTATTCCACGAAGAGCCATTTAACGCAATTTTGCAGCAAAAATATGTCTATATAAAAAGAATATCGTGTAAGGTTTACCAAAAATGGGAATTCCAAAAAAAAACAGAACACGCGACGGATAATTACAAAAGTAAAATCCGACGCAGCACCTTCGTGATATATGACAATAGAGCTGCAGTCGCCGCCATAAATTTTACGTCATAATTGGTATATGGGACACCGGCGGAGACAGAACTGGACAACATTTCTGTCGGACCTCACGCGAGCCGTTCGATAAAACTGCAGTATGAAACGGCTAATTTTAAAATATCATAAACAGCGATACAGTCGAAGCTAAAGAAGTAGGTACTTTTTAATTTAGTAGATTAACGTCCGACTGCCACAAACAGTGTCAAGTGCAAGTTTTATGATGAGAACGTGAGAGCCTTATTGGCAAAAGCGTCGATGAGTGGGAGGCTAACTAAATATCATAATTAGACAGATAATGTTAGGTTACTTATTTAAATTGAAGTGAAAATGTAAGGTGATAAGTAATAAGTGAAATTACGATTTCATTTCAGTCATTCGCACGAAAGTTTTGCAAAGTAGGTGATGACGTAAAATGTTAGCAAAATCAATTTCAATGTTAAGGGTACGACAATATAAAACGTAGTGAAAGCTGCTATGCATTATGTGAAACGAGAATGTCGATAATAAAACATTTAACAGACATCTTGATCTTAGACCAAAACGTCTATTTCTAAAACAGGCTGAGACTAGTTGCTTTATCTCGAACGAAGGAAACTAAACAGATCGAAACAAGAATGTCTTAGCACGCGAACAGCTGTCACGAAGCGGTAAAACCAACATTGACATTGAAAAAAGTCGGATATTATACAGCAACGGGTGTTTTATAATTACCACCTGTCATCAGATGAACTCAATTCTTTGACAGCTATATAGAGACGAAGTTAAAAGAGAATGCACGATGAGTATCGTAGTGTTGATAATGACGACTCACGAACGCCTGTTTATATGCCGTCTTAATAAATGTTATGATATTTTTATTATTTTCATATCTTCACTTATTATAATTTATATCGTGAATATTTATTACTTGACTTGGCAAAGTTATGCTGCATAAAATAATGTTTTATAATAATTTTGTATCAGCATAACGTTCACAGACAATTTATTTTGTATGGAGAACAAATTCAGTTGCTTTCTTAGCCTTGGCACCTTACATAAAAACGCTACCGAATCACCAACCATAATACTGCTAAAACTCAAACAGTGAATGAAGAATTATAAACTCATCTACAAGCGAATGATGACACCGTTACAGATTGTTACCAGCCAGTCATGGCGCAGCATTAGAAGATACAGAAAGTCTACTCCTAACAAAGTGCTCTGATACTCGCCCAACGCATATGTAAATATTTGAGATAGAAATATCCCAAATTAATACCGCATTTGTTGCATGAAAAACCTAAAGAACAGGTGTACTAAAGAAAACAGCTGGATCAGACTTGATGCAGAACTTGGAAGATCCGGTTCATCATCTTCATCATCTACTGCCCGACTTCAACCACCGCTATAGACTCTCTTTTCTTGTGTAATCCCCACGCTACTGTGCGAGCCCCATTCAGGTTTTTACCGTGATGGCAAAAATATCGTCTGGCCATCTCGCCTCCGGACGACCGACATCTCGTCTTCCAGTCCTTGGTCCACTCTGTCACAGCCTCACTGCGCCTTGCGAAGTGTCTTGCCCAACTCCATTTGAGTTCCACAATACGCTTTCCGATATCGAAGACCTTCGTACGGAACTCGGTCCAAACGTCCAGATAAGAAGACGGTCGGTTTTGGATCCAGCGGTAGGACAAATCATAGTGGACTTCACAATAGACAAAATAATGGTTTAATACTGTTCCTTCATCCTCTATTCAGTTTTGTTTCGTAGGTCTTCTGCACTTTCTGTCGTGTCGTGGTAAGGGCCAACTCAGCCTTGAATCTTGAGACAAAGCTCAAGCACCGTTACTCGATGCGAAGAAAGTAACACAAGTGGAACGAGAATTATTTCTGCTGATAATTGGTGGTGCTGAACTTAAATTAGTTATTATTATAAACCTGTAAGTTGGTCCGGAAGAGAAATTTTACCTAAATTTTTTATACTTTCTTGGACATATTCAGTTGCGATTTTTACTTCAATAACAGGTACAGACGCCAGCACATCAAGCTGCCCGAAACTGTCAAATTTTCCCAATTAACTTTGAACCATATGCTTTAGCGATAAAGTTGAAAATCTATTAAAGAAATTTGACGGATTGTAGTAGCTTGATGTGCTGCCGTCTGTACTATCGGCCAAGCTTCTGCATGCTCACCTAAAGGCAGTTATCACACTGCACCGGACATCTCTCCGGTGTGCGGTGCTGCGGGCTTTTAACCTTGACTCGCAGGAGTCAGTGTCATACCCTGCGGTTTTTGTATACAAATCAAGATTCTACTTGTACTGTACATACTTTAATTAATTTTCATCCTCATATTAAGCTGTTCTGTATGAGCTTGATGAGATCCTGTGGGTGATCAGATGACACACACACATACGCAGTGAAACACATTTATAACTAGCAGAGATGGTTTGATACTTTTGCCAATAACAACAGGACTTTTACGACCTATATTAATTAGTTATGGACGTTATGGTTAGTTCTTAATTTCCACCTTATTTGTTTATTTGCATACTTAAGTAGCTATGAATACGTCAATAACACAGTTTTGACGAATTTCAGGTTCATTACAATATTTAAAATAAGCCATTTTATTTATTCTTCGCATTATGTAAACGAGGTATTGCCACAAATGTAACAACAACGTTTTGCGTCAATCCCGCATAAAAACCCATCTAATCAGAACATCGATCAATCAACTGGCTAACACTTTTATCGATTGATATTTTATAGCGTCAAATATCTCGAATTACAAAGACCTTTTTAACCTACTTATAAAAAGGAGGAGGTTTTCAATTCGGATGTTTCTATTTTTTTTTATGTATGTTCAGGCATAACTCCGTCGTAAATAGACGGATTTGCAAATTTTTTTTTTTTGTTCGATAGTGCTTTATTCCGAAATGGTCCTATTTAAATTTCGTAAAGATCTGTTGATGTGTTTCGGGGACAGATAACGGAACTCTTCAATAAATGCCAGCAAATCAACCGCGATTGCTGCTATAGCATATGTACGCAATGTTTACGCAATCACACAACATAACATCACGCCTGTACCCTTTAAAGGGGTAGGCAGATGTGTTCAATAGCTTTCTTTCACTGATATTCACATAGCAAGTAGTGACATATGAATTTGTTTGGGGTAGGTAGGTATAACTAAAAAGTGAAAATTATAAACTTTTTTACAAAACAAAACAACCGACTTCCAAAAAAACACTACAAAGTGAAAAATAACTTTAATTTCTAAAGTCGGTGACAAAAAACGAAAATACAGAACCAACGACACCGACTTCCGAAACTGAAGTTATTTTTCACTTTGTAGTGTTTTTTTGGAAGTCGGTTGTTTTTTTACTATTCTATGTCTTAAAACATGACACCATCAATTTTCACGGTCGATTTCGGACAAGACAAAAAACCGGGCGGCAACTGATATGAACGCTACCTGGTCACAGATAACGGAGATAACAAAACATTGATTAACTCTCCAATTGGTATTTATAAAGAGAGAATTTCTCAGATAAGAGAAAAAGATAAATTAAAGACTTGTCAATAGTACCGTAATGAACTGAGAATTGTTAGAAACTGCCGCTGCAGTCGTAGCGGTGAGCCCGCAGTATTTGTTACCCTATTCGTTTTAATAAACCTATTTAGTTGCAGAGTAGTAGGGGAGTAAAGTAAACGTTACGCAAGAGGGAACAAGTCGGGCGGGCGACACGGGTGGCTGTCCGCCGGATTACCTTCGCGGCTTCAATGACGTAACGGTCGCCGGACGGAAAAAAAATAAACGATCCACGTGACATTGATTTTGAATATTGAACTTGAATTTTTACGGAAGAATGGTCAGCTGTTTGTCGATGACTCAACAGCCGATGAAACAGTAGAAAAAACCAGATATATTGATATGACCTTAGAGAGAAATTATGTTGGAGATGTGTCACTTGGTAAATACTCAGACGGTCGTTAAACTACTGGATAACTGAGTGATCATGGAATTGACAATTATCCGTTTAACAAATCGAAATCACTTAAGTTCGTTAACAGAAGAGCTAAAGCGGACGTTGATCGCAAAAATGAACAAAATAACGTAAACCAAGATAAGGATGTCAAAAGAGAAAGGATAGTTGACATGGCAAAAATAGCCTTAATAATCACTAAACACACGGGAAAAGAAAACAAAGATGTAAAAGGAGACGTTGAAGCTAAACAAACACTGAAGGAGGGAAAAGTATACAATACGCCTAACGACACGACAAGAACGTCATTATTTTGTAAACAGCAGCGTCGCTTTATCATTAATTATTATATTTTTATCGCTGAAAGATATTCATCGTCTGAAACAGTAACTGCAAAGTACGAATTAGATAACCGAGTTGCGAAAACGTTACACAACGCAAAGTTGACTGGAATGTTCAGTGCTAACCCTTCAAGGCTAAAGCATAAGTTTGTAGGAAATCCACGACAATTTGCTAACAAAAAGTGAATTTATTTTAGTAATACCATAAAGTGAAATACACAGCAAAAAAATTTAATACACGGTAGGGTTCAAGAACACGGTTACTTTCTTCAAAGAATATTTTAAAGGATGCTCAAGATGAAACAACGTACAGTACCCGGCGATAAATATTGCACATCAACCTTTGGAAAGAGACAATCGGTTAATATCGGCTTCGTAGAGCGCGGAGCGTTATCTCTGTCGCACGAAATACAAACAGCCGGTATCTATTAGGAGCTGCTAAAACAATTATGATTTGCTTCTTTTGATAATTATTTTTATTCTTTGTATAAAATACACCAATTTCCAAAGGTCGATGTGCAATATTTATCGCCGGGTATTGTAGATGTTAAGTATTAATTCTGACCGCAAGCCATGACATTGGCCGATAACGTCTGGTATTGGAATTTGAAGATCAAATGGCAAATTGCTAGAATTAGCTGCATCAATTACGAAACAAACGCCATTCTCATCTTCTATCATTCGGATCTTGCTTAAACTACAGAGATGTCGTTTCTTATAGGCACAAGTTAATCTTCAGTTGACGTGAATTTGGCTTTTTGACATTGACATTTTAATGAATGACATCGCAAATAATATTCGCAAACTCATTTGATTGGAAATTTCGAAGAGCCTATTGTTATTGAAAAAGGCGAAGGTTCACGCAGTTGTGGTAATTAACTAAGTGTTGATAAATTAAACAACATCAGTTCGGACATGTGTATATTTCAAATGATTAATGGTCTCCGAAGTACGGTGTGGTATTGTTATTTATGTTCTTTGTACGAAGCTCAGGGTGACAGGAGTCCAAACAATTTAATAGCGTAATGAATGTATCTTTTTAGGAGTAAATGTTTATGAAATTATAGTGAAGGTGAAAGTAACGTTACTTGAGAAGATGTTACAATTGGGACTCGATAATGAGTAGAAATTGATACACCGTTTTATAATAAATGGTTGGATAATAAAAGAGATGCGAAGGTGGAAAAAATAATGCTTTGAAGTAGAGATTCATAAACGTATTAGACCAGGCTGCGAATAGCAAAGACACCGCCTCAGAATTGTCTATTTTTATTAAATTATAATACTTGAGAGATGCGCATTTTCCTCCGTCCTTGCGGTTTCTCGTATCCCATTACTAACTCGTCGAGTGCAGCGGTTGTACGCTTCGTTGTGTCCGATTTCTTGTGACGCCGCCCGCCGCCACCGACAATCGCGTACATCAAAGATCTATGTGACTGCTTTGTTTATCTTTTTCTGTATAGTCTTTGGGATGTGTTTTAATGTTACCGGCGGAAAATAAACGCTACGACAGTCGTTAAGAATCTTCATCAGTTGTATCGTTTCTGGATGCTTTGAGGGATTGCAGTGTTTGCTAAACAGTTGGCGGCGCCACTAGAGTGTTGGAAAAATACTTCGTTTTGGTTTCATACGACGCGACATTATGGTGTAGTGTCTAACTTATGTAATTGCGCCCAGGTCCCATAGGCCAAAATGTAATTATGTATTACTGTATAATGTGAGATAGCAAATTATACCTAGGGCCCTACTATACTCATTGGCTGGGCAGGTCAAGGTGACAGTTGGGCGCACCAACTGTAAACAGTCACCCCCATGGCACAAAATCGCATGGCACGTAATTTTTTGTCTAATATTGACTTCCTAATTGGATTTATTCAAATTCTCAGTTATAGCCTAGTACACGAGCCGCATCCAAATCCCAAATAGATAAATAGACCCAGTCTGCTTCACCACTTTTTTTCTTGTTTCAGCGGCCGATGCATTCTTAGGATCAAAAATGACGATTCGATATATTCATGAATGAGTCAGATTCTTCAGACATTCGCATTTTCCTCCGTCCTTGCGGTTATAGTACTAAGTATTGTGTTACTTTACCACCCGTCGTCGGTTGCCGCTCGGTCTTACGCCTAGTTGTGTTCGGTTACCAAAGCGCCGCGGTCACATACACTAGTGTTATTGATCTTTGTAAACGCTATGAGAGACCATAAATTTCTGGTAGGTAATGAGAAACTTAAAAAAATTATCCTATATCCTCTTGGCAATTGGCCTATCGAATACTTTAAAAGAGCCTACAGAAGAAAATTAAATGCGATTTACAATAAAGATAATACTGACAGAAAATTATGAGAATGGTAAATGAAGATGACAGCTAGCATTTTTTAATTCGACATTAAAATTAAATGACCGTAACAATTTTCATAATAAAGACGCACGGGGAACGAAAATTAAGTAAAATGTAACTGATGATGGCGTATTAATCTGTGAAGGACGGAAGTCATTATCACACAGTGTGGCACAACGGATTATCATAAACAATTTATTTATGACTATCTCAATCACGTGTTAACTGTCCCTTTGAATTTAGAAATAGGCATCTATACACAGATATGTACAAACACGGCGCTTATGATAAACGGTTTTGTAAGGGGACTTTTGTGTACCTATACTCGTATCAGGCAAAAACAAGACTTTCGAATAAACAGACTTTTTCTATGATATGGCCCGAAGAAATTTTTCAGGTAAAGCGTTTAAACCTTAAAAAATGTGTGGAAAAGTTAATGCGAAAATTGTACCAGTATTTTGGGGTACACTTTCGTTAGTTTTCAAGACTGGAACCAAGATTTCTAGAATACATAAGCTTGGAAATCTGGCGAAATGCATAATAAACATAAATTAAATTTCCACTTTCAGAATATATGAACAGCAACCTCGCATTTTTCAATTAAGTAATTAGGGAAACGAGACGCGAATAGGTACCATGGAATTAAGTCAAAGACAAGAGTCGAGCAGTAAGATTAACAGTGGAATCATGCTGACTTCACTCCAAATGTTTCCACGCGAAAGAAAACGACGGAAAAAGTGGTTCGTAAGTTGCAGGAAATGGTAATTTAATTGCCTTCACGTGCCACTTATTTGCATGACTGCAGTTTTTGTTTGTGCAGAATAAACAATTTTTCTTTCTTCTTTCTTTCAGTTCTGCCAGGCTGGGCAGGCTGCAGCTATATTTTAGACTCTAAAATCTAAAATTTAGAGTGAAGATAAACCTTACGCCTACAAATTAAAGAATGTCGTGTTGTCGTGTTTTTAACTCATGATTACAATAAAACAGAAGACCTATTAAAATCGCAATATACATGACCAATACAATGAACACTATACACTAACACCCTCACACGCACTCACCATACCTTTTTCACACTAGATAAAAGCAAATAATTGCTCCCCTAAATAATACATAATACTTATTTACCTGTAATCTGTATAATGGACGGATGGATGACCCCTGTAACAAAGGTTCCACCTAGCATAGGGGTTATTGATCAAATCTCTGTGCACTTGTAAGTCCTACGCTGTAAATGCTGCGCATACCTACTCTGTACATTACTTATGGAAATATATTATTATTCTGATTCCCTATTCCCAAAAGTGAATATCAGAAGACAACATGTACAAAACATGCCATATCATCGGGGAAAGAATCGATCACAGAAAAAATTAGGTCAAACATCGTCACACAAAAGTTTGCTCCGATCTAGTTACGTAAGTCAAACAACCCTATTACAGAAAACATGTAGCCGTTAGACAGACCCATTACGAAGACGCACATAAAGAATCTGCAACAAAAGATTAGGCAATAAGAAAAATTACATTCCATTACCTGCCCTGTAGGCGGGTTAAAGCAAGAACCCGGGAAATACTGACAGCCGATCTAATGTACCCCGATGCCATCACAATATGTTCGCAAGTATGCAACATATCAAAATGTCAACCACCCCGCCCACTGAGTGTAGTCCCCAAGGCCGTTGGTACACCTACGCTCTAGTTAGGAGAAAGGACTTATTGTGACTGTTTGAATCATGTGTCTGCGATTAGGCGCTATTATTAGACACAATTTGCATTGTCAGCCTTATTGTCGTGATTAGGTATGTTGTTGAACTCGTAATATGGCTTGGTGGGTTGAGTAACATGTGACAGGATAAAAATGTTGCGTCTGAGTTTATTGTTTGTTGAGAATTTGGAGCGAGGAGTCACTTTCATTGCGCTTTTTGGTGTAGATGACGAAACCGACTTTAGTACCGGCGTTCAAACAAACTATGTAGGATGCCCAGCCTACTGCAAAAACATGAATAATAGCAAGCACGCTATCTCCCATAGATTTGCGTGCTGCAATTCCGACAATCGGATGCACAAGTCCTTGTCCCTATACTTCAGACTTTAGGATGACTCATACTCTCTTACTTTCCTTTGAAGCCAGCTTCACCGTAATGTATGCATGCACATTCTCGTAGGTGGTGCATACAATAATTTGTCCTTGACATGGATACATACATCATAATTCAATGACGTTTGACAGCTCGCTGCGGCCTTGGATTTGAAGCGGTGCGCGTATTCCGATGTTGCGACACATCTAGTTTGGGTATTTCTACTAAATTTGCATGCATTGTCTACATAATCGAGGATAGTTGACAGATTTGGCAAGATTTCTTATTTCCTTTGGATTAAACCGTCCTTCTTTCCGTTCAGAGACAGCGCGATGACGGAGTACTCCTATCTGATGAAAGAAACAGGGACCACTAACATTGTCTTGGTGATAATCAGATCAAACTAAACTTTGACAATCAAACCTTGATATGGTAAACTGTAGTATCGTCGATTGAAATCTTGTCAAATCAAATATTCTGATTAATAACTTTGTGGCGGCCTCTTATCTTAAATTAACAATTGATGTACAATTTTAACTATCTACCGATCAAATTGTTTTACCAAATAATCGGATATCTGCTTACAATAAATTCAAATTAGGTCATTACTCGTTTCCCCATTTTCCATTAATTTACTGTGTTCTCGAATATCCTTGATAATGGTTTCTTATCTCTCCCTTACCACTTGAGACTTCAAGTGTAACTGATTGTATCTTTTTAAAAAACTTGGGCAATTCTTTGCCAATTTCACAACCGGATGTAATTTCCAGAAAATTCTTTAAAACATTGAAATTTTCATTAGGTAATTTTAAAATATTTCCATATCGTACAGCTTAAATTCACATTGATAAAATTCATATGTCAGACTGTCAGTCTATTGGAAAAGATTGTATAAATCTGAGAGTGATAACGTACGAGGATAAAAGCAACGTGAAAATCAATTGCGTAAGTAAATTGTTGAGTCGTATATTACATTTAGCCAAGTTTTCACAAGTTTAATAATTTTATACTTCTAATATTATCTGCCTAACATAATCTTAAAACATTCATAAAACGAGATCCCTTGCACCACTGGCTCTACAGGAGTTAAAGACAACGTACGACAGTCGGTCATTCAAACATGAAACAAGGCGGACGACAAAAAATTCTAGAAATAAAAGCAAAAAGTAATACTACTTATATATTTTTTCCGCAAAAAATGTAAATATAGTTGGCGTATCTAATTGTTTGCTTAGACCCGATGAACCGTGGAAAAAAGTCACAGAATCGAGTTAAGACCCAACTCTTTGCTAGCCCAAGTTTTTGTGAGAACAAACTGTCAATCAAACTTTTAGCAGAAGAAATAAAAATACTCCTAAATTGTAGTGATCAATAAGAGCTTTTAGAATAGCTATAGAAGACACATAATACTGAAATAACTTTATTGGTATAATAAATAGAGCATAGCGAAGCTATGAAGAATTTACAGCTACCATTAAGTTGAACTGAAGACTTTATGGAACATCATAACAAACGCAACTTAAACCACTTCATGTAGAAGCAAGCAAAGACATTGAGCAATCACAGTATTAAAGCTAGATCACTAACACGTAACAAAGGAACAAATTCTATAGACGAAAACGTATTTTATAGCCTATCCAAACACTCAATTCTATTATACCCTCTACCATTTAGTTTAACCATTTACCGGAACAATTAGAGCCCCCTATAATAGCGGACGTTTACAGGCACCACGAATTTGGTAAATTAAAAATCTTTTGTCGCTTAGATTTTATCTTCGGACAATAGAACAGGACGATAAAGGAGGCAAAACCATAAAACGGTCAAAAACCGACGCCCACTGGGTTGTGTCAAATTTTGGATATGCAAAGCGAAGGACGCCATGACTGACAGCTGCTGGCGTGTATGTAAAACTCTAAACTGGCTGGGACTAATTTGAATCTAGATTTTATTCCGATTGTTGCCGGATTTTCTCAACAAGTCAAGATAATAACTACTTAGGAAAAGCAACGAAGATACAATGTCAAAATCAGTGCTGATAATTAATCAATCAAAGCACAGCCAAGCAGAGAAATTGAACTCCACAAAAGGCCGTCAATCGGTGAATAAAATATTAAAGTTGCCGACTGTATGTTCAAACTTCGCGAAAGCAATGACAGTACTTATCTGTCTATAAAACACAATACAAAAACTGTTACCAACACTTTTCTCACAGACACAGAATAGTTCGAACAACCACAACGACTCTTCATTACATTTGATTCACAAAATCGATAGCTCCGAATTTGCATGCATTATATAAATGAGAATAAATAAAAGATATTGTTACGTAAAAGGAAATGAAACGTATTCTGTATGGTGATTTGGATCTTGAAGAAACAAAGAACGAGCACCGTTTAGGATGGTTAAACTGCACTTTTTTCTTATCTGGCATCAGTACGATTTGCGCTGGTAGAAATTTGCACCTATCATCGATTTTCCCACGATAGAAGCTCGTTAAATCAAGTTACTCGAAAATAAAAGAGTTTCACAGTGAAGGCCACAGGCCGCTTGACTATTAACTACTAGTGATGGGCAGTTACTTAACGACTAATGTTCAAACTAATGAAGAAATAAATGAAAATAATTGAGGTAATTAAATAATTAACGCCGTCATATCATCGACTAATATGTAAACAGTTGGGGTAATTAATGATTGAACATTTATTAATTAAACAACCGTTTTGAATGAGAATGAGTTGAATGTGAAAACATGGTAATTTTTTTGTTTTAATGACTGTGTTTTTATAAAAATACAGGATAGCAAAAGGTGATTTTGGAATCAAGATAACGATGCTAAGATAATTTTGATGAGAGTTGAAAGCTTAAGATGATAAACATGGAAATCTTGTACTACATTAAAAACATTGGAGTAGTAAACACACCGGCCACTAATGAGCAAAACAATAAAGCACAAACTAAGGAAATCACTCTGTTACAAAAAAAAAAACTGTCCGTAAGCTGTAGTATTCAACAGTATTTACAGCTTAACAACGACTTTCGGGCTAAGACTAATTTCTAGAGAGTAAATCCAAAAGAAGGCATAGACAAACTACAAGACAAAACCACCAGAACGAAAATGCTTCCTCAGATGAAACAGATTTAACAAGACCTTCACTAGCAACCATTGGTTCCCACACAAAGGATGGGGAGTGTATATAGACAGCGAACTCTTACGAAACTTACAATTTCATTAAATTATCTACAACCGAGATTTTAAAACAGGTTCCCTGGTAACCGACGACACCCGGGGCTACAAAATAGACTTTCCCAATCAAAAAAAGTTGAACAAATAAGTGCTATGGTAATAAATATTGGATCAGTAACGTTTAATAAAGTTTCTAGATGAAACAATGTTCGGGAAATTTTAGAGGCTTTGAAAGTAGCAACGGACAAGATCTTGTTGTTAAGTTGACGATAATCTATTAGAGTTCGTTGAAGATTAAATTGATACATAAAGGTATTTTAGATTTGGGTACTCCTCCCACAATGGTAAAATTGATCTTCTCTTTTTGGCCCAGTATGGCAACAAAAAAGAATTTAAAACAAAGTGCCATCAGCATTCGGCATTCACGCAATGGGAAACTCTCATTCGGATTTCCACAGAGGACCGTCCATAAATATGTTATTGTTATCATTCGAAACATCACTCATTTTAATTCGACGATCGAGAAAGGCCGGCTCATCAATTTATAAATGCATCATTACACGGTATAAACATAGTTTCGTAACATAAAGTTCCGGTTCGACGACGCATTAAATTTCTCAATGTGCAGGGCATAATTCTTAATTCGATGGTATGTTGGGAGTGCATCTTTGGATTACTTAATATATCGATGAGCATAGTAAAATAATGGGTGTTGCTTAAGAGTTAAGATGGTAAATGTTTTAGTACGTGTGTGAGAATCGGCCACAGAATACGCTACCTCCTTGGACAGACGTGATAAATGAATGGGACCCTCTTTCACATCAATGGAATGTGCCTATTCAAAAGAAATGGGAAATGGCACGCTTTTCGGTTTTCGTTAAAACTCAGTAGGTTAGTAAAACTTGCATTCATCATAAATAACAACGTTCTATTTATCAAAGTAAACCGCACATTAACAAATATGATAACATTCGTTAGCTTAAGTCTGATTTCCCTAGAGTACGCCAGAAAAGGATTGGCTTGGTAGAATGTGAGAATCTATTGTTCATTCATTATTTAACCGAGAATGTTATCTTAGCATCAACCGCGGAGACCTGCTTTGTGCCACACCGTGGAATCCCTAGGAACTGTGCGACTAATTAGAATATAAAGACAATAATCTTAGAATTTATAGGTCTTTTACCAACAAGCTGTAAGCTAAGAAAAAAATCAGAAAATATGATTATTATATTACCATAGAATCTACATTCTCATGTTTTATGTTAATATGGGAATAAAAGAAACAGACAACCGATGTCTCTAACTATTCGTATGTTAGCTTTTAGTGAAATAACATATATTAATGTTGATGGAACTTGGCATCTTCCCAAAACGGACATGAATCTTTTCTCATAAAATATCATCCAGATAAGAAACACATGTCTTTGACCTAATTAAAACTACTCTTGCAAGAATTAATGCTTAACTAAACATAAAATAATCTTTGAAGCTGCATCACAGCACAGGTGCACGCAATTTGTAAGCTGTCAAAATTGAAATTGAAGCAAACGCAATGCAATGCAGCAACCAATCGTAGATTAACAGAGATGATGTAAATATGCTTAATACGTAATAACGGTGTCTTTCATTTGTGAGTTGAATTGATTTGTGATGTAAAGGTATGAGAAACAAGCTCTATGGAAACCGACAAAGTATATGGAGTCTGAAGAAATTGTAGCGGTATCTACAACGCCACATGCGAACAACGCGTCACAATGTCACGCAAAATCCTGCATCTCGCAAGCAGAGTTTACCGCGCAACTAGCATAGATACAACGGCCCGACATGAATCAGCGAGCAGTTGCCCGCCAGACAAAAAACCCGTCTTGTTGGAGGATCCTCCCTTTTCTATAGAGTATGACTGAACTTTACACCCTGTTACTCATACCTCTATAAAATCAAAATCATCAAATTCTGACCATCACACAATGAATGGAAATTAAGTGAATTTATAGAATAATTATTGACTTGATTAAACAGATTTAATATAGCTCTTCACTTTAGGCTTGACCGTACTCTCGTATCTAATTAAATTAGAGTCTTAATTTTAAACCCTGTCTGCAGAAGAATTAATTGGGTACCTAAGAACCGACCCAAACCCTAATTAGTCTGTCTACGTCCACTTACATTTTGTAAATATCCAGATTTTAGATAACCTTTTTTATATTGAACAAAATCCATACAAAATGTCGGATTTTCGTCACCTGTGACGGAAAAAACGCAGAAAATACAACACCGTTACAATCTTAACAATCGTAACTAAACGATGAAAGTGACTCAAAACAGAAAACGTAACGTATTATGTAAACGTTACAGCCGGCGTACATTTCACGGGCCTTGAACTTCAATTACACACAACCGTTAAGTTTATTGTTTCCCACTACCAAACCATTCAGATTGGACCGGAAGATCGCAAGTCAATTAAAATAACAGAACACTATAGCTGTATGGAGATAAAAGCTTCGAGTGAATTGCCTGATGAATTTAGAGATATTGAACACGTCTATGAAATCGAAAATATAAAAGGAATGAATTTCGTGCAGCGTCTGTCTGTCCAAGACTGACGGTTTAGCAGCTAGAAGAACAGTAAAACCAAAAATGTATTTAAATTGTGACACTTTAGCCCAAAATTTCAAAAGTAAATTTAGAACAGAGAAAAACTTATGAAGCATATAATGGTCATCATCATCTGCCTAGCCTTTTCTCAACTATGTTGGGGTCGGCTTCTAGTCAAACAAGTTGCAGCTGAATACCAGTATTTTACGTGAGGCGACGGCCTATCTAACCTCCACAACCCAGTTACTGGGTAATACCTACCATACCCCTTGGTAAGACTGGTTGTCAGACTTTCGGGCTTCTGACTACCCGTAACGACTGTCAAAGATCCATGAATGACAGCCGGGACCAACAGCTTAACGTGCTTTCCGAGGCACGGAGGGGTTACGGTATGTAAAGATGGTCACCCATCCACAGACCAACCGCGGCAAACGTAGCTTAACCTGATCGATCGACCTGTGCGGCTGTTATTATTTGGCCACGGGCCCCTCATGGAGCATTTAATGGTATCATCAAATTTCCCCTAGCCTTTGAAAGCATCAAAATTGGGAACTTTAAGCACCAATTAGTTAAAGCCACAAAATAGAAAGGTAAGTACCGTAAAACAGAAGTCCAACAGTGAACCACTCTAAGCTAAGATGATTGTATGAACGATGGAAGTGCATGCCTGTAGTCTTACAGCCTGTTAATCCAAGCATTTGAATCATATGGTTGTGGACACGAGTTCAAAAGGGTTCAAGGGGATCGAGTCACCACAGCATCTTGTACTTACGACCTATGAAGGAATCCAGTCTGTAAGTAAATACCTACACATATTAATGATAACGAAAATATTTAACGAGCTAGAGATAAGACATATATTATGGCATTTATTTTAATCGATATACATTTCACAATGATTTCAATACATGCGACGTGACAAGTCATTAATGTGTAGGTATTTATAGGCGTTTTATGTCATAATCTTATACAGGAGTAATGTTATGACTGATATTGAGAGCACATGTGGACAACGTGGTTAAAAAGTGGTAAAAAACAGACAGGTAAAAGAAATATTATCCTACCTTTTAAATTGACTGTTGCATTTCGCTAACTTCGCTTCCGAAAACCAATTCTCAAAAACTGATGGTTGATAGGAGAGAATAGATTTGAGGTTTGAACAGACAGTTTTTTTAAATGTTGAAGATTTTTAATTTTTAATGGCAACATCAGGTTTGTCAACTGGATTCAGAAGCAGATTATAACTTTTAATATTTTTTAAATACTTAATCTTCGGAACGGAAATAGTACCGTTAATGCAATCCGCCCTGGAACACTTTTTATAGTACTTTACGAGTATAGCTAGGATTACATCTACGTAGTACTTGCCAGATTCCGGCTGATGGACGACGTAAAAGATAAAAGAAACATAGGGTTGCCAAATAAGAGCATCCCTCTCTCGGAACAATCTTGGCACTATGACATGAAATAGGTACCGCAAAATTAATTGAAGAATTCGAGATATGGCCCATAAATTAGATGTTTTTTAGCAACTTGGGGGAAGCTTATATCCAGTAGTGAATTCTTATAGTTGATTGAAGCCACGGAGCACAGTTTTGTTCTCCGTGATTGAAGCACATAGATAATAAACTCAAACTACAAGCATTTATTTCAATTAAAGCATTTACAGGCACTTAGGAATTGTCAAAGAGTCGGTCAGTTAGTCAAAAAGTTGAAGCTAGTTGCCTATTCCAAAATGTAGATCTCTATGGAAAAGAATGGGAAAGAAACTCCAAGGACACTCTTTTTAATCAAGATATAACAAAATCCTGGGTACATTATTCTTGTTGCTTCTTTATGTGAAAGCAATGTAAAAAAATGAAATGAAGAAACAATTAAGAAATATAAGATTAAAAAATAGCCTTGGCTGTTAAGAGATGACCAGTCTCAACCGACGGCGCCCGGTCACGAACATCAGCACCATCCAGCTCAACCCTATTCTAGGGAACCGAATGATCTAACACACGCGCCACCATCAGTGAGCATGACTACTTATTACTAATAAGTAGTCATTCCTTGCTAGTATTCCTTGCTAATAAGTTATTAGCAAGGAATTTACAATAACAACAAATATAGTGATAGTTAAACACTGGATTAAGATATGTAGCTTAACATCAATCACGACATTCACACAGGTAAAAACATGTCAATTCCAACCACAATATATCGGACAGCAAGGCATTACATGACTGTGATGTATGCTAGATAATCTTAGACGTTTATCCAAATCAAAGGTCGCTCGTTATCCACCAGATAATAGCAGTTATACAAACATAAAGCTATTACTTTAGAAAGTTGATAGATCATCCTCCACAATTGATAATTTGACGGGTGCTGTGCTGTACCAAAAATGTTACGGCATAATTGGTGGTGTTACGAAATTCTTTTTATTTTTCAGAAGCAGTCTTGTGGTATGCGGAAAGAAAGAGGCTTTATAAAGGAACAAGATTAAAGACACGAATACCCTGAAGCATATCCTCCTCTAACAGGTAGCAAAGATTTGATAGTGAAATGATTACGTAGTGGAAATCTCTAGTCCACTGAATAGCATACTAATCAAAAGTCATTTATTAAAACTAGGCTGAGAATGAGCACTTTTTGATCGTCAAAAACATAAGACAGTCCCTCAAAACGCCTGCCCTTCACCATTTCCTAGTGTTTTAGCTGGGAAGAAGTAGCGCAACTAACTCCCCAGCAGCACAGCTGTCTGTTCAGTTAGAATCAGAAGCAATCTTGCTTTATAGCTTGCTTTATCTTGCGAAAGAAAAAGGAAAAGCACTTGATGGTGATCTTCCGCTGGTATTCGACGGCACCACTGATTAAGTTTTTCTCAACAAAAAATCCATCATGTAGGACGATAATTAATTAGCTTTCACCGCGTTTAAGGTACCTCTAGGGATGTCCAGCAAATAAGGAAGGATTCTGATCGATCGCGTAATTGCGCGCGACGCGACGGCAACCGGTCGGAGTGTTGGACGCGTGCCTTCAACTTAGGAACTATGCACATTACTGGCCAATAATAATTTATGGTGGATGGAGAAAAACTTGTCTTTTTATTTGTGGTTTATTTTGTTTTGTGACTATACTTCTTGTATTGTATCAAGAGTTCGTATAACTAAAGTCTTCTGTAGTAGGTGCACACTTTTGGAAGGGATCAGAAAGAAAATCGCACGAAATCGTTCGTCAAATTGAAGCAGCCAGAAACCAAACCAGCTATTAAGTAGCATTCATGTGAGCAGTTATAGTACAATGCTGGAATATAATTATGGGACCAGGAATTTTAAAAAAAATTGGCGCCGACGTATTTTTTTTTCGATTCGTAAGCAATGTCTTATTATGGAAACTACTCAAGAGGGAGAAAAGTGTGTATTTGCCCTTAAAGTGACTGTGCAGTTAGTAATCCAATTGACAGGGAATGTGAGAGATCACGCGACGCCCACGTTGTGCTAAGTATAGTTCGACTAAGTTTATAAGTAGGTAAACCTTCAGGCAAACAAAATACCTATGCAGATACTAAACTGTTGAACACATTTGTCGAATATTCAAGAATCTTACTGAGCAGTACAAGTTTTAAAACGCTACAAAACTTTGAGGTTCCAATTCCAAGTAGATATGAATAAATTTGCAAATTGAGGTCTCATAATTCCAATAATAAGCACTACCTTTTACAATGCAACACTTCGAAACGTGAGCATTACTATTTTATGTCGATATTTTTACACCTATGTATTTCCTGCCATAAATTTTCTTCAGCACCGTAAATAAAGTTTCTCGGCACGTCATACTACTCATTGGCATCTTGCCAAGTGCCGCACCTCCAACTTACAAAACATACGACTTCGTACACGTAATAAGTATATTCCAGATCGAAAACACAATTTATTTCATTCTTCCATGCTAAACTTAACGTAAAAGCCCTCCTACTACTAATACTATTCCCATAAAGTTCCTGAAAGGCGTTTATTTACAGAGTTGTGACGTCACGTTCCAAAATGGCGGCATGTGACGTCACGTGCTAGCCGCGTATCGATCGACCTTGACTTTGCAAGGACGTCGACACCCCCTCTTAGATACTACTTGGACTTTACTATCACAATGGAAAGCTTTATGAAACAATTTAAGACTAAGTTAACTCCTAATTGGATAAGCTATTGTTAAGGACGTAACGGCCTATTTATTTAAATTTCTTGGCATATGTTAGTATGGTGTAAATACATGGTGCTCACATTACCTACTTACAAATTATTTACAAATATTGGAAAAGAAGATGATTTTTCTAGAATTTTAACAAGTGTGTGAGTTACTGTAGTATAACTGTAGTCACAGATTGTAAAAATCAATGTCATAAAAATTTTAAAAATATAAATTAAATTAGGAACCAGTTTGATTTTGTCTAGACACTAGATTGTCCTATGGAGCAGGACCAGCATGTTTCCAAGCATTCTTATCTTGGATATAATCCTATAATTTGTAACATCCTTGTTTACATAGTTATCATACCTACACACCGCACTACAAGAAAGCCTTAATTTTTTTCCGTAACGGAAAACTTTAGAAAATAATAAGATAATTAAATTTTCAAAAGCGTTTGAAAAGTTGTGACTATAATGTATTCTTTCCTCATTTTTATAAATGCTACATAAATATTGAATTCATCATGTAAGATTACCATTTTATTCTCAGATAAAACGTCAATTTAAGTACGCTCGCAACCGTAAGCGCCCGCTAATAAAATAATTCAAAAGTACCAACTCTTATAATGTACCAAGTACCATCACAAAAAGTACCTGTAGGTAAGCTATTATTTGAGTTGAAACAAAAGCTGTTCAAACAATTGATCCTCCAAGCGTTCAACCATTGTTTCATTAACGTACCAACTACATTATTTAAACGTCAGTTAGCAAAATAATTTAGCTTTTCATAAACAACAATATTCTTGCTGTTTTTGTATTTGTTAATTGCTTAGTAATTTAGCTTTGTGTTTGTTTTGTTTACAATGAATACAGGAACTTAATTAGGTACTTAAGTAATTAATTCATAGACCCTACATCCTAATTGCTTATCACAATTTCTATCACAATCCAAGGGTTTCTGATGGAAATAATACATTGCTTTATAGGTTAGAAAAAATCGTCTGCTCATCAATGTAAATAACACAATGAACGTGGCTGATCCGTCAAAATGAAGGGAATTGCGATCAACCCAGACTTAGATACAGCCTTGGTAAGCAGTTGTTTCTGCCAAGATGTAGGTACCTACCGAATCTAAACCCGAGACGTAAAGAAAGTTTTTCATCTTCATCACGAAGTCAGTGTGACACGACAACTGAAACTACTGGTGCAAACGATTAACAGCCAGTACTTTTCAAGGATAAAAGCAGGTCTGTCTGCTTATTCAGAGCAGATCTCATAACCGTATAAAAAATCGACTTTTAAAAAAGATCTAAAAAAGTTTGCATCAAAAAACATTGATGTTGTCACTGCAATTCAAAATCCCTCAGAATTTACGAAGTGCAAAAAGTATTTTCAATGGCAAGAAAATGTCTATCTTTTCACAATAGATGGCAGTGTCATCCTCTCAGTTCGGCTGAGGTCGGGTGTGGTCGGGTCACGAAGTCGTGCAACCACGATCACATTGTTGAAGCCAGTGGACACCAGCAAACATGAATTTTATTACAATGGACGGTACCCTGTTGACTTTCTAGTATTGATTGAGAGCTTTTTAATCAAACTTCATTGGAGAAATGAGAGTGAGTTAAAGTGGGGCAACACTGCAACATAAACGATTTTGTAGCCTTGACTCGATAGTATAGCTGGAAAAGCTAACCTAGGCTAATTTGCGTTGTTATGATCGATATTTGCAATTCCGTGAATTCATCGCAGTGCAGTTGTGGCCTAGTAAAATTAACTGGTATCTTTTGATAGATCATCACTGTCGATCACTACTGTAGGCAACATTTAATCTGTGAGAAACAGTTTTAAAATGCAATAGGAGCAAGACCATATTTTGTATTATTGATGATTTCGACGTCTAACGTCACGACGGGTACCAAGTGCCTGACGTTAAAATGGAGGTTTGACTTTCAATATTTTTGGCCTGTGCAATGTTCCTATGTAGTAATTAATTTCAATTTTAGCTTAATCCCGAAAGAAAACAGTGTATAAAAAAGCATACGGAAATCTTCTTAAAAAAAAATCGGCCAAGTGCGTGTAGGACCACGCACAATGAAGGGTTCCGTAGATGGGATGGATTTTTATCTCAAGAACAAAGTTAACATTGTAGTTAAAAACATGTTCTCCCATACATTCCAACTGCAATTATAAGTTTGTACGCTCAATATTGAAAGATTTACCATGTTATTTTAAGACCGAACTTCTTATAGGTTTTCCTGTAAGCAATGAACAAATTTCTGTATTTTTTCAAAATTTAAGACTCAGTAGTTTCGGAGATAAGGGGGGAATAGTCAATTTCCATATATTTTCTTAAATAACTTTAAAAATGATTATTTTAAAATTATACAATGATATCAGACGGACAGACATACAGAGAGACAGACACACGAGTGATCCGATAAGGGTTCCGTATTTTCCTTTTGAGGTAAGGAACCCTATAAACATACCAAATTCCCTACAGTTACTAATACACCTTCGAAGAATATTTGCAGACCCATCAAAACCAAACGTTCGTTCAGCGAATATCAACACTTGAACGGTATGTTGACGCAGTTATTTTGTGCGCACAATTTTAGCCGCAACGTTGTATGTCTATGCAGAAATAAATACTAAAAGGCTAAGCAAATTACATACCCCAAGGGTTAAACACAAAGTTGCACCAAGTTTATTACACGTTTGTAATTACAATTTTTTTTTCTATTTTATTGGAAGATTCTCAAGTCAGTTTAGTGCACCGTATAACGCCCCCGTATTCCGAGGTATTTTAATTTTCTTCATTACTTTTTTCAAACACTTCCATTTGAACCAGTTCATTGCTTGATGCTTCATTAGGTTATTCGTACATTTTTGGCCGAAGTCTAATTACATCACGTTACGTGTCGCCTCGAATGTCATTCAATCCCTTGAGATGAGAGCCTACCTACCTGTAGCCTCTTCTATTCCAGGAAATAGGCAGGTAAATAGAAAAAAACTAAGCTGTATTTCAAGGTGTTAAGGTTTAGAATGGTAACGTTTTTTTCCATTGTAAGTTTTTTTTATGTTCGGAAGCCATTCCGAGGAAGGCAGTTCTGTGTATTGAACTCACAAAAAGGATTCCAATGTTGATTGGTTTTTGTAGCGAACGTCAAAGAAACCGCCATTTTTTTGCTGAGATGGCATCCCGTATTTATTGGCGACAAGAAATTAATTTTATGATTGGGAAATAAATTGCGAATGGTATTTATTTGTGGCTTATTATAGGCCTTATTTTTAATTGATTTAGGGCCGAAACCGGAAGATTTTTAGGTTGAATTATTAGGTACTTCTAATCGACAAGAGAAAAACATTTGAACGAAAATCATACATGATCTGGAGATGTGAAACACATATTGTACGTTTCCGCTCCACCCAGAGTGGGAAATAATCAAATGACGCCTATTTGATGATTTCCAAATCTCAAAAAAAAAAAGCAACAATTACAACTATCACTCCGATAAATTAGCATACCTACTTATCGAAAAAAATTACCTATTTATCAAACGGTTCGTTCAATCAACTTTTAATAAATCAAGACATTTTTCTTATGTTACCATTTTTAACACATTCAAACTCTGAGGTATTAATGATTACCGTATCATCATGATCATCATCTGCCTAGCCTTTTCCCAACTACGTTGGGGTCGGCTTCCAGTCTAACCGGGTGCAGCTGAGTACCTGTATTTTACGTGGAGTGACAGCCTGTCTGACCTCCACAACCCAGTTCCTGGGTAAAACGAAACCACTTGGTAAGACTGGTTGTCAGACTTTCGTAACGGCTGTCAAAGATCCACGAATGACAGCCGGGACCAACGTCTTAACGTGCTTTCCGAGGCATTCTTGGTATGTAAAGATGCTCACCCATCCAGGGACCAACCGCGGCAAGGGTAGCTTAACCTGATCGATCGACCCGTGCGGCTGTTATTACTTAGCTACATGCCCCCAATGATTACCGTATAAATAACAGAAATAGCCGGCTTTAAGCAGAAAAATGTAGTCCACAATACGAATTGCTACTAATAAAATAGAAATCGTTACAATACAGTCATGCAGCCGTAAACTACATTATCCCAGTATTAAACAATAATCCGGTTTATTTTTGGTGTCATAAGCGCCATTGAAAGGGTCTTAGCAGCCCACTGTAGCCGTTTGAGGGTTTACTTTTTTTGTGTGTCATGGTTTTGAATGAACTTTGAAGCAAATATTAATAAGAGACAAGACTTAGCCTCTGTGCTAATACAAACGAGCTACACGCGTGAACAGCAGCCGACGGCGCGTCGACGGCGGCCGTCGCCACTCGTCGACAACTGCAATTCCCTCTGCAGTTGACGCGTGTCGCACGTGTGTATGCAGTGTGTGCACACTTCTTTTTGCTAACGACTTAAGCCATTTTTTTGTTATGAATCAAACGGAACATGAATTCAAATCGGATCAGAATATTGTCAATTTACAATACTTAATTACAAAAAAATACCTACCTACATATCTGTTATCGGTCTTAATAGCAAGATAATTGATTTCAACGTTTTATTCATGTGGTAATTTATTTTAATAACGACCTGAATAACCCATCAAAATTCACATGCCCAATAAACCAGTCCATTCAAACCACATCCGATCAATTGGCAAACACTTGTAGAATTACACACCCCTTTAATTACAGCAGTTCAAGAAACCTAACAGCACACAGAGATGTACTCGTACATTCGAACAAGCAATTTGGTGTAGGTACTGCAGTGCGATTCTGTAACTATCTCACCGTGAAAACTTAGGTGAAGTGAGCGTGGAGTGAGCTGTCAATAGTGTCAATTGCTAGCAAAAACAAACTCACTTCACCTAAGTTTTCACGTCGAGATTTTTACAGAATCGATCGGCAGGTAAAAATATTCATCTTTCAAGTACATTGACAATCATAACCTGCCTAGCCTTTTCCCAACTATGTTGGGGTCGGCTTTCAGTCTAACCGGACGCAGCTGAAGCCAGTATTTTACATGGATTACATATTACATGGATTACATAGAGTTACTAAGTAACAACAAGACACCCCTTGGTAAGGCTGATTGTCAGACTTTCGGGCTTCTGACGACCCCTTACGTACTGTCAAAGATCCATGAATGACACCCGAACCAACAGCTAAAAGGTCTTTCCGAGGTGCAGATGGGTCTCAGTAGGTAAGGCAAAGATGGTCATCCATTCACGGACCGGCCTGGTAAGCGTAGCTTATCATGATCGATCGACCCGTGCAGCTGTTTCTACTTAAACAGAAGCTCCCCCCCAAGATACTGTCAATGTCAATATTCATTTTTATTTAGGAGGTTGTTATTTTTAAAGCTTATGGCATATTCAAAAGAGTGATATAAAATAACTGAATACCTACTAAGCATACTCACAAGAAGTTCCAAGTTAGTTACCTGTATACCAAATAGCTCATTCGACTGTACGTATGTAATTTCTCTGACACGCAGTGTAAAAAGTCTCGATCGATCGTAGCTCGAGACCTTCCGGGACCGAGACCCGTTTCTCACGCGTGTGGGGTGAAACGTTCTTCTGACAGAACAATACGAGCGCATGAATACCGCCGGCAAAAACTAACGATACACTGCACTTGACTGTACGGTGGGTGATCAACTG
The DNA here is from genome assembly GCA_963855955.1 of Luperina nickerlii. NCBI lineage: Eukaryota > Metazoa > Arthropoda > Insecta > Lepidoptera > Noctuidae > Luperina > Luperina nickerlii. The sequence goes on along the minus strand of OY979667.1, from coordinate 3,847,348 downwards.
TTAGAAGTATGATGGTTTTTAAGTTCAATAATCTTGTTGGTGCGTAGTGAAACAGGTAAACTGTCTTTCCGGAAGCCATGCGTGCGATCAAGCGCAAGGGCTTATGGGGACAATTATTATTTTATCAGCGTAGTTTAAGTATTTTAAACCTTACCTACGAACATTTATTTAAAAGTAAATCTACTATGTTCATATCAAAGCCAACAAATACTAAACCCTGTTTTCCAAAACAACATTTCCAATGAAATTCCCTCGACTCGTGTAAAATGGATAATCTTCAAGTGCCCCAAATATAACGTTAAGCTTTAGCACGCGCTCCCTAAATAAATAAAACGAAATAATTCAAAAGAAAAGTGGCGTTTATGCCAAAACTTCGCTGAAACCAAGCCCGCAATGGGGCGTTGCGGACGTTGTGGGAAAAGTTTGAGCACCACTGTCGGCTGTCACAGTATTGTGCCAATGAAATGCCATGCTGTTTAACACAAGATCGCGTGAGCATCTCCCGAGCTATCGTGTTATTGTAATACTTAATTGATTTATTATGAAGATTATAATCCGGAAGCATAGATAACCGAGTTTCATCTTACACTACATAGTTTTAAAAGTAGGAGGGAGGAAATGTCTTAGCAAACGGAGTTTAAGGACCGCATTAAAACTATTAAAACTCTTTTCTGCACTATTGCAATTCTGGAGAACAGCGTTGTAAGTTTGAAGAAGCAAGTCGGAGGAAGTGGTAACAAAAACTGAAACTCAAATAGGAATTTTAAACCTTATTCCTAATTTTGTTGTCATATTAATAGATAAACCGTGTGCCCGATATAGGTATCCCCTAATCCCCTAATGGGAATAAATTGGGGATGGGGTAGGCCCCATCCCCAATTTATTCCCATTAGGGATGAATTATCAAAAATCCTTAGAATAGAATAGAATAGAAAAAAAAACTGGCACTCCGGTAGTGCCGACAGAAGTGAAAACTTGAACAATTACGAGTGTATTTTGTGAATCGTCTTATAAAAAAAACACGCGTGTTAAGGTGTGTTCCTTATTTTATAGGGTTTTTTGCAAATCAGGTATGATGACCAAAGTAACTGGTTTATTCTTCTCGTGAAAGGAATTTATTCAGATTTACAAATAAGCACACAGGATAGACTTCAGTTCGTGGTGTTGGTCGCGGCAGTGGTAAGAGAAGCAAGCCCATGGGAGCTCGTCGTCAGTTATATATCCGTGGTTCAGCGCCATCTCGTCGTTGTTGGATGAACTACGTAGTTAGTACGCGAGGCCCTCGTAGTTCTTCCCGATGTGCATAGATGACGCTGTCCTCAACAACGCGCGTCTTTCGTTTTACGTCTTACGAATCTTACGATCAGGGTCACGTGACCTGACGCCAATTTAGAAGTTTTTACCCATTCCAAAAAAAGTACACAGCGCCGCTAAAGAAGTTTTCACTTCAAAAATATCAAAAATCCTTAGTCCGTTACAAAAGGGAAAAAATCATGTTTCTAGACCCAGCGGTTTAGACTATACGTTGTCTGACAAGAAATGAATTTTAATTAAATATTTTTATTAAAAAATTTTATAATATGACAGCAATATGATTTTTTTATTTGTTGATTCAAATGATTTGACATTAATTTTTGAAAATGGAATTAAGTATAATATCTAATATTCTAATTGTTATTTAAATTATATTAATTGATTATGATTCGCATGCTCATGTGACGGCAGAACATGGAGAAATATTATTTTTATGACAACATTATGTACTCACCAATTATTTACCCATGTTTGCAACGAAATAAATGATGTAATTTGATTGGAAATAAGGTTTGGAAGTCAAGATTATCTATTAAATCTGCCAATCTACAGACCCTTCTCCAAAATCGTTGAAACTAAGCGCTAAAATGTAATCCATTAAATTAATGATCCTAGCATTCGCGTGACGAAGCAGCGATCAATACAAACAAAGGTAGGTATTGTTTCAGTAACTAGCCCGACGACGCCCGACGTCAGGCATTTCCCAGACACGTTTCTGTCATCTACTCCACACAGCACTTTAAACGCCAAATATAGTACATAACCTTGAATGTACAGTATTTACAGTTTTTGTCCACACAATAAAGACTAATCGAGTTAGTGATTCAGGAGATTTTTTAAGCTTCACGCAAAATTAGATTGATGACAAAAAATCGAGACCGGTATTTTTTGAATCAGCGCAAAATCACAGGTGCAATTGTGAATAACCCAATAAGCAATAAAATTAGGTCGTAGTAATGTAATCATATCAACTCACATAAAAAGTTTAGTTCCCTCCGAAATTTAAACCCAGAACTGAAAGAAAAGCATAATTATCAAGTTTCCAAGAAAACGTTCTCTGTGTAGATGCGTCGTAACAGCTGTTATATTAATTTCTGCCTCGTATTCTATTTTTTTTTTTAATTCAGAAGTGCATTTGCTATTGACTTTACTGTTTTCTTTGTCTATGGTTGTGGACAGAAAATTACATAATATTACAGATGTAAAAGGTTACGGTCTCAAGGGTAACAAAGCCAAACTACTTACAATGGGTTCCTGTAATGACCCAACATTAATTTTGACGACAGTTTTACACCTTAACTACAACCAGGTCGCAACATTCTCGAGAAAACTCACGATAATGCTTTAATTGACTCCTTAACCTACAATGCAAACAATCTAAATTAAAGTCGGAAAATCGATTAGTAGATTGTGCAATATTCGATTCAACTTTTATATAAATCGATTGACATCTCGAAAAACTTGTTACTTACAGCGAACAAAGTCAGGCTTGTTAGTGAGCATTCGACGAATATGGGTCAGCGGTAAATAGCCTAATAGAAACATGCATGCAAAATCGCTTAAATTGCAAGGCAATACAATGTATGAGAGCTGTCAGCAATGATTGGTGTCGGGCACTTCGGGAAGTGTCGGGTTTTGTCGAGTCGGTCGCTCCAGTGGCTCACAACCTGCGGCCCGATGTTTTATGTTTGGCAACACTGGCAGCCGAAGGTTATGACCAGCTGCGAGTGATTAATACGACTATACTACATCACGAAGCTGTTTTGTTCTGAAAAGGTCGTCCGGAAAATTTTGTGCGGCTTTGTTAGTTTTCCCATCTCGTTTTCAAGGTCTGCTTTGCATATTTTCTTTTTTCAGCGAGACGGGCAATAAATAGACCACGCTCTTTTCTTCTGTAAATGTCATAAAAGGTCACCAAGTGTTTAAGTTAGGAAAATGAGTAGCAGCATATTTCGTGTTTGTAACACCTTGAATGGTTAATACGATCACCTATTAGTTTGCCAAGCTTGGAAATATTTCTTCAGGACCTCCGGTACCATAGACAAAAGTGGCTATTCACGGCCGCGATGGTGATCAAACAGTCACTTCATCATCCAAAAACGTTCTCATAGATTCTCACAATAACTTCGGCGGGCAGAAGACCTCCCATCTTAAACGCATGTGATCTGATAAGGTTCAGTGCCTAAGCGCTATTTAGTCTAGAATTCAAGATACATGGAAATTGTCATTTGACACCCAGCAATCACTGGAACAGACTATTTGTGTGAAGGCGTTACATGTTACCCGGGGCATATGAGATGTGGACAGTGGACTCGTTTTCAATAGATTTTGATTAGGCATTTGTTATTCGATACAGCTGTTCTGGCGTATTGAATATGATGATAGACTTACACTTTCAGGAAAGTATGAACCTGCCTACCTATATTTAAAAGTTTGTATGTATGCGGTTTATTTTGTAAATATTAAATCAGTATGGAGGAACAGTGCTGTCCCAGTGGTATCGGCACAGACTTACAAGTTGTAGGTGGTGGGTATGAACCCAGATAGGTGCTTTCCTTTGTGAAATTAATATCATCACCACTGCTCTCAAAACGGTGAAGGAAAACATCGTAAAGAAACCGGCATGTCCTAGAACCAAAATTTCGAAGACATGTGACATCTACCAACCCGCACAGGGCCCACGTGGTAGATTACAGCCTACTCCGTCTCGAAGAGAGGACGCCTGTGTTCCCGCAGTGGAAACATTACAGGCTGATTATGCTCAGTCTGTATGTGTACAGGTTATGTACCTAGTTTGAAAGTCGCTAATTCAATTTAACGCGAAGTTAAACTTGCACACGAACGTTTTGAATGAAACCTGTTAGTAACGCATGGAAAGACGACGCATTGCTAATCCTGTTAGCACTCAACTAGTCGATTTTATACCTAACGGTTCTTAGCATGAACCCATGACCTTCCGGTCTAGTGTCTCTTTGATGATATACTACATCAGGTATCCTGACAAAAAGTAACCTATCTACTTTTCCGAGTCTTGTTTACGCTTTGTGCCCAATTTGGCTGAAAATGGTTCAGTAGATAAGGCGTTAAGAAGTAACAAACAAACAGACAACATTTTGGATTAACCAAGTAAGAATGAAGTATTCTAATACTCTTATCACGAAAGTTACACAGACAGTTACGACACTAATCAGTATTTTCATGCAGCTATCTCCAAAGTTACAATACCGTAAGACAAGTTTTATTCAAGGTAACCAGGTCAAACTTCAGGAGTAAACATAAGTACGAACATAAAAACAGCCGTAATAGGGGAGGACATACGTTACTAAAATAATAACGAGGACTTAAACGTGAATCGTGGGGAACGACCATAAAAGGGACTTGTATGAGTGAGCACAGATCGATACGTGGTTTTGTTAAGGAGACTACAGGATCTAAACGCAAAAAAACGCAAGTTTTATAATGCCTAAAGTATATGATCGACTACAGTAAACAAAATCAGAAAATATATATGATATTCTTCAGAATATATGCTAGGTAGATAGTGTGTTGAAAACGTAATACAACTAATTTGATACGATAGAAAAAAATCATGAAGATACCTCCAAAAACTTTCTTTTCACAATATAAACCATACTAATATACATACAATCATTCTGATTTTTTGGCAGATTATTCTACCAGCGACATACTAAAGCACTAATGTTTTATTTTTTTAGTACAAACAATAGATGTTTTGTAAATACATAATTGCTTCATATTTTGCATTATATTACCAGCGTTGTGTCATCGCGCTTCTCTCTTTTCTATGCAGTCCGACAGTGACCGCGCTTTAGGTTATTTCATTTTACATTGTACGTATTCCCACTAGAATATCGTGGCAATAAAAAGTGGAGCAATGAGTGACATTTATATACGAGTTCGGCAGCAAAGTTCTTGTATATTAACTTTTTACTTGATGTAGGTATTTATACATAAATATATCTTATTTCGCCCACGTAGATTCTGATGGTATCCCGAGGGAACTGCATGTTTCAGGGTTAAAAATAACTACGTGACTGCAGCCCTTTAATAAATCGGGGGAAATTGTGTCAGAATTATAATTCAGTGAGTCAGAAATCAGTGTTTGGGACAATTCGGGAGAAACCATAGACGTACCTATAAGGAGAAACATATTAAACTCTGTTTTAATTTGCTAGACCAAAATGACAGCATAAATAATAGTATGTTGACAAAAAAGGCCGACCGCAGCTGTACTTTAGTCTACCAAATTAAAAATCAGAGATTAGGTATGTTCAGCAGGTCAGCGGGATTTTCCGAAAGGGTTACCTCTGGCCCGGAACATAAAGGGCTAAGGAAGGAACACGGGTGGGTTTTAGTCAGTAAAAGTCTGACACTCCCTTCCGCTCCACCCAGAGCGGGAGGGGTCTTTTGCTAATTTCCCATCCAGACAAAAAAAAAAGGTATGTTCAGCAGTGGACAGAGGAAGAGAATGATGATTGATGGAAGCGAAAATGACGAATTCCAATATCAGGTTCAGCTAAGTGCAAATAAAACTATACAATGACATAACTAGCGACGCGGTAGGTCCAGAACTAAGAAGTCTAGATAGCAATATTATCTCGCATAGCACATAGCAATAACAGGTTGCCAGCCCGTCTAATGCCAACAAACTTCTTACAAGGGATACACGATGTATTCCTTCCATTCATGAGTTGTAATTGTAATGAAGATAACTTGACTATTCTGCTCAATGCAATCGCTGTTCGAAGCTAATCCAATTAATAAGTTTCTTCACGTAAGTATAGAAATTCCCAAGAGGATAAAGGCACTACTTATCTTATTAAAGTTCTTCGTAAAATATAGATGAATGCATTGATACGGCCTAAGAATGTTCAGATAGCGTCCATGGAGGTTTTATGCGAGGTTTTGCTATCTGACTATCCTGCGCATGAATATTAGCATGCTACAGTATTGAATATCGGACGCCGATCTTTCCGGGTTGGTACAGTCAAAAGCACGTAAGAAGAAATATTACGAAAACTGTCCTTACTGCTACAAAATAAAGGCGCTTTCTTGATCAAACTGTTGCCATTGATGACAATTGATTGTACATCGTTCGTGAAGGAAGATGGAGGGAATAATTTGAAATTTTGAGATGGTAGAATAACTATCAATGCTCACACATAATGTGGACTTTAACATTATCAGTACAATCAGCGCTGATGTGGACTGGTCATTGGATTTTTTATCGTTCCGCAAAAAATGTGACTAAAAATAATTAGCTTTGTTTAGTAAGTATATAATAATTAGCATTTTTTATCAGTAATGAGTTGTGGTAGTGAACTTGATAAAGTCACAAATGGTAATCACAAAATGGACTGATTTAAATAATTACAAGTATTATCTAGAAACAACAATAGCTGCTTCACGCTGCTGATGCAACTCCACTGATAACCCAAGGTCGCTGATTTGTCAAAGATTCTGTGCCTCTCTGATAAAACGTGATTGGGTGGAATTGCTGACTGCTACCCAATGATAGCAGCTCTTTAAGGCTCCTTCAAACAAGCGCACACGCGATTATATCGCGTGTCGCGCCTGTTTGTAGGAGCCTTATATCGCGTGTCGCGCCTGTTTGTAGGAGCCTTTAAGCAATTGAATAATTAAATCATTAAGTAGGTACCTACTTTACTGCTCTTATCACTGGGTACTTTAGTTTGGTGATAAACCCTTATTGTCGTGTCCGATAAACAGTTTTAGGCATCAATAAAATTTGTCATAGAATTATAAAGTATCTGAGTTCACCACAGGGTCAACCGAATTGTGAAAAACATAAGCGTAGTACTGACCTCCTGGATGCGTCAGCGTGCTGGGATGTACGGTACCGTCCTTATGCATTAGCACATGCCTGGGCTCCGTCACCAAGTAACAGGTGGGCCCGTCAGTGAGGCACTTCTGGAAGGCGCGGGCCGCCTGATAGAACAGCGCCCAGGCGTGCTCCTCGCTGATGGTCGAGTTGAAGGCCTGCAGGATCTGCTGCAGCGTGATGCAGTTAGACGCATCCAGCGAGAACTCAGTCCCGCCGGGCGCGCCGGCGTTCTCCTTGCGCATCATCGCGCTTACCCCGCCTGGCTACCATCCATCCTCGGAACCAACAACACAACCACTGCGACAACTATCGATCGCATAAAATTCACCAGTCGATCGTACCACTGAAAATTTCTCACTCAATCACGTAAATAATTTTTGTAAACTACATAATACGAATGCGTGTTATTGTCACCGTGCTCCCCCGAAACGTCACTGTCACTTTTCGTTGGCAAGTGGGTGGCGTGAATTTTTTTTTATAATGTTTTGGTGCGTCGCGATCGCGTTCGCGCGTGCGCGGTTCTGCTTGAGCTACACGTGACACGTGGTGCAGCGTCGACAGCGCGGCGCGGACTGGCCGGCGCGCGGGCCGCAGCCTCCGCGATAAGATGCGCCCTACCGCGGAAGCGCTTCCTAGTTTCCTCGAGTTTTTCTTCAGGATTTTCTTATCAATCACGCAAGTACTCTCAGGGATCTCAAGGACCAGCCCAGTAAGTAGCGAATATCCGTCTTCGCAAATCGAATCGAATCGCTTATCCTAGATAAGATATTAGCTAAGCGATTATATCACTAATCAAGGATAGGTAAACGAGTTGTTAGTAATAAAACAAGAACATCTCAGTCCAATTTATTTTATTTGAGTATGCTATAAATATCAGTAACTACACATATTAAATTCATCAATATTCGTTACACGTTATAATATTAATAATACAAAATCAACTGTTATTAAAATGTATGAAAATTCAAATAAGTAACCAGAATTAGTGTATAATGATCTAACATTGACATTCAGCTGCTTTATATCATCTATCGCACCTACAGACAACGTTGATATTTTCCGGCTAGCACACATCATCTGCATCAATGCAACAAACATTGTCTAGATTCTAGAACTATTAAATTACGTCTGTAGCCCAAAATGCGTGGCGCGCGTAGGACCTATGATGAATAATATTGATACAATTTTATAATAAAATTAAAAAAGGAATGTAATTAAATTACTCATTAATTGATTAATTATTGTAATATCCACCGTTTACTGCTAACTGAAAAACAAGTCAAATGTATAATACTCTAAAGCTGAGTTCAGAGGGGCAATTCTCGTAATTTTAAGAACGTTCATAGATTGAGATCAGACTCTCAATCTCAATCTGTCAAAAATACCTCTAATTTCCTTACATCTTTGAAAAGCTTTTGTCGCTCAGATGAGATTGCTAGATTTGAACATTTTTAATTACGGGAATTGGCCTTCTGATGACAGGCGCCTGCACATGTTTTTATGTTTGATCGTATTTTTTATCGAGACTACGAACGAATACACTTCAGCAAAAACATGTAGGATGCGCTTGCCATCTCAAGTGAGTATTAACAGTGTAACTCATTATTAACAGTGGATGCGCGTTTAATAAAAGAGAAAATTGATTATTTGAAACAAAATAATTAACAATGACATTAATTAGAAATTAAAACGTTCTCCATTTCTAACTTACTTATGCATAAATTACAACTTTTTAACCGACTTCGAAAAAAGGAGAAGATTTTTTATTTATTTTACGCTGCCAAACTTTCATAACTTTTTGATAGGCAATATGTCACGCATCCACAATTACCTACATTTCCAAATAAAAAACACAAAAACTTTCATCCGAAGCACTAAAATTACTGTCATTTATAATAGTGCAAAAACTGTAATACTAAAATTGATCACTTCGGGTCGTAAATACACAATCAGTTCTCCGAATTAACAACCACCTAATTTCATTATGTTGTATTCTAATATCATGTTGAAGTCCCGATAAAGTAAAATCCAATTGATAAATAAAACTATGCAATGTTGGGCTAACAGGGTTACCAAATTACAAAGGCAAGAAATTAAAAAAAATTGCATAAGATCCGGTTGGGTCGGACGGATCTGTTTTAGATTAGTATTTAATTTTGTCTTGGAAACCGGGTTTAACAGTGCGACTCAGGCATTACCGCAATGTATTGGAAAAGTCAGCACCTGGCAACCCTAAAGCCGTGTCCTTACCAACGCGATCATCGCGCAAGTATGTTATCTTCGCCTTCATTTTGTTCGGCGAACCCGAAAACGTGGTCGCTTCGCGTCGACAGAGAGCGCCATCGAATAAATGAGTGACATATGAACGCAACGATCACGTATTCGCGCGAACGATGTTTTTGGTTAGGACGCGGGGTAAAACTGGAGTTGGCAATCTAGGTTCTATCTTACTGTATCTTTTTTGTATTTTCATCATTAATCGTACCTACCTATTAGCAATTTAGTTTAAATTTTATAAAAACATTCTAGCGACAAAAAAATAGAAATACGTACAAATACTCTAATCAAACCGCATAACAGTTTCTGGATATTCCGCAAAGTCGCGGCATTTATTTTGCGAAATACCAAATTCTTTGTACATTTTTATTCAGTTGGTATTTTCATAAAATCACATTCTTACAATTTTATCGATGATTTACAAATTGATATTATAATACCAAAGGGAACCGAATTTAAAATCTCTTGATTTAGACACGTTATCGACATTTCACTCATACTAATTTGTGACACGTTATGTGATAATTGAAATATGCTAATTAATGTCAAACTAAGAGCGAATTATAAACCTATCTACATGATAACATACATAAATGAAAAATACGCGTAATTTGTGGTATATTTCAATTCATATTATAGAACCTATTTTATCTTTAAAGTATGATTTAATACGTTACCTCATTCCTGAAACTGAATACGTATCGAAAATTAAAATATCGCTCATAAGAATACTTTTACAATTTAAAAAGCTAAACTAAAAACATATACATAAGAAATATTAAGTAACTAACACCTAAAACATTTAAATACATATTCGGCACTTCGTGTGTGAGAGGCGAAGAAATTCACGAACATAATTTTATTCAATATCAGCATGCTCTATCTCTACATCAGCCATACTCAACCTATTATTTCCTAGGCCGCCAAAATACAGGCAAACTTCAACCATCGTCTAATTTTTTACACTAAGTAAGAATACTCTTTATCCGTGAGATCCGAAGGACATGAAACCGGGCCAAGGGTTGAGTACCGCTGCGTTTACTGACGTCATCAAACAATAAATATCATTCACGAACGATTGTACAAATGATAAACCTCACTTCTTCTTCAGACTCCACAGAGGGTCGAGGAAGTTGAGGGGGTCCTTCATGTCTCCGCTCTTCAATCCTGGAGACTGTTTCATTTCCTCGAAGGATTCGCGGGAGAACTTGGTAGGCTTTTGTCCGGCGGTTGCAGGGTTGGTCGGGGTTGGAGTCACTGGGGGGAGGACTGCCGCGCCTGATGGTAGGGACACTGCCTCGCCGTTGAACATTGTTGTACCTTTTGGAAGAAGAGACAAAAATAGTAACTACATAGTTTAAAGAATATATATTTCGCATTCACAGATACGGACTTTTCCTAATTATGTATAACTTTATATTTTTTCAGGATCAATTAAAGTAAAAGTCTTCATGCAGCAGACTATAAAAGTTCATCAAACTCAAAGCATTTATTTCAATTAAACCATTTACAGGCACTTTTGAATTGTCAAAAAGTCGGTCAGTCAGAAAATATGAAGCTAGTTGCCCATTCCAAAGCGTAGGTACCTATGGCGAAGAACGGGCAAGAAACTCCATGGACACTCTTTTAAATTATATTTTTACAAAAATATTGGTTACATCATTAATGTGAATTTATAATTATATGTGAGAACGATGTAAAAAAGACGTACGCGTTAAAAGCGTCCAGAGTACAGCAAATAGTAACAAAACAACAATTCAAAATTAAAAATAAGCCGAGGCAGCTAAGAGATGACCAGCCCCAACTGACGGCGCCCGTTCACGAACATGACGCATAGATCAGCACCATTCAGCTCAACCATTTTGAAGGGAGCTAAATGATCCAACACACACGCCACCGTCAGCGAGACATTTGTGTGAGCATGACATACTATCAGCCGCCAGGGCACATTCAGGTCAATGAAAGACACATTAATATATACATAGAACTCACATAATTATGTACTATGCAATTACACATTACATATAATCTCCGAGCTTTTCTCGATTCTAAGCAATCAAATATTCTCTCCGAATATTTTGGTTTGGCGATGAATAGAAGAGAACAACTATACTTCCTAACTATCACACTAATCCTACTCTCGTATAATCTAATATATGTATAAAATTCTCGTGTGTGTGTTAGGGTGTTTGTAACAAAACTCCTCCGAAACAGCTTGACCGATTCTTATGAAATTTTGTGTGTATAGTAAGTAGGTCTGAGAATAGGACGTAAACTATTTTTCTGTTGAGATTTTTAAATAAAACCAAACTAGTTTCTTAAGCAGAGATTTATTAAACACAGTTCGTACAGCAGACATAACAGGAAGAGGAAAAAGAAGGCACTTGTGTTGTCACACACAGTAATAGTATTTGGCAATGACATAGTTGTTATACAGCCATATCAGGCGGGGTGTACACAATTTTAAAATAAGAAATTACAATATTATTAGAATACTTTAACACCCTCCCTTAATTTCTTCATTTTACAAACACTACATCTTGCAAATTTTTTAAACATAATCCTCAAATTAACTAAGTTACCTTTTTCAAACAAATATTTTTAAGTCTTTCAAACAAATATTGAAACAAAAAATAAGCTCTGATACATTCTAGTTATGTACAGACGGCAGCACATCAGGTTACTACACATTGACCTTGAACGCGTTATGAGCAACAACAGCGAGAATCGTGCGAAAGAGATATATAGCTTTTTGTCTGTTCTTACTTGTAATGTTTCGTGCTGCAGCGCGTACGTGAGGGTGTGTGCGTAAGGTCATTCGTTGTGTAGAATAAAATACTGTGCGATAAAAAGTAGCGTAGCAGGTTGAACACTTGAATCGAATCGAAATAATTTCATAGTAATAAAAGCGGCGGCCCGCGCAATGCCTAAAATACCTATGAAAGCTTATAATCGATGTTTTTTATTTCAATGATCTTTTACTTAATCCTTCATTTTTACATGGGTATTATTGGAAAATTATTTACCTAAGTATAACATTTAAACAGGTAGGTAAGTACGGTGCACATTACACAATTAATTAGCGAAACTTCACGCTCTCGATGAATATTGTTAAGTAGACAGACAGGTAGGTATAATCTGATGTCAGAAAAACATTTCTTTTTTTTTTAAATAGACCTTTTCCGACTTTTGTTACCTATTTACTGACGGGCTGGAGGTCACCTGTTTTAACGCGTTCCTTGCTCTTCTATTCTATTATTGATAGTTGCGCCACTGTTATAAACTTCTGTAGTTATCATCGATTAACTATTTTTATAATACCTATTGTAGGTATCCGTTATTGTTCCGAAATAAACGATTTTTATTTTATTTTATTTTCACGAAATTAAATGCTAAAAAGTAAAAACCCATAATACAATCTGCTTGAAATTTTGAAAAAAATATGGATACCTACTTACCCCATCACGAACGTGTCACGTGTGTGAAGTTTAGGCAATTAATTATACCTACAAACAGCCTTTTGTCAGTCCACCGTGTTTAAGATTAACGTTTCGTCGCAACACGATCTTATTACTAAAACGATAAGGTTGAACTTTGTAAATTACCTATACCTACGATGTTTGCTTTTACATGAAGTTCAACATTATTGCGCTAGTTATGAATTTTCAAATCAAATTCTAATCTATTATTATCCCAGATACGGCGGAGCTACCCCCTGCTTTTGGTGCCATATTAACTACACAACCGATCATCATGGAATTTTGCACACCTACCAATCAGAAAAGGATATAGGATAGGTTCCTACAGGAACGCGTGTGAAACAGCGGGAAAAATATCATAATAAAATGCACAATAACAATCAATAATCGTTTTATTCTTAAACATTAATATAATTGGAAACATAAAAAACAAATACCTACTTGAAATTAAAATACATATAGCGGCCACTCATTTATTACGTAAGACTATTTTTGCTAGTTTTTGACTCCCACCCCCATATATAAGAAAAAATAAGAATCGGCTGACCCCCACCCCCCCTGTACTTATAATATTTAATACGTGAGAATCTAAAGGAAAAAATGAATACACGTTTGGTTTATTGTAATGTTTATTTTCAAAGTAACAATTTTTAACTATCTACAATATTAAAATCATTAATGAGTATTGTTTACGCAAAAAGTGACAACTAGTTCACAAGCGGGGAGCTCCCTGAACGGCGGCGGCTGAGGGGTCAGCCGCCGCCGTCGCCCGATGCTGATGCCGCAGCCCGCGCGCCCCCTCAGCCACCGCGCGCCTCCAATTGTAGGCATGCCATGCATAGACAATTAGACATGCTCCCAGGGTTGATGTGGACTTCAAAGAGGGAGTGGACAATTAATGTTGTTAAAGCCGCGCCGAATTGTCCCTCTCTTCGTCTTCAGATCCGCGACCCTCGTGACGCCATCGCGCGCCTCCAATCGTAGGCATGCTATGCATAGACAAAAGTATTGTATTTTAACTTTGCACATTTTTGTGATCTTACGTAAGAACTATCAAGACTCCCTCCCAACCCCTTGGAAGAAAAAATAAGACATGGTCGACGCCACTCCCCCCTAAATCGTCTTACGTAATAAATGAATGGGCTTACAACAAACGTTATAAAACCAAAAAGATAATTTGTTTGCGTAAAACATGGTATACACAGGTTTTATTAAAGCATATGAGATTATATGTTTTGCTTAAAAATTAAAGCATGCAAACTTCACAAATAAACACATTTGAATTCATAAACATAATTTATGTTCAAAAAAACTCCTTAATATTATAGAAATTATGTTCATTCAACCATTTATATAGTTTAATTCTGAATAACCTACAATTTAATATTTTTAATACATTAGGTAATTTATAATAGGTATACATGCTTCATACATAAAAGTTTCGATAACCAATTTTTTTTTTTTTAATACTCCTACCGCCAACATGATTGGCGCCTATTCTTTATCTGTACCTCTTCCATACCAGTTCTCGCTATCATGCCTCTCGCACTTTCATGCCTCATACTTTGTCTTTCTTTTATCCTTCACCATATATTCTGTGGGTGGGACTCCCACTATTTAGCTATTTCCTATACTTTTTATTTCTATACCGTCTTCTTTATTAGGGAAAATAATTTTTTCAGGGTTTCTTTAATTTTACATATAAAAAGCTTAGCTTATTTACATAAACTTATCTATACTTATTTTTAATTACACGGTCTAAATAAACGCTTTTTTAATACAACTTACAATTTCTACTTTTACATTTTAAAATTTCTACCTTTACATTATTACAAGTTTTTCCTTATACTACTTATATTTCTATTGTTCTTAACCTACTACTTATTCTATTTAACAGTTTATTGTGCTTAGGGTACTATGTTATCTAATACTATATACAATATAATATGTAAACATAGTTTTTTCATCATGTTTTATTTTTTTCTATTACGATATGGGCTATATTTTCGCAGTAGGCTATTAATTTATTTCTCGACTTTCTCCCTTTCGATAACCTATTACGTCAATAAAGAATTATTTCTATTATTTTTAAAATGTCTTTGACACATCTCGGAGACCTTTGGAAGGCGTTATTATTATTATTAATAGATATACATATTAAAAACAAGTAGATAATATTTATTTGTTACAAGCTTTTCTTTTTATTTGTAACAGATTAATTATACAGTTACATCCAACAATGGCTGCCAAGCAAAATCAAATGCGGTAGCATTTGATTGCCTAACAAAAATAATTAAGCTTTTAACCAGATTAGTATAATTTGACTGGGCTATATGTATAAGGTTCAGCACCCACTGGTGGCACGGCACGACAAGGGATTTTTGTAATACAGATGATTTCGAATCTAATTTAACACTATTAACACTCACATTGCATTGAAATGCCTGCTTTGGTATCCTTCGGCACGTTCTGGCATGACGAATTGTGAACGCTAACCATGATAAAATAAGATCTCAAATCATTTGCGCTTACTAAAATCACTTGTCGTGCCATGCCGCCAGTGAATGACGGCCCTAACTCAAATTATCACCAACAATAGTAAAAAAAAATTCTCAAGAATATAACAAAAACAATGGTGTGAAAAGAAATATAAAATTTCAATTTATAATATTATTATCAATTATCTTTATCACTATATTAGAAGATCCACACTAATTATAAATGCAAAAGAACTTTGTGTGTTATGCCTTCGCGGCTAAACCGCTGGGCAATTGTGATGAAAAATATGGAGATAGTTTGAAACCTGGGGACATCGTCTTTCAGGCGCCTTCTGACTGTGTCCGTTGATATCTAAAACAAAGAAATTTTTGTCAATTTCAATACATACATATTAACTTATCTACATTCGCGATTTATTTGCCAAAAATCGTAAACAAAAAATGACTTTAGGGAAAAATAACTTTAAATCCTACATAATAAAGTTTAGTTTACGCTAAAACTGTAACTTTTTCAATAGTGCTAGTCACTCTGAAATCAACTTAATTGCCATTAACATAAAGTTGATATTTGTTTAACTTCAAATAATATTAATTTGAAACAAGTTTGAATAAACTTTAAATTAGTATGAGACGGTTAAAAAAATATTCTACAAAATATAAACATACACAAATAAACAATCTGCCGAATTGACAACTTCCACCTTTGTTGAGGTAGGTTGTAAAGAACTGAACCGCAACGAGCGGTGCCTTTGTGTCGCGCGCGATTATATCGCGTGTCGCGCCTGTTTGTAGGAGCATTTACTCAGGACGCACACTTAGCTAGTAGGTAGGTATTATTTTAATCAATTTTGTTATTCACTTTTAAAGGAAACTAGGTTTTATGTTAGTGATGAATAAGTTAAGGTGATAGGTAAGTGTGATTATTACAATCTACACATGGACTCACGCTGTACGAAGTTGAGGTTACTCGTGTGCTTAAAAAAGGATCGGCAGAGTGGATCGGCGGTGATGAGCTATGCTTCCGCTTTCTTCCCACCGCCGAAGCCAGAAGTAAACTGTTTTTTTCTGGAACGAAACAAATAGCTGTAGTTTATTTGCCCATTATTATTACTCAATCACTATAGGCAGAGAGAACCTTGATTTTAAGCCATTTTTACATGTAATTTTCACACACACACACACACACACACACTGACACTTTAAAGCCCTTTTTTTATTTCTTTATGCCTGTTCGTTACAATTTCTTTGTATTGTGTTATGTGTAGCCTATGTAATCTTCTTTCGTATTACTTTCTAAAACATTAACTTACTGAAATCAAACTGGCATGTTTTCAATATACAAAATTCTTTCTATCTCTAAAACCCGTGGACCGATTTACATAATTCAAACGGGAATATCAGTTTTAAACATAATCCTCTCATTTGACACTAAAATCACGCAAACATTCCTATAAACGAAAAGCCACGTTTTCAAGTTACGTAATTATTCTACCTATAATTTTTCTTCGCATTAAAATTCTCAAAAATTCCTGTCAGATACATACTAATAATAAAAACAAGTTGGAAAGCTAATTACGAGTAGAACAATACAAAATATTTAAATCGAATTAGAAATTCAAATCTAGTAAGATTTGAATTTCTAATTCGATTTAAATATTTTAGCGTAACTACATATTACCTACTGTTTTACTGAGTACTTACAGTAAAACAGTAGGTAATATGTAGTTACGCTAGTAGTTTATAATAAGTCGATGGTTAATAGTCGGTATCAACTTGTGCCCTGGAGCGCGGATAGGGTCCTATATAACTATCGTATTATATTCCTATACTATCACTTTTATACTATATAATCATTCACTATTCGCACGCCCGGTGTTCGTTACAGTGCTTAATTGCGTAGGTATTTAGGGTAGGTAGGTAGGGAACAATTAGTTGAAATAGAATATTTTAACCATAAAAATAATGAAATCGAAAAAATCCGATCATATAGTAAAGCAATTAATGGCTCAATTCCTCAAGGAAGTGTCATAGGATGCCTCTTATTTTTACTTTATATTAATGACCTACCTAAGACCATAGAAGGGCCACGTGTCTTATTTGCGGACGATATATCCATATTGGTCTCTTCCCAAAACAATGAAAATATAGGAGAAACTCTCAATTCCATACTTACTAAAACATGCAACTGTATGAACAATCATAACCTCGAGATAAACTACTCCAAAACCAAATTAATAACTTTCCACCCTTACCAAAAAACACCTATAACTTTAGATTTTACTTTCAATGACTCTAAATTAGAAACCATTAACGAATTTACTCTACTAGGACTAGTTATCCATTTATTTCAGGTGTCAAGGCCCATATAAAACACATACAATACAATAGACACACACACACAGACACATAAACTGACAGACATATAAACTGGAAATCACACATACAGAAAACTCACTCAAAAATTTCTAAATTCTCTTAAGCCCTTTCGTGACATAAAAAAGACCACCAATTTACAAACAGCTCTCACCACCTATAATGCGTAGATGATAGAATCCTGGTTAACATTGAGCAAACAGAAAGTTGTAAACCTTTCTTTCAAAAACATAATATTTGAACCCTTCCCTGTATATTTTAGAAACATGCAAATTTGACCGGAAACATCAAGAGTTATATTCAAAACGTGAAGACATTCAGACACGCTATCTATTCAGACAAGTTCTCAACTAAAAATGCACTCTACAAGTCCCTATGTAATGTCCATTAAATTATATAATGAACTACCCGCACTAATAAAAAAAGAAGAGAAAATTAACACATTTTTAAAAAAACTTTGACAATTCTTGCTGAATAAAAGCTACTACTCGGTAAACAAATATCTAAGTGATAGACTTAAGTCAGAACTTAAGAAGAACTTGATACTTTAAATTTTATTTATTTATTACTAGCAGCGCCAACAGACAGACACACTTTCGCATTTATAATATTAGTATGGATTATTACATCTCTTAATATTTATATTTATTGTTTATATTTTATATAGAAGCTATTAGTTTATCTCTAAAAATACCTACATCATTATTACCTATAATATAGTAGTTTGTTATGTAATGTTATAAAATTAACAAATGCTTCCTCTCTCCTAACTCACTTATTTTGCTGTGCCCGACAGGGTCCATATGATCTAACTATAAGTTTACCACCTAAGAATGCCTACATGTGGAATGCAATAAAAGTATTGAGTATTTACTTTAAAATCCCATCACTACCTACTGGAATAACTTTTGTTTAGAATGTCCCATGACAATGCAATCAAAAACAATAGATCATCGAATTTTGTTTACGTAGGTATAAATCTGAATATAAACTTTCTGTTACTTATCCTACATTTTGATGACGCTTGGAACAGCGGGCACTCATTAGGAAAGAACACAAAGAAGATACCTACTTATCCCTTCTGTTAATTTTAAAATTCTATAGAGAAACACCATTGACACTATTTTTCAATACTTACTAACCTTTATAAAATGATAATTACAAAAAATATTACTCACCGATATGCCCGTCTGCCGACAAATATCAATCTCGTCATCCACTCAATCGAAGGGCTATGATACCTTTCAATTTGCGTCGATAAGCATAATATGCATTCGATAATAAGACAAACTTGTAAAATAATTAAAACACAACCGACTGAACCGACACAAACACGACTCCACCTGACGTAATGCTAATGAATAAACGTCAAACGAACGATGTCAAATTGTCAAAGTCATGAGTGACATTAGCGTGGGTGTGGCTTATTCCTAGTGAGACATGATAATTGGCTGCCAATTATTAGTATGTGCAACCATTGGGCAATATTCGAAACGTTGAAAACTCCACCAATCAAACCAAGAGTACTTTCTTTCTAACACTATACGGCGCGTCGTAGTTATAGATATGTATAGAGTTTACATCGATGTGCTGCCGTCTGTACAAACTGTAACACATTCCTTATAAGCTAACACAATCTCAAAATAAATTTTTTATGCCTACATCAGGTTCTATGGACACCTTTTTATTTTAAGTTTGGATGTATTAATTCAAATTATTATAACAAACATACTTTAAACAGAATAAAGTCTGACTGTAACTTTTTGGACAAAAATGGCTCTTATTAAAGAACAACTTTATCAACTCTACACATATTTCTGAGGGGATTAGGTAAATACCTAAACATTGCTTTGCCCTACGATTTTACTCTTGGGATCGGTACAAGACCACAAAGACTTAACAAAGTTAATCAAAAAACCTTTCAAAGTACAAACACCTGATCATATACAGTATGATCTCTTATGTACCACTATCAATCTTAATTTAATAAAGATTGGGCAAACATCTTATTTTAGATTTTTTAAATCTGAAATATCAGAAAACTTTTCAATGTTATTCATTATAGTGTTCTTATGTTTTACAAATTTATGTTTATTCAAAGCTTTAGTCATTACATCACTCTCTCTGTTTCCCTAATGTAATGTTTTAAGTGCTCACTAACTTCACTTTTGTTGGCTAATAGGTAAATTTTAGTAAAGTGACTAAAATCATCTAACACTGTGAGAATGTACCTTTTTCCATCAAAGCTTGTAGTTTCTATAGGACCACATACGTCACTATGTATTATTTCAAGTACCCTAGTAGCACGTTCCCTAGTTTTATTAAATGGTTTCCTAACCTGCTTAGCTTTAACACAGATTTCACATAAAACCTGCATTTGTGATATATCTGACTTGGTGAATGTGACACCCGTAGCAGCGTCCACCAATTTACCCAGTACCTCATTACTTGGATGACCCATTTTAATGTGCCAATCATAAACACTACTCTTTTTATTGGCTAACATTGCCACTTCACTACTACCAAGTTTTAATTTTAAATGATACAGACCTGTTGACTCCTCCTTTTTACCAAATATTTTTGTGCCACACTTAGATGTAATTTCCACATTGTTATTTTTAAAAGTTACAATAGCACCATTTTCTGTAGCAGCTGAGACTGAAAACAGATTTTTACAAAGGTCTGGAACACACAAAGTATTGTTTAAGACACAATTTTCACCTTCAAAGGTGCCACTTTGTACAGACAACATTTTTTCATTTTTCTTTGCCAAACATATAGAGGTCTCATTACACTCCACATTACTTAACAAGTTTATATTATTTACCATATGTGATGTACAGCCTGAATCTACTACAAAGTCCTGAGAATCATTTGTTTGTTTATTTTTATAGCTCAAAAATGACACAGAACTTTTATTATTTCTAAAGAAACAGTTACTCTCTTTATGATTATTTTTCTTACAAATAGAACATACTTTCTTACAATCCTTTTTTACATGACCTATTTTATTGCAACCAAAACAACGTAATTTATTTTTAGAACTAGAGTGAGAATTGTTACCGTCATTACTTTTAGATTGTGATTCCTGTTTCTCCATTTTCCTTGATTTAGATGCTTGAAATACTACCTCGTTCTGATGTGATGTACTGCTACGTTTCTCATATTCTTTAATTAATCTTAGTTTTAAGTTTGTTATGGTTTTTTCTTCTTTAGAGGTTGATTCCCATGCTGTTACAAAATTTTCATATTCTGCAGTTAGAAATGTTAGTATTTTTGATTCGATTAAGCTGTCATCCATGGAGATTTTTAACTGTTGCAGTCTAAAAACGAGATTATCCAACTGAGATAAATTTTGTATCATGTCTTTGTTCTTGTCATACTTAAAGTTGAAAAAATCTTGCATGATTTTATTTTTATGGCGTTCTTCTGTACCGCCGAACATATCACAAAGTTTTTTGTACATGGCACTTGCTGATGTGCATTGGAATAACATAGTAATTAACCTTTTGTCCACCGTCTGAATTATTATGTACTTGGCTAACGCGTCCTTTTTACTGAAATCGGCCTTGAGTTCGGGCTTGTCCGAATCGTCCATTTTTATGTCGTCCTTTAATATATCTGACAGCCCCTTGGCTTGAAAGATAATATCAATCTGGAAACGCCACAGCTGATACGTCTCGATATCGCTGAGCTTTTCTATGTTTTTAAGTTCCTCAGTCGTAGACGAAGCCATTTTGACTTACGAGAAAACACTGGAAACACGGCGACTGTTTTATCGGATCGAATCACAAGGACTTTTTGATTTTTATTTTATTTGTACGAACTGTGTAGCAACAGGAGGCATCTGGGCCCATAACCTGTTGAGATTTTTAAATAAAACCAAACTAGTTTCTTAAGCAGAGATTTATTAAACACAGTTCGTACAGCAGACATAACAGGAAGAGGAAAAAGAAGGCACTTGTGTTGTCACACACAGTAATAGTATTTGGCAATGACATAGTTGTTATACAGCCATATCAGGCGGGGTGTACACAATTTTAAAATAAGAAATTACAATATTATTAGAATACTTTAACATTTTCATATCCCTAAGTTATAAGGATGCCACCCTTATTATTTTTTTACGCTTTCATGCTAAGACGGCTGAATGGATTTGGATGAAATTTGGCACATGGGCAGACCTGGAGAAGGACATAAGCTAATTTTCATCCTGGATCGCAGACGAAGTCGCGGGCAACAGCTAGTTTCTGAATAAATCATTATTTACAATGTCAATATAATGTTTAACCAACTAATATAAACTGGAAAACTACCAAAATGTATATATTCTGTACATCAGGAGTCGTTATCACATAAACTATGATAACAATTAATCATACAAATTGATTACCGTCAGTGATTAATACCTAATACTTAATTTTTTTGCAGTAGCTTGCAGTATGTAGGTGTAAAAGAAGGTGCATACATGTGTAATCTGATCAGGTATATATGTATATGGTATCTCGTGCGTCAAACAGCTTAACTGAAGGTATAGCGATCTGATTAGATGAGATATAATTAGGGTTGGGCAATAAAATAAGCCAAAACTATGATTTACCGTCTGTTTACAACAACAAAAGTAATTAATTGATACGACAGAATTCGCTTAAGAACCGGTTTAAATGCTAGGCTTATGTCAAATTTATTGATTGTATTTATACCAATAAACAGAAGAGCTATTGATCCGATACAACGGATATTTCAGATAAAGTCGGTCACCAAAAGGATTTTAATGGTGGCGATCGATTCTAGTACATCACTTTGAAAGTATTAATTTTGTCTCATTTTCTTCAACTAATGTAATGGGAAGGCGCCACCGAGGCCGGCCCAGAAAGTGATGGCGAGATGACCTGGAGGCGTACCGCGAGGGCTGGTTCGAGAAAAGAGTTCATGGAAGGATGTGGGGGGGGAGGCCTTTGCCCAGCAATGGGACAGTAAGGGACGAAGAAACAGTGGCACTCCGGGAGTGCCGACAGAAGTAAAAACACAAACAGAATACTTTGCCATCACTCACTGACATATCAGATATGTACATTTAAACCGAATACATCCCGAGGACAACCGAACATCTGAAGCGGGTATTTTTTTAATCGTATTATAAACAAAACACGCGCGGTGTCGCTTACGGTAACGGTGGCGCGATTTCAATGGTTTTTTTCCCATAAAATGCCAAACGCGCCTAAAAAGCTTTTCACTTCAATAACAGTGGCACTCCGGGAGTGCCGACAGAAGTGAAAACTTGAACAATTACATGTGTATTTTTTTAATCCTCTTATAAACAAAATACGCGCGGTGTCGCTTACGGTAACAGTGTCTCAAATTCAATGGTTTTTCCCATCTCAAAAAATTCCCAATGCGTCTTAAGAAGTTTTCACATCAAAAATAAACGGCCATTGAATGGCTACCATTCTATGTTGAAGTAAAATAAACAAGTAAATCACCTCCAGAAGTTTAAAAGCCTTAAAGGAAATTACGACTCGAAAAAAGAAAGACGTAACTGTGACTTCGAATTAAATAAGTAAGTAAGTATTTATTCAGCACCAAACAACAAACTTACCGGAACACAATACTCCTTGGACGTAAAACAGGGCAGTTCTGTAGGCATCCGCTAAATATTTAGTGTCTTCCAAAACATTACTTCTATGAGTGTATAAGTTTAAGCACCCAGCGTCTAACATATCTGTGGACAATTACCCCTTTTTAGAATGTAAACATGGCGTAATAAAGAACATTAATACAAAAAATATATAAAGGGATGGGGGAAATATGCGTCACATCCACGCAAAACGGCTATCGCTCAGCAGTATGCTGCGACCCTATGCAAGACATATGATGACAAGATTAATCATACGAGTTACTGGAAAGTCCCAATTTCTGACTGTGCCCTGTGTAATTCATATTTCCTGGGCAAAACCCATATCCGCTTAACGCAATTGCGATAAGAGGGCATCTGTCGATCATTTTGTATCGGAGTGTTTCAGCTACTTATCAGCCATCCAGTGCGAAAAAGGGATGCCACTATTCAAAGATGTTATTGTATGAACGTAAACGGAGCAAAAGAAGTATGTAAGGGTCGTAGCAAGTGGCGTTCTGTAGTTTCTACCTGCCCCCATAGGAGGAAAGCGTGAATTTATGTACGAGTATGTACGTATTGCAAAAAACCCCTGTGACGGACGACACCAAATGGACACCAAAGTGATTCCATTTTGCTAGATATGGCACAGACCTCAAAAAATGCGAATAATTATGTTAGTATTAGCAACGTTTGAGCGCATCATTCACGTTGGACTTTCTTCTTTTTTATTCAGTGTATTAGAGCTACTCACCACACAGCGCCAGCTGTCCCGCTCGCACTTGGCACATGAGCATCAGCAACAAGGCGAGCACGGCGCTTCGCCCCGCCCCCGCCGCGCACTGCACCCACGCGCCGCACAGCTGGTTGCTCAGCTTGTTGTCGTATGTTTGGCTGAGAATCTTGTCTGCGAGAAGAACCAGGGGAGAGCAGACGACCCTGTTGGGGAAGGTACTTATAGAAGTAGAAGAAATTATGGCGTTTCAATCACACTAATATTATAAAGGCAAAGTTTTTTGAGTGTGTTTGTATGTTTGATACTTCTTCACGCATAACGGCTCAACGGATATGGATGAAATTTTACGCACGCAGATAGTTTATAACCAGGATTAAGACATAGGACTTTTTATCCCGATATTCCCACGGGATCGACACTTATGCGTGTGAAACAGCGGAGCAAATTTGCGTCTGTTTAAGCATACATTTCTGACGTTTAAATGTCTCTTAACTTTTAGAAACGTTTATAAATAAGAGGGTATGTGCGTAACAAGACCAACTTAGTAAGGCATCAAAGGCATGCCTAAGAATAAACGTCATAAGTCACGTCACGTTAGTGTCACTTATCAGTCAATCAGGACTGATAATTGACACTAACGTGACGTGACTGTCATAGTGATGTTTATTTGTTTATCTAAATAAAAGGTACACATGATACATGACTATCAGTCAATTCATGTGCAGATCACACGTCAAATATAATCCCAGGGTCTAGAGGTCGCAATGTGCTACTGCTGCTCACGAGGCCCTGGGGACGTATTACCAAGTATTAATGCCACCATGATTCCAGTGCGAAAAAAGGACAGTTCTGTCGGTCACGTATAACTCCGTCTCTCTCTCTTACACTGGAAACACGATTGCATTAAACCGTCATAATACAACAGCTGGGTTCGATTCCCAGATCGGGCGAAGTGTAATTGTATTTTTCTATCGAAAATTTGTGGAAATCATCTTAAAAATGGAACACAAAAATAAAATTAAGTTTAATTTATTTTTGTTGGCAAGCTGATTTTCGCACCCCGGCGCCCAATATGGTTAAGACGGCCCTGAGTACACCTGTGAAACGCTATTACTCCCAGAAATGCACGAACATTACATTGAACAGTGTCGCGGGCGCATCACGGATTGATTTGTATTATCAATGTCAAATAATAATGTGTGTTGTCTTTGGTGCCTGGCCCTGACATTAAGCAATGGACAAAATTGTCAACATTTTCTAAGCTTGAGTACGAGGCTTTTGACTACGTTATGTGTGTGTATTTTATGTCTTTTTTTAATATTTTATTTTTTCATTTTTATTTGCGTTGTGCATTTTTGTCTGTGCAGAATAAACTAATTTTCTTTCTTTCTTTTGAACAGGAAATACAGGCGTGATGATATGTTATGTTCCTAAGCTTATAAAAATTAAATTTTAATTCATAATGTAAATTTCTGATGCAATCTGAAATGACCATTATTCGCCGGCTGGTCGACACTTCACGTGACCAGGCTGAGTCGTTCTTTGGCCAAAGAATTAGCATTGCCATTCAACGTGGCAATGCTGCCAGTCTTCTGGGCACGTTTACGGATGACAGCGATGCGGACGAGTACTTCGACGCCCAAGCGTCCTTGTTTTTGTATTTATTTGTATAGTAAGTTAGTCATTGAATTTAGGATCTAGTGTAAATAGTTACATTTGCTCTAAATAAACAAATATCTGATTACATTGAATAGCATTGAATACATAAAGATTATTCAAATGAAAATAACTGTCTTAAAAGCCACTCGATTTCTTTAGTCCTAAATTATATGGTATTTAATAATAAACGCATTAGCTAAGTAATTATGGTACTTAAGTGTAGAACTGCCTTTTAATGGTAAGGTTCTGAATGCACGCAATGTTCTGATGGTAAGCTATTGACTCGTTTCGAAATATTTTGATTCTAATGGGAAACCCCCTGTTACTTGAGTCATCATCATCTGCCTAGCCTTTTCCCAACTATGGTGGGGTCGGCTTCCAGTCTAACCGGATGCAGCTGAATACCAGTATTTTACGTGGGGGCGACTGCCTATCTGACCTCCACAACCCAGTTACTGGGTAATACGATACCCCTTGGTAAGACTGGTTGGCAGACTTTCGGGCTTCTGACTACCCGTAACAATTGTCAAAGATCCACGAATGACAGCCGGGACCAACGGCTTAACGTGCTTTCCGAGGTACGGAGGGTTCTCGGTATGTAAAGATGCTCACCCATCCACAGACCAACCGCGGCAAGCGTGGCTTAACCTGATCGATCGACATGTGCGGTTGTTATTATTTAGCCACGGTTTCTGTTACTTGCCTTTATACAGAGTGGATTTTTAAGATGGGGCAGTAAGGATAGGTACATACCATAACCGTTGTCGCTACAAGGAAACGAAGATTGTCTTTAACTTTTGAGTTTGATCCGCATTCACAGACTTTGAATAAATGTACAGTCAGCTAGGAAATGGGTAGTTTACACAAAATCTTGGTTTGATGCCATTCGATCCTGTTTATTATAAGTATCAAAAAACTCTATCGGACCCACTGAGGTTTGAGTACTAGTCAGAGTCAAGTCAGAAATCGCAAAATCGCCCTTACTGTCCCGTCTCAAAAATCCAACCTGTATAACGATTATAAGGTTCAATGTTGCATGACTGATTTAGTTTGACGATGTGAAGGGGGTTTAAAGGAAGATTCGATTACGATCACTTATTTGAGTGCCGCCTGTGCTACTCGTTGCCAAACATAAAAAGAAATTGAATGCACGAGTAACAAGTTCCTCGAATCAAATTGATACGATTCAATTTATAAAAAAAAGCAGCCAGCTTTTATAGGCTCAGATCAGAGTTGGTGGAGCCTCTTATTAGCTAGAATCGAAATGAGATTTTTGTAATGTTAGGATGGCAGTTCATATTCCTTGAGTTTGTTTCGCCATTTTTTTTTCAGAGGTAGTAAGATTGGAAATGTCGAATCTATCTAGCTTATTTTTTTACAACATGACGTATAAAATTGATTCCGATGAGTATATTATTTACAGAATAATCATTTAGAAAGAAAGAAAGAAAATACGTTTATTTGCGGTAAACATGACGCAAAAAAGAACAAAACAAAAAAAAAAAAACAATATGAAAGGTTGACATGCGTCACATCCACGCAAAACGGCTATCGCTCAGCATTATGCTGCGACCCTATGCAAGACAGAGCCCCAGCGCTGGTTTTCATTTCATTTTTCATTTCATTTCATATTATGCGTAAGTTTCAAAAGAAATGGCAATCTAAAAAACTGCTACTGACAACACAATACATGTAAATCACGAGCTCGCGTCGAGCGACTTTTACTTAATTGATATAAGGTTCAAATTCCAATATTATTTTGAACTTACTTGGCAGGAAACACGTTGATCTGGTAATGCGTGACATTCAGCACGGTCTTGCCGGTAGCCACCGTCAGTTTCCTTTCAGTCCAATGCACGGTGCATATCACATCGTCGAGAAGAACCTTCAGTCCATCTGACAGATCTAAGGACTGACCTTTTGCTGTTGGCCAGTAGGTTTTGCCTTGCATCTGGTAGAAAGGAGGTTTTATTAGCCAGGAATAATTAGGCGATAATAATTTCATGCTAGCACTTCACTTGCGAGTATTTGTCAAAATATTTACTTTAATTGGGCAACGCAAAATATACATATATATCTACTATCACGATTGAAATTAATTTCGCTTTTTGGTAGTGCAATAACGCGAATTTTTCCACAAACACGCACACTGTAGTGCGTTAAAAGCTTAGGGGTTAGACAGTACTTATTCCACGAAAATTGAAATTTTGCAGTCATTAACAAAACTACACGTTAGTGTGTAAGTTAGCTGTTTCATGGCGTTACGATAAAATCTAATGATAACGTATTTTTATGACAGACCATTTTACCGATATATAAAATAGAATCCCGATTGAACGGACATTTTACTAAATCTTGAATGAACAAAATTATTGAAATAATGTTCAGGTGTTTATTTGATTTATTGGTAGACAAATAAACACTGATTCAGACTACAACTGAAAATTAATTCATTAATTAATTTTCACTTGTAGTCTGAATCAGTGTTTAAATTAATTAGATATTAAAACGGGTGCTTACCTCGATTTCACTTAACAAACAAACAATACAGCTAATTTTATTCTCTAACACCGCTTTCCAGAACACGTTGTACTGAGGCTCGCTAGGATTCTTAGATATCACAAGTGGAATGCACCATGGCGCTAGTTGCTGTAACAAATAGAGAACATTTAGGCAACAAATTATGCTGCGGGTTGCAAAGAAAAAATAAAAGAAAGAAATGTAATCTAACCTAGATTAGATTTCTTCAGAAATCAATCGACTGACTTTGTTGTTAAGGGCCTTAGCACACCTCCGACGCGAAAATAATTATGCGAAACTGCTTAACGAATTCCGCTGCGAAACGTTACTTTATGTCGCGATCTGAATCACGGAGCATCATGCGAGTCAGTAATTGAATTATTTCAGTCGAAGCAAAGTGTCGTCCATTTCGACTTAGTATAATAGGTCTACTTCGGACCTCTTGGATCCGCTTTTCCGTAAAATCATCAACAATTTTACAAATAAACAAAAATTCGCTTTGTAAACTGTCGACTGTCACAGATACGTGCAACGTGAGACAAAAGCGGCATCGCCAGATCGGCGAAATCACGCGGGAATTAGATAGACTCATAATCAAATCTGTATTTTAGAACAGGCAATTTCGCTTCTGTTTGGTTTGTCGTACAACGGACAAGTCAAGGCGGAATTATTGTGATTTCGCTGCTATGGTTTCCCGGCGGAGGTGTGATACCCGCCTTAGGTATAAAAAACTAACGCATTTGAAAATTGAAATTCCGTGTTTGCTTTATACTTGTTTCACTTGTTTTTGTTATTGTCAACTCTAATTTATTGTCAACAACACATAAAACAAACTAGGGAAGCAAACATTTTCGGCCAGTAACGAGTTGGATTAAAACATGTATTTGTTTTGCCATTGCTTTCTATGTTCGAAATATTTCTTTGTCAACGACGTAAATAACGCAATGAATCTTATAATGAACTGTCAAAATGAAACCCATTGTTATTGATAGTGTTTCACAATTACCCCACCGGTTAATATTTTTTCCTGTATGAGTTTACTATAGCAAAATACCTATCTATGGCATAGGCCGAAATCTTACCTTATAATAAGAGGCGTTGATAAACGCGTCAGGATCAGACTTCAGAGTGAGTCTCGAGTCATCAAAAGGCACTACTTCAGACACTATGTTGCCGTGTGTGTGCTGCATCGCAATCGTCTTGGACCTCGTCATGTTCTGCTTCGTCTAAAAGAAAAGGTTTATCCATTATTTTACTTGTTGTTCAAAGTGGGAGGAGCAACCCATGCATATGAATAACTTTTAGTTGGGGACACATTCCTAATGAGGGTTTTCTGAAATGACGTTCGCTAGGTAGCAGCACTGACACGTCAGGTCCAGGCATCTGTCAAAAAGCCTATATTTTCTTTAGTCATGACTGAATGATGAACGAGTGAATGAATCGAATGATGAACGTCATCATATATTTTATATTGGAAGACCTCTTGTCACAGTGGTGCCAACTGGTGTCGTAAACTTTCACGAAAACCCTCATTCAGGATGAACGCTATATTTCCAAATATATTTTAGGGGATGAAAGCGCCCATGAACATAAACTTTTTTAATAATTATTTTAACGACAAATTAATAAGTTTCTCAGGAAGTCGAAATTTACGAGAACAATAATCATCAGCAGCAGTAGCTGGGTTACCAGTTTTAAAGGAACTCAAAATAACTCGCAAGTATTTTTGTCGAATTCAAATAAAATAAATGCGAAGCAAAATAACGCCCACAAAAGCTGGTCCCAATGAACTGAAACTTTAACAAAGCAAACAAAATGAAGACAAGAAGTTAATAAGAAATACTTACCTGAAAGTCTTGGAACGTCTTCCACTTGGCGTCTAAAACAGTTAACCCACTAGGAGTTTTGTCGGTCAAAGAATCAGTCAACTTCTGCAAATTCTTCACTTCCTGAGTAAACTGGTTCATCAAACTCGGGTCGGAAAACAAATCCCTCTTGGCAGGCCTTTCAATAACCTCCTCTTTCACTGGCACTTTCTTTACCGGCTCCACTTTAGGTACCACCGGCTTCCGAATGGCACTTTCGGATATTTGTGGCACTTTAATTTCCGGCATCAACGGCGGTATCTCTACTGAGAAGTCGATTTCCGACAGCAAGTCGTACGCTGTCAACTCAGACTTGACCTCTTCAGGCTTAACTTCAGTTGGAACTGTTTGTTTTTCTGGTTTATTTTGCTCAACGACTGTAGGAGTTTGTTTATCTACCTCAGAATTATTTTCTACCTTTGGCTCAGTTACCTCTTTCGGTGTGGTCACTGCAATGTCGAATGAAATGCCTTTTTTAGTTTAAATCCGTTTATTGACAAATAATTACAATATTTTTGGTACAAGTTATTTATAAGAGCTTACCTTGGCTGTTATTAAACGAGACTTGTTCTTGTGGGGACTGCACGTTTTGTATGTAGCCTGCCTGGTTTGTTTTGGCTACTGGTTGGTAGTTGTTGGCAGGCTGAGGGGCGGCTGGTACTTCGTTGGTTGGTGACGTCACATTCTGGTACCCGTAACTATTGTTATAGTATATCTGGGTGTTGATCGGTTGGTCTGCTGGAATTTGCGGCACTATCTGCGAGTTATCAGGCGACTGCACTGTCTCACAAGTCCCCATCTTCCCCGCGTTCGTATAAATCGCATGCTGAGGCCAATTCGGGTCTTTCTCCGGTTGCTGATAGTTCACATTCTCTGGCACAGTATTATCATACCCCGTATACGAATTCTGAGAACCGAAACTGTATTCATAGGTCCCCGTAGACGTGTTGAAGTTATAACCCGGATGATTTTGGTAGGACTGTGCGTAGCTTGTGTTTGTTTGGTCGGTGTAACCGTATGTGCTGGTCGGGTTATAACCCTCGGGCTGGTTTGCATAGCCAGTTACAGTCGCACCGTAGTTTTGGTAAGACGGTTGGAAGGGTACGTTGGATAAAGCTTCGCCTGTAGTATGAGACTTTATAGGCTTATCGAAGTCAAAAGCTGGATTGTAGTTAGAATCGACTTCCGAAGGATACGAGTATGGAAGATTGCCTGAATTATTAATGGTTGACGTCGTCGACGTAACGGCGTTGGAGTACGTATACCCTTGAGATGTCGATGCGTATGTATTTGAGTAGCTGTATGCAGGCTCGGCAGAGGCATAGGTCGGTAGTTGCTGAATGTGCTGCGTCGATTCGCTACTGATGTAGGGATAGTTCAACGAGGTATAATCTGAATGTACTTGCGACGCTGCCAAACTCGTGTTAGAATTCTGCGGTGCACTTGTATAAGCGGCCGATCCAGGGGTCGACGCATTCGGGTAATGAACAGAATAAAATGTCTGCGAATAATCAGCACCGTATTCGTCGCCTTTAGTTACGGACACCTGCATTTGTGCGAAATTCGCGATCATCTCCGTTTGGTTGGCGGCACTGTATGCGGAAGCAGCGGATAACGAAGCCTCGGGTATTGGGCCCATCTGGCTTATGTACGGTTCGTAAGTCTGATTGGGATTCACGTTGACATTTGTAGAGAAGCTCTGTGAATCTGTGACTGCAGTAGCATTTTGTTGCGCGCCATAAGAGTTCGAATAGTAAGGATTCGAATAAATTTGTTGTTCGGAATTGTTTGCTGAGAACTGCGGCGGTGTGTACGTGGAATATCCGTAGTTCACATCTTCGTGTGATGACTTGTCATACGGTTTGTTTGTTGCATGGAACATGTAGCTTGTGGGAATGCCGTAACTGTCGGCATCCGGCCCGTATATGTACCGGTCGTACGGACTCGGCACGGCTTGTACAGGTGGCATTACGACGCCGTCCGGTAACTGCATTTGGTTTACGTCGGTTGCTGCAACAAATATTTTTGTTTGAGTTGTTTGGTTGCAGGACTGTTTACAATCCAATTTTAAGGTAACGTGCGGTGGATTTTATAAAAATCCATACTAATATTATAAATGCGAAAGTGTCTGTCTGTCTGTCTGTTACCTCTTCAGGCTTAAATCGCTGAACCGATTTAGATAAAATTTGGTAGGTATAGAGACAGTTTGAGTCCCGGGAAAGAACATAGGATACTTTTTATCCCACGGGATAAAAAGTATCCTATGTTCATACAAGTGTCGACTTGTGTGGGTGAAACCGCGGGGCGCTGATAGTATTCCAGTATAAATGAAATCTTCACGTTAGTTTGTGGCTAAAAGTTGAAAAATAAAATGTGTAGTAAATAAATAAATTGTGTTGACATACCTTCAGAGCCAACCGGTGTCGGTCGTACGGAAGTAGGATAAATGCTTTCAGGATAGTACGAGTCTTGAGGAATGTGGTCCACGGGAGCTGCAATGAAGAATTAGTCTCAGATAAATAATGGTTTAACAATGTCAACGTATAGTACAAACACGCAGATCAATAAAGCATGTAATTGTATCTTGTATTCTATAAAAAAAGTGACAAAAATATACCAAACGAGGGCTTTTAATTCACATCCCGAGCTGTAGTATGACAATTAGGGACAACAACGGATTGACGAAAATCCTCAGCAACTCAAACTGTTCTGCTTTACTTATAATGAAACATTTGTTTATCCAGCTAACCCATGCTTTTGTAAAAAGTTCATCAAGATTTAAAAATGAAGACAGAAAATTCATTTATTTGCGGTAAACATGACGTAAAGAAAAGAAAACAGAAAAGAAAAGTTGAGGGAAAGTATAATTTGCTACTAGCCAGGCTGACTTGTGGCAGAGGTGCTCATACTTACAAGATCTCGTTCAATATAATAACGAATCGATTAGATTGTTTGTATAGATCCATCATCTGCCTAGCCTTTTCCCAACTAAATTGCGGTCGGCTTCCAGTATTTTACATGGAGCAAATGTCTATCTGACCTCCGCAACCCAGTTACAGACTGGTTGTCAGACTTTCGGGCTTCTGACTACCCGTAACGATTGTCAAAGATCCACGAGTGACAGCCGGGACTAACGGCTTTCGAATTGATCCATCTAACAGATTAAAAATTGGTCATATAGTGTATTCAAACTTATAATATTATTTCAAGAGAAACAAATATTAACTTTATTTTAATGGTAATTAAGTTGATTTCAGAGTGAACGTTTGAAAAAATGTTTTAAGTTGTAGCGTAAACTGAACTTTATTGTGTAAGATTTAAAATTATTTTTCCATAAACTCATATCTGTTTACATTTCTGGCAAATAAATCGCGAATGCAGATTACAGGGCCAGGGGTTGCAGAGATATCGACGAGCACATAATTCTAGACCCACAGGGTAGATTCTTTTATTAGTCTAAAAATTGTTTCATATAAAAATGCAATACTTGTCCACCCGTGACCGGTGACTCGTGACCAGTGATGACTCCCTGCCACTATGTATATTGCAACAAGAGCCGTTGAGTTATTGCCAATGAGCGATTACCTTGTGGCGTAACGCTCCGATTGCTCCTATGCTTCATGTAAGGTAGGTAGTCCTTCAGCTTGCGCGAGCCGCCCGCGGCGGCGCTGGCCGCAGTGGCCGCGCTGGCCGAGCTGGCCGCCTGCGCCAGCGTCGGCACCGCCGCGCCGAGCGCAGGCGCGGGCGTGGGAGTCGCTGCTGGTGATGGTAAGTAGGGTTTTATAAAAGGAGTACCGATTAGTTGTTTACTTTAATTCATGTTTCTATGCTTAAAAATAGGGTAATTGAAATTAAATCGTAACCTTTATCTTTTAAATCATCATTCTCCTACTCTTATCCCAATTTCATCCATACTGCTCTATTAGTCGTCATCTCGGTAGTCATCCCCTTTCTAACCATATCATCATACACACATTCCATCCATCATTTCTTTGGTCTTCCCCTACTCTTATAGCCATCGAAATTCATACTCTTTTTTTCTTGTTTATTGATAAAAAAAAAACATAAACAAATCCTTGTTGAACAATTAAACATACCACACAAACCATCGCGAGTTTGACAGCGGTATGGCCAGACTCGACAACTCGGTGCAATTAGGTACATAGCTAATTTTTTATTTTGTTCACTGCAATCTAGAAAGTATCTTTTTAATTCCTTTGAACAGTTCTTCGCATTTATTACATTGCAGATTTCCATAGGTAAATCATTCATTAACGACGGCAGCATGCACTCAAAACTTTCCTCACGACATTTTTTTTTCTTATTTCCTCCGTATCACTTGCCCCATACCATGACAATCGATTGCCACACAACTTTTCTGTTATGGGGGCCACTTCCAGAATTCCTCTTATGTACTCATTTCTTATTCTATCTATTCGTGTAACACCCCACATCTTTCTTAGCATTCTCATCTCAGCTGCTTCATCTTTTATTTTCCTTTTTTTTACAATATTTTAAAAAAGTGGTCAAGCATTATTGGGTTATTTTTCCATGAGGAATTTCTCAGTAGCAGCTTGCAGTCTGTATTTGTGCGCGGTTAATGTCAATAAGCTCGCCTATTGGTACATAGGATTAAATATAACTATCGAAGTCAGTACAGACTACCCTGACAGGTAAAACACGCGTGATGTTGTTCATGTTGGTCTTCTTCTCGCGTCGTTAGCTCGACAGTTATTTAAATATCGTTGACCAAAAACTTCGCCACTTCCACGGCATTATCGGTGATACCGGAGAGGTCACTGTGGGTGCATGTTTTGGGGCACAGAGGGCAGGGTAGGAGGTGGAGCATAGTTTGGTGTATGTTATGTAAAAACAGGTGCAACTACTCTATTTAGAACATATTTCGGTCAACATAGTTGGCATGGAAGTAGTTTAGAAATTGATATAACTTGGCAGCAAAGCTGCAGTGAGATTCTGTAACCATCTCACCGTGAAAACTTAGGTGAAGTGAGCGTGGAGTGAGCTGTCAATAGTGTCAATTCCTAGCAAACCAACTCACTTCACCTAAGTTTTCACGGTGAGATTTTTACGGAATCGACCGGCTGGATTGAAACCAGGCTTTAATTTTTATAGCTACCCTTCTAATACCAAATCAGTTCCTTTGTTCACACACTAATCCATGAATGCATGCAACCTGTCCCGTTGGTCTCGTGGTCGCAAGCGCGACAGCTGACCGTGGGGTCCTGGGTTCAATTCCCAAGTCGTACAAAGTGTTATTTGGATTTTTCGTTAGGAATTTCTCAGTAACAGTAGTGGAAGTTCACAATGTGATACTTATATAGAGGTATGAGGAACAGGGTATAAAGTTCACTCATACTCTATAGAAAAGGGAGGATCCTCCGACCAGACGGGTGTTGTGTCTGGCGGCCAACTGCCCGTTGATTCATATCGGGCCGTTGTATCTATGCTAGTTGCGCGGTAAACTCTGCTTGCGCGATGCAGGATTTTGCGTGACGTCAGTATGACGCGTTGTTTGCATGTGGCGTTGTAGATACCGCTACACTTATAATATACAGTCCACTCTTCTCTAATAGTACTTGGACCTACCTAATCACTATCCGTCATACCTTTGCCAGTGTGTTTGTTCAGCAGCTGAGCCCTCTCCTCCTCTTGTACTTGACATGTAGATCGTAAACGAGCCAGTAGTTGAGACACGTTGTGCGATAGCTTCTTGTAAAACTCCTGGCCTTTCTGCGACTTTCCCAGCAGTTCCTCGTATGTGTCATAGGATGTTATGAGGGCTGGAAGTTTATTGAACTAACATTCGAAACAAGGCATCAAAGAAAAAACATAAGGGGCCATAACAATCCTCTAACAGAGTGACATTACGGGCCCCTAACAATACTCTCACAGTGATATTAGGCGCCCCTGACAATACTCTAAGTGATATTAGGGGCCCCTAACAATACTCTAACAGAGGGCCTGACCTAGGTTTGAGTTGATAATAATCTGGTCAAAAATCACAGTACCACTTGAATAGCTTAGCGGAAAACGAAAACCCACATGAAAAAACTTAATAGTCCAAATGATATTAGAATTCTAGCATATTTTCAAATAAATTCCTATTGAGTTATATAAGGATCCGCAGAAAATTCAACAATAAATGAAATTCAACTGTATATACTTTCACATACGGTTGAAAATGTTCTGCTCCGACACACAATCTTACAACAAATATTACCATTTATGAGTCCTTCTCGTTTCCTCAGTACATCGGACAGCAAACGCCTCGAGTCTCCGTATGACGCGTACACTGCAGTTAACTTGTTGATGATATTCTCCTGAGCTGCAAGGTTCGCCTCGATTATTTGCACCTAAAACAAGAAAAATGCTTTGAGAACAAATATGTTGTAATAATAATCAAAATCAGTCTATAATGTTCCTACTTCAGGGTCACAGGCCTCCTCCCGGTGAGAGGGAGTGGGCCGTAATCCACCACGCGGGCCCCGTGCGGGTTGGTAGACGTCGATGTCTTCGAATTTTTTGGTTCTAGGACACCACCGTTATAGGTTCACCGTTTTGAGAGCAGTGGTGATGAAAAAAATTACACAAAGTGAAGCGCCTGTCTGGGTTCGAACATACGACCTTTTTTTTTCAGGATGGGAAATCATCAAATGACTCCTCCCGCTCAGGGTGGAGCAGAAGGGAGTGTCAGACTCTTACTGACTAAAACCCACCCGTGTTCCTTCCTTAGCCCTTTATGTTCCGGGCCAGCGGTAACCCTTTCGGACAATCCCGCTGGAACATACGACCTGCAACTCGTCGCAGCCGTTACCACTTGGCCCAAGCATTACATTATGTTGTGTTTATATTCAATCATCATCTGCCTAGCCTTTTCCCAACTAT
This sequence comes from Luperina nickerlii, assembly GCA_963855955.1. Classification (NCBI taxonomy): domain Eukaryota; kingdom Metazoa; phylum Arthropoda; class Insecta; order Lepidoptera; family Noctuidae; genus Luperina; species Luperina nickerlii. Next base: position 3,810,241 of record OY979667.1, on the reverse strand, counting down.
GTTGGAGTCGGCTTAGAGTCTAATCGGATGCAGAATACCAGTATTTTACAAGGAGCGACCGCCTATCTGACGTCCACAGCCCCGTTATAGATATTCCTTGGTAAGACTGGTTGTCAGACTTTCAGGCTTCTAACTACCCGTAACGACTCTCAAAGATCCATGAATGACAGCCGGGACTACCGGCTTAACGTGCTTTCCGAGGCACGGAGAGGGTCTCGGTATGTAAGGATGGTCACCCATCTACTCACCAACCGCGGCAAGCGTAGCTTAACCTGATCGATCGACCTGTGCGGCTGTTATTATTTAATCACGGGCCCCTAATTATACTAACGTTATATTTATATTCAATGTCATCTCAAATTAACTATAATGTATAAAGTTACCTGCGGGTTATGTTTCTTCAATTCTTGTTTAAATATCTCCTCTTTAGGCTCATTATTCCTTGCTAGCAGCTGCGCTGTGATATCATCGCTTGTTACAGCTTCTCTTAGTTGTTGTATCAACGAGTCCCGTTGGGTTTGCATCTCACGTACTTTGCCGACTACGCGGCGCATTTCCGCCATAGTTTCGCGGTCGAGACCGACTGTGGACAGAAAATAATAATTTAACATTGATTTTATACGCCGTAGCAAACTGATCTGAGTGTTTCCATACAGGGAGGCCCCTGCCTCGTAATCTGTTACCATAAATTCAGTACATGATTCTAGCGTAAAGTTTGTGCGTCAATGTCGGGATACCACCCTGTATAGTTGGTTGTTTGGTCGACCTACACTTCGTCCCTTTCCTGTTCTGTCAAACAGACATCTAATTAACGTCAGCGGGAAATTCTGACAATAAAATATTGGGGGAGAATATTTTAACTTACAATTCTTTTGACCTCGTCATAGTCATACATTCACAGTAAGTCGGGGGACCCCCGTCAGGAAGTCGTTACTTATACGATGCTCACACACACACATACAACTCGTATGTAATAAAAAAGATAATGTCGCATGGAGGGGACGCTTTTTTGTTTGGTACGTGTCTACCTACCAAACAAAAAATAAGCGCGAGCAGATTTTTTTTTTCAGACTTGTTTTTTAATGTATAATATTTATTGGAATTGGTGTACTTATTTAATTACTTTTTAATCTCAATTACTACATGATTGTTATTATTGTATGATCCTATTTTGACTTATAAGAACATTGTATGTATTGTTTACCTACCTATGATCCACAATAAAGAATAATTATATATTAATATGACTGTTCGGTCTCCAATTTAGAAGTAAACTTATGACAGTTAGTTCAAAAAACCCATATTCACTCACCAATGTTATCAATGCTGGGTATCTTGCACTCCAGCACATCTAAGGGCTGTGCCAAGAGCCTCAGGTTGGCGATGTGTAGTGTCATAGCCTTGTGTAGTACTTGGTTGCTCTCGTTGGTTCTCGTATGAGCTTCTTGGTACTTGTGGTACTCGCGGGATAGTTCTGTTTGTACTATGGATGGGGGGCGGGGTCCCATCACCTTTTGGTATTCTTTTTCTTTTGCTGTCTCTTCCTAGAAATATAGAAACGATTATGGGTTTCATTCATCATTCATTCATTTCAGCCGAAAGACGTCCACTGCTGGACTTAGGCCTCCCCCAAGCACCTCCACTTCGACCGGTTCTGTGCTTCTCGCATCCAACGGGTTCCTGCAGCCTTCACAAGGTCGTCGGACCACCTCGACTAAACTTATGGGTTTAGAATGGATGAATCATTTTTTTTAAGAGAATCTACTGCCGCAATGTTACCAAGACAATTGAGTGACCTTTCGCTAGGTACCTTTATTTGGGAGCTTTAGAGAAAGCGTAGCCACTGAACAAACCAAGCTCCATTTCATATAATTATGTGCTATGATCGACCACCGAACATGCTATAAATCCGGCAATAACATATTATGCCGTACGCGAAATACGCGCATTGACGTGGAGTTGCGGACACCAGCCCGTATTACCTATTAACATATTATGGTAATAGAGAAAAAAATAAATGATAACTCCATTTATTTGTCACACAAACACGTGCATACAAAATGATAAGATCACTCGATTAAAAAACATAATACAGCCATCACCTATTTGCTGCCAATCTAAAGGACCTTTCTTTAGAGAAAATACGATGATTTTATTACAAACTAGCTGCGCCCCGCGGTTTACCTGCGTAAATGTCGATCCCATGGGAATATCGGGATAAAAAGTAACCTATATGTTAATCCAGGGTGTCAGCTACCTCCATACGAAATTTTATCAAAATTGGTTTAGCCGTTTGAGCGTGAAGAAGTAACTTCACGTTCAAACGGCTGAACCAATTTAATAACACAGGTCAACAATTACAAAATGCGATATCTCAGCGAAACAAAAAGATATTAGAGTAAACTCAACGTCATTTTAAAGAGGAAGACTAGTGCTTTGAGATGCTATTAATAATTTTTGAAAGAAAATAGGATCGGCCGTGCTACATAACCTCAAAAATGAGCAAAAACGGTATTTTTTGCACTTTTAGGTTAGGATATCTCGAAATCCTGACGTGATAGAGCAATTTTGAGGCCAGATTCGAATTCAGCGCGTCAAAATCCTTCGGGAAAGTATAGTCTGGTTTCTTGGAAAGCGTGTTCGTCAAATTTTGTCGAACAGTGTAATCATATAAACACACTTAAAAACACACACACATAAACTTTCGCCTTTATAATATTAGTGTGATAAAAAATTGTGTGAAAAACAAATTAAAAAGTTTTACCGTACCTGTATTATTTCTTTGATCTCTCCCAAAGACTCTTCCACGTCGCTGATGATTTCCGCGAGATTATTCATAGAGTCGACCAACGTCTGTATGATCTCGGCTTTGGCATTCATTGCGGCGCATCTGTCCACTATCTCTTGAGGCACTCTGAAAGGTAGAAAGACTTTAGGTAATCAATTTCGTACGTAACGTTAGGAGGCAACAGATTACAATATTGTTATTCTGTCTGGATAGCTCGATGACACTTTTAAGAGACGAGATTCTACCGTGCATTCGCGATTAAATTTGCCAATAATGTAAACAAATATGAATTAATAGAAAAATAACTTTAATTCCTACACAATAAAGTTCAGTTTACGCTACAACTTAAACATTTTTATAACTTTTTCAACAGTGCTTAGTCACTCTGAAATCAACTTAATTGTCATTGAAATAAAGTTGATATTTGTTTAACTTGAAATAGGATGGTGCACTGCGCACTTTTACTTTACAAAGTTTTGCTGTTCAGGAAATCATTGTCAAAACGTGACATTGGCTGAATGCACAAATCGTGCGAAGCTAAAGGAAAAAAAAAACATTGTCAGATTTTGTCAAAATCCAGCTTTAATTGGTGCCGCCCGCGATTGTCCTTCCGAGAAAAAATCGTTATAGGATGAAATTTGCTAGTTGTATTGCCCGCAAAAATGTCGTCAACAACGAAAAAGTAGGAATCCCTAAGAACAAACACAATAACAGCAGAGCTAAACAAACTGAACAAATTTTACTCACTTCTGCACAGATTCTATGACATCCAACTGGTCCAGTTGCAGGGACGACATAAATTCCGTCAGCTCCGTATTCTTAGCCTCCACCATAGTGACGATGTTGCGCAACATCTGGGCCTTCTCCTCCGAGTACACCGAGGACGCCTCGTGCGCTATCATCGGGACCAATCGGGAGAACACGTCGGTACCTGATACCTGGAGGAGGGAACGAGATTAAAATACATGGTTCAATATTCCAAGGCCACAAAAATTACCAAAAAAAAGCAGATTATTAAAAAAAACCCGACTGCAAAAACACGTAACTGAAAAGGAAAAAATATGCATAATTATCTATTGAGCTCTGTTTTTTGTAAAATATAGCAACCAAAAGTTACACCATATTTCGGGGTTATTTGGTTTTCCTGCGATATCTTACAAATAAACAAGTTTACCCTGCTTCCGGGGCAGTCGGGTAATATAGAGCCAGTTTTGAAAACCTTCTATTACGGTTAGAGCTATTGTCATAATTATTGCTTGTGCCGACACGTAAATGGAAGATGTAGTTCACAGCATGTTTGCACACTTGGTTACCAGAAGTAAAGCGGTAATTGACTACGGTACTTTATACGGTAGCAGTACTCACCTCTGGATCATTAAAGTTGATTGGTAAAGCCTTCACCAGACAAACAGGCTTCATATCCGAAAGCTGATCCTTCTCAGGCACCTCCTCATGATAAATAAACTCATTTTCGTTCTTCGCAGCTTTTCGCTTTCCTTCCACGACATCGTTGGTGAATGTGAGTGCTTCTTGCGTTATTTGTGTGGGTTCAATGTATTTTGTTAGCTTTCTTGCTTCTGCTAGCTTTTCGACCGCTTGCTGGTAGAAACCGACGCGCTCACCCATCTTTTGTTGTTCTTCTGCGTGCATGCCTGTGTGGGAAATGGAACTATTGTATATTATGTTATAGGTAATCTATACACAGCGGGGAATGGAGGATACGTTCCTCTCTTCCTGCTAGTGGCGGAAGACATAGTCGGTTTTTTTATTGGTAAAAAAAATGCCCGTCGGGTTATTTATTTTTTTTGTGCAGTTAATCCCTGGACTATGAGCAGACTATACGAGTACGTTCCTCTCTTCCTGCTAGTGGCGGAAGACATAAAGTCGGCTTTTTTTTATTGGTTAAAAAACATGCCCGTCGGGTTATTTTTTTTTTGTACAGTCAATCCCTGGACTATGAGCAGACTTGTTGTTGGATTTGATGGTGCAGAGTGGTTTCTCCAGCGAGATTTCCCTCATAATATTTCATGGCAGAATGTCCTAGTTGGCATTGGCAAGGTCCACCACAGCTAATCTTTTCAGCCGCCTGTTATGATAAGGCTTATTGACTTCCGCCAAAGGATTTAAATGATTCTGAAGGCATGCTCTGTAGCGTTCTGCCCAGTTTTTCACTTCCTGGCCCTCGAATCGGTTTACTTTTTATGGCGAAAAAGCCTAAGACGACCCACTGACCAAGATGTGTGTGAAAAAAAGACCTTGTGAACAAGACGTATAAGGGCTGATTTTACTAAAGTCGGGAATAGGAAAATTGAGGTTTGGCAGCTTTTGTATGGAAAATATGTCAGAATTCCAAAATTTATTTTGCAAGATAACATACCTACTCGTGTAATAGGTATAAAACGTTTAATTGAATTCGCCTTTAATGAATTAGTTAGTCATTTATCTAGAAAGTTGTTTATTAAACTTTACTAACTTCATCACAACAACATTTTGCATAATTATGAGAATTGACCAGACAGATCAAACTGACTTATCTAACTGGCAAAATATCACCAACGCCAATTCGCGAGTAATAGGTGTTAATGATTATGTGTCATAAGATCAATGATCTCCAACTGCGACAACTGCGTCATTCATTGTATGCGGGTATAGTAGGCGTTTAATTTATTTGCCTTTTAACAGTCTTCACAATGACAGTCTATGACGTTAAATTCAATGTCTTATTAGGAAGTTTATTTTTTATCCAGCTACAGCAAAAAACACACAATTCTACAGTGCAACGAGAAGTCTTTCAGTCACGTATTTTTACTAAAAAGACTTCTCGTTCGATTACCACAGTCGCCTGTACGCTTGCGATAGCCAGTGACGTTGAAAGAAACAAGAATTGCAGGATTCTTCAGTCGTTTACAAAGCTTAGACATAATTTCGACGAAGTTTTTTTGTTGAGTGGGCTCTTTGTCCTTTTTCTAGATAGGAGTCTTCCAGTTTTTGTTCTTTTTTAGTATACAGATAGATTCATCCTACTATCTTACTAATATTATAAATGTGAAAGTTTGTAAGATTTGAACTTGATTTAAAACGGCTGAACAGATTTGGATTTGGTCAGATAGTTTATGACCTGAAACATACTACTGGGATTAAAACTAATCTATGTGTTAACATAGGATAGTTTTTAGTTTTTATCCCAATAGTATGTTCCCGTGGGATAATTTCTGACATCCATGCGGACAAAGCCCCTGATGCTTATAATAAAATAAAACTTATCGCTCAACTAAGCTTATATTTTTTGAATACATACCTTGATACAGGCAAACAACACATCCAACATAGGAAAACTTGAACGAGAGGTATCTGTGCCAGTAGTTGTATAGCTTTGTGCCGATAATCTCATGCACTACGTCAATTCCTGAGGACGGGCCCAGGAGAGCCAGAGAGTTCTTGTAGAAGTACATCACTTGAGTTGCTACAGCACCTGTGAAAAAAAGGGGGCATTTAGGATGGTTTTATAGTCTAAAGATTGTAAATGCTTCAAGTACTACTAATACATAGCCTAACAGATTTAATTTTAACAATCACTACCATAGTTCATTGTTAACCGGTTGTATGCCGTAATTACAGAAAACAATTAAAAACTATTGTGTCTCGCGTAGATCTACGCTCCCGGCATACAAGGGGTTAGATGATAATAAATAAAAAATGATAAACACATGGTATTAGATCACTCTTAGCGATAAGACCGCCCATTGTGTCACCCTTTGTACAGTTTCTATATATATTTATGTCTGTAATTTATATGGTGTACATAATAAAGAGTATTTATTCTATTTTATTAGAAATTACAAATAAAGCATTGGCTCTGAATTTACTGTTAAAGTTAGGCTGCTCAATAATAAAAATCATCCAACTGCTGGACAAAGGCCTCCCCCCATGACTTCCAGCTCTTTTGATCCAGGGCTAAAGTGGACCACTGGTCATTTGTTTTGTCCAGCTCGACCCCCATCTTCTATGGGGTCTGCCCGGACGCCTTCTAGCTGTGTCAGGGGTCCATTTGGTGATTATTTTAGCCCACAGCTCATTGGGCATATGGTACACGTGGCCAGCCCAGTCCCACTTCTGGCTATGTTTAGTTATTCTGTCCCATAACATATCCCTGTGCCTGGTCAGCCCCCACACCAGCATCAACCATTCTCAGTTAATTTAATAAAGATGTGTATTTTTACTAAAAATGAATACAGAATTCTGCTTATCTAAAGACAATTCTCATCACTTATTAATTTTAACATATTTTTTGTACTATGATTAGAAATAGACAATTCTATTAAAGTCCAATAATCTTACCAACAACACTAGGCTTCCTAGTGTCCTGAATACTTTTATCAAGGATACACTCCTGTGCCTGTGCAAAACAAATCTCCTGCATCATTCTCATTATTTCCGGACAGACGTCTACTCCAGACGGTTGCGGTAATTGTTCTCGTAAGTATTGGAACACCCATGCAGCCTGTTGGTACTGCGTGCAAGCTGCCTTGAGGCTGTCTGCTGTGTTCCGTGGTTCTGAAGCTGCGAGCTGAGTGAGAAGTGCTCCAACATTGTACAGGATGCTCGCCATTTCAAACCTCAAGTCTGGTAGAGTTCTGTTCATGTTTGCATACAGGTCTTTCCTAGAAGTGGAAAAATTGTAAATTGCATTCAGTTTGGTTTATTATGTAAGAAATATTGTTAGTTATTGTATTAGCTAGTTGAATCATTATTTTAAGGCTGCTATATTTTTCTATAAGATACAAATTGTTTATGTTTAATCAAGCCTTTTATAATAACTAAACATATAACCCAAAGAAGTTTATAAATATAGCTTCATTCCCAAAACTGTTTTTCAACTCTTTATCAGACAATGATATTATCAACATCATGTAGACATAATGTAAACAACTTGATACCTACGTATTATCATGATTCATTCAAACAATAAAAGAAAAATCAATAGGGATTATAGTGGTGTAAATGTTAATTAGATTTACCAGCTGAAGGAACACGCAGCAGGTTGACCTTTGGCCATCGGGAATCGGCTTTGCAGCGACCGCAGCTGACAAAAATATCTGATTAGGGCGCTCAACCCCGTAGAATCAATAGTAGGTCGGACGGCCGTCGACCGCAAACCTTCCAACTGATGTATCTCATTGCTGTAGCTCTCTGGATCCTCTCTATAAGCTTCCGCAATGTACTAGAAAAAAATATACAACGTAAAGTCGTGACAAAGAAATTCTGAAAGTTACTTTATCAGAGATTAGGAGACCTACTTACCTGTTTCAATTTTGGTCCAAAATGCGTGTTCTCGTGGGTCACCTTCAACTCAAAACTTATCATGGGCAATTTTGGAACGGCTTCCATGTTTTCCAAAGCTGCTTTTACCCGTTTCAACTATTTTTCACTCGGTAAAACAATTTCATCACAAATTAGCTTATTTGTTCCACTGTCATTTTTTTGTTTTAATTTAGAGGGCGTTCCTTCTTTTTTTAGTTACGGTTATTTAAGTACCGGTTATCACTAGACTGGTATTCTCGTAACGCAACTGTTGAGTTTTAAATTTTTGCTTTATTTCAACTTTCAAGATGTTAATAAAACAACTGTAAAATACAATGGACAGAGTGGATTGAAGATTCGTTAATTCGTGTGAGTATTTGTTTCCCAACGTTCTTATAATAAGTGGTGAAATCAGCTGAAATCCTTTTACCGTAAATAACCGTAAACGAAATTTCAATGAACTTCTGTGCTCGTCACAAACAAACAACGTACAGATAGTCTATGATCTGTCGATTACTTGAATTTGCTTGCCTTGGCCGGCCTTGCCTTGGCGTAATTGGCGTGATTGGCGTTTGCTCGTTTGCTGTTGCTGTTTCATTGGATCAATATTTTGTTATTTTCAGATACACACACTATAAATCAAGAATTTTATGGATGCAGACTGTTAAAAAACTTTCATAATGAAGCTAAAAAAGCCTAAAACCGATACTGAGGTAATCTTCCTATAGTAATATCTATTGTTTACATGCGTCTAAGCCAGGGTCACTTCGGCTTCATTTACACTTCTAATCTCTGCCCCTACACCTTCCACAAAGCCAAACCTCATCAAAAACTTACAAACAATAGCAACAGCTATAATCAAACCATCAAATTGCAGTGTCTAACCCGTATTTGATTACGTTATAGGAGGTGGCAGCTGTGGTACCTCCTCAAGCGGAGATCATTGAAGCCGACTTGTATAAGCGTTCGTACTTCGGCCCTGACGTGCCAACGCTAGAGCTGGAATGTTGGGAGGAAGAACTGTCGGAAGTCCAACTCCAAGCCTATAAGAATGCTGACAATGAGTACAAAAGTATCCAGAGCAAGCTTGATGATATGGTCAAGGACACTGGTGGGGAGATCGTGTACAATGGAGACCAGTTTACAGCCTACCAATTGCTTGGGAAGTAAGTTATATACAATAGTACAATTAATTTTCATTTTACTGGTTGAAAAGTTGTAGCGGTAAACAACAGAACCATTTTCAATCTAATTGGAACACGTTTTAATCTAATGCATTTATTCAATTATTAGAACAATGTCATAAATTATTAATATAATAATAATAAGAGTCACAAGTCAACTTAGTCAAATAACCCGCCCGAACTGGTCACAAAGGTACCCAAAACGCTTCCTGCATTGCCACATTGTATGGCAATGGCTAACCTTTGCACCAAGAACGAGCCGGAGCGGGAGTGACCCGTTTTGCCACGGAGCTTGTGCCCTATCTCACTAATGAGCTTCCTGGCCTCAGTGCCCAAAGCACCCATGGTCTCCACGGCAATGGGCACAAAATGATACCGATCCACCAACTGTGCGTACTTCACCCTCTTCCTCTCAGCGGCGGCTTCCGCTGCTGCCGATGGTGAGAGGACGATGCGACAAAGGTGGCTGGCAGCAACAGTGCTGACGCGTTTTAATCTAATTTAACTAGCCTGTATTGTTCCACTGCAGGACAAAGACGTCCCTCTCCCTTTTCCACTATTCTGTCTTGCTAGTGCTGGCTAGTCCTTTCGGTAGGAGTCAAGCTTGTCCCGCCACTCTTGCCTCTGCTACCTCTCATGTTTTAATATTTTTTTATTTTTACAATATAAAAGATAGAAGATATGACGAGGTGTAAAACTATTGAATTGTGGTAGCACGTTTCAAAACATTAATTTCAATAACACTATAATTATGTAAAAACCCTTCTCATGCTTGCTTTTATTACATATTTGAAATCATAATTTGCAATTATTTACAGACAACCTGTGCTGAAAGATTTGGAGAGGCAAAGTGCGGAAATCATTAGATCTAGATCTCGCTCACTATCTATTTCAAAGGAGAAACCTGGAAAGCGAGGTATGTAAAACAGTATTTTTACTTTTAATTTAACCTGACAAATGTCCTACAAACACTCACATATCCATATGAAAATTGCACTCGAAACAACAAAATATAATACCCAATAAAAACTGTTCAGCTTGAGTGCTTAAATTCAAATTAATTTATTTGCCAGAATGTAGGCTTACAATATAATTATGATCTTAAAACTATAATAGCCCCTTTACATTCTACCATTATATGAGGTGTGCAAATACAACTTCTAGTAGGTGATTGCTTAATGAGTTCATTAAAAAAAACATTGTTGCACACTAATGTGTAGTCTAAATTATTTATAAACTAAAAGGACTTGGCCCAAGTGTAACCATATCTATAAACCTTTATCCACCTTCCAGGTCGTCCAAAGAAACTTCGCAACACAGAAGATGACCGTGACTACTCACCATCTCCTGATAGGAACCGGTCTCCTGAAGTCAAACATAAAAAGAAGAAGAAGGACAAGGAAAAGACTAAAGAGAAAGAGAAGGAAACTAAAGAAAAAGATAAAGAAAACACCAAGACTAAGGACAAGACTCTAGCACCTTCTAGTAAGTACTTGTTGTTTACTAGAAAAATATCCAAATTCCTTGTTTTTGTGACATATTTTGATAATAAGTCAAAATTTATTTATTATTTCCCGTTGGCCTAGAATCATGAAATTTGGCAAGAAGCAAGGTCTCACAGCACAAGTGAAGGACTACAACAACTTTTCATCAACAAAGTCCCTACCCTTCACTGTGCGTGGCCGAAACGCACTTCACCAGTTTTCTTTTTACTCTTAGCTCAGAATCAGCGAATTACTAAATCAAAAATCAAGAGCAAACCCATTTCAAATAAAAATAAAAAAAACTCCTTTGAGTACTTTTCGCTATTCGTCATAGTTTCGAATTGGGCCATCCACACCCACTTGGAAAATTCACCCTGTATACATGGTGAACAACTGAACACACAAGGCAACATTCCGCGTCCAGTGCTCTCCTATTAAACTAATACAACCCACGAACCACGCCACTGAACCACGTTCGCCAGCTTCTTTATAGTTTTATAAAATGATTGACTGCCGTCTTTAATTCCATTGTCCGTTATTGTAGGTAATAAATTTGTCTCAATTAAACTGCATTAACATTTAACCAACTCCCGCAGATGTGCACAGCGTGGTCACAAACGTGCGTCCGTCAGAAGCCACGGCTATCGGCGGCTTGCTCACCGGCAGTGCGACGAAGACCACTGCTATTGTGGACCTTACTAAAGATGATGGGAATAAGAATGTTGCCGATTCACGGGAGGTTTCATTTAATAAGTTGCAAGGTAAGTTCATAGCCTATTTTTTTTTCAGTGTCTCTGAAGTCCAAATCATCTGAGTATTCAAATTTTTTATAACCTACTAGCTGGCCCGGCCACGCGTTGCTTTGGCTAACCTTTTTGTGCAATAAAATAATATTGCGATTATAAAAATGGAGATGTGAGCTATCCTATCTTCCAAGTTGTATCAAACTGCACACAGTGTACAAATTTGATTGAAATCGGTTAAGTATTTTAGGAGTCCATCGCGGACAAACATCGTGACACGTAATTTATATTAGATAGTACCTACAGCCCGATTCAAACTTTATGGCGGCTCGGAACATGAGACGAGTCGCTGCACAGTAACAAATTCACTTGTCAGCGGGGGTGAGGGGTGAAGTACTGCACAGCGAGTAGCGCACTTCAGAGCCGCCATAAAGTTTGAATCGGGATGTACAGCGGTGCTATACTGTAAAAACCTCACTGTGAATACTTAGGTGAAGTGAGCGTGGAGTGAGCTGTCAAAAGTGGCAATTCCTAGAAAAAACAAACTCATTTCACCTAAGTTTTCACGGTGAGATTTTTACAGAATCGACCGGCAGTTACTGGAATAAAGTTAGGATAGCTGGATAGTCCATTGTAGTTGTAACCCCGAAAAGCTTCAGAAAGGTCCGTATTGCACTATATTTCATTCCTTTCAAGAGTGCACCTAAAACTTCAATTAAACTTACGAGTTCTTTACTTTGTACACACAATTTATTTCACACTTTGAAAATCGTATAAAAACCACAAAACTTAACAGTTTACCGCTCCAATATTTTTTTATTGCGTTCATACTTGAAACTTACATTAAAATTATCCCCTTGTTTACAGGAAAAACATTCCCATCGTTGGTGGTAGTAGCTCGTCCATACCTTCGCTCGAAGGACTCCGGCCCAACTTCGGACAGGTCCATATTGGACAGCAAAGTAAAGTCAGTGCTGATGCACACACCTATGAAGTTCACCGAGTGGCTCATACAGCAGGGGCTCGTTCGGTCGGAGCAGTGGTGCGTTATACATGCTGGGAATAAGCTTAAACTTGGTGAGTGCACAGTATAATAATAAGAAAGTAAAATTGCACTAAATCATTCAGATGTATTGGTAGAAATTATTATAATTGGGCAAGAGTGTTGCTTGACCGTTTTGAATGCAGCGGTGTTGAAATTATTAACACAAAAGTGCCTGGCTGGGTTCGAATCCACGACCTACATCTCGTAAGTGGGGGCTGTTACCTCTGGGCCACCAGTCCTCTCATAACGGTGAAGGAAAACATCGTGAGGAAACCGGAATGTCCTAGAATCAAACATTCGAAGACGTGTGACATCTAACGACCCGCACTGGGCTCGCGTAGTAGATCACCCGCCCATTCTCTCTCGAGGAGAGGAGGCCTGTGTACCAGCAGTGGGAACATTATACAACTGGTTATGCTAAGAGTGTTGCTGAAGTAAAGCTCTTAGGTGCAGCGCAGACGACAGACTATCCGTGACGCACTTTTTAGTCTGTGAAAACAGAACCTATGCAATTATATGCAGTAACGCACACGACGCGCAAAAATTCCGGCGCACAATAAATCCGTGTAATTCGGGCGGGCCGCGCACAAAAAGTGTGTGAAAAAAATTGAACGTTTGCTTCAACGCGCGCTAACGCAGACGGCGCAAACTTTAGTCGGCAATCTGCATTTGCTAGGGGTGGACGTAACGCATGCGATCTACTATCATGGCGCCAGAGGTCGATGTAACGATGTTAATTCAAGAAATACAAAACAGACCAGCACTTTATGATACTTCTAAGGCAGAATATCATGATGGACATTTAAAAAGAAAAATGTGGGATGAGAAAGATGTGCGTCGTGTGCGTTGAGTCAAAAATCCGCGACCGACTTTTTGCGCGCCATGCAGACTTTTTGTGCGCTGCAGACTCGTACGCACAAAAAGTGTGCCGTCTGCGCTGCACCTTAGCATAATCAGTTGCCAAGGTTGCCCTTGGCGCCATTCGGAGTTTTGCTGAAGATCACTTTGCTCTAACTCGGGCACCGTTTAAGCCATTTCTTTTGGTACGAAGACTGATGCCCGTTTCTACTAACAATTGGCGACACCTAAATAAATGCCTGAATGAAATCGGATTTTCGACGTTCGGCGCCGAAAGTTGAAAAAACAGCGCGCTTTTGTGTAGACACGACATGAGGTAGTGATATACACAAAAGTCCAGCTTATATGCAGTCCAGTGAATTGCTATGTTAGACATACACGTTTAGAAGTACATTTTGAATGCACATGAAACTGAATAAAATCCCTGTTGCGCTTTCTGCAGCCACTTGCCGCTACAATAAATCCTTACACACATACTTTTATTTCAGGCATGTACTCCGACGTATCAAAGTTCCCCTACTCAGGCGGCTACGTATGGATATCCGAGTGTTGTCCTACACGATTCGTGTCAGTATACTCCAGCTCAATCTTCGAAGGGGCCACCTTCCCTCCAAGTGTTCTGCTCAAGTTAATATACCATTGGGCTTGTCAGACTAATGTTCAAAATGTGGTCCAATGGGTAAAAGTGGACAATCTGTACGTGAAAGGACTGTTTACCTGGTTGAGGGCTATTTGTACGTCAGCCATTCACCAACACATGGGGTTACTGGGTGGATCGGGTAAGAAAGTGGAGGTGGGAGTCATATCGTTGGGTACAACGAGTCATGATGGCACGCAGAGACAGGTGAAGGTCGAAGTGTTGGGGGTGCTGGATCCGGTTGAGAAATTGGTGAGTCACAAATGTTCTAGTGGTATTTTGTTTAGTAGTCTATAGACAATTTATTTTTAAGTTTTTACAACCCATTCTCTCTGAGTGAGGGATTTGCATTAGTGCTTCATTGGCGCGAAAATGCAAGAACTTAGGTGCCTTCTTTCCAGAAAGTATACCATGGTTCATGGCGATTTTCTTTTTCCCATAGAACTTTCTGTGATACATACTCATGTTTATAATTCACCAAATCAGACTTATCAGCAGTAGCAGCTTCGATCGGGTCCTCATTTTTAAACACTTCTAACTTTTTCTTCTAGATCCGTCTTCGCGCCGTAGAACCGTTAGCAGAACATGAAAAGAACTACAAGAAACGCTTCCAAAAGATCCTTGAACCTTTATCCGCCTGGGTACACCCATCATCAGTAATCCTCACTGACTTGACGGTAGACAAGGGGACCCTGATTTCCATGGGCTTTAAGAACGTTCACCAAGCTTCTGCCCATACCGACGCCTCGACTGCCAGGAATAGCAACGCGAATATCATGGAGTATTTGAGGAGGATCGTGCCCAGAATGTTCCAGAATACTCTGTCGTTGCTGTCCAGACAGATTATACAACAGTTCTTGGATGAACTGGTTTGGAGAGAACGGTAGGATTTTCAGTATTTGATTTTTGTTTTACTTAAAATCATTTTGAGAAGAGCTAGCAACCAAAAACAAGAGATATGCAGGTGTTGTCTTAATTTATGCTTATGCAATTTCTTCTTTAAGATACTAAAGAAAAACGTTAAAAAAAACATCAAAGTATCTTCAATGAAAGTACTCAATAATCTAGAGGTAAAGTCTGTGATTTATCATCTCCTACAAACAAAGAAGTCAGGTCTGTCTCAATCAGAAAACGCCAAATTATCGTTATCCTACAAAGGGTCGGATAATTCAATACATGATTCAGAACCCTTGATCTTAACCCTAAAAGGTAATACAGGCTGTTGTCCACAACTCCACGTCAATGCGCGTATTTTGCGTAAGGTGAAATTAACCTTACTATTATTTGCAATCCACCCCTTCAGGTACGGTATAACCCCGGGCCAAGCCTTCGACAACATAGTGATCCACATTTCTGAACAGAGCAAGATGGAGTCCAAGGATCCGATCACAGTGCGCCTCAACAAGATCGCTGCTAATCCCTTCAAGAACTGGAAGTATCCAACTGGCAAGGTAAAGGAGTAATACACATCTATATGTATTTTTTTAGGTTTTAATTGTTTATTTAAGCGACTACAATTAGCACATCCACGCGCAAACTTAAACGATGAATTCAGCACATGATTCTCGACCTACAGCGTAGAAAAATTTCATCGGTTTAAAAAAAAAACATATCAGCTGTTTTATAGAAAAGTGCAATACCTACGCGGTCAAAATGTATGGAACAGCAATTTTTTTTTATAACTGACGAACAATTTCAGTCTCCGCGTCGGTTTCCCTGCCAACCTGTAGATTTAGTTACCTACAGAATGTACAAGAACTTATCTGCTTAATAGAAATAAAACAATATACTATAATATAATATGACACATTATTCTTCTTCCATACAACGAAAAAGGGCGCTTAGATAGTATTATGTTTTCATCTTTCGTTTTGACAATTCATCTGACAATGGTGCCGATTCCGTTGTTCACAAACTAAACTAAATTTAAGTTTAGTCCATCTTTTTCTTTCTATTTCATTAAGGAAAGGACAGAAGATAAATATTAGCTTAGCCCTATCAAAATAATCAGCGCCTGACGTAAATTGACGTATTTTTGGTAGCAAATTTTTTAATCACGTCTAAACTTGTCTTCGGAGTATCTTAATTTGACAGGACTAAACTAATATTTATCTTGTGTCCTTCTCTAATGAAATAGAAAGAAAAAGATGCACTGAATTTAAATTTAGTTTAGTTTGGGAACAAGGGAATCTGCGCCAAAATTTGACTTAGCGGCTTCAAATAGGGGATCAAAGTTTGTTTGGAAGTTCGTCAGGCATCGGACACGCATCTTGTTAATCATAAATTAATCACGTTATTTCTTTAAACTTTTAGAAACGCGACAAGGTAGAAGAGCCTCCAGAGCCTGAGACCGGTCGCGGCAAGCGCGGGCGCAAGAAGAAAGAGCCGTCGCCCTCGCCGCCGCCCAAGAAGAGGAAGAAGGAGAAGACCACCTACGTTGAAGACGATGATGAGGAGGTCAGTAACACTCACAGATATAGATAGACCTAGATAAGGCAAGTATCACGATCTGTATGAAAACCAAGCGTACCATTTTTTGACTACCTACTATGACGTCACAAGCACTATTTAGTGATGGGATCATCAAATCGATTCAAAGACGCCGCCGCGTAACTGGTTTATCTATATAAATAAAACAAAGTCCTGTTAGTTACACCGTTTATAACTCAAGAACAGCTGGACCAAATTGTATGATATTTGATTTTTCTCCGCCCTGAATAGCAGAATAACTATTAAAACAGGTGAAAAAAAAATTAAGGAACACAACATTTATTGATTCTGAGGCGGTACGGAGTTCGACGGGTCAGGTAGTTTGAAATAAATGGTTGGAATTTGAGTTAGATTTGCTGTATGTATAAATTGTTCAAATCGTTAAATATCATCTGCCTAGCCCTTTCCCAAATATTTTGGGAGCGGCTTCCATCGAAACCAGATGCAGCTGAACACCATATTTACATACAGCGACTGCCAATCTGACTGACCTCTACAACCCAGTTACGGGGTAGTACGAAACCCCTTGGAAAGACGAACGGCTATTAACTTAGTAAGACTGGTTGCTGACAACCAGTCTTAACTAAGTTAATAGCCGTTCAGAATTTCATATTGATACCATCATTATCATTACTATGATATTATCATTGATATTTCATTTTTTATATTGATAGTCAGAATCCCGAAAGTCTGAACTTTCGGGATTCTACCCGTAACCACTATCAAAGATCCACGAATGACCGCCGGGACCAATGAGGCACGGAGGGGTCTCGGTATGTAAAGATGGTCACTCATCCACGCACAAACCGCAACAAGAGTAGCTTAACCTGATTAATCGTCCCGCGCGGCTGTTATTATTTAGTCACCACCCTTATATTTTTAGCCAACAACGAAATAAAAACCATTTACTGTTTTACCGCCAACAGATCCCGCTAGCCCTAAGCCGAAAGACTAAAATAAAAGAAGAAAAAGACAAACCAAAGGACAAAATCGTCTCCGAGCCAACAGCTCGAAGTCGCCGCACAAACAAGACGAAGTCGTATGTGGATGACGACATGGATGACATACCGCTGAAGAATATCAAGAAGGAGGTCCGGCCTGAGGAAACTGTGTCTATGGAGAGGTATTACTTCGGACAGATCGGCGGTAATGGAGACTTCGCGAAGATTGCTATAGCTGTTGAGGTAAGTTCTTAGAAAACGGTTTATTATAATTCCACTGCTGAATACGAAATGAACCTAGTATTCGATTTATTATTTTTCATTGAGTGTAAAGTAACACATACAGAGTGAGTGTAACTCATACATAAGTGCCATGATGGCCTGGCAATTCTTACCTACTTCACCAGGCGATTTTCTAGAACTATGTTTTGACAACTCGAATATGATTTTTGCTATAAAGAATTATGTCAATTTTAAAGTGAGGCAATTCTCGGCTTTCGAGATGCAAGTATCGTACGAACTGTTTACTCGAAACAACTTTAAATCTGCTTTCGATAATCGCCTATTCGAGTCGAGAAACTCTTGTCTTCAATTGTATTTGAGATTTTGTTTTTCGGCCTAGTGTAAATACGAGTGCGATAATTTGTTTAACGATTGTATGTGCGACTCTGCAAGCGATTATCGTTTGCTGAGTCGCACATACAAGTTTCAAATAGACATTTTCGCCTCTTGAACGAACAGAAAGAAAACTTGCCTCCTATCTAGTCGAAAGATTTATTTTAAATGGTTTATATTAAATGTGTTGAGCCTACTGGGCTCAACACATTTGCCACGTCAATCGCGGCATCATTGGCGTTTCTTAGAACCCCAAAAGTGCAGGTTATAAATTAACTCCCTTTTCTCACCCACAGTGCCCAGTTTGCCACGAAGAATTCAACGAGAACATCGCCCTAATGACCCACCTCTACGGCCACGCCGTATCTCCGGCCGCCGACGGTTCAGATCCAGCGCAATGCACGTACTGCCTCGCGCGTTTCCCCACCACGGACGAGCTCGAAACTCATCTCAAGCACAACCATCCGGCCGATACCAAGTCGCCGGAACTGTTCACTTATGCGTGCTTGATTTGTGAGGTGAGATTAAATTGAAATTCGGTTTTAATATTTAATTTTCAATTCATTTCAATATTTAAAATTCAATGATGACGGTGAGAACGAAACACATAGAGGCTATTTTAATGTGTTCTAAAATTTTAGAGAAGAAAATTTGTTGCTTGTTTGAATATATGAGGTTGCTTTAATGTGTTCCAAAATTTTTGAGAAGAAAATTTCTGCTTGTTTGAATATATAAAACGTTGCCGTGTTCATCGCAGTGCAAAAACAGTTGTACAGTTTTGTGGAAAACTTCGATTTTGATACTCATATTTCAGATTATTTGACCGTGTAATATCCGTTTTGTAATATAGAAACTGAGTAAAAATTCACAATGTGCTGCTTCCAAAATCTATCGGAACTGTGTACTATTACGAGAAACTCTACCCAGTATACTTACCATACTAAACTACAATCTTTCTCCTCAGGTCCGCTTTGCCGCCGTGCTGACTCTCGCCTCCCACATGCAGAAAACACACGCACCATTAGAACTGCCCTACGCGTGCGACGCGTGCGACTACCGCGTGTCGTCACACCGGGCTGCGGCCGATCATTATAGGACAGCTCACTGCACAGGCGATACTGTGTTCTGTCCTTACTGTCTTAAGGTATAATTTACAATGATAATATGAGGCATCATTATAGGACAACTCACTGTACAGGCGTTACTGTGTTCTATCCTTACCGTTTTAAGGTATAGTTTACAATGATAAATGTGTTTGTATGTTTGTTGTTTTAAGGTCTATATTTGTCGTCGTATTTGAATGAGAATAGCCTGAGGTGGCATACATTTTATGACAGCTCTTTACTACAAAAAACATAAGAAATACTGTTTTAATTTCAACTAATGTAGTCTGGAAATAATCACAAACCTTATTTTTCACCTTTGGAATGGGCGACTGGAATCAATTCTATTTGTTGTAATTTCTGACGTTCAAAAGTGCCTTTTATGTGCCTATTTGAAATAAATGCTTTGACTTTGACACAAGGATTGTGTAATATTGTCTTCTGCCCCTAGAAATAATCGAAATAAAAAAACAGTGGCACTCCGGGAGTACCCACAGAAGTGAAAACACTCACTGACATATCGGATATACATTAAAACCGAGTACATCCCGAGGACAGCCGAACACATCCGAAGCGGTTATTTTTTTAATCGTGTTATAAAAAAAACACGCGCGGTGTCGCTTACGGTAACAGTGGCGCGAGTTCAATGGTTTTTCCCATCTCAAAAAATGTCCAAAGCGCGTAAAGAAGTTTTCACTTCAAGATTGATAGGTAAACCATTTATTTAGTCCACACAAAAGCACAATTAAAAGCTAAAAAATTACATGAATATTATATTAGGTACCAACATAAAAAAAAATAAAAAAATGAAAACATACTAAAAGAAATCAGGTATTATGAAGACATATCGTCGCCGCGCGTACGAAACCGCGTAAGAGCAGTCAGTAAATACCGCGTAACAGCAAAAAGCGCAAAATTCAAACATCGTGCTAGCCGATTCTAAACGCCTATTGGCTTATACTAGTCTTCACCTGATTTGAATTATCCAATGAGAAACGTCAGTTTTGCTATCGAAACAATACCGCGGAACAGTAGGAGACCTGAAGTTGGAAGCAAGTGCGCGTATTTACTACGGCCGTTAGAAAAATGTAACGCGGAAGCACACACGCTCCCGAAAATAATTATTTTGTTGTAATTAACCACCATGTAAGTATGTTTTAATTGTTTATTATTTTTCGTTTATAATGTGTTCATGCCAGAATATTTAAATTACATGTAATTCTGTTTTAATTTAATGGTTCTGGTTAATATAACCCCTAACAAGTATTTACGCGGTCTTGACATCGCTTGATTTATTTGTTTTGTTAAGTTACGCGGTATTGCATTTTACTGAAACTAATAATTATTTATTTCTTATTTTTAGATTTAAAATCCTTGTATTCTCAAGTTAAGTACCCAAATGATGGAGGACCAAGATAACTTTGTTTTAGAAAATGCGGATACTAATGAAAACGTCGTAACTTTGCGAGAGCTATCTGAAAGGCGAAAAATATTGTTACAGAAGAAGAGAGAAATATTAAATATATTAAACTATGAAAACCAAGCAGTAATACAACCAGTGTCGACACTTTTCTCTGAGAATCAACATTTAACACCAGAGATACTTTTGTCTGAGAATTTAACATCCGAGTTTACTACACTTACGACGATTGTGGACCCTCCAGAATCGATGCAAAATGGTTATAATATTCCTACACCGACTAAATCTAATGATGTGGCAGAAAATCACACTAATGATATTGATTTTACGTCTGATGATCATTCTTTTGTCAACTTATCAGACATTACAAACTTAAAGCCATTATCGCCAGAATGTATAGAGTGGTTTCCCGAAAGGGAAATAGAAGAAAATAAAAAAAATGTAAAAAAACGCAAAGGAGATAAAAATAATTGGATGAGAATGAAAAATAAGAGACAGAGAATGATGGGAAAAGAGTACATTGGATTTAAAAAAGCGGGCACAAAGTTTTTTCAGAACGATCCTAAGCCAGCAAGAAAAATTGTTGCACTTGGCTATAGCTAGAAACGTAGTAATAACTCAGAAGTACTTGGAGAAAGGTCACACGCAGATGGAAGTTGATTCAGTATTGAGAGGTAGTTGAAAAATCGGGAAATATTTTTACCCTCACAATACGCTACAATAACAAAGGAGGCCAGAAAAGTACCAAGTCCTTATGAAGTTATTACACCTGATTATACGTTTTTTAAAGACTTTGGTCTTAAAGATTACCTGATTTACGAATCAATAAGACCTGGCCGAGGAACGGGTGATCATTGTGTTATTGATATAAAAGCACTGAGATATAATCCAAATGGCACCATATAATATAAACTCCACTTTTCAGATGATTTTGTCCCATTGCCTAGAAGACCAAGGAAGATTACGTCTTTGATTACGCCTTCGCTTTATGAATCGGCAACCAATTTCCAAGACAAAGTATGATCACCTACAGGAGCTAAAGAATGTCATACCTAAAGACTGCCATACTTTTTATGATAATTTACCTTTCAAATACATAATTTTAAGTTACTATTTTGACTGTGAAATGCTGTGATTAACAGAATTTAATTAGAACTTAAGAGCAAGTACCATACAGATTATTGTTGTTATGATTATTATTTGTTTATGAAAACTGTAATTAAAAAGATTGAAGTACCTGACGCAAGATTTTGTGAAGAAAGTTTTGTGATTATTATGGAAGAACCTAGGAGAAGGTTTATTTTTGTTATTCCAAGTTTTTTATTTTCTTCATTAGGTATGTATGTATGTACCTACCTATGCATGATGTTTAAGTAATAATAAATACTTATTATTTTTTAGTTTTAGATGATTATTTTGATCTCTGGCATAAGAAGTCTGAACTCTTGTAATACGATCTCTATTAAAGATTATGAATAGGTATATCCTTACAAAAGGAATATCCTTTTGTAAACTGATTTCGATAATAAATATTTTTGTTAGATTATATTGTTTTTGATTTGATTTTTCTAGTAATAAATACAACCCTTTACTAAAATGTTTTATTTCAAAACCGCGTACCTTTAATAAAAGTCTACTTATTTTTGTAATTAGTTAAAACAAAACCGCGTAAGTGACTTTGCACAAAATCTAAGCCAACTACGAGTAAATTTACGTTATTTTCCAATAAAGAAAGTTGTAAAGAACTAGCTGTTAAGTTCAGTCGGTAATAGGAATTGAAATCGCTGAGATATTAAGTTTTTTCTTCCTCCTGTAAAATCATCAAAAAGCAAATACGCGGTCTTTACAAGTTGCTCTTACGCGGATTCGCACGCGCACCGACGATATGAAGAAATGACTTCCATTCCAATAATAAGAAGAATCGTAAAATAAGTAAATAATAAAATCATGTTGTTTACAGGTCATAAAGGTGTACGCTGGTGGCCATGAGCTGACTGCTAACGTAGTGTTGTATCTGGACCACTTGAAACAGCATCAGGATAAGGAGATGGAAGTACGATGCAACAGATGTGTGCTCAAGTTTGTGCATCTTGGTGAGTTACAAAATATAACAATATCTCCTAATCTGCCCGTACTTCGTCTGCGTAAAAAATCTTATTCCCCACTCCGTCGCATCGCATCGCCCGTCGGCGCTATCACTTTGTTTTCGCTTACCGTTCTCTCAAAAGCAGTGGTGGCCCAGAAGTAACGGCCGCGACTTACAAGTTGTAGGTCGTAGGTTCGAACTGGGACAGGCGTTTTACTTTGTGTAATCTGCGTTCGCGATTTATTTCCCAAAAATGTAAATAAATATGAATTAATGGAAAAAATAACTTCTATTCCTACACAATAAAGTTCAAATTACGCTACATATTCAAATTTTTTTTTTTTACTTTTTCAATAGTGCTAGTCACTCTGAAATCAACTCAATTGTCATTGACATAAAGTTGATGTTTGTTTAACTTAAAATAAGGAGCGCAGTTTTACTATACATTATTTCATTATCAATGCTCTCAAAACGGTGAAGGAAAACACCGTGAGGAAACCGGCATTTCCTAGAACCAAAGTTCGAAGACATGTGACATTTAGCAACCCGCACTGGGCCCGCGTGGTGGATTACGGCCCACTCCCTTTCACCTAGAATATATGTATTTTTTTTTATGCATGCTTAGGATGTAATTAATGCCTTTGTATACACAAAGGCATCGGTATTCATTGCAGCTAACTTGTTTTGTATGTAAATTATTCCTTTATTTCAGGTCAGTTGAAGGAACATCAAGTTCGAGACCACATCACGGTGGAAGGAGCAACTCCGCTCTGTTCTGAAGAGCATTTGATTACCAAACCAAAAGTGAGTTGTGAGTTTGTACAGAAAAATTATCTGTCAGATACATTGACCGAAACTTGTCTGAAGTTGGTTGAGCGACAATAAATGTCATATTCCACTGTTACTAACATTTTTTTTTTATAGAACAAAGCGCGTCCACCTGTAAAGGACTCTGCTAACCACACGATCGCGGAAACATTCGAAAATTTGACCCTCGTGCTACCCGATGGCATGCTTTGCAGAGAATGTGACACACCGCTGGATAGGGAGAAGCATTACTTGTGAGTATAAGCTTAATTACTAGGAGAATGTTTAAGAACGGTGGACCTTCTTCATTTGATCCTTTCCGCTTTACGACATACAGACCGAATGGACTCTGTCGTTCAATTCATATTTCTCAAGAAGGTAGACCTAGTTCTTAACCCGCGAATAAACGTAGAGATACTTTTGTTCACGTATGTCTTGAAGATAACTTACAGTCAACTATAAAACGAGGATCCTCTACGATCACGCGGACTCGGCGCGGGTGTTGAGGTGGGCGGAGCGGCGCTGCAACGACTATATTGATGGGCGAACACTGGTTATTATAACGCGAAACACCTGGATATTTTTATAAACATCCATACGTAAATGCGAAAATTGTTGAACCGATTAAGTTGAAATTTGGTATAGCGATAGTTTAAGTCCCGGGAAAGGTCATAGGACAGTTTGCATCCCGATATTCCCACGGGATTTACACTTATGCGAGTGAAACCGCGAGGCGCTGCTAATTCATGTATATTTGTTGTATTCCAGAGGCACAACCCGCTGCACGAAGTGCTCGTACGGCACGTCGTGTTACCGCGCCATGTTGCGCCACAACGGGTACTGCGCCGGCGCGCACTCGCTGGAGGACGCGCCGCGCGACGCGCCCTACCGCTCGCACTGCGTGTGCGGGTATAATACCACTGTCGGTACGTGAAATCTATTCAAATGATCGTTATTTCCACTCAAACAATTATCGACTAAAGTGTAAATTAGTAGCCCTACACAGAGAGAAGCTAAAGAAGAGTGGACATTGTCCTTCAATGGGACATTACAGGCTTATAACATATCCTGCAATAGTCCTACACAAACCGGGGGGTTGTCTTTGGTGTTTACAGGGATAATCGTCGGTTGGTGCTGCATTTCATTAAAATTTCCTAAGGGGCCTCTGCTAGTTGGCTTCGGCCCCTCGCGGCCTCGTACGCCTTCCAAAGGACCGGGATCCCATGGTCCCGAGACATGTAAAAACATAAAAATAAATAATAATAATAGCTCTCGCTAGGCAGCTGGTTTGAGGACTTGGTAGTAGCAACAGCTACAGAACGCAGAGTCTTCTAGATAAGGCTCGCATTGTTTCGAGGTTCCTCTGGAGCCCTGACCGCCGATAGCTTGGGCCCTGGTGCCGTATTATGACGGTATAATGCTACGGTATAATACCTGGTGGACGGTATAATGCCTGGTGCCGTATTATGACGGTATGATTCCAATGTAAGAGAGAGACGGAGCTATACATGACCGATAGCACCATCCCTTTCTCGCACTGGAATCATGATGGCATTAATACTTCGTGATACGGCCCCTGTTCCCGATACCACTGAGCTACTATTTTTTTTTATCGTTTCTATAAGTATTCTAATACGTATTATAAATAAAAATATATTTAAATGTTTCTTTAAGTATTTATACATATTTAAAAATGTAATTTATATTTGTTTTGAATGAATAGGAAATTAAGAAAATGTAAATTAATTCATTTCAAATTGACTTTTAGAGTTGTAGGAAAATTACATAAAAACATTGAAGTTGTAGTGGAAACCGATAACCGTTGGGGTAGACGTGTTCTTGAGTGGAGACCGCGAAACGGCAAACGTAAGGTAGGACGCCCTCGGGCTACGTGGAGCGACGATCTTCGCAGGGTGGCTGGTAGCAGCTGGATGAGAGTGGCCGAAAATCGAATTGTTTGGCGTGCAATAGGAGTCTTATGTCCAGCGGTGGACTGCTGTAGGCTGATGATGAAGTGGAAACCAAACTCCATGTGTAGGAATGAGAGTTACACCACCGTGGGTACTGCGCCAGCCCTATACTGAAAACCGATCGGATCAGTTTATGTGAAATCTTAAAAACCTTATTCTATATTTGCAGGCACCGATATGCTGACTCATTTGCTGATGTGCGACCACAAGTCTGCGTACGCCTCGGAGGAAGAAGCTCGCGCCAACACTATCGGCTCCGGCGAAGACCTGCCCATCGTTACGCTCGGAAAGCCTGTTGAGGAAACTCCACCGGCTGTCGATACGGTGAGTTTTTTCTATACTATAAAGCCTTGAGCATAGCCTGCAGGGTAATTGCATAACACAGTGTCACTACCAATGGGTTCAATTTTGACAGTTCAATACATTCATTGTTGTATTTACATTGTTGAGTAAACAAATTTTTCTAACATATGGAGCAATGAATTAGCTATATATCCTTCAAAATGATTCAGATTGAAATTGACAGTACACACTATCAATATCAATCATTTTGACGCAATTAGGGTACTGTTGATATGTAAAACACCATAGTCTCCGTTCGCCAAACCCACCCATGAAACCTTCTAATCAAATCGATCTTTTAATTTCGTGATACAGCCGGTAGACAGCACGATGTCGGACTACGCGCCTCCGTCGGTGCTGAACACGCAGCTGTCGCTCGACGACCTCGCGCCGCCCTCCGTGTTGCAGTCCGATCAGGTGTGTAGTGAAAAGAGAACCTTTAGAATCTTTCAAATATGTCATGCAAGAGTAAAGTCGAAATCAAATCATTTGAAGTAGGCCATTAAAAAGTGCTTCTGAGCGGGTTTGTATCTCATGAATATGTATGTATATGTACATACACTTACAACTTTAGCCATATGTTAATTAACTTATATTATTATCATCAAATGATCTGACTCAAGATAATGTCCGGACTGTTATACGTCCTTATTAAGGGTTAAAAGAGACTCTTTTGTCGAGAGTATTTTTGAGTTCTTTTCGGTGATTCTTCTCTGAGTACCTAGTCGGATTTAATTGTTATTCTGCCCGCGACTTCGTCCGCGTTAAATTTCTTGTTACTCCGACCCACCCCGTCGCATCGCATCGCCTGCCCGCGCTATTACTTCGTTTTTGCTTAGCGTTCTTTCGGACTTTCTTTTTGCTCGCCTCCTAAAAGTCATAGCGTGATGTTAAATAGCCTATAGGCTTCCTCAAGATTTGGGCTATCAAATGCAAAAAGAATTTTTCAAATCCGACTGGTATTTCCAGAGATTAGCGCGTTCAACCAAACAAACAAGCTCTTCAGCTTTATAATATTATAAGTATAGATTGACGTGTAACAGTGTTTGTAAAAACCTACTTACAGAAATAAACGTTTGACGAGACAATGTTTACAAACGTTTAGATGTCGCCTAGTCTTAGTGAGAACGGGCTTAAATGTTCCAATAATATTCTGTGCTATTCCGCAGCATGAGCAAGAGCTCCTCAAGGACACGTACGACCGACCGCTGGCGACGCCGCGCCACGAGGAGCCGCACTACAGTCTCGGGGACTTCGAGCCGCTGCCGCAGGAGCCGCCGCCGCAGCCCGACTTCGAGCAGCTTTAGAAATAATGATACTTATTATTTTATTCAGCGGTGAGAGTGGAAGTTATTGGAAGAAGTAGGAATTGCAGTGATAATGTGCGACTGGTAGTCTAAATTCTAAAACAATGCTGCGTAAATATTGTATAGTTCTTTTACAGTTATTGTACCTCTGACGGCAGCAACCTTATTATAACTGGAATAAAGATCATTGTGATTTTGACATACTTGTCAGTGGGGCTTGTGACTAATAACAGCCACACGGGTTGATAGATCAGGTTAAGCTACACACGGTTGATCCATGGATGGGTGATCATCTTCACATACCAAGACCCTTCTGTGCCTCGGAAAGCACGTTAAGCCGTTAATAGTCGTTCGTATTACCAAGGGGTTCCGTATTACCCGAGTCCCGGCTGTCATTCGTGGATCTTTGACAGTCGTTACGGGTCGTCAGTAGCCCGAAAGTCTGACAACCAGTCTTAAAGATAAAGATAATTTTATTTGTCAAACATGAGTTTACATAAACTGAATAATCAGACATGCAAGATATTGAATTAATTGATGTTGTGTGCGTCCATGTTTTGCCAATAAAGGCGTACAAATTTTGTAGGTATATAAAAAAAATTATTACATTTAATTGAATTTTACATGTCATTCTAGATTTCATTACAAAATACAGAAACAAATAAATAATAATTGATGTCCAGATATTATAGTATAAGTATATTATAGTCAAAATATACTATCTTACCAAGGGGTATCGTATTACCCAGTAACTGGGTTGTGGAGGTCAGATGGGCAGTCGCTCCATGTAAAATACTGGTATTCAGCTGCATCCGGTTAGACTGGAAACTGACCCCAACATAGTCCCAGCGTTGTACCGTATGCACCATTGACCTGCACCATCAATGGTGCAGAGGAGACTAATTAGTTTCGTTTGCACCATTAATATTAATACAACTACTTCACCATACTTTTGCTGTAAAGTTGGGAAAAGGCTAGGCAGGCAGATGATATGTCAGTGATAGAAACACAACAGCAACTTTATTATAAATGAGTTTAAAGATCACAAGATTTTGACAGTGATGCAAAATCATAGGTAAATAACTGTGAAGGGACTGTATATGTCTGCAGCAGTTAGGTAAACTAGGGTAAATATGTTGTATTCTCATGAATTGCAATATATGTATAGTATTGGCATATATGGGTGGGTTTTTGAGATGGGGCAGGAAGGGCCCTTATGATACCTGCCCTATCTTAAAAATCCATCCTGTATAAGATATTGGCAGTGAAACTGTGAAAGAAAAGAGAATGCCGTCAAATATAGGGCGCCCTGTACCAAACGAAAAAATCTGCTGTCACAACCAAACTTGGAGGAGAATTTAATACCCTTCCTATATGAAGAAAAGATAAATTTTAGTTTAGTCCTGTCAAATTAGTCGGCGCCTACCTGACACTACTTCATACAAGTTTAGACGTGATAAAAACTTGCCAACTAAAATTACGTCAGGCGCTGATTAATTTGACAGGACTAAACTAAAATTTATTTTCTGTCCTTTTCTTAATGAAATAGAAAGAAAAAGATGCAGTGAACTTAAATTTAGTTTATTTTGTGAACAACAGAATCGGCACCGTTGTGTATTGAGATATAATAGCAGGATATTACATTACCACATTTTTAAAGAGTACATTCTATTTTTGTTTTATATTTAGAAAGTTTCATTAGGGTACTAGAAGAAAGTATAACTTATCATGTAGCTATGTAATTGTGGGTTCTTAGTTGCTATCCTTATAGTTAAAAATCCTAGAATATAAATAAATGCTTTTTACTAATTATTTCCTCTTTTCTTTCTTTTTCTTGAATGTTAGTGTCACCTTGTTTGCGACTCCATAATCTTGGATGGGGGCGTTGTCATCGTCTAAGGCAATGCTGTCAAAGTTCAAGCTGTAAGTCCTCCAGATATATTTCCATGATATTGTAGTCTTGTTGCCGGCTCGCTTTTGGAACAATTCAAAATGCCTCTCTATTGCTTTCTTGAGACTTCTTACTGTTGCATTTTGGGTAACCTGTAAAGATACTTTTTTTTACAGTTTCTAATGATACATAAATTTTGTGGCCTAAGGCCTAGTTTATATTTATTTTCTCTACTTGAAGGGCACTAAAACTTATACTGATACATAAATATTAATACTCCATTTATTATACCATTTGAAAAATAAAGACAGTTGTTGTGTAATATTGTTGAAATTACTCCACACTGTTAGATTACATTGCTTTGTACATATTTATCGTGAAATAACCGAGTTTATCAAACGTTAACAATCAAAAAATAAAATCCATATAACGAAAGGATGTTAGCCATTATTTTCCTAATGTAATAATAAATGGAGTATAGAGACTACAAAGAGACAACGTCGTACATGGTAATAGATAATAAAGAAAACCATATTCAATTAAATGACTTACAATAACTTTTAGTGTTGGTTCACTCTCCCTTGATACAAAGATGGTTATTGACTGGCCATGTTCCACAGCTATCTGAAATGAATATTCCTTATTATTGAAAGCCTGAGCTGGATGGGTACCGTCAAAACAGGCAAGAGGATGCGCGGGTTCGCAAAAGATCGAAGGAGTGGAGGGGGCCTTTTCCCAGGAGTTAGCACAGACTCATAAAAACCATGTGCGTACAGGGGAACCCCATCAGGAACAGAGTTCCTTACACGATACTCACTTGCTCACTCACACTCGTATATAATAAAAAGAGACAGAGATAGTCGCAAGGAGGGGACATCATAACCCGTTTTGTCAACTCCTACCGCAAGCCTCGTTAAAAGCATGGATTGGCCTTTGATTAAAACATCAATTAAAGAAAAGTAAAGAGTTAGTTTAATTAAACTCCAATCTTAACGTGCTGAAGTATTTCAACCTGTCCTCTCGTTTGTGAACTGTAAGCACATCATCAACATCGACTGTAGAATCTTGATTTGTATACAAAAACCGCAGGGTATGACACTGATACCGCATCTTCCTGCGAGTCAAGGTTAAAAGCCCGCAGCACCGCACACCGGAGAGGTCAACATCGACTGTAGAATCTTGATTTGTATACAAAAACCGCAGTGTATGACATTGATACCGCATCTTCCTGCGAGTCAAGGTTAAAAGCCCGCAGCACCGCACACCGGAGAGGTGTCCGGTGCAGTGTGATAACTGCCTTAAGGTGAGCATGCGGAAGCTTGGCCGATAGTACAGACGCCAGCACATCCAGCTACTACAATCTGTCAAATTTTTTTAATCGATTTTCAACTTTATCGCCATAGCATAACGTTCAAAGTTGATTGGGAAAATTTGACAGTTTCGGGTAGCTTGATGTGCTGGCGTCTGTACATAGGCCCAGTACACTGGGTCAACTTTTGCCATAGCAGCAGCGGGATGTTTTCTAGAGTCATCAACAATTTGGCGTTTAATTTATTTTATGACTATTCATTAGCAGCTGTTTTGTATAAATTAGATTAAATGAAACAAAATGTAGTGTACAAATGCTATCTATCAGTATTTTATTTTTTTGGAACGAATTACGACGTTCCTTAAGCTCAGCTAATGAGACAATTGATTTTCTATTGTTTTGTGACCCATCGGTCACGCGCGAGGCTTTACCGGTTAAGCTACGCTTGCCGCGGTTGGTCCGTGGATGGGTGACCATCTTTACATATCAAGAAATCCGATAAGCCGTTGGTCCCAGCTGTCATTCGTGGATCTTTGTCAGTCGTTATGGGTCGTCACAAGCCCGAAAATCTGACAACCAGGCTTACCAAGGGGTATCATATTACCTAGTAATTGGGTTGCGGAGGTCAAATAGGCATTCGCTCCATGTAAAATACTGGTATTCAGCTGCATCCGGTTAGACTGGAAGCCGACCCCAACATAGTTGGGAAAAGGCTAGGCAGATGAAAAGGTTCCAACAATGTCTTTGAAGGCGAAATAAAATATCAAACTTATTTTTCTGCATTACTATACAGGGTTATTGGAAACACACCAACAATCTCTTAAGAGGTCATTGTACTCATCATTATGAACAATTTTTACTATGGGACTTGACTACTATCTAACAAAATAACCAAAACCCTGAAAATGTATTTGTACACCGGAAACTGCAGATTATTAACAACTCTGTAACAATATTCTGACAAATAAATGGACTATGACCAAAGTTGAAATCGGGAAAAAATCAGCTGTTTTCTACATTTTGACGAATTATACGAACATAAATGTAGGGCTGGAACAGCAATTTTTTTACGCGATTTCTGTTTGGATCACATATT
This sequence comes from Luperina nickerlii, assembly GCA_963855955.1. Taxonomy (NCBI): domain Eukaryota; kingdom Metazoa; phylum Arthropoda; class Insecta; order Lepidoptera; family Noctuidae; genus Luperina; species Luperina nickerlii. The sequence continues at coordinate 3,778,824 of OY979667.1, read as the reverse complement.
AAAAGTTTTTCATAATGAGTAATGATGAGTACAATGACCTCTTAAGAGGTTTTTGGTATTTTTCCAATAACCCTGTATTAATATATTGTCATATTGAGATGTTAAAAATATTTTTAATATTTCAATTATATTATATTTTTTATAACATTAACATACAATACATACATATATGTATTTTATTGTTATTTATCATTAATTTAATAGGTATAACAAGTGTTTGCAATTGACAATTAATCATATTTTTATATTATATTTTTTTTATGTTTTTAACACAGAAATACAATATAGCACACAGTGCCATTACAATTAAACTCAGACTATAGCAACAAAGAAATATAAAAGATATAGGAAATTAAAAGGCAATTTTATTGAAGTAGGTAATCATCAGTCAAACAAAATATTTATAAATTGAATTAATAGCGATGTTAGCAATGTTTTGTTACAGCTTTCAGGTATAGCACTATGATTATTTTCTGGATGAAAAACAAAATGAATTTTATTAACAATTATTATTGGTTAAGGAAAATTTGACATCTATAATAATGAAAGGAGTTCTTGGAAGGACTTGGGGGAGGCCTTTGCCCAGCAATGGTATTATTCAGTTAAGGCTAAACAAAAAAAAAACAAAACAAGAAATGCAAACTAGGAAATATAATAGTACTTACTACATAATTACTAGAAGCAGTTTCTTTATTATACTTAATTTATTTATTTTATCTGAATACAAAAACCATAACTTACTTGCAGGTTCAACTCTACCGCAATTTGGGATATATTTAACCCTTGTCTATGCAAGACATAAATTTGATTTCTTTCTTCTTGCATCAAGTTTTGGGTAGTCTTGGTTCACAACAAAGTTAGTCTCAGGCCACAATATACACAGTCCAGGATATGAGCTAAGGTCAGAAAGAGGCCTTCAATCACAGTTCAGTATACAAGCAAAGGCCACAGTTAGGCAATCAGTCCGATAGAAATAAACCGGTCGTAAAGTACGCAAAATACGCGCATTGACGTGGAGTTGCGGACAACAGCCCGTTTTACCGAACCGGTCGTAAAATTATATGGCGATACGAATGGGAAGCGTCAACAATTAGCGAAATGCAAATTTGCACTGGCTTACCTGTTTGTTGTTATTTTTTTTACACATCCTGTACCTACACAAATGCATATTGTCTCTAATTGGGTGAAACCAGGAAGGTGTATGGTGTATTGGTGTATCACTAGCTGCGCTTCCGCGGATATATCCTCTAAACTGAGCATGCAGAGCATGTTTAACTTTTGCCGATACGTACATAGGGAAATATTAAATATTTCCCTATGTACGTATCGGCAAAAGTTTTTTAATGTTTTGTAGTGTATTAATAAATTTTATTAAGGATGCTACTTGTGCACATCTACAAAACATTATAAATGTGTTTTACAAAAGCAGTGACACGGCAATTGGTATTTACCTGAGATAAAACTTCTTCAATAATAATATCTTTGGGAAGATCTTTTAATAAGGAATCGTTACTCAGTAATGTGGCAAGTGATGACTGAGTGACTTCCAGTAGCTCATCGTGTGATAATGAAGTAGCTAACTCTTCCTCATTTTCCATTTATGTTAAATTACTGAACTTAAACAATGATTACCCCGTATTATTAGTACATTCTTTCCGCGCAATATTCTTCTTCTTCTCTTCGTTTAATAAGATTGTTTACAAAATGCGCTGTCAAAACCATATTAATGTTCTGTGGTCAAAACTGGAGTTTTTTTTTATTATTATAATGGCCTGGCTGCTGGGTTGAAATTAAATCGGAGGCCATGCATTTTCGTTAGTACTAATGATTATAAAAACCGTAAAATCCGGACCGTAAGTACGCTATGGACAGCTCTAAACCTATAGACAATAAATTTTGTGTTTTATTTGAGTTGCCACTTAATAGATACCCCATGTTAAGGGAACAAGTTCCAAGTATAGTCGTCACGAGCAGAAGACTAGAGTTGATATTATTTTATACTATACATTTCTTCACACTTTCACCCAAGAGCAGAATTTAATACTACAACATTTCATTGTAACTACGCATCTGTAAATCTTGAATTTACTGTCACTTGAACTTATCTGCACAAACATTATTGCCTGGTAAAATGAGGGTCTACCATACCCATATAGGTATTTATTGTCCGTATGGTAAACCCTCATTACTTCATTATTAGTAGGCACCTCTGGTTAACCCTACGGGGAGTATAGTCCTGTGGTTACTTATTATATCGAACTTGGTTATCGGCTTGCCTTGTTTGAACAACAGTCCTCTAATTTGCAATTAATTTTGATATCAAAATAATACTGACCATTTAACCCTCAACCAGTGCGTCCTGCCCGTCATGACATGCAGTGCTGAAACGTGGACACTGACGGTCGGCCTGGTCCACAGATTCAAGGTCGCTGAGCGCGCTATGGAGCGAGCTATGCTCGGAGTCTCTTTGAAGGATAAAATCAGGAATGAAATTATCCAGAAAAGAACTGGAGTTACCGAGATAGCTTGCAGAGTAAGCAAACTGAAATGGCAGTGGCATGGCCATGTCTGTCGAAGGACCGATGGCCGGTAGAGCAGACGAGTCCTGGAGTGGAAACCGCGTATCGGCAATCGTAGTGTGGGACGCCCCCCAGCTAGATGGACGGACGACCTAAAGAAGGTGGCTGGGGTAGAATGGATGCGGAAGGCGGAAAACAGGGTGTTATGGCGTAGTCTGGGGGAGGCCTATGTCCATCGGTGGACTGCGATAGGCTGAGTTGATTGACCCAACCTTACAACAAGTGTAAATCTGAATACGTATCCGTTGTGGAAAAGTACGTATTCACGATTATACTACTTTTCGTCGGTGCATCCTCGAGATTTACATAAAACGTGGTACACTTCTAAAAAATGTTTTTGTGTACAAGGTGTGTATAAGAGGCGAGGCGCCCCGCGGCGCGGCGCGCCGATAAAAGTGTTCTGGGACATTTTAGATGACGTCACCGCGGGTAGTGGGACTTGTGAGTGGTTATAGATACATTATAATATTTAAAAAAATATATATCACAGACCGCTAGTAGGGCTAAACATTAGGAGCACCACTTTCATTTTTTTAACTCCTCAATTATTTTTATTTCACCGATACGTCTCACGTTTCTCAAGGTATTTCAGTGGGAATAGACCTTGCAAAATACCTACTTAAATTATATTGCGCTTGCTTAGATAGGTTAGTGAATGCATTCGTTAGGAACCTATAAACCTTTTGACCATCACACTACACTTTGATCTTAGCCAAAAGCCCGAGAAGCGATGACCATCACACGTCAAAAAATCATAAATGTGCCCACGGCGTCAGTCACGTAGTCGAACTGTGACGTGCTGGGCACATTTTGTTCTGAATCGTTCCTGTCGCTTGGTTTTGTCGTGGAGTAATATTTTCATGGGTGTAGCAACTAGCAACATTAATCTTTTCGTAGGTCGTCTTGTCTCTTGTCTCCAACTCTCCACTCCACTTGCTGTCACTTGGAAATTTGAGGTTATACTGTCATATTATCACAAAATTCTGTAAATTGTATCAACTGACTAAAATCTAAGCTATTTTAACAATGGATGCCTTATCCACGGGTTCGCTCTCTGGCGCACAAAAAGAAGAATTGATGGATCAGGTGAAACAGCAAATTGCCATCGCGAACGCTCAAGAATTACTGACGAAAATGTCGGAGAAATGTTTCAAAAAGTGCATCAATAAGCCGGGAACGGCCCTAGACAATTCAGAACAGAAATGTATTGCGATGTGCATGGACAGATATATGGATGCGTGGAACCTGGTGTCACGGACCTACAGCAGTCGTATTCAGCGAGAGCGGAACAATATGTGAGAGCAACCACCAGGGAGTAAGGGCTGTGGGCCATTGCGTCACTGTAAATATAGACGACTTAGTAAATACAAAGCATTTGAAATTGTGAGTTGTGGCTGCCAGTTATGTTAATGTGTTCAATAAAAGTACTTTAGGTTGTTACCTTGTTTTTATTGATTCTACTGGGGTAGTTGGTGTTACAGACCGATCTGCAGCACACCAGCACACCTATTACTTGTTATTGAAATGTGAAGTTTTATCAGAATATTCTTAATAAAGTGTTAGAATAAATCATAGTTTGTAATATCTTATTCCTTGCTGTACAAGGGTCAGTTTTGATCCTTAACTCAGGAGTAAAACAGAATGGTTGTGCCTATCCATTATTTTGAATTAATCTTACAACCAATATAAGAAATTGTTATGGACCATCCACCAACATTGGTCCAAAGAATCTGATGCAATGTCTTGAAATTAAGCACATTGCAAAACATAAGTTATGAAAAAACAGAAAATGTGGGTATAATTATTGTATTTATATTAAAAGTTAATATAAACAGTAATAGTTTATTCATTCACATTTGGAACCCAATCTTGTCTTGAATCTGAATTCTTTTTCTTTCTTTAGAGTTCTCCTCTAAGCATCTTCTTTCTGTAATGATAGAGCTTTTGTATCCACAACTCCTTTAGTTCTGCTTCACTTGGTATTTCCTGTAAAACAAGAGATAAGAATCAACACTCAAGCTAACATGAGGTCACCGTCAACTCTGCAAGTAACCAAAGCCAGGAGCATCCCATCCACGTTAAATCCATGATTTAATAATTATGTATGTATAAATAGCTAGCTTTGGCATTCACCTGCATCCGGTAAGACTAGAAGCCGACCCCTACATAGTTGAGAAAAGGCTAGGCAGATGAAATAGCTACCTAAACCTATGACCTGGGATATAATTCAATATTATATTCACTGACTGAACGGTGAATGTAAAATATTGTGAGGAAACCGGCATGTCTTAGTGTGACATCTACCAACCTGCACTGGGCCTGTGTTGTATCATGACCATCTACCCATGCCTCGAAGAGAGGAGGCCTGAGTCCCAGCAATGGAATCATAGGCTGTTTATGCTTATGCTGTATTTACTTACATCAAAATTAATTATAGAATCATCACTGGGGATCTTTATATCCGATTCAGGTACAGTTACAGTCTGGGAATTCAAATCTATCACAATGTTCTGTGACTGCTTCTTATTCCTTGAAGATGTGAAGGCTTTTGGAACAAACGAGTCACTGTTCAACTCTGCCAAAAGGTTCCTGTCGTGTATTGTGGGCATATCCTCCTTGATTTCAACCTCCTTATACTCATAAGTAGGTATCTTGGTCATAGTCAATCCTGCAGCTGCGGCAGCTTTGATTGCTCTCTCTAATTTAGTTTCAGTGTCATCTAGGTTTACCTTCTTTGTATGGGATAGGCGTTCTGAAATATGGGAAACGTAAGTGTAATCAAAGTATATTAGGATGAGCTACTCACTCGCATTTTTCATCATCTACTTATATAAAAACCGACCCTAATTTTAATATACCATGAAAAGTTTACTTGCCTATATCAAAGGAGCCACTCCGGCTGCTAGAAGAACGCGACCTCTTGTTTTTCTTCTTGCTGTATTTGGATTTACTCCGAGAACTCGACAGTGAGCGCGATCGATCTCGCTTCGACCGGGTTCTCGAAGATGATCGCCTCCTAGACTTCGACTCGTACCTATCCCTAGACAGACTTCTAGTATAACTCCTTCTTTTATGCTTGGATCGGGAGGTAGACCGTTTTCTTTTGTGGCTACTTGACTCCGATCGATCTTGGGACCTTGATCTACGTTTGTGCTTGCTTTTTGATCTCTTCCTGTCGTAAGACGACTCAGAACTGTATGAAGAACTTCGCCTGTCCCGATACCGACTTTTATCTCGGGGCATAGTCGAAACGAAGAAAATAACTTTATTTATTTATCATACATAACCTCAAATTACTAGACTCATAGACTGTCAAATAAATCGCATTTGTCACTTTTGTCAGTTTGTCAATAATCACAACGTTTAGTTACTCCTGCTTCTAAATTACCTGTTCCATTTTTGAATTGTCTATTTTATGATTATAATTATTTGTTCTGAGATTTTAATACTAGAAAACAAAATGTGTGATCTTTGTATAAAGACTACACCGACCACCGAGTAGCGCCCTCATCGTTTGTTTGGTTATTTCTTTTATTTTAGAATGAAAATGCAGAAAATAAGCGCGTTAACAGGGCGCCGACCGCGCAGTAGCGCCCTCGTCATTTATTTGTCTATTTCTTTTATTTTAGAATGAAAATGTAAAAAATAAGCACATTAAGTTGTGCTCCACAAAATTCTACGTTAATATTGTTATAAACGGTAGTTTTAAATTCTTTAGTTTATTTATCATCACTAAAACGGAAAATAGTGGCCACTATTACCAAACAAACGATGAGGGCGCCACTGCGCGGTAGGCGTTTGGTCGGCGGCCTCTTAAGATTTGAATATCAATGATTTTTAATATTTATTTCTGGGTTTGGGGATAACCAATCAATCACCGATGTCGGGAATAGTGTGATTTTGTAAAAGAAACGTGAATTTTTTATATTACTAACCTTATCAAAACGCAAAGTACCGGTATTTTCAAAATTCAAATGATTCAATGAATACAAAAGGATCGCGATAGATGGCAGTAAAAACTCTTTTTTAGAAGTTCCATTTTACGTTTTATGTATTTGTTTCTTCGAACTCATAACGTACTAAACTAACAAATGAAACCAATTAAAGGGTATGATGTTTGAATGTAACTTTGTGAAGTTTGATATCCAAAATAGTTTCAAAACTTTTAGCATTACAATTTCAATTATACACAACTTTTCACTGACATTTTAAAGTTAGTATGCGTTTAGTGAAACTTCCCGTAGGGCAGCGACCGTCAGTCGGCCTCGATGACGGAATGTCTGAAAATTTTAAGATGGTGATCAACTGTATTTTTCGTTTAGTAGTAAAAAAAATCAAGTCTGAAGCTTTGTGATTATGTTGAAAAGATTAAAATGTGTTTAAAACAGTGACTGCGCTTGATAAATTACGATCGAATCGGTGAAACGAACATAGAGTGCAGTACGTGTTATGTGTAATCGCTGACATTGTTTCGTTAAAAATTGTTGAGTCCATCGCGATTGTTATGTTTAGTATTCTATTGTGTGCTTTTATAACGCCTTGTAAATGGTATAAGAGATTCTGATGTTTCCTAAGTCATGGAGCGGCAGGAGAGATCACATGCCAACATGGAGGCCAGTGACTGTGTGGACACAAAACAGGTGAGTCCTACTCGGATAATTGCCGGTTTTTAATAATTTCACCTTTGGCTTACTCATATCGCCTTGGTGCTTGTGAAATTTGCATTGGAATGTGCCAACTGCACTGTGCTTATTAAAACATGTACTTTGAACAAGCATGTTTTGGAATTGAAAAGATTTTCTGAAGATATTTTTGAGTAAATTACTGTACACAACAATTCAAATGCTCAGTTTTAATTAAACTTCATGGTTTCAATGATGTAAAAACATATCAAGGCAAGTAGTGGGCGCTGGAGGTGGCTGCCCACACTGACTGAATAAATTATTGGCATTAGAACATTGTTATGAGCCTTATTTGTCATATCACACACAATTATGTGTGTATGTCTTTGTCTTACTCTTTTTATATGCCATAGTCTTACTATCTTTAGAATGTTCTTGAATATTTATATAATAATTTTTAACTATAAATTGCCTTTTTGTAGAAAGTTTACTTAATCGCTGAACGGAAATTAATTTCTTTGAATGAGTTGTCTCGTAAAGTCATACAAGCCAATTATAAAGAAGTTAAAGAAACTAGATGATCAAACCTATATAATGTTATAAATCAAAAATAAATAATTTTATTAGTGTTTTTATAATCTACAATATAAACTCAATTATACTTTCATAATAATGCCTAATTTATTTGATTGCTATGATAATATTAATGAAAATACTTGTCATAACAGAATGGAATTATTATTGTTTCCAAATAACTATGAATATGTAATAAATATAAATTTGCTTAATAAGAAACTGTTAAAATGTTTTTGTTTTTAAAAAGTAATCAGCCATTGTTAGTGACTTGACTTTCAGCTTGTGAGTCATAAAAGTCACTGATTCAAGATCTATATTATTTCATTCTAAGAACTAGTAATATTGTAGAAGCTCTTGGGTGTCATTTGGCTATCTGTGTTTGTCTGACAATCATCGCCTACATTTTCCCTATGTTGGAATCAGTTTCTAGTCTAACTGGATGCAGCTGCCATGGTAGTCTGATAATTACAATTTAGTCATAATTAAAATATTTAACTTAATCTCTAAAAAAAGGTCATGATTTAGGAATGTAATAATAAAATAAAATTTTTATTGATACAAAAACCTTTGACATTGCTTAAGACTACATAACTTGGTTAGCTAAAGGTCATACGGATAAGGTATACCCTGACTCCTAAACTAGGTTATCCTGTCCTAAGTCACAGGATAGGACTCAGTGTTCTGCTGTCACTGTGATACCAGAAACCTTTTATGTTGTGTTCTCTAGCATTACAAAAAATAGTCATTGACATTGCAGCTTACAAAGTATGTATAATAAATAATTAAGTTTTAAACCATTGTAAGTAATTGGGTTGTATTATTAAAAATCAATCCACTCCCCAATCTATGAATAAGTGCCAGCTAATTTATAAACCTAAAATCATTTTATACTGAGGTCTATATATTTTTTATAGGGGCTTTTACACACAGCGTATGCCAGTCCCATCGTATCCTAAACAATTGTACTTTCACAGATTGTGGGCCATGAATTTGAACAAACCCTTCGCATCATCGCCATTTGGTTGGGATAGAATTGTATGGAACATGCCTACATCAGTTCTGTTCAAATTCAGGGAGAGGTCTATATTACAGAACCTCACTCAAGACTCGAGCATTACTTAAAACTAATTTCAACCCTGAACCCCTGGTTTGACTCCTACCAAAGGGACTAGCCAGCAGTAGTAAACGACAGAATTGTGTTGAAAAGGGAGAGGGATGGCCCTGCAGTGGGACAATACAGGCTAGTTAGAGTAGAGCTTCGTCCAATCAAATGGCTTTGAAGAAAATAGTTTTAAGTTATGCTTTAATCTTGAGTGCCTAAGGCAAGTTACCCAATATTGTCATCCAATTTTGCATGTGTCTTATACTTAAACAGTCCTCAAATCTTTAATAATACAGCAGACAGTGGTTGACTCAGGGTTATGCATTGCCAATCTATATGCAAAGAGAAAATGTGCCACATGGCATATTGTGTGCTAAGTCCACATTCATGCAATATTCACTAAGATGCACTCAAGTGGGAGGTCAATGCTTTTTGAAATCATGTTCTTACTTATACATTATTTGGCTTTATTATGTAATTAATAAGTTATTAAATAAAGTGGTTTTATTTGAAGCAAGAAAAATAATATTATCTGGAATTTCCTGTTATGGTATTTTTGGCAGTCTAATTACTTACTGGCTATCTGCAATGTATTGAGGAAAAGACTGAAACCATCATTGCGTAACATACTATGAATCACAATCTGATTCATATTGAAGGATATTGCTAATCCATTGCTTCATATGTTCGAAAAATCTGTCTGTTCAACAACCCCTGATTATTAACATTGGTTCAGGGAAGTCAGGTTCTATGGAAACAACAAACCATCTGAAGACAACACTGACCAAAATTTGAATGGAACAATATTTCAGGGCACAGAACAGAGAGAAATATGTTTGTCGTGATAATCGTCTTACTGATATTAATATGATACTTAGTATAGTTACTTATACAGAAATCTTTTGGTAAAATGTTATATGACTTCCTACAAATATGGTAGATGTCAAAATATTTTATGTTACTTATTGAGAATATGCAAACAGTTTGAGTACGTCACATTACTCAAAATTGTTTTGAGTACTGATGTGAACTTTTATGAATTTGTTTACTGAAATGTTCAGCCTAAGAGCGTTTCGCCGTACGGCATTTCATACTTTCAAGCCCTTGTTTTTCGAAATGAATAAACCGATTTTAATGAAACTTTATACGCATGCAGGATACAAAGGTCTAATAAGTTACTTAAGAACAATTTCGAAAAACATGAACAGTGTTACAGCCAAATTAGGGCCTGTGCACACCACGTTTTTTAAACGCGACGTCAACGCGCGTTTGTACCGATACAGACGCGATACCCACGCGAGTCAGACGCAGCCTGTAGACCTTCTGTAGAATCAAAGCGCGCCGTCGACGCACGTTTCTAAAACGCGCGTCAACGCCGCGTTTAAAAAACGTGGTGTGCACAGGCCCTTAGACCGATTTTAAATTATCCAGTTATCTTTTATTAAATAAGACATTTCGAAAATGTTCTTATGTAACTTTTTATACCTTTGTATCCTGTTTATGCGTATGAAGTTTCATTAGAATCGGTTCGTTCATTTCGAAAAACGAGGACTTGACAGTTTGTATGAAATGCCGTCCGGCGTAAACGCTTTTAAGGTGAATTGGTAGTTGAGACCGCGAAATTCAAAATTTCTTACGTTTTTTGCAATTTGCAGGTCAGTGTCAGGTTGAATCTTGATCAATATGTACCTGTTATTGTCGCGAATCATATTTTGATCAAGATTCAACCTGACACTGACCTGCAAATTGCAAAAAACGTAAGAACATTTGAATTTCGCGGTCTACCACTACCCATTCACCTTAACTAAAACTCAGTCACAACACTTCAGCTAAATCCTTTGCATTGATAAGATATGGAAATTGTAAAACCTTGTTAAGTATTCAACCTAGTTGTATTCCTTTTGTAAACAGATAAACAAAAATTTAAAAAAAATCCCTACTAGGAACTCTTTCAAAAACCCCAAAAAGTTACAACGGAAATGCAAACAAAACTAACGCAGTTATCTAAGTTCGTCCAAACTTGTTGCCTGCTGGTATCGTGGTAGGGGGCGCGCGCTCTCCACCAAGCTGGGCGCACAGTTGAAACGCGTCGCGCGCGCAGGTCGCCGTGCGCGCGTTAACCGCGAACTTATCGAACACGCCCGCGAGTGATGTCATAAGGAGAACCAGTGGTTACTGTGCTGTGATTGTGAATTAACTATGGTAGCCATGGTGGCCTCAGCGTCAGGATATGGCACCCTCCGCCGTTTTCTTAGCGTGCCCGGGGGACAGCACTCTGTTGCCGAAGCAGGGGTCGGACCCAGCAACTCCGTTGCCGTCTCGGTAAGATCGCAGTTGTTAGGAACAGTTAGGCATAACGATGAATGATAACGTTATGCGTTTGGAATTTCGATTTTAATGACTTGTTGATGCGTTATACTTTATTGAGGTGTGACTGTAATATGTACATACTTCAATCCGCGCGATGAATCGATGCCATTGATAAGTTTGTTTGCGATACGATAATCGACTTAGGTATACATTTCATATATTACTACTTAGTTATTTATTCAGTAGGCGATAATGCGTCTTCTTTGATAGTATGATTGAAATCAATGCGAGAAGTTTTCACGGTACTTCATTCAAAAGTTTGTTTGTAATTGTCGATTAGTCCCTGCGATTACCGATCACTTCAAAATAAATTGTTGGTAACAGATTACATTGTGCAAAAAATTCATGAACTGCAATTATTGTCAAAAAAATTAAAACACTAGAAAGTTTCGCTCTACAAGTCCCATTAGAATGTATACGTTGCTTATTAAAATTACCAGTCTTGTGCAAAAAATACCTACTCTTATGTTCGTGAGTGGCTAACGAAATCTATATTATTACTAGACCGTTTCTCATTGACTGGTATTGCTAGTGTTCGGCGCTGCGCGCAGTATCACCAAAATCTTAAAACTGGTTCGGCTGAGTTCGGCACACCGCATTATGGCAGCTAAAAAAAGAATCCGGACAAATCCATCAGTCTACTGACTGTAACCGTCCACAGTGGGGTCATCAACCTTACTTTCCTTTTTATTATTCCGCTGTAATATTAACATCGATCGAAAATCCGGCCTTGGCCTCACACGGACCATTAGAACAATACTTTTCGATGATGATGTCACCCTGATCTGTTGGGGTATACGGGATGGATACGGCCAAGGTTAGGCCAACAGACCGTGGCTGTATCTCTAGCGGATCACGGCTCGTTGCTCACCATCCGCGAAAGGAGCGCATCACTCACTCGATGGTTACCGACCCAGATCAGACACCGTTTAACCGCTTTTTACCTTACCCAAATTAATAAGAGTTGTGTCCACTCAAATTGGCATAAACGTTCCACTTACTAAACGACTCTAGGCGACAATTGAAGACTTGCAATACTGGGAAAATACCGCCTTCACTGGCGAGTTTGTAGGTTTTCCGTAACTCGACGGTATCTTGATTACAGACGTTCAATGCTTCCTTCCTCTTTTGAACTTTCTTGTATTAGCCCGCATCGGTGCATAGAGAAAATGCCACAAATCCAATGCGATCGCCGTGATAATAATACATTTTCAATGGAAATGGAGAGTACCTAGTAATTCACCGCGATTGTTTACGTGATTTCCTTTCCCACCCGCTAGTTTTTTAAATTCCGATAAAACAAATTTGAATAAGCTGATGCTGATGTCAGACTTTCGCGTTACATTTTAAGAGAAACGTAACGTAAAATTGCAATGAAACTGATCCGCAAATGTTCCGCATCGAGAAATTATGAAAAAGATTTATTTCACGCTAAAGTAAGGAGAATGAATCGGTTTATCTGTTGCACATAAACTAGTTAGACCACACCGTGGAAGTAGATGATGGAATGCTCATTTTGTCGTAAACGAGGTCGACAACTTTGCCATAAGAATCTAATTAAAGTTATCGAGTGACGACGAAAAAAATTCTCACAGGCAGAACGAAAATCTTGGGAAAACAAGTTTGTTGGAACATAAAATACCACTTAATTTGTGATACATACGGTTGAATTCCATAGCTATATTTGTTCAACCTAGCAGCCGCTAGTATTTGGCACAGTTAGTTCCAGCTGAGGCAGCCGGACATGTTGCGACACGGCATAACATTGTGGTGCCACCTCTTGGTGCATGCTTCCGCCCACGACCCTCTTATATGGTGAGGACCTTGTTACGGTTGCCTTACGTAGACACATCCACTCGACTGGATTTTGCAATGTTATCGTTTGTGTCGCCTTGTCCGGAAGGTTGTAATTTGTTAAATTCCTTATCCATCCAGCTCACATTCTCATCTTAATTGCTTGATGCATTCTTGATTGAACAGTCCTTGGTAATCTTTTGTTGCTACTATGTTTCTAAATGAGGCATTGCGAATGGGGACACCCAGTTGTTTGCTCATGCAAACACACCAAAAAGTCTTTATAGTTTGTTCGGCTTTCGATTTAAGTAGGTACCTCGGTGAAGTAACTCTGGCGACTATAGCTATAAACATTACGCAAGATAGAAGCTCTACAAACAAAACTTATTAGTTATTACCCACGCCTTTAATGAAACGAATACTTTCGAAAATGATCAAAGTGAAATGAATGGACGAAATAAATCATAAGCAGTCACAATCGAAGGCGGACGTCGATCAAAGATTAGAAATGCTCTTACAGCAAGTGTACGGTTCACTGTGAAGATTCATTCCCAGATTAGTCTGCTCAAGAATTTCTTCATAATTATAGCACGTATGCAGCGACGTCTAACAATCGCGGTGTCATAGAAAATACTAATTAAACTCGTCACACTCGCTACTTAAGTGTTATTCTGAGGGGAAATTTTAATTTAGTTGTGAAATCTCTGATTTCTTTTATTTATTTTATAAGGTATGCTTTACTGAATTTTCGACCGAGTTTAACTTTGGCTGTATGCAACACCGTAGCATGTTATGACAAAATGTTTAACAAATTGTTTGCGTCCTTTTATATATAATGACATGCAATGTAAAGGCGTTAATTATTAGTATTGCCTGTTGGCAATACAGCACAGAGAGTGTGTACAGAGTATCTAAATTGGGCAATACTAACATTAATCATCGGTGCCAAACAAACCGTTAGGGAAACATTACTTTTGCCTGTGACGACTTTGTATCCTTGAGTTACGCCATCTGTTGCGTCGTTTGTCCTGTTTCCATTTCCATATTGGTTATGATTTGTATCTCGTTTATATGTCCATTATAACCCTATTTAGTTGCGTGTAGTTGAAAGTCTATACATAGAGCACCAACTCATTCCCTTATTCTTTGGGCTTTCTGACCCAGATCATGAACAAGACAGAGACACCATAAAAAATCGCAACCCTCGTCATTCATTCAAACACAACAATAAACTTCATACTTGTGCCTGCACACAATAAAATTAATCAACTCTCAAATTCTATTTTCATTACGTGTTTAATAGTAAAAAGTTATTAGTTATTACTTAACCCGGATTGCTGTTACGTGTCAACATCAGTACAGGTATTGAGGAACATTCGCTATGATGGTCAGAGAAAGCTATGAGGAATGTTTTGCGCGGTTACTTTCATGTTGTCGAGCTTTATATTACATGCCGGTGAAGAAATTGCCTGTTCAAATCATATCTGTTTGGACTTAATATTGCCAACATGTGTTTTGCGATGCAGCTAATCTTCTCAAGGCTTCGTTATTGTGGGAATATTGCACGGTAACTGTCCAAGCTGTCTTGTTTTAGCAGCAAACTTAGTTTAGCATGCTTGTCTGTTATTGATATTGTATTGTTTAAGAACATCTAAGGTTGCTTTAACTGCAAAACTATTTCTCTTTTGCTTTTCGAACTCGGGAACTCTAATTTCGGGAGGGGTGCATTTTGTTCCCTGATTTTAAAAAAATCCATGCTTTTTAATCGACTTCTCAAAAGGAGGAGGTTCTCAATTCGGATGTTTCTATTTTTTTTTAATGTTTGTTCGGGAATAACTCCGTCATATACATCACCTAACCTCGACCAAACCTAATCTGACATGAGCCGAGATACTACCAACTGTCTTCTACACGTTATAGGCACGACTAGCAAAAATAAATGATGAAATAAATAAACGAACGCTTACGATAATATGCATGTATAGACGGATTTGCAAAATTCTTTTTTTGTTCGAAAGAGGTTGTTATTCCGAAATGGTCCCATTTAAATTTCGTTAAGATTGATGATGAGTTTCGGAGACAGACAACGGAACTCTTCAATAAATGCCAGCAAATCAACCGCGACTTCTGCTATCGCATATGTATGCATTGTTTACGCAATAACACAACATATTATCACGCCTGTACCCTTTAAAGGGGTAGGTAGATGTGTTCAATAGCTTCCTTTCACTGATATTCACATAGCAAGTATTGTTTATGAATTTGTGTGGGGTTTTTAAAAAGTTTTTATTTTTCACTTTTAGTTGTACCTACCTAGGTACAACTAAAAGTGAAAAATAAAAACTTTTTTTACAAAAAAAAAACAACTGACTTCCAAAAAAAAACACTACAAAGTGAAAAACAACTTTAATTTCGAAAGTCGGTGTCAATAAACGAAAATGCAGAACTAATGACACCGACTTCCGAAATTAAAGTTATTTAACACTTTGTAGTGTTATTTTTGGAAATCTGTTATTTTTTTTTTTTTGTAGAAAAGTTTTATGGAATTCAGAAGTCAGTACTATAAACAAAAACCTAAGGTTCTTGTTAAAAAGAAGAAGGAGAATAGGCAGTTGGTGAAATACATAGCTATTTAAATTCTGCACATAGTCTGCTCTTTCAAACAAACTAACTTACAAGAAAATTCTACTTCTTATGCATAGAACCGTGATGTTTGGTCTGGTACGCTGCTTTTCATGTAATTCTCATTCCTTATTAAAACATAAAATGTAATTACCTGCCCATCTCTCCGTGTAAGGAAGTGAATTACTGCGATACGATAGACGATGAGTTACAACTTACAACCTGTCATTACCTACCTACACTACCTACCTATGCATTATTTTAATCATAAAGCCTCCATTCTTTATTGCTCTTAGTTGGCTATAATCAGTATCTAATCTTATTTCAATCTTGTCTTGATTCAATTTCATCCTTACTGACTCTTGGCATAGAGTTGCATTCCCTACTCAAACATTATTTCGAAATCAATTAATTCCAATTTCCTTTTCTTAGTAGCGATATTAATTAAAAACTATATACATATTATTTTTAGTGCAAATACTTGATCGGCCCTGTCGATATTGGTCAACGGTAATGGTGGTAACAAACATGATGTCATTGCGAAAAGTGAAATTGACTCCCGGAAGGCAACGTGTTTGTACAAATAACATGTGTTAACAATCGAATGTTTGAGAGCGATGTATATACTGAATGGAACCGACGCCATTCATGAACAAAGCTCTTTAAGTACTCAATCGGATATACAAATTCAAAACATGCGAGTTGTAGCACAAAAACCGCGTGACAAAGCTGTTCTAAGTATAATGACTCCTGAGTCCTGTCTAAAGTGCAGTGTTTGGGCATTTTCACGAACTTGATAGATTACTAACTGATTTGACAGAACTCTTGTACAAATAGGACAATTGTCAAAGATTAGCATGAAAACAAGTTACAATTACTGTTGGTCCTGTATTGTTTGTTACTTGTTCGTACAGACTGTACAGGTCCTGAGTCCTGGCAATATTTGCCGCGGCCAAGACCCCTGACTGTTATTTTTACCGCGAACTTCAAAATTAATCCAAGACAAGTTTCCGTGATTTAAAATCATGCCATTAAGTAATATAGCATTGATTTCGTAACCATTAGACTGAAACGAGGAAGAAATTGTTGGCTATTTCTTCCTCGTTTCAGACCATACATAGAGTCGAAAAGAATACATACGTGAAACTAATTTGAAGATGTTAAAGTAAGTAACATGAATAATAGAAAATCTAGACAAAGAAAGAATCATGTATGTAATGGATGCTTCAAGGTTACAGCATCACTTTCTCCACAACTAAGCAGCTCTCATGACGAGATGTGTTATCGTGTTTCACTGTCTCCTTTTATCTTGTTATCACTAACATCTGACGTTTTGCATATTATGAATTTGCTTGTTATTCCAATTTCATGCACTTGTTAAATAAATACATTATTGTTAATTTTATTTTGTTCGAAAGTTGCGACGCAGTTTGTCGAAATAAACATTTAGGCGTGAAAAGTTTCATGCGTTGGTACATCAAATTCTGCTAATAATTGTGTTAAGTTGACAACTAGCTTTAGACTTCATTATTTAAATTCTACATTATTTTTGTTTTGCTAGAAGGTAATGCATCGAAAATGTTGAGCTGTAGATAACTTTTGAATTGATAAACCATGCTTGAACAAAAGATATAACTCAAAACTCACATTTCTTTACAGATTCGTGACGAGTATAACGGTCTTATTTCTATTTTTGGACAATTTGCGAAAGTATTGCGGATACAATTGTCATTTCTTTTCAAATATTATGCCAGTGCACGATATTTTTTCTTGTCTGCGCCAGTGCAATTGTTTTTCAAATCTGCCTTTTTAGGAATGTTTTCACGGCCGATGGATTAAAAAACAAATATCTTGTAGGTATTATACAGATTAAGTAACCGTTTGCCATTTATAACTTGTGCTTGCTGAGCAGGAAATCTTGCGGTCTCAGAAAAATGTACAATGGCGTTCTTTTTTCTCAGTTTTCAAGATCAAGGCTGTTTTTAAATGCTTCGTCATGACCGATCTTCGTTTCTGTTTCTAATGTGCTTATAATAGCGATGAGTGATTTGAAGCAATCATCTATAATCGAGTATAACATATTACCAGCTTTGGATTTAAGGCTCCTCCTCCTAGGAATTTCTTGATGACTTCGGCAGTGATCTCCGACTTGTAAGCGAAAATTTGAATTACCATACAGTATGATGAAATGTATGAATGAAAATCAAATCAATGCAGAATCGAACGCAACGCACACAAAGCACTCAGGAAACAATAAAGCAGTAGTCGAGCTGGCGGGAAATCGTTTAGTGCTTCCAAAGTACTCAAAACGCCACACGGCATGGTCCCAATAGTATTCGAAGAAAGCTCATTTCACGCATCTTGGTTGGAGATGCGAGGGATTCTTGTGCAATTCCCTCGTGGACCGGATTCCATGGCAAGTGGTAATGTCGTGCAAACTGCCAGCATTGTGCGCCGCAACATCCGTGGGAAATCTCGAAAACGAGCCTTGCATGCATAAGTAACTGGCCTCTGGTAGTTCGGATGCAGTTTCGTCATTTACTATGTTGCTGTTATGAAAGTTACAGACAGGATTCTCAGGTTATTAACCAAGTCGTCTTTACAGTTATTCGTCTTAATCATCATCTATCTGTTTGCCTGTTCCCTTAGGTCCAGCAAAAGACCACGGAAATACTCGAAGAACTTGAAATATGGACTGTCTAAACATTTCGTCACAATGTTTTTTTGTCCATAAAAAACTCTTGAACTTGGCAAAAACTTGCCATAACCAAGTTTTTTATGGTGTTACGTTGAGTACCGAATCGATTTGTGCTTGCTTGAGATCTTTTGAGATGATATCTAGAATCACGGAATCGACTTTAAACTTTCCACTAAATAATGGATTTGTCAGACAAATATTTTTATTGTGATTAAAATATCGCATATTGTTTTATTGTTTAATAATCTTGGTTTTGTTTACTTGGCTAATGTTTTCTTTCCCACAACGCGGATTTCTTCTGTATTGTTGTTTTTGATTGAATGAAATCGTTTTCGTCTATGTTCAAATTCAGAATAGGTTTTACTTAGGTGGCACATTTGCTAATAATTTTATTCCTAAGAATTTCGATTTCCAGAAGGGAATCGACCGTGATCGAGATGTGAATTCACACAACCCGGGAAAAGCAGAGGTCTTGATTTATCGCCCATAACATTTGCACCCAACACTACCTCGATGATCTCTTTATATCTCCACGCTTCTTATTCTAATGAAGACTTTGAATTTTTATTTGGTCTTGAAACCTTGAACATTTAAACGTTTTATTTGTTGTTTCCATTAGCAAAGTCTCCACGCCTACTTAGATTTTTTGCAGAGGTCTTCGTATCAACACGAAATAAATCTTCTGTATTGGAATTGCTAATTGCTTCCGAACTATTTGTTTCTGCTACATTTTATTGCACTGTTCAAGTAATAATAATGTGCATCCTTAATCAAGGCATGACTTTTATGTGTGTGCTAATAATATGTAGGCCATGCATGTTGTGTCTTATAATGTAATGATTATAGCGCAATATTATTACACACCCGAAAATCGAATGCAAAAAAAAACAATTTTAGGCCTCGCATTTGTGACGTCGCGTGTGGTGAAGTTCGAAAGCTCTCTGGGCCGTTTGGCCAGATGTCGGCGGCTCGGCATAGACGACGCCTACCATTGTTCACTAGTATCTACTATTTATTTAATATTCGTGTACTCTACCAACATTGTGATCAAAGATTTCGTGCGTGGAATGCTGATGCCACCTACAGGCTTATTTACCTTAACAGAAGTGTGGAAAAGGTCACTCGCATATTGGAGATGGAGACGTCAACGAGTCTTGCTTTCGCAACGTTTCCTGCTCACATAAAACTACTTTCGACACGAGTAATAATTTTATCAATATTTTGGTCGAGTTGTGTCGTAATGGGCTATGTAACGTCTAATAAATAGCCGAATGAGCCGACGGTCACATCGATCGTCCGCCGTTTTGTACTCGTAATACTGATGGTTACGAAATGTTTATATTAGTCGTCGTTGGTTGCTCCCTTTGCATATAGGCGCCACATTACCGACTTTCACCGAGATATCTCGCTTCTGCACCATCCAACTGGGTCATACGCTGGGACTTGGGACTTGGAGATGGATAAATCAAAATATCTTTAGCAAATTATTCTAGTTCTAGAGTGAAATAAGAAAAAAAGCGTATGTTGTCCTTATCAAGAGAAAGAACATCAGTAGAGTGTACTGGATTATATCGTACGATAACATATCGGACAGGACGATTTCGCCTTAAATACAGCGTTTCTTATCGTTGACAACAATGACGATAGACTTTAAAATATTTTAAATCGCGATAAGCGCTTCTTTGTCGTTTGTTTAATTTTTTAGAGGAACTTGTGTGAAGAATATTTTGTTTTGAATCAGTATGAACGGAAACTTCCTTCCACTTTCATAGAATTCACAATGGGCCTTGACAGTGCCACGTTAACATCAGAGTTGGCTCTGAGGCCACTGTAATTTTCATTAACATCGTTCGCGTGTGGCTGATCACATAAATTTACATCTGTACCAGAGACAGTCATCTATGTAATTGCCGAGTATGATATAATTGTTTGGGTGGCTGTAAAAAATGTCCTTGTCTCTTAACGTCGACCCCATTTTTTCCTGCCATAGTCTTTAGTCTCCGATTTTGGGACGCGTGTTTTCCCAAAATGTTTCTTATCTTCTCGTCAACAACAGCCTACAGCAATTTGCTCTACAATAAACTTAATGCTTAATCGAGGCTGCGTGGGCTTGATATATATAGTTCTTACTAGTTATGTATGACTTCATCGCATCACTGATCTGTTGACATTTCTGCGCTCAGTGGCCATAATGGCACTGTTCCGCTGTTTATTTGATGATTTCTAAACAAATTCAATCAACTGCCGTACTGGACTTGGTGTAAAATGTGTAAATTAAGGCTTGTTGCTTGGGTTCGCTTTCCGAATTCAGCTTCCGGATTGCCCTCGGTTTTGGGATTCTCGGGTTCAGTAGCTTACCTTTTTATTTCCGTATTAGCAGCGCCCCGCGGTTTCACCCGCATAAGTGTCGATCCCGTCCGAAAGACACGTGGCGCTATCTATTAATATAATAACGTTATTGTTGATTTCCTCGGGAACAGCACTTTTTTCGGGATGAAAGGTACCCTATGTCCGTTTCTGTACACTTGAAAACATATATGCAAAATTTCAGGATGATCGGTTCAGTGGTTTAGTCGTGAAAAGGTAACAAACAAACTTAGTTTCTTCTCATTTATAATATTAGTTAGGATTCAACATCCTGCAGAAACAGTAATCCTATTACTTCATAGACCTAATAAAACATAAACGAACACTATTTATGCATCAGCAACAATATCAAGGCTGTCATCACCTATTATTGTTTTTTTTTCCTAAACGTCAATTTTAACTAGAAATAGTCTGAGTAACCATCGCATCGGTCAGGTGGATCGAAATGACTCAGAGCAGGGCAAATCATTTCTTATTTCCTGCACCGCAAAACTAATTGTGTGTTCCATTAGTTCCGCTAGCAGCTAAACCTCGGTAATGCTACGATTGCCTCCAGTATGACAGTGCCCGTATCTGTGCCATAGACCGTTCACAGCTTCACGCACACAAATGAAATTAATTATGTACAAATTCTTGAAAGCTTCCTGCTTCCTGCTTCTTGAGGGCGGAGTGTGACATGGTGAATTTTAAAATCTTTGGCGTTTTAATTTTTCTGTACAAATATGCTGGTCACGTTTCATTTGTCTATTGTATTCCTTCGACGATAAAGTTCTTTTATTACTTTCGTAAGTACCTCGAACCGAGGTTCATCCCATCTCGACATAGGCTTCGTGATTCCAGTTATTTGTTTCCTACATACCAATTACGGTAATCTAATCGTGCTTAATAGGAGCCTTGCAAAATTCCATTCAGGTGGATAGTATTAACTCGGCCGTTTGACCATGTTAATAGCTTCCGATGAATATGTATTGATGCATAAGTTCTTAGGGACAAGAATTCTTTTTCTCAGCGCCGCCGCTCGTCGGAGCTGTCTCCCATATTTGGTCACCCATGAATCACACGTCAAACTTGTCGGGTATATTGACTTTGTATAAAACGTATTTCTGGTTCGTGAGCTTGACGTTTTGAGCTCGCGATGTTCCTTCCTTGAATTTTCGCCTTTGGTCTGACCTTATTTGACTTATCTTTTGTGTTTCGTTCAACAGCTGTACCGAAGAAGCTGGCTTTAGCAGGTGACTATTTAAGTTGAATGTAAAAAGTTGTACAATGTTCATAAAACAAGAAGCTCGATCTCGGATAGCAGCCGTTGCCAGCAGATGCAGGACATAGATATCGTTTGTCGAGACAGGCTGACCCATTAAAATGCCAAAACATGCGGATTACAGAATGCAATGCCTGGTGAAGTACACTAGCCAATGTAACTACTAGGCACGCGATGTGAAATTTATTCTTTCATTATTATTCAATAAGAATGTTTTATTTTTTGCCTTGTTTGACGCTAGCTATTTCAGGCGACGACATGACCTAAAGCGCGGTCTTTGTCGGATTGCATAGAAAAGAAAGAGAAGCGCGATGACACAATGCTGGTAATTTATTGCAAAATATGAAGGAATTATCTATTTACAAAAAATCTATTGTTTAGACTAAAAAATTAAAACACTAGTACTTCAGTATGTTGCTTGTAGAATAATCTGACAAAAAATCAGAATGATTGGATGTATATTAATTAGTATGGTTTTTATTGTAAAAAGAAAGTTTTTAGAGGTATCTTCATGATTTTTTTCTATCCTATCAAATTAGTTGTATTATGTTTTCAACACTATCTACATAGCATATATCCTGAAGAATATCACATATTTTTCTGATTTTGTTTACTGTAGTCTATCATATATTTTTATTGTTTCTAAAACTTGCATTTTTTGCGTTTAGGTTCTGTAAGCCCTTAAGAATTTATTTTTCTTGATATGGTGACGGAACCGTAACGTTTGCTCTATATATAGCATTCTATTTTTGTACCTTCCAGTTTTCCAGACGAACAAAATGTTTTTCCACTAACATTAGTAAACAGCCTAAATATATTTTGGTGTAAGCTAGTTTGATCAATCACAGAAGTGTCAAAATTTTCAATTGTTTTGTCATCACCTTCGCACTCATGGTAGGGAAGGGAAAAGAGCTTATGGCTTCAGAGCTATAAGTTAAGTGCCGGCAAGTTTGTGTGGGGGCTGCGTGGGCGCACGACCTCAGTGGATCGCGTGGGTTGCAGGTGCCAACACACCTATCCAGTTTCCACGCATCGACTGCTGCGGCCTGTGAGGCTCCGAACATAATCGACGATAATCGACTCGCTTAACTGTTCACGATTGTTTTGAAACGAACCTTCACCCCGTTTCGTAGATTCTATCTTGTTATTTACCCATTTTCTTATCAATCCTAGTGCTTTGGCAACTTCCTAGAATTTACTCGCTTTTTAATGCGTTGCATGTTGGTTGGCAACAGCAGTTATTTCTAAAGATGCATTCATTGGAAAATTGCGTGTTTAGATCTTATTTTGTTCGAATGCGCCAGTATCTATGTCTCCCCGCACTGGATATATACAAAAGGAAAAGATACTATTACAAGTATTACAAGTAAGTTCCATTGCCCTTTGTTCCACGGGTTAAGTCAGTGCAGCACAAGTGCATTTGGTCCTACTCTGACAAAATAATTTAATCCGTGTGAAGGATAAAGGCATTGAGGGCATGCATTCAAAACAGGTTTCCTTTGAAATCACTATTTGCTACTGCCTGTCTGTACTTTAAACGATCGCGTAATAATTCATGAAGCTAGCAAGCCATCTGCTCGTGAAAGCAACGATGATGTGGCGTCGACCTGTCTCGGCTTTGAGTTCGTCTTGAGCTGAGCTGCTTTGATGCAAATCTGTGATGGGTACAGTTGACAACCACGCAGGAAGTGCATTCTTCCGTTAGCGACGTCGATGGCACTAATGAGCCGACGCTGACCACGCCGGCGCCGCTCCTACGACAGAGCGCCTAAAACTGGAGAGAGTGAAATGTGTGTTCAGCGTGGACTTCGCTAATTGCACACCAATTAACCACCAAGAATTGAGTGTAGAGAGTGGCCTGCCCGCTCCACTTGCTATATGTTATAGCGTGGTGTATGAAAGTACTTAATCGTCGACTCTTTACGAGCGAAACTCTCCTTACGCTTGCAAATTGAATGAGTTTGCTCCAACTGTGTTTATGTTTTTTAAATGTGTGAACTCAGCGCTTAGAATTGAATTCAATTCGCTTCATCTGGCTGGCTGAGTGTCTGGCTAAAGTAAATACTATACACTTGTTGAATACTGTTCTCCCATCTCCAGTAAGTATACGTTTGTTTTATTAATGCAAGATGAAAAGCAATTTGAGTTTAATGTACCGTGAAGAGATGATGGATATGAACTTATTCATATTAAGTACACTGTACAAGGGATAAATATAAATATGAAAGTACTGTATTAAAGACATTCACATACTACTCAATCCTGTTGGTACTGGTGAGGTTTTACATAAATATTTTCTACGGTGACGGGATTCTTGGCAGATAAACAATGTTAATTAATTCGCTAGTGGTTCGTATTTGCATAGTACATATTAATGGTCGGCTGATATCTAATTGACATCAAAATATTTACATTCTGACCAGTTTAAAGGTTTCCACTACGTCCGTGTACCAGCTACCAGCTGTGTAGGTACGCCATATTGGCGCCTGGTTTAATAAACTGGATATATTATTAAAGAAACTGAGAAAGTTATTTCGAAGGCATTATTCCGATGCATTTAAATATTTACTTTATGGTATAACTAGCTGACCCGACAGACGTTGTCCTGTTTTTGTTTCGAAACACACGTGGCGCCATCTATTATCATCATAACGTTATTGTTGTTTTCCTCGGGAACAGCACTTTTTTCGGGATGAAAGGTACCCTATGTCCGTTTCTGTACACCTGACAACATATATACAAAATTTCAGGATGATCGGTTCAGTGGGTTAGGCGTGAAAAGGTAACAAACAAACTTACTTTCGCATTTATAATATTAGTTAGGATGAACATGAGGTGTGGAGTTGATGCGGTCGGGGCGGTGTAGCAACAACGGCGTGGATTTCACGGCTGTAACAAAAAGCAAAAAAATACTGATGTGAATGATTTGCAGAGTAATCAACTAGACGGATTGTTAGCTTATCGCCTGCAAAAACGAATGAATGTATCCTGTTTCTAGATTATGTTTAAGGCATAGACAATATTACAGACATACAATGAAGAAAATTAAACTCTGAAATTCCTAAATTGAATTCTCTAATTCAGTTCAAGCTAGAACTCGTCGATGTAGTTGCTGAACCAAGACTTTGTTCGGCCTAGCTAAAATATTCACAAGATTTATCTGAAACAAGATTAACGACCCGACGACAGTCTCCTGGGATATTACCAGCTACAGGTGTAGGCGGCCATAACGTGTTGGCCTATTTGCCTTCTTTTTAGGTTTCCGTATCCAAAGGGTAAAAACAGGACCCTATTACTAAGACTCCACTGTCTGTCTGTCTGTCACCAGGCTGTATCTCATGAACCGTGATAGCTAGACAGTTGAAATTTTCACAGATGATGTATTTCTATTGCCGCTATAACAACAAATACTAAAAACAGAATAAAATAAATATATTAAGGGGGGCTTCCATACAAGTGTTTTTTTTTTCGGCGTTTTTGCCTTGTTGTACGGAACCCTTCGTTTGCGAGTCCGGCTCGCACTTGCCCAGTCTTTTTTAGTGCACAAAAAAAACTGTTCAGTATTTTTTTTACAAGACCCTTCTTGGGAGCTAGATGTTTCATTAAAAGTTGACTCTACAACTGGAATGTTTTAATAATCATCTCAGAAAATCTAAAGCGTTGCCTAGTATTTGTCTCTTCAAAATAAGCTTTGGTATTAATTAGTGCTTTATTAAATAATTCTTCTTTCTTTGTTAAGCCAAAGGATTGTCAAATTCTCACGAGCGTTTTATCCGATTTTTCAATTAAGTCCTACCAGTTGCTAATTCCTCGTTTATTCGAAGAAGAAATATTTACACCAACGCAAAATAGACACAGTCAATTGGAATCAATGCCAATCAATCATTTATGAACGATATCCGATTAACTGTTTCTTTTTGATTTTAAGAGATAAGTTTGTTAATGTTCATTTGGTTTCTTACACATCTCATTTAACATTAATTTATTCAGATTGAGTAAATTATTCTAGAATTTTATAAATTAATTATTGTTAACATAAAGCACCAATCTATTGCTTCGGTTGACAGCTGTTCATTAATCAGTGATAAACAATCCTGTGCAAAGGCGTAGCAAAGATTATTTCTAGGAGGTTCCTGTATTTAATAATTTTAATTACTAGTCAAATTAAAGCTATGTTATTCAAGATTGATAAGTATGTTATTTCTTCAATAAAATTTAACTTAATCCACAACTTTCAACATGTATTAGGTACTCTACTTACTGTCAATCGTTCTAGATTAATCAAGTTTAAAAAAAATAAAGCAATCATAAAAATGTTAGTTTTCTTTTTATCTTTGATACAACAGTTGTTTACTGTGACATTCTTGATCGAGCCCGTCCAAGTAGCTTCCTAATTGGGAGTGTCTCCATGCAATGGACTATTTTTAACCGTGGCCGCATGCGCCGGCACGCGCCCGACCTTTCAGCTTTATGATTTGTCGACGTTCTGATACTGTTATTGATAGTAAGCTCATCTTGTTAATTTTTTTGCTCTGTCTCTCTCTCCAATCTTTCAGACACATTTTCTAATAATGTTTCCGCTTTGAAAGTAGCTTTATTTTTGTTTGTGATTCCGGGCTAGTACGGAAGGGTTTTTGATGCAACTCTTTGATCGCTACAGTATAATAAATTTTAAGTTGGTGACTGATATTCCTGTGACAAAACAAGCAACGTTCTACCTTTTACTTGCAAAAGCAGTAGCATGGCTACAATTTCTTAAATCTCCATTAAGATACGAATCTGAAATCCTGGAATCGTTTCACCGTACCGTGTGGCTTAACCGTACGTGTTATTAAAATTCTGCATCACAACGGATTTCTCAGCATCGTGATGCGTTTGCATGTTTCAACTATTAGTTTACAGTAAATTAATAACAGAGAGTGATGGTTCGCGTGCCTGCTTTCTCACTTGCATGACGAATTTGATGATACTGAGATGCGATGGGGCTGTCGACATCTATGCACTTAGTCACTACTAGCTTTATTTGAATATTCTGATCTATCCATCTCACCTTGACATTGTACTGTATTCACATACCTATGTATATGGATTATGCTGTTCGCGGTCACAGTTTATGACATCATTTTTATGTTGTCTCGTGATGTAAGTTTTATTATCAGGAATATGAAGTAATGTTATTTGAGCGCTAAAGGCGCTTTTGGCAAGTAATTCATGCGTCGTAAAACGTATGAACGAACTTTGTACTTTATGGAGCTTTGTCGTTCTGAATCAAACGTAACGCGTACTAAACATTATATATTTGCCAGTAATTGCAACGAGAGAAATAGTAACTGTCACTTTAATTGTCATAATGCAGACGGTAACATTACAAGGGTCGACGTATTTGTGTTGTCGTTTATGCCAAAGAGTCAATTCATTTGAACTATTCTACAATCAATCCATCTGCTATAACATTAACAAGTAGTGAGTGATGCTGATGATAGTGGAGTACTCAAATTAGGACAAGGACCACTCGGTTCCACCTATTGATCAATGCGATCACAATAAGCGGACGTTGCCATAACGTGGCAGTGGTTGACGGTGGACAATAATTGTGGCAAGCGACAGCCGACAACTGGCTCAATAGAACTGCTATTTGCAATTATTACCTCGTTAACGATAGATGACGATCGTTTATATTCCGATATACGAGTGGTTTGTCATCGTTCTACTGGTTTATCATTTTATATGTCGTGCCGAGGTTGAAATGATCAATAGGAACTGGATTTGGGTCAAGTCGTTTTGAGCCATGGCTTGGCGAAGGAGCTAATAAAGTTTATGAGAGCCAAGTTTTAATCACCGTGGCTTAAAATTTCCTATCGAGAAGTATTCTTCTACCATTGCTCTGATCTGGAACGGAAGAACTTACAGTACCCGGCGATAAATATTGCACATCGATCTTTGGAAAGAGACAATCGGCTAATTTCGGCTTCGTAGAGCGTTATCTCTGTCGCACGAAATACAAACAGTCCGGTATCTATTAGGAGCTGTTAAAACAATTGTGATTTGCTTCTTTTGATAATAATTATTTTTATTCTTTGTATAAAATGGTTTTGTGTAAAAAGGTCGATGTGCAATATTTATCGCCGGGTAGGTACTGTACTTATTTTTTATTAGTTTTCGTATGATATAGAAAAGAAAACAATAAATGTTGTTTTGTATTGTTTCAGTCGAAGCAGCGGGCATCGATCAAATGGCTGTTAACGAAGGCGTTCAACAACAGGGTCCCGGATAACCTTCAGGAGCCCTTTTACAGGGATCATGAGGTAACATTTTACTTTCCATATTGTTTTCCATATAAATTGTCAAGCATGTCTGAAAAGAAGGCTAAATAATACCACTTGAGGTTTCATTAAAGCCTTACATTGTCCTTGACTTGACATAATAGTCCATTGTTTCCGAATTTCGAGACAATTAGATTTTCTCCTTGATTTCTCACGCTCAAGTGCCCAAAATGTCAAACGAAACACCTGTCAGGTGTCGCGATCAAATTCAGTGTAACTGCAGTTTTCAGTTTAAATTTAGCAAAAAAAAACCTGTTATTGTGTATGTTACATTATTGATCTGTTTTATTTCATCTTTCTTATTTTTCTGAAACTTCTCATGTCTATTTATTTAAACACTAGCAGCGCCCCGCTGTTTCTCCCGCATATGTTTCGATCCCGTCGGAATATCGGGATAAAAATTATCCTATGTGTTAATCCTGGTTATAAACCATCTGTGTGCCAAATTTCATCCAAATCCATTCAGTAGTTTTTGTGTGAAGATACTTCTTCACGCAAAACAAACACACAAACTTTCGGCTTTATAATATTAGCGTGATTAACATTTAGAACCGCCCGGGCGGCGCCGTAATTGCGTAAAACACTACACAATCTCCATCTGAATCATTTTGAAGAATACTGCTAGAAAATTTATTAATGAAATTTGACAGATTGTTGTAGTAGCTTGATGTGCTGGCGTCTGTACATGAACTAGACCAGAACCCTAACTGCGTAACACAGCATCAATCTGAATCTGAATCATTTTGAAGGATATTGCCAATCCATTGCTTCATATGTTCGAAAAATTTGTCCGCTGAACAACGTAAATAGCGCAATGAATGTTGTTGAACTGTCAAAATAAATCCATTGCTACTTGTTAGTGTGTTACGCAATTACCCCGATGGTTATAAAACAGAATATCAGAAAAAAAAGGTCTATTATAATCTGTACAAAAGGTTCCCTTTGCGTTTTTGCGAACAATGATTACCCTGAATTTGAACAGTAATCATATTTAGGCCAACAAATTACCGATAGCGTTTCGTGTAACGTACAAACTTTAGATATGACGTAACTCTAGCTACATTAGAGTTTCTTTTTTTTTACAAGCCATAGCATCCAAAAAGGAAATGTGAAAGGAGTCGATAGTCTACACTACAATTGTCAATCAATATTCAGTTTAATGATAGAAACGTCAATTTCACAGAAAGTTATCAAGCTCTATTCAATCAATTGGCTTAGACTTTTCTTAACTATGTTGGGGACGGCGTTCCAGTCTAAATGAAGGCAGCTTAATACCACTACTTTACTTGGAGCGACTACCCCTCTGACTTCCACAACCCAGTTACTGGCTAACACCATACCCCTTGGTAAGCTTGGTTGTCGAGATTTTTGAGCTTCTGACTATCCGTAACCACTGTCAAAGATCTAATGACAGCCGAAACCAACGGCTTGCTTCCCAGGCACGTTTCCGCGCACGGAGGGACAATCGTCAATCACTATTCCGTTTAATCATAGGAAAGAAAGGTACCTAGATGTCACAGAAAGTAATCAGTTTCTGGTATGATCCGCAAAAAATGAAGCATTGTTACAAAAATCTGGTTTTGATTAGTTTCGAATTCAGTAACAGTCTAGACGTAACTTTTTGTTTGCCAACTTCGTCGCGGTCACTATTGAATCTCTAGTTTATTTACGGATCGTTTATTCCGTTTCATATGATATGCGTCGGATTAATACCTGAGTCATATTTTGTCGTCTAAATGTCACAGGGTCAGCATTTTTAACCTCGCCCGAGGTATTGTGTTTTCGAGGAAACGATTAGTTATTTCCGAACGAGCGAAAGCTGTCATTTACTATGACGTATTATCCTAAACCTCGTAAAGGATTTCCTAAAATGCGGAACCTAGTTTTGGGTCAGCAATACGCTAGTCAGTTACTGCCCATTTCCTTCACGTTATTGGCAAAGAGCGTCGCCCTCTAACCCCGCAATCCTTATCGTAACCAGGTCATTCTAACCTATATTTACAGGTGTTTTGAAACTAACACCAGCATTATGAGCTACCAAGCCATGGGTTCCTATAAAACTACCATCTATAAGACAGTATTTACCCCAAGAAAGCGTGACGAATATACGAAAGTATGAAAAAGCCTGCCGTTCTTCGACGTTAACGTGAAACGTTGCTGTTATCTTTTGAAATATATTAACTGCAACCACAAACATTAGATCCTTTGAAGCAGATAAAAGAACGTTGCCCCTAAACACGGCCAATGTTCAGACATTTCTCAACTTGTATTTCCACTACATATGTACTCGTATCCGTTTGTATACAACTACACGCGGTTTTAATAGATGCTTCCACTGTTGTAAACAGTTAATATTCCTTTTGCTTATATCTTTCCTCGCTCATTATTGACTAAACATAATAAACAATTTCGAACTCTGTGTATGTTTATACAGTTTTATGGTTCGAATTATTTATACCGGCCGGTATTCTCGTCTGCGTTGTATTTGATTTGATCACGGATATTGACCCAAATAGAGACAGGGCTCATATTTCAGAACTGTTATTGCTAATGCAGTGTCTCAAATCGTTTTAATTCTGCCACTTTATGTCTGTACCGTTACGAAGTATGATATCATTTATTTTGGAATATTTCATTTCAGCTCAACATCGAATTGCTTTTAATAAAAGTGCATTCGCCTTTGGACGGCAAATAGAAACTGTTACACACAGGAGATTAGTTTCCCTGCTCGGATTGCTCTATCGACTAATATAAAAGAAAATGCCTACTGCGGTAGATCTCCACAGGCCGCCTACAGGATTGACCTTTCATCTCGACCCCTTTGTATTTTTCAGCCTGCTGCTACGAGATTTTCTGTATTACATTTTCATTGCATTGTTTATTTATTTCTTGAATTCATGACTGTTACCTTTCTTCTGTTAAATCGTGCAGATTTTTTAGCCAGCCAGATCTACTTTTTGCTGATTTTACAATCTGAGTCCGTAATAAGTTCAATTTCCCATACAACCGGTTATTGCGAAATTGTGCAAATTAAAGTATCAACGTTCAGCTCGAGATATGACCGGTTTTATCAGATTAATGCACCATGTGGTGGTTATGTAATGTTTCTACATCATTATTTGTTTTTATTTCGAAAACTTTATTTCAATTCAACTTTCACTGCAATTAACATTATGGAAATAAGCATGAAGATTTTAGGAACAGTACGTCAGGTGTAGACCGTCGTTTTCGACCCCGAAGTCCCCATAACCTCGGAAACGACGACCATAAAGAAAGCAGTTCCCCCGCGAAATAAAACCAATGCCAAGCCAGCCAAATGTCTAATGCCTAATCGATCTGGAATTTCGATTTTACCCTTTACACGTAATCCATTTTTATCAGCTGCCAGCTCGAAAAGGCTGCCCTTGAATTGAAAGTTCAGCATGAACATGGTACAATATTGATCGCAACGATCCCGCCACAGTTGCTCGGGGTTGGTAACTATAGTGTCACGCGAGCTTTCAGCAGTGAACAAAAAGTGCTTATAGGAGTGTCCCTAGTAATAACGTTCTTATGAGTTTATTTGACCCAGTGGTGGTTTGTTTTCGTGCATTACGATGGCTGTAATGAGAAAGAAGCGGAATCATAATAGAAATGTAAGGCGATACGCTGTTCATTCAGTTCTCTAGTGATTCGTAAAGAAAATGTCTTGAGGCTACGGAATAAAATTGTGATTTTGCAGTCTATGATATAACTTATCTTTGAACTCTTTTGTTGGAAGATCGGAAGTTCTCTTTATTCTCTGATAAAATGAAATATTTCTAGGTCTTCATAACCTTCGAGAGCTAAAGCTGTCTGAGCTAGGCCGTAAATTAAAATGATAATATCTAGGATTTGGTGGCTTCATTTCTTATCGTACTTTCGTAATCCCTTTAAAATTTCGTTTACTAGACTTAATTACCAACAGTACTCTGTAATTGATATCCAGTTCTCGTAACCTTTACCAAAGAGATTAGTGCAAGCAATTATTTTAGCTGTCCACGTGTTCCAAGACGAGAGATTCAAATAGCCGTCGAGATCATGATTTGTTTTGTTAGCCTTTCTCCGATGATTTCTAAGAAGCCTGTTCATTTATCATTGGTGTACAGCGGATGTCCATTAACGATTGTTGTTGCGAACGAGTTCAAGGACCACTACGTTTGGATCAGATATATCTGTACTTAGGGCATGAGAACACTACAATCTAAAGTTAAGTTCTCTTGGGATTGGATCACAGATTACCAATTTAGGTACATTGTATACCCCTCCTGGCTAAATAATAACAGCCGCACAGGTCGATCGATCAGGTTAAGCTACGCTTACCGCGGTTGGTCTGTGGATGGGTGATCTTTACATACGTGATATACGTGACCCCTCCGTGCCTCGGAAAGCACGTTAAGCCGTTGGTCCCGGCTGTCATTCGTGGATCTTTGACAATCGTTACGGGTAGTCAGAAGCCCGAAAGTTTGACAGCCAGTCTTACCAAGGGGTATCGTATTACCCAGTAACTGGGTTGTGGAGGTTAGATAAGCAGTCGCTCCGTGTAAAATACTGGTATTCAGCTGCATCCGGTTAGACTGGAAGCCGACCCCAACATAGTTGGGAAAAGGCTAGGCAGATGATGATGTATACGCCTCTTCCATAATCCCGCGTAGAAAAGACTAAAAGTACAATCTAGAGCAATTAAAAGTTTTGAGCAGATAAAGTTCAGGATGATATTGAATCAAAGGACCTATTTACGTTTAAAGTTAAGGGGAAGTGCCAGGGCAGCCGGCGAAATTCAAAATTTTTTAAGTTTTTTGTTATTACTATTTTATGAAATTTCAATCTAATTATATGCACTTAAGAGGGTTGTATTGATGATTTTAATGATAATAATTCTGTAAATACATACGTGTTACGGTCGCGAATCATATTTTGTTCAACATACAAACTGACACTAACACTGCAAATTGCGAAAAACGTTAGAAAATTTTAATTTCGCAGGCTACTCTGGCGCCTCAATAAGTTAAAAAGTAAGCTGGTCCGCCTAAGTCAACGGAAAAATAGGTCACCATTCACAGCCAAATAGATTACCATTAGATTGCCATCTGATCTCAATCGAGTCATGCTTCATTAGAGTGATGTGTAATAGCAATAATTTAATTCTATCATCTGAATTAACTATTGTTTGCTATATCTTTAGATAACTGTACATTGGATGCGTGGGTGGATCTGGGAGTGATGCGTATTCTACTTTGTCGGATGTTCCTTTTGAAATTTTCGTAGACATTGTTGAGTTGGTTGAACCTCAAAGGTTACTCGGATGGTATTGCTTTGTTTCAGGGGTCGATAACCAGACATCGGCAAAAAGCGGTGACCAATTAATTCCTGAGACCTACGTCTCGTAACAACCAATAAAGATGTCTATAACAATAAAGTCTATTTCCTAAGGGCAATAAAATCACTATCCAGTTTTACATGGATTAAATAATCGCATTCGCAGGGTTTATTTCCGTGTTTTGTATTTTGTACTCCGACAAACCGATTTCAACTATATAAATAACCGTTAGGTATGTCCCTTTTAAATGCTATAAGTCGCGGTGTTCTGGCTCATCTAAATAGTCTCTAACCGATTTCCATGTCGAAAATATTTCCTAATGAACGCACATTCGTCTGGCTGTTGTACCAGGATATTTTTACTTTTCGGGAAGTGATCTTCTAACGAGAAAAAATTCCGATAGTCAAGGACATAGAGTCGAATTTGGAATGTCCATCTGTCCCAAAAAAGGCAAAAGGTAAACTTGTCGCGTCGCTTTAAAAATAGTCTACGTCGTTTCCGCCTTTGGGAAACTGGCTATCTTTTGTTCCTTTCCCCGGTGACTGGTGACTCAGCTGGTTTTATTACACATGGATGATGTTTTTCCAGATTTATTTTTGTACTTATTCAATTTAGTAATATAGCATTTTGATCCATAGTTAATTAATATCATCGTCATCATCACCATTTCAGCCAAAAGACGTCCACTATTGGACATAGACCTCCCCCAGGCATCGCCCGGTTTTGTGCTTCTCGCATCCAGCGGATTCTTGCGACCTTCACCAGGTCATCGGTCATTTAAATGTTATAATTTATGATGCTGATGCTGATGATATAATATTTTCCTTTTTATGAGAACAAAATAATGTTGTATTTCAATAGTTATTGTTTTGGTGTCGGCGACCTCATAGTAACTGTACGTGTTTGTTAAGCGGTGGACTAGGTTTTGATTTCAGGTTGCCACGCTTCAGTGTTTTCTTAGGATGCTCGTCAAAGTAGAACGGATAGTTTTTGTGTTGAAAACTTACTTTAGTAAAACAAACCATAAGTATCGGTCCTGAATAATAAAATTTATTGTAAGACCAATTTCAAAGTTAGTTAAGAACTTTGATATTTTTTTCATAATAATTTCATTAACTCTTATTTAAGAACCATATAACAAATATTCTCAAATTTGATTACATCGAAAAGGAGATTTAGAGACGTTTGTAATGTGCGTAACGGCAACCTAGCCGATACGCACATTATTCCATTTTATCTATCAACATTAATCTTTGTCTCTCTATGTGTCAAAATAATGATAAAAATAAATATTATGTAATCATTACCAATACAGTGCCTAAAGAGGCAAGTATTTGTTGACTAACATGTCCATATAAAAATTCACACGTTTTTATTATTCTTTAAAGGCTTAAAGCCTTAAAAGTTAGTTTTCGATGAATGAATGAGTCAATGCCATTACTGAATGTATCAGTTTGATTCAGCATCGTAAGTACCAGGCTTATTGCAGCATATTGAGATTTTATGATTCATTCTCAGGTTTAAATGTAATGATACCATTATGCCTTTACGAGACCCAAATAAGATGTTTGAATAATTTCAGCTTGTAAAGCGGATTAATTTAAGTAATGGTTACTGCCCATACTTGGTGTCTTTTATTGGTTTTTCCTCTGAACCATAATTTCGTAAAATTATGGGTAAATTTATGACTGACCATAAATAAGTTTCAATATCTTGACGCTAATAGGTAGAAAAGCCATTACTAGAGTTGTAGTTATCACCACAACGAGAGGCTAACAGTTTCCGCCTACTCCATTATTCCAGCCGTAGACATGACTGAACTGAAGAAAATGTACGGATTACAGATTAAGAGGAAATGCGGTGGGAGAGACTTTTTGAAAAAGCCTAAGTAAAAAGTCATAATTCGAGTTTTGGCTCTCGCCTATTTACTCCTCCAATATTGGACCAATTTAAAATATATGTATTTCATAAAATTGTGTCCCTATGTTTTTATTTTTTTATTATTTTTTGTGAAATTTGTACACTAGGTACACTGTTGACAGCGGCAATTTTGAGCATTTTTTGAGGGTTCTAGTGCTTATAAAAATAATGTATAATCAAAAACGAAAACATAGAGACACAGTATTATATGCTTCTTATTCTGTTTATGAAATCTCTTTTAAATTAGTCCATATTGGAGGAGAAAATAGTTGAGAGCCAAACCTCGAATTATGACTTTTTATTTTGACTTTTTCAAAAAGTCTCTCCGACCGCATGTCCTCTTAAATAGTGGTATTTAATCGCCGGATTCGACGCCTTTCTCCTTGACCCGCGTCCTCAGCCAGACGTTGTCGACTTGCCGCCGTCTCGATGAGTCTTTTTGTCATGCTGCTCCGCTTAATTATGTGCACGTTAGGTTAGAATCTCATCCGAATTGTTGATCAGGGGTACTCACATGTTTCGTATTAATTGAGACGCTGTGAATGGTGCTACTCTTTGAAAGTGAGTGCTAATAACTGTAACTACTTGTTATTTTGCCTGCGACTCTATCATCGCGAGGGCTTGTGAACGCGCTATGATGACTTTTCACCGGGTTTTATTTTATTATTAAAGTTTATTTTTTATCAGATGTGTCATCAAAATGTGAGCTATATGTGGGGTCTAATTGAGAATACGCTTTAACTTCCATTTATCCGTAAAGGTAAACTATGATTAATTTTGAGAAAGAAGATTAAAATCCAAAATGTTTCTTCTCGAATGCACGACGATGTTGAAATCGTGAGATTGTGCCTCAACCTTTGGACTGTCTCGCGAACTGATCATACAATCTGATATGCCATCCGTGGAAATGAATTACAGCTTCCATTATGTTTCACGCTCTTTTTTCGTAAAATTTCTGCGAACGTTTTCCTTGTAAGCTTACGAAATACGAAACAAATTGATATCAGGGCACCTAGTACGTTACTTACGAGTTCAACAAAAATTATCTTTTATATTAAAAGAGAATTTTTGTCATCGGGCGTAACTATCGCTCAACAGCTAACAAAGGCAAAAAGTCGGTGAAGTTTCTTTGGGTAGATGGCACGATGCCCAGCGTCGTTCTCACGAGCGTGTGAACGATCTGATCCGAAGATAAGTTAATAAGTTGAGAACACTTGATTCAAATAGTGTATGGATACCGATATATCTGTTGTTCTACGAAATCACATAGAGGAGCTCATTTTTACAGCAAATAATATGCTCTCCTATCTATATAAT
Organism: Luperina nickerlii; assembly: GCA_963855955.1. Taxonomy (NCBI): domain Eukaryota; kingdom Metazoa; phylum Arthropoda; class Insecta; order Lepidoptera; family Noctuidae; genus Luperina; species Luperina nickerlii. Next base: position 3,741,935 of record OY979667.1, on the reverse strand, counting down.
AATATCCTCTCTCTTAGCTCTCCTTTTCAGGCAAAGTATGATATTTTTCTTCCCGAAAAAAAAAAAACAGTGTTCGAGCTATAAAAGAAAGAATAACATGTTTTTATTGCAGCTCCATTGGAGGTTAATTCACAGTCTTGTTTGTCATAAGGTCAGATAACGACTTCGCTTATGGTAATGCTTGCAAAGCAATATACGTTTCTGGTAAAGCTTGATACTCCGCCGAGCTTTTGGTAAAAGGTGAAAAGCCAACAAAATCAAGCATTCTATGAATCATGATGAGATATTGATTAATGTGATGATTATCTTATTGTACTATTTTGAGTAATAAATCCCGTCTCTAATAAATCGGTAAATTCACCTAACCAAATGTTGTTCGGCGAATGTGGCCCACACAGACCTTTAATCAATCTATATCAAGTTATTATTACGTAATGGCCATACTGTACGACACAATCAATACAAGTAGAAGTAATGTTCGAGTGGTTTTCAAAACTCGTTGTTTTGATATCGCTCGGCTCTTTAACTCACTGAAAACACTGCTTCTATCTATCTACATACTCACACACACACACACACATACATACACACACACACACATACATACACACACACACATACACACACACACACACACACACACACACACACACACACACACACATACATACATACATACATACATACATACATGCTTACATGAAACTTGTGTGTTCCTCTGTGACTCATGTCTTGTCAGTTTTCTCTATAATATTTGTTCAGACATCTACTTTTACTGCAGATTTTACCTTTTAGCAAAATATGTTTTCTCAAAATGTCTGGTTTGGCGTCGCTTTTCTTCTGCACCAACATTGCTATTAGTGTAATATATTTACAGTAATTCTAATGAGCGATGACCTGCTCAACAATAACATGAATGACATTCTTTGACGAAATTTTTAACAGAAAGTTTGCTGTCTTGCGACGAAAGCAATAGAATCCATTGAGAAGAATCGTTTTCTTTCAACATGGTGATACGTGCAAGGGGTGAATGGATCCTGTGTAATGGGATTTTGCTGCCCGTACAGTTCAATATTTGCGAAATAGCTTCGGGTATCGCCTGGGGAGTGTTAAGAAACTGTGTTAGATAGTTCTTTATGTGGAACTTTCCTTGTTAGTCTGAGTAATTTGAAGTTCAGCTCAAGTTACTAAACCCTTACTTATTGATTTGGCTACACACCTTCAGTGAACTGAGCAGCTTTTCTGTACATTTCTCGAATAGTAGCAGTGTTCGACCTTTAGTTTGGGTCATCAGTTAGCATGGCTCACCATAAATCGATGTGGTTACCACAGCGTCCATAAATCTGTTTTGAATAAGGTGTGCAACTCTGTTCCTAACTTCACAGTTCACACATTCCTTACGTTGCCCTTCAGTTCAAGGATCCCCTAGTCTTATCTGAATAATTTATAGCCTCCGAATGTAGTCTTAGTGGGCGAGAATTTTGTTGAAAATCGACTGTAATCTGATACAATATTTATTCAAAGTGACTTGCTCAAATAAGTTATTGTGGTACACTACACAATACTCTGAATAGCTTATACATTTCTCTTTTCGACAAGCTTTTAGAATTACTCAGACATAATTATGCGAGTCATTGATGAGTGAAACGGTCTAAATTGAGCATTTATCGAGTATGCACGATATTGCTAGCCAAACATTCTGTCAAATGTCTGCCATTAGAACCAAGACCGTGGTGGTCATTAAGAAACCCATTTACTGCAAGTAATTGCGTTGACTGCGTGTGTATTGGTACGGGATTATTAAGAACCGAGATTAAAAGTGAGAGCTATCGAGGCCAGTATTGGCCGGCCATATTTCACACGTTTCGTTTGTCAGCGCTTCATGGTCAATGAGATGGTAATTTTATGTTGTAATATTTCGATTTTGCAATAAAACCAGTTTTTGGTCGTTACTCGTTTGCCTAATCTACTGGACTTAGCCGCGTTGCCGAATCTAGGATAGTTGACAATGTCTACTACTTAATATTCAGATTCTGATGTAATTATTGCGTTTGGTAATCAAATGTTGAAAGTCACTGACCTCTGGATTGGATTATTTTTAAGACGGAAGATAATCAACAGGTTTTGGTAATTAAATAGGAAAATGAAGTTTTTAGGAGTAATTTGCACAGATGGAAAGTTCGTGTCTGTTTTAAAAGCTTTGCTTTCAGTACCGGTTTGGTAGCAAATGTCAGGCGCGTAGTTTATGAAAGTGCCTATGTGTTAGGGGTGTTATTTACAAATGATGGCATAATAGCATCGTCTAGTCTAGCCGCACCTGTCCTACCAAGGTTAGTGTGTTCACCCCATTTTCTGACGCATTACACACCTTAAATGACTTAAATTTATTAATAGATTCTTTAATGCTCTGTTCAGAAGGTCTATTATAAAGATTTATTGTAATTTGCAAATCCATGACTGTGTTATGAATAAACAATCATTTATGACTGTTTTTATACAAGCGATCTTGACATTGGAAAACTTCATTAAAATAATGCGAAGTTCACGTTTTTCTTATGGAATTTATTGTTTACAAATGATGTCTCTGAATGGTACTATATTGTCCTTGACATTCGTATTTTAAGACGCAAAAATAACACGACTGTGTCAATTCACTATATTTTTGCCTATAAAGAATATGTCGATACTTTTTCATGGCCAATAAATCTGCATCGATTCGGACCTTAATTAAATCTACAATCTCCATTGAACGCTATCAGAAGGCTATCTCCATCGAGAAGATAATAAAAAGCACTAAAGCAAACTACTGCTAAGTATCTCGCCCCGTTAAAAATAGGACGTGACCTAACATTGGTCTAGATTCAGGGCTCATCAGCGCTCCCAACATTGTGTGCATTGCGAACGTTTTATTAGTATTCATGTCTGACGACCCCTGAGGAATTTGTTTTAGACTGTTCAAAATGACTCGGATTCCTCGGAAACATTTTCAATTGACCCCGAATGCCCCATCCCATACCTGTCTTGGGTCTTTATTAAGTTGTACCTACTCCTTATTTCTCTCAAATATTTAAAACATCGAAATATCTTTCAAATATTTAAACATCGAAATATCTTTCAAATATTTAAACATCGAAATATCTTTTAAATATTTAAACGTTTAACCCCTTACTAATAAACGTATTAATATCAGAAGAATAGCTTTACACCGATTTCTCTCTTTCAGTCGTCAGTATTTTGACTTTCGAAAGAAGAGCGAAGCCAAAGCGTTGTGTAACTATACAGACGCTGTACAACGTTTATTAGTAAGCTCGCGCCTCAAAGCGATGTCAGCAACCAAGAGATGTTAGGGCTGAAGCCTGCCGAGTCAGCGGGATTGTCCGGAAGGGTTACCGCTGGCCCGGAACATAAAGGGCTAAGGAAGGAACACGGGTGGGTTTTAGTCAGTAAGAGTCTGATACGCCCTTCCGCTCCACCCAGTGCGGGAGAGGTCATTTGATGATTTGCCATCCTAAAAAAAAAACAAAGGGGGTAGATATCTTTCAAATATTTAAACATAAAACGGCAAGAGTGAACAGTCATCTTCTGAATATCATCGCTTTCAACCAGGCAATATCGATGTTATGAGCGGGCCCCCATTATTGAATAAAAACAAGAATGCTTGTGAAACTTGTACAACGTCTCAGCTTTTTAATTATTTTCTTAATGTTAGCGTGCATTGACTTCCTGTGTACATTTTATCATTTAATAATAGCAAATGTTCTGACAAACACTGTTTTGACTTCCTGTTATCATAACGTTTTAAATATTATCTGTGATAATATTAAACTGCTGACTTCCGGTTGTCAAAAACACACCTTTGGCAGAAATTGCCGCAGGAGCGCACTATCGGCTGGACCGTCGACTCGTGAGGTCGTTGATTACTATTGCGTACGTGTACAAGTGTAAAAATGTTAACTAAAGTTGATTATTAAATTCAGTGTTAGCAAAGTGATTTGTGTTTTATTTTGTGATCTACAAGTGTATTACACCTGGAGGAAATAAGAACGCATACGTGCTTTTAGTTCAGAAGTGGGATGAACGCAAAATTTGCTTCTGTGCCATCCAAGAAAATAACCAAAATGAATAATACAAATAATTATCATTCGAGATCTGGCAGCCCTGTTCTACCATCTGGATCAAAGCGAACTCGACTAGACAGTGAAGTTGAGAGACTGGACCGACATGGACGTGATGATGATGATTTGCATAGAACGAGAGGGAACCCCCGTGCCGGTGAGCTTGAGCAACGGCCGGGTAGGAACCAATTGATTTTTGGCGAGTCTCGTGCTGGTGAGCTTGAGCGACAGCCGAGTACTGGCCGTGAGTTTTCTGGTGATCCCCGTGCCGGTGAGCTTGAGCAACGGCCGGGTGGGAACCAATTGATTTTTGGCGAGTCTCGTGCTGGTGAGCTTGAGCGACAGCCGAGTACAAGCCGTGCGTTTACTGGTGAGCCCCGTGCCGATGAGCTTGAGCGGCGGCCGAGGTTTTCCAGTAAACGTACAAATGATATGATGAGCGGTGAGCTTGAGCGACGCTCTAGGAACAGGGAATTGGACACGAGAAGATCAAGCAGATCACGGGACGAAAGGCGTTCCAGAAGCAGATCACGCATCGAATGGCGTGCGAGAGGCAGGTCACGCAATGGAAGGCATTCGAGAAGCGGGTCACGGGACGAGAGGCGGTCAAGGAGCAGCAGTCATCACAATTATCGGAGGCAAGGAACAACAAGGTATGAGAATTCAAGTCCTAATAATATGTTTTTTCAATTTATTGATGCGCTTAAGGGGTTTTCAAAATCAGGCAGCCATAATTTGGCCAATATGGCCAATGTTATTCCAGAATTTGACCCCATGTCCAAAAATCAGAGCATTTTGAATTGGATCAATAAAGTTGAGGAATGCGCTGACATATATGAATGGGAAGAACGGGAAATCATTTACTATGCACTTCCAAAGCTCGCGGGTTTGGCCAAATCATGGTATCAAAGTCTACCTAGCGTAAAATTTACCTGGTCGGAGTGGAAGACAAAACTTTTCCAATCGTTTCCATGTAGAGAAAATTACGCAGAGTTACTAACAGAGATGCTTACATTGCGAGCTAAATATGGAGAACCTTTAGAACAGTACTATTACTCTAAACTCAACTTGTTACATAGATGTCAGATAACAGGAAAAAGGGCAGTAGATTGCATACTATACGGCATAGAAGATCGGGCCATTAAAGTAGGAGCTCAAGCAGCACAATATGATACACCTGAGCAAGTGCTTAGATACCTGAAATCTGTTAAAGTAGGTCAGTCAAGAGAAAATAATGGCAATAACTTAAAGAGTAGAAACGACAATAGGAAAACTTTTGGGTTACAATCGGAGAAAACAAATCAGTCGGACAATAAACCGAGTTCAACGGTAACTAAACCACCAATTAGATGCTTTAATTGTCGCGTTGAAGGCCATCCCAGCTTTAAATGTCCTAAACCTATCGAAAAATGCAATAATTGTCATAGGCTGGGACACGTCACTGCTAACTGTTCAAATATCACACAAAAGGGCCGCGAAAATCCTGAGCCCGACGGGGTAGGCCAAGAAAAACAAGTTTTAAAGGTGGACTGTAACGCCAGCATCAGTAGTACGAAAATTCACGACCCAAATGATAAATATATTGTTATTGCAAAACTAAATGGTTTCCCCATTTCTTGTTACGTGGATCTCGGTAGTGAATGTTCAATAATGCGACAAACTGAAGCAAAAGATTTTAATTTACATTTAGACCATTGTAATTTACCCCTAATGAAAGGACTAGGTAATAATTTAGTGCAACCGGTAGGTAAAGTTAGGGCGACTATAGAGATTCAGGGAATTAGGGAAACAGTCGATATTCTTGTCGTGGATGACTCAGTTTTGAAATATCCAATGCTTTTGGGTCATTCTTTTACCGAGCTTCCTGGTATTCTTATAACTAAGACACCATCTCGTCTTATATTCCAAAGGACGAATAAAGTATTCTTAATGATATCTGAGGAAACTCATGTTTCCAGTCATGCGATGCAGTCTATACCAGTTTATTCAGATGGGACTTTCACCGGTCAGGTTTTTATAAATGGTTCTGTGAGGGGAAGAATTGGATCGGAATTTTATGTTTTGCCTGGAGAATATAACTTGATGAATGGTGTAGGACGATTACTAGTACAAAATTTAACACTAAATACCATCGTATTCTAACAAGATATTTTAATTGCCCGCGCCGTACCTCTGAATAGGGTTAGCCACGTATTTCAATTAACCATTTCGGATACCGAAGATAATGATTCTATTAATTATGGTGACTCTTTAACTAACACAGAACTCGACAATTTAAAATCCGTTTTACGTGAATATAAAGACTGTTTTTCGAAAAATCTTAAAGATCTTGGTTATACGACCGTGAGCGAAATGGAAATTAAACTTAAGGATTCTGAACCTGTTGCTTACCGCCCTTATCGAATGTCCTATTCTGAGAGAACACTAGTCCGAGATATGGTCCAAGAAATGCTGGATGCTAACATTGTTCGAGAATCATCATCCCCTTATGCTAGTCCAATAGTGTTGGTCCAAAAGAAGACGGGTGAAAAACGTCTTTGCGTTGATTACAGAGCACTAAATCGTAAAACAATAAAGGACCACTATCCTATTCCTCGCATAGACGATCAAATTGATCTATTGGCTGGTCATGAGTATTTTATATCGTTAGACCTTGCTTCAGGGTACTATCAGATTCCAATCTCCGAGCAGTCTAGAACAAAAACTGCATTTGTGACCCCGGATGGTCAATTTGAATATTTGCGAATGCCGTTTGGCTTGGTTAACGCTCCGTCCGTTTTCCAGCGAACAATAAACAAAATCCTAGCTGACGCAAAGATAAAGTTTGCTGTCATATATATGGATGACATATTAGTTCCGTCGCATAGCTTTGTGGAAGGTCTTTCTCGACTCCGTCAAGTTTTGCAGTTGCTTCGAGCGGGAGGTTTAACACTAAAGCTTAGTAAATGTCATTTCTTTTACAGAAATATAGATTTTTTGGGATTTGAAATTGGCTCTGATGGTGTCCGTCCTGGTGCTAGAAAGATCAATGCAGTTTCAAATTTTCCAGTTCCCAAAAATCCCCATGAGATACGCCAGTTCATAGGGCTCGCGAGTTTCTTTAGACGGTTTATTCGAAATTTTGCAATAATGGCAAGGCCCTTAACAGACCTTTTACGCAAAAACTGCGAGTGGGTCTGGGGTTCCGAACAGGCCTCCGCCTTTCAGACTCTCAAAGACGCATTAGTAGAACGCCCTGTTATTGCTTTGTATAATCCCTCTTTCGAAACGCAATTACACACAGATGCATCTAAACTTGGAGTGGCCGGTATTCTCTTACAAAGAGGTAAAGATGATATGCTGCGACCAGTTTCGTTCTATAGTCGAAAAACAACTATTGATGAGCAAAAGTTACATTCGTTCGAACTGGAGACATTAGCCGTTATTGCCTGTCTTAATCGTTTTAGAGTATATTTAATTGGTATTCATTTTAAAATATACACAGATTGTAGTGCCTTGAGGACGATACTGACCAAGCGCGATATTATCCCCCGAATAGCGCGCTGGTGGATACAAATACAGGAATACGATTGCGATATCGAATACAGACCGGGTAGTAAAATGACGCACGTCGATGCTCTGAGTCGGCATCCCATCGAACCACCTATTCCAGAAAGCCACATCTTTGACATACTAAATATTGAAACAGATAATTGGTTGAGTACCGCCCAATCCATTGATGATGAAATAATGTCCATTAAAAATATTTTGACTAATCCAGACATCGATAAAATTGTCGAAGTCCATAACAATTTTAAGATTAAGAATGGTCGTGTTTACCGCATAGTAGAAAACGGTCTTCGATGGGCTGTCCCAAAAGCAGTTCGTTGGCAGATTCTTAAGAAAAACCACGATGATATTGGTCATTTTGGATTCGATAAAACGTTAGCTCGGATTAAGGATACATTTTGGTTCCCAAAGATGCGACGTTTCGTAAAAAAGTATGTTGCCGCTTGCCTTGAGTGCGCGCATCATAAAGTACCTGGTGGTCCCCGAGAGGGTGAACTTCATCCTATACCAAAAGTGGAAAAACCGTTTCATACAATACATGCGGACCACTTAGGACCATTTGTACGTAGTAAACGCGGTAATTGTTACTTACTTGTTATTGTCGATGGCTTCACAAAATATACAAATATTACACCAGTTAGGAATACTAAAGCAACCACAACTATCCGAGTTATAAGGGTTCATATCAGTTATTTTGGTGCCCCCACAAGATTGGTAACCGATAGAGGTTCATGTTTCACAAGTAGCATCTTTAGTAGGTTTATTAAAGAGACTGGTATTAAACATATTCTGAATGCTGTTGCAACTCCAAGGGCTAATGGCCAAGTTGAAAGATTTAACCGAACGATTTTAGACGCTCTTTCCACTAAGACTCATGGGAAAGATGATAGGACTTGGGACGAATATGTGCCAGATATACAAATAGGGATCAATACCACAAAACATAAAACTACACAAAGAAGTCCTTCAGAGTTACTTTTCGGATTTAAAGTTACAAATGTTTCAGAGTCAATTTTAAGTGATATTATTAGTGATACGTCAGATAATAATTTAGACCAAATATCAAAGATGCGTGAAAAATCAGGAGAACTTATAAAAAAACAACAAGAAAAAGATAGAGAGCGTTTTAACAAAAATAGGAAAATAACTAATCAAGCCATTTATAAAGAAGGAGATTTAGTAAGAGTACAAAGGGAAATTAATAAAAACGATGGTAAATCTAAGAAATTAGTAGCAAAATATCAAGGACCCTATCGTATTGTTAAAATACTCCCCAATGACCGATTCCTAGTAGAAGATACCCCAATAACTCGAAAACACAATCATAAATACGAAACAATTGTAGCTAGAGATAAATTGCGGCCTTGGCTTAATCTTAGTACTGATTTAGCAAGTAGTTCTGATGAGGAGAACAGTAAGGTAGATGAGACAGATGAAGTGGATATTGAATGTAATAATAATTAGAGTTATTTTTGTCTACATATATGATTGTTTACAAAATGTGATGAATTATGTTATTAACAATATTACAAATCAAGAATTATTTTATGTTTTTAAATAAAATCTGATTATTTTATGTATTCTTTGAATTGGGCCTGTATCATTTACAATTATTTAGAATTATTTTTGTTCGGTACGAGGACGTAACCGTATGTCAGATGGCCGAGCTGTTAGCGTGCATTGACTTCCTGTGTACATTTTATCATTTAATAATAGCAAATGTTCTGACAAACACTGTTTTGACTTCCTGTTATCATAACGTTTTAAATATTATCTGTGATAATATTAAACTGCTGACTTCCGGTTGTCAAAAACACACCTTTGGCAGAAATTGCCGCAGGAGCGCACTATCGGCTGGACCGTCGACTCGTGAGGTCGTTGATTACTATTGCGTACGTGTACAAGTGTAAAAATGTTAACTAAAGTTGATTATTAAATTCAGTGTTAGCAAAGTGATTTGTGTTTTATTTTGTGATCTACAAGTGTATTACACCTGGAGGAAATAAGAACGCATACGTGCTTTTATTAATTAGTTTCTAACTAGCCAAGTGTAGACCAAAGATTGCAAAGAATCTTACAACTCTTGCAAGTTAGGCCTACTTCCAGAAGCGGCATATCTTCAGCTCCAGGGAAAGTTACATAAAGTATCAAAGTTACGTAGTTATCTGTGTGCCAGACCTAGTTCTCGTTTAGAACTAGAAGTTAAATGACATTTATTATTACTAGTCTTACGACTAAGTTTTGACTGCCTATCGTGAAGTGGGTTTAGAGGCCATCCTGTGAACTGTTGCGTTTTTAGTGCAAATAAATGCATTTGGGTATGGTTTTATTCGGTCGTTTTGTAACTTAGTTGCATCAATGGCTTCTGTGGCATTTCGTCTCTTGCAAGCGTATTACATCACGCAGGTAATAAATTAATGGTTTAAGAATAGGATTACTAGTCTTCAACAGCCTTTATACTAAATTCCAGTGATTTGCGCAAGAATGCGTGCAAACTGGTCCGTTAAGCTCCTTTAGCCAATGTTTTATGATCAGTGGTATATCGTAATATTTGAGTAACCTACTATAAATACACGCATTTTTTTCGTTCTTTAGTTCTTTTATTACTTCTACTTATAAGTACAAAAGCAACTAGCTTATAAGTAAAGTAGCAGTAGCTTTAGCTCAAATATCTGAACTCCGCAGATTTCCTATTGATTGACAGGTTTTGGACTGCTTTTGCTGTGTGAAGATCTGAGGGGCAAGTCTCGTAATTTTAAACTTAAACTCAATGCGTTTATTTCAAATAAACCAATTATAGGCACTTTTGAATTGTCAAGGGGTCGGTCAGTCAGAAAGATGAAGCAAGAACGTTCACAATCTGACCTTAGTCTCAATCTGTTTAAAATACCTCTAGTTTCCCTAGTTCCCAATTTTTTGACATTGATTGTCGCTGAGATCGAATTGGGACTAGATTGAAACTTTATTAATAACGGGAATTGACCTTCTGAATCCGCTATTAAGGACTATCGCCTGTGACACAACATCCACCCCATTTTTTATATCCACGCATTCACTGTCCATTCCAAGGTTGCCTGGAAGAGATCGCAGAAAGCGATAAGGCCGCCCATTGTATGTTTTGTATTCATAATTGTATTTTTTTTGTTATGTATTTTCTGGTATACAATAAAGTATATATAAATAAATAAATAAATCCACAGCCTACACTTTTTTACGTCTTACGAAAACGTTACCTAACCTCGAAAATTTTCAATTCCAGGACCAAGAACACCTCAAGCCGCCTATAGTTGGCGGCCTGGCGAACGCCGAGCTGTACTGCCTAGCGCTCGCCAACATGTACTCCGACCCCAACTACCACAGTCTGAACCACTGGAACATACTCCAAACCTTCGCGAGGAAGGGCGTGCATGTGCCTGACCCGCCCGACTGCGCGCTCACCGAAACTGTGCTCATACAAACTAATCCGCTCAAAATGGTATGTATCCGATGAACTGGCTGAACATTTCGGCACCTTTGTCGTAGAGTAATGACTCCTATCGTAATTTGTAAAAGGTAATACGAAGAGATTAAGGGGGAAAGGGAGGGGGGATTTGGTTGAAGGATGTTTTTTTTTTAATTTATTTTTTTGAGTTAATAAATATTTTTCTGGAAAAACTGGTGCTATTACAAACATTCTTTCACTGACAGAAAAAGCATCACTCTTGCCGAGTTGACTTTACTAGCAGAAGCCAGTTAGTTAAATATGTCTACGGAAAAATGTTAGGCAAACTGGTGTCTAGGCGTTTAGATTCTGTTTATTGGAACAGCAGTCAACACTCCTTGAAGTATGATTGTTAAATCCAGTACCATGAAAAATCGTGGTGCCATTGAACGCCATGCAGAAACAATTGAAAACCATTGTCGGTTGTCCTACTGGTAGTGATTTGAATATGACGTTCGAAGGGTAAATAAAACATGGATAGATGTAGCTCAAGCTCCCGATTTTAATTTTATCGATACCTCCTATACAATGCACTCAAAAGTTGTAGATACCACCGTTATAGAAAACCACTTTACACGTCGAATAGCGTAAATGAAAGGAAAACGCAGAATATATCAGTTATCTTGATTGGAATTCCTTGCACGTATATGTAGTAACAGACTGAGCTGGACTAGTCAAGTAAACAGATTATTAAGCGTTGCCTATAGCTATAACGGACCGGCTACCAGCCATTACTTATGCATTATTGCGGACTTTGCTTCGACCCCTAGAACATAGTGCATAGCATCGTCAATAAGATCCCATTATTTCGCGGACAAGAACTAAATGGCAAATGCCAGTCTTGTCGACTATGTAGATTATAAAGTTGTTGCAGGCACTGACTGATGGTTTGGAAATCTAATAAGGTATCACAGGTAGCCTGTCGTAGTGTGCTTTGCACATGAACTGTTACGTCATATTCATTTTGAGATCCTATAAGGCGCTCCCATATTTAAATATGAGAAACTGTAAATAAAGTTGGACGATAAGTTTTAAATTTAATCAAATAGTATGAAAATATTTATATGTAGATGCAAGTATTATGATGAGTTATCATTGCATGTAAATGTTTCGACGTTTGTTTTCTGCATACCATACAATACAGCAAGATTGTCGCTAATGCTTCAGATAAGTTAAAAATATTTGTTCTAGTTCCTAAACATAAGTGATACACATTTCATTCGTGTTTCCCATCCAGCCTTCAGAGTGTGAATGTAGTGTTCGAAGCTAAACTAATATAACAGCCAATTATAACTCCTAAGGCCTCCCTAGATTAGATTCTCCAAGTACTTTGCATAAAGTGTGACCGAGAAACAAGCCGTCGATTCTATCAGGGATCACGTGGCGTCAAGGATTAATCACAAAAATAAACATAGTTCTAGGGAATGTTAATCCTACAGATATCGTAGAGAATGATAAACAGTTTCTATCTGGAATTAAACGCATTACGTCAGCTATTGTCACAGAATTTATACAGGCGACAGTCTATTTGTGCATGTTTTCCTTGAGGGGTGAAAACACAAATGACAATAATCCATTATATTCACGGCCGTGAACGAAGGTGTTGACTAACAGGTGGAAACTTGGTCAAGCGACTGATGTTAGCAAATGAAATGTAAACATATTCTAAAACGATCAGCAAGTCATACGGAACAAAGTGATACTTGTTCATTATGCACAATTATTCTTATTGTTAATTTATTGACAATTCTTGCTACAATCTGTGCTGCTGATTGTAATCTGTAGCGCATATTATTGTGGTTCCATAAATTCTTGTACTTATTCATGCAAGTATGCCTTAACAGATGGATGGTTTTTTGCTTACTTATTATCTCATGGATTCTTTCGACACATTTGAGGAATCATGAGGATATTCCCACGTCACCTGTTTTTCTTTCCGAATCTGGATGACCATGACAGTGTGTAAGGGAATCGACGCTTATACACACACATGATCCTAGACTCATTAAAAATGTTCGTCCGTTTTAAGTAAAAAAAAAACAGCTGTTCCACACAAAAGTGCAGTCACCTACACGGTCAAAAAAGTTCTACACTCCCCTTAGTGTATGTCATGTGCTGAGTTTATGGTAACAGATTGCGCGTCGATGTCCCTTACACCGTGTATATCATGACCTTCCACCATACTCTATTTCTTATGAATGAGAAGTATTGAACTATTCTCAAGAAATAGCCCTACTTGTACGTTTGGCTCACACTCTGCAATCCAGCCACACACTGAAAGAAATAAGCAGTAAATAAAAATGATAAATCATTGATCTGAACTGCTTTAAACAGTTCCTTAAGAGCCTAACAGTCAAAACAGTATTTTTTACTGATCCGAAAACAGTTACAGCTTGAGGCAAAATGTTACCGTCATGAAAGTAAACTTTAACGTTTTAAGTAGCTAGGTCACAAAATAGTAAAATAGTAGCTAGGTTTTTAGGTCACAAAATTAACTCTTATTCATTTGGGGACATCGCTCAAACAATTGACTTACATTACAGTAATGGTGGTTACCCCCTTTTTTTTGTTGTTTTTCAGTAAATAGTATGTTAAATCATTAAAAGTTACTGATTTGTTTTTTACTGTTTTACACACATTTCTTACTTTTTATAGTCAGTAAGTCTTAATGAGATTGCTATAATGTGATGTAGTAAAAAAAAATTATTTTTCAGTGTATAGAGGTATGAGGAACAGAGTGTAGAGTTCACTCATACTCTATAGAAAAGGGAGGATCCTCCGACCAGACGGGTGTTGTGTCTGGCGGGCAACTGCCCATTGATTCATGTCGGGCCGTTGTATCTATGCTAGTTGCGCGGTAAACTCTGCCTGCGCGATGCAGGATTTGCGTGACGTCAGTATGACGCGTTGTTTGCATGTGGCGTTGTAGATACCGCTACAAGTGCACTATCAGACGCTACACTGTCGTTGATGTTAATGGATAGACAGGGCTCCATCCATCAACATTTATGTGCACCTCTCTTTTAGTCACATGCGTTTCATCCTTCCTCATGACATACCCATATCCAGCCAAACGTTTGAAGAAACGCCTGAAGAAACATTTCTTACCTATAACTAACAAAATCGTCTCTCCATTTCCAGAGCGGTCACATGGCTGTGATAGAAGCACTGATGGTGCTATACGCGCGAGAGGTGGTGACGCCGGACCGCGTGGCGGCGGCGGCGCAGCGGTTCGGCGCGGGCGCCCCGCCGCTCAGCAACACGCCCGGCGCGCCGCATGAAGACGGGCTGCTGTGCTGGATCAACGCCGCCTGTGCTGCGCTCAACAAGGCCGAGGTAGGGGCTTAATATACAGAGCGACTCCACAGCACACTACAGAGCTAACCCATTTTAGGATTTGGTGTTTTGGGTTTTACGAGTTCTCTCACTGTAAAACTCAAAACACCAAATTCTAAAATGGGTTTGCTAATCAAATTCAAAAGTAGGTTTATGGGATATAAAATATATCACATAAACCTACTTACACCTATGAAACTTTACAAGCTGGGTGCACGGTTCCAATTCGTCGTTTCCTAGGAGGAAGAGCCAGCAAGAAACTTTACAATTACTCTTTAAAAATAATCAGTAAGATCCAATCTCACATCCATTTGCTCCATTTTTGGTTTGAACTATCTTGCATTGCCAGTGATGGCAATTTAAGACCTTGTCTGGGTTGCATTCAAAATTCAGGAAAAGCCCTGGATTGTAACATCTAGACAAAATCAAACGGGTTGCTAATTTAATTGTAAATTTATAATTTTTTATTTAAACTGGTTTACATTCTGTAACTATTTAACTCACACCCTGACTTTTGTAATTTTTATTTCATTTTATTTAAATGAATCTTTTACCATGTTTGTAAATATGTCAGCACCATGCATCTATCAGATAATTAATTTATTGTCATGGTTTCATTTTTAATTCTTTTACCTATTGTGGTATAGTAATTTTATTTTAGGTGCATCGTCTTCACATATTATTAATTATTATATGTATAATTAATGTATACAAAATATTGTAAAACATTTTAAAAGAGTAACGGTGGAGTTTCTTGCCCATTCTTCTCCATACGAAAACTACCTTTTGGAATGGGCGACTAGAATCAATTCTATTTGTTGTAATTTCTGACGTTCAAAAGTGCCTTTAATGTGCCTATTTGAAATAAATGCTTTGACTTTGTACTTTGTTTCAGTTATAAGCATAGTGTGTCGATTGACGACGGCACAATTTTATTGATTATCTCTAGCACACTAACTCCAAAAGATCCCAATGGTCTTCAAATTCATCTAAAATCCTATAAATCAACGTTAAAAGTTGGTCTCTTATTTAAAAATAAATATAAACATCCAAATTGAGAACCTCCTCCTTTTTTGAAGTCGGTTAAAAACTTTTTTATTTAAACTACCATTAACAAAAACAACCTTTGCACATTCCAGGAGGACACATCATCGCACGTTCCGATGTTGAAAAGTCTCCAAGAAATCTGCGACGGCACTGCGCTAGCGGCGTTGATCTCCTTCTACTGTCCGGACGCGATACCTCGGACGGCTGTGCGCGTGGGCCGCATGGCGTCCATACAAGACTGTCTTCATAATCTTATGCTGGTCCACGAGTTCTGTAGGACGGCCCTGCCACATAATGTGTTCCATATGATGCCTGAGGACGTTACCTATATGAGAGGGTTGGTATGATTGGTTAGATTTGTGTGATTTGTTGTTGGTGGTCAATGATAATCTTGTATTGATTTTTTTCTTATGTGATTTCGGTGGTTTTCAACTTTGGAGATGTCGGCGTTAGAAAAGGTAGAGTCACACTTGTTGATTTTGTTGTTGCTTGTTTTCAGGTCCATGCGTCAAAATTTAGTAGCAATGCTCGCTGATCTCTTCAATATGCTAGAAGTTCATCCGGTCAAATCTGTTAAAAACCCCGGAAGTGGTGAGTTATGAGACAAAACCGAACCCAACCCAGTTGATCCAAATTATACCCTCCGTATTGCATGCTAAATAGTAATGGGAGTATGTGGTCATAATATCAAAGATTCTTTGCCTACTAATATTGGAAATAAAAAAAATAAACCTACACGGAAATGGTTTAATAATGCTTTAATTTTATTTACTGGCAATACTAAGTTTTAGGCACATTTGGGGTTACTATTACAAAGGACAAATTGTTAATATGTTTATTTTCATATTGATGTATTTCTTGTTAAATTACATGTAAAGTACACTTTATTTTATTATACTACTTCTATGCGTGTGTGAGGTAAGTTTCAATTTGTATAAAAACGAATGAACGCTTCGCTGAATGGAATTCCGATCCTAATGTTTGTCACCCTGTCTTGCTTTTGCAATCGGAGCCTTTACCGCTTCGCATAAATGCATTATAATGGGATGTGTAAGTACACGAGCGCGTCGCACAAATTTATTTATTGGATGCATATCGATATCTCACGAGGTGGCACTACTAAGTATTGTGTCGTCGGAACACGTCGCGGGTGTACGTCCCGCCGGTAGCCAAGACAGGGTGACAGTGCGCGCGTGCTGAGCGGTGTGTGTCCGCAGCGTCGCGCGCGTGCGCGGGCGGCAACGCGCACGGCGTGCGGCACGTGCGCGGCCTGGCGCCGCCCGCGCCGGTGCCCATCCCACAGCTGCGCGCCGGCCACGACGACGCCGCGCTGCCGCCCTTCGCAGGTACCCGTCCCCGCCACGTGGACACTGCTTCTCTCCAGGGGAAGGCTGCGCAACACTTTCTAGGTGCTTAGGTGTCACAGTTCATTGAAAAGTCATCCGACTTCAATTGTTTTCAGGGGCCAACGACCACCTCTTAGAAGTATTATTTGAATATTACTTCAGCGTGGGAAAGAGATAGAGCCATACAGGACGTATAACTCCATCTCTTTCCCCCACGGAAGTAAAACTATAATAATACTGCTTTGAAAAGCGGTGGTGGGGCCCCTGACTTCAATTGTTTTCTTATTGTTCTTTTTTCAAATACGAAATGAGATCATTTCGTATTTGAAATATGACTATGACTCATGAGTCATTATTTCGGGGTATTTTTCTCAACGTCTCTATGCAAACTACGCGGGTTTAATACTGTGACGAGATCAAAATCACGTACAACTCATTGTTATCAAAACATGCAAATTATATAAATATAACGATGTTATTAGAAACATATTAGTACTTATACTTATATGAAACTATATCTGTGAACAAAATTCTTCTCACAGTTTCCTACAAACAGTTCTTACAATTAGTCATCACAGTTATCTAGAAAACTTAAGTGTGCACTCGCCTTCCCCACAAAAAAAAAACATAGTGTCAAATACGTTTAGTTGTTGTTTTTGTTTTCGTTTGCGTGTGTGTTTGTGTGTGTGTGTCAAACAAAATGTCGTAATAAATTGGAATGTATATTTGTGTTATAGGGTGTACCTCTAAATGTGAGTTATATTTATTTCACATTCACTTAATATTGAGCTTTATATTAACTTGAATAAAACACTTTTTACATGGTTTGTGGGCTTCGGAACTAGCGCTTTTGCATGGGATTCTTTAATGCTTTCTTGAGGCACTTTGGAGTCAATGACGTTATGTCCTCACGGCTCCCAGCTATAACGTAGTGATGCCAGCACAGTAGACGTAGGCTATCAAGTTTTACAAATACAATTTACTTAAAGTACTTACCCTAGCGGTAATGTGACGCATCGAGCTTTAGAAAGCGGCTGCTACAGTATTTGTATCTCACGAAGCGACGCGCGCTTTACTTGTGGTTACCAACCGTACAAACGCGCTGTAAGACAATGGCAAAGTCGGAAGTGTGTGTATGCGCGTATATTCATAGCGTGTCTGCACTTGGTTACCACAAGTAAAGCTCGCGTCACTTCGAGAGATAAAATTAATATACTATTCCCAGGTATGAGTAACAGAAAAGACGCTCTACAAAGACGGTTTTTTCTAAAACTGGATATGTTATATTTATGATTGAATTCTGTATTTATAACTAGAAGATAAAGAATTGTTAGTCAGAATATAATGTAATATTGGTGTGGACACGCCTTAACCGGTTGTATGCCGTAATTACAGAAAACAATTAAAAACGATTGTGTCTCGCGTAGATCTACGCTCCCGGCATACAAGGGGTTAATATGCAGGCGCGTTGATCATAGACAAATTTCGCATTGCTGCCTTATGTGGCCATATTGTTTTGTTTATTGGTAAAACTTGATGAGCTTGATGCTATTGGCCGATTAGATTAGCTATACTAATAAAACTGCGTGCTCTAAAGTGGTATGGGTAAGTTATAATTTGAAATATTTTCCTTTTTTTTTTGCGTAAGTAGATATTTGGTCAAGTAAGTTATGATTTCTAGGTGTTGTTGATTTTTAAAGTAGATGTTACTTTTTTTTTCTTGAATGCTGAATGTGTTTGTTAGTATTTTGCGACCAGGATTAAAAAGACAATAGTACAATTTCTCTTACATTTTTTTTACATACGATGTTCAACCCTTTCTTCGGCAAAGTAAATTATTTCATTAATAATTTAGTGGTTACTTATGCAAGTCTTTTTAAACCTGGTCATCAATCAGCACTATATATACTATGACGTAAAAATAACATAACCCTTATCTATACAGTTCCTCGCTCCCCTTCCTCGCTGAGTAATCGGTCGCGCGTGGCGTGTCGGTCGGCTAGTTCCACACCAGAGCGACGGTCGGCCAGCCCGGCTCGAGACGACTTTGTCGTACATAGGCCGAAACATGTCACCACTCTCGCCGCTATGGCAAGGAGGGATGATGAGAATGGTATATTAACTACTCTTGATAATTTATTGAATCGTTTGTCAGAATTTCGACAACTATTGATGTTTGTTAATGTCGACGGAGAAAATTATAATTAACCACAATGTCATCGTAACGTAAAAAAACTCATGTTTTTTTTATTATTTGGTCTTTGTTGGGTCAAAATCTGTGCTTCAAGTTTTTAATTAAATGGACATTTCGTGCGTGGTGCCGAAGTATAGCACAGCGTGGTGCGTATTATAGTATAATTCCTAGATCACACTTCTATTCAGCCACACCTATAAAACAAAATTAATGCCTCCAATTTTGTGGCTCAAAATTATTATAATTATATTATAATTTATTATTACGTTTACTCAATTATAAATCCATATAGAAATCATCATCAAAAAAAAAAACATCAAATATTCTCTCACAACACTTTTTTCGTGTTAGACATAAACCAGACGGCGGCCGGGCGGCCCTCCAACTGGATGGACGCGCGCGACGCGACGTTCGCGGGCCGGCGCTCGCGCCGCTCGTCCGTCAGCGACGACTCGCAGCTCACCGTGGAGAACTTCGGCGGCTCGCAGGACCGCCTGCACTTCGCGGGACGCAACCCCGGGAAGGAACTCGCCACGCTCGCTAATGTGAGGAAAATCTCGGCGCCTTCTGGTGAGTTCGGGACAGACATATTAAAACAGTCTTTAAAAGTGGTGATACTTTATTGTGCATTTAGCTCACCCTGGGCAGTCAGCTGTTGTAGCGGGGTTGTCACTGACTGGCTAATATTCTTACCGATACGAGAGAAGGTGAAGTAATTATTTTTAGGCGTATCAGATAAGTTACATCTAACAGTTAGATGAGGCTAACACAGGATGAGGATGAATGGCACAGTGTAGAGTCCCAGCAGTGGGGTGGTGGAACCATAGAGAATTATGATTATGATAAGCTAGCTGACCCGGCGAACTTCGTACCATCGCAGATTTTTTTTTTTTGTAATTTTTTCCCTATGTTTTAAGAGCGTTACTCCAGAGCGGCGCGCCTCGTGTTTAGGTAAATTTACTCACACAGCTATACAGTTAAACGCACACACAGCCGTCTGTGTTGGAGCGCGTATCATACACCGCTTAGAATCATCTTGATACTTAGCCAGTTTTTAGTTAGTAGGGAATGTTTTCGTTTTCCGTAAGCGGGGATTCAGTTTTTTGTTTATTGTAATAAATGAGCAATTAAATTATTATTAGTTAGGTTAAAGTAAATAAAAACAATTTCGTGTAAAATAAAATCTTAATATTTGTTGTCTCTAAGTTTCATGGACCTAGCTTTTCGGGGATCAACAATTTCGGGTAACAGGCATTTATTGTAAAAGCTGACTAGCCGATGTTCCATATTTTCGCTCCAAAATTTATCGTCCCTGATTATGTTTTCAGTCTTCAATTTAAAATCTTTGCCTGTCCACACAGCAAACAGACAGTAATTTCTGTTAGTTATATGCAGCTGCCCCTGTATCTGATAAAACCAGTCATGGCGTCGATTCACAGATCCATCTATTTTCCAGAATTTAATTTTTTTTTTGGCTAATAGCAAAATCTGCCTCTAATCCAAATGCCGAACTAGGACATTTAATTTCGGTGATGCCATCATCGTCGATTAGTCCATCCGGCGAAGCACCTGTAATCATAATAATTTGAAACTCAATACTCTAATTACTTCTTTTTAATAGAATTTAAGAATATAAAAATAAATTGTTTGTTAGAAAAATCTAAACTTGTACCTGCAACTGTTCTATGGCCACTTTTTCGTTTACTTTCCCATGTTGAATACTAGGGATATGGTCCAAGGAATATGAGTAAAGAAATTGTTTAACCAAAGGGGCTGGGCTAATAGTCGATCGCCGTTTGCACACTTTACAGAATGAAGAGGCTGTCAATAAACAACGTCGTAGCTCTAGCCAAAGTGCACTCTCTGTCTGAAGTACAGTATCCCTTTCAACTTCTTGTCTACTATTTACCTATAACATAAAATTTGGAAATATATTTTTAAGTCTAATATTATCAGAAACAATGTACAACATGTATCTGAACTTATGAAAGTATACTGTAAATACGCACTTGTTCTTGAAGGTTCTTGTTTTATTTGTCCTAAAATATGTTTATAAAGACCAAGTCATTCTTACAAGATTCCCTGCGTCAGGATCTTGAATTGAAGCCGTTTCTAATACCTGCAAGTTTTCCTGAATTTCCAGTGTTTTATCACTGTCTTTTTCATTTTCTTGAGTCTGAAAATAATATGTAGAGTATAATATAGTGACACAAACCGTATGCACCATGACAGGCGATCGATTGTCGGCTTAAGATAGCACATAACTAACAATGTTTTTTTTGTGCTAAAATATGTATACAAATGACCAAGTAATTCTTACAAGATTCCCTGCGTCAGGATCTTGAATTGGAGCCGTTTCTAATGCCTGCAAGTTTTCCAGAATTTCCAGTGTGTTTTCACTGTCTTTTTCATTTTCTTGATTCTGAAAATAATATGTAGGGTATAATATTATAGTGACACAAAAAGTAAGCACCATGACAGGCGATCGATTGTCGGCTTGAGATAAATAAATAATGAAGAAAGGTCTTATTTAGTTTTGGTTTAACAACTGCTCAATCAAAACCAAGGAAACACGTGTCTGCCGCAGCTAGTAAAATATAAAGTAAAAAAATAAAACTTACAACAGCATTTTTATTTAAGTCCTGGTTTTGAAGTATTTGAACTTCTCTTTTCTGCCTATAACAACGAATTGGATATTAACTTTATCTTATTACTACTGTGTTTCATAAAAATATCCAAACAAAAAGTAATAAAAAAAAATTACTTCAAAAAGTAGTAAGTACGAGTATATTGTTTCTTATTACACCTAATAAAAATATATTTTTTATAAGTAGAGAACCTCGGTAACATACCTTTTAGCTTCATTAGCCTTGGCCAAATTTTCGTTTTTTTTTTGTTCCCATATAGCGCCTTTTGTTAGCCATATCTGAAAAAAAAGTAAAATGAAAACATACATAAAGAAGTCTAATTTAATCTTTCTTAAGTTAATAGAACACCATTACATTAAAATATGTACTCACCAAAGTTTTGTAATATAATAAAAATATATTATAATAAAACGTATCAACATGTCCTAGTCGCGCTAAAAACTCGCGAAAGTACGATAATATTTTACGCGACTCGCGGCTACGGGAGCGACACACGTCCTACCTCTGAAAGGCCTCGGCCGGCACTGAGCGCTGGCGTGATTCCGCGCCGATTATATAGCTGCACTAAATAATTCATAGTAAAATAAAAAAATAAGTTATTAAAAAAATATTTGTACCATGTTTTAGAACGTAAATGTCTTCGTTTACTAGGCCTAAAATAACATATAAATATTTCAGATTTCATCCTAAACTAACGCGTTTAAAATATCGAAAAGTGGCTAAAATTGACACTTTTGAATATACTTTTCTTGAATGAAAACTTACAGTAATAGTTTTTTTTTTTCAGCCATGCACTAATAAATGCTATTATTATTTATAAAGCAACGTTGTTATAAGTTTGTCGTATATGGTTTTACTAATACCTTGCATTTGCGTAGACCGTCGATCGCTAGTTTAAAAAAAGGCTTGCATAAAAACTGTTCTAATGAGAAAACTGTACGAATAAATGAAAATGTTTTTCAGCCATGCACTAGATTATGAAATTACCATTAATATGACGTCAATATCTTATCTATAAATTAAACAGATTATGGTTTTATTGTCCGTCGGAAATCATCAATTTTGACTCCAGCGTGGCTCTAACGGATCAACCCTCTTAATGATTATTCTGCTATTCGGGGCGAAGAAAAATCCAACAAATAAAAGATCATAAAAATTGGTCTAGCCGTTCTTCAGTTATAAATGGTGTAACTAATCCAACTTTGTTATATTATACAAGATGATTTTTTTATCGGTTCCAAATTTGTACAGGGTGTTCAAATTTGGAACCGGTAAAAAATCCTCCTGTATATAGATATTTATGGTCCAATATACATTTGGTTATCCGTCAATCTGGGTCGCAGCCTCTTTCCAAAACATTGGATATATGAAAATATCGCTTTTTACTTAAAATTGACGCAGAAGTGTCATAATTAGAAAAATCTAAATTAATATTGCTCCCATTTGCTCCACAGGTCCCGTCGACTACAACCCTCCTCTCCGCTCCTCCCGCCAAGACATCCGAGGCTCAATACAATTCTTCCACGGCGACTTCCAAAATGGCTCCGAAAAGGAAGACCGACAAAAAGTCGAGCGACAGAACTCACAACCTCAAACCACAGAGCCTGAACCATACTTCCCCATACGTCGGCAGTTGAGCAGTGATACAATAACTTTAAGAGAAAGACAAGAAAGCTTCGGGTTTTCATGTAAAGGTGGAGGCGACGGCGGGTTCTTCCTAAACGATAGAGATTCGACCGACGGCGACGCGACCAAAACTAGTTTCGCCGATCTCAATAAAATCAAGAGTAATGGGGACCAGACAGGTTTGTTTGGAACAAAGGGCGGGAGAAAATTCTTGTTACAGCATAAAAACTTGAGAGTGAAGTTGCTTGTCGCATTACCAGTTTGTTAACAAGCTTGTTCTCCCAATCCTTAGCGTGTGACTTCGCTTCTGCGGCACTTAATTGAATCGGCCATAACGTAACGCTTTGAATGTTCGCCTTGATTGCGCTTGAGTTTAACGGCACACTGTATTCGGTACAACATTAATAACAGCACTTATTTAGTCTTCTACAGTCTGTCGTTAAAGGACCACATATTCCCATATTCCAAATTCTAAAAATTTGTGACCAGTATAGTTGTAGAGTAATTATGTCGTACAACATACTTCATAGCGAACCGGATGACTTTGATCTCGTTAGCATCCTTCTGGGGGATGAAAGCAGTCACAAATATGAACTACTTTTGAATGAGCACTTTAAAATAAGTGCGAGTCAGACTCGCACACGAAGGGTTCCGTATCACAAGGCAAAAACGCCGAAAAAAACACGTTTGTTGTATGGGAGCCCTTAAATATTTATTTTATTCTGTTTTTAGTATTTGTTGTTATAGCACCAACAGAAATACATCATCTGTGAAAATTTCAACTGTCCAGCTATCACGGTTCATGAGATACAGCCTGGTGACAGACAGATGGACGGATAGTGGAGTCTTGGTAATAGGGTCCCGTTTTTAGCCTTTGTGTGCGGAACCCTAAAATCGCACTTTGATTGGGTAAATACTGCATACTGTGTGAAACAGCAGTTATTTTTTAAATATTTCAGAGTTGTCCTCTTTACCCTAGTGCAACGAGAAGCACAAAAGAAGTCTAACATTACGTTAACCTATTCGTAAAAGTGGTTTATATTACTGTGTGCTTTCGCCCTCGCAAAGGATGCCAATGAAATTCGAGTCTTCTGGTATAGTGCGTGATGGTTGTCGGTTGATGTCCAGGTGTTCAGTCGCAGTTCGGCACGGAGCCGAGCGAGCGACGCAAGAGCGCGACGTTCGCGACGCCGCCCGCGAACACGACGACGTGGCAACAACAGTTCATGCAGCAAGAAAATCATCCCAGTTAGTAGCGTTAATAATCAACCGACGATCTTTTCACTGTGTATTTACTTCAAAGTGTTTCAATATCCGTAGATTTTACAGACTTAAATATTATACACTTTATATAAGTACATACTTTAATATTATACTACAGTATGGCAACAAAGTCGAATCGCCAGATAAATATATAGAACTAGTTACCTATGTCTTGTGATCGAAAATCACACATCCGATTTACCCAAGCAAAATCTTCCGAACATTTCCCATAAACACACCTCACTTACTTACACCCACCTAATTACAGATGGCGAAGACCTCACAGATGAATCGAACACTTCAAGCGGGGGACAAATGGCCGCACAACTGAACAATATAAGACTAAAGCTAGAAGAGAAACGACGACGCATAGAGCAGGAGAAGAGACGTATGGAAATGGCTGTGAATAGACAGAGACAGCAGTTAGGACAACAGGCGTTTTTACAGGCTGTTACTAGGGTGAGTTAAGTTGGACGTGTGTGGGTGTTTGGTGTGGTGTGAGGGTGTCCAATTCTCATCAGGGTGGATATGCAATCTATGAGTTAGTCGGGTTAACTTTGTCGATGGAATTTGTGTTTTAAGCTAGTTAATAAAGCTTAAGCTATGTTAGTAAGCTCCCTGCGGTCAATGCACTATAAAGTCGCTTTGTTTGTGACGAAGTGAGTTTATCGAGTCATTGTACTAAAATATTGTGCGCATGTTCATCTGGATCTATTTAATACCATGGCCCACGCGCCACAGTCGCTATTGCATGCTGAGATGCAGTATTACCCTGATGAGAATTTGATGTCCTGAACATATAGGGCCTGTGTAGACGAAATAAAATGTTTTGTATTGTCTTCAAAGTGGAACTGACGTCCTTTGTTTTTCTGTTTGTATTGTACGCCATCCACACTACCACCGTGAGTTAGTCGAGTAACATTTTATTAGTTTGAGTGTGAGTGACTTCATTTAAAATTTGGTAGATAGATTTGATTGAAATAATATAAAAAATGGGGAAAAATGTATTTGATCAGAGTGTAAATTCGTGTGTTAGTATATTTTGCGGTATATTCAGTAGTTTCACATAAACTAGAGTTAATAACGATGAATAAAGTAGTAATAATAACTTCGTATAAATATCTGTCATTTAATTAAATGTTTCTGTTTAACAGACTACACACACTTTTAGAATGTATTTTATAAAACAAATTAATGTTCCAAAAAAGTTTTTATAACATACATTCTTAAGGGGGAAGCGCTAAGGTAGTCTGCGAAATTCAAATTTTCTTACGTTTTTTGCAATTTGCTAGTCAGTATTAAGTTGTACGTTGATTAATATATGAATCGCGGCCGTAAGAAATATGTGTTTACAGAATTATAATCATTAAAGTCATCAACACAACTCTCTAAGACCATGTAAGTCCAAAGAATGATGATTTCATGAAACAGTTATTCTTTGGACTTACGTGGTCTTAGAGAGTTGTGTTGATGACTTTAATGATTATAATTCTGTAAACACATATTTCTTACGGCCGCGATTCATATATTAATCAACGTACAACTTAATAATGACCAGCAAATTCCAAAAAACCTCAAAAAAATTGAATTTCGCGGTCTACCCTGGTGCTTTCGCCTTAAACAGCACAATGTTACTAATATTATGTTCTCTCAATTTGTTTTCTAATATTTCCGACGGATATATAAATTATATTTTTCTTTCTATTTCATTAGGATACATTATTGCAATACCAGTTGGCCAACTTGGTGAGTGGCTCAAGGGTTGAGCCCTTTCCGATTAGTTTACCTTTTTGATTATTACTTTTTTTACAATCACTTCGTTACCATGTTCCTTTATTGTTATTTTGTACAGATTTTAGTTCGGTACACGCTTACACGGCTTATCGATACATAACATTGAAGTATTTAAATTTTGAATTTATAAAAGTATCAACTTAAGTTGACTCATTTAAAATTCGCCTTGTCAATATGTAATTTTGATAATAAATGCTTAGAAACGCCTAACTTAAACGCCTTACTTTGAAGCCTAGTAAAGTTTAATAGGCAGCTTTTTTCTAAGATCATTATTATATCGAACTCATAAATATTTTGCAGCGCAATCATATTTTTCTAATATTCAATCTTAGTACTACAGACGGTAATGAAATTGATTTCTATTTATAATGATAGACATCCCAAGTCCACTTCACGGTACATTTGACTCACGTTTTGGAGAGCACATTAATTTGTAGGAGACCCATACATTACACTTATTTGTAAGCATGACTCCGTTGGTTGGTGTATATCCCTTTTTCCAAAATCATTGTTGTTTATAGAGATAACAGAGTGCCGAGTTTCGTACTTTGTAGGTTCTATGAATCTAACAAAACATTTATTTACTATCATACCGAGTTCTAAGTTGTGAACCTCATAAAGTGCAGGCCACACAACAAGCTTAGGTACCTTATTTTAGCTTTACATGCAATATTAAATCATAATGCATTTAGTTAAAGCGCAGGTTCCATCATCAGTCTGGTTTAAACATACATAGTTTATCTGGAAGGTAGAACCAGCGCTACGATTAAATATTGTTAATGAATAAAGCTGAACTAAATCAGTTCAGCTCGCGGTGTGGCCTGTGGTAAAATATTTCTTCAACGTAAAATCCTTTTACTAAAGTATAGTTTACCGTAATTTCATCCTTATCATCATTCGTCGATATATCCCAACCAACACTCAGCATGCAGTAGCATGTCATAACACGCAACACTGCAACAGTGTCGCGTTACGTTTGTGTTACGGTGTCGGTTGCACGCGCGTGTTGCAGGGCAAGGGCGCGCGCACACCTGCTGATGACGAGCCCAAGCAAGACCTGCCGGTGCAAAAGGTAATGTAACGTCGGTATGGGTGATGCAACGATACGGGTTTAGTTACAGCAACGAGTTGTTGCACTTTGCTTTTGTGTTGAACGTCTTGGGTGTATTTTGTGTTTTGGGGTGGAAATAGTGTAAAGTTTCAAGTGATGACCTTGTATTGTGTGGGATTGTTTTCTCTGTGTTAAACACATTGTGTTTGAAAATGGAAAAGTCAGTCTCGAATTCGTTGCATCGACCATTAATTATGATAGTAATATAATATTGTAATTTAACTGGTAAAGGGATTATTTCAAATTAACTGAACACGAATGAGAATTATTAATTGGCATGAGTTTGTGATTAAATTGCATGCAAATCGGTCAAGAAATCACAATATGTGATAAGCAGGTTGCGTACGCTGTCTTTAAATTATAGGCTACAAACAAAATGATTATGAAAGTTCTACGCTTGGTTAAAATATAATAATATCACGTATTGATTAACTTAAACAATTCCTTAGTGTCAATTTCTCAAGTCAAAAGAAACACCCCATGTAATACATCGACACGCTAACTGTTTCCATGAATTCAGTACATGGTTCTAGCTAGACCCACAAGCGTTGTCATATTTCGCCGGTTATAAAAAAATAAAAGCGATCAAGTGCAAGTGGGGTCGCGCACCGAGGGCTCCGTACAAATTTGTAGGTATGTAAATAGTTTTAATTTTTTTTTTCTAATGCAACTACAAATTTACGGTTTTCGGATTTTTCCTTTAGTTGTGCTACATACATTGCTTCATGATTCTAGGTAAACGGGAAGTACACACGAAACATAAACGTCCGTATCTTTTGATTGCGTTGACTTAGAAGTTTGATTTTTTCACTGCTTCAAGGGATTGCGGCCCCGAGTTTTTGATATTAATTTTAACCTGATAACTCCACGCGTTCCTGTGAAAAAGGGTCTTGACTGACGGACAGACAGACGTACAACGAAGTGATCTTATAAGGCTTCTGTTTTCCGTTTGAGGTATGGAACCCGAAAAACAGCTGTTTCATACAAAATTACCCACACGGCCAAAATCAAAATGTATGAACGAGCAGATTTTTTTTTGAATAACCGTCGAAATATTTATGTCCTGGGCGAATCGATGGAAACAGTTCGCGCTTCGATGTCCCTTATTACTTGTATATCAAATTGAGTATTTTGAGCGATCAATAAGTTAATCAAAACGAGATATTCCCGCAAGTTTTTTTTTAAATATGCTCATAAAAGAGTGTGTCACGTGTAGGAAATGGTGGTGGATCCACCGAGCCAGCGAGATTCAGTGGACAACGCAGTATTGGAACAGTACCAGCAATCTATTGCCAAGTAAGTAAACACACTTCTGACAATATTGAAAACATGTCTATTGGCTGGAATAAATTGCTGTTTATTGTATTCATAGACTTTTTCTCATATGAGCCTAGATAAATCATTCGAAACAGATTTATGTAGAGTTTGGTATGTACCTTCTTTATTTTCATGAATGTAAAATTATAATAGCAATTTTAGTCATTTATAAGCAACTGTTACTGGCCACCTCCTCTACTTAGTCGAGACATACACAGCGCCTCAACACGTTCATTTCATCCATGATCAATTCAAAACTAATCACACCACCACAATCAACATAATATTGGCTTCAAATCCAATACCATGTGACTGCACGTCACTTACAGAATGAACTCCAGCCTGCAGGACATACAGAGTGACATCGCGCGGCTCGCCAGCCAGCAGACGCAGTTGCAGCAACAACAACAACAGCAGCAGGCCAAGCAGCTGTTCCAACAACCGCAGCTGCAGCAGCCGCCACTGCAGCTTCAGCAGCCGCAAATTCAGCAGATTCAGCAGCCGCAAATTCAACAAATTCAGCAGCCGCAAATTCAGCAGATTCAGCAGCCGCAAATCCAGCAGATTCAGCAGCCGCAAATCCAGCAGATTCAGCAGCTCCAGCAACAAATGCAGCCGCAGCAGCCCATTCAACAATTACCGCAGTCGCCTTATCAACAACCACAACAGTATCAACCCAACATTCCACAATTGGTAAGTTTATGTACAAATGTTATGGTATTGCGCCTTTTAAGAGTGTTTTGTGTTTGCAATGACAAGTTCGGACGATATACATAGTTTTATTTGGGAGAATATTTTTTGTTCCCGTATACATTTTATTCCGGCTCTGTACGATGGCGTGAAGGTTCGGTCAAATGTCTGCAGCCGGGGATAAAAATAATATAGATAAAAACGGACATTGTTTTCAATATAGTAAACTAAGGTGTATAGGTGATGATTACTCTGGTGTCAGTTTCCATAATGTGTACTGTACAAGTTACAAAAAAATATCAACAGTAACATGGTTTTTATATCGTGTAGCATCGAACTTGAATTTTCATACACATAGCTTCGTGTGAATCGTTGATAGTGAAATAATTTTAGCCAAACACACGAGTTATAAAATAATATAATTAAACTTTCAAATATAAATGACTATATAAAAGAACAGCACAGCTAACCTTAATAACTGAGTGAAATTAAACTGAGTTTTGATTGTAATTAATTGATCAAGTTTCAGCGCTTCATCCCACAATATGTAATCACACACTCACCACATGCATTATACATATTTATTGAGGCTACGTTTCACAATTCTCTTTATTGCTCTGTAAAAAGGAAGTCTCATATTTATAATGTTAATAAAATAATGGGTCGTTAACGTGTCCATTATTGAAATAATTAGTCAAATTATTACATACCGATTATGCTAGGCACGATAATGTTTCTTCAATAAAGTCCACAGATTTAATCCATCGATAGATTCAATACCATCGTGTTTTCGCTCACGGATTGACTAAACTCAAAAAAACTCCGGGAATGCCAGCAGAAATGAAAACTTCAACAATTACGTGTGTATTTTTTTAATCGTCATCTAAACAAAACACGCGCGGTATCGGTTACGGTAACATTGTCACGAGTTCAATGGTTTTTTCCCATCTCAAAAAATGCCCAACACGGCTAAAGAAATTTTCACTTAAAAAACCTATTCTTTTCCGTGCCGGGACTAATCATTGTCTATAACGATAACATAATAAAAATATAGAAAATATTATCTTTTATATGAGACTAAAAACTATCCTATTGAGAAATTGTGAAACTCACCTCTCGCCAACACATCGCTGACTCCCGCCTAACATTGCAGCACAGCCAATTCAGCTCACAGCACAATGTGTCCCGCCCCGGTCTCGCCAGCTTCGGCTCCACGCCGCACATACCGCAACAACACCTGCAGCAACTCCAACAACAACAGTTCTATAACTACGACCAACAACAACAGCAGCAGTATCCGCAGTACAACAATCAGTATAGGGACATAGAGGACTATGGGCGGCAACAGTTTTATCTGCACGATGCCGCACCGCCGCCGCGAAGAACGTGGGCGCAACATGCCCAACAACAACAACAGCAACAACAACAAGAGACTGAATTGCGAGGGTGGCAGGTCGGTTGCACGTTCTGATCGTTTTATGTAGATAGTTGTAGTTAACAAACAAATAATGAGATTGAATGATAACTCTAAAATATTTAAAAGCAAATTTTAAATGTAGTCTAATATTAGACACCATCTTAACCTATTTTTCCTGTCTTATCACATAAAAAAACCGGCCAAGTGCGTGTCGGACCACGCACAATGTAGGGTTCCGTAGTTGAATGTATTTAGCTCAAGAACAAACTTAACATTGTAGTTGAAAAACATGTTCACATATACATTCCAACTGAAAATGTAAGTTTGTACGCACATTATTCAGAGATTTACCATGTTATTTTAGGACCACAGACTTCTTATAGGTTTTCCTGTAATCTGTAGGTATAGAACTATTTACTGTATTTTTTTCAAAATTTCAGGCTCAGTAGTTTCGGAGATAATGGGGTGAAATGGTCAACTTCGTCTATTTACTTAAATAACTTTTATTAAATAACTTTAACGATTCGGAGCAAATTAACTGTGACAGACGGACGGACAGACACATGAGTGATCCTAAAAGGGTTCCGTTTTTTTTTTGAGGTACGTAAACCTAAAGAACAGTATATTTTTAAGTTCTAATTGTAATTTTGCAGGAGACAAATCTCTTTTTTTGGGATTGTAAGGTATGGTTTAGTTTATATCATAAACTGAGGTACAATGGGATAGCAGACAGTTGAAGTTATTATTGTGTAAATGAAGATTCAGGTCGCAAGCTTACAGCAAGTGGTCACGATGCACCAAGGTGTTGGTTGCATATGTACAAAAAACCGGTCAAGTGCGAGTCCGTACTTTGTAGGTATGTAAATAGTTTATCACGGATTTTTTTTAATGTACCTACAAATTTACGGTGTACGGGATCTTGCTTCTTGCCAAATTTTATGATTCTAGGTCCAACGGGAAGTATAAATATAAATTTTTATTCCCTTGAGTGTCGAAATACACGTTTTTTGCGGCATAAACGGCCGTATCTTTTTTACGTTAACTTAGGTGTTTGATTTTTTCACAGCTTCAAGGGACTGTAGAGCTAAGTATATAAATATGGTTTTAATTTCAACTCGATACCTCCACGCGTTCCCGAGAAAAAGGTTCTTGACAGACAGACGGACGGACGGACAACAAAGTGATCCTATAGGGGTTCCGTTTTTTCCTTTTGAGTTACGGAACCTTAAAAATGATTAAACATCCAGTATTTTTTTTCTAAACAATCCTTTATATGTTTCCAGCTGCATCAACAACATCAACAAAATCAACAACAGCTTCAACAGTTCGGTCCAACAACGCCGGAGCCTCCTCAAAGAACGTGGAAGTCACCTTCACCGCAACCGCCTCCCGAGAGGAACTGGCAACCTCAAGGCTTCGTCCTCCACGACCGCACGAACCAACAGCCGCAACCCTTCCAAGTGCACTACAACAACGACCGGTATCAGAATGGAACCGAGAACATTCGAGAACCACAAAATCATTTAAGCTACACTGTGATAAACTCTAACCAGTACGTGTCCCAGTCGCCGCCGTTGGCAGCAAGCCCACAGCGCCGAGCCAAGACCCCGCAGCGGCAGGGCTCGCTGCCCGACGCGCGCCGGCCCGAGCCGGTCAGCCTGCAGCAGCTGCAGGCCGCGCCCGCGCCGCCGCCGGACGACATGGAGCCGCAGAACATCTCCTTCATCGGCAACGCGGAAGACGACGCCCTCCGGCAGGGCATCAATAGACTGAACATATCGTCCGGCACGCGCACCTACCGCATCCCCTCGCCCACGCGGCCCTCCCTCAGCAGGAACTCGTTCCAACAGCTCGATCAGGAAGACGTCAGTGAACAGAACGAGAAAGGGTTCTATATTTCGTTTGATAACGAAACGCCGAAGCGGCCGAAGCCACCTTTGCGGGCGAAACGAGGCTCGCCGAAAAAGGAAAGATCAACCGACATTAGTCCTGAACGAAGTCCTGAAAACACGTGGAACAATCGGCTGCAGCCTTCAAGAGATGATGAGTTTGTGGTCCACAGGAGTACAGGGTTGGAGCAAGCGATGAGATCTAATGACGTTTCTTCGGAGCGCAGAGAAACGCCACCTAGAGAGCGACCCCAACGTGCCAACAACGCGGAACCCGCCGCGTTACTCATCGGCGAGTTGAATCCTGACCCGGTGAGTTACCAACTGTTTTATTTTGCCTAGTTTTAAATGGTAATCCACTTCATAACTCTTTTTCTGCTTCTCTTAAGCAATTAATTGAGATTTTATCGGCGTTCTCTATTTATTGAATGATTAGTTGTATTACCATTGCCTGATTTGTCATAGGTTACGGGATGCAATCTGTCCACATTTAATTCCATGATGACCGAAGACGCACGATCTCGTATTGGCAAAAAAATAATGATATCATTCCGTCAGCCCGGAATTTGTGTCGTTGAGTCTTGAGTTAGTTAAATTAAAAATTTAATCGTTTGATATCCGAAAATCTTGTTGATTTGTTTATAATAATATGACCATCGATTTTAAGGCTTTGATGATTTATGCTAACATACTCCTCCACCTTTAATTTCCAGAACTCAGCGGAAGAAATGGAGCGTAAGAAAGAGCGCATTATGCTCCTCTCGCTCCAACGACGGCAGCGAGCCGACGAGGCCCGAGCGAGAGCCGAAGCCGCCGTGGCCGCGCGTCGCGCGCGCGAGGACGCGGCGCAGGAGGTGAAGCTGGCGCGCAAGGAGGAGCAAGCGCGGCGCAGGGAGGCCATACTGCACCAGTATAAGTTGAAGAAGGCCATTGAGGAGGCCGAGAGAGAGGTACCTGTGTTCTCCATTATTGGTACAACCGCGATTTTCACCACTGCGACACATCTTGCGCAAGTGTTTATGAATCCTATATTTGGTTTTTTTTTTGTTCAAACTTAACATTTTAAGTCTTTAAAACTTTCTGTCTTTAAGTCTTTAAAACTGATGCGCCAATGTGGATTGGCGCATCAGAATGCATTTGACATGTATTGCGAGTGCACCACACTACAATTCCTTCTTCAGACACCCCCCCCCCCCCCCTTCCTGCCTGTGTGTGAAGTCCTGTGTGATTTCATAGAAAATGGACTTGGAATACATATCACATAGTAGTGTCGCGTCGCAATACGCGTCAATAGTTACATTTTTTATTGTGGTCACCTGAGACTGCTGCGTATTTCTTTGTGTTCTTAAAAAAATTGGTTCTATAATTTGATTTAAGTACCCATAATAAAAATCTCGCCACCCAACTTTCCAGGGCAAACACTTAGACAAATCCGAGTTCCTGGAGAGTCTAAACCGCGGCGGCACTGTGACGCCTGCGCCGACGCCCACGGGCGGCGCGGCGCGCATGCGCAGTAAGGCTGCGGCCGCGCGCGCGCGACCCAAGACTATACACGTGGACAGTTCTGCGCTACACGCCGCTGAAGGAATGTTGGCTACCAAACAGCCTTCGTCTACCAACCTTACAGGTATTTATAACTCACATACGGTACGCGGAAGTTAGTATTATACGTCGAGTTTGAGATAAAGTTCGTTTTTTCACAAAATAGAAAAGTACTGAAGATCGGCTTCATACAACGAGCGAATGCACGCACACACGCGTCTACGTACACCGAATGCGAGCGCACCCGCAACTACTCGCCACTGTTATTTGTTTCACGTAGTTGGAAATCGCATCTATGGGTGCGTGCGCCTGGGTTAGCTCGTTGTATAAAGGCGGCTTTTTGTACCTATTTTGTATATTTATAGTATCATTTCTGTAACTCATACTCATGTGACGAGAGAGAATCCTCTATCTAAAGCTCGAAGTGCCAAATATTAACGTTCGGATACTGTATTCGAGTGACGCACGATGTTTGTTGTGCACTGCCCTTTAGTTCAGCGTTGAGCACGCCTAGCAGTGCCGTCACGCGTTTTCATTTATTTGTTACATTGTACACTTTACA
The DNA here is from genome assembly GCA_963855955.1 of Luperina nickerlii. Taxonomy (NCBI): domain Eukaryota; kingdom Metazoa; phylum Arthropoda; class Insecta; order Lepidoptera; family Noctuidae; genus Luperina; species Luperina nickerlii. The sequence continues at coordinate 3,707,008 of OY979667.1, read as the reverse complement.
TTTTTATATTGGATTTTAAAGTTTCTTTTTTAAATCCTTTGATATATTGCTTATTCCATATGGTTAAGATATTTTCAAGGGATACTAAATCTAATAACTAATTTACTCTATTAAAAATTAGATTAATTTCAACAAATATACTGAACTGAACACAATCATTTTGCTAATTTCCCTTAACTTTTTGAAGCCGCACTAAATGTTAGCTTCCCTTTTTTACAATATTAATTTGCCATCTGGCATGCTGCCATTTTTTATGTTCTCATACGAGATGTGTTATGCTGAGTGTTACCAAATGTAAAATATTGTGTGCAATAGTGCAAGTCTTTTTATCAAGTTGTGATGTAGTCTCAAAACAAATCGATGAAATAATTTGTAAATTCTATTAACTATTCCTTGGTATAAATTTTTCGCATAACGGTTTCTTTAGATATTGTCGCATACTATTTTAATTTAAATGGTTTGGTTCTCTTGTAGCTCTTGTTTAGTACAAGAACGAATGGCCTATGCACAGGTTTACTGTCCGATATTATCTTTTTATCACAAATTGGCTTACTCCAGACGGTAAATACAAAAATGCTTTTATCTAAAATGGACGAAAAAATAACACCATCGATCATAATATCAATAAGACCATCCACTTTTTGACATAGGATTCCCTTGTGTCATTTGGATAATCAGTCTATATTGTTCCCAATGCTGGAACATAAGCCTCCTCGCTGTGAAAGGTCGGTCATAATCCATCACGCGGGCCAAGTGCGGGTTGGCGGATGTTACATGTCTGGGAATTTAAAACACTAACATGCTCCTAAAAAATAACCAAAGAGACTACATCAAACATACTAGCAAGTCATACCTAACAAGGCTTCAGCATAGCTCGTCGCGGCTCGCTTGACGTTGTGACGTTGTGTTGTGTGTAGCGGGCGGCACCATGCGGCGCGACTACTACCGCGGCTCGCAGGACAGCCTCGCCGAGAGGGCCGGACTCTACAGAGGTAAGGAGCGGGATTATTTGCATGATGATTGAAAAGAGTGTTGGAACAAGCGACGAGATATTTTTGACCTTAAGTTTAGGTAAATTTCGGCGCAAAGATACTATATCTTTATCGGCGAGGACAAGCTTTTTACGAAAAATGTGTACTGCCAGAAGTTATCGACTCAAGAAAAGCTCGATCAATGCCTTTGCGGGAAATATTTTTCAGATGTAAAAATATGGTGTTTGACTGTATCAAATAATAAAAAAAAAACCTATTTATTACATTTGGTTATTTTATTTATTAGAATAGGTTGCAACCATACTACTATATACAATTTATACAACTATGCTATCAACTGTAGATATTATAATCGATTACTGCAAAAACAAAGATCAAAACTGCGGTCGTAGTTCACACGCACACAAAAGCAATGCTGCAGCGTTTATGCGACAATCGGCGCACACGACGGTAGTATCGGAACGAAGGCGCGCGGGAAATAAACTGACATAGGTCCAACCTCGACAAGCGCTCGCGCGATACTAATCGCAGATGGTCGGCGCAGTGAAATATATAGTATTTTTATTTATTTAATTAAAAAATAATAGTAGCAATTTAAAAAATAAAAATAATACTATATTATAAGCAAATGTTGATGATTATTTTGGTATAAATTTTACGCCTAAGTAATGTAGGACTTTGGAGATATCGGGGCTTGTTTGGAAGCCTTTTCGGTCGATAATTGAATTACGTAGTTTTTTTTTTCTTTACATAAAAGGCATATAACGAAAATGTATTCTATTATAATTGAAGTATAGGATATTTGAGAGCTAATTATATTTTTTTGATGGTAGATATTCAGTAGAATCTCCAAATTAGAGCTCCGAAATCATGTCTCCGTGAGTTTTTGCCTAAACATTCATCGGGAGAAAGCTTATTACTAAATAATTAAATAAGTTATCTAAAATCGGTTCTGAGGTCATTGTAGTAGAGAAAACGAAATATTTTACCAAGTAATTGTTATTTCATACAACGAACGTAAAACATTCAATTTCAACGTCGAAAACTTCCAATTTCGCGTTTTTTTGTAATACGCCTCTTAAGTGTAAGAATTTTGTAAACTTTTTATAAATAAAGAAACGTGACATTAAAATTTGTTAAATGCAATAATTTTCACAATTATGCAATTTTAGCCACAGGGCCATTTCATTAAACATTGATGTGGATACAAAGTATTAAAGTCGGTTGTTCCAACAAACGATTTGGAGCGCTTAACGCTTTTACTTAATTGTTATGCTTTACAGTAAGTTTTTGAAGCATGATTATAAACGTAAGCTTTGATTAGTGTTTCCTTAATTTATCACTAATAAACAGACACATTTCAACACTAAAAATAATGTAATTACTAAATATCTTGGGATCTAACTTCAGAATCACCTGTAGAAGAGCGCGGTGGTATGTCGCCGGGCAGTGCATCGAGCGGTCCGCTCGGTCGAAGGGGTTCGTGCAAGACGTCGCGAGGTGAGTCTGTCTCTGTCGCACGCGCCACGCTGCTAGCAGGGAACTAGCTCCCTCTCGCTCGCTCGCCACACTAACACCCGGCGTTCGCTTCGCTAGCCGACCGCGTTTACGAATAACGATGTGACGTCATGTGAGCAACCGAATAGTAATTGGTTGGTTAGTGATAGAAATCGTTATTTATAAATGAATCGGTGCATTTTGTATTTTATGTGTTTTGTCTTGATATCAAATATGATGTAGGAATGTGATTTGAAATTTCTCAGATGTCACACGCTATGTTACATAAATGAATGAATTGAACCCAAGGTAGGTATCTAAAAATACTTGGTATCAAAACAAATCGTAGTACTCCATCAATGTTTACCGAGGACATGAAAATTTGCCCTGAACCAAACAACAAGAAATTTTCATGTCTTCGAAATAAAAGCTGTTTCTGTAATATTTCGAAGTTGTATCACAAACAGCTATATCCCGATAATTCTGCTTGAATACTATTGAACTCCTGACTGTGAGGTCTACACGACCAGATTTCCATAGTGTGTATGAAGGCGCTTTTTTCCATTTTGGTTTTAGTAGAACGCTTCGATTTGAATTATTTATATTTATAATCGATTTATTTTATATGTGTATGATTTCAGCATCGCATAGATTATAGACACCACTCCAAACTGCAAAATTTATGCTTCATACCTTTTTTGGCCATTATAATATGTAGTTGCAATTTGAATTTGAGTGGTACAATATTTTCATGAAAGCTTTTTTTCCAAATTTTTCGATACGCCCTCTAGACCTTCCGCGCATTTACTAAATTGGTTCCCGAATATGTAAATACATAAAGTGATGTGATACAATTTTTTTATTATCGCGGTATAGCATTAATTTTGTTTGCCATATTGTGTAAAGAGATCGAAGCTCGCTTGTGTGACGATGCATGCTTGACGTGGCGCGTCCGCGTCGCAATACATCGACTGCTGCATATGACATAACAGAATGGAGTTCGCATTGCATGAGAGTTGCGAGATGACATGTATAGGAAACATTTCAGAGCGCGTGAATGAGGAACCTCAGTCTTCCCGTGGAAGGTCTAAATATACGAGTTACCAGAGTAACTTTAAGGCGGGACGGAAGTCAAGCTCTCTTATGAATTTGTGCGGTAAGAGCAGTTTGTAAACACGAAATAAAGGCTTGACTCACGTTGGTACTGACGGGTCTATATTGTTTCCGTCGCTTGTGGTGCGTTGGGTTTACTTTCTGTTGCTCCCGCTGCCGGCGTGTGCGCACATGTGCGGTGTGGGAACGTTCTGTGTCTATAGACTTGATGACATAAATTTGTTCACATGTTTTTATTTTATTTCCTTTTTGCAGTAAGTAATTATTTTTTTAAAAAAATTAACAAAAAAAATAACAGTTATCGAAATTATTTCTCTTAGTACAGCTTATTTTTTGTGTAATATTCTTAAAAGTAGTTTAATAACTTTATCAAAAAGTGTCTTTTTATCAAGTTACAAACTGAAGAGCTACTTAAATAGAAGCTTAAAAACATACCACATATTAATGTCTCCAAGTTTGCTAAAAATCATCGTCAGTCGTCAGCTACAGACATAGAACTCACAACACCACGCCACATTGCGCCGCGTCCGTCTGCGTTCTTTCGTCTTGTGCACATTTATTTCATTTGGGTCATCGGCGATATATAATTAATACATAATTTATTATTATATTTACGACCTCAGTACACAATGGCCCATTATAGACATACTTCAAACCAATATTTTCTTTTCAACGATTAGAACGATGAAATCTTACAAACAAAAAAAAGTTTCGTTCATTTATATTCGTTGAAGTGCGTCCATTATCGCCCATCGTGTACAGAGTTTTATTCAGTTGTGGTATCATAATAATATGGTCGGGTTTAGCGCATGTTTTTTATTTATATTTTTATATCTTGGTGTTGGTGTGACATCGTCTTTATTCGTTCGTTAAACACTTTACAACCTTGTTTTAATATTAAACGTCAATAATTATATATCAAGGGATATACGTGGTTAATTATAATGATTAACAATTAAATCTGTCCTAAGATTTTCTACAAAATCTCCCTTCTTCGATATACCTAAGTCTTGGCTACTACTGAATCTAATGCCTTCAAAGTAACTAAGAAGAAACTTAATACCAAGCTAATAATATTACTTTCAGTATTTATCTGTAAGTTGGGTAAACTGACAAGGTAAGAAAAACGTATAATGCATGTTATTTATTTTCCCCATGAGTTAAAAAGTCAATTACATGAAAAATCCAAGTTCATTATTAGATAGGTTTAGATCAGACCTCTTGGATTCCTGTTTTTCTTGTTAGAGAAAATAGTCATGATGATACACGGTATGTTCATGCTCAAATAAGCTTGAATGTGGTTATTTTACATTTGAATCTGAACTTAATTTAATACTTTCATAGCAAAGAGATTGTATATCAGATTTGTATCACTAAACGCACCCACAATACTGGAGAATCCTTGCCGGGAAGTAACGTTTAGTTTTCTAAGGAAGTCTAAAATCTCAACTATGAGACGACTTAGATTATCCTTTTTAATCTTAGTCTTCAAATTCAAATGATAAATTGATTCGTTCAAAAGCTTTGTGGATTATACATCCTGTATATTGAAATAAAATATTTCTGGTTGTAAGTGTTTACATCTTTTGACCAAATAGTATACATACTCGTATTTCAAAATTCGTATGTATATGTTTATCATGTTATATTTATGCGTAAAATACAAAATGTCGCTTCTTTTGTTTATTTTTGCCTTTTCAGTTTTGCTTAGCGGCAGTAGACAACACCCTATATACGTAGTTTTGACACATTTAGTATTTTACGCTTCGTTTATCAAAATTAAACCGTCTTATTACAAAACAAGTTTTAACTTTAGACCTAGCCCAACATGCGAGACAGTTACTGTATTTTAAACTTTATTCCTACAAACGTAAAATTCTTAATGCAAAATTTAAATCTTAGATTCGGGTTTAACATCATTTTTGCAATAAGAACTTAAACTTTGTCGGATTATAGTTCGAAATTTAAAAATGGCTCGATGGTTAAACCTGGCTCTAAAGATAAACCTTGTTTTGTAATAAGGCCGAAAGAGTTAGAAGAAGGAATATAGGTAATGACAAAATAATTTTCTATACTAATTTTATTCCTATGCTAGTCAATGAAATAATAACTTTTAATTTATGAACTAACTGGAGGATAAGTCATATTTTGGTTAGTTAGGTAGTTCTGTCATATAATTATTACAAGCTATAAATATTTTAGTCAATGATGATGGTTACTTTTGGAATATTATGGGGAATGCGCTAAGGTAACCCGTGAAACTATCTCAATTTTTTTTGCAATATGCAGGTCAGTGTCTGGTCTGAAAATTGCAAAAAACGTAAGAAAATGTGAATTTTTCGGGCTACCCTACCGCTTTCGCTTTAAAATCAAGTTGATTTTATCAAGTAGAGCCAGAACAAAGAAGGATTTATATGACTGCAAATATACTCTTATTTAAAGTAGTATTGTTACAGTCACAAACAATATTAGAAAACAAAATGGCTTCGATAGTATTAAAAAATATATTGGTTACACAAACAGTATACAACTAGCTGAATAGAGAGGTATCTCGTTGGGGTTGCTTGCATAAAAGGACGCAGGATATCTTATAACAAAACTAGTAACAACGCTAAACCGATAGCTCAGCGGGGTAATGGCGTAACACACATACAATAGCAATCGATCGTAATGCCTTTCATGTTGACAGTTCAGCGTTCAGGCAATGAACGTGTCATTGCCTTATATGTCGTAGGTTTTTCATAAAATTAGGTTTTTGATGAAAAACCGGAAGATGACACATTTTAAACTCAATTTCATCATAAACCTCTAACAATCCAGATTTTTGATCAAAAACCTGAACTAGTTTGGCTTTATGATAAAACGAGCGCGCAGTATTATTTCTAACGACGTCAGGTCGACGGAGCCCCGCTGCGCGGGGCTCCTATTTCTGTCTTCAGGGTTTAAAGGAACCTAACCAAACCGAACCTCGGGGTGCCCCTGACGTCGACCGTCTTCTTCTGGTTCAAAAGCACAAAAATAGACAAAATCACGTTTTTAACCGTTTCGTTTTTCGCCGTTTCACACACACATCACACATATTATTTTTTAAATGTAGGTATGTAATTTCATAACAAATAAATCATTGTTTATTGTTTCTTAATTGTTTTATTTATTTAAAGAAATAGCAACCAACATTGTTTTTATCATAAAACTAATACAGTCTAGGTTTTTGATAAAAAAAACTGGATTTTCTCAGGTTTATGATAACATAAAGTAATAGTGATGTAACGGATATTCGCATTCGCATTCGCGAATATCCGCATATTTTTCAATATTCGCATTCGCATTCGCATTCGCAAAAATTATGCGAATATTTAGCGAATGTTTTTAATAATCAAAAAGGAAATTATTATATGCATGCATGTGAAATAATAATACAATAGATAACACTTAGATATTTTTATTAAATCATACTTCTACATTCTAAATTAAAGTCTCATTTATGAAGGGCACGCCACGATAGCGGCGGTAAGACCCCTCTTTGAGGAGTGGAGTGGCGCCCTCACCTACCGCCTGACGCAGGTCGTCACCGGACACGGAAGTTTCGGGAGGTTCCTGCACATAATCAGGCGGGAGGAAACGCCCGGGTGTCACCATTGCCAGGATCGCCCAGAGGACACGGTGGTCCTCGTAGAGGCGATCGGCAGCAGCAGCGACCTCACGCGTCCGGGCCTGGTTCAAGCCATAGTCCGGGGCGAGAGGGAGTGGGGGGCAGTCGCCTCCTTCTACAAAGTAGTCATGCTAGCGAAGGAGGCGGCGGGACGGCTGAGGGAGAGAGCCTCCCGTCCCAGCCGCCGCGGGAGACGCTCCGGGCGTCGGGAGCCGCGCGACGACTCCCGGCCACCGTAGGCACGGGCCTGCGGGCGGAGAGTAATGGGTAACTCACCGTCCGATCAGGACCAGGCCCGTGCCGGACGGCGCGTACGTGTTCCACGCGCGCCTCAAAGAGATGTCAGCATTAAACGAAGGGGCCCTTAAGGGCCGAAGCCTGCCGGATCAGCGGGATTGTCCGAAGGGGTTACCGTTGGCCCGGAACATAAAGGGCGAAGGAAGGAACACGGGTGGGTTTTAGTCAGTAAGAGTCTGACACTCCCTTCCGCTCCACCCAGAGCGGGAGGAGTCATTTGATGATTTCCCATCCTCAAAAAAAGAAAAGTCACATTTATGAAAAAAGAACTTCAGAGATCTGATCAAATCTAACATTAATCAGCCTTGTTACAACTATGTAAGGTTTGCATTTATTTAGTAGTATATTATTACTTTAATATCATTTTTAAATAAGGTTTACAGTTTCTATTTACTAAAAAACTAAACAATTACTTGAAACAAAATTATTAAACTTTAAATATCTTAATACATTAGATATTTAAAGTTTAATAATTTTGTATATAACCTTTGGCTTTAAATGTATATTTTTTCATTCCACTTTATATATCTGAGGAATTAAATATATTTATAATGAATTAGTGATGTAACAGATATTCGCATTCGCATTCGCGAATGTTGAAGATAAATATTCGCATTCGCATTCGCATTCGCGAATGTGAAAAATCCAACATTCGTTACATCACTATAAAGTAATAATTTTGTCTTCTTCCGGTTCTTGATCAATAGCCTAGGTTTTTGATCAAAAACCTAATTTTATGAAAAACCTACGACATATTATACATTGTTGAGCTGACGGATTTTTTAAACCTATGAAGTAATGGTTTAAGAATTTCCTTCGTAAGAATAAAAAATAAAAATAAAACATCACGCCTGTAATCTCCGAAGGGTTAGGCAGGGGGGGGGGGTGAATGAAAGTGTGTTACGCAATTAGGTTGCTGGTCTGGTTTAACATACATGTGGGTGCTGGTATGGGTCGGAGCCTCGTAAGTACGATCAGTAACGTGTGTACGGCGTATGGTCAGACTCGGGCCTGGGGCGCGCGACCCCGCCGCGCCGCGCGGCGTCGCCCGGCGTGCGCGCGCTGGGGTCGCCGGCGTCGGGCCCCGGCTCGCTGCCCGGCGCCATCGGCAAGCGGCGACACCATCCCGGCGATGACACCTCCGATGTCTCCTCCACGCACTCATCCATCATGGACTACTCAGGTGAGAATGTAATTAATGTAAATTGCGAATTTATGTGATTTAGGAAATATGACTTTAATGCCTAGACATTAAGTTTAATTTCCAATATTTATATGACGATTTCAATAGTACTAGTCATTCTGAAATCCATCTTATGGACTCTGTTTTAAAGTTGATATTCAATAACGTCAATTGGAAACAAGCATTTGAATAGCCTATAATTTAAGATTATATTATGTAATTTGTAGGTTATGTTATGTGGTTAACAACAATGTACATAGATATAAAGTCTCATTTTACATTTATATTGTTGACATCTGTAAAATTTACCGGTTGCTAATCCATCTAAAACGGGCAAAGAGAACAAATATGAGATGGTATAATATTAATAAATGATATTATGTTGACGAAAAATGACCCAAATAAATGCACAAATAAACGAAGCACTAACTGTAAACGACAAACTAAACTTACAAATGCACAACCCTGTTACAATTTATAAACAAAGTGAACCGCAAATTAACCTAACAGCACTTACTACAGCTAATTATTTGTTCATATAGGAAGCTCCGATACAAGTCGACGCAAAGGTCCATAAACAATTACTAGATAGCTAGTCTGCCACCGACACGTATTATATAGATCAATCGACACAGTAATCACTAAAGAATTTGAAGAAACACCGTATTTCAGCGATGTCATGCCAACTGTCAATCATCTTAATATAAGGCATGGTTTTCCGAACAGCATTTGATCTAACGAACCTGCATTGTGTCTCGCTTCGAACTCGCTTTCTCACCAGACTTGAGATTAACACATAATAATCACGGCACTTAACTTTGTGCATTCACTGTGCATTTTACATTGTTTTGTACTACTAATTTAGCTGTAAATAAACATACATTAAACATAGCTGAGAGGCGTTACTTTGAGATTTGTATGTACTAAAAGCTTTAGTTTTAATTGAGCATTGTTATGATTGATAGGTTTTTGAAATACAACCATCATCGCAAAACTTTGAAAAAATAAATAGTTCGTAACGCCTTGAGTTTGGAATTAATTTCGCACCATTAACCAGCAGTAGAACTATGATAATACAGATTTATCTGCATCTAGATTTCTAGACCTTGAAAAACTGCGTTGATATTTTTATTATTTTGCGAATTACACATACCTACATCAATAGGCTTTTAAAATAGATTTTAATTGTTCGCCTCTATTTAGAGACTCAAATTATTATTATTATACCACAAATATTAACGTACCAAAATTTACAGGTCCCCGACTCTACAAGCAGCCGTCTTCGAAGTCAAACCGTGGCATAATGCTAAACGCGGTTGAGTACTGCGTGTTCCCGGGCGCGGTCAACGCCGAAGCAAAGCGACGCGTACTGGAAGAGATAGCGCGCTCCGAGAGCAAACACTTCCTTGTACTGTTCCGCGATGCTGGTTGCCAGTTCAGAGCGCTGTACAGCTACTGTCCCGACACTGAACAGGTCACGAAGCTGTATGGAACGGGTCCCAAACATGTTAATGATAGGATGTTCGATAAGTTCTTCAAGTAAGTTAATGTTGACATTAGAATTATTATTTATTTATTTAGGGACAACAAACAGCAGTGTAATAATAAGTAAACATAGGTTAGAACTTAATAATAGAGGTAACAAATATGACTATTACTTGGAGTGCTACAAGGGTCTTTTGGCATCCCAATGACATTGACAGGGGGGCGTTGTTGGTAAACATTTGTGAAATTGGTGCAGACATTTTATTGACAAAACAAGACGTTAGTTCCAATTTTGGCCACGCGCCAAAATAATCTTGTAGCATTGTACTTTATATTTGAATATGGGGTTAATTTGAGTATGTGAATTCAATTTATAACTTATGGTGTTTTTGTGATGATTCTAGATACAACTCGGGCAGCAAATGCTTCTCGCAAGTGCATACGAAGCACCTGACGGTGACGATCGACGCGTTCACGATACACAACTCGCTGTGGCAGGGCAAGAAGGTCCAACTGCCTAGCAAGAAGGACATGGCGCTTGTCATATAGACGTCACACTAAATTTTAAAGAATCCATTATCTAGTCGCCGGCGGCAGTCGAGTCAAGCCTTTTTACTCTTCAGTTAAACGCTATGGTAGGGCTATAGTGCCAGTGTCCATTACATTGTATTTTAAAAAGTCGGTTAGTGCGTTTTCCTCGGCGGAAGCTGTTTTATTGAACATGAAAATTATGTTAATTTTGCTTGTGTAAAGGTGTGTTGTCGACCGATGTGTTCTGTACCGGCCGCCTCGTCCGGCCTCGCCCGTAAGCTGTAATCAGTCTCGAGTCATAGTAATCAATTGTAGGTAATCGCGAGGACGGACGAGCGCGGCCCCGCGGTGCCTGTGTCATATTGTACAGTTAGGAAGGTTGTCGGCTCGAATCGAGTTTGTTATGTTTGCTTCAATCGGTTCTGTATTCGTAAGTGATGTCTCGCGGACGCGTGTTTGTGTTGTAATTAGTTTCCGTGTCGAGCTTGTAGCGGTGTGCCGACTGTCCACAGTATCCGCTCTGTCCAATGTCAGTGCCGCATGTCGGCGGATCGCTTCCGCGTAACGTATGTATGCGTTGATTAATGCTGCGTTAGTTCCAAATGTGTTACTCAGTATATAATCGCAATGTTTGCCATATGTATTAGTGAGATGGTCGATACGTTCCAAATTTATTAAATTGTCTCAAAAAATAGAACAGCCAAATGTCAGATTACGGTCGATAATTTAGATACATTAATTTTGTTTTAGTAGAACTGTCTCCTCACACATAAAGTAACAAGTTCACAAACTAATAATATCGCTTATTCGTTATAATATTTAACTCGTTAGTGATTACGTTCAAGTTGACTGGAGCTAAGATTTGTTTAACTGTGACCCCATTCAATGTTAATTCAATTCCCATTTTTTACTGCTTGTATAGCTAAAAGTAAGACAAGGCATATTTTACGTGGTAATTGTACTGCCTTATTCTGTAAATAATTGTTTTTTTGTATACAGCTATTTATTAAACGAATGTTAAAGGAGAATTGATGAATATCATTTTTCATTGTTTAATGATTGGTCATCAATAATATACTACCGATAGTATATGGTATGCAAATATATTGTATTACTTAAAACCATAACGAAATAATATTGAATTTCATATTAATTTGTTGTTTTATTTCCTTTAAAAATATTAATCAATGGCATGCAACACGAGTGGCGACGGTAACTTAGGTGCAGCGCAGACGACAGACTATCCGTGACGCACTTTTTAGTCTGTGAAAATAGAACCTATGCAATTATATGCAGTAACGCACACGACGCGAATGGAGAAAAACTGGAATTTGTTGATCAAACTGTTTTTCTGGGAATCACGCTAGACGACAAATTACAATGGGGACCTCACATAACATCTCTTGCGGGGCGGCTTAGCTCGGCCGCTTATGCTGTTAGAAAGATAAGACAATTAACTGATATAGAAACCGCGCGTTTAGTCTATTTTAGCTACTTTCACAGCATTATGTCGTACGGCATTTTACTATGGGGTCGAGCTGCTGACATTGAATCCATCTTTATTTTGCAAAAAAGAGCTGTCAGAGCCATTTATAACCTACGTCGCCGCGAATCTCTCAGGGACCTTTTTAAAAAGATTAATATTATGACGGTACCTTGCCAATTCATTTATGAAAATATTATGTATGTAAGAAAAAATCTACATCTTTTTAATAAAATAAGCTATATACATAATTTTAATACTAGAAATAAAGATAAAATACATCAACCATTTTTCAGATTAGCCAAGGTACATACATCTTTTATGGGGTACTGTGTTAAATGTTACAATAAAATACCTTGCGATGTATTGCAATTAAATGAAAGAAAATTTAAAACTCACATTAAACGTACACTTTGTAAACAAGCATACTATAAATTAGAAGATTATTTCCAAGATAAGAACGCTTGGAAACATGCTGGTCCTGCTCCATAGGACAATCTGGAGCCTAGACAAAATCAAACTGGTTGCTAATTTAATTGTAAATTTATACTTTTTTTTGACATTGATTTACATTCTGTAACTACTTTACTACTCACACCCTGACTTATTACTTGTATTTTTTTTTTTAAATGAAATCGTTTACTTTTACCATGTTTGTAAATATGTGAGCACCATGTATCTATCAGATAATTAATTTATATGTCATGGTTTCATTTTTAAGTCTTTTACCTATTGTGGTATAGTAATTTTATTTTAGGTGCATCGTGTTCACATATTATTATTATATAATTAATGTATGCAAAATTTTGTAAAATATTTTAAAAGAGTAACGATGGAGTTTCTTGCCCGTTCTTCTCCATACGAAAACTACCTTTTGGAATGGGCGACTAGAATCAATTCTATTTGTTGTAATTTCTGACGTTCAAAAGTGCCTTTAATGTGCCTATTTGAAATAAATGCTTTGACTTTGACGCGCAAAAAGTCCGGCGCACAAAAAATCCGTGTAATTCGGGCGGGCCGCGCACAAAAAGTGTGTGAAAAAGTGTGTGTGTGTGTGCGCACACTTTAGTCGGCAATCTGCATTTGCTAGGGGTGGACGTAACGCACGCGATCTATTATCATGGCGCCAGAGGTCGATGTAACGATGTTAATTCAAGAAATACAAAACAGACCAGCAATTTATGATACTTCTAAGGCAGAATATCATGATAGACATTTAAAAAGAATGTATGTGAATGAATGTGTGTGTGTGTGTGTGTTTATGTGCGTCGTGTGCGTTGAGTCTGTGAAAAATCTGCGACCGACTTTTTGCGCGCCATGCAGACTTTTTGTGCGCCGCAGACTCGATCGCACAAAAAGTGTGCCGTCTGCGCTGCACCTTATGTATATGAAATACCTACAGTATCATCATTTACCTACCCTTTTCCCAAGTTCCAAATACCGCTTATATTCACAAAATCTCGGCTTTTAAAAAACGATATTAATATGGTTACATGGTGCTTAAAAAGGAAACATTTTGAATATGCTTAAAAGCGAAAATAATGTAAAAAAAAAACGCGATAAATGGTAGATAAACGAATGTCTTGTGTTCTGTAATAGAATATTGTTTGTCAAGGGAGCAAACAACTATTTTAAGGCGAGTGTTTCTTTGAATCCTGGGCGCAGCAAGAGATTCAAAGTACGTCACTCGAGCTTAAAATAGTGTTGCCCCCGAGGTGGACACTACTTTTTAACACCCTCTATGAAAAATAAGTAACTGGAATAGTACGTTGATTTATTTATTTAAAATTAGAATAGAATAGAATACTCTTTATTATGTTACACCATATAAATTACAGACATAAATATAGAAACTGTATAAAGGGTGACACAATGGGCGGTCTTATCGCTAAGAGCGATCTTTTAAAGACAACCTTAGGATGGATTTAAAAAGGGGAAGGACAGACAAATACTGTAGGTAGTCCGCGGTGTAGCATTTACATATAACAATAAATACATACATATAGTATATTATACTAATCTAAATAAATATATACACATACATATAAATATATCCATATAATAGTAAACATGAAACAGGAGCAGAGAAAATATAATGATGATGTTTAAGGAGAGAGGAAGTGCTTTTTTACCATAATTTTAAACGTGGACAAAGATTGAGCACGCCTTACCGACACGGGCAAGTCATTCCATAACCGTACTGCTTGAACAGTAAAAGATTTGTCATAAAAACTGGTGGAATGCATCGGCATCTCTAGTCTCAGATTTTCCGATGACCTCAGATATCTATTATGTGTCATGAAGGAACTTGAAACGTTCTTTAAGATAAGTGGGGGTTTTAGGATTAAACAAAATACTGTAGAACTGGAACAAGATATGAGAATTCCGGCGAAGACGTTGTATGGAAGCGATTGGCGTTGGTGGTCCTGCGGTAGTCACGGACATAGGATAACTGACATCAGCGTAGTCAAGGATGGGAAGTAAAAGGGATTGTGCAAGCGCAGTTTTAGTGGCAGTTGGAAGAAAGTTCCGCAATCGTCTCAGTGACTTACCAGATACAAAAATTTTGCGACTTACGTCCTGTAGCTGAGGACCCCAAGAAAGATGTTTGTCGATCCAAACACCAAGGTTCTTAAATTTTGAGTAAACAAAGAATAAAGTTTATTTGGACACAGTTCGTGAAACACAAAATACGAACGAAGGCAGAATGCTTTTCGCGCGTTTTTTATTTTTCACAAACTTTTTTTAATCGTCTCGCGCGTTTTACTTTATCATACAGCCTGTTACTTGTTCATACAATGTTCGTTGATCTCTTTTGTGATTGGAACTTTTACTAACTATATCCACATTCCAAATTCAAATCACTTTTAGTCCCTAGGGATTAAAGAGCTATTTTAGTACCTGTTTACGAAGAATACACTTAACTAGCTCTTTTTGAATAGATATAATAAAAAAGGTTTTTTACATGCTAGACATTCACATGTATGATTCGCCAGCGGTATACAACCATAAACACCTAAATTATAAAGTACTAGCTTCCGCCCGCGAGGTATGTCGATAAAAACTATCGACTTACGACATATTTGCAATAAATAAGTTCTCTTAGGAGGAAATAAAAATCCACACGATTTGTTTGTAGTTTTATTTTTGTTACTTATCTACCTATATCGATAATAAATCGAACTGAGGCAGCTATATTGAGCACAGCACTATTTGTCACATGCACATCAAACGCACACTGGTGTAATTTGTTTATGGTCTACCTCTAATTTTGCAGTACCTACTGTCGAAATCTGTGACCTTTATTTTCCATAGAAGGTTGCTGCAAGTAACAAGTCTGTCAAAACGACAATGATCTTTATTTTATTGGGTTGTTGCCAGAGGTAAAAATAATAACTGTGGAAGAGCTTTAATCACGGACGGCGAGTAATGGGCAGCTCGCCGTCCGGTGTCACCGTGAAAACTTAGGTGAAGTGAATTTGTTTTTGCTAGGAATTGACACTATTGACAGCACACTCCACCTACGTTTTCATGGTGAAATTTTTACAGAATAGCACCGCAGGCCCGGGTCGACAGCGCGTTGTGTCCAACGCGCGCCTCAAAGAGATGTCAGCACTAACTGACGGGGTCCGCTAGGGCCGATGCCTGCCAGGGTCGCAGGGTCGGCTGTTCGAAAGAGATACCGTGGCCTCTGGCACAGGCAACTGAAGGAACACGGGTGGGTTTTAGTAAGTAAAAGTGTGACGCCCTCCCGCTCCGCCCAGAGCGGGAGAAGTTATTTGATAATTTCCCACCCCAAAAAAAAAGGACTAATCACCACATTGCCCATCTAACGCTAGAAGCTCAAAGACCGAAAACGATCATTGAGCGAAAAAACAGCTCAAAACCGTTGTGGTCACTGTAAGGGCCTGTGCACACCACGTTTTTTAAACGCGCCGTTGACGCGCGTTTGTAGCGATACAGACGCGATACGCACGCGAGTCAGACGCAGCCTGTAGACCAGGGGTGGCCAACTTGGTTAGACCCAAGATCTACTGTTCACTGACGACACCCTGTGCGATCTACCAATTACATACTTCTTGAAATCTAAAATGAAACAGCATAGTTCAGTACATAATTATGTAATATTTTTTATTTTATTAAGAGGGAAAATGTAACTCGTAACCACTCGTAACTCTGCTAGTTAGCTAGTCTGTCATCAACTGACTGACGCGGATTGACCGCCCGCGCCCCACACGCTTCTCGCTTATTGTTATCGCGCACCGAAAACAAAAGAAGTGCATAGAAGAGAGGATACATAACGTGACGGAACGGCGATTGAAATATGATACAAGATGATGCGTGCAGCAGTTAGTGATTAGGTACGTTGCGCAGTCTGTTCTACGTATTTATATTTTTTCCTTCCCACGATCGACCGGTTGGCCATCCCTGCTGTAGACCTTCTGTAGGATAAAAGCGCGCCGTCGACGCACGTTTCTAAAACGCGCGTTTAAAAAACGTGTGCACAGGCCCTAAAACATCCACAATTATTGAATACAAATATTTAATCATTGGTAAAGTACCTAATTCTAATGTACTTAAAATAATTAGGCATTATTTAAAGATTTTTAATGGCAATTAAAATTGTTTTACGGAATAAAAATATTTAACACACGAATTTCGCTGTGGTCTTTCTGTAATTGCCACAACGCGTCGTGACATTTTTATGAGCTACACGAATTTCGCAATGTGAATGTTTTACAGTGACCACAATGCGTTGTGTTGCGAGTTGTTTTTTTTCGCTCAATGAGCGTTTTCGGTCTATGAGCGTAACATATGTCGCAGGTAACTAGGCAGCCTAGCCTTCTTACTAAACGGCACCGTTCAAATAGCGGTCTGGATGATATTCAGCCATTCAATGGACAATGAAACAGCTAGGCAAATAACGCCCATGTGCCAAATTTCATACAAAATCGTTCCGCCGTAGCAGCAGCTTGCCCGCGACGCGCGAGGCAAGGCTTGTACATTTCTATAAATTTGTTTTAGTCGCAAGACGCTTCGCCGTTTGCACCGCGCGAATTTTCGCCTCATGCCTCGTGGCCAGGCCGTTAGCGTGAAGGCGTAACAAATTTACTATCGCGTTTATAATACTAGTTAGGGCGTCACTTACAAAGTAGTATAGTAAAAAAAAAAACATTTTTAATCATATAAAATTAACTTTAATCCCTATTTACATAACAATTACAGTATAGAGGGTGTTTGGAAGCTGGATGCAAAGCCTTAAGAGTGATAGTTGACACCATTTAGAGCCATACACGTGTCAGACGAAGTTAAAGTTTGTATGCTATTTTTAACTAAAAATTTGCAGTTAAAAATAAAAAAAAACATACTTCGTCTAAGACATGTATGGCCCAAAATGCCGTAAATTGTGTCAACTATCACTCCCTTAAAGCTTTGCAGTCAGCTTCCAAACACCTGTATTAAATTGAATTACAATAATACTGTCTAAAACTATTGGCCAAAAAATTGTGACTAAAATATTTATTGTACTAGTGTTACATTAGCGACGGCATTTACGAAAACATAAAAACGGTGTATTTCCATTAGTAACTTAATTAAATAATTACATTTATGATAAAATTTACGTATATTAATTAAAATTAATAATATCTATTAAGAGATCCATCAATCAACATACAAAATAGGAAGTTATAGGCCGACCGCTTAACTGAGACGGTGCCTAAGGTAGCAGCGCGGTGCGGTGATAGTTGTCACAAGTTGACGAATCACCGAGCTCTCGCATCACGTCACCACACCCCTCCCGCACCGCGCTGTTACCTCAGGCAACGTCTCAGTTAAGCGGTCGGCCTATAGCAACTTATACATTATTAATTATAATAGAGAGGTTAGTCTAGAATATAGTTTGGACAATGCTTGTAATTAAAACAGACAGACATACAGACACAAAGTTTATAAACAATATACTAATTGATACTGCTAAATTACAAGCAATGCGCAAGAGACTAAATAAAAGATCTCGTCCAGGGAGATACGAGAAAAATCACAACATTCAAAATCTCTGGTTATTATTTTAACCCAATGCGTATTAAATAAATACTTACTTTTAATTAAGACTACTGGAACCACTATATTTGGCCCTCAGAGTAGCAGTGGTTGTGTACCTAGCTGTCGCGAGTAATCAGCAACTCGCGACAAAATCGTCAACATCAAAACACTACCATAAAATTATGGCAAGACACTGCTTCGATATGGTAACAATTTCTTACGGTTAATCCCTATAGACACCCCAAGAAGTTGGATACGTTGAAACGCATGTCCGAAAATCCACCCTAAGCCTAAAAAACCCCGTTTATCCAAGTGTAACGGTATCTACAACGCCACATGCGAACTACGTATCATATTGACGTCACGCAAAATCCTGCATCTCGCAAGCAGAGTTTACCGCAAATATATTTATGTAAATGTGACTGTATGAGTGTATTATTTCTATTATGAGCCAATGATACTCGAAATAAAATGATTTTTATAAAAAAAAAAACATATACATATAAAACGGCCCGACATGAATCATAGGGCAGTTGCCTGCTAGACACAACACTCGTACGGTCGGAGGATCCTCCCTTTTCTATGGAGGATGAGTGAACTTTACAGCCTGCTCCGCATACCTCTATACATGTAAGCCTGAATTCTCGGACATGCGTTTCCGCGTATCGACCTTAGAGTGGTATAAACGGGATAACCCATTTCTTCTACTTACAAACGAATACAGCGCGGGGTAGCGTGAAGAATAAACACACACTCATAGTCACACCCGCCTGTAAACGTAGTCGTTTTAAAGAATACATTATTTAAACAATAGTAAAGTAATGTGTAACGGGCGACGACACGTTAGAGTCGATGCTCTTCTGTAGGTTCAGCTGGTGAACTATTGTGTCCGGATTGTCCACCTCCTGGAAAACAAATAAAATAACTTGTTAATTTATTTGTGTGTTGACGTCAACATTAT
Source organism: Luperina nickerlii (assembly GCA_963855955.1). Taxonomy (NCBI): domain Eukaryota; kingdom Metazoa; phylum Arthropoda; class Insecta; order Lepidoptera; family Noctuidae; genus Luperina; species Luperina nickerlii. The sequence continues at coordinate 3,687,769 of OY979667.1, read as the reverse complement.
GATACAATTTTGTATTTGATTCGTCGAGGACGGATATTATTGATTTTTAGCACCAATATAGGTTACATCTGGTGGACAAATATTTAAAAAATGTTCGCATTCTAATCTCAGTGTGTCAAAAATAACCCTAATTTACCTACATTTGAAAAAATGTGACCTGGATTGTCGCCGAGATGAGATTGCAAACAGGTTTTGAACTTTTTTTACGGGAATCTGCCTTCTGGTCAATGTTGCTTTAGTTAAAAAAGAATATTTACCTCCTCATCTGCGTATCCGTTAATCTCAACAGGTATAGTTTGACCATCGTGTGTTATCACCTGAAACAATTTTAAAACGTAATAAATATCATCTTAAAAACATTGCATTCCAAATAAGATTGCATTTCAGTTCAAAATTAATATCTCATTAAGGAGGATCATCTGATCTGCTCTTGGCCATTTTCCTGTTAGATGGCGCTGAAGTTAACATTTTTAGATTTTTTTGTTTTATGTGTAATTGGCACATCAGTAAGTCGTAGAAGTAGTAGTCGCGGTAATTGGACATTACACTTTATTGAATTTGGTCATAGAATTGCCTCAAAATCCACACAATTCGACACAAAGGGGTGAAATAAAATCTACCATTGAATACAGGTCGTTTACACACACAGAGGTAAGCGAGTATTTCCATACGTTTACAAGAATAGACCACTAGGTGGCGTGTATTTCAAAAAATGAGCCGCCTGCTACGAAATGATAGGAAAAAAATGATTAATGCGTTCCTTGCGAAGCATGTGTGGTGTGGTGTGACAGTGCGTAGTACTCGCAACCGGCGTGCGTGTATGACCAGATTTATGAACGTAAACGAGACAAAAGTAGTATATAAGGTATCGTAGGTGGCTTTCTGTAGTTTCTGCCTACCCCCATGAGAAGAAGGCATGAGTATAATGATAGGATAATAAGTCATATTTAGCTAGGCTGAGAATCAGCACTTTTCGAATGTCAAAATTACAATAGACAGTCCCCCAAAACGCCCGCCCTTCACCACTTCCTAGTGCTTTAGCTGAAAAGAAGAAGTGGCGCAACAAACTCCCCAGCAGTTGGTTACAAAAACTTCAGACTATACCGTTTATAAAGATAGTTTTATTTTATTATCTTACACTAATTCATTATCAAATAAAAATATTTGTAGTGACCCAAATGAAGCCTGATACATGATTAAATTTATAGCATAACCAATTATTACAATAATTACAGAAATTACACATAACAGACACAAGAAAAAAACAAAAGATAACAACAAATAAAAAAAATACAATTTAGTAAGGTGCATTCGGGTAATATCGAATGGTTTTCAGACAAATTGATGGAATGTGTGTATTTTGATGAACCAGGCAGAAGCAGTGGATTATATGTCTTCTAATGAAGTCATTTCGTCTTCTTGAATGTATAGCCTAGAGCTCTATTCAGAGATCCTTCATAAATATCGTAGTAGTTTAAAAAAAAAAGTGTTTAAAAACTAACTTTTTTTTTCTTTGTACTAGTGTAATTTCGAATTATGTACGGGCAATTCCGAATGACGGTTAAAAGTGGACTTTATTCACTTTTGACAAAACGTACATATTTCTTTTTATATCGTTATTATCCTCCAAAAATAATATTCACGATATTTGTCATAGAATAACCTAAACACGTTTGTGTGACACTTGTATTTCGGAATTACCCGTCGCATGGGTAAATGGTTCTCAATCTTTTAGCAGGTACAGAGCGGATATGATTCTTTTACTCACGCGATTATTCTCATAGTTTAAAAGATATTATTATATCGTAATCAAAATGATCGCATATCCTACTAAAAGTAACATTCAGATCTTTGTATGCTACCCCTTCCGATGTAGGTACGCGGTCGTGTAGCCTGACCCGGCAGCGCGGGGACGGGCAGCTTGCATCGAAGAGCTTTGCATAAAAATCCATACAAAGAGGTGGGCAGTTTCGGCAGTTGCGACTCGGCAGCGCTGCCGGGTCGCGACTGCTGAGATCCGATCAAAATGTTTAAGATTTTCTGTAATAAGAATGGAAATAATCATGGGTCTTGGGTTTGAAAATAAGACTTAATATAATAAAAAATAAAGATTTATTTGAAAAAGTAATTAAATTACTACTTATGTAGAAAATCACAATAGTCAAATTGAATTATAAAATTAACCCACTTCTACTTGTAAGTGGGTTAATTTTATAATTCAATTTTTTGACATATAAATTTGACATATAAATTAAACAAAAATGTTAACTTGATAACTCAGTTATGCACACTAAAATAGTTGAGCCTCTCTCTGACACCTGAATAACATAAACAAATTATAAAGCTTTATTCGAGGTTTTAGATTAAAAAAAAAACTAAACAAAGAAGTTCTCAAAACTTATAAAATAAATTTTGACAAGTTATAACAATCAGTGTTTATAATTATTTTTGTGTATGCTTTGTTGGTTGTCCTTAAATAAATAAATTACGAAAACTATCAATAATAATTTGCAATGACGTACCTATATTTTACTGTCAAGTTTGAGTAGCACAACAAGAACTCCGTGTCTTGATTGTCAAAAGAACAAAAATAACTCCGTCTGTATAGCGATTGTATTAAAAAACTCATGTAGATTAGTGCTTATATCACAGTATTAGTAATAGAACTAGCGTACAAAAGGATCACTCCTGAACAAAATACAAGTTTAGGTATAACAAATCACTGTCGATACGATATTCAAATACGCGCGAGACATGTCGAGCATGCTAGCCGAGTGGCAACCGACTGCCATTTGCTTACCAATAGGCGGGCCGGCCGATCAGACCTAAACTGTGAAATGACACCCCCCTGCTTAGGTATATCACGTTTAGACAGAACTAACCTACTACCATCGAAATTACCCAAAAAAATTATAGATTGAGAATATTGAGAACCACTGACAATCTCCATAGAAAAGCAACATCGGCTAAATCCGAATCATTTTTGATTCGGATTTACCCATCTTCGGGTAATTTCAATAAAAACAGAAAAAGATACCTAGGATGCGCGAACCCATTAAAAACTATATTAAAAACGAAAATCTATTAAACAAAAAAACAATCAGTTAAATAACTTACCAAATTTCTGAGATAACAATGTTCGTGTAATTTCCGATAACTAAAAAACGCGCGAAAAATGACACACTGCGAGAAATGCGGCGTTGTGACTCGTACATTTACAAGTAGCGACTTGAGTCAACAGAAGCGGGGGGAGTATTAAACTGGCGTCTAGGTAAATGTTGCCACATTATAAGATATCGTCGCGTTTGGTAGGAAATTGAAATTTTCGGAATATGCCGATTTTCGACATTACCCGAATGCACCTTATGCAATTACAACCAGAGTGAAAAAATATTTTATAATGTCAAAGCACTCCTATCAAAGTTTTTAGAAAAATAAAAATCTAAAGTCCAGCAGTCCAGCTTATTGAGTTCACCAGGTGGTTATACTTACATAATAAAGACAGTATTATTTTACCTTTTCATTTTATAGTAAATACAAATAAAACGTAATGTACAATGATAATGTTGATTCTAAACAAACTACTACAAAAATGTAATTATAACAAAAATCGTTTGACTTGTTGATTTCACCATGTGCCGTGACTCTTCTTGTCCACTGCTACAAGGCTGCTGTAAAGAAAAATAACTTTACTTAGTATATGTTACTTTGGACAAATAATATTTCCCATACATTTCAAATGTAATTTACCACCAATCTCCAAAGCTGCTCTAAAATGAAACTTTACTAGTTGCTCGAATTTCCAACTGATGTTGATGGACAATTTTTCACTATAATAACATAATAATATATTTTAGACATTGAAATAGATACAATTAATGAAGTAAAAAAAAAATTGCCTTGTGTACTGGTACACACGGCTACATAATTAACCAGCCATATATTTCCAGTATAAGCTGATCTCGCATTGTATAGGATTTCCGTTCAATGGGAGGTCACCTTATACTGGAAATTATAACTTGATATCTAGCTGAGTATACATACCATTCAAATCTATACATATAGCATTTTTTTGAACATGTCTCAATATGAGTTCTGGCAGAATACGTAGTTTGCGTGTCGACGACTTCTGTCGTATCCTGTTTTATTCCTTTCGATTTATGTATTTTTTAATATGTGTCCCTGGACTCTGTGTGGTCTGCTTTTTCCATGCAGTTTCATGCCATTTGTGTCCAGTAGCAAGCGATAATACTGAAAATAGAATATTTTTTACTAGAAAATACCAATAAAATATAAATAGATGATTATGTAACATACAAAGAAACAATACTGTACCATGATAATCAAAGCATTTCTTACTGGTACTTACAATTTCTGACTTATTAAATTTCCATTTGCAGCTGTTTTATTGACATTGCAGTAAAAATCCTTGCAGCTTTCATGTATTCCGAATACATGAAGCGGGCTATTTCGTAAATCTGCTGCCATAGCAGCACTCTCACTGCTACACATTATAATTTTCCATGCCACTAGTGTAAGCTTCATCACCTTTGGCTTCAAAATATTTCGCCAAGATCTAAAAAAAGTACAAATATGAATACAGAATATGCTTCACTGATATTGAGATGTCAAAACAAATTTGATATATTTATTTACCTTGTATAGTTTTTGATTACATGATTCTTGCATTCAATTTTTTTTATTATGTTCCCATCTCAGACCAAAGTTCCTATACAACACTTTCTCTTTCAAGTTTGCAAATGCAGAGGAGTCTCCGTCTCCAATAACACTCAAATAGCGAAGTTGATGCATTTCTTCACTCACTCTTTTGAAAGCCTTCCACAATAATTTGTGATTCCATTGCTGTAGGCGGTCCAGTAAAATGTTTGCAGCAATTATGTGCTTTCATGTCCGTCTCCTTTTTTCATAATATTGACACAAAACAATATTTGTTTTGAACACCAAGAAATAGACGTTTCTTAGTTTCTTTACCAATAATGCAGGCCTGGAAATGAAAAGCAACACTTGTAAATATTGCACAACAAAAAGTTCATACAGAACCAATTATGTGTTTAGTAAATAAGTATGTAAGGTATCGTAGCAGGTGGCAATCTGTAGTTTCTGCCTACCCCCATGGGAATAAGGCATGAGTTTATGTATGTATGTGTTTAGTAATATATTAACTTACCATACCAGAAGATGAATCAAAGGTATGGCCATATAACCTTTTCAGCCATCCTCCGAACTACATATACAGTAACAAATGGAACACTGTCTGAAGATATGTGACCTTTTTGAATAGCAACTGAACATTCTTGTTCACCAGCAGTTGCAGTATGTATTTTATTACTGCTCTCCGTACAGTGCTTTTACCACACATACTGCACTCTTGAAAATTAATTCACTTCGAAATCCATCAAGTCTGTCACTAACAAATTCAATTTGTAAAGATTCACACATATTTCGATAAATTTCCAATCGGAATGCCCACTCAATTACATGCTTCTGGTCCACAGTCAATCAAAATGAATTAGTTTCAGGAATAAAGAAAAACAAAAGAATATGTTACTTCTGTACACTCAGTATTTGAATGGAATTGAATAGTATCGAATTTCACAACTGTATGTAATGAGATCGCAGAATTTCGTAGTTGCACTCAAGCATTCTATCTATAGCTAGAAAGAATTGCTATTACTTATTAGATTATTATTACATTACAGATGATAAGATACGATTTATAACAAGGTTACGTTCTGAATTCATTACAGAAAAAAATGGAACAATAAAAATGAAAGTAAAATTTTACTTATCTTTATATTCCTGGTAGAATATTAGACGACGTATAAGAAAAAAAATAAACAGATTAAATTACGTGGTTTATCTGCAAACAATAAATCACGTTTATTAATTTGATGTAAGTAACTCAATCATTTGTTTATTTCTGAACCAATGAATTCAAAAGTCAATGTTCTGAACGCACCCACAACGTAGGTTCATCGCTAGGGTAGGTATGTATTTCTACTATACCGCCCAGTGGATCGAAAAACAAGATTCTCTTACATAGGATTTACAAAAATTTATTACTTATAGGTACCAATAATTAATTTATTCATACGTAATGAATAAGCACGCTTTTTGTCAAGATCGATAGTCATATAGGTTTGTTGTCTTTCAGGTATCATACTGGATAAAATAATAATAACAAACAGATTTTTTTATTTTAACCGCCTATTATAACATCGTCCAAATATGCATTTTTAATTGATTCATATCTTTTGAACAGGGAAGTTGGAGGTCAAGGTCAAATATCAGGTGGCGTTGGTATAAGATCGGCAACAATACCTAAAAGTTTCAGCTTTACAATCCCAGACAAAAAAAAGTTATGAGGAAAACAAATTCCATTTTCATACATTTGAAATATACCCATAAAGTAATTTATAGGGTATAGATAAAAAAACCCATACCTACTAATTTATTCAATGTTTTAATGTACTCGACAAAACTGTATACTTGAAACTATCAAATAAACATTTTATTCTTCAAAAATCGTATAATATAGCCCACTGTGCTCTCAGCCGGTTGCCGCGCCGCCGAAGCGACTTATCTAACAAACTAAAATAATGTTTGTTTGTCTGAAACTGTTTACAATATGGTAAGTACTTATTCTATTTTGTAGGTAGGTACTTCGATTTTGCAAATGTTTGCAAACTCTTTGGGTTACCGAATTACAATACTTATGTACTTACATAGTTAATTTATTGTTGACCAAAAAATATAGGTATGTACAGACGCCAGCACATCAAGCTACTACAATCTGTCAGATTTCTTTAATAGATTTTCAACTTTATCGCTAAAGTATAGGTTCAAAGTTGATTGGGAAAATTTGACAGTTTCGGGTAGCTTGATGTGCTGGCGTCTGTACAATACATTAAAGTTATGATAACCACTGACTTTGTACTTATGTAATTGAGAGATAGGTAAGTAATTAGTAATGTGACGGGATTTCAGCGTCTAAAACTTAACTCACAGGCTAAGTTGCTGTTTCTAAAACCGCCGAAACCTACGTACCTACACACTACCTCCCACTACCTACTATAACGACTTACCTACTTACTTTTATTTTTAAATAAAATTGCGTATCTCGAATCATTATCACTATACCTACATTAAATTGCAATAACATACTAGAAATATTGCAATTAGAATCAATGAAAATGCAAAGCATACAAAATAAAAATAACACGCGAGAAATTCCGCGTGCCAATACTATTGCATACAAGCGAGCTTCAAAATTATATTTTATTACAATAATATTATGCCGCGATTGAGTGAAAGAAGAGTGGCAACGTTTTCTTCGTAATTCTTTCAATGTAGTTCAAGGCTGCGAACACAGGTTGGGTGGGACGGCAACGTCGCATAAATCCTATGTGCGTTTCACGACAGAATTCCTTTCGTCGTAATGTTGGCACCAATGGTTTTCATTGAAGGTAAAACAATTCTTCAATGAAAAGCAATCGAGCCAACGTTACGGGGAGGAACGAAACGCCAAGCTAATTGCAGAGGTCGCCACCGGCGACTGTTCTTAACTCCGCCATTACCTACCTAGTACCTACTGTGTTGTTTACTTGAGTCGAGTTTTCTTTCATAAGTTTAGTTTATCTTAGAAAATGTACCCCTTAATGTCAGTGATTCAGTTAAAAGGTTAATTGCGGAAAAGAAAAGCTTCTGTTAGTGGTAAAAAAGCGGCTTTAATCGAAAGGTCAGTACAAATTAATACAATAAATATTTGTAGGTTATGTTGTTATGATTTTTTTTAAGCAGGTGGTTTTTATACGTTCGTGACTAATAACAAGCTTGTTGTTGTTACAGATTGGAAGCATACGACCGTAATTTTAATTTCGGTGTAGAGAATCTTTCCGGGATATAAATGCTAGCTCTTGTCTACCTCAGTTGACAAAACAGCATATTCAAGCATTTGTTAAAAGGTAATTGTGCATTAAAATCCAGAAATGTATTTCATTCGTATACTTATCCGACTTGTACTTACCAATATTCTACCTATGGTTATGTCCATTGGTATCCATGGGTAGCTCAGTTGGAAGGTACTGTTTAGACATGTTTACTAATTCAAAAAACATTTTTCAGATTCCAAGCTCAGTTAAAAGGAAGACAGATGTACGAGTCGCGATTTCTTTTCACTGCTCGTGTAGCTGTCGATGGTCATATGACCTTCATTCAGGGTCAGTGTAAAGCTCAGATGAAGAAAATTACTTATGTTGTGAACATAAAACTGAACTCTGATGGTTCAATCAACCAAACTCATTGTGAATGTGCAGCTAAATTAAGACTATTATTAAGATTAATTAAGATTATTATTGACTTATGGCTTGGAAGTAAAAGCATGTGGATTATTTATATCGGAGACTCATCCATTTCTGGGAGCTTCACCCGATGGACTTCTTGGTGAAGAAACAGTAATTGAAGTAAAGTGTCCTTATGTTTCCCCGATATTTTGATATCAGTCCTATTACTGTACCATACCTTGAAGTCAGAGATGGACAATATTTTTTGAAAAAAAAGTCACCCATATTATTGCCAAATACAAGGCCAACTGTTTTGTGCAAATAAAAAGTACTGTAATTTAATAATATACACTATCATCAGTTTGAAAGTTGTATATATATATAGAGATGAACCATTTATTTTGGACATGGTAACTAAACTAAGTACATTTTATGAAAATCATTTCAAACCGGCTCTATTAGAAAAAGTTTTGTATAAAAATTATAATAAATTAAAACACAAATGAATATTATAAAAATGGTTTTATTTTTTCATAATAGTTTCTCTAAAATTACAACACATAAAACACACATAAAATATTTTAGAAGCTATGGTGTAAATCATTTTTCAAAATTTTGTAAGTTTTTATTAATCCTATTATGCGTTCTATATGGACCCTCTTACTGGCTAACTTACGATCATGTAACACAGTTAGACCAGGAATTTGTGATTTTCCTTTTAAGTAATATCTTTTCCAGCAAATAAATCTTGAATATTAAACCCTCTATCTGCTAGTATACTGTCACCAGAATCACACTTCTGCAATAAGTTGCTTCGCTCTACTGTTTGCCGATCACTTACTGATCCACCATAAGCTTCTGAACAATAGGAAAGTAAACCACCTGGAGTTGCTCCGACCAATACTTTTAATGTATTAGAATGCTTATAGCTACTCCACGAAGCTTGTTGAGACACAGGATTTTGTGGCTTTTGCACTTTAATTTCAGTCCCATCTAATATTACATGTGTACTACAACTGTACTTTCTAAAACTTTCAGGGGTATAGTATTCAACTAAATCTTGATCAGGCCAAATATTTAATCTACTCCACAATTGATGAATAAAATTAATAAAGGTTATAAAAATATTGGAAACTGTTGTCCGACTTATATTAAAGAATCTGCTTAGTTCAAAGTTACATCTATCTTGCCTAAGTTTAATAATTATGAGAAAAAACTGATCCTCTGTGCTTATATTGATCACATTACTTCCATAATATTGAATATCGCTAGCCATAGCACTTAAAGTTGAGTAAACAAAATAGAATTTTCTGTAAGACTCAAACCCTGTGAGAATGAGATGGCTTCATCATCATTCATAAATCTTTTTATGCACCCATATACATGTTCAATGTTCACTTGAGTCCCTTGTTCATTAGTAGGATTATTAATTATATTTTGAGGAAACTGATGAATTCCTTCAATGGTGCTCACTTCAATAGTATCTCCGACATTTTCTATATGACTGGACGTACTTCTCGTTTCGGTGGATGTACTTGGCGTTTCGATGGACGTGAAGAGTTTTCTCCGATTTCTGTTTTCAATGCAAGCTTGTCGTTCTTTGGCTAAAGAAGTTTCAGTTTTCGAAAAAGAAAATATACTTGGTACAGCAGTAGGTACGCTTCAGAAACTTTGCTAGAGGTTCATTCCCTAAAACAACATAAAACACAGTTATAAATTCAATTGTTTACCTGGGTATTTAATTAATGTAATTTCAGGGTTTCAGTGTGAAATTACTTACCAGTATATGCACTTATTCCATAGTAATCATCAGATTTAAAATGACTAGAACATAACCTTGACGTATTAGTCGCTTTCCAATCTTTTCTTCTAAGGGCTCGTTCCCACAATTTTCGACGCTTAGGATCCTTAGGAAGTATTTCCTAGCATTTGGTTGCAAAAACAAAGGTATTCATGTATATGAATACCTTTGTTTTTGCAACCAAATGCTGAACATTGAGTCATTTCAAGCAAAAAACTATCTTTGTTTACGTTTTATGTATTGGGATTGACAGTTCGGGATAAAAAAGCAGTTTTCTTGTTGCCACACAACAATAATATGTAATAAAGTTGTTTACATTGGTGAGGTCGTCAGGTCAGTGTATTAATTATAAAGTTTTATTTGGTGAACCTGTTCATGAAAGGTAGGAACGGAAATAAATCAATTATTGTACGTATTATATTGATTTAACAGAATTATAATAACGCCTCACGCCATCTAGCTTTCCTATCGCAATCATGGCACTTCAGTTTAGTTGTCAATATTCACGCACACTACTAAAGCAAGTGTCAAATTTGGTCTGGATTTCACTATCGTTTTCCTCAGTAAATAATGCAAGTTATTTCCTAAAATGGTCGATCGCGGGGACATTTCATTATAGAAAAGTGATAAAATGATTCGTTTTCAACAAAGGGTGTCTATGTTTAGCGTAAAGCTTCCAAGAAAAATGTATGGACGGCCCATCAGAGGATCCACCTTAATAACTCACTTGCAAAGACTTTCCATCGGCAGAAGTGATGGCGAGTCGTGTGCCATCCTGCATGGTGAAGTGTAGTGGATTACCTTGCTCATCTGTTACCTATAAACATATACACATACACTCATTAATTGCGATAATGGACCGCAATATAATAATAATAAATATTTTCTTTGAACATAGGTCAGAAAATGTATGGCCTGATTAAAGAGATATTCTAATTCTCAGCAGTGGTAAGTGATAAACCATATCTGAAGGTTCTGTAATGAAAATAAAACTAAAATGAATATGCAGTAAGCACCGTCCGACCGGTACCGTAACACTTACAGGCATATTTTGATCATGTCCTTCCAACACAAGCTCTTCAGGCAGCTGCTCGAGTTCTTCCTGCTCGAGCTGCTCTTGTTCAAGCTCCAACTGCTCGTGTCCCAGCTGTAGTTGCTCGTATTCGGGCTGCGGGACGAGGAGAGAGGGGGCCGAGTAGAGCTCGCACGTTGTGAGTACCTTGCCGTCTTCTAGAGTTGCTGCCTGGAATTAGGGTAAAGTGGCATAAAAATCTGGAAAACGCGGTTAACGAACTCATTTGCAAACCCACAAGTAAACGTAAGTTGACATGCTGCAGTATAACAAATACTCTGGAGGGTACAGCTGTAAGTGGCCTAGTTAATCAAGACATTAAAACAGCCCACAGGTGACACTGTTGTTCATAACCGGCGCAGTAACTAATCATGTTATAATTCAATCATGCAACCCCCTGGCAATACCTCTTTTACCTGTGCCTTCATTGGTTATAAAAAACTCAATAGAATGCCTGTGCTTTCGTTAGTTATTGAAAACCTAATTAATACATTGCGTCATATTTATCAGTTCTACGCTCACCTGTTCAGGGTCTAATATATGGAAGGCAGGTGATTCAGCATCATCGACATCATAAGTCACGTATATAACTCTCTCTTCCAACTCATCCTCCATGGCTTCCTCCAGTAACTTGACGGGAGATGTCTCCGGGAGGGAAACAGTCTGTTCCTCCAGCTGTATGAGCGGGGAGTTTGGTTCTTCTATCTTTAGAGGAATGGGTGCATGAGCCGGCGGTTGGTTCGCCGTCGCCAGTAAGCTGATCTGTTTGTGGACTTGCTGTGAAGAGAAAATTGTTGTGTTTTTACATTGGAGTGAAAGTTACACTGGAATACAAGATTCATATTTTTTTATGCGTAAAATGTTTTGGAAATGTAGCAATTTTACGATTTTTATTACATAATGTACGCCAGCATCGTCCGAAGGGATATATCCCTAGCAGGCGTGACTGTCTGAAAATTTTCTATACAAATTTTATGTTTCATATCTAGAATCATGTGCTCATTTGATGGTTACAATTTGTGCATCGATATCCCTGTCACCCTGTATATTATTACATTCCGAGCGTGTCCCGACCTCGGACTGGAACTCAAGACCGAATTGACTCAACTCAAACCAAACTTAAGTTCCGCAGTCGCATTTGCGACTTCTAGACCAAAGAGGCAGTCAACGCAATATCCAAGATGGATAGTACATACCTTCTTATGCTTATTAAGGTTGGAGCAGTCGGCGAAGGCCCTGGGGCAGTGCGGGCAGCGGAAGGGCCGCTCGCCCGAGTGCTTGCGCAAGTGCTTGAGCAGCGGCCAGCGCTCCGCGAAGGTGCGGCCGCAGTCGCCGCAGCGGTGCGCGCGCGCGCCCGCCTCGCGCCGCGCATGCGCCGCCCACGAGCCGCGCGACGCGAACCTGCGCACGAGCAGCGGCGGAGCGTTCATTTCAAATGTATAGGTAGGCACATAAGACACTTTTGAACGTCAAAAATTACAATTTTTATTGTAATTTTTTTAAATTGATTCTAGTCGCCCCTTCCAAAAGGTAGTTTTAGTATGGAGAAGAATGGGCAAGAACTCAGAAACTCCACTTGAAATGTTTTACAATATTTTGCATACATTAATTTATTTAATAATAATTATGTAAAGATGATGTTATTTTTTTCTTGTCTATCCCATTGCGTGGGGTATCGTAGACAGGTATTTCCAAAATATTACGAGTTTGTTAAAGCCATTTTTCGTTTTATGGATCACTTTGTACAATATGCCCCCCCTGCCAGCTAAATGGTTGCTTTTAGATATGTGAAAAATTTAAGACAGTAGTATTTATAACGAAATTAAAAGGAAAACTATAACAACTAAGTAGGCGTTACAGGTTTACGACTAATAGTCGACCAACTTAAATTTGCAGTTGCAATGTATAGAAGAACATGATTTTCAACTACAATGTTCAGTTTGTTCTTGGGAAAAATTCATTCCAACTACGGAACCCTTCATTGTGCTTGGTTTCGACACGCACTTGGCCGGTTTTTTTTAATGTTTGTTACCTCTGAACTCCGTTATTTATAAGACGATTTGCAAAATTCTTTTTTTAATGGATTTTTTAGGGAGATTTTAGTAAATCAAGAGCTATATTCCTAATCCCATAGTGCTCAAGTTTCAGCAGAAATGTCTCATGGTTTATGCAATCAAACGACATAGAGGTCGCAAAAGATTCTAATGGCATCTTGTGCTTCTTCCCAGGCGTTAAAAATGTTCTTTATTATTTACACCAGCGTCAGTGGTATAACGCCCTTTGGTGAAACCGTACTGTTGTTCATGAGAAGCGCTAAGATAGCCCGCGATATTCAAATTTTCTTACGTTTTTTGCAATTTGCTGGTCACACAACTCTCTAAGACCACGTAAGTCCAAAGAATGATGATTTCATGAAACAGTTATTCTTGGGACTTACGTGGTCTTAGAGAGTTGTGTTGATGACTGTAATGATTATAATTCTGTAAACACATATTTCTTACGGCCGCGATTCATATATTAATCAACGTACAACTTAATACTGACCAGCAAATTCCAAAAAACCTAAAAAAAATTGAATTTCGCTGGCTACTCTGGCGCTTTCGCCTTAAAGCGGCGTAACATTTGATTCAGCATTAACTTTTCAAACACTTTACTGAGAACTGGCAGGATTGACACTGGCCTATAATTTTTGGGTTCTTTACTATCACTGGATTTGAAAAAAGAAACTGCTTTACTGTGTTTCATGAGATCCGGGAAGACTCCTTGGTCTACACTATGTTAAATATGAACGCTAAATAGGGCGCAATGGTTTCGATGATAGATCTACAACCATTTACAGACATTTTCTAGAGATCTTCTGTTGATCTTTAAAAGCTTTTATAAAAGCCTGGGGGTTTGTTACGTTGAAACCTAAACTCCTAAGGGCATGCCTTAACATTATTTCTAAGTAAGCCAGCAGAAAGCGCGGGTGAGGAATTTAAAGCTTCAGTAGTTTGGGAACATTAGCAAAAGTTTGATTATTTTCGGAATTTCTTCTCAGTAAACTGTAGTCTGATACGAAATACCGACATCATAAATGAACCTTTTGAAAAATAATTGTTAGAGTAACATACCTCTTCCCACAATGCGCGCAAGTGAACGGTCTATCAGAGTTGTGTCGCCGCGCGTGCAACCGATGTTGGCTGGAGGTAGTAAACTTGCGTGGACACAGAGAACATTGGAAGGGTTTCTCCCCGGTGTGGATGCGCTCATGTTCGGACAGGTTGCCTTTCTGACTGAAGCTCTTGCCGCAAACGTTGCAGGAGTAGGGCTTTTGACCTGAAAGAAGAAAAGGAATTATTTATTATTATCATCATGTTTAAAAATGAATAAGATGGTTTGTGATTTATTATACTAGATTCACAGACCAGCTCATTATTATGGACTACTGACAGGTTGAGACTGAAATGATTCGAAAATTCAGTATTATTGGAAAATATTCTGATAAATAGACGTCAGTAAATTCATAATTACCTCCATCATCTGCCTAGCCTTTTCCCAACTACATTGGGGTCGGCTTCCAGTCTAACCGGACGCAGCTGAATACCTGTATTTTACATGGACCGACTGCCTATCTGACCTCCACAACCCAGTTGCTGGGTAATACGAAACCCTCTTGGTAAGACTGGTTGTCAAACTTTCGGTCTTCTGACGACCTGTAACGACTGTTAAAGATCCACTAATGACAGCCGGTACCAACAGCTTAACGTGCTTTCCGAGGCACGGAGGGTTCTTGGTATGTCAAGACGGTCACCCATCCACGGACCAACCGCGGCAAGCGTAGCTTAACTTGATCAATCGACCCGTGCAGCTGTTATTAATTAGCCACAAGCCCCATCAAAATTTATAACTATCTATACTAATAATAAAAACCTAATATTAGGTCCTTACATATGAAATTGGCGTTTTATACGGGAAGAATATAAAGTCAATTTTTTTGTTGTAAAATATATTTAATTTATCAAATATGCGCACCGTTGTTATCTATGCACTTTTGCCATCTCATAGGTAGTTCATTGATCCCTTTACTAAAAAAACCATGGGGGCGAGAATCAATGAACTCTTTGAAGGCGGTTTGGACTGCCGCATCGGAGTTGAATTTTTTTCCTTGTAAGAAGTTGTCCAAATTCCGGAAAAAATGGTAATCTGTTGGAGCAAGGTCCAGCGAGTAGATATCTGCCGTAATCGTTTGGCCAGATTTTAGAAAACTGTAGTGAACGACACCGGCGCTAGTCCACCAAACACTCACAAGTAACTTTTTCCGAGTCAATTTTCGTTTAGGGCAGGATTTGGCTGGTTTTCCAGGGTTCAGCCATTGCGACGAGCGCTTCCGATTATCGTACCGTCATAGAATAATTACGCCTAGAAACCGAGTACGCGCGATTTCAGCGAGGCACTTTCAAGTGAGCCAGAATGGCTCACTACGTTCCGAACGTCCGCCAGTTGTCAAGGTCAAACGCTAGAGCAAACATCTCCGAGCTTTCCGACACAATATCATTAATAATGACTTGTTGTGTAGTGAATGGGTGTCACAATGCATCAGAAAAGAATAAAAAACCTACCAACATATCATTTCATAGGTAAGTACTACAATTCGACTTGTATTTTGCTACAATAATGAATACAAAAATTAAATACGACAACAAAATTTTAGGCCGCCATGTTATGAAGGTGTTACCAGTTGCAATGAATTACCCTATTGTTCAACGAAAAATAAATACACACCCGTATTTTTTTTTACAATGAACCCGAGATTTTTACACAACTGCCCAAAATTTTTTTAGAGAAAAATCAATATGGCGGCTTTGTAGCGCCATTTTGAGATTTGAAAAGAAACTATTTATTTTAAATTATTACAACATGGGTATCAAAATTAAGGTCTTGGTGAGCTCAATTCAAATATAAATAAATAATATACGGATATTTTATATAGATATTATTACCTTTAATACCCGTATTGCTATAATTTTCATATTTCATATTTTTTGTTGCATATTATTAAAAACAATAACAATGAAAGTTGATTTATTAGTATTAAGGAATAATGGAACCCAATTGTTGATTTTTTAATTCAAATAAAAAACATTAACAATACGAAATTTTATTTTATATTATTCCTCTTCAAATACCATAACACATAACCATGATGATTTTAATTGATTAGTTGTTCATGACGTATTTTCTCATAATTTATCAGTAACATCGATACATTTTCTTCTCCCTTTTGCGTGTTTTTCCTTAAAATGATTAAAACCATTAATGCTGCTCATTTATGTACCTATTGAATGTTA
This sequence comes from Luperina nickerlii, assembly GCA_963855955.1. Classification (NCBI taxonomy): domain Eukaryota; kingdom Metazoa; phylum Arthropoda; class Insecta; order Lepidoptera; family Noctuidae; genus Luperina; species Luperina nickerlii. The sequence goes on along the minus strand of OY979667.1, from coordinate 3,671,263 downwards.
ACTTATAATAAATATAGATTTTAATTACAAATATTCGTTTTAATGTAAATTAACATGTTATTTTTATAACAAGCTTTAAATAGAACTAGTACGTTACCAAGTACAAGATAAATAATCCGATTTTACGTAAGTATAAAATTTCCCCACTTTCGGGGAAACTACTACTGCACTGTACACACTCCACAACATCAGAGTTTTGTTTGTGTGCGTGTCGGCGATCGTAAATACGCAATGCTCACGCATACATCAATAGATTGATGTGTGCGTTTTTGCCTCACTTGAGACGAAGCGCTTCACAGTGTACCGTGTAGAACATGCTAGGTGGACAATATTATTTTATGATATATAAAGATACTTTTATATATAAGTAGTCATATTGAGGCATTATTAATAGTTTTTGGTATGATTTTGTAATAAAAAACAAAAAAAATATATAAAAACAGAAAATATTTATTTAAAAATAATATACAAACAACAAAATTGCATTAAATAAATAAATACCTACTATACAAATTAACCTAACCTAAACCTAAATAATGACTTAACCTAATCATCATAATCATCAGAATCATCATCAAAATCTTCTGATGCATCGTCATCATTTTGTGGCAATGTGCGACAATATGATGACGTTTCCGGTCTTGATGCTACTATGGTCGTCGGGCTTACAATTAACTTTAATACCTCTGCACATATTTTTTCCGGCTTTTTTTGGGGAATCTCACGAAGGCTATTGATCAAAGGGTCAGATGTTATTATTAACATGGACAGCAAGTCTCTATTCGTGGCAACACGTGAGCACTTGCGGGTGTTGTACTCCCTAAATCTGCGGCAATCTTTGTTACGTGCTTCCTGAGCCTCTTCGGAAAGCTGCCCAATTGGAAGCAATGCCGCTTTGATAACCTCAGTACTGTGTACTAATATTTTATGTACAGTAGCAGGCATATAGTACCACGAATAGAGACTAAGGTAATGTCTTCTAGTTTCAAGACAAAATTTATTAAATTCAACTAAGTTTATCTCGAAACCAGAAGACAATGTCCTCAAAATAACATCAAATTGTTTGATAATAGTAACATCCAACCCTGTGATCTGAGCACTCATCTCAGCATTCTTAAAAAAGCGACGGGCAGTGTTTCCATCATTGGAAGAACCAAATCCTGGCTTTGGTTTGTCTACAATGAGTCCCATCTCGTTTTTGAATTTCATCTTGATTTCGTCGGAACGAACCTTGATATCTGCTTTGTTTTCGTCGCTTCTAGCCTGCCATTTCTTAATATTCAACTTGTAGCTGATATGTAAAAGGCATTCAAAGCAACGAATCCAAGCATGAAGTGTAGATAAACCAAAGCCAAAATGTTCTTGATTGCTGTTAAAATTCGCGGGGTCATCGTTCATCGTCTTGGGGGTGGCACCACAGATGAAACACTTTTGAGATGAACGAGTTTCCGTTAAGGCGTTACATACCTTTCCGTCTGTCATTGTCAGAAGAAGTTCGTGTTTCACAGAGATTTGAGAATCACCAAAGTTGATAAGTGTTGGAAGAAGAGCATTAATTTCTTCCAACAATCTATTTGTCTCCGCTAACGTGAAGTCGTTCGTTTCCTTAGCAAATATAAATTTGATTGGGCGACAATACATAGTTGACGAAGGCCGAGGATTTTGCCAAATAATTTTGGACCCATCATATAACTTAAGGGGAACGAAAGAAAATACGAAAAGAAATTCGTCCGTATCTTCAGTGTTCTCGAATTTCTGTTTGTATGTGCTGTGCCCAGAACTTCCATCACATCCCCATTTACTAACAAGTGTAAACGTTGAACTTGTTGGGAGGACACTGCTGATAACTTCATTCTGTGCTAATACTAGACGTTCCACTGTTTTATTTAATAAGGCTTGCAAATTTATTTCAGCACGAGTTTCAGTTATAGCAATATGCTCCTCTGCAGGGTAACAGGCCTGTTTGGATTTTACTACACTCAAATATGACGGAAACACATTATGTCCTGCCATTATGGACCACTTCCTAGTTTGTTTGTAAGCATGTGTTGTTGATTTAGAATCTATATAGTATGCTAAGGCTTCGTCACTACTTAACTGCCTAGGATTAACGGAACTGGTATTTTGTGACTTAATAATATTCTCTGGGCTCTCACTAATGTCTCTAATCAAATTGGCAACTTTTCTTTGCCCTACTGAACGCACAGCAATTTCAAGAGAGAATTGCAAGAGATCCACGACTCGACGTTTCTTCGTCTTAAATGACGATTCCTCGAAATCTTTGCGAGGTCTTCCTGCAGATGTAACAGCCTCACTCGATGTCGAAGGTTGTGGGGCTAAAGAACTCGCAGTAAACAGTATGTCTCCTTCATCCAGCCAATTCTTATTTTTAATTAAAAAACGCTCCTTCGATTTTCCCGAAGCCAACCATTTGGCTCCAATCTTAGTAGAAAAGTTGGATATTTTCAACTTTATTTCTTTTTGGCTGCTTTCAGTAATGTCACCAAAGTGAAATTTTGAAGAAAGATAGTCATAAATACGCGAATTTTTATCATTCTTCGTGTATTTCAACCACTCTTCGAAAAAGGCTACCCTTGAAATAGAGTAAACGTGTTCTGAAAAAAAAAAAAAAAAATATGTTGTACTGAAGTGTGCTGAACAATATGTGTCTTTTTACAAACTACACAGTTAGACCTACAATATATCTAAAAACTAGCCTGAATAGAGGCGAATAAAGGTATTTCCTGAACGTTCAAAGTTTTCTTTATGAAAAAAATTACGCTAAAATTTATGCATTATGTAAAAAAAATGCTAAAAATTAATTTTAATAGATTCTGATAAAAAAATTATATTAAATAATAGTACATACCCTCAGTATTAATATCCATCACAAAAAACTTTCACAATATCACTATAAACCACTATGAGATGTGCACAAAAGTGTCGCTAAATTGCAACTGATCGACCGGAACGCTTGCATTAAACTCATTACCTGACTTCTCGACTCTATGACTCATCAGTTAAGCATTTGAAAAACAATTTTTTCTCGGAATTTGGAGTTTGGGGGTGTTGTTTGTGTTACGCAATTAAGATTTCCTGGAAATGAAAACATGAATTTTGTCCACCTAGCATGTTCTAGGCGAAATACCGTGCGCTTGTATGAAGACTATCGATCTAGGCGTTATTAATCTAAGCGTACCGTATCCACTTTTCATCACAAGTAATGATTCGATTTAAAATCCCTTCATTATTGTGTCGGTTGAGCAAAGTAACACAGCAGTCGACGCGTGTTTGCAAGTTCGATTCACTCAATTCATGAGGTACCCATCGTTCAAGTTTTTTTTATTTTCCCCGATTTGCTTCAAGTGGATTAATACAGTTTTATCACTTACCCCGAAGCCTGCAGCTATCTCTGAAGTGCTTTGTGATGGATCCGCTTCCACAATACCCTTTAATTCTTCATTTTCCACTTTGGTCTCCGGCCGTCCACGGGGTTGGTTCTGAAGGTCGAAATTTCCAGAACGAAAACGTTGAAACCAAAAACGTACCGTGCTTTCTTTTGCGACACCAGCGCCGTACACATCATTAATCCTTCGAGCTGTTTCTGCAGCACTGGTGCCACGGTAGAACTCGTACTCGTAAATATACCGATATTTCATGTTTTCCATTGCGCGGGAATAAGCGACGCCAAAGAAAAAAATAATGAGGAAAAAACAAATGAATGACTGTTTTCAAAACTCAAATGTACCAGCTAAATGAATGTATAAATTTGAATTTGGAATTCTTAACCAAAGAGGAGATATTTCAGATCAAAGTGGTCAATACGACAAAACGCTAATTTCATATGTAAGGACCTAATATATGAGTCCTTTTGCAAATAATCTAATGGTAAATCAAATGAAATTGTAATTTTATTCCGTTTTTAGTATGTTATAGCGGCAACAGAAATACATCATCTGTGAAAACTTCAACTGTCTAGCTATCACGGTTCATGAGATACAGCCTAGTGACAGACAGACAGACAGACGGACAGTGGAGTCTTAGTAAAAGGGTCCCGTTTTTACCCTTTGGGTACGGAACCCTAAAAATAACTATTAAACACGCTAAGTCTGCTTGACCCAACAAAAAAAGACTTTACAGCAAACATTACGAACAAATGATTGCAGTCTTACCAGTATGCCACCTCATATGCAGCGTGAGACTAGTCTTGTGCGCAAACTTGTGCTTGCATATCTCACACGAGAACTTCTTGACGCCGGTGTGGAGCAGCGAGTGGTTCAGCAGGTTCGCCTTCGTCTTGAATGATGCGCTGCATAACTGTGGGAAGAGGAATAATATTGTTGAAAAAACATACGGTCGGGGACCACCATCAAGAACGAAGGTCCTTACCCGATGCTCGCACGCACACACACTTGTAAACAGGGTGTCCCTGGAACTATGGATCAAATCGAATAGGGGCGCGGCCAAGGTCATTTCCAAACTTTTTAACCATGAGAATGTCGGTAAATTTTTTTATGGTTCAAAAGATATGACCAATTTATGTTTTTTTTCAATCAGTGATTGAAAAAAACATAAATTGGTCATAATTTTTGAACCGTAAAAAAATTCACCACCATTCTCAGGGTTAAAAGTTTGGAAATGACCTTGCCCAAGCCCCTATTCGATTTGATCCATACTTCAAGGGACACCTTGTATAATAGAAAGAGAGTGAGAGAAAAAGTGGCATGGTGTGGAGCATATCGCTTTTTCCTTACGTGAAGATTTCTACCAGTAACTCCTACTGCTCCTACTACTCCTACTAATAATGGCCTGGAATCTATAGAGGAAAACTAAGGATATTTATTTTCTAGGTTTCAATAACCAGCTATAACACAGTAACGCACTAAGGACGTTCTTGGCACATAAATCTCCGGAAACCTTTCCTATTGCCGCCTTTGACACTTCCTCAAATACTTTCTTGTATGTCTACCAGGAGAATGTTTATCAATACCACAATGTCCAACGCCGACTATTTCTGTTGAGCGATAGTGATTATAAAGATAAAGATAATTTATTTGTCAAACATGCGTTTATATAATTATAAACTGATTAATCAGACATGCAAGGTATTGAATTAATAGATGTTGTGAGCGTCCATGTTTGGCCAATAACGGCGCGGCGTACAAATTTTGTAGGTATAAAAATTTACATTTAATTGCAATTTACATATAGTCATTCTAAATTTCATTACAAAATACAAAACAAATAAATAATAATTGATGTCAAGATATTATAGTATAAGTATACGAGTATTATAGTCAAAATAAATTGAATTACGTCCAGAATATTCATTATTATTGCATTGAAAAAGAATCATTCAAACGTCAATTGATTTAAAATTCACATTATTCAATTGTTATTCTTAACTATGTATATTAGAAGTCGGAATAGAAAAATCCTTTTCATTTAAAAAATCTACAACATTGGAATACACTTTACAAACTAAAAAATTTCTCAGCTTAATTTTGAAAAGTGACAAGGGCATTATAGATGTATTTTCTTTTTTATTCCAATAACTTGCATATTATCTTTTTATGTGCATGACAGTGTTTTTTTGACAAATAAACCTACGTACCCCCCCCCCCTACCTTCCTACATGTGGAATGCAATAAAAGTATTGAGTATTTTTCTTTTAAAAAGATTCATTCTATGTGATCAACGACAGTTATCAATCCATATATTCGATGCATGATAACAGGCAAGAGCGCCATCAAGTATCTTGACCTATTTTTAGTGTCAGTGTCATTGTAGCAACTGTTTCCCGAATGGCCTATAATTTAGGGATTTTTTTGTATTTTATATTAGAGTAGACACAGTATGATGAGTAAGTAGCTTACCTTACAATTATAAGGCCTGTCCTGCGAGTGGACGAGCTGGTGCCGTTGCAGCAACTGTTTGTGTTTGAACGACTTGCCGCATTTGTTGCACACGTATCGCTGGCCCGCGTGCTCTGCTTCTTTGTGGTATACTACCGACGATGGGTGGTTGAGGACCTGCAGGGTAAGGAAATAATTATGTAAACAAAATTTGACTCGGGGAATTTGAACCAATCTTGACAGTTACATCAGCATTTGCGTATCTCACTATAAATCACAATTTGAATCATTTTGAAGGAAATCGCTAATCTATTCCTTCATATGCTCGCAAAAATTGTCTGCTCCACAACGTAAATAACGCAATGAATGTTGTTTTACTGTCAAAATGAACACCATTCCTAGTATTAGTGTTACGCAATTACCCCGCAGGAGAGCAGATGTAAAAAATCAAAGGAGTTCTATTAAGCTCTGCATAGTCTAAAGATTTTGAAGAAAACTTTGAATAATACTATTTATTGGACTGCATTAAGTGCAAAGTTGCATGCAGACGTCAAACGGCTTCTTCTCGTGCGTTTTCGACCACGCTCGCGCAACCTCTTTTGCAATTTAAGACACTGATAATACGCTTAATTTTTATACAATGTTATAAAAAAATCGTCAGATCTGCTTTCCGTACGCTTCAAATATTGTAATTATTACTTGTAGAAACATTACCTTCCCACACAGATCACAAGCGTAGCCCTTAGAATTGCCGGCGCGTCGTCGATGCGAGACAGCATGTACCGCGAGCGAGCGTGGATACGCGAACCGCGAGCCGCATTCACCGCATACGTATGGACGCTCGCCTTGATGCGAGGCCTGGAATATAACATTGTACATTGTGATAAACACTGATAATTTGCGTCTACCTATGGCCAGCCCAGCTATGCTATTCTCTAAAAATACAGCCTTGCGGACAGCGCTGTCGCAGCGGTGAAATTTAGTTTGGTATTCACTAAGCTGCGTACAGCTACACTAGCGCTCAAGGCTGTGACGGCCGTGAGTTAAACTACCCAACGGCACAGCCACCGGAGGGCAAATTGACAGTTCTTCATACATTTTGGCATTCCCTAAGAAAAAACAGCCTCGAACTCGCTTACAGCCTCGCCCACAGCCTCGATTCTAACTGTCAAATCAAAAAGCTCTAAATATTCGGGCGTAGACTGACAAAAATAATAAACTGTACTTAATTTTTTAAATATTTCGATTCTTTTACTACACAATTGAAGCTACATTTATTAGAAGAAGCTAAGAAAAGTGATAATTTGAAGAAAGCACGACAGGCGAAACAAATAAGAAAGTTTAAAACAATATTCCGTGATACAGATTTTATACATATTTACAGGCTTTGTGAGGATTTAATTAATATATTGGAAGATGGCTTAACTCCATATATGCGTCCGCGATTTCGTTCCAGTGGTTTAACCAAGAGGCTAAAGGTTTGTTTACATCTAGGTTTCTTGAGATATGATGGGTATACCTCACCACACACCAACAAAAGCCTATTGAATTCCTGATGTTTCAGATATTATGCACACTATAATTTTTGGCTAATGGAAGTTACCAAAAAATCATTGGGAAGAATGTAGACACATACATATCTCAGTCTTCTGCCTCTAGGGCAATCCACGAAGTTATTATTTACAATACAATGATAACTTAAACGCAAGTCAAGATTGCACTTAATTCTAGCTTCATTCATTGATTTCAGGTGACTCAGGATATCCTCAAAGGCCTTATTTAATGACTCCCTTTAGTAATTCAGAAACTGAGACTCCAGAGCCATTACAACAATTTGCACAGCAGTGCAAGAAACAGTGTAGAGGACTATTGGAATCCTGAAAGGACGGTTCAGATGTTTATTAGTACATAGGGTATTGTACTATGATCCTATAAAAGTGGGAGAAATTGTGATGGCTTCCTGTGTTTTAAACAACATATGTAATAGCTCCTATGATGATGAGACCAACGTGACTTAGATGAAGAATCTAGGTTACTTGGAATCCTGACACATCAGGCTCCAACACATGATGACTTAGAGAGTAGGCTGATAAGTAGGCGAGATTTAGTTAATTATGGCGAGCATGTTGTATCTACAATTTATGCGTTCCTTTACAGATGTGGTTAACGTGTTTGGATAGAATATACTCACCATTATTGATTAGATACAATAAATAGGTATTTAAATTATTAATAAAATATTATTATAATCAACAATTATGTCATAATATTTAAGGTGTGTATTTAAAGTGTGATGTTTAAGGTGTATATGATTAGTATAATATCAATAGCCTATAATAATATGTGCCTATTTATACCTTAGTCCCTATTTGTACTATATTTTTAAATGGGTAAGAGTGTATACAGGGGCATGAGAAATTAAACAGATAACTGCATTATTTTCTTTTTTATTTACTATTAAAACAATCAATCAAATCAAAAGTCATTTATTCAAAATGACTTTTGATTTGATATTCAGTTAGAAAAACTTGATTCTATACAATAGTAGGTATGCAAAGTAATTAACATTACAAGAAACAGGACATTTAATTAAATAATTTAGTATATACAATGAAAACTACCCAAGCAAAACAAAATTAAATAAGTACCTAAATAAAAGCCTGCAGGCATAAAGAGCATGCCCGCTAACAAACATTGACATTTACTACAAAAAAACAGTTCTTATACTTAAATTTCTTAACATCCATCTTAAACAAACTTAAAATTATCTAAACATAGTAGTAGATCCATGTTTCGGAGATTCAACTTCCTCGACTGATGGATGCTCATAAATCCTGCAGTGCCTGGGTCTGACTTGACCATGACTCACTTATTTCCTTAAAAGTCGAACATCCTCTGCTGGTTGTCAATAAGAAGTCTCTCATTTTCCAAACACCTCTCTTTAATGGCGACAAAACATTCAGTCAGGCTCGCCATTTGGATTGCCTTTGAGAAGGTGGTGAGTGCTGGATCAGACGGCGGTGTGCCGTTCGATGCCTACGAGATGCTATGAACATAAAAATGCAACAAATTACTATACAGAGGTAAAACAAATATGTAAGTATCATCAACATCACATCACTCTCCCTCTAAAGGAATAGATATTACAATGTAGTATACATATTAGATGTAGTCTATATCTTGATCTTGATTGAATAAGGGCTGCTGTTGAAAAAACCTACAGAAAATCCCAACAAATTGGCCCAACCCGGGAATCAAAAGTGAGACCACTACTATGTAGTGCTTTTTACACTAAACCAATAATTAACCAAATTATAATTAAGTTAACCTTACATGAAGATGCAATTGGGGCATTACTCCTATGATGACGCATTGCAAGACTGCAAGTGGTGATCTAGCCTCAAACTGTAATACAAAAAAAGTTATCTAAATATCCATTATAAAGTTAAAACATATTATTGTAAGACTTTTATTTAAAACTTCACCTTTTGTTCTGTATTAGGCTGGTTTTCCATTGGCACATTGTCCATAGACCAAGATGGGCCTGGTTGTATGTCCGTTCGTCCTGCAAATATAACATTACATTATTATATTTTATTAGAATTAACTTACTGGTATTGAAGGTGTGGACTGTTCGGTCTGGAGCATGCCTCTAGAGATTGTTCTACAGGCAGTAATTGGTCAGTAGGTCGTCTTAGGGGTTGCTTAGGACTCTACAAAATTAAATTTGAAAATTATAACTTCCAAGTATACAGTTTTCATATTATGTAATGAAAGTATAGCACTTCTTGGCATGCTAAAATACACAATGTTACGTTACAACAATAAAGTTATCCATATTATAGTAAAACAATAGCTTATCATGTAATTCACTTAAATTTTATTAATATCTCGTGTATCATACAATACTCGTGGATGAGACAATAGTAATAATAGCCATATACTATCAGTGAAAAAATCATAATACTCACATTTCATTAGGTAGTTGTATTTATCCTCTTAGTCACAGAACTACCTATGTTAAAAGCACTCGCTGATACAAATAAGCACCCAATAGTTTAAAAACTACAAATTCAAGTGATTTTGTTAGCGTTGCGTCATCGGTTGTTATTGTTATGTCATGTTGATTTTTAATTCATCGTCGCGTCGCGTTGCACGAATAGAGCAAAGGAATCGTCATTCAGCCTTAAAATGTAATAAGAAATATGGAATAAGCTCTTTTAAATATGATATTGGTTATAGTTTAACTGTATTCCTTATAATACTTAAAGATAGACCTTTAATATATATTTTAAACCTATAAAACTCTCAGTCGAGATTGATCGATTATAATTTATAGAATTTGTGTCAAGCCCTACGTTCGTCTGAGAAACAGCGACGGGAGGTTACAGCCTTGGGTTCGACGACGAGCACAACCACGTTAGTGAATACGGTTTGAATCAGCGCTGCACGCTCGGTCGATCTCAAGGCTGTCTCGTCGACGAGCTCGTCGCAGCTTACAGCCATGAAATTGTCTTATAGAGAATAGCACTGCAGTTCAGCAGCTGTGTGGCCAGCATCCGCTATTTCAAAAAAAATTTTTTTTTCTTCTTTTTTTCCAGAGTTCTGAGGTAACAAACATTTTAAACCAACAACCGAATTGAAAACCTCCTCCTTTTTTGGAAGTCGGTTAAAAATATAGTTATGAATTAGATTGTGTCCTATTGAGAAAGATAGGAATAATAAATTATGGTTATTAATGTGTGTACATCATAATCTTCTTGTACCACGAACAGCGCTTGTTACCTTGATATGTAATGATTTGCTCTGTTTACTGCTGAAAGTCTTGTCACAGTGGTTACACTTCAGTTTTGGTTTACCGGACGGCGTTGTTTCTACTAGTTCCACATCATCTGACTTCTCTGTCGCAGTGGCGTCCGTGGTCGAATCTGGAAAATTTATTAAATATTTTTTGTTGATTTTTTGCGTATTTTTAAAAGCTTTTATGTTTACATCTACAAGGTCATATTAAATTAGCGAAACTCTGCAGTCGTCATGGGTATTGATCAGTGGCGTGCGGTCTGTATAGGCAAAAAGACACCGCAGACCCTAGACCTAGTAGATCTAGATCTAGACCAGTTACTAATATTTTCAAGAATATAAAAAATATACTAAGTAAAAAAAATATTCAAACTCCTAATGTAAATGAATAGCAACGTTCATACCATTTGTACTATTAAATGTACTACGGCAGGCGTTCGTAACACATGCGGACAACGCGACAGGCAGCGACCGATTCTGCCTACAATTCATTCATAAATGTACGAATGTAGTGGTACAATTTCGTGTCTGTGCACTGCACACAACGATGCGGTAACAAGGCCATCTCCTGCGGCAGGAAACCCAATCACGGGCCAGCTCGTCTCCGTATTGGCTCATCTCAAGTATTATACGATCAAGTTAAATATTAAATAGTTAAGTAAAATTTCGATTGACAATGATGCTATTTTTGTCAATGTTTTACTTATCAAAATTTAGAAATTATAGTTTTTCTATAGAGTCCATATTGGTTTTTTTCATGTTAAGTGCGCTGTAATCATAAGTTTATATTTTGATTGTTTTTTGTGATTAATTCATTTTGAAACGCAAATATTTAGGTCGAGTTTTTGCTAATTTCAGTTCAGCAAAGCAATATTCAGTTTATTGAATTTTTTTACAATTACTTTTTGTTTGTTTTATTCAAAATGTTGTTCGATTGTGAGATTGGTGTTGAAAACGTGTTTGTTAAAGGTTAAAAATGGTAAATTTTCGCTATTACCGTTTAATGAAAAGGTTCAAATTGTAACTAAAGGGAGATGTGTACCTAAGTTACGAGAATTAACCCAGCAAAGAGGTAATGTAACTCGTAACTTTATTTTTTTAACTGTTAGCAAACCAGTAGTTTATTTACTTTTTAAATATATTTATATAATTCAAATCACATGAAGAGCCTTTTTCAAGGCCACATTGGCTATCGTTCAAGTGACGTGTTCTATAATTATCACTCACTTGGATTAGATATTTGAGGTGGCCGAAATCTTTTATTGGCATCATTGGAAAATCGTCGTTACAACCTTTTAAACCCCTGGTGAGTTTTATCTTTACTAACTAGTGCAATTGCGAAAGACTTTTTTTGCGAAATAAAAAACTGCCTACCCTGCATAAAACCCTGTGCACGCCACTGGTATCGATAGATATATATTATATCAGTAGACAGCCGTTGGTAGTGTTATTACTAATGTATGAGTTGAGATCTGAGGGGCAATTCTACTAATTTTAACAACGTTCACAGTCTGATCTCAGTCTCAATCTGTCAAAAAATACTTCAAATTTCCCTACATTTTGACAAGTTTTTGACATTTCTTTGTCGCTGAGATGAGACTGCTACTAGATTTTGAACGTTTTAAATTACGAGAATTGGCCTTCAGTTTTTTTTTTGTAGTATCGTATTTAATATTATCAATAACCACCACGTCTGTTTACACGAAATATGTTTAGATATCGATATCCACATCTGCGGAGTTTCACCAACTAATTTAATTTGACACCTGTATATTTTGTTACTGACTTTCAAAACCACTAGCCTTGCTTTATATCTGATCATTCTTAGATCAAAGTAGGGATTACTTTTGTGTTTCAAAATGCCTCGATCAAGCCTCTGATTTTGGTATATCATGTTCGTGGTTGTAGTTAGCTGAGCTAAGTAACAATTGCCAATTTTAACAGTTGTATCCAAATTTAACATTACATTTTTAAATAATTTGTAGAAATCATCTTTAGTTATCCCCTAGGCGCCATCTACACGAGCGAGAGTATCGCAGCGATAGTCAAGCCGTGGCATCAAATTCAATAGAAGCTATATTCAAAGCAATCTCCACACGGCGATATCATCGAGGCGAGAATTTGATGGCACAAGCAAATCACTCTTGTTTCTACAATATAACAGTGAAAAAAATATTTCATCAATACTCACCAACAATTTTAACATCACTATCAACACTAGGACTAGAGGTAATCTCAACGGCAGGGCCAGCCTTCAGAAACTCTGACCCATTCACTGCATTCTCAATTACTATTGGCTGAGGATTTAAATCTGGCAAGGAGGTTGCTATAGTATGAGGTAATATCACATTTTCTAATATTTGTACAGTATCAGACTTCGTTATTTGCGGTTGAGGGTCGTCTTGTATCACTATTGTTTCAGTTCTTGATTTGTCGGTTTTCTGAAACGAAAATGTTTGGTGAATTAATTTTGAGTTCGCTCACAGAGCATGTAACACCAAGTTCGCGCAAAACATACGCATGACGCATTAGGATGCATTTTTATCAACATTGCAAACACAATTTACTACGACAGCTCACGATTGAACCAGATGATGTGAAATATGACAAGCATATGACAAGAGTGCCTTTGCCTAGTATGTGTATACATAGAACTATAGACAATGTTGCTAAACAAAAGATAATTTCTGTTAATCATCATGTAAATAGCGTAGAATGACCGCTTATTCACAATCACGCGTGTGTTTGTGATGAGTTGGTGACAGATGAAATGTGAAACCATAGTTACAGAATTACGTAAACAAGACATAATTCTAATATGAAGTATGAAAATCAATGTTTGTTTGTTCGTATTTTATAAGCTGCCATACCTTTATCTGATTGCGAAAAAACTTTGTCAAGTTATTGCTTGCACTTGCGCGAAGGTTATAGTCAAGAAACTTCACGCGGACGAAGTCGCGGGCGGAAGTAATATGTTTATAAAGACTGAAGCAATGCAGGTGAGTCACAGGGTTGGTTAGCACAAAAAAATAATTAAGTTAAGCCCACCTTAGCCCTAATTCTCTCAACATTCTTCTTGCATGGTATAATATTTTGTCCAGTATGACCCAGTTCCTTCTGATGGTTGTTGAAGTGCAACCTTGTGGTAAAGGTCTCGGAGCACTGCCCACACTGGTACAGCACTGGCCCGTGTTGGGCCACGTGCGACATGTATCGGCCAGTGCAGGTGAACTCCATGCCGCATATTGCGCATTCTTTGCGGGTCGGTGTCATTGGACCTGGAATGAGTTTGGATAGGATTGTTCAGTGGGTAGATTAAGTCTTACTATTATTATTATACAATGAACCAGAATGTTGGTTGTAATTCTTAAAAACTGCACTGCATACTAAATGCAGTATTTGTAATGACCTGTATTTTTTTACCACTTCATAACATAATTTGCATAGAATAATTTAATGGGTTTGTTGCTATCAACCATCATACAAACAGCTGCCATGCATAATCAATATACAGTGTTTAAGGTCTTCACTCTCTGCCGGGTCAGTGGGATTGTCCGAAAGGGTTACTGCTGGCCCGGAACATAAAGGGCTAAGGAAGGAACACAGGTGGGTTTTAGTCAGTAAGAGTCTGACACTCCCTTCCGCTCCACCCAGAGCGGGAGGGGTCATTTGTCTTCATTCTACAGTTGAACCATAATCAAATCATCACAGGACATACTGACCTTTAGGCCTTCCACGGCCTTTGCCCTTGACCACAACAACAAGTTCGCCAGAATCCTCAAGATGACCAATAACTTCTGGTTCTTTAGGTACGGGTGGCCTCATGTCTAGGTGCTGTTCTATCTTCAAATCAGGCTCACTCTCATCTCCATCAGTTACTCCTTCCTCTTTGAATATCCTCTCAAGCTCTTTTCCCTAGAATGCAGAATTATGTTGATGTTTACTTCTATTTAAATAATTGTACCTGCTAGGGTTAAGAAAAAAAAGCCCATTTGGATGCAGGCAATTTTAGTTGTTAATTCTTTCTGAAATGTCAGGAAAGGGGAAGGATTAGTTGGATATTGGAAAACATTACTAAGTGGCTTGTCGCCTCGCAATTCAGAGTGTTTATGTTTCACCAGTTTGTATGTTTATTAATTGATTACAGTAACATAATAGTACTTATAGTAAAATTAATTAGATATCCATTTTCTTCACTATGTTTGCTGCTATTAGACAATACTATTGTATCCAAGATATCAATATCTCATCTGTTCAATATAACAATCAATTTATATTACCTGAACGGCTTCTCTAAACCTAGTCGGAGTTTTCCTCCTGCGTTTTCCAGTTGGCTCATCTTCTCTTTCTTGTTTTTTAGGACGCTTTACAGCCTGTTCCTTTGCAGCAGCTTCCTTGGCTAATTCCTCAGGAGTCTTAGGCTTTTTAGGAGGTCTGCCGCGTTTGCGTTTTGGTTTTTCGACACCAGCCACTTGTAAGGTAATTGGGTGTTCCACTTGGTACACTCCATCGCTGGTATTAACTGGAATGAAGAATGCAATGGTTTTCTGAGTGAATCTGCTTCATATTTTATCAGCTGAATGTAAGATTGTAATAGTTAAGATATGAATTTAAGTTTTTGACATTTAAAGTTTGAATTGAGACTCTGTATTCTGTTACTTACACAATTCCAGAGTAACTACTGTGCTTTGTCAAGTCTTACCTTCATAAACTATTTTATCTGTTACAATTTCCTGTTCCGCAGGGGGATTGAATACAGTTCTCTTGTATTCTTTCTCTCTGAGATGAAGTTCACGAATTACCTTCTGGAATACAGATTTATTTTATTACTTTTATTCAAGTTCTTTCTTTAAACCAGTGGTCACTAATAAATGTTCCCTTATTGTACAGGGCTGTGCCCTAGTGGCAGGTTTTAAGTTTGAATGATGTAGGAAATCTACTTACTTGGCCGTTTATAATCAGTGTTAGGAATTCTACGGTGGCTTCCAGCTGTATGGTGCATCCTGGACAGATGGTTCGAGGCAGTTGCCCATCATCAGCAACCTAAAATTACACCAACATTGGAGTTGGCGTATAGCATATTTTTTAATAAGCATGGTTTTACTGGTAATTCCTAAGAAAACTACGAAGAAAACAAACTTGGCGCGAGCTCTATTACGAATTGAAATAAAATAAATTCTGACATTTGACAATACGAAAACGTCCTTCAATAAATAAGAGTTTTAAACTCCATGATTCGAATTATGTAATTATTTTTTTATAATGTAATTAGCTGATATTCTTGTATAATAACGTAATAAATTACAGAAATAAGTTGGAAAATGTTAATTTGTACATA
The DNA here is from genome assembly GCA_963855955.1 of Luperina nickerlii. NCBI lineage: Eukaryota > Metazoa > Arthropoda > Insecta > Lepidoptera > Noctuidae > Luperina > Luperina nickerlii. Next base: position 3,655,270 of record OY979667.1, on the reverse strand, counting down.
AAGTCAGCCATTTTAATTTCATATTGATTGAAGTCAATACAAATCACAATAAATAAAACTGGTATACCTTGATTGGCAAATACGTGTTAATCACTTCACTTAAGTTTTGACTATTTTCTTCACACGAATATAATAGATTTCCATTATCATTTTCTTCCCCACATAATCGACAAACATTAGAATTGTAAAGAACTACTTCCATCTTTTCATGAACTAAAAGCGCCACCTATTTCCTGCACTGCTCCAACAAAAGCGAAATGACGTTTACAACACGTTTAGTTTTTCCACAAAGTCTGTGAATAATGGAGGAAACCTTTGGAACATTTAAAAAATTATCGATATTTATTTGAGAAACTAATATATTTACTGGATTTTACTTTTTGCAGTATTTGTTTTAATTTTATTTCATCGAATAATTTTATTTTGTTAAATTTTTTGTGTAGCCTTCAGATATATATTGGCAACTCTAAGCACTTCCTTCTTTTCTTTTCAAAGCCCTTTCCGGTTTAGTTCTTGGGGCAAGAAGCCGTTGTTTCGGTTTTTATTATTTTTAATCGCCTCTAATCCATCAAAATGAGGATCTATAAAGATATTATTACTGGTAATTCAGTTTATTGTGTTTATCTCCTAAAGTATATGTTTATATTTCATTTATAATGCGTATCTTTGATAACAGTGATTTTGACATTTCGCCGAGCAGTGATGTGATGTCTCATCATCAATCTTTACTAAATTTATTGCCACATCTACATTTCATGAAACAAGAAAAGTGTGAACATGGATTTCACGTAATGGTTTATTTATTTCAGGTGATGAGATGTTCTCAGACACATACAAAATGAAACTGGTCGATGAAGTAATTTACGAAGTGACCGGAAAACTGGTGTCCAGAGCACAGGGCGATATTAAAATCGAAGGCTTCAACCCCTCGGCTGAGGAAGCTGACGAAGGCACAGATTCTGCAGTAGAAAGTGGTGTTGACATAGTCCTGAACCACAGGCTTGTCGAAACATACGCTTTCGGTGACAAGAAATCCTACACATTATACCTCAAAGACTACATGAAAAAGTGAGTGTCTCAGTGATTATTGCTTAGAATTGTGATAAAGTTCAGACAATGGTGCATTCATTGATAAGTGGTAGAGGTTTGAAGGCAAGTCTTTGTGGTTAATATCACTAAATTGAAGGTGGTGCAAGCATGGAACATTGCCCCCTAAGATGACCCACTGACCCTTTTATTTCTTAAGTTGCGAACTATAGTTGAAACGCGTTTCAAGGTGTCCCTTGATTTTACACTCAATTCAAAGTGCTAGTTTGAGTGCAGCTGGGTGTAGCCAATCATGTATTTGCTGCGTACTGTGCTGCCATGTCATTGGTCAGAATTCCTTGTTTAAAGAGTGTCATGCCATGTGTTATTTTTGCACTAAAGAAAGTTCCACTGAAATGCATTGAGTCACTTGATGATAAAAATAGTGCACACTGTGACATCAAAGACATGTATTCTTTATATTCATGTAGATAGGTACAGCTTTCTGATAATATTAGTTTTAGCAAATCAGTCAATTCTTGTTTCTTCACCTCATTTCATCTTTAATTGTTCTAGAACATGTTGGGCAATGACTAGTATATTTCTCTAAATGTACATGTGGAGGGCTTGTGAATTATGGCATGATCAATATTTATGTAATCAAGTTTCTTATCTATATTTTGGCATGCCTAGTTGTGATAACAGCATATCAGTGTAGGTTAAGTTCACGATGATTTCAGCTGAATTCACAAAAGTGATAGCATTGATTTCAAAAGTACAAAGGCATATTCATTGCAACAATTACTATGTCAAAAGTACTGGTAATTAGCTGCATCAGGTTAGACTGAAAGCTGACCCCAACATAGGAAAAGGCTAGGTAGATAATGACTCAATATTTTACATGGATTTATGCTGCAATTTGGGATTTAATCCTCAATATCACGTTTTATCTATATTTTCCAAACATTCTGCTTAGGGATTATTCATTTGCTGATATTATTGTCAACATTGTTGAAAATTGGCACTGCTTACATTTGAAGCAATGGTTGTGCAAAGCAAAACACTGCCATAAACTCTTAGCTGTATTTTACAAACACTGTACTGGATTCTATTCAGACAAGGCTTTTAGACTGGTTATGAATCTTGATCTCAATTTTGATTGTTAGATTAGTATAAAATCTACATACCTATTCAAGTGAGAAATACAACTTAGTTTGTTACATGTGCCTGCAATGCATTGATGATCAAAAGGCAGATCATCAATTTTAACGATTTGGTTTTCTGTATTCTGTCATAAATCAAAGTGCATATTCCTTGTATGCACAAATTGTTTATCTTGATTAACCCTATGTAAAGTGCAGTCATACATTTTATTCTCACTCATTTCTGTTTAGTCTTTAGATTTTGCCTTAACAATGGCACAGCAAAAATTAATATTTTGTGTACTATTTTGCCATTTTATTGATTCAGCGTTTTTAAAACAGCACACAAAGTTGCCACAAACCACACCTAATATATCTGGTGCATCATCTAATACCACTGGTTGATCCTCAATGTCTTCCTATGGAGCGATTGATGCAAGAGCATATAACCTTTATGAAAAAACATTCATTCTGTAATGATTGTTCATGAAAGGGGGCTAACACCTGATTTATCTATTAAGGTGACCTTTTGGCTATCATAGTTATTACAATGTAATTGTATGGGTTTACTCTTGTATAGATTATCTTATTTTTGCCCACAGAAACCAAAAAGTGTATGTATCTAACATGTAAATTTTCTAATTCCAGATTAGTTGCAAAATTGGAAGAAAAGGCACCTGACCAGATTGACATTTTCAAGACCAATATGAACAAAGTCATGAAAGACATCCTCAGCAGGTTTAAGGAGCTCCAGTTCTTCACTGGAGAATCCATGGACTGCGACGGCATGGTTGCCATGATGGAGTACAGAGATATTGACGGCACACAGATCCCCATCATGATGTTCTTCAAACACGGTCTTGAAGAGGAGAAATTCTAAGTGTAAAGCATAAGTAAAAACTACTCATAATATTCCACTTCTAACACAGGCGCCTAAAACTCATATCTTTTTTATTTATTTACAAAATCATGTCAATCTGCGCATCGGCTGAAACCGGCTTCTCCCATCACAAGGCTGAACAATTTTGTAATGTTAATAAGTAAATGTTGCATACAATAAAAATAAATAAATTAATGAACAATTTGTTTGTCTTTGCTTGTATAACCCCAAGGTTCGATTAATAATCCATGCTGCTAGCTTTTGCCACATGGTTTAGGTCAATGTCCTATGAGGCACATTGCTGAACTATGAGGTTGCTCCAGGTCACTGACCCAGCTCTGGTCAATTTAAATGTTTTACAGTCCGTTGCACAGTCAACCTAGGTAAACAAAACTCATTTGAATTTTGAGCTCATGAATGAGTCCGCTTTTAGTAAAAGTTCTCAAATAATTGTAAATTCATCCTCTAGTTTGTAAAAGTAGTCGCTCAAAAGATACAATCGTTAAAGGTGGTCCCTCAGTCGTGACTGACAGGCATCCATATCCCAAAATGTAGTTAAAATTTATAACTGCTGTAAAAGCAGTTATAAATTTTAACCAAGTCATTATAACAATAAATGACTTGGTAAAAGATTTATAAAACTAATTAATGAATATCAACCCTTCCTTTTCACAGAATAGAAAGAACGCATATGCGGAAGGTGGTCCCTCAACCGATCACCATAAGGTTCACCTTGAGTGGAGACCACAATGAAATTGAAATTTACTTGGGTAGCGTTAGTAAAATTATGTAGTTTTTTTTTTGTTTGTTGATATTATTTTTGATTAATATTTGACATCACTTAGCTAATTAAAAACAGAAAGAAAAGAAAATAATGATAATTAAAAAAAACTAACAAACCCCTGCAGCCCTGCACTGACAATGTAACAACTTTTTAATTCAAACATTACTGCTAATGAGACGTAGCAAAGTGTATGAATAAAAATTTGTTCGTTTGGAGGACTTTCATCATATTTAAAGAGTAAGTCTAGTGTATACAGGGTGGAAACTTTCAGCGGGGCAGTAAGGGGAAGTACCTTATCCGTTGCAGCTACGCGAAAATGGTCTTAGGAGACTATCCATAATTTTTTATGGAATTTTGATCCCCATTCAAAGATTTAAAAAAAAAATAGCAAGAAAATAGCCATTTTACACAAAAACATTTTTTGATGCCAATCGATCTTGTTTCTAATACTGATCAAAAACTATGGGACCAACCATCGTTGGAGTACTCAAAAAGTCACAAATTGCAAAAACTTTTCCCGTACATTTTGTATGAAAATTTTACCCAAAAGCTTTTTTAGTGACGGTTGAGATCTTTTTGTTGACTGAATAAAACGATAAGTTTAAAAACAATTCAAATTTCAAACTCGTTATTATTAAATAAAAGAATAAAGAATATAATAACTATGTTAAAACTTACGTAATCAACAGGAAAATTATGTAAGTACCTACAAATTCACTGTTACCACATTTAACGTACCTATTATAAATTGCTTTTTATCTGAACAACTAATATGAACGTTATAAACTCCAATCCGAACAATGTCAAATGTTGTGTTTGGGTTTAGCAACAAGACAAGAACATTTGATGTAAGTACCTACCCTCATTTGATTGAGGATGTTCATATTTTTTTTTTAATTCTTTGCGGTTTGAGTTACTAGTCATTGAGCCAATATTTTTTAAGTTTTTTCACGTATATTCCAGATGATCAAAAACTTTTTAACCGACGAAAACAAAAGTTATCAAGTCGACGCATATTTTATTTTTATTAATAATTAATATCAACCTCAATCTCAATCACCTCTTAGTATTTCTTCCCAGGAATTCGATTGCTATTTGAAACAAAATGGTAAATATTTTGTTACTGTTTAGTAAAGTAATCGTTAGTAAAAAAATACTAAAGGATAGATTGTAGCATTTGTCAATTTAACTTCCGAATGCTACGTAAATTGATTTTTCTTTTAATAATCATTTTGAGGGACCACCTTAAATCGATTGTAACTTTGAATAGCTTTTACAAACTAGAGGTTGATTTCACAATCGTTCAAGTACTTTTAGTAACGCTAGACCCAAGTAAATTTCAAATATCACTGTGGTCACCACTCAAGGTGAACCTTATGGTGATCGGTTCAGGGACCACCTTTCGCATGCCAGTTCTTTCTATTCTGTGAAAAGGAAGGGTTGATATTCATTAAATTAGTTTTACAAATCTTTTACTAAGAATAGTCATTTATAGCAGTTATAAATTTTAAGTAGATTTTGAGATATGGATGCCTGTCAGTCACGACTGAGGGACCACCTTTAACCGATTGTATGTTTTGAGTGGCTACTTTTACAAACTATAGGCTGAATTTACAATTGTTTCTAAAAGCTGACGCATTCAAAAGCTCAAAATTCAAACGTGGTCCGTCAATGGGAACGCAAATAACGAAATCGGTATTTCTGCTACCTGTAATGACGACTACAAACATTTTACACAAGATTAGGAAAAATGGATGCTGGGCTGATGGGTTCTAAGATCTTTTTGTCAGACACCGGTTGTTGGAGATCAATACCCGAAGCACGTCAGTGGTAACCATTTATATTGACAGCGCCATTTTATGAAATATCTCGAAAACTGGCCGTCTAAATGGAGTTTTCATCGCCCTCTTGAAAACACCGCTCGGGATTTTGATTACCGATCGACGACAGTCGTCCGTCAGTAGTCAAAATCCCGAGCATGGAATTGAGTTTTAAGCAAATAAAAACGACGCATCATTTTTGACTTGGAACGTCAATAATAATGTGACCCTTGTAGAAAATTTGTTGGATTGCCACGTAAGTGTGCCTAGAATCTCCTAACTTATTCTACTTGGCTGAATTTTGTCAAAACAAGGTGACTAAAAATCTCTCGTTAGAGAGTAGTATATTCCTTGGATTTCACCCAACCGGCATCTCGAATATTTCGCAGCTCGCGGTACCTACGTACAGACGCCAACACATCAACCTACCACAATCTGTCAGATTTTCCCAATAAACTTTGAACTTTATGCTTTAGCGATAAAGTTGAAAATCTATTAAAGAAATTGACAGATTGTGGTAGGTTGATGTGCTGGCGTCCGTACCTTGAAACCTACATTTGTTGTATAAGCGCCATCTATCCTCAGTTACGTTCATGAAAATAATTAACGACGGGTGTTCGAACTTGTATACAGATGGCGCTGTTAACAAACAGCACTACTTTGTGACCGCAATGCCGCAATGCTGCCAGTCTGTTGTGTTTCGACCATTTTCCACAACGATCTTCAGACTATAGAGATTTCTTATCGTGAACTATTCTGAAATCCGTCTTACGTAGCAATTAATTTATTGATATTTTTTCCTCGTAAGGCAGCCAGGACAGGTGGAATTCGTAAGAGCAACCAGGTTCTATCCTTTGCCTGGGACCGAACCTAGGAATTTACACACTGCCTGTTCTGGCGTTCTGTGTTGATGTAGGATTTCACTGAAGTTTACTTATATTGTTATTTCTTGCATTTGTAGAGGTTGCCAAGAATAAAACACAATTAAATTTGAGGTATGTTATATTTATCGAGTTTGTATGTAGGTAGATAATAACTACAATAAAGTACAGAAATGACCGATGATTTCAATTACAATGTCGTGAGTACTCTAATCACAATGTTTTCATATGTATTCATCATTTTTCTTGTATACTTTTTTTAGGCATTCACTAGGCACTAACACATGCCTCAATTGCTTAGTCTTTAATTTCTCCATATTTACAATAACTCAATAACACCGAAATTCAGGTATGTTGTGTGGGTATATAAAACTGGAGTAAAAAACGACCATAATCCAAGAAGACACAAAAATGGCACTAAGAAGGTATCTAGCGACTTAATTAACCTCGTTTATTATAAAAGCTTGCTCTTATCACAATTCTAAATGTTACAGTTTCGTAACTTTTAGCATAACTGCAATATTACTGACGCTTTTACAATATATATCATTACTTTAATTTTACATATTAAATTTTTTCTACAAAATAAAAGTGATTATCAAATAGGTACCTATTTTATTATACCATCATGCCTTTTTGGAATATGGCAAGAACTTTTTGAGTTACTTAAATGATAAAAAGATAATGTTTACAAAAATTATACAGTAGTATTATATCGACGAGTGATAATCGTCAGAGGCACATTACTGTTAATGGTATAATCTATTCAGAAAGGGCTGAAGGTCAGTGGTACCACCATTTTGTTTATTTTTCAAAATGGTGGCCACGTTTGAAACCTATATAAATTGATAGCCGGCATCAATGCAAACATAATATAATCAAACCCCGTAAAGCGTCAGGTTTCCTATGGAAAATTTAAAATCGGTCTAATTTGGCTGGAACACTATTTTTCGAAAATGTTCTTTACTAACTTTTTAGAACTTTGTATCCTGCTTATGCGTATGAAAAAAGTTTCATTAAAATCGGTTCATTCATTATGAAAATCAAGGGCTTGAAAGTTTGTATGAAATGCCGCACGTCGTAAACGCTCTTAACACGGGTTCAAAGTTGATCACTTGGCATCCATATTTTTTATAACTTGCATAGGTACATCTTGTTGCATAGATGTTTGATTTGTTTATTTAAAAAATCAGCTATCGATTTATATAGGTATCATGCGTGGCCTCCATTTCGAAAAAAATCCAGGCTCCATATAAAAATCTTCATCTCAAATGGAATGCTGTAATACAGATTGCATATACCTATACTAAATTGGTTCATTCTATACTATAGAGTCTGCTTAGCGCATACACAGTTCTTTGTATGAATAGACCGGGACCCGTTAATGGAGCGATGCTTATATCTGATTGCAATTAAACTAATTAATACGGGCTAAGTTAATTTGTATGCAGCGCGTCGGTAATTAAGAACCTATTAGTTAATTACTGCCTTTAATCCTTTGGTAATATGTTTCTGAATAGATCACCCAGCATTCATACTATGGGACATTTAAACAAATAGATAACAGAACAATAATAATTAATATAGAAGTACATTTTAATGAAAATAATATAAGACATCGTGTTTCTTCGTTTAGGTACTTCAATCTTAATAAATTATTACATACAATATTAGGATTGAGCATAAAAGTGTTCGAAGATGTGTTCATATTAGAAATAATGGGTGCGTTCGTTCTTACACAATAAGAATGTAGTGTAAGTAGGTAGTTAATTATAGGTAGGTAGTGACAGACATAAGAAATTTCGTAATTAGGATATCAGTCATTATAGCAAACAATACAATATCCCGAAATAATTTTATGAAAATTTTTAGAAGAACAAGATTGTATTAAATTTTATAAATATCTCAATATAGTATAAATATATTTACATTCATTAATTCTAATATTTTTTCATATTGGTGTCTTATTTAACGCACACTTACTTTATTCGTTTATAAATAAAATATTAGACATTAAAAAGATATCATATGGAATGGTTTTTTGTACAAAATCAAATACAAAATCCACCGCACTGGTAGAAAAAATTACAAATCACAATGTTTTATGATGTACATCATAGAGGGGGCTCCCGGCGGGGCCGGCGCGGGCTCTGCCCCCCCTCGCTCCTGCTCGACTAGTCGTACATTGTACCGTTGTCTCGTGTGAAGTCTCACTTACACACGCCCCGAGCCCCCATCGTCCCATTGAAAAATAGATCCATCACTACTTAAATTTATAATTTACAAATAAGGTACTCTTTTAAAACGAATACGATACAGGATAGTCCTCACTGGTCGAACGTACACCGGACCCGAAATACTAATGTCACTAACCGCTCTAGAGCACTACGTCCGTCACGCCTGACTCTGTCCATAGAAAACTTAATGGAATGAAGATTTATTGCTAGAATTACAAGATCACAAACGATTGAGATAGTTCACGTGCGCGCGCGGCTCAACAGTTGAATGTGTTGGAGTGTGCGCAGGCGCGCGGGTACTCGTCCAGCGGCCGGCCGTAGCCGCCCTCCGGGATGATGGAGTACTCGGGCTCGCTGTACTCCGCGTGCTCACGCTCGTACTCCCGGTCGTTGCGCGGGAAACCGATGATGGTTTCCGAGTTGCGCATGTAACCGTTCTCTTGCTTCCTCGAGTAGCGCGTGTCGAGGTTGCGCTGGAAGTTCTCCGGGTGACACACGACACCGTTGCGGTTTTTCTTTTTATCTGGTAGTGAGCGCAAAGAGCCATTGTTGAGGTGATGAGCCGGTGCGCCATTATTGAGCGTGAGCGGCTGGTGCGGGCGCGTGTCGCCGCCAATGTACGTGAAGCCGTTGGCGGGCAGCGTGCCGCCGCCCCCCGAGCGCTGCGGCCGCCGCGCGGAGCCCTGCTGGCCGCCTGACATGAAGAAAACGCTCGGGGAGGCGTAAAGCTCTAGCTACAGTTCCGTCACAGGAATAGGCCTGAGGCCGGGCGTGTGCGGCGGCGCGGGGTACTGCGACGGGTGGATGCCACGCACTATGCAGTCCTCCTCCGTGGAGATGGGCTTGTGGTACTCGAGATTCTTGCGTCCCTTGTTCCACTTGTAGTCTTTCAGCTTCTCCTGCATGCTCTTGCGATATCTATACAATATTAACACTAATGTGGCGATGGTGGCCACGCATGCGACTACCACGATACAGATTATGGTCTGCTGTCGTGTATCGTGCAGAACACAGCCCAAGTCATCGGCGTTCAGGTTTCTTAGAGGTTTGTCTTTCAAGTGCTCGGGGCTTGCACAGTGTAATTGTGTGAAGTTACTCTTATCATACAGCAACTGTTGGAGCCATAATAGTTGACAGTCACAGAAGATAGGATTATCGGTTAGATCTAGCTGCTTTAACTCCTTGCCAATAAACACGGTTTCACTTAATGTGACAATGGCGTTATCTCTTAGAGAAACATGCTTCAATTTCGGTAAGCCCAATAGTGTGCTGTCCTCTAGGATTGCCAATTTTTTGTTGTTTGCCAAAACAATTGTTTCCAGATTGATGTTATCTTCGAACGCCCCTTTCTCAATTCTCTCTAGCTGGGTAGCGCCAGTGATATCTAAGAATTTGAGGTTTTTCAAGCCCTTGAATGAATGACTCTCTAATGTCAGGAATTCATTTTGTCCGATGTACAAATCTTCTAATCTTGTTAGACCAGACAGCTGCATTGTGGGCACTGTGAGTAATCTATTTCCAAAGAGATTCAGACTCCTTAATCCTGGAAGACCTCTGAATGCATATTCACTAATGTTGGAAAGTCCTGCTCCGTTTAGATCTAATACCGTCAGTCTATTGAGACCGGCAAAGGCATCATCTGGCAGGAAGGAAAACGCGTTCAAGCCTACGTGTAGCTCTGCGAGGCTACCCAAGAGACTGAAGGAAGTCGTCGGTACTGAGCTTAGTTGGTTATCATCCAAATACAAGATCCTCAGAGCTGATAACCCAACAAAAGCTCTGGGCTCGATCCTTGATATTCTGTTCTGGCCTAAGTTCAGTTCTTCTAATCTTGGTAAGGTAGTGAAAACTCCGTTCGTTAGTTCCTCCAAGAAGTTTCGTTTTAAATTCAAAACTGTTAATTGATTAAGTCCTTGGAAAGTTGTGTTTGTCACTGAGGATAGCTTATTGTGATTAAGATGTAGTTCTTGTAGTTTGCGTTGATATGCGAAACTTTTCGTCGGTATGTTGACGAGATGGTTCTGGGAGAGGTCTAGGTGTTGCAGCTCGGCGTAGAACTGCATCGAGCTGTCGATCGTCTTGATCTTGTTGTTGCGGATGATGAGCCGCTGTATGGAGGGGTTGAGCGCAATGGGCAGGACGTCGAGGCGGCTCTCTTCGCACACCACCACGAGGGTGTCGTCGTTGCAGTTACAGCCGCCCGGGCAGTTAGCCAGCGCCGCTGCTCCACTCCGCGATGCAAGAAGCTCCAGCGATATCAACAGCACCTGGAATTTAGAGAAGAAAGTTATTAGTGCACGGTTACAGTTACAAGCTCTTAGTCAATTTACCCTTTGCCCACGAAACTATTTGGGACTCCGGTTTCAAAAGCATTCCAACAAACCCGAAGCATCGATTGACACTAAACGGAAACTGAATATGCAGTCGGCCTTAAAGCCGAAACTACCTTTTCAATGAATATATTTCGTTAAAAGCAAAGCAGTATCATAGTCTCTAAACGTACGTCCGAATGCTATCTCAATTCCGGCAGCAACATTTCGTTAAGCGTGAACTGGACCGCAACCGTTAGGTCGGCCGTTTGTCCACGAACGTGTAAGTGAATCCGAATGATTTCCGTTACTATACCACGTAGGTAGGTAAGAAACGCTCTTTGAAAATATACGGCATGTTTTTAATACGCTGAAGTAGGTAGGTAGATTGATGGTCTTTCAGTAAAATGGAATCAATGTAAGGCGAGCGAGCTCCGGACCCGGCGCAAAAAGGAAAATAAAATGATATTGGAATGGGAATTTTGCGCAGTTTTAATTTATTAAAATGCGCTCCTCGGAGGCGCTCGGGGCCAGCATCTTTGCTTCAAAGACTAGCACTTTTATTACGTTTCCTCTTTCCAACAATTAGCAAGGAGATCCGAGTGTAGTCGAGATTCGACTTTAGAATTCCAAAGTCGAGTTTAATTTTGTTACAACGCGAGATCGCTGATAGATGCAACGCCGACAATCTCCTTACACTCCTTACTTTAAAAGACAAAGCTACCAGTAGTTTGTCGGCTAAGTGGGTTTATTAGCGTTCTATGGAGGAGCGGCACAAGATGAAAACTCAATTGGACATCCAAGATAGCATCGAGCAAGTTTCGAGTGTTTGCGTTGCTCCTCCGAGAATCGGTTATTGCAGTGAGGGCCGCGCGGACTTCAAGATTAACTTTTAGCGAAACTTTATAGAGTCCAGCGGACATGCAAAATTGTTTGTTTACGTTATGTAGATACGCGCAAACAATTTGGCCGCGCCGTGTGCTGTGTGCACGAAAAAACTGTGCCTATTGTAGTAGTATTTTTGTTCCGAAAATTTCCGGCGGCATATGTAGGTATGGAAGTTTTATCCATACAACGGATTTCGGTGTGTCCGGTACACCGGTAGCATCCGCAGCGTTTTGCATTCCATTTGCGCATCCCGCGTGCGTCCTATTTATAGGGTCGGTGGTTGTTCCGATACAAATCAGGAATCAAAATTCGATATGCGGAGGTGATTCGCAAACAGTGTCGGCTGTTTTGCTCGTTTCGTCCCGTGTGCGAGTGAAATTTCCGCTAAAATCCAATAAACCCATGCTCCGACGTGTTGTGTTTTGAACCGTTTTGCACTATGCTCGCCGGAAATTTGAATTTTTTGCAGATAGCGACTTATAATGATACCTTTTAATGGTTTTAGCTTTGTCTTATATGTTTTGCAGTTCCAGTTTGGTTCACAATAGAACAATGAGCTTGGGGATTAAAGTAAAACAGTTTCTTAGTCTGTATAAAATGTCTTTCTTCGTAAGATCTCCGGGACGCGTTGACCTGCTTTTGTGACTTGTACATGTTGCGTGCGGCAAATACATAGGCATCTAATTGGCTCTGGCGTTTTATTTAAGTCTGATTTTAGTACCAACTTGTAGAAAAAAGTTTTATTTATCCAGCTACACAGGAATTAGTTCAACGGAGTGGTCTATTTCATAGTAATTAATAATTTTCTCCTCAGCAACACATATGCGAAAAAGCCTCTCATTGTATAGTACCAGCACTTCCCTTCATGTAGTTACAAATTATTTTAGCCGGTGTACACTGAAAGGGCGTTGCGGGTAGGTAGGCGCACAAAAACGCGTCGCGTCGAGTGGCGGCGGCGATAGGTATGCAAATCGCATAATTGTGGGGCCACCCGTTGATGGAAAAATTGCGGCGAAGTGTGCGCCCGCGCGGAATGGCGGGCCCGTAGGTAGACCTGCAGTCTGTACTAACGGTTTTAATGATAGGGTGGTGTAAACGGGTAGTGGGTGTGTTTATGAAGCGTTTTGCTGCAGAATTAAGGTTTTGGTAAAAAATATTGAGGTTTTTTTTAGAGCTGCGTAATAGTTGAATATTAAATAGTGTGAGAGTTCCGTAATATTTTTCACGAAAATACGCAACAGTTGCAAACAGCAGCAGCAGCAGTTGCAATTGTTGTTGTAGTCACAGTTGGTGTATATTTTACCTCAAAAAAATCTGAACAACGTCTTCCCGTACTCAACTTTTTAGGTCCTTCAAAAGTCTAACAACTGGCATCCTGCCCGATCTTGCATCGTCGACGGCCAGTTCAGTAAACATTACACCATAATATTCTATTACTTCATAAAAGTAGCGAGAAATAGGCTTTACAGCGCTCATTCAGCGGCCCTCGAGCCATTAGCTAAACAGCTTAATCCTGCGCATCCGTGGCAGACTCACTAATAGATCCGCAACAATTTGAGAGCAATAACACATGCCGTTTAAAATGCTAATGTCCCAGTTTTAGAGTATCGTAGTGATGGGATTCGGCATCGGTATCGGTTCTAGTTTCGGGATTGTGGTTTCGAATGTTTACAGAAGGTATATCTTGCTGTTGATTCAGACAATTGGTATTGGTTTGGAGTTAGTTTCAGATAACTTAGGTTAGTTTAAAATAACTGAGTTATCTTTTAACGGCTTAAATGTATCGGTTTCCCGTATCTGTTAGGGAAATAAAGGTTAGAGACCTTGTTTTTTAAATTGGGATGGCATATGTGCCATATAAATAAACGACTGAACTGTGACAGTCCGAGTGGGTTGATACACAGTTTCAAACACAACAAACGCTTTTTACACAGCAATAAATCAAATAACAAAATTAAGTTTAGACTAATTTACCAACTAAATTATCTCTGACACCCACCCAAGTTCAAATTAGACTGACTTCTACCGATACCGGTACCAAAACCGGGACCCAATTCTTGTCCCAACCTTAACACTTTAACGCAAGCTATTACGGCGACCATTCTCACATTTATTAGTGCGGTACCCTAAAACAACCCTTTTGCGTTGTCCGTTATTCAAATTAGCGAGTTCTGAGGGTTTGTTGATTAAAAATGCGACTTATGAAGACGTAGCGGCCTACGACTGAATAATAAATTGTGGAATTAGGTCGCGCTGGAAAAGTGTCGTTATATTAAAAAAATGAAAACTGTATTAATTATTTTTAAGTGCAATGACCTGCAATGTTTTAGCAAAGGTTACGATTTCAGTGTTTGGGATGTATGAAGAAGCCTCCTCGTGTAGCGCAGTTTGTTCCGCCAGTTACTCAACTGAATCGAGCGCTCGGCGCATCCTGCAGTCACACTCAACACCTTATTTGACTGGCCAATTCTTCCCTTGCGGTGGTAGGGCTGACGCCCGCTTGGTTTGCGACCACCCTCCCACCGGAGTCCGGCGTCAAGCGGCCTGCTGTGTTTCGGCGTTGCGTGGGAGTTACAGTGCTCTTGGCATCTTCTGTGCACGCTCGTTCCATCATAGAACTCATCCATCGCTTTCCGTCAGGCGTGATCGAGGTCAACACCGGGCCAATTCAACAATAAAAAAAAAATAGTTGAGCCTCAATTTAGCTTTTAAAACAGGCCATTTTCAGCAATTTTATGTTAGGCCGTTAGGTTATTGATGAAGAGTCGATTTTTTTCAATCCAACCATAGGATCCGTCCAGTTACAGCTAAATAAAGACCGAGTTTGCTACTTGTTTGTTATTCATTAGGTATTGCCGATTTTCTGTACATCTTATTTTATGCTTACTTATATTTGTCTGCTTTACGATTTTTCCTGTCTAGATAGAATATTGGTTGCATTTAGTCTGTTAAAGTAAGTAAGTACCTACCTATATTTTAAAAGAAGTATAGAGAGTTAATCTCTAAATGCATATGTAGATTGCAGTCTTGACTTCAAAGTTCAAAGTAAAAGTGAATTGGCACCTTCAAGAGAAACGTGCTTTATCTTATACTGGGACTTCGTTTATATCAGGCCAAACTGTGATAGAAAGTAAGTCTATCAAAATAAATGGTCGAAAGTTTTCATCTGGAGATTTGATTTTGCAGATTGAGTCGTAGATGATGTTTTTTTCATTCAATTACTTTAAAAAATAATCCACCCTAAGAAATAATTCAATTTGCTACCTAAATATCTTTGTTATTATTTTGAACTTGCCTGTTTTGTCAACTGACTAGTTTTTTTTTTATTGTATTAGCTGAGCCGACAGATGTCGTCCTTTTGACATTTCAGTAATTTATACAAACATTCCACAAAAAAAGTCGTTCCGTTTTCCCGAATTTGAAATTTTACAATTTTTTTCCATAGAAAACCTAATTTAGACTTATGAAAATTTTAAAACAAAAAAAAAATTGCCATATCGGTCGAATCGTTCTCAAGAGATGCGCTTACCAGCGAATAGCATTTCTATTTTTAAAAAACCATCATAGTATTTCTATACAGCCAGTACCGACGCTCTAACCACTTTTAAATATCAACGTGCAAAGGTTTCGAAATTAGAAAACGAAATCGATCCTCTCGGAGAAAGGCACGCCAAAAGAATTAATTAGTAGAGAAACGTTGGTTTCACAAACCTTCTTGATTACTTAGGAATAATTAAATTATTAATACTCCTTTATCTAAAACTTTAACTAAACTCAATTACTAGGCCCTCAAAGCTTATATTCTACCACATACAATAAACAATATTTACATACCAATACTACTACATACATAAGTTATGTCTCACATACACCGACTGAGATAACTAAACCAATCATCTATTAATTAATATGGCGTGTACTCTATCGCTAACGCAGGTAGTGATATGGTGGAACACGTTAATATTCTATATTGTCTATAGATATGTATATCTTTCATTATAGAAACACTAAGTGAACGCACGCGTACGTAGTGAATAAAACGAATAAAATTACTTAAATTAGGCGGAGGCAATATCATGAAAATTAAGTTTACTCAGAAGACAGCTCTGCACTCTAATTGCGTAATACATTTTCAATTACAATTCGAAAATTTTGAAGTGAAAACTTCCTTAGTAAAGGCGCGTTGGGCATTTTTTGAGATGGGGAAAAACCATTGAACTCGCGCCACTGTTGCCGTAAGCGACACCGTGCGTGTTTTGTTTATAAGACGATTAAAAAAATACCCGCTTCGGATGTGCTCGGCTGTCCTCGGGATGTATTCGAAGTGGCGAAGAGTTGCGCCACTTCGCGCAGACAAGCCATGGAGTCTACGTCGAAGATGGCGCACCGACGCCTCAGATGTTCGTGTCTTCGAAGTATGCATTCCAGTGCCGTTTTGTGGAAATAAACTACTATTCGGTTTTAATGTATATCCGATATGTCAGTGAGTGATGGCAAAGTATTCTGTTTGTGTTTTGTTTTCACTTCTGTCGGCACTCCCGCAGTGCCACTGTTTTTTTTTGTCAACATGGCTATATTATTAGCTGTCATTTTGGTCCAGCATATTACAAATCAGAGTTAAAACAGATTTAATTTCCTAGGCTACAACCAAGAAGCACTTATGCTCGGTTCCTATAAACAAAAACGATGGTTTTGCTTACCAATAGTAGCATTTTCTTGTTGCCAAACTGGGAATATAAATAGATCCGTAAGCTAATTGTACCTGTGATAGCTGCTTCCATAGTTTTGGGTCTACTAGGGTCTACTATGCAAAGCTCTGAGGTCTTTGCTTCATTATTGGTCAAGATAAAAGAGTCTTAATTTTAACCTTTAACAGTCCAGTCCTTTAACAGTTGTTATAGGAATCGGCCATTAGTCCATACAGGCAATATCCGAGAAACAGCATGAAGTTCTTAAAAGTAAAACATGGTTCTATAAAGTTATGTCGCATGGTCTATTTAAAACTAACACTCTCTACGCAAGCCGGTTGGGTAGTAACTAAACAGAATCTATTTGGGTGTAAGGCTTTATTACAAATGGTTTAGTCACAATCGAAGCCAGTATATAATACGATTTAATTTGATTGTTATATAATATATATTGCTTGTAAGTAGAATTTCGTCTGGTACAGCGCTACAGAGCGCGTCTGGCGTATTGTCTTTATTAACAATTATTGGAATATAATTACTATTCATTATTTTCGTGGCTAAATAACAACAGGCGTACGGGTCGATCGATCAGGTTAAGCTACGCTTGCCGCGGTTGGTCTGTGGATGGGTGACCATCTTTATATACCGAGACCCCTGCGTGCCTCGGAAAGCACGTTAAGCCGTTGGTCCCGGCTGTCATTCTTAGATCTTTGACATTCGTTACGGGTCGTCTGAGGCCCAAAAGTCTGTAAACCAGTCTTACAGAGGTATCGTGTTACCCAGTAACTGGGTTCTGGAGGTCAGAAAGGCAGTCGCTCCATGTAAAATGCTAGTATTCAGCTGCGTCCATGGGTAGACTTGAAGCCGTTGTTGGGAAAAAACTAGGCAGATTGATATTGGTTTATTTTTTCACCTCAGATGTTAATGGCGGTACCTATTATAATATGACGTATGGTTGCAATAATTTTGAAACAACTTATTTTCTGGTATGACACTTTTGCTACTGATTGTACCTATTCTCATTTTGATAGTAACGTGAGACGATCTGCAGAGTGAAAATATTATTACATATAGCAGCGCGCCGCGTTTTCGCCAGCATAAATGTCGATCCCGTGGGAATATCGGAATAAAAACTATCCTATGTCCTTTCCCGGGACTCGAGCTATCACTCTACCAAATTTCATCTAAATCGCTTCAGCGGTTTAAGCGTGAAGAGATAACTGACTGACACACACACACACACACACACCACACACTCACACACACACCCCCCCCCCCACACACTTTCACACACTTTCGCATTTATAATATTAGTATGGATTTTGATTTTCTGCAAGTCGTCCAAAATGGGCATGTAGGACGAGTTGATGAACTACTCGACTGCAGCACAGCAGCTAACCATAGCATGTGTTATTCTTTTTCGTCTAGCATATCGCCAGCTAATCTTTAATCAAATCTTTAATTTTACTGGCTATGTCCTGCGTAGTTGCAGTAGGCTCGCCCCCCCTTTATATGGGACTTAACTGGGGAGTGTGTACTCTCAGTACATGATGTTATGTTATTTCTAGCGTGTCTAGAGCTATGCCTCTTGCCTTGCTGTTTTTTTTTTTAATTTAATCGATGTGTTTATCCATCGTTTTACAGTTAGTTTCGTCTACTTCTTTCGATGATGCTCCGTTTAAGTCGTTATCGAAGCGGGTTTTTTCAGCTCAAATTGAATTCTTTATCTACGGCAATTACCAAAATTGTATTTTTACTGCATATAGAGCCATCGATTTTAACGGTATTGTTGTATTAGATAGACTGGCATACTGTCATATGCAATTGAGTATATATAGTCATGTTTAATTCCCTTTGGTCGTATTGATGGCTGGACGTGGTTCAACCGGTGTGCAGGCACTTAGCGTTATTATCGTTTGCCGGTTAAAACCAAACCCAGTGAGCGATACCTGCTTACTCATTCGCTTTTACGTAAATCCATTACTAAACTTTACTGCAGTAACACGATGTCACACTAAACAATAATTTCTTTTTTCACAACTGTGAAGCAAGCTTCGTTTCCAAAAGTTCCATTATATGAAATTCGAACGAGCGTTCCACAAAGAACGCATCGATACGTAAAATAAATAAACGGACGGCATCCCAAGCGAACAATCACTGGGTTCACGCGCTATTAGATATGCCACAGTTTTGCGAATATTTGCGTTTCGGCCGCGCGGAAAGGACCAGCCGCAGTTGACATCTGGATACCTGCAGCGGTTTTCAAAGACATGGCTCTGATTGTGTTGGACGTTTTAAACATTTTCAGTTGCGCTCGCTTCATTTGTCGCTCACAAACGGTCGGTAAATGAGTGTCGCGCATTATGCAGATTGCAGGACGACGTACTGGAGCGACGGCCGCCCGGTCGCCGTCCGCCGCGCTTCGTTTCAACTGGAATGTTAATTGTCTGTGCACTAATAGGCAAATAATAATTTGCTAGAGATGGCCGCGTTTAGAACTGTTTGTGTCTCTATTTTGGTTTGGGAAGGAAAATTGGTATCGTGTTTCAAAACGTCCTCTTTTATCTATTGTGAGTCAGTGAGATTTGCAAACTATTCAAGCAAATTTATGTTCAATAGACCGTATCTACTGCCAGTGCAAACCACCATCCCTTCATAATAGCTACAGCAGTAAGCTAGATAATATCGCCCGTCCGAACCCTGATTCGATTGCCACAGAGCCGGAGGTCTTCCTCGACCGCACGCCCCAATCCGCTCAAATACACCATAACCGAATTAATTACATAAACGGTATAAATTACATACACGTTGTTTACGCGCGTAATTCATTGCACGATGCGTCACAGCGTTATCAATATTTTCATCGAGATTTATTACGCGACCCGTAATTGGTAAAGCGATGATACTGTGTTCCTACTTATATATAGCTTTGTCCATAGGGCGCTCAGAGCCGAATGTATTTTTTGAGTTATTGAATTTCTGTAAATTATCATCATCTAAGGCTTTGTATTTATAGCCCCTGGTAGGGCTTAGACTGACTGAGTGTATTTCTCTTAGCCTGATCGAGTATATTTCTCTTAGCCTGATTGAGTATATTTCTCTTAGCCTGATCGAGTATATTTCTCTTAGCCTGATCGAGTATATTTCTCTTAGCCTGATCGAGTATATTTCTCTTAGCCTGATCGAGTATATTTCTCTTAGCCTGATCGAGTATATTTCTCTTAGCGTGATCGAGTATATTTCTCTTAGCCTGATCGAGTATATTTCTTTAAGCCTGATCGAGTCTATTCCTCTCAGCCTTATCGAGTATATTTCTCTTAGCCTGATCGAGTATATTTCTTTAAGCCTGATCGAGTCTATTCCTCTTAGCCTGATCGAGTATATTTCTTCATTGTGGGTTATTTCCGACTTTTTCTCTTAAATTTTTCACTGTAACAGTTTTTAAATTATGGTCTATATTTTTCATCCATCTTCGCTTGGGCCGGTTTGACCATCTCAGACATCAATTTTAGTATCATCAGTAAACGTTTGGGTCCTCTGGTCTCGTCCATTCTTATGACATGTCCTGCCCATCGAAGACGGCCTATTTTATGGGTTAATTTCTGTGAATGATTGCCCTATATCGAATAGTTTCGAATTCTCTATTACTGAGGTTTTGATCTAAACTTCGAGCGGTTAATTAATCCAGTCATTGTCACGCGTGTTAATCTAGATCCAGTGTCTAGACGGTATATCTACATAAATCAGTTGAGTTAGGTGCGACCATTAATTATAATTATACAAAGGGAACACAAGTGGCTCCAGGACTATAAATTAATAAGGTATTTGTGAAGAAAATGTTCCTATTATTGTATAGTTATAGCTTTTGTCTGAGTCCGTCTCTTCATTGGCCATGAATCCATAGTAATTTTACCATTTATCATCCTCTTGCCCTTACCGCAATTTATTCGTCGGCGTTATAATATATCTTCTTCATCCATATATCGCTATTAGCTGTCATCTCAGAAATCACTTCCTTTCTAGCCATATAATATTTCACACAATCCATCCATAGTTTTTTTTAATCGACTTCAAAAAAGGAGGAGGTTCTCAATTCGGATGTTTATATATATATATATTTTTTTATGTATGTTCGGACATAACTCCCTCATATATAGACGGATTTGCAAAGTTTCATTTTTGTTTGAATGAGGTTTATTCCGAAATGATCCCATTTAAATTTCGTGAAGATCTGATGATGAGTTTCGGAGACAGACAACGGAACTCTTCAATAAATGCCAGCAAATCAACCGCGATTGCTGCTATAGCATATTTATGCATTGTTTACGCAATCACATAACATAACATCACGCATGTACCCTTTAAAGGGGTAGGCAGATATGTTCAATAGCTTCCTGTCACTGATATTCACATAGTAAGTAGTGTTATATGAATTTGTTTGGGGTAGGTACGTACAACTATAAAGTGAAAAATAAAAACTTTTTTACAAAAAAAAACCACCGACTTCCAAAAAAAAACATTACAAACTGAAAAATAAAGTCGGTGTCAAAAAACGAAAATACAGAACCAACGACACCGTCTTCCGAAATTAAAGTAATTTTTCACTTTGTATTGTTTTTTTTGGAAGTCGGTTGTTTTTTTAAAAGAAAGAGAAAGAGAGAGAGAGGGGATATCCTATGATCTATGACGTAATATTAATTTTGGGCTATATCTTCCAGTCCCGTCACCATCAATTTAATTAGGTATTCTTCTTTTAGAAGGCACCTATTGTGCCTTTGTTTGGTTGATTGCTGTTGGTGACTGGGCTTATTTATAAAGGAAAAGGTTTATAGATACTTACCAGGAAAGCATTGGACGTGATAAAGGCAGCCAGCCGTCTTCCGGCTCGGAGAGGAGACATCTGTTAACAATGACAAAGACTTCATTAATAAACTATTACAAGTAAAATATGATGAAAACTGTTCTAGACATAATGGTGACGATAATAGAATAGTAATGAGTTTCATTTCTGGGAAGATTTCTCATCAGGTGAGAAATTAATGAAAAAGCACGGAATCAAATTATGAAGATATAGTTTGCATGGAGTTTCTTACCACTTTTTTATCCTCATAATATTATGGACATTCATTCACAGTCTCAATCTGTCAAAAATATCTTTTAATTTCGCTACAGTTTTGACAGGTCTTTGACATTCGTTTGTCGCCGAGATAAGACTGCGACTAGATTTTCAACATTTTAAATTACGAGAATCTGCATTCTCTTATAAGTGCATCTCAATTGATATGCACTGTATGTGGTTGGTGGTGTGTGGTGGTGGTTTATATATCGATGACTAGCTTCTGCCCGCGACTTCATCCGCGTGAAATTTCTTGTTACTCCGACCCACCCCGTCGCATCGCATCGCCTGCCCGCGCTATTACTTCGTTTTCGCTTAGCGTTCTTTCTGACTTTTTTCTTTTTACTCGGCTCCTAAAGGTCATAGCGTGATGCTAAATAGCCTATAGCCTTCCTCAAGAATTGGGCTATCAAATGCAAAAAGAATTTTTCAAACCCGACTGGTAGTTCCAGAGATTAGCGCGTTCAACCAAACAAATAAACAAACTCTTCAGCTTTATAATATTAGTATAGATGACAAAATAAACAATAACAAATCCATGATCAGTGAAAATAAAACAGGTATCAATAATAAGGAAATCCGCACCAATTTTCGCACAAATCATTCTAAACTTTCAATTACAGGCCACACTGTCAACCATCACGAATAGCGAATAGTCCACCACTGGGGTGGTCTCCTACTCATGAACGCGGGGCTCCGCACGATAATTTCACCCGAACAAATTACCCACCAGTACGTAGATGCCATATTTGAGAAGTAAATACACTGCGATACGTCGCACTCTCTATAATTTCCATGTTGGATACGTTTAAATGGAATGAGCTTATTATAGAGAGGTTGGGTGGCTTTGAAGTTAACGGGTTGGGATAAGCGGTAGAGGGAGAGATTTGTAATTTTATAGGTCAGTTGTGTTAAAGGTGTCTTTGCAATAGTGCTACAAATAAACAACGAAAGGCATATCAAATAGGCTGATAAAACATACAGGCTATACAGGCACTAGGTGAATTTTGTCAAAATAGTTCAGGCCTATTATGATTTTTTTAAAGGCCCCTTTAATGGCCAAACTACTGCTGCGGCTGTGTAATAGACAGAACCTAACCTTATTATGAAAGATTGGAGACTATCCATGACCAAGGTACACACGACGTTATTTCAAGTTATATATTCCAGTTTTGCAGTTATTTTACAGTATTAGCTGGCCTTGCATTGTATAGGCTTTTCGTACAATGAGAAGTCAGCTTATACTGGAAATATAAATTCGAAAAAATATATATTCATTTTGTCCGAAACCAATAAAATAGTGGCATTTCTAATCGCTTCAGACAGATCTTTGTTTCACTAGTTTATCGTTGTATGCACATTGCAAATCTTTACCCGCCCGTCTCCTGGCCCCAATTCTTCACACACTCATGCACGCATTAACCAGTGGCCGGCCTCCCCACATGGCCTTTCCCACTAGGCCTACGATTATGCTAACCCTCTCTGTCTATAACAATTTCATTAAACGCAGTCACCAGTTCCCATAAACAGGCTAGCTAATCGGTAGGCTTTATTCGCTCATTCACTTTTTAACCTGTCGTTTCTCAGGGCAATTTTGTAGTCGGCTAGTTTACCGGGCAATTCTGCTAATCATACGTTATACTTATATCTATTGTGTAAGAGCCGGTATTAGCGTATTTATTAATAGGTAGCAAAGCTTTGAAGTGGCCATGTTAGGAAGCGATGTTAATTTGTTTCATAGTTGTTCTATTGATTGTGTTTTGTTTTTCCAATTGTTTGTCGTGTACGGTTGCGTGTTCATGTCAGGGGTTATCGGGAAATGGTTTTATAATTATGTTTTCTGTATATGTGGAACGGGTTAATTTCTCAGGGTACGCTTAACTTATAAGTGCTCATACAGGGGGGCAGGGACGTCGACGTCCAAACTGTAGCCATGCATTCAGCACACGATTCTAGACTTTTTTTTAACAATTCGACCTACGCAGTTGATTCGCGGGGGTGTTCAGAATCATGACGTACCTATTGAATCCATGGTGGTCCAACAGATTGCACGTCGATGTCCCAGCCACCCATAATGTGTTTGGATATGGTTTTATCAGCTATAAGAGTAACTAACATCCCGAGAGTATGTATCATAAGCCTTAGGCTATCGATACTAAGTATCTCAAACCCGCTCTTCCAATCCATTGCCCATCGCTATATAATCAGGAAATCCACACCACGCACCTACCTTTACCTACATCTGTCCCACCTAGATAATACTATATAATTACATAGCTGTAGGTAACGTACACTGGCATGCAGTTATTGCGCTCATTACGGTTCGTCGCTCGAACCTACGGATGACGCGGTGTAGGTCGCCCTCGACTCACGAACAAACTATTACGCAATTCGGGTACGAACAAGTCCGTAAGTTAAACTTTTGGTTGGTCTGTAGGTTTGGTTGTTTGCGGCCGCGACCACCAAGCGCTCGTTACAACAGTGAGTACGCGAAATTTCCTCTAAAAAGTAATTTGCTGTGTCACCAGCCGCACCAATTTAACTACGTATTTGTGAAATGTGAAACAAAATGGTCGGTAATGACTGTGCTGGTTTAAAAATGTTTGTTGGAAGACTTTTGTTAGTGCTTCTACTTAGGAAATGGCTTAGCTAGTGTTTTCAGTGAGAGCTTTATTAAAGCTGTTTGGGCTGAGTTATGGCCGTTTGAGATAAAGGCGTTATGGGTTCTAGGAAAGCGGAAAATTAGGAGTTGCATTTTTTAAATTGGTTGGGAATCTTTCTCACATATTAACCTAAAGACGACAAAAAAGCAGTTCTTTGTCCGATTAATCGTTCAAGTTTAAAGTCTATAATTTTCTCAGCAGTGTCTAGGCAAAAATACTTTATCTCGAATCAATGATAGTCTGTGTGCCCCATAAGTTCAACACACTGTACCATCTACAGTTACGCTTCGTTGGCCAATCAACCCTATCCCTAGTACGTCAAGGAGAGTCAGGACGAAGGATTACTTGCCACAGCCTGGCTGCGTCTGACGGTGGCGTAGCCAGTGAGCCGTCTACCTAAGTCCCTAAGTGTCACAAACTGTTTACAGAATGGTTGTAGGCAACGTCGAAAATAATAACAGTTTCTTAAGAGTACCTTAGTGTTTGATAGTGATGCAGTGATTCTTAATTTTGTATAGTAATCATTGACCGCTGAAGCCTTTTTAGCCTCACACAGGTCTTTTACTCATTTCTTGTTTATTTTTTTGGTTGTTTTTAATGTAATAATTTTACTGTTTGTATTTTCTGTGCGTGTCTCAAATGAAACATTTTTCTTTCTTCTTTATTTCTTTTCTGATGTCTTTGTCCACAATACACGTCGTCGGAACAAAATTACTAATCCTGATCCTTTTACATATTTTAATTTGCAGGATTAGATTTAGTTGTATGATCATTTTGATCATAATCAACTTTTTTTACGGTTTTATTTAGCAGTTTGGATTAATCAACATCTGCCCAACTCATTCTTTTATTCCCAAATCAGCTCATAAATGTAAATAGCATACAATTTACAACACAGATAAAGTTATTTCGTAAAAAAACTAGCTCTCACTTTCCGTCTCGATTCGATTCGCAAATAAAACCATACGACACGATTGTATACATTTAAAGTAGTGATTTCTGCAAAAAAGAAGGGTGGTTTACCCCTTTCTGAGAAGATATTGTTAGATAAAGTAAACTCGTTTTCTATCGGAAAAGAGACAGTGTTTACAAAAAGCCCTTTTAGAGGAGGTATGTGACCTCCGAGGGTCTTTGTCGAGGGTGTCCATTGCCCTACGACCCTCCTGGGTACTTTGGAGAGTTCCTCACTGAAAGGGTTTAGTGTCTACTATTTACTAAGCATTGAAATGGAGCAGCTTAAAATTGAATTAGGGATGAGACTAATTTGAATTGCATAAATAAATTTGTCACGACCGATTTAAAATTTAGTAAAGTGGATTTTATTTGCAAAAAAGTAGGCAGCACTAATGAAAATCCGGGAGTTTTTAACTTGGATAAAATATGACATCTCATTTGATTATCACGATTCCATTTGGCATGAGGCCAGGCTCTGCAGTGTTTCCGACTGTTTATAACGTATTATTATGATTAGTAACATTTGCTTCTATATTAATCCGATTTGTTTCGTACATATTCGATTCTGTTTGTTTTATTACTGTAGAAACATTTATGGGGCCATAAACAGATTAATGATAGAATTCAATTATGGATATTTAGCATAACTGCTGCACAATATCATATAAATTGACTGCCTCCTGGTCGCAAGCACTATTGTTGAGAATTAGGTCCTGGGTTCAATTCGCAGGTCGGATAAAGTGATAATTGGGTTAATATGTGATAATTGGGTTAATATGTGATAATTGGGTTAATATGTGATAATTGGGTTAATATGTGATAATTGGATTAATATGTGATAATTGGGTTAATATAATATAATTATGGAATTTCTCAGTAGAAGCCCGGTCTGGATTTGAACCCGGTTGATTGCAATAGGCTTGCCTTCTATTACATCGGAATTAAACATTATGTAACTGGTGACATGTGGATTGTGGGTGGCTAGGATGTACCTACATCCCTGCCTAACCCTTTGGGGAAACGAGGTGTGATGTTATGTTATTTTGTGAGATAAACACTGAGGCTATCCACTTTTTTCTTTCAGTAAATTTACAGATGCCAGCACATCAAGCTACCCGAAACTGTCAAATTTTCCCAATCTACTTTGAACCTTATTCTTCAGCGATAAAATTGAAAATCTATTAAAGAAATTTGACAGATTGTAGTAGCTTGATGTGATGGCGTCTGTAGGTCTTATGCCAATTTAAATAAGAAACACTAACAACAATACAAATGCCGCGCTCTTTTTTATTGAAAATATCTAATGGCGTGTTTTACATTAAAATAAATAAAGTACAATAAAAGCGCTTTAGTGGGAACTTTAGTTCGTTTTGTTGAGGGCAGAGCAAGTTAAATATTGACCACGGCTTTTGTTTCGGCCAGTTTGGAAACAGTTATACACATACCTATGTGGATCACGTAGGTCGTAGAAGGTAGTGAGCTCTTTGTGAAAGACCTCGTTCGGGAAAGTGGAAACTACAATCACACTTGTTTCTCAAAATACCATTTCAGACACTAATCTAGATGGTCCTCACATGATCTGACCAAGATTATATCTGGACTTTAAAAGAGACTTTGACCCTTGAGTTTGTACCGCAATTTCTTCTCAGGGGTAGTAGTAGGGTAGGGTAGGGTCGTTACTTAGTTAGATAGGAAATGTCGACTCCATCTAGCTTTTTTTTTTATTTAAATATAATGACGTGTAAAAGTCATTCTGATATCCTATTTACAGAAAAAAACAATTTCATTACATTTCAAAGTCAAATTCAAATCATTTATTTCAAATAGGCACATAAATGGCACTTTTGAACATCAGAAATTACAACAAATAGAATTTATTCTAGTCGCCCATTCCGAAAGGTAGTTTTCGTATGGAGAAGAATGGGCAAGAAACTCCACCGTTACTCTTTTTTTAAAATGTTTTACAATATTTTGCATACATTAATCTATACTAATATTATAAAGCTGAAGAGTTTGTTTGTTTGGTTGAAAGCGCTAATCTCTGGAACTACCAGTCGGATTTGAAAAATTCTTTTTGCATTTGATAGCCCAATTCTTGAGGAAGGCTATAGGCTATTTAACATCACGCTATGACCTTTAGGAGCCAAGCAAAAAAAAAAAAAGTCGGATAGAACGCTAAGCAAAAACGAAGTAATAGCACGGGCAGGCGATTCGATGCGACGGGGTTGGTCGGAGTAACAAGAAATTTCACGCGGACGAAGTCGCGGGCAGAAGCTAGTTATATTATAAAGCTGAAGAGTTTGTTTGTTTGGTTGAAAGCGCTAATCTCTGGAACTACCAGTCGGATTTGAAAATTCTTTTTGCATTTGATAACCCAATTCTTGAGGAAGGCTATAGGCTATTTAACATCACGCTATGACCTTTAGGAGCCAAGCAAAAAAAAAAAGTCGGAAAGAACGCTAAGCAAAAACGAAGTAATAGCACGGGCAGGCGATTCGATGCGACGGGGTTGGTCGGAGTAACAAGAAATTTCACGCGGACGAAGTCGCGGGCAGAAGCTAGTAAATAAATAAAATTGTTGTCTCTCTCTTTTAGAGCAGTTAATGTTGTGGCTTCTTTTATGTACCTAACCTATAATATTTACATGCTTTGGTATAAGCAAAACATGTATGCTCTTTGAATAAAGTATTTTTCTAAACAACTTTGTACCATGTTTTATGCAAATAAATATTATTTATGAAATTAACGTCATAATTTTTGTTTATCTATTTTATATTTTAAAATTTAGAGATAACTAGCTGCGCCCCGCGGTTTCACCGGCATAAGTTTCGATCCCGTGGGAATCTCGAGATAAAAAGTAGTTTATATGTTAATCCAGGGTGTCAGCTACCTCCATACAAAATTTTATCAAAATTGGTCCAGCCGTTTGAGCGTGAAGAAGTAACAAACATATAAACACACACACTCACAAACTTTCGCCTTTATAACATTAGTGTGACTAGCAGTGCCCCGCGGTTTCACCCGCGTAAATTTCGATCCCTTGGGAATATCGGGATAAAAACTATCTATATAACTATAATATAACTATCCTATGTCCTTCGGCATGCAATCTATCTCTCTGACAAATTTTATCGAAATCCGTTCAGTGGTACAGACAGACAGACAGAGTTACTTTCGAATTTATAATATTAATGTTCCTGCAAACAGGCGCGACACGCGACGCGAATCGCACGCGACTCACAGGCACCGCTCCCGATTCGCATCGCGTGTCGCGCCTGTTTGAAGAAGCCTTTATAGTATGGATGTAACTAATGGTTTCTTTTTCGCATTTTTCAATAGATTATAAAGAAAAACTTTCGGGAAAATAGCTGTTATTTTTTTAAACAAAACCAGCCAAACCATAGTGAAGCATAGAATTTTCTTCATTAAAGGAAAGTCAAGTATATTCTGGAAGCGGTAATGCCGACGTGATGAGTTTTAAAACAATAAAGTCGAGTAAATAACTTATGAAGTGAACTTTCGCGATGGCTTGATGGGATGGCTTGATAGGTTGGCTACAGTTCAACAGTTGTGATGTAGTTATTTAATACATAGTTTATTTTTAGATGATAATATTTTTTTATCGAGTGCACTTGGATGTTGATTTTAATATATTCCAGAAAAGTATAATTTGAAAGAGTCACCCACTTGTTTCTAAAAGTCTTCATTTTATTACCTTGGATATGTAATGAAAAGCCAGTGTCAATAATATTCATTGAAAATATTAAAGTATTTTTTATGGATTTAATTTAATTTAATACGTACACAATATAAGCTAATAGATTTAACATAATTGTGGAGGTCAGATACGCAGTTGCTCCATATAAAATACTGGTATTCAGCTGCACCCGGTTAGACTGGAAGCCGACCCCAACGACCCCTGGGAAAAGGCTAGGCAGATGATGACTTAACATAATATGTACAGACGCCAGCACATCAAGCTACCCGAAACAGTCTAATTTTCCCAATCAACTTTGAACCTTATGCTTTAACGATAAAGTTGAAAATCTATTAAATAAATTTGACAGATTGTAGTAGCTTGATGTGCTGGCAAGGTGTGAAAGGGTTACATGTATGTATATAAAAAAATATTTTAAATCTTGAATTAATTACCAACTCCCCCAATCAAAATCACTAAAACTCCTACAGTTAAAAAGAACATTAGCACAAATTACCTAATAGGTATAAGCATAATATAAGTCAAGATCTCCTCATCTACTATAAAGTATTTCAAACTAAACTAAGATAATCTCATCGCGTATCAAGGACATTTGAGATTCGCATACAAAATTGAAAATCCCTCCATTGCCCCTCAAAGGTTTCGTTAAAGGCGTATAGTGGGTTTCTCGTCACGTCTTTCCGATGAGATAGAGGTGTGCCGAGTGATTATGTGCCGCGTATCCGAGTTATTCGAATTATTCGATTCAGGAAGGTCGAAATTTAATTATCAGTAGATTATTGCTGTGTGTGTTCAGGTAATTTTGACTCTTGTTAATGCAATAATACTTATTATGAAGTTCCAGATTTCATGGAAACAATTATTCAAAATTGTATTCTCAGGAATTTAAGTTAGAGTGTGAAAATTGTTGGAATTAGCTTTGATTTAATAATTTCAGGATAATTAGAACTCAAGACGAAACACAATGATTCAAATGAAAACTTATTTAGAAATATTTAATAGGAATATTTTAATCAGAGTATCATTTGTAAAATAATGTTTATTCGATTTGATAAGTGGTTGATATATTGCTTAAAGCTTGTCTAATTATATTTTTTTATTGTTAATTACGAACGCTCTGTGCATATCGAATGAGTGAATACTTATTTGACCTGTCAACAATATAGCTCTGGCTATATTAAAACAAATAATAAAACAGAAACATGTATTTCGACGTGGAATTCTGAAATAAACTCGAGAGTAAGATATTTATACCAACTTTCAAGCCCTTGATTTTCGAAATTAATGAACCGATTTTAATGAAACTTCATACGCATAAGCAGGATACAAAGGTCTAAAAAGTTACTTAAGAACATTTTAGAAATATCTTGTTTAAAAAAAGATAACTTGAAATCTCTGTTTCTAATGAAAATTTAAAATCGGTCTAATTTGGCTGTAACACTATTTTTCGAAAATGTTCTTAAGTAACTGTTTAGACCTTTCGTCATATAATCTAGCTAAGCTGCTATTAAAAAAAAAAACCTTTTTATTCGACTATCGATAAAATAGAAAAAAAAAATGCCTCATCGCCAATCTCTACTCTATTTCCTCGTCTCATTCCAGGGCCGTAGACATTAAAGTGAGATCGGCGGAGACCTAAACACACGGAAAAGTGTTTTAAAACGCCCATTCGAGGCAATGTGTGTGTTATAGTGTATTCTAAGGGGGTCGGCCCGAATGGTGCTATTTGAAGAGGTTAACGCGGGTTTAACTGCGCACTGCCAGACGAATTGCGAATTTTATATGGGCTTATATTGATGTAGGAGAAGTACCTATAGATATCTAAGATAGGGTTTCGTACCTATTTTTATGAAAGACTGCGAGAAATTCATATTTCAGACACGTTCACAATGATCAGTTATTAGTTCTTAATTGGAAATAAATTGATATATTGTCTTCTTTCAATCAGAGTGAAAATGTGAAAATAATCAACGGGATATTTGGCAGAAAAGTAAATTAGAGCTCGCAAAATTAATAACATAACAAATCATTTAGGTACTTGGGATGGAAAAAATAGAAATTTTTTTCTAAAGTCAAAGTCAAATCATTTATTTCAAATAGGCACATTAAAGGCAAAACTTACAGTAAAATTGAATTGATTCTAGTCGCCCCTTCCAAATCGTAGTTTTCGTATGGAGAAGAATTGGCAAGAAACTCCACCGTTACTCTTTTAAAATGTTTTACAAGGTTTTGTATACATAATATAATTATATGTGAAGACGATGCACCTAGAATAAATGAAGTCTACCCCAAAAAAATAAAAAGAATTAAAAATGAAGCAATTACAGGTAAATCAATTATGTGATAGATACATGGTGCTCACATATTTACAAATCACTACATAGTATAAAACAAAGTCGCTTTCTCTGTCCCTATGTCCCTTTGTATGCTTAAATCTTTGAAAGTGCGCAACGGATTTTGATGCGGTTTTTTTTAATAGATAGAGTGATTCAAGAGGAAGGTTTATATGTATAATAACATCCATTAAATAGTGGAGAAGTACTGTTATTTTTGAGGTTTCTAATGTGATGTCGTAAATAATTACATTTTTTCCGCTTACATTGCAAACGCAGGCTGAATTTTTAAATCGCACTTATAGTAATTATAAGTACCTACATAAGGTGAGATAAGTAGTTAAATATATTTAGTAGATAGTATTTAGTAGATAGTATTTAGTATCAGCATTGCACCCGTGCGAAGCCGGGGCGGGTCGCTAGTTATTCTATAAAACAAACAACAATAAAAAAGCTAAAAGCTTGCAGTCGCGATCAGTGTCTCATAACATACCAGTATCATAATCATTACGTGACGTTGTCTCCGCGACGCAACACCGCGATCCCTGAATCCCGCAAATTAACCAGCCCCGGGATCCCTCCCTAGACGTGATCCCTAATTTTCAGATACATCTCCGGGAATAAATAGGGGATTAGGGGCGGCGCCGGGCGCGTAAATAACCTCGCGTCACGCGCTAAGGTTCCTGAAGATAAGGGGTGAAATTGCCCCCAGCAGAAACGCTGGGCCCAAGCCACGAGCGATCCAGCTATACCCATTATCCACTATTTCTGGGTTTGAAGGCGTCTCGATGTTCCATTCAAGCGAATGGGCCGCAATGTGTGATGTGATTGCTGTATTCAGGCGCTCTTGGTATATTTACGTCGAATATGAATGGGACTCTGGGAAATATAATTTTGGATACGTCTCGAAGACACATTTCGAATCTTCAATGGCTGAATATAAATAATAATAAATAGTAAATCGATTTTCACGTTTATAGAGCTCTTAGAAACGTTAACTTTAACAGGGATATTAAAGTCAATTGCGTTTAGTACGAGTATTAAGTATTTGAAAGCTTCAAGTACGGTCTAAAACCGGGCCAGTATTTTTAAAATTATAAAGAACCTTAGTATATTTCCACTTGTACCATGAGTCAGTCTCAAGTGTTACTGCATGAGTTACAGAGGCTTTTTGTTAAGAACAAAGGGCTTTTAGCGGCTGAATAGTAGAAAGTTGGTGCGTGAACTCAGATACACTATTGTTTTGCAACTTTAACACGCAACGCGTCGCGATATCGTGATATGGCCGCCTTGTTCCTTGTTTGAAACTTGACAGCGAAACGCGCGGGAAGTTGGCGATGCCTCGTATGTATAAATAGGCTCGTTAGAAGCCGGTTTTTGTACCTACGAACGGAGTGTAATCCTATGACACAGATTTTTTTTCACAAAAAAATAATAAAAAAAATCCTTTTTTTTATGTCCCTAAGAATTCATTGATAATATCCGCGTATAGAGAAGGGTGCCTTTATGTTTAATTTTCTTTATTATTTGTCGATTTATTCGTTTTTTTTTTTGTGAAATTCAAAGAAATATCTGTGCCTATACCTAGTTTTTGTCCAGACGGTAAAAAAGTCAACCAATCTTCTGGTAAAACAGGAAAGGTTTCAATATAATTATACCAATAATATTTCAAGACATTTTCAGTAAATAAATAAAGGTTTTATTTTCCTCCTAAAGAGGTTGTTTTTTTTACCAATTTGGAATAAAGTAAGGCCTAGAGGGGAACGCAGATTCCAGCCAAGTTGATGACTAAGAAAGGAGTTAATTTACAATACCAATAAGCAGAAAATTGGACTAAAGTTAAATAATATGTTTCTAATGTTTTTGTTGATTAAATCAGTATTTACTCTCTGTACAAACTTTTCGTTGAAATCAATTCGGTCGTGTTTAATTTAGTTAAGAAGAAATAATTAGTTCGTCAACTTGGTTTTAATAAACAAAGTTTTAATATGATCTATTAGTAGGGATCATCCGCCGAGTAAGCTGTTGTTTTCAGGACTTTAACCATAGAAAGCAGATACCTAAGTTAGTATCTAGGTGACATATTTTTATTTCTTAGGCCTATTGTCCACGACTGCTCAAAAGAAACCTATAGAAAACTCTGGTCCGGACCATTATTAAAATACTAATACTGTGACATTCTGGCTACTCATTGGTAACATGAGATTGTAACACGTTAAGAGAGTGAGTAGCGTCGTGAACGATAGGTCTCACTCTTTCGAAATGTTTTTGACTAATTGTGTCCCACAATTTCCGCCGCATAAGTCTAGATTCCGTGAGAATATCTTATGGCCTAACCTAGGTCATGGTCCACCCATGTGCAAAATTTCATCTAAATCCGTATATCCTCCGTATATCCGTTTTAAGGCTCGTGCACACAGGCGCGACGCGACACGCGACACAAAGGCACCGCAAGTCGCGCAACGAGCGGTGCCTTTGTGTCGCGTGTCGCGTCGCGCCTGTGTGTACGAGCCTTTAGCGTGAAAGCGCAACAAACAGACATGAAACAAACCAAATCTTATCTCTTTATAATATTGGTTGACATTAGTTTCGATAAAAAACTTGCCAAGTGCGAGTCGGACTCGCACACGAAGGGTTCCGTACCACAAGGCAAAAACGCCGAAAAAATCACGTTTGTTGTATGGGAGCCCCCCTTAAATAGTTATTTTATTCTGTATTTGTTGTTGTAGCGGCAACAGAAATACATCATCTGTGAAAATTTCAACTGTCTAGCTATCACGGTTCATGAGATACAGCCTGGTGACAGACGGACAGACAGATAGTGGAGTCTTAGTAATAGTGTCCCGTTTTTACCCTTTGGGTACGGAACCCTAAAAATGCAGTTATTACCTAAAGATAAAAAGACCTTTTTCAACACATAAAGGTACTCGTGGTTTGTGATAGCCTTACCGAAGATTGAGTTATCTCTTAAAATCTAGTGCTTAGATTGTCATAAGTTGGTTCTGAAAGTAACCAACTTTGATTTGATTGGCTTTTTTCAGGATTACGTTCTGAAGGCTCTAGTTAGAAAGACGAGGCGACTAGAATATGAATTTGGAGCAAGATTTTAAGGGTACTAATTGGTCGAAAACGTGACGCACTTAGACTTATTTTTATATGTAGTCGCGGTCTTGGTATTCAGTGTTCATTTTGAGACATAATTAGAAAAAAAAAGAAAGAAAAAATGTTTATTTTGCACAAACAAAATGCATATTCCTGCAAAAAAAACAACACACGATATTATCACACACACATTGTTTGTTGATTTATTTGACGTTATCTTCTCAGTATCTTTTATACCATTTTTATAAAAGAGATTCCTCATAAGTGTAGGTTTATATAATTTCTATCGTCACGATATTATCGTCGACGTCGACGTCCATAAAATTTATCGAAATATTTACACGATAAAACGTTATCGTGTAATTAAAAGCATCTTCTTATTTCCACACATTTTACTTCCTAGCGTTATCGTAATGCCGTGGACGTCTACGTTAATATCGTCACAATAGAGATTATAAAAGCGCATAAGGCATAAGGCTGCCTGCCCAGGTC
This sequence comes from Luperina nickerlii, assembly GCA_963855955.1. Taxonomy (NCBI): domain Eukaryota; kingdom Metazoa; phylum Arthropoda; class Insecta; order Lepidoptera; family Noctuidae; genus Luperina; species Luperina nickerlii. The sequence goes on along the minus strand of OY979667.1, from coordinate 3,620,237 downwards.
AGACTTTTGTAGCGCCGATAATTGGACCGATTTTTCCTCCGATTCTTACGACCGATTTTGTAACCGACTCAACGTACACGTCCGAAACTTTGCCTTCAACAGAACGTCCTTCCTTAGCAAGTGCATGCGGTCGACTGTCGGTGAGTAGTGTGCATAAACGGATACATTTCCGATCGTACCATTTTTCTCCGATATAATCGGATCGGTCGGGATGCACCGATTTTATTTCTGACCGAATTTTTGTAGGAAGTGTGGGGACAGCCTAATGGGTATTAGTTTACTAGAAAAATAATGTACCTACCGTAAATGGTAGCTTGAATCAATCATGACACTGGTTATCGAAAATATAATAAGGTTATCTAGCTAAAAATAAACCAACAATGAGAATAAAAGAAATCTCTTCAATGTAAAAATAATTACCAAAAAGTTTCATAATATCACTTCGCACTAGTCACATAAAGGCTCCTTCAAACAGGTGCGACACGACACGCGACACAAAGCACCGCAAGTCACGCAACCAGCGATGCCTTTGTGTTGTGCGCGATTATATCGCGTGTCGCACCTGTTTGTCCGAGCCTTAAAGCTCAAATACAAAACTAATAATATTAAAGTTATTTTGAACAACATACACGAAGTTTATCTATAACAATCCTTTTTGAACCCTGGGTGATTGCGATGTAGGGGCGAAGGCCCTTTGAATAATATCATGTCACTGGATATCGAAAATATAATAAGATTATCTAGCTAAAAATAATCCAACATAGAGATTTAAAATAAAAAATATCTTAGTCTAAAAATAATAACCAAAAAGTTTCTTAATATCACTTCACACTAGCCACATAAAGCTCAAATACAAAACTAATGATATTAAAGCTATTTTGAACAACATACACATAAGAAGTTTATCTATAACAATCCCTTTTGAACCCTGGACGGGTCCTTAAGTGATTGCGAAGTAGGGGCGTAGGCCCTTTGACCCTGCTTGATAAAAAACTGAAAGTAGTCTGTGGAAACTGAGTAAAAAGGTATTTTTGTGTAGTTACGAACTTTTTGGTGAGAACGAAGATGATTTACATGTCTTTTGTAATGCATAAAACAGGAACTTAGCTATAAGACATGATATATAAAAGAGATCATGATTCATCTTTTCAGTTCTGTTTGATTTATTTATTAGAAAATCTTGAGCGCGTTTTGGGTTCGCAAGAAAGAAAAGAAGACGGAAAACATGATGTAAGTGGTATGTCTATAAGAGTAGCCTATGTCCTTATCCAGGGTTTAAAGTATCCCAGTGCCAAATTTCATCAAAATCAGTTCCGCCGTTTGAGAGATTAGCCGGAACAGACAGACAGACAAAAAGTTCAAAAATGGATTTTTTGTTATAGCCGTATAAACTTTTCATAAGTATTTCGTAAAAAGCAGTCATTTTGCCATTACAAACAGACACATCAATTTTATTTATTTATATAGATAGATAAAATGAATGAAGTATGACATTGCGTAAAGGGTTTATTGTTTAAAGCGTTTGACGATAATTGTCCTTATGTTATATTAACAAAGCTAAAATTAACGAGACTTATCTAATATTAGCTTTTGACCACCTGTCAAAACAACCCTCGTAAGTCACGTTTTTATAATTGAGCAACATAAAAGTATGTATTTAAATCGCTGTCCCTAAATTACTGCATGTCCCTAGAGTTTTTGTGTTTTATTTTGCTTTGACATTTTAATATTTACCTGCAGAGGATTTTGCTAAAATATTACTTTATGAGAGACCTGTTAATTAGAGGATAATTTTTGTATTCAAGTTTCATAATCAGGCTTTTTTTTTTTTTTTTCAGGATGGGAAATCATCAAATGACTTCTCCCGCTCTGGGTGGAGCGGAAGAGTGTCAGACTCTTACTGACTAAAACCCACCCGTGTTCCTTCCTTCGCCCTTTATGTTCCGGGCCAGCGGTAACCCTTTCGGACAATCCCGCTGACCCGGCAGGCTTCGGCCCTTACGGGCCCCTTCTTTTAATGCTGACATCTCTTTGAGGCGCGCGTGGAACACTTACGCGCCGTCCGGCACGGGCCTGGTCCTGATCGGACGGTGAGCTACCCATTACTCTCCGCCCGTTCATAATCAGGTTTAAATATTGTTTTATACAAAAATCGATTGTCCCAAATATGTCACTAGTTACTGATGTGGTACAATAAGCTACGCTCGTTCATATTCAGCGTCGGTCCCGCGGGTCCGAAATCCCTATAATTGTGATAAATCACCGCATATCCCGGCCGAGACTAGCGTCAGACTGGCCTAATGGCCGATATTTGGGCAAAGGGCATTAATAAAGAACAGTTAGGGGTCGAAAAGCCACGGAAAAAAGTTCTAGAAAGGGCTTTTGTGTCGCCCGTTGAAAAGTTGGTTCTACACTCCTTTTTTCTTGTTAAGAAGAATACTTTAGTTGGTCCTTTCAGGACGCTTTTATTGGGTTCTTCAATCAAAATCTGATTGAAAAACATTTTCGTATTTGTTTGGAATCATTTAATTTTCTTGTTGCAAATTAAAATAATAAGTACCTAAGCAAATAATAACTAATACCTCAATAAAAATAACTAAATTAAATCCTAAAGGCTCGAGCAAACAGGCGCGACGAACGACGCGAATCGACACAAAGGCACCGCTCGTTGCGCGACTTGCGGTGCCTTTGTGTCGCGCGCGATTTTATCGCGCCTGTTTGTAGGAGCCTTTAAGCGCGCTAATCTCTGAAACTACAAGTCTAATTTGAGAATTTATTTTTGCATTTGATAGCCCAGTTCTTGAGGATGGCTACCTATCATCACCCTAGGAATCTAAGGTGCCGAAAAAAAAAAGTCAATAAGAACGCTGAGCGAAAACGAAATAAGAGCACGGGTAGGTGATGCGATGCGACGGGGTGCAAGAAATTTCACGCGAGGCAAGTCGCGGGCACAAGCTTGTTTTCAGTAAAAGAGAAGAAGACATTACTAGATTGATAGTCGTCACTAATCGGCTATGTATCCTGAAGTCTTAAACGAAGTAAACTCACGATGAAACCGACCGATTTCCAACCAATAACCGGTGTTTCCCCCCATTGCCTAGCCAATACTAGCCATGTACATAAAACCAGGCTCCCTATAAACGATATAACCCATAAAACATGTAGCAGGCATCTAAATCACAGACTATAACCCGTTAGTTACATGCGAAAGCTAAAAGCTTTTGATACCAAGCATGCAGAGCTAGCAACAGTAACAACCCACCGTTAAATACAGGGTAATGTCGTACCAGCTATATATTTTAATATTATTTTGACAGTTGACGGGTTTTTGTTGACATTTTGTTTTAATTAAAATATATAGAATTATGTAAGTGGTGTTAATGGAAAAGGTGTATGGCTCAGAGCTAGTTAGAGTTTTGGTGAGTTGACGGTAAACCACGGTTGATCACTAGAAATAGTTTATTTCTTAAGGTTACAAAATATAGTAGTATAAGTTGGAAGCCAATCCGGGCCAATCGCGATGATTGCAATATGTCAACTAACGTTTAGGTACAATGAATATTATTATATATAAATTGAGGTCGCATTGTCAGCAACCAAATCGTTGTACGTGCACCGTACATGCTCCCAAGGGAAGAAAGGGAGATGGGCAGTAACGAAAGGCGAGATGGGCAACCAGTACATAGCAAAAAACAGTATAAAAATATAAAAAATAGTAAGTAAAGTAAAAAGAGTAAATAAAACACTGTTAATATTAATTTGACGATATTTCGTCAAAACTAAATCCCTTTCCAGGTTCCTGTCTCGTCGAGCTGCGGATCTCTCGCATCTCGATTTTAACTTCTTTGTCTGCTCCTTTCTGTTGTTCCAGTTTAGTGCTTGCCGTAGAATTCTGATTCCTAATTATTCTTCGTTTCTTGATAATGAAGTAGATGCCAACTGTAGCAAGTCCTCCCAACAACAAAGAAGTCGCGGAGTAGAAATACACATCGTGCGGTGAAATACTTGAAGCCGCAGGTAGCACTTCATGTTGTTTTTGGTAAGAGATTTGACGATCAAGTTTTGACAAATCTCCTGCATTGTCCAATTCAGTGATGTTCAGCTGTACGTTCCTCCAGCCGATATCAAACATGTTATTTATCGTCGTATTTATGATAGGTACTTCGATATCCAGTTCCGTGTTTACCCTACTTCCTAAGTGATTGTAGGTAAATATCGTGGCATCTTTTTTCTGTAATAAGCACTTAGGTTTCAAGGCAATGACTCCTGTTCCGTCAATGACCGCCGGTGTCACCTGATCGCTGCATATTACACGCATCAGCTGTTTGTCGCACAGCGTAAATAACCAAACGTTGGGTTTGTGTAATTTTATCCAAGTCTCCTTACAAGTTATGTCATTAATGACGCACGATAGTGAAGTTTGTTGGCTAAACACCTTGGTCTCACACGGCGCATCTTTATCATGTAAACTGTATACGGGTTGTCGCGAGATGCACGAGAATTCATCTTCTCCGTATGAGGTGCAATGGTGCATATCTTGCTCTTCCAAAGTTATATATGAATTTTTTATCAAGTTGATAGCGATGAAGTCCGATAAAGGTTTAACAAGTTTTAAGTGTCCTTGTCTCATGAATGGAACCGGAATTACACGATATATTATGTAGTCTTCGTCGCTCAATAACGGAATGTGTAATTCAAATAGTAAATAGTTACGTGTAATTCTAGCTTTCACGTGAATCAGTTCATAGATGACTTGAAAATCCCTTTGCATATCCTTAATCGGCAAAGAAAGTCCTTGTGGTAGTTTTCCTGAAATGATATTCAGTTGTTCCATCAGTTGAGATGCCGAAAAAAGGTGTGTGTCTAAATGGCCTTTGTAGATGTTGGCTAAGGCATTCATCAGCATTTCTTGAATTCTATGTAAATCACTCAGAATTAAAGTTGAAGTTACAGCAGCAGAATGGATGTCATTTATAGTATATAATATTTGCGCTCTGTTTTCTATTTTTGTGATTGCTCTGCAAGTCTGATTCATGTAAATTTGTACTGTTTTGAATTGTTTATCCATAAATTCCGAACTTCGCTTAATCATACTATTTTCTGCTTCTACAATCAGTGTTTGATTCTTCATTAATTGCAGTAAATAGTTATCACTTGCTTGCAAGTATTGGATATCCTGTTCATATTTTTGGGCAAAATCCACATCGAGGACGCCGAATAGTGTTCCTGCTAATTTTCCGACCCCATCGAAGTAACCTCGTTTTATCCTTGAATGTTGAGCTAGTAACATAGAATTGTATTCAGTGAGGTGGTTCAATTCATATCGTAGGTGGTCGACAACGGCTTCGCAGGGTGGGTACTCGTGCACTATTCGTTGACAAAGTGTATCGACTTGCTCGAGGTAGAATTTTATCTTGCTCGTAGCTTGCCAGTATGAAGTCAAGTTGTAATAAATCAACAGCGTCCATTCATCGTGTATAAGTTGCAGTTTCCCGGCTTCATCAAAGTATATTGGTTGATTGTTAAGTATTGATGTCACCTTGTAGTTGCTTGAAGTAACAGGCGTCGCTTGTGTTATTCCCATAATCGTCATCATGCACATTAGAACCAGAGAGAGTAAACTAGTTTTATTTATCGTGCGGCCTCTTTGCCTTTTTTGTTTTTCAGGTTCGGACTGCTCTTGTTGTATGTTTATTACGTCTTCTGTTACTTCCGTAGTTTGTAAGTTCTGGCGTAACGGTAACGGCGACAGTTTCACGATTGGTCGTTTTAGTTGTCCCTTTTTAGTTTTAAGGGTGACGACTCGGACGTTTCCGTCAGTCCCCGGATGAAGTTCCACCACCCTTCCGAGAGCCCACCTTCCCGGAGGTAGATTTTCCTCTGTCACTAACACCAAGTCACCAACTGCTAGATTCTCCTTTGTTTGTTGCCATTTACTGCGTACTTGTAATTGCTGCAGGTATTCGTTTGACCAGCGCTTCCAGATGTGTAAGTTAGTTTGTTCAACCAGCCTCCATCTATTTCTCAAGTCGTACTGGTTGAAGTCTTCTTCCTCCTTCGACATAGACAGTAAGGGACCGCCAACAAGAAAGTGACCAGGTGTCAAGTAGTCTAGGTCTTCAACGTCTTCAGATAGTGGGCAAAGTGGACGTGAGTTCAAGCATGCTTCGATCTGAGTTAATAATGTGGTGAACTGTTCGTAAGTTAGCTTTTGTTCCCCCAGAACTCGCTTCAAATGATACTTCATGGACTTAACGGCGGCTTCCCAAAGTCCACCAGCTGATGGCCAGAGAGGGGCGTTAAAATGCCAGTTTATCTTCAAGTTATTCATCTCGTCGTAAAACTCAGAAGATTGAAAAGTTTTATTTCGTTCAAAGTCCTCTTGCAGTAGTCTTGCGGCACCGACAAAATTAGTCCCGTTGTCTGAAAACATATGCTTCGGAGTACCTCTGCGCGCACACATTCGTTTAAAAGCGGCAAGAAAAGTTTGAGTTGTCAGGTCAGACACCAACTCAAGATGTACGGCCTTTGTAACCATACAAATGAAGATGGCTATATAAGCCTTGCATGTTTTCACGCCTCTTCCCTTGTTGATCTTTATATCAACATGTCCGGTAAAGTCCACACCGGTATTTGTGAATGGCCTCGATGGTGTAACTCGTTCTTTTGGCAAGTCAGCCATTATCTGCATGTTTCGTTGAGACTTAAAACGGTGACATCGTATGCACTGCCTAAGTTCTTTTTTCACTGTTCTGTTCCCACCAATGATCCAGTACTTGAGACGTAAGTATGCTAGCGTGAGTCGTGCCCCACCATGGAGAACTTCACGATGGGCTTCTTGGATGATCAACTCTGTTAATCTTCCAGTAGCAGGGAGAATAATTGGATGTTTCGATTCAGGAGGCAGCACTGAGTTGATAAGTCGCCCTTTGACTCGCAGTATCCCATTCTTATCGAGAAATGGGGTCAACTTCAGAATATTGCTTTTAGTTGGTATTGGTTTGTTCTTCTTCAAACATTCGATTTCGTCCCCGAAGTACATTCTCTGCACATTTTTGATCACCATTTCCGTTGCTTCAGTAATTTCTTCAGAAGATAACGACAATATCTCCTTATCAACGCCGGTTATGTTATTCTTTCGGACGGAAGTATTTATAAATCGTAGAATCCACGCAAGTACTCGGATTACACGTTTGAAACTGCTATATTTATTCAACAGCTTGGTAATTACTTCACTGTCTTTATAAGTTGCAACGCAGCATTTATTGTTTGCTGTAAGTGTGTCACATAGTTCATTGTCTTGTAAATAGAGCATATTGTTGTCATTTTGTTGGCTGTTTTTAAAGTTATAAGTTTTCAACCAAATTGGGCCCTCCCACCAAAGTTTAAAAGTTAGAAGTTGAGAGGGAGAGAGACCTCGTGTAGCACAGTCAGCCGAGTTTTCTTCCGACTTGACGTAGTTCCATTGTTTTGATGGAATTATGCTGTTTATTTGTGAGACTCTGTTGGCGACATATTTTTCCCATCTGTTTATGTCTCCTTGTAGCCATGCCAATACGACTTTAGAGTCACTCCAACATTGTATTTGGAGATGTTTAGTAGAAAGTGTACTCTTAATTTTCTCTATAAGTCTGGCTAGTAACAATGCTCCACAGAGTTCCATTCTAGGCAGAGAAATCTTCTTACTAAGCGGTGCGACCTTTGTTTTAGCAGTTATTATTGTAGTTGTGAAATTTCCGTTCTTGCTTTTCACTCGACTATAAATGACGCACGCATATGCCTTTTCGCTTGCGTCGCAAAACCCGTGAATCTCAATATTGTCGTCTGTACACCGCAGCCATCGTGGAATTGAGATTTTGTTAATTGAAGGGAAATCCTTTCTCAACTTTTCCCATTCAGCAGTCACGTCGCCGGGCAGAGAATCATCCCAGTCGATTTTGCTAATCCAGACCTTTTGAAAAAGTAGTTTCGCTTTTATTGTTGCAGGCGATAGAAAACCAAGAGGATCGTATAATTTACTTATTTCACTCAGCAATACTCGCTTCGTCAGAGTTCTCTTTTCCGGCAGTCTCCACTGATAAGTAAATGTATCCTGTTTCTGGTTCCAGCTCATCCCCAACATTTTTGTGTTTGTTGTTTCAGGGCTGAATTCTATGTTAGCTTTAGTGCTCTTTTGGTCATCTCGCAAGTCCTCTAATATAGTCGCTTCGTTACTTGTCCATTTTCTTAAGTTAAAACCTCCTTTACTCAATAGTTGAATGAGTTCTGCGACTATTCTCTTCGAATCTTCGATGCTGTTTTGCCCATGGACCAAATCGTCCATGTAAAAATAGTTTAGTAGAGCGCTGACGCTCTCAGGATAGTTATCCTTTTCATCTTGTGCAAGTTGATGCAAGGTGCGCATTGCAAGATAGGGCGCGCTTTTCATGCCGTAGGTCAGTGCATAGCTGCCATTCCAGCAAAGGTTCGTTGGGAGATGACCTCCAAACAATAGTTTGTAAGTGCTGTTGTTGCTCGTTCAGCCATATATGCCGATACATCTTCTCAATATCTGCCGTAAAGACGTATCTGTACACTCGCCAGTTAATAAGTAGCGTAAACATGTCCTTTTGCAAGTTTGGGCCAGAGTACATAAGGTCATTGAGGCTGTTGTTATTATTTGCCTTATAAGATGCATTAAACACAACTCTCAGTTTCGTCGTAGTCGACTCAGCTCTTAATACTCCGTGATGTGGTAGATATACTTGGTTTTTTCTCCGAGTAGCAGCAGTTACAGGCATCATGTGGCCCAGGGAAATGTATTCCTCCATAAAGCGTTTGTATTCCCTATTTAGGTCGTTATTCCTCAACATTTTTCTCTCAAGTTGTAGGAACTGAGCTTGTGCTTGAGACTTTGTGGCTCCTAAGTTTGAGTTGTAGTTTGACTTCATGGGCATCTGCACCACATATTTCCCGTCATCTAACCTCTTAGTGGTCGAGTTGTAGTACTCCTCACAATGCTGGTTTTCATTAGTTGAAGTCGTAGTGTCTGAGATTTCTTCAGTTTCCCAGAATCGTGTCATGTTTTCTAGGTCATTAAGTATTACATAGCAGTTAAATGTTTTGACATTCCCGCATAGTATCCAGCCAACTCTTGTTTGTTGGGCTACGGGGAAAATGTCGCTTTTTATGACCCCATTCAGTATTAGTTCTGAATAGATTTCGGCGCCCAGAAGTAAGTCAATCGGGCCCGACTTATTAAAATGTGGGTCTGCAAGTTTCAAGTTCTCTATGTAATCCCAGTTGTGTATGGAGAAGGATGCTGTAGGCAAGTTATTTACGAGTTTCTTCATCACCAAAGTTTCTAATTTAAATTCATAGTCTGAATGTATAGATTTGCATTCCAAGTTAATTGACCCTTTGCAATTGCCGGACAGTGAACCGACACCTGACACAATAGCGCTGACTTTGCGTCGCGGTAATCTAAGTCGTTGCGCGGCGTGTTCTGTCACGAGACTCACTTGCGACCCTTGGTCAAGCAAACCTCTTAAGCTGATATAATCCCCATCAATGGTCTTTACTTTTAAAAGCATAGTTGTCAGCAGAATTTCCTTCGCCTCGTTAGTTAAGTTATTCACGGCATGTGTTGTTGATGGCATGCTGGTACTCATAGCTGCAGGACGGTTGTTCTGCTCATTTTCATCCTCATGCAACAGCGTATGGTGTGACTTGTTGCATAGTTTACAAGTTTTTCTCGAAGTGCATTTTTGTTCTCCATGACTGTACAAACAATTCGAACAAATACGCAAATTGCGAACTGTGTCATTTCGTTCCTTTGCATTCATAGCCAGGAATTTGCAGCATTTCATTAAAACGTGTTCAGTTTTGCAAATCGGGCAATTCCTCGTTGTCGTGAAGAAGGCTTTGGACGATTTATACGGTCTGTTAGAGTTTGATGACCTCTGGCTATTATATTTATAATTATTGTTTCGAGCGTTTGACGCGTTGTTATGCTGTCTATCTGATGTCTGATTTTTATTCGACGAGGGTGACCTTTGATGAGTATTTCCTTGTAAGGCTTCCAACGCCATGAATTTGGAGTGGAATGTGGATCCGGATCCGGCTCGAAGGACCAATTTTATGTATGGCTCAGAGCTAGTTAGAGTTTTGGTGAGTTGACGGTAAACCACGGTTGATCACTAGAAATAGTTTATTTCTTAAGGTTACAAAATATAGTAGTATAAGTTGGATGCCAATCCGGGCCAATCGCGATGATTGCAATATGTCAACTAACGTTTAGGTACAATGAATATTATTATATATAAATTGAGGTCGCATTGTCAGCAACCAAATCGTTGTACGTGCACCGTACAAAAGGACAATTAATTTATGTTGTTGCGTTGCATCCTCTACAAAATGTAGGTAAATTTGAATTTGGAAGAATTAAACATTACTATTGTTATGCATGTAACATGGAAGCTGTATCATAAAACTAACTTTAGGCCGCGACTTCGTCCGCGTGAAATTTCTTGTTTTAACATAAGTCTAATAGTAATTATCCTATAGCTGAGCCCCCTTATTTCGTTTACGTTTAGCATTCTTTCTGTTTTTTTTTTGCTCGGCTTCTAAGGGTTGTAGCGTGATGTTAAATAGCCTATAGGTACAGTCAGTAACAAAAGTCGATTAACACTTCAGTATCTATTTTTAATCTTAGTTATTGAGCAAAATATTTGTTCAAAATTGCAGCAGAAGTACAATCTTTAGAATATAAACTCTTTGCTATTATGTGAAAAGCTTGACAAACATGAAAAAATGACAGTGTTGATGTAGTTAAGTTGCCGACCGTACCATCATCTGCCCAGCCTTTTCCCAACTATGTTGGGGTCGGCTTCCAGTCTAACCGACTGCAGCTGAGTACCAGTATTTTATAGGTACATGGAGCGACTGCGTATCTGACCTCCACAACCCAGTTACTGGGTAATACGAAACCCCTTGGTAAGACTGGTTATCAGACTTTCTGGCTTCTGACGACCCGTTACGACTGTCAAAGGTCCACGAATGACAGCCGGGACCAAGCAACGGCTTAACGTGCTTTCCGAGGCACGGTATGTATGTATGTGGTCTTGGTATGTAAAGATGGTCACCCATCCACGGACCAACCGCGGCAAGCGTAGCTTAACCTGATCGATCGACCCGTGCGGCTGTAGTTACTTAGCCGCAAGCCCCTAAATAAAAAAATATTCAAATCCATCTTTTACTAAAGGATATTAGTTTTATTATATTAGTATAGATTATAAGGAAGAAAGCTTTATCTATACTATCTATACTTATAATATATAATTATAATAATTTATAATATTTATAATTTTATAATATATAATAATATTATAAAGCTGAAGAGTTTGTTTCTTTGTTTGTTTGGTTGAACGCGCTAATCTCTGGAACTACCAGTCGGATTTGAAACATTCTTTTTGCATTTGATAGCCCAATTCTTGAGGAAGGCTTATAGGCTATTTAACATCACGCTATGACCTTTAGGAGCCGAGCAAAAAGAAAAAAAGTCAGAAAGAACGCTAAGCAAAAACGAAGTAATAGCGCGGGCAGGCGATGCGATGCGACGGGGTGGGTCGGGGTAACAAGAAATTTCACGCGGACGAAGTCGCGGGCAGAAGCTAGTTCATTATAAAATAGCTCTTAACGACCACAGTTTCTTAGCCAGTTTAAAAATTTACCACCTTTAAAATAAACGCATTCTACCACATCCAACTCTTACGATGGTGGGAAAACCCGCAGCTGCTCCCGACTTCGCTTTTCTTTTATTATCAGATCTGTATGGAAACTATTATGTCCGTGGAACCTTGGTAGAAATTAGAAATAGAGCCTTTGTTGCACGTTTAATAAATGGTTTATGATTAGACGTGTGGTTTTTGATGTACAGAGGATTTTTATTAAATGCACTGGCGTTGAGGAGTTTATTTATTTCAGGCGGCGCAGGCCTATAAATAAATACCCCTAAAAGTATATGATCGACTACAGTAAAAAAATCGGAAAAATATATGATATTTTCAAGATTTAAGCCAGTTAGATAGTCTGTTGAAAACATAATACAACTAATTTGATACAATAGAAAAAAAAAACATGAAAAAAACATTCATTTTACCCACGACGCGTCGTGGGTAAAATGAATGTTTTTTACCGTCTCCGTACCGTCGCGACGGTACGGAGACGGTATGTGTTTGGGGTGAGACGATGTGTGTGCAAACCAATGTTGCCATTTATCTCCAAACCTACTAGTCCGATTTTGATGCGGTTTTCAGTGATGGGTTTGGATTGGATTAGTGCATGTTCTTAGATAGGTGTTACGGTGACAACTCACCAGGGGGCGCTGCAGTAAACATTTGTTTGTACAAACCAATGTTGCCATTTATTTCCAAAACTACTAGTCCGATTTTGATGCGGTTTTCACATCTTTTCTTCTCTTTTTGTGTATAATGAACCTATGCTCTTTAAAAAATTTGAAATAATAAGCAAAATTAAAACTTTGAAAAACCCACGACGGTTAAATGTACATTTAAATGTACATTTAAACGTCGTCGGTTTTATCAAAAATTTTAATATTGCTGTTTAACACTAAAAGCTATACTAATATACCTACCTACATACAATCATTCTGATTTTTTGTCAGATTATTCTACAAGCAACATACTAAAGCACTAGTATTTTAATTTCTTAGTTCAAACAATAGATCATTTGTAAATAAATAATAATTACTTTATATTTTGCAATAAATTACAAGCTTTGTGTCATCGCCCTTCTCTTTCTTTTCTATGCAGTCCGACAGGACAGTGACCGCGCTTTAGGTCATGTAGTCCCCTTAAAAATGATGAATTACAAAATACACGCAGACACGGTCGCCGGCAATGACTCGTATTTTATAAATTCGCTAATTACAACATTTGAACTCCATTTTTAATTAATAGTAGTACAATCATTATATTTAGACAACAGTTAGGTAACCCAATTTTATTGACAGATATAATTACATCACAAATTACTAATAGCGTGTTTACGAGCGTGTTTACGTTATTCAAATTAGTTTCATAAAATAAAATTGTGAACTACGTTTTACATTATATTACAATTTACTGTATTAAAATATATTACATGAAACTTTATACTGGAAAAGACGTGTTGTGAAACTGAATTAGCGTCAATATTGTACATCAATATTTTAGTGCGCCGTGCTACGGGTTAATCAAATTTTACGAGGGCTGTTATTGTTGCCCATATCGACACTATGGACGCTGTGTGAGTCGTGTTCCAACTACGACACAGTGTTTATTGTGCACAGACTTCCACGGTGCACCTCCGCTGCTCAGTAACTGTTTACGACACGGCAACTCACTTTTATAGCCCGTGTTTAGTGGGTATCAAGTTTCTCGAACATTACTTTTGTAAATTAAATCCTTGCAAATTCATTTCAATACACGCAAGTCCAGGTAATTGTCTCGATCGCACCGTGTTAAACTGGCTTGGGATTAAATGTGAACCTCGGTACACATGGCGCGAAAAAATAGTACACAGAAATAATAAAATATGTAGAATTAGTTGGGCTCCAAGAAGTTAGAACACTTGCGATTGTATCAATTGTTGGAGTATCGCAGCAGGGCTGGTTCTTGGAGGTTTGCAGGTGTAGTAAACGATAATTGAAAGGCAGGCTTTTTGCGGTGCGTGAATGAATCGGATTTATTGCAGACTCAATGACAGATCGTTTGACATAGGGAAACGGAAACTTATAATTAAAAAATATAATTTGTTGGAGTTGCCAACATGCTGGGGGGGGGGGGGGGGGCTAGCAATTAACAAAAATATATTCATTACAAGTTAAACCAAAATCGAATAGACAACCAAAAACAACCAGTATTTTAATTACTTACTGAATTTATATTAAACAAAAAAATTATAACTTAACAACCCCCTCCTTAAATTAAATGTAAATTAAACCTTATTTTGTACATACATATTGTTTTTCAATAAACAAAGGGAACAAGTATTCAAAATCTATAATGCTACATTGAAATACCAGAATGTAAGTAAACAAAGACTTATTAGCTAACATTCAGCTCTTACACTGTACTAAGTATAATAAGGTAGATAGATTAAGCTTATAGTAACCTTTTAAAATTTACAATTTTTTAGATGAAATTACCTTAACCACTTAACCAATAACATAGTAACTAACATAAAAACTTATTTAATATAGGTAGTATAAAAATAATTTACTCTTCTAGAGGCAATAAAGAAATAGCAGACAAAGAACGTTTATAAATCTTCTGGTTAGGTGTCTTAACATCAACCACACGGATTTTACCGTCTTGGCCTGGATACACTTTCACAATTCTGGCCATAGGCCATGATAATGGGGGAGAGTTAGGCTCCCTCAAAATAACTAAATTTCCTACTTTTATATTATTTACACTGTCACGCCATTTGGGCCTCGATTGCAGTACATTAAGGTAATACTTATGCCATACATTCCAAAAGTGAGTTCTAACCTTATTACAAATTTCCCAAAATTTTAATCTGTTTACAAGCATATCGTTAGTATTATTTTCAGGATAAGAGGTTAATGAAGTACCAATCAAGAAATGTCCTGGCGTTAAATAAGAAAAATCATCAATCTTCTCAGCTGTAACAGGCAATAATGGTCGAGAATTTAAAACTGCTTCTATTTGACATGTGACAGTGTTTAACCATAGTATAAAGAGGGGAAGTAGGCTATCTCCGGCCCAATCCGCGATATAATTGCCTACTGTCTCAGGGTTGTCACTTTTAGCTAAATTTTAATTCAGTGCCTATAAATTGCCAAGGGTGGGGAAGTTGTATTTTTTACTTGTATTGTCTGGGTAAGTACAGGGTTTGTGATCAAACCTTTCACTATGAAAGAAAGAGCGACGGGCCAGCAAACGGGCGGCGCGGAGCGGTGATGAGCACGAGAAAACGGTGGGTTACTGATAGTACTGCCTTCGAACTTTGCTCTATTTATCTGATTCACAATTATTCAATTACTTTTTTTAATTACGATTTTATAACTGTGAGTAGCTACTTAGTTACTATACCTACAATACTGAGAAATCGCCATGACTATACGTAAACAAAGCAATAGCGGCAAATCAATTGACAGATCCAAAGTACCTAATGCATTCTAGTGGGAAAGTAGGTCTACCTACTTTCTTTGTCTGATATAAAACTAGTACTTACAACAAAAACTAAGTAAGTAGGTATCTCATCATCAAGTAAAAATTATATGCTAGAATAAGTGACTTGCTTACCTTTCCTGTTCAATAGGTAATCTGAACAGAGACAATTCTGGAATAGATGTATTATTAAGACATCCAAACACACAGCAATACGTTCTCCTGCGATTATCAAACATTATTCATTCATTTAGCGGTGCCGAAACGCCGTGACGCGCGAATTTCATGCTGTGTTAGCCCCGACTGGCGCACTGAGAAACGTGTCGAGATTTTGTTAAGTGTGCGTGCGGCGACGCATAGATACGATGACGCACACATACAAGCCGCGCGCGGTGCGTTTGTATGAAGATAACATACTTCCCCTCTTTATACTATGGTTTAACTGTTCGTACGTTAGTACATAATTTTGTATGATGCGTTTCAAGTGAAACTTCATACTTTTAACTGCCGCCTCAGCAAGACCAGCAAACACAGGCGAATAGCTAGGCACAAAATGAAAAGTTATGCCTTCCTTGGCCGCATAGCCTTGCACCAGTGCTTGATGCTCACGTGAGGTTTGCAAGTTATATAATTCAACTAACTCGTTCCTTGCCCCCTTAAAACAACCTGCGTTGTCACAGAAAACGTCAGTTGGCAATCCACGTCGCGCTATAAAGCGTTTAAAACAAGCAAGAAAACAATCAGTACTTAAATCAGAGGCTATCTCGAGGTGTATTGCCTTCGTGACGAAACAAACAAATACACAGATATAACCTTTTGTTTGTATAGCACGTCTAACACGTGAGTTTTTGACTTGTATTGGTCCAGCAAAATCTATACCAATCTTTTGGAAAGGACGACAAGCTGTGACTCTATGAGATGGCAAGGAACCCATTAGTTGTTTAGCACATTTTGCTTTCATTCTGAAACAAAGTAAACATTTATGAATAATCTTTTTTACATGTCTGTAACCATTTACAATCCAATATTTTTCATTAAGGCTAGCTAACAATAACTTTGGTCCGGCATGCAATAATCTTATGTGTTCCTGGTATATAATCAAATCAGTAACACGAGATTGTTTCGGTAAAATAATAGGGTGTTTCTGTGAAAATGAGACTTCAGAATTGTCAATTCTACCACCTACTCTTAACATATTCTCTTTATCAATAAAGGGATGTAAGGGTTTTAAAGGGCCTTTAATATTTTCATCTTTTGAATTTAAATGATTAAACTCCTGATTGAAATGTATGCTCTGTTCACGCTGTATAATTTTATGCAAGGCATTTTCTAACTCAAGAGGAGATAGCGGAGTACCCCTCTTATCTAGATTATAACAAAACCTAAGTATGTATGCCATGACACGGATCATTTTATTTAAATCAGAATACTTATCAATAAACAGATAGATATTAGATTTATTTTGTGTTATCAAGGCTACCTTGGAATCAGAGAATGCAGCACCCTTCTTCATCTCAGGTAAATTTTCCTGGAGTGAGATAGGAAGTTTATTATCAAAATCATACTTACTGTCCAGCATAAACTCTGGACCATGCCACCATAATTCACAGTTACTTAAATCATCAGGAACAGCTCCCCTGTTAACATGGTCAGCTGGATTCTCGTTGCTCGCCACATAGAGCCAGCGCCATCTAGATGTCTGCTCCTGAATTAACTTAACCCTATTAGCAACATAAGCTTGAAGTTTAATTGGCTCTGTAGCTAGCCATGCAAGTGCAACTTGTGAATCTGAATATAAATAAACACCACTTATATTTATTTTAAGGCTTAACGTATCATAAACTCTATTGGCTAGTTTCGTAAGCAAAAGCATTGCATTTAACTCTAATCGCGGTATAGTGAGTGCATTGTTGCTTTGGGGGTTAATTCGGGATTTAGAGCAAAGTAAGGAAGATGAAGCCTTACCTGAATCCTTCACCACCCGAAGATAAACACAGCAGCCATAGCCTGTAGAGCTAGCAGCATCAGCAAATCCTATTAATTGCACTGCATTAGCATTTTTATCTATCCTTATATTTCTATCAATGTGTAACGGTTGCATGTCCATCAAACATTTAACAAATGAAAGCCATTCCAATCTTATCCCCTCTGGAGGGACATCATCCCAGTTTAACTTTTCTAACCATAATTTTTGCATGAACACCTTGGCTTTTACTATAACGGGAGACATAAAACCTAATGGGTCAAAGAATTTGGAAATGTAACTCAATATTTGTCTTTTTGGAGGATTTTCAATATTAAAAGGCTCTGGACATGAAAATACAAAGCCATCCTTACTTATATTAAGTGTTAATCCTAAAGTTTTCATGCAACAATTATCCTTTTGAAGATCAAAATCATCAAAATGTTGTTTGTCAGGAGATATGTCATCTAAAATTTGCTGACAATTAGATGCCCATTTATGGGTTTCAAAACTACCCTTACTTAATAATTCACACAATTGCTGTTTTGCCTTTTTAATAACACTTAAATCGGAATGGGAATAGCAAGCATCATCAACATAAGTACAGTTATTTAAAATATATGAAGCAAGTGGATATTCTTGTTTATGAATTTCAGCAAGTTCATGCAAACAGCGTGTAGCTAAAAAACCTGAGCTCTTTTGACCATATGTAACAGTATCTAATTGAATGCATTTTATTTTGTCATTAGTATTATTTCGCCATAATATGTTTTGCAATACAGAATGTTCTGGGTTAACATTAACGCAACGAAACATTCGGCGTATATCCGTAGTAAATGTATAGTCACCCAAGCGAAATAAAAGCATAATGTCAAAAAGTTCTTTTTGCACTGGAGCACCATTAAGCAAGATGTCATTAAGTGACTTCTTTTTGTCAGTTTGCATGGATGCATCGAAGACCACTCGAGTTTTGGTACTTTTACTATTCTCATTATACACAGCATGATGTGGCATAAAATATATGGGCTTATCTTTAAAATCTAGTGAGTTAAATTCAACAAAATGCCCATGCCCTAACTGCACATATTCATTTATAAAATTATCATAATCAGAAAGCAATTTTGGGTTTTTATGCAACTTTTTTTCTAAACTTAAAAACCTGTATAGTGCAAAATCAAAAGAATTTCCTAGGGTATCTTTAACCTCATTTAGGGAAATCTTTAATGGTAAATTAACTTGAAACTTTTTATCTTTAAGTATAGTGGTTTCCTTGAAAATACCTTCACATAAATCATGTTCTGAACCTTTCTCACTAAAATACTGTGGAACAGATTCAGTTGACCAAAACTGCTGTAAAATTTTGTTAAATTCTAACTCATCTTTATCATGAATACATAAAAGTGACACATTACTTTTGTCGGAGACTGCATGGTCAGTTAAAGCGCCAGCGATGACATGCCCAAACCTTGTACTGATAAAGCGGGGTTGCAGGTGTTGTTGCTGAACTCTTTGTTCAGCAAATTGTGAAGCAGCTGGCTGCAATACCCCTACTGGCTCCGGTAGCAACACCTGAAAAAATATGTCAGCGCCTATCAGCATATTTATTTCTGATGGGATGTTAAAGTCTACATCAGCTAACTTTACTCCTGTAGGTATGTTTATACATGATAAATCAACTTTAAACTGTGGAATTTTGCATGTAATTTTTTCTAAAACATGACAGTTTATATTGACCTTGTATGGTGTAACTAAAGAAAATACTTCAAGAGGCACCGAGTAATTAGCAATATTACTAGAGTTGCTGACACCCAATATGTCTGTATTATCTGGAATAGGAGTAATACCTAATACCTCTATCACCTTGCTGGTGACCAAAGAAATCTGTGATGCAGAATCTAATATTGCCTTTATGTGCACTTCCCTACCACTCCTGGAATATAGCTTCACCTTCACAGTAGGTAATAAAACCTTGGGAGTTCTAACATTTGACATTAAAGAAACAGGTTGTTCTTGAGCTGTTTCTTCGTGAAGCAATGTATTGTGTTCTTTTTTACAAGTCTTGCAGCGGAAATGAAATTTACATTTACCATTATGTTTGTTAAGACATATGACACACAACTTATTAGTCTTAATGAATTCTATTCTAGCACTACTAGGCAATAATTTAAAATCATTACAAGAAAATAATTTATGTTGTTCAGACTTACAATAAGCGCAAGAGTTGGTCGCTGACGCTGTTGCCACGTTGGTTACTACCTTGTGAGCCTTGGTTGACGTGCTAGGTTCTGCATTCTCCAATGCCAAGGCCCTTTTTTCCAGGAACAACAAGAATTCAACCACCGTTGGATCAGACTCATTGCTTCTCTCAAGCTGGTAAGCCCTTGATGTGTAGGCATCTAGTTTACGGTATAAAATAGATAAGATTAAAGGATCCCATCCCTCAACGTTAACATTTAGGTTTTTCAGAGCAGCTAAACATTGTTTAATACTAGAAACAAATTCTCGAATGTTAGCTGGAGCAGATTTGGACAGAGCATTCAAATCAAGCAGTGCATTATTATGATCAATGATAATTTTAAATCTATGATTGTATCTTTCATCCAAGAGCCTAAGGGCTTCATCATAACTATCAGGGGAAAGTGATAGGTTTTTTATAATATCAAAGGGCTCCTTTTGAAGAAAGGACCTCAAGTAATATAGTTTTTGGACCTTATCAATGGACCTGTCTTTGTGTATTATGGCACGAAACATGTTAATGAATGGCGTGTACTCACAGTATTTTCCTGAAAAGATTTGCACCTGGATCGCAGGCAATTTTGCTTTAAAAGCTGGTGGGTTATCTACATTTGGTGAGGATTTACTGAGTATTGCCTCATTGAGCACAGTTAGAACATGGAAATACTTTGCTTCACACTCCTCGACATTTTCATTGTCTTTCTCATCTATTGCGAGAATCTTTTTATTGTATGATTCGTATTCGGAAAACAATTCAGTAATTCTAGCTCTTTTTGCTTGCAATATAGTAACACTACTGAGCTTCACATCTTCGCTGTTTGAAACGAATTGATACAGTCGAGTAATTGAGGCCTTAGTATAGCCACGTGAGGCTTTCATTCAGGGGGTGTCGACTCTATACGTCGAAAGAACGACATACCTTCAAGGGCTATTTCAAGTGTGGCTAGAGTTAAAAAAAAAATTGGGACCTAATACGCGCGACTAAAAATTACGTTTTATGAGCTTTTAGGTCGTAATCATACCACTAATATCACTACTGACATCGACGAAGTTGACGTGCCGATATGAAGACCAAACAAGATGCTTGCTTTTCCAATTCAATTTTGACATTGGCAGAATAGTCGACATCGGCTTTACTTGCCATAATTAAAAATAGAATAGAAGATGGCGGAGTTGTTTGTGTACAAGTATTTTGTAACGTCCTGTTGTGTTATTATAAGTTTTTTGTTTGTTTCGACTCAGTGCGATCCAAATATTTTGAGATAGTGACTCTGAATGTGTGTTTCGACATATTGACTCTGTTTATGCGTTTTGAGATAGTGACTCTGTATGTGTTTGTTGAGAAATCGACTCTGTTTCTGTTTTTTGAGAAAGTGACTGTTTCTGTACCTATTTCGAGAAAGTGACTCTTAAAACGTGATTATGTCGTCATACAAATAAAGAAAATTATTAAAATTCTTGAGTTTTTTTTTTAATGTTTAGTAAAGCAAAGTAGGAAATGAACGAAGTTACATTTTTCTTTCTGGTTGTGCAATAGAAATGAAAAGTTATGTCAAATTAGCATAAGCATAAATTACATAGGTTGTTAATGCTAATTTGAGATAATTATACATTCCTATTGCACAACTAGAAAGAAAAAATCAGTTTTGATTAAGCTGTAATTTTCCCGCCCTGTTCGCGCCCATTCATTGTTCTGGGGTGCCACTAGATGGCGCGCAGCAAAACTGTCTTCACTTTTTTTGTACGAAGTCGTCATTCTTCTCCTTAGAGTATATAGTGTTCTGTGCTTTCATTACTTTTAGCGTGTTTTCATCCATGTTTTACAGTTAACACTACACTTACGAATAATACTGTTAACACTACACTTACGAATAATACTTGTACACACCGTAAACAGCCTATAATAACGTATGCTTACTTAAAATATTACAGCAAATAACTTTAATCTTAAAATACGTAGATAGTTGTACAATTTTAACAAAGAAAAATGGTTAAGATGGCGGATAGCGTACAAAACTTTTCGTGTTCGACGTGCAGCGAATGAAGAATCGAACGAAACGAACGAATGTAGTTTGACGTTTGACTTGCTTCCGTGAAGATTCGTCCAATAGGGTTGTAGGAAGTTGCTTGACGTTGACACGACGAGAGTGCTGATTGGCTCGCAGCTATAGCGTCATGTAGTTGCGTCAGCGCGGGGAAAAGAAAAATAGGCCCGCCACGAATCAACCAAAATGGCTTCCTCTTGAAGTTGATACTTGCACAATAGGTATAATAAAGGTAACCCTATTGTTATCGCGTCATGCGACCCTCGGCCCCGGGAGGCTGTTAAGCGAGGTTTTATGACGAAATATTCTATAAATACCTCCTTGCAGTCGGTGACTGATGAGTAGTGAATTAGTGATGAGTTGAACCCGTTAATTGAATTGCACTCACGCCACGTAGCTGCCGTCGTAGAAGTTACTCGACGATATCTCTTGACCGTGTTTCCACACCAATTCCTCTTCCTTCGAAGGACCACAAATATGTTGGACTATCGCAGCAGGGCTGGTTCTTGGAGGTTTGCAGGTGTAGTAAACGATAATTGAAAGGCAGGCTTTTTGCGGTGCGTGAATGAATCGGATTTATTGCAGACTCAATGACAGATCGTTTGACATAGGGAAACGGAAACTTATAATTAAAAAATATAATTTGTTGGAGTTGCCAACATCAATTACCTAACTCAACAAAGAGTTAATGAAGTTTACGGGAAACTACAGGTTACATGTTTTATTTGATTAACAATGCAAATAAAGTTATGTCGAGGTAAACGAGTTATTATTATAGAGATATTATTGCAGCGATCAATTAATCAGATCCTTGCTAACAATTTATTGAACTTAGCTACGTTAATGAATAAAATAACTAGCATGTAAATGTAATAGCAGTAGTGTTGACACTTCAATTGTTTTTAAGCAACGACGTATAGGGTTAACCCTTGGTCACATCGGGTTAACTTCATCATCTTCTTAGCGTGTCGACGGTTATCTATACAGAGTCAGCCCAGAATTTCACTACGAGTTTGGCACCTTCAGTAGCGTCCATCAGTTCCTGCAACGTTCAGGGAACAGGACAGGCTGGACACGAACTCCATCATCATCATAATTTCAGTGTACTTATAACCACCCACTGCTGCATAGAGGTAACTACTTATATTTGAAAAGAAGAATCAAAATCTGCTAACTTCAAAACAGTACATCTGAAAATCGCTGGCCCTTTAACGACTCCGCTTGTTACTACAAGCAAAGCTTTTGTCAACAATATTAATACAATGATATTGTATTAACTATCAAAGTATATTCGCGAATAAATGGCTGCACAGCGCTTTATGCACGCTGATATTACTCGGTGATTTACACTGTGTAGGAAAACAGCAAAGTGGGCCAATACTGTTTCACGTGTTTGTGTGTTTCACGCTCAATTTCATGTACATATTGCTGTACCATGAGCTACGTATTGTGCCAGTATTTTATGCAACAACAAAGTTTTAGAAATGAAAACAAGCTATAAAGGAAGATTTGTTATACGTTTGGGGGGCTTTAATTGCGTAGTCTAATAGATTACCTTGTTTTATTTAGTCGAAAAACTAATATGGTTTTGCTCGAGACCGATCAAAATATATATTTTAATATTGAAGTATCTAAGGCAGTTACCCTCTTATCTTCAACGCATACACACGCCTACCAAGTCATTATATCCCTCAAAGAAAAATTCCAGCCCTCGAAAGCTTTTGTAGTAACAAAACTAGTCGTCCTAAGTTTCCCTTGTTTGCTCAACCCTCCGTCACAACCCTTGCTGATTAGGCGCACCCCACACGTCTCCAAGTTTCTAGTGCCCTAAACCCCGAGGGCTCACATTAATGATCTCTTGGCGACGAAAAATCAAGAAAACTCAACACAAAAACAAGGAAACTTGATTCAAAAATTCACAAGTACAATATTTTTACCTTTTTAACGTTGAGGTGGATTTTTAAAATAAAGCCCTTTGGGAAATCAGAGGTGGTCGGAACAACTGGTGAAGGTGGAAATAAGAAGACAAGCGAATATCTTCTTTATTTTTATTGGATTAAGGCCGAGTAGATGGAGTTGTTTCGGGGGACTCGCTGTAACTTTGTTCCTATTTCGCAAATGCAATCTCGTTACGACTTCGTTTAGACGTCTGAGCAAACAATTAGTTTGTGTTGCTCTTCATATGCAATTTACTTGAATATCTCTTTGAATGAAACTTTTGAATTTTTAATTAAAGTAAACGATATTACACCAATTACAGGATAATGTAGATATCATACTGCTAATACACGTGTAAATTGAAACATACACAAACAAATATCAGTATAAATTTAAACAATGTAGAAGTCTGAAGCATCTGTCTTTTAGCGAAGAGAATATAGCGTTTCCCGTAATGTAAGCACTTCTACCGACATTGCAAGCTGCATAAACGAATAACTACAACGTTGCTAAACCAACGTTTCCTTCCCGGTCCTCGTGGTGAGAAAGCATTCCGATTAAATCTTTTCCACGTTGGCTGATTTAATACATCCTCCATAGTGTGGCTGTCAGCTTTATGCAGGCGAGGCCTCCCGGGACCTGTTCCTACATGTACCTGTGTAATATACACTGGATATATAGATAGTAACTACCGACAATTACGAATCACATGAATCCCCTCGCAAAACTTATTCACTACAGGACCGAGAATAGCTCCCTGGGTAACTTTTTTAATTTTACGCAGAGATTATGTAAAAAATGGTCGCAATACATCATCGTCATTAACAAACTGTGTTGGCACGTAAATAAAAACGCGAATAGGCACCTCGGGCCGCGTTACCCCCGCTACGCGACAATGAAATCACAAGTTGGACTCCCAAGGCTACGCCTTTTTAAATTATTGCGTCTTGAAGGAGACAATTTGGAAAATGTATTGTTGCGAATGTGTACCCCAATCCTCGGGATTACGCTGAGTGTTGTGCGTTTGAGGGAAATGTGCAAAATAACATTTTCGTACGTCGCCGCGTGTAGGTTTCTACTCTACTTTTTATTTGGGAGGCTTTATTAAATGGGCCGAGATGGGCCCCTGACGCCTTACGCAATTAGGTCAACGTTTGAGCATACGTGAGACGATCCCATTCCATAATAATCATAACATTTCAGTTTTTTCGTTCAGCCTTATCGCGTTCTTTTTAAACAAGTCTTGGTATCAGACTTAGTACACCGCCAGTCTAAGTAAATACTTTGTTGTCAAGTGTATCAACATCGGTGCCGTTTGCACTTGACTGAAGCTAAGAGCCAATTGGTATTTGTTTTACGAAAGTGCGGGATGCAGAGCCATTGATCCTTTCAATTGAGTCAAATATTGACACTGGGTTTACAATGTACAAGCAAACTTTATTCATTTCTTCGATTGAACCAATATTTTTCACATTTGAATAAATATTTGTAAATATTTGACAATTAATTGAATGAAATGCCAATGAAAATTAATTTTCGTATAGCAAACATTTAAAAGTAATTTAAAGGAATTCCAAACAAAAGTTACAAGTTGAGAATTTACACACATTATTACACAAAACATCACGTCACGGGTTAGGCAGAGTTATATCAACCAGTTTTCACTAATATACTTGAGTCCCACGAAATAGGGGGCGAGCCTAGGCATTAAATCAGGACAATCCCTATTTATTATTATAAAAAATCCTTTTTTTTCCTCAAAAACCGTGTCTGGATATCCAAATTCAGTCTTATCATAATTAATTATCGTTCACAGACAATTTCATTAGGCGGTAAGATAACAGATGGACCGGCGTTCAATTACCAAGCCGCTGGTGTACCGCATTGTTAATGTTATTAATGGGTTAATACCGCACAGACAAAGCCGGGCTATTGTACGCGGTATTTGCCGTTTAAATTTAGAAGGATATTTTGCGATATCTCTCCGAGGTGCGGTTTTAAAATTATTATTGATGTAGTTGTGATCGGTTGTGTTGTGTCCGAGGAATGTTGGAACTGTCTTTGGAGCTATATGGAGGATACCTACGTAGTCTGGCATGATTGGTGTTGTTGGGTATTTCCGTCAGGTATTTCTCAGAAGCAGTTTCTCAGGAGTCTGAATTTGAAACATGAAAGTTGAACATAACTGGCGAAATATGGACTTTGCACACTTCTGCCTGAAAACGGGACAGGTTTAATGTGCGTTATGGATGTCAGGAAGTGATCGTAAAGTATACAATAAGGTTGTCAGTTTGAATTACGTCATTATTTATGGCTATGTTTGTGTTAATTCCTAAAAACTCGCTAGCACCGTTTTTTCGTCGTACTTGTTTATTTCATTTAGAATTTAAAACGCTGTATATAGTGTGTATACGATCAAGCTGTTCATCAAACGATGCTCAATCCATCGAATGTAAAGAAAATACTGCTCACAACATTAATCTAAAAGAGCGAGAACCTAAGTAAATAATTACCCTTTTTGTTTTAAAATATTCCCAAATTGTTTGAATCCTCTACGCCGCTTTTAGATACAAACAGGCCTCGAGGAAACACGGATTAATTTGTTAATCTGCTTTATCCGCTGAAAGATTATAAGTAGCATCTCTATACACTTCTTACACCCTGGTAGATTGGCTGATTATAACATAACATTAGAATACGTCCGTATTTTGCGAAGGAGTGGGCGGGTTTGTTTTAGCACTATATTTGGCTGTTGGCAGTGTTGACCGAAAAGTTGTGCGGAAATCGGTAGCCCTAGTATTGTTGGCATATAGTACTGCGGAGGATTGAGGAAAATGTCGTGATGATAGTTTTGAATATGAAGGTGGATGGCTATAAGAATAAGGGAAGACCAAAGAAACGATGGCAGTACTGTGTGAAAGATGATATGGCTACAAAGGGAGTGACTAAGTAGATGACGACTAATAAAAGTATGGAAGAAAAATACATGTTGCGTCGACCCCAAATCAATTGGAACAAAAGCAGGAGAACGATGAGTCTGTTGCGTTAAACCGAGCTAAGTATTGTTTGGATTACTATAAGTAAGGTAGTTTTCTAAATATCGCATTTGAAAATGACACTAACAAAATCATGAATGAAACTCATTGCGAAAAATCTCTAAATACAAGTTACGTCACATCGTTACTGAGGGTACGAAACGTAATGCACTCAAGTCTATAAAATCAGGTACACTTCATTAGTAAAATTAGGTATAGATTACAAGTTATTTTTGAAACCGATTTTCAAGAAGGTACTAAGAATTTTGGGAGTAATTCTCGATTATATCTTCTACATAAATTGTAGTGAAATCGTAACTTAGAATCCTATTTGAATATTTACATAGTAATTGAATGCAAACAACCGTTTTCGGGATAGTTTATCTTTATATATTGCCTATCTGTTACTGTATTCTTGTCTATAAATATCAGAGAATCTTGAACTTACAAAGTTATTTTAGTCGTTTAGACATTTCCGTCTTTTCTGTTGTCTAAGAATGCATTTAATTTTTTATAAAAGTTGAGGCGCAGTTGCATATACAAACGTACATTTGATTCACTATGAAAATCATCACAATCCGCCTACAGCATTGTCCATTGCTGGACATGCCATTCAGCTCGATTCTCGGCAACTCTCATTCAGCTGCTACCGGCCACCCTGCGAAGATCGTCGCTCCACGTAGCCTGAGGACGTCACTTTAGCTTGCTTATTCTGGTAGCTATGTCGACAATTTTGGTTTTCTGCTTTTTTTTATAAACCCTTGTCACTCTTTAACGAAAGGCTCATCAGGATAAGGTAAGATATGCTGTGTCCGACAGGGTCCACTCGATGTTTTAAAATACCAACTACATATCATTTACTATGTATACATTATGGAATGCAATAAAGTATTGAGTATTGAGTAAGTAGATACCTGAGTATGATCAAACTAACACCGTATCTATGTTTCATATTTCTATAACTGAAAATAATCCGCGCTCACCGCCACAACAATTTCATAAATCTACACACTTATTCCAAAGTAAATTATTCGTCGTGTATGTAATAAAAATCACAATAATCCATACAGCAGATGCAAACACAGCATTAAGCCGAGCTAATCCGATTCGCTATCGGGCGTTATCTCTCTCTAACTTACCACAGGATAAATATGTATGCATATTGCGGACATTAGCATTTTATCTCTTACTACATTTAATATTCATGCATGCGACGCAAGCGCATAGCAGGAATTAATTATCTCTACTTGTCTGATGTGACCCTTGTCTTTGGTATGCTTTGGGACTCTTTTGATGTTTAATAAGGTTATATTTTGAATAACGCGCCAGTTTGCATGATTTTGAATTTGGCTTTAAAGATTATGTGTCGCGCACATATGTAGTGTAGGTACCTGGTACTAGGTAATGTCGGGTTTAATAATACTTTTTATGTGTATCATATTTCGGTTTGGAAAACAACAGTTTATACCCTTTGTAAATACTACCAAATTAAAATAATGAGCAATGTACATAATAAATAATACTTTATGCCAACATTTACATGTAAAAAGCTTTCACAGTATTCCCCATAGAGAATTTATTCTTTTCACAAAAACCCGCAGTTCTATTTGAAATCAGAGCGAGCTAAATGGATTTCAGATAATTTTAACGGCAGACAGAAAGTTCGTTATTAATAATTACCAATTTAAATTCATTCGAACATTAACGTGGACCTGTCACTCGAGTAATAAAGGGCTTTACACATTATGTCATGTGCCATATAGCTGGCTGGAGGCTGAGAATAGATCATTGTAGTTCCTGGGAGTCATTAATTGCACCTATGTATTTGTTTAATTGCACCTATGTATTTGTTTAATAGATTACACACGACTAACCATACGCCCCATGGGGGTAGGCAGGAACTATAGAAGCCACCTGCTACGATTCTTACATACTCCTTTTCTCCGCCTTGTTTACGTTCCTACATCTCGTCTTACACGCGCGTCGGTTGCGGGTTTTACGCACCTGACCTTTACGAAGATCATCACCAATAAGGTAGATCACCACTACCACCGGCGTCTCACCGGCGATCACCACTTCTAGGGCGTCCCCTGTTCGGGTTGTCGGCGGTGTTATATGTTGGTGTGTGTGTCACTACTCAGCAAACTCGCTCGAACTTCCTTTTGTTGTAGTGGACTGTAGGTTGGGTTGATATCCAGGAATTGAGGGATGAGAGATAAATAACACGAACTTGTTATTGATACCTAGAATGCTAACCCGTAGACATCTTTATTCGCACTCTATTAAAAAGTACTCTGTGGTAGTAGCAAGGGGAGTGTCACAATATGGCTAAAAGGTCTTAGCAACCAGGCCATAAAACTAATATAAAAAAAAAGAGTGTCACAATACAACTGACAGATGATCTGTCAAAATGACAGTCGTACAATGTTACAGTGTGTAAATATTAATTAAAATGTTGCAACTTCCAACATCCCCTCCCGGCGTTTCCACAATCTAATTGGTTGGTTAAATAATAATGAAGTAAATAATTGTAATAATACATAAATTACGCATTTAATAGATTACAATACAATTGTATTGGTGCAAAGTTCGGTTGTCATGGCTTCAATATCCTCCTTTCTTGTGTAGTGGTCTAAGGGTAGTGTATGTTTTGCACTGCACGGTATTGTGCTATTGTGCACGGCTCCCAAACAGTTTCTACCTAGATGCTTTGAAATTGATAGAAATTCGTCACACAGTTTTCGTGTGAAGCGAAAATAAACAAACACGACCCCTCCAAATTTAATATTTTTTTATTATACGCAAACATACATGATATTTCTATTAGCACAACATACATTGTATAAGTTATAACGAGTCAAAAGTCACACTAGGAAGAGTATTCGTGAACTCGCATAACTGGCAATTCATCAAACCATCGTCAACTTTGACATTTTCGCGCTTTTAATTCAATTTTACGAGTTGTGCCGTGTCGTGTCGCGGATTTTACTAGACATACTGGAAGTGAATGAGATCATAAGTACGTGTTAATTGATGTGGGGGATGACTTTAATGAGTGCGTTAAGGGCAGACAGGTATTACACGTACATATAAATATGTGTGCGCACTGTAGAGCCACCTCTGCACACTTTATAGGCCATTGCTGGGTTTCTAACTAATGAGTGTTTTAGAATAGAGCTGTTAATGTTTATTCGTGAGCTAAATAGTTGGGGCTAATGGAAGAGAACAGCTCACAGTTCAATTTTACGACGGATTTGTAGAATAGGAAGGATTAGTACCTCGGTCATGAATACAGTATCAGTAAATCATTGAATTACGGTAATGGAAAGTGCCTAAGTGAAAATAGACTTGCTTTAACAAAAATTCAAGATTCCGTAATCGTCTCAAAACTCAGTCACCAACACCTTCAAAAAGAAACTAGCTAAATAAACATTTATCCCCACAACTCTTGCCACGAAAATTATGTAAATATAAATAAAAACTTTTTAGTTCCACGAGCCGCTTCCAAAAGTTTTAATGACTTGATATGAACGAGACGACAGTTGCGTCGCGTCGCGTCTTCAAGACAGCGAATGAAAGATGGCCGCGTTTCAACTTGAAGGTAATGAAAAAGGTTTAGTACCTTTTGTTGAAAAGGTTGAAAATCTTACAAAAAGTTTCGGGATGTTTTGTTATTTTTACGTTGAGAATAGAGTGGTTTTGTTATGTCTGGATTATTGTGGAGACAAAACTAGCAAACACAATAATGGCGTCCTATTGTTGTGTTTTCTAGGTTTGTCTATGAAATTTAGGTAAAGACCTACATGAAGTAATATGGCTGACAGTGCTGAGGCCCTGAGTAACTTTTTGTAAGTCTTACGAATAGCTATTGGTACATAAAATTGTTAGCGACTGAAAACTTCCTTGGAATTAATTTTCATCATAATATTATAGCGTCGTAAGGATTGTAGCAGATGGGTAGGTCTGTAATTTCTGCCTACCTCCATTTTATAACTTTTCAATAGTGCTAGTCACTCTGAAATCAATTTAATCACCATTAAAATAAAGTTGATATTTTTTTAACTTGAAATAATATTAATTTGAAGTATAATATTAAGTTTGAATAGACTTTATGTACTAAAGCAATGAAAAGCTAAGAATGCAGATAAATTCGCTGTGTTAGCTCTACACACGAGTCTTACGACTTCAAACTGACGCCTAAAAGGTTTACGACTTCCGACATCCCTCATTTGTCAAGTCATGAAGTCTTAAGAAATTAGATTATACCGTACTTACTTCTTGCTCTCAGTGTTACATTACTGTTGTGTGGAACATTACACTTACCTGAAAAGAGAAAATAAATGTCGTTAAAACGTGTGGTTGGTATGGTATGAAATAAATGAAATCAAAACTGATTCGAGATCCAACATCCGTTGCAATGCTTTCATATAAAAAAGCATTGTTTTTTTTTGTCCTGTTCGATTTTACTAATTCATTCAAAAAGCATGCAAAGGTACGATGATAAAAAGCCTAACGTAAAACCTATTGCAGTAGGTATAATTTGTCAGTCCACATAATCATCATTGGCAATCTCGCATTGAACCAATATTATCGTCCGCAGAAAACCGCGGTTTATCCAATATCCATAGATTAATTAGCAAAATTGCATTAGCAATCCCGCCTTTAACGTGTACGTACTATATTAGCCGATAATTGTCGAGTGTGTTCGATTTAATGTTCAAATGTCTCGACCCTATGTGCGCTTGTATCATATCTAGAGATGGCGTTAGTGTCGGCACAGATTATATCCGCCGCATTTAATATCCTCACCTGCTAACCTCAATTAGGGTTGCATGTAAGTATAATAAGATAATTATTTATTGGAAAACATTGTAAAGTTTGTTTTTTTAGCTGGTAGGGGTGTGATAACAGCTTTTGTCACTAAGTGCTTAAGTTTTCCGTTCTTGTGTCAATTAATTACTGTAGAAAACAAAATAGTACAATAAACACTTTTATCAATAAAGAATTAATCATTATTATTTCAATGAATGGTTGAATCAAAAGAATTCCATTCAATATAACTTCAAACTACGGTAGCCCTAAGTGCAGTCGTAGTGGTATTGAACTTGCGAGAGCGGAAACGGAATGCAGTTCGCACGATTCTAAACACTTCTCAGTATTGGGAAATTGTTTTTACAGAATATTCAACCGTATGCCGTCGAGTTAAAGGTCACGCTGGCCCAATGTGGCACTAAGTATAGTCCAGAAGAGATGCCGCCTTCCGCCACTGTCCGCCACTAATGAGTCGGTCAATTAACCGTAACATTAACGGCCCACTTTGTAATACGTGCGACGAAGGAACAAAACGCAGCTCAATTCCAAATTCGACTACAGGAACGTTTTATCCAATTTATTCGAATATTAATTTTTTAGCCATTGTATTTTTTTAAACAAACTTTTTTTATTATTACCTTACAGCACTAAATTGAACTTTACGATTTTATCGCGGGAAAATCTCGCCTTGTTTGCTTTAGCATACTTTAATCTATTCCACTTAGAGCTGCCTTTTTCGCACCTGAACCGGGGTGTTTTAAAACGAATTTACCGCCTCTTTGTTAGCGAGCTACGTGTCTGTTAATTCGTTTACTCTTTGCGAAGAGGGCTCTAATGGGAGGGCTTTTCTTACAATTAGCCGCAATTAAGATACTTCGTAAGGAAATACCGCGAGGGATTCGCGCGCATCGAATCACGGGCACCGTTTCTATATCGTCGATACGTCGGATGCCAACATTGCCGGGGCCGTGCCGGCGGTGGCGCTACGGACGGCGCGGCGGCCGGCTCGCGATTCGGATTTGTTTGGGACCGGTAGGTAATTATAAGCCGATAACGTTTATATTGAAGGTTCTCACCAATCAACATTACACAAGGGGTAAATTAAAAAATGGTCTGACGCAACACCCTGGCCTGTTTATGAGTGTGTTGATGTTTTTCATTCATTATGGAAAGTGTGCTATATTTTTGCATATTCGATTGACACCAATAGTAATTGGGTTATGGAATTGCTGCTACCGATACCGAGGAGAAGCGGATTTATCTTTGAAATACTGAACTTGAATTTCCCACTTAGCAACATGAAGAGTGGATATTCGTGAAGAGTGGACATTCCTGACTACTGTGGCGCTCTTAATTCTTTGTAGCAAGGATTAAAACAGATAGATTTCCCATCAGAATGTACTTATTGTGCGGATCGAATGTGTGATAATGAGTCCCACAAGTTATTGATAAATGATATGTACAAGAGAATCGTAAATGTGTTGACTGAAGCCGCTAAGCGTAGCTATCACGAATATGTACCTAAGCGTAAAAAGCATAGATCTGTACCGGGCTGGAATAAGTTTGTCAGTGGTGCTCACGGGGAGGCCCGACGTTGTTTTCAGACTTGGATTAACTACGGTAAACTTAGTTTTGGACCTATGTATAAAGAAATGTGTGATTCTAGGAAATTATTCAAATCTAAATTGAAATATTGCCAAAACAATGAACTACAAATTAAAATGAACATTATCACTGAGCATCATGCGAATAACAACTTTAGCGATTTCTGGAAAAATACAAAACGCTTGAATCCTGTGTCGGGCCGTCCTGTGAGTGTCGGTGGTGCGCATGAGCCCAGGGACATAGCCTGTGCCTTTCAACGCCACTTCATGGTAGAATCACCGCTTGGGCCCGCGTCGCGGATGCTCGCCGCTGTCAATCGCCCTGGGGACGTTACTGTTAGATTCTCTGCCAAAGATGTGGCAGCTGTTATAAAGAGGATGGTTAGAGGTAAGTCTCCGGGTCACGATGGGCTCAGCGTTGAGCATCTGAGGTACGCGGGTGTACATCTACCGAGAGTTCTCGCTTTGTTCTACAATTTATGCGTGAGTCACAGCTACTTGCCTGATGACCTAATGTACACCGTAGTAGTTCCTATTGTTAAAAATAAAACTGGTGATTCTTCCGATACTTCAAATTATAGACCCATCTCGCTAGCAACAGTCATAAGTAAGGTACTGGATAGTTTGCTTGACCAACAGTTGGAAGAGCACCTGGTTCTGAACGACGCTCAATTTGGCTTTAGATCTGGCCTTTCCACTGAAAGTGCTATCCTCTGTCTCAAGCAAACTGTTCAGTACTACACAGACAGGAATACGCCTGTATATGCCTGCTACTTAGATCTTTCAAAAGCATTTGATACCGTAAATTATGACAAGTTATGGCGTAAGTTGCGATGCGAGACGAAGGTGTCACATGACATTATAACACTATTTGAATATTGGTATAGTCACCAGCAAAATAGTGTCAGATGGGAAGAGTCGCATTCGGACGTGTACAGGATGGACTGTGGGGTGAGGCAAGGGGGAATATCCTCGCCGCGTCTTTTCAACCTGTACATGAACCAATTGATCGAGGAGCTCAGCAGCACTAAGGTCGGTTGTTCCGTTGATGGAGTCTGTATAAACAACATAAGTTACGCGGATGACATCAAAGAAGAGTGAATACATGATCTTCAAAGCTGGTGCTAAAAGTTATCTAGCTGGACCTCCTGTCACTCTTTGCGGCTCACATTTGAATAGAGTGGAACGGTTCAAATATCTGGGTCACTGGGTCTCTAATGATCTGTCTGACAATGGGGACATCGAGCGAGAACGAAGAGCGTTGTCTGTCCGATGCAATATGTTGGCTCGCAGGTTTGCGCGTTGTTCTTCAGAGGTGAAAATAACCTTGTTCAAGGCGTACTGCCAGACATTTTACACGTGCGGCTTGTGGACCAACTTCACTCAGCGGGCATACAACGCGCTTCGTATCCAGTACAACAACGCGTTCAGGATTCTATTGGGGCGGCCCCGATTCTGTAGCGCATCAGCGATGTTCGCTGAGGCTAGTACCGATGACTTCTATGCAATAATCCGAAAAAGGAGTGCATCGATTCTGCGTCGGAGTAGGGGCAGTTCGAACGGAATCCTGAGCGTATTGTCCGAGCGGTGGGATTCTCCTTTCTTACGGAGATGGCTGCAGTTGCATGCTAGCGCCTGTACGTATTATGATTTGTGAAATTGTGACATTTGAATGTGAAATCTTAATTTATGAAATTTTAATTTATTATATTTATGTCATTTTTTAAAAATTCTGTTTGTATTTTATTATTATTATTATTATTTATTACTTTTTTTTTTATTCATGTTTTTTAAAATTTGTAAACTTTAATTAATTAATTTATTTTTCATATGTGTGATTTTACCTGATAATTATAAATGAATTTAGTTTTATTTTGTTTAATACTAATACTAACATTAGTTTTAAGTACCATTATTACTAACAAAATATGGACCTGGTCTGAATTAAATGATTTTTTTATTTTATTTATTTTATTAAAAATGTAGCTTGAAAAAAGAACTAGGTACTTTCATAAAATTGAATGAACGACAAATAAATTTGAATGGTGCATTAAAGCCTGCGCGGCTTAACTTGCTCGCTATCGGCTATCAAAAATCGTCGTAGCACAGATAATAAAAGCAAACGTCAAAATAAATCGCCGCAGAGGTTATCTGTGGTACATTAAGCTTCCTTGTCGCACTATCTCATATTTCTTGGTCATCGATAAATAGAGGCGGCGGCCACCTATTATAATTAAAGCGGTTGATAAAATCGACATGTAACGCACTTTAGTGGCCTAGTGTGGTGCGTTATCGATAGCTGTGATGTGGCTGGGTGGCCGGACCACCCGCGCAGTTGCGCAAGAGTCTATGGGGCACAAAGTAGATAGTCACAATAGGTTCACTTGTCTACACATGAAGTCGACAACGGCTTGACAAGTTATTTGAAGCGAGATGCGTAAAGAACAAGAAAACATTCAGAAAGACTTTCCTAATGTAACAGCCAACTTCGAAATTCAAAAAGTCTAAGGCCGTGTCGCCGAGTTCGCGATCGTCACGCTCGTTTGTGTGAATAAGACGTAGGTACTCGCGCGATCAATCAATCACGTCTTCAATCGACAGTCGGTTAGGACACAGGGTTCAAAGTTTACATTAACCTAAACGAACTTCTTAGAGTGTGGGCCTTCGTAGCGTTTGTTTTTCGTGGTTCCCGGGTGAACTAAATTAAATGGACATTAGCATGTAAGATATTTCCGAGACAATACCTCGGGCCGTGTCGCGATACCGTGTGATAATGACGAGTTTTCGAGTACCGCTTGATCGTAGGTTTTTTTATTGTTTTTTGACGGTGTTTTAGTAGATTTCGAGACAATAGATAAGTTTGGCTGAGCTTTCTTTATTGAGAAGATAGAGATAAGTTGGTGAATGATAAACTCGCTGGTGAATGATTTTGGGGTTGATAGTATTGGATAATTTGATTAACTGATATTTTATAGCATAGCTTAGTATAACCAGTCTATAATATTACCACTGATGAGACACAGAATTCCTGTCAGTGAGAGGGAGTGGGCCGTAATCCACCACGCTGGCCCAGTGCGGGTTGGTAGATGTCACAGGTCTTGGACCTTTTGGTTCTAGGATATGTAGGTTTCCTAACGATGTATTTTATGTACACGGTATTTTATGCGCATTGCAATTATCATAATTATCAGTCTAGACATAGTCTGAGTCCTAACCTCTGACCTGGACCTGTTCTTATTCAGTGAAGTCACATTGATCCAACAAGAGCATGTACAGACGCCAGCACGTCAAGCTACTACAATCTGTCAAATTTCTTTAATACATTTTCAACTTTATCTCTTAAGCTTTAGGTTCAAAGTTGATTGGAAAAATTTGACAGTTTCGGGTAGCTTCATGTGCTGGCGTCTGTAGCGTCTGTGACCTTTATCATAATGACTTTCAATCGTAAAATGCAGACGTGTGGAAGGTGTTAATCCATGAGGCTCCCACAAACAGGTGCGACGCGATTCTAGTAGAACAATGTCTAAGGGAACTTCATGGATATAGTCCTAATAGAATCGCGTCGCACCGTCGCGTCTAGCCTGTCTACTGGAGCCTTTATAGTATGCCAGATTGTCCTAATAAACATCGTTAAAAAACACACACTCACACACTCACTCATTTATAAATGAAAAATAATTATGATAAAGCATTCCTTACGCAAAGTTCACTTCCTGCGAACTGTACAAAATTAACAAAACTGAGATTTTAACAGTTACCTACTACTGCGAAGGACAAATTCAATTACCTCCTACTCCTAGAATAATTAATATTTAATTAATATTTTCTGAGAATACCTTTTAAATAGGTGCTTTCTGAATTGAACAAAGGTATAATAGGGTACAATCACGATGTTCGAACAAGGAGCGAGAGAAATAAATGACTGAAACGGGCCTCGAACCTGGTAACGCATTACCTACGAGCCCTTGGTAACGCATTATCTAAGATTTCATAGAGGCAATCTGAGGTGAAATGTTTTGACGTAAAATACAGGCGATGTGAGAAAATAGTTGAAAGGAAAGAAAATAAGAATAGATTTTCCAACTGAACAGACAGCTGTGCTGCTGGGGAGTTCGTTGCGTTAAGGCTCCTTCAAACAGGCGCGACACGCGATAAAATTGCGCGCGACACAAAGGCACCGCAAGTCGCGCAACGAGCGGTGCCTTTGTGTCGCGCGCGATTACATCGCGTGTCGCGCCTGTTTGTAGGAGCCTTTACTTCTTCTTCTCAGCTAAAGTACTAGAAAGTGGTCAAAGGGCGGGCGTTTTGGGGGACTGTCTTGTGTCATTTTGAGGTTCTAAAAGTGCTGATTCTCAGCCTAGTTTGAATCAATCACTTTTGATTTTGATTTTAAAAAGGGTTGATCGCCCCTAGCTAGTAACTGCTAAAATTGTTGTAAGCACCAGAAGTCAGAAATAATTTAATAATATGATGGTTATTTTGATGAGAGTCCCGATACATTTTGCCTTACGACATGCAATATTATTTAATACTAGCTGCGCCCCGCGGTTTCATCTAATATAAATCTGGATCGGGATAAAAACTATGCTATGTCCTTCCCCGGGATGCAATCTATCTCTCTGCTAAATTTTATCGAAATCCGTTCAGTGGTTTAGGCGTAAAAAGGTAACATACAGATAGACTGACAGAGTTACTTTAGAATTTATAATATTATACAAGCTGCGCCCTACGGTTTCACCCGCATAAGCTTTGATCCCGTGGGAATATAGGGATAAAAATTAGCCTATATGTTAATCCAGGGTGTCAGCTACCTTCATACTAAATTATATCAAAATTGGTCCAGCCGTTTGAGCGTGAAGAAGTAACAAACATATACAACCCTTTCACCTTTCTTATCAACTTAGTACCTGTATTTTTCTGTTCTTTTTTTATTCCTCTCTCTACAAATGTGTGTACTACAAATTTTCCACATCAACTTTGAACCTTATACTTTAGCGATAAAGTTGAAAATCTATTAAAGAAATTTGATAGTTTGTAGTAGCTTGATGTGCTGGCGTCTGTACATAAATTATTAAACAAATAAAATTGTTTATGGATTTTTTTTATCTATTCTTCGGACGTTATCTAAGAATCGATGAAAGTCGAAAACTATTTTTTCCACCCAAGGTTTCAAAGTTGATTTTGACAAAGGGTAGTTATAAATAGTAGGTATGATGTTGGTTAAAGCAGGCAGAACATGGTTGTGTATTTTCTGACCATTTTCATAGTGATGTTTATATGTTACCATAATATTACCTATGTTAGTTTAAGTTTGCGTTAAGTTTAAGCATATTTCACGTAACTAATATAAACATTCCTATACCAATGTCACTCATAACACCTTCTAATTAAGGGGCATAGAAACCTACATTTACAGAATTTACGAACAATTTCATCCTATACTGGCTTCTGCCCGCGACTTCGTCCGCGTTTTAACATAAAAAAACAGCATGTGTGCAATTCACACATGGTAGAAGTGAAACCTTCAATCTTAAATCTTATGATGTTACGTCTCTTTTTACTGTCGTTTTTTCGTTTACGATCACGATCACGATCACTATCACGATCACAATCACAATCACCATCACAATCACAATCACAGTCACCATCACAATCACCATGACCATCACCATCATCATCATAAATTAGTAGCATAGGATTAAATGTGATATCATTTGTAATAATAAAAAACAAAAACACTGTATAATGCTTCCTATCTCATTTTCTCCCACGTTAAATCTTATATGTCTCTTTTTACTGTTGCTTTTTCGTTTCATAAAATTTCAAATCACAACGATGCTGAAGAAGTTTTCACTTCAAAATATATCCTATGACACTCAGCAATACTGTAGCTTTCCATTAGTGAAAGAATTTTCGGAATCGGGTCAGGGGGGTAATTGCCTAACACTATCAGTAGTAATGGATGTCATTTTGACAGTTCAACAGCATTTTTTTTTTTTTTCAGGATGGGAAATCATCAAATGACTCCTCCCGCTCTGGGTGGAGCGGAAGGGAGTGTCAGACTCTTACTGACTAAAACCCACCCGTGTTCCTTCCTTCGCCCTTTATGTTCCGGGCCAGCGGTAACCCTTTCGGACAATCCCGCTGACCCGGCAGGCTTCGGCCCTAACGGGCCCCTTCAGTTGATGCTGACATCTCTTTGAGGCGCGCGTGGAACACGTACGCGCCGTCCGGCACGGGCCTGGTCCTGATCGGACGGTGAGCTACCCATTACTCTCCGCCCGCAGGCCCGCGCCTACGGTGGCCGGGAGTCGTCGCGCGGCTCCCGACGCCCGGAGCGTCTCCCGCGGCGGCTGGGACGGGAGGCTCTCTCCCTCAGCCATCCCGCCGCCTTCTTCGCTAGCATGACTGCTTCGCAGAAGGAGGCGACTGCCTCCCACTCCCTCTCGCCCCGGACCATGGCTCGAACCAGGCCCGGACGCGAGAGGTCGCCGCCGCTGCCGATCGCCTCAACGAGGACACGGCGGTGCTCCGCCCAAGCGGGGCAGACCTCCACACAGTTCAACAGCATTCATTGCGTTATTTACGATGCTGAGCAGAAAAATTTTTCAAACATAATTATCAAGCGATGGATTAGCAATAACCTTCAAAATTATTCAGATTTAGAATGATAGTGTGTTACGCCATTAAGGTAGTTCCGAAGATTTCCCCCAACATAAAAAGTCATACATACCTCTTTATAACATCAGTAAGTAATAGGTATGGAGTTGTTGTTGGAGAAACTTCGACGTAACTGCAAATATTTTTTTTTCGTCTGCTTTCCTTACGTAAATACGCTTTCTAAGTGCTATGTCATATTTAACACATTTTTGGGAAGAAATACATTTACGTCGATGTTTCTCCAAATTAGCGATATGTAGCATTTGCACCTTCACTATGCAAATGTAAGCTCGCACCGTTTAATTAAAATTACGAATATTTTAAGTTAACCCACTTACAAAATGAGGCTACCCTCATTTTGTAAGAAAGTGGGTTAAAAAGAACTACAACTGTAACTAGAGGAAAGAACTAGCATAGGTCTACACCTATGCTAGTTCCTTCCTCTAGTTTCAGTTGTAGTTCTTTTTAATTTTACTATAAGAAGGGTCTTGTGGTTTAACCCACACAATATACAGGACAGGGTGATTTATGCAGGCGCACGGAGCAATCACCCGCCATTGTGAGCCACCAATACCTGTAGGATACAAGGTGCATCAAGAGATAGTTCCTTGTCCTTTTGTGATTATTCGGACAATAAAATTGATTGCTCCCATTTTTATTTTAGACCGAGACATCTCTAAGCCTTCTTTTCACCACTAAGTAAGGTTCGGGAACCGGGACAAAGTCAGAGGGGCAATTCTTGTAAATTTAAGAAAGTTAAGTCTGATCTCAGTCTGAATCTATCATAAATACCTCTAATTTCCCTACATTTTTGATATTGATTGTCGTTAAGATCCCAACTAGCAAAATAATCCTGGATTGCGATTTTATAATGCTACTTGGACTTATAAAGCTCCGAAGATGGTTTTGGTGGTTGCTACTGCGCTTTTAACAGCATTAATACATGCTGGTTTTACTCAAGTACACTTAATCCTATAATTTGTACTTATATCGGTATATGGGATCATATTTCCTGACAAACATAGGATCAAGACTCCTATGAAAGCATGAAACAAGAGTAATTGCACTCAAGAGTAATAACTCCGGTAACTCGGACTTATATGCGCCTATAAGATAACATCTGCGGACCATTTAAATCCTAATACTCCTGTAGGAGCATGTACCAGGAATATATGCACTGAGGAGCCATTACTCTTGTTATTTTAACTTATAACCTCATATAAGCTAATATTTTATGGCCAATATAAGTAAATTAAAGTTAAATTACTGTAAATAATTTATGGTTTGGTTTTACATATTCTTAAAAGTATGTGTTAAATGAATTTCATATCCATGTTTTAAAAACAATAAATCACCAAAATTACACAGCATGCAGCACTCGGTAGGATAAATTGTTCTCTATATCGATTTATCGTATGCCGTTTTAAACCTAGACATATTTATATAGGCATTCCACAGTAGTGTTTTTGTCCAAGAAATCTCAAAGAATCCTGGTTAAAACTCTTAAGATGCCACTTTTGCTTATAACGACCAGTACAGGCGAAAACACGCTTTATATAGTTTTGCAAATTCTATTGTAGGATTTGACATCAGCCATTTTGATTAGGTACAACTGTTTTTGTTTACAAATATTGAAAATAACTGGTGAAGACCGTATCGCGAATTCTAGCGAGGGTTCCGGACAAGATAATTGTAGTACTACTTTAGATGGAAGAAGTTCGGACAACGAAAGTAGGTACCAAATCTTTGAGCGATATTGAAAGCGATAACAAAAAAGATCTTTCGGATTATAACAAAAATTTAGAACTGCGTTATTTTGTTAAAAACTGGGAATTCCCCGAACCACTATGCCATGCTATTGAAGCTTAGCAACGCTGCGCGTGATCGGGCGAACCTGCGAGTATTATGCTGTCGGTTTGAGATGGTCAAGAAAGTACCATGAACTCCTAGTAAACGACTTCTTTTTAATGTATCGTAGTTGCTACCATAGACGTATAAAAACTAATACAATTCATGAAGACGTTCATGGTACTTTTTTGACCTTCTCAAATCGACAGCATATAATACTCGCAGGTTAATCGATTTACCGACGACGTTGCCAGATTTATCAGCATGGCTTGTAAGAAAATAGAGAAGACTGTGCCCGTACCTATTGAGATCCATAAACATTTGTGTAATATTGCCCAGACATCAGATTAGACTAGTTACAAATTTCACATTCGTCTCTTGGGAAGTGATCATAAACTGCGTAAGTAGAACAATTCTCACACCAAAACCAATCTTGATATAGCAATGATCTGATGTGCTCTTGATTCTGAGTAAAATGTTAATCTCTAGTGTAAATAGAAACCAAGCTGTGACAACCGGGACATATCGCCGATAACAAGAAATGTGTAACACTCCAAGGCCATTTTAAGTTCTTTAAAGATCGGAAATCTTTCTTGGTTAAAAATCGATCGATATCCAGGAACATCGGCATAGTCTTGTTTAAAACGTCGGCAACCTCTTATATAATTAAGTTAAATAAAAACAATGTTTAAACTAATGTTTAACCTAGCACGTAG
Organism: Luperina nickerlii; assembly: GCA_963855955.1. NCBI lineage: Eukaryota > Metazoa > Arthropoda > Insecta > Lepidoptera > Noctuidae > Luperina > Luperina nickerlii. The sequence continues at coordinate 3,578,205 of OY979667.1, read as the reverse complement.
AACAAACCCTTAAAATATTCCTTTAACTTACTTATCTATAAAATATATCAATCGATTTTCATCGGGCATTGCGGAACCCTAATCGGTAAAAATGGCGAATCTTCTTCGGTTTTGAGATAACCCAATATAGAACCAATATACTTATATTGGTACTATGTCACACTTGGAAATGCTAAAAATACTTATATTAGCACTATGTCACACTTGGTAATGCTCACCAAGAAAATGGCAGCTGCCTTCATAATATTTATTTAATATTAATTAATATTAAAATGTAAATAAGCAAATTTCAAGAGGCGCTTTAAAATTTTTATCGAAACCATGATAGATTTCACAGAAAATTCAAGTTCCCCTATGAATAAGCTATAAGTAAGACTAACAATTTGACAACAATAAGTTTGTGTTTCTAATATGGTTGACATGAATAATATAAATACCCTAAAGATGTTAAAAATATTTTTACAGAGCAAAACAATGCGCGATACACTCACTTCGACTGTTCGCAACATATGAGATTATAGAAACATTTCTAGGCGTGTATTAATCTAATTTTTTACTATAATTTACTTATAGTGAGATTTACAGGAGTAATTGTATTCACGTAATTCAATTACAGGAGCAATATAGGCGTATATGGCATTTCAGCGGTCTAATATAAATACGTTATAAGTAAAAGTAGACTTATAAAGTGGGCCCTTTTCGCAACTTATATGCGGATAAAAGCCTCATATAATCCTCGATAAATGATGGTTCTAGGATAGTTTAAAAACCACTTTTTGCTAGTTGGGATGACATTGCGACTAGATTTTGACATTTTTAAGTACGGGCATTGGCCTTCAGATCTTTTGCAAAAAAATGGTGGCGAATTAAAAATAGTTTGGTTAGCCAGTCCCTATTTTCTAGATAGTACCATTTTGCCACAACCAATTTACTGGCACGTTAGGTGTACAAATATACAAAGAACGCGTTTACTTGCGAACCGCCTCCTTTTTTGTTTTACGGGTAAAAACAAAAGGTAGGTTTACAAACAGTACCTATTCGTACAAATTCAGTGTGTACATACCAAGATTTTACTAATAATTCTACTAATATTATAAACGCGAAAGTTTGGAGGTTTTGTTTTGTTTGTTATTCTTTCACTCAAACACTACTGAACGGATTTGTGTGAAATTTGGCGCACTTAAAGTTTATAACCAGGATTAACACATAGGATACATTTTATCTCGATATTCCCACGAAATCGGAACTAAAGCGGGTAACTCTGCGGGGCGCAGCTAGCAAATTGAGTGCCCCCAAGTATTGAGTTTCGACGCCCGCATTTTGAGGTCCGCAGCGCATTACTCAAGCGGTTAGACCATCCTTTCCTGAAAATATACAGGGTTATTGGTAAAAACTAACAACCTTGTAGGACTGGATTACTAAAATCATAAGCAACAACTTTTGTTCTGAGTTTTTACAAAACATAAGACATTTACCAAAAACAAACCTTTAAGATTTCGTTGTTTTATCTAACCCCCGCTACCCTCCACTGCATTTTGTTTTAGCTTTCTTTTGCTTCGCGTAGAGTTCGTAACAGAAAATAGAGTATTTCAATTTGTTGAATTGGAATATTTTTAAACGACTTCTAAAAAGGAAGAGGTTCTCAATTCGGATGTTTCAATTTTTTTTATGTATGTTCGGGCATAACTTCATCGTAATATATAACTACTCTATCGTAATATATAATATGTCTATTCCATCGTAATATATAATAGACGGATTTGCAAAATTGTTTTTTTGTTCGAAAGGGCTTTATTCCGAAATGGTCCCATTTAAATTTTGTAAAGATCTGATGATGAGTTTCGGAGACAGACGACGGAACTCTTCAATAAATGCCATCAAATCAAACTATTAAAAAAAAAAAAACAACCGACTTCCGAAAAAAACACTACAAAGTGAAAAATAACTTTAATTTCGAAAGTCGGTGTCAAAAAACGAAAATACAGAACCAACGACACCGACTTCCGAAATTAAAGTTATTTTTCACTTTGTAGTGTTTTTTTGGAAGTCGTTTATTTTTCTTTTGTAAAATGTTTTTATTTTAAAAATCATAGAACAAAAGTTGTTGTTTATGTAGTGTACCTAGATATCTATAGTGCTAGGTCTGGACTGTACCTAAGTATAGAGGTACATAGTCTCATGTAGGTACACATACGACGGGTCAGGGTGGCGTGCCGACAATCTGAGGTATGTCGCGCGGCGATCCGCGTGCGTGCTCACCGCTACCGATAATACCACTAATACCACTATTTTATATAGGTACTACACTATAGTAATTATTATGTAATATACAAGGTTATCTAAACTAATACTTTAAAGAGAAACGATTTGATATTTTGTGTGTTTGTTTGTTACGCCTTCACACTAAAACGGCTGAACGAATTTGGATGTAATCTGGCACAATATCTGTAGACCATGAACTGCGGGGTAATGGCGTAACACACTCACATTAAGAATGGCTTTCATTTTGAGAGTTTCAACGACATTCATTGCGTTATTTACGTTCTAGAGAAGACACTTTTTCGAACAGATGAACCAATGGATTAGCAATATCCTTCAAAATGATTCAGATTGGATATAGGACACTTTTTATCTCGATATTCCCACGGGACCAAGACTTATGCGGGTGGAACCGCTGGGCGCATCTAGTTTTCAATATAGTGTAAAACCGAAACTACAGTCATCCTCACACCAGAAGAAAGAAAAAAAATGTTCATGTTGAACAATGGTTGCCACTAACATGCAGCTGACTGTACCTAGTTTGTTTAGAATCAGCCAGTCGATTCTGTAAAAATCTCACCGTGAAAACTTATTCACCTAAGTTTTCACGGTGAGTTTGTTTTTGCTAGGAATTGACACTATTGACAGCTCACTCCATGCTCACTTCATCTAAGCTTTCACGGTGAGAGATGGTTACAGAATCGCACTGCTGTAATAGAAACAATTTTGACGGAAGTAGTGTATGAAAGTCTATTTTTTCTTTTGAAATTTTATTGATTTTAACGGACTGCTTTAGTTGAAATCCCTTCGATGTGCTTAGAGATTTCTGTGTACTGAGAAAACTTTGTACCTATATTTTATAAACTTCGCTTTTATAAACACCGTTATAAGGTAAACCGTTTAAAACCGAGCTTTATCCACACTCCACAGCACTAGCATAATATGTCGTAAATTATCGGCAAACGCTCGATAAGAGAGAATGAAAGGGCTATTAAAAGTTGGCAGGGACCTGCTCTGTTCTGCCAATCAGTATGTATTGTTCTGTTAATAAAAAATAAAATTGTCGATGATAAAATACAGCTGGCAAGTTTACCTACAATGTTTTATCGTATCAGGGAACTTTATTCTGCTTCGAAGTGATTAAATTCATCTTTGCGGCACTGGGAATATCTTCAGATATTTTTCGTCGCACTACAAAAGCGTTACTAAGTATTATTCCCATGTATTTAAACAATTTCTAGCTGGAATTTCCTAAATTTCACCGAAGCTATTCCGTCCACCCTCGCCGACGACTTCCTGCATAGTTGCACACCAAATACTTTAGACTCCGTCGTTCGGGGACCCAGCTACCCGGTTATACCCGGGTACCCGGCTACCCGGATACTTTTTGCCGTTTTCAATTCCTACGGCGATCAATTAGACATGGTTTAATGGATTCGGGTGTCGTCTGGGGGTGATCGATCACGTGCAATAAGTACATTAAGTAGTTGTTAGATGTCGACGGCAAGCCCTGATCGATGGGGTGACGCCCATCTTAGTTTTTCATGGAAAAATGTAGCTTTTGCATCAATCACTTGCTTAATATCGTATGTTAACTATTCGGTTGACATCTGTCTGTAAGCTTTAACTTGAAATCTTTATTGATTTTGTAAAAATACATGAAATGAATTACAAAAATAACAGCATCAAAATAAACAATAAGCGTATCACTGGAATATATAGAATTAAAATGATGTTGTTAAAACGAAAACATATATTTTCTGTACTGTACAGTTCCGCGTATACACGGAAATTAAAATAAAAATATCTATAGCAAACAATAAGTTAAAATTAGAATGAAATGGACAAAATAAACAAGTTCCGTGCATCCGCGGGTAAGTGTTGCAGTCACGGAAGTGTCACTTGATTAAAAGCCATAAACAAGAAAATAAATATGGCGGATTGAGCGTGTTGGGCTAGCTGACCTCGCAATAAATTTTACGATGTTGATGCATATAAGCGTAAAATTGCCGGTTTCTTTTTATGGCAACTTCGAAATCCTTTACAAAGACAAGTGCATGGTTCATAAATAATTCAAAACATCAGCAATCGATTGTCTAGCAGCAGATCCATCTTGTTTTACGTATCGATAGATTTTTTCGGATTTATCGGATAGGTTCCGTAAATAATTTAAGAATTAGGCACGTCAATCGTTCTCATCGTTTCCGCCGCCACATGCGGGTGTGTAAATAACTCAATGTAGGCGTTAATTATGTCGAGTGATCTTGAATGAGTCGGGCTTAACGCGCCTCAGTGTTAAACGAAACGTAATCACGTGGAACATTCGAATTTCGAATTCTATTGTTATGTTTTCTGTGCTAACTCTTTTTTTGAACTAAAATCCAGTCCGGATTTAAACTAAAATCCAGATTCCTTACGCACTTTTTGTTTTAGTTTGCATTTTCGTTAATGTAGATGACAATGGTTAAGACTTTATTTCATAAATACCGAAATACTTACTTTTCTCTAAATAAATTACCCCGAAGTTGTTGAGTAAATATAATTATTTTTGCAAAATACATTATGGTGACACTTGTGAGAAAATGGTTTTACTTAGGACTCAAACACATTTATTTGTCGGATAGATTTTTTCCCATATAGTATGAAATATCCGCTCAGAATGACCGAACGTTCCTTCACGTCCCGAGGAAATGGAAGTGCACATGACTGAGATGGATTAGCGCCCATTAAGGGTAGCTCCGTCTAATAGCTACGTGAACGCAATATGTGCTCAGATACCAATAAACGCTCATGCTTTAGGCAATACGTCTTAGGTCTTGACGTCTTCAAATTTTCTGCCCAAAAAGTAAAGGATTCAATACGAAGCCAGTAATGAGAATACAAAATAATTCACATAACAATACCTCTTGTATGCCTACCATTTTCGTATAAATCGTCATGTTCACAAGTAAAACCCACAATACTCAAATTAAAATACAATAAATATTTATTCTTTTAAAAACATGAGATGACGTAAACATTCATTGCGATTTCGCAATATTTCATCTGGTAATGGCGGCTGTGGAGTGCTACATGTTGCCATCTTGAAAATGGTGAAAACAAAATGGCGCTTGGTGGTTTTCTGTTGAATTTAATAGAAAGAAACAAAGACAAATCGGTGTCTCACATCCAGGCGAGCAAGGATTAAACAAAGCGCTGTTTATGTTAATGAAATGAGATCTTATCCGTTCACGTTTAAAGTTGCTATGGGACTAGGAACTGCGGATGCTTTGGCCTGGAGGTTTGAGCCTGGTCGTCGCAAAAGCTTATTAAATGTTTTCAGCCGGCTATGGGTAAATCAAATATTGAATCTCTGTAGTTCGTGTTCTAGATTTTTTGTAAGATCCTATTTAAAGTCTGGGACTGAAATTCAACAGCCTCATTATTAAAAAAAAAAAATACTGTTTTCTGTTTTTGATTGCTTAATCTAAATATTTTACAAAGGTTCATAGGTATTACAGCAATATACCTATAAATGAAAACAGAACTGACATTAATAAATTCAAGACTACAGGACTACGCTAATGATATTATTAATTACTTGCTAAGTATCGTTGATTTGCTAGTAAAAGACGCTGGCATTGATAAATATCTTAAATCAAGACATCACTGTACCATTGTGAAAGATATACATCATATTTTGACAGGCCGTTAATCAGAACACACCTACAGACAGCCGAAAATAGAAGAATAGTAATAAAATATAGTAATTGGACAAGTATCACCTTTAATCCGTTTCAATTATAAATCTAAAAGCTTATTTTTGTTGAAAACCCTGTTTATTATTAACGGAGAGGGCTGGCGGCACATTTCATCTGTCAGTAATTTATTGTCCGACAAGTTGTGACATCGGCCCATTGAACGAGGTTATTTATGCACAATGGAATTTAAGTTAAAACTACTGAAATTTATACACTATCGCAGGGTTCAGTTATTAATGAAACCATAAATTTAGACGTTCGACAGGTAAAATGAGCAAGGGACACTTTTGATCTGAATCGAACGCTTCTTGCTTTAGAGTAAATTGGCTGCTCGTTTTATAGTTAACGAACGCGGAGATGAAATGCAAAAGTTAGTTTTATGGCATAAACCCTAGTGTGAGTTTGATACTCTTCCATTTTATCTTATTGGTACAATTTACATACAAACTGGCTCCGAACAATAAGCGAAAAACATGTCGAATTAATATTTAAAAATCCCGTTCGCGTTCCATTTTCGAACGAGAGGAAAACATAAACAATCCGACATTAAAAAAGCTACATTTTCTCCAGCATTGTTACTATTGCTGACAGAAAAGAGGTTTAACATAATAACCATTGGTTTACGGCTGGAAAGTTCGCAAGCTATTATAAGCTTTCCCTGTAACATTCGCTATTTCTACATACCACATAGTTTCGTAATTAAAGAGTCAGAAACAGCATTATGCTAACGACTATATTTTGTTGTGTGTAGCGTGTAGCGGACCCGTGGTAGGAGAAAATGGCGGCCATTAAAAATGTTTCGGGTGTAAACTGGGAACATTATGATGCTGAGGCCACTAGTTTTTCTTGTTACCTGAATTGTTAAATTGTTGGGATAGTTTCGCTAATAAACAGAATGTAGTAAAGTACCTACACATTGTAACTATTTGGGTCACATAAATATTACATTTTTAGGAAACATTAATTTTTGCGTTTTGCTGGAGAATTTCTGATATGTAAATAACCTCAGAGGGGAATACGAACAGAATTGGTGACAAAAGTTATTTAGGCGCCATATCCAAGTGTGAGAAAATCGCGTCAATAGTCTCGCCGTGCCATCAAATTCAATAGAAACTCTATGAATCAATCTCCAGACGGCGATATCACCGCGTCGATAATTGGAAGGCACAGCGTGATTATCGCCGCGATTCTCTCATTCGTGGAGATGGTACCTTAGTTGTTATCTTAAACACGTGTATTACTAATTAATATTATAGTTACCCATTTTTTCATACATACAATATGTACACTGAACTGTAATGTAATTTAAGCACAGTAATTTCAATCAAACAAAATTACTCACATTAGAATTAAGACCCGAAGCTCGGAATTAAACGTAAACAAAGAGATTATTAAAAGGCTTCAGTGACGGTGTTTAAATTGATCAAACTCCAAGTAAGTGGGATAATCCGGCGGGATTAACACAACAACAGGCAAGCCTGTTTGTTGAATATTGAAGCACCTACTTGTATAGCGCGGTTACGTTTTGATGACAATGCAAATAAAACCATTCCGAGATCCAACAGCGTTTAATACGCAATTGCAGATTAAACAAGGGTTTATTTTCAGTTCCCGCCAATTTTACTGTCAAAGATGACATTATTAAGCTTGACTTAGAAACTTTAGTGTTGCCATAGCATTAATTTTATAAAACTCCTGTGACTCCATTCGATTAATGGCATTAGTATAAAGTCGCGTAATGAATGCTGATGCCCCCAACCCCGCTAATATCCCGAACACTTATAAAGATAAATGACCGCACCCATTCCGCCGTTACGTTTCGTACCAAACGGGGTTAAAAGGGTTTTCAGTTCCTTAATAATTAATTGAAGGGTAGTCCATTTTCGAAATTAGCATGATTCCGTTTTTAGCCAGAGGCAATGGGAGTGACCGATGATAAGATTGGGGGATGATATATTATATTAAAATTAATGTAAATATTAAATAAGTAATTAGTATTCTGTACGAATTTATAAGTTAAGTAGTAGTCGGATTCATATTCAAGATAGATCTTAACGCTTTGTAGAAGAATCATGGTCCTAAATATTAATTTATTTAGATACTAAGTACTTTATCACAATATTGAGTCCGGCGCGATAGAAAAACTCTTGACCGAAAATATCGAAGCCGCCCGAGCGGAAAGGGCGCTGGTGCGACACATTCATTTTTCCATAACGCCGGACGATTATTCACACGCAAGATAATACCTATCGATTTAAAAAATGAATCCTTTTATAAGCGGAACGAGCGTTATCCCGCCGTGAAAATAGCTTCGATGCTCCCATTTTACAACGCCGAAAGGGTTCCCCGCGAGCGAGTAATAAAGTAATTTATCCACTTCCGATAACAGGCCAATAATCCTCCAGCGCACTTCGCGGGAATATGAGGAATAAATAAGAGGAGTTAGAAGGAGTTCGGAGGGGGCGTGCGCCGCGTGGCCACGCCGATAACACGCGCATCCCCGATGCACTTCCGAACGCGATTGGAACTGTAATTCTCATCGAAGTTAGTTAGCAGATAGCATACACAGTTGTCAGCAAATATTTTTAACGAGTGTAACTTCGTTGATACTCCGAATGTCTTCCTGCTTGTTACTAACTTTGTTCGTGTTGCGAAGCTTCGAAACGAGCGGTAATGTGGTTTAGTTGTGTTTGTTTTTGTGCCACTAAAAGTGAAAGGCGAACAGACGTCTAAAGCCTTGAAAGGATTGTTTGCTCTTCAATTTCATTAATTACCTAAGTATTCTATTAGGCGGTTCCAATGAATGCAAATCAAATACGGTAAAATAACATTCAAATTCAGATTGATTCTACGTAACTGGATATAAAGTGCTTTACTGTTCTCAGAACTTGACAAATCAATTCGGTTCACAATCGGGTTCGCCGGCGAACTATCGCTGCGGGGCAAAATGTATCATGTCGTACAAGCCACGGCGAACTTTATCAGGCATTGTATTTCATACACATTATCCCCCTAAATCCTTCAGTGGCTGCGATTCTCATCACGCTCCAAGTGCTGTCCCGAGGCACTTAGAACGCCCTAGGACTTAGTAGTGATGTACTCACTCTATCGGCGTATTCGATTACCGAGAACTCGGCCATATACAAGCTGATTACTTAGCCGAGTCAGCTCAACCGATAGCAATGCTATTAAGTAGTAAAATCGTCTCGATTGGATTTATTGTTGTTTATTTTATGAGCGCTGCGTGTGTTAAAGCCTGAATATGGATGACCGTAAAGATATTGGGAGACGACAGTTAAAATACCGGAACAAAAATTAAATATTCCGCAGATCCATTACTGTGTTGTACGTAGTTCACCTTCCATAAACTGAGTGTTAATTGTTATCGATGACATTTATCGACTAATAATTTAATGTAATCCTATCGTCCCGTCTCTCTATACGTATACAAGTTTTGATTGTAACTCTAAGTTCACCCAAGTGCGCAGTGTGGACGATAACGATTATTGTCTCATGAATATATTAGCAGAGGGTGAAACTCAAGGGTGTTATTTGTAGAATTTGTTGTAACCCTCTCTGTTAATTTCATGTCATATTTCATTTGTTTGATAATAACTTTCTTCTCAATGTTTGGTCCTTCCATTCTGCATGGTCCATAGATGGAAGTGGAACATTTTATTTACATGAAAAAACTATATTGAGGATAATAGCAGTCTTTATTATATTAAGGGTATAAGACGCTCATGTATTTGTATGGAGAAGGAATTCATTTAGCACCAATTTGGGTTTGTAGTGCCGAAAGTAATAATACAATGGTGATAAGTGTTTCTGCTGTTGTTGAGCTAGTCAATAGGCGTATTATTCGTAGTAAACGGAGAAGCCATAATCGTATTCAATCGTATAAAAGGTTATTACAACATAGTGCTTCTACACTAGTGTCTGTGCTTAACCTCTTAGGATTAACGAGCAGCGTCATGAAGAAAATTTTAGTACGTAATGTGGGTACTCTCCTGAAATATTTACCCACATAATGCTTATTCTCTAAACACTAGTCCCAAACATAACCTACAAGGGTACAACATAATTATTTTATTTCATGCGAATTTCGTATTCTAAACTGTTTAATCCCATATTACAGTGAGTGGAGTATAATTTCCTAGGGCGAGATAGATATGGGGTCTGGAAATTACACATAAAGGAGAACAGAGACCCTGGCCACCCCTGGCTAACGGTTATGACAACGTTAAGCGGTAGGTACAGGATAATCCCGTATCACAAACTGTGCCAGAGGAATTCTAATTAATCCTACCAAAAATGTACGATTTAAATCCTTTGGGATTAGTTATGGGGGCCTTGAGTTCCGCGGTCGATGTTTGCGAATTGCTGATTATTATCTTAATAGGATAGCCAGAGGTTTACTTGGGGTCCTCACATGTATACAATGGTGGACACGACGCGCGACGCAATTAAACTGAGTAAGTAAATTTTGGTATACGTTTGGTCTTTCTTCCTTCTGCACATGTGGCTTCCCAGACACCACATTAACGGCATGACTATACATATAAATGTCTATTAACTGCTCTCAAATTATGATGTTTATTTTTATTTATTTTTTACATACTTCTTTGACATAGTCTTTTTATTATTTGACATTTTAAACAGACAATCCTAATTTTTCACTTGGTTTTAGTAGGTTTTTATATTTTATTTATCCTTTTGATAATTTTTTATTTTGTAAACGTGAGAACTTTGTAGGCCTTGCAGACTTTAGATCTGTAGACCATTTTTTATTTTATCAAGTACCTGGTACTTGTTGACAGGCCTACGCTGTCGTCCCATACCTACTGTAATTTGAAAACATCGTAAAAGCCAATTATTTTTAAAAGAGTAACCGTGGAGTTTCTTGCCGGTTCTTCTCTATAGGAAACAACCAATTGGAACCGTGCACCTAGCTTCTGACGTTTCATAAGTGCCCATGTACAGACGCCAGCATATCAAGCTACCCGAAACTGTCAAATTTTCCCAATCAACTTTGAACCTTATTTATGCTTTAGCGATAAAGTTAAAGATCCATTAAAGAAATTTGACAGATTCTAGTAGCTTGAAGTGCTGGCGTCTGTACGTTTATATGAAATAAAATATTTTGATTTTGGATGATACGGTTATGATTTCGACTTGAAAGGCCAAAACTTTTCTTGCAACAGTACCAAACTGTAAATGGATTTGATATTATTATATTAAGTGTCACTTTAAAATACAATATTCCACCTTTAATAAATGCTTTCGCTGATTACACCTAGGTATTCAAAAGAAAGTAACATCTGAATAGTTCAAATTCAATTCTTTATAAAAACTCTTTCTACGCCCCAAAATCACTTAATAAAATTCACACCTCTACCCGAATTAAAAGATGGCGGGGCCCATTTTCAATGGTCCAATATTTCACGTTTTGAAGGCTGTTAGGTCAGAGGCGCGGTTATGACGTGATGGTGTGACAAATGTCAGTAGTTGGTGTAATTCATGGCGGCTCCTAGAACCATTTGTCGTCCCTCGATAAGGGCCGCCTGTATTTTTGCTGGGCGCGGATGATAAACAGGGTGCATTAACTATTTGCGTTGTTATGGAGGTTAATACTGTAGTTTCGTAGATGGATTGGAGTGGTTTTTAGCTTTATGCTAATTAATAATGTTTTATCGTAGAGTTTCTTGCCCATTCTTCTCCATACTAAAACGACCTTTTGGAAAGGGCGACTAGAATCAATTCTATTTTATTGTACAGACGCCAGCACATCACACTATCCGAAACTGTGTAATTTTTCCCTATCAACCTTGAACCATATGCTTTAGTAATAAAGTTGAAAATCTATTAAAGAAATTTGACAGATTGTAGTAGCTTGATGTGCTGGCGTCTGTACCTTTTTGACGCTCAAAAGTGCCTTTGCCTGTTTGAAATAAATGCTTTGACTTCGATTTTATCTATTTGATTATTTTGATTTTTTTTTTGCTGTCAGCGAATGGCATACACGTTGATAAATATTGAAAAAAAAAAATTTTTTTTTCTTGTTATTTTTTCCATCTACACGTTAAGGGGCTTACATGGCCTAAAGTGCGGTCACTGTCGGACTGCATAGAAAAGAAAGAGAAGCGCGATGACACAACGCTATTAATTTATTGCAAAATATGAAGCAATTATTTAATTACAAAAAATCTATTGTTTGGACTAAAAAATTAAAACACTAGTGCTTTAGTATGTTGCTTGTAGAATAATCTGACAAAAAAAAAAACAGAATGATTGTATGTAGGGTTTTTATTGTAAAAAGAAAGTTTTTAGAGGTACCTTCATGATTTTTTCTATCGTATCAAATTAGTTGTATTATGTTTTCAACACACTATTTACATACCTAGCATATATCCTGAAGAATATCCCATATAATTTGCTCTGATTATGTTTACTGTAGTCGATCATATACTTTTATTGAATCTAAAACTTGCGTTTTTTTTGTTTAGGTCCTGTAAGCCCCTTAAGATGAAGAAGTGCGTACTCATTTCAGAATACTTATTTTGAAAGGATGTTTGTTTTCCTCAGACCTTTTAGAATACCAAATTAATGTTCTTTGTTTCTTTTCCTTTTTGTTTGTAATTATCTTTTTTTTTTAATTCAACTTTTGTAAGTGGCTTTGGACACTTTATTTTTTCCTTTAAATATTCTTCATCAATATGCAACCTAGCTTTCTACTTATCCCACAAGCGAAAAACCGTGATCCATGCACCCAGTTCACGTGATTCATGGGTCCCGGGATCTGGCATTTGTTGACCCTCGCTAAGGCCAATTGCTAGTATAGTCTATGGTCCGAAACGGCCATTTGTCTCCCCGTTTGCGACAAGGGATATTTATTCACTACTGTTTATTGGGATTGTATTGAAATTGAAATTAATAGACGGCATAGTTTAACTTATTTGGATCTAAAGTTATCGAACATTGCAGATTTTCATAGGGTCATTGTTTAGCTATGAGTCATGACTGCCAGTTGTCAGAACGCTAAGTAAGTATTAATATTAATTTTTTTTCCTCGCTAGTTGCTGCCTGTGACTTCGTTAGCGTGACATTGCCACATTTTGATTTTCTTCTTCTAAAACACAAGTAAAAGTTACTCCTTATAACATCAGCTATCTGCCAGTGAAAGTCTTGTCAAAATCGGTCCAGCCGTTTCGGATATTAGCAGGAACAAAAAGTCCGAAAGACAGACAAATTATTAAAAAAAATATGTAATAAGTACCGTATATACTTTCATTTAGTAAAAAACTGTTATTTTGACATTATAAACAGACATTTAAATGTTATTTATTTGTATACATACTATCTAACAAAGTCGTAGACATTTACAAGTTTTGATAACATGCAATATTTTTATTAAGTAAAAAAAAACTAATAAAACGTTGTAGACATAATTCATTGTAAGTGAGAATGCAGCGAGACATTCAAATTCTATTTTCCACGTGCAGCCATGTTTTAAAACTTTAACCATTTTTTTATATCCACAAACCATTCTCCATTTATTTTTCCCAAAGTATTAATAAAACACAGATAGTAATCACATTACAAACGTGTTGGAAGCGCAATAATTGTTTAGATTCACATTTGAAAATGAATAATGCTGTTGTGAACAAATTCTGAACGCCGAAACACAAGTAGGACCGTCCGGGGCGATTTATAGCCTCTATCCGATTATGTAGCGACTCGAACGGAATGCACTTTGCATATAAACAGCTGAACAACTCTATTCTAAAGAAGATAAGGTTTATTTTAGAGTGGAAAGATAAATGTAGGTTAAAAATATTAAAATATCTTAACGTGTGAAAATTCCCAAGGTTCTAATACTTTTAAATTACGTCGGCGCGCGGAGAACATATTAGCAAGGTGGAATTTGTGAAGCGTTTTCGTGATAACACTCGAGATTTAGCGATTCGATTGTGGTTTTTTCAATTTTTTCAACATAATGAGGGTTCGTTTATTTTCTGACTAGCAGCGTCCCGCGGTTCCACCCGCATAAATGCCGATCCCGTGGTAATATCGGGATAAAAACCATCCTATGTCCTTCCCCGGAATGCAATCTATCTCTCTGCCAAATTTCATCGAAATCCGTTCAGTGGTTTAGGCGTGAAAAGGTAACATACAGACAGACAGACAGAGTTACTTTCGAATTTATAATATTAGTACGGATTAATGCCTTAAAAGGGAAATTAAATATGGCAAGGAAGGAAGTGAATAGGAACTTACAAAACGGCAGTTAGATAGGCAAGTTTGGAAGAGATTTCAGCGATTCATTGTTGAGATAAGTGCAGTAAAATAATGAACATAATAGTCATAGTTAACTGGATTATGTAAGATACATAATTACATATCTTATGTTTAATTTATTTAAACATAATATATTTACTATTATATAAAATTAAAAGTCCTGACTGATTGATATCGCACAGCCTAAACCGGTAGTCCTAGAGACATGAAATTTGGAGGGTCTGTTCTTTGTGAAGAGTAGGTATCACTAAGAAAGGGCTTTTTCGAAATAACACCCCTAAGAGGGTGAATGGGGGGAGGGTGAAATTTCACGCGGACGAAGTCGCGGGCAGAAGCTAGTCTTACATAATCTAGTTTTAAAATAATATACCCAAATAGTAACTCTTTTAAGTCATTGAAAATATTAAACTTTCTTTTCAATTTAGCTTCTAAAAATTAAAAAAAAAACAAAAATAATAAAATAAAAAAAAACAAAATTAAAATCTTATTTGTCTTCTTTTTAAGAGCCTATACTACCTTAAATGGCTTAGCAAATTCCAAATTAACACACAAGCAAAGCGCAGCGTCGCAATAGAAAGGCTAACAAAATGGAGAAATTAAAGATATCCTATTAAGTAGTGTCCGCACCGCATTCGTGTAGTCATCATTAAAAAGGGCAGGGGTCGGTGCGGCGGGTATTAGTGCTTGGCCAGACTGTCAGCGTGGGGCGGGGAGCGGCGCAGGTGCGGGAACGCGCACGATCTGCCTGACCGCAGTCGAGCGCGGCTTCGTTCTGAGTGTTGTCGGTGTCGTGTCCAGTGTTTGCCAAAATATAATATGGATGATGAAGACTTATTTTTACTAAAAAAAGCTCGAAATAGATTGAGAACCCCGGTCCCCGCGCGGGCTGCCCGCGCACTCACTGCGGCCACTTGTATGAAAGAGCTATGCCTTGAGTTGCCCGTGCGCTCCCCGTGCTAAGCAGCCCGCGCCGCTCACCGCGTCCGCGTGCCCACTATGGACGGTTAAATGAAGTTCTTATGTTTGAGTACGCCGCGTTTGCAGTCTGGCCAAGCAGTTAAAGTAATCACGCGCGTGCTATCGAGCCCGCTGTGCTGTGTTCCCGATCTGACATAACTTGCGTTATAGTCACTTTGTTTATGTTGATTTCTTCGATAAAACAGCAACAATACTTGATTGGATGACCTTATTTGACCGTGATAAAATAAAATGTATCTTTATTCTATGCAAACCTATACAATGCGGTGATTTTAAAGTTATGATTATGCTAATTTCATGCGTTAGGTTCATATTGTTGTGAAATGGATACGTTTTAAACTTAATATTTCATAAGACATGAGTTTGTATTTTAATTTTATTTGATTTTGAATATTTAGAATGTTTGTATATTGTTTTGTTATGTATGCTTGATTTTTATTTCAATTTTTATGTTTTTGCAATGTAATGGAGTTTGTCTGAAAATAAATGAATTATATTAAATACTATAAAAAAAAAATTGTTTCAATAACAGCTGTTGTATTAATTAGCAGTTATCCTTTGATGGTCTTTGGAGTCACCGATCTCCTTCCCGTGGTCTTACTTTATCTGAACTAAAAACGAAACCTAATTTTGTTATTTTTCTCTGTTATGTGTGTCGGTTTACAATGATTGTTGTCTATTTGGCTCTCCCCTATAACTTATCAATGGCCAACAAGAGGGATAACGTCACACTTGACTGGTAGATTGATGATGGCAGCTAACAGCTAAGTAAGATGTTACACGAACACAGGTGGTCGCTGCTGATTACCCTCCTGGTAATTTTTCCCATGACTGCAGATGGGGTGTGGCTAAGACATTATTCTTTCACCAAGACATATATTGCATATAACCCTCAGTTCGAGCTGCACGATACAGACAATGTAGGAAGACCATAAAAGAATTGCATTGTCGCTACGGCGTAGCTGTCGTGATGATTGACTACGCCGGCTACGGTCGTAGCACATGACAGTACGCTACGAAAGTTTATAATTTTGCTACGCATCTTCAAGATCGTTTTTTACGGTTTTTGTTTTTTTGTTCAAACTGGTTTCATTTGAAAACAACCTGCGTTTGAAGAGTGGTTATCTCGGAAGTTTCATAGTCTGTATTTCTTTAGACTCTAGAATACCGCTGTAATAACGTATCAAGATCAAGTTCTACGTAATTTATAACTATTTCACAACTAGAATACCTACCCACTGAACATCGCACCCAAGTTTATTACTTCCGAATAACTATCGAAACAATTAGTTTGTCGAAACTCCGTCATTGTTCCGATCCGTTACTGTAATGGCTAGGTTTGTATGCATCTAGATTTAATCTAATTGGGGCCCCGGTGCCGCAAACTGTCGTGCGATGCGACCAACAATCCGACGAAGACCGCAACTATTAAACTGGTAGTCCCTAATCATATGTATAATGTGGGTTATAGATGGGTACGAGTGGGCACGAGTTTATATGAAGAGACTGAAAGACATGATTTTGGTAGTGGTCTGGGTATTATACTGTTACGTATAGTTGACGTTTATTTATATACATATATAGATATAAATATTTATGATATAGATGTTTATGAGCTGAGGTGTCTATGGGTCTATTCATCTTTTTAATCTTTGTATATATATATATTATTTTTGATGTTTTTAATACCTGTATTGTGTCTTTTGTTGCACTGAATAAACGTTTTATCTATATATTTATTTATTTTATTATTTATGTACCTACACGCTGTAAAACAGATTCAGATAAGACATATACATATGTATAAGTATTGAGTACAAAGGTACCTACTGATTATTACTTAAGAGATTTCTTCCAGCAGAACTACGGAATGAGAGACGAAAAAGAAATGTGGCCAATAGTGTGTGAGAAACAGAGAACAAGAAGAGGAGAATATAATTTGTGACGTCCTAAACTAAAATATTACCTACTAGCAGCGCCCTGCGGTTTCCCTCGCATAAGTGTCGATTCCGTGGAAATATCGGGATAAAAACTATCGTATGTCTTTTCCCGGGATGTAATCTATCTCTCTGCCAAATTATATCGAAATCCGTTCAGTGGTTTAGGCGTGAAAAGGTAATATACAGACAGACAGAGTTACTTTCGAATTTATAATATTATAAGTATGGATACCTACACATTAATGTAAGATTGTTACTGCGCCGCCGAGGCCGGCTCAGGAAGAGGTGGCGAGACGACTCAGACGCGTACCGCAAGGGTTGGATTGAAGTGGCTCTAGAAAAGGATGCCTGGAAGGACATGGGGAGGCTTTTGCTCCACAGTGGGACATCGTGGGCTAATTTAAAAAAAAGTGACTTTAACATGTTGAGATGCAATAAAGCCTAAATTGAGAATTACCTAAGTATTTGCTTATTGAACTATAAAATTCCAATCTAGAAGAATGTATTCTGGCTACAATGAACTTGTCTAGAATAAACCAATGAACTGATAGACAATTAATCGAAAAAAAAACCTAATCTCTCAAGCGAACAGTTTTCTTTGTACACTCATAATCAACTTATTTGTTCAGTTAAACAAAACAATCAACTAAAATGTTTAAACAAATTAACGAATTTCATTGAACTAGAATTTCAAAGCGTCCATTACAATATTGTTCTTTTAATCGAAACGAGGTCAAGATTGATGTTAAGAGTAATTACTTCGTGCATAGACTATCGGGTATCGAATCGAAATGTTCGCTCGATAGTGATCGACCAACTACGAGCACTGAACTCACTATTTAAATATCGACTCAACTCGATGTAAGTATCGAATGACTCGGATGAATAATGAATGATGTCCGAATCGACTAATGATGACGTATTTTACGAATTGCCACTAATGTGAATCGAAGATTGTTAGCAAGTCGTGATAAGTTAGGAAATAAGTAAAAAGCCTATCACAATCAAGTAAAAAATATTACTGCTGGACATATGATAGGCTTCCCACATGCAGCGCCATAACACTCTGCTCTGTTCTCTGCCTTCCTCAGCCCGTCTGTCCCAGCCACCTTTTTGATGTCGGTTATTAAAGATTCTGACCTGTTTACATAATGTATTAACTTCAATCATTATAATAATGACAGCTATATTTAGATTTTCCGGAATCGGACAAAGTAACAAAAACACAGGATTACCTTGAGCGTCCAGTAAACAATGTGCTGGCGACAAATCAATACTGCTCTAATAGGTAAATGAGGTCCGTCCCCTAGCTATTTCTATTCCAGTGCGAGACGACTAAATAAAACATGAGTGAGCACAGTTCCCCTGTCCAGACCGAGGGTCCATTAATTCGTGATAATTTTGGCGCGTCTCGTGGTACGGGCGGACCCGATTCGTCCGAACACGATTGATTAATCGTACGGTTGTCGGCACAAGATCGGCAGTCGACTTAATTGAAAAGTCAACATCTCGATGCTACACACGATCGATTACGATACGTGGAGTTAATATATTATATTTGTTACGGCCGCGCCTCCTCACGGAAACGAGTAATCTGTTGCCGGCACTCCGGTTGTTGTTTTTAATTAGGCTTTATCTTGACATGTCAAAACATGGAACAAAGAGAGGTAGAGCAAAGCGTTACATCGACATAATATGTCGATATAACGCTTTGCTCTGAACATACCTTGAGTGAGATATTATCTCACTCAAAGTACGATAATATGTTGATAATTTGGATGAATCGCTTCATTAAAGCTTAAATTCGACGTCGTACTCATATCTAATTACGATTCCCACCGAGCGTTGTAGTAACAAATAATGCTGGTATTACTGAATACCGGTGTAAGTGCTAAATACGATTATGGAGGGAAATTATAACAAATGAAATTATTGCGAATTAAATTACGTCCGCAGTTTAATGTTCAGGTATAGTTCTGGTTTATTTTCTCTGTTATATGAGAATTTTTATTGCGAAAAAGCGTGCATTTAACGGGAACAATTAGCGGTTTTATATCGCCATAATGTTCACACACCGTGCTTCTGAACGGTTTGCAGGACAAAGCGTAGGTGACGGTCAGTGGCGGCCATTTTGTACGAATAATTCAACAAGATTCGCGCGGAATGGCTGCCGCATCCGGCTGTCGGGGAAACAACTTTATGCTTATTTTAACCGCCGTTAACGCACCTGAAAACAGAGGTCTAGCTTTAATGTAATTGTTCTGTGTGTTGTTAGAGAAACTACCTGTCAGTGGGAGTAGCACTATTGTTGCTAACGTACGTATCTACACATGAATCGTTGGTCAGACAATGAGCATTTCATCGGATAGTTCATTGACCATAAACAACCACTGCTTATTACTCCACCTATAACGTACAGAAACAAAATGAAAATTTCGCTCCGCACTCGCAAGCAAAAACGCCACGATCTTTATGTTCGAATTAGTTTTCTTGCTCAGGGTTTAGTACGCATAGATTACACACACACGAGCGCCGAGCAATAAAGGGGGTTCTTTATGTGGCACGGAACGGAACCGAGTTCAGTAGGCGATGCGGACGGCGCGTCGGGAACAATACGCGGCTACGCGAGTGACCGGCCCCGGCCGGCCGCCGCACCGCGTTCGCCGAATAACTTTCCTAAATTCGCGGCCAAATGCACTGCCCGCTTCCGTTCGAACTGAACAGCAACACCGACATAGCTCTGTTATACTGAATAGTATTTCGGCTCATGGCTTATGCACTATGTGTGTAATCGGATAAGTTTAGTCGAGTATCGATGGCATGATTGATTACGGTCCTTCTGTATTTTGCGTTTGAATTCAATTGCGTTTTGTGACAATGCGTTAAATGAGGCTAAGCGAATAGGAAGAGCAAAACCAAAATTACCATAACGGTTATTAATTCACATCAAAGTTTAATATTCGAAAAAATATTCATGCCTTAGCGGAAATTTATGAACTTCGCCATCAAAATATTTAAAACGCATAAAAATATTAATTGAAAGTATCATCAAAGCAAATACTTTATGAGCAAATTAAAAAAGCATTCGGCGCGATAAAGCATCGTCGTGGGAACAGTTAAACCGCTGTGAACGCATAAATTCCGTTCCGTTGCGATAAAAAGCCTTATAAAACTTGCATTTATTATCAGTACGCCATCGACCATCGGTTACGAGCGTCGAAATGTCGCAATATAAGGAACGCGGTCATCCGCAGGCAGAGGTCATTAGTTTGATGTATGTGCGCGATAAAACACGTATTTCTTGTTAGATTTCACGTCATATACAGCGTGGACAGTATATTTCTTGGCAGAGCGGCGGAATATGGAACTAAATTTGAATGTACTGAATTAGACGTAAGGTTGACATTTACCTTTGCTTCATGATATGTCAAATTATACTGGCCACTAATGACGTAGCCTTGCGTCATAATGATGATGATAGTGTTTATGGTGCAGGTTGTAAAGTTTTAATGCTAGAGATGAGATGCATTTGAAAAGTTAATTAAAATGTTTAGTGTAGGTAGTGTAGTGACACCTTTATGGTCATTACTTCGCCAGCTGATTGCTTTATCGTTGCCGAAAGTGCCGTAACTTTTTTGAGGAGGTATTTGGAATAGCTTAATTAAGATTATAATAAAAGATTTACTGGCTTTAAGTGAAGTTGTTAAAAGCACAAAAAAATTGTTACTGGGGTTAACACCTTCCAAGTGATTCCACGAATAAATTTTCTTTCGATAATATCCTCTGATTTGATTTGTGTTCACTCTATAGGTACAACATTAAAATACAATATTATGGAACAAAGATTGTAGAGAATTAAATACATTTTTGTCGATGTTTACTTACATCTGTTTGAAGCTGATTCTACACAATATATATATTGTTTATAACGTACAGATATATATATTGTTTATATTGTTTAATATTGTTTATCATTGAATAGAAAACTAATAACTTTCTAACAACAACAAATCGGAATGTGACATATTAAACTGACACATGATTTGTTCGTCAAATTACACCAATTATATTTTGTGGGACAGTGGTTGTGCAACAGTTGCTGTTCGTAATTGATTCCATGAGAGCTGATAGAAAATGATTGATAGAACAGCTGTCACGATGTTGATGGTATAATCAGAGCCAATGTTGCAAATCACGCCTCATATGAATATGGGCCGCCATTTTGTGTTCGGGTAATGGCGCGAATAAATTATTCCGTAATAATTTGATGAGTATAAATGGTTATTTTTAGCTGAATGGGAAGTAAATTATACGGTTTACTGTTTTGTAGGTGGTTATATTTTGGACATTCTAGTTTCGGACTTTAAAAAAGTTGACAGTTTACAATTTATCTACATTTCTAATGATTAACGTAGACCAAACAATTTTTTCGAACGCCCCCTGTTTTTTTTTCATCGTTAGACAAAAAATGCATTTCATTATCAAAATTAAATTAAAAACGATACTATCTGCCCTTAAAATTATCAAAGGTTAAATTGCCCTTAAAATTAATAACGAAATTACTAAACAACATTGATATAAATACAGAATAGTTTTTGTTTGCAGAGATAGCATTGGGTAAAAAAAAATGAAACAACGTCCCTTGCGTGTTCAAGTAGGACGAATGTGGTCCGACCTTTTTTATTTACGAACATTAAAAAAAGTAGTTGAGACGTCACGCAAGCAAGTAGGTTGTAGTGAAAATGAATTATATAACGCGCAGGGTGCCTAGGCAAATAAAAATAATAAGCAACGGGTTGCCATACACGGTTTTTCATGTTAGATACTGGAGTGACGTCAGAGAATTTAAATATAGAATGAAATATGAATATGGTACGATCTTCATGCTGCTCTAGGACTGTACAAAAAAGTAAAATATAAGTTTGTCGTTATTTATCCGTCCTCGGCGTGCCTGCCTAGGTCAACAAAAGTTTATTCATTTTAGGTTTCGAAAGACTACTTACTGAAACACTTTACAGTGACTTGAGGGTTTAAAAATTTCCACTATAAATTAATATTTAAAATGAGAAAGTTAGTTTCTTTAACCGGATTTTAATGTAAAATTGAAGTTATAGGAAATACAGCCCCTGAGCCAATACTTATTAATATCAACTTCCGCAGAATCGTATTTATAAAAGTTCAGCTTTATATTTTTTTACTTTAAAAGCACAAAAAAGAGTTAATAAAACCTATTTAGTAAACTCGAGCGCAATTTCTTACGGCCTATTAAAGCAAAGTCGTTCCAAGCGTCCGACGTTCGAATTTTACGTTCGAAATTTAAAATAATCGTAAAAATTCGCGCCAATCGCGCATTCACACGGTTGCAAACGAACTGAATAAGCATGGCGACGAGAAGTACGGATACGAATAAATAATGTCAATGAGGATATTGCTGCTAACGTGTGCTATCTCTCGTATTTATTATTGCAAAGGTATGATGCAATACCGATTTAGATTCATATTTGCATTTGCTGATACCGGTTTTACTTTAATTATGGTTTTGATGTCCTTCAAGATTGAGAAAGGAGGCAGCGACCTGGACGGAAAAGGGCATTATGGTCGGTCATAAAAGATTATCTAATCTCCGTTTTATTTACTAACTTATTTATTTATTTATTAAACTTACACACACTATCTTGACAGGACGACGATATTGTCCTCTTTTCGTCATCAGCCTCCAAGTTCGCTCAGATACTGGACGATCTTAGCACGGCAAGCCTAGAGGTCGCACTTCAGGTGAATCTGTCAAAGACCAAGTGACGAACAGCGCGCATCGCAGGATCACTGTGGCGGGTGGAGAGGTTGAACACGTTGATGTGTATGTCTATCTTGGTCAAATGGTCTCTTTCCAGGCAAGACAAAACAAAGAAGTTGCAAGACGCTCCGAAAATGCCTGAAGAGCTATTGGGCCATCTTAGATATAATGAAGGGTGATCTTCTTTTGTCCCTTAAGAGAAGATTCATTGACGTGTGCATACTTACCAACCTCACGTATGTTGGATCAACAAGGTCTTTGACAAAACAGCAGAGGTCCACCCTCGAGGTACGCCCGAGGGCTATGGAACGGAGTATTCTGGGTATCAAACTAACAGACCGGGTTAGGAATACGACGATACGTTCCCTCACAAAGATAACTGATGTCACTTGGAAAGCTGCCACGCTAAAATGGAATGGGGCTGGAGACATCTGCCGCATGTCAGACGACTAATGGGCCAAACGTACGACCCAATGGGTCCCTCTTAATGGCAAGCGACATCGCAGCAGGCCCAGACGGAGATGGTGGCATGAGCTGGACTCCTTTAACAAGAACTGGTCCTTAGAATCTTTAAACAGAGAAAAGTGGATAGAGAGTAGGGGGGTCTTTGTCCTGCAGTGGGGACATCACAGGGTTTTAATAATAATAATTGATGCAAGTTTTCGGTACTTGTTAGCGTAGCGTAACATATATTATGAGCTTTCAAAGGAGGCCGTCTATTGCTCGAGTGCTCGACATGTTAAAATGTCGCATGGTTGCATTCGCCATTTTGTTTGTCGCTATGGACGAGAGACAGAGCAATATGTCACTGCCACGCGTGACTTAAGGCTATAACAATGTCAACGCCGCCTGGAATTGCTCACAAAAGTGTAAAACAGTGTAAATATCAACATTACTCCTTATTATATCATACCTCAACACCTTTCTCAAACAAAACACACGCATATACATAATTAGTTATACATGAATATGACAAAGGTACACATTACAGCATCACACTTACAAATTAACGCGACATCGTGTCTAAAACTCACAACATTGTTACTAACATTCCTCACACAACAATGGCCCGAAATATTTGCCCTTTAAATCCTTATTCCCTTGAAAATAGAAGGTTGGTGTTTTCTCATAATAAGCCCCCTTTACACCCGACGCCGACGGTATGCCGTGACGCCGTATCTAACAACCCCGCCTGCAATTAGTACGTCAAAACGTTCGCGTGCGTTGCGAGATCGAATATAATAAGGTTGCCGCACGATATTCGAGAATCGGACCCCGCCCTGCGTCGGAAATTTTAATAAAGCTTATGAAACTACGGCTCAGGTATGATATGCGAAAATTGTGTTGAAACTGGCCTTTTGTGTATGTAGCGGTGAATAAGCTGATGTTTTTTTGTTATTATAGTTTGTTTTCTCTTATGATAACCAGCTGTTCATTAATTACGTTGTCGTTCAGCGTTTAAAGGTTTAGCTCTTGTTTACAGTGGCCCCTTTTGAGCAAAGGTTGAAGTTTATTAACTGAGGATCTACTGCAGTGGGGCATTATAAGACATTGTTATTGCTCCAGAGTAATAGAGTGGTGCATTCATTTAGGACTATCTTTAATGCCCAAATGTCAGATATCAGAAATAATTTAGCGACTCGAACAAACATTTCCGTAACATTGGCCACATCACTGATGCCATAAAATGTATAACAAATGTATGCAAGTTCCAAATTTGAAAGTACTCGTGCGTTCTCAACCATAAACAATAAAATTGTTGTTATTTTAAATTTTAAATTGTAACATAGTAAGGGGCGCGTTCTGAGGCCGGGCCCGGCTATTATTCATAGTCGAAACACGTTATTTAATTTGCGATATGCGGCAACAGTACATAGCGAAATAAACGGATAACAGTGTTTGGATGCGCGGCGTTACTCTTATAACTAGATTTGCCTTTGTGGAATTCTGCAAACAGACGCCTTAATGGGACAAGGGTTTAAATTCGAAATATATTACGACATTTTGATGTGAATAAACGTGAAACTGCATAACCGTAAAGCTTTGTTTATTAAAGCCCCGCCATGATAAACAGGAATGAATTTATCTTCGCCACGTTATATCATAAATTAAGGCTTATGCACCGCTTTGAAGGAGGAAATTAAGAAAACGTGAGCTTCTTTCACGGAAATATTGCATTAATCTTTCAAAAAAGGTAGCTACCAGCTTATACATTAATCTTGAACTGAATACGCAAAGTTGCGGCGACGTGTAATTTCCACAAATGACCTATGTAAAGCGATCTGCGAGAGGTGCAATAACTCGATTTGTGAATAAATGGCTCGGAAGTTGATCTACAGTACCGCCCCAGTTTCAACGTTAGAAGAGCGAAATTCCACCTCCCATTCCATCGCTGCGTTAGTTACGGCGAAAAGTTTCCACAGTGAGATTAAAGCTGCAATATAAGGGGTTTAAAAGGGGATTTTCGATGCAGTTTCTATGTTTGCGCGTCCTCGGTACAAGGAAGCTTTTTTGTTTTGAACGCGACCTCTGACTGCGCGATTTTCGCTTGGATTCCACTTTTGTACGTTGCGCGCCAAATGAAAAATGGCGGCTTAACTGTCAAAATGGTTATTGATGTGCGAGTTGAATTTACTTTTACTGATATCGGATTAGCCAATGTGAGCGGGATCGACAATTGTGAAGCGATTTGTAGAGGGCGGCCCGAGGGCCCTGTATCATTTGTTAAATGTCGATGTTTCGCGATTTCTTTTGTAAGTACGAAGTACGTTTACGTAACTTTCCCTCGGCTTTGATAACACTTTGAACGCGTGTTCAAGAAATATGAATGTTTGACTTTGATAAATAGATGCTGCTTTCACATGCTTATTATTATTTCTTCTTAGCTTCAACTGCCTAACAGGTAATTTTCTTTGCGACGTTCACATTGAAACCTTAAAATACATCAGAGAGATCTTCAATTTTGTACTGGAAGTACTCCCAAGAGCATTGCTAATCTTATGAAGTCCCAATCTGCGGGCTCGCTACGTTCCACCGCCAATTAGTCCTGATAGGTTCTGTTTAGTTCCCGAATAATGCCGAGTGCGCCCGAGCACCGACGAGAGGGTCCGAACAGTGCCGACGCTTGACTTAAGGTTAGGGTTGGTCGTGATTTAGACTTGAGTAAGTGGAGTCCTAGATTTTAATGACTGTTTAGCGTTTGTCTCCCAAGTGAATGGTCCTTTTGGGTCAGATTGAGGGTCCTGCGTATAATATAGTATAATTATATCCTCAGAATGTCTGCCATTAGATATCATGTCCGATAACTGGGCCAAATATGAAATTGGAGTAGTCCTTTCTCTTTGGGTCTTTCATAATTGGGTCTACAATCGAAGCAGAATACAGAGTTTATAAAGGCTTTTAACATTTAAACAGGGTCTCTCATAATTTGTAAAACTTATTAAAAGATCTATCACTTCCAGCCTCTTGAGGATTCTGTTTCTTATTATTTCGATCTATCTTAACAACCGTAGCTTCTATTATTGGATTCTGGTACATAACCAAGGCTTGGAATGAGATCGGTGTGCAGCCCTGGGCCCCTGTGGCACCCGGAGAGGCGCAGACAAGTGGCACTAAGTTAGCAAGCTCACAAACTACTAAAATTCGCACCAGAATAGCGTGTTTGGACCGAATTAGGTTTAGAACAACTTAGATACCATTTGTCTGTATTACTTATACGTTGAACACGACAAAACGAGGTTGTGAGAAAATCCTGACATTAATTTTCATATTCATTCTCAGAAATAAGCTAACTCAATACTAAAATGTGGAGTTCCTACTGTGTAACAAAGTGGTAATTTTTCAAACTTAATTATGAAAGTGTGAACCTGACTAATGTAGAGAAAATGTTCACACTACGCAGAAGACAAAGTTAAGTAACTATCATACATATTAAATGAACGAGAAAACTTTTTCTTTATATGTTACAGAGGTTGAGGTGCCTTTACGAAGTTACCCGAAGTAATTATCCGAATAACTTACAAGCCACTGTATCAACGGTTTAAACTTACAATTCGGAAACTTTCCGACATCCTTCTGGAAAACGCAAAAGGGGCGGGAAAGTGGTTCGGAAATTAACAGATTTCATTTGGAACTCCCGGACAAGTTGTATAACAATCTCTTTCTTATCCACGTCTCCTTTGCACGGAATCTAAGCACGTATTAATTCGCAAGTTTTCGGGCTTGATGACTGCACACCGTGAATGCGGGGAGCGGGGGCGAGGTGCGGGGGGAGGGAGCTGAGTAGACACAAGATCGTGACAAGCATCGCGAGTGGCCACAATAAAAAACCTATGAAGGTAGAGCACTTCTTTCGGAAAATTAGTTGTCGCATTAGGTACCTATTACTGGCGTTCGGGTGCTGATTAACCGTTGCCGAATCGAATTTTAGGGGGCGTACGTGTTCGGAACGCAGCCATTGCTAATTATCGCGCCGTTGATGAATGTTTGGTTCCGAACGCACCTCAATCAATGCCATGTGATATTTTGGGGCGGAAATTAACGAACCGAACAAAAGATTTTCTCTACCATTTTCTCTTCTTCGTTCCTAGTAACAAATAATTCTAATAATTTGTCACAACTTAATCCTATTTAAACTTCGAACGGATACTTTGACCTGACAGCTGACAATTACATTTCGAAAAGTTTATCATTAAAAGTGTTCACAAATATTTAATCTTACCACACTGACAGTAAGAAGCTAGTTGATTCAATAAAATATCGCGATGCACTTCATTTAAATTAATAATTCAATTCTACCTAATTAAATAGGGTAGTTGACTAAGAAAATATATTTAGTCCATCAGTTAGATTACTAAAAAATATTGTATACGTATTTTTTCTTTTGTCTGGCAAACAAAAAATTACGAAGATACAGCGCTTGGAAATTTCGTATGACGTCACGCCGTGCTACAAATTTTAGCACGTTATTACGTCAAAGCCCCCCACTCCTGAACTTTGATGTGATATATCTTTGTAATTTTTTATCTAATTGATAAAACAAAAAATACGTGTTCAATATTTTTTAATAATCTTACTGAGGGACTAAATCGAATCGATTTATTTTTACCCAGGCAACATCCCTATTGTAAACAAAACAGAAATATGGCATCCAACGGTCCTGAGAAAATGAAATTTACGCGCGCTAATTATGAGAGATGGCAACTCTCGGCAAAACTTCAATATGGCATGATGAGGCTACATCTTAAAAGTTTTTATGTGTAACAAACTTGAGATTCTTAAAAACAAATGTTATAAATCATAAGTAGGTACCGATGGAAATTCGGTGTTCGCTATCGGTAATAAGTTTTCCACATTTGCATCAAGTTACTTTGAAAAATATGCATGAGGTTTTTTATACGACTCAGCAAAATTTTTGTCGTGAGGAACAAACCCGTAACTTTGTACTCAAAAAGTTTGGAAATTACTGAGTGCACGATGAGTAATATATTTTAATTAGATTGTGACTTACATGAGTTTTAACATTGTATTACTTAATGTGCTCCCCATGGGTGTTTTAAGGCTAGCAACAAAGTAGATTATTTGCCAAGGGAGCAAACTACTATTTTGAAGGCGAGAGTGTTTCTTTACAAAAAGTACGTCACTCGAGCTTAAAATAGTGTTGCTCCCAAGGTGGACACTCTACTTTTTATCACCCTCTATGAAAAAATAAGTAAGTGCAACTTTTGAATAAGAATAGTACTTACGTTTATTTTATTAATTTACTTGAGGAAGACATAATCATAATATATTTTTTATAAAACTAAGTAAAATCCCAATTTGAGTAAACAATTACGAACGAAGGCAGAATGCTTTTCTAGCGTTTTTTATTTTATCACAAACTCTTTTTTAATTTAGCTTGCGCGTTTTACTTTATCATACAGCCTATTACTTCTTCATACAATGTTCGTGATTGATCTCATTGGTGATTGGAACTTTTACTAACAATATCCACATTCAAATTCAAATCACTTAAGTCCCTAGGGATTAAAGAGTTATTTTGGTCCCTGTTTACGAGGAATACACTAGCTTTTTTCAAATAGATGTGATAAAAAAGGTTTTTTAAAGCAGAATTTACTTATTTATATGTATAAAACTATCTTAAAAATCAAATTATGAAAAGAATTGCTAGCTGGTAACTCTTTTTAAAATAAAATTCTAAATTAGAACCTCACTGTTGCCATTGACAACAGAGCGAACATCCCGATTCCCGATCACTTTTAAAACATTTCATTCTTATTCAAAATGAGGACACGGAACAAAAAAGCATCAAAGTTGGTTAGAGCATGGAGCAGTGTCCTCGCTCCACAATTAGAACAAAAGAGGTAAAGAGTGGCTCTTCAAAGCGCAATCGATTCTGAAACACAGCCGCAACTGAATTAGAGAACGTGTGATTCAGGAATATTGCTACTTATTCGAATTCTTCTTTTACTTCGAACAAGGAACCGGGGTGGTTTTCGAATTAATCGAACTTTTTAACACTGTACATTGTATTTTTTTTTTTATTGTAACACTCTTTTGAAGTGTCAAGGAGCTGTCACTTTTTGAAAGGACTACAAAAATCCTGACATTTTCGACAATATAGAAACGTTAAAATAAAACTGGAGTTTCTTTATTTATGACCTACTTAGGTATTTCCTTTGCAAATACATAGATACATGCAACTTTCGTTTTGATCAGAGGGGCAAAATTACGAGAATTTTAAGAACGTTCACAGTTTGATATTAAAGTCTCAATCTGTCAAAAATACCTCTAATTTCCCTACATTTTTGACAAGTTTTTGTCATTGATTGTCGCTGAGATAAGAATGCGACTTGATTTTTAACGTTTTTAATTATGGGAATTGGCCTTCTGGTTAGAGATTGGTAGAGATTTGAACAAGCTGTTGTATTTTAATATTCATACTCGTAGATTTATTTGTAGGTAGTAAATTATTCATTATGAGAACCAAAATCAAAGCTAGTATATAATATCGATACCTATTAATAAGATAACTCGATATTAATAACGATTATAATTACATTAATTGAACAGTATCTGTTTCAGTGAATTATATTATTATCCGAATCTAATTATTAGTGTGCGACGTCACAGCAAGCGGTTTAATATACGATAAGACATGGAGTAATTAGGCGACAAAATCTACCGAGAATTAGGTACTGGTAGGGTAGCCATCTTGGTTCTTGATAAATGAATATTATGATTATTGTGGGTTTTAGGGGAAACTGAGAATTGTGCCTTTATGTTCTATCAATTCACCGATGAGAAGTTTACTGCTGGATCTATACCCCTAATAATTAAGAAGAAAAGTAGATACCTACTGCTGTCAATGTAAATGTAACCATTTAAGGCCAATATGCTTTTCGTTCTACTGACTTACTTTTGGTCATTTTCAGTCAAATCAGACAATATTGTATGTTACTTTCAATAAGTTTATGTTGTTTTAGTTTTCCTTAGCCAGTGCCTAACTGAGACTGGGCCAGTGTTTTATATCTATTTTAGCCTGCGCAGATGTAAGAGTCTAGTCCAACGTAATTTCTAGTTCAGCATTCGTGTTTAAGTTTCAATAAATATATTGTTAATGAGCATTTGTTTTATTTCTCCAAAATTCTAGATTCTATTGTGCCGTTGGCAACCCTAATCCGAACGAGGGGCAGTGAAGCAAAGCAACTGACAGTTTCGTCTTACTACAAGTTTTCGTCTATTGCTTTTGTAAGATTATTGTAGTAAATAACAGTAATAAATTAATTATGTATCCTCTAAAGTAACATATTTAAGCAACTTTGTACTTCAATGAATTTATCATTATAAGTTTTATTTTGATCGTAATTTAAGAGAAAAAATAATCATTTAAAAGACGATGTTATCTCAAAAGTAGCTTTAAGGTTAATCTAAGTGCACACTTCATAGGTACAAGAATGAACCATTTCCTAAGTGTTTTAACTGAGTTCTCAATAGTTTATAGATATTTTATTTATTGCACGTTAATATCAACTGGTCTTGGTTATTGCAAAAAATTTGAAAAGAGAAGACTAATTCCCGTATAAAAAGTCCAAAATCTAGTCGTAAATTCGTAATGTCATCGCAGCTATAATATAATCAATGTCAAAAAAGTGGTCTAAAATTTCATACAATGTTTGACAGATCGAGACTGAGATTGGAATGCGAACGTTCGCCGAGAGTGACAGAAGGTACAGACGCCAGCACATCAAGCTACCCGAAACTGTCAAATTTTCCGAAGTTGAAAATTTATTAAAGAAATTTGACAGATTGTAGTAGCTTGATGTGCTGGCGTCGGTACAATTAAGGCAACATAATCAGCCTACAATGCTGCTGAGGCACAGGCCTCCTCCTCATGCGGGCCCAGTGCGGGTTGGTGTTGGTGGAAGTCACATGTATTCGAATTTTGAACTGAACACTTCTTTAGGCGCGTTGGGCATTTTTTGAGATGGGGAAAAAACCATTGAACTCGCACCACTGTTACCGTAAGCGATGCCACGCGTGTTTTATTTAAGGACGATTAAAAAATACCCGCTTCGGATGTGTTCGGCTGTCCTCGGGATACACTCGGTTTTAATGTATATCCGATATGTCAGTGAGTGATGGCAAATTATTCTGTTTGTGTTTTGTTTTCACTTCTGTCGGCACTCCCGGAGTGACACTGTTTTTTTTTGGTTCTAGGACATGCCAGCCACCACTGCTCGATTAACACACTGTCCCATAATTGAACAGCTGTACCAGTCAACACCCAGATATTCTGAACAAAACAGTCTCTCTCAAAACGTGAACATTTGAAACCTTGTGACAAGGCAATTGAGTATCCACGGTAATTTGAACTCATTACCATGTATAATTAGCGAACTGATAATTTTAATGAGGACTTTATTGATTGAATGTATTCGATTTAATGTATTTTATTCTTGTTGTACTTACCGTTGGTTTGTGGGCGTTAGGCGAACTCTCCTTCGTTGTAGTTGCCTGAAACAAAGAAAACAGGATTGTTAGTTATCAAGAAAGAAAGAAAATTGGTCTTAAGTAATGCCATGATCATCAACCAGATATTGCAGAGCGGTAGAGCCGTGTTAGTACGTAACTCCATACAATTCTATTTCAGAAAAAGAAAAAACTTTTATATTGACTATACATATTTAATAGTTTGAAATCGATAACATAGTCAACGAAGAGGTTTTCAGGGGGTGCATCTAAATATTGCAACGGTCGGGAATCGAAATCACGACTTCTAGCTCAACAGCCTGCACCGTATTCGTTTTAATTAAATTAGTTTGATGTCTCAGGCCGCTTTTTAAATAAACATCTAATATAGCGGAGTTAATCATAATTGTTTGATTCAATTAATATTAAAATTGTTTCCTAACCTAATCGCTATTAATTATTACATGTAATTTTGGATTATCTGCATGGCTGAATGAATAATCATGTTAGGTAGGTACATAATTTATTATACGGCTATTATGACGTCATACCATTTTAGTAGTACCTGCTTGTAGAGCTCTTTGCGAAGGAGCAAGTCCGGAGAAGTTCTACCATCATACTTCAATCAATCTAGCTGCTTTTTTCTAACTATTTTGGGGTCGGCTTCCAGTCTAACCGGATGCAGGTGAATACCAATATTTTACAAGGAGCGACTGCCTATCTGAACTCCACAACCGTCACAGGGGAAAACGATACTCCTTCTTCCCCCACCATACCCATTTCTGCCTGTTTCTAAGCACCGTTGCAGTGTGTTCCTGTATAGTATGGGTGCCCCCCGATGTAATTACACACGTGAGACAATACATTACGATTTTGCCTCTAGGGTGGTAATGATGTCCATAGAATGTGCTGACCAATGATCCCCAGGTGACTTGTCTCCCAATTTGCCACCGGACAACAAAAAATTAAGTAAGGCCCTATTCGCAGTTATAAAAAACTAATTAATGCATTAATTTCTTTTGTCCACAGCTTTAAACAATATAACATAAAACGCAGCTAAAGAAATAAAGAAGCAATTGCAGGTCTGTATTTCATTACTTCTAAAACGAACCAATTAACAAACGGATATTAAAATTAAACTTAATTAAGAATTCCATTCAAGTGCAAGGGATGGGGGCGTTGCGTTTTATTATTCCTTGCAACAATTATATCTTCAGTCGCGAATAATTGCCACTTAAAATAAAGCGTTCCATAAACAAAATTTCTATTTTTGTTTAAAATCAATCTACAACAATGGCCGCATTGTGCATTTGACGTGTGTAAACGCGTTTATGAAGCTCGCTGCGTTCGGACGCGTGCCCTTTGCAAACTCACTTCACGGATGATTTGCTTGTCCGTATTCAACTTGGCAGTTTCGGAAATTTCATGGTTGTATTGTGTTGCGTTCCATACGCGAAACGAAACGCGCTTGTGGTTTGACGTTTTGTCTTTGTCTTGGTCACTTAGAAAATTGGTATCTTCCCGCCAGTTGCAAAAATCGTGTTTTTTTTGGTTTTTGGTCTCGCAGGCATGTGAAAATATTGTTGAAGGCCATGGAATAATATTAATCCAATGTAATCTTGCTGGTTTCGTGTTTATTTTGTGATATTTGGGTGGAAATCACCACATTTCTCCGTTTGTGTCGCGAGACCCGAGAAATTTTGAGGTTAAGTTGCCGGCTTATCCGTGTCGAACTGGATGCCGGGATCCCAGACCTTATTGCTAAAACTGTTAGAAACAAGTTAGAGTGCCCTTGTGTGAACTTCGTGGACCCGTGCGTCCTGTTGGAGATCATTGCGGAGCGGTTGGCTGTAACCTGGTACCACGTGCCCGCCTACCGGGCGCCGTCCGTCTTGAAGGCACCATCATTGTTCGGTTCACAAACTGCACACACATCACAATACATAATACTCATTCCACACACACACAGAACCGACATTGGCCTGTTGAAGCTTCTCAACTCTGAAATCCAGGTGAGTGTATTCTCTAGTTGTCTTCCACTTGTTGATGGCAGGTGACTTCCTTAAGGGTCATTGATTTGGCTCCGTGTATCGCGGACTCACGAATAATTCCATCCTGCCTGGGATTTGGTTCGTAACATTTGGTAGCAGAGCGTGGTTACTGTTGAATTCACCACTTATTGTCAGGTTAAAGTATTTAGAAGCATCGATTTGTTGCCAATGTCAGGGGCCCAGTACTTGAAACATAATTAAATAAGATTAATTAATGTTACGGCCCATGTTGTTGATACCTATTTAAGTCTGTTTGGATGTCTACGACATATTATTATTGAGTTTAATAATTAATTGTTTGTTTGTATAGCAATAAAATTCAAACTTAAGTTTGTTAGCTGTACAGGTAGGTACCCAGTCTGGGCCCTACAGGGAGGTGTTTTGTGTGGGCCCTGGTACTGAATGGTGGATTATTTAATTGAATTTAATTTTGTTTTATTTGATATTTGTTGCAATGGCCTCATTGAAAGCTGCAAAGGAAGCCATTGGTGGATTGACCTCACAGCTAAGATGGTTTGCCTCTGCTGCGGCAACCGCTGAGCGCCTAGATCTGGAAGAGGCCACGCTTGCCCGGTATGAGCAGTTGGATGCGAGACTGAGTGCGGTTGACACCTTGTTTACTCGCTTCAATGAATTTGTTTTGGATTTGGACCTGGAAGCACTGGGTCAAGCAGCCCGTGACAAGGTTATTGGGGATTATGACCAGATTTTGAACCTGGGTGACGTCATAAGTATGCGTGCCCGGGACATTTTAAAGAGCCGGGACCCTGTCAAGGTCAAGGCAGAGACCTCTGTTGCTGCAGGCCGCGGACTATTGACTAGTTTGCCTACTTTGGAACTGCCACACTTTGACGGTCGCTTGGACCACTGGCTGGGGTTCCAAAATCTTTTTGAAAGTTTGGTTGATTCGCGCTCTGACCTCAGACCCGCCCAAAAGTTGGCCTATTTGTTGTCAGTCCTACGAGGTGAGGCCAGAGCCTTGGTACAGCACTTGCCGGTGACCGACTCGGCCTACCCTACTGCTCTGGAACTTCTCTCCCGGCGGTATCAGAACAAACGTTGTTTGGCTGACGTCCACATTGGTCAGATTTTGGGATTGCCGGTTATTACCAGATTGTCAGCATTGCGTACTGACTTGTTGAATCCATTGCTGGCAGCAACCAACGCCTTAAAACGATTGGAATTGCCGGTGGACCATTGGTCCTATTTTTTGGTGCACATAGTGCTGCAGCGGCTTCCGGCCGATTTGAGGTCCCGTTTTGAGCAACGGTATGGTGGGGATAGCGTCTCTCATCTGCCGCCCTTTGACGACCTCGTCAAATTCTTGGAAGATGAGTGTCGATTTTTAGATAACACCAGTGGCGCCACGGGGTCAACCCAACCGCCCTCTCGGCCAAGGGCCCAGGGACGGACTAGGGCTGTCGGGCCTGTTGATGGTCGCCCCGCCCCCCGTTTTGGTGGCACCCAGAGTAAGCCTGCTTGCGGCTATTGTAAGGCCACGGGACATGGCGTAGCCACTTGCGCGGCCTTCTTGGAGTTGCACGTGAGTGCCCGCCGCCGAGTTGCCAATGCACGCCGTCTGTGCTTCTCTTGTTTGGGGAATCATTTTCATCGGGATTGCCCCAGCCCCCGCCCTTGTTCCATTTGTAGGGGTTCACATCTTGAAGTTTTGTGCGCCAACGCGAACCGCTCTGCCAGACCAGCCTCTGATGGGGGTTCGCGCACGGGGGGGTATAATGGAGATGAGCACCGGGCTCCTCGCTCGCCGGTTCAGAACCGAGGAGGGGCCCGCAATTTTGACAGCCGTACACCACCCCCCGCGCCAGTTGATAGGGCCCCGCGCGACCGCCTTACGTCCCCTCGTGAAGGCGATTATGCAGCTGCTGCTAGGCGACATTGGCCAGACCAGCATCGCCTTCCCTCCCCTCCGTTGACGGAACGCGGCTCGGGACATCGCGCGGACGAGGAGTTTGACTACTATCCTCATCGGGATAGACCGCAGCCTGGATGCGGCGATCGGTCGCCGCCCAGACATTGCTAGGAAGTTGGCGCCTGCCCCGCTACAGCATCCCGCCAGATCGAGACGGTTTTGTTGCCAACGGCATCGGTCAAGGTCTGGGGGCCCCTGGGAGACTCTGTTGTGGTCCGTGCTGTTTTGGACACGGGAGCCCAGGGTTGCCTTTTGTCATCATGGTTAGCGGGGCAGGTGGGCCTGAATGTGTCTGACTTTTCAGGCAGGATTCAGGGAGTGGGCGAAACGGCTGTCACCACTGTTGAGGGAGAAACTTGGTTTGAGCTCACTCCTGTGAGTTGTGTCTACCCTAAAATTGGTGCTCCGGCCCTGGTTCTGTCTAAGATTTTAGGAAGTCATCCTGCATGTCAGTTGTCTTTTGATGCTCTCCGGTTGACGTCAAGCCTGAACTTGGCTGACCCCCGGTTTGATTCCCCCTGTACAGCGCATTTGTTATTGGGTTCCGATGTACTAGGGAGAATAATGCTGGGTAATATAAAAGTCTTGCAGCCGAACGGTTTGGTGGCTGTCTCGACCATCTTTGGCTTTGCGGTGATGGGCCCAGTGTTGAAGGCTGCCCCACCACCTGAGCCTGATTTTGCGTTGGCATCCGGCTCCGCTCTTTCTGACGCTGTTCAGAGGTTTTGGGAGGTTGAGGAGCCCCCGCAAGTGGCCCGCTTGAACCCGGAACATGAGGAGTGCGAGTTGTTCTATCAGAACAACACAGGTCGACTCCGTTCCGGTCGGCTCGTGACACGGTTACCTTTTGTTGCAGTGCGACCACCTCTCGGCGAGTCGAGACCTATGGCCGAGAAGAGATTGTTGGCGATGGAGCGCCGTATGGCCAGGGACCCGGTGCTGCGGCAGAAATATTTAGATTTCATGCGTGAGTACGCAGACTTGGGACACATGTCAGTGTCAAATTTGGATTGGCGCTCAGTTGAGCATTACTTTCTGCCGCATCACGCGGTCCTCAAGGCATCCACCGGTAAGCTGCGCACAGTGTTTGATGGGTCTGCGCGGACTTCCTCTGGTGTCTCTTTGAATGATTGCCTGCACTCCGGCCCCAAATTGTTGAGGGACCTTTGTGACGTCATCACGTCTTTCCGTCGTC
Organism: Luperina nickerlii; assembly: GCA_963855955.1. NCBI lineage: Eukaryota > Metazoa > Arthropoda > Insecta > Lepidoptera > Noctuidae > Luperina > Luperina nickerlii. The sequence goes on along the minus strand of OY979667.1, from coordinate 3,541,050 downwards.
ATCAAGTGGTCTTTGTGGCTGACATCAAAATGATGTTCCGGCAAACGGTTATTCACCGGGATGACAGACGTTATCAGTTGATCCTGTGGCGAGAGAACCCGCGGGACCCTATGATTGTTTACGAGCTCAACACGAATACGTACGGCCTTCGATCGAGCCCCTTTGTCGCTATTCGTTCGCTTTGGGAGCTTGCTGACCGAGAACGCTTGAAGTTCCCTAGGGCGTCCGCCATCTTGAAAACGGACTTGTATGTTGATGACGTCTGCACTGGGGCTTCCACGGTTGAGGAAGCTATCCTGTTGCGTGACGAGTTGGTTCAAATTCTGGCTTCCGCTGGCTATGAGTTGCGTAAGTGGGTGTCCAACTCGCCAGCACTATTGGAAGACGTGCAAGAGGATCACAAGCAGGATCCTCATTTGTTTGAAAATGCCGACAACCCTGCTATGTTGGCCGTTCTCGGCGTTCAGTACCGACCAGTCCAAGACACCTTTACGTATGATGTCGATTTGGAGTCACCTCACACTTGGACTAAACGACTGGTATTGTCTACTGTCGCGAGAACCTTTGACCCGAACGGTTGGATATGCCCGGTATTGTTTTGGGCGAAATGCTTTCTCCAGCGCCTTTGGACCGCGGACCTTGGTTGGGATGAGCCACTTCGGGAAACCCTTTTGGAAGATTGGCTCCAATTTGTATCCGCACTTCCTGCGGTCAACGAGGTCGCGTTACCACGCGCTATCCTTCCCCCTGGGAACTATACTGCTACCCTTCATGGGTTCTGTGATGCGTCTTCGCACGGTTATGCAGCTGTTGTTTATTTGCGCACCGTCAACGTGACAGGCCAGGTGAAGTTGTCACTGGTCATGGCCAAGAGCAAGGTGGCTCCCCTCAGAACGGCATTGACCATCCCTAAGTTAGAATTGTCAGGGGCGGCGCTTCTTGTGCGTCTATTGAACCACGTTGCTCGCACTTTGGGTGGATCTGTAGACATTCGGAATTCTTACGCCTGGACGGACAGTCAAATTGTTTTGTGTTGGTTGAAGACGTCCGTCCACTCTTTAGAGGTCTTTGTTGCGAACCGAGTGTCCCAGATACAAAATTCTGAAACGCCTTTGATTTGGAGGCACGTGCCTGGAGACTTGAACCCCGGCGACGTAGCCTCACGTGGGTGCATGGCCCCCCGCTTGATTGATCACCCCCTTTGGTGGGGACCGGACTGGCTGTCTCGCCCCGAGGATGATTGGCCTCGAACGCCAGTTTTGATGTCGGATCCTTTGCCCGGGCTTAAGGTGCTCGCTGTTGGGACGAAGGACCCACCGTTTGATCCTGATCTTTTGTTGAATCGATACAGCTCCCTCGACAAATTGTTGAACGTTACCTCGTGGATCAGGCGTTTTGCTCACAATTCTAGGAATCCAGGGGTCAAGCGCCTGTCACCGGTTCTCTCTCCTCAAGAGCGACAGGAGTCTCTCCTCCTTTGGGTCCGCTCAGTGCAGGCTGCACACTTTGAAAAGGAGATCGAGACTTTGAAGTCTGTTAGGGTTAAGTTGTCGGGAGCCGTTAGCAAACTAAACCCTTTCTTGGATAATACGGGTCTTTTGCGTGTTGGGGGACGGTTGAGGCACTCTAGCCTTCCTTATGGCGTACGTCACCCCCTTTTGTTGCCCAAGGAGGGCCATTTGATTAACTTGTTGGTGACTGATCGTCACGTAAAGAACTCGCATGCCGGTTGTAATGCGCTGTTGGCCATTCTGCAGCGAGAGTTTTGGATTTTGTCAGCTCGTCGTACCATTCGTAGCATCGTCTTCCGTTGCATGCCGTGCTACCGGACTAAGGCCTCAACGATGCAGCCCCAGATGGGAGACTTGCCTGCTGATCGTGTCAATGAGGCGAGGCCCTTTGCAGGCGTCGGAACGGACTTTGCTGGTCCTTTTTCGATAAAGACTTCTACGCTGCGAAGTAGTAAAATTGTCAAGGCCTATTTGTGTGTATTTGTCTGCCTGTCAACTAAAGCGGTGCACTTGGAGCTGGTATCCTCCCTCTCGACAGAGGCCTTTGTGGCGACTTTGGATAGATTTACGTCTCGCCGTGGGTTACCCTCTCTGATCAGGTCTGATTGCGGTACCAACTACAAGGGTACAAGTAACTATTTGAAAGAAGTATATGACTTCCTTAACGAGAGCCAGGTGGACATTGGTAACAAATTGGCCCGTCGAGGGGTCACTTGGTTGTTTGACCCGCCAGCCTGCCCCCATTGGGGGGGTATTTTTGAGGCCGCGGTGAAAGCGGCAAAGGGACTCTGGCGGAGATTGTTGGGAGACACCGTTCTCACCTTTGAGGAGTTAGCTACGGTATTTTGCCGCATTGAAGCTGTATTAAACTCGCGTCCATTGTGCCCGCTCTCTTCAGACCCGAACGATTTGGAGGCCCTTACCCCGGGCCATTTTTTGATTGGACAGCCACTGGTCGCCCTGCCGGAGTATCCTTTTGTTGATGTGAGCCAAAATCGGCTCTCGCGGTTTCAGTTGGTGCAACAGCTTTCTCAGAGCTTTTGGAAGCGTTGGAGCTTAGAGTATTTGCACATTCTCCAGCAGCGCGTCAAGTGGACTGATAAAACTCATCCGCCCAAAGTTGGAGACCTCGTCCTGATTAAGGATGCCAACCTTAAGCCCTTGTATTGGCGCCGGGGGCGCATTCTCAATTTGGTGGCTGGCACCGACGGGGTTCCTCGATTTGCTGAGGTTTTAGTGGACGGATCGGTCATAAAGAGAGCGGTCGCAACTTTGTCAAGACTGCCAATTGATTAGCGGACAGGGGCCCGTCCGCAGGGGGGTAGATGTTGCGTTCCATACGCGAAACGAAACGCGCTTGTGGTTTGACGTTTTGTCTTTGTCTTGGTCACTTAGAAAATTGGTATCTTCCCGCCAGTTGCAAAAATCGTGTTTTTTTTGGTTTTTGGTCTCGCAGGCATGTGAAAATATTGTTGAAGGCCATGGAATAATATTAATCCAATGTAATCTTGCTGGTTTCGTGTTTATTTTGTGATATTTGGGTGGAAATCACCACATTTCTCCGTTTGTGTCGCGAGACCCGAGAAATTTTGAGGTTAAGTTGCCGGCTTATCCGTGTCGAACTGGATGCCGGGATCCCAGACCTTATTGCTAAAACTGTTAGAAACAAGTTAGAGTGCCCTTGTGTGAACTTCGTGGACCCGTGCGTCCTGTTGGAGATCATTGCGGAGCGGTTGGCTGTAACCTGGTACCACGTGCCCGCCTACCGGGCGCCGTCCGTCTTGAAGGCACCATCATTGTTCGGTTCACAAACTGCACACACATCACAATACATAATACTCATTCCACACACACACAGAACCGACATTGGCCTGTTGAAGCTTCTCAACTCTGAAATCCAGGTGAGTGTATTCTCTAGTTGTCTTCCACTTGTTGATGGCAGGTGACTTCCTTAAGGGTCATTGATTTGGCTCCGTGTATCGCGGACTCACGAATAATTCCATCCTGCCTGGGATTTGGTTCGTAACATATTGCGAAGGATATTATTGGCATACGTGTGTTTATCAGTTTAGAATTAATTTATTGTTGAATGTCGGTTTAATTACTAATAACAGTGTTAGTTATGATTTAGAATAGAACTGAATGGATGTTTGAGTGTATTATAACTAATATTCGGCAATGAAGCCAATTTAATTATATTCATTTGTGTAGTTGGTAATTGGTAGTCAATAGAGAAATATTAGAGAGCTGTTTCAACGCGCTCGCAGCTAGCGTTTCATTAAGCCGTGTACGCACGAACGAACAAAAACACGGTGAACACGAACATCGAACACTGTTCGTACGTGCGTACCATTAACGAACATCAAACACTGTGTTCGTCAAAAATGTTCGTGGCGATCCAATTTGGTTGTTCTGTGCAGACGGTGTTCGGAGAATTTGATGCTACTTCACTGTCGACCATTACTAACGGTGAATCCATGGTTTAGTAGAACTGTGTTCGCAAGGTGTTCGTGTTCGCTTTGCTAATTTACGTCCACACGTACGAACCAAATGTTCCGTGATGGATGTTCGTGTTCACCATGTTTTGTTCGTTCGTGCATACACGGCTTTACAATCAAGACTTTTATTGGGCGGTGTGCCTGCTCTTAAAGCCACTCGATTCCCATAAAATACTGACATTATGCCCACCACTTTCAATTTAACCATGAAACAAAACTAATCAAGTAACGTAACAAGATATTTGTAGCAGAGCCCCAATACCATATCGGCCTAGATGTAAGAGCCGACGCAATTTGCAGTAAATAAGGATATCGGTTTAGCGTCATTATCCCGGCGCGGCTCGCGATATAGCGGACCTCGTAAACGCGCCTCCAGTTAATGAGTTATGCCCTACCCGCCTCTGTTGTGTGCTTGTAAGAAGCACACGATTTATTGTACCTACTTGGTACGTAAGCAATTTCTTTAAACGATTTTTCATCGTATAGGTAAGTATACGTTTGAGTAATGAACGATGTAAGTAATAAATTACCCTGTTCTTAAGCTAAGCATGTTTTGTGGGGCTTATTTTTCATGTTAGCACTGACGCGAAAATTGTAGGCAACATTTGCGGCGCGTTTATTAAAATTTTCATTACTTGTCTGTTTTAAAATTAGATTATAGTAGACGGAAGGTTTTGTGTGTAGGTGTGTGTTACTTTACAGACGCTAAGTGAAATGGTTTGTTATGTTGAAAATTCTCACACACAAGCTTCTTTTCATATTACATTTTTGTGGACTGATGTAATTATATACTGAATTTTTTACCAGATGTCATCCGTTAAGTAAAAGGAAAATTATCTTGTTCAACAAATTCTCGTTCAACAAATAAATGTTTTATTAGGATAATTACACCCCTCTTAAGAGTTTACTATCACCGTACCCGAGCAACGCGATGCACATTTTATTTTAATTCAGTAGGATTATCCAGCTTATCCTGTGAGCGGCTAAATAGAAGGCGTTTGACGTTGTCCCCTCCAGACTTGACGGGACAAAGGATGGGACGTCCGAGATGGTTTCTAATTACGACACAGACCGTTATGCAAATCGGGGGCCGACGCGGCGGGCTCTTTGTCTCTAATAAACATGCGCGGCTCTTGCGGTCAGACCGCCAAATTGCTCGCCTTCCACTCGCCCCACTGGCAATAAAACCACTTGAATTGTAGTGCCCTCTCTGTACAATTAGTACTCTTTGATCAACAACATTCGACGAATCCAATATTGAATTGCGTTCGACGTTCTATTTCTTAATTCTGTTTTAATCGGCGTTCAACTTTTGAATAGCGAACCCGTTTACGACAGCGTTTATTAGGAGCTAAGATGTTCCGGGGCGCACGGGCCAACCTATTTAGTTGGCAGATGCGTTCCGGTAAATTGAACGGCGGTGTGGTCCGAGGAAATCGCCAGGTCGTGCCGTGACTTCGCTCGTTGCGAAACTAGGCTAAAAGCACCGCTTAGCCGCCATTCGGCGGTAATTTTTCACGGAAAACTGTCCGACCGTCCGGCGGACATACCACCGATTTAAACGAGTTTACGAACGTTTCGACAATCTGCCCGGACGATTTTGTTCGAAACGCTATTGTTTTACGACTATAAATTGCGAGGTAAATTTCGAGCGTCAGAATTCTCACAACTAACACTGGGGACGTTCAGTTGGAAAAATATTCATTTTTCACACGCCGGCAATATTTCCGTTTTTATTGGAACAATCGATGTTCCTTTCGTTCGTGTCTATACAAAGGTGTGCTAAGCGACGCGTGGGCGGCGTCGGAATTCGCGCGTATTTCGGAATCGTTGCATTTTCGCTTCGCGTTTGCAAGGGAAGTCGTTACCGGTGTCGTGATCGCGAGCAAAAAGTATAAACTGTTCTATCGGTCTTTGTAAATGCACACGTTGTAGTTTACATGTTTAAGCTTTAACACGGGGGTAATAAGATCATTTTCCTATGAATAAGGAATCGTGTTCTCGGAGCGGTTTATGAAATTGTAATAATATTCATTTTTCCGGAAGCGGGACTATTCTTGTAAACGTTTAAGTTTGTTGTACACGCGTTATGAAATTATTTTGTAACATTGTATTGTTTATAGTTTAGCTCATAAATATTAATATACTGTTACAATAGTGTTTCTTATTATGAAGTTAGTTTTACTTACCTACTTTGTATCAACTTTACGTACGGAAATTAATTATATTATTCTAAGTCTTCAGGGTTTTAAAACTAAACTCTGATTTTTTATTTGCTGGACTAAAATGACAACTGCGATCCACCTTTTATGACAACATGACATTAATGTGATTATCGCAGCTAACATTTTGGTCTAGCAAATTAAAAAAGACTTTAGGTACATACACGTAAACATGTATAAAGTTCTTCCTTTACTACGAACAGTTATTTAGCCTCTCACTCAGTATTTATTTATGTGAGTACTAAGTAATAATATTGCAAAAGCCAAACACAGGGCTTATCTCTATCTTAAGAGAAGTAATTAAAAATAAAACCTTGTTTCATAAAATGTACACCTCTGGCGATTTTACTTTACTGTATAAAGTACATACTTCAAAGAGATCCAGAGGAAGGTGCAGTATAATTACTTGAAACTAGATTAAATTAAATTATTATTCACTTCATTTCATTTCTTGCTGTGAGCGCCATAAAACCTAAAATTCCCGTACCACTGGGGGTAAGCTCGATCGCTAATACCGCAAAGTCCCGGCGTAGCACCGGTGGACGGCTTAAATCTTTATTTTCATTGCTAAATAAGGGCTAATAATCGTCTGTGGGTGGTTTCACTCACATTATTTACACTCATTAACATTTGTGACTTCAAGTGACAACTATGTGAACAGAACCCGGCATTGTATAAATATGTAAGCTGTCACGCCCTTTATACCACCTGGAGGCTTTTATTTAGGTAGTAAGTTTTTTTTGTTTACATTTTTAAACTTTGATATATTTATTTTTGCTTTATTTTTGTTTTTTGAGTACGTATAGTTTTTTATTGTATTTATTGGTATATTGGTGTGGATAGCTAACATATGGCAAATAATTTAATTTAATGTACCTACTGTGTCCTGTAATGTTAATTACTTTGCATATCTAATTATTGTATACAATCAAGTATTTTCTAACTGAACAGACAGCTGTGCTGCTGGGAGTTTGTTGCGTCACTTCTTCTCCCCAGCGAAAGCACTAGGAAGTGGTGAAGGACGGGCGTTTTGGGGGACTGTCTTTTGTAATTTTGACGTTCGAAAAGTGCTGATTCTCAGCCTAGTTTGAACAAATGACTTTTGATTTTGATATGGTCCGACACAACTCGTCAATAAAATCATTCAAAACTAAAAACATCACCTGCCAACATAGCAATAAAAAGTTAAAATAGACGCTTTCAATTCGTTGTCACGGCAGTTGAAGTGTTCCAGAAAAATTGTGTTTTGCGGTTTTTAATCGATGGTAAGTGGATGAAGAGAAGAAGTTTAAATATTAGTTACTCGTTTTTGCCCGCGCTTCGCCCGCGTGGAGGTTGGGAATCATGCCACTGGGACGTAGGTACTACCGGGATAAAAAGTATGTCCATGGGCCAAACATCCTAAAGGCTCGTACACACAGGCGCGACGCGACACGCGACACAAAGGCACCGCAAGTCGCGCAACGAGCGGTGCCTTTGTGTCGCGCGCGATTCGCGTCGCGTGTCGCGCCTGTTTGCAGGAGCCTTAATCCCTTCAGCCTTTAAGGCATGAAAATGATACAGACAGACAGTTACTTTTGCATTTTTAATATTAGTATGGAAGTATCCATATTTCTATACTAATAAGTAACTGGGCAAAGTAGTGCGTTTTGTTTGTGCAGAATAAACATTTTTTCTTTCTTTCTTTAAAATTGCGATATTGTTCGTTTTGTTTGTGTAGAATAAACAATTTTTCTTTATTTAAATTGCAATATTGTTCGTCTTGTAATTTTGTTATCATTTATATTAAGTTTAAGAAGAATTTTGCCATAATTTCTAAATTCTAGAGCCTTTAGTTTTATTATCTATACTAATATTATAAAGCTGAAGAGTTTGTTTGGTTGAACGCGCTAATCTCTGGAACTACCAGTCGGATTTGAAAAATTCTTTTTGCATTTGATAGCCCAATTCTTGATGATTACAATTCTATAGGCTATTTAACATCACGCTATGACCTTCAGGAGCCGAGCAAATAGAAAAGAAGTCGGAAAGAACGCTAAGCAAAAACGAAGTAATAGCGCGAGCAGGCGATGCGATGCGACGGGGTGGGTCGGAGTAACAAGAAATTTCACGCGGACGAAGTCGCGAACAGAAGCCAGTTTGTTATAACTTATAACCTATTTCTGAGATTGCTGGTTAACCTGTAATGGCGACTATGTAAGTCCGAGGCTACCATGTTACCTGTACTTAAGATATATTTACATAGAAGCTGTTGGTGTAGATCTAGAATAAAATTCTAGATTCAGTTCTGAAATTATATAAGCCTCTTTATTCATTATTATAATAAACGATCTTAGCCTTACAATACAGAACATTCCCGTATAATTAAATTTTTGAACAAAATTGCCATCCGTACCTTAGAACCAAATGGGAATACGTACACCGTCCCATCACAGGATCGACATCGGAGCTAAACCCAGATGAAAGTTAAGCTCTGGCTCAAATCTCATTTGTTTCGGGAATTCGGGGGTACTCACATGTGTAGTAACAGTGAATTACTATTACTTGACTTTACTGAAACTAATTACTGAGAGACTGTTTCAGAGTAGATGGCATTGAGTTAATTAATCCTTATTATATATTTGGATGAAGAGAATAGCTAAAGAGAACGGCACAATTTTGTCGGGATTGTTACGGAATACCTAGAATGTTGCTAGTGCTTGATTGGCTGTTAAAGTAAGGATTATTGACACACTTTCACATTGATCTGAAGTATAAGTACCTACACTAGCGACCCGCCCCTGCTTCGCACGATTTGTAAGACTTGATAAAGGTTCTCAAATAGGCGCGACACGCGATAAAATCGCGCGCGACACAAAGGCACCGCAAGTCGAGCAACGAGCGTTACCTTTGTGCCGCGCGCGATTATATCGCGTGTCGCGCTTGTTTGTAGGAGCCTTAAAGCATCGACATTTCTTTATTATATGTTACTTTAATAGTAATCTATCATACACAATAAACCTACCGGAATATATTCTCTATATGATGGTGAAAACCGAATCAAAATCCGTTTCCTAGTTTATAAGAACAACATGGTTACCCAGACAGACACGAAAAGCAACTTTAATTTCGTAATATGAACAATACATCATTGTTATTGATTAAAGTAACAAACGTTAATTGTAAACCTAACAAATAAAAATACCTATCCACCATTTTAAAACAATTCTACCAACCGAAAAATAAAACGTTCCAAAATCAATCATAACGAAATATTACGTTGACATTAATTACACCAGCCGGTTCGAAAGCTAAAAGCTTAATTATTCCGTTGTTAATATTTCATAAACCCTGTGTGGACTAATGAAACTCGTTTCAATATAATAAATTATGTTCCAGTGCGAATGATTGCGAAATGATACACTCACAATTAGCTATGGTAGTGTTGGGTAAATTTTAGTAACAAACACAGGTTTGGACATCGATGGGGTTAAGTTAGGAACGACGAGTGATGAAAGCTGTTCATTTCGATGTAATTTTTTTAGGTGAATCCTTTAAACACATAAACGTACAATATCACGCCTGTTTTTTTCCGAAGGTTTAGGCAAAGGTGTTCCTTATTAATACACCAACATTTCGCCAGTTATGTATAAGTCCTTTGTAATAAGGGGCGCGCCTATAGCCATCAAGTCGCTATTTTTGGATTTTATTTTCAAGATTGCGTCCGCATTTTTTTTAAATAATTTTTGGCATCCGCATTTTTTTAATAATTTTTGGCCTCCGCATTTTTTAAATAAGTTTGGCGTCCGCATTTTTAAAATAATTTTTGGCGTCGGCCATCTTTTAAATCATTTTTAAGTCTAATGTTTCATGAATAATATAAACAATAATTAATCGCTTTGTGCCATTGTCTCTTAGATTAAAGTGATTTAAAGGCGTACGTGACCCATGCCCCTTTTAAGCCGTCTAAAACACCGGGTTCCTTCTTACGCATAAAAGCAACAAATATTCATTAGAGCTGGCTTTCACCCCAAACAACATTTATATACCTTTTGTTGGTTATCTGCATTTATAATGCGATCACGGAGAACCCCTGTTGTGTCATACCACTAAGCTCATAGGCTTAAAGTGGTAGCCAAAAGGAACAGCCTCCCATCTCATTTTAGAAGATCTTTGAGTTTCGTGGATAGAAATCCTTCTTGCAAAGCTTCTGAATACATTGGCGTTGGCTGCAAAGATTTACACGCTGAAGCAATCGAAGATAGAATAGATGCCAGAAATAATTGTAGATTGTTTGCGAAGGGAGCAAACAACTATTTTGAAGGCGAGAGTGTTTGTTTGAATCCAGAGCGCAGCGAGGGATTCAAAATACGTCACTCAAGCTTAAAATAGTGTTGCTCCCGAGGTGGACACTCTATTTTTCATCACCCTCTATAAAAAATAACCAAGTGCAACTTATGAATAAGAATAGTACGTTTCATTATCACTACTTGAGGAAGACTTACTGACTCATTTTTTATAAAACTAAGTGAAATCCTAATTTGAGTAAACAATTATTACGAACGAAGGCAGAATGCGTTTCGCGCGTTTTTTATTTTTACACATTTTTTTTTTTAATTTGGCTCGCGTCCTTTTTACTTTATCAAACAGACTGTTACTTATTGTTCATGCAATATTTGTGAATGATCTTTTTGGTGATTTGAACTTTTACTAACAATATCCACATTTCAAATTCAAATCACTTTTAGTCCTTAGGGATTAAAGAGCTGTTTTAGTCCCTGTTTACGAAGAATACACTTGCTCTTTTTGAATAAATGTGATAAAAAATATTTAGTTCCTGTGTGACAGAAAAACGATTTTAAAGCCATGAAATGTTTTCCAGGCTTATGATAACCAAAAATAATTTTCCAAGTGTAAACGCTAGTCGCTTGTAACTTGGAACGTTACAATATGAAACTTAATTTGCAAAATATTGACTTTAAAATATGTGTCATTACAACAAACCTGCATATTATATGGGAATGTTTAAAATTGGTTGTTTGTTAACTCTCCAGTCTCCACTGATAGCTCTATAACCAACCTAGGTGTGTAGTTGTGTTCAATTTGGCAAACATGAAGTCGGATGCTTTGTGTTATTAATGCAATTCACAGTTGGTTAATGCAACAAAATTGTTTAAATATTGCAAAGGTCGGTTGGTCCAAGTGAATAATATTGCGATCTCCTAAGTTTTTAGTTCTTAATTAAAAACAAATAAACATGGACTAATAAAAAACCAATTATATACAGGATGGCCATGTATAAGGTGGTGATTCTACACGTCAACTTTCGCTATGAAACGCATACCCGAAATTTAAAAAAAAGTAAGTAGGTACTAGGGCTTTCAATACCGGTATTCCGGGATCCCGTAATACCGTGATCACGGATTTTATTTTGGCCTTTTACAATACCGGTATTGACGCCCCAATACCGTGATTACGGTATTACAAACATTAGATCTGAAAATTATGTGATCTTATTCTCACACTTGTTTTCTTCAGCGCAAGCGTCCCGCTGTTATCTTAAGCTCACCCTCCCGCACCCCGCCTGAGACAATGCCCGAAATCGAGCTGTATTTATGTGTCGTTTTTGTTATTGTCACTATTGTCAGTCAGTTTCGCAAAGGCGACGGGATAACGCGTCTATAATTACTTTTACATTTTTTACTGTTTTTCAGAAATTGTTATTAACGCTTGATTTATTTTGTTACTTGTTTAGTTTTAGATTTTGATTGTTTTTTTATTACATAATTATTAATAATGTTACGAAAATGATTGCTAGCTACTTAGCTAGTTAAGCTATACTTAACTTACTTGCGTTTCTACAAATAATGATACCTATGTTGATTCTTGATTTATTTTCTTACTTGTTTAGTTTTAGATTTTTTGATTGTTTTTTTTATAACTTAATTATTAAGAATGTTATTAAAATGATTACCAAATGATTGCTACTAGCTAGTTAAGGTATACTTTACTTACTTACATTTCTACAAATAATAATACCTATATTGATTTTTACAGGAGACATTATGACATTTAGGTAATAATAAGGATTTTTTTTTATATTGTGCAAACAAAGTCTATGTGAAATGCCTTACTGCAAAAAGAGTAGATTCAGTTTAAGTTTTCATTATGTTCCTAATTCCTAGTCCTACCTAAATAATCAACCAATACCAAATTATTATAAAAGAATTAAGAAAGCTATGTATAACGTATTTATTTTAGTATTTTCAATAAAATAAGAACAATACTGATTTGAAAATACAAAAAGGCTAATTTTATTGGTTTTATTAATGTCCTAATTGAACTTGCGTTCAATACCGGACAACCGGTATTGATACCGGGATCACGGTATTGACTTTTCCAATACCGGTATTGATACCGGTATTAAAAAAATCCGGTATTTGAAAGCCCTAGTAGGTACAGACGCTAGCGCATCAAGCTACCCGAAAGTGTAAAATTGTCCCAATCAACTTTGAACCTTATGCTTTAGCGATAAAGATAAAAAATCTATTAAAGAAATTTGACAAATTGTAGTAGCTTGATGTGCTGGCGTCTGTGTGCATGCATCGAAATAGTATGTCTACTGTGGTATAGGAATTAAGATTTTTTTTTCACGAATCGTATAAGAGTTTCTTAGCGAAACTTTTTAAAATGACGAGTAGGATCACCCCCTTGACGGATGCAGGTGACTAAATCGCCACCCTGTCTAAAGCGTGTATAGAAAGAAACGTCAAGTGACGAAAAACAAAACACAATACAAAAATCTCCTTTCATCGCACAAAATCAACAACAACAAGATGCGTTGATTGCAACTCGAAGCCCACTCGAAAGTCATCAAGCGCTCCACTTGTCCACTATAATATAAACAATAGTAGACAAAACAAATTTATCGCACTGATAAATCGCAGGACGTTTGCGGAATAACTTCGACCATTCCTTTTGTTCGATTGATTGCAGATAATTCCTGATTCGTGAAAGAAAATTGCCTTCCTAATCGGTTGAATAGCTTAGACGTTATAAGAGGAAAAGTGGGGTTTATATTATTCTATGATTTGATTTGTTTCGTACGGTCTTGTATATCGGGATGAAAGTTTAGGAATGTAATCGCTTTATCGCTTTAGTGTCTCTAAGTGTCGCGACAGAAAAATACAAGGTTGCTTCCCAAGTTAAGGCTCGTACACACAGGCGCGACGCGACACGCGACACAAAGGTACCGCAAGTCGCGTAACGAGCGGTGCCTTTGTGTCGCGCGCGATTCGCGTCGCGCGTCGCGCCTGTTTGCAGGAGCCTTTAAGGATCCTTCAAACAGGCGCGACACATTATAAAATCGCGCGCGACACAAAGGCACCGCAAGTCGCACAACGAGCGGTGTCTGTGTGCTCGCGCGATTCGCGTCTCGCGTCGCGCCTGTTTGCAGGAGCCTTTAGGCTAACATGTCAACTTTATGTGTATGAAAAATGTCGGTCATCTGAAATGGATTTTTCCTGATTATTATAATGTGGACATTGTAGACATGTCCTAGAAAATAAAAATCGATGCCATGTGACATCTACCAACCCGCACTGGGCTCGCGTGGGAGATTATTAGCTCACTCTCTCTCAAAGAGAGGAGCCTGTGTCCCAGTAATGGGAACATTATAGTTTATGTTCTTACCCAGGTCATGGTCTATCTGTGTTCCAAATTTCATTTAAATCTGTTCAGCAATTTTAGCGTGAAAGCGCAACAAACAAAAAACTCATTTTCTCATTCATAATATTAAAAAGGTTAGGATGCTTGCCTCATACTCAGAATGTATCACACACAAAGGCAATGAATAGCCATAGTCTATTATCCTGCCTACCTACATATAGAAGACATTATTGTGGTCCTTTTTCTGTCTTTTTTCCAATATCTATCCACCTGGTGTATGTCGGAACAATTTAACTTCAAAATTCCTTTACTTTTACAGTTACACATATTTTCACATTGCTCCATAAAATCACAAACAACCTCACAAACACGAAGTTTTACTATTCTATTTCATTCATAACATCGGACAACATAATATAACGTGGTATAAAAGATATCAAATGGTCCAGAGGTCTTTGCTCTCCTGCAAGATGCGGCATCTGTGCAACGTTCCGACTTAGATTAATGGAAGCTTGGAGAGGGTGGGAACCACCCCGTGGTATGGCTGCTTCATTTGTTTAAATAATATTATTGGTTAGGAGTTGGGTATTCAAGAACGTAAGAGGAATAGTTAAGTTTACCTGCACCCTATTTGTATAAGACACTTTCATTCACAATCCAAAAGATTTTGTTTCCTAATCCATTGCTACATATGTTTGAAAAATTCGTCTGCTCAACCGCCGAGTAAATAATGCAATTCAAAATTAATGTTTACGCAATAACCCACTGGACTTTCAGGAGGAAAGAATTACGTCAGGGCGACATCAATTGGCGAGGAATGGTATACATTTTTCGCCATTTTCTGATTGATGTGGTGAAGGAAAGATGGCTCACAAAAGAGGAGGTCTATGTCAAGCAGTGTATAGTGGAGAATGGAGGCTTTACTGACAATTACACAACTTCATTCACGTGTTTTTCAAACGAAATCTTACTTTAATAACCCTGTAGCGTATCCTGGAAATTACCTAACATATAGAGCTTTCACTCAAAGGCGTTTCTTTGGGCTAATGGGCGTCTAATGCTACACATAAAGTTTAATAAATATTAAATAGATTTCTCGTATAAAGATCGTATTTTAGAACGAGTCAAAGGTACGCGTAAGGGTTGAAGAAGACCTTTCATAGTAATAATTAAGATTTTATTACGTCTTTGATAACGTTGAGTTCTCTAAAAGCTTTGTAAAATCATCTTCAAACCTTCTCAGTACATACAGCCTGGGTTGGAATTTTAGGTCCTGGGGAGGTACTAGAATTGCCAACAGTGAAATTATGTAGGTAGTCTGAAACCCAGAAGATAGAGTATTATGATTGTAATCTTTAATTAAAATCATAGTTATAATTATCTTGAGTAAATGGTGCAGAGACTTTAATCAAAGATGCTTAGTAATCTATCAACGTAGGTAGGTATGTATGTTCTTCTACTCTATATATTCACCCATTGTATTCAGAATCTACGATAAAATTCAACTTTTGATTCAAACCCAAAATTGTGCAATAAACGTCCAACAACTCAAAATATACACATTAAAATGTAACGAAACGAATCGTGAAAGATAAGAGCTCTTTGTATTGAAACGGTGGAGTTGGTTCGAGTTCGGAGGAGTTCGGGGAAATCCGTCATCTTTTCTTCGTCGCCCGCTGCATTTCTTAGCGGGACAACTGTCGGATGCACCACAAAAGATAGTATATAACGAGAAGTAAATGTATAGATCAAAATGCGCAATACATTTATTCGTACTGCGCGCGAGATACAGTGAGATACTTTTGTACAATAAGAGCGTGTGTTTTCTATTTGGTGTAAGTGACAGTTTAATTACGAGACTTCTTATCCACATGTTAGTAAGAGAGAAAATAAATAAATGCGTCTGTACTTCTGTAATAATAAAAAAACAAAAGTGAAAGGTATTCGCGTTGTAAGATGAAAATGTGTGAAAACTTTTGTTATAAATTTTTCGCATTCGTACATTGAGCGCTACTCGTATATCTACAAGAAAAGCTCAAATACGGCAAAACCAACTGAAAACCTAAGCTATATTTCGTCCAAAACCTCGCAGCACTAAAGCAGCCATTACGTTAAAAGACCATTACACGAAGTAGGGTGACAACGGCTCTGTCCGCACACCGGGATTCCCTTATAATTTCTTTCTGATACCGGAATAAGTCCGCATTCGGGAACTTAAATTACGTATGGTAGGAGGCGGGTCGGTATCGCGATTGGTATCGAGTGGGGAATAAATCCCGGGGCGTCGTCGTACCCATTCGCCATACTGGATTACTGGCAAAGTATTCTCTTAAGTTTCATTAAGCGATCGGAGTGATATCCGTTGGGATAGATATGGGATCTAGTCGCCGTATAAATCTTGATAGGATTCCGTTGAAACTTTGGCCACTCTTGATTTACTTTTGGATGTAGGCTCGGAGTTCGGGCCGTTTTTTCTAGGATTTACTTTTGTAATAAAACCGCGGAGAGATTAAGTTTTACTGTATATTGGTTACGAGGTTTTTTATGGATCTAATATTAGAGAATGGCTGTATGAATAGAATTGATTGGAAGATTGGATGTAGGATGAAGTAATATCACGAAGGGGAAACTTTAGTCAGCAAAGATTGAATACAAATGAAGTGACAATTTGCTAGGTCTTCAACCAGTGCGTCATGGCCGTCATGACATACGGTGCTGAAACGTGGACACTGACGGTCGGGCTGGTCCATAAAGTCAAGGTCGCTTACCGCGCTATGGAGCGAGCTATGCTCGGATTTTCTTTGAAGGATAAAATTATCCGGAATAAAATTATCCGGAAAAGAACCGGAGTTACCGACATAGCTTGCAGAGTAAGCAAACTGAAGGGGCAGTGGGCTGGCCATGTCTGTCGAAGGACCGATGGCCGGTGGAGCAGACGAGTCCTGGAGTGGAGACTGCGTATCGGCAAACGTAGTATGGGACGCCCCCCAGCTAGATGGACGGACGACCTAAAGAAGGTGGCTGGGGAAGACAGGATACGGAAGGCGGACGACAGGATGCTGTGGGAACAATTTGCAAAAACTTTATTGATATTGTTATTTCATTCATCATTTAACTTTTATGATTCGGAAAATGACAACGATTTTCGTTTAACAAAGTTTTACAGTAACATTAATTAATTCTAAAATAACCGTAAACAGTCAAATTAAATAACTACGATTCGCATACCACAGCCTACAAACAAATTACGCGAGATAATAATTTATGCCAATATAACCATTGCTCCCTATGTAGATGATGCGCAATATTTCCACACTATCTGTGGGACCATCGCTGGAACATCAGCACGATTTATGTGACCTATAATCGTGTGTCTAAGCGTTGTTCGAGTAAATAGGATGCAGGGCACATAAATACAGACTGTCAACTACCAAGAATTTCTTCGAAACATGTGTGCCTGAGTACCTATAGTTTGTATACTACGGAGTTTTGTTCATGCGCTTGAAATATTCCTGTTTCTGATTCTGGGCATTACTGTGAATTCTATATTTAGCCTGCTTTCGCAATTTAGTTTTAAACATGTCATGATATTTTTTTTAATAACTTGAATTCATTCATTTTATTTTGCGCTACATTTTCATTAATTTTTATGACTCTTTTATAGTATGTACTTGTCATTTTGATGTCAACTTGATTATTATTTATTATTTGTTTAAGGTGGAGATAACATCAATTGGAAACAAGGATTTGGAATGAAATGTATAGTTAGTGTTGCCATAATGGTTGTGAAAAAATATTCTTTTATATGATACTAAAAGCAATCCATGAAAAGCGATGCAAAGCAGCACAGTCATGAAAAAGCAGTTGCTTACCGTCAGTTTTATCGACAATTTCAACTTTCAAA
The DNA here is from genome assembly GCA_963855955.1 of Luperina nickerlii. NCBI lineage: Eukaryota > Metazoa > Arthropoda > Insecta > Lepidoptera > Noctuidae > Luperina > Luperina nickerlii. The sequence goes on along the minus strand of OY979667.1, from coordinate 3,523,268 downwards.
TCATTTGTTATATACAAATAAGGTAGGAACCCGGTGAAGGCCGCAGGAATCAGCTGGATGCGGGAAGCACAGAACCGGTCGAAGTGGCAGTGCTTGAAGGAGGCCTATGACCAGCAGTAAACGTCTTTCGGCTGAATGAATGAATAGAAATAAGGTTATGGATCTCATGTGCCTAGGCGCCATCTAAAGCATCACGTGACTCATGGAAGTCTGCAGCGGACACCAACTTTTAGCAAATAAGACAGCGGAAAATGGACCTTTTGTCTATTTTTGCGGCCATAATAGCTCCGCTACGGACGTTCCGTTGTCTTTCACGTTTAATACCCGAAATTTTGAATTCCGGAACCGCGTGTAAAAGTAGTTTTACACCCGGTTCCTGAATTGAAAATTTGATGTTGAGAACTTTTTAAACTCTAACATTACTTAAGGTGAAAGCCAAGTGAATTAACGTAAGTAATTTTTGAGTTTTGCGGGCTACATTGAAGGTATGAGGGCGTAAGAAATATTGCGCGCTAAGAACAAGCAGCTCGGAGTGCCTGAAGTCGAGGAAAAACGTTTTGTGAAGTGATGGTACAGAACGCAAATGGCATTACGGGCTGCTTATTCTAACGTGGCTTTCACCTTAAGTAATGTTAGAGTTTGAAAAGTTCTCAACTTCAAATTTTCAATTCAGGAACCGGGTGTAAAACTACTTTTACACGCGGTTCTTGAATTCAAAATTTTAATATTATTATGATATAATTAATGTATACAAAATATTGTAAAACATTTTAAAAGAGTAACGGTGGAGTTTCTTGCCCATTCTTCTCCATACGAAAACTACCCTTTGGAATGGGCGACTAGAATCAATTCTATTTGTTGTAATTTTTGACGTTCAAAAGTGCCTTTAATGTGCCTATTTGAAATAAATGCTTTGACTTTGACTTTGACTTTGACGGGTATTAAACGTGAAAGACAACGGAACGTCCGTAGCGGACCTATTATGGCCGCAAAGATAGACAAAAGGTCATCATAAACGTTACAAACAAGTTATACGTTATACATGCACTTACACTTATTTAAGTGTAAGTGCATGTATAATGTATAATTTGTTTGTAACGTCTTAGGTTGACCTGCAAAGTCAACAAAATGTTTTGGCCAGTATTCAATTTCAATTTCTCAATGCAGGAACCGGGTGTAAAAGTTGGTAGTTGGTAGTTTTAGATGTAAAGGGTTGATATCCTAAAAGCTGAGCATAAGGTTGGCATCAGCCTCATTAAAGGCACCTCCTCTGACAGTATCGTGTGATGATCGAGGCTCGTCATCTGAGGGTAGTAAACAGATTCCCTAGTAAGAGCCATAAGGGCTGTATCCTTATGGCTCTTACTAGGGAATCTATTTTAAGAATATATGATACTGACATGAGTTTGCTGACAAGGGTTTTGTTTATTTAATAAATAGACAATTGGTTATTAGTTTTTATTGACCCTAATTGATCGATGGTCACATCAATTTTATGTGGATCAAATCACTTAATAAATGTGCTATTGCTGCATTGTGAAGATTAGGACCAGTTTGTTACATGTGAAGTTAGACTTTAGTTTATTGAGGTAATTATACTAAAACCCTCCCGGACTCTGTTTATGTAGGTAAGTATAATGAAGATTGCAGCGTTGAACTATTAATTTAATGATAAACGAACAAAAAAACCAGTAATAATATTTAATAAATAAAATTTCTTGTATTTTTCATGATCCGCAAACAATCTAAGTTACATTCAAAGGCAAAATCAACAAACTTTACGATAAATAATCTATCCAGATAAACCCAGTCACGCAACCGTCTAGTACCCATCACGAAAAAAAAGTATCTCAACTTTTTTTATAGCATCACATACGCATTGACGATCGCTCGCAAATGGCCCAGTTTAATGGACAGAAACGTATTTTGTTGATACTGACGCTTTTTACGGCTTTCGAGTGAGTTCTTATGGTAACTGAACTCGTAAATTAAGAATATGCGGAGGAAAATGCGAGAAAGACGACCTTGGGACGGCGGATGGCGCGGCTTTTAAATCAACATCTTTCGGTGTTCCTTTTATCCTTTTGCGTAAGTACGGTAAATAGTTTTTTAAGTGTTTCATTTTTGTAAAATCTAGGTGAATTTACAGGGACCGTTATGTGCTTGACATGGTTTCGCAGAACTTTGAAACTGTGCTTTAACAGTAACTAACTGCGGTTTGTATCCATGCCGCTTTCGACAAATTCTCTCAGAAATAATTGTCACTTTGTTTTTGCATCCTGGGATGTACGATGGAAACCAAAACTGATAATCTGCATTCGCGACTTATTTACCAAAAATGTAAACAACTATGAGTTTATGGAAAAATAACTTTTAATTCCTACACAATAAAGTGCGGTTTACGCTACAACTTCAAAACTTTTTATGACTTATTCAAAAGTGATAGCCACTCTGAAATCAACTTAAATGCTACTAAAATAAAGTTGATATTTGTTTAATTTTAAATAACATCAATTTGAAACAAATTTGAATAGACTACGTGTGCTACGACGTGTCACGCAGCGCTACACGCCGTGCTACGGCGTAGCTCCCACTGTGCTACGAGCATGTGAAGACCACACTTTTGAAACATTTTAGGAAGTTTTCTTTATGAATAATTGAACTTTAGCAATTTATTTTCACTGTAATTAATTTTAAACATATAACACGCCTGCTTTCTCCGAATTGTTAGGCCGAAGTGTACATAATACACCCAAATTGCGCCAGTTATGTTTAAGTCGCATGTAATTAATTTTGAAGGTAAACAAACAAACTCACATTTACAAACTTCTATCTATCATACTTCTTAAGGTGACTGCAAAATACACCCTCTATTTGAGTCAATCATAACCAGTCTTTATTAAACTGACCACTATTAATCCCGATACCGTTACAGCCAATAAATACTTGACCATAATTTTACCGATAATCGATTTTATTGTGTGCCTTGGTAATATCGTAAATTCTGCTATAGACTGGAAGAAACATAAGCTCCGTGGAAATAATTTAATCAAAACTAACCGCTTGCCAGTAAACCTAGTTGGGTATTAGTTTTATCTCTTGTACCTACTCTATTGTTTGAATAGTTTATAAATTATAACTATTTAGTTTACGAGTTATAAGCGTGATTTAGATTATGTTTATTACGTGCCTTTGGTAGTAATTAATGTAGCTTTTCCAGTTGGTAATACTTTTATTATTAACTAGTTGCGCCCCGCGGATTCACCCGCGTAAATGTCGATCCCGTGGGAATATTGGGATAAAAAGTAGCCTGTATATTATTGTTACGAGCTTGGGGTTCGTGACAATAAAAACTGCCGATTTAATAACCAAAAAAATGACACTTTACTCACCAGCACTAATTACGAGTCAAACACACTAATTAGGAAACACAATTGCACTTACTGATCACTCTTAAGTCGCACTCGAATATCGCCTTCGATGTTATCGCTCGTATCGCTTAATCGAAACTATGTGTCTCGCGGCTCGCGCCCGCCTTATATAGTGCCACAGAGCTATTCTATAAACATCTAGTATGTTCGAGTACATAGCGGTCCCGACTGACTCGACGTCGATAATTCTCGGAATTACTAGTACCTACATGAAGGGTCAATGTCCTAGTACCAAGGTACTAGTTCCGCTACCCGATACTAGATGGCGCTAGTGGTAACTAATGTCGCCATGTATCAAGCATTATTTGTGGCGCGCAACATTATTATCCAGGATGTCAACTACCTCCATACAAAATGTTATCAAAAGTGGTCCCGCCGTTTGAGCGTGAAGAAGTAACAAACATATAAACACACACACCAACTTTCGCCTTTATAATATTAGTGTGATTCACTGTCAGTAAATCTGTTGAAAACAGACCGAGTCTGCAGAAATACATAGAAACGGCTCTCATATTATTTTGAACTTGAAATACTAACACAAAAATCACAAAAACATAACAGGACATAAACTAATAACAGATCGGATAACAGATTTTTTTCATTCCTTTTTTAGGGTTCCGTACCAAAATGGTAAAACGGAACCCTTATGGTGAGACTCAGTCTATCTGTCTGTCACAGCTGGATATCTCAAGAACTACTAATGCTATCAACTTGAAAGGAATAGTGTTAGATGACGTTTGCCCAACTATTTTTCAAATAAGAAAGAAATAAAAATATATGTACATATATCTTTTGCAACAGAGACTGAAAGCGGGTCTGAAAATTTCGAAGTGGGGCTACTAGGGCATGTGGGGTATCATATGAAAGAGCGCAGTTAGCACATTCTCAAATCTTATCTCCGAAGTTTGCAAAGAGAAAAATCTGAAAGTATGCTATGTGATAGAAGCTTATGTAAAGATTACAGGAAAAATAAAACGAAGTCTCTAAATAGCACACTTTTTCAGAAATCATCAACAAAAGTTACATTAGTTCCATTATCGGTCAAGAGATGGCGCTGACATAAAACTACAATATTTTACACCGCAGTGCACAGTGTTAAAATTCTCTGATGAATATAGGCCTCGCCGATGAAAATTTAAAAACATATGATGGTACGGAACCCTCGGTGCGCGAGTCCGACTCGCTCTTGCCCGAATGCCCGGTTTTTTTCTTAATATTAATTGACAGATCCAATTTATCTTTATTCTCTTGTGTTTTATTACTATCTTTTAATCACACTATTTAAATACCAGTAACTCCAATTAAGAAGCCTAGGTTTATAAGTGCTTAACCTATAAAATCGTAGCTACATAAAACCCTTTCTTCTGTCGTAAAACGTAACGTATAAAGTTTGAAGTTTTACGGTACAGACTCCCGGGTTACGGGTTAAGTTTTTGTAAGTGCGACTTAATAGAAACGTGTGACTAAGTTCGACTTAAGTAGCACTGGTAGTACTTGCTAATGTTAAGCTTTTAACTTAATGTACGTGTTTTTAATTGAGATTTACTTAGCATTCTTCGGGAAGTTTGGAGCGGGTGAATGAAAATGAATTGTAATTGTTAACTTTTCTTTTTGTTCGGCGATTTTATATGCTTTTGCTGTAGGAAGCTTTTTTATGGATTCGGTTGAGTTGAATTGATAGACTTTTCATAAATCGTTTTTATTGTTTCCGGTAAGTTTGACAACCACTCTTACCACGGGGTATCGTATAGTCGCTCCATGTGAAAAACTGGTATTCAGCTGCATCCGGTTAGACTGGAAGCCGACCACAAGATAGTTAGGAAAAAACTAGGCAGATGATGATGACTGCTTGCGGTAAGAAAGAAATAAATAATGTGAGGGAAATCTCGAAATAAATACCTACGTGTTTACACGTAGGTATTTATTTCGAGATTTCCCGACTATCTTTTCAGCAAAGGTGAGTCTTCTCTTTTTAATGGAGCGGCATCAGTCTATTTTGACTTATAGTTAGTAAATACTTTTTCAACATATAGAACTAGAAATCAATGTAATCTCAATAAAAATCCAATAACTCGTAAAGGTTTAACCCTTACAGTACTAACAAGCGACAGGTAGCGGGACCTAGTTTACACCGGCTTGCAAACACGAAATCATTGGCACCTTGCAACTTCGACACCAACTTCCATCGAAGGACGTAACTCTTGTGAATGAGCGTAGGGATAAGGGGAGAGCGGATTGGAGGGACTTGATTTTTACTCAAATGGCCCTGTTACTCAAACCGTAACATTCTTAATGGTATTTAGGGGTTGGAAATATTTCCAAAGACTTTTTGTAAGTGTAGAAAAGGTAGATAAAGATCTTGTTGCTATAGTGCAGGTTTGTTTATTTTAAGGCTCGTAGTTAAAGTCTTTAATTTTGTAGCTAGAATAGTAAAATTGCCAAAAATCATCAGATGGACAATAGGGAAAAGTATTGGTCCTTTTGTGAGTAACAATAAAAATTGGTCCTTGCGTCCACATCAGATGATATTAGGTAGTTTACTAACATAGTACCTACTTTGTCTTCTGAAATGGCCCTGTTACTCACACCGTAACATTCTTATTGGTATTAAGGGGTTGGAAATATTTCCAGCGATTATTAATGGTTGTTGACGAAGGTATATTTCGGATATTTTAGGCCGTTCGGTAGGTATTATTAGTTTTAAGGCTTCTGGTTAAAAGCTTTAATAATTTAGCTAGATTAGTAAAATTGTGGCGAAATGTGGGCGTACTTTAGGTCCACTTCTGCTTAACCCTTGGGAGATTATAGACGTGAAAAAAGGCATTGGCAGGCAAAAGTCATTTTGAGAACAGAAAAATGTCCCTAATTGTGTCCACAACAGAAGGCTAATTCCCGTAATTAAAAAAGTTCAAATTCTAGTCGCAAGCTCATCTCAGCGACAATCAATGTCAAAAACTAGTCAATAATGTAGATGTTAGATATTAGAAGTATTTTTGACAGATTGAGACTGAGATCAGACTGTTCTGAAAATTACGAGAATTGCCCCCCAGACGATACAAGATAGTCTCAGCAGAAGACTTCCAACGGATAACAGTATTTGGAATATCGAAACAAGACTCGTACACACAGGCGCGACGCGACACGCGACACAAAGGCACCCCAAGTCGCGCAACGAGCGGTGCCTTTGTGTCGCGTGTCGCGTCGCGCCTGTGTGTACGAGCCTACAACCTATTCAGAGTATTCAGACTTTCGAAAATCCCCGCTTCTACTTGTAACTTAGTCCCTCAATTATGTATATAGGCGAGGAACACAAGGTGTGGGGTCAACAATAGCAGGTCAAATATTTGGGCGTCGCGTGCGGGTTGATGTTTGTCGAGGTTCATAGGATACACACCCGGGTCTTAGGGTACATACGGCTATGTACGATTATGTTTTTATTTTGTGTATGTAAATAAGTATTGTGTGATCGGGAGCTATGATAGTAGACTGTGGAAGCTTAAACTTTTTTTGGTCCTTTGATACAGTTTTCGTTTCGTGAGAGTTGGGAGCTATATTTATTCCCTACATTTTCTGTAAAGGGTTTTATGATTCGTATATAAGCCGATACTATATTGTCAATGGACTGGTAGAAGCAATTTTTTCATACAGAAACCAACAAAAAACAGAAGAGGAAAACTGCAGGTGTTTTGTGGGAACTTGCTTAGGATCAGGCAATTAATGCTTCCAGTAACTAAACATTTAAATTTTTATTAAAAAAATAACTAAAGTATTTATATATAGTGCCGAAGATACAGGCTGTACCTAGTTTTGGACCAACGAAGTCTCCACATTGTAACTTGAAATGTTGAAATAAACGATTATACTTTTTTACCTTACTTTAAAACATGAACATTGCTGAAGGACAATTGTAATGAAACCAAGTCAGTTCACAAAACTTTACATTCTCATCGAAACTATGGACCAAGAATGTAGTCAACAACTTATGTTATCTCTCTACTCCGAGAGAGTAACTTTTTCGCCATGTTTTGTCATAGTTACACTCTGAAAGTGTTTGTTGTGTTGTCATCAATCAATAGTGTTTTCTCTTTATTAGGTTAGTGGAACTTTCTGTTATGTCTCTATGGTCCCATGGCCCCATGCTTCTAACACATACTGTTTGTGTACTTGTCCTTGTTTTGATACTTTATGAGGTAAATATTTTTCGTGAGGATCTTGTGATACTCCTGAAAAAAACGTATATACATAAGGATATTCTTTAACTTCTCTTGAGAAGTTAAAGAATATAGATTTCGTAGGGAAAATTCGGTGGAGGATAATTGAAGTGAAAACTTCTTTAGACGGGTTGGGCATTTTTTGAGATAGAAATAAACCATTGAACTCGCGACACCGCGCGATTCGCGTCGCGTGTCGCGCCTGTTTGAGGAGCCTTTATGCAAAGGTGGGTCAGCTAATTTCTATAACTGACTGTAGATAGCCGTGGTGATATCAAAAGCAAAGCTAAAGTCGAACAAGGCATTTTCGACAAACCGCGTACATTTTGCAAACAATTTTAAAGCTCTGGAAACAGTTGAAAAGTTTGAATTTGGCTTATTTAATTAGTATGCGATAAAACATGATTCACATTCCAAAAAGTTTTCATAGTTTTACATCGAAAATCTATTTTCATGACACTATTTTCCATGCAGGCATTTATTTGAATACGTCATTATTTATCTAGGGAAAGCTTTTCGTAACGAATTATATTAATTAAGGCTCGGATAACGAAATTTACGGTACAAAATTTGCCACAGAATACAAAATTAAGTCAGAATCTGCCATAGACAAATAAACAACCCGATAGTCAACATACCTAAATTAATTATTTAATATTTGCTTAAATAACTTATAAGAGCTGACCCAAAGCCATTGCATATGTATGCGGTACGGGCCACAAACGGAATCAAATTAATTATGATGAAGTGTTGCACCTGTTGGCACGACTAATAGCTGGCGGACCCAAACTTATTGGAAACGGTTTACGTCGACCAGTGATTTATTACTGAATTAGTTTGAGAAACGTGATGATTTTAACTAATTGGTAATATGGAACACAATGGACTGTGATAACTACTTTGAAGAATATTGCTTTAATTGTTTGTCAGAGACCAACAATAGTCTTCACTAATCGATCAGTATGTGTCAGTGGTTTGGGAGTTGAAATGCGCGGACTTTAGCAATGGATATTGACGAAAATGCTTGTTTCAACCAACCAACCAGCACTGGGCCGGCGTGGGGGAATACGTCCCACTTCCTCTCACAAGGAGGAGGGCTGTGTCCTAGAAGTGGGAACGTTATAGACTGATTATGCATGCTTTTTTTCAATTTAAAGCTTTATAATTACACCGCAGTTTTTAGCAACATGTGTCGTGCATGTCAGTGAAAATAAATACGCATGACGTTCGTCAATAATTGAAGTAATAATGTATTATTATTGAGTGAAGCGTAACAAAAGAACAATGTACGCTGCGGTCCGCCTCGAAACCACAACGAAGAAAGAATGTGGTCACGTAGCATGCAGAAATGTTTTATTATTTTCTCACAAATTACGTTTTAATAAAGTGCCTAGGCGCAGTCATCCAGTATAAAAAACGGTTTTTGCACACTGACAGTGACAATACACATACATATTTTTTTAACAAACTTCTCTAGGCTTATCCCTCGGGCACCCTTATCTAAATCAAATGGTTGACAGCCAAGCCAGAGAACTTTTTCGGGAGTGACTTTCAGACTTTTTAAACCTTTGTAGACATCATAAAATTTTCTCCAAATATTTTTGCTAAAAATAAATAGCCCACTATCATGAAAAAAAAAAATACAATTTACCTTTGACTAATACACCAAAATCCCACATAAACAAGTGATATTCGGCAACAGACACCACGGTCGTTAATAACGCTGTGTCGCCGACAGCTAGAGCGCTCTAGACACTGTCGAGAGGTGTCAGAAAGAAGTGTAGTGCGCAGGTGCGAGCCATAAATAATGGGAGCCTGGCTTGCCGCGGTGTCGCGAAAAATATTCTGCTAGATATTTAATGCACGCCTTTTTAGGAGATGCTTTAAGTATTGTGTGGGTAAGGGATTGGTGAGAGGTTTAACAAACTTTTGTGGAACAGTCTAGAATATATTTTTATGAGATTTTAATGTATGTTATGTCATATTAATATAAAGCGTTAACTTTGGCTGCTTTTCTCGGTAGGAGCTTTATGAGAATAGATCATGTCAAGGTAGGTACAGACGCCAGCACATCAAGCTACCCGAAACTGTCAAATTTTCCCAATCAACTTTGAACCATATGCTTTAGTGATAAAGTTGAAAATCTATTAAAGAAATTTGACAGATTGTAGTAGCTTGATGTGCTGGCGTCTGTACTTTAGTATCGCTAATCGTGGAGGCTTTGAATGTCAAATATAGGTTAGACTTTGTGATTGTTTTACTTCGTAAATGAAGTCCGTACGTTAACATTCCTTTTGTTTAACATTATTAATAATTAATCCAATCCCCTTGACATTTACTTATTAAAGGTCAACTTTCAGAATAGAAGATGGTAATAAAACCGTCCTATTAATTTTATGTTCAACTCGAAAAGCGTTTGAAGCCAAAATATCGTTACCAAAGGCAAAAAAAAGCAATTTTTCAATTTCTAAACCTAGATTAATTTTGCGCAAATACTTTATCAATAAACGAGTTCTTATTTTCAAGTTCACACCAATCAAATAATTCAAGAATTCACCTCCACCTGTACAGCTCCGTCTGAGTCCGCACTTTTTTTTTCGTTTTCCGATTTTCATTCCAAAAAAAATAAAACATTTTCTTACCTTTTCGAATTCTCTGATGTATCGAAACATGTAATTTATATAGTCGCCGTAACGCCTCCGGAACGATTCGCCGGGGACATCCGGTTCCGTGGCGGCCATCTTAGAAAAAAGTATCGAAAGCTACTGTCATAAATAATTCAGTGTTCCGTATATTTATTTTCACTTGTGAGGATGTGGATAAGAAATTGTTGCGTGGTGATTATGTGGATGTTTTTGGATGATCGATGTTATATTGTTAGTAAGGTGTTACGTTTTTCTACTGAGAATGATATAAACAAATAGACGCTTGTTTCATGAAGGGATTTTTCCGCGCCGTGTAGTATGTGACGTATACTATTAGCATGGAAAAATATCCAGGTTGTCAGTACAAATTCCTGTCTGCTTTGCAAATATTTTGCTCTACTACGAATTGGGAGATATTTTTGTGAATTTGACTTGTGTTATTATAAGATAGACTCGCGTTTGATCAGATTCTCACCTGCTTTTAAGCGATTCTCAATGACTGAAGACTACCAAGCAGATATAGCACACTGCTAGTTTTACTATTGCGAAATAAAAACCAAAGGGTAAATTATTTAAGGACATAATAAAACCATTGCCCCGCCAAAAACAACCTTCAGACCTTAAAGGTTATCACAAAACCCCCAATTGAACCCTAAGACGTTGTCGAACGAGTGAACTGAAAGCAACCGGATCCGGCGGTTACACCGTTTCCGGCCGACGTTCCACCACTGAATTATGGACTTCTGATCCGACATGTTTTGTTATTATTATGCTTTTATTAATTTTTCTTTTCTTTCCGCATTTTGAGTTCGTCCTTGAGGACATATTGTGATTTTATTTATGGCTTCCGATTTGATTGAGTTATTTCTGTGTAGTTGGATATTCTGATTCAAATCTCGTTATTCTATTCAGTTGAAATAACTTATTGACAAAACTATGATGAAGGTTAAAAGCATGGAATGTCATGCATTCACTATATTTTTCATTGACATTTAGTGTGACATTTCATTTTATAACACTAATATTATAAAAGCGAAAGTTTGTGAGTTTGTGTGTGTGTGTTTATATGTTTGTTACTTCTTCACGCTCAGACGGCTAGACCTATTTTGATAAAATTTTGTATGGAAGTAGCTGACACCCTGGATTAACATATAGGCTACTTTTATCCCGATATTCCAACCGGATCGAAACTTATGCGGGTGAAACCGCGAGACGCAGCTAGTTAATTAAATAATACTGTCTGTCATTTACCGCTAAAAGGTTTGGCATTAAATTAAATACATTTTAAACATTTGGAACCAACATTATTTCACTCTTCCAACAAAAATACTCACAAGAGGACAGTAACTCGACTGTCAACTTAAAACGACCCTTAAAACTTTACTGACGTTACATACTTGCTCTCATCTACATATCGCGAATGTATTGCCCGTCATTCACCTACATTCGAGAAGTTTCCATCATATTCTTATGTTATGGTGGAACTTGGGCATTAAAACACGCAAACGACGCCATTACGGAGTCTCGCGATAACTCACATGTCGCTGTGCATAGCTTTGACCCACATTTGGGACAATTGGCGATAGGGTCGGATTGAAGATTCGTGATTTACATGGTTAATGGGATTTGGAAACCTGGTTGTACACTTTGGTATTAGGTTTTAGTTGGTTGATAAAACTACATAGGATAGGGATAGGCAATAAGATTTTTTTTTCTTCTTAACTTTGTATTTTATACCTTGTTACTGCCGATATATTGCCTTAATTCAATTATGGATTGGTTTCATATCTTCAGATCTATTCAGATTCGGATTAATTGAGAAATTCAAATTGTAAAAGAAAGTTCACCGAGGAGCAAATGTTAATTAATACGTTCCGAATTAAATCACTGATACATACATTTCAATAAACGTTCTAGAAAGATCCTTATCTGTTCCGATTTCATTGTTTTAACTAAAGGCGGCGGAAGACTGGTCTTTCTAATAAGGGAACCCTTCTTGTTTTATTTTAAGTCGTTTTTATCACACAAATTGCTTGAGCTGCACTCACTTATACCTGGGCAATAATCATCAAGCTTTAAAATCCCTTTCTATCGTAAATCTGCAACCGTAAAACATACAGCTTGGCTTAACAACAGCAGTAATGAGTATGACTGCCAAACGTTTATGAGGACCACACGCAGAGCGCAACGTTTACTACACTTAATACTTTACCTTATCGAGAGCCATTCATCATACTTTGACAGCGGGTAAACGTACGCTGGCTTCTCCTGTGGACGTACATAGGTAATGCTCGTTCTCGATTGTCGAAGTAAAACGTTATTATAGCGTAATTGATTATTGATTGGTGGACATATTAGGTGGATGGTCGTGCGGTCAACTACTCGGTTGCTATTGTAATTCTAGGAGGACTCTCATATTCAGTACTCTATTGTTTTAGGCTGAAATATTAATGAAGAGGTCGCAAGATTTTTTTGTGATTCTAATTTGCCGTTTTTTGACGTTCCTAAAACTACAAATGTTTAATAACAATAGGTAGATACATATTTCTTTGTTATTACCGTCAAGTACCTACCTAGCAACACAATTTTATATAGATAACTTAGAACTTAGTCATAGTCATTTATTGCTAAGCGATGCTGAGAAGTCATCACAATAAACATCACAAGGTGAGTGTCATATAGATTACTCTTTACTAACCTAACCAATAGATTTTTCATATTTTTAAATATTGAGAGATTGAAATTTCGCCACACTTAGCTTCTGAAGTACCATTATCACGTCGAGGAACTGTTTTCCTCCATTCAGAAAATCAGAACACCGATTTTAAAGACTCCTTACTAAGAAACAATTGAGTATAACACAAAGAGTAGCACTACGATTAAATCCCAGGTGTCGGCTCAAGATATTATGAATGCCCGATTTTAAGTGAACTTTAAACAATACTCGCCTTTAAGACCTTAACAATAGACCCTTTACCGGGAACACCTAAATATTCCGAAATATTTTATTCCGAATTTCGATGTTCCGATTTTCAAAAAAATGTCTAATACATATTAAAAATCACGAAATTTACTAACAACAAACAAATCGCATTTATGATGTTCGGTAAGAACATCATAAATGCGATTTGTTTGTTTTCCGATTTTCATATGTTCGAAGAATCAAAATAATGCTCGATGGGTTCTCGGTCCGAAAAACGACATTCCGATTTTCAATACTCCGAATTATTTCCCAATTATCTTTTCTTCTTACGCTATATACCTACTTACTTACGTAACCGTTACCGTACCTTAATTCAACGAACGCAATAGGTGACATAGGATGCAAGAGCGAGCGAAGGGCACCCCGAGGTTAGGTTTGGTTAGGTTACTTTAAACCCTTTACACAGAAATCCGTCGACATACAAGAGCGAGCGAATGACAATAGATATACCTTTACCGTGCATCGAAGTCAAGTAATATCGCAGTGAAAATCTTTCGCGGTAACGTGCATCGAAGTCAAGTAGTATCGCAGTGAAGATCTATCGCGGTAACGTGCATCGAAGTGTAGGGGCGTCGCAGAAACGGTCTTTCGCAGTAACGTGCATCGCAATTTTGTAGCATCGTTTTAGCATTTATCGATATTTTGTGCGTCCAAATTCCGTATTCTACTCGTATATTTGTCTTGCTATTCAGTTTTACGAGGCGTTTTTATTTCGGAATTCTAATTAATCGGAATGCGTATTTTTGATGTTTCGAATTATCATTAATTCGGACTTTTTGTTATTCGATCTATTGAAACTCGGTATTTTGAGAATAGAAATTATAAACGTTAGGAATTCCAGCAACAATACGATGAAATAATACAAAGCTTAACTAAAGCCAGCAAATTAGTAACACAAATCAAAAACAAAAGCAAAAAACTATCAAACGAAACTGTAAAATTAATAGATCAAAGGCAGTCTTTGTATACAAGCAGAGATTTACAATATAGACTTAAAGATAAAGAGGTTAAACGTAGTATCAGAAAAGATATTCGAAATTACAACAATAGACTAGTTCAGGATGCTCTAGAAAATAACTGCTCACTGAAAATAGCAAAACAAGGTATTTCTAATCACAAGTCATGGATCACATATTTAAGAGATAGCTCTGGTAAAAAGCAAATGAATAGATCAAAAGTATTAGATATATGTACAACATTTTATAAATCCCTCTACTCATGCGACACTCAACCACTCTCAACACCCGATTATTTCTGCCCTGACAGTGTTCCACCTATAACCGGATACGAGGTTCATGTCGCCCTCACAAAAATGAAAAATAATCGATCATGTGGCGAAGATGGCATTAGCACAGAAACACTGAAAATAGGCGAACCCATTCTCCTTCCATACATCACCCGGCTCTTTAACAGCATCCTGCATTCAGGTAGCTTTCCTAAAGATTTTTGTCATTCTAATATTATTCTGCTCCACAAAAAGGGTGATAAATCCGATATTAATAATTACAGGCCCATTAGTTTAATATCACATATATACAAAATATTCATAAAAATAATTGAAAATCGCATATCTGGAGAACTAGATAAACACCAACCCCCTGAGCAAGCAGGCTTTCGGCCAGGCCTTTCTACGACAGATCACCTGCATACAGTCAATCAACTCATTGAAAAACACCAGGAATATAAAATCCCGTTATACCTCGCTTTTGTTGATTATTCCAAAGCTTTCGACAGCATTTCACACACATCCATATTTGACGCCTTAAGCAACCAAAACATTGATCCCACATATATAAATCTATTACGCAATATTTACAAAAATAGTACAGCCGCAATAAAACTTGAAACCACCGGTCCAAAATTTAAAATAGAGAAAGGAGTCAAACAGGGCGACCCGCTATCTCCTAAACTGTTCACTAGTACCCTCGAAGAAATCTTCAAGAAGTTGGCAGCCGAATGGAGGGAGAGAGGCATTGTCCTTGGCGAAGCGAGACTGACAAATCTACGTTTCGCCGACGACATTGTTCTCTTTTCATCCTCAGCCACTGAACTTGAACGGATTCTCCAAGAACTTAGCAATGCAAGCCTTGAGGTTGGACTGAAGATGAATATGTCGAAGACCAAAGTTCTGTGCAACGAAACACCTAGAAGCATAAAAGTAGACGGGGAGATAATACAACATGTCCAGGAATACCTCTACTTGGGCCAAGTAGTCTCTTTCCAGGCGAGGCAAGATAAAGAAATCTCAAGAAGAACGGAAAACGCCTGGAAGAGCTACTTGTCCTTGAAAGAACTATTTAAGGGTGAGTTGCCTATGGCACTGAAACGCAGGCTCATGGACATGTGTATTCTTCCCGTCTTAACCTATGGTGCACAAACTTGGTCTTTGACTAACATCCAGAAGTCCAAACTCAAGGTCTGCCAACGAGCAATGGAGCGCAGTATACTAGGTGTTAAATTAACGGATCGTGTTCGAAACACAATACTGCGCTCCAAAACAAAGATAGCTGACGTGGCTCAAAAGGCTGCTCAACTTAAATGGGACTGGGCAGGACATGTCTGCCGCATGCCGGACAAACTGTGGGCCCAAATAGCGCAGAATTGGTGCCCTGAGACAGTGAGGCGGGGTCGCGGCAGACCACGTAGGAGATGGCGGGACGAGCTCGATAGGTTCCATCAAAATTGGAAGGAGGACGCGCGGGCTCGCGAAAGATGGAAGGAGTGGAGGGAGGCCTTTGCCCAGGAGTGGGACAGTGCAGGCTAAACAAAAAAAAAAAAAAAAAAGGAATATTGAAATTACGGAATTAAAAAAATAGGATGAATGATAAATCGGAGTTGTTATGTTAGGAATTTTGAACCATTAGGAATTATGAAAATCGGTATTTTGAAATTCGTATTTGTGACTGTCGGAATAAAGTTTTTCGTATTTATGTAGTGTACCCCCCTTTTTACCTCAGAAGGAAATAAGAGTGATCGTATTTAAGTAGATATTTGGAAATACAATGAATATACTGAATTTTAATATTTTTCTTTTTAGTTCATGTTTGATTCTGATAAATCTTTTAGCATTGAATATGTAGTTCAATAACAGGCCTTTGTGCGAATCTCTCAATCATTCTCACATTTCGAAGTTCCAATATCCAGCCGCTTTGGTCCCCATTCTAATAGGTTTATTCTCACAAAATGCTTGTCTCATGGCGGACGGTAATTGCGCCAGATTTTTCCGTTCCCACAAAATAGGCTTTACTGAAATCCTAAATGGTGGGATGGCTTTGCTCCTGATAAGATTACAGATTGTAATAAGCTCCTGAATTTTATTCAAACTGAAACTTAAATGGGATGAAATTATTTCAGTGTTTTTTTTTTCATAAAATTATATTGGATGGCTCCTTTAAACGGTAATTACGTTTTGTGATGAGATTTCGAAATTATATTGGTTCTTTTGAAATAATCTTGTATTCTGGGAAATAATCTTATTCATTTGTTATATTATTCTAGTAATCCTGGCTATTTTTAGGAAAATACGAACTCAAAAGGTCGAATAGAATAAACTAAACTGGCTTTCCAATAAACCTCAACAAATATTGATTAATAATAAAACAAACTTAGAATTGAAAATCTAGGTATTTGACCGTATATCTATTTTTAAAATATCTTTGGGTACACAAAAAAATGCAACGTTTAGGGACGACAATAACACATTTATCATCCCTAAATATATACTCAGAATTGTCAGTAACACGACGTCACACATTCAAATCACAAAATAACGTGCAATCTTCCGCAAAACCCAGCAATACCAACATCAAAACTATCATAGCCATGAAAAGCAAACTTCTCAAACACGCAGAACAAACGCAAACTTGATCGCAAGATAAATGGAATCTGCAAAACAATATCTTGGTTGAAGATGGGCCCAAAAACAGGACCGCAGTCCAACGCCTGTTGCCAGCCTTATTTGCATTTTGCTGATTGATTATTCAATCGGACAGTTTGGAGTCCGGATGCCGACACCCTCGGACACCCCCGGACACCTCCAGCTCCCGGTGGGTTGGAGAGCGGAATTGATTCATAACTAAATGCTAATGGAAGTTATGTAGCGCACATTGTGGTTGCTGATGCTGTTTTTGATATTCTATTGGTTTTGGCTGCTAACTCGAAGGGTAATCGTGTTGGACATGCCATGAAGTCTATTAATGTGTTGATGATAATAGTGGATGTTGGCCTAAATGGCTTATTGCGTGTACAGGAGCTAAATACAGCAGAGCTAATAATTAACAGCAAAATTTCTATCATGCCTGTACCTACCTGCGCGTAATAAAAATATCTCTAAATTTAAAGTTGGTCCTTAGATCTCATCCTCAAATTTCAGAGGCATACCTTATAAATAATTAAAACGACAACAATTCCGCAAAACTGACAAAAAACTACGTAATAAAGATTTTAAAGTATTCTACGCTGTCCTCTTCGTAGAAAATTTAAATTAAATTATTTCAGACATTGTACCTAGTGCCTAAGTGGAATAAAATTAAAACAAACATCAAACTTTCTGAAAGCATCTGCATTGTTAATCAGAAACAAAATTTAATATTTTTGTGTTTTACTCAGAAGAGTTTTTAAGCCTCCTAAGACCTGTTTTAATTAATGGGTCTTGTGTGCGATGAGTTTTGAAATAATTTTGGAAGGATGATGTGTTTAAGAGCATTATCGAAAAATAGTGTTACAGGCCAAATTAGACCGATTTTAAATTTTCCATAGAAACAGAGATTTCCAGTTATTTTTCATAAATTATACCTTTCGAAAATGTTCTTTACTAACTTTTTAGACCTTTGTATCCTGCTTATGCGAATGAAGTTTCATTAAAATCGGTTCATTCATTTCGAAAAACTAGGGCTTGAAAGTTTGTATGAAATGCCGTACGTCGTAAACGCTCTTAATATGGGTATTTTTAGTTACCTTTATGCATTAGATTGATAACCCTTTAGTTAACAACGTCTGGAGTGCGACTCAAAAGACCAATATTTATACGGCCTTAATACAAGAATACTCGACGTCTCACAGGCACGTCACCACCTCATCAGAGATAACGCAGGTTTTAACCTTGGGAGGATAGGTTCCTCCCATCCCCTTTCCTCCACTATCAATTATGCTGATGGCTCGCGGCGATACAGGGCGGGTTGGCCCGTCCTTAGCGAAGATTGCCTTAATATGCTGAGAATTATACCTGGAGCGACTTGCAACGTCACAGTTTTGATTAAGGAATTTTAATTGAAAATACGCAAAAGGACTTGGAGATGTTGATGGAGTATGACGTTGTGGTATTAGCGATTTTTGGAGAGAAAAGAAAGCTCTGTGCCACCCGGCGCTCAGGTTTCTTTTCTCTAAAGACCAAATGAAAGTTCCTACCTAAAAAGTGCTAAATTATTTTGCTTATTACGTAAAGTAATTAATTATGAACAATTCTAAAGTAATTAAGACGCAGAATAATTAATTAAACAATACTATGATTATTTTGGAAAGAAAATGTTTTGTGTTTCATTTGATTGTTTTTATTCAAAGACGCGATTTCATTACACATGGTTAAGTTTAATGAAATTACGTCATAGAACTGCATCCTGCATTTTTTTCGATGCATGTTAATATTTATATGGCGAACAATATTTCAACGTGTGTGAACGTTACGATATAATTTCAAAGCAAATGTGAAACGCTAGAGATCCCAAATTGATAACACGATGAAGTGCCCATTGCATCTCAACTTGCAAACATCAAAAACCAATTCTATATTGGTTGACTTAGATGGCCACGCCTCGTCAATGAGTACCAATATCGCGGAAGGCTTTTTTCAATCACTCGGCCGTCCTTGGTTCATGAAAAATTTATACACGAAGCCGTGAAGCTGCCTGCAGGTCTCCCAAGGCGCGTTATACGCCGAATAACATTAGTTTACGAGCATAGGCGTCAAGAGCTCAACCCAAGAGTACTAAAGTGCTACCAAATTTAATACAGTGCCTTTACTTTACACAACTATGTATTTTGTTATTTATTTTTTTCGATGTGTGTTGTGTTGGTTCGGATTTCGGTTCGATGGATTGTTTTTGTTAGGTTTGTGTTTGTGAGTTTATTTAAAAAATATATAAAATTCATTTTATATTTGGCTCGTGTTGAAATATCCGAAGTCTTCAATATTTAATTGCTATCGACATTCAAAAACCCGTAGGTACCACTTTGGCTACAGCAAATCAAAATTGAAATCAAAATATTTTGTTTTACATAGGCACGTCAGAAGCCAGGTGCACGGTTCTAATTGGTCGTTTCCTATGGGAAGAGCTGGAAGAAACTTCACGGTTACTCTTTTAAAAATAATTAGCTTTCACAATGTTTTCAAATTATAGTGTTAAAAGGTACGGGAGGACAGTGCAAACCTGTCAACAAATACTAGTAACCAGGTACTTAATAAAATAGAAAATGGCCACCATTAAACACAATGCCAATAGGTACCTACTACAATATTCGCAGTCAAAGTGAACGTATTCCCGACCCAGTTTCCCAGCAAAATGAATTCAAAGTAAATACAAAAATAGATAACGTCAATTTTCATAACGCCTTCAAAATTTTCCCTTTAAACTCCCCGAGGGCATCGGTGGAAATGTTTTAATTCTCTCTAACTCGACTCTGAAGGCAAAGATTGAATTATTGAAGGCGAGAAAGCGTTAATTGTTATAAATGTACTGCAATATTAAGATATTAAGAGAAAGGACAGGTAAATGTTGAGTGGATAGGGTTTCGGTTGATTACGCGACGAATTTTACTTTCGAGGAAGATTTCCTTCTGTTTAGAAAATTTAAACTGAATTTCGAAATTATTTTTTAATGAAATGCTTTAAAAGTTGCTAAATAAATGTGCTGTTTTTCTTTGATAATTTAAACTGTTGAAATAAATTGCACATTATTAATTTGTAATGAATCAGAGACAATTTGTCTCTATTAAGCTCATTCAACAGTTAATTAGCGACAATATGTTCGACATCTGTAGTAATCCAATGCGCATACAAAAATAATTATTTTGGTTATTAAAATAATCAGTCGAAAGCTTAATAAAATTTATGTAACATAATATGCAACAATCAGAGCACACCCCACAATTTCACAGATAATAAAACTTCTGGAACTCACTTAACCTGCGTAGGAGGTTATTTTTAATCTGTTCTTGAATGAGAATTTCGCGCCAAATTACACTACAGAAAAAAGAAAACGAGCCAAGGACAAAAACTTTAATCATACATCAAGTTACGAAACAGAGACGGAAACCCTCACGTACAATTTTGGAAAAAAATGAACTAACCGGCCAGTCTCTTCGCGGGTCGTTAGCGAAAATTGGAAACTTTCGTAAACTGTTCCGTGCGTTACCGAATGATCAATGGCGCCTGTGCTTATTGAGTTTTGTTTTGTTCGATGTTCAACTGTGTTTTAGGTAGCTGTTTTTTAAGACCAAATTGGCTTTGGGCTTGTTTGAATTCGAAACTTCTGCT
Organism: Luperina nickerlii; assembly: GCA_963855955.1. Taxonomy (NCBI): domain Eukaryota; kingdom Metazoa; phylum Arthropoda; class Insecta; order Lepidoptera; family Noctuidae; genus Luperina; species Luperina nickerlii. The sequence goes on along the minus strand of OY979667.1, from coordinate 3,502,467 downwards.
CCTGTTTTTAATTTTTTGATGAGCTATATTTTTATGTTTTTTTTTTAATTTATATTACTGGCTTTTAAAACATTTTTGTTAAGGGTTAAAGATTAATATTAGCATAAAGGTAATTAATTTTGCGTCACAGTAGTACTACTAACTATAAGTACTACCAACTTCCTAATATTAATTCTACTTTACGAGAACAGGCTCTAATCCAAACAGTCTGGATACACACTCCTTACGTTAGCAAATACATCAAGGAGTCGGCTAGACTCGGCTAGATTCGGCTAGACTCGGGTTTACTCGGGTCTGGAGGGTGCATGTAACGGTGTCATTAACGGAAAGTTAATCTCTGTCGACAATACCTTTGTTTATGGAGGACTCCAGAACATTTGCATAGAGGATGATGTTAGTGTTGGCACGGTAAATATTGATGTAGTGCGATTGAGGAGCGGTTAGATGTTTGTACAGCAGTTTCTCGATGTTATTTTTATGTATATAAGACGTATTAAAAGCAGGTACTGACTGTCACAGTTTTAATATCTTAGGAATACGTTACAAGTTTTAAAAAGGTCAAGTCTTTGTTCGCGTAGTGCAAACAGTCAATAAGTCACAATTTAACTAATTTGTAAACGGATTAAAAAAAATAATATATAATTTTTTCCAGATTTTTCAGGACCAAGTGTTATTTTTCTTGAGAAATTCAGAGACAATTGTAAAAACTAGAATCCTCTCTACCTCTATTCAAGCCATTTTCAACCTAAATACAATTTTCCGGCCGCAAAAAACCCCACTAACTATACCCAGCTTCATTGAATTTGGGACAGGTCGAGTGTATTGTTTGCATTGTCAGTTCAATTAACAAATTACGGCCAGGTACCCTGCTAATGACAGCTAATAGTCCGCGGGGCCCATGTTATACGAACGACACCATTCTAATAGAGCATTTCGCATTTTGGATTTAATATAAGGGCTCGTACACACTTACCACAACCGCACCAAAATGTGGGCAAGCAGTGGTTACAACCCGATTCAAACTTTATGACGGCTCTGAAGTGCGCTACTCGCTGCGCAGTAGGTTCCTCACCCCTCGCCCCAGCTGATAGGTGAATTTGTTATCGCGCAGCGACTCGCTTCATGTTCCGAGTCGCCATAAAGTGTGAATAGTGTCGCTGCAACTTCTTACAGTTGTAAGGTTGCGCTGTCGCTAGTAGTGGCAATGGGTGGCAACGTTGTGGCTAGTGTTTGCGGACAGACAGATCGTTGTGTTTCCGATGTGGCCAGCCGCTGGTGCGCGGTCTCGCTGGTGATTGCGTTGTGGCTGCAACGTCACCTTGATGTGATCGGTACCGCCCACACTGTTAATTTTTGACGGTCAAATGTGAATAAACTATTAATTTTCATACAATTTGGCGCCCGTCCACGTGTTGTCGTTGTGTTGTGGTTGTAGTGTGTGTGATCGGGCCTTAAGCCGACGACATCCATAGAGCCATGCTAGATACTACAGAATTACGATTTTTATCGAAAAAATAATTATTAAAAGTAGATAGGTAAAAGGCAGTTTGAGAAAAAAAAGGTCATATTTGGTCAAAGACAAATCTTTTATTCTAATTAGCTCATTTAGGTGCTCACCTACAGGGACTTTTGACAGAAAATAATAAAGATAAAATTTTTTATTTGTTAAATACATATCTATAATTTTATTTTTTTTTTAATCTGCAATCAGCCCAGTAGCTTTAATCAGATGGGATGTTGTTTCTTCGACTTTAAGAAAGTGCACATCCTGTGATGTGTCATCCCTTTCTGTTTTTCATTGAATTTTATATGGAAGCTAATCGCATTCTTTTCAGCCGAAACAGGCAGTTGATCTACAATATAATATATTTTATATAAGAGGGGCTTGTGGGCAAGTAATAACAGTCGCACGGATCGATCGATCATGTTAAGCTACGCTTGCCGCGGTTAGTCCGTAGATGGATGACCATTCTATACATACCAAGACCCCTCTGAGTTGTCCCAGTTGTCATTCATGGATCTTTGACAGTCGTTATGGGTCGTCAGAAGCCCGAAAGTCTGACACCAGTCTTACCAAGGGGTATCGTATTACGCATTAACTGGGTTGTGGACGTCAGATAGGCAGTCACTCCATGTAAAATATTGGTATTCAGCTGCATCCGGTTAGACTGGAAGCCGACCCCAACATGATTGAGAAAAGGTTAAGCAGATGATGATGAGCCTGCCACAGATAAAACAACTAATTTATACCTACCTCTAATAAAACCAATATGGCGGCTCAAACGACTACAAATTAAGCTACCGGCATTTTAGCCCCAGGACCATAGCTCTGTCCTTTTCTTTTTAAAGAAGACAAAATGAGATGGAAATAGTTTATGATATACCTCTAATATATGGTACAGCGGAAAACATGATTAATAAAGGAAGTAAAGGTGATGCTTCTACAGTTATTTTGTACAAACTTTTGCCATCGGCTTCGCCCACCTGGACGTCGGAAAATTATCCCACGGGAATGCATTACCAGGAATAAAAGTACCGTATGTCTGCCTTTTCCCAACTATGTTGGGGTCGGCTACCAGTCTAACCGGATGCAGCTGAATACCAGTATTTTACATGGAGCGGCTGCCTATGTGACCTCCACAACCCAATTACTAGGTAATACGATACCCATTGGTAAGACTGGTTGTCGACTTTCGGGCTTCTGACGACCCGTAACGACTGTCAAAGATCCACGAATGACAGCCGGGTCCAACGGCTTAACGTGCTTACCGAGGCACGGAGAGGTCTTAATAATATGTAAAGATGGTCACCCATCCACGGACCAACCGCGGCAAGCGTAGCTTAACCTGATCGATTGACCCGTGCGGCTGTTATAACTTAGCCAGAAGCACACTCATAGTTATAAACTATACAGGGTTATTGGTAAAACATTAACAACCTCTTAAGAGGTCATTGTACTCATTATTATGAACAACTTTTACTATGGGACCAAACCTGAAATCGCGAAAAAATAATCAGCTGTTCCCCCCTACATTTATGTTCGTATAACTCGTCAAAATGTAGGGAACAGCTGATTTTGTTTTCGCGATTTCAGGTTTGGTCCCATAGTAAAAGTTGTTCATAATGATGAAAACCTTTGAAGAGGTTGTTAATGTTTTACCAATAACCTTGTATTTATGTGCCAAATTCCATCCAAATTCTTTTAGCCGTTTTTGCGCCAGTCCGGAACATACATAGGTTCTACTTCTTTACTATTTGTTGTTATAGATTGTTTCTTCGCTTGTTATTTTTTGTTATAAAATAAACCATTTCCAATACCTCGCTCGTTTCAGTTGTCTATAAAATTGTGTTCAGAGACCTGAAAAGTTAAACCAGCTTTGTATCGCAATAATAACGTTATTTAAAAGCCACCGCTTCCCAATCAGTCCCAAACTCCCAACTTAAACAAATATTATGTAAACACGACCAAATAATATTGATACACAGTTATATTAACTATTCATGTTCTACCAGGTCTATTTAAATTGGTCGGTAGTAAATATATTTGTATTGCTATAACAAATCATTTTGAAGCTGAAATTCATTGCGGCGCAGAGTGGTTTACTAACATAACGTACTCGTAATGACATTGTTAACAACTGCGTTTTGTCCACGCGATAGTCGTCCAAAACGCATTGGTTTTAGAGGCAGAATTGCTTGGATACATGTGAGGATATGCTTGTTTGACATTGATGATGTTTGTTATTCAATTTTGTTATTATAGACAACAGTAAACCGATTCTAAAGGATAAGACTCGAAGGATCGGGTACGGAGATACGTCTATGAATTATTAACGAACGCTGCTGGTCAAGATAACATTCTTAGCTTTGAAAGCTGTTTCAATAAATGCTGTGAAAAGAGTAAATAAGCTTTAGGTATTAATTAACTTTCTCTGTAAACCTTAATCAAAGCTTAAAGCGGCAAAAACCATGGAAAGTTCAATCAATAAGTCAAATAAACTCTTAGTTAAAAATCAAAACCTTTTGGTGTAAACACTGAAGTCTATTTACCATTCGAACCGTAAATAAAAAGTCGGGCTTCGAAGCAATATCGGGCTCTGTCAAAGCTCAAGAGCGGAACTTGAAAAAAAAAAGGGAAAAAGAAATCAATCGACCCAGCCCGATAGTGGCCATTAAAATATCGTTGAATTTCAAAAGGTGGAGACGTTCGAATCTCGATAGTTGGTCGACTCCAAGACGTATCGCCCGAAATGGACTTTTGATGTAAGTTCCGAAGGAATTCGAGGTTCGAAAGCTCATTTCGATTTTTGAAATCTTCAACATATTGGCTGAATGAGTGGGAGTTTCTAATGAAAAGTTCCGAGTTTAAAAAAATATTTTAATAAGAGGAAGAATTTCACCGATTGTCGTACCCGAGCACCAATATACGTCCATATTCACAATTTTACATGTTCAATGCAGATTTGTATCATAAATTTTCCAATGGATATAATATGTAAATACCTAACGGTCGCAGTGATTTTTTATTTTTTTTTTACAAAAAAATGTTTACGTGATCAAATCTTCAAAATACCAGCATATTTTAAATCAGAGCACCGCCACCATCTTTACAACATTTGGAAACAGCGAAACTAAAAAAATCCTCAGCAAGAGAATAAAAATAATCCCAGACACTACAGTGCGCAGTTCATCGGTATCTGTATTTTTCACCCGACTGGTCGTATCCCCTTAAGACGGCTCCGAAGCCCGACTAACGAAGGTGCCAAGTCGGCCGGATAATGCCCCTATTCTGATATTCCTAACTTCGGAACCCCGAATATTTTCCAAGAGATACGCGCTGAATAAGACTCGTAAAAAGTTTTGCTTTGTACGTGCAGTAATTTGTAAAAAAGTTTTTATTTGTTTATTTTTCCGGTTTTAGGCTGAATGCAAGCCGTCACTTTGTGTACAAACAAAAATAAGGGGAAAAGGTTGAATTGAAACTTCTATCTGTAGCAAAAATAATAAATCTTTTACTAAAAATACGATTTTCTCAAGAATAAAAACTAGGAAGCAATGAAGAGAACGTGAAGTAGGCAAACTTTGTTAATTCTATTGACGTTCGGAAGGAAATAATTCTTTACTCCTACTTACATAAAATGTCATCGTTTAGAGAATTATAGTTTTTTTTTAAACCTGTATTGCGTAAAAGCTATAAGAATTAATAAAAATGAAGTATGCGACCAAAAGAGCGCCGACACACCCATCAATTAAAAAAAGATTAAAAAATTTCATCACTCCTTCAATAAAATATATAAATACAATTCATTCACAACTAAAAAAGGCAACTAATGAACACATTAATATAAGAATTCAACATTAATTACTTGTAATTAAGAAATTAATGTAGCTGTCACAGCGCTAATAAAAATTGATGAGTTTCAGACGTCAAACAGGTTTCAAGCCGCCCCATCTTGAATCAGTCTTGTCGCAATAAAACATGCTGATTGCTACCGTTGTAAAATTAATTGCCCATGTATTACTGTCTTGTAAGTTCTTGGTGTAAGACAAGCGGTCATTATAGAAAGAAACTTGTCTGCAGTCTGCGTTTATGATGCAAGTTATAAATGAAAATTTCAAGTGCCTGCATTTCTATCGAAGTAAGTACCTATAATTATTTGGCATTCTATGGCAGTGGGAGCAGGAGACGCATCCATTTAAATTCCTAAATATTAAGCTCTAGATTCCAGCAGGGTAATTGCGAAACACACTAACATTTCGTCGTTGCGCGTGCAAAAGTCGATGTGTTTTTAGTGAACTTATTTGAGCTATATGAATTATAACATTTAGCGTGTTTATACGGAACTTTCGATATATGAATATCACATAGCGACATTTCTTAACTCTTTAAATATTGCACTTATCACATAGCTGTTTATACCGTATGTGTGTATTGAAATAACGATTAAAACTGCATAAAGAACCGAAAATAACTAAATAACACATAGCGACTTTTGCACGCGCAACGACGATTTGCATCTTTCATTTTGACAATGCGACAACATTCATTGCGTTATTTATGTTATCGAGCAGACGAATTTTTCAAACATAAAAAGCAATGAATTAGCAATTTTCTTAAAAATCCTCGAGTGTGAAACATGGTGTATTACGCAATCAGCGTGCTGAGTAATATTTAAGGATGGATCAGTTTTAGTCTGCGAAACTGATTTTGATAGCCTATGCTGGTACACCAGGCAAGATACAAACGCACATGAGTGCTTTAAGGAAACGATTTACTTTTTGTCTCAATTTAGTCGAAACTTAGGTGAAGTGCCAATACGCATTATTTACTAAAGCAGGCTTGATAGTAACAGCATTATAGGGTTTATTTATAAAATTTACTACACATACAAAAGTATGGATAAGCAGACGTTTATTTTTTTTAACTTTAAGTAAAGTTTATGAATAAAGTCCTGCATGGCTGCCTGGAAGGATTTGAGGGGTCTTTTCTCAGCAGTCGAATAGTGTAGGCTAACGAAAAAAAGTGTAGGTATAGGTATCTAAGGTATTTTATTAACTGAATAGATCGCGTTTTCCGACTATCTAACTCAGCAACCAGTTACATAGCTTACTAAACAAGTCATCTGCACTAACAATAATCTCGACTATAACTAAACACAACTAAATCCATAGCCAACACTAATAAATTACAGAATAACGCTCCACTTCGCAATTCCGCGCACATCGTTCGGACGCGCGGCGCCGCGGCGTATTCTTAGCTAATTGTAAACCACTCCGCGATGGTAAGCCATGAGCCATGGCTTCTTTATGACCCTGGAAAGTGTTGGAAAAGGAGAAGTTGGTTGATTTAGAATTTATATTCAGTCTAGAGTGGACATTGAAAGTGAACAGCGGGGTAATTGCGTAAAGGCAAACAGGCGCGACGCGCGACGCGAATAGCGCATCTTTTTTCCTGTAGATTTACGTTATTAATTAACAACCCATGACAAAACCACTTTGTCGTCCAAATACCATTATTCTGACAAACGTTGATCATCAAAACGTCTGTTCCCGGCGACATTTCATAAATAACTGATATTAATTCAGACTTCCCTTTTGAGTGGAGGAATGGAGGAAACGAAAATATGTACGTCATTCGAATCAACCGTCATTACAAGACGTTTGTAGTTATTTTGTTACGTCATTTTTGGCGAAATTCTGTCAGAAAATGTGGGTCAGGACTACGGGAGGAGTCAAATTGTCCGCCATTATGGAATTGAATCGACGACGTAACGTTTCATCAACGTTATTTATGATTGAATTTATTTAGGAGTCTTTGGGAATTGAGGTAAATATTGCTTTTATTCTTTCTTACAGGAGCAGTGGTAACCCAGTGGTAACTGCAGCGACTTACGAGTTGTAGGACGCGGGTTCGAAGTTCGAACAGGCGCTTTACTTTCTGTTAACTTTTTCATCACCACTCTCAAAATGGTGAAGGAAAACATCGTGAGGAAACCGGCATGTTCAAAAGCCAAAAAATCGAAGACATGACACCTACTAACCCGCACTGGGCCCGCTTGGTGGATTACGGCCCACCCCCTCTCATAGAGAAGAGGTACTGTGCCCCAGCAGTGAGAACGGTAGAGGCTGATAATGCCATTGCATCATATGTTCGAAAAAGTTGTCTGCTCAACAACGTAAATAACGCAATGAATGTTGTTGAACTGTCAAAATGAAAGACAGTGCTAGAGATTAACTACGATAACATGGCGCGCCCCTCCAAAATTCAGAAACGTTTGAAAGTATTTGTGTAAGTATTTACAAAGCACCACCAACACTCACAACGCATGTGTGTGTAATGCAAAAACCGTCAAACAAAAACAAATCCACGGATATGTTGCTCGACTAGTGCCGTCATTAATCGCTCATTATTATTAGTATGGCGCTGCACTGAGGTATTCTATGAAACGAACACGTGCGTTGTCTTGCGCGGTCGGCTAGTTATGATTAGTTGACCAACAAATCTGGTAATAAGTGAGATATTACGAGTACCGATTGCACAAAACTATGAATAAATTTTATTGTGTTCAAATATTGAAATTTAATTTACTCTAAATCTAATATTTTGATGTTTAATGTTTTCAATAAAATGAATGAATGAATGAAATGTGACTCTTATTATTTTTATACATATTAATAATTTATGACTGTTTATTATATTAATCATTAATGCTTTATAAAATAAATATTTAATAAATGAAACCTTTATAATATATTTGTAACACATTTATTTTTAGTTACTAAGACATCAAAATCATTAATTAACAAAAATACGTAATCATAATTATTATAAAAAAGTACATAATATACATTATGGTCCAAGTGACAATGAGGGCATTATTCATACTGCCCGGGCGTTATTAATAATACCCTCATTAATCACTTGGCCCACAACGTTTATATAAAATAAAAAAATCTTAATTATCTCTATTAGCACTGGAACTAAAATTTTGTTCATCGCTGTCATAGAAGCTTGATGTGTCGTTTTCAGAATCTGATTCTCCTACGTGAATAATAAATTCTTGCTCGTCGTCGTAGTTATCCCAGTATTTGGATTTCGTCTCCTCCACATGTCTGCAAGTGTTGGTCCACATTGTGCAATCGATCATGTCTAGATCTTCATGAAGTAATTTCATTATGGATGTGTAGTTATGGTCTATATTTTTGTTTGCGACATAGTTTTTTAACACTCCCCAAATTTTCCATGACTAACTTATTTTGCAATCAGTACTTTCGTGTCACTGAGCGATGTAGTATCAACAACTTGACTGTCTCAGACCGCTGCCGGCCTGCTACTGAAGACGAACACTTACAACTACATACAAAAACTTTCGTAAGGATATGGCTAAACACATCGAAACAGTAATTTGGAGGGGCGCGCCATGTTATCGTAGTTTATCTCTACCGATAGTGTAAAGGCTCGTACACACAGGCGCGACGCGACACGCGACACAAAGGCACCGCAAGTCGCGCAACGTGCGGTGCCTTTGTGTCGCGTGTCGCGTCGCGCCTGTGCGTACGAGCCTTAATACGTAATTACCCAGCTGATCTCAGCTATTGACAGAGTTAGGTTCACTCCCTCTCATAGAGAGGTGGCCTGTTTCCCAGCAGTGCTATCATTATAGGAAGTTAATGCTATTCTGGCTTGAGGGCGGAATTATGAAATATTATTGTTTAGTCTGTATTACGTTATTGTTTTTATTTCCTCAAAGGTTATAAATTAATAACTTTTTCATGTTCGTATAAGATACTTATAAATACGCTCGTATCAATTTTCACAGATTTACAAAGTATCATACTTATTGATGATGTCAATCATAAAAATTGGATCCTCAAAAAATTGATAAGCCACGCGTCACAACTCAATTTAACTGGATTGAAAATTCCGAATTTAGAACATCACTTTTCTAATCACATCGAAAATATTCGAATAACGAACTGGCAACTAGGTTTTAATTGAATTTATTCACGTCTCACTTGACGCAGTAGGGTGAGCGCCCCTGCTGCCGGACTGTGCAATAACACGTCAGAGGGGCACTGTAATGTGAAAGCGTTTTGTGGTAATAATCGGATAATAAATATAGCGGCGCCGACGACGGGTACCTCCACCCTATTTTGTAAAGTTTGTTTTCCTGAGCGAGTTTGAGTTTTATGAATGTTTGATGTGTTTTTCGTTGGAGCTAAGGATACAATAGGAGGCGTGTACGAAATTCTTGAAGCTTTGAGTTTAAATATTGCAATGGGTCACAAGTATGGGGCAAAACTTAAGGCGGCAGCGTTAAGTGGTTTGGCGCCAGCACTCGTATGTGGATATTGGAAATAATGTAGTGCAGATTACTTGAATTGCTACTATCTTATTACGCCAAGAAATCATTTCAAAAAAATATGCAAGTGTACAGAGCGCTTACAGAATATTTGCAAATGAAAACAAACGAATGTAGTTAGAAAGAAAATACTTTTATTTGCGACGAACATGACGCATAAAAATAAAAAACACAAACAAAATAACAATTTGGGAGAAAATATGTGTCACATCTACGCAAAACGGCCATCGCTCCACACAATGCTAAGACCCTATACGAGACAGAGAGAAAAGAAAAAAGATACTGAATAAACATCAGAAAAAGACAAAGAAGCCTTGTTAACTTCCGCACTATAAATATTAGTCTACAAAACAGCCCAATTTAATTAATCCAGCGTGTAAAACACAACCTAAATAATCTGACAACATAACCTACTAAATTTAATTTGCGCCGACTATACTGTGTGACATATTTTATAGCTGTGCAGTAAATATTCGCTTCGCTTGCAGTGAACGGTCGGCATCGCTTCACGCACTGTCGACTGTGCCGAGCTCTAGTTACGACTATAAAACATGTAGTAATTTTAATTTACAATTGTTTCACATTTTAACCAGTTTATCTTATAGAAAATGTGTGAATTAGCCAACGAAGTTACGTTGGAGAATTTGTAGTAATTAATTCATTTTTCGGTTGAGTTGTTTTAGGTAAAAGAAATTTAGTTTCGTGTGCTACAGCCACAGGCGTTATAAGAATTTGTTTTTACTACTTACTTTTTATTAGTATTTCTACGAATTAATTATAGGATTGTAATTTAGTAAAAAAAAATCTTTGTAGTCTACAGAATAGGCTTTAACTTTCCGTGTGTAGGTGTTAATTATTCCTTCTTCTTAGTTGTTAATTGTTTCTTGTTAGTTAATATTTATAATCGGATTTTAGCTTTTACGAACTTTTTTATTAAAATTCATGTTTTTCTCCCTAGTCTCTTAATTTGAACTTTAAAAATGGGAAACCTATTTTCAACAACCAGAAAAAAGAGGAGTAACGAGACAGTATCATTTTAATTTTATAAAAAAAAAATACCCAAAAATGGCAGTAACCATAAAAACGACAATTTCGCGATAAAGGCTGGACCTCTCGCGATACGTCGACGGCATAAAAATAAATAAACCCGTTGCTCCCGATAAGATAATGCTAGGCGACAATTAAGTTAAACGGCGGAAGTCCCGGACAGACATCGGGAACGCATTTTGCCCGGGCAATGTACGAAACAACCGATGGCGGGCAAAGTGCGCTATACCTACGATTGAATTAAAGGAGTTTGTCCGGAGTCCTGTATTGTTTGTTGCGCTGTTTTAGCAGACGTTGTGCGGGTATCTGGTTGCGACATGCGGAAAACGTCGGGAAAGAATAATGAAAGAGGAGTTTAATGCAACTTGGAGCAAGGAGGCTTAAACTATTGTAGTGGTATCTACAACGCCTCATGCGAACAACGCGTCATACTGACGTCACGCGAAATCCTGCATCTCGCAAGCAGAGTTTACCGGGCAATTAGCATAGATACCACGGCCCGACATGAATTATCGGGCAATTGCCCGCCAGACGCAACACCCATCTGATCGGAGGATTCTCCCTTTTCTATAGTAAAGAGGATGAGTGAACTTTATACCCTTTTCGTAATACCTCTATAATATCACGAACATGAAGCTTTCTGAGACAATTGATACGGATCTTCGAGTTTCAGGAAAAGTATTATGACAGTAACTTTTAAAATCTATCTTATATGTTCTAGTTGTTCCGTATCTTTATATACCTATATAACTAGCTTCAACTCGCGGTTTCGTCCGCGAGGTACGTCGATAAAAACTTATGTCCTTCTCCGGGATGCAATCTATCTCTCTGCCAAATTTTATCGAAATCCGTTCAGTGGTTTAGGCGTGAAAAGGTAAAATAAAGACAGACAGACTTATTATAATATTAGTATGGATAAGAAGCTATATACAGGGTGAATTTTCCAAGTGCGCGTGGTTGGCCAAATCCGAAACTATGAGGAATAGCGAAAAGTACTCAAAGGAATCTCGGGCTTGATTTTGATGAAAACTAAAACTGCATCATTGGATTTTTGAAAAATCAATATTTCTAGCCAGGAATCGAACCCGTTATTTTGAAAAAAAAAACACTGTGTTATTCTTATTACACCGTTCGATAGTGTCGCGTATTACTGGGTGAGCCGTAATCCACCACGCGGGCCCAGTGCGGCTTGGTAGATGTCACAGTCACATGTCTTTGCATTGGTTTGTTTTTGGTTCTAGGACATGCCGGTTTCCTTTTGGAGAGCAGTGGTGATGAAATCATTTACACAAAGTGAAGCGTCTGTCTCGGTTCGAACCTTCGACCTACGACTCGCAAACCAGCCGTTACTACTACTGGGCCACCACAGTTCAAATCGTCGTTGCGCGTGCAAAATTCGCTATGTGTTATTTAGTTATTTTCGGTTCTATATACAGTTTTAATCGTTATTTCAATACACACATACCTACTGTAAAAACAGCTATGTGTTAAGTGCAATATTTAAAGTGTTACGGAATGTAGCTATGTGATATTCATTCATCGAAAGTTTCGTATATAAACACGCTAAGTGTTATAATTCATATAGCTCAAATAAGTTCACTAAAAACACATAGCGACTTTTACACGCGCAACGACGAAATGCAAACCTTACATGCAATTGCGCATACAATTTGATTTTTGCAAACCATACATGAATTCCATTGTAAATATCTTTATCTACAACTACATACATACTTCCTATAACATGCGTTCCATACTCGTACACATGAGTGGAGGGGACACGGACCTCCGTCCGCGGGGGAATACCGATCCCTTCTACATCTGCCGGAACCAGTGACCTTAAGAAAAATACTACTATTGTTCGAAAGACCCTCCGCTCTTGGGCTGTAACTATTCCTCTGGGCCTGGTCTCCTGTCTGGTTGTGTACTGAGTTCGGACATGTCAAGTGATCGATCTAGTTTTATTTTTCAGGGTTTTTTTTTTTTGATGAAATCTACAAGGTAATTGCGTAACGCACTTACAATGGCATTTTGATAATTCCACAACATTTCGTTGCTTTAGTTACGTTGGTGAGCTCATGATTTTTTTAATAAGAAGCAATGCATCGATTTCCTTTTTAAAATCCTTCGGATTGTGATTGAAACTGTGTTACGCATAATTGGGGTCTTTCAAGTATTTAATTAAAGGGCTAATTTTTCAATAGTCGGATAACTTACATCTGAAGAATAAACATGACAATATGACATATTTTTTATACAAAAACTGTTGAACCGCAATCTTTATTCCTAAGATAAAAATTATTTGACTATTGAAAAATCAGGCCTACATTAAATTATAAAAAAATATTTCGACGTCGTAATTTCGTATCCCGTTAAAATTATTAACATTTTCTTAATCCGTACCTTCCTTATGAAATCTCCCCGGCAATGGGCAATGTTTTACAAATATAAAAAGTAGGTCGCCATGTCCATCTGAGATAACAACGTTGTTATAAAAGAGAAACAACGTTAATACGTACTTATAATAAATATTAGATACTTATTATGTCAGCAAAATGTATGTCGGATATTTATACAACTTCTTTATTCCTCTTTCATAATAAAGATTTGGTCGGGATTAACAAGATCCTTTCATAGAAGGCGCGATCATTAATAATGTATGTGAATTACGTATTTCCAACATTAATTTTCTTTTATTATTCGCTTCAAAAGAATGCTATTAACAATAGTGTTGACGCATCGTGTGAAAACTAACAACATGGCGGATGTAGTCACAATAGTTCCACACGCGGTGACTTTGTCAGGCGGTATTGATCCTATAGAATATTAGTTTAGGGTCTCTTGGGTCCCGTGGGCCGTGGGGGACAACTTGTGTGAAATTGATGCCATTATTGTGCGAAACGGTTAGTATTGAAAGCCACGTGACCAACCGGCAGCTGTTTCACAAATATTTTGCTTCATATCGGCCGAATCACAAATATTGCCATTATCAACACTGTTTAAATTAAATGAAAATAACAACAGGAAATATGGTGAAGGCGAATATTTGCTTTTACTTAAACGGGCATAAAATTATGGAAAATTCTGTTTTATAATAGACTAGCTTCCGCCCGCGGCTGGTATGTTGATAAAAGCTATCCTATGTCCTTCTCCGGGATGCAATCGATCTCTCTGCAAATTTTTATCGAAATCCGTTCATTACGTGAAAAGGTAACATACAGACAGACAGACCGACAGATAGATAGAGTTACTTTCGAATTTATAATATTAGTATGGATATTTTCTATTAGAAATTAAATAATATTATCATCACTCTCTTGTCCTTATACAGATTTGTTATTAATTATTTGGGGTCGGCGCAACCTGAAATTAACAAATGCTAATAAAAAATATCAAGTAAATTGAAATACTAAGAAAATCCTTCACAGCTTTGATTAAAACGTTTGTGTTTGCGTCAAATATAAACAAAAATATTTCCTATTAAAACATTTATGGACGGCAAAACCCTAAGAAATAATTTCATCAACCCTTAGCGTCCTCCGGATTAAATAAACAAATCTTTACAACTTTTACTGCGAAAGATTTTCATCTAAAAAAAACAATCCGGAGATTACGTCTGAACTTGTAATCAGAGTTAAAAACAACACAGTTGAATATTTTAACACGGCCTAAGGTAAGAAACTAAAGTTGAAGTTAAATCTCTTGTTTAGAAGAGGATTACCGGGTCGCTTATCAGCTGCAGCAGTGAGGCTTTTTATACTCGTCTAGTTTCAATTAAGAGTTGGTTAATTCCGGTGCTAAGTGCTCGGTTTAAGTCGCGACTTAATTTATTTCCGGCCACAATTTATGTCCGGGATTAATGTAATGAAAGTCCCGCGGCAAGTCCCGTGCTAATTGCTACTCCCGATTGTCTAAACAAAAATAAAGGGACGCCTCAAGGAATTTATCGTGGCAGGTATCGTTAGCGTTTTAAGAGGTAAAGAGTAACGCTTGTTTAAGGTTACGTCGCGCGGCATTCAAAGTTAGCTTATTTTGTTGCTGTTTAAAATTAATAGTCAGAACCCTAATTGGTTAACACACTCTTCACCTGCGTAGCCTTTTCCCAACTATGTTGGGGTCGGCTTCCAGTCTAACCGGATGCAGCTGAATGGTATTTTAAATGGAACGACTGCCTGTCTGACCTTCACAACTCAGTTACTGGGTAATACGATACCCCTTGGTAAGACTGGTTGTCAGACTTTCGGGCTTTTGACTACCCGTAACGACTGTCAAAGGTCCACGATTGACAGCCGGGACCAACGACTTAATGTGCTTTCCGAAGTACGGAATTGCGTAACACACTATCAATCTTAATCTGAACCATTTTGAAGGATATTGCTAATCCATTGCTTCATATGTTCGACAAATTTGTCTGCTCAACAACGTAAATAACGCAATGAATATCGTTGAACTGTCAAAATGAAACCCATTCCTACTGTTAGTGTGTTACGCAATTATCCCGTAGAAATCGGTTAGCTCTGTACAGAACTGATTAAAGAATCTTTTTCATCTCGGTTCTCAATGCTCTCACCCAATAGGTAAAGTTTTTAAATTGCACAAAAAGTAAATGAGCAATCAAACAGCTTCTTCACGGTAAATAAAATTCATATATTCGTCTAATCCACATAAAAGGGGTAAAGTGTTCGATTACAACGCAAGTACTCTCACAATACAATCAACATTACACACGCGGCAGCTGTGATCCTAAATTACGGGCCGTCTACTCGCAACGAGGGGTTCCTTACATACAAAAAAAAAGAGAAACACAAGACTAAAATTGACAGTTTAATCTGTGAAATAGCGAGTGGCTGAATGGGGGTGTGTTCTGTGCCCCGTAAACAGTGACATTAAAAAAGTTGTTCGGTTTATTAAATTAATGAAAGAGGGAAGTATTGCGTAAAATTAACAGATTCACTGTCCACAAAGTAGAAACAAAAGTTAAACAATCAACATGAATCATATATGATTAATGGGACAGGGAAACTGTTAAAGTATGATGAAATAGGAAAATTTAATCGTTTTCAGTAAATAAACACGAACACTAAAAATACATTTATCAAAACGAAATACAAAATGATTAACTGAACTATTTTCAAATAGGCTTTGTTACATATTTAAACAGTCCGCTTCAGCTATAAAATGTAAGATACTTTACGAATCGACCCAAAATTAACATCGGAAACGGAATTCATTAACATTATATTAACCGCATAACCCCGATACGATTTACAAAAAGATTGTGAACAGTCACCTCACGATATTCCGTGAATATTTCAACCTTTTCACGGTTTTAGGAAAAGGTATATTTGTAGCAGACATTCTTTTCAAAATGTTGCGTTTTGACAATGGTGAAAGTGTCCATTTATGTAAGCTAGAAAACTGACTTAATTGTTATCTATTTCTGTTAGTTTTTTGAAGCGGATTATAATACATAAACAATTTTAGAACAGAGGAGCGCAGTGCTCGTAATTGAATTGAATTGGAATGTTTATAATAATAATAATAATAAACATTTATTTCAGAAAAATATCCATATTGTAACACACACATATAAGATCAAAATAAAACAACACACACAAAATAAAAGCAGATAAAAAACACAAAACAAAAACAATAAGACAGTTACGCACATTAAGACCAGGAGGAAACTGTCCACTGCTCACAGTGCAGTATGCAAACGTATCCAGTGGCGCAGCAATGGAGAGTCCCACCTGTCCACGAACACGCCTATCATACTGTTGCTGCTGGACCTAACACGACTCAGCAGCGACGCACACTGCTTCCTTATAAGAGCATGAAACCCATCAGTGTGCGCTTCTGCGAACATAGTCGAAGCACTGCAGAATCGTGGCAGCCCCAGCAGCACCCTAAACGCGTTGTTGTATTGAATACGCAGAGCGCTGTATGAGCCAAGTGTGTAATTAACCCACAGGCTGCACGTGTAAAGTGTTTGGCAGTAAGACTTAAAAAGAGTCACTTTCACTTCATTACTGCTACGCGCGAACCTGCGGGCCAACATATTGCACCGGACAGCCAACGCCCTACGTGCCCTTTCCACATCCGCGTTATCTTTCAGGTCCTCGGAAACCCAGTGGCCCAGATACTTGAACTGAGCGACTCTGTTTAAGGGGGTACCAGCTAAGGTGACTGTAGGCACAGTCACATAATTTTTGCCCCGCCCCTTAAATACTAGGAGTTCACTTTTCTTTGTGTTGTATCTGAGCCCATGGGCCTCCGCATAGGACTCACAAATCCGTATCAGCTTACGTAAACCCCCAATCGATGGACTCAGCAGTACCATATCATCTGCGTAACTGATATTGTTGAGACAAACGCCGTCTATGGTGTACGTTACCCCAGCAAGAAAGTGTCTCCTAGAGTTATAGGAGTAGGACGTATAATATGTGCCCTATCTGCTGTGAATGTGCCCCCAAATAAAAAATGTGTGCCCCCTGTCGTTTTGGAAAAAAACGGAAAAAACGATTCCTGCTGGGGTAACGTTTTTCTAGCAGGAAAATTCTAAACGAATGATCGGAGAGAGAAAAATTGTGCATGGCCAGAGAGCTTATATGTGTGCCAAAATGTGCCCCAAAAAAAAAATCTGTGCCCCTTCAGGTTTTCAAGATATTGCATTTCCTGCTGGAGTAACGTTTTGATGAATCGTATATCTCTACAACCATTGCATGTGCCCCTGTAGAGTAAACATACACGAGTAGCTCTTAATGTGTGCCCCTTAGTGCCCCAATTAGTTTTAAGAAAATATTTATAGTTTTCAAGTTATAGCGGTTTTATGAAAACCCGAAAAAACATCGCAGCGCCTAAATTAGACAAGAAACAAGTTCGCTGAAAACTGTATTCGGTCCTTCTTGACGCTAATAATAACCATACAAAGTTTCAAAACTATTCATGCATGCGTTTTTGCTAAAAGTCAAAACGATGGTGTCCTAACTTTGACGGCAAAATACAAGGAACCGGCTCAATCCGAGATGTGTAGGTGTAAACCAAAATCATGTGCCTTTAGTCAAAAATATATGGTGAAAATATTCAGCTTGGAATGTTTCGCATTAAGTAAATATTAACAAAAAACCAAAATATGTAAGCAACGGCTGGTTATCCGATCAAATTTGAATGACTACTAAAAAGCGACGGATTCATACATATCGATGACCTTCTTTATTGAACGTATTATACCTAAGCTGTTGTCCGTACAGTCGCGTTCAAAAGTTTTGGGGGCTAATTAAAAAATATATTAAATGCACCTTGTGACTATAATAAATGAAACAGCTTGTTGATGTGGAAATTATTATTTTTATTCCCTTAATTTTAATTCTTAAAGTAATTATTGCATCAAATCACAGATCAAAGTTCCTACCTATAAATATTAGAAATTAGTATATAAAGTAATGAAAAAAATCCGTTGTCTGTAAAGACGGTTTACTGACGATAGTTGAACGTGACAACGTCATAAGAAAATACTGATGGAATAGTTGCATTGCATTTGTTAATATTCGCTTGCACTTCAAGCCGCCATGGAACGCTACAGAGCGAGGCCGCGAGGTAACACTACATGAGTCATGTTTTTTCGTGAGTGCAGCCAGCTTCATCGATTTATTAGACGTTGTCACGTCAAAAATCCAAGTACTTGATAAGACAAGTATTTTTAAATAGGTAAGTCAAAACAATGCCATTAAATACTTACCACCGCAGATCGTGCCATAAAATTCAACACCCCTACAACCACATAATTGTTATAAAATGCTTAATACGCCACTTTCAACCAACTAAAAAAAAGTAAACAAACAGTATCAGTGCAACTGCGTGACTCAACGTAACAGTGTCCTTGGCGTCATAACATAACTGCAACTGTTTACCAATACCAAGTAATAATCCAAACGCACTTCCTCAATAAACACTTCGTACCTATTATTCATAATAGAGCGACGTTACACGTAACCTGTCTCTGTCACACTAATACCGTACGCGTACTAGCTGTCTCACTTTCTCCAAGCTAGACAAAGCGACTCCTTGCGACACGACGTCAGCGGATGCCGCGGGGCCAGAGATATATGCAGCGGTGTGGGGAGGCGAAAAAAGGGAATCTTCTATTAAGGGCCTTACTCTCGTTTAGTACCGTAACACGGTCACTTTATGAAGCTTATAACTTATTAACGGTTTGGTTAGAAGGTCTGTAAAAAATATATGTTTGCTATAGATTCATGTACAGCATTTTTGAAACAGGGTTTTTTCATAAAGCTAATACTTTTGCCTTAAAAAAATATTTACCAAAACGCTATTTTGGCTAATATTTCCTTATAACTTCTAAACGGCTTTGATGTTTGGAAATATTTTTACACTGAAAAATTGATGGTTAGAAGTACTACATATTTGAAATAGCGTTTTTAAATCAATCAACAGTTGCAAAGACAATGCCCCATTTTGAGATAGAGCTTCAGAGGTGCTCTGCGCGGGCGCGGGCGGCAGTCGTGCGTTAGCACTGAGACGGGGTGGCTGTGTCGCTCGCTGCTCCGCCCGGCTATCGATCGACTACGCGCGTTTGGCTGTGTTAGTGCAAATATTTATGAACGAATTGTATCAGTATGCGTTTATAGACTAGCTCGCTGCAGAGGGCCCATTTCTATTGTCCGCGTGGACGCTTTATTAGTGGTGCCATTTCTAAATACTGTTTTTGTTTATATTGTTTATTTTGTAAATATAAGATAATTTGTAAATAAATAAAAATGCCAAAGCAAAGCAAGTCAAGAAAAATACTTTTTCTCTACGACGACGCACCGTTTTATAGATATTAGCGAAAAACTCAAATGTGGGAATTTTTATACCCCCCACTCCGGCTCACCTCCTAGACGCGGGGACTTTTAATACCTATGTTCACTCCCTAAGCACTCTGAACAACTTTGTGAAGAAATCGCTCAGGGCCCAGCTCACGCACTCTACACCTCTTATCTCTATCTCTTAATAGTTATTCGTTGAGTGGACTAATAAGTATCTATCTATCTATACGAATAAATAAAATTGGAGTGTCTGTTTGTAATATTAAAACAACCGCTTCTTACTAAATGCATATGAATGTATACACGGTACAGTCAACTTCTAGACGTCCACTTACACCGCAATGACCATTATCGCCTGCGCTATACGGGCTGCGGCGTCTATACACACATGCGCATATTTATCCGTGTGAGTGATGCTCCAACGCTAACAAATTAACATGCCGTGTAGCATCGCTACGAGTAGTTAAAGATGTGGTCAATGCTAGACAAGGATGACAATATCAGTAACTTGTTTTTTTTATCACCGTCTGATTATTTTTTTCATAGTAATGCAAAATTTCGATAACATTACATAAGTAAACATTAGCTAGATCGGTAACGAGGCTGCACTCGCTAATGTGATCGGGATAGATGTGAGTTCAAATCCGAGTTGGGCCAGTTTTTTTTGATGTTTTATATAATTATTATTATGTGTTAGTAATTTATTTTTGTAAATTACTTTGAACAAATAGATATTACAATAAAGGTAATTTATTATTATAATATGATAACAAATGAAATAAATTTTGATATGGTAACATTATAATATTTTTTATACATAAGAAATCCTTTACACTTACTTATGTTATTATTATAGTATTGAATGTTAAAAAACACACCTTAATTACTAAATAACGGAAACAAATAAAAGTAAACAACAGAAACATAAAGCAAAGTATATAAAAAAAAACAATTAAAAATAGAACAAAGTATACCAAAAAACGAAATAAAAATAAAACAAAATGTCTTGATTGACGCAAAGAAGATCCTCCGACTGGGATCGAACCCACGGCGAGAAATCTTAACCAGGCACTATGCCCCGAGACCAACTGGTTACTTGTATCCCGTGGCGAATATGTTGATCACTATTTCACGACGAATCGAAATAAGGCAGCTTTATCAATTGAGGCCGGAATACTTATGCCTGAACTATAAGGTTTTAGGTTATATATTATGGATATTATGAAAATTCTGATATCATTTATATCATTTTTTCAGCTTAATTATTCATTTTCTCAATGAAAAGAGGATTGAAACTTAACCTCAATATTACAATAAAAATACTAATTTGGTAAGTTACGACCACTATGTCCCCTGACACAAAATTACCCTACCTGTTTAGGATTTTTAATATTTCGTGTGACCTCCGTTAGCCTCGATACAGCTAATGAGACGTCGGCGTCGACGCATAGACGCTACAATATTTGCACATATATTTTTGCCGCGAATAGTGGAATAATTTATGTGAACTAGTAAAGTAGTTAAAAAATTAGGATAGATTTGAAACAGAGTGAACTTAACACTTTGTTTGAAATCTACCCTCATGTTTTAAAAACGACGCTAAGATTGAAAATAATTGTAAAACAAAAGAATCTTCGTTTAATTGTGGAATATTTAACATAATTATTGGTTAGCAACTCGGCATTCTAATTTCACATGTAATACTTAAAAAATATTTTTCATGTTCGATGTGAGACTCGAACCCGAACGTTCGCCATGCGAGGCACAGTGCTAGCCACTTTGGCCACCGTAACGCTTACGAAACTTTTTGAAATTTGTAATAACAATCATGTTGCCAATTTGTAGTGTTGTCAAACGTTCTTATAGAAGAAGGTCATAAGTACTAATATTGCTATGCCATAGTTTTGTGAGATTGCTAGTCGACTTCTGACTGTTAAATTGCACATATACCAAAATATTTTTTTTACAATTTTTGTCTGTCTGTCCGTCTGTCGTCTGTTTGTTCCCGCTAATCTCTGAAACGGCTAGACCGATTAAGACGGGACTTTCACTAGCATATAGGTGAATAAGGAGTTACTTAGACTAGGTACATTTATTTTAGAAAAAAAAAACAAAATAGGTTCCAACGAAAAAAAATTAAAATCAATGAAATGAAATTGAATAATATCCGATTCAAATAGGGAGGTTGTATTATACTCCGTTTAATTAGGTACTTCCAAATGTAATCAAATCATAATAAAGAAACGGAGTATAGTTATGTTTATAAGTGGATCCTATACGTGAAGATTCCTTAATCTCCATAGAAATTGATTGAATAAATAATATAATAATATACTTAGTGTTTATGTTTAAGAAAATCGTACACCAAATATTGTATATAAAAAGGCTAATACGAAAAACTAAAAATAAATAATAATTAAACTAAAAATGCAAAAACGATCAAAAAGAACTAAATGGAGAAATATTAGAAGAATTTCATTAAAATTAGCATAGGTATTTCTTTACGCGGAATACAGAATTAATAAGTTATCGTAAACTCTGCGAACTCAACAATAACTTTTTTCTTAAATTCTACGCGGACGAAGTCGCGGGTAACAGCTAGTACAAAATATATCAGTCTTGCATTCGCCATTCCCTTCTGGAATCGTAGGCAAAAATGGCGACCTACGTGCGGCATGTCTGCGCCTCTGCATATTCTTTGATCATCGTTTTAGTGTAGCGCGCCACTGCAAGCATCGGGAGTAGGACGCTTAGCTCCGCCCACATGCACAAGGTCAGTGAGCCATCTTTACACCTTAAGTAAGGTGAATGCTCCAACCAGCCCGCAAAATTCAAATTTTTTGTTTTTTTTGTTCCTACGCCTTTATGAACTTGGAGGGTTGTATTGGTGATTTTGATGATTATAATTCTGTAACTATATACGTCTTACAACCGCGAATAATATTTTAATCAACATACAACCTAGCACTGGCCTGCAAATTGCAAAAAACGCAAGAAATTTTGAATTTCGCGGGCTAGTTGGAGCATTCCCCTTAATGATGAAAAACTTACAATGCGTGCCACGAAAGATGAGACTTGACACACCACGTGGTTTGACATGCGCAGTACACGATTTTAGGCATCTTTAGCGGTATGAGGTCTGAGTGCGGGACGGGACTGGACGTCATAGGGGCGGCGGAAAGAGCGGGGGAGGCGGGTCAAGTCTCATCTTTCGTGGCACGCATTGTACTGTTAATTTATCTAACCTACGGCTTATCAATAAATATATATGTACCTAATATAAAAAGACAAATACGGGCTTTTTATTTATATACAAAAAAGAGCTACCTCTTTTTAGTAGTAGGTATTCATCACACATTTCATGAACTATATTTTTTTTTAAACATCGGGACCAAGTCAAAGACCTGGCAAATATCTCGATGTATTTCTTTCGTTCACACATAAATTACTGGATGTATTTTAATGAAATTTAGAATCGAGAAGATAGCTTACCTTGGAATAGCACTTAGGCTACTATTTATAATGTACTTAATCATGTGTAACGTCATAGAAACAGCTAGTAGGTAGAATATAATCCAATAACAACTTTATTTAACTTACTTATTACTTTTGTAAGTCAGTGTACTCAGGCACAACACGTGTGAACCGGTTAGTGAGTAAAGTAAAGAAGGTCATCGATATGTATGAATCCGTCGCTTTTTAGTAGTCATTCAAATTTGGTCGGATAACCAGCCGTTGCTTACATATTCTGGTTTTTTGTTAATATTTACTTAATGCGAAACATTCCAAGCTGAATATTTTCACCATATATTTTTGACTAAAGGCACATGATTTTGGTTTACACCTACACATCTCGGATTGAGCCGGTTCCTTGTATTTTGTCGTCAAAGTTAGGACACCATCGTTTTGACTTTTAGCAAAAACGCATGCATGAATAGTTTTGAAACTTTGTATGGTTATTATTAGCGTCAAGAAGGACCGAATACAGTTTTCAGCGAACTTGTTTCTTGTCTAATTTAGGCGCTGCGATGTTTTTTCGGGTTTTCATAAAACCGCTATAACTTGAAAACTATAAATATTTTCTTAAAACTAATTGGGGCACTAAGGGGCACACATTAAGAGCTACTCGTGTATGTTTACTCTACAGGGGCACATGCAATGGTTGTAGAGATATACGATTCATCAAAACGTTACTCCAGCAGGAAATGCAATATCTCGAAAACCTGAAGGGGCACAGATTTTTTTTTTTGGGGCACATTTTGGCACACATATAAGCTCTCTGGCCATGCACAATTTTTCTCTCTCCGATCATTCGTTTAGAATTTTCCTGCTAGAAAAACGTTACCCCAGCAGGAATCGTTTTTTCCGTTTTTTTCCAAAACGACAAGGGGCACACATTTTTTATTTGGGGGCACATTTACAGCAGATAGGGCACATATTATACGTTCTACTCCTATAACTCTAGGAGACACTTTCTTGCTGGGGTAACGTACACCCGTCTATGTAGCACCCGACACTGGCACTGCTGAGTTCACCGACAAGTTGGTTAATGTACAGGTTGAAGAGCTTCGGTGAAGTCAGTCCACCCTGTCTCACCCCGCACTGCAACCTGTACACATCCGAGAAGGAGCCCGCCCATCTGACACTATTTTTCTGGTTGTTGTACCAATACCTAAAAATATATATAACTTCCGGACTGCAATATGTCTCACCTTCGAGCTTGCGCCATAGTTTGTCATATGACACCAGGTCGAAAGCTTTTGAGAGATCGAGAAAGCATGCAAAAACGGGTGTTTTCCGATCACTATAATACTGAACAGTCTGCTTAAGACACATGATAGCACTTTCCGTTCGTTTAGTCTGGTCTTTTTAATTTCGGGAATTGGCCAGGTCATAATAGAGCCAAGTATTTTAAAAGCCGGAAGAGGTTTGCTGAACCTATTTTGTTATTGAATGTCACTAATTATTATGAAAGCTATCTCAGCAGATTATTATGCAATAATGATGCATCATTATTAATTTATTAATAGTTACTATACATAATGAGCCACGACCACGAGACACACTTCGAAGATTCATATACGATATCATCCTATATGGCTTAACAGATTTATTGTATATTCTCTAATTACATTTTGATAACTTCCTGCATTCTCCGTATATATACGTTCGGATACAAATGCAACATTAGACTGAATGGAATTTTAATGAGCATATTCTGCTTCACTCTAGCGTGTATCCAAACGTTGGAAATCTGGAATACCTATTTCAAAATACTGAATCAACGAACATAAATTTAAGAAAAAAGCTCATGAAAGTAATGGAACAGTAATTAGTTAATTGCTAATGTGACTTATGCTCGTATTTTCGACCTCGCACCAAAGTTACTTGCAAGTTGCAATATAACTCTAACAAAATACAAGCAGTATTTACCGATGTCTCGTCGGCAATCGTACAAACAATAATATTAATAACTCGGTAAGATAGAGAGCCATCTAATATTTATTTCGCTTATGACGTGAATACATAATACGTTTGGTCGGTAAAATATTCAAAAGCAATCACCGATTCCATCGATAAAAAACCTGTCGTGTAAAACGAGCGGGAACTTGGCATTTTTGGAATTTTTCGCTTCATTTCTGTGCGAGGCCATTTTAAAAAATGTGTTTTTTTCAATGCTTTGACAGTCATTCAGCCAGTTGCAAAGTTTGGATGCTTTATTCAATTAATTGCTCAGTGTTGCCAGATAGGGATTCCCCCTAATGTTTTTAGTTTTTCACAATAATGTTCGTGGGTTTTATTGTGTTGACGCTGCAAAGGATATCCTATCCCTGAATATGTGTAATACTAGATTGCAACTGTATTAACAATATAATTTAAGAACAAAACTCACACTACACTAAATGACAACGCTTAACATCGTCTCTCTTATAGCTTTGTCAAAAAGTTAATAAAATACACAACAACCACCTACTCCCCAAAATTCACAAATTTTGACAACACACTTTTATTTTTATCCTCGCCAATTACCTACCTATCGGCCGCACAAAAAAAAAAAAAGAAACTATCCATTCATAATTCGATTACCCGCGCGTCGTACTACGCCATTCGGTTATTTATCGTGTAACCGGTGTTTACAATATGCGCCCGGCACGTGTGTTCACTGCACGTGGTATTACAATAACACCCCGATCAAAGACCCTGTCTGTGTAAACTACTGATTAAATTATAATTAGTTCGCCCTGTTAGTTGTGGTTTTACGGTTTTTTTTTTATTTAAATTATGTCGACATCAAACGGTTTTCTGTTCCTTGTTTTTTCACAGGTTAAATAGAATATTTAAAAAAAAAATATGTCGGGCTGTATAGGATGTGACGTTTGCCAGGTAGTGAGCTTTTGACGAGTAAATTATGTGTTGCAATATTATTATAAGTTTTGTGAGAGTCCCATTTAAGTTTCTTGTAGTATTTTCTCGAGAATTCATGCTACAGACAGACGTATGTCACATTATGTGATTATTATAAACTTTTAGAACATAATCTGATATTATGGGATGGTTTTATTGCAAAAGTTGTATGCTTAGAAAACATTTTCTTTGTGTTTTCGAGTGATCTTATGAGCTCATGAGTTATGGTCTCGTGAGTTATGAGTTCATGACTAATGAAAAAATATGATTGTTGAGAATAACTTGGTGTGTATTTGAAACTGATCAAAAAATATTCAATCTTTGGTTTCTATGCTGTGCACTGTGTACACCCGCCTTTTTACCCGCGACTAAATAACTTCTTACTTTTAAAACCTCAAAGTTTTTAAGCTGGACAAGGTAACATGTTGTGTGCACAGCTGTTGTTTTCATAAACTCTGCGCACTCTAAAGTTCCAAGCGTGACATTTGACATAAACAAATAAAAATCCGCACTTTAAAGAAATAAATTCAGCGCCTACAGTAACTACTTGTCCCTCTCTCCTCAAAGAGCAAAGAATCTAAACCAATACGGGAGTGCACAAATACGGGCGAGAATTAACGTTAGGGGAGAGTGAGGCAGCGGCCGCACACCCCAGGATCGCGACCCTTTGGGCAAGATAATGCGAATGTTATAAACATATAATTTACGCTCATAGGGACGCTTTTTTCCAAAAAAGTGTGCAAAAAGGGTGTCCAGGAAATAATAACGGATATACTTTCTTGATTTTATCGATACTGTGTGATCTTAAGAGTTAGAGATAAGGGACGACACTAAAGAAGGGTTGGTTTTTGTTGCCAGAATGTAGTTATAGCGTTGAGGAATAGAAATGAGTCGAAGGGATAATCAGGCGTTTTCAAAACTCACTTTGTAAAAAAAGGAATGTGTAGATAACAGTTGTTTGCGACAAAGATAGTTGCCAATGTTGCCATAGAAATAAATCAATAGTTTTTATTACTATTTTCATTATGGAAATGCTTGGGATTGTTTATATTAGTTTAGGTTAGTTTTTCCACTTCTTATATTATTTCGTGTATCATTTAATGTCGAGCAGAAATTTCTGTTTCTGAAAATAATAGTTATTATTGTTGTTTGGTTTTTATATTAGTTTTGGGTGTTGATATTGAATTGTTGGAAAGCTAGGATTTTGTTTTAAAACAAAATTTCTACATAAGCTAACATTGCTTTCACAAACTAACTAGATTATAAAATTCAATAGGATTTCAACTGATTTCGAGATCTTGTCCACATGTTATGTTTTAAATCATAATAACACTATTGCTGTTTATAGCATAACATAAGTTTTTCCACGAATCTACAAAAAAACCAGATGAGAATGGAATTCACGCCTCATTCGTCATAGCGCTTGACTAAGTCCGAATATTTCATATTTTGTTGAAATGTTTTCCCACCTAGGAATCTATTATACACTTCGTATTTATTGAAATATCAAAATGGTGTATACATTTTAATACAAATTCTTGTTACGGATAACATTATGAAAATCATTTTGTTTCCATGAAACGGATTGGAGAAATGCTTTTATCGAAATTCCTTTAAAAATATTATATTATTTTCTGAAGGTAATGAGAGTATAAAATGAAGCCATTCTTTTCCAGCTAACTGCACCGTATCGTACTTTAAAAATCATGTAGAGATTTAAACAGCGAAGGGTCAAAGGTTACACTTTTGGCGCGCTCTCCGCGAGCTACCAGGCGGTTAGAAGGGCTGAAGAGTTGTATTAAAGTAGCCGTTTGAAGGGAGGGTCTGACAGATGTGCGGTCCCCTCACGGTAGACCGTGTCTTAGCTCCCGGCCCTCATTTGAAAGCCATTCGTTCGTTAGTTACGACCTCCGAAGGGGACAACACGAGGGTGACTCAATATCGCTTTTATGGACAATTTGAGACTGACGAATCGGTTCTTCTTTTATATTTTGGAAGATTTTTTCGCTATTTTTGCTGAGTTTTGAAAAAGCGAGGTGTGATAAAAGATTCATGTGTCTTCATATTGGAATGCGTTATGCATGCATGCAAATATAGGTAAAGAAGTACTTAAATATAAGTCTTAAATAAAGTAATTTTCTTAGACTTATTAAAATTAGGTATCATTTCGTCACTCACTGTCAATAAATCTACTCAAAGACACTTTGATAAAAAAAATCAAGCCACCCACTAAAAGTGTAAATTCCCAAGCTAGGTGATCAATACCTGTTTGGAAAGTATCCCTGACTTTACGAATTAGGGGCTCTCCTATCTCTTGACTTAATTTAGGCCGGGGTGATAAACGTAATTAATGACTAACGATTTTTCAAAGTTATGTGACTCCAGACTTGTAAAGTCAGGCACGAGTTTGAGTTGAAATTCTTTTGGGCTCCGTAGCCTTGAGAAATTGATATTTTAATCAGAGTTACAATTCATAATTTTCTAGTTATTTATAACGCCGAATAAAATATCTTGAATAACGTCTCCTGTGCACTATAAAATATTAACGAAGAATTTTTGTGTGAATGATGTAGGTAGGTATGTTCCGGATTGGCGCAAAAACGGCTGCATGGATTTGGCTGAAATTTGGCACGCAGATAGTTTATAACATGTATTAAACACATAGGGTACATTTTAATTCCGGTAGTACGTTCTCGTTGGGTATTTTCCGTCAACCAAGCGGTCGAAGCCGTGTGTGAAGAGTTGAGAAAACAATGAGTCATCATTGTCCAAACCGTTGCTACCCGACTACGGGGAAGCAAAGAGGAGGGTTATAATTTTGACCGGTATGTAAGTATGTATGTATGTTCATCTGTTCCCTCATAACTTCAAAAGTACTTATAATAATTTGACAAATGAGGTATCGATAGAAGCGTCTTGACTATGTGACGTCACACTAAATTCAATATGGCGCCCTCTAGAGGACATAAAGTAATGAATTTAAAAATAAATATTTTGGGATGGTGCCTTGTGGGGTATCAAATGAAAGGGCTTAGTTAGCACATTAAAAAAAAATATAAATATTACTGAAACAACCCCAAAATAATTAAAAAAATAAAAATTTCAAACTAAAACCCGATTACTGAAAAGGATGAAACAAGAAAGTACCTTCCCGTGGTCGTATGCTACCATAGCTTATAAGTATGTTAGTACAGTGGCATGCGACCATGGGAAGGTACAGACGCCAGCACATCAAGGTAGGTACTCGAAACTGTCAAATTTTCCCAATCAACTTTGAACCTTATGCTTTAGTGATAAAGTTGAAAATTTAAAGAAATTTGACAGATTGTAGTAGCTTGATGTGCTGGCGTCTGTACATTCTTGTTTCATCCTTTTCAGAAGTCGGGTTTTGATTTTTAAACATTTGTTTTAACCTCCATGCCATTCCAAGCACTTGCATAGCTGCTTGAAATTCGGTAACGTGTTTAAAAATTGTGTTTTTTGACCCGGACATAAAATTATACATCGTGCACTTTAACAGAGACAAAAATGTAAATTAAAATACCTACCACCCCTGTGGTTTTATAATTACATCCCGTTTTTCAATTTAAACCGTAGAGAACCCGAAATCCTTTAAACAAACAGGGGTTGGTATCTAGTTGATATATGAACCACTGTGACGGGTTAACAAAAATGTTAAGATAAAGCGAGATGGTATCGTCCAGCAATTTGTTCCGTTAATTTATGAGCATATTGTAATTAAAGTTATCTCACGGGACGGCTGTTCGGTGAATGAAAACGTTCAGTAAAAATGTGGGTGATGTTACTGTAATTGATATGTGACTGCAATTTATCTGTTTGGGAGAAAAAACTGGGTTTTTATTGGTTGAATTGAGTTTACAGAAAACTTTTACAGAAGGGTTTGTCAATTGTCTCTTTAAAAGGCAATAAAGGGCGAATTCGACCATACTATTAAATATTAAGTAAGTATAAGTCTTATCCTGCAAAACATGTTGAATTTTTGTCAGTTTTCCCATTTATAAACCACGGATAAAAGACTTACGTCTCTAGGTAAGACCTTCAAAGAGGTGATCAATAATGAATAATCAAAGATCTAAATATTTCCACGGCTGAAATGCCGAATATAGTGAAACCCATAAAGATATTAAGAACTTTTTTAGCTACCTACCTCTATTCTTGCAAATAATTATATCATTCATTCAATAATGGAGAGTTTCGCCAAAATAATGTCAATTGACTCAGCTCCGCTAACTCCTATCAACATAATGTCAAAGCACTTAGAGTACACAGAAAAACCGTCAACAGTCCACTATACAACAAATAAAACAACACAAGATACTCGATCACTTAAAACCTCTATTCTTGCAACAGGGAGAAAAACTATTGCTTTTAAAAGCAGCTATTTATTTGCAAACAGCTTTTAGCTGAGTCCCAGTCGCGTACTCGCTGTACTTGTGTCCTCGCCATATTGTATACTCACATCTCTCGGATTACGAGTCTGAGTCAATTCTATCGAAGGGTGCTTTTAGTAGGTATGTTCGTTTGTACGCCAAGCTTTTGTATTTCAGCCGCTTCAACCGCTATTATACGCTTTAAAACATGTTCATTGCAACATATATTATGGTTAATTTAAACTTTCCACGTATTTATTTACACGCAAGTTCCTGCCACTTCCGCGACTGATGGTTCGACCCAATTTTATATTAAGTACGTGTTACGAAATACATCCCGTCTTTCTTTATTAACACAAACATCGTCTTATAATTTTATTCATTCATTCATTCATTATTCACAAAACTTCTCAAATACTGTTCCAAGCCAAAGTCCGTGCACTTAATTTTGCCACTTTTCACTTTGTCAAACTGAAATAAATTAAAAATTAAAGCCAACATAACATTCAGCTACATTCAAGAATGTTCTCAACTGAATTATGGATGAAACGCTAAGCTCATATTTATTATCACGCCAACATATCTGGGGGTCTCATGAATTTGTCGTTAAAAGCGTATTCCAAATGCGCCCTCTAAAAGCGGAAGAGGTAACATGCACCGGGGGGGTGGAGGGAGGGGAGCAGAGTGCCGAAACAAACATGCCACAGTGCCGAAGGCTTTCTCTGCTTGTTTGTTTGTTTTGCCTATTGTTGGCTGCCGATACAATGAATAATTCAATAGCACTAAGTGGGTATTGTACAGCGAAGGTGGGGTAACATTAGTAATAGCATGAATTCAGTCCTCTGCAGAGTTTTTCAAAGAATCCCCCGAGCGCACTGAAACGAAATGGTAACGATATTTTTTAATTCCGACGCGTTTGATCGTTTCGCCAAATGGAAATGCGCAAACTCCGAGGTGGCCATTACCGAAATAACAACAAAAGAGAATGTTTCCAAATCAGTTTACCTTGCTCATAATATCCTACCGGGGTTATTACAATACATAAATTCGAACAAAAGAGAAGAGGAAACCGCGGCGTGAACTTAAAATCGTGGTCCGAAACTCTCGTTACAAAGTCAGGAAGGAAAAGTCCCCAAAGTTTGTCCAGAAAACCGGGAAAAACCCCGAAAATTTAAGTCCAACATTCTGTTTCCGTCCGATGGTACGCGCTTAAATATTATTCGGGACTTTCTTTTATTCTCTTTGTTTTAGACGTTTTATTATTTGCGGTCCGAGGTGAGGCCGCCGAGGTGAATCAGCGCGTACTCGACGGTCGGGGAGGGGGATTAAAAAACAAGCCCCTACGATTTACAACACAAAAAAAGCCAAATAGCAATTTTAGCGTAACCGAAAGAAAAAAACCCACACAAAAATGAATCTAAACAAGATTTTAAAACTTTTGTCCTTTTGATATAAAGAAACAAAAGGGAACTCCTCTAATTTATGTATTTCTCTTTAGTCTTCAAAGCGGAACAGACCCTCTTCAAAAGTAATTGACAAATTTGTTCAAATACAAAAATAAAAGGCTGAATGTTTTTCGCGTCCCGTTCGAGGCGAAATCGTCTCGCGTAATTAGTTCACTAGGATTGCGAGGTATAGGGTGCGGGGGGCGGGGGGATTCCGATACATTCCGCATCAGTCGTAAAGTCGGAATTTTATTCTTCCGCATTCCGCATCGGCGGGACCTTTATGAAAACTGTCCCCTTCGCACTTGACGCGAATAAAGCAAAGTAGAGCCCGTAATTCTTGCTCTTTGAGTGATATTTTGGGGATCATCGGACGGCAGATGGCGAGATATTGGACATCCTAGTTTTATGCGCAGGCCTCTGTAGAAAATGTGAACCTTTCTCGAAGGTCGTAAAACAAAAAGCCATCTGTCTAGAACTATGCGTACTTAGACAGAGCTGAGCTTAAGAGGAAATGCGGGTGGTTGTTTTCCCATAGAAACGCTCTCGCCTGTTTTCTTTCTGGTTAATGACCATAAAGCAAATATTTTTACAGAATAATAAATATTAACTTCTTGTATGTCCCTATGTTTTCCTTTTTGACGATACATTATTTTTATAAGCATTATAGCCACCAAAAATGCCGATTTAAACCACTGTCAACAGAGGCTTAGTGTACTTTGACAACTATTAATGAAAAAAGAAAAACATAGGGACACAGTATATATCCTTCTTATTCAGTTTATGAAATCTTTTAAATTGGTCCAATATTGAAGGAGGAAATAAGCGAGAGCCAAACTTCGAATTACGACTTTTTACTTAGAATTTTTCAAAAGTCTCTCCGTCCGCATTTCCTCTCTTCGTTTTGTTATATTATTATGTGTAATGACTTACCGTTGGCATGTGATTACATGTGTCGATGCAATTGTGTAGACTGGAGTCTATACTCTGTAACAACAACAAAAGAAAAACATAAGTAAAGTTTTCCATCAAAATCGTAGTAGGCACAGCGCCAAGTTATCACCGAGGTACTTTTTTGCCGAAATCATGCCTACTTAGCCAAGTGGTAACGGCCCCGACTTACGAGTTGTACGACGTGGGTTCGAACCCAGCCAAGCGCTTCACTTTGTGTAATTTATTTCATCACCACAGGTCTCAAAAACGATGAAGGAAAACATCGTGAGGAATCCGGCTTGTCTTAGAATAAAAAATTCGAAGACACGTGATTTCTTCGAACCCGCACTGGGACTAAAACTTTATTTTTGCAATAAAAATCGTACTAATATACCTACATACAATCATTGTGATTTTTTGTCAGATTATTCTACAAGCAACATACTAAAATACTAGTGTTTTAATTTTTAAGTCCAAACATTAGATTTTTTGTAATTAAATACATAATTGCTTCATATTTTGCAATAAATTACCAGCGTTGTGTCATCGCGCGTCTCTTTCTTTTCTAATATGCAGTCCGACAGTGACCGCGCTTTAGGTCAAGCAATTAATTATGTATGTTATGTAAAGCTAGAAATATATTCCGATTGATAAACGACGTTCTAAAAAGGAAAAATTAGTTACTCTTATTCCCATTAAAACAAACACGATATACACGTGTAGATTGTGTAGGCGATACACGTGCATGTTTCTAAACATACTTTGTATCGAGAACGATCATGATTCAGAATAGTAACCATGAATTAAGGAAAATGAAAGCAATAAAATCGTAATAGTTTTCATTGAAAAAATTACAAAAATCAACCTATACCGCGATTGATAAACTTCGTTCTAAAAATGAAAAATTTAACACAATAACGAAACAGACGGTTTTTCTACGATCAACCCTTTCCTAATCAGGGGTAGAATTTGTCAATAGACTAAGGAAACGGCATAGAAAGGGAAGGCTGCTTTGTCAGGCCAATGGCCTGAAACTGTAACACCTGGGCTTTGTTGAGACGTTGTAACATGTGAAAGTAATTTATTAACTTACGTCTCGCAGCGGGAAAGCGTACAATATCGAAATTCGGGGAAAAATAGAAGGAAGTGTTCCTTTATTTGAAAGAGCGAATTTTTCTATTCGACGAAAAATACACGGTGTATGAACAAACGTGAGCCTTTCACCGTTAAAATAAGTGAACGTAGTGGAAGTAAAGGGATTTTTTCAGAAAAATAGGCATTTGTGATTATTTGTGTAATGTTTTGTTTACACATCATCTGCCTAGCGTTTTCCCAACTGTTTGGGTCGGCTTCCAGTCTAACCGGATGTAGCTGAATACCAGTATTTTACATGGAGCGATTACCTATCTGACGTCCACAACCCAGTTACTGGGTAATACGATACCCCTTGGTAAGACTGGTTGTCGGACTTTCGGGCTTCTGATAACCCGTAACGACTGTCAAAGATCCACGAATGACAGCCGGGACCAACGGCTTTACGTGCTTTCCGAGGCACGGAGGGGTCTCGGTACCTATGTAAAGATGGTGTAATGTTTTATTTACACGAACTCGTCAATAAACTTCATTTTGACGCGGAAGAAGGTTGTGGATTTAATGAAGAGTAATGTTGAGTACCGCAATATCGATTATGACATATTGATGCTGTAAACCAGGTCAAAACAAAAAAAGTAATTTTCATGTTCGTCATATTACACACTGGAACCCAAAGGTTCTACCGGACCCTGATAACATCAAAATTAATCCCTTAAACGAAATCCAATTGGTCCGAACACCCATCCTAATAAAATTGACCCTTTATTGCTCGTCTAATCATGTCACCCTAACCCTGTATTAAAATCATTAAAAAAATATATCCATTAACAGTATACACGGTTATAAATAAATTACAGGGTATTCACGCATTCGGGGTGTCCGGGGTGGC
This sequence comes from Luperina nickerlii, assembly GCA_963855955.1. Lineage (NCBI taxonomy): Eukaryota > Metazoa > Arthropoda > Insecta > Lepidoptera > Noctuidae > Luperina > Luperina nickerlii. The sequence goes on along the minus strand of OY979667.1, from coordinate 3,467,574 downwards.
CATATTTTACGGGCGGGCCTGTCCCGCGAACGTGTCGACACCTTTTTGCACTTTTTTCGTACTTTTTGCGCAACGTGTGGACACATGAGCACGCGGACGTGTCTGTGGCTTTTATACCGTTTTTAATAGATAAATAGCCTTGTACTTTGACGTACACGGGAATTTTAATAATAGCGACATAGATAGCCTGGTACTATGGGTGCTTTGTCAGTAGGCTATGGTTGGCGGCTTTTTTTTCTCTTTTTTTAACAATTATTTTTTCCGGGTTTGTGGATGTTGAAAACTGGTGTATCTGATATTTTTCGCTGGCTGGAAAAGCCAATTGAGGGAAAAGCTTTGCTCTGTGTTTGTGCGATGGGGCAATGAATTTCAGGCATACTGGCAAACTTTTCTAACCCAAAAAATACTGTATAACTATTTACCTTTAACCATTTCGTTACTCTCTATCTCATATTTTTATGATGACCTTACATAAAAATGAACATATATGATCACATGAGACGTAAACATATTAGGTAGTAAGTATAGACAATCAGAAACTATGCCAAGGATGCAGTTCATTCTCTACAGCTTAAATTAATTAAAAATTATTCTTAACATGTACAATAGGATATACGATACATTATCCTTTCCATACTGTCATTTAAAACCGTCAACTTCTTTTTATAACTCGCTAAAACGTTACCATTATAAACTGAACAAAACATTAAAAAACCAGTTCATATTTCACGTTTATTTCAAACGAGAAAGAACGACATTGCCATTCATTCAGAGCTAACTGTATTTGAACAAAGAGTTTCTAAATAAACACGGCTAAACATTCCGTTCACTCGTTCATTTGTTCATTAGAGAGACAAGGTCGAGAAAAATATCCACCGTGTAATTAGTGCACTCACTGTGGAATACAATGAAAGCTTTCGGAAGTGAGTTTTGTTGAAAGGTTCCGTAGCTTACAATCTTGTAGAAATCTAAGATATTGTATCCTAGACGTTGAACGTTACTTAGAAATCTTTAACAGTGTAAATGAAGTGTCTTCACTTGGTTATTTTCTTAATGAACAAGTAGGACTTTTGCTCAAATCAGGTTACCTATGGATTGCAGAATTAGTAGCTGTGACTGAACGATTGTTGTTTTGCTTGTATTTTTTCTGATCCATGTCTCCACTTCTGTTTTTTATATCTTTCTTTTCATAGTATTTCTGCGCCATGCACAGGTCCACTCAAATCTGTATGTTTCTTCCCTCAAAATACTATTTCAGACACCAATCTACATGGTCCTCATCCTCAAATGATCTTACCAAGATGAATACTGATCTCTGCGTCTGTTTCGGCCTTCTTCTCAGAATAGTCAGATTTTAAACGTCGACCTGTCTTTAAAATATTGACGTGTTTGTACAAGCCTACCAGAAATATCATTTAACAAAATAATAACAGTCGCACAGGTCGATCGATCAGGTTAAGCTACGCTTGCCGCGGTTGGTCTGTGGATGGGTGACCATCTTTACAAAGCGAGACACCCCTGTGCCTCGGAAATCACGTTAAGCCGTTGGTCCCGGCTGTCATTCGTGGATCTTTGACGGTCGTTACGGGTGGGTAGTTAGGAGCCCGAAAGTATGACAACCAGTCTTACCAAGGGATATCGTATTACCCAGTAACTGGGTTGTGGAGGTCAGATATACAGTCGCTCCATGTGAAGTACTGGTATTCAGCTGGATCCGGTTAGACTGGAAGCCGACCACAGCATAGTTGGGAACAGTTGGGAAAACGCTAGGCAGCTGATGATTCTGCTGGTATCAGAGGTATTTTTTTTGTATTTCGTCTCACTAAATTCAGATTCGACCTTAAGCAAAACTGCGATTGCAAAAGTGACTATATACCTAGTATGTGCAAAGCTTACAACGTACCAATATATCGCCGCTGTTATTGTGAAATAGATCGCCAAAATCTGACGTTCGAATTGCATACACGCAGTCTGAAATATCGGCATGCAACACAATTTGTGTGATGACTATGAAATTGCAACGATACGACGGTTTCGACGTTTTGGAATGTAGAACCTCGACTATAACGTTACAGGAAATGTAAGTACCGTGTAATAATAATGTAAGTTTGGATTTTTTTTATGCGTCAGGTTTGCCGCAAATAAACGTATTTTCTTTCTTTCTTTCTTTTTTCTTACCGTAACAGACATGATTATGGATACCAAGAATAATTTTCTCGAGTTTAAAGACGAGTAACCCGTTGTTGAGGTGATATGGCTTCATCGTGCGCTGATCTAAAAAGTATTTGACGTCCCACTAGAAGTGTCGATGACTAGAGCGCAAAAAGGCGCAAAACAAGATGGTGATTTTATTAACATCACCATCTTGTTTTTTATTTTCACAACACAAAAATTGAACATTGTATGTATATTCCTTCTTATTATAAAAAGCGTTCTAACTTTAGACCTAGCCTAAACCTTCGAGCCAGTTACTGTATTTTGAACTTTGTTCCGAAACGTATAGTTCTTATAGAGAATTTGACAACTTAGACTCGGGTTTGACTTCAGTTTTTGTAAAATGAACTTTAACTTTGTCGGATTACAGCTTGAAATTAAAAATTGGCTCGATAGTTCAAACTTGGGTCTAAAGATACTTGGCTCTTGTTTTGTAATAAGGTCGATAATGTTTACCAACGGCACCCCTTACTAAACGTCATTCGAGCGCCAAATGATCCTCCTAGCAGTGTAAATAGCCTGTGATAACAACGCAGGATTTTTATAAGCTGTGAGTTTGACATGAGATTTTGCCAAAAAACGAGAACGACGTCTTCTAAAATGTTTACAGTAAACAATATTCATAATGTTGGCAATAACAAATGAGTTTTTCCTCCTATGGAACCCCAAAAACCGGCAAGTGTAAACTCAAAAGCGCTTTGTATGGATACCATTAGGTATGTCTGATTTATATTTTGGAGCCGTCAGCCCACACAAACACGTATTCCTTCCGACGCGACGGTGAAAAATGATCTCGGTGTTGCCATGTGCTATTGTGGGATTTTGGTACTTCAGCATTTCAGTGTTGCCAGAGGTGAAATTTAATTGTACCTTACTTTTGTGGATTGTTCGTGACGTTCTTTTTTTGATAGTGGGGTAATAGTATTGTGGCTTTATATTGTTTTCCAATTCGTTTTCTGGCATTTTTACCATAATCCAATTCTTTAAAACAACTTTCATTCTTGTGTATTTTTATGGCATTATTGATACGAAATTATTTACGTGAGCAGTGGGGACCCAGACGGCCGCGACTTACCGAGTTGTAGGGCGTAGATTCGTTCCCAGACAGGCGCTTTACTCTCTACACAAAACGGTGAAGGAAAACATCGTGAGGAAACCGGCATGTCCTAGAACCATAAATTCGAAGACACGTGACATCTAAATCTACCAATCCGCACTGGTTCCAATCCTTCACGAATAGAGGAGGCCTGTGTCCCAGCAGTGGGAACATTTTAGGCTGTTTGTTGATAATATGAAAACTTAAAGCTTCATTTAAAGTAGCCAGTAATACCTAATGATCTTAGGTGCTCGCACCTAATTCTTCCAACTTCATGTAACTAAAATAAAGTTTTAATTACTTCGCTAAACATCTACTAGGTACAGATTTCATACTAATTCTATTCAAACTAGTTCACAACTGGATCTTTTAAGGTAAACTTTAACCCCAAAACATTAACTTTGGAAGCGCCACCTTAGCCGCGAAACTAAAATTATTTATACCACCTAAACTCTCTGGTTGTGTTGCCATCCAGAGACAAAGCGGCGAGCTAAGCGGGGCTGAGCCATAATCTATTAAGCGATAATAGCGCTAGTCGAGCGCTGAAGCCGCTGAAGGTGCGGTGGTGGGAACTTACGACTAATTGGCATGGAACAAAGGAGAGGGTACAAAGCGCGGTAATAGCCGGTGACATCTTTACGCGGCTGTGCCGATTGACGGATTTTTGGTATGTGGTTGGGTTGTAATGGTGGGTTGTTGAGAGTTAAAATAATGTTAAAGTACTAAGTTTCTGTGAGCAATGTGTCCTGCTCACTGCCACTTAAGTTTGGCAATTCTTCGGGCTATGTCGGTGATTCTCTCTTCATTCCTGATTCGATCACGCAGGGACACTTCAAGCATAGCCCTCTCCATTGCCCTTTGGGTGACTTTTAGCCTTCTAATAAGGAAGGATGATGATGGCCGATGGGGCCGAAAGGTTCTGGAATGGCGACCGCGTACCGGAAGGCTTCCTACAAGGTAGACCGACGACCTTCTGAAGGTTGGATGCGAGAATCACAAAACCGGTCGAAGTGGAAGTGCTTGGGGGAGGCCTATGTCCAGCAGTGGACGTCTTTCGGCTGAAATGATGACAATTTTTTTAAAATTAGAGTTTAGAATATAATGTTAACTATTCTTTTGGTGGAAGCAAGAGCTTAGAACGAATGATGCGAGAGCTGATGATTACCTAATTTGTGTTGCCCAAGGGTTTTGTTTGAAGTTATTAGGGATGCCAGCCGAAGGACTCCGTCTGTCCAGCAATTATTTTTCTACAATATTTAAAAAAAAAGTATCACCGCTACAGTTCCAGTTAAACCTCTAGCTAAATTGATGTTTTTTTCTAGAAGCAGGCTTTTTCAAATATTGAATAGTTTCATAAGAAAACTAAATTTTGCTACGTATTTCTTTCGACATATACGAACTTCTTATAACTACTTTCAAATCGTCACAAAATCAATGGAGCAATCAGCAATGCCGCGGCAGTTTGTCACCCAATGCTCCAATGCGTATGCAATCCGGCGCGTTCTGGATTAGCGCAGGTTCGATACCGAGCTGTGATATATATATCACAGCCAGCTACTGACACGCCTAACATACGTTTCTATGTGCAAGATTGCAGCGTACCCCCATTTTGGATTAGATTTTTAGTGCTCGAATTCTAAAAACGGTCCAAATGCAGGGATTAGTACTACAAACTAATCTTGATAAATAGGTTATTGTTGGCTCTGAATTGCTATAGTTTTTTGGTGATCAATCTTTATTTTTTACAATTCTAGGTGATTTTGGAAACAAGGTCGCTATCGCGCGATGATAAGCTTTTGAACATGATTTTTGGAGCAAGCAATGAATGTGGAAAGTGTGAAAGGATAAAAGGACGAGCTGCTAGCAAAATTATTACTTAGAAATACATATATAAAGAGTCTTTAAAAATTACAATTCTTAAGTATGGTCAACCTCGTAATTGCCTAAGGTGGAATGTCACTTGCACGACATAAAACGATAAAGTCGATTCGTCTTTGCAACAATTAGATAGCTTCGACCCCAGTGACGTTTAAATTTTCTGAGAATTGGTGCTAAAACTGGTAAAGTAATTACGAGGTCGACTATACGACCAGCGGACCATAACCAGTCAGATTCGCTACCAATTTATCTGACTGTCTAATTCTGTAACCACAGTTAGAACTATTATCGCGGTTTCATGAGTAAAGATACGTAAGCAGCAGTATTACCGTTATCATAAACATGAATTCTCTTACAGTACGTTGTCTAAACATAGTCTGGACTTATTGCCTTGTGCAACGTAACGGTGGGTGACGAGAGCAGGCCGGTGCATTTGATTTATGCTTGTCTTAGTTTATTACTGCTCGTTTTGTTCCTTTTAGTCCTGAAAATAGACTGGGTATTCAGCTCTGTTTGAATTGGCTTTGGAGACGTAATTTTACAACATACCTACGAGTACATACATCGGTTATCATTGTCTTAAAGGGCAGGAAGTGAAGAAAGTGGTTGTTATAGAATTATGTAGACATCGGCTGGAATTTTTCATGACTTTTCGAAATAAGGCAAGGATTCATAAGCTTTGATCGTGCTTGAAGAATAAAGCTTTGAAGAATTAGATATATAGAATCTCGAAACGTATCGAGTAAAACGATGACGACGACGTATCGAGTAAAACGACTTCAATGACGACGGTATTGAGTAGTGATACACAGAGATGTCTAAATAAAGAAAATAGTAACACTGTAGCGGTATCTACAACACCACATGCGAGAAAGGCGTCATACTGACGTCACGTAAAATCCTGCATCTCGCAAGCAGAGTCTACCGCGCAACTAACATAGGTATACAACGGCCCGACATTAATCATTAGGCCGTTGCCCGCCAGACACGACACCCGTCTGGTCGGAGGATCCTCCCTTTTCTATGGAGGATGAGTAATCTTTATAGGTACCCTGATCCTCATACCTCTATAACACCAAAAAATCCCAGTAACCCATCACTTACAAACCCAGGAAAAGATATTCAACTACCTACTGATTCAAACCTGATTTGAAGATTCCTATCCTGTAAAACAATACTGTTTCATCATCCCAGTTACAAATCATCCTCCAAACCGAATTCTATCCCCCCCACATTCACCAACGAATATTCTCCGCACCGACCTGTTCGAGTTTATCCTACCACGCCGCCCCGGCTGATTCCTCCATTATGCTATTTCGCTTACAAGCCGTCAAGTGCGCGAACATAGCTCGAATATGCGATAGTCTGCATTCGACATCGAATTCGGCTGATGTGTGTACTATGCATAAAATTTCTAGTCGAACGAAAACATTATTGGCTAGGGTTATCGAGATTGGAGTATGGGAAGGAGTTGCTATTGGTAGCTAGATATAAGGGATGTTGTTCCACTATAATATATTAACGGAGGTAATTAAGGGATGCAATTTCCATTTATATCAGTTTTACAACCTAAGGCTGCTATTATCAAGTCAATCACGGCACGGCACGGATGGCGCAGTGGCTAAGCGATTGACTGCTGCGCTGCGTGTTGCGGGTTCGATTCCCGCACGGAACAAATATTTGTATGACCTACAAGTAGTTGTTCCGGGTCTGGCTGTTTGTGTATGTGAGTTTAAATGTTTGTTAACGCACCCACAATACAAGAGACATTTTTTTTAGTTTTTCCCAGTCTGCGCCTCAACACTCTGTCCTCCACCTTCCTCATCCAGTCTGGTCAAACCACTTTAAGGTAGTCGGTCCATCTAGCTGGGGGGCGTCCCACATTACGCTTGCCAATACGCGGTCTACACTCCAGGCGTCGTTGGCTCCACCGACCATCGGTCATTCGACAAACATGGCCACTTCAACTTGCTTACTCTTCAAGCTGTGTCAGTAACTCAAGTTTTGTCCCGTATAAGTTTGTTTCGGATATTATCGCATGTTCTAATAATATATAAACAACCTAATAATATAGACAATTTTTTTTTAGAATGGGAAATCTTCTAATGACCCCTCCCGCTCTGGGTGGAGCAGAAGGGAGTGTCAGACTCTTACTGACTAAAACCCACCCGTGTTCCTTCCATAGCCCTTTATGTTCCGGGCCAGCGGTAACCCTTTCGGACAATCCCGCTGACCCGGCAGGATATATAAAGAGTGACCTAGAAATCGATATCAGGACACCACAATACATCAGAAAATTCATCTTGATTCTTCAAATGAATGAAGCACGTCATAGTTATCTGCCTAGTCTTACCTCAACTATGTATGTTGGGGTCAGCTTCCAGTCATTATGGCTATATATTATCCAAGTGTATTGTGGGCTATTTATAAATATTGACCCTATGACTTTACGTGGGCAGAAGACGCCATTGTATTGATAACACCATACGGTAGTTATCATGGGTCCATCTATTCTGCAATCCATAAGTCACCATTTATTTATTTAGCTAGCGACTCGCCCCTGCTTCGCACGGGTTTTACGACCGGAGAAATCATTGAGATTCCTTTATTATATGTTAGTTTCATATTAAGGTAACACACATGAATCGTATGGAATAAATTTTCTATAAGATTGTGACAAACGCATCAAAATCCATGGTGTAGTTTTGAAGATCGAAGTGATCATACAAACACGACATGCGACATTGTTTTATAATTTGTATGGATAATTTATTGTTCACTAGAAAATCGTTACAAAAAGAAAAAAAAATCACTATAAAACATCAACAACACAACAGCCGGCCTTCGCAGTCTGATATCTCGTCCAGTTAACTCTGGAATGAACAGTGATTGTCTGGACATGAAATGGGGTTGTCATTGGTGCATACGTATATATAGCTAGGTATGTATAGCGTAGGTATAGCTGACAACATAAAGAGAAATAAATTAAAAAAAAACCCCGACTCAAACAAAAACCTCTAAAAACTAAAAAATAATATATATATTCATTACCATCATCATTTCAGCCGAAACACGTCCACTGCTGGACATAGTCCTCCCCCAAGCACCTCCACTTCGATCGGTTCTGTGCTTCTCTCATCCAACGGGTTCCTGCGGCCTTCACAGGGTTATCGGACCACCTTGTGGGAGGCCTTCCAACGCTACGTCTTCCGGTACGCGGTCGCCAGAACCTTTCGGCCCCATCGGTCATCTGTTCTGCGAGCAATATGCCCTGCCCACTGTCACTTAAGTTTGGCAATTCTTTCGGCTATGTCGGTTACTTTGGTTCTCCTGCGGATCTCCTCATCAATATACATATATTGGCCCTTTAAATTTAATATAAGTTGTAGGAAATATTTTGATCCAAGCGTCCTAGTGTCGGGAGACGGCTAATGTTTTTGTGGGGGGGGTTAAAAAGAGGACTTGGTGGTACTAAAACAAGGCAAAGAATAAACTTATAAACATGATAATAATAATACCAGCCCTATTATTGTGCCATTGCGGGACAAAAACCTCTTCTTATACAAAGAAGGCATTGATCACCAGGCTTGCTCAAGACAGATTAGCGACCAGTACTTGTAGTTAATCTAAGTCTGAAAAATCGCCAAGTACAAACATGGGCTCTTAAACTCAAAAATACATTACTACCACAAAGAATAATGCGCATTATCGGAAAACAATTTTCTTTAGTCGTTAACGTCTAAAAATTTTCTAGTTCTAAGAAAATGCAAGCCTTAACAGTCGCTTTCATACCCGTAACTTTGTTGCTTGTACCGTAACATAGCTTATTCTAAAGATTGTGTCCATACATTATGGGTTGGCCATATTGTATATGATTTCTCTTCGACTTTTACTACTTTCGTGAGCCCCTGAGCGTTTTATGACCCCTGAATGGGTTTTCATCGCTTTTCTGCAACATTGTAATAAATGGATAATAATAATGTGACAAAACTTTGATTTCCCTCGTCTGTAGTGACCCTATCTTATGAATTGCTGCTTTCTTCAAGCCCTGTTGAATACCAGCGTCAGGCACTAGTTGTCTGGCATTTTTTGCTGAACACTTTCCTGCTAATATGTTACATCGGACTGTACACTTTTTATTTGGTTTTATCTGATGTATATATATCCGTTGTATTGTGTGTCTTTTAGTCTGTGCTACTTAAATAAATGTCTTTTTATCACACCTGCTCTGAAAATACATACTAATTATACCAATTAGAGGGAAGAAACGCCTTTATCCCGCCCTTCAAATCCTTTCATCCCAAGGTATGGAAGTTTGTATGAAAATCCTTCCGACCCAAGGGTGGGAAATATGTATGAAATTCCATTACATACCCGGTTTTTCTTTTTTTTTTAATTTGTCAGCAGTCATACTGCCAAGAGACTTTAACTGTCTACTAATTAAATTTCAAGTAAATTGTTACTGGCCACATACAGTTTTTTTTTTACCAGTTACCAACCTCCTTGGTGCATACAGAAAATTAAAAACGAAATTATTTTTGTATATAAAACGCGCGGAATCACGGCAGAAGTGGCTGCATGACCTTATGATCTTAGCCTACTCCAGAAACGGGCGAATAAAAAATGGAAAAGCCCGCGCATTTTCGCAAAAACACATTTATCTTTGTGTTTTTTGTAAAATATGGATACTTTGAGCGACAGTGATGATGTTATCCCTAACACACCGCCAGAACTATTAGAGACGGCCCAAGAAGTTGTTGATAATCTGTTGCCGTGTCTCAAAATATCAAGATACCCGGACAAAATGTAACATCTTATAATAGCTGCACTTTTAATAATTGTACTTTTAACTAAATATAAACATTTCTATGCATTTATGTCCATAATTTTCCTCGTAGGTGTAATAAAAAGCACTATACATCCCTCAGGATAAAGTACAGTTCCATACCTGAACTGTCACTTTCTTCCCTCTGAAGTAATGTACTATTATTATCACATCTATTCAAAAAGAGCTAGTGTATTCTTCGTAAACAGGGACTAAATCCCTAGAGACTAAAAGTGATTTGAATTTGGAATATATTGTTAGTAAAAGTTCCAATCACCTAAGAGATCAATCACGAACATTGTGTGAACAAGTAACAGGCTGAATAATAAAGTAAACCATGTGCGAGGAAATTAAAAAAAAAGTATGTGAAAAAAAAAACGCGCGAAAAGCCTTCGTTCGTAATTGTTTACTCAAAATTTTATGTAAATAAATAAACGTACCTATTATTCTTATTCACAAATTGCAATTACTTATTTTTTCATAGAGAGTGATAAAAAGTAGTGTCCACCTCTGGAGCAACACTATTTTAAACTTGAGTGACGTACTTTGAATCTCTTGCTGCGCTCAGAATTAAAAGAAATACTCTCGCCTTCAAAATGGTTGTTTGCTCCCTTGAAGAAGAAAGAAAGAATAGTAGATATTCTTTCTTTCTTCTTTAAAGCGATAAGTTGTTTGGTCAAATTTACGATCGTATCTATACAGGGTGGCATCTCGGGAGATCGACGCACAACTTGTTACCATAGATTCAGCACTTAATAATAATTCTAGACCCACATGAGGTGAAAATTATCAACGGTTATTAACAGGTTCACTGTCCATAAAGTAGACACAATAGTTAAACAATCAACATGAATCCTATGTAATTTATGGGACAGGGAATGTATTAAAAAAAAATGATGTTCAGTACATTTTGACCGCGTAGGTATTGGTATAGGTATATATTATTTTTATCTGAAACACCTGTTTTTTTTAACCGGCAAATAATTTCTGTGCTAGGCGGTCTAGAATCATGTCTTGAATTCAAGTTTAGAGTTTGCGCGTCGATGTTCCTGCCACCCTGTTTTCAAGAAAGGTTGAAGAAAAGCATTATTTAACAAATTGACTATCAACTTAATAAGATTCAAACATTAAAACCACAACCGTTATTCTTAATCAGCCATGAAATGGCCGAAGAAAATAAAATTAATGTAGCGTGTCAATATGCTAAATAATTAATTTCCCTAACCCAACATTATTGTTTATTAGTACGAAGAATTCGCCATTTTGTGAAGGAGAGAGGGGCGAAAATAACCAATGCTTTGTTTTATGGATATCGTAAAAAGTGGTGCGATTTTTTTAATAAAAGTCTAGCATCACCCGATTCGGTGAACGATGGCCGGATATTGGAGCATCGCATCGGCGCGTAAATTAAAAATTCCGGAATCGGAAGCAACAATATTATCCCGTGCTATTTGCTTAGTTTTAGCGAAGAGAGGAAAGAGTAATAATAACATTGCAATATGTACTTGCAATTCTGAATACACATAATTTTTGAACGAAATTAAATTTTTTGTTTGCTGACATCCGAATAAAAAGCTTTTATGTTTTCATGAGTTCCATTGATATTATATTACTTTTATTAATAAAAAAAATCGTTATAGTTTAAACAAGCTTAATAAATGTCCACCCACCATTTACTTCTATAACCGCTGTAATTCATAAAATTACCTAAGTAGAGCCAACTCATTATAAACGCCACAAAGCATTATCGTAATTTAAATAAAAACCGTGCCCAAGATGGCGGGACTCCACTTTAATATTGCGAGTGAGATGGCGCAAGGAAAATATTATTATATTAAAATTGTCAGGGCAGGTGAAAACTCGCCCGGGACTGCGCGATCTGATAGCCGACACTCTCGCATGTACGCGACTTTAAGTCGCAAGAATTTTTACTCGTTAAATATTCAGCGCTCAGATGTACCACTCTCAAACAAAGCTATTAGGTTATTAATGGCTAAAAAGTTGCATTTTTCATAAAGTGATAACTAGAATTTGTACAAGATTAAATCATCAAATGGAGAGGAAACACGTATTATAACTTGCTGCAATACGGAGATCGGTATCGGATAAGTCTAATATTCTTATTCTGGGAAAATTTGGTCGTAAAAATTTGTTTCTGGGAAATTCGGTTCCTAACACGAACACGATTTATATTCCTAGTCTCCTAATCGCAAGTGCACGCCAGATATAAATCAAAATAACTGAACATTTCCGACTGGGGAGTATTCACTCGCGCGTATCACTTCACTTTATTTCACCGAGTTTTTCCTTTGCATAATATTTTTTCTTCCTGCGTCTCTTTTTTATTGATCTATTCAATCGCTAGAATGTTCTTAATGTGTTTTTTCGGTTCGCCCGTTCTTGAGCTTGTTTTATTATAAGAAAATATACAGATTATTTTCATCGTCGACAAGAACCTTTTAGTCAAATGTTTCCTTATCTCGCGTCGAGAGATTGTGTTTGTGGAAATCTCGAGAAGCGTTCAACCGTTTTGGATGATTCTTTCATTGGGACCTAAATACCTGCTTTGTGCTGTATCACTGTGCTTTGGTTATTGAAAATTAAATAGTATACGAGGTTAAGTATTGTATAAACGCCAAGCAAAACTAAATTCATGTCACGTTCGACCTAAATTAATTACAAATAAAAACGGTAACAGAAAGTTCTCAAATAAGAAGCGAAAACTGAGTAAAAGATAGTACATAACAGACCTACATTTTATTTTGCCCGTAGCGAACAAGACGTTATGAGTATTCATTTCCATATTTCTTGTAAGTAACATATTCCATTTGTAGTACAATTGCTATATTAGCAATGAACGAGGACAAAGCTTGCGAGAAGAAATAACACATGTTAGAAGTTGATGAGTTAACGGCGAAGGCAGACGGCGGTAGAACTGGTCTGTACAATAAATTATACTAATGAGTCAGTAACACAATAAAACCTAATGAAGATATAATATATTCGTTGGAGAATATATTACTATTGTTGTGTCCGAGGATGAACTTGAATAGTTAATATCATTTATGAGCGTGTTGTGGGCGGACTGGATGTCGCCGGCTTCGTAAGAGTTAATAGTTTAATTGGTTATAAAATGTAAATTGATGAAGTTTTCTTTTATCGTCAAATCTTCGAAGGATGATTTAATACGCCATTTAGATATTATGTTGTTAAGCAATGTCTTCGTAGAGAAAATTAGCTTCAGTTTCAAAAATATCATTAGGTTAATTAATGGCTGGAATTATTTTTTAATTGCGTAGAGGCTTATTTTTTCATTTATATTATGAAGCTTTTCATTGGCATTATAAACAAAACCTCTTAAGGGGCTTACATGACCTAAAGCGCGGTCACTGTCGGACTGCATAGAAAAGAAAGAAAACGCGATGACACAAAGCTGGTAATTTATTGCAAAGTATGAAGCAATTATTTAATTACAAAAATCTATTGTATGGACTAAAAAAATTAAAACACTAGTGTTTCAGTATGTTGCTTGTAGAATAATCTGACAAAAAATCAGAATGATTGTATATCTATTAATAGGTTTAGTTTTTATTGTAAAAAAGAAGTTTTTAGAGGTATCTTCACGATTTTTTTCTATCGTATCAAATTAGTTGTAGGTACATATTATGTTTTCAACACACTGTCAACTTAGCATGTATCCTGAAGAATATCATATATTTTTCTGATTTTGTTTACTGTAGTCGATCGTATACTTTTATTGTTTCTAAAACTTGCGTTTTTTTGCGTTTAGGTCCCGGCGTGTAAGCCCCTAAGAAAAGCATCTCAAAGAGAAAGTAAGATTACAAGAAGAAAATATATTAAAAATAAATGATGTTTTAGAGCCGCTTTAAATCCACTATTACTGAACTATTACGTCGATATATTATTTATACGACCCTCAAGAGATAAGCTGTCGATATATTTCTTTCACGTCATTCATTCACACGTCGAGTGACGTCACTAAGGAATGAACGTCACCAAGGAATGAACGATTGTGGGAGATTGTGAGGCAATTCGTATTCGAAGTGTTGGAATTTTAGAAAAATCTTTATTTATAGTGTAGCTCTATTATCTATTTTACGGTACTTGGCTTGGTATCAACTTAATAAAGAATTTTTACTCAAGATAAGATCACTTTACGGCGTATCACTCTCAAATTTTATGCAAAATAGTTTACTTTGCTGTCTTATTTGAATGATTTTTATTAATTCGTTGAAATGAAAAGCGTGTTTTATTGAAGCTTCATGTTCTTGAGGTGTTGGTGAAATTTAATAAGAATATACACAGTTGGATTTTTATTTGTTTTCCTTTATGATAACAATCATCTTTAATAAGCTCTCAAAACTACGAGAATCTTCAAAGCTAAGTTCAGATGATTTACTTTTTTTTTAAATAATAGCTAACATAATCTACGGAAAATATTCATCTCACTATTCCAATAAAACTCTGGATGTTTTAAATAAACATAAAATAATTAGATACGTTCCATTTTGCCCGCAGTCACTCCGAAACACACGACGTCTTTCATCCTTGTCTAACATCTATAGTGCAAATTCTTAATTCAGCTAAGCACGTCCAACAGATAACATGGCATGGTACCAGACTTATTTATATAGAACAATTTATTACTAACATTAATGCTCATTTACACGAGGTTAGTTTCTCGCCTCGATTAAGTATTTATGAAAGGAGAAAAATGCTGACAGCACGTAGTTAAACGTTTCGTGTACTCGCATGCCGAAAGTAAAGATACCTTGCGTTTGAAAATTTCAAGTGTTCGTAAATACATAAATAATAATAGTTCTCCAGACCGAATTTCGGCCACGTCAGCCAATCTACGCGGGAGATATTATAGTACAGAAGTGTGTGCGCAGGCACAGATGTATTCTACTCTTCCCTCAGTCTTATAGTCTGATGAGACGGCAATCCGGTATGACTTCAGAGAGACCAGGCGCAGGACCAATGGAAAAATAAAAAGTATTAAATAGACTTTTCTTGTCAGTCACACACTTCCAAAGCGTTGTATCAATTTGTTATACGACGACTTTGAATGAATCGAGATTTGGACTCGCTTGAGTGAGAAAATCACCTAATGGGTCTCGTCTGCACTAGTTACTTTTTGTGTTTCCATTCTTTCTCTGCGTCATGTTTACCAGAAATAAACTTTTTTTTCTTTAATCGCACGGACATTCTCTCTTCTAACTGGGCAAGAAACTCTCTTCGTGTAAATGAGCCTTCAAATCTAGCGTTCTAAGGAACTACAAAGATTACCTAGCTCTTGATTAATGTGAGCAATTCACACCTGCGTTTAGTTTACCTTTGCATTATGTGATATGTCATGTTTGGGGTACAGCACATTTGTATGATAATGCAGAATGATGGCCGTGTTGCGTGGTTATGTATTAAAGTTTGGCTTTAAAGATAATAACTTGGTGCTCTTAGTGAGTAACTCTGCTTTAAAAATCATCATCACCATCGCCAGGCTACAGTAGTCCACTGCTGGGCATAGGCCTCTCCAATTGCCCTCCTTTCAGCTCGATTCTCGGTAACTCTCATCCAGCTCAGGGCCGTCTTAACCAATCAGGTGCCGGGTTGCCAAAATCAGCTTGCGCCCCCCTTGCCAACAAAAATAAATTAAACTTAATTAATTTTGCGTTCCATTTTTAAAGGATGATTTCCATAAATTTTTTCCAAGGGTTTTTTTTTTGAGGCGGTGACGAGCTGGAGCGTTGCGGTTATAGTGAGTGATCAATGATGACCCGATCGGCTTGCGCCCCCTAAGACCCTGCGCCTGTGTGCCACGCACCCCTTGCACTCCCGGGTAAAGACGGCCCTGATCCAGCTGCTACCAGCCACCCACCTAGCCGTTGCTCCACCTAGCCTACAGTGGCGAAGGTTGAATTTATGACAGATGTAAGCCGGAGCAAAAAAAAATGCATGTAGGCGTTTTTTTTTTTTCAGTTAGGGAAATCATCAAATGACTCCTCCCGCTCTGGGTGGAGCGGAAGGGAGTGTCAAGACTCTTACTGACTAAAACCCACCCGTGTTCCTTCCTTCGCCCTTTATGTTCCGGGCCAGCGGTAACCCTTTCAGACAATCCCGCTGACCCGGCAGGCTTCGGCCCTTACGGGGCCCCTTCGCTGCTGACATCTCTTTGAGGCGCGCGTGGAACACGTACGCGCCGTCCGGCACGGGCCTGGTCCTGATCGGACGGTGAGCTACCCATTACTCTCCGCCCGCAGGTCCGCGCCTACGGTGGCCGGGAGTCGTCGCGCGGCATGTAGGTGTTTTGCAATGTTTTAATTGTATGTTGTATTAAATACCTACAGTATGATATTATTATACATATTTAAATGATGAATTGACTATATAGTCAACTAGCTGCGCCCCGTGGTTTCACCTGTGTAAATGTCGATCCTGTGCGAATATCATGATAAAAAGTAGCCTATATGTTAATCCAGGGTGTCGACTACCTCCATACGAAACATAAACTTTCGCCTTTATTATGTTACTGTGATTCATGATCATTCTGAATTTTCGAAGGGAAGCCGGTGCGAATCGAGTTATATGGTACCTTCTCCACTGCTAGCCTGAGAGCGTCCCACTATACGTTTGCCGATTCGCGCTCTCTACTCAAGACTCGCTACCGTACCGTACAATGCGTGCCACGTAAGAAGAGACTTGACACACCACGTGGTTTGACATGCGCAGTACACGATTTTAGATATCTTTAGCGGTATGAGGTCTGAGTGCGGGACGGGACCGAACGTCATAGGGGCGGCGGAAAGAGGCGGGGGAGGCGGGGTCAAGTCTCTCCTTACGTGGCACGCATTGTACGTGCTAACTGCTACCCCAAAGGTCATCGGGCCGGCCATATTAGCGGTAGAACCGATTTGAAAATAGTTTGCTACAATTACTACGGCATGTTTATTTTTAAAATTATGTTTGTTAATTTTTTGAATTTAAGATTTCAAAATGTGATTATTGACTTACCTAGACCTTGAAGCGACCTCGTTGGTCTCGTGGTAGCAAGCGCTATTGCTGAGTAGATCCTGGGTTCGATTGCCGTGTTGAACAGTGTTATTGGATTTTCCATTTGGAATTTCAAAATGTGGCTGTACACACAGGTACACTTCTGCCTAACCCTTTGACGAATAAAGGCGTGATGATATGTTATTGTGAGGCTTTGAAAGTAAGAGAAAAATAAACGATTCCATTCCTGATAATATCAGACCCAGTACGTACTTTGCGAATTTAGTGATGTCCCATAAAACAGACCGCATACTAAACTAAATAAAATGTCGATTAATAAATCACACTGACTTACCAACCACGACTCTTCATCCTTATCTCCCTCACAGCGTAAGCAGAGATCCTTGGCTTAGTAAAATTTAATTAAGAGCGTATAACAGGCGAAAGTCAAGAGCCAGGGCATCTCAAAACACGGTTACCGATGATAAACTCTGTGCTTTGCCACTAATCTTAAAAGCTGGGTTCTCAAAGCTATTGTGCAAGACGTGGAATAAGCCCCTTCTCTGCCGGCCCCCGACTAAGTGGGGTATAATGGTTGGTTACCAGACTAATCCATAAATCCCGTCTTGACTTGGGTTACCGACGTTTGAGAATAGTAGCCACTTAGATTCTGTGTTTAAGACGCTTTTTATTTGGCGATCTTTGCACTGTTATAGTTAATTGTTTTTTTTTTTACTTTTGCTTCAGTGGTTGAGAGGCAATTGGATTGGATAAGGACCCAGAAGACAATAAGTAATGTAATTCTTAATAACGAATTTTATTTTAATTTATTAATGCTAAACTTTGACATTAGTGCGCGAACAAGCAGCTAACTTTGTGAGCGACTAGAACCTGAAGTAGGTTTATATAAATGCTGTATGGTCACAGGTCACGTACAGACGCCAGCACATTTAATAGATTTTCAACTTTATTGCTAAGGCATAAGGTTCAAAGTTGATTGGGAAATTTTGACAGTTTCGGGTAGCTTGATGTGCTGGCGTCTGTACCTATTTTTAAGAACGTTCACAGTATAATCTCAGTTTTAATCTGTCAAAAATACCTCTAAATTCTCTACATTTTTGACAAGTTTTTGACATCAATTGTAGCTGAGATCAGAGGGGCAATTCTACTAATTTTAACAACGTTCACAGTCTGATCTCAGTCTCAATCTGTCAAAAAATACTTCAAATTTCCCTACATTTTGACAAGTTTTTGACATTTCTTTGTCGCTGAGATGAGACTGCGACTAGATTTTGAACGTTTTAAATTACGAGAATTAGCCTTCAGATTGCGACTTGAATTTGACCGTTTTTGAAGTGAATAAAAACTTCTTTAGGCGCGTTGGACACTATGTGTTCGGCTCTCCTCGGGATGTACTCGGTTTTAATGTATATCCGGTATCCGGTATGTCAGTGAATGATGGAAAAGTATTCTGTTTGTGTTTTGTTTTCACTTCTATCGGCACTCCCGGGTGTCACTGTTTTTTTAGTACGAGAATTGGCCTTAAGGGGGAAGCGCTAAGGTAGCCCGCGAAATTCAAATTTTCTTACGTTTTTTGGAATTTGCTGGTCAGAATTAAGTTGTACGTTGATTAATATATGAATCGCGGCCGTAAGAAATATGTGTTTACAGAATTATAATCATTAAAGTCATCAACACAACTCTCTAAGACCACGTAAGTCCAAAGAATGATGATTTCATGAAACAGTTATTCTTTGGACTTACGTGGTCTTAGAGAGTTGTGTTGATGACTTTAATGATTATAATTCTGTAAACACATATTTCTTACGGCCGCGATTCATATATTAATCAACGTACAACTTAATACTGACCAGAAAATTGCAAAAAACGTAAGAAAATTTGAATTTCGCGGGCTACCTTAGCGCTTCCCCCTTAAGGTTAAAGGTTTAATGTAAATACCTATCACAGTATTCCCTGTAGCTTTAACTTTGTTCAGAAATTAATTATTATTAACGAATAAATTTTTGTCATCACGAGTGATTAATAATTCCCTTTTAGGAATATATATTAATTTATAAATATTCAACGAAACCACGTGTGGAAGGAACACAGCAAAATTGTATTCAGAATTTAAAACGACAGTAAATAAAACGATAAAATATTCAAAGATTCAAACAAAACCTGTCAGCCGATCGAATCGAGACACCGGTATCGATAACTCATGTTGCACGTCACTATAAATCAACGCGACCTTCACTGATAGTGATGCCCACGTACTAACTAGTCGATAAATTTAGTCGATAAATTCACAATTCTTGCACGGTTCGTTTGCGAAATCTGCGACTTAAAGCAAAGTCTCCCTCACATTTTGCGTTTAGAAAGTTATTAGGATTCTCGTCAGACGTAGTAAAGTTGAGAAAGATAAAGCGAGACGTCGTAAAATAATATAGGTTTATGTTATTCTATCATAAAAACCTAAAAACTTCGAGCATGTATTTAAATACGCCATCCAAAAAAGATTAAATTAGAGGACACATTAAAAATAATATCATATTCGCAAGTCTACAACACCAACATCGTCAAAAGTTTGTATCGATATTGTCGTTTATCGTATCACCTCCCTATTTTCGATACATTGTTAGGAATTTCGCAATTTTTCAAACTGCCGAGATGTCATGGCGACACTGGATATAAAACTATCAAGTTCGAGTGTTTGTAGATAAAAGTTTCCGATTTCTGCGTACTCTTTTTGATCAAATAGCGTGACGATTTTGATTTGGACTATTTACTTTCTTTAGTAGAGAATAGTTTCCTTATGGTTTCGTAATTGAAACTAATAAGTACTTTGTTTCGGCTCTAGTTAAAAAGATGAAAATAGCATGATTTTTTTACCAAACTACGGCGAAACAAACAGGAGGGTTATGATTTTGACCGGTATGTATGTATGTATGTTCATCTGTTCCCTCATAACTTCTAAACTCCTTTTCACAATTTGACAAATGAGGTATCGTTAGAAGCGTCTTGATCGTCCACTATTTATAGGCTATGTGACGTCACATTACATTGAATATGGCGCCCTCTAGCGGAAATAAATTCATGACCTAAAAACAATTCTTTTTTTAATGATGCCGTGTTGGGAATCAAATGAAAAGGCTTAATTAGCACATTTCAAAAATATAAATATACCTAAATAAGCCCCAAAATAAATTAATAAAAAATAAGTTTAAAACTAAAACCCGACTAGGTATTTTTTTTAGAATAGTAGAGTAGAAAAACGTCAGAATTTTTCCTTTGAATATTTTGTATTGAAGTATTTTTGCTGTTTTCAGATCTTGGCTAGGAGAAATGAGACCTGAAAGTCTTTTATTAAGTCTGTCAATACACTCCATTTACCAATAAGGGCAAGTACTAACGATCGACTAAATTGAATAGCATAAAACAATAATTTAATAAACACTTTAACCCTTGAATAAACCAACTCCGTTTATTCAAATATTGATCGGATGTCTGAGCAAAAACATCTCAAGCACCACAAAACCTCTTTCCATATTTGCAATAACATAAATTTTTATTCGGGTCATTTTATTCCATTCCGAAATAATCAACCCGCAGAATTTGGGCGATTTCTAAACTCATTTGGGTCGAAACGGCGTGCGACAGTCGTTGGCCCAACGAGTTGGCCTGGTAAACGGAAACGCACCAAACTTTATTGGTCAATATTGAGAAAGAAATCATCATCATCGTCATCCAGAAATAGTTGTTCATTGAGTGTAATGGTGATCGATTAAATGCTGTCGAAACATGGCGCAATTATTTTTTTAATCCGTATACTGTTTTCCGTAAAAGAAGCATTGGCAGATCAATAGCCAGGTGGGTAGGACGACCTACAGAAGATCGTGGGGAAGACCTGGATGAGACTCACACAGACCAGGGAAGCATGGCACAAATGAGAGGAGGCCAAAACTCGCCAGTGGATGGAACAAGACTGTCAATAATAATGATAATACCGTTTTTTGCAATATCGAATATGATAATTGATTGAAGAAGATGCGAAGAAGATGTTTCAATCTAAATAATTACAAAGAAATCCTTAATAGTTCCACATTCAATAATACAGAGGACAAGTATCGATAATGGAGCAATATCAGTTCTTAACAGTAAATCGAGTCTTACTGAATAACATTTAGCTGTAGAAACTAAGATAAATCACTTAGTCCCCATAGGCGACAGACAAGCTAACGATAACTACTGTAATATTCCTAACATAGACTTTATTACTGTATTGCAAATAGACGGTGCCTTGTTCAATCTTACACAGATCTCGAATCTAGATCAAACGATATTTGTGCACGTGGCACCAAATTGCATAAGAGTTTGTGCGATCAAGCATAACGCGAAAATCTTTCTCAACAGTCCTAACCCCGGTTTCAAACTAATTTGGCACTAACACAAAAGACAATCCTAACTAGCGAAATTCTCATTCTTTGACTGAATCTCAAATCAAATGAAATCAAATAGTCTGTTACATAAAATCAAATATTTATAACGCTTGGCATAGTTCCATTCGCTTGCACGGAGCATTCGTGGTATGGCCACATTTGCATCGAGGTAGGTGGCCTGTGATTTTGTCTGTGATTTTGTTCTGTGCCATCCGGAGACCTGATTAGGAAAATAATCAGATTTATCGGACGAAAATAGATTTGCTGACAAGAAGTAAAGGGAATTGTAGTAGCATTCAGGGGCTTGGATAAGATTAGTAGAATATTAGTAGGTTTAGGTTCTAATTATTTTTTTGCATGGTGAGCGAAAATTAGCTTTCGGTAATGTGGTAAGAAAGGAAGACGTACCTACTATACTTCCTTAATTAAAGTTAGTTATTCATGAGTTATCCCTTATTTGGCTATTTTTAAACTATTGGTAGGTATACCTAACTACCAGTGAAAGATGACGACGACAATAATGATCCCATCTCGACTAAAACTTTACAGAACCAATAGTAACAAGCAACAACAAGCAAACCGTACGGAACCCAGTCTCTTCAAACGCGGAACAAAAGCCAACATGTCATTTGCAGTAGTCATAATAGTTGAGTTAACCCTACCGCTGCGATGAAAACATCTGATTATGTAAATGCACGTACGAACAACACTAATAAAATGTATGCGCAAGAGTTGCTTGCGTAATTGCTCGTTTGCTTGGAGATGCGTTTTAGAGTTGTGTCACATTGCATAGAGTGCTACAAGGATTTTTTGGCGCCTGAATGACATTGACAGGGGGGCGTTGTTGGTATTATAAACTTGTATGAAATTGACACAGAAATGGTATTAATGAAACAAGATGGGCGTTAGTTTCAATTTTGGCCACGCGCCAAAAGAACTTGGTAGCGTTGTCTGTGGATTTCCCCCGATTTTTCTCTGATGGACATATTGTTTTGATAGTCATCTGTTTCCTTCTGTATCGAATAAACAAAACAGATGACATTTGTTTGTTTTGATTAACTTATGCGTGTCTTATATGCTGCGTATTTGCTGGAGGAAGTAAAGAAGGGGGGATGAAAATGCGTGGAGGTCATAAATATGGTAAGCAGTCAGTTGACCTACTAGCACATCATTTATGTTTTTTTTATATTGCTAAATGGGGCCGCTCCTGACCTCGATTACGCCTGATGGAAAGCGATGGACAAGATATATGATAGAACGAGCGTACCCAGAAGATGCCTAAGGCACTGGAACTCCCACGCATCGACGAAATACAGCAGGCTGCTTGACCTCGGACTCCGGTGGGAGCCCTGGTCGCAAACCAATCGGGCGTTAGCCCTACCACCGCAAGGGAAGAATTGGCCAGTCATATAAGGTGTTGGGTGCGACTGTCCAGGATGCGCCGAGCGCTCGGTTCAGTTGAGTAACTGGCGGAACAAACTGGGCTACAAGAAGAGGCTTCTTCATGCATCCCAAATTTCATTCTTGACTGCGTTGGTTACAATGTCGAATTGTGTGTTACCGTACTTACTCATTTTCGTTCTCAGTGTTTGGTTACTGTTGTGTGGAATATCAGGCTTACCTGAAAAGAGGAAATAAATATTATTAATACATGTGGTTACTTTGGAATAAATCGTATTAAAATTTAATACAAAAATGATAATATCTTTGGTTTCAATATTCTTTCACATAAGAATATATATTATATACATTCAAAATCATGAGCATAGTCTTTTATCCTAATATCATCATCTGCCTTTTCCCAACTATATTAGGGTCGGATCCCAGTCTAACCGGTACAGCTGTATTTTACATGGATCGACTGCCTATCTGACCTCCAAAACGATACCCCTTGGTAAGACTGACTGTCAGACTCGTAACGACTGTCAAATATCCACGAATGACAGCCGGGACTAACGAGTTAACGTGCTTTCCGAGGCACGGAGGGGTCTTGGTATATGAAGATAGTTGCTAGTTGTTGTAGTTGTTGGTAGTTGTTGAAGGTAGTTGTTGTTGTTAGTTGTTGTTGTTGTAGTTGCCGTTGGTAGTTGTCCTCAACCGCGGCAAGCGTAGCTTAACCTGATCGATAGACCCGTGCGGCTGTTATTATGAATGATTTGATATTATTTTTGAGCACACTAATACCCGTTGTCACTAACACTGGGTTGGCCCACCGCGGCGCATGCTGTGCACGGGCATGCGGCGCATTTTAGCTGCGTGTATTAATTTGTTTGACAACGTGGGTCTAAGTTTCCACTGGAGTACACGAATATGACCCACGACTATGTATAGCGTGGCACGGCGCACGGAGAGGCTACGCACGTGCCACTGCAATCCACGGACAAAAAACTGAACTGCGCTGCGATAAGCGAGCTGTACATAGTCGTGGGTCATATTCGTGTACTCTAGTAGAAACGTAGACCCACGTCGCCAGCGTTGAGCTATGTAACCGCCTATTCGAGCAAGCCACGCGTGTATCAATGACGTCAATTCATGCGCAGCCTCTCCGTGGGTTGCAGTGGATACAACCACATACATTTTCTTCCAAAGCGAAGCTTAATACACGTGCGTAGCCTCTCCGTGCACCGCGGTGGGGCCGCGCCTTTAGATTTTCAACTTTCGCAGCTGAGCCGAGCTTTATAAGTTCAAGAGCGCGCTATTATGGTGGCATTCAATTAGTCTAGGCGTTGCCTAGGTTTAGTGAACTCACATCATTCCGCAGTGATCTTTCGAGTTCCCTCATTAAGGGGCTTACATGACCTAAAGCGTGGTCACTGTCGGACTGCATAGGAAAGAAAGAGAAGCGCGATGACACATCGCTGGTAAATTATTGCAAAATGTGAAGCAATTATTTAATTACAAAAAATCTATTGTTTGGACTAAAAAAATAAAACAAGAGTATTTTAGTATGTTGCTTGTAGAATAATCTGACAAAAAATCAGAATTATTGTATGTATATAGATATATTGGTATGGTTTTTATTGTAAAAAGAAAGTTTTTAGATCTTCATGATTTTTTTCTATCGTATCAAATTAGTAGTATTATGTTTTCAACACACTATCTACCTAGCATATATCCTGAAGAATATCATATATTTTACTGATTTTATTTACTGTAGTCGATCATATGCTTTTATTGTTTCTAAAACTTTGTGTTTAGGTCCTGTAAGCCCCTTAAAGCAAAATGGTTGACATTTAAAATAAACAACATTGTTGACAGGTTGCTTATAATCTCATCATCGTAATCTAACTAATCTCCCTAACAAACATACCGCGAAAAGCCATTATAAACCCTTCCTTCCTTTACGTCTAGTAAAGTAACTTGATCCGCGATATAAACATTTTCCACTGCACACTTCAGGTTTTCGTCCATCACATCGTCTCGATGTTTTCCTAATAAATAATACAGACACGCAAATGTCAGCTTTCTAAGAGTTTTAGAAAGCCGGACGGAGCTGTTTAATGAACCATTAAAATATAATCTTAGCTCAGATCTTTTCCTGGCTGCTGACCTATTGGGTCTGTCGGATTGTTTGTGTGGAATGGAGTTTTTATTTTTATTGTTTTTGTTGTTGTTTTTACTTTTGTTTCGGTTTCAGTTATTCTTCGGGCTGGGCCTTCTTCTAGAGATAAGTCCACTATCAATGACTTGAAAAATTCTTCTATAGTGACAACCAGTCTTACCAATGTTACCCAGTAACTGGTTGGTGGAGGTTAGAAAGTAAGTCGCTCCATGTAAAATACTAATATTCAGCTGCATCTGGTTAGACTGAAAACCGACCCTAATATAAATGGGCAGCGGGGTTGTCCGAGGGCAGCGGGATTGTCCGAAAGGGTTACTACTGTCACGGAACATAAAGAGCTAAGGAAGGAACACGGGTGGGTTTTAGTCAGTAAGAGTCTGACACTCCCTTCCGCTCCACCCAGAGCGGGAGGAGTCATTTGATGATTTCCCAACCTCAAAAAAAAAAAAAAAGGGTTAATGGATGAACACCAAAGGAAAGACCGTTCTAAGGATTTCAATAATACGTTTATTAATCCTTTATTTATATATTGGAAGGTGTATTTACTAATATTACGTGAGAGGTAGAGAGGTAGGATAGTTGGGAAAAGGGTAGGTAGATTGAGTAATATTGCGTGTTCGCCAAAAAGCTGTGCTGTTAAAACCTGAACATCATCCGCAGCAACAGGATTTAAGACAACCCTTCTTTGTTTAATAGAGAAAGTATCGTATTTTCAACCTAAGCTATTGTTATTGTGGTCAGCGGGATTGTCCGAAAGGGTTACCGCTGGCCCGGAACATAAAGGGCTAAGGAAGGAACAAGGGTGGGTTTTAGTCAGTAAGAGTCTGACACTCCCTTCCGCTCCGGCCAGAGCGGGATTTGATGATTTCCCATCCTGAAAAAAAAAGCTATTGTTATTTCACTTATTTGCCTCTCCTGTTCTATTCCCGCGTCGGTCAAAGTGTTATTGAGTTTTCCCATTAGGAATTTCTTAGTAACAGTCCCGAGTTTGGAAGTTGGCGGCGAGATACCCCCCGTGCCTCGAAAAGCACGATAATCTCCCCGGTCGTGTCGGATTGACGTCCCATCGGACTATGAGAGTGACGGAAGAGGGAGTGCACCTGTGTCTGCGCGCACACTTGTGCAGTATAACATCTCCCGCGCCGAAGGCTAGTCTCCGTTGAGATTGGCCGCCGTGACCGAAATACGGTCTAGAGGATTTTTATTTATTTGCCTCTGCTAACCTTACAAGTTAAATCTAACCGCATCACCGCACCGTGCTTTATCTAATTCCCCAGCTACAAACACAAACGTAACAATTAATCTTAGCACAGTTTTACAACGAGCAGTAAAGGAATCCGAGCCGGCGCCACGGGGCGCGCCTAGTCTTACTATAAACAAGTTGTGCTCAAGACAGCATGTACCAATAAAGTGGGTAGTTGTTTCCTTGCTTTCGTGTCTCGAATGTTGAGGACTAAGTGTTTGTGTGTGTTTGGGAGGGTTCCGTAGAGACTTTTCGTCAGATAGAACTGTGTTGATAAAGTTATTTCAATTAAACGTGCTTGTAGCTGATAAAAACGGCTTTAATGTGTCAGAAAGTCGGCGAGAAAGCTATCAGATAATTTCTTTTATAACTTCAATGAACAAAAACATGGAATAAACCATTTAAAATCCATTTGTAACTACTTATGTTACGTCAGTCTTCGGAGGCAATTATTCAAACCCAAACAAGCAGAAGACAAATTTCTTAAAAGCAATTTCTAGCGCTTTAAAATATATCTTCCAAGATGCATAACATGATTCGGCAATATACCTAGATTTCAAGATTCACAGCCAATAAAAGCAACAGGGTTTTCGATCACGCACAATGGAACTCCAGAAAACATGAAAAAATTGGCGCCAAGCCAGCTCCATGCAAGACCTTGCTGGATACAAGACTCGATTATACAAGCGAAGCCTTTTACAGTTTTTGTCAAGCACTACTCCCGAGGAATTTAATACTATCGACAATGAAAGCTTCGCAGTCACAGACAATAAGCTTTTATTCTAAAACAAATCTCCGCAGAAGTTGGCCATATATCCCCCTTAACTATCGACCGTCTCCGAACTAGATTAAAACCGGTTATATCTAGTTTATCCGCGAACTTGAGCCCATAGAGCGAATTTATTTGAATGAAAATAGGCGGTGTAAGTATCCCATTGATTTTATTGCGGTGCCCGTGTTTTGCCGCGGCAGTTACGGGTTAATGGCGCAATTGGATTTGGAACAGTTGAACGAAACCGCAACGAGCCGTGGCTCGGTGACTTTTTGTCGTTAACTATATCTATTACCAAGTTTTTCTGTAGCCGTTTTAAAGTTTGATATAAAGACTTTTATAATGTTGTAAAGTGGGCCACGAGACTTGTCGAGAACGTTGCCGAAGCTATTAGGTTGGTATAAAAAGAACGTTTTAGACGACAAAAGCACGCCAGCGGAGGGTTAATCGCGCCATTGGAGCTGCAATAATCGCGTTCCGGGCCGAGCCGCGTTTTGCCGCGCGACGAAACGCGCCCGTTCCGTTTTACATGCTGCGCTTATTTTCGTGTAGTGCTGTCTATTGCACTCGCAGTGTAAACGCCCGTACGGAGATCGCAGGCTTTGTTTTTGAAATTGGAACTCGTGTTTTTAAATGTTTAAATGTAGCTTTTTAAGATGTCGCGGTATTTTTCTTTTGTGTGTAATCGGCCTGTGTTTAGCACTGCAGGGTAACATTTTGTTTTGAAACGTTTTACCTTTTTCACTTGTTCTCCTTACGTTTATTCTAGAACTAGCTTCGGCTCGCGACTTCGCCCGCGTGAAATTCCTTGTTCCCCCGACCTACCCCTTCGCATCACATCACCTGCCCACGCTGTCGCTTCGTTTTCACTTAGCGACCTTTCAGACTTTTCTTCTTTTTGCTCGGCTCCTCAAGAATTGGGCTATCAAAAGCAAAAAGATTTTTTTTTCAAATCTGACCGGCGCGGCAGTTCCAGAGTTTAGCGCGTTCAAACAAACAAACAAAAGAACAAACTAACTATTCAGCTTTATTATTAATATAGATTACACTAGATATAACTATAGAAGAATATATTTTATCCCCTGTACCCTTTTTACAATAAGAACGACGCATTTACCGATGTAACATCAACTTTTTGGCATAAAATAAAGCCAGTGTTGTCCTCGTAGCGAGCGCGGCGGCACGTACTATTATTCTGTGTGTGTACGTGATTTTTACTCGTTTCCTCGATGTAGCCGACTAATATAGTTAATGTATGTATTTCTAACATGAATAGCGAACAAGAAAAATAATGTTTGCTTCCTACATCGTAAATATCGTGCGAAAACGAATTATGTCTTAAGATGTATGTTCAGAGAGTGTGTTTGGTTTCATGGCGTACATTTAAGAACTTAAGTATATCCTGTACTACTAGAGTAGAGGAATAAGTTCTTTATACATTTTACTAGCCTCTGCCCGTAGTTTCGCTCGCGTGGATGTCGTAAATTATCCCACGGGAAGTTGCTACCGGGACAAAAAGCTTTGGATTTCAGTTTATATCCTTTTCACGGATGCCATAGGTATGCATATGTATATCTCTTTGTCAAACTTTATCGAAATTCGTTCAGTGGTTTAGTCGTGTAAAGGTAACATACTGACAGAGTTACTTTCGAATTCTTTTTTCTTTTAGAGTATCGATGGCAAAAATTTCAAGAACATCTTTGGCCCAAAATTCAGATGCGCGAACTCCGTTCAGTGATGCAGTCAGAAGATTATCGAGTCATAAGATCATGCGGCGCAGGATGGGCCAATGTCTGTGGGGGTTGTGCCGTCGAGCGTCGTGCCGCATACGGACAGGAGATCTTGGTTTGGAGCCGTCCGTGAACCCCATCTGTGGAGATTGTGTTTGCTCCGACCGATTTGGGTTTGAAGTATATTTAGATTCAAAGTCAAAGTCAAATCATTTATTTCAAATCTTTTAAGTATATAAGTATAAATAAAACAAAGTTGGGTTAGTTACACCATTTATAACTCAAGAACGGTTGGACCGATTTTTATGATCTTTGATTTGTTAGATTTGTCTCCGCACCGAATAGCAGAATAACTAGTAAAGTATGTGGAAAAAAAATACGAAAAAAATCTACATTCATTCTTATTGATTCTGAGACAGTACGAAGTTCACTTTTGAAAGTCAAAATTTTCAAAAAACATAATTGATTCTAGTCGCCCCTTTCAAAAGGTAGTTTCGTATGGAGAAGAATGGGCGAGAAACTCCACCGTTAAGGCTCCTACAAACAGGCGCGACACGCGATATTATCGCGCGCGACACAAAGGCACCGCTCGTTGCGCGACTTGCGGTGCCTTTGTGTCGCGTGTCGTATCGCGCCTGTTTGAAGGAGCCTTTATTGTGTGTAAACAAAAACAAAAACTGTCAATACGAAGTTTGCAAGCGAGGATCTCAATCAATTTCAAATTCTACTAACACCTACTAAGCCCTGTTGACTGAGCGAATGAATAAATAAATAATCAGTTCGTTCATTCATTCTGTCACCGGACAAAGCTCATTCAGAACATTACCATTCAACTGTACCTACATGTGCAATGAGTAAGAAAACTCCATGTCGCATAATAAAGTCAGGAAAATTTATTTATGACATCTCAAGTTCCGCAAATCAAAAAAAAAAAAACAATTGATTTTCTATTGTAGTACGATACAATATAAAATCAATAGGGTACGCGTGGGGCTTGACGGGTTAAGCAAATTCACTGCTTACTTAAATTGTCCGTATATTTAGATCGCATCTGTCATACTTTGGGGCAATTCTCGTATTTTCTCAATCTATCAAAAATACCTCTAATTATCCTACATTTCGACACTGATTCTTACCACCTGTCAGTGTGACAATTCAGTAGCTAATATAGAACAAAAACGCAAAACACCTATTCGTTTGCATGGAACTCAACGCATTCTCTGATCCAGAGAGTCAATTTACTTAACAATCATCTCGAGGGAGTCAATTTACTTAACAATGAGTTTCCTTGACTGTACTACGTATGTTAAAGGTTTCAGTTAATTTTCAACATTCTGATTAAATGACGCGTTATCGAGTGCTCAATCGATTCGCTGAAAGTAGGTCGCGGGTACACTTGCCGACAAAACTGTAGCTGTTCGCGTTATGTCTTTAATTCTGAGGTTTGTGTGCGAATGGTTTTAAAAGCACGATTATGCACTCGGGTTTAAACTTGCTTGTATTGGTATTGGTTTTAATTGTGGTATTTAGTTCAGGGTTGAAAGGTTCCTGTTTTGTATGTGATTCTGTAGTCTTTCTGTAGTGAATTTAGGTGCTACAAAGAACGGTAGAAAAGTAATTTTTGCAATTCTTAGGCCATATAGCTAGCTTTGTAAACGGATTGGTGATCGTAATTAATATGATACTATCATACTATAAAGAAGATGCTACTGATTCTTGGGGAATGGAGAAAATCATTCTTATATCAGGATTGTGTCTCCGGATTTGTCTTGCTTAATTATCACAAAAGTTTTCTTTAAGGCTTTAATTTGCAGTTAATAACGCCATTATTTTTTTTATTTGTGATTTGGTGGTGCAGTTGCAACAGCCGCGATTTACGAGTTGTTTGAACCCAGACAGACCCTTTATTTTGTGTAAATTATTTCATCACCACTGCTCTCAAAACGGTGAAGGAAAACATCGTGAGGAAACCGGCATTTCCTAGAACCAAAAATTCGAAGACATTTATGACATCTACCAACCCGCACTGGGCCCGCGTGGTAGATTACAGTCTACTTACTCCCTCTCGAAGAGAGGACGCCTGTGTCCCAGCAGTGGGAGCATTATGGGCTGATATGTAATGCGATTTTTTTTATTATTAAGAGCAATATTGCTTCTAACATAAAATTGTGACGATCTCCTTCATAGTGAGTAGTAAAAATCACGCATGTACTAAATAAAATTCATATCTCTCTCTAAAATCTTTCTCCAAAACTAGTTTTCCGTCTATAAAACGGAACAACGAAAGTTTAACCTACAAAACAATAGTTTAAAACCAGTTCAGTACTAAAGTAATGCAGCATTTCGAATGTAATTTCACTATTCTGTATAATATGATAGGTGCGTAGGAGTCGATGCGACCTTAACGCCCACCTCGATACGACAGTATGCATTGCGGCGCGCGTCTGTTTGTCGGTGAACGCATTGTTTTATGCAACGAATTGTAGTTTGCATTGATGATTGGCATTAAAGAACTGCGTTTAGGTCTCTCCCACGCTGCACAACAACACTCTGTCCTCCGCCTTCCACATCAAGTCCCAGCCACCTTTTTAAGGCCGTCCATCTAGCTGGGTGATTCCACAAAACGCTTGTTTTTATCACTTTTTAGTTTTCACTTCAAAATAGTGTTGTCCGTTATAAAAAAAATCGCGGTATCGATATGCGAATTTTCTACCAACAGTGTGCACTAATAACCTTTGCAGTGTTATGCAAGAATGAAGATCTATGTATGTAGTTGCAGATATGAACACTGGCACTATTGTATGACATTAAGTTCTTAATGAGAGTGCCTGATTGTTTGCGTGGGTTGCCAGTGGGTTTATTATGAGATGGGTGGTCGGATTTGTGATATTTTGGCGTATAATCAGATAGACATCGCAGCATATTAGGTGCATTGTCGATTCACGGTAAAGCAAGATAGAAGTACCTACTTAAACAATGTGGAGGTAACAATGCATCGCAGTTCTTTGGAACTATCAAATAAATCCTAACATCGAAAATAAAAAAGTGATTTGTTCTAGTTAGTAGTCATCATGTGCCTAGCCTTTCCCAACTATGTTTTGGGGTTGGCTTCCAGTCCAACCGGTGCAGCTGAATACCAGAAGGGGGGGGGGGGTTCAAATTAGTAGTGATGGGGTTTATTCGATAAGTGACTAGCCATAAAGACTAAGCTATTGGATATATTTGATTGAATTTTCGTATGCGGACTGGGAACATCATTAGATATACGCAGTTTAATTTATTGTTTTATGGTCGTCACGTCAATTAAATTAGCTAGCGAAACTCCGCAGATCGGATGGGTTTCGATATTTAAACATGATAAAACAAAAAAATAATTAATTTGATGTCTTTTTTTTTGGGTCAGACCGCAGGTGATACAAAGAAAACAGATTTTCACAACTCATACTTCAAGTAACAACGACCGCTGGTGGCAGCGGTCTTTGTTACGGTTGCTTTTATGTTAATCCAGGGTGTCAGCTACCCCCCCCCGGTGGGTTCCCGCATTGTCGAGGCGGGGGGGCTCAGTAACCGTGGCTTGGACACCCACGGTGAAGCGAAGAGGAACCCGAGGAGGGGCCGCTCGTCAGGGCTTTTGTTGACAAGCCGACGACGTAGCGGCCAAAGGTAGGTTGCGGTGTCGCTTGGGCGACATCGCAACTGAGGCGGGCCGCGATGTCGTACGTACCGGAGGCATTGCGGTTGAGGGTTGGAGGCCGCGGCGGGAGAGGAGTACCGGTATTACGGTGCGCCGCTCTCCCTACCTTCCGCGGCCTTGACGGGGTCGCCACCGTACGCTGGCGGACGCGGTGGGGCTGCAGGGGAAGAGGAGTGTCGGTATTACGTTGGCCGCTCTCCCTATCCTCTGCAGCCGAAAATTGGCAGGCGGCGGGGCTAATGTCCTGACCCGTCGCAGGGGGGACCAAGGGTGCCCAGACACGGGGTCGTCTGGCGCCCATGTGCTGGTTTGGTCCCTGGGGTGGTCACGGCGTGCTATGCGTTCTGGTGCGCCGGTGATGGGGAGTACTCCCCAGAGGAGGGTCCGGCAACGGACAGCCGCGGCGGGTTCACGGATGAGTGCTAACGCGTGCCCGTGTTCCCGCCGTAAGCGACAGAGGAGGACACCGTGGAGTTTTAGTGGGTTAGAGTCCCACATAACTGCACTATCTCCCCGTGGTAGTGCAGTATGCATGAGCATTTCTCCAAGTTAAAAAAAAAGGTATCAGCTACCTCCATACCAAATTTTATCAAAATTGGTCCAGCCGTTTGAGCATGAAGAACTAACAAACATATAAACGCACACACTCACAAACTTTCGCCATTATAATATTAGTGAATCTTACTGCTTATGAAATAGGGCATACTTACATTTAAATGATAACCGATCGCTTTCTATGTACCTATATCTTAAAACCTGTATAGAAATGTGTAATAACTCCGTCCTAAATAGACGGTTTTGCAAAATTATTTTTTTGTTCAAAAGATGTTTATTCCGAAATGGTCCCATTTATTTAATGACTTCTCTGTGTAAATTTCACACGATGTAATAAAGTTTGTTAAAAGGGATACAGATATAACGGCTCTCGAACCTCTACTTAATTTATTCTTAATTAATTTTTGATTACATATATAGAATTACTTTACTAGGTTTCGCATCATTTACTTAAACCAACTGGTTTGGAGACTAGGGTATAAATTCTAGCCTACATCTGCCTAAGTGCCAACACAGTAAATTCTTATACACCACGCAAGATTAATGGCGTCGCACTATTTGTGTTATCACATTATTGAGCTGTAGTGATGTTAGATGTCGATAAAAACTTTATGACTTATCGATAGTAGTGCTTATAGTTTATGGACAAAATTACGATGAAGGATGTTTCCGTTTAGGTGACTTTCCCTTAAGCTCTCGACAACCATATTCTGGTAGGTACTTAAATATTATTTTACAGTATTAACTTATGAGCCATTTAGACTTTTTCGAAAATTAAAAATAAACTAGTTGCAAAATTATTAAATAGCGGGAAAGCACTATAAAAAAAAGAAAAACTCAGGTACGATAACACAAATTTATGGCAAAATTACAAGTACTTATACTGTTATTTAAATTGAAAATGATCAAAAGACACTTCTTTTGATCATTTTGAAAAGTCACACTAATGGACATCCTTCGTAAACCACTGTTTACGAAGGATGCCCATTAGTGTGACTTTTAAAGTGGACATACATTTTCAAGAGAATAAAAAAAAACTATTGTAAATAGAGAAAGTTTAC
The DNA here is from genome assembly GCA_963855955.1 of Luperina nickerlii. Classification (NCBI taxonomy): domain Eukaryota; kingdom Metazoa; phylum Arthropoda; class Insecta; order Lepidoptera; family Noctuidae; genus Luperina; species Luperina nickerlii. Next base: position 3,433,494 of record OY979667.1, on the reverse strand, counting down.
TAAATGTTTGCTTAAAATGATAGATACTTTAAATAGGTCATGAAAGTTCCAAAACTTTGCGTAGTAAAGTTTTTAGTTTGTAATAAAATTAAAATGATGCAGTAAAAATTATCTAAATACATACTTATAGTCAGTTTAATTTAAATTAATTTCTAATAAATCCGTTATAAAGTTAAAAGTTCGTGTAAACTCTATTACAAAACTTAATCCAATTCCATTGTGCAGCTTTATACATTGTATATTTTGTTAATAACTCTAATAATGAATGCTTGTTTTAGATTGCTCTATTGTAGCAGCTTAAATACCTACGTGTGCAAATATTTCTAACAGTAAGTTATGTTGATAAATGCGATTATTTTAATGTTTAAATGAATACCATTTGACGAATGTTTCAATGCAGATTAAACACATTTTCAGTAACACATTTCAAAATGTTTAATTCTGGCTTCGTCGATGTAAGATGTAAACTAATAATTCAAATTTAACAGAAAATTCAATTGAATATTTAATTATATTTAGGTACATGATAGCTCACATCGAATAGTAACGAGATAACATGCGCATTGCGTACATCACTACGTCCATAGTGCGGCCTAAATATTGATTCGATTAATCAACCTCTCGATATATTTGTCGATCGATTCGCTCACTAGTCGTGGGAACTCAATTTGAATCTCAATTATAGAAAACTATTAGTGTCGATATGCGTTCGTGTGTCGAGTAATAAATTAAAAATGGACGCCAATCTCACGGCTGTTTGAATGTTTAGTCAATATTAATGGCTTGCATTCGAGTTTAATTTAGCTTACTGATTGAGCGAGACTTTGTTTGGCTTTGTTAAAAAACGCTTTAACTAAAACGTTTTTCTAATAGAGATTAAAATTCGATTGAGCGTGACTATTTTATTTAGATATTTTCAGCTTGGCACTTTCTGCAAGCATTAGTCAAGTATGATAATTCAGGAATTGTGTTTTACCATAAACAAACATAGATACAATACACAATGGAAAACAAAGAGAGTCCGGTGACCACACACTGTTGAATTTTAAATTAAAATTTTCAGTTCATGAAATATTAACACCGGAATAAAGCCGGGTCCGCACTGTCGTGCGCAAATATTCAAATAGACTGCGCTTGCGCCGGTTCCCACCGCGTGAAAGGTCGCTAGTGTGCACTCTGTGTTATGCTAAGCAATGCTGAGATACTACGCTGTAGATGGAGTGTGCTCCGCTGTATAAGGGATGGACGGTAGCGATATGAAATACTAATTATGAATATTTTTCCCATAGGAAACATTCATTGATCAAAAATGAAGAGGTCACGTTCATGTTTCAGATATGTTACTGTTACTCGACAGAGCAACGGCTCCTTAAAGGAAAGAATCATGACTGTATGACAGGCGGAAGGATCACGCATGTGTTTTTATTACGGATGAAATTCTGATGCGTTTTAAGCAGTTTATCATCGAGTTAATAAGAAGGTACAAATAGATACTAATTTATTAACTCAAGCTTCACTATTACACTGTTATTATTCAAGTTTTGGTCTGCAGGGTAATTGTATAATACTGGACAATGGAAGTTTGACAGTTCAGATACGTTCATTGCGTCAATGACGTTAAGCAGACAAATTTTTCTAACCTATGAAGCAATAGATGTCAAAATGAAGGGTATTGCGATCGATTGCCATTATATGTGTGTTACGCTGTTACCCCACTGGTCTTCTTCACGAAATACAAAATGAGCCTATAATGTTCCCACTCTGGGATACAGGCCTCCTCTCTTAGAGAGGGAGTGGGTTAATAAAATCTACCACGCGGGACCAGCGCGGGTTGGTACTGCCCTACCTCAAAATACCAAAAAATGTATGGTTGGTTGCGCATCCGATTGGACGCCTGGTGAGATCAGATACCCACCTTAGCTGTATATATCTCCTGCCATGATTGCGCTACCATGGTGTCCCAGTGAGATATAAGCCTTAGATGTCACATGTCTTGTCTGTGTCTTCGAATTTTTGGTTCTAGGGCATGTCGGTTTCCTCACGATTTTTTTTTTCTCGCGATGTTGTCATCACGATATAATCTCGACATTTTATTTCCCTACACTATTTATGAACTCGCTACCACTCTTATTTACACCACACACCCACCCCACAAGAATGGACGCATCGTGGCGCATAAATAAATGCAACTTTACACAGGTGTATCGATGGTACACATCACGTATGCGGTTCGTTCCTGGCCACTATTGTTTACCCTCACGCTAGTGCGGAAGAGAGGTGGGCAGGAATCTCTAGTTTATTTTGAAGAATGTATTTGGTTGGTGGAATGCTTGGAGCATTCCACCAACCCGAGCGTTTAATAAGACACTTTGAGATTTAGGGAGAGACTGCAGAACACACACAAGTAGGGATGTAGCAGAGGCCATCTTAGCGGAGGCAGAGGCGGAGGCTCAGAGCTTGGTCTCCGCCTACAATGCGAATGCGGCTGCGTAGGTACGATTTCTTGTGGTAAGAAAAGTAGATACTGTTATAACCCTTGTTAGTTTTACAGTATTTTTTTCTCACGAAGAGACGCGCGCTTTTCTTGTGATAACTAAGTGTACAACCACGCTGTGAATGTGTGCGTAAAGACGAGTAGCGTCAGCACATTACACACACGCACACACACTCGCACACTTCCGAATTAGCCCGTGTCTCGGCCGTTACCGAAATCTCCTGCGCTTACACACACACCAACACCACAACCACAAGTAAAACTCGCGTCGCTTCGTGAGATACAAATACTGTAACTAACAGTGATTTCCCTTGTCCTTGATTGTCGTTATGGCATAGTGTTTAAGGTCTCTCCTGTCGTGCGGTTGTGTTGTATGACTTTTTGATTCATGTGCACTTTGAAGGAAAACACCGTGAAGAAACCTGAACTAATCTATCTAGATATATAAAATTCAAAGTCCTGACTGGCTGATATACCAATGCACAGCCTAACCAGCTCGTCCTAGAGACATAAACTTTGGAGGGTGTGTTCGTTGTGAAGACTAAGAAAGAGTTTTATGAAATTCCACCCCTAATAGGGAGAGGGTGAAATTTCACGCGGAAGAAGTCGCAGGCGGAAGCTAGTAGTTAATATAAGTCTGAAACCGCCAATCCGTCTTGAGCAAGCGTGGTGATCAATGCCCGTGCCTTCTCTGTGTGAGAAGTAGCTTTTGCTCTACAGTGGGATAAAATTTCAAAGAGCTGTGGATTTTGTGATTAATAAATAAATAAATAATAGGCTGCTGTTATTATTACACAGTAACTTCCCTTGGGTCATAGCAAAGGTCAGGATAGGCAATAGTATGCTCTACTGGAGATCTAAAGGCTTATCGCCTGAAGACAACTATCGATGCACTTTAGTCGATAGAAAAGACACTTCCCTCTCTATTCTTCTCTTCCGTTTTATTCTCTCATATTCATTTCCATAAAATACAAATTTGATGATAAAGGCTCCTGCAAACAGGCGCGACGCGCAACACGTATCGCGCGCGACACAAAGGCACAGTTCGTGGCGCGACTTGCGATGCCTTTGTGTCGCGCGCGATTTTATCGCGTGTCGCGCCTGTTTGAAGGAGCCTTAAAATTATTCATTATCCTGTTGCTGTGTTGTTGTTGTGCTGTTTGCTGTGTTACGCTGTTGTTGTTGTGTTGTTTCATTGTCTGTTTGCCTGGTTTGCGACCACCCTCCCACCGGAGTCCGGTGTCAAGCAGCCTGCTGTGTTTCGTCGATGCGTGGGAGTTCCATCAGTGCCTTAGACATCTTCTGGCCATGCTCGTTCCATCATAGACCTGATCCATCGCTTTCTATCAGGCGTGATCGAGGTCAAGAGAGGGCCCATCAGCAATAAAAAAAAATTGGGCAGAGAATTCTCTTTACGAGATCTCATTACAATACAACAATTCGCAGAAAATAATAAATAACGGAACATAAAGAGAATAATTTACGTACGATTATGAAACTTAGGTATTATATTCTTGCTCACTGAAAGAAAATAATCCCTCCAGCGTTTCAGCTTGACCTTCACAAGCAATAAGTTTCAGACCTATATTTTATTACTTACGTCGAGCGAATAAAATTTCATTTTATTTCGTTTCTGTTTTTTTCTTGTAATATAAAATGAATTAAGTTTGAGCGTATAAATATAGAAAGTAAATGTGATTGTGAGCTTTCAAGGTTTTTAAGCAGAATTTCATGCTGAAATTGAAAAAAAAAACTGATTTTTTTCGTTCGAGAGACATGCGGGATGCGACTGCGCGCGTAGATTGTTTTAATGACCAGGAAGTCATGCGATTATTATAATTTGCGTAAGTTTGAACACCTCCATACAAGTACAATGCGTGCCACGTAAGAAGAGACTTGACCCCGCCTCCCCCGCCTCTTTCCGCCGCCTCTATGACGTCCGGTCCCGTCCCGCACTCAGACCTCATACCGCTAAAGATACCTAAAATCGTGTACGGCGCATGTCAAACCACGTGGTGTGTCAAGTCTCTTCTTACGTGGCACGCATTGTAAGTGTGCATACACATGAGGTCGACACGCGTCGACGGCTGCCGTCAACGACGGACCGCTCGTGTATTTGAGTACAGAGTTCAAATACACGAGCGAGAGAGGCCTGTGGCTAAATAATAACAGCCGCAGGGGTCGATCCATCAGGTTAAGCTACACTTGCCGCGGTTGGTCCGTGGATGGGTGACCATCTTCACATACCAAGACCCCTCCGTACCCCGGAAAGCACGTTGATCCCGGCTGTCATTCGTGGATCTTTGACAGTCGTTACGGGTCGTCAGAAGCCCGAAAGTCTGACAACCAGTGTTACCAAGGGGTATCGTATTACCAAGTAACTGGGTTGTGGAGGTCAGATAAGCAGTTACTCCATGTAAAATCCTGGTATTCAGCTGCATCCGGTTAGACTGGAAGCCGACAGCTACAGCTTCAGCTACATCCGTCACTTCACACATCAGGTCCAATTGAAAACCAGCGTCAGGCACTAGTTGTCAGACATTTTTGCTGAACTGGGCCTTTTTGGCACAGCCGTGAGGCACACTTTCTTGATAATTTCTTACATCGGACTTTGCACTTTTTATTTTTATCTTTATTTTTGTTTTTATTTGATGTACGACTATTGTCTGACTATCTGGTGTATTGTGTGTCTTTTAGTCTGTGCTAAATAAATGTGTTTTCTTTCTTTCTTCTTTAAAATTATCAGCATTACTTAATAAGGCTTCCGTTCCGACATAAAAGGTGCTGTGGCAGCATGGTAGTATGTAGCAAAAACATAATCGGTCATCTTGCATTCCAAGCGGCTGCGCGTGCGACTCGGTTCGCATACCGCTCAGGCGCAACGCAGATTAGCGCCGCTAGTAGGTGAGCCAGGAGTTATGAAGGGAATCTGGAGATTATGTAGTTTGTGTTGCTGTAAGGGGAGAAACGAGCTCACAGTTGGCCTTGCCAGAGTGAGCAATTCTTGCACTTTTCCTAGTAATCGCAAAATAATACAATAAGGTTGCCTTCGCAGTCTGTCAAAATCACAATGATCTTTATTTTCGTAGCAATAAGGTTGCTATGCGTTTGCTACTGCCAAAGGTATAATAAACGTGAAAGGGTTGTACTAGAGATTATTTGTAGAACTATTAGTTACACCAACACTTGAGACAGTTTCGCAATTTAAATCATTTCTTTGCCTTAACTAGGCTATGCAAAAAAAACTTGAATAAAAGGTAAATGCTTGTTTTATGTACCGTAACAATCAAAATGTATTATAAAAATAAACAACAACTGAATATCTGAACTGTCCCATAAATCACTCACAGTCATATAGCCCCTACACGCGCGTGCCCGCGTCCAATGCACCGCTCGCTCTGCGCGCACGCACGTTGCAGCCCCAACTCTTATGCTAATATACAACCAACTAATAAGAAGGGATAAAGAAGAACAACCCAAAATATATTACATAACTAATTGCTCTGCTACTTCAAGCACTGAAAGATGAAGCTAAAAAAATACTGCGTTTTATGACACTCTCAAATTAAGACACTCCAAATCCAGCAGGGTAGGCGAATAGGCGTAGATTTGTTGTTATTATTCTAGTTAACCAATCACCCCTCCTCTGTAGTCGGTCTCTCATGTCTAAGGATCGTGGTCAGCTTCGGAGTTGCATCTGGAGCGGATGATCCGCCTCCGCCGGTTTCTATCCAGCGCATGCCTTATCACCATATAGAGTTTAGAGGACGATGATTCCTTCACCTGATCGGTCCACGTCCATCGTGTTGGTGAACAATCGCACGATAACCAATCACACGATAACAATAACTGCAGATTCACTAATTAAAGTCTTGATGAAATTTTCAGACATTGGAGGTAATGCTACATTGACTTTCATGTTGACGTGTTAACTCCTTGTGACCATAGCTCCATGGAACTTCTGCAGTTTTTCTGTCATGGCGACCGCGACCGCGAGGTGAAAACCTTGCATGCTGATTCCCCATCGGTTTTGGTAGGAGTCGTGCGTGCTGATATTTTATTAGTACATATATCAGCACGCACGACTCGACTCCTATGCAACAAAAATAAATAAAAAAATAAATAAAAGTGCGTATTCTTTTTGTATGATGAATCATATTTTACAAATACATGATAATTGGAAAGTGATGAAAATCGAAACATTTTTAAGGCATCACAGAGTAACACGCCCATGGATATTCTTTTGACTAGAGATTTTTTTCAATATCAAAGAATATGTACTCACCTATTCTTGGATATTGAAGGCACCACTTTATTATTTTTAATGAACATGTACAAACATTTCCAAGAAAACTGTTTTATTGAGATTTTTTTAATATCTAAATATTTTCCAAGAAAAAAGCTCCAGCCTATTATTTCGAAGCCATTAAATACCAAAATAAAATTCTTGAAACTCAACGCTATTAAAATTAAATAAGGCATCAACGTTTCACTCAACAAACTATTGGAGAGACCTGTTGGGTGTGTTAACCAAACATTAAACTCTGTCAATGTAAATGCAAAATGTAAGTATGCAGAAAAATGTCAAGAAAATGCAAGGAATGTCGAGTCAATGAATGCTCAACGGGCATGAATCCAAATGAAAATGCAAGTTATCCGACTCAAACACTAATTAAATTATGTATGTACATAAATGCATCATCTAGGTTCCACAGTGTGTCAATGCACTCCCAAATGTAGGTCGCGATCAAAGTGCAATTACGCGGACCTACTAACTCATTGCATTAAAAATACATATTTCAAAACCATGTACTACGTACACCGTACAAGACCCATTCTTCTAAACAAAACCACTCGAATTTTCCGATTAAAAAAATATGGCTCGAAAAAACCGAATATACAAAAAACACTGGCCAGATAACGATGCAATTTATATTTATAGCAGTAATTCATACAAAAACATTTATGTTGGCAATGGTTTTATACGGAAACACTTTATTTTTCCAAAAGGGTCAGTTTAAACAGACCTCGGGGTATAAATGGTGATTCTATTCAAGCTCGAAGAAGCTACAGAATATATTTCGAATAATATTATGCCGAGTGTTCTAGGAAAGGATTTTGTATCAATGAACGCACAGCCCGACAGTCTTTATTCATATGTTATGGTTTCTGAAGTAGATTTTTCTATAGTCGTAAGTGGTTTGTTTAAAAATGGAATGCTCTTGGATTAGGGTTGGCGAAGGTGTAGAATTTGATTGAATGGGAACATATTATGATTATTGAGTCAGCTTTTTCTTTTTTTTTTCTCAGGTCAACCAAGGAGATTGCATAACCAGGCTTTCCTGTAGTACAGACGCCAGCACATCAAGCTACCCAAAACTGTCAAATTTTCCCAATCAACTTTGAACCTTATGCTTTAGGGATAAAGTTGAAAATCTATTAAAGAAATTTGACAGATTGTAGTAGCTTGATGTGCTGGCGTCTGTACCTTAATAAATTAAGGCCTTCAGACAGGACAATAAACTTATTTTATTGAGTCAGCCAGTGCTACTAAAATTTCATTTTTTTAGTTGCACGACACTAGTGGATTTTGCTTTTAGTTGAATCATAAAACTGACATGGTGAGGAAGGTCAGGTCAGGTGCGTAGTATTTGCAAACGGCGCGGGCGTGCGTGTATGCCTAGATGTATGAACGTGAACCAAGCAAAAGGGTCGTAGGGTTCTGTAGTTACTGCCTACCTGCCGTGGGAAGAAGGCATGAGTTTGATAATGTATGTAAAACTGACATAATGTCGATTGTCTGAGTGCAAAGAGCTCAACACTATCGTCTTTCTCATTCTAACTCATAAATGTTATTTATGTATCCGTGCCCGGCCTCAAACACTTGACTGAAATTCTTATTTTCGCATAGTGACTGTACCACTCTATTAGCCTTGTGTGGGATCACACGTCTCACGTAATATTACTAAATACACCTTCCAATACATAAATAAAGGATTAATAAACGTATAATTGAAATTCTTAGAACGGTCTTTCCTTTGGTGTTCATCCATTAACCCTAACAGCAGCTTAGGATCGAAATAGGCCCTCTCTTAGTTTCTTGCCCTAACTTACAGAGGCAATAATACTTTTTGCGGAGATATAGCCGAGGTAGGTACATATGTCTAGACTATTTTATTATTTGTTTTTATTTGAAATGGGTTTGCTCTTGACTCTAGTCTAGGTCAGAGGTGACAGAGACAAAGTCTACGATAGAATGAGCTTACCCAGAAGAAGCCTGTTCACTCTTACTTTGAAGAGATTCGGGTTGTATGCACTTGGAAACACAAACGCAGGTAGAGAGTTCCACTCTTTTGCTGTGCGCATTATAAAGGACATTTGAAAACGCTTAGTGCGAATTGGTGGAATAGCAACTAGGCAGGGATGGTAATTTGCAGTGCGTCTGGATGTCCGAAGGTAGAAGAGGGCCGGTGGAATGAGGTCGTGGAGTTCTTGGGCACACTCACCGAAGTACTAATAATAACTCTGAATAGTTTGCTTGTTTCTTTGTTTGAGCGCGCTAATCTCTGGGAATACCAGTCGGATTTGAAATAGTCTTTTTGCATTTGATAGCCCAATTCTTAAGAAAGGCTTGTAGGCTATTTAACATCACGCTAGGTAAGGAGTCGAACAGCAATAATGCGATGCGACGGATTAGGTCAGGGGGAGACGAAGTCTGGCGGAAGCTAGTCATTTTATAAGCATACTTAATTGAATTAGTGTCTGTAATAATCTGCATTAAAAGTTATTTAACCGCGTTGCTTAGCACACCAGGGGTTAGCGCCTGTCATGTTAGCCATTTTCAGTCCACAGAGGGTCTGTATTCGAGTTTTAATACGAACTATAACTCTATTAAACCCTTGTTTCCCCGCTAGCCAGGAGGAACGGACAGTAATGAAAAAAGCGATGAGGGATGATCTAAGGGCCTTAGCTCGTAATTGTGCTCCATTGAACAGTTTAGGGCACGAGTATTTTGACGTAGGTATAGTCTGTTCCAGTTATTGGTGGTATATTAGTCTAAGGGGTTTATTAATAAGCGATGATTAAAGTTAAGTGACGTTCAATCGTCAAAGTATATAGTTAAACAATCGTTAATCACTACTTTAAAAAAAAAGGCTCCTACAAACGGGCGCGACACGCGATATAATCGCGCGCGACACAATGGCACCGCTCGTTGCGAGACTTGCGGTGCCTTTTTGTCGCGTGTCGTGTCGCGCCTGTTTGAAGGAGCCTTTACTTTAAGCAACGGGTATTCAGAATAAAGGGAATGTCTTGTATTTTTTATAAGGGTATAAGTAGTACCCACGAGTAAAATTTATAATATTCGTTTGCCACTTTTAGCGGGCGGATGTGTTCTGAACACAACTAACCAACTTTGTACCTACCATTTCCGACGAATAAATATCTGTCTAGGTCTAAATAACTTAAAATTGGAATTTCGGGTTTAGGTATCCGAATAATCAAATCAAGCACTCAAATTACTGACACACTGGCAGGTACGATTTCTGATCAATTTGTTTACGTTTTCATGACATACTTTTGGAACAGACCATAGTTTTGTTGTCATGCTGATTCGTGAAAGGGTTGCGAGGAAATGCTATAGCCGTATTTACTTCTACCGTCAGAAAGCATTGCTATGTTCTGGTTTGAATGGAGTTGGTGTCGGTGTTTTAATTTTGTTTTTAGAATTTGCAAGTACTTCCAACACTACCTATATATTGTATATACATATATGTATACTGAACAGAACCCAGCATTGCATAAATGTGTAAACTGTCACGCCCTTTATACCACCTGGAGGCTTTTATTTAGGTAGTAAGATGTTTTGTTTACATTTTTAATTTTGATTTTTTTTTGCTTTAATACATATTTGTATTTGTTGGTATATTGGCGTGGCTAGTTAACATTTGGCAAATAATTTAATTTAATGTTCTGTGTCCTGTAATGTTAATTACTTTGCATATCTAGAATTGTATATATTCAAGTATTTTCTAACTGAACAGACAGCTGTGCTGCTGGGAGTTTGTTGTGCCACTTCTTCTCCCCAGCGAAACCACTAGGAAGTGGTGAAGGGCGGGCGTTTTGGGGGACTGTCTTTTGTAATTTTGACCCTCGAAAAGTGCTGATTCTCAGCCTGGTTTGAATAAATGACTTTTGATTTTGATAGGATTTGTAAATTATAGAAAATGGTGTCTGTACAATGTTTTCTATATTTGGAAATATATTGGTGTATAGTCAACTTCCTAATTGCTTACCACTTTTGACAACACTTCCCAGTAAATTGAAACTTCACTAAGGTTCAAATTATCTAACGGTTACATAGTTATATAGACCTAGATCATTTTTTGACGTGCAAGTGACATTCAACCTTACGTTCATAAAGAAATTACGAGTTCAGTACAATATTGGGAATATAATTCGTTTGTTTGTCGATGTCAATAAGAGTAGGGGAAGACCAAAGAAACGATGGATGGACTGTGATACAGAAGTCATCATCTGTCTTGCCTTATCTCAATTATGTTGGGTCGGCTTCCAGTCTAACCAGATGCAGCTGAATACCAGTAATTTTACATGGAGCGACTGCCTATCTGACCTCCAATTACTGGCTATTACGATACCCCTTGATAAGACTGGTTGTCAGACTTTCGGGCTTCTGACTACCCGTAACGACTGTCAAAGATCCACGAGAGAAGCGAGAGGGAGAGGCTTTTTAAAGTCCCGGCATCGCGTACTAACGTATTAAAGTTTGCACCAGTGATTCGAGCGATGCGAACACTGAATGGTGTGTCTCGGCGTTTGGATATATTTTCTTGTTCTTTGGCGGAATTCCAGAGAGTGACACGTAGTATGTTGTCCACTGTATAGCTGCGTTCCTTCCCAGACCCGTTACTTGGGACTGGACTTTTAGCAATTTATGACTCCTTTTGTTAGCTTGGGTCTTACCTGTTAAAACAAAGTACCTATGTGTTAATGAATAAATGAGTATGGAAATGAAATTGTTTATTCTATTAATAGGATAACGGAATCACTTTTATACGTCGAGGACAGAGATTAAAACGGAAGACGAACTAGCAGGGGATCGAGGAGGGGGGTGGAGGGGGGTTCAGGAGATCAGACCGGAATAACTCGTCATAAGAAGGTACAGACGCCAGCACATCAAGCTACCCGAAACTGTCAAATTTTCTCAATCAACTTTGAACCTTATACTTTAGCGATAAAGTTGAAAATCTATTAAAAAAAATTGACAGATTGTAGTAGCTTGATGTGCTGGCGTCTGTACAAATAAATTAAAATAAATTGGGATAAGTGTAGGAGAATGCTGACGAATTCGTTTGTTTCGAAGAAACTATAATTGTTAAGTATTTAAACGAAAAACGTCTTAAAGTACCTAAGATGAGGATTCGATCGTGAATAAGCAGCTGTGAAGTTTAACTTACCAATTTAAGTGGAAAATCGCACAAATCGATACTTACAGACGAGTGATTTAAATAGATATAATAGTAATAATCATATAATTCGAGCAACAAGAATCTAAAAATATTATTACTACAAAGACAAAAACAGAAAACAGATTGTGACATCACACATCACTGATGCAAGGTGACAGGCCCAGCCGAAACCCTGCAGCACTGGTTCACAAACTCACAATAAAGCCTGCTTACTATCATAGACAGAATGCTGTTGGCGCTGCCCCGCACCATACGGACCAAGGATGCGCACCGCTTCCGCAACATCGTGCAGAAACAGTGAGCGTGAGCACGGGGCAACCCCATCAGCACCCTGAATGCGTTAAGGCTCCTTCAAACAGGCGCGACACGCGATAAAATCGCGCGCGACACAAAGGCACCGCAAGTCGCGCAACGAGCGGTGCCTTTGTGTCGCGCGTGATTCGCGTCGCGCGTCGCGCCTAATTGTAGGAGCCTTTATTGTATTGGACGCGAAGGGCGCCTTAAGGCTCTTTTAAACAGGCGCGACACGACACATGACACAAAGGTACCGCAAGTCGCGCAACGAGCGGTGCCTTTATGTCGCGCCTGTTTGTAGGAGCCTTTATGATTTTTGGGTACAAATTATTTACCTCGCATATCCGTTGATCTGTTCTTCGTCGCATTTCAATCAGCTGCAAAGATCTGGAAATAACGAGAAGTAACTGGTTAATACTAGTTTTAATATATCAATATTATAGATAAACAAATTAATAAATTACGGGGCGGCAGGGGGATATTGACGCGCAAACCTTGGATTCAGTATATGATTCTGATCCCGATGAAATATTTCGACGGTTATTAAAAAAGAAAATGCTGTTCCATTTGTATTCTTTTTATTTATCAGTCTATTTATAACATGGAATTCTTATACAGATGGATCAGCACTCCATAATTGGAAAAAATCCATGCCTTTGATATATATGTTACAACTTACAATTAAAAAAAAAAACGAACGTATTAGTGCGGCGTCACCCTTTCAATCATCATTTTCAAAAAGCACTAAGTACCTTCAGTAGTGTTATGTGATGTATTCCAAAGTTATATTCCCCTTCTATTATATACGCCAACAAATACTTACAAAGGAGCTATATCCCAGAACCACTCAAACACCTATTACTACCTATAATACCCCCACTTTTTCAGTATCGACAAAATCTCATTCAGGCCTAAAGTGCGAGGAGTTCAATTTGCGTACATTTGTAGGCGTACAACCCTAGCTCTGTGTATACAGCGTGATGAATAGGGCTGTCAAAGTTGCCAACTCATTCTTTTATATTGCACGCTTTATTTTGGTTTTCGCTAATGAGCTTGAGGCTAATGGCAACTGGCAACCCTTTGGTTAGGGATGAACGGTTCAAAGTGAATGATAGATGCAAGTCATCTAATTATGTGTGACATGCTTGGGTAAGGTGATGAGATTCAATTTGTGAAAAGCGGATAAAGCGGTGGGTTAAAAGGTTCGTGTTTTTGGGGAAATTTACTCCGGTGGTATAAAGTAGGTAAGGTTTATTTATGTTTTGAATCAATGAAACAGTTTTTTTTTTCAATGGATATTTTTTGCTTTCCTAAAGACAAGGCTGAAATATTTCATGTGCCTGTAAGAACACCAACCATACACTTCAAACCAAAAAACAGCAACACTTATTGCTGGCAAAATAAGTATGGTAGCAGTACTTTCCCTATCGCGCTCCTTCACAAAGAGCTATAGTACGACAAAGATGTATTATCTACTACTACAAGATTATGTATGGGAGACCATTGTGTAAAGGCTAAGGCCAGCAATGGCCGATGGTAGTCCATTGAAACCTTACTAGCTACTTACTCTATCTATTGTATAGGATTGTAGTCGTAGTGAATGTAGGCTAGGAGCACTAAAATGCGGTCAGCAGTGGTCAGTATAGTACAAGAGCTAGTTATACGTATAATTTTAGCGATGGAGCTTCACTCTGTACTTAGTGGCTTTGGCCAGCTCCTATCACTGTCATAGTGTAGAAATAGATAGAGCTGCGTAGTTAAGAACAATTAGGTAACGTGTTTCCCACGAAATTGTCAGCGGTGGCTCTGCTCTGCCCATAGAGTAAAAAAACCGCTGGCAATTTTAAAGACTAGACATTCCAGTGACTGGTGTCTGACCGTCGAGAGACTGCAATAAAGATCAAATTCGCAAAACATGTTTTCAATTGTATGAAACTGACAAGTGTCAATAACGCATTCTCTCGTCAGCCTGTCGGCCTCTAATAGGTAATTTCAATGCCTTTCATGTTCTGTTTTAGTAAATTATGACTACATTTCTGTATTATCAATTTGATCAAGCCTACCTACCTACCAAGGATAACAAATATTAGCATAACAAATGAACACTTAACTCTAATTTATACAAAATTATTCAAGGACTATAAAAATTGATTTACTACACAATGTCGTACTGTGTCGAATGTACACAAATTATGTAGTCATGGTGCAAACTGTAGGTACGTGTTCGCAATATCTACTGTGAAAGTACAGACGCCAGCACATCAAGCTACCCGAAACTGTCAAATTTTCCCAATCAACTCTGAACCTTATGCTTTAGCGATAAAGTTGAAAATCTATTAAAGAAATTTGACAAATTGTAGTAGCTTGATGTGGTGGCGTCTGTACCATTATATATTTACGCTGGGATTGCATACATTCTCTTTTACAAACTCTAATTAAGTGACTTTCAATTATATTGATGTAATCTACGAAGATTGGCAGGTATTGAAAAGGCGACGATTTGATTTTAATATAATGTTTACTAATGAATTGTAATTTAAGTACATATTAAAATTGTTTTTATTTTTGGGCATGTTTTGATGTAATTTTCCGGCACTTTAAATTAAAACTTTAAATATGTATAATAAGTATGTTGACACTTCCCGTGACCTAAAGGCAGGCTTTTATCTTGGCCAGAGCCTAAATATTGCCATACAACGTGGCAATGCTGCCAGTCTCTTGGGTAGGTACCTACATTACCAGTCGACGGCGATGCAGAGGGATTTTTCTACGTCATATTTTAGTTTATTAATACTTTAAGTTGGGTGAAACTGAAAGCGTTTATTTCAAATAAACTAATTACAGGCACTTTTTAATTGTCAAGGTGTCGGTCAGTCAGAAAAATGAAGTTAGTTGCCCATTCCAAACGTACCTATCGTGAAGAACTAAGGTTAGGATATTATATTTTTATTTTAATAGTTTACTTAGGGCTGATTTTTCCAACGCCAGATAATTTTATCGGAGGAATTATTTTGAATTTTTGACAGTTCTTCCTTACAAAAAGACGTCAATTTTATTCCACGAATGAACATTATCTGTCATTTGAAAAATCAGCCCTTAGTGTAGAAGTTTATCCGGAGGATATATTTTTATTATCCTAAAAAAATAAATATGTGATAATCATCGAAAATGAACAGCATTACATTTTTACATTTTTTTTTAAATGTGAAAAGGTGTGAAAAGATAGAAAGAAAGAAAGAAAATACGTTTATTTGCGGCAAACAAATTTTTGATAGGATAAGTAAATAGTTGACGTTGTAAAAGTTTGCTAGAATAGGTATCTACTTAATACGGTAAGCACAAAAATCTTGTCTGGGGTCTTCGTTCGTTATATAATCCTGCAGGGAAGACTTCATCACCAAAATAAATTTCACACAGTTGAAAACTTCTAAACTGAAAGTATTTTTGAATTGTTCTTATTTTCTTCAATTACGAAGTGATTTCCCAATATATTGCTACTGTTTGAAGTCCTGCCCGTCCCCTGAGTAGAAATAGCGTGAACAGTAAGTAATACTTTGGATTGGAGAGGGTACTCGTAATTCAAGCGGAATTCAGTACAAAGAGCCACCAGCTTTGGCGGGTTTGTCGCCTTACTGCAGGGATGCCAAATCTTACGCACCACTTAAAAAAATATTTAGTTGTCTCAAATAAGATTACTTTTAAGTAAGTACTGTTGAAAAAAGATGGTGTTGGACCACGAAACTGCGTTGAAATCGGAACCATTTGGTATAAAGAAAGAAAGAAAGAAAGAAAATACGTTTATTTGCGGCAAACATGACGCATAAAAATAAAAAACACAAGCAACAGAAAAACAAAGTAACAATTTGGGAAAGAGTATGCGTCACATCTACGCAAAACGGCCAACGCTCAGCATAATGCATGCATGCATGGTATCGTTTTTTTAGGAGAATTGGCACCACAAAATCATCACTAAAGTTTCATAAATAATTCAAATTGGTACTATGTTAATTGTACATGCACAAGAGATGCAGTTATCACTGAATTGTTTCATTTTCGTTCAGACAAGAACTTTTTGACAGTCATTTCGAACAACTCACATCCATTGGTACACACGAAAACGCTGAGTGGTTATCTTGCAGGATGACTTCAAATAAATTGTTTATGATGATCGTTACTATACTGGATGATCATATAGCAAGCCAACTTAAATACAATTTTAAAAAGTCAGGGGGCCTAAGGAGGCCTCTTTGGCCGAATCATAAAAGGATAATGAATCATAATGGACAGATAACTGATAAGTTAATTGTATCAAATCCCATTGGTGAAGGATTTTTCAGTTTTTTTTTGTTGTTCTAAAATACCAATCACTCCAATCCAAACCCAATCACAATCTCTTTAGTTATACCTACGTAGTGCAACGAAAAAAAGAAAAACACGGGCTGTCTTCGCCATATTATGATTCATAATGTTATCCTTTTATGATTCTGCCAAAGTGGCCTTTTTAGGCCCACCGATCGAAAATGTCGAGGTATTTTTGACAGATTGAGACTGATCTCAATCTGTCAAAAATACCTCGACATTTTTGACATTCATTGTTGCTGGGATGAGATTCCGACTTGATTTTGAACATTTTTAATTATGGCTTTCAGAATTTCTCAGTCGATAAAGATGGATGGCTGCACCTTTGCTTCGACTGCGGCCATTTACATTTTGAGAGATTCCTCTGTTTCAGTGAACCGCAATGGCGTGATTTATGACCCCTGCCAATTCCGTGTAGACTCTGGCGCGTGCCATAAGGTTAAATACCTCGACATTTTTGACATTCATTGTTGCTGGGATGAGATTCCGACTTGATTTTGAACATTTTTAATTATGGCTTTCAGAATTTCTCAGTCGATAAAGATGGATGGCTGCACCTTTGCTTCGACTGCGGCCATTTACATTTTGAGAGATTCCTCTGTTTCAGTGAACCGCAATGGCGTGATTTATGACCCCTGCCAATTCCGTGTAGACTCTGGCGCGTGCCATAAGGTTTGCCATCCCTGCGCCACCCTGGAAGATTAGTATTCTTCCCCCGTTCTTTCACGCATAATAAATTTAATCCGGGGATTGCATTCGTTAATCTCATTATTCTTGTACATACACCGAGAAGGAATAAGTCGTGTCGAGTTCGGTGGGTAGTCTGTTATTTTGTTTGGATCGGAAATATTTAAGACGACACAATGCTTCCGGTAAAAGTAAGTAGGTACTTTTAAAAAGCATTCCAGTGCCAGTTTTTTTGTGGCAAAAATAAAATTCCATTTAAAAACAAACACTAGTGAGGGCATCCAATTACAGGAGAAAGACAAGTCTTCGGTCAGCTGGACCCGGTCGCTTCTGGACCCGCGAGTCCAGTTGACCACATCATTTATTTTCTCATTCTCTTATGATCTGGGAAGATACAGTGAGTTGCATTATATTCGGACAAAAATGTTTAAAAACTTCTGGACCATGTCTAAGGTAAACGGTACCTTTCTGTCAACATCTACCTACCTAGTACTAGCACATTTTAAGGTCACTCTAGATACCGCAACTAAGTTGTGCGGACGTGCGGAACCAATTCACTTCAACAGTGCTGCAAGAACAGCATGGGTTATTCAGTGTAACCTTGAGGTTTGAGACGCATTTTCTTAAAGATTAATCCAATAAATATGGAAATTGCTCAGACAGTGTAGCTTAAAGAAGACTTTGTAGTTGAAATCGGGAGTAACTGGAGTGACCCTATGTGATAAGTCTTTTGTAGTTGAAATTGGGCGCAGTTGGTGTGGTCCTACGTCTAGCAGTGGACTTCTGTTGGCAACTGAAGTTTCTGGATTTAGTAAAGATCACAGCTTCAAGTTATACGTTAGTTTAGAAACTGTGACATGGTTCGGAAAGAGCGATGTTCCATATTGTATTCACGAAGAAATACTCCTTAACTCATCATGTTATGTATATTCAAACGTAGTTTCCTGGAAATCATTAATCATGATCAAGACTTGTTACATAAATACCATAAAATCGCGCATATATGCCCTGAAGGATCAGGCAAAGGTGTCAATCTTAACTTCCTAACTAATATTATAAATGCGACAGTACCTAAGTTTTTTTGTTTGTTTGTTACCTTTTCACGTCTAAACTGTTGAACCGATCATTCTGAAATCTTGCATATACGTTGTCAGATGTACAGAAACGGACATAGGGTACCTTTCATCCCGAAAAAAGTGCTGTTCCCGAGGAAAACAACATTAACGTTATTATGATAATAGATGGCGCCACGTGTCTTTCGAACGGGATCGACACTTGTGCGCGGGGCGCTGCTAGCAGTGATATAAATATAGAGAGGAGTCAATGGTGGCCCAGTGGTAACAGCCGCGACTTACGAGTTGTAGGTCGTAGGTTCAAAGTCAAACCCAGACAGGCGGTTTACTTTGTGTAAATTATTTCATCACCACTGCTCGCAGAACGGTGAAAGAAAACGTGGTGAGGAAACCGGCATGACCTAGAACAAAAAATTCGAAGACATGACATCTACCAACCCGCACTGGGCCCGCGTGGTGGATTATGGTCCACTCTCCCCCACAGAGAGGAGGCCTGTGTCCCAACAGTGGGAAAATTATAGGCGAATTATGCTATGTAGCCTATTATAGTACACCAATGTTTCATGAGTTAAGGCTCCATCAAACAGGCGCGACACGCAATAAAATCGCGCGCGACACAAAGGCACCGCAAGTCGCGCAACGAGCGGTTCCTTTGTGTCGCGCGAGATTCGTGTCGCGCGTCGCGCCTGTTTGCAGGAGCCTTTATGTTTATCTCCCATGTAATTGTAGGCAGGACTTCTTACCTCCTTGTCCAAATCCCCAGGCATGATAATATATAAGTGTTATGTATGTACAATGATCTAAGTCCGGAAAGATCCGAAGTTAGGCACAGAACATTAACCGCGTCGGTCCGACCGCACATTCTTGCGATTAGAAGGAAGTTTTGTTTCTCACGCAACAAAGGGTCGCCCTGCGGTTCTTACTGAACGAGGTTCAAGCGTTAGCGGAGAGGAGCGTAGCGAAGCGAGAAATAATTCTCTGGCTTCGCTACGTTTTAATCGAAACGGGTAGTTAATGTGTCGTTATGTTGAATGGAATGCAGTGCAGTGGATGGAAACTATTTAATGCTGATACGACATTTATTAGGGTAACTCCCCCGTAGTTTGAATATAAGGCGTTTGCTACATAAATAACGACATATATTTGGAAATTATATTTTATATTGACCTTTTACAGTATAGTAGAGGTTTGGGTATAGTGTAACTTTGTAGGCAAATGTATTCAAAGCGAACTGCAAAGCAAATTTACCGTTGATTAGTTTATAAGTTCCATGCACATATAAAATGACATTGACGTAGTAAATTATAACTAGTAGATCGTAGGCACATAAACGACCTATCACCAACCCTCTTTAGCTTATTATTTCTCGCTCATTTTCCTCTATGGCCTCACCCTAAACCTTTCAGTATTTAGTGGAACTTTGTCGTGCTCCAGGAGTTTAGGCTACAAATGATGGGCCGTAATTAGTAAGTTGCGTGAGTTCGTACGCGCAAAATAGTCGAGGAGCTCTCGTTTGAGGAAATATACCAGAATTGGGGATAATGCGGTCGAGGGTGTGGTTATTTTGGTTAGAAGGGTACTTTCGGGTGACATGTCGTGACTGTCGCTTGTTTGTGAATTATTTTTGGTGTTTTCTGGGTGTTTTGGCATAGTCTAACAGAGGTTTAGGCTGTGTAGATAACTCTGGCCCAGGTATGCTAGTATCTTGCCAAAATTGTTTCGAAGGGAAAAGTAACATTATGTTTTATTTTTAAAAGAATGACAAAGAGAAAGTTATAGGATAAACAAAACACCGTTTTGCAATACCCCATGTATCAAAATGTTAAATATAGTGGATTTTATGACACCATGATTTTTTATAGCCCGCGCTTTACGTAACGTATGAAAAACAATCCGCATAACATAAACATAAATTAAAAACAAAATATGACCTTAAAAGGGAAACCAGCCACACCTTGAGAAACCCATCGACATAGTTTTCCACAGGTTTCGAAACACTTTACATGACATAATTTATTATTTATTGACTCGCCCGCCATTTTGTTTTAATTGATTGAAATATTTTACGACTACACGTTGAAATATTGAAGGTTTAAAAATTAAAACTGACATGTTTTATGGTGTTTTAATGAATCGAAGATTTATTGGTTGTGATGAGTTATAGGTGCTTAGGTTATTATTAATATTTATATGTTAAGTATGGGAAGGTAAAACTTACGAAAGTTTTTGATTACCTAATGTCACAATCCGGTGCTGTCAGCTATTTTGATTTCTACATACGCGTACGTTTATAAATTCACATTAATGATGTAACTAATATTTTTGTAAAAATATAATTTAAAAGAGTGTCCATGGAGTTTCTTGCCCGTTCTTCTCTATAGGTACCTACGCTTTGGAATGGGCAACTAGCTTTATATTTTCTGACTGGCCGACTTTTTGACAATTCAAAAGTGCCTGTAAATGGTTTAATTGAAATAAATGCTTTGAGTTTGAGTTTGACATGCTTGATGATTTAACAATTTCAATGTGAACTTGTACAGACGCCAGTACATCAAGCTACCCGAAACTGTCAAATTTTACCAATCGACTTTGAACCTTATTCATTAGCAATAAAATTGAAAATCTATTAAAGAAATTTGACAGATTGTAGTAGCTTGATGTGCTGGCGTCTGTACCAAAATACTAAAGAAATGCATAATCAGCCTATTATGTTCCCACTGCTGGGACACAGGCCTCCTCTCTGTGAGAGGGAGTGGGCCGTAGTCACAATGCGGGCTAGTGCGGGTTGGTAGAAGACACATGTCTTCGAATTTTTGGTTCTAGGACATGTCTGACTTCTTACGATGTTTTCCTGATACCGTTTTGAGAGCAGTGGTGATGAAATAATTCACATGCCTGTCTGAATTCGAACCTACGACCTACATACAACTCATAAGTCGCGGCCGTTACCACTGGGTCACCACTGCTCTTAAAACTACAAATTTGAATACACCTAATTAGTATTGGGCTGACTAGAGATGCGTCTAAAGTCATACTTAGCTGTAAAACATATGGGGTTCTCTACTTCATAATAAATCCCTGTTTTCTTACAGGTAAACAGAAAATTCTTCATGATTAGTCTCCAAGCGGTATGACGATTAGAAGCTTGGAAACCTTAACCTTGCTTCCTTTCTACAAAATAGAGTAGAATAGAATACTCTTTATTAAAAACTAGCTTCTGCCCGCGACAAATTTCTTGTTACTCCAACCCACCCCGTCGCATCGCATCGCCTGCCCGCGCTATTACTTCGTTTTTGCTTAGCGTTCTTTCTGACTTTTTTTCTTTTTGCTCGGCTCCTAAAGGTCATAGCGTGATGTTAAATAGAATATAGCCTTCCTCTAGAATTGGGCTATCAAATGAAAAAAAAAATTCAAATCCGACTGGTAGTTCCAGAGATTAGCGCGTTCAACCAAACAAACTCTTCAGCTTTATAATATTAGTATAGACTATACAAAAAAGCAACTAAAAAAAACTACAAAAAAAAATAAGAGCAACCCTACTACTTCAAAAATACTTTCTACGGAAAGTTATTTGATTTAAATATTGCATAATGCCGGTAATAACGATAGGTATTATTACTAGGGTTTTTCAATAATACCCATGTAAGAACCGTCTTCCAGTCTGACAAGATGCAACTGACTACCTAAATATCAGTTTGCTCTCATTGGTCACCTTTACAATCGTAGTTAGGGTATTGTATCCTGATACAATGCATTTGTTTTTGCTATCCATACTTCCATACTAATAATAAAAGTAACTCTGTCTGTCTGTCTCTATGTTACCTTTTCACGCCTAAACCACTGAACGGATTTCGATAAAATTTGGCAGAGAGATAGATTGTATGCCGGGGACGGACATAGGATAGTTTTTATCGACATACCTTGCGGGTAAAGCCGCTGGTGGAAGCTAGTAAACAATAAATATTATTATAAAACAATATAAACAATAAATATTATTATAATATAAACAATAAATATTATTATAGTAAACAATAAATATTATTATAAATATAATTATACCAAAGTAAAATATGAATGGATGAGTGTTTAAACCTCGGTGTGCGTTAATCAAAAGATACACGTAGCTTTGAGTGGGATCCACAAATCATCTCGCTTTATCTCGATCTTTACTTAATGACAAGTTGACATAGTTGTGTGGTACAAGTCATAGGCAATAGCGTAATGAAATATTAGGTATAGTACGTTTAGAATGATAAATAGGGAACAGAATAGGTTTCGTCAAAACTGAAAGGAGGACGCACAGGTTGGCTAAAAATGGAGGGAGAGGCCTTTGCTTAGAAGTCGGACAGTGCAGGCTAGAAAAAAAAATGGGAAAAAATATTTGTGTTCTGAGCAAAAGGTTGTCTTGTCGAAATATTAAATAATAATGAGTACCTAAAAGTGGTGGTATTTTAAACGGTTTTATTTAGCTTGCCCTGTTTGTTATTTATTTATTTGAATTTAATTTAGTACTTGAAATTTTACCCCCTTCCTGATGGCAGATTGATCTGATATTTGGTACACGCCTTTAGATTTGATGACAATGCAATTTTTTCTAGTAAAGACGTTTGTGTGATTTAAGGCTAGTAATAAATTGTTTTCTTTCTCACAATAATAATATGTTAACCTTTGCTGTAAGTGTCTCAAGTCTTAGATTAAACTTAGGTGTAATTAGGCTCAATGTGAATACTAATTAAGCTGACAGGGTGCTTTAAACTTTAATAGTATGCAAAGGGTTCGGTTACAATGTCTTTGACGCTGTCTATAGAGCCAAACTTAGACTATTTTGCGGTAAACCCCAATTTTAATACAAGACTCGACGTATAAAAGGACACCTTCACAAAGCCGCTTTAGTATTCTGCAAGCAAACTCTTTACGTGCAAAAACAAAAAGCAAAAAGAAAACCATTTTTTTTTCCGTTTCTGAGCCGCCGTTTTTTCACAACTTGTTTCACGAGCGAACCGGTTGTATGCGCAGACGCAGCGGCGGCCACCTGGCGGCAATCCATTGCTCTACCACTAAATTATGCCGCCATACTGGTTTTTTCTTTCTCCCTTTTTCCTACATTGCACGCTTAAATATAACTCCATTCATGCGAACTGGCATGCGACGGAACTTGTTTCTTAAGCATAAAGCTTTTATTTTAATAAACTGATTTTTAATTTTGTATGGGCTTGGGAAAGAGGTCGATTTTATTGATGTATGCTCATTATGAGCATGTTGATGTTAATTTTTATGGTCATTGGGCTTACGGGTTGATTGGCATTACCATAATATGAAATCAGGTATGTAAATGCTGCAACAGATGAAAGGTTTTGTACAAATATTCAGGCAGTCAGAAATCAATTAGTCAAAAAGTAGAGCCTACAAAGTAGGTGAAGTTTTATTTATATACTAGCTTCTGCCCGCGACTTCGTCCGCGTGAAATTTCTTGTTCCCCGACCCACCCCGTCGCATCGCATCGCCTGCCCGCGCTATTACTTCGTTTTTGCTTAGCGTTCTTTCTGACTTTTTTTCGTTTTGCTCGGCTCCTAAAGGTCATAGCGTGATGTTATATAGCCTATAGCCTTCCTCAAGAATTGGGCTATCAAATGCAAAAAGAATTTTTCAAATCCGACTGGTAGTTCCAGAGATTAGCGCGTTCAACCAAACAAACAAACAAACAAACTCTTCAGCTTTATAATATTAGTATAGATTATCTGTCTTTCATAGCAAATATTAAGAACCCTCATCTAAGTACATTACAAATAGTGTCACCATAACATCTTATTGTTTCAGGACATTCTAAAACTCAACATCTGCAAAATGTAAAAATTCGTGGAACAAAACTATATCAGCATTAAGGGGGAAGCGCTAAGGTAGCCCGCGAAATTCAAATTTTCTTACGTTTTTTGCAATTTGCTGGTCAGCATTAAGTTGTACGTTGATTAATATATGAATCGCGGCCGTAAGAAATATGTGTTTACAGAATTATAATCATTAAAGTCATCAACGCAACTCTCTAAGACCACGTAAGTCCAAAGAATGATGATTTCATGAAACAGTTATTCTTGGGACTTACGTGGTCTTAGAAAGTTGTGTTGATGACTTTAATGATTATAATTCTATAAACACATATTTCTTACGGCCGTGATTCATATATTAATCAACGTACAACTTAATACTGACCAGCAAATTCCAAAAAACCAAAAAAAAAATGAATTTCGCGGGCTACCCTGGCGCTTTCGCCTTAACGCAAAACCTATTAAATCTTCAATCCAGTTCAGCAAACTAATCAGCAGCATAGGTATCGTTTATTCCGCACATAAAAGCGAACGCGTCCGTTGGCGAGCCCGTCTGAGCCGTGACTGACGTTTCCGTAAAACTCGAATGCAGATGACAGGAGCCGCCGTTATTGGTCTGTTTGTAATTAAAATTATTTGCTATCAATGACTTAATGTTCGGAATAAATTAATTTTTAATCAGTCTTAATGGATTTTATTGAATGGCTTGTGGAACTGCATTTTATTGAATGGAAATGAATAATATGTAAGTGGGAAAGTTTATGTTCCACAGAAAAAGTACCTACCTATGAATGGTGATGAAGCCGCTTAGAGGATATTGTGCATAACCGAAAATTAAAAGCAGGAAAATGGCTTTCATAAACTCAAACGGCCTTATTAGAAAATAACGGTTTTCTTTAGACCCAGGTTTAAACCATCGGCCCATGTTTGAAAATTTGAATGTCGAACTTTATTCCGACAGTTTTTAGGCTCCTTCAAACAGGCGCGACATGCCATAAAATCGCGCACGACACAAAGGCACCGCAAGTCGCGCAACGAGCGGCGCCTTTGTGTCGCGCTCGATTCGCGTCGCGCGTCGCGCCTGTTTGCAGGAGCCTTTAAAGTTCTAATTACAAAAACTGACGTGAAAATCGAGTCTAAGTTGTCATATTTGTATTAAGAACTTTAGCCCCGTCGGAATAAGGTCCAAAATACAATAACTGGCGCGCAGGTTTTTATAATAGGACGATACTCATTTATTTCATCTCATTTGTGGGGATTCGTGACCGCGTGGGCGAGTAATACACAGAAATAAGTTGAAAATAGGTAACGATTAATTTATTTAAGATATCAAGTAACTAAAGCTAGCAGTTACACTTGACACGAAAAAGTAAAATTAAATAAGGTTACATGAATGGTAAAACTACTAGAAACACGAAGCTCGCCGTAAACTATTACGGCGAGCTTCGGCGAGTAAAGTATGATCGGGGGTCAGAGAGGACCTCGCACGATCGTAGTTCAGCACAGACTGAAGCTCCGAACCAAAACTCTCCCAAATCTGCCGTTCACTAAACAAAGGACGCGGCAAATCCACATCTGCCTTTAAAAGTATAAAATAAAACACGAGAAATACAAATGGGTACAATAAAAGACAACTGAAAATAACAGAACAATGAACCTTAACTATAAATAGCAAATAGGTACAATACAAGATAGCTAAACATAATAGAACAATGAAGAACCTTAACTAAAAGTAAAGAATCATGAAAGACAATAGTACCTATAACTTAAATCGCTTGCAGATGTTCAACGTGGGAAAAACACAAAAATGAAACTTTCTAAAAATAATTACAATAAGTTCCTCTATAAAAATATTACATTCTTAAAACTATGCAAGGGATGGGTACGTGAGACACAGTCCCCACAGTACCCCCCTACCAGTGATAAAGATCACGAAACACCTGCCTGATAGTAATCAGGAAATTTAACTCGCCTACCAGAACGGCGAGGAATATGCTTGCCAGGCCAACTTAGGCCCCAGTGAGTCGGGGTGGCGCGGGCGCTGCGTTATGGTTCCAGTGAGTCGGAACCGGTTGCCGCATAGTTCACGGTGAGTCGGAACTGTCTGCGAAGATGTCCCCAGTGAGTCGGGGTGGCGCGGGCGCTGCGTTATGGTTCCAGTGAGTCGGAACCGGTTGCCGCATAGTTCACGGTGAGTCGGAACTGTCTGCGAAGATGTCCCCAGTGAGTCGGGGTGGCGCGGGCGCTGCGTTATGCTCCAGTGCGTCGGATGGGGTACAGCGCCGGGTTGAGGCTGGATGCTGCGTCGACCAGGAGAGGAATTGAGCTCTGCTTGTTGACCGGCCGAAAGTGCAGTGTGCTGTGCCGAGGTTGCTGATGAGGCTGAGGGTGATGACCAGGTATGCGCGGTCGCTGCATGCTGGTGGTCAGGATACCCGTCG
Organism: Luperina nickerlii; assembly: GCA_963855955.1. NCBI lineage: Eukaryota > Metazoa > Arthropoda > Insecta > Lepidoptera > Noctuidae > Luperina > Luperina nickerlii. The sequence continues at coordinate 3,406,836 of OY979667.1, read as the reverse complement.
AAGCCGTGGGAGCTGGCTGGCTGGGAATGCGCGTTATCCGCGGCTAGTGACTCCCGCTGGCGTTTCCCGGCTGCGACTGGTTTCGTCTGTATGCGCGCATTGCGGCTCTGCTGCGACGGTGATGCTTCACGTCGTCGGTAGCTGGATCGCTCGCCATTTTAACACGTACCTTGATTTAACACTCGCGAAACTCTTTACGCACTGTCACGAACTCACGCTATATGATAGTTTTGATCACGTCGGGGTCACCACTGTGGGGATTCGTGACCGCGTGGGCGAGTAATACACAGAAATAAGTTGAAAATAGGTAACGATTAATTTATTTAAGATATCAAGTAACTAAAGCTAGCAGTTACACTTGACACGAAAAAGTAAAATTAAATAAGGTTAGGTACTGTGGGGACTGTGTCTCACGTACCCATCCCTTGCATAGTTTTAAGAATGTAATATTTTTATAGAGGAACTTATTGTAATTATTTTTAGAAAGTTTCATTTTTGTGTTTTTCCCACGTTGAACATCTGCAAGCGATTTAAGTTATAGGTACTATTGTCTTTCATGATTCTTTACTTTTAGTTAAGGTTCTTCATTGTTCTATTATGTTTAGCTATCTTGTATTGTACCTATTTGCTATTTATAGTTAAGGTTCATTGTTCTGTTATTTTCAGTTGTCTTTTATTGTACCCATTTGTATTTCTCGTGTTTTATTTTATACTTTTAAAGGCAGATGTGGATTTGCCGCGTCCTTTGTTTAGTGAACGGCAGATTTGGGAGAGTTTTGGTTCGGAGCTTCAGTCTGTGCTGAACTACGATCGTGCGAGGTCCTCTCTGACCCCCGATCATACTTTACTCGCCGAAGCTCGCCGTAATAGTTTACGGCGAGCTTCGTGTTTCTAGTAGTTTTACCATTCATGTAACCTTATTTAATTTTACTTTTTCGTGTCAAGTGTAACTGCTAGCTTTAGTTACTTGATATCTTAAATAAATTAATCGTTACCTATTTTCAACTTATTTCTGTGTATTACTCGCCCACGCGGTCACGAATCCCCACACATTTATTTACAGTCACATTTGGATTGTCAAGGAATAGTAATAATAATTTACCAATCATTTTCACACATTTCAGCCACGACTGTATAAATCAGTAGGACTATTAATTTAAATTTTGCCAACATTTAGGCAAAAGTATCACAGGCATAAATCCAACAAATTTACTGCAAGCCTCAAAGGCCGAGCTTCGTCAAAAAATCTACGACTTTCCTGTCTCCACGCTAGTAAGGAGTGTTTATTCGTTCTAGCGCAGTGATAGCTCCGCTCTATAATTAACGTTAGTTCGCAGCGCACGCGCAGGTCGCCTAACGGGATCGCAGAACTGCAATTATGTTCTATGGTGTGGTAATGAGCAAGTGATAGGCTCATTATAACCCATGGAAATGCATGGTGAGCTGCGATTATGGAAAGTACTTGTGATAACGGCTTGCAGTTCGCTTCACTTGAATACAGTATGATTGTTAGTTATGATTTAGTGGTAATTGAGGTTATAGGTTAGGCGAATGAGAAAGTGCAGGCTGTAGCGAAAATGTTTAGTCACGTATTTTAGTATTTGTCATGTCATTTGCCAATGTCGCTGGGGCTAAGTAACTTGTACAGTCGCACAAGTCGATCGATCAGGTTAAGCTGCGTTTGCCGCGGTTGGTCCATGGATGGGTGACAAATTGACCATAGAACCCTCTGTGCCTCGGAAAGTACTTTAAGCCGCTGGTCATGGCTGTCATTCGTGGATTATCATCATTTTATAGTCAGAGGCTTAAAAATCTGTCAACCTTTCTTACCAAGGGGTACTTATTGTATTACCCAGTAACTGGGTTATGGAGGTCAGATAGGCAGTCGCTCCATGTAAAATACTGGTATTCAGCTGCATCCGGTCAGACTGGAAGCCGACCCCAACATAGTTGGGAAAAGGCTAGGCAGATGATGATTCAGATTTAGATAATCTATCTATCTATCTTTGATCCCTGCCGTAACAATTAGCAATGGACAAAATTGTCAAAAGTTAATTGGTTAAATTCGAAGCTTTTGGCTAATTTGTATGTGTGCATTTTATGTCTTTTTTTCTGTAATGTGCGTTTTGTTTGTGCAGAATAATAGTACATTACTTCAGAGGGAAGAAAGTGACAGTTCCATACCGAGATTATGGCATTTGCGCCACGAGCTTGCGAGGGGCGCAAACCATTTGAGGTATGGAACTGTACTTTATCCTGAGGGATGTATAGTGCTTTTTATTACACCTACGAGGAAAATTATGGACATAAATGCATAGAAATGTTTATATTTAGTTAAAAGTACAATTATTAAAAGTGCAGCTATTTTTTACACGACGCCTTAGTAACAAAAAATACTTAGGTACACGTTGAAGTGTATCAAAATCATACATAATCAGTCTATAATGTTCCCACTGGTGAGACACAGGCCTCCTTTCTGTTCTCAAACTCAAACCATTTATTTTCAATTAAACCATTTACAGGCACTTTTGAATTGTTAAGAAGTCCGCGTTTTATATACAAAAATAATTTCGTTTTTAATTTTCTGTATGCACCAAGGAGGTTGGTAACTGGTAAAAAAAAACTGTATGTGGCCAGTAACAATTTACTTGAAATTTAATTAGTAGACAGTTAAAGTCTCTTGGCAGTATGACTGCTGACAAATTAAAAAAAAGAAAAACCGGGTATGTAATGGAATTTCATACATACTTCCCACCCTTGGGTCGGAAGGATTTTCATACAAACTTCCATACCTTGGGATGAAAGGATTTGAAGGGCGGGATAAAGGCGTTTCTTCCCTCTAATTGGTATAATTAGTATGTATTTTCAGAGCAGGTGTGATAAAAACAATTTTTCTTTCTTTTTTCCTTATTTGTCTTAAGTTTTCAGCTATTCCACTAGATTACAAAGAGCGTTTAATATACATCAGGTAGACACTTCAGTAAACGTGTAACTTCAACGTGTTGAAGATCACGATAACAAAATTAACGTTTAGGTAATCATGTTAAGAATTTCAACGATGAGAAAACCTTACCTTCAAACGTTGAATGAGAATTTAGTCAAGAAATAATAAATTAATAAACCACCCAGCCATCTCCTGACATCCTAAACATCTTCAATAAACATAACAACGCAAACTCCGATTCTTTATTGACATTCTTAAAACGACATTTCAAAATACCTCTCCATTTGCCGAGACAATCGAAAATAAGCCCTCACTAAATCTATATAGAGTTAGCAATCATTCCGCGTCCGGATACAGGTATTTGAGAGATTTTTCGATTCTCTGCCTGAGACAAGCGAGAGATTGCATCTATTTCGAATTTTATCTAAAAACAAGCCCGGGTAACAAGTTGGCAGGAATAAAACTTGGAATCGTGCAAAGGCAGCGAATATAGTATTCTGTAAAGATCCGAGTTCGTTTTGCATGTTAAGGCAGTGTGCGAATCGAATCTGTCACGGAACTGATTTGCGAATTCGGAGCTTTAATTCTGCGAAATATATCTGCCCTGTTTGGAATCGTAAGCGGAATTACGTGGCCGGATGCAATTTATAGACGTCTCTTTTATCTATCTATATTATCTAATAATAAACCTGAAGGGTTTGTTTGTTTAAGCGCGCTAATCTCTGGAACTGCCAGTCGGATTCGAAAAAATCTTTTTGCATTTGAAAGCCCAATTCTTCAAGAAGGCTACAACATCACGCTAGGACCCTTAAGAGCCCGGCGAAAATAAAAAAAGTCTGAATGAACGCTGAGCGAAAACAAAGGAACACAAAATTTTACGCGCACTAAGTCGCAAGCTAAACCTAGTTAGATCAAAAGATTCTTGAAATTCCGAAACAAAAGGAGGTATTCTAGATCTTTATTGGGTAGCTATCCTATAAATCAAACGCACCACAGGTTTTGGAATAAGAAATGAAGATAGTAAGATAGTTAAGTTATAAATATTTGAATTGGTGATGTCGAACTAAGAATGGTTTTATTTTGATTTAGTATCAAAGTTCTGTTTCCAAGATTTTCTGTAAATATTTTCTTCGTTAATATTTGATGCGATATTAAATTCTAGTAAAACAAACAGCGTTATGTCGACGGATGAATCCTTTTGACCTTCGACTGAGTCAAATTGCTTTAGTTTGCGAAATTGTAGGAATCTTTTTGTACTATTTAATTCCGATGAGTTTTGGCCTAAAAAATACCCCCTCATCATGTCTCTCACTCTTTGCTTTGGTTCCCGTGAGGGTTTTAGTTTTTCTACCATCACACGGTACAAGAGTCCGTGTCCGATTTAATTGAAACGAACGAAAGTCTGTAAAAAAATATAAATCTGTTACAGAACGAATCGAATTGTAACTAAGTAAACAATACTGAAGATGATTGGAATGTTTCTTGAGAAAGCTGTGATTCTGCTCAGGTTAAGAATGGCAATGAAATGGGTTTTTTTTTTTTAAAAACGGTACTAACCTAACCTAACTCAGTTGAAATGACGGCTTGTTAGTCGTTTCGCACGAATTTACTGGCGAGTAAATTCGTGCGAATCGACTAATAAACCGAAATGACATCTAATTATTCAGAAAATCACCAATACTATACAGGGTTATTGGTAAAACATTAACAACTTCTCAGGACTATATAACTAACATCATAAGCAACAACTTTTGTTCTATGACTTTTATTAATTCGTCAGATTTTAATTCATCAGATTTTCATATAAAAATAAAATTATTCGATTTTCTGTTACGAATTCTACGCGAAGTAAAATAAAGAACTGCCGTGTCTAGTACAAAATTCAGCGGAGGAGAGCGGGGGTTAGATAGAACAACGAAATCTTAAAGGTATGTTCTTGGTAAATGTATTTTATTTTGTAAAAAGTCATAGAACAAAATTTGTTGTTTACGATGTTAGTAATCCAGTCCTGCAAGGCTGTTAGTGTTTTACCAATAACCCTGTAGGTATACATATAGCTGCATTTGGGTTGTTTATTTATTCTGTGGACGACACATAACATAGCATCACGCCTTTTTTGCCCAAAGGGTAGAGCAGAGGTGTACCTAGCTGTAGTACACCTACATTTCGCAATTTATGTTAAAGTCTCATGTAGTAGAGGACGAGCCTATTGCCATCAAATGGGTAGGTACAAAGTCAGATTCCGGGCTAATGAGAAATTCCAGATGGAAAAGCCCAATGAAACTTTGAACGGCCCGGGAATCAAACCCAGTAATCCAGTACCTCAGCAGTCGCGCTTACGACCACTAGCCCAACGAGGATGTGGACAACTAGTACTCGAATTGGAATGATTTTTGTTTATTCTAAAAATCTACCACTTCCTACATTCTGGTGAACTTTGCATTACTCTTGCTCATACAGTGTTTTTTTAAACATCCGCTGCAGTAACTCCAAATTAACCACATCCATAATTCTGAAGCTCGAAAACAGATTTTTCTTATTAAAACAAAACGGGCAAAGGAAAAAACCACAGCCGGTGACATTAGTGACCGCGAACGTCGCTCCACTAATCTGTGTTGACGCGCATCAGCCGGGTGACACGGTATTCGGCGGGATTTTTCTTCCCATTTCATTAAAGAAGGGTGCCGTTATTACAGACTTCAAATATTTTTTCGACATTGAATTTGGGTGTTTGTTATTTGGGAACGGGGGTGCCTTAAGTATATTTGGGTTTGAGCTTGTTAAGTTAGGCTGTTGGTTTATAAGATTTGATGAAATCGGGTTTTAGAAGAGCGCATTAATTGTTGCCATGTTAACTCTAAGGATGATATTTTTATTCAGAAAATGAAAACCCATTTTGTAAATTCTTATAATAATGATAGGGTTTTTAAATTAGTTTTTTTTTTCAAACTGGGCAGCATATAATAATATGCTGCCCAGTTTGAAAAAAAAACTCCACTGGATTTAATAAAATCCAGTTGATTAATTCATTATATCTTTAATAACTGCGTACCTTGACAACCTTGATAAATGTCAGTGTCCAAATTCCAAATCGACATAATTGTATTATTTCGTTAGTCAGTAGATTTTATTCAATTTATAGTCCCTTAAAATAGTGTCTAGAGAAAGGAAGCAAAATATTTTATCTTCGTTAATTTAATATCGTTAACCTGTGAATGTTAACGACGTACCTAAAAGCGGACATGTTTTATTACTCTTTACGCTCTTTCCGAACAATTTTATCATAATAAATTAAATACCTGGTTTTAAATCATTTCCTAAAGTGTAACACCTTTATTACAAATATCTACAGAGTTTTCGTTCGGGAATTTATTTTTTGTAATAAAATATCGGTACTGGAATTCCAGTGTCTAATTTTTAGAGGGTTGCTTTTTGCAAGATTTTTTTTATTTCAACTCACCGCTATCAAAATTGTCCTAATTTTCCATTACAACATACCCTCGAAAAACCGCTCAACAAATAAGGTCAGTTAGTTATTATAGGCCGCTATTAATAATTATCGCTTAATGTTTCGCGTCGGTCGTGGTAAGCGGATTATATCGCTTGTCTGCGAGGAGGGGCGACAATAATTGAGACTGCTTAGTGGTGATAGTCCTGAGCCACTTGCGTCGGCTACTTGTGTAGTGCTCGCTTCGTGATATTTATAAGTAGGCATCGCTTAAGATAGGTGGGGAAAGATAAAAGATTTTTGTTGAATTAAGGCTCGTACAAATAGGAATCGCGCGCGACAGAAAAACACCGCTCGTTGTGCGACTTGCGGTGCCTTTGTGTCACGCGCGATTTTATCGCGTGACAGGCGCGACACGTGATATAATCCCGCGCGACACAAAGGTACCGCTCTTTGCGCGACTTGCGGTGCTTTTGCGTCGCGCGCGATTTTATCGCGTGTCGCGCCTGTATCAAGGAGCTTTTAGTGTTAGCTGGGAATTCATTTGGCTGATTTTCATGAAATATTTTTGACTTCAATAGACATTAAAAATAAGTTAAAAATGTTAATCAATCATTCGCGTTAATCGACTGGTATAAATTTGGACCCTGTCAGTCAATATATGACAGTTAAAATAAAATGTTAGTGGTGGTGTTTAATTGGGTTTTTTAACCGAAATAAAAAAAAGGAGGAGGTTCACAATTCGGTTGTATTTGATTTTATGTTTGTTGTTGATGTCTCTGAGGGTGGAAATTGTGAACTACTACATGTTGTTGTTTTGGGTTCCACTTGTCTTGTAAAAACAAATGTTAAATACAAAAAATACAAGCATCCACATTGAGAACCTCCTCCTTTTTTGAAGTTGGTTAATAAATAAATCATGAAGTTTACTAAAATTGTTCACTCAAAAGTGGGCAATATTTTACATAGCTAATGTTCTAATCGATTCTCTTTCTACCTTACAAAATAACGACCAAAGACATAAAAGTACGATAGCGCATGTAACCATAACATAACAACCTTATTATAACCCATTTCCCATCACATTTACAATTTCCTCAAAACAGTAAAGATTTAACACCAACCATACTACATAATATATACTTTACACCCAGAAAATATAAATTATATAATCACATTACTACCCCAATTTAAAACATTACCGTCTAATTTCGCCTTTTATAATAAGCTAGACGCATGAATTATGTGAATTACACAACGTACCATAAGCGCGTTCACAAAAGGGAATTATCCCGGTGATAAGGATTAACCGGGACACCCTACGCGCAGGTGTTGCGGGGAACAAATCCAACATAAATTTATATGATATGACACTCGCAAACAGCGTGCGTAAAATAATTTCGGCCAAATGTAATTTGATAAAAATGTTTCAAATGTTTTTATTGCAAATTATTATGGTTTAAACGACGATAAGCTGGCCCGTATTATGTCGGATTATGGGGTTAATACCGTAATTGATGAATGATGGCTGTTTATCCATTAGCCATCGGATGAATCATCGTCAATTTGATATATGCAATGTTGGGGTTGTTTACGAATATACAGAAAATCTAATTATAGTCAAGGAGAACGTTAGCCTGAACATAGGAATCCATAAAGAGAAGCTTATTCCAACTGTATGCCGAAAAACATTGACAACATGCTGTGTATACATCGTGTTCACTATTCTAAAGCCATAGTCCTTGTTTCAATACGCTTTATGTTGCTCCATAGCAAGCAAACACGACACAAAGCGATAGAATCGATTACTTGAACAATGTATCGAGTTGATCGACACAATATCGCAAGGACAAGTTACAAGTTCCTAGTCGCTCGCTTACGAGTACCATAAACTCGAATAGTATATACTTATATACTACGAAGATATACATGCTATAGTTATATTAAATAGTGTTTATTATATGGCTTCAAGCGGTTCTAACGTTATATCAGTTTCTAAACTTCTGCTAAACACGTACCCATATTAGACAAAGTTTCATTACTGAGACGTCCCGAACAAAAAAAAAAAGCAAGATATATGCTAATTTAAGATAATGTAAAAGAAAATATTCAGTATTCGCCAGTTAACGGAGAAAACAAGTAAAAGGGGAACAACAAAATTCTCATTCCTTTTTGTAGATCACATAGTGTATCGACTATCGGGTAATTGGACACTAGTAAATGTAGCCCAGATGTAGCTGCCTCGTACCCAATTTGTATCGCGCAGTTAAAGAAAATAGGAGCAAATAGGGACGCTGAAGAAGCGATAATCTTGTCTAAGGTGTGACGTCAGAACCGATAGTATTATTAGATTCCCCCATAAATAAAGAATATAAGGGAAAAGTTTTGGTGTAAAAACATATCGCTATACTATATCGTTATATATGGGGCAATTGGCGAAGAAGCAAAAAATGGCAATATTGGTAAACTCGAAGTTTTTTAGATTCGCGTCGAATACGGTATCGGCTTCTGTCGACATCCAATTATTACGGGAACACTTCTACGAAAATACTTTTCTGTATACAACTTCGACATGCAAAAAGGTGGCCTAATTTTGTTGATGGTAATCCGATCACGGACGGAGCCTTATGTCTGAGACAATTGCTGTTTGAGTTGAAGTTGGAACAATAACAGTTAGAAGGAGAGACTCTAAAAACACAAACAATAATACAATAACATTGTACACAAATTTCCTTTTTGGTATAAATTCAAACAGCGAAGAAGCTATTTAAAGAGATAATGTCTAAAATTGAGGTCTTATGAATTGGAAATCCGGTATATCTATGATAAAGGATATTCATAATAAACATTTGTATAATCTTCAATAGTTGAAGCAGCAATAAGCTTACAACATTTATTAATGTTTCCGCTTCAAATCTCATTATTATAATTTCGGTTCAAGCAACGTCTCTCAGAAAGGAAAAATAAATATTTTAATTCTTGGACAAGAACCAAATACTGATACAAAAGAAAATACTTCAACATCAAATATTTAGACGCTATCCGAGTCATGCTCAGAATAATTAAATGGGCGTCTCAGCGAATTTAAAAGAGGGAAAATACGAGATAACAATGGAGTCAGCGAGGAACTTTTGACCTATATATTTCTAGAACGTTAACTGTCCATACTCTGCGAGTCACCGCAAGTATGGGATAATAGGCAATATTGATAAATTATGGGTATTAAACAAGCTATGCTGTAAGGAAAGACCTTTATGGTGCTCGCAACGATCTGCAGGATATCCGCAACTTGATGGAGTGTTCTCGAAATAACTTTTACTCAATTTAGCGCGGTTTCTGGAAAGTGGTGTTTGTAAACATCTCTGATATTACGATCAGTAAAATGATACCGAGAACTTGTGTAATGTATCTTATTCTTACAAGCACTTGATTCGTATTCAATCCTGTATATAAGAAATATATTGTCACAGAGTTCCCACTAAATAGACATGAAAATGGCAAGAACAAGATTAATTCACTAGAGTTTACAAAAATAATGTGTTAGAAAATGCGGTAATAATTAAAGGTTGGTATACGAAAAAAATGCCAATATTGATGAAAACAAATGATAAAAATATATCTCAAAGTGGGACGCATCCTACAAACCCCAAGCATATGGTGACACAACTTATAAAAGACATAACAACAATAGTAGCGCAGTTATTGTGATTTGTAGCGATTCTTGGAGAACATCTCTTGTTTTATGTACTCGCGTGTCGTCTTCAATGGAAGAACTTCATTCTGGAGAGGATCAACTTGTTTATTACACTGACCTATATTTGGACAAGCCTTTAAATGTATGCCAAAGATATCTGTGTCAGCTCCTAATGGTTTATTTTTGTCTGTCTTTCTTTTGGTTGCTGTCACAGAAAATGTCGGTTTAAAAGGAACCCAGCGACCCGCCCCAGCCGGTCGATTCTGTAAAAATCTCACTGTGAAAACTTAGGTGAAGTTAGTTTGTTTTTGCTAGGAATTGACACTATTGACAGCTCACTCCACGCACACTTCACCTAAGTTTTCACGGTGAGATTTTTACAGAATAGCACCGCTGCTCCGCTCGGTTTTTACGAATTGATGTAAAATCGAGATTGTTTTTTGGTTTATGCATAATATAAACCTTCCGGAATAAATTCTCTAAAAGATGATTAAGACCGCATCAAAATCCGTTGAGTAATTTAGTAGAACAACGCGGTTACACAGACAGACATGAAGCGCGACTTTAATTTGTAATAGTTAATTAACAAGCTTCTTTGATGAACCTTCAGAATAAACTGCTATTTTTGAGTCTAATATTATGTCCTCTAAGGCAATATTTTCTACAGTTTCCTTATCTTATTTCGTAGGACCAGCATCTGAAATCAGAACCGAATCCTTTTGCTGAAATAGCGTATGCAAAGACAGAAATACGAAGCTGTTCTTAGAAACAACCGCTTTTACTGCGGATGTGACTAACGGGTGATGGTGTCAAATACGAAAAGCTGCAGGATACATTTCGCATCGTTAAAGCAACAACATACGGCATGCATCAGAAAGGTGTGGTCAAATTTAAGGATACATACCATCAAACTGAATAACTATAATTATGGAAAAATGTCGTAATCTCGAAAAAATAATGAGTCGTTCTATGGAACTGCTAATTATAAGTTTTGTATGGGATGGCTGATTTTTCTTTCGCGACTTTAGTCCTATGGAAAAAGTTGCTCAGTTCGATGGTCTGTACTACACCCTTAAGTGTAACTACACCTTTCTGATAGATGCTGTATATGCACAAGTACATAGTAATATTAACCACCAACTATCAGTACTTAAGTGCTCACTAAGCCATGAGCATTAATACACTCAACATTTTCCTTGTATTCCGTATTTATGAATAATTTGCTCCCACAAGATTAACGTTAGCTTGCTTCCCTTTATGGTTGTTCAGTGTATTAGGTTTATGTGCAATGAAACAGTAACGGCTGGTCGCGGAGTGCTGTCGGCCATGACATCAAACGCGACCTTGGCTCGTTTTATGATCAGCTGAAATAGAACATTCAGTTTTGTATTTTCTAGTAGGTTTCTCTAGGAGACTTTTAGAGTGATTGTTATATGCATCAAATGTGATATTTATATTGTCAATCTCTTCTAGCGTTGGAGACGTGTGGTTTACAGACCATATTATCGTCTATTTAAAAGTCAGTTTGTATAAAGGATGTATAGCAGCTTTGCGTCTACTTCAAGAGGTTCGGTAACATCGTGCTTCTGGTGAACTTATTCCATCTTACTGTGATCGCCAGTCAATTTGGTCAGCGTGCTATTCGGGTAAATAGCTTCTCCCGAGTTCGCACCAACAGACGTCTGAATATTGGTATAATTTTTATTTACTTGTTTAACTGTCTATATAAGTAGACATATTATATTACCAAACTTATTGGAACTTACGGCTTCACTACCGACTTCGGCGTTATCAAGATCTCGCGTATCATTATTAATTACTCAAAACTTTATTACCTACTCAAGTTCACCTTGTTTACCTTCCAACACAAGCAAACAAAACTCCTGTACCTTATTAAAATTTCTTTTGAAGCTCTTACCTAATTGCTATGTAAACTAACACGAAGTTGGTCGGAACTTAGCTCACACAAGCCACTCGAACTCAACGGCTGCCACGAATCAAATTAATATTAAATTCGCGAAACAATTTAAGTTTTAGTTAACACTTTAAATTTCCCAGTGGAACATTATTTTCTCATAAATCAACCCTTCCGCTGCGCACGGCGGGTCTTTCAGGCCCTATCGGTGAGTCTACGAACGACCAATCCCAAGTGATTAATTGATTAATCAGACGGTTTCAGAGTAATTTCAATGATTTATTACTTCAGTGTTACATACAGTTCTTTAACTAATCGTAGTTTAGAAGTGATGTGGCACGAAAGTTGGGGACTTGGGTTTGTAGATTAGTGTAGTTCTAGGTTAAATTAAATCAAATTGAGTGAAACCTTCCCCCTCTTCATTTCAGACTTCAAAATATTTTCCTAACATAATGGATAATAACTTAGCATGTTTTATAGGTTTTAGCCCAGCACTTCATTTACCTTTTCAAGGAAAATATATCCAACATTTTTCTACCCTCAAATCACGATAGGAAAGCAATTTAACTCAATTCCGAGACAAAAACAACTTGTTTAACACAGACTGTTTATACGCTCATTTGTTTGTTGCCTTTAATAATGACTCCGAGATAGAAAATCATGAGGAAAAACACGAAAATAAAACAGCATATTGGACCGAAGACGTGACGTCAAACGACGATCGAGCAATGCCTAATGTCAATAGAACGCTTACAAAGACCCGTGAATTTCGTTGAATCAATTTTAAAACGTTTAATTGGCCCTCGGCGACATCGGGAAGGTAAGACTATTGAGTCTGAGGCTTTTTTGGCCTTTTCGATGAGGCTCTTTCAGTGGGGGGTTAAATGTCGTCTTTTTATTTCCATTTTTAGTTGCTGTTGGACATTTCAATCGTGGAATAAGTTGCTTATTTTGTGTAGTGCAATTTATAATGAGTGTTGGTATTTTCTTGTAGGACCAGAAAGCTGCAGTGTATAGTTTGTTGTCTGCACGCATTTTGAAGAATCGATGACCATTAGGGACAAGTATGTACTCGTGTAGAGGTCTATAGATTGATGAGTAGAATAAATACAGAGAGAGCTATTACATGAAAAATAAAAATAAAAAGAGTAAGTAAAACATATATGTAGTACGAAATTTCTACTTTTTAAACACGATTCATAGAAGAACTTTTGCGAAAGCGCCTCATTACCATGTTTATGTTTAGACTAGATCAAAAAAGCTGGATTTAGGACAAGTTTTTAAAAAGTTGGATTTTAAAATAAAATTTAGTTTCTTGCAGCTTAAATAGACGATCAAGTAGCTCTGTTGTAGTGACTGCCTCGTTACAAGGAGCCGCTAGGAAAATAATCAAGACCAAAAAAGTACACCGAAAGAATTTAATTGATAACAAAGAATGTCTTTAAGGGGAGAGTTTTTACAGAAATACTTTGTTTCTAACCGTCACAACCGTAAATGTGAAAACCGTATTATTATTAAGGAGATTTACTGTTTTAATATTCTTTTAGCGTGGATATTTTCTTTAGAACATTCCTTCCTTATGGTTCAAGGCAGTTCATTTTGTGTCATGTCAAAAACATTGCCAGTGACATAAACTTTCTTGACTGACGCACCCGTCAGGAAACGGATATGACAATATCAGGGTGGAAATTGATACAAATGATTTGACAATTCACATCAACACGCCCCGTTTTTATTAAACTCGTTTGTCTCACTCTCGATATGAGATTAACAACATCGCACCGTGGGTCGACTGGTATAACAAAAAAGACCATTTTTGTACCCAGAGCAGACCCATACGCCGACGTGCATTTTATCTCAATCATTGTGTCCGCCCGGCCGGTAACTCAGACTATTCGTTTAAAACTTCGAGTGCGGCCGAGGGGACACGTTTAAAACGTCCGTAATCAAATTTGACTCGAGTCTTTAAGGGTTAAAGCCTTCGACTTTGAGCCGCCCTAATAAATTATATTGCCGACAAAACTGCTCCCGAGTGCGACACAGCTCGTTGGCTCATCTAATTGGTCCAAATTTGAGTCGACCCGGCTTTATAATTGGGTCGAATTCGGGTGCCTTATGCGTCTGGAAATTAGTTGAAATTCGAACATTGGCCGGATTAGGAGTGTGTAGTGGCACCGCAGCACTAATGCGTCCCCAGTCAAATATACGGAATACGTTTCCACTCGTAAAGTTAATGAAGATACGTACATACACACGAAAACAAATTCGGTGCCCAAGTTTGGTGGGTTTGACTTAAAGTTTGCGTTTGAATACAGTAAATTCTTGCTTAATTAACGCGCCTGCCTCGCGCCGGCTCCGTGCCGTCGACGTGCCGTAACTTCGTCTTGTGTGCCTTTCCTTTACGTATTATTTCCACGTAAACGCGCTTCCGTTCCCAGTTACAGGTTCTCGAACACATAGTTCCGAATACATGTTCGTTACTACATTTTCCGAGTATAATGAACAGCTGTGAATGTGCCAATTTTCTGTTATTTTGCTGGTGGGTCCCGAAGCAGGTCATAAAGTAGAAGACTTTTTTGGCACGTGTCATGTTATTTGCGGAGCTTAGGCCGGAGTATCCGCAACATTAACTTACCGTTTTACGGGTTTCCGTTATGCCGAATTAGAGGTGTTTACCATTGTTCAACGACAAGGAAAACTTACGAATTATCAACCGAGTCACAGTTTGTTCGAAGGGAATTCCTTGACAAAGCGAATTCCTGAAGATTCCCAATTAAAAGCTGAGACACTCGGGCCGTGGAAGTTGGTACAAAGTTTCAAATCTTGGCGGGGCGTTACTACGAAAGAATTCCTCACTAATTAGTATAAGTTTATGCATTCGGAGGTGGCACGAGTTTCCCCTCCACTAGTTCTACTGAAGTTTTAATTACTCGCATGCTGATTGGCCTGTGTTGCGTCAGTCACGTTCTTTTTGCTCGAGTTTCGTGTGATGAACTCCTGATTTTTGGGGTGCATGTTGATTCTACGTTTTGCTTGTCTTTTACAAGTTGCTCGTTTTGAAATATAGGCTACTGAAACGCCGTTCCGAAATGTATTCTTACTCATTCTTTTTCGGATTTCATTCTTATGTTAGCATCAACAGTAATTGTTTTTGCTACCACAATAACAAGCATAGCAATATCTAGAAGTTTCAATGGGAGTTTGATATAACAAGCATAAAGGACTAACCAAGACCTAATGAAACTCAGACTCACAATAACAATATTGCCGAAAATGTAGCAACATTTCATGCTAACATAAGTTATAACAACTAACATAACTCACGACTGCCGTAACTCCAAAGGGCCTTATCTCCGTATGTTATACATGCAATTACGGCACATATTATTATAGTTATACATACAATTATATTAACATTAGCGTGACCAGATGTGGCCGAGAATAATATTTTTGCGAGGAGTGCTGTAATGAATTTATCGTCGTCCCTGCCTCGCTTATTACATTACGAGATTGTTTTTGAAGATTTCGGAATAGAGCGAGCACTCTTTTTTTCTATACAATTATTGATCGTTTCTCTTTATGTCTTTTTATGGTTATTTTAATAACTGACATGAAATTTAATGTCTTCTGGGTTTGTGTGACTTATTGTGGTGATAGTTGGTGTTAAGAAAATCGGACTACTCTGTAAAAAGTTATGCGTGGTCATACATAAACCTCCGAGAACCTCCTCCGTTTTTTCGTCGGGTAAAAAAGGGTATGTTAGTTCTGTACCTAACCAAAGAAACCTGTACGTAGAAATGCCAGTGTTCAAAGAAAATGGGTCACAATAAACAGTTTCATGTAGTAAACATCCATGATTAAAATCTGTTTCGTATTCAACGACGTGAAATATTGAGAACCTGCTTTAAAAAGGCAGGAGCTTAGCGGCGAAGATTTACAATATTGCCGGTTAAATTACACATTCCGTATATTCTAGAAAATCCCGAATTTCTTGCTTCAACCAACTCCAACTAACAACCACCCAGGCTGTCGTACAATTACTTAACTCTGGAACTCTTAATAAAACTCGTCTTATTTATTTTACATTTTCAACGTACTATGAAGAGGACCTCATTTTATGTAAATCTCAATATCAGGCTAGGGGGGCCTGTACTATCAGATGTCATTCCACTTCCACTGAAGTTTGGACCCTTAGGAGACAGTTTAGAGTTTAGCGATAAGGTTCGGTCGCCAGAGTGGCTTAGTACGGCGTTTAACCCTATCTGGGACAAAAACGCTGGAGATATGCAAAGTTGGAGACGATTAAAAATAATTAGCGCAGCCGTGGAAGCCTTCGACATGGTTTTGAGTTAGTTCTTCTGTTTTGTTGGCTATTTTTGTCGAGGATCGGTGTGTCGCTGTTGGAAAGTTAGGAGGAGCCCGTTAATTATCCTGGTCTTTGTTATGAATAATGAATCTGGGTAAAATAATGGCCTCAACTCGAGTAAAGGCTCTCCCGCAGACAGGTGCGACGCGACGGTGGCACGCGATTCTAGTAAAACGATTTCCATGAAATTTTCATAGAAATTGTTCTATTAGAGTCGCGTCGTGCTGTCGCGACGCGCCTGTCTGCGGGAGCCTTTATGGTTCAACGTATCTTCTGTACATTTCAACAAGTTGTCTATGTCATCATCATGTGTAACCCTTTTTGTCTGCTCAGTATATTAGGCTTTCAATACTTTGTGCCAATTTTCAAGTCTACGCTAAGCAATTCTGCGATATACCCAAAACAATATTCGCAATACGTGGCTCGCAAAACTCTCCCTTTTACAGAAACACTTATTTCTCCTATGCCAATCCGAGACAAGAGCCATTTTAAAAACAAAAGCGACGAGCCAAGCCGAAGTTGGATTGCGCTTTTTGTGACACTCCCAAGTCTCAGATTAAATATAAACTTTCCCCCCATGTTTGCTTCAGTTACGGCAATATCCGCGAGGGGCGCTGTCAACTTGGCAGACGACAATTTGTCAGTTCCCTGTGGCACGTCGCGTCGTCGCGTCGTCTCGACGACTGTAACGAACATAGTTTGAGGCTTTTTCATATTAGTTCATGGTTGGTTAAGATGAGCTAGTAGGCAGAATGGGAGAAAATGTTATGTTTAGTTGTATTGAGACTTGCTGGCGGAATTCTGTCTTAATTTTAAGCTATCCATGCAACTGTAGTAGTAGTTTGTAAAATATTAGACTAACACTCGTAGAGCTTGTGCAAGACCATGAGTACTTTAATCGTTAATAAGCAGGTGATAGACTAAAGCTGCCACTGTAGGTATTTTTGTGGCAAAACATCATAAAGGCTCCTGCAAACATGTGCGACGCGCGACACGAATCGCGCGCGACACAAAGGCACCGCTCGTTGCGCGACTTGCGGTGCCTTTGTGTCGCGCGCGCTTTTATCGCGTGTTGCGCCTGTTTGAAGGAGCCTTAATATAATTTTGTTCCGTCACGTTGTTTGATGCATTAAGGGACCAAGTCTGCGATGGAATGATAGACGATCTGTGGACACTAAATTGGTTCGAAGTCCCGCAAACGCCGCATAATCTTAATAATTTAAATTGCTTTAGGGAGAGTACAAAATACAATATTGATTTTCCTTCAATAAAATATTATTCAGGGGACTTCGAACCCTCTCCGGGATTACGCACTCTAGAGTAATCAACCATTATTGGAGTTTAGAATTTGTAGCACGAACAGTAATCATATTTCATTCATCAGAGTACGCAATCAAAAATGTTACTCTTTTTTGAGAACTTCGTTTAGAACCCTTTCCATTGATGATTTTACTGAAGTCCTTCGTTGGATTGTCAATCTTTAGTAGTAATGAAGGTTTTACGACCTGGGCGTGCGTATTGCTTTAGAGTCTAGGTTTCTTCTTTTATGTGACTTGGACCTATGCATTAAATGCTGCGAAATTTTTACTGTCCTGTTAGTGAATTCTACAGTATAT
This sequence comes from Luperina nickerlii, assembly GCA_963855955.1. Lineage (NCBI taxonomy): Eukaryota > Metazoa > Arthropoda > Insecta > Lepidoptera > Noctuidae > Luperina > Luperina nickerlii. The sequence goes on along the minus strand of OY979667.1, from coordinate 3,388,853 downwards.
TCTAATTCATTTTGTCAGTAACTGTCCATTGCTGGACGTTGAACTCTTGGTTTGTGACAAAGAACAGTCTTTGGGGATATGTCCTTAATCATAATCTTGTTAGGTAGATTGGTGGACAATTTGTGGTGGTATGATGTAACCCGTGTAACTGCTTCCCAGAAACGGTTATATAATTTCTGATAAGTATCCTTTACCGCTTAGAAGTATCTTTTAATAACCAGGCATATGCAAGAGGATTATTTTCAACCGGGATTACGGACCATTCATTTTCTCAAGTTGAATCAAGTATGTAGGTATCTTAATGAAAACTGTATTTCTAAATTTCCATCGGCCGTTTTGATTAAAGCGGTCATTGTCTGCGGCTATCAATGAATAAAGGAATTGGATAAAGGAAAACGGATAGCCAGAGGGCGAATTAAAAAAAAACAGCTACCAGCGCATCCACAAAAGAAATATTACCTATTTCTTTTAGCTGGCAACGCGGTAATCACATTTGCTTTGTTCATTTCGGCCCTTTCATTCGCTTAATCGCGTTATTTCGGACTTTTCTAGAACAATCTTTGTGAGCGTCTAATTTACGAGCGGTTGCGTTAGCGGGCGCTTTGGGAAGATTTATACAGCTATGCGTTCTGGATAATTAAAAATGTGGAGAATTTTTCTCATTGTTATTTTGATAATACACCCTTTATTGTGTTTATAGTGCATTGTGGAAGCGATATTTTGGCTGTCGGCGGCTGAAGTAGCATAATCCACATTTTTATGTATTTTCTTTTGAAAATGTGCTGGAATTAGGGTCATGTGCTAGGACGGTCATCTTGCCAAGTTACGAGCATAGTTTTAATGACTATACAAAACGTTTTAAGGCTCCTTCAAACAGGCGCGACACGCGATAAAATAAAAATTATATCTCGTGTCGCGCCTGTTTGTAAGAGCCTTTATGGCGCACATAGCTGCAATAATTGTACGTATAACGGAGTGTGTAATCTTAAACGGTGCTTGAATGCATAATGTCTTGCGCAGTTTCTACGAATAATATTTAATATTGCACTGATTATTTCTAAGGAAAACGGTAACTTACCTGCGAGACTTGATGGCCATTATTATAATGACTACTGACGTTTGCAGCAGTCACAATAATTACCAAGGGATAGAAAATTAATTCGATATCATGTTAAGGCAGTAACAACTAATTGTGCTTACTTTTATTGCCAAGTGTAGTGATAACGGCTTTTTTCTCTATGATCATCTCTTGCTTTTCTAGCCTAAACTATGATGTTTGAGACTCTCTCTAACCTATGTTCAGATTGCTCTATAGTCTTATGTCCGGGGTAAAAATGCTAATCCCAGGTCAAAGTATATAATTTGCTTCGACCAAATGTATTTCTCCTTTCAGCTTAACACTTAGACCACAGATTCCTGTGTGAGACGTTGAAGAAGGGAGGAAATAGGCGAAAGACGTAGCAACAAGATAGTTGTGCAGGAAACTGAATATAGGTAATTTACTATTGGTTTCGTACGACATACTGTTCCGGAGGCTAAAGGGACGGATTAGGTAAATTAATAGAATTGTAAAGATATTTTATTTATGACTTCAGAAAGTCTGTTTTCTGTTACATTATTAGTCTTGTGATTATATGTGGTGCATGTTCTTTCTTCTATGTGCAATTTTTATAAGAATATGAATTATTCTTTATATTTTTATATAGGCAGTCGCTCCATGTAAAATAGTGGTACTCAGCTACATCCGGATAGACTGGAAGCTTACCCCAACGTACACTTGCGTGCAAAAAAACTTGGCCCACCCTCATGTTCCTATTTGAGAGACGATATCTCAAAAATTGTAATGAATATAATTTATTATTTTATATTGTGTGAAGTTAGGTAAGGTATAGTTTATTTGAACATAAACTAAATTTTGATAAAAGCAATATTCTTGACAAGATCGACTCGAATCTTCAGATGTCCTCATCACTCTTCCTTGGAAAAGTGCGTAACTTTTTCGTCAATGAAATTATTTGTAAATTCGCGATTTTCTCAAAAACTCATGAATCGATTTTGATAATTCTTTCAATAATGTAATCTACATACTTTCAGGTAGGTTTTAATATACCATATATTAGGTTATTGTGGTTGTCTGACAACCAGTCTTACCAATGGGTATCGTATTACTCAGTAACTGGGTTGAGGGGGTCAGATAGGCAGTCGCTTCATGTAAAATACTGGTATTCAGCTGCATCTGGTTAGACTGGAAGCCGACCCCAACATAGTTGCGAAAAGTCTAGGCAGATGATGATTGCATATCCATTGTTTCATATAATGCTCGAAAAATTTGTCCTCTCAACAAAGTAAATAACACAATAAACGTTGTTGGACTGTTAAAATGAAAGCTATTTCTACAGTTTGTGTGTTAAGGAATTACTTCGGGGGTTAATTCTTTGGAGATAATTTTTTATATCAATACTAAATGTTTCTTAAAGGGTCAGAACTAAGAAATCTCTGATTTTTCTTAAGTAAAAGTAGTTTAACATTTTCTTGAAGTAGGTAAGTAATCCTTTAATGGCCTAATCTCTATGAAAAATATTTTACAGAAAAAACTTAACATTGAAAGAAAAAAACTTAATAGAATGCTATTTAAAACAACCTGCCAAACACAAACGTTCTGAAAGTTAAATGGCTCGGAGTTGTCCTTGCCTTATTGTTAGGGAAAAAAATGGCGAGTACCATACTAACATAAATGTATACGGAAAACTCATGAATATGGAGCTGATTAAGAGGATATACATGCTTCAATTTACATGTTGATCACAGAATAAAACATAAGGGATTTAATGAAGAATTCTTTGGATACTGATGTTTCTTTTTGCGCTGTTTTGTTGTTGTTGCAGCTGGATGTGGGTCATTCTAACTCTGGTGCAAGGATGAGAGAAAAATAGCATCCTCTTTTTAAACGAAGCCAAAAAACGAGCAGTGGACATAGATAGTTACAAGGAAAGGAGGGTATTGGACGCTTTTTTAAGATTTTACAAAGGTTTTTCCGAGATCTCTCGGAGGAATGGAGGGTATTGGACGCTTTTTTAAGATTTTTCCGAGATCTTTTGGCTGATTTACGTGATTTTTGTATTTGTTAAAATTCAAACTCAACGCATTTATTTCAATTAAACTAATTACAGGCCCTTTGGTATCGTCAAGCGGTCGATCAGTCACAAAGATGATGCTAGTAGCCCATTCTATAGCGTAGTTGGTAGGTTTCCTACTCCATGAAAACTCTAAAATATTGTTACAAGGTTAAGCTCAGTCGGTTCCATAATCATTCTTGCATTTATATTAAGGAGTTTTTGGACAATTCAATCACTCTTGCTTGATTATTCATAGAAACTTATTCTTATAACCTACTCCAGTAATCTATCCTACAGAAGTAGGTATACTGAGTGTTAAGAGCACTTCATTGTGGATTTTACAAGTTTCAGAAATGCTGAGTAAAACGAAAATGGAAGCAGGATTCAAGTCTCTAAACACTGGTATATTTTCACATACCCAAGCACAAGTACATACCAACCGTTCCTATGACGTCACACTCTTAACGTTTACTCCGAGTGCAACGTGACCCGATAGGCAATGCACCTTTGTTTGTACCATTAAGCGAACTGCACACGTTCTTCTTAGAAATATAACGCATAAACTGAGAATTGTAATGCTGGTAGTAAGTTTCAAGTCAATTGCTGGGAGATTTACTGGAGTTTAGCAGTTCGTGAATCATGGCGGAGAAATTTTTGGCGCGTGTTTTGTTCGTTTTGAATTTTGATTGTCGAAATTTGAATTTGTGGAACTTGTTTTTTTTTTAAGGTACGGTTATCTTGCAAGTTAAGCAGCAATAATTTTCTTTATATTTTTTTCTTTAGTGACTTAAACAATAAATTGCCCTTTCTATGTTTCCGGTTTGGTATTAAGACTTCCCGCGTAAGATGAGATTAGAATCGGGCAAATATGCACTTTCCCAGTTATTTATTTATAATGCTCTAGATTTTATTGTCATTCCAAAACATTATAACATAACACAATAAAAATAAACGACATCGTCAGCTGTATTCAAATTTTGACTAAATCACATTCTTGTATAAAAATTCTCAAAACGTTGACCAAATAAACTTTTTATTGCCACTTCGAAAAAGGAAACCAGACAATCGAATTTAAAAAATTATTCGAACAAACGCTTCCATTTTCAAATTTAAATTGTCTAGAGCCGCCCACCTGGCGATGATGTCATTGGATTAGTGCTGTTCCCTAGTGATTGCGATCGAATTGAACATCGATGCGATCTTGCTATCCGTTATAGTTTAGTATTCGAATAGTTTGCGATCCGTTCGCGTGTTAAATGACCACAATTCATTTTGAGTTATGTGATTTTGTCTCGTTTAGTTTTGTTTATAGGCATTCGTGTTACTTTATTATATAATAGGCCTCCATATTTTATGATATTTAACTTTTTACCTATTATATTTTCGACGTTAATGGGTTGAGCGTATAACAGTATAATAATTGCTAGACGAAATAAATCATTTAGTGTATTCGATGAAAGTAGGCTTAAAAATATTACCCATGGTAAAGTAAACACAACTGTTTTTGTTCATCGATCCGTCTGTCTATAAATTTCTAGGACGTATTTTTGTTATAAATCTAATATGACATCACCGCAGATGCGACAATTTTTTGCCGACTGACTCGATCTGAGTTGTCATTAAATTGCAATGCGGGCTGGCAAGATTTATTCCATACGTTGGACAGGATTTTTAACTCTATACTCGAGAAGTTTGAGTTCAAAATTGCTTGTTAAATAAATGTACGAATCCACATTAAGCTAGTTAATGTGACAAACCAAATGGGAATTAGAGCTATCTCGATAAAAATATCGATTGATAACCTCGAAAACTTCCGAGCTACGAGAACACCGAAATTGAAAATCCTTCTAGCAATAAAGGTAATTTTATTTAGTATAGACCATTTTGACACTGACAGTGACATATTTATTTGATACTGGAACATTTTCTAGGCATTAGACAACGAAATTGGATACAGTAAAACAGCTGTGTATGAGAAAGGCATTTTTATTTATTTTATAGACGGACTTTTTTATTATGAGTCTCACGTGGAATGAAAACAGAATGAAGTGTTTATTCACATCGTTCAATAATTTTATAAAAAGCAGATGAAATATTTACACAAACAATTTTATAAAAAAATAAGAGCAGTTGAGCTGCACGATTTCTGACAAATGCGTGCACTGACTGGACAGGTCCTCTCAATCTGTGTGGTTCTTTCCTCAAAAGACCATCTCAGACATCTACATGGTCTTCATATAACCTGACCAAGGTTATGTCTGGACTTTAAAAGAGACTGTGACCTAGAGGTCACAGTCTACAGTCTACAGAAAGGTCGAAACAAATTCAGAAGTTTGTTTCGGCCTTACTTCTCAGAGTAGTCGGATAGGAAACGCCGACCTCATCTAGTTAAAAAAAAAATTATTGACGTGTAAAAGTGTATGTGCAAAGCTACTTAGAAAAATAAAATCATTTATCATTTAGCAAAATATTCGAAGCTCAGTTACAAAATTATCAAAAACACGCATGACCCTTAAAAATAAACTGGACACAATCGAGATTTAATAAAGTCTGCTAAGTCTGGCCTGCGGACTGTGGTCAGCGATTCCTTTGTTTCGTCGCAAAAAAAACAAGCGTCCGGCTCGTAAAAATGTAAATTACTGTAAAATCGTGTGCGTGCTACACTATGCAGCCGCTGCAGCGCTGCCAGCCGCCATGTTTGTCCTGCGATATTTTTCTCCGCGCAAAATTAACATTCTTTGCTTACATTGTTGGTCGTGCGTTATTAAAAGTAGACCTTTTTTGTTTCAAGTGTGGTTTTATTATGAAGTAAGCTTTCGAGTTTAAATTCACTGTTCTAAAATTATCGGCATGGAAAATTATTTTTGAATAAATGGAAAATATTACGAGTCTGTCTCCTAAAAGTTGGGAAAGTCCATTATACTTAGTATGAAACGAAATAGTAAGCAATCGCTGTGAATAATTGAAGTACCGTGACTAACCAGACATTCCTGACTAATCTAGGCAAGCTGTGCAAAACTGATTGGCTAACTCACCCCGTTTTCTAGTACCTTAAATCAGTCAAACAAATGATAAATGCTTAAGTTATAAACAAAGGGCTAGAAATGAGAAAGATTTCTAATTTATATTTTAATGACCACAGATTTCAACTGGACTTTGCACATTTCTAATGTATACGGCTTTGCGATATTATGCTACTCTTACATCCTGCATAGATAATTAATCAATAGGGATTTATTATTCAGCTCTTTAAGTAGCTTGGTAATTTATTTTCCAATCGATTTATTCATCGATAGTGTACACAACACTATCAACTGTCAAATTTCCTTTTAATCGATCAGAATGTAATTCTCGTATTTTTGAGAACATTTGCAGTCTGTCTCAATCTGTCAAAAATAACTCTTATTAACGTTTTTTGACATTGATTGTCATTGAGATGAGATTGCGGCGAAATTTTGAACGTTATTACGGATAAAGGCATTCTGAAATCGCAATTTGCCAAAATTTTATAGACCATTAAGATTTGAATAACGGTCTATTTTGTGCCTAAAGTATCTCATGTAGCCTAATCTCAACACCAACGTTCACGAGGAAAACTAAACACCAAAACGCCACTAAATTATCGAGCGTTGCGTAAAATAAAGGCCTTTTCACACACCTAGTGTATTCCCGGGGGCATTTCGCGTCCCTATTCAGCTGAAACAAAGCATGGCTCGACTTTTAGCAGGGTTAATTAAAATGTCAACAGCGCTTATTAATCAAAGCGACAGTCGCGTTCGGACGGTGAAGGTGCGTCCTTTTGTTGCTAATGTTGGTAGCATTGGACTTTAGTGTTGGAGTTTGATTTTTGTTTGGTTGGTAGTGTTGTATAGAACAGTTCAGTTTTCAATTTGGACACAGTTCGTGAAAAGAAAACTGGGCTGTCATTCTAGGGCTGATGTTTTTGGCTGACCTGTTTTTGATCAAGTAAACACCATTTCCTGTATTTTCCATGCCGTGAATATCTACTGCAACACATATCGACGGCGAAGTGCCAATACCTCCTAACTGTTTTTCTTTTGAGAAATTTACTTTTTTTTCGTTTTGAATTTAAAGGCGTTATTCGCATGGTTTTAGTGAAATCGCCTAAGTGTATCTTTAGTTGCAACAGCATTAAATTAAAATTTGGAAATATGTACCTCCCAACTAAACCAACGTGTCTATTTTTGAACGTTTTTATCCAGTATGTGTAAATTTTTGACTTTGTTAGTTAGGAGTTATTGGCACTTCGCCGTCGATATGTGAAATGTGTTACCTGTTCGATCAGTAGGTACTTCCTATTAATATTAATAATGTTGGATGGTGACTTTCTTTGTCTCCCTGTTCCAACTAATCCCCTCCCCTCCCTTGTAACATATCCCTCTCCAGAATTGCTTGTGGCGCTGATGATATTCATCCGCCACAACAATATAAAAATATGATTTGTTTCTTCAAATATTCTGCCTGTTTGGATGTGGTATAAGTATAATATGTGAATGTTCTAACAATTATAATATATTACGTAATTTTATATTTTTGTTTGTGTCAGTTCAGTACTAACCTCACAAAATCTAGGCACATCAAGTTCAATTGTAGCATCGTAGATTTTTATCGTTTTAAGTCTCCTTCAAACAGGCGCGACACGCGATAAAATCGCGCGTGACACAAAGGCATCTCAAGTCGTGCAACGAGCGGTGCCTTTCTGTCGCGCGAGATACGCGTCGCGCGTCGCGTCTGTTTGCAGGAGCCTTTATCTTTTAATTTAAAATAATGCACACTTGCTTTACCAATTCACTTTTGACATTGGCAGAATAGTCGACATCGACTTTACTTGCCATGATTAAAAAAATAGAATAGAATACAATTTCTTTGTCAAACATTTTTAATAAAATTTCCGTGGTATGGGAAATCGCTCAGTACGATGATTGCTTTCTAATACTTACGCCTATAGTGGTGTCAATAACCTAGTCTCATCTTAAAGTCTCGAGTCTCAACAAATCAAAACTCCTACAAAATTAATTTTGCTTCACCGGTGATTTCGATTCCCATTTTTTCTGAAGGTTTATGTCCCATTGTAAGCCAGGTTCTATAATAATGGAACATTTCGCCAATGCCTTTGGCCAGTGTTAAAGAGAATGACTAAAAATCAATTAGCCTCCGTACAGCCTCGTCCTAACAACAAATGTCTGGTTCGCAGACTTAACGTGAAACGGAGACATTCCAGGACGGTCATTCACTAAGAAAGATCATCATCATCTGCCTAGCCTTTTCCCAAATATGTTGAGGTCAGCTTCCAGTCTAACCGGACGCAGCTGAATACAATTTAAGGATTTTACATGGGAGCGACTGCCTATCTGACAACCAGTCTTACCAAGGGGTACCACCGTATTATCATAGTATTACCCAGTAACTGGGTTATGAAGGTCAGTAAGAAAGATAACAAGTAATATAAATATCGCTCACTTTGTAGTAATAATTTTTCCTAATTTGTAGTTTGCTGTTAATTCTGTAATTTCCGCTCTTAATTACTTTCTCAAATGATTGATAGAGTTTACCTGCCGTGCGTCTAAAGCAATTTACAAGGGGAGAAAACAATTATTTTCATTTCCCGTTTGATGCTGTTTCAACTCTCATTTCCGAAAAAACGGAGGAAGGGGATTAAAAAAAACGTTTAAGTACCGTTAATGAAGAAGCGAAAGTTACCATTTTTTAATTTCCCTTTTCTTTCATTCGTAGCTCCATATTTAAGATAAATGAGAACAATAATAATAGCGAAATAACGTTTATTTATATATACATACTTTATTGTACACCAGAAAATACATAACAAAATAAATACGATTATTACTATAAAACATACAATGGGTGGCTTTATCGCTTTCTGCGATCTATTCCAGGCAACCTTGGAATGGACAGTGATGGCGTGGATATAAAAAATGGGGTTGTCAGCGGTGCAAAATAATATACTATAATAGATAGATACATAGTTATATGACATGTGTATACAGGGCGAAACCCTCAAGTTTAATTACGTTAAATTTTTTTTGGCGTTAATTTCCCACTACTGGGCAAAGGCCTCCGTACTCTATTTCACCCTCTCCACCAATCTTTATCAAAGTAGTCATGAGCTCATCCCGCCATCTCCGTCTGGGCCTACCCCGATGACGTTTGCCATTAAGCGGGTCCCACTGGGTCGTTAGTTTGGCCCACTGATCGTCTGACATGCGGCAAATGTGTCCAGCCCAATTCCATTTAAGCGTGGCAGCTTTCCGAGTGACATCAGTTATTTTAGTGATGGACTAGATTGTTGTATTCTTAACCTGGTCCACAAGTTTAATACCCAGAATAATCCATTCCATAGCTCTCTGGCAAACCTTGAGCGTGGACCTCTGCTGAATTGTCAAAGATCATGTTTAAAATAAGAAAGAAAAAGTATTTTATTGCGACTTGTACAGGAAGATCACAAACTAAACTAAACACAGCAAAATATAAATCCAATTTATATTAAAAAAAAAGTAACAAAAAGAAAATGAAACAGAAAGTCCTATACGAGGCCAAAAGGCTCCTATCTCAGCATGATGTTGATATTTGAGAACCATTACGTGAGGATAGGAAGTATACACATGACGTTTAATATCACAAATAAATCCCGGAAAAATCAGCAATGCAATAACAGATCCTATATTAATATTGCCTACTGACCCAAAAACGATCATCTTTTATACATTTACACAACAGCTGTTATTAAATAAATGATCGCACCCACATCACTCGTATAGGCCGCAGGATAGCTGTGACGTTGTGGCTACGTCATCAATCACACGGGTCGCGGCCGGGGGAGGTATATAAGCAGGCGACGGCGCGGAGTGGGGGGCATTCTTCATTAGTGAATCGCGGAGAGCACACGTCCACGCTAACATATTAATCATAATAGCTTTTCTGCCTTATTGCTCTTGGCGTTTCCTACGTGTCATTGGTTCTGTAATGAGCGTCCTCGACAGGCGATTGTTATTAATCAAAGATATTGTAATATGGAGTGCCTGCATTCTAATTGTGTAAAACACTATTGATCTAAATCTGAATCGTTTTGAAGGTTATTTGCTAATCCATTGCTTTATATGTTCGAAAAATTTGTTTGCTCAACATCGTAAATAACGCAATGAATGTTGTTGAACTGTCAAAAAGAAACACATTGCTACTAACAGTGTGTTACGCAAGTACCCCGCTGGTCGACTTGGCGAACTATCGCAATGTTACTGAGGACTTCTGAAAGAATTTTCTTTCATTCATAATAATTTATTGAACTACTATCAGCACGCCGCGGTTCCACCAGCGTACAGTGCGTGCCACGTAAGAAGAGACTTGACACACCACGTGGTCTGACATGCGCAGAACACGATTTTAGGTATCTTTGAGGTCTGAGTGCGGGACGGGACCGGACGTCATAGGGGCGGCGGAAAGAGGCGGGGGAGGCGGGGTCAAGTCTCTTCTTACGTGGCACGCACTGTACGTGTCGATCCCGTGGAAATATCGGGATAAAAACTATCCTATATCCTTTCCCGGGACTCAAACTATCTCCATATCAAATTTCATCTAAATCGGTTCAGCGGTTTAAGCGCGAAGAGGTAACAGATAGACAGACACACTTTCGCATTTATAATATTGGCATGGGTCATCTCATATACTTATCTAGAAACGCGTGAAGGATGATTTCTTTATCACTATGACTTTTATTTTTGTTCAGTATAAAAAAATCATCACGCCTGTAATCCTCGAAGAATTAGGCAGAAGTGTACCTCTAGCATAACCACATTTTGCCATTTATGTTTAAGTCGCATGTAATACACACACGTTTTTTTTTTAATAGTGGGCGAAACGAAACACCTCGCGGCATGCCCAGACGGAGACGGCGGGATGATCTGGACTCCTTTAACCAAGATTGGTCTTCGGCAGCCCTGGACAGAGAGAGGTGGAAAGAGAGGAGGTATTAGAAAGAAAGAAAGAAAATACATTTATTTAGCACAGACTAAGAGACACACAATACACCAGGTAGTTAGATATTAGTTGTACATCAGATAAAAAATAAGATAAAAAATAAAAAGTGCAAAGTCCGATGTAAGAAATTAGCAGGAAAGTGTGCCTCACGGCTGGGCCAAAAAGGCCCAGTTCAGCAAAAATGCCAGACAACTGGTGCCTGACGCTGGTTTTCAACTGGACCTGTATTCCACTCAGAGCACTGATTTCAACCGCACTTGGACGAACCACACCTGAGGACTTCCACTGAAACTAAATTTTGTAACGTGCGGTTCGGTGGAACAATTTAACAGTGGGACACTAATCCTTACATAGTATAAAACAAAGTCGCCAAAATATCTGTAAGCGCATAACTTCCGAATGACTTCACCAAATTGGATAATTCTTTTTTGTAGTGTTCGCTATTGCCAGGACAAGGTTTGTGTGAAAGAAAATTTCGGAACTTCGATGAAAAAAAAAAAACAGTGGCACTCCGGGAGTGCCGACAGAATTGAAAACTTGAACAATTACGTGTGTATTTTGTGAATCGTCTTATAAACAAAACACGCGCGGTACCGGCTACGGCCATCCGTCTTACGAATTTTCGATCAGGTCACGTGTCCTGACGCGAGTTTAACATTTTTTACCCATTACAAAAAAGTGTATAACGCCGCTAAAGAAGTTTTCACTTCAAAAATAGCACCCGCGCGAAGCTGGGGTGGGATGTTTGTAAAAAATAAAAAAAAAATAGGGGGCCAGCCTATCTCCATCAACCGAGTACAAATCCAGACTCCGGGCTACTGAGCAATCCATGACAAAAACACTAAAAACACCTTCATCATTTCAACGTTCTAATTTAATATATTAACCATCTCTACTTCCATGACATCGATACGAGTGGATCTAAGGCTTCCTTCCCTTTGTTGAAAAGCTCATTCAATTAACTTTGAGGTTCAAAACCGAATGTACCATAAAGGCTCCTTCAAACAGGCGCGACACGACACGCGACACAAAGGCACCGCAATTCGCGCAACGAGCGGTGCCTTTCTGTCGCGCGCGATTATATCGCGTGTCACGCCTGTTTGTAGGAGCCTTCTTTATTTTTTCAGGATGGGAAATCATCAAATGACCCCTCCCACTCTGGGTGGAGCGGAAGAGAGTGTCAGACTCTTACTGACTAAAACCCACCCGTGTTCCTTCCTTAGCCCTTTATTTTCCGGGCCAGCGGTTAAATCATCATTGGGTCTAAAATATCTCTGTACAAAGGATTGTTTTGTCTCTGATTGGTGGGCGGTTCGCTGTGGTTATTGGTTTTCAAATGCTACCTGTAATATTATTGTGGTTATGGTACACTGCTACCACGCCTGCTACCTATTATTTACTTTGTGGGCATTTAATTTGACCTTGAATGTGGTTTTTATTGTCTACTAGCTTCTGCCCGCGACTTCGACCGCGTGGTATGTATGTTGATAAAAATATCCTATGCTCTTTCTTAGGGTTCAAAGTACCTCCATACCAAATTTCATTAAAATCGGTCCAGCTGTTTCGGATATTACCCGGACAAACAGACAGAAAAAAAAAATGTTTTGTTACTTCTTCACGCTCAAACGGCTGGATCAATTTTGATAAAATGTTTTATGGAGGTAGCTGACACCCTGGATTAACATATAGGCTACTTTTTATCCCGATATTCCCACGGGATCGACATTACGCGGGTAAAACCGCGGAGCGCAGCTAGTTAGTTATAATGTTGATGCTCAACTTCCACATCAAAGTAGAAATCTATCTGAATACAGATTACAGTATCGAAGCCAAAAAGTATATAAGCCGGGAATGTATTAGGTTTTATGGGATATCTTTAATTAAATACAGACTTCTAAAGGTTAGTAAGAAGCTTTTTATGAGGCAAAAGTACTAAAGGTTCAGTCCAATAAAAGGTGAAATTACTATTGAAATGTCAACAAGGGAATCTTTCTAGAGAAAATAAAGCTCTTCGAGATTATCTGAAAATAATTATACAGGTTGTATGTTTATTTAAATTGCACCAACCGCGACTTTAACCTATACATTTCTGGTTTACAGGAGGTCGGGTTAAACTACAATACGGCACGAGTGACAGGGCTTGCCCTAAACCCCATGCAAACCCAACTCAATCACTTGACCCACAAAACTTACACAGGGTGAGGAACAGTCGACATACCATTTTCATCCTACCCATGCCGGAAACCAACCCGACCATAAAAACGAAACCGATTTTTCGATATCTGTTGCCGTTTATATTTGGTGAAACAAAAAAGTTTTCACTCACAAGCAACAATGTATTAGGCATTTATCGATGTTACGGGTAGCAACAGTGCCCCTTCAGAAGTAACTAGGCGAGGGTGATACGAACACCGAAAGAAGTTGGTAGCTCGTGACTTGACTTCTTTATTCACCCTTACCATGAGTTTTTGGGATATATTGGAATTTTATTTCGGAAAAACGTGAGGCCTTTTCATATAAGACGAAAAGAACATTTTCCATATTATTTGCGTCTTCAAATAAAAAAGCCTATAATCTACAGATAATAAAACCGAGTCTTTTTTTTTTGTTTGATGTTTCAATCTCTGGAATTAAGTCATATTTGAAAAATATTTTTGCATTTGATAGCCCAATTTGAGAAAGGTTATAGGTACTTTAACATCACGCTAGAACCCTTAGGAGCCGAGTAAAAAGAAGAAACGAAGAACGCTTAGCGAAAACGAATTAATAGCGCGGGCTGGCGATGCGAGACGACGGGGTGGGTTGGGGGAAGAAGAAATTTCACGCGGACGAAGACGCGGACAGATGCTAGTTTGTCATAAAATCAAACCAAAGCGAGCCTTTTTAAAGTTATTTATGCGCGGCGTAAACCCTCCGGCCGTTTTCACAACTGCGATTCGCAACCAGTTGTAGTAGTCAATGTATAAAAGGTATTGCACAATCAATTCCACTTGCACCTTTTTAAGGGTAATGTTAATTTTCGAATTGTTTTATTAAGGTTAAAACGTGGGTGTATCAATACTAATAATATTATAAATGCGAAAGTGAGTCTGTCTGTCTGTTACCTCTTCATGCTTAAACCGCCTGAACCGATTTAGATGAAATTTGGTATAGAGATAGTTTGAGTCCCGGGAAAGGATATATGATAGTTTTTATCTCGATATTCCAACGGGATCGACACATATGCGGCTAAAAACCGCGGGGCGTTGCTGGTACAAAATATATGTTAATTGAATAACCATTTAAAGGCTCCTACAAACAGGCGCAACACGACACGCGACACAAAGGCACCGCAAGTCGCGCAACGAGCGGTGCCTTTGTGTCGCGCGTGATTCGCGTCGCGCGTCGCGCCTGTTTGTAGGAGCCTTAACACATTCATTTCTACAGCTTTTATCAAACAAACAATAAAGTAGTAAAACAATTTTCAGTCACGAAAATAATGTTGAATAATTAATCATCAGCAAAATTATTTGATTAATGTAGAATAGTCAATTTTATTGTTTTACAAAAGGAAATTATTTTGTAGAAAATTTTGTTAACTCACTATCGACACAAAGAAAGTCAAAGGACTCGGTCCTTCGTCTTTTCAAAGTAGGGGGGACTCCAACAAAAATTGGCGGGTACGCGACAATGCAAGCGTAAAGTGGGGTGTGAGTGAAACGTACTATTTTACTAAAGTAATTCACTTGTTCGAACTTGCTGGAAAGAATTTGCAAAATAAAAAGTTCAAAGTATTTGCAGTAAAATGTTTGTTGGGCTTCCAGTTTATGGGCGACCTGTATTTTCTTATTTGAATATGCTTTTACAAAGTGGAACACGATTGAGAAGCACTTATTGCTAAGTCTGTTAAGACTTCTAAGAATTGTAACTGCGCATTTTATAAGAATAATGCGCATTTAATTGCTAAAACGAAGAAGTATGACATAGGTAAGTTATAAACGTACATCGATGATATATAATACAATCGTGAATCATTATAATTACAGGGATTATTTTTCTCTAGTGCTAGTTTGCGTATATGAGTAATTTAAATGACTAGTAACTTTATTACTCACACACCGATGCTAATTCTTGAGCAATTGGTTGTGGTTAGAAAAAAGGAATGGCTATAATTTCCCTTAGTAAAAATGTAAAAAACCAGTTCGTCCGTGTGACCTGCTTGTAAACCCGAAGGATATAAAATAAAATATAAAAGGAACATTTCACAGGGGAGGCTCGCGTGCGATAGGCCGGTGATCGCAAGCGATGATTGTCAGCACGCGAGGCGCAGGCGCACTGGCGACGTAACTCAGACACTATGACTGATCAGCCCACTGTCAGATTAGTTTAATTTATAGACAAAGATGGCGGCTGTTGTTTGTTTTTATTTTGAACTGTTTAAGCAACATTGTTAGCTTTTAATGTAAAAAGTAAAGTGCGTAATTTAAACTGTAGAAAAGGTGCGAAAACCTTCAGTAATGTATTTTAACACATTGAAGGACACTGAACGAGACACAATAGATGTTTTATTGTTATTACGTCGAGGGGCGTTAAGTGTCCCGCAAAGTGTTGAAGTGCTTAATTACGGACTTAGGTATGTTTGAGACTCAACATTATTTTAATAACAGACCTAAGTGGCAGCAGGTATAATAAAGCAAATAAAGTATAGAGTTACCAAAGACACAATATTTTGCTACCCTGGTATTACAACTTTAAATTTCCCTCACATTGGACAGGGGAAATTATAGGGTGCTCTTGACATGGCAGCTTTAGTTTATGTAGATTTTGGTACTCTGGCAGCAAAATTTGCCTTACAAAATGTTACCTGGAATCGAAGGTACTCACAGTACTCTGTCATCATACTTCCTTCGGTGAGGACATATTGCGTGATACGTTTCGATAACACCGTATATTAATTCAATTACCATAACGTGCTCAGTAGTTACCCAAAATAATTAACGATTACAAATCCCCAAGTCGCACATTCGATTTTAAATGACACCTGTCGTACTTATTAAGGAAAATGTCCAAGATTGAATCGAGTATCGAATAATGATCGATTATTTTTTCGCAACACAAAATGCCATTTAATTCATGTAAACTTCGCGCGAAGAAACTCGCGATCAATGGACAGGGATTGCGTAATAAATTCTCTTTAACACGTAACGAGACATCGAATACAAGTTTTTGTTCAGTCGAGTTCTCGATTCGGAATGTCAAACGTCAAGTTGACATTTATAAAAAGAGTTTCGCGTTTCGTTACAGCATGTGGAGCTTATTAAGACGTCTTGTTTTTTACCCCAATAAAATCAGATTGCATTCACTGTTCAGTTTTTTCTTTCTTTAATGTAATTGGTTTATTTATACGAAACAAAATAATTGGTTACAAGATACTACCTACTTGAAAAATATTTTGTCACGTTTAAAACAAACACGCGACCGCAACATTTAAGAATAAAATGCTTTTTATTGGTATTGTGCATTGTCATTTTATTTATATTGTACGATTCAAGGAAAAATGTTTTTAAGGGTGCACTTTGCACGATGATGATTTTGATACAAAAATTTATGAAAATCAGAGGAATTTACAATCAGACATTGTAATTTACTATCCTTTAATAGTTGTTGTCATGACTAAGAAGTCAGGATAACAGCTATTTCAACTTAGACCATTTTAGCTGCCTTTTAGAGATGACAAAGGAATGTCCGCCGAGTAAGTAATTAATTACGGCAGTCAAAGGCTCTGTGACTGGAACAAGTACCAACAGATTATTGGCAACTGACTTAAGTCACCTACAAAAAGGCGCGACACGCGGTATAATCGCAGCACTGCTCGTTGCGCGACTTGCAGTGCCTTTGAGTCGCGTGCGATTTAAGGCTCCTTCACAGAGGCGCGACACGACACGCGACACAAAGGCACCGCAAGTCGCGCAACGAGCGGTGTCTTTGTGTCGCGCGAGATTCGCGTCGCGCGTCGCGCCTGTATGTAGGAGCCTTTATCGCGTTTCGCACCTGTTTGAAGGAGTCTTTACAGTTTGGTACTAGCACTGTTAAATAACAACACCACCCTACAAATCTTTGGCGTGGTCAAATCCATACTCACCATTTTTTCTAACACAGACTCCAATAAATAGTTCGAAAATTCACATTCTTACCCAACAAAACAGCGCAGGTAAACAATCCCGTACCATAAATATTAAAAAAGCTCTATGTCACGAGCTATCCGAATTTGTCATCGAGTGGCTAAACAAAGGGCCCCGTGATTGAATCCGGATAGACAAGACAATACTACTATTGTTCGATAACTAGCTGTGGAAAGGTTTCGGAGCCCTGGTTTGGGTGTGTGAGAAATAGACAGGGGTGGATATTCAACCATTGGGCATAGTGTATTAATAATTTCACTTGATACTATAAGAGGGATGGACAAAAGGATTAAAATGCTTACATAGCTACTTAAATAGTACCCAGTGGTACCCTAGGAACGGTCAAAGAAAGAGGTAGACCTTAGAAAAGGTAGGGTGATGACAGACGAGTTTGTTTGAATGCGCTAATCTCTGGAACTGCCAGTCGGGTCTGAAAAAAATTTTTTTTTATTTGATAGCTCGATTCTTGAGGAAGGCTATAAGGCTATTTAACATCACGCTAAGATCCTTAGGAGGTGATCAAAAGGACCAAAAGCGCTAAACGAAGCACGGACGAGTGATGGGATGCGACGGGATAAGTAGGTCGGGGGCTGGTCGCGGGCATAAACTACATAGTATCTAATATATAGATAGATAGATTAGATATTAACTGGACATTTTTTCTCTTTTGACTTTTGGGACGTACATTTCCAGTATAAGCTGACTTCTCATTGTAAGAAAAGCCTATAGAGATGCGAGGTCAGCTGAAGTTTTAGCTGACGTCGCATTTGTATAGGCTTCCAGTTGGAAATGTATAACTTTTTTTGGCGCCGTGTGTACCTAAATTAAATTGAATTTTGTTTTATTTTTTACAACTACTTATCAGTGGTTTTGCTAACTATTTAGAATATTTTTCACTACGAAGATTGTTAACTTTTAAAACCTGTCACTCATGTAGGTATTCATTTTTTTAAATCGATTTTACCATAGAAATGAGAAGAAGACGCGAATCTCGGACTAACAATCTATTTGCGTTATACAGGTTATCAACATTGTCCGTATAGGGAATATGCATGAATTTTTTTCATGGCATTTATTAACAAAATATGAAAATACCGTAGTAGATATGACAAAAAATTAAATTAAAATTAAAATCGGCCAAGAAACACGGCCGATTACACACCAATTAGACAGAGAGATCCGACATAGACTGTGACGTCACATGTCACTACGGCCATATAAACTCCGTGTTAAATTTCGTTTTGCGAGAAAGAGATAGAAACAAATCTTCGATGGCTCATATCTTTTTTAATTTCATAGTTATCCGAAAAACAGTTTTACTAAACTGTTTATTACATGAATGAGGATAATTTTTTTAAATAAAAAAAAATCATGCATAATTCCCTATTGCGGAAACTGGACTGTGTAAGTTACGATAAATCCCTGCCCGTGTTAAAAGTTTCTTATACCTCAAAAATGTCATCTTAATCATCATCACTTCGACCGGTTTTGTGCCTCGCGCACCCAGCGGATTCCTGCGTGTGGACTTGAAAGAATAGCATTCACTCCAGTTCCCATGGGTGTCATGGTAAAAGGCGATTATGGGACTTACCAGTGAATGGGCAGCAGCCTTCTCTATGTATTTTTTAACCATACTACGACCCGAAGATGCAAGCCCCAAAAATTTTGGAATTTAAAATCCAGCGCTTCTACACATTCTTATTCTATGGTACTTGGTTACATTAAGTGTCTCTGTTTATTCTGTCCGTTTATCTGCCGACCTAAATAACGAGGTATTTTCGGCGAATATTCACGTTAGTCTTGCTAATGTTTGGTCATGGTTGGTTAAGCAAAGCTTTAGGTACAGTCAGTTATAGCAATTAGCTGCCTTTGCTTGAAAGTTGAGAGTTTTTTTTTTAGAATGCGAATCGGTAGAATTTTATAATTCTTTTATATTTTATTTACTTTGTTCAAATAACTAATTATTATGTCAATATACTGACTGTACTACGTGGGTGAAAAAATATTTTTTATCACACCTGCTCTGAAAATACATACTAATTATACCAATTAGAGGGAAGAAACGCCTTTATCCCGCCCTTCAAATCCTTTCATCCCAAGGTATGGAAGTTTGTATGAAAATCCTTCCGACCCAAGGGTGGGAAGTATGTATGAAATTCCATTACATACCCGGTTTTTCTTTTTTTTTTTATTTGTCAGCAGTCATACTGCCAAGAGACTTTAACTGTCTACTAATTAAATTTCAAGTAAATTGTTACTGGCCACATACAGTTTTTTTTTTTATCAGTTACCAACCTCCTTGGTGCATACAGAAAATTAAAAACTAAATTATTTATAATAGCTGCACTTTTAATAATTGTACTTTTAACTAAATATAAACATTTCTATGCATTTATGTCCATAGTTTTCCTCGTAGGTGTAATAAAAAGCACTATACATCCCTCAGGATTAAGTACAGTTCCATACCTCAAATGGTTTGCGCCCCTCGCAAGCTCGTGGCGCAAATGCCATAATCTCGGTATGGAACTGTCACTTTCTTCCCTCTGAAGTAATGTACTATAGTGTGTGGTCAGCGGAATTACCTGTACATGATGAATGGTGATTCATTTATTTTACGTTTATTTATTACTGCCCCCCGGTTTCACCCGCATAAGTGTTGATCCCGTGGGGATATCGAGATAAAAACTATCCTATGTCCTTTCCCGGGACTCAAACTATCTCTATTCCAAATTTTATCTAAATCGGTTCAGCGGTTTAAGCGTAAGAGGTAACAGACAGGCAGACACACTTTCGCATTTATAATATTAGTATGGAGTATGGATAGTATGGATTGATGAAATTATGAGATTCTTGATTATGTTTAACTCGAGTGTAGAATATGAAGAAAGATAAAACATGTCATTGACATTATTTAAAGATGAAATAGAGTGTCGCGATAAAAAAAATCATAAAGAAATCGATTAAATATTTGTTTTTTTTTTCACTTATCCTATTTCATTGTGGGGCAGCTCCAATATTGTCTTAAACATGGTTGCGAGTCGCCTTGTCTGTGTATACTTGGGTCACTGTTGTGCCGTCTCTCATGGGATGTCGCAGCAGAGACCAACCGTTATTTCTTGTGTTTTTGTTTACTGTCTGTGCTTACTAACATAGTTGTAAGTTTTACTAACAATCTTGTTTGAGTTTGAGTCTTGGTCACTTTAATAAAGAAAAATTATTTTCTATTCTATTGTGCAGTTACGGACAATAAAATCACTAGGTAGACAAACTGATCAAAAACATTACTGACGAAAAATAAAAACTAGCCGACTGGAATAATTCCGGAAACTTTTTGACGTTACAAAATGGAATCTGTATTCCGATTTCGAATTCCCAGAGGACAGGAAGCAAAATACCAAATTCAGTATTTCCTATTGTCTCCTCCGAAGCGATATGCATCCCCCTGTTTAACAAGTTTGAGGGTGCTTACCCTGGTATCGGAGAATCTACCATCCTTACCCTTACACAATTCGTTGTGCATCGAGAAATGTTTCCGGACAGGGGACTTTTTCCCCTGTGATATTTCGTCCAGAAATTATTGAGTTATCTGTCGGAGTGTAATTTGTTCTTTTGTTTATTTCTGTAAAAGAAATGTGGTTTAAACTGTGTTACAGTTTTTTCAAACGTTTTTGGTGTTATACTACCTTTTTTTTTTGTTTCCGGGGTGGAAAATCCTCATGGATATCCGCCGCCCCGGGGCGGGCGGGCGTTTGTCTGTCAGACTCTTACTGACTAAAAACCACCCCGGTGTTCCATCTCACACCTACGCCGTGGGTCGCGGGAACGTACGATCCTTCCGCAACGGTGTTATACTACCTAATAGAAACGAATTCATGAAAGGCCCGAAAAATTGAGGTGAATGAAAATTGACATTTGTCACTTATTGTATTGTAGCTCGGGTCATGCGGCCCGAGTGCGCGGCTCATTTTTAAGGAAATTTCTCGCCGACTTGTCGAAACATCACGTGGGTCGTTCTTTGGCCAAAGAATTAGCATTGCCATTCAACGTGGTAATGCTGCCAGTCTTCTGGGCACGTTTCCGGATGCCAGATATGCGGACGAGTAGGTACTTCGACGCCTAAGTGTCCTTTTGTTTTTATTTGTATAGTTAGTTAGTCATTTTCAAATCAAATCAAATCAAAAGTCATTTATTCAAACTAGGCTGAGAATCAGCACTTTTCGAACGTCAAAATTACAAAAGACAGTCCCCCAAAACGCCCGCCCTTCACCACTTTCTAGTGCTTTCGCTTTTAATGCAATTCTTAACTTGCGTGTATACCAACATAATTATTACCTACCTGATCACCTAATAATTAATTAATTATATTTATTACCTACCTATTATGACTGCACCTCACAATAAACAACTTCTAGAAATACTGATTCATTGACAACCAATTACTTACATTAAATTATTCGCGGTCAACGAATGACGTCACCTCTAGTTACGTATATAAACCTTCGTTTAATAATATATTTTTTCATAAAATAAAAGATCTTCATAAAAATATTTCCTCCACAGGATTTGAACATTCAAATCACATCAGACGCGCGTCAATCTTCGCATAAATATCTCGGGACCGCGATCGAACGCGGGCTATCGCGCGCAGTCGATAGCGATCGCGACGAACGCTCGACACTCTAATACCGGTAATGGAAGTCGACACGGGCCGGCTCCGTTCGATTTTCCGAATCGTTTGCGTCGAACGAACGCGAGATAACGAGAAATGTCTCGACTATCGTTTTATGTGCACCGTACGAGATTTTGTAAAGATTATGCACCCTGTTACCCTATTATAGGAGTTCTAAGTTTAAATAGGGGGTAAAGTGGAACGTTTTCTGTGCGATAGGGTTCTTTATCGTGTGACCTAGTTGCTTGTCTGCTTACATCAAGTTAGGAAGTCGGAACTAAGTGTGTTGCAACGATTTTGAAACACATTTACTTAGTCTTGGTAACCTATTTGGTGTTGGGGCGTCTCTCCTCTGAGCTGGGATCGATCTTTCTGAACTAAATGCTTCACTATCTAAGATAGTCGTTGATATTAACCTATGTATATCAACAACTATCTCAGATAGTAAAGCTTCAAAGCTCGTGCAGCTTCGTTACAAAGCTACCCGAACCGACCGGTCAAAATAAAATTTATATCAGAAAACTCACCAGGAAAATTCTCTAAGTAGAGCTACTGTCATCCCCGCTAATTCTGTAACAATTCAAAACAATTCGTTAGAAAACAAAAATAATTTCACATTTCAAAATCAACAAGTATAATGAAAACATATAAAGATAAATAGTATCAGGTCCTTAATCCACAGATAATCAAAAGGTACAAAAGACACACACACGCGCTGAATAAATTATGAACAGTTATGATTATCACCCACTATGAGTGCAAGACATTATATCTATGTAGTACGTATTTGTTTCTCATAAACACATCATACCCTACATTATAAATTCCTAGCAATACTCTTTAAACCACATAAATCTTCGTTAAGTATGAATCAAGTCTGTCTTCAATACTGTTTGTCTATAAGTCTATACAACGGGTGACATCATCGGCTCCCAAGTAAACAATGAAGTTAGTATGTATATGTATACAGGCTGGTCTAAGTGTACTACTGAAAAATAAATCAGAAGGACTAATCCCTACAATTCTTTTTAATTACGCCTACTTGCTCAAAACATAAACAATATGACAGAACAGGGCTCCATAGACTGAAAAGAAATTGTGGTCTTGCACTATTTTTTTCGGCAAAGTCATCGCGGACCATAATATTGTTATTGCTTGTTCAAAAGCGGGAAGGATGATGTTTCAGATAAACTTATGGGAGAGTCTACTTCATTTAAGTTCTATATTATTAATCTTTTTGATAAAATAAAGGGAGGACAACTTGAATTTTTACTTCTGAACTACCGTTTTTCAAACGATGTTTTCATTTGTCCAGTCTTTGAATTTGTGTCTCCCATTTCCCATTTTATGGAACTTCTGTAGGAACTTTTTCAATCGTGGTCCTAAGTATGTGCTACCCACGCTCGCAAGACAAAAGATTGTTATTAATCACGTTATTATTTAGGTAAAAAAAGTAATCCGGAACGCCTTGAAAGGACTGATTGGCAAAAACAAAATAATGTTGACCAAACAAGATAAGGAAATTAATTCTTCAATTTAATGTTATTTTATGAGAAACTTTTTGTTTATAGGTACCTATGTAACTTATCTAAACTAATATTATGATATATGACTTATATAAACTAATATTATAAACATAATAAAAAGAACAGATTTGTTTTTGTATTGGATAAACTCAAAAAATACATCTATACAATCTATAGAAAGCTACATTATCTGCGAGTAACATGATTTTATTTTTTTATAGAATACTAGCAGCGCCCCGCGGGTCTCGGGCCTTTCCCGGGACTAAAACTATCTCTATATCACATCTAAATCGGTTTAGCGATTTAAGCGTGAAGAGGTAACAGACAGACACACTTTCGCATTTAAGAATGGATATTAATATTATAAGTATAGAAAGTATGGATTGTGGTGAATTACGACTTCCACACGAACAAAGCCACCGGCAGAAGCTAATGTAAGATATACACATTTGTAGAACAGCTCCAGTATATACAGACTGACAGGCAACTCACGTTAAACTAATGAAGACAAATATTGGATTTAAAAAACATATTCTTTACAATTAGATTATGACAGCGTTTTGCGAGGTTGGTAACGTTCAAAAAGCAGCTTCTAAGGCGTCAGCGTCAGAGTTGCACACAAAATCATCAAATTTTTATATTTCATGGAAATAGTCATTCAATATGAGCGTAGATTGTTGTATTTATGATTTTAATGATTATAGTTCTGTAAATATGTACATACTTGGTACGGTCGCGAATCATGTTTTGTTCAACACACAACCTGTCACTGACTGTAAATTGCAAAATAAACTTAATAAAATTTTAATTTCGCGGGCTCCCCTGATCGTCCCCGTTAAGACGTGGATGTAGAAAAAATCATTCAAAACTCAACCCCCCAGCTAGCATAACTGGAGGTTGAACTTTGTGTAGGAACAGTCGCGTCGTTGTAGGCAACAACTAGTCACATGGTAAAATTAAGTCTGTTACAATGTTCAATGTTAATAACAACTTTAATAACATGTCATTAACATTTTACTACTCACAACGTGGAAAACATTTTACGATTTATATGTGCAAAATGCCTACGAGCTGCGCAGGATTATGTTAATTACAATAGTAATTAATATTAAGTGTATGTACGTTTTATTATTTTCGCATTATTGAATGCAGCCATGCCGTAGATCAATTTGATTTATATCACTCGTCACTTAATTTCAAAACTGTTTCAAATTCACTAAAAATCCTTTAATTTCCTTACGTGATTCCATAAATCACATTCTCATCTGCTAAGCTTTTTCCCAACAATTTTGGGTCGGCTTCCAGTTTAACCAAATGCAGCTGAAAATATTTTTTTACGTGGAGCGACTTCCTATATGACCGCCAGAGCCTAGTTACAGGGTAATACGACTCCCCAGCTCCTCTAATAATTAATGATTACCTAATATTGTTGAGTAAAATCACTTAAAAATAATATCAGAGAAAATGTCATATTGATTAATTTTTTCCACTTTTCTGTGCACGTGTGAACGCATTTAAACCTTCAATGAACGCATTAACTTTTTAATGCGTGCATTAACACTTTAATGTGCGTTGTATCATCCGACAACACATTAAAAAAGTGTAATGTGCTTCGCAATGAGGAGGTGACAAAGCGCACTTGAAGTGTTGATTCGGAGATAAATTAATATCATTATTACGATGATATCATTCGAGCTTTAGAGGACATGGAATGTCTTAGAACGAAGTTGTATTTTGCACACGATTTTGTAATTAGCTGAGGCTTTGTTTATGTTACTCATATATCGTAGGTGTACAACATATTTATTTAGTGCCTAGGTATTAATGATTACGTAATAAAATGAGATTTATGTTTTCTAGAATATTCGCATTTCGTGATGACATCATCTTCCAGACCTAAACCCGTTTATTTGAGCCAGTAGCGGTACGTATTTTTGTTGCTTACGTCTAATTATAATTCTTCTACTTATATGTGTATATGTCACTAATATCCTCATAAACGGCTAGACCGATTTTGAAAAAAACGTTATGTGAGTTTGAGTGGGTCCCTGGATGGTTTAGATTCGCAATTGGACCGTTAGAGGGCGCTATTCGGGCAGTACAACGTGTATATTGTATGCCTTATTTTATCTGACTCTTCTACGTAAGGACATAAACAGTATTTAGTACTAATAACATTTTATAATATTATGTCTTCTGGTTGTTAACCCTTACCAGGTCAGACCGTGTCTGGATTATAGCCATCATCTTAATGTTTGCTTTCTTTCCGGCCATAAATAATCGTTCATCCAATCTATGCGATAGCAGTTACCAAGTCCGCAAAAAACCAGTTTTTTTTCTGAAATACTAGTTTTCGTTCTAGAATAAAAGTTAATTTTCCTCAAACCTCAGACCACACGCGTTGCCTACGTTAATTACAGAAGCATCGCGTGTCATTACTTGAGCCAACGCAAATGTTAATGCATCGCGGACAGCATTATGCAGCATTATGCAGGGTCGCGCGCGCCACTTACTTACACCCCATATTATGCAATAAACCACCAGGTGAACAAGCGAGATTGTACTTTGTTGATGAAAGTGATAATGTTCAGGTTGAAGGTTGTTTTATTAATAACATTGTGGTCCTTGTGGACTGAGAATAAAGTACACTTTGAAGTCTTTGCAAAGTTAGTGGAGCTTATAGTATTTAACATTTTGATACTATAAATTAATAAAGTACGTCTCAAAACTTGGGACTGATTGGAACAATCGAGAAAAAGAGTGAAAAATCAAGGCTATTGAGCAAAAAATAACCTGAATGATTTTTGCTTAAATGTCAACGCTTATCAATATTCATGCTTTTGGCTTGGCTTTGACTCTCCCTCACCTTAGAGGCCCGTAGAGCCTCATAGACGAAAACAACAGCCTTAATTATATAGATACAGAAAAACATGCAATCTCGCGAAATACCAGGGGTGCATAACAAAATAGGCTGACATAGCTTAGTTAATCAAGGCGTTGCTAATCCAACATCCTATTTGTCCGGCTACCCACGACATTACTCCCGTGTCCGGTCCGCCCCACGGGATTGGGGATCCATCCGGGATCGCCAACTTTGTTTTGGCGCTTCGGTTTGCGGGATTAACATTCAGAATATTTTACAAAGGTCAATGGACTAATTCTACTAAAGCTGTGTTTTGTTACTTTCCTTAAATCGTTCCTATTACGTATGCGTGACATCATTTTGATGACACAAAAACGGACATACAAAGTTGATACGACAGAGGGGCTTTTCTTTAAACTGCCTATACTAGATACCATTTTCAAGCTCTGTACCAAAAATCAATTAAATAGGAGCAGTAGTTTAGTCACAAATGATTTTTGAAGTTTTTGCTACGTTTGAACACGATGTATATTTCCTAACAGCTGATTATCTCATACGCATAGGTCATGCACCTTAAAACGATAATCTGAGTATAAGATACATTGTTGCCGCACAAGTACAACCAAATATTTCACGAAGCAATAAATACACACACACTTGCACTTTCACTATGAGAGTGACAATCATAGCAAAACCCCCGCGCCTTTTTCCCGCGCGTAAAAGGAATAGAAATAGGTCAGTATGTTGCTATTGCATTCTAGATCCTTGCGAATTTGCTAAAAAACTTTCTTTCAGTGGACAGTGCGCAAGCGTCATCCATCCGGGACGTACGTTACGTAATACGGGAGCCCCCCGCCGCCGCGCCTTTATGTTTTGTCGAACTCGCTGACAATAATTGTGATTTTGTTTTGTTATTGTGATAGACACTAAATAAGTTTAACTTGGGAATATTATTATTTAGTGTTAATGTTTTTTTGTGTTTGACTGTTTTTATTGTGATAGGATACGTAATTAAACGTTGGTTGTGTGTGTGTGTAATCATTAAAGTGTTCAGCAATGCCTCGTGTAACTTACACGGCGTCAGAATACACTTACATGATTTTAATTTACGGTGAATGCCGTGGAAACGCAGATTTAGCTCTGCGAACATACCGAGAAAGGTATGGTGACCGGCGCAATAGCCCTAGGAACGCCGCGCGCCGGCACCATACAATTGGCAGTACAAAGATTACGGGAATTAAAGTGCTTAGCGACGGACAGTGATTTAATAAATAACAATATTCTCCGTCGGTATAATTTGTGCATTAATATGAATCGAGGACACATCGAGAATTTAAAAATTTTGTGTTTTTGTGTGTGCGCGTACTTAACAACCAGCCGGGCGCGGGCGGCGCGAGCGGTCTAAACCGCCCGCCCCCCGCGCCCCCGCCAAGAGAGATAACACACACGCACACGCGCTCCTGCGCGACTTTGTTACCTAGGCATCTAACTAAGGTCAGTCAAATTTATTTATAAAGGGTGGTTGCGTTTCACTCTGACTTTAAGCTATTTAGTTTGTTTGAAAAAAAAAAAATCTCATTTTTGGCGCTTTCTATTTTTGTACTGTATCGAATTAATACTATACACGTATAGTATACGTAGTGTAATTTAATGCCCCTCTGTCATATCAACTCTGTATGCAGGAAAATAATGTCCAATCTCTTGAAAGTACTAGGGGTGCATAACAAAACAGGCTGACATCAGGCTTAGTTAATCAGGGCGTTGTTAATCCAGCGCTCTATTTGTCCGGCTGCCCGCGACATTAGTCCCGTGTCCGATCCCGGGGCCGCCGGGATTTGGGTATTTATTCGGGATCCCGTACAAATTTTGTACAGTACGCTTGATTGGCAATTTGGAATTAACATTTTAAGATTTTTGGTCCGAAGTAAGGTTTTAATTTTTAAACGCAATCCTGTGTGATTTTAACTAACGCTAGGGATTTTGGTCCAAATGCTGAAAAGTAAACTCATGGCAAAATTATACTAACTCCCTCCATATTTGATCACGTTTTAGTTTATATCAGCCCAGTGGATAATGCTGACAGCAGTCCCAAGTCCCAAGGGTCATAAAAAAAATAAGACGCTATATGAAGCAAGTAATAAAACGAAGTTCAACAGTCTCAAGGTCAGGCCAACACGTGGCGCAGGCACATGTAGTAAATGAAATAAGTAACACTCATCACACATGCTCTCAAAAGGCTGATTAATTGAGTTCATAAGATATGCAATATCAATTTTATCCTAAATTTTTAAAGGTTTATTTTAGTATGAAGCTATTCATCTACGACTGTATATCCTATGTTTCTGAAAAAATAATGAAGTAGGTATTTGCCTTTACCATAATTTTGACTTTTGTCCTGTCCATTGGGATCAATAATTGGAAATCAAACACCAGAGCCAAGTTTCGACAGTTTCTTTCGCAAACTAGATTTGTTATCTATTCTGAAATGAAACCTTTTCTAGTTTCTTTTCAACTCTTTAACTATTTACTCGCTGTACATTTTCTTAACACCCTCGTAACCATTTAATTTAATCGCCCCTGCTTACTCTTCTTCCAATTGGAGCGTGGTGTAGATATCGTGCTCTCGGGACATTTTCTTATCCTCTATATAAAACTCAGGGTTCTGCTGTTTTAATTTCGTTTTTTCTAGAATCATTAACACGCTTACTTAGAGTTTTCGTTTTGTTTTTCTTGTATCTTTTCTTTTTAGATTTTCTAATTCAGTTTGTGAGATCATCTTGATCATCTTTTATTATTAACCATCTTTTTGAATAGATACCTACATTAGAGACTGTAAGGCTTTCTCCCACCCATATTTACCACTTCTGGCCATAGATATCCCTCAAGTTAAACCACTACAAGCAAGCAACCATTTCTTGATCAACTTGTATTATCCCTTAGTATGCTGGGAGGTCTCTCTCATAACTTTCCACTGTTCCTTGTGTGTTGCCTTCTCTGGCCAATTTCCCGTAAACGCATCTAAGTCATCACGCCAGCGTTTCCTTGACCTCCGTCGGCGACGACGCCCAACTTCTGCCACCCACTGCGTGACGACTCTGACCCATCTGTCTTGATGCATACATGGCCTGCCCAAGCCCACTTCAGCCCACCAGATTTATTGCTCACATCGGCGATTCCTGTTTTGGAGCGTATCATGGTATTACGTAATCGATCGCTAAGCTTACAGGCAACCATTCTTTTTTATTTTCTGTCTAAGTCAACCTCAAATATAGTCGTCGTCAACTAGCAAAGTAACTTCTAACTTTGCTGACATCACCCTTTTTGTAGGCCTTAGTTTCGACCACAAAAGTCTACCCTAGCGTAACCCAACTAGTATTAATTATAAACTAAAACATTAATACAGAAGTTAGTTCAGTTATGTTTTAATACAACTACGGGTGACGGGAACTCTGAATGGACTAACTTTATGTGTGAGAAATAGGTGGTTCATCTTCACGCTATGCTAACTACAAGCTACGTAGGCAGAGTTCTGGTGTTAATTCATGCTTAAACTTGTAAATAGAAATACTTGTTTGGAATTTTATGGTTTAATTATGCGTTACACTACAAACACGATTCTATTTGCTAAGTTAATGGTGCTTTTAGTATTGTACCCTTGTCTTACCAACAACTTTTTATTGTGATCATTACTTAAAGAAAAGCAGGTAAGTACTATTTGTAGAATGTTTTAGAGAGTAGTTTCAGGTTGGTACCAGATTTAGGCTGAATTGTTTAATGTAATTTTCTCGGTCTGTAAACTTTTTATCCTTTTTTGGTTGTAGATTCGATTTTTTTGCTATTTCTAAGACATTTTCTACAATAAGGTTCCCACTATTTCCTCCACTTTTCTGTACCATTTATCACTGTTATTTTCTTCGCCATCAACAAAACAGTTAATTGCTTCCTTCCATGAGCGATGAGCATCTGTATTCCTACAACGGCTCCACAAAGACATCGCTGCGGATGCGCTTAATCTGTGATACGGGTCTTAATGGAGCGAATTAAGCGATATAAGCGCTATCGTGGTTTGTATCATGTATCATTGGAGATGATTATGTTATTATACGAGTAGTTATGAGTATGCCAATCTGTGGTGAAGACACTAAAGGTGCAGATGGTCAACTGAAATTGCACAATTCTTGGGAATTGGTGCAGTTATGGCATCGTAGTAAGTTGTTTGATGTGGTCGTCACATCATCACTTAATGCTTATAATGTTCCCACTGGAGGGACAGAGGCCTCTTCTCTGTGAGAGGGAGAGAAAAAATCACCGGCAAGAATACAATAGGGCCATAAACGGACGCTATGCGTAGCGGACGTAACGCAACTCTGTCTGTATTTGTTCAGGTACGAATTTTCCTGCCAACTATGGTCCTCATAAAAATAATAACATTTAAATTCTGTTTAGTTGCCGAGATATCTTTACAAATTGACATACTAATGATATTATGTTTCACATAGAGCGATCCTATTAAACACAAAAAGAATTGTCCCAAGTGGCACCTAGACTGTGGTAGTATTAATATTCATGTTAACCCCTCATTTAATTATAGAGCTTGGCACCTGACGGTCCCTTCGCGGTATAAATGTCAACAGGGGTAAAACGGGTCAGCCTGGCATTTGTAGGGCACTAACCTGTTACTGCTGGTGCATATTTTGACCCCGATACTTTGTACACGTAGCTCGAAGTACCAACACTCCTAAACAAAGTTTTGTAGTGGTACTTTTTGAGTAGTGTGTTCTTTAAAAGCCTGCACTTCCAGATAGATTTAAGAATGAATGAGGGTATAGACTGTCGGCGACAAAACTCGGCACTGCTACTTTTACAAATCATCTAAAGCGCTATAATAGCTAAGAGTTTAATATTCTTAAAATTTTACTTTAGTTCCGATTTAAGGCTCCTTCAAACAGGCGCGACATGCGATAAAATCGCCTGCGACACAAAGGCACCGCATGTCGCGCAACGGGCGGTGCCTTTGTGTCGCGCGCGATTATATCACGTGTCGCGCCTGTTTGTAGGAGCCTTAAATTTAATATTTTGGGCAATAATAATTCATTCCCTACTTTTAAAAGGAGTTTTTGTCTAAAATACCTACTTTAAGGTGCTACCTCGAAAATAAATCGTAGTACTGATCTATTAAGCGAGCGAAAGTGATGCAATACTAAATACTATTGAAATGCAAAAGAAGAGAGATGGCTATTAGTGTGCGTGCGCTCTGAATAAAACGACGTGTGCCAAAACGAATTTACTCCTTAAAAAAAAAAAAATTAAACTTAAAACTATTTTGAGTAAACTTTGATATGTCTATGTTTTAAAATAAGCGTTAAGGCTCCTGCAAACAGGCGCGACGCGCGCGATTTTGTCGCGTGTCGCGCCTGTTTGAAGGAGCCTTTAGGCCGTGATGTCGAAAAAAGTAAAAAAATAGACATAACTTTGCAATTTTTTTGTATCGGGTATATTCATTGAATCATGTATTCCTTTTACATGATACTAGACCAAAGAGTCAGAAAACATATACCAAAATCCCTATTACCTAACAAGTTACACGAAATAGAAAACCACATTTTTTTCAATATATCACCTTAAATAAGCCATTTGAAGATACAAATACAGACATTATTGAAACCAACATCGACATTCCAAACAATAACATCAATGTTCATCATAAACTTACCCCAGAGCTTTGGCTCGACATTTTTATTAAACTCGAGCCATTTTTGACAGCGCTCTAACTGCTTCATTGTCACACAATTTGGAACTTATCCAAACTGAGCTCGAGCCACTAGAGCGAATTTTTAGATCCTATTCCATTTCATTGGTGAAGTTTGGTGGGGTTAAAAGTATGTTGTATAAAGTATTACAGAGAGATAGACACCTACTTTTATGCTCTTACGTACATTGTTCTGAAGTAGAATCTCTTTGTATGAGGTCATTCTGGAACATTTACCTATCTAAAAAATGGTTTATGGGGGATAACGAATGCTGTTAACGAATGTATTGATGTTATTAGAAGTATGTTTGAGCAAACCCTTTTCAAATAAAAAAAATGATGAAGTAGGAGATATTTTAGGCAGACTTTAGTCTGGCCGATGCCGTAACGGTCGTCATACGATGACACATTCAAACCAAAACTTGTTCAGTAATTATTAACTAGTTCATAATAGTTTCCTTCCTTGTATGTTTCGTTGTTATATTTTCCTCTTTACCTCTTCTATTATTATTTTTGGATTGATTTTTTGGTTTCCATTTGCTGTACTCCTCTGGGTGCTTTTAAAGTGTTCATTTTTTTTACATCGTTCTCACATACAATTACAAATTCAACATTAATTGTACTTAACTAATATTTTTGTAACAATATAATTTAAATAAAAGAGTGTCCATGGATTTTCTTGCGTGTTTTTCTCCATAGGTACCTACTACGCTTTGGAATGGGCAACTAGCTTTATACATATTTCCAACTAACCGACTCCTTGACAGTTCAAAAGTGCTTGTAAATGGTATAATTGAAATAGTGAGTTATGTTGATGTCTTACAAGAACAAAAGCTATTCTATTCTGTTCTGTGTCACGTAGAACCAACATCTTGAGGGGACATGATCTATGTATAAGGTATTTCAGCAGTTTCCCATCACGTAGCAGGGTCTTGTAGCAAACTACATGAAAAAGTTTCCCAGTCAACTACTCAACATCAAAGACAGATCGATCGGCTTCGCAGCAAGAAATCAAACACTTTAATAGCTCAACATAGCAATACGATATTATCTCAAATTCAATTCCCATCTCCTTCTAAACAAAAAACAGTCGCAAGTCTAGCAGAGCGCTAAAAATTCCACACTTGCCTGAGAATTGAACCCAGGAAATCCGTTTGTAATGGACGTACCGTTGCAGCGATGCGCCTAACGGGACCCCACACACAAACACACAATTATATCACCGGAAAATATACATTGCTTCAATTCCATAATGATTGTGTAACTGTCTAACGACCAGGTTACCGAAAACTAACCTTCAATGAGAATCAAAGCCTTGACAGCTCAACCTAATTTGGTCAGTTTTTGATATACATTTCATACAATGTACGTATATTTTAAGTCATCATTCATACTCTTTGCGCCGTCACGATCGGCTTGGGGCTTAATCTAATTTAAAATTCATCCGGCCAACATAAAAAGTCTACTTAATTTGACGGGGGAAACCGGAGGAGACACTTTTCAAATCTGTCGGGTAACGTCTTGAGGCGCGTGAGGGCGCATTGACCGCCCTATTTAGGGGGTTACCTCTTTGAATTGATATTTATTTATACTACGTTGCGTTACATGATGTGTTTAATTCGACGGCGCTGTAACAAAAGCGGCAATGGGGAATGTCATTAGCGATACGGTTGGGAAAGTCTATCTTGTTCGGGCTCTCGGCGCTTTGGGCAATGCAATTAGTATGCAAGTACATGCTAATCATAAGTAAGAGTTGCTCGAACGTATTCATTAATTATGAAGCACTTAATGCTTTAGCGTTTGTTCATATTTACGATTTGCATTTATCATTTTCGCACTTGAAGTTTTAGACTGGAATATGGTTGAAATGTTGGTTAGGTAAGTTGAGGATACATGTTCCTTAAATTATTTGGAAAGCTTGGTTAATGAATGAAAGAAAGTGCTGTAAAATTCAAAACTGTGATAAGAATATCTGCAGCATCAAACATCCTTATATTTCATAAAATGAATAATTTCCGTGTGGAACCCCGTGTGGAAATGGGCGTTGAATCCTGAATCGTCATTATTTTATCCATTTCATCGAAAACAAGTGGAAGAAATAGGTTTTTTTTTTTAGGTAAATACATTTTTATCACTCATATTAAAACTCCTGCATAAGCAGACCAACTTGGCACGCCAATTGCATTGTTGACGGTTGCCATTGGCGCGGAACACGGAAAACATCGCGGTGCCAAAGTGCAAACCGGCAATTGCAACTAGTTTGCGTTTTATCGACGTCCCAACTCCGAAATATCGTTCCCAAACTCTCGTTAGCCCCGTAATGAATGGTGTGGTAGACGGATACATCGTTTTTGCACCAAACAGGTAGTATCTCCCACATTAAATAGATTGATGTCGGTCTCCCTTCGCTCCTACCACTTAGTATAATTAAAACCTTTAAAGATTTTACACTGAATATTTGGTTTCAACTACAATTTTCGCTTTCCGAATGCTTTATAGAGGTTTATCGCGTTTTTGAACCGAAAAAGCGGAAGTTTTCGTTCGAGTGAAATGAATTTGAGAATTTGTGTAGGCATTGAGTTTTGATTTTATTTGCTGGAGACGGATTTCGAGGGAGCAAGGTAAGTAATCAGTTACTGTTTTTATTTTATATAATATTTACGTAGCTGGGGATTGAGATTCCAGACCACAATTTGACGTTACAGGTTTTATAACATGATTTTGTGATTTAAGTTACAGGAATAAAACCGACCAATGCGACAAATTCCTTATTTTCGTAGCTGTAATAATCTGGAATCGTAATTTATTTTCGTTGCATATCTATTTAGTATGAATGTATTTATGTATCTATTATGTATTCATTTAAATATTTTTATACATATATCTATATGTATATTATAGTGTATTGTATCTAAAATCATTTTGCACCAATGACAACCTCATTTTTATATTACTTAACGCAATCACTGTCCATTCCTGGGTTTGCCTTTTTGTTGCCTGGAAGAGATCGTAGAAAGCGATAAGGCTGCCCATTTTATGTTTTGTAGTGTTAAATGTATTTTCTGATGTACAACAAAGTAGGTAAGTATACAGGGTTATTGGTAAAACATTAACATAACAACCTTTTAAGAGGTTATTGTACTCATCATTATGAACAACTTTTACTGTGGGACCAAACCTGAAATCGTGAAAAAAAAAACAACTGTTCCCTACATTTTGACGAGTTATAGGTACGAACATAAATGTAGGGAACAATTGATTTTTTTTTCGCGATTTGAGGTTTAGTCCCATAGTAAAAGTTGTTCATAATGATGAGTATAATGACCTCTTAAGAGGTTGTTGGTGTTTTTCTAATAACCCTGTATAATAAATAAATAAATAGCCTCTTAAATCCATCAGTCAATTACAACTATGAAGTAAGTTAACAGAGAAATGGTGGGAGTGTGACGACTCGACCACTTATCACCATGTGATACCATCATCGCCCACACTCTCACAAGAGCATTATAATGGCATTAAATAACGCTTTTGTTCGCGTCACGTTGTTATAAGACGTTTACACGCCTCGTGGCGCTAAACGCTTGAATTGATAGTTAGTAACGACAATAGCCGAATTGCTTCGACGTTGATTGGTGTTCAAGCAGATAGGGAATTCACATTCGAATGGAACAATGCATACTTAATCTTAGTTCAAACCATATTGTTTGGTGAAAAGAATTAGTACATGATTGGAAGAGAATGCCAGCATACACTTATAAGACTTGTAGTTTTAGATGAAGATAGTGGTGGTGGAGCTTAGCAGCTGCTAACATACGCCTGTAATCCCAGAAGGGTTATATAGAAGTGCATCTGTAGTACAGTATCTACTTTTTGCCAGTTAGACAATGTACGTAAAATGAAAAACAGAAATGCAAAAAAGATTAAAAGTTCAAAGTTATGTGATCTTTCTTACACACAATTTAACAATACCAACCTAATTTAACTAACCAAACGATACAAGAAACCATATCATTAAGTTTCATAAAAAGCTGCGGCAACTTTCTAATTGACAAAGCCGTCATTTTTGACATTTCGTCATTGTGACACCGTCATCTCAAAACCTCGAAGTCGTGTTCACAGCACATTAGAGATTTATTCGTTTTTTAACGGTCACAATTCGAAATTACCTTATTACGACATTCGAGATCAAGTTGAAGATGATAATCTTGTGAGAACTGAGAGAGAAATGGGTAAAGTTGGACTTGAAACGTTATTAAATTTCTCTGTATTTCTTTTCGTTGTAGATTTAGGGGAGGTAGCACCATAACATCATGCCTTGTTTATCCGGAGGGTTAGGCAAAGGAGTACCAGTACAGACGCGAGCACATCAAGCTATCCGAAACTGTATAATTTTCCCAATCAAATTTGAACCTTATGCTTTAGCGGTAAAGTTGAAAATCTATTAAAAAAAATTGACAGATAGCTTGATGTGCTGGCTGGTCTGTACAACCAATTTCTCCAGTTATGTTTTAGTACCATGTAATATAGGGCGATCCTATTGCCCATCAATCGGGAGGGAACTAATCCACACTCCGTGCTGCTGAGAAATTTCAGATAGAAAAACCCATTAACATTTGGGAATCGTACCCAGCACCTCATGGTCAGTAGTAGCGTTTGCGACCACTAGACCGACGAGGCAGCCATGCTGGGTTGTAGGTATTGCTGCCGTAAGGGGGCATCCATTAATTACGTGAGGCGTTTAGGGGGGGGGGGGGTGGAGTCAAGCCTGGAGTCCTGGCAACTGCAACGTAATTTTTTTTCCGCAAGAAACTGGGTTGAATACAACAAAACGTTTTTCTCTATTAAAATATGACTAAATTCTACACAATAATATTTATCGCGGTCATAGATATATGAAATCCAACGCATTGAAGCATAGATTTAACGTATTTACACTGAAAATACGCATTTTGAACAATCTCACGTGAGATTAGAGGGAAGGGGTCAAGCTAAATCTCACGATATCTCATTAAGGGGGGAAGGGGGGTCCAAAAATCGCCAAAATCTCCTCACGAGTGTGAGTGGAACTCTCTACCTGCGTTTGTGTTTCCGAGTGCATACAACCCGAATCTCTTCAAAGTAAGAGTGAACAGGCTTCTACTGGGTAAGCTCACTCCATCGTAGACTTTGTCTGTGTCATCTCTGACCTAGATTAGAGTCAAGAGCAAACCCATTTCAAATAAAAAAAAAACCTAATTAATGGACGCCCCCTAATCCGCAAAGATGAAGTCAAGTTCTAAAGTCTTCTTATGGTTAAATTAGGTAATCTGTTAAGACAAAGACTGTCGCCAATATCCGGACACAATTGGAATTCCATATAATTATACAAGGTGGAGACGACCATACAACTATTGTTGTAAACTGCGTTTAACTAATGACGTAGGTACCGAGTCCGCATACGAAAATTCAATCAAATACATATATGCAATAGTTTATTCACTATGGCTAGTCAAAGATTGGCAAAACCCACAGTCGGCCCATCACTACCTACTAATTAGTTTATTTATAAAAAAAAAACCTTTTGAATTTCGAAGCTAGGATTTATTTGGTAGTTCCAAAATACTCTTATGTATTAGTACTGTCAATGTTTTGATATATTGTCGTATTGTTGTCTCCACATTGTAGATGCCAATCGATTTCAATTTAAATTCCGAATATGATTGATACCAATTCAGCACCCTAATTGCGTGAAACACTATCGATCACAATTTGAATAATTTTGAAGGATATTGCCTAATCATTGCTCCATATATTCGAAAAAATTGTCTGCTCAGCAATGTAAATAAAGCAATGAATGTTGTTGAACTGTCAAAAAGAAAGCCGTTGTTACTGTTAGTGTGTTAAGGCTCGTACACACAGGCGCGACGCGACACGCGACACTAAGGCACTGCAAGTCGCGCAACGAGCGGTGCCTTTGTGTCGCGCGCGGTTCGCGTCGCGCGTCGCGCCTGTTTGCAGGAACCATTACGCAATTATGTCGCAGTTGCCATCCCACTAAGATCCACTCAAGGTCTCTCAAATACTCTCGGTCGGAAATCGCGGTCACTAGATCAAAGTGTTAATAAAGATGATTAATATGTGTAATTAGTACTCGAGGTAATGTTTTACCTTCTAATTTATTACCTTTTCACGACAAAAAATACGACAAGTCTTCTCAAGGCTTGTTCAATATCTAACATTTCCGTTCAATGCCCTTTACGACGAGAGTAACTAAATAAAAAATGGCCGCTCATTTGTCGCACATGTGATTATCTTTCAGATGGTTAGACGCGTCAATTTTTATTAGTTTCTAACGTTGGACTACACTAGGGCCGTTTACGGCTTTGCCTGTAATTAATCGTGTCAGTTTATTGAAAGAAGCGGTTAGGTTTATGGAGTAGTAAATGTTTATGAAATCAGTATCATTGGTTTGTCGAGGTCTGTGTTTGGCATTCCATTTATGGATTGGTTTGTGTATGTTGATGATATCTATAGCGATATTATAAAACGGAACCGCATAGTTTATGGGACAGAGATATTACCTACAATGGTGGTAGTTGAAACAAAGGTTGTAAAAAGGAAGCTTGAGAATAAACAGTAGTTGACGAAGATTACGAAAACCCTTTAGTTCAACTAATATAACATGTAGATGCATCACTTTCAGCTAACAAGCTATAGAAATAGTTTCATACAAAAAAAAAAAAAAACTTGTAATTTTTTTCATAAAGATTCATTCTTTCGCAATACCCGCTTTATTGCAAACTTAAAGTACATGCTATTAATTCTAAAATATACTCCATTGTGGTCGTGCGAGCAATACCTATGAATTATTTACAAAGACTGGCTGAAGTAAGAATACAACATTGAGAAATTTTTCAACATTTTTCTGAGCAGAAAAGCTTTTCCGCAGAAGTGTACCTCCGTTTGGCGAAAATAAATTGGTGTTTGGTACTTTTAAAGTTTTATAAAGACCTACCATGGAAGCTTTTCAAGAAAATACAATTGATTTTTAAAGGATTACGTCTTAGGCCGCTATCCCACTGGCGTTTTACGAGCGTCGGCGTCTCTCGAACGTCTGCGCAGCGTCGACGCCGCGCAGACGCGACGTTAACGTCGCGTCGTCGCGTGACAAGCATTAACGTCCGCTGAACGCGACGCTGACGTCGCGTCTGCGCAACGTTAACGTCGCGTTTGTTGGCAACAGGTACATGTGCGCGACGTTAACGTCGCGTTCAGTGGACGTTAATGCTTCCCACGCGACGACGCAACGACAACGTCGCGTCTGCGCGGCGTCGACGCTGCGCAGACGTGACGTTGACGTCAACGCTCGTAAAACGCCAGTGGGATAGCGGCCTTAGTAACTACCTACATTTTACTGGAGTGGTCACCGAAGTATGATTCAAAATAAAAAACAAGTTATAACCTCAGTCTACCAATCAGAATCATACATAAATCTCTAAAAATACTAAGTATATCTTAATAATAATTATATTCAACGTTACGTATGCGGAATTTAAAATCATATCTAAAGAAATATTGAAATACATATAGGTTTAAGTATAAGTTTTATGTATCAAAATCGATGGCTATAAGAGTAGGGGAAGACCAAAGAAACGATGAATGGACTGTGTGAATGAATGGTGATATGGTTGGAAAGGCTGGCTACCGAGATGGCGACTAATAAAACGTAGACTAGACTGAGAAGTATGGAAGAAAAAGACACGTTGGCGTCGGCGACCCCAATTAAATTGGACAGAATAATGATGATGATCGAAACATACATATATTGGTCCTAACTCCCATGACACTACAAGGACTAAAGCCAATATCAATAAATCCTTAGTTGCCTTTAAGACTCTTAGATAGAAAAAGCTCAGACGTTTGGGGTTGAAACACTAGGGCCATGGCGGCCGAGTGCCCACTTGGTATTTCGAGATATCGCCAAGCAACTCTTCACGTGACCAGAGGGCTGGCGTATTTCTTGGCCAAAGAATGAGCATCACCATACAACATGGCAATGCTGGCCAGCCTTTTGGGCACTGTTCCTGTTGACAGCGATGCGGACGAAATTTTTGATGCCCTATGATTCTTTTGCTTATTTTTTCATATAAATGTAAGTATATATACAGTATGTTAACTAACAGAGGGCGTTCCCGTTAACCCGCAATAGTATACCAATCAATTAGATCGCCGCACACACGGCCCGTCATTCATAAATGAATTCCGACATTGCTGTCCTTCAAGTACGCGTGTACAGAGTGTTTCTTTAACGTATCAATTTACCATTTTTAGTGAATATTTTAAAATAAAAAAAAAAATAAAAACATTTTATTTTCGAATGGTAATATTTTTTTAGCATGTATGGATGCTATACTATTGCGGGTTAACGGGAACGCCCTCTGTTAGTTAACATACTGTATTATTATTTTAAACGATAGAAAAAAGAAGCGACACATTTTTTTAAATTGGTGACAAAATGCGACCCTAAATTATACACGCCTTGTCCGACGAAGCCCCAATTGCTATGTAATTAAGTATTTAAATTTTCCCGTATCATGATAAAGAATTAAAGCATAACACAATAGTGACAAACCAAGCCTACAATTATGTGGGCAGTCATTCAATAAAGCTTGCACTGTATGAAGCATGATATTATCCTATTAAAAGAACCGTGTGAGTTAATTTGTCCCTGAGAATGAGACGCATCCGTCTCGCAAAGGAAATTGGTTTAACTAGGTAACTGCAATTTTGTGTTCTTAGAATATATTATAAATTGTGTAACTATGTAGTGGTTTTAGTGAATAGTCTGTGCTCTCAAGGGACGGCTGGAACTTAGTACAACTGCAAGACACTACTTACTATAAGACTACCTTTTTGTATTCTTTATTGTCTACCTTAGTCTGGTTAATTTTTTTAATCAGAACGCTTAATTTAAATTCATCTCTATTTTATCCACTATTTCATCTCTTCAGCGTATCGACGTCCTCAACTAATTATTTATGACAAAGGCATCAGACTCGCTAGATACAGTTTTATTGAAACAACCTTCCATCAGGTCATCTGCATCTTTGAACATTAGGACTAGATGCATCGAGCTTGCCTTTCTGGGTCACCGACGATCGTCGGAAACTTAAAGAAATTCCAACAAGTGTTATAAATAGAGAATTGTTTAAGTAGAAATAAATGGATACAGAAATATCAAACATTACA
The DNA here is from genome assembly GCA_963855955.1 of Luperina nickerlii. Taxonomy (NCBI): domain Eukaryota; kingdom Metazoa; phylum Arthropoda; class Insecta; order Lepidoptera; family Noctuidae; genus Luperina; species Luperina nickerlii. The sequence goes on along the minus strand of OY979667.1, from coordinate 3,347,528 downwards.
GGAATAAACAACATTGTTACGTAAATTAACTTCCACAAATGTTTTCATAGTCTATGTTTCAGTAATTACAGCATAAATAACGAATTTTGGTATTTAATTAAGTCTTTAATTAGGGCTTTTGTAACTCTCAACAAGAATCTAAAAATGTTGGTATTATTTTTATCCAAACCCACTGACTGACACAAAATGATAACAAGAACGTGATATTTCAATCTACAGAATAACGAAGCATAATTTATTATTGCTATTCAGATCGCAAAATAGCCCTCTTTCTAAATATGACAAAACTCGTGTAAATAAAATCAGAGGAAGAGCCCAAATTAATGGATCTCTTATTTTTACTTTTCTGCCCTCATTAAAGGTCTGTAAATAGACCCTAAACTCGACTGATTTGTATAACACAGAACAAAAGCTTTGGCTGACGAAATGGTTTTCGGCATACTTACGAAAATTTTAAGAAAGTCGTAAAAGAAATACAAAAAAAATATATAAAACTTTTGGCTGTAAATACTTGCTGAATAAATTTAACGTTTTATCTAGAAAAACGATCTAGGTTAACAACAGGCCAATATTCCTGAAAGCAAAAAATAAATACTAAAAACAATGCAACGGAGGTAATGTGTCCATAACTTGGGTGGATTAAATTTGTTCAGCAACTGGAAAGCTCTGTAAAGTTGCTAACTAGAAATCAAACAATGAGATAAAGCGGTTTAGGATAATGTTAGTCTAAGCTCAAAACTTTAGAGCTAGGATTCTGAAGATTACGAAGTTTTTCTAAAATTTTCAGCAGCTAAACTTTGAGTTAGGCTTACATTAAAATTCGTATTTTGATGGGGTTAATTAGAATACCTTAAATTAGTTACGGATTCATGATTTAACAAAACCGAAATAAAGATTATAAAGTAACAACAGTGCGGACGAGTAAATGAAACAGCAAGTCGGACAAATACAATACTGCCACCGTCAATTCCGTATCATTTGTCCAAATAACGAACAACCGATCTAATTCCTACATCTTCGACAGCTAATCCATCCTCAGCCTTTTAAAGTAATTGAACGTCTTTATGTTTGTCATCAACAAATTCTAACGTTTCTTTTTCCTCAATAAAAGGATCGTTTACTGTGATACCTTCGCTGCCATTCATCACTTGAACCTTATCCAATAAGACAAAGAGCTCATCACAATGAGATCGGAGGGCTTTCCTCGGAGCAACTGTTCACTCCCTAGGGTCTTTTGTAATCTGCATCGACGATTTGTGTTCCACACAATAGGGGGATCATTTAGGTTCTCCGTCCTCCTTAGAAAATGTATTTTGGGCATAACGGGAAACGCTAAATGTTTTGGCGTTGGCATTTGAATTTTCATGTGTGGGGAGTTATGTTGCTTTGATGTAAAATATCTTTGTCATATTTTCTTGTGCTTCGTGTTTTGAAATCTAAATTGTTTTTCTAATATCTTTGTTTGATTTAAGATTATGTCTGGACTTTATAAAATCATTTATCATTTATAACTAAGCAGCCAGATGATTTTAATTTAAACAAAAATATGGTCAACGTTCGACAAAGCATAGCCAATCAATGCTATCAATCGACTCGATATCAAACAGAACTTGACTGTCAAAATCGAATTGCCGTTTGCAAGCGGTGATAGATGAAATATATGATTCAATTTCCATATCCTTACTTTAGAAAAATCCAGCATTGTCTAAGGCAGTCAACCTTTAATCTATATCATCAATTTTGGAGTCTCTTCTTCGCCTTCTCTAAGCCCCTGTTACGTTTCGGACGCTTTAATGCACTTAAAATATTCTATAGTGTCATAAAAGGAGAGTAACTTACGAGGCTCTGGGGAAAAGACTCGTGTTTTAGAGATGTAGCTGCCGTTAGAGACTATATTAAAGTATGATATGTCGTGAATGTTTAATATAATTACAATCGCTAAAATATCTTCACATATATTTTTTGTTTGAATGTCGACGCGACAAGATTTTTATTTGTTATGAAAATTTGAGTCTATTAGATATCTTTTTCTATGATTCAAGCCGTTATTTAATAAAATATTTATGTCATAGAATCGCAAACATGTATCGTTTTTATTAAAAATTAAGGTAATCAAGTTCATTTTAATATTAAATTCCCAAACGAGAAATATTTACCAAGCTTTAAATAAAACATTAACAGAAACAGTTGTCAAACATTAAAAGCAGTTGCCTCACTAATTCTTATTCACAGCTATATTCAAACTGGAACATCTCGGAACACTTCAAAACTTGGTCTTTGCATCCGCAGTCCTGTACCGTTGCACATCACTACTGCCTCACTCCCGGGATTAATAGTGGAACTTGTTTTACTATCTGATTTATATATAAGTTATATTATATGCTTTTCGTTACGCTGCTCTAAATCCTGCGAGTCGCATTTATTATTATAATGTTCGACATTAATTTCGCTTTGGAAGTTTGACTCTCTTGTTGGTTGTTTAAAGTATTTTGGGTAAAGGAAATGGGTAATATAAGCGTAGTTAGTAAATTTTCGGAAGTTTATACGAATTTGAAACTGTGTAAATAATAAATATTTTGTTTTTCTTTTGACTTTGTTACTTAGCATAGCAATATTTCGATGAGAGTAAAGGAACAGAGAGGGCACCTGCCTTTGCGCACACACTTATGCACTTTAATATCTCTTGCATACCTGCCGGTCGATTCTGTAAAAATCTCACCGTGACACCGGTAGGTGAAGTGAGTTTGTTTTTGCTAGGAATTGATACTATCGACAGCTCACTCCACGCTCACCTCACCAAAGTTTTCACAGTGAGATTTTTACAGAATAGCACCGCGGGCTAGTCTCCGTTGAGATTGGCCACCGTGACCGAAATTGGTCGGTGGCTATTATTATTTCGATCAAACTGTTGGGGTTAGTAATTGATGCTATGACTGTTTAACTAATGCCAATCATCCGCTTGCCATTACCATTACTAACAGATTGTCATCACATCAACTATCTAAACATCGCATATCGATACAAATGGAATCGATGATTAAATTCAATCGAACGATACAAATTCATGTCGAATTTGACATCCGCGTTATCGGCCGAATTGAATCGAGTTGATAATCGATTCGGGCATGTTTGATTACGAGTGTTTGCTCGTTTGTGCCCGCTGATTGCAAAACGTCAAATTGAATAATCGTGTCGCAATTATTGCCGTCAACATTTTCAATGTTTACATCCATTTGTTAGTCGTGGAGATTTACATAATTTTCGGAATGGTTACGTGTGGAATAAATTGTTTGCGAAACTTGGTTCGTTTACCATTGTTTTGTGCGCCGTGCGTTCGGCCTGCGATATGTATGATATCGTTTTGATGATGTGGAAAACACTATTGTTTTATCTTTTGATTAATTTGGCGTTATGTTTGGAAATTTTATTGTTTTGTCACTTTAGTCATATTTTTGTGTAAATTCTTGAGGATTTATGTAGGTCCTTCAGTCCATTAAATTTATTTAGCATCTTTGATTTGGTATAATAAGCTTCTTTCATCTAACTACTCCTTCTATCCTCTTAACAGATACTGGTTAAGTTCATACAGATATACCTAACTCGTAAAGGCGGTCAACTGGTAACTGCTCTTACACAATTTGCGTTTATATCTCTTAAAATTTTGGGTCCTTCGGAACTTTACTTCATTGATAAGCTCTTTCTCAAACTTTCCTATAATTTCTGCTCCCTCTGTCTCCTGTCACAATTTCACCAACTCCAATCACACCACATGTTACAAGACAAACATTTAATGAACAAAAAACAGCCCGTACAATAGAAGTAACAACAGGTGCGGTTGGTTCCTAATCAGTTATTCAGCAAACGTCACAATTCGTTATTCTACGCGCGTGGCGTATGTATAGGTACGTCAAAATATAGAGGTCTGTTTGACAAAATTAAGCGGCGCCCGCGTAAGGCAGTCAAGGGTACGCGATTTATTTTACGCAGCCATTGTTGTTTTGGGTAAAATTTTAATACGTAACGTGGAAGTAAATAAGTGGAATGTCGGATGGAATACGGTGTTGTGATGTGAATTAATTCGTGTGATTTCTCCGAATGAAATTGAAATTGTTTAGGGATTTGAGTTTGGTTTTTTAGAGGAATATCTAATGTGATCTTGCTGCAGTTTGAATTAATCTTAAACTGTAAATAACTCTTCTTTAATTAATATGAATGAATCACGGAAATTGAAAGGTAAATAAATCAGCTTAGCGAACAAAGCAGTTCCGAATAATTCATTGAATGTTTTCTTTCGCCCATAAATTCGGTAAGGCTAGGTTTAAAATCGAATTTAACATCATCCAATTTGGATTCGCGGGGTGACCTCATCGCACGCAATCAGCTGTACAAACGCGAAAATATCTTTGGCAAACACAAACAGTCGGAGTGCGCACCGAATTCGGTCGTATCAAGCCGATAGCCGAGTACGAAACGAACTGGCCAATTAGGAACATACCAATAATGAGTTGTCAAAACAAGGGTTTCATTCAGCAAACCCACTTTTACAGTACAAACCAATCTTATTACTTTCACTTTAAGGCGCAATTTCCTTTGTAGAAATTAAACGGGAGTTTTGTATAATAAATGCCAAAGTTGAATTGTGAAAGTTCGGTTTACGTTGCGTAGGATTTGTTTAAAGTTTATAAGCAAATCCGGCAATTAGCGTGTGGATTTTTTTTTGTCGGAAATTAAGCCACGTTTCGTTTTATACCGGTTAAACGTCTTGTTGGGCAAAGTTTTAAAGGCCACATTTTTGTATTCAGCAGATATATTTTAATCTGGTATTACGCTTTTAAAAACCTACATTTTGAACATTATTCAGTGCAATATTTATGTACTCTAACAATTCTCCAAGCAGACAAAGATTAAGGTGAATGCGCAGTGGTAGACCGCGAAATTCAAATTTTCTTAGGTTTTTTTTCAAATTGCAGGCTGTCAGGTTGTATCTTGGTCAACATATGATTCGCGACTACTCGTATAATAGATATGTACCTATTTACACAATTTACATAATTATAGTCATTAAAATATCTCTTTAAGTTAGATTTGAACCATAAGCACTTTTCCATAAGATATTTGTTCAAGTTACAAATCTGACTTAGAAAGATGTAAGTATTCATGATTCTAATGATTAGTCGCTAATAATATTTTGATCAAGATACAACCTGAAACTCACCCGCGAATTGCAAAAAAACCTAAGAAAATTTGAATTTCGCGGTCTACCACTGCGCCATTTACCTTAATGGAAAAGTACGAGGGAGACCTTTGTACAGCAGTGGGACATTAAAGGATAAAAAAACCGGGCAAGAGCGATTCGGACTCGCGCACCGAGGGTTCTGTACCATCATAATCATCGGCGAGGCCTATTGTCAGAGAATTTTAACACTTCACGCTTTTTTTTTTCAGGATGGGAATTCATCACTGTATATCTGTACCACTGTATCTGAATCAACTCGGCACGCTGAGGTGTAGAATATTGCAGTTTTAGGACAGCGCCATCTCTTGACCGATAGTGGAACTAATGTAACTTTTGTGGCTGATTTCTGAAAAGGTGTGCTATTTAGAGACATTGTTTTATTTTTCCTGTAATCTTTACATAAACTTCTATCACTTAAAATAATTTCAGAATTTTCTTTATGTAAACTTCGGAGATAAGGGGGGGACCCTATTTTTTTTTTACATTTTTCATCAAAAATCGAAAATGATGCGGCCTAAAAAAAGAAAAACTATTTTACGAATGTGCAAACTGTGCTCTTTCGTAAGATACCCCACATGCCCTAGTAGCCCCACCACGAATTTTTCAGACAACCTTTTAGTCCTTGTTGCAAAATAAAAAATCTTTCTTATTTGCAAAATAGTTCGGCAAACGTCATCTAAAACTATTCTAAATTTCAAGTTGATAGCATTCATAGTTCTTGAGATATCCAGCTGTGACAGACGGACAGACAGACAGACTGAGTCGCACCATAAGGGTTCCTTTTTACCATTTTGGCACGGAACCCCAAAAAGTATTAAAAAAATTGCCTAGTAATTTTTTTTCACCTATAAAAAAATATCACATAACTTTCACACAGCCACAATAACAAATTAACTCATGAAAACTCGTCACAGGTCTATCAATTGCCATTCCAAAACCAAAGAGGTCACAAGTCACGACTAGAAGCGCCATCTTTAATAGCTTATTAATCTTCAATATAATTTCCTCACAGTGATGGATGGTGACTGATGACACCACTTGTGAGAGGTTACTGTGAGGTGACAGTGATGAAAGTCTGTTTAACGTCATCTTTTATTTAAATGGAATATTCAGATTTTTGGGATTTTATCTGATTTAGTACCTGATACAGAGATAGGAGCCTTTTGGCCTCGCATAGGTCTTTTTATTTTGTTTTTAATATAATAAATATTGTTAGTTTTAAATGTTCTTTTTAGGGTTCCGTATCCAAAGGGTAAAAACGGGACATTATTACTAACTCCACTGTCCGTCTCTCTGTCTGTCTGTCACTAGGCTGTATGTCATGAACCGTGATAGCTAGACAGTATTTCTGTTGAGGCTATAACAACAAATACTAAAAACAGAATAAAATAAATATTTAAGGGGGGCTCCCATACAACAAACGTGTTTATTTCGGCGTTTTTGCTTTGTGGTACGGAACCCTTCGTGTTCGAGTCCGACTCGCATTTAGCCAATTTTTCTTTACTGTTTGTATTTCCTGTTCCAAATTAAAAAAAATCTTTTTGGCTTAAATGTATAATTGACGTGGCTTGTGGTTTGACATGGGTTTTCTGATTAAAGTAGTTTTTAAAAAGGTCTTCTATCTGTCGTCTCAAGTAACATAGAACATTTCATCTAATAGTTCAGCTCATTATCTTTGATTTTATTAGGAGTCATCTACGCAATACAATTTCATTTTTCTCGTAGTGATATCAATAGTACATTATCTTAATTAACACTAGGTAGGTCGATCGATCAGGTTAAGCTACGCTTGCCGCGGTTGGTCTGTGGATGGGTGACCATCTTTACATACCGAGAACCCTCCGTGCCTCGGAAAGCACGTTAAGCCGTTGGTCCCGGCTGTCATTCGTGTCATCTTTGACAGTTGTTACGGGTAGTAAGAAGCCCGAAAGTCTGACAACCAGTCTTACCAAGAGTATCGTATTACCCAGTAACTGGGTTGTGGAGGTCAGATAGGCAGTCGCTCCATGTAAAATACTGGTATTCAGTTGCATCCGGTTAGACTGGAAGCCGACCCCAACATAGTTGGGAAAAGGCTAGGTAGATGTTGATGATGGAGGTAGGTATAACTTCTAATTAGAAGACATCCGTTTGCCTTCAGTATTCCTGAACAGTTGCGGACTTGTAGTACAAGAAACGGTTTTGTAACTTAATTTGCCTAAGGCATTTCTCGGCTATACCTGAGACACTAGTAAATTATACTAACTTTGCGTAAAGGCTCCTGCAAACAGACGCGACGCGCGACACGAATCGCGCGCCACACAAAGGCACCGCTCAATGCGCGTCTTGCGATACCCCTTGGTAAAACTGGTTGTCAGATTTTCGGGCTTCTGACGACCCATAATGTCTGCCAGATATCCATGAATGACAGCCAGGACCAACGGCTTTCCGAGGCATGGAGGGGGATATGTAAAGATGGTCACCCAACCACGGACTAACTGCGACAAGTGTAGCATCGACCTAACCTAATGAAAAAGGCTATTTCTACAACTAAATTAAGCGTTTCACTAATAAATTGGACTACGATAAAGCCTAAACCGTTCAACACTAATCCCCCTTTGGTTGTTCTGAGAAATTGGATTGGATTTTGGAGCGATTACATTCAATTTGAATTGTATTAATTCAGATGGTTTGGGATGAAAAGTTAAATACGAATAGTTACAGTTAAACTTAATAGTGTAGTTGGGAAAGTCAATTACTTACATAAGTCTTGGCTAAGAAAGGGCCTACACGTATCCCTTTCTGTGGGCGTAGGTGGATCAAGGGATTATAATAGGTGGATTGGGGAACGAGCTCATACATATCTGTACTAAAATAAATTACTATGATCCAACAGGTACACAGCAATGGTATTACAATCTAGGGTTGGGACCCGGTACAGTCTTGTATTACAAATATAATTATTTAGATGGCTTAGTTTGATCTATCAACCCAATTGTGCTAATCACAAAAAAGAAAAGAGCAGAAAAAGAAAAAAAAAATCAATTGTGAGAGAGAAAATGCTTGTAGGGAATTAAACATTTTACTATTTCTAATCCAATTCAATCAATGCTGTCTCGGTTATCAACTTAGAGTGCATTGATAGGATTGGATCAAATAGGAACAACTGAGGTGTCAATCAGTCTGTTGTTGAAAAGTTTCTTTGTCTGAAATATCTTCATCATCTATTTTCATCATTCATCATTTATTTTCTCAATTTTTGTTGTGTTTACACCTAGTTATATATGTGCTGTGATCTTATGTAACTGAAGGAGCACACGTAAAAGAACCTTTTTTATTACTGTGGCCTTTGACTGAGACTTGACGATACCAAATAACTAAATATTCTTAACAGAAGACCAATATTCATAGACTGCATACAAGTACTGGGTTTCAGAAATTACTGCTATACTGCAGTAACTCATGCTGTGGCAGCTTATACGATGTTGGGAGAGAAACTCGAATGCGCTACAAGGAGCCGGCTTGTCGCTAAGAAGTCTAGTGTACGACGTACAGGCATAGTATGTTATCTTCTAGTCCTATATGCTCACAATATGGTGGAGGAAGCGAAGTTCTTTTATCTGTACTAGAGAGCATCGTGCAGATTGTGTCAAAAATATAATCTCATTTTTTTGTTAAACCTTAGCCTTGTGTTATTTTTATTTTGCTAAAAAGAGTAAATATAAGTTTAAAAAAAAATTTAGAACAAAACCAAATTGAAATATTACACTGGAAACGATGAAAGCTAAAATCTGTGTCGCAGCAAACATTCTGTGACGTGGATACCTACAGTTTATGTAAAATAAAAATCGTAAACATGCAAAAATAAAATTAAAATCAATGTAGGTACATATTTTTTTTTATTTGTGTGCTTGATTGCACACGTTCAGTTAAACGCAATCAGTATCGTAGATAAAAAAAACTGTCATACATAATTGCAATGAATAACCACTGAAAGTTACACAAATATCTCTATCTCCTTATCCAAGCAATACACACGAAGATAAAATAAATAAAAAACTATAAATACTTACAACTTAAACAACAGCATACAAAGAAAGCATCAACAAGTACTTACGAACATTCACGAAACGGGACGTACCTGCAAGCGACAGACATTCATACATTAGTCGATATTCAGACTTTACGTAGGGCAAAATAAGTGGGTTCTCTATTCAAACAGTTATTTATTAAAAAAAAGTTGTATAGCCCTCCTCGGTCGTGCAGAGAGGCTTTCAGGCACTCACGTGCGCGGGGTCTAAATATTGGGTGGTGTGAGCGTTGAGAGGGAGCGACAACACACTTTTACAGCCTAGGGTAATCCCAAACTATTGTTAGGATATAAACTTCGATCAATAATGTATTGATCGAAGGATACAAAGCTTTTATTTGACTGCTATCAGAACTAGTAATTATTTTTTTGCAAAGTCATAGGCAATTTGTCATCATGTTTACATTAATTAAGATAGGGATAGATTGAGATTCATTAAAAGAAATATTTTGGTGTTTAGATTTTAATGAGCTATGTAACCGCGAATAACATTTTTTTAAACCTACTTTTTGATATCACACGCACACAAAAGTTTTAATCCTTACATAGTATGAAACAAAGTCACCGAAATGTCTGGACGCGCATAACTTCCGAATGACTGCACCAAATTGGATAATTCTTTTTTTGTAGTGTTTGGTATTGCCAATACAAGGTTTATATGAAAGAAAATTTTGAAATAAAAAAATTGCACCCATGCGTAGCTGGGGCGGGCCGCTAGTAGAGAATAAAAACTGACCAAGTGCGAGGCGGACTCGCAAACGAAGGGTTCCGTACCACAAGGTAAAAACACCGAAAAATACTCGTTAGTTGTATCCCCCTTAAATATTTATTTTATTCTGTTTTTAGTATTTGTTGTTATAGCAGCAACACAAATACATCATCTGTGAAAATTTCAACTGTCTAGCTATCACGGTTCATGAGATACAGTCTGACGGACAGTGGAGTATGTAGTAAGTATCAAATGTAATTTTTGAGGAAACTTACGAAAATTTTACATTAAAATTGTAAACTTGATCTATGACATCACAATATTTTTCTTTGATATCATTTCTTTAAAAAAAAACCTTAGTCAGAATTTAATTTAGTCTATGAACACTTAAACGCTTAAAACTTATGACTTATATCTATCACGCACAGCATGACCGTCTCGCCCGTGGTTTTCCAAGGGTTAGCCGGCTTACTATACAACTGCAGTCATCTAAAAACGATGTTACATTTTATTTTAATAAGAGTACATATTTCTATTTAAGCTATGCCATGAAATATGCAAGATTTCGTCATATTATTCATTTCGCAATCCAGCATTTTGACAGGTCAACAGCATTCATTGCGTTATTTACGTTGTTGAGTAGACACATTTTTCGAACATATAAAGCAATGGATTAGGGATGAAATATGCTTCAAAATGATTCAGATTGTGATCGATTGTGTGTTACGCAATTAGAGTGCAGGACTTAATACAGGCTTTATTATAAAGCCATAGTGCCCTCGCCACATCCAGTAGGTACTGTAAAAGTTTTCTGTAAAAGGTATCCTTATTATCATGCAGGCTGGCAAGAAAATTATCCTGCTTGGTCGTTGCGTAAAGGCTCCTTCAAACAGGCGCGACACGACACTCGCCACAAAGGCACCGCAAGTCGCGCTACGAGCGGTGCCTTTGTGTCGCGCGCGATTATATCGCGTGTCGCGTCTGTTTGCAGGAGCCTTAACGCACTATCAGTAGCAATGGGTTTCATTTTGACAGTTCAACAGCATTCATTGCGTTATTTACGTTGTTGAGTAGACACATTTTTCGAACATATGAAGCAATGGAAATATGCTTCAAAATGATTCAGATGTGTGTTACACAATTAGAGTGCAGTTGATCACACAAGCGGTTTTGGAATGGCGATTGGCGATTGTTTCTATGTAAACAACCGTTTTGCTAAAATTCAGTATTGCTTTTTATTTTCTTATGTAGCGCCTACGCCGCCGCGCGCCGCCCGTCTAGATCCGCAGCGCTGGGCGTGATTACATTACGTACAGACGCCAGCACATCAAGCTACCCGAAACTGTTAAATTTTCCCAATCTACTTTGAAGCTTATGCTTCAGCGTTAAAGTTGAAAATCTATTAAAGAAATTTGACAGATGCTATATACATCATTCATAGACCTATCCATCGTTTTCCATCAGGCGTAATCGGGTCAAGGGCAGGCCTTTTCAACAATAACAAAAATGAAAAATCATATGTTTTTTCCTGAAACACTAATATACATATTTCTTCACCTTAAAACCGTACTTAGGCCCACACTACTGCAAGACCTACTCTTCTCGCTCCCACTTACCAAAGAGCTTGTAACTAAAAATAGGCCTCCATTTATGCGAAAGACTCTCAGAGAGGCCCACTGAACTTTTGAAACGGAACTGTACTCTATTCAGTTTGAGCGAATAAACAGTGGTACTTTGTGGCAGATTTAGTACCGGCTATGTGCGGCTATGTTTTATTGGAGAGCCGTTTGGCCTGGGACACGAGATAGGTAAATTGTTACTGGTGATTGGTAGCGAAATTGGAGCCGTTTTTGGACTCTGATATATTGAAATGAATCCTGTAATTCATGATTTGTTGTTCAGTTGCTGGTGAATGTAGTTTCGGGTGAAAACGCAGTAAATACAGCGCTGTTTAATGGTAATACATAATCGTGTTTAACTGTGATTTCAGGAACTAACTTGTGACCGTTATTATTCTTATTTTCTTTCATTCTAAATCTAGATCGAGTATATTTAAAGAACCAGCTGTTTGGCAAGAAAAATCTAAGCGCTTTGTCTTTTAAAAGTTGGCACCGGCACTGCGATAAAACCAAAGAATTGTTGCGCTCCTTCTAAAACTCACATTTTAAAACGTGGTCCTTATGTCCGCACGAAATTTTAAACCTCAAAAATGCTCGTACGCTAGGAGTACAAGCGTCATTCAATTGTGTTCATCACACCAAATAATCTGTTACAGAAATTCGTTTACAAAACATCACAGATGCTTGCAAACCGAGGCATGAGCGTCACCTCGCTTCAAGTAACGCGATACGGGGCGTCAGCAGGGACACACTGGCGCCGATACCCGGCTACACTCCGCTTTCATTGTTTGCATAGAGTAAACACGGAATAAGTGCAGACGTGATGCAGTTTAGTTTTGTGTATCGAAGCAAATGTATTGTGATGAAGTATCAAGTACGATAGTATAGGCGAGGCGGTCAAAAAAGATAATTAATCCTTAGTTAGGATTAATTATCTTAATATATAATTATTATTATAACTTCATATATTATATACAATATATCCATTCTAATATTATAAATGCGAATGTGTGTCTGTCTGTTACCTCTTCACGCTAAAACGCTGAACCGATTTAGATGGAATTTGGTACAGAGACAGTTGGAGTCCCGGGAAAGGACATAGAATAGTTTTTATCCCGATATTCCCACGGGACGGTCATTTCTAGTAACCTATATCCTAATCCTAACTAATATTATAAATGCGAAAGTAAAGGCTCCTTCAAACAGACGCGACATGCGATAAAATCGCGCGCGACACAAAGGCACCGCAACTCGCGCAACGAGCGGTGCCTTTGTGTCGCGTGTCGTGTCGCGCCTGTTTGAAGGAGCCTTTTAAGGCTCCTTCAAACAAACAAACAGACTTAAAAGTCTGTTTGTTTGTTTGTTTGTTACCTTTTTACGCCTAAGCTACTGAACCGATCATCCTGAAATTTTGCATATATTTTTGCGTTGTCAGGTGTACAGAAACGGACTTAGCACCTTTCATCCCGAAAAAAAGTGCTGTTCCCGAGGAAAACGACAGTAAAGTTATTATGATAATAGATGGCGCCACGTGTTTTTTGAATCATGATTGAATTATATTAGAAATCACGGGCTCGAGATTTATGTGGGTGAACCGCGGGGCGCACCTAGTTATAATATAATTGTATGAATGCGAAAGTGAGTTTGTTTGTTTGTTGCGCTTTTACGCCAAAACGGCTGAACGGATTTGGAGACACAGATAGACCATGACCTGGGTAAGGATATAGGCTACTTTTGATCCTGGATGTCGCGGGTCACAGCTAGTTATTTGCATAAATAGAAATAATCAAAATAGCATTCGAAATAGAATTCTACATTCTTTTGATCCGGTGTCCATTAGCTGGTCTTGGTATAAGGTGTATAACTCGTTTACGTCTTAGTGTTAACTGAATCTACAATATAATTCCCTGAATACTCTTGTTCCCACTTGAAGACAAGCAATATTACTATAACTAAGTAGACTGTAGACTCCCAACTTGTCGCTAGGATAACACAGAATAGTTTCAGTACTCCCTAGTTAAAATACAGACATAGTTCTGAATGTCAGAAGGGACGAGACGAGAGAAGAGAACCGAGCGCCGCTTTCATGTAGTCCTGAGTGCTCATAGAGTAGGTAGTTTGGAGAAACAGAGGCGACTGAGATACATTAATTACGATAAAATGATTTAAATGGAACATGATCCTTACACAGGGTGACTGGATCGGATAGCAAATTCGCATATAGAGGAGGTCATTTACTAATTATTGAACATTACATTCCCAAGCTAGTTTTTTAGTTTGGGAGATATGTCGATTTTTATACTTTTTTGAGACTTTTTCCAAAATTTTACCTTCAAGCATTCATGACTTTTTTATGTTATTACTTGTTAGGTTACTTATTTTAATCAAAAATGTTTACGACTACCAACAGGTAATAAAAATATACTAAAATAATGAAAAAAACTGGAGTTATGAATGCTTGAATGTCAAATTTTTTAGTTTAGTTCTAAATGCAACTCGATACCTCCACGCGTTCCCGAGATAAAAGGTCTTGACAGGCAGACAACAAAGTGATCGTAGAAGGGTTCCGTTTGTTCCTTTTGAGGTACGGGATCCTAAAAATAGTAAATAGTTGCATAATGTTATGAAACTAGAAACTAGATGCTTAAAGAAACCGGGTTCTGTCAACAGTGTCAACACAATATTTCATATCATGCCTTTGTGTTCATCACGCGAAAAGATTAGATTTATATCTAATATTTTCGCATAATAAACATGTCTTATCAATGACCTGCTCTAGTTTTTTTCTCCTAAAAAACAATGCTTTAAATGTTCAATCGTAACTTAACTATAACATTCTAAATGCGAAAATGAGTTTATTTATTTGTTTGTTATTCAGTCACGCAAAAACGGTTGAGATAGACCCATGACCTGGGTAAAGGCTCCAACAAACAGGCGCGACACGCGTTATAATCGCGCGCGACATCAAGGCACCGCTCGTTGCGTGACTTGCGGTGCCTTTGTGTCGCGCGCGATTTTATCGCATGTCGCGCCTGTTTGAAGGAGCCTTAATGATATTTTTTTATCCTGGATCGCAGACGATGACGCGGGAAACAGCTAGTTTGACAGAAATATTAACATTGTAGCAGAAGACTGTCTTTAATGAGGACTGCTATAATTTCGCAAATAATGGCTGAAGAACTTATAGCTATTAAAACTCATTTTATTATTATTATTATTATTTATTTATTAAACTTACACACACTATCTTTACAGGATGACCCCAATACAATAGTGGTTTGCAAACACATACCTACAAAAAATAAAATGAAAAATCAACTTACGGCTAAATACTCCTACAAACAGGCGCGACACGCGATATAATCGCGCGCGACACAAAGGCACCGCTCGTTACGCGACTTGCGGTGCTCGGTCGCGCCTGTTTGAAGGAGCCTTAATACTTAAAAATCTAAACTTTAAAAATACAAAGGACTTTACACAATACATAACAATCTAACACAGATAAAGATAGTTAGTTAGGTTGATAGTTAGTTATGATAAAGAGTAATACGCCATGATTGTCTTAACAAAATAGAACATACAAAATCCCTCTCTAAGCTGTAATCCCCTTCAATCGTGCGTTCCATTTTTATTCAGTTGCACATGTATGTAGGTACAATTGACACCACTGGGCCTTGGGGCGTCTCCATATTTCACCTCATTGCCAAAGTGTAATATTACATTCTACGCCGCAGATTTCATACGCTCCGTGGAGATTCGCGTAGACGTGTGGAGTCGGGTTACGCCACTAGTCAATAAAAGATGGTCGTGCGGTTCGTGTTGCGAATGAAAAATAGTGTTTCCTTTTTTTTGTGACTGAATTTTTATATAGTGGTGGAGGAAAATGGCTTTTTTGGTTTTTGTGCGATAAAAATGTTACTGGTTAATATTACATAGCTTTTTATTTTTTATTGATTTTATGAGTGTTTTTTTTTTAATGATAAACTAGACTACGAGCGGCTAGCCTTCATTATCACTGCCATCATCATCCAACTATGGATCTACTGAAAGTTCTACCTACCCCTTTACCCCAAAAACCGCAACAGCAAAAACATTTTATAACTTTTTACCTCCACATTTAACCGTCACGAGTAACTCTTTCTGTGTCCAGCGTAGTTGATAAACCTGTGTCGTTAGCGAGCGAGGGTTAAGACGTGAGTGACGTGACGAACATGCCGATGTGGCCCAAAGATATCGAGAATAACACGAAAGTATCGCCCGAGATACTGGCTGAATGGAAATGGCGACCGAGAGAGAAAATTAAATTTGGAACGATTTAAATGAAGGGTTCAAAAGTTGGGTATTGCCTTGGCATAGTTAGTATAGTCTTTGTACGGATCGGAGGAGCAATTTTTTTTCAAGCGAATTCATTTATGAATCGGTGGTTGTCATCGATAAAAGCTTAAAATTACCTGATTTATTTATGTCAAGTATTGTTAATGAGTAGAATATAGTTAATTTCAATTTTAACTAAAAGGCTGCCGCAGATTTTTATGAAAAAAATCTTGCAATTTGTTCTACCAGAATCGCGTCGCAGCTTCGCGTCGCGCTTGTCTGCGGGAACCTTAAGGCTGTCGCTACAAACTTGGTTTTACAGAAGGCGCCGCAGGTCGGAATAAATTTAACGTGATTGAACAAACTACTTAGTCCAAAAATACCTAAACAAACTTTTCGGAAAATGAAGAGATATTTTAGTCTATCACTCAGAGTAAATTTAATTTATGTAACACTTTCAAGACAGCTATCAATTTAAATATACTTACTTTCTATAAAACATAACTGTTATCTTAAGTATAATAAAAACTCGGTTCAATTCGTAACGTTTCTCAGCCGATCTTATCCTTTTGAAATAAAACTTTCACTAGTATTTGTGGACCATTTCTTAAATGGCAGAGATACTATGTATCTTCGAGATTTATCAAAAAGGGATTCAGATAATGGCGGGAGATTACTCTCGACTTACCATTATGGTGAAACTGTATTCGTCTTGATGTAGGACTAGCGAAAACGTTACAGTTCTGTTAAGGGGCTTACATGACCTAAAGCGCGGTCACTGTCAAACAAACTTCATAGAGAAGAAAGGGAAGCGCGATGACACAACGCTGATAATTTATTGCAAAATATGAAGCAATTATTTAATTACAAAAATATATTGTTTGAACTAAAAAGTTAAACACTAGTGTTTTACTATGTTGCTTGTAGAATAATCTGACAAAAAATAAGAATGACTGTATGTATATTAGTATGATTTTTATTGTAATAAAAATAAAGTTTTTAGAGGTATCATCATTATTTTTTTCTATCGTATCAAATTAGTCTATCTACCTTACATATCCTGAAGAATATCATATATTTTTCTGAATTTGTGTTTGTGTTGTTGATCATATACTTTTATTGTTTCTAAAACTTGCGTTTTTTGCGTTTAGGTCCTGTAATCCCCTTAAATCGATATCGTGTTGTTTTAACTTCCGTGTTTGTACGATTATTGTGGAGATTAGGATCTGTTTTGAAATTTCTCCTTAGTGGTTAAACTAATGCTTTCCGTTCAACATTGTAAGCTTACGCTATGAGTTCGTAGAACAATAGAAAAATAAATTGATTTAGAATCTATTAATTAACAATAGAAGATCACAAACGATTGTTTTTGTGTTCTTCTTTTATTAATTAATAGATTAACAAAGAAAAAAAATACATTTATTTGCGGCATCACGGCGCATTTCACGAACATAAAATTTAGTGTCCAGAAGCTGTTTGAATTTCGAATTGTTTTAGATTTTTTTCCAGCCGTCCTCGGTTTACATCTGCCAAAGCTCACTAAAAGTGCCTACTCAGTGCATGTTAAAAGTACGCACATACAAAAACCCTACAGCCACATCTAGTCCCTCTAACCCCGCTACCCAGTCCTCTATAAACAATAAGAGGCTATTGTTTCTTGACGTGCAATCATCATAAACCGCATGCATCTACCATTTCGCTACCAGAGGCCCTTTATAGCTTCATTCTACCATGCCTTATGGCCATATCTCATAGGCTATGGATATAAGAAAGGCTATGGACGGTATTAAACACCTATATGCTTTATTTTTGTGGGTTGTTTTGAGATTAGAAACGGCTATGGTGATTTTATTTTATTGGCTGTTGGTTTTTTTAGGGCTCTGAGTATTTTGGGTGTATTGAATTGGAAAGGGATGGATATGAAGGAAGAAACTGTTTATCTTGAGGTTAGATGTAACAAAACATAAACTCACGATTTATTTCCATGGATTAAGTAAAGACTAAGGAAGGACGACTAGAAGTAACGTTAGACTATTATAATAAAACGCGAAAGCTAGTCTTTATATTGCGTTTGACGGCCATAACCATTTAAGGCGAACGCGATTTTTTTTAGCCTGGTCAAAAGTCTCTCCTTTTCCTTCCAAACCTCCTCTCTGTCTTGTGCGATCTTTGGAGATGTTGGTCCTGCAAACGTTACCAGATCGTCACACCACGTTCGCCGTGGTCTACCTCGACAGCGAAGTCTTCGTAGGCGTCCAGTGAGTGACGATCTTTGCCCAACTCTCCGTGTGCATTCGCGTGACATTCGCGTTATTTATAGAAATAATAATCATCCATGCAACTTTACAGGGTTATTGGTAAAACATTAACAACCTCTTAAGAGGTCATTGTACTCATTATTATGAACAACTTTTACTATGGGACCAAACCTGAAATCACAAAAAAAAAGTCAGCTGTTCCCTACATATGCTCGTACAACTCGTCAAAAAGAAGGGAGCAGCTGATTTCAGGTTTGGTCCCATAGTATAAGTTGTTCATAATGATGAGTACAATGACCTCTGAAGAGGTTGTTAATGATTTACCAATAACCCTGTATAAGTTCATATTACAATATTGAATGACTATTTCATGAAATCATGACATTTGAAGTCAATTATATCCTATTACTGATTCTCATGATTATAATTACGTAAAGTCATATTTGTTACGGTCGCGAATCAATTTTAATACTTGGTTAGACAAACATAACATAGTGCCATGAACAAATTTAGTAGCAGTTACTACTCGAGAAAATCCTCATTTTTTTATTGGTCAAAGATTAGCCAGTTTTAATGAGACTCTACAGATAGTTCCTACGCAGCATATATTAAATTTTCAATACGTAACCGGTCTGTTAACGTATTGTGTGATGTGAAGTATATTGGATAGGTGCTAAGACTCTTGTTATCTACTTGAACCCAACTGAATACGTGTACCACAAGTCTGTGGGTTCAGCGCAGTTCAAACGTGTTGGATTTCAGCTCAAGACCATCGCCTATCGATTTTCAGACGTCTTAAGGATAGGGCTGTGGGCGGTTTCTTATAGTTAGATGACAAAGGCGCTAAATCGAAACAAATATTATAAATGCGAAAGTAACTCTGTATGTCTGTCTGTTACCTTTTCATGTCTTAACCACTGAATCGATCGTTATGAAGAAGAATGTTTGTCCTTCTCCTGGTCCCAGGCTACCATGAAAAGCGTATGCGCTTTTCATCCTGGAAATTTGATTGAAAAAATGATGAAATGCAAAATGAAACGTAGACAACTTTATTTTTCATTAATAAAGTCG
Source organism: Luperina nickerlii (assembly GCA_963855955.1). Taxonomy (NCBI): domain Eukaryota; kingdom Metazoa; phylum Arthropoda; class Insecta; order Lepidoptera; family Noctuidae; genus Luperina; species Luperina nickerlii. The sequence continues at coordinate 3,328,252 of OY979667.1, read as the reverse complement.
AGGATATAGAAGAGAAGAATGGAAAGAGAGAGGAAGACTCCATTATCTTAAATCAGAAAGAGAAAGAGGGACCGATGGTGTCTGGAACTCGATCTGATGATGGTTGTTATAGTAATATTTTCAGGAACGTTAAGTCATACTTTTTCATTATTTTAGTTGCTTTTAAGAAGATAAGCAATGAATTGCGACACTTAAGTATATAAAACCGTATGGTATCATAAGTAAAAAAGAGCAATAATTTGTAATAACGACTTGGCATTGTCGTCGCACTAAACGCAGCCGAGTTCTTGCTGAATATATATACTGGTGGAAGGCATAGTCGCTTTGTTAGACAGTTTATAAGCTGAAGCGGGTGACTGAGCTTATTTAATTCTCAAACTTGTCTTGTTCTTTTAAGGTACTTTTTGCATGAAGCAGTAAGTTAGCAAAATATGTGGTGTGTATTTAACACCTTTCATGTACCATATTTTATTCAAACTAATATATAAACAGAAATGGATAGATTTTTGTATGCTTATTTTTTATGCTTTCACGCTAAAACAGCTTAACGGATTTGGATGAAATTTAGCACAAGGGTAGACAGTGACGTGGAGAAGGAAATATGCTACTTTTCATCTTGTATCGCAGAATAAGTCGCGGGCAACAGCTAGTGTAATATATAAATATATTCTATTCTATTCCTGACACTTAATGCAGCAAGATTTTCTTACGAAAAGTGAAGTGACTGAGAATGCACGGAAAAAAGCGAGATAGCATAGAAAATTTAGGCAAATTGTTGTTGAATAAATGCATTTAATAGCATTGATATTTTTACTTGTACCGTGAAACTGAAAGTTCGTCCTGTCTATGATTCGAAATTAAAGACACACCTAATCCATCGATATACCACTATCTAGCAATTTACCATGTTTAGGTTGCTTGAGCTTATATTTGCTTGACTTATGCTGATCTGGACTCCCATTTGGTGCAACCTCGAGACACACACCGTACTTTGGACGTTCGTTATTTTATTATTTTAAAGTGTGTCAAAGCCAAAAGTGTCATCATTTGTCTCGTTTTCTTCTTTTTTTGTACCTATTTTGGCTTTGTAGCTGTTTCCGTATTCACGTAATTAGTTATTAAATCATCGTGCTTTTGTATGTTGTGCTGTCTTTTGCGTGCACCAAAGAACATTCGGCTAACTATCGATCTATCTTATGGAACAAGATACTCTTACGAATATTTCCTTCAAAATCGCTCTCCTCTTCAAATTCATACCGCACCCCAAATGTTGGCAAAGTAATATTTGCATACTCGGAATCTTAAGATGTTCCTTCCTTGTATGAATATTTCGTGATGTGTTATTTAACTGTTCTCGCCAGTTTCGTAGTTACCTACTCGAAATTTCAATACTGCTTTTAACTTATTTCTTACAACTACATATTTGCAGTGATGTGACGTCATAAGCTGAAGAATGTTCCGTCCGTTTGCCGTTTGATCTTGAAGACTTCAAAGTGTGTGCTAGATTTTAATGAGGTTTTGGGAAAGATGCGTTTCAGACTATTTCCGAGTTTTATTCTATCTACGTAGGTATATAAATAAAACAAAGTAGACCCTAGTTACACCATTTATAACTCAAGAAAGGCTGGACCGATCTTTGATTTGTTGGATTTATCTCCGCCCCGAATAGCAAAATAACTATTGAAATATGGGGAAAAATACTTAAAAGAAAATAATGAAGATATTTAATTTTCTCATACATTTTGTATTTATGATTCTGAGTTGGTACGAAGTTCGCCGATAGTATGTTATAGTTACCTACATTTTTTTTTCTGGTTTTATAATAAGTATCCATGTATGTTAATTCAGTATTCTAGCTAAATTAGGGAAGAGTATATAAAAAGCTGGAAACAGCTAACTGTATTTACCCATGAGACACAAACCCATTTCACATTGATTTATTGGTAACTGTTATTTTGTCGTGTTTAATCTCAGGGTGCCACATCAATAGCTTTGTAACCTACCACAACCACTTAAAAACCAACATAACCTTCGACTACTATGCCGTTTACAAAACTGCCTAATCAAAAACCCATAACCATCATCATCTACCTAGCCTTTTCCCAACTATGTATGGGTCGGCTTCCAGTCTGACCGGATGCAACTGGATACCAGTATTTTACATGGAGCGACTGCCTATCTGACCTCCACAACCCAATTACTAGGTAATACGATACCCGTTGGTAAGGCTAGTTGTCAGACTTTCGTGCTTCTGACGACTCGTAACGACTGTCAAAGATCCACGAATGACAGCCGGGACCAACAGCTTAACGTGCTTTCCGAGGCACGGAGAGGTCTTGATATGTAAAGATGATCACCTATCTACGGACTAACCGCAGCAAGCGGACTCGTGCGGCTGTTATTACTTACAATGGGGATTGTCCAAAATTTCTAACCATTATATTTTATTGTATTTTTTGTAAATTTAGAGCATTTTGAGAAACTAATTTGAATATTTTGATGATTGGCTCAATAGTTATTTTAATAAAAAATATTTAATTATTTTAAGTTTTTAAGGTAGGTGATGTCATCCAGTGGCATAAAGATTAAGTGCCGTTGCCTTACTAGTACATAATTAAAAATTTTAATCTGTCAACACAACGTCAACAATGTCACATCTGTCAAAGTGTCAATAGGCCGAATAGACGTCTTAAATAATCGAATCCTAGCTTAGCGTATTTATTTACAAATGGTTTTTTTATGTGTAAGTGTCCTCCAAGGAATATACTACTCTCTATCGTCACTAGAACAATCGACGCGGCGACTTAGAAATAGAATAATAACGCACGCGGCGACATTATTACTATTATTGCTGCAAGTTGGGACAAAGCACTTCCTGTATTCCATAACTCTTCCAGTATATTAAATATTGTCGAGTGTTGAAATAATGTATGTAATGTAATAATGAGATATAAACAAGAATGTTTATATTTTTGACATATTTACAATAATTTGACATTTGACAGATTGTAGACAATACTTGCCTCTTACTTTTTATTTACTGAGGCAACGATACAAAACTGTACGGCCAAACTCGTACGTAATTTGAAGGGCAAAGAAGGTCAATCGTATTTTATCAAAAATATCAATAACATATGAATATTTTTCAAAATTAATTAGTCCGTAATGATCAGTAACGCTATTCCTCGAAATGGTTTTTCAATTACAACATTTAAAAAAATATGAACAATGCCCAGCCTCTCAAAAACCCATAACCAATCAACCATAAACCATGTTATCACCTTAATCCTCTATACCTCTATGCCTCACTCATCATAATTGACTCCAACTCTTTGACGTTCCAACCAGCATCATGATTTCCCTTTTAACACAGTTCCCAAATTACTTATGGGTATAAATTGTGACTTTTTATCGAGAAGTCGGTAGTGTCGGGTTATGGAAGACGTGAATCGGTTTATAAATGGTTTAATGAATGAGCTGTTATCTTCTTTTGTCATAGGATTTACATAATTAGGTGTATATCTACCTACTGTTTTTTGAGGTTATGTGTGAGTAAATGTCGGAGGAGATTTTATGGAGAAATGATGGCGGAAGATGTGAATCGCTTACGTTTTTATGTTAAGGAATTAACGAGCTCTTTCTCATCTTAGTAAAGAAACGTTAAAGCTTATGTATTTGTGGTAAATAAATTTTACCCCTCCATGTCTTTGTATTTATCTCGTATTTCCATGCAAATATTCATCATCTTATTTATCCTAGATCTGTCTGAAATCGTCTAGAGCGGTACGACAACCTATCGCACATTCCTATTTTATTTTGTTTGGTAGCACATATTTTATTGTATTCAAGAACATTAAATTTCACTTTCACACACGCCATGTCGCGACAGCAAACCGACCTTATCTTGACAAATATCCCCATACAATGTCTTTACAAAGCGTTATATTAGTAGCCACGTAACAACATTCACGGTAAAATCTAATTTATGGTCGAAAACCGGACACCGAACGTTCATTGTAACCTCTATGGGCTATTAATTTGATTGGAAACACACTAATTGGAGAAATTTCACTGCGTTAAAGCAATAGGTGTCACCTCTCTATTCTTGTAGGGATGGCAGTTTAAACAATGGTTCAATTTGACAGTTTTATTGAAATAGTTTGACTTTTAATCAGTGGTTAGTCATTGATTTATCTTTTATAGGCTACTAAAGGATGTTTTAACATGACAGTCTCTACTAGAAGTGGACCTTTTGCTGTCAAGACTTTAACTGATACTAATTCGCAAGTGGGTCATTAATTCTTAAGAGCAGAATTTAAAAGGAGTATTGTAATCCTGATCCTGTTTTAGGAAACATGTGTAATTTGAGTATTTTGTTTCATCTTATTTAGATTATTATTCCATTGAAAAACCGGTCGAGCTTTGATGGATTTAGAGGGCATCTGAAATGGAAAGAATTTCATCAAATATGTTTAATCTAAAAGTACCTATTAGCTTTTTTAGTCAAAAATTGTTTACGATAAGTGTGAAGGTACTAGATTTCTTGGAGTGGACAACCTTATGTAATAACTAGCTACTTCTCATACCTTTCCATAATTTCTCCATATTAACGTTTACGTTATAAATTACAACATATTATCTATAATAACAAGATAATAACGCACATTTTTATTTAATGCTGCGTTAAACGGCCATTTTTAACTTGTTATGAAACGTATCGGGTTTTGATTACGATGATAGCCGAAGGAACCCGACTGCGATCGAGGGGGGTACTACGTTTGGGTGTTTATTTCATAACATATTCTAAACTATGATAATTTGATAATAATGGTAGTTTGAAAGATAATATAGGCGCTTGCGTGGATTTAATTTTTACACTTTTTATTTTGATAACTGAATATTTAAATTAACATGCATTACAAAATTTTTATAGTACAATCGAACTTGTAGAAAGAAACTACATTATGTTCCTGCCCTGAAACCATTAAATTGTGACCTGCCCTGACATCAAGCAACTCGACTACATTGTCAAACTTTAAACTTTTATTTGTAATTTTTTTTTTGCGTTTGGTTATTTTTATTTGGCGTTTGGTTATTGTGTATATATGTATTTTAAATATGTCTTGTTTTTATAATGTGCGTTTTGTTTTTACAGAATAAACAATTTTTCTTATTCTTTCTTTGCTTCAGTACCTACCTAGGTCTAGCAATCGTCAGAAACTCAGCACCGCTACCTTTCTTACAGGCTACAACTTTTTACCAAAATTAATTTCATATGCACTTCGTGCGACATGATAGAAGAAGCACAAAACACTCTCCCACACAACACAACAAGGCAAAAAACTGACATATTTACTTAAACCTAGATAATAAATACAGATAAATATCTTACAAAGGTAGGTAAGTAAGCTCAGTGCTTTCGACAGTCGAGATAAAGCTGGTTTACATTAGCTAGGCGTTAGGAGTAACTCGGATACGGCTCCGTGTGAATCGGATGCACAAATAAAAAGAACTTCGCTTACACTAGCTGCTTTGTTTAGAATTTATTTTGAAAGCAGTAAAACGTAGTGTTGGGAAGTTTTAGGAGTAGGTATTCTGCGATAAATTAGTAATTTTTTCAGAGATTTTGATAGAGAGATTGAAAATTTCAATAGTTGAAATGTATTTTTGGTCTAAACCTAGTTCAAGTAAATTTAGTTCCTAGTGTTGTGTTGAATCTTCATCATCAGCATTTCAGTCGAAAGACGTCATTCGTAACGCCACTTCGACCGGCCTTCACAAGCAAATAGTTTGCTATTAATTTTGTATAGAAACAAAGACATTATCAGACTTGCTACAAAACAAGGTTTATATTTAGACCCTGTTTAAACTGACAAACCTAAACTTCAAATTATAAAACTTCACGGCAAACCCAGTCGAAGTTGTCAATTTAGTAATAAGAACTTTAACGTTCTCCGAATAAAGTTTAAAATACAATAGCTTGTTTGTTGGTTTAGCCTTGGACTAAAGTAAAAACTCGTTTTGCAATAAGACGGATTCAGTCTAACCCATTAGGCAAAGCTATAGCGTTTATTAGAAAATTCGTCTTAAACTGTGTGTGTGTGTAGTCTTAGTGAGTGAGAGACGAAAGTTTCGGATCTAGATGAAGCTAGATCTATTTGCTAACTTGAATGAGTTAGCAAACATTCTCGTCTTTCGTAAGCATACGATCCAAATGTCAGTTCAACAAAGCAAATAATTCACGTCCTACACAGGGTCTAATTAACGGCTTCACACGAAATAAATTAAAACATAATATTCATATAGATAATTGTCTAATTATTACCACAGAGTAAGTAAAGCACAGAGGTTAAACTCTGTTCGATTGATGACGACTTAGGAACGATCAGCGTGAACTAAATTGTGGATCATCAAAAACTGCCTGTGATTGACTTAGCTAAGAAGATGAGCTGTCGCTGGGTGCTGGAATACTAGTATGGAAATAACATAATGCTGGAAGCATTGGTTACCGAAATGTCTATTGTAAAAGATGTAAAACATGCTGATATTAGGGGCAAAATTTAACGCCCAGTTTCTGAGTTGAGAATTTGAAACTGGAAACTAGAACTCTTACTTGAGGTGACCTTCAAGAAATCTATGCTACAGTAGAATTTGACAACAATAACCGGGTGTAAGAATAGCTACCTAACCAAAACTGTATAGAATATCGATAGTTCGTGGAACTTACACTACCTGGTTGCTAAGCAACGCTGAACTTAATTTTGAGTCCACCGAACCATCAGATTCACAGAAAACAAGACACCTCCGTACCGACAATTCTGTATCTCTTATCGCAAGTTAGAGGTTGGCATTCTGTACCTTGTTATTCTCACGTTCTTAATTGCTTATTGTGATTCGTCTCGCGTCCCCAAGATAATACCATTAACTATTATAATTAGGGCCCCAAGTGTATTCACCTTAGCATTTTATTAAATAAAAGAGAGATTTTCAAGAATTAAGTGCCGTCAGATTGTCTGTCTGTTTTGAATATAAAAGGACTTTTTGATAAATAAAGATGTGCTTTGGGAATTTGGGCAGAATATTAGTGTTCTGATGATATCCTTTTGTATTTAGGGAAAAACAAAGAAATAGGAAAGAGTGTCTATACTTTGGTATATAAAGCTTTTATCTACCATCGGATAACGTTACTATACTTTTAATTTGTATCGTTATCGTCCAAAACCGCTACAGACACATTTCAAGGAAATAAATTTCTTGTTGACGAATGATTCATAAACCAGTATCGTACGGTTACGAATATCAACTCAATAAACTGACGCTAGGAATTCAAACAGGCTTATCAATCAAGCTTTTCAAGTACCCTAGAACCAATACAACACACACAGAATACAGTATTTTTAGTAACGTAAACTTTCGCAACACTGACACTCATTGTGTGCCCACAGATATCGTCAGTTATCGAAGCATATCGGTCGACGACGTTTACGATTTGTACCAGTTAGATATGACCGTTAAATATTGTTATATGTAGACAGAGTGTGTGCCTTGATGAAGCGATAACGATGTGTCATCATTAGATTGCTTTTATTTGAATATTATCATTTTAATGTTGCAAGAGGTGATAAATAAATGACTATGCAGCCTATAGAGATTTCCTGCTCTACAAGAAAATGAGTCCGATACTAGGAAGATATTTATGTCCACGCAATAATTGTCCATTCCATGGTTGCCTAGAAGAGATCGCAGAAAGTGATAAGGCCGCCCATTGTACATTTTGTAATGTTAAATGTATTTTTTTGTTATGTATTTTCTGATGTACACAAAGTACATTTGTACCAAAGTACATTTTGTTTTCTGTATCCCTTTAACTGAAGCTAATTTTTAACTTGCAATAAAGCAAGTATCAAGAAGTACAGTATAATGAAAAGTAGTTTTGGACTAAAAGTTAAATCTTGCAATGACAAACTAAACAAAATAGCTACATAATAAATCATCAAACAAACGCCCAATAGAAAAAAACATCCGAACAAACTCTCTATCAAATAATACTACACTAACTCCATTAGAAGTTTACAAAACGAAACAAAAGTCGACAGTTTCGGCGTCAAAAAGCGACGATTTTAACAACTAAGTTACTTTAAATAATGCTCTTAGTCGTGCACAAAGGCAATGCATTCTCTATAAAATGCCGATAATACTGCTTTACAGGCAGCTTTGTGTTGCATTGTATACATACAAATATGTACATGCAAAAGCGCGCAGAAAGCACTGTGCATAAATTTTGTCAAGGAAATTGTTTATTTTATTCTTCAATATTCTTCATAGATGTTACGTTTGGCTAAATTTTGTTAGATCAAACATTCTGGAGCTATTGCAAAGGCTTTTGTGAGATTTATTAAATATGTAAGGTCAAATAAAATAAATAATATAATATATATATTATAATAAGTTGAATATGTAAGATTTACTTTGTTATAAGGTATGATGTGGTTGACATATCCTTAATGGACAAAAACCCCTAAATTTATATTTAAAAAAAATAAGATTAAAAAAAATGTACCTAAGGTCAATAAAGTTATTAATGGAAGTTGCGAAATTTTCCTACTTTGAGGTCCATAAAATCGCATGACTGCACCCGGAGAGATTGGCAAAGATCTGAACTCACTGAATTCACTGGACGCCTGAGGGTGGACATCGCCGTCGAGGGAGACCACGGCAAAGGTGATGTGACGATCTGATAAGGTTTGCAGGGCCAACATAGCCAGTCATCGTACAAGACAAGAAGGTGATGAAGGAACAAGACGAGGGCTTTGCGCAGGAGTGGGAAACAATATATGCTACAAAAATGTTTTAAGAGAAAGTGATTATGGCAATAATATGGCTGGTTAATTGAACTGTTCATGTTAATGTGCTTTTGATAAGGACGCTTTTAACGCGTACGTCTTTTTTACATCGTTCTCACATATAATTATAAATTTAACATTAATGATGTAACTAATATTTTTGTAAAAATATAATTTAAAAGAGTGTCCATGGAGTTTCTTGCCCGTTCTTCTCCATAGGTACCTACACTTTGGAATGGGCAACTAGCTTCATATTTTCTGATTGACCGACTTTTTGACAATTCAAAAGTGCCTGTAAGTGGAATTGAAATAAATGCTTTGAGTTTGATAAAGCAGAAAGTAAAAAATAAACTTTTCTAGTACCGTTTTTTTACATTGAAACTGGGTGATTTAACCCTTTGTATGCCGGGAACGTAGATCTACGCGAGACACAATGGTTTTTAATTGTTTCTGTAATTACGGCATTCAACCGGTTAAAACAACTTTGCCCCAAACTACGTCTTTTCTTGGAAAGAACTGGCTGCATTTAAACCAATACTGTTCCATAGTCAAAACTGCACAAGGGTCTTATGCAAAACTCAATTTTTATCACCAATCCGAATCCTGATGCTGGCATAGTGTCCAATTTAGGCGAACACAGCTTATGTCACATGCACATCGCAACACGTTATTGGTACACGTAAAATTTACGCCATCCTCCAATAACTGGTTAGATCCAGTTATAACAGGTTTTATCCGCACGTAACGGGATTAATTTTGGGTGTTATTAGGAATTTGCGCCGTTGAGTCCTTCCGGAATTTTTAGAATGGCATTTTTGTGAAGATTCCGGCTTGTTGGTATTTTTCGAAGTCATTTATTTTCAGTAATGTTACCCAGATTTCTGCGAGAACTGTCAAGTATGTTTGGCTTTTATGCATAGATTCTGTAAAGCATTCGCCTAAAAACATGCTACCTATCTTTTAAAATTAATTGAAACTCCAATTCTCATTTAATGCTGAGTTTACCCTTCGCACGCCAGAACGAACAACAAAATAAAAATCGTAAATCAAATAAACTCGATTCACAATCACAATCGGCGCCCCTCAATATCGATCATAAGTTAGTCGACAGATGGCTCCTCTAATAATTAGCGATGAGTTGTGATTCTTCCAGTTATTTACACAGAGTTATAAGTTACATAGAGGTCGTATGAGCTTATTTTAGTGGAACAGTGAATGAAAACATCGTGAGGAAACCGGCATGTCCTAGAACCACAAACTCGAAGACATGTGACATCTACCAACCCGTACTGGGCTCGCGAGGTGAATTACGGCCCACTCCCCCCCCCCCCCCCCTCGAGAAGAGGCCTGTGTCCCAGCAGTGGGACCACTATAGGCTGACTATGAGCTTATTTCAATAGTTAGTGGACACTTTGGTAACCAGAGGGCCAATTCTCATTCTTAAAAAACGTTAAATATCATATCGTAATCTCATCTCAGCGTCGTCTTAAATTCGAGTTTCTTTTTGTTGGCAGATTGAAACTGCCATTAGAATGCGAATGTCATATATGTCTCAGATCGCAGTACTGAAACTCATCCAAAAACAAGACAATTTGTTCGTGTTTCAGGTTACTTTTTTTTTCTTTTTTGAGGATGGGAAATCATCAAATGACCCCTCCCGCTCTGGGTGGAGCGGACTCTTACTGACTGAAACCCACCCGTGTTCCTTCCTTAACCCATTATGTTCCGGGCCAGCGGTAACCCGTTCGGACAATCCCGCTGACCCGGCAGGCTTCGGCCCTAACTGGCCCCTTCATAATGATGCTGACATCTCTTTGAGGCGCGCGTGGGACACGCACGCGCCTTCTGGAACGGACCTGGTCCTGATCGGACGGTGAGCTACCCATTACTCTCCGTCCGCAGGCCCGCGCCTACGGTGGCCGGGAGTCGTCGCGCAGCTCCCGACGCCCGGAGCGTCTCCAGCGGCGGCTGGGACGTGAGGCTGTTTCCCTCAGCCATCCCGCCACCTCCTTCGCTAGCATGACTTCTTCGCAGAAGGAGGCGACTGCCTCCCATTCCCTCTCGCTCCGGACCATGGCTTGACCCAAGGCCGGACGCGAGAGGTCGCCGCCGCTGCCGATCGCCTCTACGAGGAAACGGTGGTGCTCCGCCCAAGCGGGGCAGACCTCCACCGTGTCCTCTGAAGCTGTTTGCCTTAAGGACGATTTTTTAACGTAATGGCGTTATCAAATTAAATAAATGTGTCGTTTATGAAAGTTTTTCACGAGTATTGCGTAGCTGCGTCATACTTCCTGGCGTTTTCATTAGTTGCTGCTTGCACTGCTTGTTTTACAGTATACTTAAGTATTTTCGAGCTACGTAAGTAAGAATTTAACAGTTGTCTTGGCATGCAAAAACATTTTGCTTAGTGTATTAAATTTCTTCGCCGACCTTTAGTTATGAGTAGTGAGTTACTTTATTCACAAGTAGACTTACTGAACATTTTAAGATCGTATTTAATTTGACTAATTACTTTTATTATAATCTTTCAAGTAACTGAAAATAAAATTGAAGGTAGCAGACACAATTCTTTACAATAGAACAGAATAGAAAACTTTTATTTAAGAAAAAAAGAAAGAACAGAAAAAGAAATGGTGTTTCAGACAGGATTCCATTGGGTTAATAACAATTTTACTTAACTTCTAGTGGTTTCCTTACGTTACGTTCTAAAAAGTGAGAATGGGATAGGATATTTTGTAGGGAAGATAGAGACGCACAAACATATTATGTACGTATTATATACCTTACCAAAAATTCTGTGTGGTTGATATCGCATAGTTTTTATTCTGCCGGCGAATTTCTGAACAAAATATCTTGTCAGTCCTACCGCTTCAGAAATGCATTGTAATATTTTTTTTAAGTAGTTGTCGTCCTTCGTTAATTTAATTACGTTATTAGCATGTTAATGCATGTTGTTAATACATACCTACAATATGTATTAAATATTTTTATGCCATCATTATCATTACATGGCGGAATGTGTCTTTGCACTACAATTTTACATTCTCATCTTTTGTACCTACCACATTTTATGCAAATAAACGATTTTGATTTGATTTGATTTATTTGTAATTTAATTTGCAGTGACTTGTCTATTTTATGTCTCACTCTATGTCAAGTAGTTATTCCTTGTTATTTACGACAAATGGATCGAGTGACAAATGTGATTATCAGACGTATATAGGACATGGAATCTGTGTCAATTGCAATCTGTTGTGTTATTATTTACTACATTAATTTGTATCGAGGAGGGAAAATGGGGCCATCAAGTTCAAGAGTGTCGCGTTAACTTTCCTATGTATCATGTAAAGGTTATCACTGGAGATTTCCTGTTTTATAGACTAAAGCTTCTGCGTGGTGAAATTTCTTGTTCCCCCAACCCACCCCGTCATATCGCATCGTTTGCCCCCTCATTAGGGGCCGAGCCCAAGGGTTGTAGGCTATTTAACATCACGCTTAGGCCATTGCCTAAGCGTGATGTTAAATAGCCTACAACCACTAAGAATTGGGCTATCCAATGGAAAAAGATTTTTTTTAAATACGTCCGTTAGTTCCAGAGGTTAGCGCGTTCAATCAAACAACCAAAAAATACAGACAGTCTTCAGCTTTATTATTATTTATTTTTAGTATAGATAATAGCTTAGTATGAGTCACATAATAAATGGATCAAAGACGTCGATGAAATCATTTTATTTTTACTTTAGGAGGACCAACCTTTTTGTCCAACCTTCGCGGTCATTTGATATTAGCATCTAAGTAAGAATTTATTTTTAGCTAAGCTTAAGCACGATAACGAAGTAGTTTATACATATATTTTAACTTAAGAGGAAATTCGCGTGGTTTTTTTTTCCATAGAATCGCTCTCGCCTGTTTTCTTTCTGCTTAATGACCATAAAGCAATGATTTTTTACAGAATAATAAATATTAACTATTTATATGTTTTCCTTTTTGATAATACATTATTTTATATGCATTAGAACCCTCAAAAATGCCGATTTAAACCGCTGTCAACAGAGGCCTAGTGCACAAATTTGACAACTACATATAAATGAAAAAATAAAACATAGGGATATAGTGTGTATCCTTCTTATTCAGTTCATGAAATATCTTTTAAATTGGTTAAATATCAGAGGAGGAAATAGGCGAGAGCCAAACCTCGAATTATGTTTTTTTTGTCTGTGTCATAACGATATTTGTTTACAGAATCGTTACTTATTTTCGCACTTAATTTATTATTGTAGGAGCTATACCTATCACAGACACAAAACACGTTGGATTTAAAAATAGAACCACAGCAAAACTTGTGAGAGATTGCAAACATCTTGGATCGGAAGAAAGCGCTCCTGCCGTAAAATGTTGTTGCAACTTATGCTAGATGATAAACAGTCGGCGTTCCCTCTAGCTTTTATTTTCATTTCCTCTCTTACTGGAATTTCCAATTCAATTGCTGCTTTTTACAGATATTCTTTTTGTATTATGAAATAATATCTACTGGGTGTCGGGTTTAGATGAGATTATTTGAGTCAAGTTGCGGTATTTTATTAAGTAAAAAGTCACCCGCGATACTTTACTTATGTAAGGAAGTTGTTTGACTTGGAAAGTTAATAACTTATAGGTTATAGAAAGACTAAAAAAACTTTGAATAGCCTCCTAAAATTGATTGAGAGAGTCAACAAGGCTGTCCTTTCAAGGCAAAAAGCGTTTTTAGACCAAAATCAGATTGCCTTTTCCCAGAATTTTTGTGCGTACATTATTATCACCCGATATTTCGTAAATAAGTGTTATTACAGGTACTAAATAAACGGAGAAAAAGCGATAAAATAACAAGCTAATATGTAGAAAATAACAATTTCGACGATAAAATTGGAATTCTTTATATATCAGGTTATGAAGAACGGTAACGGGTGGAGCAGAATAAATTTAATTTATTCTCCTGGAGTACAGTTTCGTGATCAGAATATTTTGCGAACATCTAATAATAAGTTGAAAGTACCTCACTACATACAATCACAATGTCACAAGTACCTGGAAAATGTCTTTGATTTCACAATTCAAGTGGTATTTGTTAGTGGAATATTATTATACGAGATGTTTTTCGTACTCAGTTTTATGTTGAGTTAGATTTTTTTTTGTGTTTACAGGAACTTGCTGAAAATATTTTTGCTATGCGTTTTGTTGAGATACGTAATTACAATTAGATAAAAGTACCTACATCAAAATATCCATACTAGTATTATCATATTAATTGCGAAAGTGTGTCTGTTTGTCTGTTACCTCTTCACGCTTAAACCGATAAACCGAATTAGATTAAATTTGGTATATAGATAGTTTGAGTCCCGGGAAAGGACATAGGATAGTTTTTATCCCGATATTCAAACGGGATCGACACATATGCAGGTGAAACCGGGGCGCTGCTAGTGTATTATAATTTATTATCAGTTTAAAAAACATTCCACTCGATCTCATCGCTTTGACTAACAAGACGATCACAAAGAAATCAAAAATATACCTAAATCCCATTTATTGACCAAATACACACTTGACCATGTCAAACGGAACCAATAATCTGCTATTTATGTCCACGGGATTTTATTCGGAAAATTTCCGCGAAAACATCGATCAGGCGGCAAAATTTCTCTCAAACGGACCAACCCTTCCGATGCTCGCCGGTCGAAACGATACACATTTTTCACCGATACCCGTTTGATCGACCCGAGGTATCGTAATTGGTCTTTGTACGGTGAAATTGTTGTTAAAACGTGGTCACTCGAACCGACGCTTTGTGCTTGACTCGACATAGGTTAATAGTTCCGTTACAGTGCTTAAAAAACCGAACGAATATTGCTAACACGTTAGCAATTCTGACAGTTTGTCGTACGATGAAAATTCCGTGAATTTTGTGACTGCCGCCCGTATCTATTGAAAGCTACTAGATCAATGTTGACATTAGTAATAGGACGATGTTTTCATAGCATTCTATTCTGACGTAAATTTGATAACGAGAAAATGACGTAAATTTGATAACCAGCTACGCCTATTATTATATCTACGTAAAATTATTTTGTAATTTATTTAATTTACTATTGTATATTACCAAAACCACACAGTATCAAAATTACAATAATACCATTTTCTGTTCCTACCAATAGATCGTATCAACAAATGACAGACATTTACTTCCCGTGTTGGTAACATTACAAAAATCGATACCAATTATTCGATACTAACGCAAACAAAAATCACAATCAAACCCCGAGCGCAACAGCTAATAAACTTTTAATATAATTCGATATCAATTTGAAATTTCCAGTATCGACGGTTACGTCTGTTAATACTCGTAGGTAATTGGTATCGTGTTCATATCCGATGTTTAATTATTGAAAGGTCGCTCTATTGTTTTGTGTTTAGGCTGCATCGTACGGTTTGATCGGATTGGTCGTGTTGTCAGCTGTTTTAGTTCCAGCGTGTTTTGATATAATTATTTTTGTGTAACTGCTTGGCGGTCGGTCCCCGTCCTAATGCTGGCTTATACATAATTAATGATGATTTATATTTAATAGAATTCGTGTTGCGTTCAGTTTTCAAAGGTAAAGATGTAAAGTATAAATATGTCGATCTAATTTTAAATGCAAATATGTTATTTTAGCGTTATTCGCAAGTCTTATGATGCCTAAAAGTATATATGATCGACTACAGTAAACAAAATCAGAAAAATATATGATATTCTTCAGGATAAATGCTAGTTAGATAGTGTGTTGTAAACATAATACAACTATTTTGATATAATAGAAAAAAATCATGAATATTCTTCTAAAAACTGTATTTTTACAATGAAAACCATACTAATATACATACAATCATTCTGAGTTTTTGTCAGATTATTCTACAAGCAACATACTAAAGCACTAGTGTTTTAAATTTTTAGTCCAAATAATAAATTTTTAATAAATTAGCAGCGTTGTGTCATCGCGCTTCTCTTTCTTTTCTATGCAGTCCGACAGTGACCACGCTTTAGGTCATGTAGTCCCCTTAATTACAAAAAACTTCACAATTCGCGATAAAAATATTGTACACATCTTTTTAGCGCTCGTCAAAACTTTCTCGGGTATTAAGATCGTGACGATCGCCTCTAAACTTTCGGGCCGGCATCGCTCATCAAACTCATAAAAACTACACAGAGTTGTAAAAAAGACATCTAATAAAAAAGTTTCGCTTTTAAAAGCGTCACAATATACGTCGTTGATATAAGCGACCACAATAGCATCAGCCCTACTGATACGAAACTAGGGTTGCCACCCTTTTTAGAAAAAATGTATAATAACAATTCACACAACGAGATAAGTAAAAATACGAGCTTGTTAAACCGTAAAAAGTAATAATAGGGAGAGTAAAGTCAACAACGGTTGCATTTGTGTCAGAAAATTATTCACGCGCGTTAGATTTTGTCGCCATTCTTGGGACACCCGGCGTGTTAGGACAGTAGGCTTTAGGCCTGGGGGAGCCATAGCGGTGTGATTCATAATAGAAAGTCATAATGTATGAAAGACATTTTAAAATACATATTTGATAAGGTGATTTTCCGGTAGTGCTTCTTACTGGATATGAAAAGGGTCACTTTCGAGTTCTGCTCTGCATTTATTAAAATTATTCGCTGCATCGTCGTGTGCACTCGTGTGTTACTTTTATCGCAAGTAGTTACTTGCGAACTTGCGATAAAAGTAACAGCTATACTTGAGTGCAAAAATGCAAAAGGAGTCTCTATTCCTTCCATCTATGGTGTTGTTTTTGCTTTACTCCGGCGTTCGTTAATTCAAAGCGCTGGCCTTAAAAAGTCTCGATTTTCGTTCGATTATTTTTGCGTTGCTTTTTTTGGATGAAATGAAAATCCGTTTTGGCAACCCTCCACGCTAAAGCGCTACATGTTTATTTAAAAAAACATGGTCTCCCAATTAACAGAACCTTTGTTTTATGAGTAACGTAACGAAAATAAACTAGACCATCCTAATTTTTATTGGAAATTCTTTTGTTCGTGGCTTCTTGTACTAAAACTATCACAAAAATATATTTCTAATTAACCTTTTATTTATCATAGGTATGGCTTTTTTCGTGTAATTTATTTTTATTACTCTAATTTGGAATTAAAATCATGTTAGGTTTTAAAATTATGACCTACTAGCTTCGAAAATTATCCCACGGAATCGTACAACCGGGTTAGAAAGTATCCCCTAACCCAGGTCTACCTGTGTGCCAAATTTTATCGAAAACCGTTAAGGCATGAAAAGGTAACAGACACTATAGAGTTACTTTCGCATAATTATAATATTAGTATGAAAGAACGGATTTCAAACCTGATTTAAATTCCAAACAAAATAACTGACTTACAACACAAAATAGATATTTTAACTAAAAATCTAAATACAATCAAATAGCAAGTCAGCAAAATTGCGTTTATTCTATAAGCTTTGACATTTGCGGCAGATGTACGTTGAAATTGGATCACAGTATTGTGTCGCCGCAGCTGACGCGCCTGTCACTGTGACAGATTCTGCGTCGAATATTGCAATGGGTCTTTGAGACCACTCTCGCACGGGAGGGTTAATAATGACGTATGAATTACGATAATTTACATAACGATATAGATGTGCAGTAGGTTAGGTAGGGTTTAATTTGAATGGGTTTATTGAATTTAAATGACTTATTATAGGCCAACTGTTTATTTATTGAAGTGTGATGTTATGTTTCTCGCACTCGGAATTATATCAGTATCGTGCCCCTCGTGGTAAAATATTTAACGTTATTTAAATCGTTGATTAAACAATTCGTTAATTTTTATGTTTGTAAAGATGTTTCAATCGGAAAACTGGACGTTATGTTACCTACTTTAAATATTAAAATAATTATCTATTAGGTAAGTCCTTCTACAGTTACTTACCTACTTACGTGATGTTTTTATTTGGTTCATCATCATCTGCCCAGCCTTTTCCCAGCTATGTTGAGGTCGGCTTCCAGTCTAACCGGATGCAGCTGAATACCAGTATTTTACATGGAGCGACTGCCTATCTGACCTCCACAACCCAGTTACTGGTACTGATGTTTTTATTTGGTTGATTTTAATAATTGAATCACGCAATAATTTTGAATTAAGGTTCCTACAAACAGGCGCGACACGACACGCGACACAGGCACCGCAAGTCGCGCAACGAGCGGTGCCTTTGTGTCGCGCGCGATTATATCGCGTGTCGCGCCTGTTTGTAAGAGCCTTTATATTCACAACACTACCTAGCAACATCGAAAGCCAACGTCACAATATTTGGAACGATGGGGAGTCCCAACTAAATATATTATATACTTTATCTTATCACCAATCATCGGTCAAGTAACTTGGTCGTTCACCTCGCCATGTGCGTTCCACATTCAATTAAATATTGAATCGCGACGCGGCGCTCCCCGCCGCGGCCGGCATTGTACCGCTCACAACGCGATTAACAGAGATTCGTACGTTTGTATGTACTTACAGTCTATTCAAATCCACGTTTCCAATTTAAGTTACTTCCTGTTAAACAAATATCAACTTTATGAAAATGCAAATTAAGTAACATTCAGAATAACCTACAACTATTGAAAAGTTACAAAATGTTTGAAATTGTAGCGCAAACTGAACCTAATGTGTAGGTATTTAAAGTTTTTTTTTTTTCCATAAACACATACTTATTTGTTTACAAGTTTGGAAATTAAATCGCCAACGCAGTATACCTACTACCTACGAATTATCGCTTCATCCGCTGAGGCATAGATCAAGAGCGCAGAGGTGCTAAATTTAGCATTGTATGAATCATTGCTATTTACGAGTATGTAGTGAGGTTAATTCTGTACTAATTGAAGTAAGCCAGTTATTACAATTAGTAGTATCGTGCCTTTGAATACAATTCTCGCACTTAATTTTCAATATCAAAGTTTTAATAGTACGCTAGAGTACATTGCGACTTTTATCAAAAAACAAATACACGAAGTACTTTCTCGAACAAACAAGAAAACTGCATCTCTCAAGATTTTTATGTAACTTGAAGTAACCCAGTTAATATTTAAAGACGTTTTTGAAAAATAATTCGCTCCTAGGAAAGCGAGTGTTTCATTATGAGAAAAGCAAGAGAAGCGTACTTAAAGAGAATATTATAAACTATCTAAAGTACATTAGGCTCGGAATGCTTCGTGTTCTTCCGCCATGATACGAAGAAACGCCGACGATGACCGAACTAAATTAAAAAGTAATGAATACTATCATCCTAATCATACACTCACTTCATCTCTTTTTATTCTATGACCTTAGAGAATGCATCATCAAATCGTACCCTGTCATTACGCCGGAACTGACCAAGAATCATGAGTAATTACGAAGTAAGAGGCCTCTGATTGAACCTTCCCTGGGCGTGTCCATTCTACGTTTGAGTGACAGCTCTTTGTTCACTCCTTTTTGAATTTGGAATGGAATGTTTTGTTTTCTTAACGGATTTCGAACGTTTTTTACATTGACCGTTTGATGCGCCCATTTCTTTTTTACCGATTAGGATTTGGTTAAGTGAATTTAATATTAAAATTTAAATATGTAAATATTGGATTACTACCAGATTATTTTTATGTTTTTAATCAATATACTTCATGCAACACATGCATACCACCTAAACGAAATAAAGATTGCAGTAGCAGTTTATCTAAAGAGAAACAATTCTAATGATAATAACGTAATTTAATTTCGAGAATGAAACGTTTTCATAAGATATCAAATTGAATTAAATTCCACGACTTAATAGAACCAAAAATGTAAAAGAATTAAATATAGATAAAGAGAGGCCCATATCAAAAATTAACACTAATGTAGGAACAGAAGCTTTTAAAGCTTTTAACGTTACGTAATAATTAATTGTTGAAATGAATAAACATTATTCGGGAACTGGGTGTAAACTTAATTAAAAGTTATCAGACTATCATAATCAACTTTTATCTTTTCTCGAAGTCCCGCTACTAAATTATTATTTTATAATACAATCGGGAATGTTGAACGCGTATGATTAAGAATTCAACCGGTGTGAATGACTTTTCATCCGACAGAGGAAGTTTAATAAATGTTCGGAGGATGGCAAGTGGAGTTAAGACAATTTTTTTACGATAGGATTTTAGATGCAGAGACACTTGGAAAGGTACAGGCATCCATCTTCGCGAACGAATTGATGTTAAGGAGACTACAGGACCTAAAAGGAAAAAACGGAAGTTTTATAATACCTAAAATTATATGATCGATTACAGTAAACAAAATCACCAAAATATAATATGATATTCTTCAAGATATATCCTAGGTAGATAGTGTATTGAAAACATATTAACATCTAATTTGATACGATAGAAAAAATCATGACAATCATTCTGATGTTTGTCAGATTATTCTACAAGCAACATACTAAAGTACTAGGTACTAGTGTTTTAATTTTTTAGCCCAAGCAATAGATTTTTTGTAAATAGCTAAATGCTTCATATTATGCAATAAATTACCATCGTTGTCATCGCGCTTCTCTTTCTTTTCTATGCAGTCCGACAGTGACCGCGCTTTAGGTCATGTAGTCCCCTTAAGTAAAACGAAGGTAGTAGTACAGCAGTAGAGGCCCAGTGGTAACCGCGTAATGGCCGCGACTTACGAGTCGTAGGTCGTAGGTTCGAACCCAGCTTTACTTTGTGTAAATTATTTCATTACCAGTGCTCTCAAAACGGTGAAGGAAAACATCGTGAGGAAACACACATGTCCTAAAACGAAACATTCGACGATGTGTGACATCTACCAACCCGCACTGGGCCTTCGTGGTAGATTACAGCCCACCCCCTCTTACGGAGAGGAGACCTGTGTCCCAACAGTGGGAGAATTATAGGCTAATTATGTATAAGCGGAAGTATTTGACCCATTGCTAATAAATAAAATGTGTATAGATGCAACACACACAACGCGATTGTCTACTATGCAATTTCAAATGGAATCGCATTTCTTTGCTTATTCAAAATATTGTCAGACAAGAAATTGAAGGTAGTCTCTATTTAATATCCTTTTCCTAAATGAAACATCGCTAAAGATTACGGATTAGCGAGCCGCCTAAAGAATGGCCAATTTCATTTGAAAATCTGCCCCATAATCTTGTCTAAGCTAAAGTCCACAGAATCCTTAATTTCATTAAACCTGTAATTATTAAAGCTCCTAAAATCGATGTTAAAATTTCTTCAGTAAATTAATCTTCATCAGAGCCGTCGTTTTATTGGAAGTGACTTTCAACTTTGTGATTAAAAGATAGTTGGATACTTTCAGATTAATTTTCATATCGAGTTGGGGAGTAAAATTTTCCGTGGAAAGCCAGAGATGGGGAAAAGAGATTATGGGATCGTCAGGTCGCCTAAGTTGGTCTTCATTCCCGAGTTTTGATTTGAAAAACCAAAAAAATTGGGTTTGGTTTAATTATTTTCAAAACTGATAATAATAAATCCACGCTAAGATTATAAATGCGACAGTAACTCTGTCTGTACTTTTTCACGCCTAAACCACTGAACGGATTTCGATAAAATTTCGCAAGGAGACAGATGGCGTCTTGGAGAAGGACATGGGCTACTTTTTGTCCCGGTAGCACTGGATATTATCCCGGGATAATTTCCGACATCACGCGTGCGGGTCCAATAAATGGATTGTCATGATCACTTGCCTTCACCGAGTATGTCTTGTCTTTTTGGCCTCTCTTTCATAAACTACTTCCTAATAAAAGACATGTTTTTTACTGCTTTCAATCTAAACACATTAATCTCTGACTCTTTCGCCATAACCCACCATAAAACCTCACTCGAAATAACACCTCGACCTGGGATCATGGCAGCCGCAAACTCCCACCGGAAAAGCTCTTATTACCCCACTCGGACTAACGAATCGGAGATAAGACCAGTTCTAATTAAAATTTAACTGCGCCAGTAATAAAACTATAGAAATAATTATGTTAATTATATTTTGGGAGCTAATCGTATACATTCATCATGCTGTCAGTTGTGTGAGTCTGTTTCGGATGACAGTTTAAATAGTGGTTTTGTATCTATAAATGTAAATCTTTGGGCAGACGATCTAATAAGTAATTACCCGACTGCGTCAGAAGGAAGTTTATTTGTTTTAGTTGTCAGTAAGCTAGTGTCACTAGCAAATGAAAGGTTAGTTGAATCAGGTTTGAGGTCTTAAAAGAGGTAATTTATTGTTGTTGACAATGTTTTAATTATTAACGATCCATTAGAATCGATTTTGTGTATAGCAGTCAATGATTCAAATCGCAGATTCGCCCTGACGCGTTAGAAGATGGTCGCATTTCTGATTCGTTTGACACCTCCGACACACAAATTTCGCAGAGACTTGACTTGAGTAATAAATTGTCATCGAAACGCCATTTTTATTGTGCGAGTTCACTCTTCTCAGCATGGACACCTCTTTGCACGATTTAGTACGGTGAATGCAAATCTAACGATTTAAATCTTTGACAGCTATGGTCTTCTAATCACTATATTCAAATAATATGTAGGTATCCTAAGATATATTCTTCGAATTGAATTTTCTATCAGAAATTTAACTAATATCGAAGAAATACATATAAATTCACCGTCAGCTTTTACTTATCAGTCCTGTTAATATTAACAAAATCAAAAATATTGATTGAATGTTATTCAAAACTAAGTTAAATTTAATATTTAGAAATCGAAGTAAAGCTTTCAACTACCATCATTACCCAAATCTGTCAACCAACTTAAAAGAATAGAAACGATAAAAAGTTGACAGTTTTAATGCGTTTCTCTCTTTCATAGATTAAGCGACCTAATTATACGAATGGAATATTAATTAAGAGCTGTTTTATCAAAAGTAATTAGGAAGCTAATTATTATTCGACAGTTAGCGCACTTATTAATTATACTGACGGATATACGTGGATAACGTTTTGATATATTCTTTTGTACTTCTTAGCTTTAAATATATCTCGCCTGTATTCAAATATGTACGTGTGTGTGCGTGTATGTGTGTGTGTTAATGGTGTAAATAATAAAGAGTATTCAATTCTATATACTTCCTTTCATTGTTTTTGGTCTTTCGGCAATCCTTTTTAGAAACTAGAGTTTCATTATTGATCAAGTCTTTTGAGGATTATTATTTTTCCGTTGCAGAATTAAAAATTTAGGCAGTGTCAAAAAAACCACATATTCCTTTAAAATTAAACCTTTGATGACATTTTAGGTTTTTTCCATCACATGCGAACGCAACGTAACGTCTATTTACGAACATCTTCATCATCTGCCTAAACTTTTCCCAACAATTTTTTGGTCGGCTTCAAGTCTAACCTGATGCAACTGAATACTAGTATTTAACATGGAGCGACTGTATTTTTGACCTCCATAACCCAGTCACTGAGTAATACGATACCCCTTGGTAAGACTGGTTGTCAGGCTTTCGGCATTCTGACGACCCGTAACAACCTGCAAAGATCCACGAATCACTGCCGGGACCAACGGCATAACGTGCTTTTTGCGGCACGTAGGGATCTAGGATATCTAAAGATGGTCACCTATCCACGGGCTAACCGCGGCAAGTGTAGCTTAACCTGATCGATCGACCCGCGCGGCTTATTACAAAACCACAAGCCCCTTACGTATATTTACGAACATGTTAACCGTATAAAGAAATAGACTTTCGCCCATCAGTAGAAAGGGAGCGTTTAATCCTTTTACTGACAACATTACTTGAATATCGAGAAATAGGGGAGTAAATACTGCTTCTGAGCCTCTCAGTCGTATCCTTTTCCAATACTCGATTGAAATTATAAGCTCCAGTCGAGGGAGATTCGACACTTTCGAGCCAATAGATATTTTTATACGTCTTTGTCGAGTTATGAAGGTTTGGGAGCCAGCGACTTACGTAAGTTATGTATATTTGGGGAGATATTGATCGAATAATATTGTAGGTATCAGTGAGTTCAGATTATATGAGAGAGTTCTAAGTATTTTCATTTTAATCTATCACTAGCTGCGCCCCACGGTTGTTAAACAGGCGCGACACGCGATAAAATCGCGCGCGACACAAAGGCACCACAAGTCGCGCAACGAGCAGTGCCTTTGAGTCGCGCGCGATTCGCGTCGCGCGTCGCGCCTGTTTGTAGGAGCCTAAGTCACGATGAGAATATCGAGATAAATAAGTATACTACGTTCCAGTCCAGGTCATGTTCTACCCATGTGCCGAAAATCATCTAAATCTGCTCAGCGGTTTTAGCGTGAAAGCGTAATAAACAAACAAACAAATGATATGAAATCTTTTTCTTTTTAATATAAAAAATTAAAATCAAGGAAATCATCGTGAGGAAAGGGCATGTCCCAGAACGAAAAATTCGAAGACATTTCACATTTAACATCTTCCAACCCGCACTGGGCCCGCGTGGTAGATTGCGGCCCACACCTTTTCACCGAGACGAGGTCTGTGTCCCAGCAGTGGGAAACATTGGCAACATTATAAGCTGATTATGATCATGTTACAAATCCTACAATATGGTATAAAATAACCAACTCAGCTTGTCACCTATAAAATGCAGGAAAAAACAGAGGAAAAAGAACATGTTCTTTCATTCATGAATGAATGTAATTACTTCGTGTCCTAGTGAATGAACTTAAGGAACTTATTGTAATGAATTTTAATGTCATGCGGTCCTTATGCAAATCTTGTCCTCATTCCACTCGGTCTTTTAATTCCTAGATTATTACTCAATGAATAATACAGTTAGTTTGTTTTTGTTATGTGCTTTGTGAGTAATACCATTCTTTATAAGGAATACACTTTTGTCATTAAATGAAATCGAATTTAATATAATACGGATTTAATTCAGTAAGAATCTGTCTCTCAGTTTATTAAAAGAAGGAATTAAAAAAGAAGGTCATCTATGGAATAAGTATTATATCCTGGCTCTACTACGAAAGGTGTTATTTTAATTCTTTAAAAGCTGCTGCAGAAAAGTATACAAAAAAAAAAAGAAATTCAGCAGGATCACAAGGCATAATACTGTACAAAATTGCTTATGTTATGACACACCTACTTTTCTCTCTTGTATCAATGGCCACAAACAAAACGCTTACTTAATCCAAAACTCCCGCCCTTTCCAGCAAGGTCACACACCTCGATTCGCGGCATTTTTTCCGCCATATTCTTTTATAATCCAGGTCACGCGCACCATATTGATAAGTTGTCGCAACGTGTGCCCGATATTTGCATGGCCCGACTTCGATTAGTACCTACTTTTGCTCCTTGTTCCTCCACATGTGGAGTTAAAGAGTTTTCTCAAGTATTTTTTGCCGTGAATTTTTGGCGTGAGAATGTAGGGTGTGCGTATTGGAAGTTTGTAGGCGCACTTTCTTTTAGGTATAAGTTTGAGGACTGCAAAATTCAATGGTGTTGTGTATTATAAGTAGGTAAGTTATCTGTATTTGGATTATGGGTAACGATGACGTTACCATGATCATGATTAGCAAGAAGCTGGCAGTATGATCACAACGGATTACCGTTAACTAATAAGACAAACAAAGAGAAAACATTAATTTTCTCATTGTTTGTCTCATATTTAAGAATATTTATTCCACAATTTTCACAAAAGCACCTAACACTGTTTGTCTCTGCATCTGCACCCAAAGGTTGCCTGGTAGGAAATGCCTATGGTATTAAGTACAGACGCCAGCACATCAAGCTACCCGAAACTGTCAAATTTTCCCAGTTAACATTGAACCTTATGTTTTAGCGATAAATCTGATAATCTATTAAAGAAATTTGACAGATTGTTGTAGCTTTATATGCTGGCGTCTGTACTTCTCTGTACATTTGTGTGCTTAAAGTATTAAATAAATAAACCAGTCACTTTTAATTTTGTCTGTAACGTTTTTCATGTGCGCATGTTTAAGTAAGCATGTTTAGTACCTAGTTTAAGCAAGCGCTTCAAGCACTGCAAGTAAGGCTCAAACAACTCAAATAAAATTAATGTAGTCTGGTCGTATTTTGATTGATAATTCTTACAATTGTGTCAAAATATGCCAAAATACGTGGACTTTAGCTTTACCAAAATGGTAGGATATTGAATCTAAGGCTGAGGCTACATTAGGCCGCGACGCGACCTGCGACACATGAGCGATTAAAACAAGTAAATGAATGCTCACGTATATGGCTACACCGTACATCAATATTACTAGCGATCTTTGATTTCTTTATGCGATAGGAACAACATTACTGAAATCACGGCATCGGCTACATCAATGAGCGAAATTGAAGCGAATTTATTAGAAAATTGCTTTTTTTTCGCTTGTAATGTAGCCATACCATGTTTTTCTCGTTTCGCTCTTCCAGTCGCATCGCAAATCGCTGCCTACTGTAGCCTCAGCCTGAAGCTGCCAACTTAGAGATTTTTTGTGTAATAAAAGTGTATATGTCAAGAAAAATAATTACAGAGATAATGCATCTTGGAAGTGTCTACATGTTACTTACCCGAAGCAATTTCCAATGCGTTTACAATCTTACACCCAACATCAAGATTACCTAACACAAGTACTTCAGTATCTAATAAGCGATATTTACATCAATCAGTTCTAAGAATTAGCGTCTTCATGTGACATTACTCTTAACGCCACCCCTCTCTGTCTCACACTATGGTAATGAGAGAGTTGGAGGTATCCTGCAGGTGTGTTTGGCATGAAGACATGATTGAGGTGTGACATTTAACGGGTCTCTTTATGCCATTGATTGGAAGCAAGGATGTGAATCGTTAAGTTGGTAGATGTATTTAGAAAGTTGGTTTGAAGGTGGCTGTGTTAGGAGATAGGGTGACCGGTGAATTACCTGTAGGTGGTACCTAATTATTTTTTTTTTCAACAAGCCTTTGAATACCTAGCACGTGACTTGGCAAGGGTCGTCAGACGTTGCTCTCCTTTCTTTAATTTTCTTCTAAACAGATATGTTTAAAAATAAAAACATGCAATAAAGTGGCCATTTTTTATCTTCCACTACGCGAGAATCTTGCCAAGTTACGATGACTGTACTTTTGTGTAGATACCTACACTGCGAATCTGGAATTTTTGTAGTAAGCTGATGGATCTATTATTTATCCTTTTTTAATCGGCAATCAAATCCCCTCGTTCTTCGACGGGTCTAATAAGGTTGACAAAAAACATATAAATTGTCGAATTGGTAACCTCTCCATTTTTTGATAACTTGATTAGTAATGCTTTCACCAATGCCTGGACCTATATTAACGAGGCTTTCACCAGATAACTGGTGTTACAGGGAGTAACTTAGGCTACTTTTATTTAAGGCGATTACATGACCTAAAGCGCGGTCTTTGTCGGAAGAAAGAAGCGCGATGACACACCGCTGGTAATTTTTTGCAAAATACGAAGCAATTATGTATCTATTTACAAAAAATCAATTATTTGGACTAAAAAATTAAAACAGAAGTGCTTTAGTATGTTGCTTGTAGAATAATCTGACAAAAAATGAGAATGATTGTATATATATTAGTACGGTTTTTATTGTAAAAATAAAGTTTTTAGAGGTATTTTCATAATTTTTTCTATCGTATCAAATTAGTTGTATTATGTTTTCAATACACTATCTACCTAGCATATATCCTGAAGAATACCATATATTTTTCTGATTTTGTTTACTGTATTCGATCATATACTTTTATTGTTTCTAAAACTTGCGTTTTTTTGCGTTTAGGTCCTGTAAGCACCTTAAGAAAAATAATTACTAAAGAGACACAAATTGTATTCCGTCATCCACGGCAACGAAGTCGCGGACACAGCTTGACAAGTAAACAATATCATAATGTAAAAAAGATCAGTCTCACTTAATCTAGACTTACGTGGTTTCCAAAGCGATATCCTCGACAGAATGACAGTTGAAGCTCCGAATCCCTCTGATAGGTTTCAAACGGCCCCAGAGAGAAAGTTTTTAAGGTATAGCAGCCGCAAAGACGTTTTTAGTGCTATTTGAGTGATGTGTGACACGTATGTGTGTCGCTAAAAAAATGCTGCAGGGATTTCAAAAGCGATCATGATTTAAGTTTTTGCAGTAGTAGTCTGTCATGTTTTCGCTAGAGGATTGGGCTGTAAAAAAGAAAGGATGGTAAGTAAAAGCTTGTATTAAAAAAAATACTCTATTAAATCGGTTAATTACTGTCTTAGGGCTGATTTTACCAAAGTCAGATATCTTTTATCCATGGAATAAAATTGACTTCTGACAGTTCTGGTTTGGAAAAACTAAAAAATTCTAAATTTATTTTCAGGATAAGACTTATTCTAGGTATAAAAATTTGGTGAAATTCGCCCCTAGGCATAAAAAATTCCTTTGTGCGGTATTCGTGACCGTGGTGGGCAAGTAATACACAGAAATAAGTTGAAAATAAGTAACGACTAATTTATTACGATATCAAGTAACTAAAGCTAGCAGTTACACTTGACACGAAAAAGTAAAATTAAATAAGGTTACATGAATGGTAAAACTACTAGAAACACGAAGCTCGCCGTAAACTATTACGGCGAGCTTCGGCGAGTAAAATATGATCGGGGGTCAGAGAGGACCTCGCACGATCGTAGTTCAGCACAGACTGAAGCTCCGAACCAAAACTCTCCCAAATCTGCCGTTCCCTAAACAAAGGACGCGGCAAATCCACATCTGCCTTTAAAAGTATAATAAAACACGAGAAATACAAATGGGTACAATACAAGACAACTAAAAATAACAGAACAATGAACCTTAACTATAAATAGCAAATGGGTACAATACAAGATAACTAAACAAATAGAACAATGAACCTTAAAAGTAAAGAATCATGAAAGACAATAGTACCTATAACTTAAATTGCTTGCAGATGTTCAACGTGGGAAAAACATAAAAATGAAACTTTCTAAAAATAATTACAATAAGTTCCTCTATAAAAATATTACATTCTTAAAACTATGCAAGGGATGGGTACGTGAGACACAGTCCCCACAGTACCCCCCTACCAGTGATAAAGATCACGAAACACCTGCCTGATAGTAATCAGGAAATTTAACTCGCCTACCAGAACGGCGAGGAATATGCTTGCCAGGCCAAATTAGGTTCCAGTGAGTCGGAACCGGTTGCCGCATAGTTCACGGTGAGTCGGAACTGTCTGCGAAGATGTCCCCAGTGAGCCGGGGTGGCGCGGGCGCTGCGTTATGGTTCCAGTGAGTCGGAACCGGTTGCCGCATAGTTCACGGTGAGTCGGAACTGTCTGCGAAGATGTCCCCAGTGAGTCGGGGTGGCGCGGGCGCTGCGTTATGGTTCCAGTGAGTCGGAACCGGTTGCCGCATAGTTCACGGTGAGTCGGAACTGTCTGCGAAGATGTCCCCAGTGAGTCGGGGTGGCGCGGGCGCTGCGTTATGGTTCCAGTGCGTCGGATGGGGTACAGCGCCGGGTTGAGGCTGGATGCTGCGTCGACCAGGAGAGGAATTGAGCTCTGCTTGTTGACCGGCCGAAAGTGCAGTGTGCTGTGCCGAGGTTGCTGATGAGGCTGAGGGTGATGACCAGGTATGCGCGGTCGCTGCATGCTGGTGGTCAGGATACCCGTTGAAGCCGTGGGAGCTGGCTGGCTGGAAATGCGCGTCATCCGCTGCTAGTGACTCCCGCTGGATCGCTCGCCATTTTAACACGTACTTTGATTTAGCACTCGCGAAACTCTTTCCGCACTGTCACGAACTCACGCTATTGATAGTTTTGATCACGTCGGGGTCACCACTGTGCATTATTCGTGACCGTGGTGGGCAAGTAATACACAGAAATAAGTTGAAAATAAGTAACGACTAATTTATTACGATATCAAGTAACTAAAGCTAGCAGTTACACTTGACACGAAAAAGTAAAATTAAATAAGGTTACATGAATGGTAAAACTACTAGAAACACGAAGCTCGCCGTAAACTATTACGGCGAGCTTCGGCGAGTAAAATATGATCGGGGGTCAGAGAGGACCTCGCACGATCGTAGTTCAGCACAGACTGAAGCTCCGAACCAAAACTCTCCCAAATCTGCCGTTCCCTAAACAAAGGACGCGGCAAATCCACATCTGCCTTTAAAAGTATAATAAAACACGAGAAATACAAATGGGTACAATACAAGACAACTAAAAATAACAGAACAATGAACCTTAACTATAAATAGCAAATGGGTACAATACAAGATAACTAAACAAATAGAACAATGAACCTTAAAAGTAAAGAATCATGAAAGACAATAGTACCTATAACTTAAATTGCTTGCAGATGTTCAACGTGGGAAAAACATAAAAATGAAACTTTCTAAAAATAATTACAATAAGTTCCTCTATAAAAATATTACATTCTTAAAACTATGCAAGGGATGGGTACGTGAGACACAGTCCCCACACCTTGATAGGAAAAAAAGGGTAAATTTTATTAAACTCAACTAAACAGACTACCTAAAAGTTCTTTACGATTCAAATACAGAACGACATTTGAACTATCAACATTAAAAAACCTAACCTAACTAACTCATAAAACTTATAATAAAAACGAAATGTTTATTTTAAATTTAGAACTGACACCGCCATGACAGCTGTCTGGCCGCCATTACTGTTGAAAAAGTACGCGTAACAGCAAATGAAGCGTTAAAAATGATTCAACCATGTTTTACAATGTAGTATTATGTTTTTTTAATAATTATGTTACGTGTGTTTAGTTACGGACTGTTAATTTGTTTGTTAGGATACCGTCGTGTATCGGTAAGTAATAAATTGAGCATGAAATAGATTAGGGTGTGTTCAGAGGTAATGGATGACGTCAGCAGCGGGTCGTTCGTTCGGAGAGACATTTTGGGATTGGAAAGTGTACATAAAGTAACGTAAATTCATTTTTATCGGTGTTTTTATATTACTTATCTGCGATAAAATGATCGTAATTTTTTACGAATTTTATTTTATTTTTACATTTGATTTTTCTTCTAAAAACATTATTTTTTGTCCTACTTGTGCAAACTTTAGGCACTTATTTGAGTTTAATAACTACTAAATATCTTTAGTTGACTGAATACTTGTAAATACATACATATTTTTATTTTCTGTGCTATTTCTCTTCTCTGTGTCATTTTTGTGCTAATATTTTGACTTATTTTTTTTTACTTTTTTGACATTTAATTTTTTTTTTTACTGTAAACTTTAAAACTACACACATTTGTATGTCTTACCATAGACAAAACATAGCGCACTGTATTTAGCTATAAGATCTGTATTTTTTTTTGTTACCTATGTTTTACAAATAATAAATGATTTGATTTGATTTGATTTTAAGACGGTTATCTTATAATATACGCAGCGCCCCGCGGTTTCTCCCACGTAAGTTTCGAACCCCTAGGAATATCGGGATAAAAACTATCCTATGCGTTAATCCAGGAAATGGTCTATCCTAGTGCCAATTTTCATCCAAATCTGTTCAACGGTTTACGCGTGATTGAGTAACAAACATCCACACATCTTCACAAACTTCACAAACTTCACATTTATGATATTATTAGGATTATTGTGTAAATATTATCTCGTTTGAAAATTAATAAAAAGTAAAAAGTTTACAGAAGAACGATAATATCTCTTAAAATGTATTAAATGTGTTACACAAGACTTCCCATTAAACCAAAGCCGCTTCTCTAATTTTTCTTCCAAAAACCCTTAGAAGGCAAGTTAAACACGCTAAGAGCATTCCCATTATTTCAAACAGTCGCTGGTATACTTCAAGCCGCTGCGCTGTTACCGTCAGCTGTATTTGAAAACACCGGTCGCCAGTGTTTACCCTCACCTAGCACGTGTTAATACAAAAAACCTATAAAAAACAGAGCAAGACAAAAAAAAAGAAAGAGACCAAGTGCTAGTCGGACTTGAATACGATGGGTTCCATACCAACGTACAATATTTAAAACACTACGTATTTTCGCGTTTCTTTTATAGTAAGTAAAATAATGTTTAAATTTTTTACTTCTTTTATTTTTATTATTTGTTGTTGTAGCGGCCATCATAGCACACACTCTGAAAATTTCAAGTGTCAACCTATTACGGTTCAAAGACAGCTCCGTGACAGACGGACGGAAAGCCGATGCCGGACGGACGGACAGCGGAGCCTTAGCAATAGATTCCCGTTGGCACCTTTTGAGTACGGAACTCTAAAAAAGAAAAAAAAGTAAGTCTATGATCTCTCGTGACGTTCAATTTGAAGTCTCTGTTGTGGTTTTAATGTTTTTCTTGAGCACCTGCCGTTAGACGGTTAGCATCGATAAACATTGTAATAAAATGTTTTATTTTTTATAAATATTAACGATTGTTAAAAAAACATTAGTATACTACCCGTATCTTACACGGTTCCGTACCCACAGGGTTTTTTTTTTTTTTTTGACTGTTTCCTCTATTTAAATTATGGTCTGTACACATTTTTTATTGATCACATATGCACACAATAAAACATATGCATTTTGTAACGTTTGTTTTCGAAATAATTCATCAACCATCTGTTTTTTTATCCCTAGTCAAATACTAAGTGGAATTTCAGTGTCTTGGCATGTATTTAATTGAACCTAGAAAGAAGAAGAAAGAAAATACGTTTATTTGCGTTAAACATGACACAAAAAAACACAAAAAAAAAATTGTGGGGAAACATGCGTCACATCCACGCAAATCGGCCACCGCGCAGCATAATGCTAAGATCCTATGCGAGGTTTTCTAAAAAATATTATTAAACACTATTAAGTAAATATGTATAATGAATGCGCCTCTTTTTCTGAACCTCAAATTATTATATTTTGGTCTTAAAAAAATACTAAATAGCTAAGTAACTGCGACTAACTTGAATGTATATGAGGGGTTGCGCACTAGAACTAGATCCGAACTCTATCCGTCCGAAATTAGAACATTCCCAATTCGGATTGAAGTCGAATCTTGGATCGGATTTAGTGCGAAACCGCTCTTAGTGAGGTAGGGTTTAGGTAGCTTAGTTGCTGTGACTGTGCCAACCGTGAATTTAAAAAAGGGCTCATATATTTAAAAAAAAGTGTGCATTATTAGAAGGTAAAAAGTTTTTAGTTTAAATATTTGCTTTAGTGCATTTTACAATAACAATTACGTTTTTTTTTGCATATTTTGCTACTGCCAGTCACATATTTCGCTCGTGTTTTCCGTTCCCAGGGCAAACAGTTGAAAGCGACACCGACGGCGCGACGTAAACAGCACTTAGGGCAATGCTTATCAAACATTGTATTAAGTTTCAAGATTGCAATCACCAGTAACATTTAGCGGGGTAGCTGGGAAACCATATTTTACACTTTATTTTTACATTTTTTAAGTTCAGTACGAGGCTTTGAACTACGTTGTGTGTATTTTATGTCTTATTTTTTTATTTGCAATGTGCGTTGTGCAGAATAAACAAATTTTCTTTCTTTTCTTTAGTTATTTCTTACTAGCAAATCTAACACAAAATCGTGTGACAGGACAGGATTATATCAGTATCACTGATTTCGTCAAATTAAAATTATGTGGAGTAAGATCAGGCATTCGACAAAATTGAAAAATTGTGACATCTAATAAATTTTAGTGGGTAACTCATCTTTTTAAGATTGTGTATGACATTGTATTTAGTAGTTAACTCATATTTTTTATGATGAACTTCTTTTATTTTTAATCTTGCAAAGGTTACTCCTAAAACAAGGAACCCTAAACATTGACAGTTACAACATTATGCGGGATTTTTATGACTAACTGTTTAATTGTTTCCCGATCAAGAATGAGTGGATGACTTGTTTATTTTTAACTGTTTTTATAGTTAAGGCTCCTTCAAACAGGCGCGGCACGCGATAAAATCGCGCGCACACAAATCGCGCGACGAGCGGTGTCTTTAAGCTATCGTATAATTGATATAGTTGTCATAATTAAGCAAAAACAGTCCATTATATACAGTATATCGTACAGTGTACTCTTACACTATAAGAGTTACTGTTAGCCTGCTTCCTCATCCCATGACATCCAGCTTTCGATCCAGGCCTAAAATGGACCACTGGTCGTTTGTTTTCTCCAGCTCGTCCCACCATCTACGGGGTCTGCCGCGTCGCCTTCTGGCAGTGTCAGGGCTCCACGTAGTGGTTGTTTTGGCCCACAGCTCATTGTGTTAGTATGGTTTTTATTGTGAAAAGAAAGTTTTTAGAGGTATCTTCATGATTTTTTTCTATTGTATCAAATTAGTTGTGTTGTTTTCAACAAACTATCTAACTAGCATATATTATGAAAACTATATTTTTCTGATTATGTTTACTGTAGTCGATCACATACTTTTAGGCATTATAAAACTTGAATTTTTTGCGTTTAGGTCCTGTAGTCCCCATGCGCAATTTCACTTAGGTTGCAACTATTTATCTGTCACATAGACAAATTATACCTTGTTGTTTTTGAAGTTCAAGTGGCATTCAACCATAGAGTAAATAAAGCATTTATAAGGTCGACTAAACAGTTAGTTCCTCATCTTACCTCCAAGATATTCTATGCGCATGCGCGCCGTATATGTTAGTTCAATATCACATCAGTCATCACAGGTACTGATATGCTAAGATAATATTCGAAAATCAAAAGTTACCGCATCTTGCCTTTACAAACACTGGGGTATCATCTCTATTACACATTGTGTCTTAAATTTGAAGTACCTAGCAACTTGAAGCAGATAATGAATGCACCTCCAGTTTTTTGTTGATCATAGAGTTCATAGATTAGGAGAGATAGTGTGTTATCAAAATAACGTCCTACTTCAAATTAAAGGTTACGCAAAAAGTATGTAGGTAGTGTTTTTAAACAAAACGTCAATATTCGTAATAATATTATAAATGCAAAAGTGTGCCTGTCTGTCTGTTACCTCTTCACGATTAAATCGCAGAACCGATTTAGATGAAATTTGGCATAGAGATAGTTTGAGTCCCGGGAAAGGACATAGGATAGTTTTTATCCCGATTTACCCACGGGATCGAAACTTATGCGGGTGAAGCCGCGGGGCGCAGCTAGTGAAAAATAAATTTGGAGATTCATATATAAAAGAAGTCTTTAGTCTTCTTTTACCATCAGAAAAAAGTAAATTAATTAAATAATAATGTGTGTGTGTGTGTGTGTGTGTGTGTGTGTGTGTGTGTTAGTGTTTTACAACTTATCAATAAAACCATTCAGACTATTTTGCTCTAAAGAAGCCATTTTAAATTCATTCGACAAAACTACTAAAACGAACTATAAAACTTCACAAAGTCAATAAAAAATCTATTTCAATTATAGACTTGGGCTATAATTAATTCATAATGAATAAACAAATTCTTTCAAGGCTTTATAATAAAATCATTTGCATAACAGGTCATCAATAGTGGCCTTCGTAAGTATTAACTTTTATAGCCAGCTGGTCACCTCAAACGTTGGACTACCGACAAAACTTTAGTTTGTCAATCTTTTGACCTTTAATTTTATATTAATTCTACTCTTTACTGGCACATATTAATTTCCAGTTTCAGTAACTCTAAATAGATATTGATTCGACGAAGTAATAAAGGAAAAATTTTCAGAAACGTTTTGTATTAAAATATCGAGCCAATAAAGGCTCCTAAAAACAGGCGCGACACAAATTTAAGGCACCGCAAGTCGAGCAACGAGCGGTTGCGCGACCTGCGGTGCCTTTGTGTCGCGCGCGATTTTTTCGCGTGTCGCGCCTGTTTTAAGGAGCCATAACACTATTGAATAGACCTACTCCGGATAAGAATACTTCAGAAACTGTCAGCGTAATTGCGTAATTGGCATAAAATGGCAATCGTACAGTTTTAACATCCATTGCTTCATAAGTTAGAAAATTCGTCTGCTCAACAACGTATTAACGCAATGAACGTGGCTGCACTGTCAAAATGCGATCGATTGCCAGTTTATGTATTACGCAATTCCTTCGTGAGCATGAAATTAATTATAAGCCGACTATTAGTTCTTTCTTAATTAATTCTAATTTAGATTAAAAGGGAATATTTCAATTAAAAAAACAAATATTATTATTCTCCTTCCTTTAAAATATCGATACATTTTCCTATCATTCAGACATCAGTGGTAGGTTATGAGGCCCTAACCTATCGCACACTGTGTGAGAAACATGTTCATATTCGCTCGTTAATTTTTTATAGCCACGTTATTGCTGTAATGAAGCTAATAATAGATGTAAGAGAAACCGTCGGTTCTAATAAGCGGGGGAATGAATAAGGGCTTGTAAAGCATGTATTAAATTTTTAATGAATATGAGAAAAAACAGCGTCATGAAAAAATACAGCAGTCCGTGTATCTTCGTATAAAACAAAGTCGCTAAAGTGTCTGTAAGCGCATAACTTCTGAATGACTGCACCAAATTGGATAATTCTTTTTTTTGTGTTCGGTATTGTCAGGACGAGGTTAGTATGAAAGAAAATTTGAAAAAAAAACAGTGGCACTCCGGGAGTGCCGACAGAAGTGAAATCTTGAACATTTACGTGTGTATTTTGTGAATCGTCTTATAAACAAAACACGCGCGGTACCAGCTACGGCCATCCGTCTTACGAATTTTCGATCAGGTCACGTGTCCTGACGCGAATTTAACATTTTTTACCCATTACAAAAAAAGTGTACAACGCCGCTAAAGAAGTTTTCACTTCAAAAAAATTGCACCCCTGCGAATCAGGGACGCGGGCGGGCTGCTAGTCACACTAACATTTAAAGGCGAAATTTTGTGAGTTTGTGTGTGTGTGTGTTTATATGTTTGTTACTTCTTCACGCTCAAACGGCTCGACCAATTTTGATAAAATTTGGTATGCAAGTAGCTGACACCCTGGACTAACATATAGGCTACTTTTTATTCCGATATTGCCACGGGATCGAAACTTATGCGGGTGAAAACGTGGGCCGCAGCTAGTTCAAAACAAAAACTGTGCAATGTGCATGCATAGTCCGTTTGTGCACGCATATAGTCACTTCATCATCATCATTATCAGCAGATGATGACGAGTCAATACAATAACATAGTGCATGCATAAAGGCTCGTACACACAGACGCGACGCGACACGCGACACAAAGGCGCCGCTCGTTGCGCGACTTGCGGTGCCTTTGTGTCGCGTGTCGCGTCGCGCCTGTGTGGACGAGCCTTAAGGCTTTGGTGATGTTATAAAGTCCAATGCTAAAACGTCCAATATGCAATGTTTAGAAATTCTAATTGGAATCTATAAATAAAATAGAAAAAGTATTTCTATTACTATTATTAGAAAAAGTTTTATTTAAGTATTAAAGTCGTCGGATCATACCAGACAGGCAGAACCTGCGGGGTAATTGACACACTCACAAAGTCATTTTTTTTTCTCTTCGCCCTATTTGGCCAGGCTAAGGTCTTGGACCATACCGCCTCGTCTTCAGTGTTTATTTATTGTCTTTCTTGACTAAAAGTAAGGCCAAAGCCTCGTCTTACTCACAAAGTCAATGCCATTCGTTTTGATAGTTCAACTCATTAATTGCTCTATTTACAATGTTAACTAAATAAAATTTACAAACATATGGATAAAGATGCCTTCGGATTGCGATTGAAAGTATGTTACGCAATAGGAGTGCTGTGACACGCGATATAATCGCGCGCGACACAAAGGCACCGATCGTTGCGCGACTTGCGGTGCCTTTGGTGTCGCGCGTGATTTTATCGCGTGTCGCGCCTGTTTAAAGGAACCTTTACCGTTTATGTCAATGCGGCAATAAGTAACTATATTAGTACTAAGTACCACATCTAAAATATTTTCACTGGTAAAAATCTTCCACCGATTTCGAAGCATCTGCGATCTCCAAAGATCGATATTCCACGAACCAAGCACATGCATTTCAACTTCAAACTCAATTATGTTATATCCACTGAGGTCCGATTGAGTAATACTTCATCTTGGATCCCTAGGGATGCTGCAGAGTTTGGAAGTTGCTTCCGACTCCTTCCGCGATACCTCTGTTCAATGTCATCGTCTTCCGTTGCTCTGTTTTGAATCGGAGGACTAAAAATACGTTAATGTTTACAAATGAATCTATTTTTATATAACTGAACGTATTTTAAAGTAAAGGTTAATAACGTGTTCAATGTTAGTTACTACGTTCTTCAGTTTCTTTTTTTAGGTTAAATATGTAGTATCTTTCAATGCTTAATAATATCAGCATTTGATAAGCGTCATCTTCTTGTTTTCGTGTCGATGGTACTCTGACTCGTTGTTTTCTTTTTAATATTTTTTTAAATATAGTTTGTGCCCAGTAGGTGGCCATGTTGATTGCGGCATCAGATCAGTGACATTCCTTAGGTCATCCGAGGTGCAGGTGAACGGGCACTTAGGACACTCCAGCAAGTGGGGCTTGGTCTGATCAGAAGCACCGCACTCTCACTGGGCGTTGGATAGCTCTATAATCCCCCACTGATCCGGTTTATATCTTTGAATTAATTATTGTTTCTCCTTAGAAGAAGTGGTATGATTCTGCAAAAATAACTATCCAACTACAAACGTCAAGATTTTAACGAATTACATTAAATTCAGTTTTCCATAGTAGGCCACATTTGAAGTGCAAAGCTTGAAAGGCAAAATGTACAAATTCAACCACCCGTGAGAGTTGAGACTTACGGAGCGGTTGTGACATATTATGTATGACATTAAAATTTATATACATAGGTAAAACCTTGGCTCATAATGTGAGAATGTTTAAGAGGAATATTATATAGCTTCGAGTTAGATAAAGTTAAAAGTTATGTTTAGAGGATCGGCCCTTTTTTATGGAGTAGGATTAAAGGCTCCTGCAAACAGGCGCGACGCACGACGCGAATCGCGCGCGACATAAAGGCACCGCTCGTTGCGCGACTTGCGGTGCCTTTGCGTCGCGCGCGATTTTATAGCGCGTCGCGCCTGTTTGAAGGAGCCTTAACGGTATTATCTAGATATGAATATGGTTGTCGTTATTAGAACAGTAACAGTAATTAATGATTAAATAAGGAGAAAAATATTTATATTACACTTATATTATATTTACACTGACCTGAGATGACCTGCATTTGTTTCGAAATATACAGATCAGCAGGTTATCTAAGAGCAAGTGGTGGCCCAGTGGTAACAGTGGTGGCCCCGTGGTAACAGCCGCGACTTACGAGTTGTAGGTCGTAGGTTCGAACCCAGCCAGGCGCTTTACTTTGTGTAAATGATTCCATCACCACTGCTCTCAAAATGGTGAAGGAAAACATCGTGTGCAAACCGGCATGTCCTAGAACCAAAAAATTCGAAGACATGTGACATCTACCAACCCGCACTGGGCCCGCGTGGTGGATTACGGCCCACTCCCTTTCACTGAGATGAGGCCTGTGTCCCAGCAGTGGGAATGTTATAGGCTGATTATGTATGTTTGTAGTTGGTTTGTCTTTTTGTTTGTTTGAACGCGCTAATCTCTGTAACTACCGGTCAGATTTGAATAAAGGCTCCTGTAAACAGGCGCGACACGCTATAAAATCGCGCGCGACACGAAGGCACCGCAAGTCGCGCAACGAGCGGTGCCTTTGTGTCGCGCGTGATTCGCGTCGCGCGTCGCGCCTGTGTGCAGGAGCCTTAATTCTGCATTTGATAGCCCAATTCTTGAGTAAGGCTATAAGTTATTTAACATCACGCTATGACCCTTAGGAGCCGTGCAAAAAGAAAAGAAGTGACAGCGCGGGCAGGTAATGCGACGCGACGGGGTGGGTCGGGGGAACAAGACACGCGGAAGAAGTCGCGGTAAGCTAGTTAAAGGCTCCTACAAACAGGCGTGACAAGCGATGTAATCGCGCGCGACACAAAGGCACCGCTCGTTGCACGACTTGCGGTGCCTTTGTGTCGCGTGTCGTGTCGCGCCTGTTTGAAGGAGCCTTAACTATATTTTGTAACATCCGCAAAAACATGATTTTTTTTAAATCATAGAGAATTCTACCACCATATGCAATCGGAAAATAATCTAACTAACTCTGAAATGTAGTTAAGAGATTATACAGACTGGATAAGTGGTAACTGTAAATGCAATAAAAACTTATATTCCAGAGAATCTTGTTAAGTCAGCGTCTGTTCAAGTCAACTTTAAACTTAAAACTAACATAAACATTTTAGTAACTTTGATACGAGTCAAATTAATGTTGAGTGCACTCAAAGACTTGAGTCGCTGTCTTATTAATGGATAGAACGGCAGTTTTGTATTATCCTATCTACTAAGTTTATCTTTTGTAATAATACTAATAATACTTGTGGTCTTCAGTGTAATTATTCCAAGATGGAACCTGTTTAGATTAGCAAAATCGGCTGTTTCTTTACGGAGTAAGTTTTCATGTTTTAATTGTTCCTAGAATAAATTAGTTGGAGATGCCAACTAATTTAGACTCCTAGAATTTATAAATAATAATATACGCTGTCGCATACGGTCACGTTTTCGTAATTTTATACATGTACTTACTATTACTTGCTTACTTATTTCTTTCCTTGTACCGTGAACTGTGACAATAAACTGTATTTGTGCACTAAACATCGTCCATTCTATTCAATTAGTTACCTGCTCCATATAACTAGCGGTCCCATCAGACATTGCCCGAACGCCTACAGAGTTCAATTGTGAATCTAAACTATCCAGGATCCCTCAAAACATTTCATCGAAATCGGTCCAGCCGTTTGGGAAGAGTTCAGTGACATACCTACATACGTACAGAAGAATTATATTATAAATCTAAGTCTAATATAATTTTACTGACTGAGTTTAATTTAGTTGAAATTGGTTTATCCTACTATCGAAACAAAAATACAGCATTAGCTAAATATCTTAAATAAAATATCTGAGACACGGAATAAAAACTCTACAAGATTTTTATAAAAAGAACAAGTAATTGAACATTAAAGAAAAACATTTGTGTAATGATAACAGTAATGAAGACGTTGTGTAACCTGTGCAAAGTACACGTTGCGCATAATTTATGAGTAGATGTAACGCAACCTTGAACAACTTCTGTTCAAGTCTGTAGCCTTTTTAATGTTTATGACACTGTAGCAGCTGGCATCAACGACCGCGCGCCGTGCGCGCGGGCATTCAACTAACTTCGTGCCGCACGACTCGCGGTATTTATAGTTCGAGCAAATCGACCCGCTCATCTGTGATTGGCCAATATATATTTCTGTAGTTCTGCTGTCCTACACCTATGTGTAATACGAAATTGTATATAAATACCAGCACCTACAATATAAATTATTCAATCCGAATAGTCTTTTCTTTTATCCTGACAACTGGTAAAGTGGTGACCCCGACGAACATTGAAAATGGCAACCAACGACGAAGTAGCGACCATCTCCTTGAAGTCACGCATACCAACGTTTTGGCGTGACAAACCACTTCTCTGGTTCGCACAATTTGAAACGGTGGTAAACCCGCAGAAGCCCGGCGACGAAGCTAAGTTCAGCCTCCTAGTAGCTCACCTCGAGAAGACGGATGTCGAACAAATTAGCGACATCATTATGAGCAAGACACACGTTGGCCGCTACGAGGAAGCTAAGAAGAGACTGTTGTCCGTTTATGAAGAGTCGGAGACGAAGCAACTGGAAAAGCTGCTCACCGAGATGGAGTTGGGAGACCTGAAGCCGTCCCAGCTATTGCGCAGCATGAGAGAACCAGCACGTGACAAGATGCCCGACACCACCCTGCAGATACTGTGGATGAGACACCTGCCTGCCTCCACGCGTGCTGTACTATCGGTCAACGATAACGCTACACTCGACGTGCTTGCGGCCATGGCCGACAAGATGCAGGAGCAAACCCGAGAAGTCCATTCGGTCTGTGCATGCAAACAGCCGTCAACATCTACGTCACGACACGGAAGCAATCACTCGCAGCCAGAGCCAGATCTCCGAGAGGCCATTATGCAGCTCACGCGAGAAATTGCGGCAATGAAAATGGACAGATCAAGACAAAGAAGACCATCATTCCGCTCAAGATCACGTTCACAATCCCGAGGCCGAACGAATTCTTACCAGCAGACGTCAGGAGATATTTGTTTTTACCACACCCGTTACGGGAAAGAAGCACGCAACTGCAGATCTCCGTGCAAGTTCAAGCGTCAGGAAAACTAGTCGCGACCTTGGCTACGACGGGACCCGAGGTTAATGAAATATCACCATACCGTCTTCACGTTTGCGATTACCAACATCACTTGAGATTCCTGGTGGATACCGGAGCCAACGTATCGGTCATTCCCAACACGAAGGGAATGAAACGGGTGGAAGAAGTGTTGTATGCAGCGAACGGCACCCCAATACACACTTATGGCGAGAAGAAGCTGGAACTCAACCTGGGTCTACGCCGCCCCTTACGATGGCAGTTTATCGTTGCTGCCGTAAAACGACCGATATTGGGCGCCGATTTTTTGCGCCATCACGACCTTCTCGTCGACCTACGAGCCAGGAAACTCGTCGATAAGAAAACAGGTCTGGCTATCGACGGTTGCATTGCAAACAGTGCCGCTACACCCACCGTGCTTACTATTAATCTCACCGACCCGTACCACAACCTTCTACAACAGTACGCCGAGATAACTTCCTCAAACTTCAACAACATGAAGAAC
This sequence comes from Luperina nickerlii, assembly GCA_963855955.1. Lineage (NCBI taxonomy): Eukaryota > Metazoa > Arthropoda > Insecta > Lepidoptera > Noctuidae > Luperina > Luperina nickerlii. The sequence continues at coordinate 3,285,620 of OY979667.1, read as the reverse complement.
AGCGAAGTTGAACATCACATTATCACTCACGGGCCGCCCGTGTACAATAAGGCACGACCATTGCCGCCTCACAAATATCAAGCGGCGAAGAAGGAGTTTCAAGTTATGCTTGAACAAGGAATATGCCGGCCATCAAAGTCACCTTGGGCAAGTCCACTTCACCTCGTAGAGAAGAAGACTGGCGAATACAGACCATGTGGTGATTACCGAAGACTGAATGCCGTCACCAAACCGGATCGGTATCCAATACCACGACTTCGTGACTTCACGTACCATCTCGAAGGGATGAAAATCTTCTCGAAGATCGATTTGAGGAAAGCGTATAATCAATTGAGGATACGCGAAGAAGACATAGAAAAGACGGCAGTCATTACGCCATTTGGGCTTTTTGAATTCCCACGAATGTGTTTCGGTTTATGCAACGCCGGTCAAACATTCCAGCGACACATCAACAATGTACTCGGCAACATGAACCACGTCTTCCCATTCGTCGACGACATTCTCGTCGCCTCACCAGATCAAGAAACCCACAGAAGTCACCTGGAAGATCTTTTCAAAAGACTCAAAGAGCATGGCCTAAGAATAAACGTGTCTAAATGCGTTTTCGGACACAAAAAACTCGAATTCCTTGGGTACATATTAACAGAAGCCGGTATCCAACCAACAGAAGATCGTGTGAAGACAATATCCGATTATCCTGAACCAACCACAATTCAAGAATTACGACGATTCCTGGGTATATTAAACTTTTATAAAGAAAATATACCTCACGCAGCACACGTTCAGGAAAAACTATACAAATATCTACGAACATGCAAGAAAAATGACAAGACCAAGGTGAACTTCAACAGTGAAGATAAAGAAGCATTTCAAGCCTGTAAGAACAGCATCAAAAACGCCGTCACTTTGTCACACCCTTCAGTTCACGCTCCGTTATCACTGATGTGTGACGCCTCAAACACCTGTGTCGGAGCTGCGCTACAGCAACGTGTAGGAAACAGCTGGAGACCACTCGGTTTTTACTCAAAGAAACTGACAGAAGCGCAAAAGAAATACAGCACGTTTGATCGAGAGCTACTGGCGATCTACCTAGCAATAAGGCACTTTAGGCGCATGTTTGAGGGCAGAGAAATAACGGTATACACAGACCACAAACCATTAACGCATGCACTACTGCGGCTAAACAGCAAGACTGAAACACCATTACGCACGAGGTATTTACACTATATCAGTCAATTCACAATGAATATATGCCATATTGAAGGAAAGGACAACGTTGTGGCCGATGCATTGTCAAGAATCGAAGCAATAACCATTCCATCACCAATCGACTACGACGAGCTGGCTCGCCTACAACACAGCGACAGGCAACTGACTGACGTCACGAAAAACAATTCGCTCCGATTCGAGCGAATTCGCCCACTAAACGCAAGTAAGCCAATTCTGTGCGAAACATCAAGTGGTCACGTACGACCTTACCTGCCACCGGAGCTACGAAAAAAAGCCTTCGACGCTTTACACGAGTTAAGCCACCCCGGCACCCGAGCTACTAGGAAGATGATCACGCAACGCTTTTTCTGGCCGAGCATGAACAAAGACGTCAGTATGTGGACCAAATGTTGCATAAACTGCCAACGAACAAAAGTGCAGCGACACACATTATCGCCGCTAGAGCAGTACCCACCGGCAGATCGACTGTCGCACATACACATAGATATCGTCGGACCACTACCCATATCAGATGGAAGACGATATTGCGTTACCATCATCGACCGAGCAACTAGATGGCCAGAAGCATTCCCGGTCAGCAACATTGAAGCCAACACTATCGCCACGGCCATCTACGAAGGGTGGATAGTGCGATTTGGTTGCCCAGAAAGGATCACAAGCGATCAAGGAAGACAGTTCGAATCACATTTATTCAAAACACTAATGAATAGAATGGGCATCGAGAAAACACGAACCACTGCCTACCACCCACAGGCAAACGGAATGGTTGAAAGGTGGCATCGATCATTTAAAACAGCATTGACGGCACGACTACATAACTCAAGCTGGACGCAAGAATTGCCGACTGTTTTGCTGGGACTTCGTGCTGCAATTAAAGAAAACACTGATGTGTCATCAGCAGAAGCGCTATACGGTAAACCGCTACGGCTACCCGGGGAAATGTGTGGAGAAAGTTCGATATACGCGAATACAAACACACACTTTAGTGACGTCATAACCAACGCAATGAAAAAGATGCAAGCTGTGCGCCGGAACACAGATCGCCGCGCAATGTTTATACACGACGACCTACATGTATGTACGCATGTATTTATACGTACCGATACCTACCGTCGACCGCTGACGCCGACCTACGAAGGTCCGTATCGTGTCTTGAAGAGACAAAACAAGGTGTATACAGTGATAATCAACGATCGACAAGTAAACATCAGCATAGATCGATTAAAGCCTGCATTCCTGCCAAACACCGAAGAAGCAGTATGTCGTTTAAGTGACCAGACAGCATACGTCACACGATCCGGCCGCACCTCAAAACCCACCGTGCGCTTCGCCCTATAGAACATACGTCCGACCAAGACGGAGCAAGGCCGCGCACTAAGCTAAAAGTGAAAGGCACACAGCGCGAACATTGCGTCTACGCGTCTTAGTGCAAACTGACATCACCGCAGCCCTAGGCGCTCGCTGGCGCCGTGTCGAGACATCACATCGCACTACTTACGCGCTCGATGACGTCGCGTGCGAGACACCACTCTGTACCACTCGTATTAAACGGGCGCTTCGCTGGGGAGGAGCTATGTAGCAGCTGGCATCAACGACCGCGCGCCGTGCGCGCGGGCATTCAACTAACTTCGTGCCGCACGACTCGCGGTATTTATAGTTCGAGCAAATCGACCCGCTCATCTGTGATTGGCCAATATATATTTCTGTAGTTCTGCTGTCCTACACCTATGTGTAATACGAAATTGTATATAAATACCAGCACCTACAATATAAATTATTCAATCCGAATAGTCTTTTCTTTTATCCTGACAACTGGTAAAACACAAATGGTTGAGACATGCAAAATAAAGTTTATAAACACACGAGGCATAGTCAACACGATAGTCATACCCGTTTTTAGGGTTCCGTACCAAAATGGTAAAACAGATCCCTTATGGTAAGACTCAGTCTGTCGGTCTGTCTGTCTGTCACAGCTGGATATCTCAAGAACTACAAATGCTATCAACTTGAAATTTGGAATAGTTTTAGATGACGTTGCCCCAACTATTTTGCAAGTAAGAAATAAATACGTATATTATATATGTATGTCTATGTAGGTATATTTTTTGCATCAGGGACTGAAAAGCGGTCTGAAAAATTTGAAGTGGGGCTACTAGGGCATGTGGGGTATCATATGAAAGAGCGCAGTTTGCACATTCGCAAACATTTTTTTTTTTTTTTAAGCCACATAGTTTTCGAATTTTGATGAAAATTGCAAAAAAATACCGTTCCCGTTATCTCGGAAGTTTGCAAAGAAAAATCTGAAATTATTCTATGTGATAGAAGTTTATGTAAAGATTATAGGAAAAATAAAACAAAGTCTCTAAATAGCACACTTTTCAGAAATCATCAACAAAAGTTACATTAGTTCCATTATCGTTCAAGAGATGGCGCTGAAAAAATTATCTGACGAATATTATAGGCCTCGCCGATGAAAATTTAAAAACATATGATGGTACGGAACCCTCGGTGCGCGAGTCGGACTTCCTCTTTCCCGGTTTTTTTTACTGTAGGTGACACCCAAATCTGGTGAACCGACAGCTGCGGTGGTGCTGGGGAGGTTCTTGCACCACTTCTTATTCCCAGCTACAGTACTAGAAAGTGGGTAAGGACGGGTGTTTTGGGCACTGTCTAACGTTTATTTTGCCATTCAAACAGAGCTGATTCTATTCTGGTTTGAATAAATGACTTTTGATTGCCTAAATAAAGGCGAAATGTTGGATTTTCTGCATTCGGCATTTAGTATGAGTCAGTAATGTTTTAACAAGGATTTATTTAATCAGCGTAGCAGAAATCATCTCCAAAACAAAGTTTATGATTCGTAAAGCCAAAGTAATTGCTGATATCGGAACCCAACCCAAACCCACACAAGTTCCACCAAATATCAGAGTATATTTGCTTGTGAATTATATTTATGGCTTCAAAAGAATTTTTGCCAAATGTGAACAGGAATATTGCACAGATCATTTTTCTTGTTTGTCTTAATCGTATCATATCAAGTTTCCATAGAAATCTAAAGTCGTTAATTGACCTACTATTTGATCGAAACCATTCACAATGTCTGTCAAAAATATTGTGCTTGGTAGAGCTGACTCAATTCTGAGTAAGGCACTTGATAATGATAATGATTCAGTCTTCTGGAAAACTGAAAAGGTGTTGGCTGTAAATAGTAAAGCTTTATATATAACATTGGTTATTCATTAAAAGATGTAGACGATGATAGATGCGAGAAAACAATTTAATACCAGCTATTATTAGGTACATATCAAAGCGATAACTTTTTACGATACTTATTAGCGTTCCGTACCCAAAGGGTAAAAACGGGACCCTATTACTAAGACTCCACTGTCCGTCTGTCACCAGGCTGTATCTCATGAACAGTGATAGCTAGACAGTTGAAATTTTCACAGATGATGTATTTCTGTTGCCGCCATAACCACAAATAAGTACTAAAAACAGAATAAAATAAATATTTAATAAACGCGAAAAAAAACAAGTTTGTTGTATGCAAGCTCCCATCCAACAAACGTGTGTTTTTAGCGTTTTTGCTTTGTGGTACGGAACCCTTTCGTGTGAGTGTCCGACTCGCACTTGGCCAGTTTTTTCTAATTGTGTCCTTGTTTTCATTAATCCCTCGTATTCGTATGGCAGTATTATTGATTTTCACATTAACTAAATTTTCGGTAGTATCATAATAACGGACTTTGAAATCCTTGTGAATGTCAATAGTGTTGCCAACTATTGCATGCGACTGCATACCGGTGAAGGAATGTGGGCGTACAGAATGCAGACGTTATATCACATATACGTAGTATGTCAGAACAAAACTGCATCAAAGTTGCCATTAGTTTGTTTGTCCTCCAACTAGAAATTGAATGGATTCTGCAAATGCACAAACGGGGTAATTGTGTAATTGCATTTGGGTCACCCGAAGACTAGACTAGAATCTAAGCTGGTTTGTATATCTAACTAGGTAGGTATATTGCTTATGTGTTCTTGTTGTTCATTGCTTGATACAAATGTTAATTAAGGTAATACCTAATACTAAAGTTTAGAAGTAACTAATATCAGTCAGCAACATAAGTACAGACTGGAGATCATTTTTAGGGTTCCGTACCCAAATGGTAAAAACGGGACCCTATAACTAAGACTCCACTGTCTGTCTGTCTGTCACCAGGCTGTATCTCATAAACCGTAATAGTTAGACAGTTGAAATTTTCACAGATGATGTATTTCTGTTGCCGCTATAACAACACATTCAAACAGAATAAAATAAATATTTAAGGGTGGCTCCCATACAACAAACGTGTTTCTTTCGGCGTTTTTGCCTTGTGGTACGGAACCCTTCGTGTGCAAGTCCGACTCGCACTTGGCCAGTTTTTGATTGTATGTTTTGCCGCTTTTTGGTATTGAAATATTCTTAAATCAGCTTAAAAAAAAGAGGTTTATACAAATCCCAGTAAAATCTTAATTAACTTGGCGTTAAATTTAAGAAAAAGTCAAAGCCCGCTAAATATATCCTCAGCATTGACGTTGATTACAATGAGCGTTGAAAATATCAAAGCATTTTTACTGAGAAATTCGAATATTAATTCACAACCCTTTCTGATCCCCGCTGAGAGAAACTTTTTGGATTATAAAAAGGGATTATCAATTCAAAACCAAATGAAAATTCAAAGACCAAAAATTTAAGTCTTCTAAAATCTCTTATAATAAAAAAAACTCATGGTTTTATTAAATCTTCTTAAATCCTTATGAGTACTTTGGGCAAGCAATGGTAAAATTGATTAAACTCTCAAATATTATCTCAACTTTTTATGGAGGACGCGTGAGTTCTTTTATTTGTTTTTAATACCTACCTTTGTTTCTTATTTTTAAGGAAATAATTCAACTCGCCATTTTGAAACAAAATCTAATATGACACACAAAGTCAGTAGATCAGAAAAAGTAATTTAAAATAAGGTTTCTTAAACCAATGCGAATAAATGAGAGCTGAATAATAAGGATTCGCTACAACTACAGTAGAACTCCAATTATCCGAACTCCGACTATCCGAATCGCCGATTATCCGAATCACAAAAGTCAGTGTATGACGATGAAATTGTTGCAAGTGTGAGAGAAGATGTTGAAGTGGAAGTGGAAGAAGAACTTTCTGCTGATGTTGAAGTAGACGCTGGACCATCAGCTAGTGAAGCATTTGCCGGCCTCGAGACTGATTTGAAGTGGATGGAGCGTCAGCCCGAGTGTGACCACTTGCAACTGCTCACCGTCAAGCGAATGCGTGACCTAGCTGCCCGAAAACGGTTGAAGACCGCAAAACAGCTTACATTAACGGAGATGTTTAAAAAACAATGATTTTTATTTCTAAACTTGTACATAAGTACATTTTATTTATATTTAAAACATGTGAAAATTTCATGTTTCTTTCATTTAATTCAATAAAAAATAGTGCAATATCAAAACGTAGCTTTTATTCTCTCCAATGGCAATTTTTAAAAAAAAATCCGATTATCCGAATATTTGATTATCCGAATGGGTCCCGGTCCCCATTAATTCGGATAATTGGAGTTCTACTGTATATATAAAAGTGAGTGTTGTGCGTGATTTTTCAAAGACGTGCAATAAAAAACAACTTGTCCGTTTACAGTTTTATATACTTGCGAAAGTCTTGATATTTTCTTCACATATCAAACAGCATTGAAATACATTATTCATAACACACACCACAATACACACATTTATAATCCCGTCTCAAACGAGGCCCAAGATTACAATTGCGCAAGTGTGGCATGTTTACATTTATCGCGTTTCAGTTAATGAATACGCCGCCGCCCGGTCACATTGACACTACGTTCTTAGAAACAGTATGATAAACAAACATACGAACGAACCGGTGTATTATTACATGTGTTTAGGTACACAATATTTTCTACTAAACGTAGACAGATAAACTCTTTTGGAGAAACGGGCCCGATTGTTTGGTTCAAATACACTCCACGTATCGATACTCGACGACAGAAATACTATTCTATGATTGACTTAACGTTTCATAAATAATGATCCAGGAGATTGAGAGTTCAAATAAACAGAAAATGATATTGTAGCTAAGCTTGGAGAAAAGAAAAATAAAACTGACAAGATAAATGCTACAGTATCAAACATCGATAAAAGTAATCACATTGCTAACGATATCGCTCTCTAAAAAGAAGAAACAAAAATAAATTCAGCAAAGTTTATCTTTGTCGAAAATCTTATTTTCTTCGTAAAGTGAAATGGCCAACAATTTAAATTACTTGAGCTATAAGAGAACGTAATTAATACGGGTACCCAAAATACAAAAGAGGAAGCTTAATAATTTTGAATTCTTGACGATGCAATAATGGTGATCTTATCATTAGCAAATTCTTAGGCAGGGAAGTGGTAAGTATAATACTCTAGTCCAATTGCTATCAGGATCTGTCCTTCAATGGTTGGGTCTGAGCCAAAACAATGGAAATCAGAATGTATATCGTTATTTATTTCATAGTCCAATTCTTATTGACCGTTTTGATGAGCAGTCCACGATGCAATTGACCTTCATTTGTGAAATGGAGCGCGATATCAATTCTTTGCGGGATTTTTCTTTGTTGTCTCTCAACATCGTTTCATTCAGTATGCCCAAAGCAATTTTTATATTTCCTCATTTCTCCGAAATCATTTGTATCATCGTCCAGCTTATTTGCTCTACGAGTTTGAATGTTCTCAGAACCGGTCTAATCTTATACTGCATTCGGCTCCGTTGATTCGCGCTGATATTTAGCAAAATCTACATTAGATATTAGAACGAATTCGTGTTTGTGTACCTCACCTTGACTTTATTAGTCACTCTTTGCACAAACACCTACACTATAATCTTATCTGAACATAGCGGTGCGTAAGTAATAGTGTTGCTTGAATGTTATACCAACCTCAATTAAAAAATCCGGTTGCGAAGTACGGAGATTATGAGTTTCCAATTTTAAAAGCACATTACATCCACGTAGTTCACTTTGAGGCAACGTTACACAGGACGGTACGCTCGTTGAGCACACATAACATCACATTTTGCACTTGCCAACTAAAAACAATAAACGTTGTAAAACCGACGTGTATCCAGTTAGCTAAAGCCGTATTTCCCTTTACGAGAGAACGTTACGTGAACACAGACCAGTCACAGTTTATTTTATTTTTTGTTGGATAATACGACGATTACGTGTGAAGAGGAATTCGTAACGTACAACACGTCCGCTCGCGACGCAGGCGGTCGACCGACTGAGGGAATGGTACGGGAGACGAGCGATGAACGAATGGCCGTCTAGCTTGAGCTTGAGCGAACGCATAGGGCGCATCCGAGTCGGACCGGCGGCGGCGGGCGGCGTGATCCTGGCAAACCCTCTCAAAGCCCGAAATAAGTGTTATTAATCACGCTGCTGCTGTTTTTGGTTTTATTTGGCATTGAAATCGGTCCTGTTTCTGTACTTAAGTATAGTCCAGCGGCAAACGATTGGGGACGTTTGAATTTAGCTGGTTTGCCGACTTGGGTGTCTCCTTACCTGCTGACGGAAAGCCCATTGACTATCGGAAGGGCCTCTTTGTTATTTTCTAATGGCGGGATGACATCAAAGCGGTATTTATTTGGAACTGCAGTGGTATCAACAACAATTTTAAACCCAACGGTTGTGGTAATAGAGTTGTAGAGTTTGTAGAAGTTGTAAAACGAAATAATATTATTTATGTTATCGGGTTGTTTATTAGTATTTCTTATTTAATTTCAATGAGCTTATTTTCTGCAGGGGTACCTATCAAAATAGATTTCGTCTGAAAATTGCAATTTTACACTGATGTTGAGAAACGATATTTGCCCGAAGTCATATTTTACGGTCGGTCTGGTTCCACTGGCTACGTAAGTTTATGGGCTGCAAGCGGCACGGAGACTAGGTCATGTTGTACTGACAAAATGGAAGTTTTGATGATTATGCCTTGGTACAAGACGAACTTCAAGAAGATACAGAAACAAACTGCAAGGATAGATTTGAACAACAAAATGTAAATCACCAAAACAATACAATTAAGACGGCTCCAAAAAAAATATGAATAAGTTTTTTTGACTTGATACTGCATCTTCCTTACCAAACGAAACAAACGAGCAGCCATTAATACCAATGGTCAAAAACAAGTAAACGTCATAAATACGATAATGTTCTTATAGTATCAGTGAAACTCTTGTCTTGAATCAGCTTGACAAGTGAGCCGTTATTTATTTTTCACGATTCATTTATCAATATTTGTAAGTACGTCGTTTTGATGTATGGTCGTGTAAAGTAGTATCATGATACGAAAGTGAGAAATGATCGCGTGTTATTCTTGCTTACCTTTTTTTAGTAATCGAATATTTGTGTTTTTTTTTTATTTTTCCGAAGTCTTTTGTTCACTTTGGTGTAGCGAAGATTATAAAAATGTTAGAGTTTGGAATGATATAACGGTTGATAAAAATAGCAAAATTTAATGGGAAAATAGTTACGCAAAAGTTATAGTCAAATAATCCAATATTTATTTGCCTAATTGTCAAGAGTACCGTACTTGCGGGGTAATTGCGTACCACATTATCAGTAGCAATGGATTTCATTTTGACAGTTCATCAACATTCATTGCGTTATTTACGTTGATGAGCAGACAAATTTGTCGAACATATGAAGCAATGGATTAGAAATATCCTTCAAAACGATTCAGATTGTGATATATGTTACGCAATTAGGATGCTAGACATCGGCACATCGTGTTTTAGAATGAGACTCACACAGAGAATACTAGACAGAGGTGACACTGGCGAACATTTATAAAATTTGTTGTCCCATAGTAACAGCCGCATTATGTACATTATTTGTATGCTTTTATAACGAAAACTATATTACCCATCGTCAAAACTACTCTGCAGCTCAACAGTAAACATTTAGCCTCAATAAACTTTTTTCCATAATTTATGATTAATTTATTACATTCATCCTTCCTCCATTGTCCCCAAAACTTTTTTGTCCACCGGATATGTCCACATCAAGATTGCGAGCGGGCGCACTCAACCAATTTTTATTATGCACGTTTCAATAAAAGGTACAGTGGCAATTTGTCACCGAGCGTGAAATGGCTTACAGATTCATCTCTGTTGGACCACAATGCTGGGATCACGGATGAAATGGAATGGGGTAATGCAGAATAGTTACTTAAAGGAGGATGGTTTAGGAAGAAGAAAATTAATTGACGAAGGATGGAAGGAAGAGGATTAGGATTGTGAAGCAGTTTTTGTAATGCAGACTTGCAAGCAGACAAAAATGAAAATCATTCCGTTCAACTCACGACTTTGCCGTTTGATGAACATGAGGAAGAGCTTCCTTCGAATTCAAAGGTAGACGAAAACCACAAAATAGATAGATGTTATTAAAACATGAATGAAATTGACACCTTAGACATCTTTGCAATTACTCGACGAGAAAAACTATCAATAGAATTCAAACAATTAAACATTACTAAAATCAAGCCAATATCAATCTGGTAGGAACCATTGACACACCGGTCCAGACTAGAATTGGAATTCATAAACGTCTTGTGTTTTGGTCAGGTTAGTTACATTTAGATTAGGTTATATCAGGGTGAACTTAGGTTCCATTTCAGGTTCATCGACGTTGAACTATTGTGCTGAAATATTAGTTTGAATTACTTCGATAGGGAATTGTAGTTGACAATACGCTATATGTATATTGTATATGCATTATATCCTGGTTTTGAGTACAGCTGATTATGCTAATAGTAAAGTTTAAATCATTTGTTGATGATAAGCTGTACATTCATCAGTTAAACACTTTAACAGAAATATGCATATGCTACTTCAAATTATACTGCGAGATAATAACAACTGAAATGCAAATATAAGTCGAGTTACAAATGGCTGGGTAATTTTAGAATCAATTTTAACTTGGAACACATCTTTTGAACAGTGTTGAAAACCTTTAAGGACTTTGTTTACCTCATCAGTCTCCTCCACTTCACTCTACCTTTGACATTTCTGTCAGATACGCTTGCATTTTACCATATCCTTGTGCACTATATCTGTCCGTTTGGCTGCAGCTCCCCCATATACAATAACAGCACCACACACTGCGGTACTAAAATTTGTATGATCCAGACACCTCGAGTAGACCATTATATTTTCCCAACTCCCAACAATGGCATAGCGGTGGTGAGGTTTGGAATTCATCAGTGTAGTTCCGGCATCTTCCGATCGCGATTGTGTCCACAGCACCGTGAGTGATTTATTGGCCGCCATTGTTGTTCACGTCATATTATATTTACAAACACTACACATTTGCTTTTCTATACAACGTGTAACGGAAAGGGTATATACATACCAAAGGCACGGCTTCTTTGGATGATATCAAACGATATTGGAAGGGTTTTTTAATCCTATATCTACATGTTCAGAACTTATGAGAATTTTTAATACATTGATACCAGAAACCGAACTTTTCAAATTGAAATAAACACATCACTAGCACTAAATCAGCTGATCGGTGTCAGTGAACCATTTGTGAGTAAAAATAAACCTCTTACTCCTAGTATTTCTGAATAAAATGAATAAAAGGTTCCGCATGTTTATTTTTTGTTTACAAAATATACTGACTTTTCCTAAACTTTGATTTTGGTCTAGGTATTAAAATTTTACGAAATAATATTTAGGTAGGTACCTGTTTGCACTGTCACGTATTATTTACACACTTGTTGGTTTTTTATGTAGTTGTCCTTTTGTAGAAGATTACTTTGTAAATAATTATTATCTACATAGTAAATAGTAATCTTTCACCCACCCCACCTTACCATCGTACCTACAACACAATAAATACCTACTTAATTAAAAAACAATATTCCTGTATTGAATTTCCCAACGTTATTCCTATCCTTTTATTTTGGTGGCCATAAGGATAAACGATGTTTTGCTTTAAATTGATTTTTTAATCGATTCACAGAACGAATCCCGTGCTCTTGAATCGATCTACTAAAAATTCAACAAAAATCGTAATCAAAAAAATTTTAAACAACATTTAACACACCTTTATTTTGTGACATATTTACAGTTGCCAGTCAGGTAGGTACGTCTAAACTTTTAATCAATAATATTAATAATTGATAACCTTTCCAGCGTAATTAAATGACTTTCATTCAGATGGTACAGATGTAGTCGGTTAAAATCAAATGTTTCAATCTTCGCTTAGTGCTAACTTAAATAATGCGGACAAGCTAAAAAGTGTCGGCATAATTATGTATGTAATTGATCTTGTTTGAAATAAATAAACCTACCTATTCGCTGTTTATGATTGTCAGCATAATACTTTGGGCAAACATGAACTTGAACTATTATGAGCCCTTATCATAATAATTTTTACACCTACGATCCAGGAGATTCGATTCACCTTACTATTGAATCGATTTGCTTGAAGATCGCATTAAAACGAATTGTTTCGAAAAATCGTCAGCTCGTACCATTGAATTGATCATAAAAAATCGAATCCTTACGTGTATCCTACCAAGAATTAATTGCTTAAATAAACATTATTATTTGCCATTAAAACTTAGAATAGAAAAAGGATTTAGAACAAGAATTTTTGTCCAACTGAACCCAAAACATCATTTCAATTCACCTCTTCGGTATTGATGCTTCTCCTAGTACAAAATAAAATCACAGTTCGGTTGCACGGTTCCGTTCATAATTTTAAAAATAAGGTTTTTTTTTTTTAATAATTATGTCGAAAACTATTAACAACAAGTTAATACTATTTTTTTATTACAAAATAATAGCACGCCCGCATAATTTTTGTCTGTAGGACTAACCGAAAGAATTATCGGAAGTTCACGGTCTGTCGGTGCTTTATCAATAGTACATGGGTTTTATTGGTTTGAGCACGTTTAGTCTTTAGTATAATTCAAACGAAGTCAATAAAAAATGTCGCAAAACTGCATCTAACTGTGGAAAGAAATTAATAAAAGTACTAGGACCGCATGAGTTAGGAATTGTTATTGCCGAATTGAAAATCTTTTGCTCACAGAACCCTGATTACGTCGTTACACACACAATGTAAGCATCTTAGTGTGTGTAAACCTAATGGGTTAGTACTTAGTAGGGTACGTGCACCAATTGCCGTCCTGTAGTTTCAATTACTCCTGGTAAATACAACTTCTAAAGAGATAACGCGGCCCCATAAATTATGATTTTTAATGGATTGAAATTACTTAATAATTGTCCGGAGTTGCGGGAATTTCCGAGGTTGCGGGAATGTTGTTTTTAGTCAGTAAGAGTCTAAGGGGAGGCCCACACTGCACCACCGTGTCACGCAGCGGGGTTCGTGGAACGGAGCAAAATTCCACGCGCGGAAGCACGTTTTTATTGAATTTGGTAAAAAATCACGGGGGCACGTTCAGCGTCCCACTGCGTGATGTGGTGAAAAAAAAATGAATGATTTTTCAATTTTGAATTTGAATTAGGTACGTAACTCTGGTGTGTTAGATTTACTTGAAAGTTTAACGGAGTTTAGTTGAAATTATTATTAAGATGTAAAATAATCTTGAATCCTTGAACAATATTTTTTAATAGTACTGGACACTAATTGGGACAGCCACCCTATACTCGTAGGTATCTAACTTTAACGAAATAATATTTACGTACCAGGATAGCAGGGAATAGGAGATTTATTTAGCATTGTTATTGTTTTGCTCGCCAGTCGACGTCTGTTCCGTGTCTAGTGCACTCGTTTCTAGTCCCTGTGACACGCGCATCAGTTCAGTACGGCTACACCTAATTGACTTTTTTTTTTGTGTTTGAAAATGTCGATAAGTAATAGCGAATATTACGAAATGATGTTGTGTGTCGGAGCAGAACATGGTAATTTGCGAGCTGCCCGAGAACTGTACCGTCACCGTTTTATTGAGGGTAGACCAGATGCTGACCGTCGACAGCTGCCTTCGTCGGCATGTTTTAGCCGGATGGTACATCGTCTGTACCAAACTGGGTCATTCCACGCACCTGCTTCAGAGGGTCGCCCGAGTACTACCGATCCAGAATTTGAAGAAGCTGTTCTGGAACATTTTGAACTCAATCCACGCACTAGCACACGTCGAGCTGCATTAGCGCTGGGTGCCTCTAACCACATGCAGGTATGGCGAGTGCTAAGCAATGACGGTCAGCACCCATACCACTTCCGTCGTACCCAGGAGCTGATACCGGCAGATTTTTTGCCTCGCGTGGCCTTCTGCGAGTGGTACAGAAACCAGTCAGAAGCTTCGCCAGATTTTGGTTCAAAAATACTATGGACCGATGAGGCATCCTTCACGAGAGCGGGAATAAGCAACATCCACAACGAACATGTTTGGTCTCACACGAACCCGCATGCTTCGACAGAGTCGTCATTTCAACACCAATGGCGACTGAACGTGTGGGGAGGTATAATTGGAGACGTTGTCGTAGGACCAGTTTTCTTGCCGCAAAGCTTAAACGGCCAAAATTATTTAAGCTTCCTGAGGAATGAATTAGACGATGTCCTCACAGTGCTACCAGTGTTAAGCTATGTCAATCTCGTGATGAGGAATAATTTAATTTTCCAACATGACGGTGCACCGGCACATTTTGCTCGAGATGTTCGCCATTATTTAGATGCGCGCTTTTCTCAGTGGGTTGGGCGTGGTAGCACAAGCGTGGCTTGGCCTCCGCGATCCCCAGACCTAACCCCGTTAGACTTTTTTTTGTGGGGGTACATTAAAAATGCAGTGTACGCAGTGCAGTGTGATACAGTGGACCAAATGAAAGTACGAATTGAGGCCGCTTTCAGGACAATCACACCAGACATGCTACGCAATGTTCAGGAGTCTATGAACAAGCGAGCGGCCTTGTGCATACAGTACCAAGGCCACCACATCGAACCCCACCTTTAAAAATGTAAGTCAATTTACTAAATTAAGCAAAACTTTAAGATTTTACTGTTTTCTCGGTAATAAGTAATAATAAGAGATGAAACTAGTTAACCTACCTAAACTTTGTTTCGATATTTTACGTATGTTTTGTTATCTCGGTTTTTACGTGCAATTTATGGCTTAATATTAATATTAACGAGTAAACTGAAAATCAATAATTACACATTAAGGCTCGTACACACAGGCGCGACGCGACACGCGACACAAAGGCACCGCAAGTCGCACAACGAGCGGTGCCTTTGTGTCGCGTGTCGCGTCGCGACTGTGTGTACGAGCCTTTAATTTTTACATCACGGTAAAGTAGGTATTGTATTGCGCGCGCGCACATGCCGCCTATGCTTTGGCGGTACGGCGCGCCGCACCGCCAAAGCGGTAGGCGGCATGTTTGATCTCGTCAGTTCGCGCCGACAAAGACGCCGCGTTTGGTAGGCTAGTACAGTACTAGGCGCGCAGAATTACCGAAGAGATTAATCGTGATATTGGCAAGTAAAGTGATTGACCTACGTAGTGCGGTGACATGTTTGTTATGATTTGAATTTCAGAAACCCAAGATACCGAAAATTTGGTATCAATTCTTAGAGTATTTTATTTTGAGTTGAAACTAAGTATAGTGACTCTATACCAGCTGTTATCTTTAGTGCTTAAGGATAGCTATAGGGTTTCTGTTACACGTTGTATATCAGAAATCGTGGCTAAGTTTTTTGATGAAATATTTTTATTTTTATTTGGTCGAAGGGATCGTTTGGTCAGTAATCGCTTCACACTACAAATCCCTGTATCGAGGATTGGCGTCCGCACAAATCAAATACGACTCGGATTGTGTAGGTGCTATGTACATATTATGTTGCCTGTGTAAACAAATAATTTCTTATTAAGGCTAAGGAGAAAAATAAATAACATGGCTCACAATTTCTGCTAATACGAAAGAGATTGCTGAATCCCGAGGCGAAAATCTTTGAAGACAAAAAGAATTATTATTAAATTAACGTCGTTGCTTTTGGTAGGATTTTTTGTTTCTTTTGAGTCATTTAAAAACAATCATGAAAAGACGCTGCAATTTTTTGGAAGGGCCGTGCAATTATTTGCTAATGCATTTCTTTCTACACTTTTGATGAGTCTGGATGAGTCACTAACAACTTACCTTACCAGCATCTGATTCATTGAACACGAATGATATTAAACGCAGATTTTACTAAGAACATATTGAGCAGAAAGCACATAATAACGACCGAATCAGGTTTTTGCTCCGGTTCACTATCCAGAGTTAATCTCAAACTGCACGAGTGCAAGCTTTAATAGCTATAGAACTAGCAATTTTCATATGAATATTCAGTGAAGCTGAGATGAAGATAGTGCTGGCATATTTTGAGTTCTCAACTATGAGTAAGACGTCGACAATTCATGAATTGCAATTTAGGCGAACACACAAAAGCAAATAAGAAACCTAATGACACAGTGAATGACTATATTCATCCGTTTGATGATATCTAAAAAAATAATGACAAAGGTCGCTTTCAAAAGAACCAATTATAAACCTTTGTTGCTTCACGACCGAGTAACCATAACAGTAAATGGCAAAACATTCAAACTAACAACGTCATCCACCAAAGACGCGATAAAAGAGAGCGCTGTATCAGCATAGACCTTTATGTTAACTTTTATACGTACCATCAAAAATATATCATAACAATCTGTATCAGATCTCACATCCCTATATCCGTAACAAGTTAATTCGCGTTCACCATAAAAACGTTCATTTTTCGCGGCACTATGAATCCCCAGGTTATCGTTCGATGGAATTATTATGCCAAACACACAACTTGGAGCGATTTGTTCTTTTACAACAGTTTCTGTTTGAATTTCTGGCGGGGACGGCTTTATTTCTGAGAGATCGTTTCGTATGAAGAGTCATCTTTGTTAATTGGGTTTTCTGACGTAACTGTTTTTTATGTTATTGGCTGGAAGACGAGTGAACTGTTCATCTTATGGTTAGTGATACCTCCATCTATGGAGATGTGCAACGGCAGAAGCATTGCAGATGCGTTACGTTTTGACGACACGGTTGGCGCAGTGGCTGAGCGATCGACTGCTGCGCTGCGTGTCGCGGGCTCGATTCCCGCACGGAACAAATATTTGTATTGCCTACAGGTAGTTGTTTCGGGTCTGGCTGTTTGTGTATGTGAATTTAAACGTTTGTAAACGCACCCACGATACAGGAGTAATTCCTAGTGTGGGGCAACGTATAAAAAAAAAGTTACCATCCCAGAGATCAAGCGTACGTCTCATATGCTGCTAGCACATTACACCAGCACCAAAATTATCCGTCCTACTCTCCCAGAATTAGCAAAAATTTTAAATATGTACATACTACATATACATAGTTTTGGCCCATCCCTATGAAATTACTTCTCGTCCATATCTTCTGCTAAGTACAGCTTAAGATGATATCAATATGAGGTCTTATCAAGTTACAGTATTAAATTCGAAGACTACGATGGTATATATTATATTTTGTGAGCACTTCGTTTATCGTATGCGAGCATGACGTGACCCATTTTTCTGAGCTGACCCATACATTTCGTGTGAGATATTATGCAACTGATGTAGTCCGTGTTGTCTTTACTTGAGTGCTCTTAAAACAAACGGTTCGATGTATTATATTAGAATCTCTTGGTAAAGTTAAAATTATAGAGTTTGTATTTGAATCTAATACATGAAATTGCAAAAAGTATATATCATTATTATATTTTTGGGGTAGCGCCAAGCTTGGAGTGACCTATAACATTGCCATACATACTTTTCCTCCTGTCCTTCATACATAACAATTAACAGTCCTTTTCAGTTGTTAGTTGATTTTTAATTTTAAGCTTCTACCTACCCTTAAGTGAATCCGACGCTGAACAGAAAGAACACGGCTCAATGGCTCCATTCCGTTTGATTGACTTTAATATAGATGTTTTTGATAAACTTTTTAAAAGTTAATAGGTACATTTTATTGTTGAACGACTAAAGGGTCTTTTTTCACAAAACATGGTCTGATCTTTCTAGGAAACAAATTTTATTTGTTTTTTAAAAATGTGGTTACTTTAAAAATTTATAATAATAACGATATTTCTCATATTAACAAAGTCACATTCTTGGAATAAGATTTTTTTTAACTTATTGGTTTTACTGTTACACCCGTAAAACAATTCAACGGAACAGTAAAAAAGAGGTTAAATTAAAAAATTGAAAATGAAGCATTCTCAAACAAAGAACAATTTGCCTACATATCCAAGGCCCGCATCCGTAGTTCAGAACATTTTAATGGGACATTACGGAAATGTTTAGATCAGTGGCGATAGCGAGGAAAGCGTTATACTTACATTTGTGTCGTACGATTTCAATAAACGGTCTCCCTTCGAGCATAAATAATGCATGTCGAATTGTTGGGCCCCGTATACCGAGATAAAGATCAATAATAATGCTACATCTGAAAGATGCTTTTGTGTGCCCCCACAGATCATGATGTCGTCAATTTAAACGTAACAGAAAATAAACTCTACAATACATAAGATAAAAGTGATATTTGCCTACAGATTTTTTACAATAACCACTTGCTGATTGACCAAGCGCCTGTTTGTAATAAATAAGTTGATTCAGAAAGCCAGTGACGTATCTAGGACAGCGGTTTTGATTATCATTAAGCGCAAGTCCGTGTAACTGGTTAAACTTTATCGTTTAATGCAACTTGATTGATTTCATACGAATTAAAGGAAATTAATCTTTTAATGTTGCTCTTTAAATTACAAGTGGGTTGATCTTGTGGCATGAATTACTTACGAAATATCGTATTGCTAATTATAAGCTTGCGGGGTTAATGTGTTGTAATGAGTATGTTTGAGTAGTAACGGGAAGTATGAATCAAACTAAGGTGAGTACTTATGAAGGTTAGGACGGTTAATCATTCGGTTAAGAGAAATATAATTTAAAATCAATTATTGACCAACTGGATGGATACCCCTATATTTTGATAGTGATTTTGGTAAAAGTATCCCTAAAGGTAGAGATACTCGTTAAGGCTCCTGCAAACAGGCGCGATGCGCGACGTGAATCGCGCGCGACTCACAGGCCTCGCTCGTTGCGCGACTTGTGGTGCCTTTGTATCGCGCGCGATTTTATCGCGTGTCGCGCCTGTTTGAAGGAGCCTTTATAGCCTTTATCATAAAACCTCTAAAAATCACTTCAGTAAGTACTTACATTTTTCTACCACGGAACAATTCCATTTGAAACCGACTTACAATAGTACTCGACCGGTTTTCAGCCATCTTTTTTTACATACTCGTTCCGATTGATAAGGAGTCTTCGCTCACTGTTACTGTAAAAGTATTTTAATCAAAGAGAACAATTTCTGTTCACTCGTGTAATATACTTTCTCTTTCAATTTCTTTCTAGGCTAGTTCGATTGCTTTTACTTTTGCTCCGAGCTAAAGAACTTGTATTGTTTTTACTTTTTCGATTATTCCTAAATCATTTCTTACAACAAAAAATGTATTTTGAAACGAAGCGGTGATCGATTTGTTATGCTAATTATTTTGTTGTTTTTATTCGGCAGTTGAAAGAGAAATTTTGGAATGTGGGTGTTTAACATTCCCAGAATTTGGAAGCGGCAACTGATTAAACGCTCGTGCTGATAAAAAAAAAACGGCCAAACAGAAACTCTTTTTTTAAGTAGGTTGAAATAATTTCCACCGGCGTAAAAGCAGCAAAATATAGTATAGTTCTTTTCTTTTCACTAAGGTACAATTCAATGATGATTTGGATGAACTGGGTTCTTTTAATCATTTGACGGTGACATACATAGGACAAAAGCCTTTTAAGTCCAGAAGCAGATCTATTCCTGATACATAGTAACATACTATACGTAGAATCATTTTCAAACCTAAAGTTTTACCAGTGAACTATGAATGCACTATAGTTCATTTGGCTGTAAGTTTTGTGACTCCAGGCATAGGCGTGACGATCTGATACAAATCTGATAAAGGAGAAAGGAAGGGCTCCATAGTTTTCTGGGCCCAGGTGTTAACTCAATCAAACTAGCCTTATTTGTAAGAGGATATAATAGCAAGGCCTCACTGAAAATTTGGTGAAATTTGGCTATCCAGGAATCAAGTTATATGAACTATAGAAAAAGTGAGTGTCTACGCCTGAACGCAGCCCTTCTTCATATTAATGAAGATACGAACGCACCCAATGTCAACGGCGCTCGCGACAGGCTTCACGCGGACGAACCGGACGAACTTCACGATATTAGCGCGCACCGCCATACTTTTGTCGCGACACATACTATAATTGTAATTTCAATAAATAATAAACTACTTGTCTATTCATCGAGGTCGATCTTTATTTTGTATTGCCCACAGTGAGGTTATCTTATAACATTGTACTTTTTTGATGTTATGTGCGAAATATTTTAGAATGGTTTCGGTTGTGTAATGGTTTTATGCATGGAGTGCACCTGTCGAATAGTCCTTTATAATATTCAAAGCCGAGGTCGTGGGGTTAAACTATAAAACATGGAAAATACGTGCGCACTCAGAACGAAAGAAAACGAACGAGTGCCGGGTTTTATTCTGTCACTGTCAGTCGGTGACCAATGTTGCTAACTGAAGAAAAAGTAAAGGAACTCGATTCGCCATGAATCGATTCCACGAAACGATTGATAAACATTTGTCACTCGATTTTCATACATATTCTGTGTTTTTTGCGATTTATTCTGTATCGATTATTAAGAATTCAGTTGTGTTTAATCGATTATTTAGTTTCATGACTTAATTTAACCTTTCTCGCCTCCTAGATAGAAACATGGTACTATATTTAGTGATTTACTTTAGAAAAATATAACGGTTTTTTTAATACACATTTCAACTAGTTAACTGCTGGGCCCAGAATTTCCCTCCTCCTTTGTTAGATACACAAACACAGAACACCACAGAACAACACAACACAACAGAACAACACAACACAACACAACAGAACAGTAACAATTGTTACTGTTTGGACCTCAGCAATATGTTTCCGAATGTTGTTTTTAGTTTAGCTTGCGGCTAGATTATTTATTGCAGACAAATCTTTGGCCCCGTACAGGAATGCCAATTGATTTCTTATATCAAATGCTTCAGATTTCGTGGAATAATATGTGTTGATTGTTATTGGTTCTAGTTTTTTTCTGCAAATACGTACATATTTATTTGTGAGTTATTTTTATCATTGCTGGTGAATGTTTTGAGCCCTTGAGAATTGAAAAATACTAGTGTCACAACTTTACAAGCATAACTTCTATCCTTTCCACCACCTTCATCATGTATTAAGCATTCTTGCTTAACAGTCTCATCGTTGATGTATGGACTATTTTTTAATTAAACACTCAGTAAATGAAAACTGTAATATTTCTGCCATTATAAATTATTGATTACTATGTATTTATAATTGACCATCGCTGTAAATGATTGATGTTCACCATAATACTTTTGTGCCGTTTACCGTTGAAAGTTCTCTTTAACTCACACTCGGTGGCAATGGTAAAACTTTGCTGTAAATCAATTTGCATTCCAATCACACAGGCTAATAGCTTTATTTAAACAAACTTGATACGTAAATAAGCAATTGAAACCCAAAATAGCTTCCTCTTTTGAAACACGATCAATCTTCGGGAGCAAACAATCGAAACACATTAAGAAATAAAAAATAACCTTTCTATAAATCGAAAGACCCTTCAAGACAATAACCCAGACGATATTAATCTCGCTCCCTGCATTTGAAAATTCAATATTTTTATTGCTATTTGAAGGCTACGAAGAAATAATCGTTCACGTGCACCGGAAGTCAAAATCAAAGGGAACCAACCATTCAGCGACCCTTTTGAGTAAAAATCGCGGTTTAATGCCAAAACAAGACTTATTGTCGATCGACCAACTTAGAATTACTCCTCAACTTATCACAACAATCTCTGCTGCTTCACCATAAAGTTCAATATTATCTGGCTCTAATTTTTGATGGATACCCGAACGGTTTACATCCCGCTCATTGACGCCGCGCGGCTCTCGGACGGAACTCGTAAAATCGAAACAGAACGCTGATATAAAAGGAAAGGCAGATGAATATCGAGATGAGAAAACCGCTATTATGCATGAGATATACCGGCTGAGCGTTCGGTGAACCAGAACGATGAACATTAAACGATCTCTTGAGCATACTTACTATTAAATGTAGATGTTGTTCAAAAAGAGTTTATCTATGTCGATATTGCTCTGCTATCGATAAAGGACTCCGATAATAACTTTTTCTTAAGGCTCCTTCAAACAGGCGCGACACGACACGCGACACAAAGGCACCGCAAGTCGCGCAACGAGCGGTACCTTTGTCTCGCGCGCGATCATATCGCGTGTCGCGCCTGTTTGTAGGAGCTTTTATGCTTATGTTTGTACTCCTTTATTTAACTTTGCGTATTGCCAGCAAAGGTAGAGAAAACATAATAAATTCATTTTAAACACAAACCACTCAATAATTTCCGTGGCACGGCGCCAGTACTCCAGTAACAATTATTAGAGTATGCTGCGTAACGAGAAAACGTATTTATAACCTGTGTGACTAATGGGCATAAAATACTGTAGCACTGCATTATTAAAGTGGCCGCAGCAACATTCTTCGTTATCAACGATTTTCATGGTCATGGTTAACAGTTGGCCAATAACAAACATGTGGACGTGGCTGATCGCTGTCTTCGCGAATTCAATAGTCTGCGTTTTTCCTGACAAATCTCCATTTTTCTTGCAAAGAAGTACCAGCTCCCTAATTGCGTAACACTATCTATCTCAATCTGAATATTTTTGAAGGATATTGCGAATTCATTGCTTCATATGTTCGTAAAGTGTGTCCGCTCCACAACGTCAATAACGCAATGTAAGTTGTTGTACGGTCAAAATTACCCCGCTGTTCTTTTTGCTGGAAAAGCAGGTACACAATATTGGATATATGATTTTACATGCTATCCTTGCAGAGGATCCTCGCTTATGATCTGCAGGCACAGTAGTCAATTTCTCTACATAATATGTCCAATAAGGATATAACGAAAGTGAATTCTTAAGGTCTCAGGTTATTTAACATCCCAGCTCAAATACCCCTAAGTGGTAAGACCATGTAACTACAGCCATTACCTTCCATTTAAGGAATCGCTTATTACCGGTAGCAAATTGATGGGCCGAGCAAACTGATGAATAAACTAGGTAATAAAGTTTTCAATTACCACTGACCAGAGCTTTATATCCGCCACACTAAACTGCCGTGTGTAGTCTCTGCAAAAGAGCAGCGAGACACCAGTTTTATTCTCAAAAAAAGAGAATCGCACAATTTCATTCTGTTCTTGGTTCCCTTGTGAAAATTTATTTCAATAGTACATTTCGCTCATTCGGAGTTTAAGAAAGGATTCGACCAAGTTCCAGCGCATCTTTAGCATGCTATTAATTTGTAGTCCTTTGTACAGGACACTCAACTTCGAGGACGTGCCAGCGAGATGGTTGGAGATGCCTTCAAGACAATTACCATTGAGAGGATTTCCTAAAGTTTTATAGATTTCGTTTTATTCGATCTGACTGAACGTTGTTAGCTTCTTTTACATTTTAAAGCTCTCTCGAATTCTTTTCCGTGCGAAATGGATTTATGGTGGAATTTCGATTTGCTTTATTTTGCCACTAAGCTGTGTTATCGTTCGTTTTCGAGAAATCAGGGTCTGAATTAATTCCGAGTATATACCTGTATATCTAATAATATGTAGTAGAAATATAATGAGGTGTTTTTACTAAGCAAGGCAGAAGCAATTACTTTGAAAGGTAATATGTCATCGTTGGTCATAATATGTTGTAAGTAGATGTTACCTAATACGTAGACAACAGCGGAAGCTATAAAAATATACGATTTATTGCATATTGCAGCAACTTTTAAATGCTTAGTGCTTGGCCAGATTGGCAGCGCGGGGCGGGGAGCGGCGCGGGTGCGGGAACGCACGCGATCTGTCTGTCCGCAGTGGAGTCCGCAACGCGGCTGCGTTCTGCGTGTTGTCGTGTCCAATGTTTGTCAAAATATAATATGGATGAAGAATACTTATTCTTACTAGAAAAAAGCTGGAACTAGTACCCACATATCTCGCACACGCCATACCTCGTTAGGTATGGCGGGCGTGAGTTGCCCGCGCGCTCCCCGCGCTGAGCAGCCCGCGGCGCTCACCACCACGCCCGCGTGCCCACTATGGACACATTATGTTTGAGTACGACGCGCCGCGCCCGCTCCGCGCCCGTGCTGCCGGTCTGGCCAAGCACTTACGCTTTTCTTAGAAACGCAGATTGAGTTTTTATATTTATTTTTAATTCCTCCTCCTTTACTCAATTCCCACTACGGCTTCTAGATAAAACAGTGAGTTGAAATTGTAAAGAGCTACTTGGTTATGGTTTAACTACTTCTTTTATTATTTCTTGTTGTGTAAGTAGTTTGTCACATTTGTTTTTGGAATTTGAGAGATTATAATCTTTTAATGGCTTTTTGCATTTTCTTTTCTTTTACTGGGTGCTTAGATTTTTCATATGTATACCTATTTTGAGGGATGCTTTATCCGTAATCCTTTTGTAAATTAATTGTTATTATAATCCTCACGGCAACAATATTAATTGTAAATACGGGGTATTCGAAATACATCAATGATGAAACATAGAGAAGAAGCATGAAGGATTCGTAATAAATTACATCCATATACGTTTCATTTGGTGCGTTTCAAAGTTGGTGCATTTCGAGGAATACACCATATTATATGTATTGTTTCATATAATATTATCCTTTTTCATCTTTTCGAGTCAAATGCAAAAGTAATGATATTTTATTATGTTGCATGAGCTAGGCCCAGTAGGTGGCCACGGCTATCGCGGCATCCGTGGCGTTTTATGTCCTCAGTGTAGTTGTATGGCCTCCTTGACACTCATTATTATGGGACAAGGAGTCGTCAGGAGGAGTTAGTCAGGAGCACCGCTTTCTCACTGTTTGGTCAATAATTCTCCATTTCGCTAGATTGTGCTTGCAGCGGCCTACTGGGTCCGTAGCAGTCAATTGATTGCTTTCCATATAGGGTAAGCAATCAATCAGGTCACGTCCGGGTAGGTTCGGGTAGGTTCTCCTGGGGCTGGACGAACGGCGTGGTGGCGGGTGATTTTTTTCCCACAACTCTATTCCTCTGTGTGTGTGTGTCTGTCTGAGGGTGTGACTGTGTGAGTGTCTGTCTGTGTTTTAGGATGTGTGTGTGTCTGTATTTTCTCTGTTCCTCTTTGGCGGTTGGTCTTGGATGACCTGAGTACAATGAAGAAAGCTCTTCCAGCTCTTTAGCTTACCCGGTTTGTTGGATATTCGTAGTATGGATATGGCTTAACTTACTGCCAACGTAACATAGGAAAGAAAGTAATCCTGAAATTTTCAGCACTAGGATTAGCATCGGTTTTCATAGTGCTCTCAAAAAATATTCGACCATTTTTTACAGAAACACGAAACCACTTTGGATTACTATAGCTAAAAATATGCGAAAATAAAACATGGAACCTCAACCGAGGAATCCATTAGGCCGCCGCGATTTTGCGTCTATTATTTGTATTTTTTTAAGTATGGCTGAAGGAAACTCGCGTCGTTTCAGTGTTGTTGTGAAAGATCGTGGAATGATGAATTGCTTGTTGATCTCTCTCTGCGATTAGATGTCCGAAGCTCCTGTTGTTGTTGTTAAGTTGTCTACTTGTCTGTTATGTTCGAGAGTTTTCGTGAAGTAAAAATGTGTGGGAGATTTGGGAAATATTGATGTTGTATTGAGTTGAAATGTAAGGTTGTGCTTCATAAAACAGACGAATTAAATACACTATTCAGTCTGTACGTCATTCAATACTAGCAGCGCCCCGCGGTTTCACATGGTTTTTCAAGTTTAGATCCCGTGGGAATATTGGGTTAAAAACTATCGTATGTCCCTAGTTAGTACATACATATATCTACCATCACAAATTATTTTTGACGTGCCAAAGAAGCTTTTCCAACACAAGCACTCTTTGGTTCTTTATAAACGTTGACATTCAGTTATCAGATAATGAACCAGAGTACCTACCTACCTAGATTACATAAAGCACTAACGAACAAACAACTTGCAACCAGAACAATGCGGAATTGTTCATTAAACTGATTATCGGTACCTGTAGTTGAAAGTACCGAAGTGAAGTGGAAAGTACCAAAGTACCAGGCTATGATTTATGTTGTTTTTCTTCAGAGGCATTCATTCTGTGGTTTTATAGGGAAGTTTAGACGTGCTTTTGTTTAGGGACTGCAATTTTTTTTTGCTGTTTCTGAAGAATTGAATTTTCCCATTATACACTCTGTTTTAGTTTTCTTTGCTTTAGAAATATAACGTAGCTTCAAGAATGAACCACCCTTCTTTCTTTTTTAACTGTAATTTTCTGTTCATCTGCATTCTTAGGTGGTCTGGTAGAAATCGCTTTGAGCTATAATTATGACTATCGATTGTTATTTATCCTTGATCGTCCAGTGTGAATACAAATTACTAGAAAGAAAGAAAGAAAAGAAAAAGTGATTATTGTGACTCGTACAGGAAGATCACAAACTAAACTAAACACAGCAAAATAAAAAAACCAAGTTATATAAAAAAAGTAACAAAAGGAAAATGAAACAGAAAGTCCTATACGAGGCCAAAAGGCTCCAAAATCTCAGCATGATGCTACGACATTTAAAAAGTAAATGTTGCAGCGCTGATATTCTGGTATTTCTACAGCTTCTATCATGGCAAATATTAAAAAAAACCAGGTGTTCTTCATACCAGAAATATTGCTTTTCTAACTGAACAGACAGCTGTGTTGCTGGGGAGTTTGTTGCGCCACTTCTTCGCAGCCAAAGCACTAGGAAGTGGTGAAGGGCGTTTTTTGTTCCTGCTCTACAAATCCTATGCTTAGTACGCGAGTCAAACTCACACTTGACCGATTTTCCAGCATCTGCAACCCACGTCAATCACCGAAATCTCTTCTATCTATTTACAGGAAATTATTAATTCTCCCCAGCGAAAGCACTAGGAAGTGGTGAAGGGCGTTTTTGGGAACTGTCTTATATCTTGGCGTTCGAAATTGCTGATGAGCCTAATTTGAATAAATGACCTTTGATTGATTTATTTATTGTAAAACGGCGTCTTTTTTTAGTTCCTGCTCTACAAATCCTACGCTCAGTGCGCGCGTCCAACTCACACTTGACCGATTTTCCAGCATCTGCAACCCACGTCAATCAGCAAAATATCTTCTATCTATTTACAGGAAATGATTAAACGATGCCTACTAACAAGCATCAGAGCCATTTACATAAATATATACACAAACTGACACAGAGATAATAATTATGTATGAGTAATGAGTCCGTGTATATTCCTAGTAGGTACATATGTATTACTATGCAAATAGCCGTGTTTAGGTTATTCATGCGATGTGGTATCTTAACATACATAATTTATTAGTTTGCGGTGTCGGGAAAGAATATTTTGATGCGGCTGATTGACGAAGACCCAGTTTCCTGGGTTGAATGGAAGCAATTATCCCTTCCAGAAGGCTTCAAAGCTGTTTGTGATGATGTTGATGAAAAATTACAGCCATTTTGCCTATTTAAAAAATTGCTTGAGAGTTTGCAACTTATGTAAAGACGCCAGCACATCAAGCTACCCGAAACTGTCAAATTTTCCTAATCAACTTTGAACCTTCTGCTTTAGCAATAAAGTTGAAAATCTATTGAAGAAATTTGACAGATTGTAGTAGCTTGATGTGCTGGCGTCTGTACAATGCAACTAATTTCAGCACATAATAAGTAACAACAAACAGACACACAACATCACACCTGTAAACCCCGAAGGCAGATGCAAAGACTATATTTATATTCTCAATGGGCACAGGTGTACCTATAGTACCTACACCCACATTCACCGGTGTATAGGTAGCTCCCATATAAAGGCTCCTGCAAACAGGCGCGACGCGCGACGCGAATCGCGCGCGACACAAAGCTCGTTGCGCGACTTGCGGTGCCTTTGTGTCGCGCGCGATTTTTTCGCGTGTCGCGCTTGTTTGAAGGAGCCTTAACAGGGGGCGAGCTTATTGCTATCAACCGGGCTTAAATCCAGAATCCGGGCTGCTACTGAGAAATTCCAGATGGAAAATCTCACTAAAGGCTCCTACAAACAGGCGCGACACGCGATATAATCGCGCGCGACACAAAGGCACCGCTCGTTGCGCGACTTGCGGTGCCTTTGTGTCGCGTGTCGCGACGCGCCTGTTTGAAGGAGCCTTAATACTCTGCCCAACCCGAGATTAAGAAACTAGTATAAATTATTATCTTTGTTTTTATAAAAGAAGAAACGTATTTTTCATTGCTCTAAATAATAATAATAAAATAATAAATATGTAATAAAACTTTATTGCATAAAAGTTGTTGCAGTAAATACATTAAAAACAGTTGCACTACAAATGAACACTGGTATACAACAAAAATGGTTGGGACTACTGTCCTCTTAGATAGGCTACATAAATAGCCTCTAGTAAAGAGGAACAGTGCCGTTTCCCTCTAGAATGGAGAAATCAATTACTTAGTGTTAAAAAAAAATGACTATGGATGTATCGGACATTATAAACATGGCTCCTTCTAAAGGCTCCTTCAAACAGGCGCGACACGCGATAAAATCGCGCGCGACACAAAGGCACTGCAAGTCGCGCAACGACCGGTGCCTTCGTCTCGCGCGCGATTATATCGCGTGTCGCGCCTATTTGTAGGAGCCTTAACGGAGTTAAGAGACTCGTGGCTAAATGATAACATCTGCACAGGTCAATCAAAGGTAAAGCTACGCTTGCCGTGGTCAGTTTGTGGATGGGTGACCATCCATTAATATCAAGATCCCTCCGTGCCTCGTCATTCGTAGATCTCTGACAGTAGTTAAAGGTAGTCCGAAGCACAAAAGTCCGACAACCAGTCTTAGCAAAGGTATCGTGTTACCCAGTTACTGCGTTGTGGAGGTCAGATAGGCAGTCGTTTCATTAAAATACTGATATTCAGCTGCATCCCGTTACACTGAAAGCCGACCCCAACATTGTTGGGAAAAGTCTACGCAGATTGGTTTATAACGGAGTTCAGAGATCTTCTCATTTCAAAACCTTCGTATACAAATAGGAGTAAATACGTGCACAAATTTTCTTTTGTAGCAAGAATGTGACATTAACGGCGGCACCGGCTTGCTTGCTTGCTTGAATGCTCTCATTATCGCTATGTAGGGCGCCATCTTGCGTGGTTACGTCATTCCTTTCATACTCCAATTTATATGGACCCAATGTCAGGCTTTCTTTTTAAAGGCTCGTACACACAGGCGCGACGCGACACGCGACACAAAGGCACCGCTCGTTGCGCGACTTGCGGTGCCTTTGTGCCGCGTGTCGCGTCGCGCCTGTGTGTACGAGCCTTAAATGTTTATACTATGTATATTCTAAATAAGTGATTGTGCTTTAACGGTAAATATTGGTAGAAAATCATTGTGAAGTGCGGATTCTATGCCTATGGTATAATCTCGATCGTCAGGTGGTGTAAATTTTTAGTTATTGATAAGCTGTGTGATCGGCTAATAGTTAGTATATTATATGGATCCTCGATCCTCGGTTGGTGTCAATTTTTGATGGGATTTATACATCGGGTAACAGCACGAACTTCCATACGAACATTCGAAATGACTTTTCGAAAATCTTTCCTAAGTGCTCATTTTCGTTGTACATAATATACGATTATATACGATTATGTAGGAGGGGGTCTGTGGCTAAATACAACAGCCGCTCAGGTCGATCGATCAGGTTAAGCTACGCTTACCGCGGTTGGTCTGTGCATGGTTGCACCATCTTTACATATAAATACCCCTCCGCGCCTCGGAAAGCACGTTAAATCGTTGGTCCCGAAGTCATCTTGGATCTTTGGCAGTCGTCACGGGTCGTCAGAAGCCCGAAAGTCTGACAACCAGTCTTACCAAGGGTATCGTGTTACCCAGTAACTGGGTTGTGGATGGTCAGATAGGCGGTCGTTCAATGTAAAATACTGGTACTCAACTGCATCCGGTTAGACTGGAAGCCCACCCCAATATAGTTGGGAAAAGGCTAGAGCAGATGATGATCAAGAAGGGGTTCAAGTAGAAAAGGGGGAGGGAGCATAATTACATCCAATTCCAAAGCAACAAATTAGTTTCTTTCAGGTAGACAAGACATTCCGAGACAAAGTTAAGTAAAATCTCCCACAATTTGAACTACATATTGCCAAAAGTAACTGTTAGTTGAGCTTAAAAATAGTTGCGCTTTGAAGAATGCCCTGTTTTTTTATTACCTGCGGCTGTTACCATAAACAACGATAACATTGAACTTTTGGGTGTAAATGTGCATATTTTAACACCATTGTAGCATTCCTTTGTTATTTACCCTTTGCAACTTTGAGTACATGAGATAAGCAATATTATTGTGGTTCTCAGGTCAAAATACAAAGTGTTTCAAAAACAAAATAATAATAATATTTTGCAATTACCTCATCCATTATGAAAACCATAGGTAATCGGTCGTCATCGGTTGTCTTTTAAATTTATTACGCTTACGAAAAAAAATGAAAAATGAAAAAAATGAAATGTGAAAGTGTGAATGAAATGAATGAAATGAAAATTATGGAAATCTATCTACTTTAACAGACTTAATTTTCTATCAGTAGCATTTCTGACTGCCCGTTGTGCACTGGGCCCGCGTGGTGGATTATGGCCCACTCTCTTTCACAGAAAGAGGAAGCCTGTGTCTCAGCAGTGGAAATATTATAAGCTGATTATGCTATCATTTCTGATTCCAGATATACAAGCAGATTAGGAATCACAAATGAATTCTATAAACATATCAAAACAATCCACATCCCAGAAATTCTAAATCAAAGTCGGGAATTCCCAAACACGAATCCTACGAAACGCCGCGGCCGGCCCGTACCATTTCCTAGCAACAAAAAAAAGGCATTAGAAGTTCGAACAAACAGGCTTCCTTACCTGCATGGAACAATGGTTCCTTTCAACCTCATCCTCTTTCTAACACAAAGAAACACGTGTACAAAATAGACTTTGATTTAAGAACTTAGCTATTGATAAGGATGTCCTGTTATCAGGAAGTTTACACGTGCCTTCTTGTTTAATTAGTGGCACTTATCTGTCGTGCGTGTTCCGGTTTGTTTGTAGCCGGAAAACTCAGTCTAAACGGAATTGACTGATTTAAAAACTATTTGTTTGAAATTAGAAGGCGATGAAGAAGCTGCTCTGTCTCCTGCCAACATATAAGTAAAGGAGGTGGTGGTGGTCTTAGCTTTAGCGAATATTTTAAAATATGTATTTATCTAATATCATGCACAAATGAAAATATAATAATATGCTGAAGTTCTAATTAGTGTTAAGGGGCTGTTAATTGATTAATTTTTGACCACTTCCTGACGCCCCTCGCGCAAAATAAGACTGGATGAATCCGCCCTCAAATCTTTCAATCTTACCTTAGATCTACCACAATTGCAATAAAAAGTAGCAAAAACTGATCTTACGTAAGTTTGAAAGGGGGGGAGGGGGTTCATCCAAGTTATATTTTTTGTTAAGCAGAGGGAGGGGGTGGTATCAGAAATTGGTCAAAATTGTCTTACGTAATAAATGAACAGCCCCTAATCACTTAAATACCAATTACAGTCTGTTATTTGAAAGAAATCAGATAACCATTTCCAATCCATCAACAATCAAGATAATACCAATTGAATTGTAATCACTTTAATCAAACTTTTATCATCAACAAAAGAAAACCCTGTTTAGATATTTACACTTTCCTTATCGTTACAACGAACAGTGTGATATTCTTCCCCTAATACCCCGATAATATCTCTGCTGACACTCTTTTGACTAATTCAAAGCGTGTTATAAAATCGGGACCAACTGGGACGACAAAAGATAGAAATGTCGTCGAACAAAAAATAGCTACCTGAGAGCTTGGAAAGAATGGCATTGATTTGCTGATATACCTTACAAGTATTTAATGGCAAAAGGTATTATCTTGTAAGAGATTAAATTTAAGTGACTGATTTATTTCTGAGGATTTGATTGGCTAGAGATAAGAAATATAGATTTGAGATAGCCACCTTAATTAGATACGTTTCGTGAAAGTTGATGCTGCGAGTTTTTGCAGCCGAATACTAAAAAAGAATTTCATTAGAAAATCATCGGATAGAGCAGTGGTGGCCACGTGGTAACGGCCGTGACTTACGAGTTGTAGGTTGTAGGTTCGAATCCAGACAGGCGCTTAATTTTGTGTAAATTATTTCATCACCACTCACCATCAGTCTCATAATGAAGACCATACAATGGTCACCATTATGAGACTGCAACTCCCATGTTTGTAGAACCTCCCCAAAATTGTTAGCCTACGAATTTTTTTGCCAAAAAACGGGAATTACATACGGGAGAGGAATTTACACATAGCCACTATTCGCCCCGTTCGCAATCGGGTCGGATTGAAATGGAAAAATCGCGTGAATTCCCTTCATACATTTTGTATGAATCATTGAGCTTCTTTCTCGTCTGAAACGGTTGAGCTTGGAACAGATTGTGAGAGCGGTAGTACACTTACATTTCTTATAATATTAGTTATACGGCGTACGTTAAGCCATTGCATCATTTCTGCTAAGGAAAGAAATGAAAGAAAATACGTTTATTGAAGTAAACGTACTACGTAGTTGGTAGTACGTTTTTAAGGGGATTACAGGACCTAAACACAAAAAATGTAAGTTTTAGAAGCAATAAAAGTATATGATCGACTACACCGACTACTACTTTGAGCAGTACATCGACTACTACTTTGAGCAGTGGTGGCCAAGTGGTAACGGCCGCGACTTACGAGTTGTAGGTCGTAGGTTCGAACCCAGACAGGCGCTTTACTTTGTGTAAATTATTTCATCACCACTGCTCACAAAACGGTGAAGGAAAGCATCGTGAGGAAACCGGCATGCCCTAGAACCAAAAATTCGAAGACATGTGACATCTACCAACCCGCACTGGGCCCGCGTGGTGGATTACGGCCCACTCCCTCTCACAGAGAGAAGGCCTGTGTCCCAAGAGTGGGAATATTATAGGCTGATGATGATGATGATGATCGACTACAGTAAACAAAATAAGAAAATATATGATATTCTTTCTTTTTTTCTTTGTGTTGAAAACATAACACAACTAATTTGATAAGATAGAAAAAAATCATGAAGATACCTCTAAAAACTGTCTTTTTACAATAAAAACTATACTAATATAGATACAATCATTCTGATTTCTTGTCAGATTATTCTAGAAGCAACATACTGAAGCACTTGTTTTTTAATTTCTTTAGTCCAAACAATAGATTTTTTGTAAATTGCTTCATATTTTGCAATAAATTACCAGCGTTGTGTCATCGGGCTTCTCTTTCTTTTCTATGCAGTCCGACAGTGACCGCGCTTTAGGTCATGTAGTCCCCTTAAGAAAGTTTAGTTGGCTAAAAAATTATTGAGCATGAATGGGAAATAGAAGGCGAGTATGTAAAATGCAATTATAACATTATGTGAATTGAAAATACAGCAATATATTGGAAACTGGTTTAGAATTCCATGCTGTCAAGAGTCCAATGCATTTACTCATCTATAAGTATTCTTATTCGTATTAGAAATCTACGATACCGGTATTCGTTATGACTCTATCAGAATGAGCAATATTAAAATTCTCAGAATGCCCCCGGAATGGCAGAAACCACTATCAAGTTTTCAAAGGATGGTAACTTTAGGCTCGAACAGTATAGGACATTCTAGGATAGATTCATTGGAGAACACCCTGCTGGGTAATTGCGTAAAAAAACTAACAGTAGCAAGTTCATTGCGTAATTTACATTCTTGGGCAGACACAATTTTCGAAAATATGAAGCATTGGATAAATCAATAACCCTCAAATAGATTAATAGTGCGTTACAATTTAGACATTACGGTAATAACTATGATGACAATGACAATTTTAGTATAGATATAGAATGGATATAAGCTAAAGATGTTGTAGTCAAACTCAAAACTCAAACTCAAAGCATTTATTTCAATTAAACCATTTACAGGCACTTTTGAATTGTCAAGAAGTCGGTCAGTCAGAAAATATGAAGCTAGTTGCCCATTCCAAAGCGTAGGTACCTATGGAGAAGAACGGGCAAGAAACTCCATAGTGTGTAACTCACCTGCCTGATGCATCAACACAATGTTAAATCCACACAGGACTCGGCTCTGTATGAAATATAGCAAAACTCTGCACACAACAGTAACTGCTGGAAACTTTAAACCAATACACTTTAGTCCTGCGCCAAGGAATAAAGAGCCCATTGTCCTAATCAATCTCTTAAGGGAACTTTCGTGGTACACTTTAGTTCAAATTATTAGAAGTTATAATCGTGAGGTAATCCGGTTTAGCACGAGTTTACACTGACGTGTGGAGGATTTTTAAACCGCAATTATTTAAAGGGAATTTCTTCGTGTAGAAATGAAGATTAGATATTTTTAGGGATCCGTAACTCAAAAGGAAAACGGAACCCTTTAAAACCACTTCGTTGTCCATCTGTCTGTCTGTCTGTCAAGACCCTTTTTCTCAGGAACGCGTTTAGTTATCAACTTGAAATTAATATCAAATACTCAGGGTTGCAATCTCTTTAAGCAGAGAAAAAATCAAACTTCTAAGTAAAGGCAATGAAAAGATACGAGCGTTTATGTTATGTTTATACCGCATATTTTGATACTCGCAAGGGAATCAAAGCCTATATGGTATTTCCCGTTCGCGTCATGAAATTTGGCAAGAAGCAATGTCATGTACAGTACCCGGCGATAAATATTGCACATCGACCTATTCGATCCTATCGATTTTATACAAAGAAATAAAACTAATTATCAAAAGAAGCAAATCATAATTGTTTTAACAGCTCCTAATAGATACCGGACTGTTTGTATTTCGTGCGACAGAGATAACGCTCTTCGAAGCCGAAATTAGCCGATTGTCTCTTTCCAAAGGTCGATGTGCAATATTTATCGCCGGGTACTGCACTTTGCGAGCCAAACATTGCACCAGCTTACGTACAAAAATCGTAAGCCGTCACTTTCGCACTCGTCCTGTGTACTGCTGGCTGGGTGCGTGAGCGCTGACGCTAGGCCCCAGGGACGGGGCGAGACGGGTGATTTACCCATCACTAAATAGTGCTCGTGACGTCATAGTAGGTAGTCAAAAAATGGCACGCTTGGTTTTCATACAGGTGATACTTATGTTATCTAGGTCTAACTATATTTGTGGAGCCACCATTGCTCTACGTCTAGTTAGGTACAAACGCCAGCACATCAAACCGAAATCGTAAAATTATTCAAATCAACTTTGAACCTTATGGTTTAGCGATAAAGTTGAAAACCTTTTAAAGGAACTTGACAGATTGTAGTAGCTTGATGTGCTGGCGTCTGTACAATGTTTAAATATTATCTTCTACTCAAGTAAAAATGTTTATTTTAGAAACTTAAGGGGCTTACATGACCTAAAGCGCGGTCACTGTCGGACTGCATAGAAAAGAAAGAGAAGCGTGATGACACAACGCTGGTAATTTATTGCAAAATATGAAGCAATTATTTAATTACAAAAAATCTATTATTTGGACGAAAAAATTAAATTATTAGTATTTTAGTATGTTGCTTGTAGAATAATCTGACAAAAAATTAGAATAATTGTTTGTGTATTAGTATGGTTTTTATTGTAAAAAGAACGTTTGTAGAGGTATCTTCATGATTTTTTTCTATCGTATCAAATTAGTTTTATTATGTTTTCAAAGCATATGTGTATCCTGAAGAATATCATATATTTTTCTGATTTTGTTTACTGTAGTCGATCATATACTTTTATTGTTTCCTAAAACTTGCGTTTTTTGTGTTTAGGTCCTGGAAGCCCCTTAATTACTTTATGTGTATAAGTAATTATGTTACCAACACCTTAAACATTTCAAAACGCAAGTCTTCAAGTTAACAACATTTACTTAGTTGAGTTATTACTGCTACATAAAGTACTCGTACATTCTAGCTGTTATGAAGGTATGTGCAAGGTTTTCTTTACATTGTGAGCTGTTGGAAACGGTCTAACTAAACTCTAAAGAAGTTTACGGGTATACATTAACTCAAACAGGCGGTTCTATTTTTCTCTTATTAAAAACTAGCTTCCGCCCGCGGCTTCGATCGAGACTTATGTCGATAAAAACTATCCTATATCCTTCCTCGGGATGCAATGTAACTCCCTGCCAAATTTTATCGAAATCCGTTCAGTGATATAGGCGTGCAAAAGTAAAATACAGACAGTTACTTTCGAATTTTTAACATTATTAGTAATTAGTATGGATGCTAAAGTATCATTGAATACTCATAAACAAGGTTACAATTAATTGGATGTCAAAGTGAAAACTATGAAAATTAGTTCATGATATTCGCAGATACACTATGTAGGTATAGTTAAATCTCTATAAATGGAGGCTCGAGTTAGAATTAAACAGTACATCATGACATGAACATGACCATATTGGACATGGCGTACCTATTAAAGTGTTACATGCTCTGTGGTACTACCTATGTTATATGACATCTTTGTCGACAAGACAACAAGACTCCTTGGGTGGTGTGCTCACGATGTTAAAATATTAAAAGATTGGACATTTTAGTATATTAGACTTAGTGTAAGCAGAGTTTTAAAACTGTCGTAAGTAATTGAAGAAACGAACACATAGTTGAACAAGGATCTTTTGGCGCGTGGCCAAAATCGGAACTAACGCCGTCCTCCGGTTTTTTAAACACAATTTCACAAAATATTATGACACAAGTTGACCAACAGCGCCGCCCGGTGAATGTCATTCAAGCGCCAAACGATGCCTTTGGAACTGATCATAAATACACGGTACAAAACAAAAGTTATTGACATTCCCTTTCATTATAGATGATCATCATCATCATTTCGTGCTTTCCGCATCCAGCGGATTCCTGCGGTCTTCACGAAGATGAATGGATTCATTATGGATGATCTGATACAATACACCATTTCCCATTTTCCCCATTTTTATGCCCACGTAATCACTGTCAATCACTATTTGTTCCAAAGTTGCCTGGAAGAGATCGCAGAAAGCGATAAGGCCGTTCGTTGTATGTTTTGTAGTGTTAAATATATTTTGCTGTTAAGTATTTTCTCGAGTGCAATAAAATGTATAATAATCCAGGGCCGTCTTAACCAAATTGAGCGCCAGGGTGCGAAAAACAGTATGTTTGATATAATCCTATTGATATTTTATGAAATATGTAGTAATTTTAAATTTCACGGGCTACCCTGGCGCCTCGTAAGACCCTGCGCCCGGGTGCCACGCACCCCTTGCACCCGCGAGTAAAGACGGCCCTGATAATATTAAATAAACACATAATGGAAAGAGATAAAGTGTCGAGTATCTAATCGGAATACCGGTCAGTGGGTCGCCTTAGATACCTATTAAATGACAGACATAATCTAGGATGATCTAAGATAAGCTAAATTATAATGTCCAGTCTTTTGACCTAAGCTTTAGGTGGCAACTTAATCTATATACTATAAAGCTGAAGAGTTTGTTTGTTTGGTTGATCGCGCTAATCTCTGGAACTACCAGTCGGATTTGAAAAATTATTTTTGCATTTGATAGCCCAATTCTTGAGGAAGGCTATAGGCTATTTAACACCACGCTATGACCTTCAAGAGCCGAGCAAAAAGAAAAAAAGTCAGAAAGAACGCTAAGCAAAAACGAAGTTAATAGCGCGGGCAGGCGATGCGATGCGACGGGGTGGGTCGGGGGACCAAGAAATTTTACGCGGGCGAAGTCGCGGGCAGAAGCTAGTATATTATATATCTGCT
Source organism: Luperina nickerlii (assembly GCA_963855955.1). Classification (NCBI taxonomy): domain Eukaryota; kingdom Metazoa; phylum Arthropoda; class Insecta; order Lepidoptera; family Noctuidae; genus Luperina; species Luperina nickerlii. The sequence goes on along the minus strand of OY979667.1, from coordinate 3,247,261 downwards.
TAAAGGCTCCTACAAACAGGCGCGACACGCGATATAATCGCCCGCGACACCGCTCGCAAAGGCACCGCTCGTTCCGCGACTTGCGGTGTCTTTGTGTCGCGTGTCGTGTCGCGCCTGTTTGAAGGAGCCTTAAATCTACCAAGTATCTGAAAAGTTATAGTCTCATCTGCGGGGTAGTTGTGTAACACACCATGGGTTTCATTTTGACAGGTCAACAACATTCATTGCGTTATTTACGTTGTTGAGGTGACAATTTTTTGGAACATATGAAGCAATGGTTTAGCAATATCCTTCAAAATGATTCAGATTTTTATTAGTAGTGCGTTACGCAATTAGGGTGCTGTTACACTAAAACATTAAGAAAACCATTAAAATATCTAAAAACTAATCGTGAGAAAATAGTTACCTTTTGAAAGTGCCAACAGAATATAAAATCCATACAAAATCTAATCCAACTTAGGTTTTTCCCCATATCAAAAACGAAAGGTCACAATATTGTACGGGCAGGATTATCATCAATTTAGGGGTCGCATATTTGCATAGGGCAGGCGTGCCGGGCCCCAGGACGCGGGTTCCGCCGCAGGCGACAACGCGATGTGACGCTACCCGCTATGGGAAGGGAGTGTGTCCAATGGCGTACGGTATGAAGTACACATTGAGTTTGAAACAAAGACTGTCACACAGGAATGAGTGACAGAGAAGGCGCTCCATATCTTTGTCACTCGTACCTGTGCTTGCGTTTTTTTAAGTGAAAAATCTTTAGGCGAGTTGGGCTTTTTTTGAGATGGGAAAAAACCATTGAACTCGCGACACTGTTATTGTTTTATAATATTAGTTCATCCTGTATTTAATATCAATATATAATTATACAACTTTACTTTAGCCAAATCTAAAAATAACAAAATTAAATCCTAACTTAACTAAAACTATACAGAAACTAAAAAATAGCGTCGAAAAATTCATCCGCATCGCTGTCGACTCATCTGCCTCAACACCTGTTTTTTTAGATCCCCATATTTTACTTCACACAATGGATACCATTCCCCATCTCTTGCTCAAGCCCGCGGCGATCGTGTAGTCCCAATAACGCCCTGCATCGTCCCTTGAAGTCGCGCATTTGTTCATCACGACACCACATCTCGAAAACTGCTAGACACAAAACTATGAGATTTATGCAACATCGAAACTAATTCCGTCAGTCGCCCCGGGGAATACTTGATAGTCGTGAGCTACGATTTCTTGTTTTAAACTTAGATTGATAGTGCTGTTATGAAACTGTTTATACTTTCCTTATTGTGTAGAAAACGGTATTATTTTCTAAGTTCTCGCCTCTTTGGCTTCGAACTAGGAAGTATCTACCGTTGGAATCGAAAGCGGCATACTATTTCACGTTATTTTGTGTTTTCGTTATATCTTAATAACTTATAGGAACGCACGCTAGAAAACTATCTATACTTATAATAAATCTGTAGAAGTGAAAATTCTGTACATTGAAAATATCAAAAAAATAAATGGCAGGGGGTGTTACTATACCGACACCGAACCCAAAAATGTGATTAAAAAAATTTTTGTCTGTCTGTCTGTCTGTCTGTCTGTTTGTTCAGGCATCACTCAAAAACTACCGGTTAGATTACGATGAAACTTGGTATAATTATTCTTTAATATCCTGGGCACCACACTGGGTACTTTTTATCCCGGAAAAGTATATACAACAAAAAACAAACTTAATTTTGCGGTTCGATCCCTAGACCCGATTACTGTACCAACCGCAAATAATAAGTTTGTCGTAGGTTACGTCACCCGCAGTGGAGTTCACTAAGGGGCGCTGCACACGGCTAAGATACTATAATATTATATCTTAAGATACAATATCGCTCGCCATACAATTCAATGGACTATCACACACGACGAAGATAATAAATAATATTTCATATTTTCGTATCTTAAGATGAATTTGTATGGCGAGCGATATTGTATCTTAAGATAAAATAAGTGCAGTTTAAGGTAGAGTTATTTAGGTTTATTTTTATAAATCGTAGGTATAGATTTTAATTTTAAAGTATAGATAGTATATTTGTTAGTGTACGTAGTGACCGCAGGTTATTTTATAATACTGTTAGGTAGGATTAGTCCTTAGTATAGATATTAGTTTTTAGGGTTTTTGCTTATTTATTAGGTTTAGATTAGTTATCATTAGAAATAGGTTTATTTAGGTAGGTAGGTATTTTATTTTCTGTTATTGGTTTTTTTTAAATTAGGTAGGTACTTAGGTTTACTTTTATAAGGCGTAGACCGTATAGATTTTAATTTCAAGTATAGGTAGTATATTTTATAGTGTGTAACGTAGGTTATTTTAATACTCTTAGGTAGGATTAGTCATTCGTAGAGATATTAGTTTTTAGGGATTTTGCTTATTTATTGGTATATACATATAAGTGTAGGTAGGCGCTAGGTGTTAGGGGTCTTCTATAAAGATAGTCTTAAAAATTCAAAGTCCAGACTGACTGATATATTAACGCACATCCTAAACCGCTGGTCCTAGAGACATGAAATTTGAAGGGGTGTGTTCTTTGTGAAGATTAGATATCCACTAAGAAAGTGTTTTTCAAAATTCCACCACTAAGAGGGTGAATGGGGGAAAGTGAAATTTCACGCGGATGAAGTCGCGGGCAGAAGCTAGTATTACATACTTCTCTAAATTCATCACAACTTATCAACTCAACATTCACACCCAAAGAATTCTGCAAAGAAAATAAGTAATTAATGTAAACGTATTATAATCAAATCATAAAATCTAGAAAATTAAATAGAAAGGTCCAGACAAGTCGAATAATCCAGTTCAATTAATCTTACTAATCGAGTTGCCAGTAAGCGATTCTGAACATTTTCAATTTGTGCATAAAACGTCGGGAGAATCACATCTTCATTAGCAATACAATTGAGTGGGGGGCGAATGGGAGATTCCCAGTTCCCAGTACTCCCAGACCTAAGAAGTTGAATTCACCAAAGATTTATAAATTGCAGGGGGAGTTTCGAAGCAACATGGGAAGTTTCTATTATTGAATCGCACTAGTATTAATTGCGGTGAAATTGTAATTAAAGTTTATGCGCTATCGAGCGATGCAGTCTTGAAGTCTTTGTCGGGATTTCAGTGATAATGTTATAGGTAGCCCGAAGCCGTTGGAACTTTAGAAGTACTTATATTTCTTTTTGTGTACACTTTTTTATTTCTTAGGAAATGTTATGATGATAAAATAAGTAGGTATTGAATTCAGAAAAGGAAGCTGTGTGTCTCTGCAATAGGTCACAAATCAATGCTTTATACGTCTTTGTTTGTTTTCTCAATATAATAATAACAACAATATAACAATACCAGCTTGCTACACTTGACTCGGTGGAACGTAGAGCTAAAAAGCTTATAGGCGACGATACGTTGGTAGCTACGCTTCACAGCCTACCTCATCGGCGTAATGTTGCCTGCCTGTCGGTCTTCTACAGACTGTCTTTCGGAGAGTGTGCGCTGGAGCTCCACGACCTGATCCCACCATCGCCCTTTTACCACCGGGCAACCAGACGTCCTGCAGCGTACCATCCGCACTTGGTTGATATCCCGACGAGTCGTACTCAGCGCTTCTCCTCCACTTTTATTATGCGCACAGCCAAAGTGTGGAACTCTCTGCCGGCATCTGTGTTCCCTCCCACATTTAATCCATCTGCCTTCAAATCAAGAGTGAATAGGCATCTTCTGGGCAAGCTCGTTCCATCATAGACCTCATCCATCGCTTTCCATCAGGCGTGATCGGGGTCAGAAGATCGGGCCCATTTAGCAATAAAAAAAATACGTGTGGCACTCGGGGACTGCCGCGGTAAAGCTATTGCATAGCATTTTTATCAACTTATGCAATTATAATAATTTATTTATTTATGCAGTATTTTTTTCTTTGATATTAATTCAAGTTACATTTTTTGAGCGTGGTGACCGATAAGAAAACAATTTTTTTTTGCTTTTATTGAATAAATGAGAAGTTAATATCGTTTAAAATATTTTTATTATCTTACAATACATGTAGGTTATTCAGGAATTTTTATCAGTGAAACTATAGGTTAATGGTAACTGAAATAAGAAACATAAGTTTGAGACTTGATATCCTCAACTAGTCGCGGGCTCGAACTCATTCGTGGACGCGGCCAAAAAGCACGCTGTCTCACCTAGCATCGTGTCTAAAAGAGATAGAATCAGTTATGAGCAGTTAGCAGCTAGTCTACACGCATACGTCTAGTCGCACGCACACAAACACCGTGCCGAAGTCTGCCGAACTGAAACGACGTTAGACGATGCACGGCTTTCAACGCCGCGCGACTGTGCCGGTCGGAGTGGTGGGTGTTAGGTTTTATTTTCGTTACGGAATTTCTTAATTCGGTCGCCGCAGTCAAAGCCCGCGATAAAAGCTATGCAATAGCTTAAAAAAACAGTAAAACAAAAGTACTATAGGTACACTTTCCTTAACCCTTCGTGGAATACAGAGCTGTTGTTATGACTATGTTAACAACAAAATAATAACACCCATGAATACTGTCTATTCAAATATAAATATACTTACATAGTTTCTTCAATGACTATAATGTCACAAGAAAATTAGAAAATTCAATCCAAGAGCATTCTAAATATGCAAATTCAACTTTCCTACTTCCATCCAACTCGAATGCAACTAGGTAATCGATTAGCCGAAACTATCCGATTGAAAACTTCAGAATCGATCAACTTCAAATTCAATTCTGACGTGTCTATTTCTGTGAGATCTTGCCTCGAATAAATGAATATTTTACACTCTCGTCTGCAGGATTAAGTTGTGATAATGAAATGTGCCCCGCAGTTTGCTTTTCATTTCCTAGGGCACCTGCATGATCGTCTGGCTTTGGATTCGCGATTAAATTTATAAAATTATATGCTCATACAATGTTACTTTTTTTAGATTTTCGGTCTGGAGTCGAGTGCGTGTTTTCGAGATTCGGTTTCGATTTGTTCGGTCTTCGCAAGATTTTTTATGTGTGATTTGTAAGCTGCATGGATCTTTTGGCGCGAACTAACATCGCCATATTGTTTTTTTTTAATTCATGTCATAATTAGTTATCAATAGCGCTCCTCTGTCAAAGTCATTCAAGTGCCAAAGATCCTTGCATAGCTTGTATGCCTAACCCATTTTGATTCTGAGGATACTTGAAATAGGAAGTACTAATTGTAAAAAAAAGTATTGGATTTGTGCGACAGAGATTATTTTTCTGTTCTTTTCTTCTTGTCATAAGTGTACATAAATGGTTAAATAAATAAAGAGATCCAAAATGTTTCAATAGTAGACATTTTCTGACTTTCTAAATGAGTAAAAAGAAAAACAAAATGCATTAGATTTAAATTACCGAATGTTAGATGTAGTGAATGTGAACTTATATTGAATGGCCAAAAAATATAATTTATCAATCAGACAGTTTTCCTAGGAATCACGCTAGACGAGAAATTACAATGGGGACCTCATATAACATCTATTGCGGGGCGGCTAAGCTCGGCCACTTATGCTGTTAGAAAGATAAGACTGTTATCAGATGTAGAAACCGCGCGTTTGGTCTATTTTAGTTACTGTCAAAGAATTATGTCATCCTGTAATTATATCCGAGGCTAAAAACAAATGTCAATGTGTAATGCTGAGGACGATTATGTGTGAGCAATTGACGAATTACTTAAATTAGAAAAATATAAATAGCGGTTGTGATCGGAAACAACATTTATTTTGGCTTAGATTTATTTTTGCCCAGAGAGGTTCTCCTGTCGGGTCAGCGGGATTGTCCGAAAGGGTTACCGCTGGCCCGGAACATAAAGGGCTAAGGAAGGAACACGGGTGGGTTTTAGTCAGTAAGAGTCTGACACTCCCGCTCCACCCAGAGCGGGAGGGGTCATGTAATGATTTCCCATCCTGAAAAGAAAAATAAGGCTAGAGGTTGTGTATGTTGAGCTTTTTATAATCCACACAAAACTAGAAACAAATAAAAAGCAATCACAATTTAGAGCAGGTTAACAAATAAAAAATAATACACACCTATCCTTGTTCCTCTTTTTCATATTTTACATCAGTAGCAAGCTAACCTTGATGTTGCTTTCAAACTTTCAAAAATAAGCTTCGAAAACAAACCTTCAACTCTCCCAAACCACGTCGAACCCCAATAACTCACTATTCGTACAAACTTCAAGTCTATTTGAAACTCGAAATAATTCCATATAAAATTGCGGAGGATATAAATTCGCTTGTCATAACGGAACAGCGCCAAGTTTCTCCAGATATACCGGCAGGGTCTGATGGAGTACGTGTGTGACTTAGGCAATGAACCTGTGTACCTACAGAAGTTGTGCTTGGTAGATATGTGATATTAATATAAATAAAATAAAGTCCTCCAGACCGTATTTCGGCCACGGCGGCCAATTTCAACGGAGACTAGCCTTCGGCGCGGGAGATATCTTTTTTTTTTTTTAAACGTTGCCCCACACTAGGAATTACTACTGTGGGTGCGTGGGTGGGGGGTGGTATTATAGTGCACAAGTGTGTGTGCAGACACAGGTGTACTCTCTCTTTTCTCACTCTCATAGTCCGATGGGACGGTATATACGACCGGAGAGACTAAAATGAAGACTGCCCCGTTGGTCTCGTGGTCGCAAGCGCGACTTCTGAGCGTCGGGTCCTGGGTTCGATTCCCGGGTCAAGCTTTTACAAACTGGAAGTAGAAACACAGCAACCCTGCTTGGTGGCAGAATGCGGAATTTTTCTGTACTAGATAATTTGCAAAGAGCTCTACTGCTACTCCGGTAGGCCGATTTCGTCTTCATTTATAAAAAAAAAAAAAAACTAGCAGCGTCCCGCGGTATCACCCGCATATGTGTAGATCCCGTGGGAATATCGGGATAAAAAGTATTCTATTTGTTAGTTTGATGTATAAGCTATAATACTGTAAAGTTTCATCAAAATTAGTCCAGCCGTTTGAGCGTGAAGAAGTAACTAACATACAATCACACTCACAAATTTTCGCCTTTATGATACCTACTCATCACTAATCGATGTTAGTAGAAAGGCGGTGTCATGGCCGCCTGCATTATGCATGGCCGTTATGTGTATAAGTACGAATTCCACATTAAATAAACACATAATTTCTATACACAAACAGCATTGGTAAACAATATTAATTGAAATCTCAAACAAGTGCGGTCTCCAGTTAAATGGTACATCGGATTTATATCAGCAACGCGAATTATTATGGGACAATCGATTTAAATAAGTACCAGCCGCAATCGGCGTTTTCATATTTCATTAAATTCGCTTCTGCACTATATTAAGGCTGGCCATGTGTTTTAATTGTATAGTGAACTAGCTTCTGCCTGCGACTTCGTTCGCGTAAAATTTCTTGTTCCCCCGACCCGCCCCGTCGCATCGCATCGCCTGCCCGCGCTATAACTTCGTTTTTGCTAAGCGTTCTTTCTGATTTTTTTTTATTTTTGCTCGGCTCCTAAAGGTCATAGCGTGATGTCAAATAGCCTTCCTCAAGAATTGGGCTATCAAATGCAAAAAGAATTTTTCAAATCCGACTGGTAGTTCCAGAGATTAGCGCGTTCAACCAAACAAACAAACAAACTCTTCAGCTTTATGATATTATTAGTATTAGTATAGATTAACTAAGGGAATTCTTTTGTAGTGTAGCCCGAGATTTAATTGGGAATCGCTTCAATTTTAATAGTTTCACGCACTTTACTGGATTCTCTTTGAACGAGTCACAGGCGGTATTGGTGCAATTTAAACGTATGACTTGGTTTCAATAAAATCGCCATGCATCCAATAAATAAAGATTTAGCTCATACTCGATCCAAAACAATTGCTTTGGAGAAATCGGGCGTAAATTGTAGATTAATAATTAAACTCTCAAGAGAAAAGTAGGAATGAAAAGTAATTTCGTATCTTTTTATGGGTACACAAACAATTACAGTACCCGGCGATAAATATTGCACATCGACCTTTGGAAAGAGACAATCGGCTAATTTCGGCTTCGTAGAGCGCTATCTCTGTCGCACGAAATACAAACAGTCCGGTATCTATTAGGAGTTGTTCAAACAATTATGATTTGCTTCTTTTGATAATTATTTTTATTCTTTATATAAAATCGATAGGATCGAATAGGTCGATGTGCAATATTTATCGCCGGGTACTGTAGGTTTGTTTAGCATAATCAGCCGATAATATTCCCATTGTTGGGACGCAGGCCTCCTCGCGGTGAGAGGGAGTGGGCCGTAATCCACCACGCGGGCCCAGCGCGGGTTGGTAGATGTCACATGTCTTCGATTTTTTGGTTCTAGGACATGCTGGTTTCCTCACGGTGTTTTCCGTCACCGTTTTGAGAGCAGTGGTGATGACTTATAAAAAGTAAAGCGCCGGGTTCGAACCTTTTTACCTACAACTTGTAAGTCGCGGCCGTTACCACTGAGCTACCACTGCTCCACTGGTTTGTTTATCCGTCATAAAAATACTTCTTTTCCTCGGGAACAGTTTTTTTGAAGCATGAAAGGTACCTAAACCTTTCATCAAGAAAAATCACCGGAGTCCGGCGTCAAGCAGCCTGCTGTGTTTCGTCGATGCGTGGGAGTTCCAGCGCCTTAGGCATCTTCTGGGCACGCTCGTTCCATCATAGACCTCATCCATCGCTTTCCATCAGGCGTGATCGAAATCAAGAGCGGACTCATTGATAAGGTAACAAACTTACTTTTGCATTTAAAATATTAAATTAGAATACGGGTGAAAATAACGGATTTACAGTTCTCGGATTTTTTCCTTTACTTGTGCTACATGCTTTCGGTTATATCTTTATATCCCGTATCTTTTAATTGTGTTGACTTAGAAGTTAGATTTTTTCACTGCTTCAAGGTATTGCAGCTTTGAGTATTTGATATTAATTTCAACTTGATAACTCCACGCATTCCTAAGAAAAAGGGTCTTGAATGACGGACAGGCAGACGGAAAACGGGTTTCGTTTTTCCTTTTGTGGTACGGAACCCTAAAAAACATTCTTTCTCATATCTATGGTACAGACGTCAGCACATCAAGCTACTACAATCTGTCAAATTTCTTTAATAGATTTTTAACTTTATTGCTAAACCCTATTTTTCAAAGTTGCTTGGGAAAATTTGACAGTTTCGGGTACCTTGATGTGCTGGCGTCTGTACTTAGTCACGCGAAAAAGTGTCCATACTGAGAAGAGTGAGCTCACACGTTATTAACTAGCTTTTCCATGACAATCAAGTCAAGCTGCATCACTGTGTCAAAGTTGTCAAAACGAAAAAACGGGACTATCTCTTGAAGAGCGGTAGGGCGAATCTAACGATAAATCTTATAATAACGATTTACTAATATTTCATCATTTCATTTAAAAGATCCCAAGAAATCCTCCCCCTGTCCTTCCCCTTTTTAAATCCATCCTAAGGTTGTGTTTAAAAGATCGCTCTTAGCGATAAGACCGCCCATTGTGTCACCCTTTGTACCGTTTCTATATTTATGTCTGTAATTTATATGGTGTACATAATAAAGAGTATTCTATTCTATTCTATTCTAAAGACTGAAGCTGTGGCGAGCCGGTGCTTCCTTACCCAAACCATTTGTTCCACCCGCTGAAGATCTCCCACCTGGACATAAGTTACTTTGGGGCTTGGGTAACCTGGATCTTTAAACAGACTCCGGACCCAGGTTGGCCGAAGCAAGGAAAACCTGTTCAGGTGGAGATTCATAGACGACTCCTCCTTGGAGTGTAAATGTGGTGCTATTCCACAAACGATGGAACACATAATATCGTGTCCTGCGTGTCCTGTCAGCTGCACCTTACAAGAACTGGTGGATGCTGGTGATGGGCGATGTCGCCAAACAAGTAGCCGAATTCTGAGATTGCTATCAACACGCTTAGAAGATTCCATTTAAATATTTGTCATCATTTTCATGACAGCTGTCGCTATGACCGTTAAGTGCGTTCACTGGTTTTCTAGGACACTGTAGCCTTAACCGGGCATGAAATTGAGATAGCACCGCAGCGCAACTGAGAAATTCCAGTTGGTTTGATTCTGTTATAAAGAATTTGGCTGTAAATAGAGGAAGATCTCGTTCAAGACGAATGAACAAGCTTATCTAATTCGGCAAATACTACCAGCAACTTGAAGGACTGCTTCGTTGCTGAGCGGGGCCGTTTTAAAGGTAAGCGTCCACAGTTACGCATCGCACGCATTGGACGCATCACTTTAAACGGATTAGTTTTTCATAATGCGTCCACTGTATCGGCAGCGACTAGATTTGCCGACGCAACCTCCAGCAATCGAATTACCGATGCCACTTTCATTCGGATTTTCGTAGCGAACTTACGTGGCGAATGTGTTTGTGAGATAATGGAGGAAAGCGAAGAAGAACGCGCGAGCGCGCGGGGCGCGTCCACTGATCGGCATTTCGTATGACGTCATCGGCACGCATCGCAAAAGTTGCCGCACGGAGCAAAGGCGTCGCATTGCCGATGAGCAGATTATTGCGACCCGTACGATGCGGATCAGTGGACGCACTTGTGTTACTTTCTATACAAAGAATACTAAAATCCGTTACGTGCGGTGCGGAACTGTGGACGCTTACCTTAAACGTACGTTTTAACTTCGAAGGATAAAAGCAACTAACATCCAATTTAAGTTTTTCAAGGAAACTACCGAGAGCGCTTATTGGACGGTTTTCAGTTGTAGGTCAGGGGTTTTAATAGTTTGATAAGTTGAGAGTTTATAGGATTATTAATAAGTATTATGTAGGTTTGAATAGGCGTTTCACTTTATGTAAATAACATCACCACTGCTCTCAAAACAGTGACGGAAAACACCGTGAGGAAACCAGCATTTCATAGAACCAAAAATTCGAAGACATGTGACATCTACCAAACCGCGCTGGGCCCGGGTGGATTACGGCCCACTCCTTCTCACCGAACGGAGGCCTAGGCTTATTATGTATGTAAGGTAAGTAATATTTGTTTGATCTTTAAAAAAAAAAGTAAGGCTTCTTTTGATTTTCCGTACAGAAGTGGAGCCCTATATGACGGCAAAGAAGGGTGTTAGGTCTGATTTACACGATACGATTTGACTGCCTGTGATAAACTCAAACTCAAAGCATTTATTTCAAATAAACCAATTACAGGGCACTTTTGAATTGTCAAGGGGTTTTCTGTCAAGTCTGTTTAGACTATGCTAGTAATTTTTTTGCTTTAATTTTAGTATATGCCTCTTTTTTTTTTCCAGTATGGGAATTCATCAAATGACCCCTCCCGCTCTGGGTGGAGCGGAAGGGAGTGTCAGACTCTTACTGACTAAAACCCACCCGTGTTCCTTCCTTCGCCCTTTATGTTCCGGGCCAGCGGTAACCCTTTCGGACAATCCCGCTGACCCGGCAGGCTTTGGCCCTGACGGGCCCCTTCGGTTGATGCTGCTAGAGTTGCCGCGAATACTCGCTATTATTCGGTATTCGGCATTACTCGTCATTTTTTTGATATTCGTCGAATACCGAATAATGGCTAGTATTATTCGGCATTCGGCGATTAGTCGTCGAAAATAAACTTTTAACGAACAAAAGAACTAATGAGTTAAAAATAATCATTTTTTAAATTATTTTCCTTAATAAAACAATACACAATATCTATTATTATCTGTAATATGTGCCTGTGCCTATCATATTCATGAAATTAAATTAGTAAGGCGTTTTAATTAATATTTAAAATCCAACAGAGGCAGATTGTGGTGCAAAAAAACAATTTTTTCTGCACGTTCTGGAGCAAGTCGGTTTCGTTTTTCCTCGTAAATTAAACCTGCCTCGGAAAATAGTCTTTCTGAATAAACAGAGCTTGCTGGTGTGATTAAGTATCGTTTAGCAAGCTTACTTAAAATAGGAAATCTATTCTTATTGGTACTCAAAGCCCACCATTCATATGGGTTTATTTTTCTGTCAGCCTATGCTAATGTGATGTAGTTGGCGATTTCTTCAGCAGTGGCATTCTTGGGTTGCTCTTCAGTAGGTTGCTCTATAGATGATTCTTCAAAACATGCCCAAAATAGTTTATGAGTTTCCGAATCATGCTCACTTTCATTGTCTAAACGAGACCTTTTGGATGCCGTTTCTGGATCCGAATCATCATTTTCGTCATCTAAAGAAAGCCTAAGACCTTCTCTGAGCGCAGCTCTACGGATCCGTTCAGCTTGGGTAGCGTCAAAGTAAAAGTTCTTGTAGGGGGGGGTCTAAAAATGTCGACAAGTAATATGTCTTCGTAAAGCATAGATCATCCAAGTTAAAACGGGCTTCCATATTTTCTATCAACGCCTTTCTAAAATCATCAACGTGTGCAGTTTGTTGAATCAGCGCATCTTTCATTAGGTATCTGATTAATGAAACAGTGCTAGGTATCACATTTGATATGGGTGCATATGTGGAACTCGTGATTTTTGTTATCTCTTCGAAAGGTTTTAAGAGCTTTAACAGATGTTCTATAACCTCCCACTGATCACTGGTCAAATTTTCATTTTATTTTTAAGTAACACTTTAACTAATTAAGTATTCATCAAGTCTTTAATTCAATAGTAATTTTCAAATAAGTATAGAAATAAAAAATAAAAAAACGTCAACCGATGTCGAAAATCAATTAACAAATGCGTGCCGCCTATCCTAAACACAAGCGTATTGATTGAGCGGGAAATCCCCTACAATAATAATCGCTGGGTTATACAAAACGGGGTATTCCCCGTAAACTAAAGCGAAAGACTTGTACAAGAAAAGGGTTGCCAGCATTTAAAAATGGAAAATTAAATTTACTACATATATGTAGGTATGTATAACATGAAACAGATTTCTTTAACTTTGTTGTTTTCTTTTCTCACAACCTTAGAAGAAATTAGAAATATTTTTAATGTGTTTAATGTTTTTTTTTATGTCGAATAGTAATGTCGAGTTATTCGACTATTCGCCAAAGTGAATGGCGATTAATCGGTATTCGACTATTCGCTATAAACACTATTCGCGGCAACTCTAATGCTGACATCTCTTTGAGGCGCGCGTGGAACACGTACGCGCCGTCCGGCACGAGCCTGGTCCTGATCGGACGGTGAGGTACCCATTACTCTCCGCCCGCAGGCCCGCGCCTACGGTGGCCGGGAGTCGTCGCGCGTTAGTATATATGCCTCAGGTAAGAAACATGCAACGTGTCAAACAATCAACTCGGCCTGTTGCAGACCACTGCTGGAGATAGGCCTATCCCAAGCTTCGCCACAACACCCTGTCCTCCACCTTCCATATCCAGTCCGTCCCAGCCACCTTCTTTAGGTCATCCGTCCATGTAGCTGGGGGGCGTCCCACACTACGCTTGCTACGACTCGGCTGCTCCACCGCATCGTGTAAATAGGGGTTTTTGATTTGTACCTGTATCAAAAAAAGCCGACCCCGACACAGTTGGCAAAAGACTAGGCTATTATGATGACCTGAATAAAACAAATATAATTCACTAGCTTCTGACCTCGACTTCGTCCGCGTGAAATTTCTTATTACTCCGACCCACCCCGTCGCATCGCATCGCCTGCCCGCGCTATTACTTCGTTTTTGCTTAGCGTTCTTTCTGACTTTTTTTTAATTTTGCTCGGTTTCTAAAGGTAGCGTGATGTTAAATAGCGTGATGTTAAATGGGCTATCAAATTCAAAAATAATTTTTAAATCCAACTGGTAGTTCCAGAGATTAGCGCGTTCAACCAAACAAACAAACAAACTCTTCAGCTTTATAATATTAGTATATGTATAGATTTGGCCTAGATTTTTTGCCTGAACTGTTTTTGACTCGATATTTTTGGTTCCCTAAATAAGTTGTATGCAATTTACTGGATTATTAGAAGTGGATTAGTTATACGGTGTAGTAAATATATTAAACCATTAATTCCTAGAGTATAATCTAAGAACCTCTCTCTCTGGTCTGTGTTTTTCTATGTTTCTTCAGTGAAGGAAATAAGAAGTAAATGAAAATGAAAAAACATTGATCTGAACTGCTATAAAGAGTTCCATATGAGCTTAACGTTCAAAACAGTATTTTTTATTGATCTGAAAACAGTTAAAGCTTGAGGCAAAATGTTACCGTCATGACAGTAAACTTTAACGTTGTACATACTCGTATGTAGCTAAAAAAGGTCACAAAATTAGTTCTGTTTTATTCATTTGGTAATATCGTTCGAACCATTTAAATTTACTTACATTACAGTAGTTTTTCAGTAAATAGTACGTTCAACCATTTAAAGTTACTGTTTAGTCTTTTACTGTTTCACAAATATTTCCTCTTACTGTGTAAAGTAAGTGAGTCTTAATTAATGAAAGCGCCTTAATGTGGTGTATTAAGAAAGAATTTTTTTCAGTGTAAGAATTGTCAGTATCCTCAGCCAAGTCGTCACATACACAGTACGAATATCTGGCTTGAATATCTGGCTTCATACTTTAAACACTAAAATTTCCCACCGGCATTCCTAGCTAAGTGGGTCAGGTCTACTTGTGAAGCCACTCCATGTATCAACTGAGGAGGTTTAACTTGTCAAAGTTAAATTCATGCAGATACCGTCCAACATACACGTTACACTACTAACTCAAAACCCACTGAGATATCAACCTTGTCACCCTGACATAAGTGTCATTGTTCAGTTTGACGGCCGCAAAGTTACACTGGTTTCTTGCATGGCCGAATCCCATGGGCTTTTGAGGTGTCAATTGCTCGACACAGTTGCACAGTGTTGTTATTTGATTATCTGTTGTAATTTAAACTTTATTTGGACGCAATAAGGGCGGTCTGTTTCCGTTTTATGTTTACGTTGACAAATATTATCTTGACGAAGCCTCGTAGATTTGGAGGATTCTCGGGTACCAAAATATTATTATGACAATTTGTTTATTCTCTCATGGTTGTTATAAATTGATCGGAAGTGCTATATTTCATAAGACTACCTACAGCAGTGCCATTGAAGAACACTACGAAAGACAATATCAATCATGCATAATACTGGCAGCGCCCCGCCGATTCACTTGCATAAGTTGATCCCGTACGAATACTGGGATAAAAAGTATCCTGTGTGTTATTCTAATGTATAAGCTATATTACTGTAGACTTTCATCAAAATCCATTTTGTAATTTTTGCGTGAAAGACTAACAAACATCCATGCATCCATCCGTCCTCACAAACATTCGCGTTTATAATATTACTAGCTTCTGCTCGCGACTTGGTCCGCGTGAAATTTCTTGTTCCGCCGACCCATCCCGTCACATCGCCTGCCTGCGCTTTTAATTCGTTTACCTTTTTTCTGACTTTTTTGGTTTTTGCTCCGCTCCTAAGGGTCCTAGCGTGATGTTAAGTAGCCTATAGCCTTCCTCGAGAATTGGGCTGTTAAATGCAAAAAGACATTTTTCAAATCCGACTGGTAGTTCCAGAGATTAGCGCGTTCAACCAAACAAACAAACAAACTCTTCAGCTTTATAATATTAAGTATAGACTAGAAGCGCCCCGCGGTTTCTCCCTCATACGTTTCGATCCCGTGGGAATATAGAAATAAAATATATCCTATGTGTTAATCCAGGGTGTCAGCTACCTCCAAAACAAATTTTATCAAAATTGGTCCAGCCGTTTGTGCGTGAAGAAGTAACAAACATACAAACACACGCACAAACTTTCGCCTTTATAATATTAGTGTGTGATGTGATATAGTGAAAGAAAGAATGAACGCCATTTCTAGTTCATTTCCCTGGTCTGGTCTGGTCTTGGAATTCAGGGCGAGTCCAATGAAAAAAGTTTTATTGTACATGGAAACTTGTCTAACGAATGTAACGGTCAGGCCTGTTTTAAATCAGGTAATTTAAATGGTGTTGCACTTGAAAAGAAGCAATTGTACTCATCATTATGAACAACTTTTACTACGGGACCAACCCTGAAATACAGAAAAAAAAATACTCCCCCTACATTTTATCCAGTTATAAGGACATACAATGAGAGGGGCCCGTGGCTAAATAATAACAGCCGCACAGGTCGATCGGTCAGGTTAAGCTACGCTTGCCGCGGTTATTCCGTGGATGGGTGACCATTTTAACGTATCCAGACCCCTCCGTGCCTCGGAAAGCACGTGAAGCCGTTGGTCCCGGTTGTCATTCATAGATTTTTGACAGTCGTTACGGTTAGTCAGAAGTCCGAAAGTCTGAGAACCAGTGCTACCAATAGGGTATCGTATTACCCAGTAACTGGGTTGTGGATGTCAGATAGGCAGTCACTCCATGTAAAATACTGGTATTCAGCTGCATCCGGTTAGACTGGAAGCCGACCCCAACATAGTTGGGAAAAGGCTTGGCGGATGTGCAGATGATGATGTAGGTATAAGAACATAAAATGTAGCAGCAGATTTTTTTTTTTATTTGAAATGGGTTTGCTCTTGACTCTAGTCTAGGTCAGAGATGACAGAGACAAAGTCTACGATGGAGTGAGCTCACCCAGAAGAAGCCTGTTTACTCTTACTTTGAAGAGATTCGGGTTGTATGCACTCGGAAACACAAACGCAGGTAGAGAGTTCCACTCTTTTGCTGTGCGCATTATAAAGGACATTTGAAAACGCTTAGTGCGAATTGGTGGAATAGCAACTAGGTAGGGATGGTAACTTGCAGTGCGTCTGGATGTCCGAAGGTAGAAGGGGGCCGGTGGAATGAGGTCGTGGAGTTCTTGGGCACACTCACCGAAGTACAATCTGTAGAAGACCGACAAGCAGGCAACCTTGCGGCGATGAGCCAAGCTGTGAAGCTTGGCATCCACCAGTTTTACGTCGCCAATGAACCTCTTAGCTCTGCGTTCCACCGAGTCAAGCGCGGCAAGTTGGTATTTCGCTGAGCCATCCCAAAGGTGGCTGCAATATTCCATGCAGGATATACTTTTCAAGTTACACCTTGTACAAATCAAAGGACTGCTTCACTAGCGCTAAGAACAAAGTACGCATTGCTAACCTATTGGTTAGTAATCGATTCCTATACATACTGACGGTAATAACCGTAATATCATACTGACGGTAATGACCGTAATAAAATGCTGACGGTAATAACCGTAATAACATACTGACGGTGATAACCGTAATAACATAATAATGACATACTGATTTACATCCGTCACCTCACACATCAGGTCCAGTTGAAAACCAGCTTCAGGCACTAGTTGTCAGGCATTTTTGCTGAACTGGGCCTTTTTGGCGCAGCCGTAAGGCACACTTTCCTGCTAATTTCTTACATCGGACTTTGCACTTTTTATTTTTATCTTTGTTATTATCTGATGTACGACTATTATTTAACTATCTGTTGTATTGTGTGTCTTTTATTCTGTGCTAAATGAATGTATTTTCTTTCTTTATATACTGACGGTAATAACACACTGATGGTAATAACCGTAATAACATACTGACGGTTATAATTACTGTCAATAGGAATCGGAAAACACAGCCTAACAACATCTCAACAAGTCTAGGGAGTTCCCCTACTCATCTAGCTGGCTTATTGTACTCGTCTAGCCGGCTCGTTGGCTGCTAACACAAAGGAGTGTTCACATTCACTACGCTGTGAGCCGCTATCGAACTTCTAAGGCTCATACATCACCGTGTATCCTTATTTAGGAATACTATAGTGTTCCTATACTTCCTATTATAGTTAGTTACTCATGACTCATGAGTAGGTGCAATTGGCAATGGAGTTATACTACCAGTCTACAGAGTAACGATGAGGTTATCATATTAATTAATAGTACAGCGGTTATTACGAGTTGTCATCAGGCTGTTAAAATAATAAAATAAACAATTTTACTAAAAAAAATATACCTAAATTAATTTTTCAAACAAAATGAATAGCGTAAAAATTGGCACGAAATAAACCACCCTTGCTAATAAGGCACTTGACACGCGCGGGGAGATGGTATCAACAATTCAACACAAGCTTTAAGGTTCTTGCAAAAAGGCGCGACACGCGACGCGAATCGCGCGCGACACAAAGGCACCGCTCGTTGCTCGACTTGCGGTGCCTTTTGTCGCGCGCGTTTTTTCGCGTGTCGCGCCTGTTTGAAGGAGCCTTTATGTTACCAAATAATCACAAATTCAGTCTAATGTTGTTAAAATATCAAAACGAAAAAAAGGTCCCAAGAATATTAATTGTTATTAGTTATTAATTATTGTGATTGTGTATGTTTAAAATACGTAATGTAAAATACGTGGTTTCGATTACTGTGATAATCTAATTGCCACACGTACCGTACCTATCTTCACAACAATACCCTTGAAAGACAATGAACACTATTCAACTAACCCAGTCACGGGCAAAATTAGACCATTTTTTATATTGCAGAATCCCTTAGGTACTAACATACCTAATATAAAAAAGGAACAAAACACAAAACTACACAACATTGCCTCAATTACATCGACCCGAGGACATAAAAGCCAAAACTCGATTTTTATGCAACTTAAAACGAAGTTTTTTCGCGAGCCGAATTGAATTGCCATTACGTTTGTATGAAAAAGTGCGAATATTGTAGGCTCTCGGTAAAAAACGACGCCCAACCGGAAAAACTGAACATTTTGCAATGAAATTGTTTATCTGTATAACGTTGTTTGTTGCGGGAATAATGAAAATGGAGCGGTTTTTATTCTATATAGTAGATACTGCGCGAAAATGGATTGAAGATTTTTTATAAGCAAGAATGGTTGAGATAGAGTCCTCCAACTATAAATACTTTGCTTTATGTAATGAAATGTTTCAGTAAAAAGTGGCTAAGCGTTTCATTAACACAAGGTGACGTCTAAATCTATATACTAGTATTATAAAGCTGAAGAGTTTGTTTGTTTGGTTGAACGCGCTAATCTCTGGAACTACCAGTTGGATTTGAAAAATTCTTTTTGCATTTGATAGCCCAATTCTTGAGGAAGGTTATAGGCTACTTAACATCACGCTATGGCCTTTAGGAACCGAGTAAAAAGAAAATAAGTCAGAAAGAACGCTAAGCAAAAAAGAAGTAATAGCGCGGGGAGGCGATGCGATGCGACGGGGTGGGTCGGAGTAACAAGAAATTTCACGCGGACGAAGTCGCGGGCAGAAGCTAGTGAATATTAAATGAAAGCGCGATGTTGAATTTTCAAGGTTCGGCTCAGCATCGAAAGTTAAATATCCAACAGCACCGACATTCATTTAGGTGACGGGTAGTGTTAGTGAAAACGGGCAATAGACTCACCAGCGCTGAAAACTATAACTAAGTATTTTGCATATAAAATGTTTCATTGAAAAAATGGCTAAGCGACAAAGCCCTCTAATCATCATCACCTAGACTTTCTCAACTATGTAGGGGTCGGCTTCCAGTATAACTGGATGCAGCTGAATACCAGTATATTACATGGAGCGACTGCCTATCTGACCTCCACAACCCAGTTACTGGGTAATTACATGGAGCAACTGCCTATCTGACCTCCACAACCCAGTTACTGGGTAATACGATACCCCTAGGGAAAACTGGTTGTCAGACATTCGGGTTTCTGACGACCCGTAACGACTGTCAAAGATTCTATACAAGAATCTAAGAATGACAGCCGGGACCAACGGCTTAAAGTGCTTTCCGAGACACTGGCGAGTATACCGATGCTCGCCAGTGTCTTACATCTTATTAAACCGATCTTTACATACTGATGTAAAGATGGTCACCCATATACCCGCGACCGCGGCAAGCGACAAAACCCTCTAATACTTAAAGAAAACCGAAATTGACTATCATGATGCATTATTTTGTTAAATTAGTGCCACTCTCACTCTTTTACAAAAACACTTACGTAACCGAAAAAGAACAATTTTGATGAATACTAAAAACCACACACTGTATCAAATGGTCATCTTACAACTCTGCCAGTGACATTTATGTCCTCACGATATTGCCTTGTAAACCTTGGTGACGAAACGCATGCAAAATATTATCTTTATGTGTCCAAAACCTTTTGAAACAGTACTAAAAAAGAGAATTTGCATTTCTGACCTTTTTTGCTGAACTTAATGTGGAACGGATGACTGGTATGCTGACTGTACCTGGAAAAGAAATAAAGTTTTTGTTAGTGAGACTGTACATGTTCTTTTCTTCAAAAGAGATATTGAAAAGGCTGAATTCGTCATGACGAGTAACAATATGCATCAGCAAATTCGGCGATTTGTATTTTGGAGCGCAGCACTGTGTGTCTAACTCCAAGAATGCTGCTCTCCATTGCTAGTGAGCAATGGAGTGCAGCATTCTTGGAGTCAGATTAACGGGTAGCAGAGGTTCAAAGCTTTAAGGCTCCTGCAAACAGGCGCGACGCACGACGCGAATCGCGCGCGACACAAAGGCACCGCTCGTTGCGCGACTTGCGGTGCCTTTGTGTCGCGTGTCGTGTCGCGCCTGTTTGAAGGAGCCTTTAAGAGAAATTAACACTTACGAAAATACTCGACTGTTATAATATTATCTCAGCTACCACATCACAAAATCAGTATTAGCTGGCTTCTTATCCTATTGAAATGCCGCACTAGGCTAAGCCAGTTCAAGGTCAAAGGGTTAGCAATGACGTGCAGCCTTCAGTACCTACGTTATCCAAATAATTTATTTCGTAAGCTAATTACCTACTATACTTTAATCAACAACATTTAATGGTTTACCAAGTTCCACCTCTGACCTACTGAAAATGAACATAAATAAGTCCAAATAAAAATAAAAACACACTTTCGACGTCCATACCACCGCGGGTTTAATTCATCGGTTACGGCTCGTATTTCCCGATATTATTTCCCGAATACTTTCGGGTTTTTCGTTCTATATCCTCGGACGCTCGTAAACCCCGGGATGATCCGAGTCCATCGATGCTTCGGCCCGATAAGAGAGATTCCCGCAACGGATTTACGGTTTGGTGGAAGATGTAAGCGAAATAGCGGGATAGAAATGGCTCAAACTATGTTGATTTTTCAAATTCCAGATGCCTATTGATTCAGCCGTGGAAATCATCGCTTAGTTCCTGTGCTACTCAACTTATAGTTGACATAAGTTTGACAGTTTATTAGCTTTTGTCATGATGAATTTCAGAAACCGCGGCTGCTATGAGCGTGTTTATAATATGCGAAGCGTATGCCTTGCAATGTCAAAGTCAAGGTCAAATCATTTATTTCAAATAGGCACCTTAAAGGCACTTTTGCACGTCAAAACTTACAGTAAATTTGAATTGAGTTGCCCCTTCCAAAAGGTAGTGTTCGTATGGAGAAGTATTTGACATTAATTCCAACTTGATAACTCCACGCGTTCCTGAGAAAAAGGGTCTTGACAGACGGGCAATGAAGTGATGAAATAGCTTTTTCCTACAAAACTGCAATATCTACGTGATCAAAATGTATACGAACAGCTTTTTTTTTTAAACGTCGAGTAATTTCAGTCTGGAATCACGTGCTGAATCCAGGTGTGTGTCGCTTCCACCCTGTATAGCACACAAGTGGGGAAATTCAAGCTAAAGACTCCTGCAAACAGGCGCGATACGCGACGCGAATCGCGTGCGTCACAAAGGCACCGCTCGTTGCGCGCCTTGCGGTGCCTTTGTGTCGCGTGTCGTGTCGCGCCTGTTTGAAGAAGTCTTAACTATAAAACGTTTCCACCTTCTTTCTTTCCGCGAATTTCTGTACCTCGAACCACCTCCCAGTTCGCAGAGCTGAGTAATATTTCAAAATTTTTAAAGTTCAGCCTGATGGGTGCACGTGAGACGTTGATTGAAAGTTATATATTTTGGAATTTAATCTGCAACGTGTTTACGTTGCCAATAAATTTTAGGTAGCGTTGCGCGTTGCACGCTGCATGTTGCATGGCGGGCGATGCTTTGATATTGGAGTTAGATATTATATACCTTGATAGATGGGTGTGTGAAATATAGTGAGGGTTTTGGCTTGAGTAAAATTCTGGTTTGAGCTGGTTAGCCTGATCGGACATTTGATTCGAAGATCAGATCGAAGACTTTAGCTGTGGAAGCAATAAGATTGGATAAGGTTTGGAATGAATTCATATTGGAATTAAAATGTTTATCTAAAATTATTCCCTTTAATCAGTGTGCCTCATCAAGTGATCTATATCTACCGATGTATATACAGCCCTGCTGGAGCAGCGGTGGCCCAGTGGAAACAGCCATTTATGAGTTGCAGGTCGTAGTTTCGAACCCAGACAGGCGTTTTATAAGGATAACATCGTGAGGAAATGTCCTTAAACCAAAAATTCGTGAACACGTAACATCTACCAACCCACACTGGGCCTGATTGGTGGATTGCGGCCCACTCCCTCTCACGGAGAGGAGGCCTGTGTCCCAGCAGTGGGGATATTGTAGGCTGGTTATGCAATGTACAGTCAACACACCGTGACGTCACTTTCGCTGCTGTATCTTTCATATAGTTTAGCTCTAAACACATATACACCAAAACCGTAAATACTGTAATGTGTTTTTTTTTTCAGGTAATTAATGGAGTACAAAAACTTGTCTAGACTAGGTCTTGAAACAAAGTCATGTTACAGTATTTTTATCTCACGAAGCGACGCGCGCTTTACTTGTGTTAACCAAGTGTACAAACATGCTGTGAATGTGTGTGTAAGTGGAGGAGCTCTCGGCACCGTCTGAGACAATGACGAAGTCGGAAGTTGTGTGTAAGTGCATGCGCGTGTGTGTGTGCGTGCGCGTGTGTATGTTATGTGCTGACACTACTCTGTCTTCACGCACGCATTCACAGCGTGTTTGTGCTTTTGGTTCCCACAAACAAAGCGCGCGTCGCTTCGTGGGATAAAAAATACTAAGTATATATAAGAATGGTCTGAAGATTCTGTCATTTCAAATCTAGATAGAATGACAACAAAACAAACAAATTGATATTCTTATACAGCTACGAGGTTATTGTAGCTTTTGTCCTTAGAGACTAAAGCAGCCATCTTGTTTCTTTTTTTAAATAGATACATTTCATGTGACATTTCACAAAATAATTTCACAAAAGTTTACCAACAGCGCTTCTCTGCCAACGTCATTCGAACGCCAAAATATAACCGTAAAAGATCATTTCTGAAGGTCATTCACCCACTCACTCAGGTCTCTGATTCCCAGATCAGTATTACTTCTAGCTGTCATATACCATAATATTTTACAGCGGCCAACAGTCACAGAGAAGCTATTTGTTACGAGCTGTCTGGCCTCGTACGAGAACACGTACGGTTTTGATAGGGTACCGTGCCGTCTCGCGGTCCCAGGAGAGAATGATCTGAATTCTGAGGTCGGGTTTTTGAGGTGAGCTATGAAGTATGTAGTAGGTACGTCATGGCGATTTTGTAGAGGGTTAAGGCTCTTTCAAACAGGCGCGACACGATACGCGACACAAAGGCATCGCAAATCGCGCAATGAGCGGTCCCTTTGTGTCGCGCGCGATTATATCGCGTGTCGCGCCTGTTTGTAGGCCTTTAAGAGGAAATGCGCTCTTTTGAAAAAGCTTAAGTAAAAAGACGTAATTCTAAGTTTGGCTCTCGCCTATTTCCTCCTCCTAATATTAGACCAATTTAAAAGATATTTCAAAAACTGAATAAAAAAGAGATATACCTACTTTGTCCCTATGTTTCTCTTTTTTCATTAATATTTGTCAATTTTGTACACTAGGCCTCTGTTGACAGCGGTTTAAATCGGAATTTTTTGAGGGTTCTCGTGCATACAAAAATAAAATGTATCTTGGTAAAATGGTAAGGGGGGGGGGGTAGGGGGGTAGGGGGGGGGGGTAGGGTCAAGTAGTTAATATTTATTATTCTGTAAAAAAAACATTGCTTTGTGATAACCAGAAAGAAAACAGGCGAGAGCGTTTCTGTGGAGAAACGGCACTCGCATTTTTTCTTAAGTAGAGGTGTCGGATACAACATACTTATCACAGATCACTACTCCTGTTTATCGCTGTAGGGTTAGATAGAGGTGTACCATAGTACACTTACATTACGCCAGTTATTATTAAATTTCAAGTAATAGGAGGGCGAGCAATGGGGCGATGGATAATCAAAGATAGTTAAAAGGTGTTAAGTACCTACACGTTACAGTCACGAGCACTAATATGTCAACACTTGGCAACCTTCAATTGCGATTTTTTCGTGAAATAACGAATGCAACGTTGAAATACGACACGTTACACAAACCTATGGGTTCGAAAATACTTTGTTCGTAGTAATATAAAATTTCATTCCAAACTAAAGGAGAAAATCGTCTTTGAATAAACCCAAGTGCCATACTTATGCTCGTAACTGTACAGCCAACCGTACTTCCATGGTAATATTTGACATGACAGCATCTTTATGTTCTAGCAGTAACCGTTGTTTTCACAATGTCGTATATACCGGAAAACTTTGACTCAAAAAGACATAAGCGCCATCATTTCTATAATTTCACGAAATATTTTTTGGAGCCATCCACAAAACTGCAAAATTTTAATAATAATATGATTATGGCAAAAACTGTCTCTGTTAATAAGCGACCTCACAGAAATACCTTTGCGTCGTGCGAAAAATGAATCATGTTACCTACTTATTGTACCTCAATCACCGGACGCACCTGTTGTAATTACCACCTTATATTTTGTTGCTAAATTGCATACAATTTTAGAAGCGTGTTCTTTATGTATTTTCCTGTAAGGTCCATGATATAACTGGTGACAGTTTAACGACTGCAGAAATAAAGTTGCATATTTTTGTCCGTAAATTAGTGTGTTTTAGATTCAAAATTGATTCTTAAACCTTATACGTTTAAGTTTCAAATTAAATTGTAATCAGCATTAAATCATTTAGACTTACGAATGCTTTGTTTAGCAGCATTGTGTGAATTGAAATCTGATGCTATTATGAATGGTTTACTTCAACATAAAAGAAATAACAAATTTTCTAACCTGCATTTTTTTCGTACCAAATATAATTATTAATGAGAGCAGCGGTGGCAAAGTGGTAACAGCAGTCCTACCTATTACAAATTCACAACATATCACGGTTGCTTTCCGCAAACATCTATCAATACCTATACATACATATACATGCTATTAAAACACCACTTATCTATGTAAAGAAATCAATCGGTCTGTCTATTAGTATGGCTAATATAAACTATCGTAGAATCTCGTCCTACCTTAACACTATGCTAATCTTACCAAAGGAAGTTGAACAATGCTAGTAACATTCGTTTTGATAATATGACATCATTCGGTGATCACGAATTGCGTTTTGTTTCGTAATTTTAGAAGTTTGACCTTCCTTTTTGACTTTGAACAGTGACAAAACTATTAAAATTAAATATTATTGAGCTATGGCCCAGTGTCTAAGAAATTGTGGCAAATGAATAGGTGTGTGATTCGTGTTATGCATTTAATGAGTTTTCTAGGTTGAAGTTTGGTGTACCAACTCATCATCATTTGCCTAGGCTTTTTGCCAACTATGTTAGGGTCGGCTTCCAGTCTAACCGGATGCAGCTGAATACCAGTATTTTACATGGAGCGACTGCCTATCTGATCTCCACAACCCAATTTCTGTATAATACTATCGTATTATCGTAATATATCGTAAGAGGTATCCCTCTTGGTAAGACTGGTTGTTAGACTTGCGGGCTTCTGACGGCGTAACGGCTGTCAAAGATCCACGAATGACAGCCGGCACCAACGGCTTAACGTGCTTTCCGAGGCACGGAGGGGTCTTGGTATGTGAAGATGGTCACCCATCCACGGACCAACCGCGGCAAGCGTGGCTTAACCTGGTCGATCGACCTGTGCGGCTGTTATTACTTCCCTACTATGGATGGATATACCTCTGCCCATCCCTTATAGAAAAAACAATATTGATGTTATGTTAATTTAGATGTTACTGATTCACCTATAGTGAAACCCTTTTAAAAAAATTGTGTAACATAGGTAGGTACTTTCAATCACAATCCGGAAGATTTTGAAGAATATTGCTAATCGATTGCTTTATGGTTGAAAAATTCATCTGTTCAACAATAACGAATATTGTTGAAAATGAAAGGCATTGTCATTTTAAGTGTGATTCATTTTACTGGAACATTGGCTGGTGACCAAGGTCCGTTTTATTTTTGTTATGAAAAAGGTTTGCTATTGTCATGTCACTTAGCCAAACAGCAGTGAAAGTAAGTTTAACAGCAGTTTGCTAGTTTTGTGTTGACTATCTTCACTATAATGTTATGCAGTTACAGTGTTTTCCTCATTCGCATGACCTTTTGTCATGCGAATGTGAAACAATAGTGACCTGACCTCAGATTAGTTAAATGTTTTATACTTGGCCGGTCATTTGTACCCGTCATTAAGCATGGAACGGTTATGGGGTCAAATCGACCTCGCGTTCATTATGCATCGTCACATTTTAGGGGCAGTTTCGTTAATGACGATTCGGTGATAGTTAGTGGGATGGTGATAAGTTAATGGTGAAAGGGTTTGACTGAACAATAATAGTAGTTACAATGTTATACCTAATTTAATTCTAATTATGTTGCTATTCTCTTACCAAATGAAGATACACACAGTACCATAAATAACTGAACCTAAATTCCTGATAGATTTTATATTAGTTCTATTTGATTTAATTCCCTAACAATAGGTACCTACCTAATATGAGTACTTTAAATCATCATCATGTCAGCCAAAAGGCGTCCACTGCTGGACATAGACCCCCAAGCACCTCCACTTCGACCGGTTCTGTGTTTCCCACATCCAGATTCCAGTAGTACTTTACATAAGCTGCAATAATAAAACTGGTTTAATAAAAATATTTAAAAAATAAATCTTATAGAAAATAAAATAGCTATATTGAGTGCCAGTCAATTAATTTGTTTTTAAAAAATAATTTTATATATAGTAAAATATTTCACAATATACATTTTTAATATTGTACAGTCAGCAACACAAGTCGATTAAGTAAGACTTCACTTTTTTGATCTCAGTTATTGAGCAAAATTAACAGTGAAAAAGAGTCCTGTACTCATCAATGCCTGTACTAACCGCATCTAGTAAGGAAGATACTCTCCGTTAATAATAAAGTAAATGACTATAGTTACACAGCTAAAGGGGTCGGCAGAGCCAGAGGTCTAACGATGCTTTTAGCCTTATGACCTGGAAGGCACATTGTTAATATCTAATGCCTTTATAAGCCATGTTCTGGGATTAAAACAGGGTATTTTAATAGAGCATGATAAAATAATCCATTTTATTTTGTAAAGGGTTTTGTTATGTTACGTTAATGGTTGTGGTTTGAGACTATTATATAGATATTATAATTTCTTTATGATCTTAATTAATGCAAAAGTAGAGAGTACTTCGCCGATTTACACATACGAGAACATTTTATTTAATCAATCAAAAAAGCTTATTTACAATATATACAAGCTAACATAGTACATATGCTAAACGAAAAAATGGACTGCTTAAAGGCTCCTACAAACAAGCGCGACACGCGATATAATCGCGAGCGACACATAGGCGCTGCTCGTTGCATGACTTGCGGTGCCTTTGTGTCACGATTTTATTGCGTGTCGCGCCTGTTTGAAGGTGCCTTAAGAGCTATTACGCACTCGACACTCGCACTCGCACACGACTCGGTCGACGGCGACTGTGACTTACTATTGTTTAAACAGGTGTTTACGCACTTGGTCGCCGGATGATGCCTATGTTTTGGTCGCCGAGGGACCGAGTCGCCGGCGACCAGTTGACAGTGTGTAGTAGCTCTAAGTCACAAAAAAGCGCGACTTAAGTGCGGCTTAGGTCACACAGTGCTATCAATACACATTATGTACAAGTATATCATCATCATCATCATTTCAGTCGAAAGACGTCCACTGCTGGACATAGGCCTCCCCCAAGCACCTACACTTCGACCGGTTCTGTGCACAAGTATACAGCGTGGCGGTACAATGGTGACATTAATTTAACACACATATACGTTTTCACATTTTCGTTTCATGAAGAAATTATGTTTCCATTAAACGTTATTATTTGCGGATTTATTTAAAGTTTTCTAAAATAGCATTTTGGAGCAACCTGTACTTAAAGAACTGTCGCGCAGCGGTCATTTGCCGGGTCACGGATCATAACATCGCATCAATGAAATTAAAATAAATAAACAATACTTTAAAGTAACGTGATATCCCTTTGTCGGCGAGCGGGCGGCGCAGGCGACGCGTGCCCTTCCCCCCCCCCCCGTCGCGTCGCAGCGAAATCCAATTCTTTTTTTTGCATTTCTAGTGCTAGCCTAACTCGTGCCCTTGACACACTTCTTCACAGTAGTGCACATAATTACGTCGACTAATTTTGTGAATGTTTCCGCGAAAAAGACGCTTACCTATTGTTTTATTTGTTTATTTTTGTGTAATGAACTAATGAGTAATTAGATTATGGTACTGCGATAAAGACGCTTTGTTTTGTTTTCGTTTTCTAATTTAGTAGGTACGTACGTTGACATCTCTTGCGATACGGGCGCTTTTATTTGTGTTATTAGTGCTTGTGTAAACTTGTGATCGTGATGGCAAATACACATCCGAACTACACAGCAGCTGAATATGCGGACATGATCCTAATTTACGGAGAATGTCGTCAAAATGCCGCTCTTGCCATAAGGACATATCGCGAGAGATATGGCGGTTCAAGACAATGCCCTACTAATCCTCGCACTATTGTAGGAGCTCTTCAGCGCATCCGCGAAAACCGGCCAGTGGATCCTAGATCTCAACGCCCTGATCGACCACCTACACGACAAAACCCAATCCAGTTAACTGAAAATGTGCTACAATATTTCCAAAACCAACCCAAAACTAGCCTCCGCCAGAGCGCTAGGCATTTTCAAGTTCATCACAGTACCGTCCATACAATATTAAAGCGCGAAAAGTGGCAGCGCGTGAAGCGACGCGTTGCCGCTCCGAGTTAACGTAAGCCAGCGTAACGTAGGTAAGTAATTTCATGAATGATTTTTTGCAAGGGTGATACCAATTTTAGTTACATTTTTATCATTTAGTTTGTTTGAAAAATTTTTTTTTTCAATTTACGAGTTATTTTAACCTACTAAAATTAATATGATTAAAGGGCACTAGCCCTACACGTGTGTTAAATTAATGTCACCATTGTAGCGCCACGCTGTATAATAGTAACTAAAAGAAAAGGAAGGAGCTTATTGGGCATCAAAAATGTAGTGATAATTTTAAGGTTACAATTATTTCCTAACAGTACTGGTCGCATAACGTCGCTATCACCTGTCGAAATAAAATCTTGTCGTATTAAGGCTCCTTCAAACAGGCGCGACGCGCGACGCGATTCGCGCGCAACACAAAAGCACCGCTTGTTGCGCGACTTGTGCCTTTGTGTCGCGCGCGATTATATCGCGTGTCGCGCCTGTTTGTGGGAGCCTTTACGGTTTGTCGAAATTCAGTTGGTAACTCTGTATATTCTTCAACATTGTCAATGTTATGTATGTTTTATGTATAACAATTGCCTCGTTGGTGTTGTTGTTGCAAGCAGCAATATGCACCTGGGTTCGACCTCTAGGACAGTTTCGTCCTGAATTTCTTAGAAGCAGCACAGAGCCTGGATGTGTGCTCATTAATTATTGCCCCCTTTTAGAGCAGTGGTGGAACAGTAGTAATGGACCTGACATAGGAGTCGTAGGTCGTGAGTTCGAACCCAGACGGGCGCTTTACTTTGTGTGAATAATTTCATCACCACTGATCTCAAAACAGTGAATGGAAACATCGTGAGGAAACCGGCGCGCGGCGTCTCCTATAGAACCAAAAATTCGAAGACATTTGTGACATCTACCAACCCGCATTTGGCCCGCGTGGTAGATTGTTAGCCCACTCCCTTTCGAATAGAGGAGGCCTGTTTCCCAGCAGTGGGAACAGTGTCCCAGCAGTGGGAATAGTGTCCCAGCAGAGGGGAAATTATAGGCTGATTATACCCCCTTTAGAGATATGTGGGTATAGATAAGTCCTGGACACCTGTGCCTCTTCAGGGAATACAGTGGCAGTATTATATATGAAGTACTAGCAGTGTGCAGCGGTTTCACATGCATAAGTGTAGATCCCGTGGGAAATAACGGGAATAAAAACTATCTTATGTCCTTTCCCGGGACTCAAACTATCTCTATACCGAATTTCAGCTGAATCGGTTCAGCGGTTTAAGCGTTAACAGACAGACAGACAGACACACTTTCGCATTTATAATATTAGCATGGATTAATGCCATCATGATTCCAGTGCGAAAAAAGGATGGTGTTATCGGTCATGCATAGCTCTGTCTCTCTCATACGACTCCAGCAGTGCTATTCTCTAAAAGACAATTTCATGGCTGTAAGCTGCGACGAGCTCGTCGACGAGACAGCCTTGAGATCGACCGAGCGTGCAGCGCTGATTCAAACCGTATTCACTAACGTGGTTGTGCTCGTCGTCGAACTCAAGGCTGTAACCTCCCGTCGCTGTTTCTCAGACGAACGTAGGGCTTGACACAAATTCTATAAATTATAATCGATCAATCTCGACTGAGAGTTTTATAGGTTTAAAATATATATTAAAGGTCTATCTTTAAGTATTATAAGGAATACAGTTAAACTATAACCAATATCATATTTAAAAGTGCTTATTTCATATTTCTTATTACATTTTAAGGCTGAATGACGATTCCTTTGCTCTATTCGTGCAACGCGACGCGACGATGAATTAAAAGTCAACATGACATAACAATAACAACCGACGACACGACGCTAACAAAACCACTTGAATTTGTAGTTTTTAAACTTTTGGGTGCTTGATATTTTTATCAGCGAGTGCTTTTAACATAGGTAGTTCTGTGACTAAGAGGATAAATACAACTACCTACTGAAATGTGAGTATTATGATTTTTTCACTGATAGTATATGGCTATTATTACTATTGTCTCATCCACGAGTATTGTATGATACACGAGATATTAATAAAATTTAAGTAAATTACTTGATTAGCTATTGTTTTACTATAATATGTACGTATAACTTTATTGTTGTAACGTAACATTGTGTATTTTGGCATGCCAAGAAGTGCTATACTTTCATTACATAAAATGAAAACTGTACCTATACTTGGAAATTATAATGTTCAAATGTAATTTAAGACGACCTACTGACCAATTACTGTCTGTAGAACAATCTACTAGAGGCATGCTCCAGACTGAACAGTCCACACCTTCAATACCAGTAAGTTAATTCTAATAAAATATAATAATGTAATGTTATATTTGCAGGACGAACGGACATACAACCAGGCCCATCTTGGTATAGGGACAATGTGCCAATGGAAAACCAGCCTAATACAGAACAAAAGGTGAAGTTTTAAATAAAAGTCTTACAATAATATGTTTTAACTTTATAATGGATATTTAGATAACTTTTTTTGTATTACAGTTTGAGGCTAGATCACCACTTGCAGTCTTGCAATGCGTCATCATAGGAGTAATGCCCCAATTGCATCTTCATGTAAGGTTAACTTAATTATAATTTGGTTAATTATTGGTTTAGTGTAAAAAGCACTACATAGTAGTGGTCTCACTTTTGATTCCCGGGTCGGGCCAATTTGTGTTGGGATTTTCTGTAGGTTTTTTCAACAGCAGCCCTTATTCAATCAAGATATAGACTACATCTAATAGAATCAAGATATAGACTACATCTAATATGTATACTACATTGTAATATCTATTCCTTTAGAGAGAGAGAGTGATGTGATGCTGATGATACTTACATATTTGTTTTACCTCTGTATAGTAATTTGTTGCATTTTTATGTTCACAGCATCTCGTAGGCATCGAGCGGCACGCCGCCGTCTGATCCAGTACTCACCACCTTCTCAAAGGCAATCCAAATGGCGAGCCTGACTGAATGTTTTGTCGCCATTAAAGAGAGGTGTTTGGAAAATGAGAGACTTCTTATTGACAACCAGCAGAGGATGTTCGACTTTTAAGGAAATAAGTGAGTCATGGTCAAGGCAGACCCAGGCACTGCAGGATTTATGAGCATCCATCAGTCGAGGAAGTTGAATCTACGAAACATGGATCTACTACTATGTTTAGATAATTTTAAGTTTATTTAAGATGGATTTTAAGAAATTTAAGTATAAGAACTGTTTTTTTGTAGTAAATGTCAATGTTTGTTAGCGGGCATGCTCTTTATGCCTGCAGGCTTTTATTTAGGTACTTATTTAATTTTGTTTTGCTTGGGTAGTTTTCATTGTATATACTAAATTATTTAATTAAATGTCCTGTTTCTTGTAATGTTAATTACTTTGCATACCTACTATTGTATAGAATGAAGTTTTTCTAACTGAATATCAAATCAAAAGTCATTTTGAATAAACGACTTTTGATTTGATTGATTGTTTTTAATAGTAAATAAAAAAGAAAATAATGCAGTTATCTGTTTAATTTCTCATGCCCCTGAATACACTCTTACCCATTTAAAAATATAGTACAAATAAGGACTAAGGTATAAATAGGCACATATTATTATAGGCTATTGATATTATACTAATCATATACACCTTAAACACCACACTTTAAATACACACCTTAAATATTATGACATAATTGTTGATTATAATAATATTTTTATTAATAATTTAAATATGTACCTATTTATTGTATCTAATCAATAATGGTGAGTATATTCTATCTAAACACGTTAACCACATCTGTAAAGGAACGCATAAATTGTAGATACAACATGCTCGCCATAATTGATTAACTAAATCTCGCCTACTTATCCAGCCTACTCTCTAAGTCATCATGTGTTGGAGCCTGATGTGTCAGGATTCCAAGTAACCTAGATTCTTCATCTAAGTCACATTGGTCTCGTCATCATAGGAGCTGGTAGCCCGGCTCTATTACATATGTTGTTTAAAACACAGGAAGCCATCACAATTTCTCCCACTTTTATAGGATCATAGTACAATACCCTATGTACTAATAAACATCTGAACCGTCCTTTCAGGATTCCAATAGTCCTCTACACTGTTTCTTGCACTGCTGTGCAAATTGTTGTAATGGCTCTGGAGTCTCAGTTTCTGACTTACTAAAGGGAGTCATTAAATAAGGCCTTTGAGGATATCCTGAGGCACCTGAAATCAATGAATGAAGCTAGAATTAAGTGTAATCTTGACTTGCGTTTAAGTTATCATTGTATTGTAAATAATAACTTCGTGGATTGCCCTAGAGGCAGAAGACTGAGATATGTATGTGTCTACTTCCCAATGATTTTTTGGTAACTTCCATTAGCCAAAAATGATAGTGTGCATAATATCTGAAACATCAGGAATTCAATAGGCTTTTGTTGGTGTGTGGTGAGGTATACCCATCATATCTCAAGAAACCTAGATGTAAACAAACCTTGGATAAAATCTGTATCACGGAATATTGTTTTAAACTTTCTTGTTTCGCCTGTCGAGCTTTCTTCAAATTATCACTTTTCTTAGCTTCTTCTAATAAATGTAGCTTCAATTGTGTAGTAAAAGAATCGAAATATTTAAAAAATTAAGTACAGTTTATTATTTTTGTCAGTCTACGCCCGAATATTTAGAGCTTTTTGATTTGACAGTTAGAATCGAGGCTGTGGGCGAGGCTGTAAGCGAGTTCGAGGCTGTTTTTTCTTAGGGAATGCCAAAATGTATGAAAAACTGTCAATTTGCCCTCCGGTGGCTGTGCCGTTGGGTAGTTTAACTCACGGCCGTCACAGCCTTGAGCGCTAGTGTAGCTGTACGCAGCTTAGTGAATACCAAACTAAGTTTCACCGCTGCGACAGCGCTGTCCGCAAGGCTGTATTTTTAGAGAATAGCATAGCAGGTCTGATTTTATGCTACACCTACCTACATACTTATGTGTTGTTAAACTATCAAGACAAACGGAAAAATGATCAAATGTTCAATACTTGCGAAGATAATGTATACCTAAAGTTTGTTTTTTTTTATCCCAAAGACTAATCTGACATTTAAGTCTTTTTAACCAACTTTCAAAAAGGAGGAGGTTATATGTTCGACTTTACATATGTTTTTTTTATGTTTGTTAACCGATTACTCGAAGACGGCTGGACAGATTCCAAAAATTATTTTTTTGTTTGAAAGGGTATACTCTCGAGGTGGTCTCATTATCATCAAGTTGGAATCTGATGAGAGGATCCCATGGAAATCGAAGGAAACCCTCAAAGGCAAACCTATAGCGATTTGGGTATTTTTTAAAGTCACTTGAGCATTTGCTCTCGGAAATCATCATTTGGTAAAGTGGAGCTGATGATGAACACCACAGATGGCCATCGGAACTATTCAATGACAAATATTTCACGGGTTGCGATTCGATTGCTTTAATATGGTTGCTAAGAAATTTATGCTCGTCACAATGCGTATGGTGAGTGGTTGTTGAGGAGTAACTCCTCAACAATTAACGTCTTAGCATCGGGAAAAA
Source organism: Luperina nickerlii (assembly GCA_963855955.1). NCBI lineage: Eukaryota > Metazoa > Arthropoda > Insecta > Lepidoptera > Noctuidae > Luperina > Luperina nickerlii. The sequence continues at coordinate 3,212,644 of OY979667.1, read as the reverse complement.
CAATATTTTGTAACATGACTGTGATGAGCAGTTGATATTAGGGTTTCAAAAAAAAAACCGACATTAAAAAAAAAATACTACAAATTGGAAAATAATTTCAATTTCGGAAGTCGGTGTCAATAAACGAAAATGCGGAACCAAAGACACCGCCTTCGGAATTTAAAGTTATTTTTCAATTTGTAGTGTTTTTTTTGGAAGTAGGTTGCATTTGTTTTTTTTTTTGTAAAAAAGTTTTTATGTCTGTGCGTTTTTTTTAGTATAGAAGTTTGACATTACACCTGTCAGATTAGTCTCTGGGATTCAAAAAAGAACTATACCTATAATAACAGTAACATGTTATTCTAGCGTTAACCGTCTAGCTCAGACCCGATTCAGGAGAATGATTTATAGGTAATTTCCTTACAATCGGCGGCATCTCATGCGCAAGTAACGCAACCTTCGTCGCCGCTCGCCTGAATGCCTAATTGGTTCATTTAACTTAGTTTTCTAAGTGTCGTTAATTATATTAGTGTGCTAGTTTGGCAGTGGTTTTGTGGGGAAACGTAGCGAGTTTAGAGTTCGTGTTACTGTGTTGTAGATATTTAGACTGAGAAGGCTGAATTTAAAATAATTGTTTGTTAGGGATATATGCGGCCTTTTAGAAAAATATTACAGTGCTCCGAAGGGATAGACACAGGTATGGGATGCACATTATTGACGAAATGTTCTTCCTGCCAAATAACAATATTATACTGCAATGAATAATCTTTTAACGATGTTTTATTCCATAAACTCAACTGAAACTCAAAGCATTTATTACAAACTAGCTGCGCCCCGCGGTTTTACCCGCATCATTGTTGATCCCGTGGGAGCCCATTGTGTGGATACTTTTGCCCAGCGGTCATCCTGTATGCGTCTGATGTTACCCGCCCAATCATACAACCTTAATCCTTCTAAAAGAAAACACCATAAAAATGCGAATTTTCCCCAACAAACCATCCTCATGATAATCATCCTGTACGATATTAAGGCACGCCCACACTCAGACGCGGCCGAGCGTAGATGGCGCGATATTTATTTAATAGCCGCGTTTTGCTTTAATAAGCCGATAAACCAAGCTCGGGGTGACGAAAAATGACGTCATTAAACTTCTAAAATTTCGCCGTGGAACGTAATCTAGCGAGGATGTGTCAGCAGTCTTTTATGGGTCGCTGTTTGGCTCTTATTGAAATACGAAAATTCGTACAAAAATATAAGCGATAATAATACATACATATATTCCACTTAGTACGCTCCTTGCCGGGGTCTGCGTTACTTGATAGCTATGTAAGGGCCTACTAGACGAAGTGACATTTTATCTGCGATAACGATAATGGAAAAGTCAAAAATGTATTGGCTAGCGAAGAGCTTATTTCAATCCTGCTGAAATTCGTTGAAGAAATGCGAAACATTTTAAAAATGTTTGCCTCCATATCATTGTCTGGGTCCTCTGGAAGAAGTCTTGGAGGACGCGCTAGGTATTCCGCGAAATTCAAATTTCTTGCGTTTTTTGCAATTGGCAGGTCAGTGTCAGGTTGTACGATGAACATAATATGATTTTCGACCGTAACAAGTATGTATTTACAGAAATATAATCACTAAAATCACCAATACAACCCTTTAAGTTCATATAATCTTATTGATTGACATTTCATGAAAGAGTCATTCAATAGTGCGTCGTGTGTATAGCGGGCCACCTGCCTTAGTAGTGCCAAAGTCAATAGTGAAATGTCACTTTTAGAGACGCGTGCATAATCGTCGACTGCATTATAGCCCACCACCACTATCAGGTGAGATAGTGGTGAAATGCCAATATTGCTACTTTTGGCCAGTACCGATGCAATAGCTCGGTTATGTGGTTGTTTGTCTCGTCAGGCAGCGCAGCGTCACTCGAGTAACCGATCTGACCCACACGGTCCATTGGGTTATCAGATCGGCTACCTGTATGCACGTCTAACAGGTTGCTCTCCTACAAACTGCTTCTTTGCTAGATTTTATAGGTAGGGAGTAACGTTGTCTTTTATCGAAAGTTGTTTTCGATGCATCAACCCTTATACCTACCATTCTGAAGAACAAAACAATTGAGTTTGTTGCGGTGTTTCTTCATAGAGTAGATAGGAAACGCTGACCTCAAAGTCAAAGTCAAAGTCAAAGTCAAAGATTTATTTGCCGTTAAATATGGTTACAGAAGTTCTTAAAAAGGTATTACAGTAGCTTAACATATTCAATCATAAAATAATGACATGCAAATTTTTGTTACAATTAAATTATTTAAATTTAAGCTGAAGGAATTATTTTATATTATAGAAAGGATTCTCAACTAACCATCTGTGTAAAGCCCTTCTAAATCGGACCATTGGTAGTTCTTTAATTTGGTTAGGAATCTTGTTGTATATCTGAATACACATAGGATAGCAACTCCGTCTATATAGTTCAGTTTTCGTTCCAGTAATAATTAATCTATTAGGGTATCTAGTTTTGAACTTACATTCATCTCCCAGTCTTTCAAACATATCCGGGTGAGATTTGGTAAATATACATATTTCCTCAATATAAATGCCTGTTATTGTAAGTAGTTTAAGTTTTCTAAATAATGGTTTACAGGATGTTAATGGGTCTACATTACAAATCGCACGTATACATCTCTTTTGTGCGACGAAAGCTCTTTCGAGATGCGCCGAGTTTCCCCATACCAGTATACCATAACGCAATATTGAGCCCACATATGCATGATAAGCCTGCAATGTGGCTTGTCTACTTGTTAGGTTAGATAAACGCCATAGGACATAAGCAAACTTACTGATTTTTCCACATATCATATCAATATGCCCAATCCAGGAGCACCTCTCATCTAGAACTATCCCAAGAAAAGTCATACTATCCGATTGTTGTATTTGTTCATCTTTATAAGTGATATTTAAATCGATTTGATTCCAGTTTTTGTTACGAAATTGTATATATTTAGTTTTATCTAGGTTGGGTCTTAGGTTATTATTTTCCATCCAAGTTATTATTTTACTTACGGTACTATTTATTTCCTCATTATAGTTTTCTTTAGTTTTAGGAATAATTACGGAAACATCGTCTGCAAAGAGTATGCAGGGATGATCAGTTACTTCTGCTAGGTCATTGATATATATCAGAAAAATTGTGGGGCCTAAAATACTACCCTGTGGAACGCCTGTGCAATTGTAACCTAGTTTGGATTTGTCTAGTTTTGGTTTTTTGGATTTATTTCATCTAGTTTTAAAACATTGCACACATACGTATATAAGTGATTTTTAAAACCAATTTACAGATTTCATATATAATCAATACCTATCAGTTTCTCAACTTGTTTTTACAAGGTTGCATGTTGCTAGCGACACTGCAATATTCCATGTTACCCGCAACATAGAAACGTGTTGCTGAAACAATATTGTGTATTTTGTATTCTCGATATTACCATAAAGTATTTACACGTCATCATCATCAGCCTAGTTTTTCGAACTACATATGTTCGGATCAGCTCCCAGTCTAACCAGATACAGCAGTGTGTTACACGGAGCGACTGCCTACAATTTAAACCTACTACGTAAATTTTAAATTGTTCTAAATATATAATAATTCAGTTAAATATTAGATCCTATACGTGCTAAAATACCCTCTCAGATCACTGTTTTTTCAATACAGTCACTTTAGGGACTCAGGTGTTTCCACACCCTTCAGTGCTCCCCTAACGAGTTGCCCTTGAAGCCTCTATTAGCAGTAACAATATTCCGACACGTTTTTGCTTGTGGCAACTCGGCTTCATTGGAAAGGATTATGCCACTTTGTCTTGTGGGACATTTGAAATATCTTTGTAGTTGAAGGTTGCCGAAAGTGAGCAAAATACTGGATGCCTAAAGTAAACGTTTGTCTATGTTTTGTGCAGCAATGGCTGAGGGTTGTTTTTCCAAAGTAGATTTTTCTTGTGGAAGTGGTAGGAAACAAATGGTTTTCTTTCAAATATTAGTATTTTAATTATATTATCTGTATAGTTTTAGCTAAGTTAGAATTTAATTTTGTTATTGTTCCTTTTTTTAAATAAATGATATAACCATATTAGTTCTCTCTAACAGGTTATAAATCCAAAAATACAAAAATCTTAGTTAAAATAGGTAACTGCGTTTAGTTGTAAAAGGTAGCTTTATTTAGGGAACCCTGCCTGGTAAACCGGGGTAAACATGAGACTTATGAATAGGCTCTATATGTATATACTAAATTCTTATACAAAATATTGTAATTAGAATGTCGTTTCGACGTAAAAGGCTCAATTTCAGTTCCAGAAAACAGAATTAGTATCTCAAAAATATTTTTTCTTTTGAAATTTTTGTACGTCCATCGGCATACAGGATTCAATCAGATAAAACACGTTTGCCTCTGTTTTGTCTTATATCTGTCACTAAAATCTTTGTAGGCCACGCCACTTACATTTTTCCCTTAGGTTGCTTATAGGTAACTCATCATATGCTTTAGATGCAGGGCTACCAACATTGCGGTGCCAATCTACTTTAGAAAAGGTGTCTGGGACCTGGTACATACTGGATGCAGAAGGTGGATAACTCGGTAGCATTGTAGCGGTATCTACAACGCCACATGCAAACAACGCGTCATACTGACGTCACGCAAAATCCTACATCGCGCAAGCAGAGTTTACCGCGCAACTAGCATAGATACAACGGCCCGACATGAAACATCGGGCAGTTGCCCGCCAGACACAACACCCGTCTGGTCGGAGGATCCTCCCTTTTCTATAGAGTATGAGTGAACTTTACACTCTGTTCCTCATACCTCTATACTGGTGACCCCGAACATGAACGTCAGCGCAGCCTTCGTGCAAATACTTCAGCGTGACGTCATCATCATCACTCCCGCAAGCTAAACCGGCGCGGGCGGTTAGCATAACCGGCCTAATTTTCCCACTGCTGAGACACAGGTCTCCTTTCTTCGAAAGGGAGTGACTGTGATCGGCCACGCGGGCCCAGTGCAGGATTGTATATGTCACATGTTTTCTGACTTTTGCTTCTAGGACATGCCGGTTTCCTCACTACGTTTTCTTTTACCGTTTTGAGAGAAATGGTGACGATAATTTATAGGAAGTAGAGCGCCACCATTGCTCTAATTAGTTGTTGTGGCGTAACTTGGGTGAGGCCTATGGCCAGCAGTGGAATGCTAGAGGCTGACTTGATTAATTGAGTGTCCTCTGCATGATAAACAATTGTGACTGATAGACGAAGAAAGAAAGAAAGAAAACATGCTTATTTAGCACAAAGCCACAAGTGCACACAACAAACAATAAAAATTGTAAAAGAAACTAAAAAAACTAACGTGACAAAAAAAAAGGGTGTGTGCATCTCACGGCTGCGCCAAATAGGACCAGTTCAGCAAACTGCCGAGCAGCTAGTGCCCGACGCTGGTACTGCTGGGTACTCTGTGTTTATGTGTATGAGTAAGTGCTGCGACGTACGAGACCCAGTCTAAGTCACTGTTGTAATGGTCGGAAATGTATTAAGTCATCACATGTAGTACCTGCTGTGGAGGGGCCTGTGGGTAAATAAAACCAGCCGCACAGGTCGATCGATCCGGTTAAGCTACGCTTGCCACGGTTGGTCTGTGGATGGGTGACCATCTTTACATACCGAGACCCCTCCGTGCCCCGGAGACAACGTTAAGCCGTCGGTCCCGGCTGTCATTCGTGGATCTTTGACAGTCGTTACGGGTAGTGAGAAGCCCGAACATCTGACAATCAGTCTTACGAAGGAGTATCATAATTATTACCCAGTAACTGGGTTGTGGAGGTCAGATAGACAGTCGCTCCATGTAAAATACTGGTATTCAGCTGCATCCGGTTAGACTGGAAGCCGACCCCAACATAGTTGGGAAAAGGCTAGGCAGATGAAGTAGTACCTACTGCCTGATCATTTTTTTTAAAGGTAAGCACTTGTTACGTGTAAGTTTTTGTTATCAGTCCAGAGTAAAAGTCCTCAGAAAATCGATTTTTTTTCTCTCTTTTTTCTTTTATTTTATCCTACCACACTTCCTGTTCCCGCTTAAGAAATAATAACAGTGTTGTGTGGGAACGGCAGCCCTACCATCTTGCCGTTTGTACGCAGTATCTTGATATCGCAGAAAGTAATCTTGCAGAAAGGCTTTGCGTCTGTGAGTGACACACTTTTCGGTTGGGGCCATAACATACCGCATGTTACTGTCTAAAATGTTATAGGTAATTTATGTATGGCATTCACGACTTTATTCCCGATGGGGTAGACACGACAGAGGCTACTACTAGTTCGCTCACATTTCGATTAGTTATTTTTAAGGCGCTGTCCAAACGTACGACAACGTAAAAGGCTCAGTTTTTGGTTGGTACAGTTAGGCGTATTGCTACTGTTTATAAAAAGCCAGAAAAAAAATTGTGTATTGACAAATGTTCAAAGAAAAGACTTATTCAAAAAAATTTCATAAAAATAAATTGTATCATGATAAAACATTGTGAAAAAGAGCTCAAAACTATTGTACATGGAGCGAATACCTATCTGACCTCCACGACTCAGCTAATGAATAGAATAGAATTACTCTTTACACTCTATTTTCATTTTTCTTCTCTCTTCTCTTTTCATTTTCTTCTCTTTTCACTCTCTCTCTCCCTCTCTATTTACTCTCTCTCTTACAATGGAATCGTGATAGCATTAAACGGTAAAAATACGGCACCTGTAAGCCCTCCAGTTGGCTGCGATATTATAGGTATCTATAGACTACTCGCCCATTTCGGAGCCCAGATCTTACAGGTATTTTATACAAAGACGACGCATACACTCCTGGAGCAGTTACCGTAATAATAATGCCAGACTTTTTTCAATTATCTCTGCGTTTTTATGGATCAGTCTTTTAGGCTATAGATATTACTAGTTGCACCACGCGGTTTCACCCGCATAAGCTTCGATCCGGTAGGAATATCGGGATAAAATGTATCCTATGTGTTAATCCAGGGTGTCAGCTACCTCCATACAAAATTTTATCAAAATTGATCCAGCCGTTTTAGCGTGAAGAAGTAACAAACTTACTAACACTCACAAACTTTCGCCATTATAATACATACTATCTGCGCCCCGCGGTTTCACCCGCGTAAATGCCAATCCCGTCGGAATATAGGGATAAAATGTAGCCTATATGTTAATCCAGGGTGTCAGCTGCCTCCATACAAAATTTTATCAAAATTGGCCCAGCCGTTTGCGCGTGAAGAAGTAACAAACATAAAAACACACACACACACACACAATCACAAACTTTCGCCTTTATAATATTATAGTGTGATTAGGGTGACAAAAGTTCATTTTTGATGGTGCTTTCCAATTAGAATAAGTAAATACACACAGTCAGGGAAGTTTATTGTTTAACAAAATGACATTGTGATTTGAATACACAGAAAAAAATAAGTTAGCAAACAATTTATTTAACAATTAATATCCTTGACTTTATAAAACCAGAGAAATGCACCGATCAAAAGCCGGACACAGAATTAAGGCTCGTACACACAGGCGCGACGCGACACGCGACTCAAAGGCACCGCAAGTCGCGCGACGAGCGGTGCCATTGTGTCGCGTGTCGCGTCGCGCCTGTGTGTACGAGCCTTTAAACATTAAAAATACCTTGTAATAAAATCTACATAAATAAAAGTAGGTCCATAAGGTACCCAATTTAAACATCAGTCACGCATAATAACGGTTATTATCATCCCTATTATTAACCTGCCTTCGAACAATCCGTAGGCAACGGAAACCGGCCGAAACCAAATGTTGGACAAATTAGCGCGTTTTAATTCAAAATCGTTCGACCGCTACCTGCCACGGGTCGCAAGGGTGGCTCCATAAAAAACACAATTTTTTATTTTGTTCTAAATTAGAGAGACACGCATTTGTTATCGTTTGTAGATAAATATGGCGATAAAGACTTGTATTTTTTTTTGTTTTTTAGGGTTCCGGGGTTCCGTACGACAAAAGGAAAAACGAAACCCATAAAAGAATACTTCGTTGTCTGTCTGTATGTCCGTCTGTCAAGACCCTTTTTCTCAAGAACACGTGGAGTTATGAAGTTGAAATTAATATCAAATACTCAAGGCTGCAATCCCTTGAAGCAGTGAAAAAATCAAAGTTCTAAATCAATGCAATCAAAAGATATGGGCGTTTATGTTCCGTTTATGGTGCATGTTTTGATCTATAGGGTACTTTCCGTTGACCTAGAATCATGAAATTTGGCAAGAAGCAATATCAATGTAGCACAAGTTAAGGAAAACATCTGAAAACCGTAAATTTGTAGTTACATACCGTACGGAACCCTTGGTACGCGAGTTCGACTCGCACTAGACCGTTTTTTTTTTAAATTGAAAGCTCCTTTTAGCGAACTTTGCGCTCTTTCTGAACAGTGAACGAAACTGAATCGTCACGCTCCGACCGGTGACACTGAATCGGGTATATTCGGCTCCAGTCGTAAGTTTTCACTTCTATGTCCATACCCTCTTTTATCAATTTCGGTAGCTGTTTACTGTAAAGGCTCCTTCAAACGGCGCGACCTGCGATAAAATCGCGCGCGACACAAAGGTACCGAAAGTCGCGCAACGAACGATGCCTTTGTATCGCGCGCGATTCGCGCCTGTTTGAAGGAGCCTTTATTTTTGTAAAAGTCCGAATAATTTTAGATAAAGAAATACTAGTACTAGAAAAGTAGCCCGGAAAACTGGAAAATTTGGTAAAAATGTGAAAGTACGATTTCCTGTGGGATTTCTTCACGGATACGATAATTTCCGTCGGGCCAGCTAGTCCATAATATTTTCTCGCCCTCAACTAAGAGAATTCATTCCAAACAAACAGTGTAATAATGTTCTATATTTTATTATATGAATAAATAATGACAAAGGAAAACAAACGTCAGTTCATTGTTGTAACTTTTTTTCACCACTTGTTTCTTAGCTATAAATTAACAAGTTTATCTGAGTCCTTTTTGTCTTTCAGATGAGGTGGCGTTAGGGTCACCATGCCCCGTTCACTTTCTGATATTATTTTTAAGATGATGGGGTTTCAGGTTTTCTGGCCAAAATATCTACAAAAAGAAAGAAAGAAAGAAAAGAAAGAAAATTTGTTTATTCTGCATAAACAAAAACACACATGGCAAATAAAAATTAAAAATTATAAAAAAAAATACACACAACGTAGTCAAAAGCCTTGTATTCAAGCTAAGGAGCTAGCTGGTGACTGCTGAGCAAAATAGTAGTAGGTACACTCGGTCCTACAGTCGATCTAATGACTCCCGATCTAATCTATAAAAATCTCACCGTACTGACACCTCACTTTTATTTTATTTGCTAATATTTTACATAATTATATTTTATTTTATTACTTATTGATTTCTGTAACTGCCCGTGACATGCGCCATTTACTTTTTAAATGTCGAAGCATCATGCTGAGAGCCTTTTGGCCTCATAGAGGACTTTCTGTTTCATTTTTATTTTTGTTACTTTTTTATATGATTTGTTTTTTTATTTTTTACTGTTTAGTTTAGTTTGTAATCTTTCTGTACAAGTCGCAATAAATACTTTTTCTTTCTTTCTCACTTCACCTAAGTTTTCACGGTGAGATTTTTTTGAAGTGATCTCTCATTCCACCTGATACTAGGAATTCACTCTATTGACAGCTCACTTCATCTGTTTTCTCGGTGAAATTGTGACTGGTTGTCAGACTTTCGGGCTTCTGACTATCCGTAACGACTGTCAAAAATCCACGAATGACAGCCGGGACCAACAGCTTAACGTACTTTCCGAGGCACGGAGGAGTTTCGGTATGTAAAGATGGATACCCATCCACGGACCGACCGTGGCAAGTGTCGCTTAACCTACAATCTATTCGTGCGGCTGTTATTATTTCACCACGAGCTCTTAAATATGTCAGGACCTGTCTGTACAAAATCTAAATGTTGGCAATACTAGCTGTGTAGTGTTTGCATTTATTTTCAAAAACTTTCACGAGCCTGCTAAGTTATTTATGGCAGTTCTCGGATGTCTCTGCTTTATCTTCATGAGTTTTGTTTTGAATGCAATTACCTACATTATTTTGTATTCATTACATTTGTTAGGCTTTGACAGCTGTTGTGATATTGTAAAGCTTTTCTTTCTTGCGAGCAGTGGTGGCCCAGGGGTAAGGGTATTTACGAATTGTAGATCGTGGGTTCGAATCCAGGTTGGCGCTATACTTTGTGTAAATAATTTCACTACCACTGCTCTCAAAACGGTAAAGGAAAACATCGTGAGGAAGCCGGCATGTCCTAGAATCAAAAAAGTCGGAGACATGTGTGACATCTACCCCTTATTTTGACCCCCAAAATACAAGCCTTGTTTGGGGATTAGGATCAGTTTTGTGGCAATACATTCATGTTTATTTTATGATGACTGGTTTGTAACATGTACGCCGCTGATTGCAATTTTTTGTCACCGTGATTTATTATTACTGTTACCTGCTGTCACCCACGATGCGCTCACTGAATCTGTTCTTGGGTAACAAATCGCATTCATTTTTGTAATGGACTTCAACGTGGTTGCCGTGATTTGTGCTCTTGAAATACGTAGAAGAAAAATGAAACGGAAAAAACGCTACTGGGTGCATCCTATATACACGGAAAGATTATTGAAAGGAAAATTCTACACTATATATTCTGAATTACGTCAGTATCCACCAAAGTTTTTTAATTATTTTCGTATGTCTATAAACTCTTTCGATGAGTTGTTGTTCGCGCGGCGCCGGCCGAGTGACAAAAAGTCACACGTGAGCGGACTTCCATAGTAATGTACAGGGCGAGTGACAGTCACGTCACTCCGGTGTTGCCTGCCGCTGCAACTATTTGTCACCGTATTATCACGTCACCATAATGAGCGCACTCAATATAGTTTTCATTGCACTTGACTAAGTGACAAAAAGTCACGTCGACAAAAAATTGCGGCGGGCCTTAGTGTGAAATAAATATTTTTATTTTGTATCTACCTACCCGCACTGGACCCGCGTTGGCGATATTAGCCCACTCCCTCTCAGAGAGGAGGCCTCTGTCCCAGTAGTGGTGACATTACAAGATTTTTTTTTAATATTTCATGAAAAAGTCACTATCAAAAGATAGAATATGATTTAGCAGAAAAGGGCTTTTGAAGTTAGCCTAACATATTTTTGACCCTGACTGTTTGTCAACATAAAAAAAAACAGTGGCACTCCAGGAGTGCCGACAGAAGTGAAAACTTGAAAAAGCTTAGTAATTTTATAAATATGTTTGATGGTCATTCTTCCCAAAGAAAATGTACCACGCGTTGATGTCTTTAAAATGGCCAAAACATAAAACAGAGGTGTCGGTTACGGTAACAGTGGCGCGAGTTCAATGGTTGTTTCCCATCTCTAAAAACGCTCAACGCGCCTGAAGAAGTTTTCACTTCAATCATTTTAAAATGCTAAAAATATTTCATTGCTGCTGTATCAATAACACATTATTATAACGATCGTGTCCCTGGTATGGTTTCAAACAGTTAACATACAATACTCAATTTACTGCTTATCAGGGTGATACGTCATGTCGAAGCCGTGACAATGAAGTACATTGTGTTTCGTTAGAAATATATTGTTTGCTGAGGTTCGTACTCGTATAAGATTCCTAAGTTTTTTAACAGTGTTTTGTTTTATACAAGGCGTAACAGAATAAACACGAGCCCTGAAAGTAGTTTGTTCTTAATTGACTACTGAATCGATTTCAGGAACTTTTAATAGGTTTTTTTTTAAATATGTGTTTTGCCATAGTGATCACCGGTCGAGCCAAAGAAAATTAAATCTTATAACAAAACAATAAGATTCAATTTGAATGCATAAAGTAATGCTAGGGTCAACATGATTTTCTTAGCTAGCTTTAAAAAATGAGTTTTGGTTATTGTATTAAGGCTCCTTCAAACAGGCGCGACACGCGATAAAATCGCGCGCGTCGCACCTGTTTGCAGGAGCCTTTATGATTTTACTCAATACTCTCATTCGGGTGTAAAGATTGTAAAGTAAAGTTGATGAGTTTTGCCATCATTATTAGCAAATGGATTTCTAATAATAATTGTAGTATGTATGTGTACCTATTCATAACCTCTAATAACCCACCTGTGCAAGTTCAAAGAATGAGCCAGCAGCGCTCGAAGCTTGAATTCGACTAGCAAAATGGACAAAAGGTACGAAATACAGTAGGTACCTACATAATTACAATAGTTTTTTGCAATAAACCAAAATATTATAGCAAGGACTTGACTAAATTCATGTAAACTCAGCTTCACTAATCAAAGTAACGAAACGAAATAGCAAAAAACTTTTTCCTCTCAAAAAAAAAAAACTCAAACATACGATTGTTTAGTTTTCAAAAAGCCGTAACTTTAATGCGATAAAAGCTTAGCAACTGGAAGTTTTCGCTCTCAAATCATAGCAGTACAGAAATGCCTTTTACTCAAAGTTTATTACTTAGAGCTTTGATATAAGAGTGTTTTAAGGAGTCTCAAGGTGGGTATAGTGGGTATTCAGTGCATCCGAGAGCCCGGCTCAAAAGGCCTCTGTGGCAGGGGAGGCCTGCGTACAGGGGCCCCGAGTTGCGAATTCAGAGGATAATTTTCCGGAACTGATTCGACTCTGTGTCGTATCTATTGTAAAAGGTTTCGTTAGATTAGTATTGAATGTTTACTACTATTACGATACTTGTGTGCTAGCCAAGCATCACATCTGTGCAATTTATTATTACTAATAATTAAGCGAGATGAAAACACACACACACACACTCACAAACTTTCGCCTTTATAATGTGACAACTCGTCAAAATGTAGGGAACAGCCGATTTTTTTTCGCGATTTCAGGTTTGGTCCCACAGTAAAAGTTGTTCATAATGAGTACAATGACCTCTTAAGGAGTTGTTAATGTTTTACCAATAACCCTGTATATACATATATAAATTATAAACTCACGCTTTCTTCCCATGCGGGTAGACAGAAACTACAGAACGCCAACTGGTACGATTCTTACATACTCCTTCTGCCTCGTATACGTTCTTATATCGTCGCTCGCATGAGTAAAAGTCCTATCTCATTTTTCATATTTTTTAGAGCCAAGACATTTTTCATTAGGCATTAGGCATTTTAGCATTTTTGAAGTGAAAACTTCTGTAGCGGCGCTGTGTACTTTTTTTGGAATGGGTAAAAACTTCTAAATTCGCGTCAGGACACGTGACCCTGATCGAAAATTCGTAAGACGTAAAACGTAAGACGCGCGTTGTTGAGGACAGCGCCATCTATGCACATCGGGAAGAACTACGAGGGCCTCGCGTACTAACGTCAGACGTAAAACGTAAGACGCGCGTTGTTGAGGACAGCGCCATCTATGCACATCGGGAAGAACTACGAGGGCCTCGCGTACTAACTACGTAGTTCATTCAACAACGACGAGATGGCGCTGAACCACGGATATATAACTGACGACGAGCTCTATGCGAGCGGCTTGCTTCTCTTACCACTGCCGCGACCAACACCACGAACTGAAGTCTATCCTGTGTGCTTATTTGTAAATCTGAATAAATTCCTTTCACGAGAAGAATAAACCAGTCACTTTGGTCATCATACCTGATTTGCAAAAAACCCTATAAAATAAGGAACACACCTTAACACGCGTGTTTTGTTTATAAGACGATTCACAAAATACACTCGTAATTGTTCAAGTTTTCACTTCTGTCGGCACTACCGGAGTGCCAGTGTTTTTTTTTAGGCATTTTTCTGAGTCAAGACAGCTACACTCTTCTATTCGTGATTCTTTACACTTTTCACTAACCGTCGTACCTCTATGTTATTTGGATATCAAAATATGTACAAGTATTTTGAAAGGCCTGTGGCTAAATAATAACAGCCGCACAGGTCGATCGATCAAGTTAAGCTACGCTTGCCGCGGTTGATCTGTGGATGGGTGACCATCTTTACATACCGTGACCCCTCCGTGCCTCGGAAAGCACGTTAAGCCGTTGGTCCCGGCTGTCATTCGTGGATCTTTGACGGTCGTTATGGGTAGTCAGAAGCCCGAAAGTCTGACAACCAGTCTTACCAAGGGGTATCGTATTACCCAGTAACTGGATTGTGGAGGTCACATAGGCAGTCGCTCCATGTAAAATACTGGTATTCAGCTGCATCCGGTTAGACTAGAAGCCGACCCCAACATAGTTGGGAAAAGGCTGGGCAGATGATGATGATTTTGAAAGGCAACAAAATGTAAAGAATCACAAATCAGCTAAAAAATGAGACAGGACTATTAGTCATGCGAGCGAAGATATTATTTGAAGGCCAATTCCTGTAATAAAAAACATTCAAAATTTAGTTGCAATCTGCCGGTCGATTCTGTAAAAATCTCACCGTGAAAGCTTAGGTGAAGTGAGTTTGTTTTTGCTAGGAATTGACACTATTGACAGCTCACTCCACGCTCACTTCACCTAAGTTTTCACGGTGAGATGGTTACAGAATCGCACTGCAGGTTTTAGCGACTATCAATGTCTTGTCAGAAATGTAGGGAAATAAGAGGTATTTTTGATTACACTGAGATCTGACTATGAACATTCTTAAAATGACGATAATTGCCCCTCTGGTCATACACGCACGCCGGTTGGAGTAAAGGCTCGTACACACAGGCGCGACGCGACACGCGACACAAAGGCACCGCAAGTCGCGCAACGAGCGGCGCCTTAGCGTATTAAGGCTCGTTCACACAGGCGCGACGCGACACGCGACACAAAGGCCTTGCTAAAGAACATCACGAATAAGGCCACTATATGTCCCATATTGTATTTACCCTGTTCAAAATGTCTTTGTTTCTCAAAGTGATGGCCACTGTAGTTGGAAAGGAATTTAGTGTTTAATGACTGGCCATTGCGGCACGGTAGAGATGCTTGGCTAAGCGGATTTCAAGATCCTGGATTTAATACCACTACAGGTGTACCTGAGGCCATCGCTTTAACGAACGACAAGCATTTTGTTTAAGACAAATGCCCGCGGGGAAACGTTTTACCGTTTTTCGTTCACTATTATCGTTACTGCATTTTTCTTATGTCATTTAATGTCACAAAAATATCCTTAGAATGAGTAATTTTTTTGGCCATGAGGTTTTATAATAATAGTATAACTTCTACCCGCGACTTACGTGAAATTCCTCTCCCACTCCGTCGCATTGCATCCGCTGCTCGCGCTATCATATCGTTTGTGCTTAGCGATCCTTCTGACTTTTTTTCTTATTGCTGGGGTGATGTTAAAATGCCTATAGCCTTTCTCACAAATTGGGCTATCCAATGCAAAAATATAATATATTTTTTAAATCCGACTGGTAGTGCCAAAGATTAGCGCATTAATTCTTCGGCTTTGTTATTAGTATAGACAGCAATAGAAGTCGATTAACACACGACACGGTTGGCGCAGTGGCTGAGCGATCGACTGCTGCGCTGCGTGTCGCGGGTTCGATTCACGCACGGAACAAATATTTGTATTGCCTACATGTAGTTGTTCCGGGTCTGGCTGTTTGTGTTTGTGAATTTAAATGTTTGTAAACGCACCCACGATACAGGAGTAATTCCTAGTATGGGGCAATGTTTTATTAAAAAAAAAAATAAAACACTGCACGTGTGATTGACAGTATGCCTTAAAAAGCGTTACCTTTACTTGTGTTGTGCAGCGTGCAAACCTGCGAGACGGCATATTACATCGAACAGACAACGACCTGCGTTCTCTCTCAGTGTCAGTACTGTCCTTTAAATCCTCAGTGACCCAATGACCTAAATACTTAAATTTAGTAACCCTTTTTAAAGGGGTAGGAGAGACAGTTTCGACTCCCAATTTGAGTATCACAATGTCAAAACCAAATCATTTATTTCAAACTAGCAGCACGGTCCCGCGTTTGGTTTTCATACAGATTGTAATACTTGCATTATCTAGGTCTATCCATATCTGTGGTCTTAACAGATAGATAGAGACTCGCGTTGGTTACATAAGGTAGCGTAAAGATAAGGGAGAGTGGTGAAAAAAGAAAAGGAGTCCTTTCGTTAGAAGGTTTAGTTTAGTCACAATAATTTCTGGTAGAAACTAGTCGGGGTTACCCGAAGTAAACACGTAAGTTATAACCGTCAAACATTAATAATCATTTCTAATTTACGTGAAAGTAGCCAACTTTATTAGCCTACGGCGTCATTTTCGGCGCGTGTACACCTTGCGGTCTTGTTTTTTCATCTCTACTTTGGAAAATGTAAAAATGAAGTCACGTCTATAATTATCACTCGATTCCTACCGGCTTCCCTTTGAAAAATGGCACAGTGAGTATTCTATAGACAAATAATATAATCATATCAAAGGCACTCCGGCTTTTTTTTTGTTCTGGATGGGAAATCATCAAACGTCTCCCACTCAGAGCGGGAGGGGTCTCCCGCTCTGAGTGGGAGACGGAAGGGAGTGTCAGACTCTGACTGACTAAAACCCACCCGTATTCCTTCCTTAGCCCTTTATGTTCCGGGCCAGCGGTAACCCTTTCGGAAAATCCCGCTGACCCGGCAGGCTTCGGCCCTGACGGGCCCGTTCGGATGATAATGCTCTCCGGCTTACCTCTTACAAAAATTTACCCTTCGCTACTGCTAGCTAGGCATGTTGAGTTTTCAAACAGAGCGCTGCAGTTTCAAATTATTGATGCCTTGCAAGCCTAGAGCTATCACAGGTGTGTTAGCATATAGCATAATCAGCACAACCACTGCTGGGACACAAGCCTCCTCTCTGTGAGAGGGAGTGGGCCGTAATCCACCACGTGGGCCCAGTGCGGGTTGATTATGTTAGATGTCTTCGAATTTTTTTGGAGATGCCGGTTTCCTCACGATGTCTTACCGTTTTTAGAGCAGGGGTGATGAAATAATTTACACAAAGTAAAGAGTCTGTCAGAGATCGTAGCTATAACTCGTAAGTCGCGCCGGTTTCCACAGTGTCACCTTGTAGTGCTCTTGCAGGTGTTTTGCCATGCCAAAAAGAAACCTTGGATTTCTCATGTTCTTTTTATTACACTAGCTCCCAAACCCTTCAAAACAAAATACAGCAACGCTCCTTGGTGGTAAAAAAGCTGGACCTTTTTTACCACCAAGCAGCGTTGCTATATAGCCAGTACAGTAACAGTGGTTATTTGTCTGAACGAGCTCCAAAAAGACTGCTAAAAAAAAATGCAAAAAAAAAAAACCAGCCAACTGCGAGTCGGACTCTCCCGCACCGAGGGTTCCGTACGTAGGTATGTAAATAGTTTATCACAGGATTGTTTTTTGTTTTATCACATCTATTCAAAAGATCTAGTGTATTTCCCGTAAACAGGGACTAAAATAGCTCTTTAATCCCTAGGGATTAATAGATTTGGATTTGGAATGTGGATATTGTTAATAAAAGTTCCAATCTCCAATGAGATCAATCACGAACATTGTATGAAGAAGTAACAGGCTGTATGATAAAGTAAAACGCGCGAGCTAAGTAAAAAAAAAATCGTGTTAAAATAAAAAACGCGCGAAAAGCGTTCTGCCTTCGTTCCTAATTTTTTACTCAAATGAGGAATTTACTTAGTTTTATAAAAATTATTAAGATTATGTCTTCCTCAAGTAATTGTATGTAAATAAATAAACGTAAGTACTATTCTTATTCATAAGTTGCACATACTTATTTTATCATAGAGGGTGATAAAAAGTAGAGTTTCCACCTCGGGAGCAACACTATTTTAAGCTCGAGTGACGTACTTTGAATCCCTCGCTTCGCTCTGGATTCAACGAAACACTCTCGCCTTCAAAATAATTTTTTGCTCCCTTAGCAAACAATCTACTAATTTCTAATGCAACTACAAATTTACGGCTTTCCGATTTTTTCCTTTACTTGTTGGTTGTACACACAAGAATTCTCTGAAGAGGTAGACAGAGAACTGTAAAACCACATTTTGCCAGTTATGTCAAGTACAGACGCCAGCACATCAAGCTACTAAAATCTGTCAAATTTCTTTAATAGATTTTCAACTTTATGGCTAAAGCATAAGGTTCAATGCTGATTGGCAACATTTGACAGTTTCGGGTAGCTTGATGTGCTGGCGTCTGTACCAGTCAATTTCGACCGACCTTTGGGAATCGAACTGATTACCACTCCATGGTCAACAGTCGCGCTTGCGTCTACAAAACCAAGAAGACATTTCACGTAGTAAAACGAAACGACATTACAACATTTAATCGATACAAGCTCCTCACTATATTTCCAGCGTTTCGATTACTCCAGAAAGTTGTACAAAACTTAATACTGAAGTTTAATACACTGGTTCATTCACACAAAAGAATTGGCGAAGCGGCAGCTGCTGGCGATGGTTACTGTGGTTTGGCAGGTCGCAAATTACACTTTTTGTACGTATTTGAAACTTGGCAAAGTACGTCAGCCGCCGCTGAAATTGGTATGTTATTGTCGATGTTGGCTGTTAAAGTATTTTGTACTGTTTTTAGGGTTCCGTATCAAAATGGTAAAAAGGAACCCTTATGGTGCGATTCAGTCTGTCTGTTTGTCCGTCTGTCACAGCTGGATATCTCAAGAACTACTAATATTATCAACGTGAAATTTAGAATAGTTTAGATGAATTTTGCCCAATTATTTTGCAAAAAAGAAAGTAAGAAACATTTTTTATTTTGCTAGGTGTCTGAAAAATTCGACGTGGGTAGGCCCACGTCGAATTTTTCAGACACCTAGCCTAGGGCCTGTAGGTATCATATTATGAAAGAGCGCAGTTTCCACATACGCAAACACTTTCTTTTTTAGGCCGCATAGTTTTCGACTTTTGATGAAAAAAGGAGTAAAAACACAGTTAAGTGCATAGAGAAAAATCTAAAATTGTTCTATGTGATAGAAGTTTATGTAAAGATTACAGGAAAATAAAACGATGTCTCTAAATAGCACACTTTTACAGTAATCATCAACAGAAGTTACATTAGTTCCACTATCGGTCAAGAGATGGGGCTGACCTAAAACTGCAATATTCTACACCGTAGCGTGCAGTGTTAAAATTCTCTGAGGAATATAGGCCTAGCCGATGAAAATTTAAAAACATATGATGGTACGGAACCCTCGGTGCGCGAGTCTGACTCGCTTTTGTCCGGTTCTTTTCGTGTTTTAAATAGTATTGCTTCATTGGTCTAGTCGCAAGCGCGACTTCTGAGCATGAGGCCCTGGGTTTGATCCCCGGATCGGGTGAAGTGTTGGACAGAAATTCATCAGCAGCTACAGAAGGCCTTAATTTAGATAATATAAGTGAAGTTATATGTTAATTATAAGAAGCTCTTTATCCGAAACGGCAGTTCCAAAAAGCCCTCCCACTTATACTTACTAAGCATAATCCTAATAATAAGGGTTGCTCATAAACCTTGCTTTAAAAGTAATGACATGTAAACAAAGTTGCCACACGAAGGAATTAATGTTTTTTTTAAGCTTTAAAATTCTGACTATGCGTGGAATCATGTGCCCAGTTGTTAGGAATAGGCTCGCTCTCTGCTACATGAAACTTCAAACATACCTTCCTTACTAGCGAAATGTGCGTGAAAGTACAGACGCCAGCACACCAAGCTACTACAAACTTTCAAATTTCTTTAATAGATTTTCAACTTTATCGCTAAAGCATGATGTTCAAAGTTGATTGGGAAAATTTGACAGTTTTGGGTAGCTTGATGTGCTGGCGTCTGTACCTCTGCATAATTTTAAGAACAGTCTATGAACTTTGTCTACGACGAATATAATCGTGTACAGATCGAGGTAGAGAGTTTTATATTATTACTGTTTTTTTCTTCGATCAATAATATAATTATTGATCGAAGGTTTTTTTATTATTTAGGTATAGCCACTTATTGAGGCTATTTAATCACAAGTAGGTACTTACAGTACCCGGCGATAAATATTGCACATCGACCTTTGGAAAGAGACAATCGGCTAATTTCGGCTTCGTAGAGCGTTATCTCTGTCGCACGAAATACAAACAGTCCGGTATCTATTAGGAGCTGTTAAAACAATTATTATGATTTGCTTCTTTTGATAATGATTTTTATTTTTTGTATAAAATACAAAAAAGGTAAAGGTCGATGAGCAATATTTATCGTATACATAATTATATCGTGTACATCATGGGAGCGTTGGCCGTAATCCACCACGCGGAGACCCAGTGCATGTAGACGTGTGTTGTGTGTGGTGGTGTCTTCAAATTTTTAGTTATGGGACATGCTTGTTTCCTCACAATGTTTTCCTTCACGGTTTTAAGAACAGTGGTGATGAATTAATTTTCACCAAGTAAAGCGCCTGTCAGACTTCGAACCCACGATCTACGAATCGTAAGTCGCTGCCGTTACCACTGCGCCACCACTGCTCCACTTCTTACGTAATAAAGAATATTAAATTGAAAAAAAAATAACAAAAAAGTGTCTGCAAAGTATCATCAGAAAATAGAGAAAATAACGCCTCCTGGTTCTGAATAAAGAACTTATTTCATTCTAAAAATGTAGTGGTATAGACAGAAGTTCTTAAATTTACTTGCACAAGCGGTATTCTCGCGAGAGACCGTATTGCAGGTGTGGGGAGCTCTTAACAGCTAGTTTAGAGGCGAAATGATGATATTTCTAACGTATTGCTGAAGTGTTATTACGGGTTTATGTTATTTCTAACGTGTGAGAGTTTTATACTTAAAAAAAATACTGTGGTTTCAGGCTCAGACCGAGATCTATTAACATTATATATAACGTACTTTGGTTAAGCGTTATTGTGACAACGTTCTTTTTACTTAAAACGAAATTTATTTCGGTGAAATTAATTTGTGTGTGTACATTCTGAAGGACGAAAAGGGGAAAAGGAAAAAGGAAAAAGGCACGCAGATGATGATAATAATGATGATACACCATAAGTAAATAAAGTTAATACAACTACATAATACCTACTTACAGAAGCTTCAAATAAGTCACGTAATTCTCACATGATTCTCATTTGATTCTCATTGGATTCTCACTCATTTTCACAATCGTACGGTTTTTCCATTTCTGTCGCTCGGGCTTACTGCTTTCGCAGTGAATTTTTTAAAAACATGTGCAGTATGTCTTTATGTGGGACTACGAGACTGTATGAGTTTGGGAGGGTTTAAAGAGTACCTATTGAGGTCCTGCCATTTATTTATTTACTCCAAGAAAACAACTGTGCAGCTGTTGTCCCAAACTTTTTCATAATTATAATTTTTATATTCATCAATTAATTAACTCAGTCTTGCCAATAACGTCCACCATAGAATCATCATCATTTCAGCCAAAAGACGTCCACTACTGGACATAGGCCTCCCCCAATACACCATAGAATGCTTATGACAAAATCCTAACCTGTTTTCTAAATTGCCGTTGAAGAAGATTTGCCTTTGTAATTAAATTGTCCACAATATCCGTATTTATTTAATCAAAAGCAGTTGTAACCTGAGGCGTGAATACTGGTGCAAGTAGTGCTAGGTGTAACAAGTTTCAAACGGAGGATGTGTGATATCTCCTGTTTCCTGCGAAGACAGGCCTGGTAGAGCCACTTTGTGCTTAGCGCAATGATATACACAGGTGTACTAGTATAATGGTAATATTGATATACATGTTGTCGGAAATTATCCATAGCCTGACATTTCCTTTAATTTCATTTATTTATTCATAAAACAATTCTCATCGTGTTTAAACATTTTAGAATGTTATTGTTTGGAGTTTTTTGAGAAAGCGAATTTCTTATCAATTATAATTATTTCCGAATTATCATTATATAAAGTCAAGGCACATGATCACATAGTCAGTTCTATCGTCAGTGCCGTCTAATGTGACCAAAATCTGTACCTTGTGTTTTGTAAGGTTAGTTCGATATAACCATATTATGTTTCAGGTGGTTAAGCATTATTGCAAGATACAGCCGTGACATTTAGATATACGTTCCAAGTAGTTTTATTTTATTTCTTTAGGAAAAACAAACAGTTGCATATAAAAGAAACCGAAATGTCTTAACATGAATGTAACTTTACAATACTTATCTCCCTTTTAGCTCAAGTTTTCCTGTACATTCTTGCTTCTCAGCAATCATATCACGAATAGTAAGTAATTTAGTTCTACAAAATAACTGACGGCTTCAGAAAATTCACAGCGTAATCAAGCTAGCGTTCGCCCGCGGCAGTTCCTACGCAGCGGTGCATAAACTTACGGAAATTTACATTTTCTAACCCGATAGTCTTATTTCAAAGCATGCACTATGAACACTCGACTATTAATTCGCCTTAGGGACAAACGAACAGACATACATTTACATGCATTCGTAAAACTCTTTACCATATGAATTCAGTCCGTATGTAGTTAGATATAAGAACGCTGAATTTGAATCTTAGGAGATCTTCAATTGTTTTCTGATTACTCTAAAACCAAGTAATGATTATAGTTAGAAAAATTGGTTTTATTGAATTTACAGCACTATAGCAATAAACATAAGGATCGTATTAAGTTTTGATAGATGCAAAATAGTTTGTGGTGTAACGGTGACGCATTTGCATGTCAGTTGATTGCCGACGATAGATTGTATAGCTCTAATCGTGTCGTGAATGGATTGTCTAATAGATACATATTTTTCCTTGTCGAGAGTTAGACGAACACTAATGTGCCTACCAGCTAATCTTCTTGCATACCACAACAGCGGATATTGCTCAAATTACTCGTCTGGGCAACTTGTAGTGGCTGATAGATTGGGGGATATAACGCGGTAAAAAGAAGGAGCCATATCGAAGTTAGAAAACATTTTGACTGTCACAAAACTTTTGTTACGCAGCGGTTAAAATGTAGTTTTTTCCGTCCATCTCTCATTCGCACAATCTGTAGAGTATAACCGTGCGATAAAAACTTTATTCCATAAAAGAAAGATTCATTTTAAGGGAAGTAAATGCCACTAAGTTAGACTAGCTGTCTATTTTGGTGGAATGAGACATACAGCCAGTAGCAGAACTCAGACAGACAGCTGATGTTCGACAAACCAATTCCTCGGGAGGAGCGAGTCAAACACCTGAGTGTGATTCTCGACCAACATCCTACCTTCGGAAAGCATATTATAAAACAGCATGTGTGCACACGTGGTAGAAGTGAAACCTTCAAAAACACTGTATAATGCTTCCTATCTCATTTTCTCCCACGTTAAATCTTATGAATTTACATGTCTCATTTTACTGTCGCTTTTTCGTTTCATAAATTTTCAAATCACAACGATGCTAAAGAACGTCCATCCATCCATCCATCCATCCATCCATCCATCCATCCATCCATCCATCCATCCATCCATCCATCCATCCATCAATCCATCCATCCATCTATCCATCCATCCATCCATCCATCCATCCATCCATCCATCCATCCATCCATCCATCCACATCCACATCCACACATCCATTAAATGTGATGTCATTTGTACTAATAAAAAACAAAAACACTGTATAATGCTTCCTATCTCATTTTCTCCCACGTTAAATCTTATATTTCTCTTTTTACTGTTGCTTTTTCGTTTCATAAAATTTCAAATCACAACGATGATAAAGAAGTTTTCACTTCAAAAACTGAGAAGATAGAGGCAACACACTCCGCTACACTGCACCCCAAGCAGTGTAGCGGAATATCCTATCCACTGATGTTTGAATAACAAGAATTTGCGTAACATAATCAGCATATAATGTGCCCACTGCTGGGACACAAGCCTGCTCTCTTCGTGAGAGAGTGGGCTACCACGCGGGCCCCGTGCGGATTGGTAGATGCCACATTTCTTCGAATTTCTGATTCTAGGACATGCCGGCTTCCTCACGATGGTTTCCTTTACCGGTTTGAGAGGAGTGGTGATGAAAATAATTTACAAAAAGCACTCGTGTTTCGGGGCCACCATTGCTCTCAAGAATTTACAAAACAAGATTATGAATTTATTGGAATTCTTCTGGTTAATGTTTACTTACCCCTTTGTTTTTTTCTGGATGGGAAATCATCAAATGACCCCTTCCGATGTGGGTGGAGCGGAAGGGAGTGTCAGACTCTTACTGACTAAAACCCACCCGTGTTCCTTCCTTAGCCTTTTATGTTCCGGGCCAGTGGTAACCCTTTCGGACAATCCCGCTGACCCGGCAGATGCACTTAGCTTGAAGTACGAATATAAGCTAAATTACATAAGATTATCATCATGACTTAGCAACAACCAAACAGACAGACCAACTGCTTAAAATAGGTAGCATATTACCTAACTTAATCCTACCACGTAGTCCAAAGCGAAACAGATGCCACAATCTATAATTTGAATCAATTCCTCGTACAGTTTATTGCATATTGTTAATCCTATCGTTTCCAGCTGGTCACGGACGCCTTACATTGTGAGCTGGATTTATCAGATCCATATAGCAAATTCATAGCTCCCTGGCCAACCCCCTCACAATAAGGAAGCGATGTATGCAGAAATACTTGGAGGGAATTGCTGTTTTTGCGTCTGTCTGTATACTTTTTTGTTTTCAGAGGGTATGTATGATGGCGGTTTAGTTTAGACATCTGATACTTGTATCTGACAAATGCTTGCACTAACTGGACTGGTCCACTCAAATCTGTGTGGTTCTTTCCTCAAAAGACCATTTCAGACATCATTTTACATGGTCTTCACATGACCTGACCAAGATAATGTCTGGACTTTAAAAGAGACTGTGACCTCTGATTTTGTTTCCACCTTTCTTGACAGAGTAGTCAGATAGGAAACGCCGACCTCATCTAGTTTATATTTTTATTGAAGTAATAACTTCTTTAGGCGGTTTGGGCATTTTTTGAGATGGGAAAACACCATTGAACTCGTGACACTGTTACCGTAACCTACACCGCACTACATTCGGATGTCTTCGTCTGTCCTCAGAATCTACTCGGTTTTAATGTATATCCGATATGTCAGTGAATGAGGGCAAAGTATTCTGTTTGTGTTTTGTTTATAAGACGATTAAAAAAATACACACGTAATTTTTCAAGTTTTCACTTCTGTCGGCACTCCCGGAGTGCCACTGTTTTTGAAGTGAAAACTTCTTTAGCGGCGCTGTGTACTTTTTTTGGAATGGGTAAAAACTTCTAAATTCGCGTCAGGTCACGTGACCCTGATCGAAAATTCGTAAGACGTAAGACGTAAAACGTAAGACGCGCGTTGTTGAGGACAGCGCCATCTATGCACATCGGGAAGAACTACGAGGGCCTCGCGTACTAACTACGTAGTTCATCCAACAACGACGAGATGGCGCTGAACCACGGATATATAACTGACGACGAGCTCCATGCGAGACCAACACCACGAACTGAAGTCTATCCTGTGTGCTTATTTGTAAATCTGAATAAATTCCTTTCACGAGAAGAATAAACCAGTCACTTTGGTCATCATACCTGATTTGCAAAAAACCCTATAAAATAAGGAACACACCTTAACACGCGTGTTTTGTTTATAAGACGATTCACAAAATACACTCGTAATTGTTCAAGTTTTCACTTCTGTCGGCACTACCGGAGTGCCAGTGTTTTTTATTTTATAATATGACGTGTAAAAGTGATTCCGACATCCTATTGACAGAATTAACAATTTCATTTCATTATCAAATAAAATACGTGAAAAAACATACTGTACAGCAGTAGGTTTTTTTATACGAATCAGATATGGATTTCGTCGGAAAAGTTATTCAGTAGGACGGGCTACCTCCGTTAGTCATTATTAAAATTGTCATCAGCTTGTAGCATTAAGGCTCCTTCAAACAGGCGCGACACGCGATAAAATCGCGCGCGACACAAAGACACAGCAAGTCGCGCAACGAGCGGTGCCTTTATGTCGCACGCGATTCGTGTCGCGCGTCGCGCCTGTTTTCAGGAGCCTTTACCAGACAGAACTTCCTTTAACAATATGGACCGTCGACCTAATAAAAGCAGCAAATGAAGACTGAAAACAAAGGCTGATCCCAGTGAACACAACTTGGAAGATGTCACTATCTAGCTGTGAACTGCAGTCTGAGTTGATAGGTTTTCAATAAAAACTCGAGTTTCTATATTTACTGAATAAGAAACATTATACTTAGGTAGTTTTTAACCGACTTCAAAAAAGGAGGAGGTTCTCAATTCGACGGTATGTTTTTTTTTTTGTGTGTTTGTTACGCGATTACTCCGCCAAATGTGGACCGATTTTCAAAATTCTTTTTTTGTTCGAAAGGAGATATTTCTGAAGTGGT
This sequence comes from Luperina nickerlii, assembly GCA_963855955.1. Classification (NCBI taxonomy): domain Eukaryota; kingdom Metazoa; phylum Arthropoda; class Insecta; order Lepidoptera; family Noctuidae; genus Luperina; species Luperina nickerlii. The sequence continues at coordinate 3,186,254 of OY979667.1, read as the reverse complement.
CCCATAGTCACCAAGTCAGGATCTGATGATTGGATCATGGAGAAATCGAGGGCAACCCTCAAATTTTATGGGCCCAAACATCGTTTTTCGCAAATCTTATGAAGTAATTTAAGTTCTTGCGTATGGTGATCATCATCTCATGTAGCTGAGCTGATGATGGAAGGTACGACTCCTTAACAGTAAGGAGTAGGCATCGACTGATTTAGTAAATTATTTTTTTTTGATGTTTGGAAGGGCGTTTGCCATTTTGGTCTCGTGATCATCAGGTCAGGAGGTGATGGACTAACCATAGACGATAGAAATCTTTAATAATTAAATAAAAATCGACAGCACATGTCTCGCGATTGCTGCGATTGTTTGTGTATGCATAGTTTAAGCCATACCATAACATAACATTACGCCAGTTTGCTTTTAAGGGCGCTTTTAAATTGTAATAACAATAATACAGTAAAGGTGTAATTTATTATTGATAAATCTACATTTTTTTTTACAGTTGTATATGTGTTGTGTATGTGTATAATTGTAATCCTTGTGTCAAATTAGCTAGCTCCTGAGGTATAGCCGCGACTGTCATTTTATTCCAGAAAGCTGCTGGTGGAATTTTGACAGCGAGAGCATGTTACGATTTTACCCAGACGCACCAATTCTTCGGGTATTAACGTACTGTACATAGCAGTACGTAAATTACAGCGTTGTGGTGGATACAAAGCTTTATAACAAATAGCACATGGCAAGTCAGCGAAAATGTTAATAGCCTGTTCAAAACCATTTACTGATGATACCACCCTACGATTACGACTAGCTTGTCGCATAATATCTAATCGAGTCGCTCTGGATTCGGCAGATTCATTGGATAGACGCTCGTATTGCACGTGTAGACGACGGGAACTTTGATTCTCGGTTTCGTTTGATAAGCGCTCCTGAATCAAACCGAGACGATGAGAACGTTGCTCCTCGGTCTCGTGAGACAAACGTTCATGAATGATATCAAGACGATGAGAACGTTGCTCTTGAGTCTCGTTTGATAATCGTTCACGAATCAAATTGAGCCGCTGAGCATGACTTTCTGGACTCTCACTAAGCCTTGATAATCTCGTGTTTGCTCTCTTCTGAGAAAGTCTATACGCTCGCTGCTCATTTCTCTCATTTAAAATGTTTCTAGTATTTCTTTCCCTACTTTTCTTTAAACGTTCTTCCTTTTCGTCGTTACTTTCTTCCAAACGGCGCTGTCTCATTTGAGCAGCGCGTTTAGTAGGCCTACCCATATTATACAAAATTAATTTTCTTTCTATTAAACATTGAAAAAAGAAACTTCAAACTATGAATTATGTACAAACTTAAACTAAAAACTAGAAAATAAAATTATTTTTAAACAAAAAACAAAAACCGACTTCAAAAACCTAATAAACACTAAAAACTTAAAAATAATATTAAATTGAAACTATAATTAAGAATAATTTAACCTAAATAACCTTACCTAACTTTAATCTACACTATATTTTACAATTTAACAGTTTTTGGAGTCGGTGCCAAGCCCGCACTCACAAAATATTAACCAAAAAAAAGGTACTATATCAGCAAAAAATATTAACAATCGACAAATCAAACTGAAAAAAAAAAATTACAACACAAGACAGAATATCAACAGAAGACGGAGTTGTTCATAAAAAATTAAGGGAGAATATTTTATGGCCCAATTAGATAGATACACTTGGCTTGGCACCGACTCCAAAAACTGTTAAATTGTAAAATATAGTGTAGATTAAAGTTAGGTAAGGTTATTTAGGTTAAATTATTCTTAATTATAGTTTCAATTTAATATTATTTTTAAGTTTTTAGTGTTTATTAGGTTTTTGAAGTCGGTTTTTGTTTTTTGTTTATATTATAAAGGTAATTGGGAATTCGTAATCCTCTTTTTACACGATGCAGACAAATTGATCAAATTTCAATTGGTTCATGGAGCACCGACGGTAACTTTCATTGTTGCGTCAAGTTATAATGTAGTATTAGCATAAGGATACTCAACCTATAATGTTCAAGCCTCTTTAACAAAGGCCTCCTCTCTGTGAGAGGGAGTGGGCCGTAATCCACCACACCGGCCCAGTGCGGGTTGGTAGATGTCACATGTCTTCGAATTTTTGGTTCTAGGACATGCCGGTTTCCTGACGATGTTTTCCTTTACCGTTTTGAAAGCAGTGGTGATAAAAATTAAATACACAAAGTAAAGTGCCTGCTGGGTTCGAACTAGCGACCTATGACTTCTAAGGCGGCGCCGATACCACTGGCCACCGCTGCTCAAACTATAGTATGCCAGAAGCAACCTAATGGCTCCTTCAACCAGGTGCGACACGACACGCGACACAAAGGCACCGCAAGTCGCGCAACGAGCGGTGCCTAGTGCCTATGTGTCGCGCGCGATTATATCGCGTGTCGCGCCTGTTTGTAGGAGCCTTAAATCAGGCTTACTATACAGGGTTATTGGTAGAACATTAACAACCTCCCAGGACTATATTACTAACATCATAAACAACAACTTTTGTTCTATGACTTTTATTAATTCATCAGATTTTAATTCATCAGACTTTCATACGAAAATAAAAATAATCCAATTCAACTAATTGAAATATCCGATTTTGTGTTTCGACCTCTACGCGAGGCAAAAGAAAGCGTTAGTCAGATAAATAAACTGTCGTGTCTAGGACAAAATTCAGCGGACCCCGGGGGTTAGATAGAACAACGAAATCTTCAAGGTTTATATTAGGTAAATGTATTATTTTTTGTAAAAAGTCACAGAACAAAAGTTGCTGTTTATGATGTTAGTAATCCAGTCCTGCAAGGTTGTTAGTGTTTTACCAATAACCTTGTATAAAACCATATAAGTATTCAGTTTCCATCCTATTTATACGGTTTTCTTTTTCTTTCACAGGTGAACAAACTTTCTTGCTCAGTACTTTGTAGGACCTGAAACGTTTCTCCATTTTCCTTGAAAAACTACAAGTGTCTCATTTGTAAACACTCGCCGAGTTTTGTGTTACACTGCTTTGTCTGCTTACCTCTCATTAGCTCAAGCGCTCGTCTCTGACGTCACTGAGGACGCCATATTGTTTCACACGTAAGGCTAGGTACTACCCACATAACTGCACTATCTCCCCGTGGTAGTGCAGTATGCATGAGCAGTTCTCCACGTTAAAAAAAAAGGCTAGGTACTTGAAGTAGCTATGTGTTTACATTTTTACCTGCATTTTCACAAAAAACCATTTGTGGTTTAAATATCTTCCTTTTGGAGTTTTATTTCGATTTGAAAGATGATGACATTAATTTCAATTTTGAACTAGATTGTAACCAAGATTGACTGACAAATTTTATTCGGCCCAATGGTAATGGCATCCGCGACTTACGAGTTGTTGGACACAGGTTTAAACCCAGACAGGCGCATTTCTTTGTGTTAATTATTTCATCACCACTGCTCTCAAAACGGCGAAGGAAAATATCGGAAGGAAACCAAACCAACACAGAAAAGGAAATGTTGCAGAACCCAAAATTCGAAGACATGTGACATCTACCAACCCGCACTGGGCCCGCGTGTTGGATTATGGCCCACTCACACTCTCCGAGAGACGCCTGTGTCTCAGCAGTGGGAACATTATAGACTGATTATCAAGGTCGTCTTTAACCTATTGGAGGTCCTGGGCACATAAGGATCACGGGGCCCCTGTGTAGATAAGAGACAATAAGAGACGCATACTAATATTACATAACTGGGTGTAAGGACATGCCTTTGCTGATCCCCATTAAAGACAGTCGTCGGTCCAGTAACATGTCACGTTTTGCAAACAAAGCATTGATATTCTAGTAACTAAGTAATTTAAGTTAGCAATACGATTTGTATGTTATAATTAGACATTAATAAAAGGAATCTTGGAATGAACAGTTGTTTCCATCTGCAACCTACCCTTACGGGTACACTTCATGGCGACCCTGCCTAAAAAGAACAATTGAAGAAATGACAACCAAAAATTAAAACGAACTCGAGCAAGTAACTCAAGAAAGCAGCACCAAAGAAAGCACCAAAGCCACCAAAGCACGAAAGTTATTGTAAATCGCACTGCAAATCACTTTTTTTGTCATTGAATCGGGTATTAATAATGCGTATAATGGAACGGCGGCTGCAAACAATGATTTTTTATTTTATTTTTATTTTATTTATGAGAGCAGGCCGGGACCTCCGAAGATCGCGGGGCCTTAGGCACTTGCCCAGAGTGCCCAATGGAAAAGAGGGGCCTGCTGATTATGTTGCATATGCTATAATATGGGGTTTAGAATACAAAAATACTGTTAATTAACGTTTAAGTCGTTTGAGTGAACATTTCATTTTGAATGTTGATAAAAATGAACCTTAACACTAGAGCAAATCTTTGACAAACCGTCAAATCAATTTTCACGGTAGACAGCATCACAATTACGTCAAAAGTTATAATTTCTCAAAGTTAAAAGCTTAAAAATAAACCCAGCAACTCCCACAAACATCTGTCCATTGATTTACATTTTCAATTATTTATTTTGTATTCCGACACATCAGACGCTGAGTTAGGGTTAAAACAAGCAGATAGAAATATAACTAGTATTTATTTTTAGGATTCCGTGCCTCAAAAGGAAAAACGGATCCCTTATAAGACCACCGTCTGTCTGGTCGTCCGTCAAGACCCTTTTTTCTCAAGAACGCGTAAAGTTATCAAGTTGAAATTAATATCAAATAATCAGGGCTGCAATTCCTTGAAACAGTGAAAAAATCAAATTTCTAAGTCAACGAAATCAAAAGATACGGGCGTTTATGTTCCGCAATCAAAACTTATAGGATACTTCCCGTTAAGCTAGAATTATGAAATTTGGCAAGAAGCAATTTCATGTAGCATAACTAAGGAAAAAGTCAGAAAACCGTAAATTCGTAGTAACATTACAAAAAAAAAATCCCGTGATAAGCTATTTACGTAAGTGCCTAAAAATTTGTACGGAGCTCTCGGTGCGCGAGTCCGACTCGCACTTGATCGGTTTTTTTTATAATTTCTAGACCTTGAGGTCTTCCCAATTGGTATCCCAGTGAAATACAAAAGCGATTTTGTACCTTGTGAGGTCTATCACACTTTCACCCTAACATGCCATGCACACCAAATGTCATGCAAATGATTGTATTCAGGCTATTTTTACCTATTCACATAATTTCATGCCTGTTTTCCCCAAAGAGTAAGGGTCACCTTACCCTACCTACGTTAAGGGGATTACAGGACCTAAACGCAAGAAACGCAAGTTTTAGAAGCAATAAAATCAGAAAAATATATGATATTCTTCAGGATACAATATGCTAGGTAGATAGTGTGTTGAAAGCATAATACAACTCATTTGATACGATAGAAAAAATCATGAAGATACCTCTAAAAACTTTCTTTTTATAATAAAAACCATACTAATATACAAAAAATACTGGTATTCAGCTGCATCCGGTTAGACTGGAAGCCGACCCCAACATAGTTGGGAAAAAGCTGGGCAGATGATGACTAATATACATAAAATCATTATGATTTTTTGTCAGATTATTCTACAATCAACATCTAAAGCACTAGTGTTTTAATTTTTTAGTCCAAACAATATATTCTTTGTAAATAGATAATTGCTTCATATTTTGCAATCAATTACCAGCGGTGTGTCATCGCGCTTCTCTTTCTTTCTATGCAGTCCGACAGTGACCGCGCTTTAGGTCATGTAGTCCCCTTAAGGATTACCTTATCATCAGATGATGGGATTTAAACTATAGTACACTCACATTTCGCCAGATAATTATGTTTAATGCCTATAAAGCATGGGGCGAGCATATATTCAGCAGTACCGCTTATGACCAGTATACCAACGAGGTGACTACCTCGTTGGTATACTGGTCATAAGCGGTCTTATAACTTACTATGTGAAAGAATATTAAAAAAATAAATAAAAATATACTCATAAACTGAGATAATATACTGCATATAGTTTTAAATATCGCTTCTATTTTATTGCGCAATTCAACGCGATTGTGAGCCATTCAAACAGACCATCAAACTGTACTCAAATGTTTTAATTTGAAGAGAAGCTTTATGCAGTATTTACTTAAAATTTTGTTCTTTATTATTATAAGTAGGTAGTTTTAAACGTCGTATAGATTTATGTGATTGTTAAGTAGATGCGAATTTGGGTTGGATTTCGTTGTTTGTTCTTACCGATAAATTGAAGAGCTGAGCTAAGATGAGAAGTAGGTACAGTCAGCGACATTTATGTTGGTTAAGGCTCCTTCAAACAGGCGCGACACGCGACATAAAGGCACCGCAAGTCGCGCAACGAACGATGCCTTTGTGTCGCGCGCGATACGCGTCGCGCGTCGCGCCTGTTTGCAGGAGCCTTGATGATCAGCCAAAAGTTTTGAAAAGAGCTTTATGGGAAAAGCTTGCTATCAACAACTAACTTGCTAAAAAGTATTGATGAGTAGTATGTTTGTAGGACGGAAGCACACGAAAGCAACACAAATTGTTACACAAAAACGAAAAACAAATATATCATTTTTTGGAAGTGTTTACAACAGTCATTCATAATCAGCCTATGATGTTCCCACTACTGGGACACATGCTTCCTCTCAGTGAGAGGGAGTGGGCCGTAATCCACCACGCGGGCCCAGAGTAGCTTGGTAGATATCATATGTCTTCAAATTTTTGTTTCTAGGACATGCCGGTTTCCTCACGATGTTTTCCTTCACCGTTTTAAGAGCAGTGGTGATGAAATAATTTACACAACGAACCCAGACAGGTGCTTTAGCACCTGTCTGGGTTCGAACCTACGACCTGCAACTCGTAAGTCGTGACTGTGACCACTGTGCCACCACTGCTCTCACACAGTGGTCACAAAATATTTTTCGTGTGGCCAAAAAAATATTTTTGTTTTCACTTTTTAACGAATGCTCGCTAAAACAATGTTTCAGTCTAAAACGGTTTCAGGACCACAGAGCGGAAAATTGGTTGCCATTAAGAGGCAGTAAGCTTTATTTTTTTATCCCCCCACCCCTCACTCGGTAATTAAATGACAATTACCGGAATCTCAAAGAGGAAACGTTGGTGTTTTTAAGCCATTGCGTTTTTTAATGTTTCGATGAATTCTGCTCAGCTTGTTAATGTTTTAATTTTATTATGGAGCGAATATTTAAGGGGTAACCGCGTGCCGTGCTCGATGTGATTTCTCATCGGCAAAAATAACGAACCCCTATAGGAGATGAATTTTCAAAAATCCTTTGTACCGTTCGTTACATAAGGAATTCTTCTGCAAAATGTCATGCCTCTAGACCCAGCGTTCCCTAAATACAGAAGTCATTTATTCAAATTTGGTTGAGGTTTAGCACTTTTCGAACGTCAAAATTATATAAGACAGTCCCCTAAATCGCCCACCCCTCACCACTACTCGAGTAATTTCACGCTGTGAAATAATGGACTACATAAACTATTTTATTGTCCATAGTCCATTTTTACATTTTTATACCATACGTTTGGGCTTAGGTCACACGAGCGACCTAAACCTGCACTTATGTCACGCTTTTCTGTGTAAAATTGGACTACGTCACATAAAAGCGTGTTTAGGTCACACAGTCCATACTAATATTATAAATTCGAAAGTAACTCTGTCTGTCTGTATGATACCTTTTCACGCCTAAGCCACTGAATGGATTTCGCTAAAATTTGGCAGAGAAATAGATTGCATCCCGGGGAAGCACATTGTATATTTTTTATCGACATAACTCACGGGCGAAGACGCGGGCGGAAGCCAGTGCTATATATACGTAATATATAAAAATCTAAAGTTTTACAAAACTTGTATTTTGTAAAGAAATAAACCCAAAACAATGCCACAGTTTGTCATCAAAAACATTTTGAGTTATATTTATTGACGAAGCATTTGCTATCGAAAAAATCTGTGCACGTTAAACCGATTCGAATCGGTTTAGTTAAAAAACAACAGTATGCTTTTACAGAAACGTTGTGGTTGTTCACGATTTTTTGTAAATACTGTTTTTGCTTTATTTTTGTTGTCTGTTCTATCCGAATAAGATAACAACGGCTGAAAAGTGGGTCGATGTGGATACCTACTGTTCTAGTTGTTTTAGAGTTAAATACAACGCGAAATTTCTCATAACATTCACTCATTAATTATTAACTGGCCCTCAAGATACAGGATTTTCCTAGTTTGAAGGGCAGGGATCTTCTCATATGTAATAGCATACCCATCCGTTATTGAAAAGTCTTTTAGTAAAATAAATAATTACTTACTTAATTCTACGAAGGCTAAATCAGTTTTTGGGATAAAATAAACTACACATAATTCAGTAAGTCAGTGTTTTGAGATGGGAAAGATATAACTTCCCAAAGCGTTGCCGAAATCAGAGACACAGTAGTCAAGTGTGAAAATGTACAGTGTAGACATGCTTAAATCATATTTAATTCACCATACAAAACGAAGTTCAAAAGGGTAGTGAAAAAGTTGTACGAAAAATTCTGCTACTCCCACAAAGATACAACAAATCTCTTATGCAAATATCAAGCTATTCGTTCAAGATATCTCCTGTTTAGAACAACAGAATACCGCCAAAGTTCCGCCAGCAATGACCGTTAAAACATCCAAACTATTGCAATACTACACGAATTATAACAAAAGGAGGAACTGAAGTTTTCAGAGATACCTGTAAAAGTGTGGCTCTCAGAAGAGCCGGAGAAGCAGACAATCTCTTCAGCTATTGTTTTGTTACCGAGTTTGCGAATGCTCCTACTAAACTATATAATAACGACACAAACAAAGTGAAAAACTATATTTCTATGTATAGACCGCGGAATCTAAGTTGATAATGTCTTTTGCGATGTTTGCAGAAAAAATGTTGACACACTGTATCCAAATACTGTAATCATTTTCTCTAGGGTATTATAATTACTATTGTAACCGACTGACCAATTGATACTTACAGCACTTTAGTTGCGTAACACATTTTTAATTTTAATCTCAATCATTTTGAAGGATATTAATAGCTAATCCATTGCTTTACATGTTCGTAAAATTTGTCTGCTCAACAACTTTAATAACGCAATGAATGTTGTTGAACTGTCAACATGAAAGCCATTAGTTGTTAGTGTGTTACGCAATTACAATGCGCGCCACGAAAGATGAGACTTGACCCCGTCTCCCCCGCTCTTTCCGCCGCCCCTGTGACGTCCGGTCCCGTCCCGCACTCAGACCTCATACCGCTAAAGATACCTAAAATCGTGTACTGCGCATGTCAAACCACGTGGTGTGTCAAGTCTCATCTTTCGTGGCACGCATTGTACCCGCAGGCCTCTTATAGCCTTATAGATATTTCAACAGTAAGAGTAATCTTATTTCAAATGGAGTATAGGGTACCCTGTATCAAAAAGACAGGTAAATGTAGAAATGTTGGCAATCCAGCAAATTATATATTTTTTTTTATTGTTTTTTATTTGGCCCACACTATCCCACTGCTGACTCTGAGGCAAAGACCTGAGTCCCCCAAATCCTTCCAGGCATTCTTTTCTAGAGCTACCTCGATCGAGTTGATTCTAGTCAATAATAATTCCATCCTCAGCATAATAAATGTTGACTTGGCAGTCATTTGGAATTAAATTCGCTTCAATTGTACTTACCTACATGTGATTAACTGATCTGTCGGGCAGGACAACTTAATCACAAAGTCGACTTCGAGTCGAGTGGGGTTGGTTTACAGTGACAGAGGGTAACAATTTAAATACAGGGTGGAAATTAAAGACTCTCCCTGGAGAAAAAGTTTTTATTTTATTCTATTCTATTGATGTAAATGCTCAAAGAAAACCAATCTTTTATTTTGAGGTATTCCACTCAGAGCACTGATTTCAAACGCACTTGGACGCACACGAACGGCACATGAGCACTTCCACTAACCGCACTGAAACAAAATTTTGTAACGTTCGGTTCGGTTAATCCCCAGGTATAAAGAAGGATGTTGCGCAGAGAGCCAGGGGGCTGATGTGTTGGATTCTTGGCGTCAGGCTAATAGACCGAGTTCCAAATATCGAAATACGAAGACGTATGAACGTCTTCGATATTGGAAAGCGTATCATGGAACTCAAATGGAGTTGGGTAGGACACCTAGCAAGGCGTAGCGATGGCAGGTGAAGTAAGGCTGTAACAGAGGCGTCCCAGGACTGGAAGACGAGATGTCGGACATTGTTGCCATCGCGGGCAAAACCTGCATGAGGTTGGCACAGGAGCGTGGGGATTGACACAAGAAAAAAGAGGGCTATGCTCAGCAGTGGATGAAAATGGGCTGTGAATGATGATGATGATGATTTAAATAAGTATACTTACTTAAGTAATTTGCGTTCGCGATTTATTTGCCAAAAAGTAAACAAATATGAATTAATGGAAAAATAACTTTAATTCCTACACGATAAAGTTCAGTTTACGCTACAATGTCTAACATTTTTGTAACTCTTTCAATAGTGCTAGTCACTCTGTAATCAACTTAATTTGTCATTGAAATAAAGTTGATATTTGGTTAACTTGAAATAGGGCAAAAATCTTTGAATATATATGTTGCAGTCAAAACTCTTAACCAGTCAAAAGTACTATTGACTAGCAAAATCAGTCAAAAGTACTTTTGACCGTATGCTTTAGTCAATAATACTTTTGACTAAAATAACAGTTAAAAGTACTTTTGCCCAATGGAGCTGGTTAAAAGTACTTTTGACTAAGTGATTCCGTCAAAAGTGGTGTTGACTGGTTGTATCAGTCAAAACTCTTAAAAATTATTTAGCATATTTATTTCTTTGAAATAATGTCATTTGACCGAATTTTCAAATGCACTAATTCGCCTGTTTAATATGATATGAGGTACCTAAAGGTATTTGTATTCTCATTCACTCGCTCTTGCATCCAATGTCGACGGAGCCCCGCTTCGCGGGGCTCCTATTTCTGTGAAAAGGGTTTAAAGTAACCTAACAAAACCGAACCTCGGGGTGGGAACATTACATCAAATGAACATTATACCTTTTGATCAACAGCGCAAATGTTGTTATCGCAAATAAATATTCGATGAAATGAAAATTATGTTAATCGATATTATACAAATTGATTATTATCCTAAACGTTGTTCGAATTAGTAACATTACATCAAAAGTTGTTATACCAAACAAGGATAAACCTCTTTTTTATTCACATCTAACGAGTTAATAGTGCTTTTGAGTTTTGACTGATGCTTTATTGCAGTTAAAACTACTTTTGACGAAGAGCGTCAGTCAAAAGTACTTTTAACCGCAAATTTGCAGTCAAAAGTACTAATAACCAATAATTTTCAGTCAAAACCACTTTTGACCAACCTATTCAGTCAAAAGTACTTTTGACTGATTTTGCTAGTCAATAGTACTTTTGACTGGTTAAGAGTTTTGACTGCAACATATACACAACGTTTTGTCTTCTTTTTTCGAAAATCAAATTACTGACGACTGAAATAGAGAAATCGGTGTGTAACTATTCATATGGTGGAATACGTTGATTAGTAAAGGGGTTAAAACAGCCTGTAAGCTTAATAATAAATTAAATAGATATTTTATTTGAACCTTAAGAAAAACACTTTAACAAGATAAAGCAAAGACAATCACTTTGAGTACCGTTAAAAGATGCAAGAAAAAATTAAAAGACCTACTCCACTTTTCTTAAAGTGGAGCCACACCTTTAAACCGGAATACATACATTACAATAAAACAGGACATTTCAACCTGTGATACGGTAAAACAGAAATCGAACTGTAATTATTGTGCTTGAGGCGTTTCCATTTGACAAACTACACATAATTTTCTATTTTATTTTTTCCTGTTCTGAAAATTTTTATTCACTGTATGGTACAAATATGAACGACGCTTTTATGAAAATGAAATTTAATTTCGTTGTATTTGACTTCACATAAAGTGGAATTTTATTTGGAACCGGTTATAATATTATGAGTTATTTTTCAAAATAATTGTTATTGGATTATATTGGTACCTTAATTTGTTTGATGTATAAAAAATTGTGGAGACTCTAAGGCTGCGGATACCCGGCAGTCATAACCATTCCTGTGAAAAAAAATCTTGACAGACATTACAGGCATGTCCATCTGGACATACATTGATATCTACAGGTTGGCAGGGACATTGAAGCGCGAACTATAAACATGAAAACAACACATGATTCTAGACCCCCTAATTTTTTTTTGGTGGTAAATTTAAATCATCAAATAACTTCTCCCGCTCTGGCCGGAGCGCGAGGGCGTGTCAGACTTTTACTGCCTAAAACCCATCCGTGTTCCTTCAGTTGCCTGTGCCAGGGGCCACGGTAACTCTTTTGAACAACTCGCGACCCTGGCAGATTACTGACAGAGACTGGGCTGGCGTAGAAATTTTTCATAGAAAAGTGCATTACCTAAGTGGTCTATACGTACGGAACAGATTTTTTGACGTGACAACGTCTAATAAATCGATGAAGCTGGCTGCACGCACGAAAAAACATGACTCATGAGGCGTTACCTCGCGGCCTCGCTCTGTAGCGTGGAAGCGTTCCATGGCGGCTTGAAGTGCAACGAGCGGAACGAGCGACAAAGAGGCAATAATACATTTACATGTTTTCGTCAAGTATGAAGTGCAGTGAAAAGTCAATGTGGTGTCAATTGTTTATAGCAATGATAATTGCGGCGATAAAGGTAATGATTCTTTCGATATTAAATATATGTTTATTGATATATTGTCGAATATTCGTGCTTTCATCATTAAAATAAATAGCATCGGTCCGCTAGTACAGCGATTGTAGGTTATGCTATAATTGACAAAACTATAACAATAAGTTAACAGAACTATTTCACGATGAGTAAAAAATCAATTGCTTTACTATTCGATCGAAATAAAACACTCCCTCCCTTTCATTTCCTACTTTTCCTATCATCGTCCTATTCTGAACGGAATAACACAAATTGTAAGAAGTTAAATATCACACGTGTTTAAAAGTTGTAAATAAAAGTTGTAAAACAATTGCTCAAAGCACATTCATACTTGTAAAAACTATGTACCTACAATGTTAAAAAAAAGACATAATTGTATTAATGCGTACAAATAAATGTAACTTGATCAATTCAATTGTGATTTCCATTAACCTCCTTCTCTATATCCATACATAATATCTATCAAACAAATAAAATTAAAAATTTCTTTTGATAAATGCAACTATTCCATCAGTATTTTCTTATGACGTTGTCACGTTCAACAATCGTCAGTAAACCGACTTTACAGACAACCGATTTTTTTTTATAACCGTCGAAAACTTTCAACACATGGGGGTTCAGAAATATGTACTTACTGAATCCATGGTATCAGTTTCGATGTCCTTGCCGCCCTCACTATACAAGAAAAATCTGCTTATTTTCGCGCTACGGAACCCAACTTAATGTTAATCAATGACTCAGATACCAATAATTCTTTCGCGATAAATAAAACATCTTATAACCCTAATTTATCAGAGTGATAGAGATTTATGGTTAAATGCAAACTAGTGGTTAGTTACACGTGAGTTATAACTTAGTCACTTTTTCATCGATTTCTTTTTTTTTTTTGACCATAAATAGTGGTAATGTTTCTCGGTCGTAAATATTGCTTTAAGAGCTAAGGAAGCCGAAGAATGTCGTCGAAATTTTGGGTAGATGAGTAATTTGCCATTCATCTTTGTAGTTTTTGAGCGTGCGAAATTTGTTATCAGATATTTTAATAGTCGCCATCAGTAAAATTCTAAATAGTTACACTACCTATTCATTCTTATCTAGTGCGACATGGGTTTAAGAGGGTGCATTCTGAAAGTTGGCTCCGTCACATGTTTGTGACGCAGCCAACTTTCAGAATGCACCCTCAGAAGCGAAAAAAAAAATCCAACAAAAATCAGCGAAATATTTGACATCTGTTTGCTGTCAAATATTTCGCTGATTTTATTAACTTGTCAGGCGAAAGAAACCAGGGCCGTCCAAAAGCGCGCTGGGTTGACGATGTCGTCAAAGTCGCGGGAAACACCTGGATGAAGGACACACGGAATTTTTGGTTCTAGGACATGCTGGTTTCCTCAGAGAGCTATGGAACGGAATTAAACTTGTGGATCGGGTTAAGAATACAACAATCCATTTCATCACTAAAATAACTGATGTCACTCGGAAAGCTGCCACGCTTAAATGGAATTGGGCTGGACACATTTGCCGCATGTCAGACGATCAGTAGGCCAAACTAACGACCCAGTGGGACCCGCTTAATGGCAAAAGACATCACGATAGGCGCAGATGGAAATGGCGGGATGAGCTGGGCTCCTTTGATAAAGATTGTTCCTTGGCAGCTCTGGACAGAGAGAGGTGGAAAGAGAGCAGGGAGGCCTTGTCCAATGGGACATCAACAGCTAAAAAAAAAACAGTGGCACTCCGGGAGTGCCGACAGAAGTGAAAACAAAACACAAACAGAATACTTTGCCATCACTCACAGACTAAACGGATATACATTAAAACCGAGTACATCGCGAGGACAGCCGAACACATCCGAAGCGGGTATTTTTTTAATCGTCTTATAAACAAAACACGCGCGGTGTCGCTTACGGTAACAGTGGGGGAGTTCAATGGTTTTTTCCCATCTCAAAAAATGCACAACGCACCTAAAGAAGTATTAATATAAAAAAAGTAGTGCACCAAAATATGGATCATGAATTCTATTTATTAGGGTAACTCAAAACTACCCTATTATTGTTTTGTTTGTATAAATAAGCGTGGTGATCGTTCATTTATGGTTTTGGAGAAATGGCGGCCAACTCGCACATTACAAGACTTTTTTGCCTCACGATACCGATCCGACAGAGGAAGTTGTGGACACTAAACGCACTTATCGACAGCGTTGTTTCCTCGAGATGTCTATCGCACAACATTATTTATAACTTGGTACTTTGTGTACAGAGCCCGCGGGACCTCTTTGTTGCCAAAGGAGATAGTTCCATATAATATTTATGACGTAAGTAGTTGTTTATGATGTTATTGGACGTATAATGTCGGTTACTTTTAAAGAGGTTATGGATCTTGTCCTTGTGCACGATAAAGAGGGCTTACCATGCAATCTTGTAGCAGGTTAATGTTTACGAAAAGTGACGTCTAATTCTGAACTGTCGGTCTATTCTCTAAAAATCACACCCTGAAAACTGAAACTTAGATGAAGTGAGCTGACAAAAGTGGAAATCCCTGGCATCTGGTGGTGCGGCCGACGAGAGAATTCGTTCTTGACACCGGAGCAATTTTTTTTTTAATAACCAGCGAATTATTTGAACGTAGTAACGTTCAAAATCATTTACCTACTGAATCTGGTAAGAGGTTCTGCGTCAATGTTCCTTCCACCCTGTATTATTAATTTAGGCTACCTGGTCTTCCGTATCAGCGAAATACCAGCTTGCCGCGCTTGACTCGGTGGAACGCAGAGCTAAGAGGCTCATTGTCGACGTAAAACTGGTGGATGCCAAGCTTCACAGCTTGGCTCATCGCCGCAACGCAAGGTTGCCTGCTTGTCGGTCTTCTACAGATTTTACTTCGGTGAGTGTGCCCAAGAACTCCACGACCTCATTACACCGGCCCCCTTCTACCTTCGGACATCCAGACGCACTGCAAGTTACCATCCCTGCCTAGTTGCCATTCCACCAATTCGTACTAAGCTTTTTTAAATGTCCTTTATAATGCGTACAGCAAACGAGTGGAACTCTCCGCTGTGTTTCCGAGCGCATATAACTCGAATCTCTTCAAAGTGAGAGTGAACAGGTTTCTTCTGGGTAAGCTCACCCCATCGTAGACTTTGTCTCTGTCACCTCTGACCTAGACTAGAGTCAAGGGCAAACCCATTTTAAAAAAAACCTACAATATCGTATCTGTCATGAAACTTCAGCAAATCTAGCAACACTTTTGAACGAAGCATTTACAGTCATTGTAAGCACAAGTAACAAGAAGCAGCATAAAATGTTTGATGAGATGCCCAAAAGCCAAAACTATGAATCTGAAGGCCTATTCCTGTAATTGAAAACGTTCAAATCTAGACACAATCTAGAAAAAAAGAAAAAGTATTTATTGCTACTCGTACAGGAAGATCACAAACTTGTCAAAAATGTAGGGAAATCAGAGGTTACTTGAACGATTGAGACTGATATCAGCTGTGAACGTTCTTAAAATTACGAGAATTGCCCCCCAGATCGAAAAAAATGTTGAGTTTTTAGACTTAAACTGTTTGTGTACCGCACAACGTCAACGGGCCGTCAACGAGAAACGAGATTATTCGAATCGAGCGTGATGTCCCGGTGACGGCGTATGGTTAACACGCGGCCATAGTAAATGTTTGTATCGCTTCTTCGGCGCCATCATCTCGTTCTCATTGACGTCCGTTGACGTCCCGTTGACGTGGAGGTGGACAAACGGCCTTAAGATTCGTCTAGCGGCTATTTGCATCCTAGAAAAACTATTTATATAAAGATTAGCAAGCTCATATGCTTTAATAAAATTAGAAACTAATATTTAATTAACAGTAATAGTTAATTAACCATTTTTATTATCTTTATGACCTTTTTCCTCACTCGGATTCTGCTTTTCCATCTAACATGACACGAGCAGGTCCTTCGAATTTGAATAATTTTCATGATAGAAATATCTTTCTTCAAAAATTTTGAAGTTGGTTCTTTCTTTTTGTAATAAATTAGGTAGGTACTAACTTACATTTTTAGTAACGGTAAAAGGAAGGAAATATACTTCTAAAACTGGAAAAATGGCTGGTGGAACTTTGAGAAAGGACAGTAAATCCAATACTAGAGCTACCTCTACTATGGTACAATTTACATATTATAAAAATAGGACAACAGCATCCGTAAGCGCTCCTGTCCCTGAACCCTTGTCAAAAGACAGATGCTGCTGATACCCTCTGCTTATGAAACAATGTACATGGAAATTTTAATCTTCCTGTCTAAGCTATTGATAGGTATAAGCAACCGTTGGAATCATGAAAAAAGTTTTTTTATAAAATTTTCTATGAATTTATTACGTAAAACTTTCTACACTTAAGCTTTTACGAAAATGTTCTTAACTAATTTTTAGACCTTTGTATCCTACTTATGCGTATGAAGTTTCATTAAAATAGCTTCATTCATTTGAAAAACAAGGACTTGAAAGTTTGTATGCCGTACATCGTAAACGCTCTTAAGTTCGGATAATTCTTAAAAATCAAGAAAAATATTTAATCGTATTATATTCTACTACTCGTATCACACTAATAAAAGGCGAAAGTTTGTGAATGTGTACCTATGTGTGTGTGTGTATTTATATGTTTGTTACTTCGTCACGCTCAAACGGCTGGACCAATTTTGATAATATTTGGTATGGAGATAGCTGACACACTGGATTAACATATAGGCTTTTTATTCCTATATTTCCACGGGATCGAAACTTATGCGGGTGAAACCGCGGGGCGCAGCTAGTATATTATAAACACGAAAGTTTGTGAGGATGAATGGATGTTTGTTACTCTTTCAAGCAAAAACTACTGAACAGATTTTGATGAAACTTTACAGTAATGTAGCTTATAAATCAAAATATTACATAGGATACTTTTTATCCCTATATTCCCACTGGATTGACATTATTGCGGGTGAAACCGCGGAGCGTTTCTGGGAAAATAATAATAACATACATCGCTCATGGAAATTAATTGTTTATCAAATGGGCACACTAGGTATGTTAATTTGCCATATTTTTTCCATATTCATACAGCTGTCAAAGGGTGACAATGAATATACTGACAATTTAAGTTGGTATTAATTATGGTATATATAATTTTCCTGTATCTAAAAATTATTTGACAAAAGAAAGGATGAAGATAATGAACATTATGACAAAAAGTATAATGCAATAGGAAATTACAGTACAAAATATATGAAAATTTACATTATTTTTCACTCGAGCGCAAAGCAATTAACGCTTTATCTTAACGAAGTGTTATTTAATAAAAAATGTACTTATTTTGTACCGAAACGTTGAGATGGCAGCGTTCGCAACGATCCTAAGCATTGCAACGTATGCAGGGCTTGTTTACACGAGTAAGTTGCACTTGAATTTTAAAAGAAGTTAAATTTTATTCGTTTCCGTGCCTAAGACACATTTTTTCCTAGACAAGTTTCATCCTCATCATTAACTCTGTCGATAAAAATACCCCATTAATTAACGGATAAGACAAGCGTTCAAACATACATACTTGTAAATAAATAAAGTAATACTACTACACCTCCTTATCTACATCATGAAAGGAACCACCGTTTAAAATTTCAGTTTTCGGTTTGGGCTGAGCGTTGATGAGTCGGTAAGCACTTTTGTTTATATGTGTATTGATTTCAATATTTTCTCCAGTGCGTCCTCCACAATGCTTCGCAAACTTTAATTGGAACGACTGCGGGAAATCACCTCAACCAGTCATATACTACTGGAAAACAGGATCAAGATGTGAAGTTGGCATCTGGCGTGGCTGTCTCCCTAACATTAATATGTTTAAAGACGAGTATGAATGTGTTTCTACATGCATATTCACAGTAAGAGCTGCGGAGGAGGACTGGCATAATATCAATGCCATTGAAGAAGATATTTCAGCAAATATGACGGATTACGAAGATAAAGGAAATGGTACTGACTTTGGTAATAGTACTAGTGAATATGATAATAGTACTTCTGTCAATTCAACAGATACAGCTGCAAATGAGACAGCAACAGAAGGTGGAGATGCTACAGATGCTATAACCGGCAATGATGTGGCTGGCGATACCACGATTGGAGATGGAACAACTGTCGCAGGCGAACCTGGCGGTGGTGAGACTGGCGGTACCGAAGCTGGCGGCGAAACGACTGTTGCAGAGGCCGAGGGTGAAACGGAGGGAGAGGCAGAAGGAGAGGCGGAGACATGAATGACTTGGAGATGGCAGCATAAAAAAATTTATCGTATCGTATTTAAGGTCAAAACATATTATATAGAAAGTCGGTCGGTCCGAGTTCACGCTCTCTCGACTAAAATCGATGGCAGTAAAAGTAGGTACATTTCTCCCACCCTCTTGTATATAATTTTATTTTCTAAAAATAAAACAACATACAACAATAGACAATATTTTAGTCCTCTTTTATTATTACAAAATTTTCACGAAATAACCACAGAAACTTAGTGGACCAACATATAAAAAAAGAAAGAAAGAAAAAGTATTTATTGCGACTCGTACAGGAAAATCACAAACTAAACTAAACACAGCAAAATAAAAATCCAATTTATATTAAAAAAAGTAACAAAAGGAAAATGAAACAGAAGCCTATACGAGGCCAAAAGGCTCCTATCTCAGCATGATGCTACGACATTTAAAAAATAAATGTTTTAGCGCTGGTATTCTGATAGGGCCCGCTGTGATGTCTCACGGGCAGTTATAGAAATAAATAAATAATATGTAAAATAATAGCAAATAATAAAATAAAAAATAAATATTTTTTCAATCTGCGCCAGACTAACTTCATTACTTGTCTATGCATATAATATGTAGAAGAAGTGGTTTTCTTGTTTATCTACCATACCATATACTACTTTCATAAGCTCACGCTTTTGTCCCAAGGGGGTTGGTAGAGTAATACAGAACGTCACCTGTTACTGTCGATTTGTTTATGTGTAGTACCCCTGAAATACTGAAAAGAAGCTGAAAATGCTTCTTTTCTCTTCAAGCAAACAGTTACATTACAAGAACTTACAACTAATTTAACAAAAACAATTATAGTAATAATATAATCCACAACGCTGTCCTCAGGTATACATACAGTATCCGGCGATAAATATTGCACATCGACCTGTTTACACAAAACCATTTTATACAAAGAATAAAAAATAATTATCAAAAGAAGCAAATCATAATTGTTTTAACAGCTCCTAATAGATACCGAACTGTTTGTATTTCGTGCGACAGAGATAACGCTCTACGAAGCCGAAATTAGTCGATTGTCTCTTTCCAAAGGTCGATGTGCAATATTTATCGCCGGGTACTGCAATAGCTTAGAAAAAAAGTGTAATAGCTTGGAGTTTTAATTAGTTGTATAATGAGCATTTATCATCATCATCAGTCTATAGTAGTCCACTGCTGGACATAGGCCTCGCCTATTGCACGCCATTCAACTCAATGTTCGGCAAATCTCATCCAGCAGCTACCAGCCATCCTGCGAAGATCGTCGCTCCAGTTTGCCCGAGGGCGTATTTACCATTTAATTTTCGCGGTCTCCACTCAAGAACACGTCTACCGCAACGGTCATCGGTTCTGCGGCTAATATGGCCGGCCCATTGCCACTTCAGCTGGCTTATTCTGTGAGCTATGTCGACAACTTTGGTTCTCTGCCGGATCACCTCATAGCGGATGCCATCCCTCAAAGAGACTCCAAGCATAGCCCGTTCCATAGCTGGCTGAGTTACCTTGAATTTATGGACCAGCCAGTAATGGGTAATGGTAATTAGTAAAGTTGAAATTTAGATGAAGATTACATAGTATAAATATTATGACCTTAGTAAGTTTGATGATTTTCAGAAAGGCTTTTGCTTTGCTTATAGGGTCTTGAAATGTCACACGTACACATCTTTACGATAGAAAAACAAACCGTCCACGTAAATAAATTATAGTCCTCTTCAGTGAATGCCTGCGATATTTTTTACATATTTAAAGCTGAGGTTACAATATTCGCTAGCTGGGGTTGACAGGCACACAGGTACGCGGCCTGCGGTCTCACATAGATATGGCATGTTACTGACGTGTGTATCCCGCCTATAATAAAACCAAAACACGCTAGAGAGAGTTTACTCGATTGACAAATAATATCTACGTCTAAGGTAAGAATTTATTTTATTATTTTGTGCGTCTTTAACCATATTTTAGCAATAGTAATTATGAGATAACAGGGAAAATATAGTAAATTATTGTGGCCATCCACAGCAATTTACGTAATAAAAAAATCATTTTTCACTAGCTGCGCCCCGCGGTTTTACCCACATAAGTGTTGATCCCGTTGGAATATCGAGATAAAATCTATGTTTTGTCCTCACCCGGGATTCAAACTATCTCTGCATCAAATTTCATCTAAATCGGTTCAGCAGTTTAAGCGTGAAGAGGTACAAACAGAAAGACAGAGGCATTCAAATTTATAATATTATAGTATGGATTAAAAAACAAATGGGTCCCAAATTAGGTGAGCATAGTATCTTTAGAGGTTTAAATTTATTAAGGAATTTATTAAAAGCAACTCAATATGATAATAGTCTACAAGGTCAAATGAAATTAACTAGCGAAACTTCGCGGACGTAATGATTGACCATATTATCTAAACAAATGATAAAACAAAAAAAAAACACTGGCACTCCGGTAGTGCCGACAGAAGTGAAAACTTGAACAATTACGAGTGTATTTTGTGAATCGTCTTATAAACAAAACACGCGTGTTAAGGTGTGTTCCTTATTTTATAGGGTTTTTTGCAAATCAGGTATGATGACCAAAGTGACTGGTTTATTCTTCTCGTGAAAGGAATTTATTCAGATTTACAACGCCATCTCGTCGTTGTTGGATGAACTACGTAGTTAGTACGCGAGGCCCTCGTAGTTCTTCCCGATGTGCATAGATGGCGCTGTCCTCAACAACGCGCGTCTTAAGTTTTACGTCTGACGTTAGTACGCGAGGCCCTCGTAGTTCTTCCCGATGTGCATAGATGGCGCTGTCCTCAACAACGCGCGTCTTACGTTTTACGTCTGACGTTTTACGTCTTACGAATTTTCGATCAGGGTCACGTGACCTGACGCGAATTTAGAAGTTTTTACCCATTCCAAAAAAAGTACACAGCGCCGCTAAAGAAGTTTTCACTTCAAAAATACTTAATGTTTTTTGAGGTCAACTAACGCGAGTACTGTATTTACTTGAAATGTGAGTTTAAAAATCAGTTTTTCTTTTCTTTTAATGTGTTTAGATATAGATAACTACCCATCGCGTCGTCGAGGAATTCGCTAGTCAATTTAATTTCACTCTGTTTATTATCAATAAGATATCCCAAGAATATCGGCAAAAAGAAACTAAATTTAACGTACCGTCTGCAACAAGGGATACGGTCCTTCGACCAACAATCAGCATGTTGTCATAGTGAAATCGTCCCAAACGGCGACAACACTTGTCGCCGTGTTTGCCCACCAGCCTTTGTGTGCCTGTGACGAAACTATCCACTGACGTCATCCAGCACTTGAATTGGTTTCTCACTGTTTGTTGGATCTGCAGTGTTTTGAAGTAATTGGGTTTAGATTTAATTTGGTTGATCGTAAGGTCGGTTTATACCAAACGAGCGAGTCATTCTTTCCCCATTCTTTAAAACTCTCTTTGTGTAAACAGATACAGGATTCTATCGTTAGTCTATACATACTAAAATGTCAAGAATATCAAGAAAAGAAACCCCATTCTCTATTTCTATGTCCGTTTGGTTTAGCTCGTAGGTTGTCAACCTTATTATGGCCCAACACCCACTTTGAGAATATATTTTTTCTAGGCTAAAAATCCAAAGGCTAAAAACGGGACCCTATTACTAAGACTCCACTGTCCGTGAACGCGATCATAAGATACTAACAGGCGTTTATGTTCCGAAATTAAAATCTATAGACACCGTTCCCGTTGATCTAAAATCATATATATATAATTATAATAATATATAGAATGAAATTGGGCAAGAAGCAATATGACAAGGAGCACAGGTAAAGGAAAAAATCCAAAAAACCGTAAATTTGTAGTTACATTACAAAAAAAAACTAAAACTACATACCTACAGCCCTCGGTACGCGAGTCCGATTTTACACTTTACCGGTTTTTGTTACTATATGTTTTTTCTGTCTGTCCCCCAAATAAAATATCTTTGTTTCTTTCTTTCTAAGATGTAGATTTGTTGTTATTATTCTTGAGCCGTCATCAAATATAGTAAAACACGGTGAACTTACGGCGTGTTTCTATTTGCTTAAGGCTCTTGTTCCGTGACTGTACATCCGCGCCCATCTGTTTAGTATTCTCTAGACAAAGTGTGCAAAATTAATTTAAAAAATTGTAATCCAAGTCAATAGCCGCGCGCTTCTTAATTTTCGTTTACATTCTTAATAATCGCCACACTTGCTTCAATATTAACATTTCGTTCTTGTTTCTTCAAATTCTCTCAGTCTTTTATTACCTATTTAATACTAAGTATATTATTATGACTCCCTTTTATTTCGTTTTGTTATTGTTCACATTTTCCCTGTTCAGATACTGTATTTTACGTTCGATCAGAAAGCATCAACACGTATAAACAAAAAAAAAAACTGACAGATTACCATACTCACACGGATTACAAAACAAGGTTTATCTTTAGACTCAGGTTTAAACCATCGAGCCATTTTTAAACATTAAACTATAAACCGACAAAGTAAAAGTTCTTATTACAAAACTGGCGTTAAACCCGTGTCTGATTTGTCAACTTTGCATTAAGAACGTATTTCGGAATAAAGTTCAAAATACAATAACTGGCTCGGCGGTTAAGGCCAGGTCTAAAGTTAGAACTCTTTGTATTTTCTTTTAAGCTGCTGTCTGATTGGCTGACTAAAATAACAACAGCCTACCAAATTGCTATCCAGCCTGTACCTAAATGTTTAACCAAGAAACAACATTTCGAGACGCATCTCTGCCTACCCTTAGACAACGCATCTCAAGACCACATACGTCACCCGACACTACCCATAAATCGAGACTATATGAATTACGACACAGCCACCGTCATCTCTCATCTTAACGCCTGTGTCGCTTCCACCCGTAGAATTTAGGTACCTATAGTATGTACCAGAAATATCAGATGAAAATGTAAACAAACCCAGTTCAGATTGATTTCTTACGCAATCAGTCACTAAAGGGAATTAGGTAACATATTCATCTGTATTTAAAAGGTTTCAACTTTATGTCTCACGACTTTTTCCCACAAACATTGTTCAGGTAACATTTGTTGACATTGAATTATAATTCAATCATGTCCGTATTAGAACATCTACATACTCGTATATTACTTTCTCGACAATGACTGAAAATCTAACACCGTAAAAAGCCAAACGTAGCTAACTAGAGGAATAGAACACAGAGCTATATCCAAAGCAAAGACAGGCAAACTCCGAACTACCCAAGTTTAAATAACTAAATACAGGGGTTGTGCTCCTGCTTTCAAAAGCAGCCGACGATGTTAGACCAAAGTCTTTGGACCTACATCTAAGCAGAACTCACGAACGCCTGTGAGATTTTGAATGCGCTGTAATAGTTAGCGGGTGTTTGGAATAATAGATGGCTAGATTATAGAGCTGTTCCATAAGAATATTTTTAGAACAGAAAGCTGCGTTCTTCCAAGACAGAGGGTATCCATGACGATTCAACATCATTTCAGCCCGGAATGACCCATTGCTACCCAACAGTGGGTGATTCCGGGCGGTAAAGGTCTCCCCTTTCTTCTGCTATACTCCCGGTTCCATGACGATTTCCCCATGGAAAAAAGGGCGGAAAGCTGAGGTCAAAAGAGCCAAAAGGCTCGACCAATTTCTCACTGATAAATTGATAATGGCTTAAACCACGGCTAAAATAGAGTTCAGAATTTAGCATGCATGTTTGTTCAAGCATATTTCAACTCAAAATTTGACTGCACAGACCCACAGAATGCATGGAGAGCTGTCAAGCTAATTACGAGTAGGTATAATGAACACAACAACCTGACATTGAAGATCAAGCATTTTCACCGGAGAGGCAATTCCCATAATTTTAAGAAGGTTCACATTTTGATCGCATTTCAATCTGACAAAAATACCTCTAAAATCCCTACATTTTTGACAAGTTTTTAACATTGATTGTCGCTAAGATGAGATTGTGACGAGATTTGGAACGTTTTTAATTACGAGAATTGGCCTTCTCACATTGAAGATCAAGCAATTTCACCTCACAGTGGTTCTCTTTAAGGCAATAAATCCTTTATTCTAAAACCACTACCTCTTCACAGTGAAGAGAACTCCTCTTAAACAAATACAGCAAACTATTTCTGAGCAGTCCTGTCCATTTTATTTGATCAAAGCCTTTAACCACTCCGTACTTCGTAGTTCACGAAGCGTGTCCGATAGGTGCTAGAAACTTTGACATATTCCTGAGGCTAGCCCAACTTGTAACATAGATCTCTAAACAAGTGCTCACGAGACGTTGCTGTTAATAAATTGTTGGTAAACTAGAACAGACTAGAAATCGACTGAAGAACAGGCCAGGATGAAGATGGACAGGATTGTGGTTTTAAGCTGATATTACTATTACATCATCATTATCATCTGTTTAGCCTTTTACATAATTAGAACTATAGAGGTATGAGGAACAGGGTGAAAAGTTCACTCAACCTCCATAGAAAAGGAGGATCCTCCGACCAGACGGGTGTTGTGTCTGGCGGACAACTGCCCGATGATTCATGTCGGGCCGTTGTATCTATTGCTAGTTGCGCGGTAAACTCTGCTTGCGCGGTACAGGATTTTGCGTGACGTCAGTATGACGCGTTGTTTTGCTTGTGGCGTTGTAGATACCACTACAGAACTATCCATACTAATATTATAAATTCGAAAGTAACTCTGCCTGTCTGTATGTTACCTTTTCACGCCTAAACCACTGAACGGATTTCGATAAAATTTGGCAGAGAGATAGATTGCATCCCGGGAAAGGATATAGGTTAGTTTTTATTGACATACCTTGCGGGCGAAGCCGCGGGCGGAAGTTAGTGTAACATAAATATCATCATCATGTCTTATTTCCCCTATGGGTTAAGCAGAGATGTACTAACATTTCGACAGTTATGTTTAAGTCCCATGTAATAGAGGGCGAGCCTATTGTCATCAACCAGACACAAATCCTGACTTTCATTTTGTAACTTCTTAACTCACACCCTGACTTTATACTTGTAATTTTTATTTTATTTCATTTAAATGAAAATCGTTTACTTTTACCATGTTTGTAAATATGTGAGCACCATGTATCTATCAGATAATTAATTTTTATGTCATGGTTTCATTTTTAATTCTTTTACCTATTGTGGTATAGTAATTTAATTTTAGGTGCATCGTCTTCACATATTATTATTTTATAATTAATGTATACAAAATATTGTAAAACATTTCAAAAGAGTAACGGTGGAGTTTCTTGCTCATTCTTCTTCATACGAAAACTACCTTTTGGAATGGGCGACTAGAATCAATTCTAATTGTTGTAATTTCTGACGTTCAAAAGTGCCTTTTATGTGCCTATTTGAAATAAATGCTTTGACTTTGACTTTGACTCCGGGCTGCTACGAAAATTCCAGATGGAATAACTCAATGAAACTTTGGTCGACCAGGGAATCGAACCCAGGACCTCATGTTCAGCAGTAGCGCTTAGACCACTCTAGACCAAGGAGAAAGTCGGGGTTAAATATACTATTGCATTCAGATATTACTATAAAACGATCCAATAAGCAAGGGAGTGTCAATTTTTAGATTTCTGTGCCTGAAGAATAGACGGCTGTTAGTAATAGGAACCTTTCGGCAGAAAGAGCCGTCTATCTGATTATCTTTAGAACACACACACAGCTAGCCAATTAAAAATTACACAGAGTAAGTTTGGTAAATGTTTACAATCCTGTTGTCATTAGCATAATCAGCATTTAAGAGTAAACTAGTCGCGAGCTCGAACTCACTGGTGGTCATGGCCAAAAAGCACGCTGTCTTACCTGGCTTTATGTCCGACAGAGCTAGTATCAGTGGTGAGCAATTAGACGCTAGTCTACAAGCACAACGTCTAGTTCTCACGCACAGAAACACCGTTCCGAACTGATAGGCGCGTAAAAAAATTCGAAAAGGACCTTGGAAAATTAAGTTTTATGAAAAAACCACTGCATAAATCAATTACAAATAAAGTTTCTTGAACTTTTCGATAACTGAGCTTTGTCGGTATGGGGAATTGGTTTTGAAGATTTCACAGTTCTTTTATTACTTATTTACACCCAAAGTTACGTTAAAAATAGCAAGAAAAACGAATCTTTGTTGACTCATAACTTTTTAATGGCTTTTTATTTTACTATTCTGCTCCCGTATAGACAATAATAAGTCAAAACGATACCATGTTTAACTTTGGATGCACAATGTAAAACAGTGGAGTAATACTCTCCCGAAATTTGTATGGAAAAAATATCGACTAGTGGCACCTTAATGTTCCCACTGATGGGACACTGGCCTCCTCTCTGTGAGAAGGAGTGGGCCCAGTGCGGGTTGGTAGATGTCACATGTCTTCGAATTTTTGCTTTTAAGACATGCCGGTTTCCTCGCGATGTTTTCCTTCACCGTTCTGAGAGTAGTGGTGATGAAATTAAATACACAAAGTAAAGTCCCTGCTTGAGTTAAAACTCACGGCCTACAACTAAAGAAAGAAAAGAAAGAAAGAAAAATTATTTATTGCGACTCGTACAGGAAGATCACAAACTAAACTAAACACAGCAAAATAAAAATCCAAGTTATATAAAAAAAAAGTAACAAAAGGAAAATGAAACAGAAAGTCCTATACGAGGCCAAAAGGCCTAATCTCAGCATGATGCTACGACATTTAAAAAATAAATGTTGCAGCGCTGGTATTCTGATAGGGCCCGCTGTGATGTCACGTGACTCGTGAGTTGCGGCCGTTGCCACTGGGCCCCACTGCCCTACCACTGTTGCCATTAATAGGGTAAAAATTCAGACTTAGGACTGTTACAGCAAAATTACTACCTAATCGAAAAACTCTAAAACACTGCTCGACCAGGGATCACACTCAGAACCTGATTCGGACTTAATTTGTCGCCGCCACATCAGCATTCGAGTCGGAAGCTCCAGAATTGCTTCTAAAACCGCCATTATCAGTTGCAAAAGCGAAAACATCACGAATACTTAGGCTAATAAATCGTTTCAGGAACTAGAACACAGAATGCTTGTACTGTATTCGATGCTGGCTTTGTGAGCTCGGAGTTTAAGGCAGAGTTGTAGCTAGAGTTATTGACTTCAATTGTGCGCCTTGCGTTACGATGGCCGCGCTTAGAATTATGCCTGGCTTTGCAAAGTTCACGGCGAGACGTCGCGTCGTGATTATTGTGAGGTTGCCTTTTTGTTTTATAAAGAACTCAAATGTGTAGATGGTGTTTTGTTTTTTTTTTATTCAGGAACCCTGGTCCGATAACTAATGGATGGCATTTTTTATTTTATAATTTGAGAATTCTGACTCTTTATTAGTTTTTTCACCTGAGGGCACAGAAAAAGTAACATTTTACAGGATCAATTTTAATTTAGCTAACGAAACTCCGCTAATGTGATGGGTGTCGATAACTAAACATGATGACTTGAAAAAAAAACTCTTTTTTAAGTTCAAATCCGCCCTAAATAATACAATATTAGATGTAGATGACAAACCAAAATGTGCCCAGCACGCCACAGTTCGACTACGTGACAGACTTTGACGACGACGGCACGTTTTTGATTTTTTGACGTGTGGCGGTCAAAAGGTTAAACAAAACAAAACAATAATACAATTTTACTGCAAAATAAAGCTTCATAAACTGAAACACTAACGTAAAATAAACAACACATTCAATTTCAAGAGAACATCCGCTTAATTCATAATTCGTTTTATAAAGTCCTCGTTTTTTGAGCTCGAAGCATGCGCCAACAATTTTTACCGGGTTTATTATTTTAGCGAGAAAACAATGGAGAGTCTAGAGGCAAAATAGGCGGGTTCGTTGCAACTGCTAAATGGTTATCTTGGAGTCCGGAGGCTACTTGGATGTTTGGTGCAAGGTAAGAGAGTAGAGCTTGTTTTTATTAAATCTGTCGGGGAAAAAAGTGGAGTATTATATACTTGGTTTGTGTGTCTGTGGCATCAAAGCTTTCAAATGGATGCACCGATTTCAATCATAATCACCGTATAATGTTCCCACTGCTGGGTCACAGGCCTCCTCTCAGTGAGAGGGAGTGGGCCGTAATCCACCACGTGGGCCCCGTGCGGGTTGGTAGATGTCACACGTCTCCGAATTTTTGGTTCTAGGACATCCTGGTTTCCTCACAATGTCTTCCTTTATCGTTTTGAGAGCAGTGATGAAGAAATAATTAGCACAAAGTAAAGGGCTTGTCTGGGTTCAAACCTACGACCTACAACTCGTAAGTCGCGGCCATTTCTTCAATACGTTTGTTTTTAATGGCTGGTTTAATCGATGATCATGACATTTCAATACTATTATAGTAGTAATGACCTGATGCTACAACATGTACAGCTTTTAGACTACCCAATTGGTCAACAACTTACGTTTTATTAAATTTGGTATCGATGAGTAGTTGGCTTACAGATTTTTTACAGACGCCAGCACATCAAGCTACAATCTGTCAAATTTCTTTAGATTTTCAACTTTATCGCTAAAGCCTAAGGTTCAAAGTTGTTAAGGAACATTTGACAGTTTCGGGTAGCTTGATGTGCTGGCGTCTGTACATAGAAATATGATTGAGCTGGAAGGTCACAGACACGCACATTAATTAATCCTACACCCGAAAAATTGGTAGACAGAGATTTGATAATATAGCAGAAAAGCAGAAAGGAGGTCGGTCACAGGATTTCAGCGCGAATGAATACTTTTAACCGCTGTAAGCTAGTATCTTGTACATACAACTGCGTTCGCCTCTGGTCGGCTACTTTCCGCTTCTATTGTCGATTCATGCCAGTGCAACTCGCCTTCCTGTGTTATATACTACATAAAGTACGGATGTGCGACCGGACTTTGTATTTTTATTTTCGGACAGACTTCTTGCGAAAAAAATCATTTTAAAATAAAAGGTATGTATTAGGTTGGTTCTTGTTTAGCAAAAACGAAATAAAAATATGTTATTCCTCAATATATTCTTAACCGACTTCAAAAAAGGAGGAGGTACTCAATTCGGATGCTTATATATATATTTTTTTCATATATATGTGCGGGGCATAACTTCCTCATAAATAGACGGATTCGCAAATTTTTTTTTGCTCGAATGAGGTTTATTCCGAAATGGTCCCATTTAAATTTCGTAAAGATCTGATGGTGAGTTTTGGAGACAGACAACGGAACTCTTCAATAAATGCCAGCAAATCAACCGCGATTGCTGCTATAGCATATGTATGCATTGTTTACGTAATCACACAACATAAGATCACGCCTACTGGATTCATTTTCAGTTCAATAGCTTCCTGTCACCGATATTCACTTAGCAAGTAGTGTTATATATATGAATTTGTTTGGGATAGGTAGGTACAACTAAAAAGTGAAAAATAAATACTTTTATAAAAAAAAGAACAACCGACTTCCAAAAAAAAAACACTACAAAGTGAAAAATAACTTTAATTTCGAAAGTCGGTGTCAAAAAACGAAAATACAGAACCAACGACACCGACTTCCGAAATTAAAGTTATTTTTCACTTCCTAGTGGTTTTTTTGGAAGTCGGTTGTTTTTTTTTTTGTACAAAAGTTTTAGTAGCCAAAGTGTTTATGGTATTAGTTCAAAATGCTGTGAGACGTAAGGTCGCGCCCAGGCTTCTTGGAGCGACGATCTTTGCAGGGTGGCTGGTAGCAGCTGGATAAGAGTTGCTGAGAACCGAGCTGAATGTCATGGAATTGGAGAGGCTTATGTCCAGCAGTGTGGCTGTCCCATTTCAAAACCTAGTAAGGGACACTTTTTACAAAAATATTTTTATTGCATAATCTTGCTAACCAAGAAGGTCTCTACCAAATACAAAAACAC
Organism: Luperina nickerlii; assembly: GCA_963855955.1. Classification (NCBI taxonomy): domain Eukaryota; kingdom Metazoa; phylum Arthropoda; class Insecta; order Lepidoptera; family Noctuidae; genus Luperina; species Luperina nickerlii. The sequence continues at coordinate 3,155,262 of OY979667.1, read as the reverse complement.
CAGCGTTTGAAACTTACATAAATGGAGATATATTTAAGCATCGATACCTAGTAAGTGCACCTTTCACTCCCTAGTGAGCATTTTAAAACCTAGTAAGTCACTTTAACCAATTCAAAAAATACATTCCATAGGCTGACCAATATTACGTTTATGCGCTCTCCTGTCAAATTTAATTTTAAGTCCTTACTAGGTTTTGAAATGGGGTAGCCAAGTGGACTGCTGTAGGCCTGATGACGATGATAACATCACGCCTTTTGTATCCGAGGAGTATACCCACATTTTGCCAGTAAAATTTAAGTACTATATAATAGAGTGTGACCCTATGTATAGTACTCTTTGCATAAAAAAAAACCACAACAATAGCCTCTGAAATAAATTGCGCACCCGGTTCGAAGCCGCACCTATAATTTACTACGAGCAATGATTACACGATGTCTGTTTGATCTACGGGCAAACTTTCACGGTACCTACAGGCTATGGTTGTTATCGAAATGTTTGACTTTAGAAAATTACTGTAATAAGTACGTAGAATGGCTATTCAGTGACATGCTTGTGGAGATTTTGTAGGTCAGACGATAAGTATTTTGTGCAAAACGCTGAAGGAATTGTGAGAAAGGTCGAAGGTCACAGCCCTCACTGGGCCCACGTGGTGGATTACGACTCACTCCCTCTCTCTTAGAGGAAGCCTGAATCCCAGTTGTTTAGAACATTATAGGCTGCTGGCTGTATGTACATACCAGAATCAAAAACTTTAAAAACATGACATTCACCAACTCTTTCTGAGTCGGCGTGGTAGATAACGGCACAAAAAAAAATAAAACTAAAATCAAAACTTTAGCTAAAAGTTTTGATTTTAATTCAATACCTAACTAACTCATGAAAAACTAGCTAGTATTCCTAAGATCAGTTAATTACCTACTCTATATTTATTAGGGCTGATTTTTCCAACGCCAGATAATTTTATTCGAGGAATAATTTTGAAATTTTCGCAGTTATTTCATACAAAAACTGTCAATTGTCAATTATATTCGACGGATAAAAATTATCTGTCGATTGAAAAATCAGCCCTTAGTGAAATATACTAAGTTGATTTTTGAGTGACCGTTGATAAGAGAAAGGTCCTAATATGATTTTGGTTGCAATCGAATTTGAACTTTGTTAGGTATGACATTCAGTTTGTTGTTCCAGAACTTGAAAATTATCTCAAATTCTTAATTCAAATACCTGCTGCTGGGACACAGACCTTACCTGTTTACTCATATAATAACGACATCTACTTATCAACCCATTCTTCTTTCAAATCACAAACTGTGACCAATCAAATCACACCTATCGACAACGAGTCACTCACCTCACACAATTATGACCCTTACGTCCATGCTCCCCAGACTATTCGCCAGCTGGTTTCCGATGCGGCTGTCAGTGCGCGTCACCTGTCACATGAGAAGATGGCTGGGTAGGCTCAATGGTCATTAATGTCATCGGGCGGGTTTAGTGCATCAGGAGACGTGGCTGAGGACGCATATCTGATGAGGTAATATAGGAATGGTGGTGACGTCGGCGTCGTTGTGGTAAAATATCAGATAATACAGATTACAGCACGCCTGTATTCTCGACGAAGAAGGCTATTTCTTCAATAGTTTCTTCTACAAACATGATGAAAGATTATTTTAGCTTGAACTACCTCGTATTTCGATATAACTCGTCTTCAAACCAATCCCAACTAATAATCTTTGGCGAAAACAATGTCCTATATCTATTAAAGTAGAGATAAAAGTAGCCTATGTCCTTCCCCAGAATGGCATCTATATCCTCGCCAAATTTTATCTAAATCCGATCATTGGTTTAGATAAAATTTGGCGAGGATATAGATGCGATTTTGGTAACATACTCGTACATACAGGGCTACTTTCGAATTTTTATTGTTAAGTACTAGCTATTGCCTGCGACTTCGTCTGCGATCCAGGATGAAAAAGTAGCCTATGTCCTTCTCCAGGTCATGGTCTAACCCTTAAGCCAAATTTCATCCAAATCCGTTCAGCCGTTTTGGCGTGAAAGCGTAACAAACAAACTTACTTTCGCATTTATTATATTATTTGCGAAGGAGGTTTGGGTGGTGGGCACAAAATGCTTCAACATTTCTCTGAAATTAAAAAAAAACCTAAGCAAGTAGGTACTTGTGATACTCCTCACGTTTCACTTGTATGTAAAAACGTGAAATATTACCAGCAAGTACGTTGTAGTACTTTCAGAAGTGGGTCAATTGGCTTGTGTTACGCCCTAGCAAATTATAGGCCCCTCATGGAATTGCGCTGTAGGAAAATCGATGTACCGAGTATGAACGACGAACGTACTTGCATACGTAAACTGGAACGATGGTATTTTACTTACCTAAGTAGGGGATCGGTTACCTTGGTTCTCCTGCAGATCTGCTCATTCCTGATTAGATCATGCAGGGAAACTCCAAGCATAGCCCTCTCCTTTGCCCTTGGATGACTTTTAGCCTTCTTATAAGGCCCATTGTGAGCGACCACGTTTCAGTGCCATAAGTTATCACTGACAGGCAACACGCACTGGTCAAAGACTTTGTCTTGAAACACTGCGGTATGTGGGATGAGAAGATGCGTAGCTTCCCGAACGCTGCCCAGTCGAGTCGGATTCGACGATTGACTTGATTTCTTTATCGAAGTTAGACCTACCTAACTAAACAGTTTACCCTAGGTAAACATACTCGTTCACAAATTCGAGGGTAGCGTCTCCGATCTTTATGAGAGTGGGTGTTACATGGGCATTTGACATGACCTTCGATCTGTCCATGTTCATTTTAAGACCCACTCTTTCGGAGGCTCTACTGAGATCATCGAGCATTGTACTGAGGTTGACATAGCCCGAAGAATTGCCAAACTTAAGGGCAGTGGGAGGGCACATTGCTCGCAGAACAGATGGCCGATGGGGCTGAAAAGGTTCTGGAGTGGCGACCGCGTTCCGAAAGACGTAGCGTTGGAAGGCCTCCCACAAGTTGGTCCGACGACCTTGTGAAGGCCGCAGGAACCCGTTGGATGCGAGAAGTACAGAATCGGCCGAAGTGGAGGTGCTTGGGGGAGGCCTATGTCCAGCAGTGGACGTCTTTCGGCTGAAATGATGATGATTATGACTAGCGGATCGCGCAGAATGACCATACTGGACAGGTCCACTCAGTCTGTATGGTTCTTTCCTCAAAAGTATGGACATTTGAGGAAAGAACCATACAGACTGAGTTACAGGTTACATTACAGGCTGGTTGCTACCATTAGCATGAGCATAACCAGCCTGTAATGTTCCCACTGCTGGGACACAGGCTTCCTCTTTATGAGAGGAAGTGGGCTGCAATCCACCAAGCGGGCCCAGTGAGGGCTGTAACGGAACCATCTCCTTTTCTCACAATTCCTTCAGCGTTGTGCACAAAATACTTATCGTCTGATCTACAAAATCTCCACAAGTATGTCACACGATGTTTTCCTTCACCGTTTTGAGAACATAAAAAAACCATTGTAGACACCAATCTACATAGTCTTCACATGATCTGATCAATATTATGTCTATCTAAGCGTATTGATGGCAATCTAAATGGATTCGGCCCAGAATTCGGCTACTTGATAGGCGCCATCACCAGCGTCCATCAGTTCATGTAACGTGCAGCTGACAGAAGAACACGATATTAAGTATCTCATCGTTTGTAGAAGAACACCACATTTACCTACATTTATTGAATCCGACTACTGGGACTTAGACATTCTCTCTTTGAGCGGTTCGGCATCCATCTATCGGGTGACGTGTAGGTGGGTGGATCATGTGGACAAGCAGTCAACTCAAGTCAATTAATGAACGGAGAGTTTTGACTTTATCACCAGAAAAAACTGGAAGCTAATTATTTGTTTTCAACCGTAGTTACCGTTACTTTTTACTTTATCGCAATTTTGTAATCAACTATCAAATATTAAACAATCATAATATTCTTATTCCCACAGAATTGACAAAATACCACACACGTGACAAATAAAAGTCATCTTGATCTATTGTATGAATTCTTACGTCTAGGCAAAAGTTTATTTAACCCAACACAATCAAATAGTTTTCTGTATTGAATTGAATCTCTTGATCGAAAAGATGAAGTAGATAGTATCACTTATGACCTTTGTTACAGCCACAAACGATTGGGAAATATTGACGTAAGATGCTGGCTAGTGATTTCTTCAAGTTTGTTTCTTTAAAATAAACTATCAAAACTTTGTAGTACCTACCTTTTAATAAGAGTGTTGTGCAGTATAAGTGATGTATTTACACAGTATTGAAGACTCGTGATAACCTGTTGTTACTATCCTTGTAAATATGTCGTTGGTGTACCTATAATGATAAATATATAAAAATAAATAAAGCGTAATCATATAAATGAAAATTACACAAGCAGGATAAGTGCTAAACAGTTCAGAAGTATAAAATACTACTTGCGTCAATGCATAACGGTGAAGGAGAAAACTTTAGTGCTTCATTCGCCAAAGATCACAATGCATTTGTCACAATTACATAGAATTTACATAAAGCGAAATAACATAACAATGAATTCAGTGGTCATTTGAATTTACAGAAATATAAACTTTTAGTCTGCTTCCTTTCGTGCCTTCGCTATTTAACAAACCATTCAAACTATCGCATTATACAAAAGTAGATGGGCCAAATAATGCTTCAGGCGTAATAAAATCACCGCGTGATTTCCTTTAGTGGCTGCGACACGCCATTTCACACTATTGTCCAATTATTTAAAATTTACAATTGCACCCTCCACCACGTATAATCACCGATCATTATCTCGTTCATTCATTCAACCTAGTTCAAATACATTGCGCGTTTTATTATAGGTATAATTCAAGCAATTCCGTTTAATCAGCAGTGTATTCTAAACGGGAGAGGTTTCAGTTTATGGAACGGGTTTCTCGAGTGTTCATTGTTTGCATATTCTAAAGACGATGGTATCATCAAGTTCGTTGGCACCAGTGTTATTAGATCTCTTTTTCGTGATTCTATGCGTTTTATAATAGGAACTTCGGAGATCTAATTAACTGGTCTTGTTTACACTATTCGACTGCTTTGTGTTTTAAAGTTCAACTTTTCGCTGAAATAACAAGTTTTTGTGTTACTACCTAAGGGTGTGGGGCATATATTTTTAGCACGTTTTAAAAAACTGTAAAGTCTTGTCTTATGGTAAAGATTCCAAAATAAATTGACTATTGGAAATGCTTGAGAAAATGCACTTTGTTTTTAGATAAAACGCTCGCTCCAAAACAAATCCGTTTACTGCTACGGATTCCCGTGAAATAATGAAAGTTATGAAAATAATGGCGGCGGGGTTTGACTTTAGGGTGTCAAAAAAGCTCTCTAGGAAAACACACCATCTTACTTTCATAAATAACATTTTAGTGACGTCATTCGCCGGTAAAATGTGGCGACACACTATGTGGCGACCATCGCTCTTCTAGAAAACCAAAATTTACCTTATTACTCAAAACCAGCACTATTCCCAAAAACACTTATCTGCCTAGCTTTTTCCCACTATGTTGGCGTCGGTTTCCAGTCTAACCAGATGCAGCTGAATACCACTATTTTACATGGAGCGACTGCCTATCTGACATCCACAACCCAATTACTTGGTAATACGACACCCCTTGGTAAGACTGGTTGTCAGACTTTCGGGCTTCTGACGACCCGTAAACACTGTCAAAGATCCACGAATGACAGCCGGGACCAACGGCTTTCCGAGGCACGGAGGGGTCTTGGGATGTAAAAATGGTCAGCTTAACCTGATCGATCGACCCTTGCGGCTGTTAGCCATAACCTCTCTGTTCCTTTCACACCCAAAACTACTATCATAACAAATAATCTACCGACAACTAGTCCGCTGGAATTACAAGAAGTAACCTTTAATACTCCTTCCCCGAATAATTATTTCGTCTATCTTCATGACTTCCGAGTCCCTAAAGCCCTTAATATTTCACTGTCACACACAATATCTCAATTACTGTCAGCTCCTATATTATAATTTGGTAAAAGATTGTCTAGAGCCTCGTTATCTTAGTTCGGAGATTAATCACTACTGTTGTAAGGCTACAGGATGCTTTGAAGTAGGTCATCATCTGCCCCGCCTTTTCCCAACTATGTTGGGGTCAGCTTCCAGTTTCACCTGTTGCAGCTGAATAATTTAGTACATTTAAGGCTGGTTTTATCGTCACGCGTTTCGGCAGCGCCGTTGGAGCGCGCGCGTTCGAAGATGTATGAGAAAGAGAGAGAGAAGAGAGAGAGAGAGATGAGTGAGAGATGTAAGAGTATTCTATTCTATTCTATGTATGGGGTAGTAGTTTCAAAGTCACGCGCTTGAGCAATAAACGCGCCGTTCAATAAACGCGCGATGTTCGCCGGCGCTACTAAAGCGCGCGCCGCTCATTCGCTTCTACGGCCAGTACTTATGTGTTTTAGTTAGTGACCGACCGAAAGTTCGGTTTCGGTTTCGGTTTCGGCCAGTTTCGGCCAAATAATCTAGTTTCGGCCTTAGTTTCGGTTTCGGCCAGAAAAAGGCCGAAACTTTCGGCCGCGCCGAAACTCGAGTGTTCATGAATTATCGTCCATCGTTCGGCGAACTTCGCGGCTAGCTCGTGCTCGCTCGTCGCGTCGCCGGCCCAGTTCGCCGCCGTCCATCGTTAATCGCATGGAGTTGAAGTTGTGTTTTGCACATACGAGGGCGGTCCCATAATGAATTGGCCTAACTATGAACTAATGAAGGAAATGAAACGAAACCAATTTTATTTTTCAATATAATCACCATGAATACCTACTACTAATACACTTCTGACATCTGTGAATCAATAGCTTTATAAAAATAATCACAATTTTTAGCCTCAAAATGACCGAAGACGGCCGCCTGCAACTCTTCATCGCTTGAAAATTTTCTTCCTCTTAAGTCTCGCTTTAAATTTGGAAATAAATAATAGTCGGACGGAGCCATGTCTGGACTGTGAGGTGGATGTTCAACTTCTGTGAACCCGCATTGACGAACTGCATCCTTCGAAACACCAACGTTATGAACAGGGACGTTGTCATGGAGCAACAGGACACCTTTAGACAGCTTGCCTCTTCGTTTTTCCTTTATCTTAAATTGTCTCGTAATTTATATATTAAAGAAGCATAATATTAGCCGTTCACGACTGTATTACGTTCTTTAAAATCCACCATCAAAATGCCTTGAAAATCCCAAAAGATTGTGCACATCAGTTTTTTAGCCGATTGTTGCACCTTTGCCTTTCTAGGGGGCTTTTCACCCTTATAACGCCATCCTATTGATTCGCGCTTGCTTTGTGGGTCATAATACAAGATCATAGTTTCATCACCAGTCATTAGCCGCTCGATCAGTCTTTGAATTTTCGCCACAAAGATCCAAAAACTCCGAAGCGCAGCGCACTCTTTCCTGTCTCTGTACCGCTGAAAGAAGTTTCGCTACCCATCTTGCACTCACTTTTTTCATGTGAAGATGTTCATGGATCGCACGATGACGTACTTTAAGAGAGCCCAAGCCTAGCTGCAATTTCTCTAATCTTCAAACGGCGGTCACTCAGAACCTCCTCTTCGATAAGAGCAATCGTTTCGGGAGTGAGCACTTCCACAGGTCGACTGTCGTGGCAAATGTCTTCGACGGTTTCTCTCCCGAGGCGAAACTCTTTCACCCAATTTTTCACTGTGCTATAGGAGGGGGCAGACTCCTTATACACGTCATCCAATCGTTCTTTTATTTGGGCAGGGTATAAACCTTCTTTAAACAAAAACTTTATGACACTACGATACTCAGTTTTCGACATTTTGAAAAAATACGCGACTCTCGTTATGCTAATGCCTGCTAAACTAAGACTAAGCATTTCATGTCTATGCGTGTTTCTTATATTAAGTGCACGATAAACGTACTATTTAATGCAACACAACATGTAGCGACATGTCGCCTAGAACTATACCAGGGCAGTTCATTATGGGACCGACCTCATAAATGATTAGGTAAATTCAACTGTCTGTATGTATAATATACATTGTACCTATATTCAAATAAATGTGTAAAAAACACACCAGATTTCTGTATACGATAGAAATTTTAAATATATTTAAGTAAGTTTCGGTTTCGGTTTCGGCCGAAACTAAGAGCAAGGCCGAAAGTTCGGTTTCGGTTTCGGTTTCGGCTGAAAAACCTGTTTCGGTCGGACACTAGTTTTAGTGTGACGCCGTTGAGACACGCCGTAAGATATTAGTTTACAATATGAATTACATCAATACGGGATACGTCTCACAGCAGCGGAACGCGAGGTACTAATCTCGTTTTACGGTGCACCACTGTTCAAGCGCGTGCTGTTAACAGCGCGCTGCTCAGCGGCGTGACGATAAAACTAGCCTTACATGGAGCGACGGCCTTTCTGACCTCTACTAATTGTCATCCAGAACGAATTTCTGCCCTGGCAGCCAATTTCAACGGATACTAGCCATCTATGTGTCTGCGCACACTCTTCGCTCACTCTCATAGTCCGATGGGACGGCAATCCGACACGACCGGAGAGAGATCAGGCGCAGGACCTATGGCTTAACGTACTTTCCGAGACATTGGGGTATCATACCGCCATTTTCCAAATTCCGAGCTGTTACTGAGAAATTCCTAATATAACACTTTGCCCAACCTGGGAATCAAAGTCAAAAGTCAAAGTCAAAGCAAATCATTTATTTCAAATAGGCACATTAAAGGCACTTTGAACGTCAAAACTTACAGTAAAATTGAATTGATTCTAGTCGCCCCTTCCAAAAGGTAGTTTTCGTATAGAGAAGAATGGGCAAGAAACTCCACCGTTACTCTTTTAAAATGTTTTACAAGGTTTTGCATACATAATTATAATTGTATGTGAAGACGATCCACCTAGAATAAAAGAAGTCTACCCCAAAAAAAAAATCAAAAATGAAGCAATTACAGGTAAATCAATTATGTGATATACCTACATGGTGCTCACATATTTACAAATATTGGAAAAGTAGATGAATCGAACCCAGGACCCCACGCTTAGCAGTCGCGCTTGCGACCACGAGACCAACGGGGCAGTTGACCTATATAACACAGTTACTGAATAATATCCCTTGGTAAGACTGTTGTCAGACTTTCGGGCTTCTGATTATGAGCTACGAGCACCTACTGTTTAGATAAAGGTTCCTCCTAATCCATACTATCCATCTGCCGGGTCAGCGGGATTGTCCGAAAGGGTTACCGCTGGCCCGGAACATAAAGGGCGAAGGAAGGAACACGGGTGGGTTTTAGTCAGTAAGAGTCTGACACTCCCTTCCGCTCCACCCAGAGCGGGAGGGGTCATTTGATGACTTTCCATCCTGAAAAAAAAAATCCATACTATCCATACTAATATTATAAATGCGATAGTGTGTCTGTCTGTCTGTTACCTCTTCACGCTTAAACCGCTGAACCGATTTAGATGAAATTTGGTATAGAGGTAGTTTGAGTCCCGGGAAAGGAAAATGGATAGTTTTTATCCCTATATTTCTACGGTATTAACACTTTTGCGGGTGAAACCGCGAGGCGCTGCTAGTTTATTTTAATTTCCATTAAAATTAAATAAGTAAAACAAATTCCTTTTGTCCTATCTTTTCTTCTTTACGAATTCCCTTCTTTAATGAAGCTTGTGTGCTATTTCTAGCTATAATAGGATTCAGGGTGACTTCTTCTTTATTTCAATAAAAAATGCGGATATATTAAATTGATCTATTCTTGAACAAAGCTTAAAGTGAAGTAGTACAAAAAAATGGTAGTTGAAACTTAAAGCTAACCGTATACATGGAGTATTAGGATTGGTTACAAAAAGCAACGCGATTGGCTCTTGGTCATCATTGGTTGATGAAGATGACGTGGTTATAGGTGCGTTCATAAGCTTGAACATCCTCCCCGGCCTTGGAAGTGGTAACTTTCAAGCGACTTGAACCAGGCGATCCCGCTGCAGCTACTCATCTTGAATTAGCAGAGGGCAGATCTTGGAAAAAGCTCGTCGTACGATGCCAGAAGCGGTTTGGATATCGGCAACCCTGGCCACTCCATCCTTGCCTGGAAAAACGTCAACAATACGTCCTAAACCCCATTTTAGTGGAGGCTGATTGTCATCCTTCATAAGGACAAGCGTGTTCTTCTTCAGACAATCTTGGTTTTCTCTCCATTTTCCTCTGGTCTGCAGTTCTGAAACGTACTCCTTAGACCAGCGGCTCCAGAAGTGCTGACGGATTTGTTCGACCCTCTGGTAGCGTGTCAGGCGGTGTGTAGGCACGGCGGTGACGTCAGCGCAGACAGGTGCAGTCATCGGACGGCCAACCATAAAATGAGCAGGGCTAAGAGGGAGATAGTCATGCGGATCTGTGGACATAGGAGTCAGTGGGCGGGAGTTCAGTATGGCCTCGACTTGTGTCAACACCGTGCTGAGCTCCTCGAACGTTAAGTGCGCATTGCCTACTACACGTCGCAAGTGATGTTTACAACTCTTAACCCCGGCCTCCCACAGGCCTCCAAAATGACTGGCGTAAGGAGGAATCATTTTAAATTTAATATTTTGAGCTGTGGCGTACTCTTTTATATCGTCAGAACAACTGGTAAGAAATTTGTTGAAATCATTCATTAAGCCAACAAAGTTCCTTCCATTATCAGAAAATATTTCAGCCGGTTTACCACGGCGTGAAATGAAACGTTTTAATGCTAATAAATATGCTTCTGAAGTGAGATCGCTGACCAATTCTAAATGTACCGCGCGCGTCGTAAAACATATAAATAAACAAACGTATGCTTTTACGGTTCTAGCACCTCTGCCCTTTCGGTTCAATACAAGCAATGGCCCAGCGTAATCTACGCCGCAATGTATAAACGGGAACCCATAATCTAATCTTTCCTTTGGTAAATCAGCCATTTTAGGTGTAACTATTTTACCTCGCATACGTACGCACTTTACGCACTTATGACAGGTCTGACGTGCGAGATTTCTACCACCTAATGGCCACCACGCTTCCCTGATAGTAAACAATAACATCTGTGGACCTGCGTGCATCAACCGTTTATGCTCATATCGGAATAACAACAATGAAAGTTGATGTTTACCAGAGATTAATATGGGGTGTTTTTTATCAAAATTAAAGTTGGGACTGTTTTTTAGACGACCTCCAACTCGAATCAATTTATTTTCATCAATAAATAAGTCTAACTTTGCTAAGTGAGTCTGTGTTTTGTTTACTTGTCCCTTTCTAAGAAGTGAATCGCGCGCATCGGGGAATGACTCACGCTGCGACAAGCTAGCGAGCGTTGTCGTAGACTTGTTTAGTTCAGATGTACTCAACGGCCCCTTCCACCGATCGTCTTTACAACGCGTGTTATGTATAAAGCGGAGTACATAAGCGGCAGCACGCTGCATGCGGTTATACTGAGAAAACCTGGAAAATGGAAATAAGTTTTCTTCAGTTGTTTGACGAGTGAGAAGTGTGTGTGCGTCGTGACTTTTGAGCTCAGGTAAGTTTTCTGTCGATATTTTTATGCGTGTTTCTTCATTTAAACTATCGAATTTAGGGTCATGCAAAAAATGTGGCCCTGACCACCATAAATTGTTGACGTTCAGTGCATCTACACTTTGACCTCGCGACACTAAGTCGGCGGGGTTATCTATACCACTAACATGTCGCCACGAATGGCCTTTTGTCAGTTCGTGTATCTCCCCGGCCCTATTCTGGACGTAGGTTTTTAACATGTTAGGTGGAGTTTGTAACCAACTTAATACAATAGTCGAATCCGTCCAGAATACGACTTTATCAAAACTCGATCGCAGCGAACCCCTAATTTTTTCATATAATCTTGCGCCCACCAGCGCCCCACACAGCTCGAGCCTAGGTATAGTCATAACAGGCTTTATAGAAGCGACCCTACCCTTTGAGCATAACAATCTTACTGTGACGGTGGATGCGTTATCAATCGTACGAACGTAGGCGCAGGTGCCATAGGCTGCTTGTGACGCGTCGGTAAATATGTGCAGTTCAGTGTGTTCAGTGTGTACAGGGTGTTCGCACATCACAAAACGAGGTACTCGAATTTTATTGAGCATAAACAAATTATTGATAAACCGTTTCCAGACTTGCGTGACGTCATCCGGTAATGGTTGATCCCAATCGAGTTTAAGCAACCAACACTTTTGCAACAATATCTTTGCTTGTGTAATAACTGGACTCAATAAACCGAGCGGGTCGTAAATTTGTGATGCACCTGATAATATTGTGCGTTTAGTGATCGGTTTTGTGTTAAAATCAAACTGTGTGTGGAAATATAATTCGTCACAATGTGGGTACCATCCCAACCCTAACGTTTTGCTGTGTACATGCTCACCTAATGAGAAATCTTTTGCGTTATTGGGCATGTCTACACAACTGGAATCTGCATTGAAATTATACACCCACTTGCGTAGCGGAAAACACCCGGTATGTAAAACTTTCGCGGTATCATTACAGATCTGAATTAATGTACTTTTATCGTTGTTTCCACAAATTAAGTCATCAACGTAAAAGTCTTCGCGAATAGTTCGTGCCACATCAGGATCGTCATATTCCTGTGCTAATTGTTTCAGACACCTGCAACTAAGAAACGGCGCAGACGCGGTACCATATGTCACCGTGTTTAACTGATAAATACCTAAGGGATCTGACTTGTTTTCGCGCCATAAAATCAACTGAAGGTCACGTTGTTCTTTATCAATCAACACCTGCCTATACATTTTTTTCTATGTCTGCGCAAGCTACATACTTGTTCTCTCGGAATCGCAGTAAAATAGAAATTAAATCACCTTGTATAGGTGGTCCGACGTACTGTAAATCATTTAACGACCTTCCCGAACTTGAAGCTGCGCTTGCATTATATACAACACGCAGTTTTGTTGATGTGGCATGAGGACGAAAGACGCCGTGATGGGGCATGAAATAATGCGGGGTTCCGTATGTGGTGATACGACTCATATGACCTAAAGTTTCGTACTCGTTCATAAATTCCGTGTACAACTTTTTATATTCTGGATAACGTTCCAGCCGTTTTTCCAAAGCATAAAAACGTCGTTCAGCTTGTGCGAATGTATCACCTAACGTGTCAGGTTCATATTTGAATGGTATGCGTACGATAAATCTGCCATCAGCTGTGCGCTTCATGGTATTATGGAAATGATCCTCGCACGCACGCTCATCGTCGCTGCGTGAGTCAGCTGATTTGGTGCTAATGGGTAACTCTTCGAGCTCCCAGAAGCTGCGGACTTGTTTATCTAAAGATTGAATATTATCTATAGATTGCGTGAAATTACAATTTACACGATTAGATTTTCGCGGGTAGTCTAAAACAGAACCTGAAATAATCCACCCTAACTTTGTGTTAATAATGTAAGGGCCATTATTTAGTTTTATTTTCCCTTCAGTCAGCAGGTCCCAAAATAGATTCGCACCTATTAAAATATCAATTTTTTGGCTTTCATTGAAACTGGGATCGGCTAACACAATATTGTCAGGTAGACTGAACTTTTTCCGTGGCAAAGTAAAGTTTGGCAAATTGGAAGTAATTCCGGGTAAAACTAAACATTGTACATGTGTGGCAAATGTTTTATCCAAAGAACGCAGTTCTATATTGCAATACTTTGTGCACTGCGTCACGGAATAAGCTACTCCTTGAACATTTTGAGTGGACTTTATTAATTGCACGTTTAATTTGTCACATAACGATTGTGTAATGAAACATCTATCACTGCCGTTGTCTAAAATTGCGCGTACTTGGTGTAAATTACCTAATTTATCAGGTATTTCGACTAGAGCAGTAGATAACAACACAGATTCATATTGCTCGGGCGACGATTGCGCGTTTATGTCTGGGTGAGCATTATTTACCTGGATTGAATAGCTTTGTGACTGTGCGTGTGTATGTGACGTATTGGAACTAGAGGCGGGGAGATCCACAGCGGCCGGCACCTCAGCTACCGAGTGCAGGGCGACCAAGCGGTTGTGTTCTTGGCTCCCGACCACAATATCACATATTAATGAATTATGTTTTTTCTCACATCTTCTGCACGGACCGTACCTACACTCGGCAGCAGTGTGGCCGATACGGAAACAGTTCTCGCAAATTTCGTGCCTGCGTACCAGCTGCTTTCTGTCTTGCAAACCAAGATCGAGGAACTTTTGGCATGAATATAAAGGATGCGATGCATTACACATACAACACGTTCGTTTGCGAGATTGTTTGGTTTTAGTGTTAGTGTTGGTGTCCGGTTTTTGTGTAACTATGTTACAATTAACCTTCTGTGTGGAAGAATTGTTGGAAGGTTTATTTTGTGTTGAATTGGCTTTGGGTGAACTGTGTGAGACGGAGTGTGAAAGTGTTTCTAACATATCTGCTTTCTGCCTAAGAAATTTCATTAAATTATCCAGTTTAATGCGTTTAGAATCATCCGTCACTGATAAAGAATTCTTATATTGTTCCCCCTCGCGTTCAGTAGTTTGGTCGAGCTTGGAAACAACCATATGTATAATTAATATGTCCCAATGCTCAATACTTTCGCCGAGTAACTTTAAAGCGCGTAAATTTTTTAGGGTTATGTCAATAAGTTTCCTTATCTGCGGCGATGACTCTTTTGTGACTGACGGCATGGAAAATAAAGATTTGACGTGCTTCTGAGCAAGAAGTGTAGAATTATCGTAACGATTGATAAGTAATTCCCATGCAACAATGTAGTTATCTGCAGAAAACTCAACTGAATCGATCACTAAGCGAGCAGAGCCTTTTAATGTTGATTTAAGGTAGTGAAATTTCTGTATTTTAGGAATAGATCGGCAATTGTGAACTAGGGATAAAAATATATCGCGATATTCTAGCCAGTGCTCGTACGAACCGTCATATTCAGGCAGAGATATAGTAGGTAGTTTAACAGACGACGTTTGAATTGAGTGGTTATCGGCTAATACATTTGAATTATCAGCTTTCTCATCTTCATTGTTAATTAAACATTGCGCTTTAGCTAATATTGAATAATATTCAGAATCAAAACTATCTCGTTCTTCTAATGCTTTTGGAATGTCTGTTTCGGATGTGGTTAATGTTTCAATTTTGTATTGAACGTCATCGAATAACGAGTATAGTTCTTGAATGCCTGAAACACGCAATTGCAACTCCATACGCTGCCTAACAGTTAAAACGTTACCGTCTAGAGCTTCTACATGCTTTTTAAAATTAGTGAGAGTTCTTTTGATGTGACCTCTTCTATTGTTAAGCTCTTTAATTTTCTCCTTAGCGTCAGTCATTCTGGAATGGTGTGGAAGTACTCACGATTAAACAGGTGCGCGATATTCACAGCAGCTGAAGCGGTGGTTGAAGCTTCGGTTTCAGCTTGTTGTTTCGCCTCTCTCTTGAAAAAAGAACGGTGCCAAAATCCTGGAAGCTTGCAAATGTACAACCAGTGCCCAAAAAGGGCGACCGTGCAGACCCTGCACATTACCGTCCGATCGCCATTACCTCCATTCTATGCAAAGTTATGGAAAGGGTACTGAACAGTAAGTTGCTGACCTACCTTGAAGATAATGATCTCCTCAGTGACCGTCAATATGGCTTTCGCCGGGGACGGTCAACTGGCGATCTTCTTGTGTATGTCACGCACTGTTGGGGTGAAGCCATCGAGAAACACGGCGAAGCACTTGCTGTATCGCTTGATATCTCGAAGGCCTTTGACAGGGTCTGGCACGCGGGTCTACTCAGCAAGCTTCCTGCTTTTGGCATCCCAGCTGATTTTTGTAGCTGGATATCAGACTTCCTTAGTGAGCGGTCGATCAGAGTAGTCGTTGACGGCTGCTCCTCTGACCTTATGGCTATTGATGCCGGAGTTCCTCAGGGGTCTGTTCTCTCTGCAACTCTTTTCCTGCTGCACATCAATGACCTACTTCAGCCTAGTATTGTTGGGTACGCAGATGACAGTACTGTTTCAGAGAGATACTTGTCCAGCGCAAGGGCCAGCGGAGCCGAAGTTCGTTTCTTGAGAGAGGCCATGGTGGAGCGGACAGATTTGACCTTAAGCCTTGTCTCCCAGTGGGGTGATGACAATTTGGTTTCTTTTAACGCCACAAAAACACAGGCGTGTGTTTTTACCGCCAAAAGGAGTCATTTCGACCAGACTCCTACTTTTCGAGGAACATCTGTTCCTGTAACAGATCGGCTCGAGCTCCTGGGCATGGAGTTGACATCTAGTCTCAACTTCGGCGCCACCATCGAGTACAAAGCCCAAACTGCGGCCAAGAAGCTGGGAATCCTTAATAGGGTGAAGCGATACTTTACACCCGGACAGCTTTTAACCCTTTATAAAGCACAAGTCCGATCCTGCATGGAGTATTGCAGCCACCTTTGGGATGGCTCAGCGAAATACCAACTTGCCGCGCTTGACTCGGTGGAACGCAGAGCTAAAAGGCTCATTGGCGACGTAAAACTGGTGGATGCCAAGCTTCACAGCTTGGCTCATCGCCGCAAGGTTGCCTGCTTGTCGGTCTTCTACAGATTGTACTTCGGTGAGTGTGCCCAAGAACTCCACGACCTCATTCCACCGGCCCCCTTCTACCTTCGGACATCCAGACGCACTACAAGTTACCATCCCTACCTAGTTGCTATTCCACCAATTCGCACTAAGCGTTTTCAAATGTCCTTTATAATGCGCACAGCAAAAGAGTGGAACTCTCTACCTGCGTTTGTGTTTCCGAGTGCATACAACCCGAATCTCTTCAAAGTAAGAGTGAACAGGCTTCTTCTGGGTGAGCTCACTCCATCGTAGACTTTGTCTCTGTCATCTCTGACCTAGACTAGAGTCAAGAGCAAGCCCATTTCAAATAAAAAAAAAAAAAAAAAAAAAAGCTTGAATGTGAAGTAGGCAACCGACACGTAGCGGTCACGCGGAGGTGGCTCAACACTGGAATTTAGCACAAAAACCGAGATCACACAGGGGAATGGACAGGTTTTGGATATTCTGGTTGGCTCGTCTCACCAAATGCGCTGCGATGCTGCTGATGATGATTGACGAGGATCTTGCGTTGATCAATGCCCAACCGTCGTCGTATATCCAAATTCTTGATCGCTGATGTCCGGCTCGAAGGACCAAATTATGTGTGCTATTTCTAGCTATAATAGGATTCAAAGTGACTTCTTCTTTATTTCAATAAAAAATGCGGATATATTAAATTGATCTATTCTTGAACAAAGCTTAAAGTGAAGTAGTACAAAAAAATGGTAGTTGAAACTTAAAGCTAACCGTATACATGGAGTATTAGGATTGGTTACAAAAAGCAACGCGATTGGCTCTTGGTCATCATTGGTTGATGAAGATGACGTGGTTATAGGTGCGTTCATAAGCTTGAACAAAGCTTAAATTATTATATTTCATCCATTTTATTCGCCAAAGTTTTGGTATCTTCATCCGGATTTGCATAATCCGTAAAATTATATGAGATGAACTTCTTATTTTTGCCAATAATTTTCCGCATTGTGGTCTCTTTGCTTGCATATATTTTAATTAAGATAAAGACAGAATGCGAGTTCACGCTAAATTGGATTCGACTGTTATGTTAGGAAGATAAAAATGCGCGTTGAAAGGAATCCCTTCCAACACACATTTTTCAACCAACATTTCTGCCTTATAAGTAGATTCGCAGAAAAAAGGACACTAGCGCACAGAAGTGATATATAAGAGTTACATATGTATTATAAACCGTGTACCTATCTTTTTCTAACTCATTGCATAAAATTCAAAATGTGCCAATGGCCTAATACGTATTTTTTGAGTTGTTGACTCGCCCACGATTAAATTAAAATCATGCGAGTCGCCTATAGAAAAATGATACAGTTTATAAGTGACGATTCGCCCGTTTCCGGCGAGTAAATTTGAGCGAATCGACTAATAAGCCACATTTTTATATTGCGCTTCCATCGATATTTAATGTAGCGTCGTATAACCCTGGAGTAGGTATTCATGTGGCTATTAATTCGTACGGTAATTAAACTGTTAAATTCAATTAATTTAGTTTCTCAATTCATTAGAGCTTTTTCTAACTCATTTTTTCTAACTTTTTCTAACTCATTGCATAAAATTCAAAATGTGCCAATGGCCTAATACGTATTTTTTGAGTTGTTGACTCGCCCACGATTAAATTAAAATCGTGCGAGTCGCCTATAGAAAAAATAATATATTTTAAAAGTGACGATTTGCCCGTTTCCGGCGAGTAAATTTGAGCGAATCAACTAATAAGCCACATTTTTATATTACGCTTCCATCGATATTTAATGAAGCATTACATAACCCTGGAGTAGGTATTCATGTGGCTATTAATTCGTACGGCAATCAAACTGTTAAATTCAATGAATTTAGTTTCTCAATTCATTAGAGCTGCTTATTATTAGGCACTATTCAACACTATAATTACAGGTGAAGGTAGACAAGGTTATCTATGCCAGAGAAACCTGTCGGTACTTTGCACAAAGACAAGACACAGTCGGCCCCAAACATATATCTTATATCGCAGCCAACAGGCTAAATTAGCCGTTTAGTTAACTGCCTGGCCTTTGGAAGTAGTGCTCGCCTCGCTTCGCTCTCTGCTCGCACACGGTTGATCACAGTTCTAACCTAACCTAACCAATTTGGTGAGGGTGCTCTGGCTTAGTTACTGCGACCAATTCGGCTCTCGCGTGACTGCTTACAGTTCCAACGTAAACTATAATGTATTGAATAATCATTCAGGCCGTTAGTGGAATGGCCGCCATTTAGTTAACAGGCTAGGCGGTTAAATAAACGGATAATTTAATCAGTTGGCTGCGACATATACACAGACTTTGATAAACTAAATTGTATACTATGTTTTGTACCTATACGGTGTATACAATGTTATAAAACAAAGGTTGTTGACAGTAAAAAACAATCCTTGTCTGTATAATTATACATTTTAGGGCTGACTGCAGCTACGCCAACTTATTTGTTTCTCCAATTTATAAATATACAAATTAATGTTTTACTTTTTAATCTAGCGTGATATAAATTTTATTAAAAATTAAAAACTGGCTTTTAAAAAAATCGTTACATTAAAAACTTTTTACTGCACACCAACTGATGGAAAACAAATAAACAAAGTATTAAAAAAGTACTCTGTTGAACAATATCTAACTTAGAAACACCGTAGATATTAAAATTAAATAAATTAATTTAAATGTTAATGAGTGGAGGTCCTACAGGGCTTGCAGTGAAATAGTACTCCCTCGGGGTTGACACGAATGAGAACCGACGATCACCGAATACTGAACGAAGAAAGCCGAATTAAATAGTTGTTTTGTAAAGACGTTCCTACCTCATTGTTTTATGGTGGAATCACTAATATACTCCAGTATATCATCACAATAATAATACCAGCTTTTTGATGTCCGACTCTAGGACAAATACCTTTTCTTATGCAGAGGAGGAACGAGCATTGATCACCACGCGTTCATAAGACGGAGTGGCGATTCCAGACTTATATAATTATTTACTTAGTGCAGGTTTCGTCACGATGTTTTTCCTTCACCGATGAGTGTAATGTCCAAGATAAACTCAAAAGATGCCCGGATTTGAACCAACAACCACGTGTGTGCGAAGCAAGACCTTACTCACACATCAAGACACAATTTTACCGGACTGCCCCAGATGGAAAGTGCTTACTTAACTATTTTTTTAATACCAACCTGAAGAAATTTATAAAAATAAACACCATGACCAAACGGGGTAGTACAGTCTTAGAAAAACAATTCTTACAAAAAAAAAAAAAAAACTAGGTTCGTAGTTATAACAAAAATAAACTACTACGACCACATAGTTATCGTTAGTTTTAAGACCCATATCAAAGGGAGAACCAAATGTAGATACCGTGCTGCTACAGTGAATATAGAAGAACTCAAAAAATATTTTGCCCGATCTAGAAGATCGAACCCAGGGCCTCATGCGCGGCAGTCGCGCGCTTGTGATAAATAAACCAATCGGGGCAATACAAAGAGTCAAAGACCTTAATTCTTAGAAAAACTTTTCGATACGTACTCATAACAAAAGAACTATTTCGACAACCCACATAATTATCGCTAACCTTTTACCATTAACCGGATATAAATTTAGTCAGCGGGCTGCTAATTAAAATTTCTTAGTGAAAAAACTAAAAGTATATTTTGCCCGACCGACGTATACTGAAAAGAGTGGAACTCTCTACCTGCGTTTGTGTTTCCGAGTGCATACAACCCGAATCTCTTCAAAGTAAGAGTGAACAGGCTTCTTCTGGGTGAGCTCACTCCATCGTAGACTTTGTCTCTGTCATCTCTGACCTAGACTAGAGTCAAGAGCAAACCCATTTGAAATAATAATAATAATAATAATAATAACTCAACTTTTTTTCAACTCTCGGATTCCATAAACCTCAGATCCCTCTCCTCATCCGAAAACTATAAGTATTTGGGTATGTCGGAAGCGTTAGGCATCAATGATGCTGACATGAAGCAATCATTGAAGGAGCGCTTCTTTTGTCGCCTGAAGAAGGTATTAAATAGTCTTCTTTCGGGCGGAAATAAGGTGCGCGCCTTCAACGGTTGGGTCATGCCGGTTTTGATGTACTCTTTCGGCATACTCAAATGGACTCAGACCGAACTCGACGCCCTGGATAGAAGAGTCCGTACACTACTGACCGCAAACCGGATGCATCACCCACGATCATCGGTGATGAGACTGTATATCCCGCGGAAGTGTGGGGGTCGAGGCTTTTTAAATGCTAAGACCCTCCACAACCGCGAGGTGTGCAGTCTCAGGGAATATTTTTTAAAAACCGAAGTGGGTATGCATCGTGATGTGGTCGCAGTGGACAAAGGGCTCACCCCGCTCTCCATGGCTAAAGAGAACTGGCGCAAACCTGTAGTACTTTCTACTGATGACCGCAAGAAGATATGGCAAAGCAAGGAGCTTCACGGACGCTTCTATCGGGCTCTTCATGAGCCCGGTGTAGATTTCTTAGCGTCCGTATCCTGGCTACGTTTTGGTGACCTTTTCGGGGAAACTGAAGGTTTCGTCTGTGCAATTATGGATGAAGTTATCTTAACGAATAACTACCGGAGACATATTATGAAGGACGGGACGGTTGACGTGTGTCGGGCATGCCACCGTCCGGGTGAGTCTATCAGACATATTGTCTCTGGTTGTTCTCGTCTGGCTAACGGTGAGTACTTGCACAGGCATAACCAAGTGGCCAGGATTATTCACCAGCAACTTGCTTTGAAATATAAGCTTGTGGATTCTGAGGTACCGTATTACAAGTATGTGCCCGACCCAGTTCTTGAAAATGACCATGTCACGTTGTACTGGGATCGATCTATCATTACTGACAGGACTATTGTTGCCAATAAGCCTGATATAGTGGTGATAGATCGATTAGCGCGCCGCACAATGATTGTCGATATTACCATTCCGCATGACGGTAACCTCGTGAAAGCTGAGAAAGAGAAACAAATTAAATATCTCGACTTAGCACACGAGGTTGTTGACATGTGGAGTGTGAGCTCGGCTATCATTGTGCCGATTGTCGTGTCGGCCAATGGTCTTATAGCCGAAAGCCTCGATCAACATCTATCGAGGCTCTCGTTAGGCGGTTGGATCAAGGGCCTGATTCAGAAGGCAGTACTCCTCGATACGGCTCGCATTGTGAGGAGGTTCCTGTCTCTGGAGCCCTAACCACCGGTATCTTGGACCCTGGTCCCGACACCGGCGGACAACTATTTTTTTATATTTTTAAATGTTTTTTTTTTTTTACTTATTTTTATATTTTAAGAAATATTTAAAAATGTAATAAAATAAGAAAATTAAATAAATAAATGAATAATAATAATAATACACCGTGTTATTGAATTTACTTGTACTTATCATTATGAACATCTTTTACTATGGGCACTGATGGGAACAAACATGAACGAACGAAAAAAAAATCAGCTGTTCCTTTCGCATAACTCGTCAAAATGTAGGGAACAGCTGTTTTTTTTTTTTTGCGATTTCAGGTTTGTTCCCATAGGAAAAGTTTTTCATAATGATGAGTAGGTACAGGTTGCGTTAATTCAATAATACCCTGTATATTGTGCTTGTGACCAAACCGACTAATTACGAATCTATATTCTTAGTTTCCGAGAAAATATATTTTCGTCCCAGTCTTAATTAATTATGGTGGAGAACACTGGAGAAGATTGGAGAATCTTGGAGAATCCTGGAGAACTTCAATTAATATTACACGGAGGGATCTGTTGACGGCTTTGGAGTGTGTGTAATGAAATTAATCAGCCTGCACAGTCCCTTATCAAGGAATAGTTTAGAAGTGGTAAAATTCTTCACTTAAGGGGAAGCTCTCTTGTAAAAGAAATAAGTGATCATACTATGAAAGATATAAGACTGATATAAGCCGACCCCAACGTAGTTGAGAAAAGGCTAGGCAGATAATTATGACTATGAAAGATATAAGAGTCTCGGAAAGCACGTTAAGCAGTTGGTCCCGGCTGTTATTCGTAGATTTTTGGCAGTTCTCACAGTTCGTCAGGAGGCCGAAAGTCTGACAACCAGTATAATTATTACCAAGAGTATAGAGTTTGTTTGAGTATAGAGTTTCATTGGTCAGATAGGCAGACACTTCATATCTGATCAATAATACTGGTATCCAGCTGCATCCGGTTAGATTGGAAGAGTAACAGTAACAACATCAAACAATTTTCCCATAATAATTCCCAACACTTTTCCCATGACGAAAAAGCAGCTTCCCCTTAAACAGGGGTCGTTTGTCTTCCAGAGAGAATTATGCGCGTCGACCCCTCTACGTACCGACTTTTATACTCTACCATAGAGCAGGTAGAGGGACGTGCTAGGATTTCGCACCTCTATCTAGTTTATGTATGTGTAGATATTATTCCGCGATTTGTTGTAGGCGATAGATACGGCTGTTTAGATGTTTTATGATAGAGAAAGAAAGAAAATACGTTTATTACGTTTAAAAGAAATGGATGGGGATGTGTGTGAAAGTCAAAGCATTTATTGCAAATAGGCACATAAAAGGCACTTTTGAACGTCAAAAATTACAACAAAATAGAATTGATTCTAGTCGCCCCTTCCAAAAGGTAATTTTCGTATGGAGAAGAACGGGCAACAAACTCCACCGTTACTCTTTTAAAATGTTTTACAATATTTTGCATACATTAATTATATAATAATAATATGTGAAGACGATGCACCTAAAATAAAATTGCTATACCACACAATAGGTAAAAGAATTGAAAATGAAACTATGACATATATTTTAATTATCTGATTGATACATGGTGCTCACATATTTACAAACATGGTAAAAGTAAACGATTTTCATTTAAATAAAAAAAATTTCAAGTAATGGGTCAGGGTGTGAGTTAAATTAGTTACAGAATGTAAATCAATGTCAAAAAATAATAAATTTACAATTAAATTAGCAACCAGTTTGATTTTGTCTAGACTCTAGATTGTCCTATGGAGCAGGACCAGCATGTTTCCAAGCGTTCTCATCTTGGATGTAGTCTTCTAATTTATAGTGTGTTTGTTTGAGAGAGGTGGACCCACGGATATTATCTATGGGTGGAAAAAATCATTTCTTACTACAGCACATTAAAGCGATTTCATTAAGATTTTATACAGTAAGAAGAAATGTTTGTAAAACAGTAAAAGACAAAACAGTAACTTAATGATTGAACATACTATTTACTGAAAAAAACAACAAAAAAAAAGAGAAAACCACCATTACTGTAATGTAAGTTAATTTCAATGGTTTGACAGATATCACCAAATAAATAAAACAGTTAATTTTGTGACCTTTTAGCTACTTAAAACGTTAATGTTTACTGTCATGACGGTAACATTTTGCCTCGAGCTTTAACTGTTTTTGGATCAGTAAAAAATACTGGTTTGAACGTTAGGCTCATATGGAACTGTTTAAAGGAGTTCAGATTAATGTTTTTCCATTTTTTATTTCCTGCTTACCTACTTCATTCAGTGTAGTACACCAGTTATATTTAAGTCCCATGTAACAGGGCTTTAGAGGTTTGAGGAACAGAGTGTAAAGTTCACTCAACCTCCTTAGAAAAGGGAGACCAGACGGGTGTTGTGTCTGACGGGCAACTGCCCGATGATCTAGTCGGGCCGTTATATCTATGCTAGTTGTGCGGTAAACTTTGCTTGCGAGATGCAGGATTTTGCGTGACGTCAGTATGACGCGTAGTTCGCATGTGGCGTTGTAGATACCGCTACAGGACGAGCCTATTGCGATAAACCGGGAACAAATCTAGACTCCGGGCTGGCACTGAGAAATTCAAGATGGCAACACTCAATAACACTACCTGACTCGGAAAGGGAACCCAGGATCTCACCCCAGCAGTAGTTCTTATGACTACTAGACGAATGAAGTAGTCCAGTATGTGTACGAGAATAGTTGGTGCATTTTAGCATGCCAATGGCGGTCATTCGCCCACTTCCGTCTATTCACAGTTTCAGGATCGAAAACAAAAATAAAGTTCGTAAATATCTTGATTCATAAAAATCTATATAATCTGTATTCGCGATTTACTTGCCAAAAATGTAAACAAATATTATGATTTTATGGAAAAATAACTTCAAATCCTGTAGGATTATAAGTTATTTTTCCATAAAATCATTGTGAAGTTGTAGCGTAAACTGAACATTATTGTGTACAATAAAGTTCAGTTTATGCTACAACTTCAAGTATTTTTATAACTTTTTCAATATTGCTAGTCAATCTGAAATCAACTTAACTACCATTAAGGTAAAGTTGATATTTGTTTAAGTTGAAATGATATTAATTTGAAACATAATTTTAAATAGACTTTACATACCTGAGCTCACGCCTTTTTCTAAGGGGGTAGGCAGAAACTACAGAACGCCACCTGCTACGATCCTTACTCACGCCGTCGTCGGTTGCGAGTACTACGCATCTCAAGTTTCTCAAGTACATCACTAAAAAGGTCAGTTAATGTCCTTCTAAAGCGGGGGTTTCGGCGTTTCCATTCACATGTGCCTTGAAAATACCTTTTGTTAGTTGCCTTTCATTCAACTTCTCAATGACTAAACGTAAAAATATACAGAGTTTATAGCTATGAAGAGATATTAGGAAAAGGATATGAAGTTCCAGTGGGCTGGTCATATTTGTCGAAGGACCAATGACCGGTGGAGAAAAAGAAAGAAAGAAAATACGTTTATTTGCAGCAAACATGACGCATAAAAAAACAAAATAACAGCGGCAGGCGAGTCCTGAAGTGGAGACCGCGTATCGGTAAATGTAGAAAGCGATGCCCCTCAGCCTGATGGATCTACAACCATAAGAAAGTGGCTTGGTTAGTCTGGATGTGGAAGGTATTGTACCGCAACCTTGGAGAGCCCTTTGTCCAGCAGTGGACTGTGAAAGGCTGGGTTGATTGACCACTATTGTCATGCTTTAGCGCACAAACTGGTAGTACTTTTTTTAACACTGAGATAAACAAAAGAAGCTCTAGAAAAAAGTTATTTGAAGTTACAGGAGGAGGCTTTTGCTTAGCAGTGGAATGATTCAGGCTTCATATTATTATTGAGTTCAAAACGAATTGTGGCTTGACCACTGCTTTTTCTTTAAAGAACAAAATCGTATGACAAAGCCCTCAGTATAATACATTATTAGTTTATTAAAATTACAAAGGAATCCTTTTATGAGTATTAGGCATATTACTTAAGTGCCTTGTTAAAGAATACACGTCTATACCGTCACAGACAATAGCTACAAAACAAATCTCCTAGACGCGGACGCGAATACTTTCCATCAGTATTTGCGACAGAGA
Organism: Luperina nickerlii; assembly: GCA_963855955.1. Classification (NCBI taxonomy): domain Eukaryota; kingdom Metazoa; phylum Arthropoda; class Insecta; order Lepidoptera; family Noctuidae; genus Luperina; species Luperina nickerlii. Next base: position 3,129,248 of record OY979667.1, on the reverse strand, counting down.
AATACTAGCAACACTTTGTTTGCAGAGAAACATTTGAATACACTTTACTAAGTAAAGTCGATATGAATGTGGAGGGATGTTTATTTATTATTTGTTTGTTTTGTGGCAGGATATGAATAGGTTAATAAAAGTAGGTTCATCGACCTGGCTATGTATACTGTCTCAGTATTGCGCAAGAAGTCTATATCTTTGAGTGAATGTCTTAGCATTTCAGCCTATAGTGTTCTCACTCCTGGAACACTCAGGCCTCCACTCTGTGAGAGGGAATGGACTGCGATCTACTACGCGGGCCCAGTGCGGGTTAGTAGTTGTCATATGTCTTCGAATTTTGGTTCTAGGACATGCCGGTTTCCTCACGATGTTTTCCTTCACCGTTTTGAGAGCAGTGGTGATGAAATAAATTACACAAAGTAAAGCGCCTGTCTGGCTTCGAACCCATGTAATCACTGGGCCACCTATACGAGAATGTCTTATCGGAGAGTAAATCCCGATCGTCACGCCAGTGCTTCCTAGGCCTGCCTTGGTAACGACTTCGTCTTTAAGCACCACTGTGTGACGACCATCTGGTACAGTCAGCATCAAAAGTCGATTAACACTTAAGTTTTTTTAATCTCGGTTATTGAGCAAAATATTAACCCTTCAGTTTTTTAAATCTCAGTAATTGAGCAAAATATTTGTTCAAAATCGCGTTATACTTCTGCTGCAATTTCGACAAATATTTTGCTCAATAACTGAGATTAAATAAACTGAAGTGTTAATCGACTTTTGATGCTGACCGTACATAATTATTCTGATGCATTCTACAGATACGACTTGCCCAAACCTAATTCAGTATTAGCATACTACCCACATCTTAAATGCTTGTTATATGCAGTAGGATCTCAAGATTTAATATTTCAGGATGGGGGGGGGCATACAGCTCTGAAAACATCGTTTAATAATATTTAGGATTTTTTCGGCGAAACCTAGTTATACTTATATTTTATGTACAGACGCCAGCACATCAAACTACTACAATCTGTCAAATTTCTTTAATGGATTTTCAACTTTATCGCTACAGTACAAGGTTCAAGGTTGATTGATTACAGTTTCGGGTAGCTCGATATGCTGGCGTCTGTACACAGTACACACATTTCACATTTCCAGTTTAAGCTGACCTCGCATTGTATAGGTGTTTCATACGATGAGAAGTCAGCTTATACTGGAAATATATGCTTGATATGTTGTCGCGCGTACATAGAATTGAAGAAAAAAAACATTTGTAAGGGCTATAATATTTTAAATTAAAAACAGTCACTGTCAGTATTGAAAATACTGTAAAGTTTTAACAAGCATGTTAGTTACAGTTCTTCTTTTGATATCATCTGTTAGTTTGTGTGTACTATGTTGTGTGTAAAACTCAACGCTGATGCTTTCTAAGATTTTCGTTTAGTTTTACTTGTTATAAATAGTTAGTAGGGATGTTTTTGCTACCAATTTTAGGGCATCACAACCAAAGAGATATGCCGCTTTAAAAATTAGCAAACGAGAATGCTGCTTAAACACTTTATCCTTTGCTTTGTTTTTCGAGAAAAACTGAAGGTCCTTTTTTATATGCATTATTGAAATTTGGACAGGACAACGCCTGTAGGAGATAGAAGCTAGACTAGCTGGATAAGCTAGTTACGAATAGATTTATTAGGTATTCGTGGTTTCATTGTCACGAATAACTTGCCGTAATAAGATGGTTTAATGCCATCATGATTCCAGTGTAAGAGAGCGGAGCTATAAATGAGCGATAGCACCTTTCCTTTTCGCACTGGAATCATGATTTTTTTTTTTTTTTTTTTTTTTTTTTATCCTTTATTAAAAAGAACTAGGTTCTTAATAATTTATTACAATCTAGCCTATAAGACTAATAAGCAATTTTAGTCTAACTTAATTTTTTACGTGATAATTATTTTAAAACTTAGAATAGTGTTTATTGTACTTTACACAAGTCCGTTCCACTTTCTTAGAGTCTGATATGATGATGTAAACACTTTGTTCATGTGTTATTATGTGTGTCATTAGCACTATTATTTCTACACTTTTTACACTACACTAACTCAAAAGGTTTTGTCCGTTTTAGTCTTCGCACTATATTTGTTTGGTCTAACAGCTGAATTGCCTCGATGTTCACATGTCGGTGGAGTCGGTGTTCATGGGCCTCAGCAAATTTTTGGATTATGTTGGTGACGGGTTCTATTTTTAGGTCACGATGGAGGTCGTCATTTCTTATATACCAGGGCGCATTAACAATACTCCTGAGTACCTTATTCTGGAATGTTTGTATGATTTTGATGTTGGTCGGTTTAGTACAGCCCCATAATTGGATGCCATATGTCCATATTGGCATAAGGATATGCTTATATAATAGGATTTTATTATGTATCGATAGGCAAGAATCCCGTCCAATCAACCAATACATGTTTTTAAAGCGCATTTCTAGTTCCTGTCTTTTCTTTTTGACGTGCTCTTTCCAACGCAGTTTTGCGTCAAGCGTTATGCCAAGGTATTTGGCTGTATTTGCGTATGGCACTTGTTGACCATTTATGTAGATTGGGTGGTAATCACAATTCATGTTGGTGAAGTCAATGTGGAGTGACTTCGATTCATTCAATTTAATTCTCCATTTTTGTGCCCAGTCATGAACTTTATTTACAGCGATTTGTACCTTTTTGATTGCTTCCGTATGGCATGACGCTGTCGCCATAATAGCAGTATCGTCCGCAAACGTTGCAATAGTATTATTTTCCAGCTCTGGTATATCATGCGTGTACAGCAGATAGAGGACTGGACCCAGCACACTACCTTGAGGCACGCCAGCTTTAATAACTTTTAATTCGGAAAAGGCATCCTCGTGCCTTACTCGAAACATTCTATCTGTAATGTATGATTGTAGGATATCGGCAAAATCATTGGGCAGCATTAGTCTTAGCTTATATATCAAACCCTTATGCCAAACTCTATCAAAAGCTTGTGCCACATCTAAAAATACGGTGGAGCAGACTTTTTTATCTTCAAGTGTTCTCTCAATGATGTCGGTAATTCTATGTACTTGGTCTATTGTTGAGTGTTTCTCTCTGAAACCAAACTGATGGTCAGGGATCAGATTTCTCTCGTTTATTATAGGTTTTAGGCGTTTTAAAAACAATTTTTCAAACAGCTTTGATATTATAGGCAACAGGGAAATGGGCCTGTATGATGATGCTTCGTGAGGTGGTTTACCGGGCTTTGCAATCATAATCACCTCAGCAACTTTCCATGGCTCAGGAACATGCTTTAGCACAAATGCAGCATTGATGAGCCTAGTAAGCTTAACAATGGCTTTACGCGGGAGATGTTTTAGGATTTCTCCCGTAATAAGGTCATACCCTGGTGACTTTTTTAGGCTGATGTTTTGAATTTCCCTTGCAACTTCTTTTGGGGTCACAAGCTTAATTCTTTGATCTTGCAGAATATTGGTGAATTGCAGGTTGTCTATAGACCTATCATTTGGCTGAAAGGTATCTTCTAAGTGATGAGCAAATCTTAGAGCTTTTTGCTCATTGCTTATGGCCCACTTTCCGTTACCATCTCTAATAGGGGGAATTGGTGTAATTGGCCTTTTAAGAGTCTTTGTCGCTTTCCAAAGAGAGTATTGCGTTGTATGGTCGCTGCTTAACTGACGTAGGTTAGTGTTGAAAGCCTCATCTTGAAAAGTTTGTATTTTTCTCTTCAGTCTTTTCGTAAGGTTATTCAATAGAGTTTTATCTTGCGGGAATCTAGTTTGTTGCCATCTTTTTCTTTGAGTCCTTTTTTCATATAATAGGTCTATTATTTCCTTTGGGTAGGTATTTCCTTTATATTTCTTTATAACTTGTGGTGTGTTGTTCCATGCACATTGTTGGATATTGTTGCTGAACTTGTTTACTTCAACATCGAGCTGATCTTTGCTTTTTAATGAAGTTTTTAGGTCAATAATATTTTGCAGATCTATGCTAAAACTTTCCCAATCTGTAAACATATTGACTAATGTCAGGTGGTTTTCTCTTAGTAATATTTTGTGACTCAATTGTAATAATATTGGAGAGTGATCGGAGTTCATGTGGTACCCCTCTTTCACACTCAGATAATTAGTTGATATGTTTTTGACGATGAAAAAGTCGATAAGGTCTGGTAGTTTCTGGGGGTCAGTCGGCCAGTATGTAGGTTTTCCAGTACTTATGACCTCACAACGCATGTCTTTCACTGCACTTAGAAGCTGTCTTCCCTTAGTTGAAGTTAATCTCGATCCCCAATGAGTGTTCTTAGCATTAAAGTCACCGCCTAATATAAATCTCTGCCCAAGGAGTCTGAAGAAGTGTACATATTGTTCTTTGTTTATCGTGTGTCTTGGAGGACAGTATACAGCCGCTACTGTAACATTAAATTTATTTGTTTTCACTGATATCGCCACAGCTTGCGTGTCTGGCTCCTCGTATTTACACTGTTCATAATGGCAGATATATTCTCTAATAATAACCGCGCTACCCCCTCGGGCCGTGTTATTAGGGTGCAGCGAGTGATAAACCTTATAGCCTCTAAACTTTACAGAAGACTGTTTAGTGAAATGCGTTTCAGAGATCAAACACACATCAATATTTTCTGTGTCTAGAACTACTTGCAACTCATGTTGGTGTTGCAGCAGTCCGTTGGAATTCCACGCCATTATTTTTAATGTGTTATTCATGATTGATTGTTATAGTACTTGATTCTAATTTTTCTAGTCTCTTGTCAAATGATGATAGGCACTTCAAGATCTGGTTGAGCTTGTCCTCAAAACTTGGTGGTTGTGGGCTTGGTTTTACTGCTTGTGCATATGAGACACTTTTAGATGTGTGTGCAGTTTTCGCGGTTGTCTGTGCAAACTGTGCACTTTGTTTTGTTGTCTCTTTGTCGGTATTTCTAACAGTTTGCTTAACAAAAAGGTTGTTAGGTGACTTATTTTTTGAGGTTTTGTTCTTCATCATTTGCATCTCCTTGGCAACTAAACACCCTCTGTAGTTGGCTGGGTGAGGTAAGCCACAGTGGACACACTTAGGTTTTTCTTCTGCAGGTTTGTTGCATTCAGCTGTGAGGTGTTTACCTGTACATTTAACACACCTTGGCTCTTTTGAGCAATACCTTTGGGTATGACCATAAGCCTGGCATCTCTTACACTGCGGTATTATTTTTGATGTTTTAAGCGGGGTTATTTCAACTTTACACCCTAGGATATGTTTAATGCCGTATATTTTACTTACATCTTCGTCATTCTTAAATGATAATATGAACATGTTCAGCGGTTCTTTGGTTCTCCAGCTTAGCTTGTTAATTGCATTTTCTATCTGAAATCCTTGCGACGTTAAGTCATCTTTAATCCGATCCGGTAGGCAAGAAGAATGCAATTTTTTCGCCACTACTCTTATTGGCCTGGTCTGCTTATCCTCATATGAGTGCCACGAACAGTTTTTTTCCGTTAATCGTCGAGAAATCACTCTGTAGGATTCTTCAGTTTTGGCGTTTATTTTGACACTATTACCGCTTAACATTTTGGCGGTAAAAGTTTCTACTGACTGAGATTCAGTCAAAAAGTCGTAGAATGTTTGGTAATTCTTAACACCGTCCACTACGATAGGAGGCGGTGCTAGAATTTTTTTAAAGCTGGCCTTCTCTTTTTTGTTGAGTTGCTGCTGTTGAGCGCTAGTGTTAGCTTGTTGTAGTGATGGTGGAGTAAGGGAGGTGTTCAACTTCCTTTTCTTCCTATTTTTAGCCCTAATCCACTCAGTCTCTTTGGCGAGTTCATCCTCGTCCGTGCAGTACTCAACGTCACTTTTAGTAGGCTGAGCAGGTGTTATGGTCTCACTGACCTGTTTATTTGTGGGTTCTTCTATTTCTTGTGCCCTTAAGCATTTTAACTGTCCTTGAAGGTCTTGTACCTGTTCCTGTAAGCTTTGTATGTGGCCGTTCAGTTGTCGTACCATTTGTTGCAGATTTTCTCTGTCCGTTTTCTCCTGGATGTAACAGTCGTACAACTGCTTTTCCAGATCAGTTTTTATTTTTATAGACTGTTTTGCAGCCATTATTTAGTTTTAAGGCGAGCGTGACACCTAAACAATTATAATAAACACTTCATGGTGATTTCCGCACTTGTAACTGGGTCATCGCGGTGACCCCGATAGGTCGACGTACACCGCGACGACGGTGTTATGATGCGTCTGCAAAATACTCTTAACTAGAGCACGCGCGCGCGATCGGTACGTCCGTTTACAATAGTAGTTAAACACACACTGATGAATCATGATGGCATTAATATTCCTGCACCAAATTTTCGAAGGCCCCTAGTCTTGAAACTATCAACACCTAGTTTACTTACTTCCATTCAAACACATCCGTGGTCCAAAATACTTTCTTATAATGAATTCCTGCTACATTCACTTCCCCTACTAGCTGCCCCCCCCCCTCGAAGTCTGCGAACGCCAATAAATCAGGGCGCAGCTTGTGAACATTCCTCGACACGTCCAAACTTAGAGAAGTATATTTTGAGTTTACGTGTTTTCTTTTTGATTATAGAAGATTATATGGAAAGGTTATTTTTTGGAAAAAAACCCAGGGGTTTGATCACCAGGTGATCGGTTTTTCTATTAGGAATTTCTCATTAAAGTTACTTTTTTACTCATTAGAATTTCTGGAGTATGGATTTGCGGCTGGTAGATAGTAATAGGCACGCCCCTTACATACATGAGGCCAAACATGGCATAACTGTCGAAATGAGGATCTGTCTGTTTAGAGAGAGTTACAACCTTCTTCTTCTTTCCATTTACCATACTGAGCAACTTTCCATCATCATCATCATCAATATCTACCTAGCCTTTCTTTTGCCTTTTCCTTTTTTTGGGCCCGGCTTCCAGTCGAACCGGATGCAGCTGAATACCAGTATTTTACCTGAACAACTTTTCCATATGAAACCTATATCCAATCCGTGAAAAATTATTTCATCAAAAGCTTTGCTGAAAAACATTATACCGTACCCGACGATAAATATTGCACATCGACCTATTCGATCCTATCAATATTATACAAAGAATAAAAATAATTATCAAAAGAAGCAAATCATAATTGTTTTAACAGCTCCTAATAGATACCGGACTGTTTGTATTTCGTGCGACAGAGATAACGCTCTACGAAACCGAAATTAGCCGATTGTCTCTTTCCAAAGGTCGATGTGCAATATTTATCGCCGGGTACTGTACAGCCATAAAGCGCTGCTAACGCAATCATTATCTTCAGCTAGATTAGCAGTATAAATGCTAATAGGACAAATAATACCATCAATGTTCGAATTACAGAAATGTTGCCTAAACCGTACACCAATAATTATTGTTTTGGCCAATGGAATATTTGGAACTAATACAGGGTTCAGCATTTACGATTCATGCTAATCTGCTTTTATCTGGCAATAATTCAACGAAATGTAATGTTTAAATGAATCTAATGTTATGTCTAACGTGTGCCTATTAGCACAGCTGAATGTGCTTACTGTGTTGCAAGTATTATGAAAAGCTGTGGCAGCTTTGTTAGGAGTTTCAGGTCCAGATAACATTAAGGGGTTTGGAAGATGATGATTAAAATTACGGAGTACACACAGGTAGACACTGCAGAACGCCAGCTGTAACGACCCCTTTTTTTTTCAGGATGGGAAATCATCAAATGACTCCTCCCGCTCTGGGTGGACAGTGTCAGACTCTTACTGACTAAAACCCATCCGTGTTCCTTACTTCGCCCTTTATGTTCTGGGCCAGCGGTAGCCCTTTCGGACAATCCCGCTGACCCGGCAGGCTGCAACGACCCTTACTTATTTCTTTTGCTTCATTTAAGTTCATACAACTTGTCATACACGCACGCCGGTTGCGAGTACTACGAACCTAATCATTCTGAAGAACATCACCAATAAGGTCAGTTCTAGGGCCTTTCCTCTCATATCTGCTTTGTAAATACCTTTTTTTGTCACCTTTCCAAATACATGACCAAAACATCTGAGCATATTGTTTTAAATTTTTGCTCTAAAGCCTGCTTGCATCAATTATCACTAAATGCGTTTAGCGCTAAAAATATTCAAAACATCATAATTATATTTATGTCATCTTCAAACGCTTGACAGAAACATAACGATGACTTGATTTGGTTTATCACTAAAAGTACATATTAAGTGCTTTGTGGTGCAAGCGAGCCAAAGAGATTTATAATTAAATCCACATTATCATTTTGGCCGGTCAGTAATATATTCATATTTGATGAAAAAGATAAGTGAAAACTAAGTAACAGAATAAGTGAGCACAGTAGCACACACGACACAAAAATACGGTTCGGCTAGAAACAAGAAATATTACAACCATCCAAGACAAGAACTTACAAAATGTTACACGCAAAATCGACCCAGTATTTTCTATTTGGAACAGAGAAGAAACCTCATCACTGGCTCATACTGTAGCGGTACTCCACCGCCCGAGGCGCCGAGAGGTATCCCTCCATTCCCTACACATCTATACAGAACCCTGAACAAATTTAAAACAGACGAAGGATCGGAACACGAGAATAGATTACATTCAAAACCCGAGTACCCTACTATTCAATTATCGCATTGTCGAACCCGGTGTTAACATGCAAATTGGTCCGTTTCAAAATTTTGCGGCCCAGTCCCCCCCACTAATAGGAAATAGACGTTTTCCGTTATCATTCACATTGGACCTTTGTTTTATCTTATGTAGATTTCCGAAAATTATTCTGGTTGCTGGACCCTTTAAATCGACAAGTTTAACGGGGTCCGTGAGGTACGTTTAAGTGGGCCTCTTTTGTTTTGGTTGCTCTTTGTAAATATGTTGGTTAATGGAAGGATTGAATTTTGAATGAGTAGCGTACGTGGGATTTGAGTGCATGGTGTTTGTTTAGCAGTGTAAGTAATTGAGGGGGTTGTTGGAAATAGAATTAGTGTTGTGTGTTTGGAATGCTGATTGGTAGTAGTGGAGAAGAAGTAGGTTTTATTTGCCTTTTTAAGCTGAACTGCAGTTCAGTTTTTTGGAACGAAGTTCTTTAATGGAGCTTGCGGTTGGAGTAAACTGGGAGAAATCGTCACGTTAAGAAAAAGCATTATGCCCCCTTCATGCGACTTTTTATTACCTATTATGGAAAGAGTCAGAGAGAGAGAGAGATAGTTTTCATGGTTTTCGAGGGTGCCGAAGCCAAAAGTGAGGTCTAAATAAAACTGGCGGTTGCAAAAATTAAAAAATTTTTCGTTATGGGTATCGCTTTCATGGTTTTTGAGGGAGCGATTTTTCATTATGAACTTCGTTCCTGCCGGGGGTCCCCCTGGTTTTTTGCTAGCCTATGCTGTCCCACTCCTGGGCCTGGCGTCTATCCACTCGTTCCATCTTTCGCCAACCCGCGCTTCCTCCTTCCAGTTTTGACGGAATCTATCCAGCTACACCCGCCATCTCCTACATGGTATGCTGCGACCTGTTCTGTTCTATTTTCAAGAATATCAATATCAAAGACTAACTTCGAGTTAAATTAATATGTGGACATTTTTTAATTAAATTTAACCTACCTACGGAAACTATGCAAAATTAATTGAACATATTAATGAAGTCATAATAAATGAACGAATAAGAGTACACCTGAAAAATTAAATTATTAATTAACACTGCAACCACAGCATCCTCATATGAAAACATCGCCTCGCAACTAATTAATCAAAAAATCCAATCAAAATTTTCGTTCATTTTTAAAAACAAATGGGGAACGTTACCATTGCACTCCCCCACCGGAGTCAATTTGAAACTAAAGTGACTCATTACTTACCCCTTTTTACATTAAACATCCACACAACATTACACCTTATAACTATACAAATTAAGTCGATATTCGAGTGTGTCTTAGTTAATCCTGCTTTCGCTAGAGCTGTAATTGAAGCGTGCTTTCATAACGGTTTAATAGAGTTATTTTTAGATTATTTTTTTTCAAAAAGTAGACGGGTTGATTAACGTTGCTGTGTAAATTGGTGTTTGGATTAACCTTTGTGGATTAAGTTGCACTGATTTAAGCATCGTATTCATGGTGAACAAAAGTTGTAAAACAATGTTGCATGTTGTTGTGTTGCAATTTTGTTTGACGTGTGGGTAAGTCATACACGGTACATTTTTTATTAGATTGAATTGGACATTGGAATACAAGGAAGATGTTTTCATGCACAGACTAGCTGTTAAAGATTTTTGATTGTAAATAATTAGGTATAAGTTACAAATTCGAAAATGCACGTTTGACGCAAATGACGCGATTTGTTATAACAGCAATGAAAATAATGGCACCATGTCACAATAATTGTTACTTTTCCCTAAACTTTGACTTTCTTCGTGCAAACATTAGTTTATTTAACATTTATTTATCACACCATAATCACACTAATATTATAAAGGCGAAAGCTTGTGAGTCTGTGTGTGTTTATATGTTTGTTAATTCTTCACACTCAAACGGTTAGACCAATTTTGATAAAATTTTGTATGAAGGTAGCTGACACCCTGGATTAACATATACGTTTAGGCTACTTTTTAACTCGGTATTCCCACGTAATCGAAACTTACGCGGGTGAAACCACGGGGCGCAACTAGTAGTTATTTAAAACATAACAAAGAAAACACAACATAATAAAGATACAAAAACACTTAATATTGTCAATTATGTTGTATATAATTTAATTAAAACTAACATGGAACAGTGGACTCCCTCGCAAACTTTCTCTTACAGAACACCAGACATATGCATTGATACGAAGAGATACACGGAAATACAAGCCTCAATACGGGATAAAGCAATTACAAACATCGGATTAAGTTTAACTAACACGGGAACAGAGTTATAGTTAGGGCAATGAAATAAAATTATCCCTTGCAGTACTTTGGTACTCTTGGTAGTTAATATATTTATGTAGGTACGCAAAATACGCGCATTGACGTGGAGTTGCGGACACCAGCCCGTATTACCTATTACCTATATTTATGTATCGGGGCTGTAGGTGGAAGTCTGGGGGATTTGGGGGAACTCTGCAGTACCTTGGTACTCTTGGTAGTTATTATATTTATGTATCAGGGCTGTAGGGGGACGTCGGGGGCGATTTGGGGGAACTCTGTCATTTCTTGAATTGATGTGTCTTTGCTGCAGTTTAATTTTGTTTTTAGTGGTTCCGTGCCCAAAGGGTGAAAATGGGACTCTATTACCAAGCCTACGCCGTCGCGTCGGTCCGTTTCTGTCTATCAAAATTAGCTATTACGGTTCTAAAACATCATCTGCATTGCCTTTTCCCAACTATATTGGGTCCGGCTTCCAGTCTAACCAGATGCAGTTGAATACCAGTATTTTATATGGAGTGACTGCCTATCTGACCTCCACAAACCCAGTTATCGGGTAATATGAAACCCCTTGAAGACTGGTTGTCAGACTTTCGGGCTTCTGATGACCCGTAACCACTGCCAAAGATCCACGAATGACAGCCGGGACCAACGGCTTAACGTGCTTTTCGAGGCACGGAGGGATCTTGGTATGTGAAGGTGGTTCCCACCACGGCAAGCGTAGCTTAGCTTTTTCCTTTTGTTACTTTTTTTATATGTATAACTTGGTTTTTTATTTTGCTGTATTTAGTTTAGTTTGTAATCTTCCTGTAAGAGTCGCAATAAAAACTTTTTCTTTCTTTCTTTCTTTCTTAACCTGATCGATGGACCCGTGTGGCTGTGGGGCTTATGGCCATAAGCCCCTCAGCCTATATTTAGAACCGTAATAGCTAATTTTGTGATAGAAAATTCAACTGCACAACTCTTGAGGTTGGACTGGAAGCTGACCCCAACATAATATTATGTAATTGGAAAAAGGGTAAGCAGGCAGGCAATATAAAAAGTAAACAGTAATTTACCCGAGCCAATGGGGTGGATCGAAATAATCGATTTTTCCACCCGTAAGCAAAATACGCGCATTGACGTGGAGTTACGGACACCAGCCCGTATTACCTATTACCTACCTTCCAAGCAGCTTTATGCTTATATAATTATGTAATAAAAATTGCTCCCCTAATTATTAACGAGGAACAATAATTTTTAATACGGCCATTTCGACGACGGCCCGCGTAAAGCCTGTAAATATATCTGTAAATTTTTTATCACCGAGATTAAAGTCGTTGGGTTAGCGTTTTATTATGGCTGGGAATATTTATACCCCGTGCAGCAGAAACAGTTTAAGGGTAAATGTAGGTACGCCAAAAATATTTTGAACCGAGCTGTTATGAACCCGACTTTTAATTAGCTGCAGTAAAATGACAGCTTATGTGTTACCACTTTTTAATGAAATTTAAATAGTGATGTGACAAAATAATCGATTCTTTCAAGTAGTATTCAGTTCAAAATCGATTAATGTAAAATTGATTTTATAAAAGAAGATAATGTTATTAGAGGATGATATTTATAATGAATAAGTTTACAACAAAAATATTGAGCAATGCCTAATTACTGTTTTGTCATCACATCAATGATCGGATTGAATTTATAAAAAGCATTAATTCTAATCACAGACATATCTTTTAAATATTCTTATTTTTAAGGTTTTTGGTGTATTGCAAATAATCCTGTATAGTAAACGTTATTCCTAATGAAAACTTTATTTTATAAAAAAAAAATATTTATCGATGTAGTAGGTGTTTTAGAGTAAAAATTTAAACAAAATTATCTTTAGTAAACCATGTATTTACGCTGATTTGAAACTACAACATATATTTTTATCCGATCAATACAAAGAATATTTGATTGTTTACGGTTAAATAAATATTGGTCAATCTCGAATATCTAAATTATATCTAAATTAAAACGATGTTTCATTGCGTTTTCATGACATCACTAGTAGATATAGTGTGGCAACATTATTAACGAAAAAACAGCAAGAAGTGTTATTTTGCAGCAGCTAATTAAAAGTCGGACTATAGAGCTATCCTATGAGAAAAGACGAACCATAGAGGTATCCTAGGAGAGCGGTGACCACTCACATAGCGTTCGCAATTTACCGGCAAATGACTAAAGTACACTGAAACTTTATTTATGAAAGTAAGTCGGTGTGCTTTCTTAGAGAGCGTTTAGGCACCATAAAGTCAAACCCCACTGTCCATAATTTTAATCGCTGGATTTGCTCTCACCGTACTTAGTTACGCGAAAGTGTCCATAAGTATTGAGAAGAGTGAGCTCACACATTATTAAATGGGTAAGTAATAGATGATATAACAACAAAATATCTAATATTTACAATATATAACAACGGAACCTGTAATTTTATTTAATATAGCGATTAGTTAATATAATGAACGATTGATATAATTTTAAAATAACTAATTTTCATAAGCATAACATACATTAAATATAAAATCGTTTGACATACCACTCAAAAGATATAAAACTTATTTGGTCTAATAAAACAATAACTTTGTATTTTGTTTAAGAAATATTTAAAAGTATTTTTTCTTTGTTTTATTCTTTGTAAGTTCTATCGTAGTTATAGGTAATAGTCACCTAAGTAGATATTAAACATAACTAGTAATTAATTACCACCTGCGTTAAGATAGGTCGACGGAGCCCCGCTTCGCGGGGCTCCTATTTCTGGGTGGATTAAAAAAAAATAACCACGAAGGCTAAGGCGGGAGCTCCGCTCCGCTTCGCTCCCGCCTTAGCCTTCTAACCTAACCTATCCGAGTCGGGGTACTCTGAGTCGGGGTGTTAACCATAATGACGTTTTTATATACATATATTAAACGTTAGACCTAATGATTTTCGATTAAATAAACAATATACATATTAAACGTTAGGCCAAATGATTTTCGATTACATAAACTTTATATCAAACAACGTTATACTAATTAAGTTTTAGAATAAATAAATGTTATATGTAAAGAAATTATATCAACAGTTGGTATATCTCACGTTGATTATATCTTATGAACGATAATAAAATGAAATTAGACCAAATTTATACCGAGTTTATACGTTATGGGACGCACCCTTATTAAATAGCGATTCTATGACAATAAAGACAATTCACTGCGTCATTGTATGTCAGAGGTGTCAAAACGAAACAGAAATACGACTGTGTTTTGATACGGTAGGGCGTATCTAATGATTTTGCCGTTGTCATAATTTTCTTGATAGCCGCATTTTGTGTTGGTAGATTTTGCCGTTTCGATGCTGGCTGAATTGCTATTTTTTATATATTTATTATAAAAAAAAACCCCTTTATACTTTTAGCCACACAGCACAGCACAATATCATAATTACACTTTAAAAAGCTAAAATGTCAACGTCAACCAGATTGTGCGTCAATTTTTCAACAAAAAGAAATTCACCTCACCAATAACACGAACACTGAACGAAAATAAAACGAAAAAAAGTATTCAGTTTAAAAAACAATTTCGAAAATGGAACAACTTGGGTATCGGCCACAAAAAAGTGACAGTTCATTGACGAATGACGTCACCTTTTCCGTCACGCCCTCTGCCTATATTTTATTCGGCTCGTACATCACGTTTGACGTGTGACACGGCGTGCCAATTCGGCGGTTCATGACAACAACTGGTGCACATACATATCCTGTGACGCGATACTGAATACTGCGGTTTGTTCCTTCGAATTGGGTTACTTTTTTATAGGTTACAGATATAAGGCATTAACGAGTTAAGAATTTTTGAATGATCATCTTTATATTTTATTTTTAAGTAAAAATCGTTTAGGCTTGCTCTGCGCTCTTTCTGAAGAGTGAACGAAACTGAACCGTCACGCTGGAGTCGGTGACGCTGAATCGCGTTTACTAGGCTCCAATCGTAAGTTTTATTTCTATCGGGTGATCATAAGCAAAGACCATCTTTTTGAAGTCAACAGTATTTGATTAAATTACCCATTCTTCACGCCCACGAGAGCAACGGACCCGCAGATAGGGAAGTATCACACAACAACCTGTCGTAATATCTTCAAAAGATAAGCAAAACCTCGGGCGGTTCGGATATATAATTGCTGATAAAGTTATTATAATATTTACAAGGAACATCCAATTAGGTCACTAGGAGAGTATTATTTACATTAATAATGATGAAACTCAATACGTAGCCTAAAGATTTGTTTTTTCATAAAGATATCATCTCTGAACGCTATATTATAAATAATACTGTTTCATGAGATTCCGTTTTTCACAATATATTCAGGTAAAAAAAAATCGTTTTCGTCCATTTTATTTTTAACACCAATTAGTGAAAAGTCAGACGCAGCCTTGAAAAAACCTTTTTGAGTTTCAAAGAAATATTTTTCGTAGACATAACAAAGTCTAAATAATGGTTTTATTTACTATGTTTATTTTATTTATAGTTGAAACAAGGATCCTTAAATTATTGCGTAGACATGATAAATTGGTTTAAAAGGTAAACAAATAGCGTAGTGTCATCTCAAGATCTCTCTCCCTGGAATTTGTATATATATATAGGCATATATATATATATATATATATATTATAAGCATATATTATAGTAAATAGTTTGTATGTGTATATAACCTATTTATGTAATAGTGTACCTAGTTTTATTAGTTTTTTTTAATCATTGTTCCTCTCAACCAAAGCACCTACCATCTAATCTCGTCACCACCTTGGTTGACTTGTGTAGAATAATTAAGGCATTAAGTCCGCCTTTGTACCTTTTTGTGCGAAAAGATTAAATAAATAAAAGGTAAAAATAGAAAAAGATAAATAAAAAACACTTACCAATAACTAAACTGCTCTCTTTATGATGCTTCAGTGACACTGAAAAAGGGAAATTTTAAAGATTTATTTTCAATAAATGCAAAGTAGACCGGCGGGGTAATTGTGTAAAGAAAGAAAGAAAAAGTATAACACACTAACAGTAGCAATGGGTTTAATTTTGACAGTACAACAACATTCATTGCGTTATTTACGTTGTTGAGCAGACAAATTTGTAGAACATATGAAGCAATGGATTAGCTGCATCTTTCAAAATGATTCAGATTGTGATTGAAGGTACGAATATTCTAGCTAGGAAATGGCAAAGAGTGATCAATAATTCTAGCGTGTAGAACTGCCTTATCTGGCCAGAAACTGAGGACAAAATATACCTACAGCTGACTGCTTATCTTCAGTAAAGGATTAATCTACACTAAAAATGAAGCCGTAGAGTTTGTTTGTTTGTTTGAATGCGCTAATCCCCGGAACTACCAGTTTGATTAAAAAAAATATTTTTGTATTTTTTTTTTGCCCAATTCTCGAGGAATGCTACAGGCTACTTAATATGACGCGTTAGGAGGACGACTTAGGAGCCGAACAAAAACAAAAAAAGTTAGAAAGAACACAGTGATAGCGCGGCCAGACAAACAAGAAATTTTACGCGGTCGAAGTCGGGGGTAGAAGCTAGTGTTATTATAAGTAAGAACAATTATTGGAAATCTGAACGCAACAGGCTACATATAAACAAAACTAATTAAGATATATTTTACCACCATAACCTGTTTTAATACAATAATCAAATGTTTTAATCCATTTTTTCTCGCAAAAATAATGTCCGTTAAAGGTTGAAATTTCCATGAAAATCTCATAACGTTTCCTCGGTCAGACATTGGGATGGCCAGTGGAAGTGCGAACGAGACTCGTGGGGCCAATCGTTGGACATTGGCATTGGTAATTGGGTAACTGGACAGACAGACATGCAGGTTATCTCATAAGCTCCGCTGTTAACTTGTGCTGTCAATTTCGTACAAACTTGGTAGGTATAAGCGCGGATGTGTGTCATTGGGTTATTTGGTAAGAAGGTTTCATTTCTAGTAAGGGTTACAGAATAAACTTCTGTCTGGAAAAAACAAGGTATAAAAGGTGAAAAGGTGAGACAGCACGTAAAATTACGGTCCTAGTTTTTATCAATCTTATATATCCCACAAGTTTTAAGGTTCCGCACCTAAAAACTGCCAATGGAACCCTAATACCAAAGGGTTATCTATGCCTAAGCATATACCCCTATAGGGAGTAAGCTTAGCCCAGGCAATAGCCCCTTAGACTTCGGGGACCAGAATATGGGAGCCAGATTATGGGGCCCAGATTATGGGGACCAGACTCTATAGAATCTAGACTCTATTACTACACCTATGCCTCCTGTCTATCTATCATAAAAATACAAATTTCTGTAATTTCTTTGGGGTGCATGAAGAAGCCTCCTCGTGTAGCGCAGTTTGTTCCGCCAGTTACTCAACTGAACCGAGCGCTCGGTGCATCCTGGACAATCACACCCAACACCTTATTTGACTGACCAATTCTTCTCGTAACGCCCGCCTGGTTTGCGACCACCAGCGACCACCCTCCCACCGGAGTCCGGCGTCAAGCAGCCTGCTGTGTTTCGTCGATGCGTGGGAGTTCCAGTGCCTTAGGCATCTTCTGGGTACGCTCGTCCCATCATAGACCACATCCATCGCTTTTCATCAGACGTGATCGAGGTCCAGAGCGGGCCCATTCAGCAATAAAAAATAAAAAAAATCTTCCTATCCAAGTCTAACTAATACTAACTTCCCGCCATTTCCTTAATTACCGGTAGTTTAAAGGCTTCATCTAATTAGGTTACTGACTAAGCGCGGGATTATCGCACTTCCTTCATTATCTATATCACGTACTATAATATATAGGTCAGGCAATGTTCCAAGTGTTGTAAGACTAGTCTAGTTATTCTTGAAGGATGGGCAGAGAAGTAGGTTTAGCCAGTCACGTTATAGTAGTGCCTATTGTGTTTTGTTGCTCATTGTATAACAATAAAATTTACTGAGTATTGCTGTTTGTAACGGCCCAGTGGTAAAGACCCCGAATCACGAGTTTTAGGTCGTGGGTTCGAAATCAGACAGGCGCTTTACTTTGTGGAAATAATTTCATCACCATTACCTACTCTCAAAATGGAGGGGCCCGTGGCTAAATAATAACAGCCGCACAGGTCGATCGATCAGGTTAAGCTACGCTTGCCGCGGTTGGTCTGTGGATGGGTGACCATCTTTATATACCGAGACCCCTCCGTGCCTCGGAAAGCACGTTAAGCCGTTGGTGCCGGCTGTAATTCGTGGATCTTTGACAGTCGTTACGGGTCGTCAGAAGCCCAAAAGTCTGACAACCAGTCTTACCAAGGGGTATCGTATTACTCAGTAACTGGGTTGTGGAGGTCAGAAAGGCAGTCGCTCCTGTAAAATACTGGTATTCAGCTGCATCTGGTTAGACTGGAAGCCGACCCCAACATTGTTGGGAAAAGGCTAGGCAGATGATGATCCTCTCAAAATGGTGAAGGAAAAGATCGTGAGGAAACCGGCATGTCCTAGAACCATTTGTTGACTGTACCTTTAGAGTACTTGTAATTTGGGACGAAACACAACTATTAAAGTGACATGGGAGAAACTAAGAATTTTGTGGAATGTGGGATTAAACTTCGGGACGACTGAAGAATAAATAAAATAAAAATGGAGACATAATATGACATCTATTAACCCGCACTGGGCTCGCGTTGTGGATTACGGCCCCTTCACCGAAAAGGAGTCTTGTATCCCAGCTGTGGGAACAGTATAGGCTTATTATGCTATAGCTGTTCCATCGTTTAAAAATCGAAAGAAATCGAAGACCAGACACTGATTACCGATTCCTAGGACCAGTTTTCCGAACGAAAATGCTCGCAAAATGAATGTGACAAATTATTATTAAACGCGCGTAAACTGCTGTGATTAGGTAATTGATAGATTTATCAAGATAAATTGATTATTGCGTTTCGCTAACATTCACATCATTCTCATAAGAGTACGTTTCTTTACGCCGTACGGCATTTCATATAAATTTGCAAGCACTTGTTTTTCGAAATGAATGAACCGATTTTAATGAAATTTCATACGCATAAACAGGATACAAATGTCTAAAAAGTTATTTAAGAATATTTTAGAAATGTTTTATTTAAATAAAGATAACTAGAAATCTGTTTCTATGGAAAATTTAAAACCGGTCTAATTTGGCTGTAACACTATTTTTCGAAAATGTTCTTAGTTTTCTTAGTTCTTTTTAAACCTTTGTATCCTGCTTATGCGTATGAAGTTTCATTAAAATCGGTTCATACATTTCGAAAAACAAGGGCTTGTTTGTATGAAATGCCGTACGGCGTAAACGCTCTTAAGATGTCACAGGTGCTATAATTATATTTTATAGATTTATAATAATACCTCAACAAACAGCAAAACTATATAACTCTTAATAGCCTAAAACATGTTTAATACATTAAAATATTATACAATGTTCAAAGTAACATTTACACATAAACAAAATAAAATAAAGCACTTCAAAATCTCGAACAATTCACGGAACGATTTAATAAAATTGAAATTAATTAAATGCCACCATTGATCGCCCTGCCATCTAGTGCCGGATTGTGTAAACACTCTAAATTAGTAACTAATTAACAATAATGAAATTTTGATTAAAACACAATCATTTTTGTTTGACATCAAACGGTTTGCGTTTTAATTTTAATACGAGTACCAATTTTGATGTTTTATTAAAGTATTATTGTTTTCCTATTCCCCTTTGTTTTGGGCAGTTTTCAAATGTTGCCAAAGCCGAAAGGTTCTTCAGAAAATCTGCCTAAATGAAAAGAAAATATGCGGACAGTATAATATGTTTTCGTAAACGTTCATTTTTCGAGCACAAAATACTTCAAAACTTTTAACAGTACAGATCGATGGATTTTTTGAATTATTCAAAAAACTTCTTATGAATAATTTCGGATAATGGCTCCGTAGTGTGGAAACATAAACCTTTGAGGTACACTTAGCAAGAAGTATAGATAAATAAATCTGAATGTAAAGAGTAACTTACGCATTCATCTGTAGCTAAAATAAATTGCGTTCAAGTATACTTTGCGGTCTTGCTTGGTATTTCTAAAAAAAATATTCAACAATAATGTAAGAAAAATCTGAAGAAAAACTGTAAGAATTTTATTTATGTCTTATGGGTAGGTTGGTAGTGGTGGCCCAGTGGTAACGGCTGCGACTTACGAGTTTGTAGGTCGCAGGTTCAAACCCAGACAGGCGCTTTACTTTGTGAAATTAATTTAATCACCACTGTTCTCAAAACGGTGAAGGAAAACATCAAAGGTAAACCAGCGTGATTCTAGAAATTCGAAGACATCTACCAACCTACACTAGCCCGCGGGGTAGATTACAGGCCACTATCTATCAAAGAGAGGAGGCCTGTGTCCATTACAGGCCAGTCTCTCTCAAAGGGAGGAAGCCTGTGTCCATCACAGGTCACTCTCTCTCAAAGAGAGGAAGCCGTGTCCATTACAGGCCTCTCTCTCTCAAAGAGAGGAAGCCTGTGTCCATTACAGGCCACTCTCTCTCAAATAGAGGAAGCCTGTGTCCATTACAGGCCACTCTTTCTCAAAGGGAGAGGGCCTGTATCCATTACTGACCACTCTCTCTCAAAGAAAGGCGGCCTGTGTCCTGGCAGTGGGAACATTATAGACTGATTATGTTATTTATTACATTTTACAACGCCTAAATTAATTAATACGTGGCAATACTGCCGGTCTTTCTGGGCACGTTTCCGGATGACAGCGAAGCGGACAGGTACTTCGACGCGTAAGCGTCATTTGTTTTTAAATTTATTTATACATAATTATAATTAGTTACCTAGTTAGGCATTTAATCATAGTCCGCGCGCAACTAGTTGGCCGCGCTTTAGATGGGGACGGAGGTGAGGGCGGCGGGGTTGCCTAGTGATCGCAACACACGTACTGAGTAATGACAAAGCGTCCCCGACCCTCCGTCTCACCGCTCCCATACCTAAGGCGCGGCCAACTAGTTCCGCGTGGACTATAAGTATACGTAGTGTAAATACATAGTTGTATTAAATAATGTATATAAGCATTTTACTGTATATGAAATAAATATATTAGTGAACATCGCAGTTAAGGACCACGGCGAAGGTGGTGTGAGGTTTGCAGGGCTAACACACACGGCCAGAGATCGCACAAGACAGGTTTGGGAGTAAAAAGTGGATGCCTGTGCCTAGCAATGGGACACAATATAGGCGAACAAAAAAAAGTATCGAAACAGATTTTATTTTGAAAAAAAGTTCAATGAATGTGAAGTTAGATAGAAAGAAAGAAAGTTATGATGTTACAAGTTTTTGTTGCTTTTCTCCTTACCTATTATTTCTTTCAGAATGTGAAAGTTACTAGGACATCAGAAAATCACGAGTGTATTAAAAAGTGCTAAATTGATTGCAAATCAGTCAGAGAACCATTCCCTTTACAAATAAAAAGAAGTTCTATTATGTACATTCAATATCCGTGATGTACAGTTGCCGAGCAATTTTTACAAGGTCATTGACATCGCGTGGGAAGTTATCTCCACAGAATATTAAGTCCTCTACAGTTCAAGGGAATTCTGAAAACATTTTCTCTAGGAAAATCTCCTTTCTACTTATGATTCTTCCATGACCATTTATTTATTTATTTAATATTTCAAGCACATAAATGCGGGCCATTGTACCTGGTAAATATATCTTGGTTGGTGAGGTCCTTTAAAATTATCCGTGCTATAAATATTAATTTAATATGAAAACGGTAGGTACAATAAACTTTTCTTTGCAAATTTCAAAGTCGGTTTAGAACTAATAATAGATATGCTGGTGTCGATGTTTTTATGACAAGTGTAAACTTTGTTTTTAGTGATAAATTCACTAGGATTTTCTAAAATGTTAGTATCTTTATAACAAAATTTTTCATAATTTCAAACATTGTTTTATTTTTCAGACATGCAACACTGATACCCTTTATTTATCTATTAATAGTGACCATTGAATCTCACTTATTTAGACCAATGAGTTAGAACATATTTCAATAAATAACAAACAAAACCAAATATCTACATAAACTTAAGTAGGTAGCTACAAAGTACATACATTCAAAATCTCCTCACAATCAGTTCACACACAGCACAACACTCGTCAATTCCAAACTGCGGTCAAAACGTAAACGTTTACGTTACACGTTACGTTAAGTACGTCCCCGCCCAACGTGCGCACTGTAGGGCGGGCGGGCATAGACTGGCTGTACGGTCTTGCAGTTGCAAATTGCAGAAATGAAAAGTGCTGAAGCGAGTTTGTTTTTTTTTGTTTACCTGATGCTGGAAGGTAAAGTTGTTACTGGTTTGAAACGGTCATATTCGATAAAGTTATGTTGTTTGAACGTGTTTTATTTGAACCAAATGTTTCTATGTAAACAAACTATTATTTTAGTTAGGTATCACGCATTTCGCTACATGTTGCTCGTTAGTTAGTGCTAGTTTGGGAGCCATTTTTGTTATTGTAGTTGATCTAATTGCCTTTAGTTGATTTTAAATCAATTTTGGATGAATAAAACATGTTCTTTTACAAACTCTATTTTCAACCTACATTTCAATATTTTTTATTTTGTGTAAAAAGTAGTAAAGACGCTATATCACGTATTTAAATATGATATTATTTATTGCAATTTGATGAGATTTTATTTATTTATTTTCATTTTTTTTTTTATTTTTTTAATAATGATAACAATATTTTAATTCCTATTTACTTTATTTATTTTGAAACTTGCTACTATTCACATTTTATTAAATTGCTTGTGTAACACATGTGCTATGCAATACACATATTTGAATTTGGAAAAAAAACTGTTATTTTATTTTTTCTTTCGGTAATACTCATCACATGGTACATACAAATAATATATATTAATTAAACTAAACAACACCGGAAACTTCCTTACTACCGCAATTCCATTATTCACTAATAAAAACCAACTAATATTGTATCCTAGTAAACAAAAACTACTTTCGGAGTACAAAAACAGGCTAAACAAAAGAGCCACACTATTTCATTTCTAAACGTAAGTACGGAACGGATCCGTAGTATCGTTCCATTAGTGGCCTGTCACCAGCCGTTCAAAAGAAAGAAATAAAGAAAGAAAAAGAAACGCGAAAGAATGGCGCCGAAAAAAGTTTTGCTGATATACATCAGGTTGAGTTCTCGTTTGAGCTAGTTTAATGGAGGGATTTCGTTGTTCGATTGTATTTTAATGTGATATTATTGGTGATTATTTTGAATTGTGTGTAACCTAACCATAATTGTTTTTTAGAAATGTTTGTGTGTTTCACTCATTTAGATTATTAAGATGAATTTAGTGTGACTTCCTATGGTATCTTGCTATCATGGCTAAAAAAAGTGTGCGGTCGGGGGATCTCCGTCAGGAACGAAGTTTCTTACACGGTACTCACAAACACAGACACTTCTATACAATAGAAAGAGACTGAGAGAGAGAGGAAGAAAATGTGAACAATATTACGCGTTTTTAGGGTTCCGTAGCCAAAGGGAAAAACGGGACCCTATTACTAAGACTCCACTGTCCGTCTGTCCGTCTGTCACCAGGCTGTATCTCATGAACCGTGATAACTAGACAGTTGAAATTTTCACAGATGATGTATTTCTGTTTCCGCTATAACAACAAAAACAGAATAAAATAAATATTTAAGGGAGGCTCCCAAACAACAAACGTGTCTTTTTCGGCGTTTTTGCTTTGTGGTGTTTGTGAGAGTTCCGTAAACCCTTCATGTGCTAATTCTAGCTACTAATAAAATAAATACGAAAGTTTATGAGGATGGATGGATGTTTGTCACTCTATCACGCAAAAACTACTGAACGGATTTTGATGAAACTTTACAGTAATATAGCTCATCAGAATAACACAGGATACTTTTTATCCCGATATTCCCGCGGGATCGACACTTATGCGGGTGAAACCGCAGGGCACTGCTAGTCTAGTATAAAATTTTAGAAGCTCTCATAAAGTTGTCGCCATCTTGGATTTTTATTTGACCTCACTATCGGCTTTAATACTCTCGAAAACCATGAAAACGACATCCATGATGAAAAATTTCAACGTTTTCGCAGCCGCCATCTTGAATTTTCGTTTTCAATCATGAAAACTCTGACTCTTTCTATTTTATAAATACAAATTTCTACCAGTTTATTCCTACCTCAACCCGCGTTAAAGAACTTCGTTCCAATAATCGTTTTATTTCATATATGTATATATAAAAAATACGATTATAGGTACCTCTAAAATAACATAAAAAACCGGTCTAGTGCGAGTCGGACTCGCGCACCGAGGGCTCCGTACTTTGTAGGTATGTAAATAGTTTTAACTACCGGTAAAATCGCATTACTTTGTTCCAAATTTTGATTTTTTTTTCTTTTTCGCTCCATGTTTCTGGTCTAATCAGCTCTTAATCTATTTTGATGAAATCGGTATATAAAAGAGGATATAAGTAAACGTTATAAGTGAAAAAAGGAAAAATGTTGCAGTGTTTTAGTACATTTTTTTTTTGTCAAAATTTGGGCCAATGTTTTACTTTGGACGTGTATACTTCGACCCACTGATTTTTTTTGTTTCCCAATCGCTAGTTTTCTCAAATATGGAGTAAAGATATCAATAAAACGAAAATCTATAGGCAAGAAAACACCATTTTATGTCGGAAAAATCAAACTATATTAAATTTTTCAAGATAAAACTATGAAAAATAATTTAGGTCACAAACTTACCTAATTAATCCGCTCCAGAAGAAAGTTTGCACAGTAACAATTTGGTAAAAAACCGACAAGTCGAAACCTGCTCCATTAGCCAATAAGCGCGTTACTTTAGAGAATGAATGACTGTTTTACCGACGAGCCTACAGTGCCATCTACCGAATATAGTGTGAATTTTTGCAAAAATTGACAATATAACAGTGTGGCGGGAAGTTTAATCTTTTTCCAAGTTAGGGCCAAAGTTACTCCCCAGGGCTAAAGTAATGTGATTCTACGGACTGCCTTCACATTTTTTTCGTATCGTTTTGAAATATTGGAAAACATTGGTAGACGGGTGTCAACGACTTTTATATTTTACTGCATCAGACGAGTTTCATAATAGCGTCAAAGACGCCCCTTATCGCGATACGTTTGTGTTGATCGTGTTAGCGACACTGCCTTTACATTTTTTTCGTATCGTTTTGAAATATTGGAAAACATTGGTAGACGGGTGTCAACGACTTTTATATTTTACTGCATCAGACGAGTTTCATAATAGCGTCAAAGACGCCCCTTATCGCGATACGTTTGTGTTGATCGTGTTAGCGACACTGCCTTTACGGTATTTTTTTTTTGTAATTTAACTACTTACGGTTTTCGGATTTTTTTCTCTTACTTGTGCATGATAGATTTTGATTTCGGAACATAAACACCCGTATCTTTTGATTGCGTTGACTTAGCAGTTTAATTTTGCACTGCTTCAAGGGATTGCAGTCCTGAGTATTTGACATTCATTTTAACTTGATAACTCTACTCGTTCCTGAGACAAAGTGTCCTGACTGATAGACAGACAGACAACGAAGTGATATTTAAGGGTTCCGTTTTTCCTTTTGTTGTACGGAACCCTAAAAATACACTTTACGTAAACTTCAGTAGGCGGAACCACGTTAACCAAAGCTTTTCAACGTATTTTTATCTTACAAACCCACAAAACAGGTGATTCCAATCAGTTCCCCTTGTCGATACCTAACAAATGTGTGTGGTATCTTATCCTAATGCACCTCCGAGGTTCCAATCAAGGTCCACCAGATTTACGACTGCCGTCCCGAATAAAATACAACCAGCCATTTATTACATACCGAGGGATTTGCATGTCTGAAGTGGTTTAGATCTTCGAAATAATTGGTGAGAAAAAAAGTAATAAGGGAAATGAGAGATGGTGGCTTTGTGGTTTGGTTATTGGGGGGAATAGGGGGGGTTTTTTGTGTTTTTTTCATCATCTTATAGAAAAAAGTGGTTTTATATTACAGTTCCCGATAACCTATTAAGAATCATTAAGGCACAATAAGCGATTTTTTAACACCTCTTTTTAGGATTCCGTATCCAAAAGCTGTCCGGCCGTCCGTCTGTCTGTCACAGACCTGTACCTTTTCAATCGTAATAGCTGGATACTTTCAATTTTCACAGAAACTACTAATAATAATATAATATATAATTATAATAATATTATAAACGCGAAGTTTGTGAGGATGCAGGATGTTTGTTACTCTTTCACGCAAAAACTATTTCACAGATTTGGATGAAATTTGGCACGCAGATAGTTTATAATCAGAATTAACATATAAGATACTTTTTATCCCGATATTCTTACGGGATCGAAACTTATGCGAGTGAATCCGCGGGCGCTGCTAGTAAAAAAAATAAAATAAATTAAAGGAAATGCAAGAAACGAAAAAATATGTTGTGTTAAATATTGTACGGTGGTACGGGACCCTTCATGTGCGTGTGCGACTAGCACTTGCCGCTTTTTATTCCTCTTTTAGTAGTATTAATCTAGGTAGAGTACCTACCTACTAAGATCGCTCTTAGCGAATAAGACCGCCCATTGTGTCACCCTTTGTACAGTTTCTATATTTATGTCTGTAATTTATATGGTGTACATAATAAAGAGTATTCTATTCGCGATTCTATTCTATTCTACCATCATTGTGGAAGTATCTGTTTAATTGAATAAATCAATGAAAATATTTTACAAAATCACAATCAAAATTGTTCTTCCCCGTCCCCAAGTTGTTCTTTTTTGTGATTTTTCTCTGCGTCATATTTGCCGCAAATAAACGTACCTTTTTCCTTACTTTTCTAAAACTTTTTCAACCAAAAACTAAAAACTTCTTTTGAAACACTTCTAAAAATCCTCGTACATCTCAAATTTCATAGAATCGATACTCGGTATGTACGGCCAACGTTAGATATTAAATTCTTCAGAGACATGTCTCATATATGTCTCGAGATCCGAGCCTCATAACCTACCCTTTGGTGGCTCCTACAAAATTTGGTGCGGCTTGCAGCGACACGAACGAGAAAATCCTAGCACTGTTTGGAGACCATTTTAATATATTTTAGGGGGTTTTAATACCGTGCTTAAGTAGTTTTATGAGTGTCTTATTTGGTCTATAATTTATGAGACTCCATAATATAAAATATAGTTTAACGTCACACCTTTATTTTCCAAAAACAGGAAGCAGAGATGTACAACATTGCGCCATGTATGTTATACCCTAGTCCCGCTTTTTCCTATCGTAAGAAAATTAGGTCGAAATGTTCACAGGAAGCAGGTAAGCTGATCAATGCTCGTTTGTTTATAAAATGAGGAGCCACTAAGATTTTATATAAAAAAGTAATATATTTTTAGAAACTACTATTAACTTACAGTTGTAGTACAGCAAAGTAATTGCGTAAAACAATAACAGTAGAGATGGCTTTCATTGACAATTCAGCAACATTCATTGCGTTATCAACGTTGTCGTGCAGACAAATTTTTCTAACATATGAAGCAATGGAATAGCAGTATCTTTCAAAATGATTCAGATTGTAATTAAAAGTGTGTTACACAATTAACAAACAACAACAATTAGATACATCATACACTTATCAAAAACCCAATTTGTACATAAATATCATAAACAAGTACACTGAAAAACAGCGACGTCTACACGTAGGAAAACACATAAATCTGTAAGAAACATGTCACGGAGAAATAACCCGTATGACACACGAATGTGAATAAGATATTGTATGAAGCAGAGCGATATTTCTTAGATTTTCTGTCTATTGCGTCTGTGACGAAAAATGATACGAAATAAATAAGAAGACATTGTATTGGTTCACGTATTATTTAGGGATGAAATTGATGGAGGAAATAGTGGGTATTGTGGTTTGTTCATATATACTTGTAGGTACGAATTTGTGCTGTGTGTTTTTCTGTAAAACTACTCTAGTTTTTGAGCAATTTTTTACTTCATGGAAAATAGGGAATATGCATGAATTTTTTTCATAGCATTTATTAACAAAATATGAAAATACCGTAGTAGAGATGACAAAAAGTGAAATTAAAATTAAAATCGGCCAAGAAACACGGCCGATATGAGCATTTAAAACTATTGATTACACACCAATTAGACAGAGAGATCCGACATAGACTGTGACGTCACATGTCACTACGGCCATATAAAATCCGTGTTAAATTTCGTTTTGCGAGAAAGAGATAGAAACAAATCTTCGATGGCTCATATCTTTTTTAATTTCATAGTTATCCGAAAAACAGTTTTACTAAACTGTTTATTACATGAATGAGGATTAATTTTTTAAATAAAAAAAAATCATGCATATTATTAGCAAGATAAAAGGCTTCTTTACTTATTGCAGCAAAACAGTGATTCATAATGTGTCCATAAACTTTTTTCTTTTGTTACATCATCATCTGCCTAGCCTTTTCCCAACTATGTTGGGGTCGGCTTCCAGGCTAACCGGATGCAAATACCAGTATTTTACATGGAGCGACTCCCTATCTGACCTCCACAACCCAGTTACTGGGTAATAGGATACCCCTTGGTAAGACTGGTTGTCAGACTTTTCGGGCTTCTGACTACCCGAAACGACTGTCAAAGATTCACGAATGACAGCCGGGACCAACGGCTTAGCGTGCTTTCCGAGGAACGGAGGGGTCTCGGTATGTAAAGATGGTCACCCATCCACAGACCAACTGCGGCATGCGTAGCTTAACCTGATCGATCGACCTGTGCGGATGTTATTATTTAGTCACGGGCCGGGTTTCTTTTGTCACATATTTTTTTCTATTATACTCTCAACGGTGACCAGCCGGTCTAATCCGTAAAAAAAACAGTGGCACTCCGGGAGTGCCGATAGAAGTGAAAACTTGAACAATTACGTGTGTATTTTGTGAATCGTCGTATAAACAAAACACGCGCGGTACCGGCTACGGCCATCCGTCTCACGAATTTTCGATCAGGTCACGTGTCTTGACGCGAGTTTAACATTTTTTACCCATTACAAAAAACGTGTACAACGCCGCTAAAGAAGTTTTCACTTCAAAAATCAATAATAGTCGACCTGCTTGTCAGCATCGAGGAGTGAGAAAACCGAAAAAAATCGAATCAAATCTGAAAATCGATCTCTTTCAAATCAATCGAATAGTCTTAAAACAATCTAGTATCAAAACCACTGATTAATTATTTTACTTTTAAAACATATACATTCAAACAACATTTACCATTTAGGTAGTTGTAACCATTACGTAAACAAACAGAAGTCATCCTTCATATCACAGGGCGCGATATCTTAAACCTAGCAAAACAACTGACACTCAACAGCGAGGTAGCCTGCGGCGATGGCTTCCTAATCTGTCATGGCTGTCAAGATGGGTGAAATGCCAAGTATTATGAGTGAAGCATACAAACTTCTTGCTAAGGATTGTGGTATTGTATTATAATAACGGTGAACCTTTCGCAGAATAAAGGCGTGAAGTTTGTACCCCACAAACTTCACGCCTTTATTCTGCGAAAGGTTGGCAACGGTGTAAGTTAGTTACCATCCACATTTCTAGAGATCGGTTAGGTCTCATGTGATACCCTCGACCCTATTACCATCGATCGTGGACGAATCCATCCATCCATCTTATCTCTTCACCACCCTTCGTTGACTGGTACAGAATGCCTAAGACATTAAGTCCGTCTTTGTATCTTTTTGTCTGCGAAAACTTTAAATAAATAAATAATACAAACTCGATCGCGTCTACTGAAATTACAAATGAAAAACCCAAGAACAATTTGGCTGACAACTATACTCCTATACTTCTTTTAAATAACTTTCGGATTTGTCACTGGCTGTCAGACTGCAAAGGAAAGCGAAGCGCGATGACACAACGCTGGTAATTTATTGCAAAGTATGAAGCAATTATTTAATTACAAAATTCTATTGTTTGGACTAAAAAATTAAAACACTAGTATTTTAGTATGTTGCTTATAGAATAATCTGACAAAAAATCAGAATTATTGATTTTATGTATATTAGTATGGTTTTTATTGTAAAAAGAAAGTTATTAGAGGTATCTTCATGATTTCGTATCAAATTAGTTGTAATATGTTTTCAACACACTATTTACCATATATCCTGAAGAAAATCAGATATTTTTCTGATTCTGTTTACTGTAGTCAATCATATACTTTTATTGTTTCAAAAACTTGCGTTTTTTTGTGTTTAGGTCCTGTAAGCCCCTTAAGTAATGCCAGTTTATTTTTATACAGCGTGGCGCAAACTGTAATCGTGAATTGTTTTATCCTATTCAGTAGTCGGGTTTTAGATTTTAAACTTTTTTTTTCATACTTTTTAGAGCGTGTTTTTTCAGTAGTCGCTAAGAATAAAAAATACCAACCTATAGTTTTGCAGAAGTTATTGAGTCATGTTGTGAGACGATGTGTGAGTGATCAATCAGCACTTACACTTACAGCATAATTTAGGTCAGTATAAAAAAAAACTGCCTTTTCATAGAATAGTGCAATACCTATGTTGTCAAAATGTATGGCGGAGCAAATTATTTTAATAAGTGAATTAAATTTTCAACAAAAGGGTGTTCAGAATCATGATTGTATTGAATCAATGCTAACAGTTTGCGCGGTGATCGCTGTCTCTGCCACCCTGTATAATAGGCCATTTTTAGGGATCCGCACCTCAAAAGGAAAAAGGAACTCGTATAAGATCACTTCGTTGTCCGTATGTCTGTCCGTCAGTCAAGACCCTTTTTCTCAGGAAAGGAACGCGTGGAGTAATCAAGTTGAAATAAACATCAAATACTCAGGGCTGCCCTTAAAGCAGTGAAAAAATCAAACTTCTAAGTCAACGCAATCAAAAGATACGGGTGTTTATGTTCCGAAATTAAAACCTATCATGAAGTATGGCAAGAAGCAATATCATGTAGCACAAGTGAAGGAAAAGTTCCGAAAACCGTAAATTTGTAGTTACATTACAAAAAAAAAAATATTTTAAAACTATTTACAAACCTACAAATTATTGTAGAATATTGTATGCCCTAGGGCAGGACATAGCTGATCACAATTTGATTATTTAAGACCTGTATTATGTACCTACAATACTATGATCCACAATAAAGATATTGATTGATTGAAATTTGTACTGAGCCTTCGATGCGCGAGTCACGAATCTGACTCGCACTTGACCGTTTTTTTTTTTCAATTGAGACCTATATAAATAGCAAACTCATTCATACTCTCACCAACATCCTTACAACTATTTTCATAAAGCCCCAACCAAACGAAAAAAGAAATATGATTTTCCAAGTTCGACCATACCATTGAAGCAAAATTAAATAACTACCCACTAAAACACGGGGTCTATAAAACACAAAGCGTCGTAAAATATCATAATTTCGTAGTAGCACAAAATGCTCGGGGCTCTAGATAAGCTAACTCGGGAATTTAGCTATAAGGCTAAAATTGCTTCGTTAATTTATGACAGATTATTTTTCTTAGTAGCCATCTTGAGGAGAATTTTATATGACTGATTGCTGCTATAATTAAGATGAACATGGAGGAATAATGCAGTTATCCTGAACGTCTTGCTCACCTGCAGTGTTAGCCTCATCATGCTGGTGAGAATTAAGCTAGTGTCAACTACACAGATGTTGAAGTCACAGATATAGATACACCTAGATAACGCAAGAGTAACAACTTCGCGTGCCAAAAATCGCACCAGATTTTTTTATTTTTTTTTTCTGGATGGGAATTCATCAAATGACTACTCCCGCTCTGGGTGGAGCGGAAGGGAGTGTCAGACTCTTACTGACTAAAACCCACCCGTGTTCCTTCCTTCGCCCTTTATGTTCCGGGCCAGCGGTAACCCTTTCGGACAATCCCGCTATGTTCCGGGCCAGCGGTAACCCTTTCGGACAATCCCGCAAATCGCACCAGCTTACGTACAAAAATCGTAAGCCGCCACTTTCGCGCTCAGTCCTGTGTACTGCTGGCTGGGTGAGCGTGAGCGCTGGCGATAGGCCCCGGGGGTGGGGCGAGACGGGTGATTTTCTCATCACTAAATAGTGCTTGTGACATCATAGTAGGTAGTCAAAAAATGGCACGCCTGGTTTTCATACAGATCGTGAAACTTACGTTATCTAGGCCTATCTGTACATCGTCTGCCTAGCCTTTTCCCAACTACTTTGGGGTCGGCTTCCAGTCTAACCGGATGCAGCTGAATACTAGTATTTTATATGGAGCGACTGCCTATCTGAACTCCACAACCCAATTACTGGGTAATACGATACCCCTTGGTAAGACTGGTTGTCAGAATTTTGGGCTTCTGACTACCCGTAACGACTGTCAAAGATCCATGAATGACAGCCGGGACCAACGGCTTAACGTGCTTTCCGAGGCACGGAGGGGTCACGGTATGTAAAGCTGGTCACAGACCAACCGCGGCAAGCGTAGATTAACCTGTTCTATCGACCTGTGCGGCTGTTATTATTGGTTGGAATTATATTGAGACCGTTGGTGGAAAGTAGCGTGGAGAAAGTTAGTCTACCACTTACTTCTTCCATCTCAACTAATAACATCATTCCTGTGTTAGACGTAGACAGAGATGTGTAGAAGTAGAACACCAACATTCAGCTAGCTATACTTAAGGTGCCACTAGTCGATATTTTTTCCATACAAATTTCGGGAGAGTATTACTCCACTGTTTAACATTGTGCATCTAAAGCTTAACATGATATCGTTTTGACTTACTATTAATTTTGTCTGTACGGACACAGAATAGTAAAATAAAAAGCGATAAAATAGTTATCAGCCAACAAAGATTTGTTTTCTTGCTATTTTAACGTAACTTTAAATAACAGAACTGTAAAATCTTCAAAACAATATCGGTACTGACAAAGAACAACAATAAACTTTATTTTTAATTGATTTATGCAATTATTTTTCATAAAACTCGATTTTCCAAAGCACTTTTCGAATTTTTTTACGCGCCTTTCAGTTCGGAACGGTGTTTCTGTGCATGAGAACTAGACGTTGTGCGTGTAGGTTAGCGTGTAACTGCTCATCACTGATAGTATTTCTGTCGGACACGAAGCCAGGTGAGACAACATGCTTTTTAACCATGACCACCATTGAGTTCGAGCTTGCGACTAGTTCCACCTTAAGTAAGAATAGCAAGCCTATTTCCATTAATCAACACAAACCTAGCCGACAGGCTACTCAAAAAATCCTAATCGAAAAACCCAGTAACACTTTTGTCGACCTGAAGATCACCAAAACCATCACGCTCAGTAGTTACGCTTGTAACCGCTCGAGTGGAGCGGTTATAAGCGCAACTACTGAGCGCTCTCGACTCTGAGCTCTGAGCTCGTATCTCTACCAACGAGACAGTCGCCCTAAATAATAAGTACATTAGAGATAAAGCTATACTGACCCCTCTCTACATAATTTTCTTCATTAACTGTTACAATATCCTGACAAAGAACTCCAATCTGCCACGTCTTACTGTTTGAAGTCTAGCGGTACTTGACGTTGAAGCCACTTAGACTTCTGCTCACGTCCCTACGGCAAAACGAGGGTGAAGTAAGAAACTTTAAAGCGCAAAGGGAGGAGACAACTTTATTTACTCAATTGTAATCCTAGCAATGTCTCATCAATTTGTCCCCGATACGAGAACCGAACCCGCGCACGTGACCTGAGAAGGCTGATGATATTTTATCCTTCTCTGTATTAATTAAGTCATATTTTTATAACAGTTATAATAACTCAGTATTAACCAGAAAAAAGTCGTGACTAAAAAATGGTCGTCAAATGTCATGATTTCATGAAATAGTCATTCAATTTTAGAGATAGAGATTTTTATGATTATAATTTTGTTTCAGCCGCGAATCACATTTAGCTACTGACTGCAAATTGCAATAAACGTAAGAACATTCGAATTTCGTGGGCTACCCTGTAGCTTCCGCCTTAAAGCATGAAAGCAATTTGTTATCTGTACTATCAGGTACCCACACGAGGGGCCGGTGGCTAAATAATAACAGCCGCACAAGTCGATCGATCAGGTTAAGCTACGCTTGCCATGGTTGGTCTGTGGATGGGTGACCATATTTACATACCGAGATCCCTCCGTGCCTCGAAAAGCACGTTAAGCCATTGGTCCCGGCTGTCATTCGTGGATCTTTGACAGTCGTTACGGGTAATTAGAAGCCCGAAAGTCTGACAACCAGTCTTACCAAGGGGTATCGCATTACCCAGTGACTGGGTTGTGGTGGTCCGACAGGCAGTCGCTCCATGTAAAATACTGGTATTCAGCTGCATCCGGTTAGACTGGAAGCCGACCCCAACATAGTTGGGAAAAGGCTGGGCAGATGATGACGCTAGGTACCCATATCTATTGCTAGCCTTCCTTACGACTAACAATGACTGCACATTCTTCATATGACGTATGAAGTAACTTGGAACCAGTATCTCTAAGAGCACGTTAAATCAATGTTCTTGCACAGGAATATCTATAACAGTCGTTAAAGTCTCTCAGAAGCCTGAAAGTCCCACGACCCGTCTAACTATAACATAGTGGCACTCCGCACTAACTTGAATTGTGTGCTTCGTCTTAAATATTGATATTCTATGGCATCTAAGATTGGAAGTCGACATACATACATAGTTTGGAAAGGATTAGGCACCAGCCCCGCAGCCACGTGGAAGCAACTAGCTATAATAGTAGATTGTTTGCCAAGGGAGCAAACAACTATTTTGAAAGCGGAAGAGATTTAAAGTAGGTACGTCACTCGAGCTTAAAATAGTGTTGCTCCCGAGGTGGACACTCTACTTTTTATCATCCTCTTTAAAAAAATAAGTAAGTGCAATCTATGAATAAGAATATTACGTTTATTTATTTATTTACATGCAATTGCTTGAGGAAGATATAAGTACTCATTTTTTATAAAGCTAAGTAAAATCCTAATTTGAGTAAACAATTACGAACGAAGGCAGATTACTTTTCGCGCGTTTTTTATTTTATCAAAAACTTTTTTTTAATTTGGATCGCGCTCCTTTTTCTTTATCATACAGCCTGTTACTTGTTCAAACAGTGTTCGTGATTGATCTCGTTGGTGATTTGAACTTATACTAACAATATCCACATTCCAAATTCAAATCACTTTTTGTCCCTAGGGATTGAAGAGCTATTTTAGTCCCTGTTTACTAAGAATACCCTAGCTCTTTTTGAATAGATGTGATAGAATAGTACATTACTTCAGAGGGAAGAAAGTGACAGTTCCATACCGAGATTATGGCATTTGCGCCACGAGCTTGCGAGGGGCGCAAACCATTTGAGGTATGGAACTGTACTTTATCCTGAGGGATGTATAGTGCTTTTTATTACACCTACGAGGAAAATTATGGCCATAAATGCATAGAAATGTTTATATTTAGTTAAAAGTACAATTATTAAAAGTGCAGCTATTTTTTACACGACGCCTTAGTAACAAAAAATACTTAGGTACACGTTGAAGTGTATCAAAATCATACATAATTAGTCTATAATGTTCCCACTGTTGAGACACAGGCGTCCTTTCTGTTCTCAAACTCAAACCATTTATTTTCAATTAAACCATTTACAGGCACTTTTGAATTGTTAAGAAGTCCGCGTTTTATATACAAAAATAATTTCGTTTTTAATTTTCTGTATGCACCAAGGAGGTTGGTAACTGGTAAAAAAAAACTGTATGTGGCCAGTAACAATTTACTTGAAATTTAATTAGTAGACAGTTAAAGTCTCTTGGCAGTATGACTGCTGACAAATTAAAAAAAAAACGAAAAACCGGGTATGTAATGGAATTTCATACATACTTCCCACCCTTGGGTCGGAAGGATTTTCATACAAACTTCCATACCTTGGGATGAAAGGATTTGAAGGGCGGGATAAAGGCGTTTCTTCCCTCTAATTGGTATAATTAGTATGTATTTTCAGAGCAGGTGTGATAAAAACGATTTTTTGGCTCAAGAAACGTACAAAAGATTATAGGTCTCGGGTAAGCAAAAGAGGGTTGCAGGGAAATCGACGCGCAACCTGTTACGATGGATTCAGTAGGTACACGATGCTAAAACCCCCTGCGTTGAAATTTTTCATTGGTAGTTAAAAAAAACCGGCCAAGAGCGTGTCGGGCCACGCTCAGTGTAGGGTTCCGTAGTTTCCCGTCCGTCACAATAAGTGTTCCCACTTATGAGTGGTATCCATTATGTTCGCGCTCCAGCAGCGCTCCGCGCTCCTGCAACTGCTCCCGGTAGTGGGTACGTGTGCGAACACGGAGCGTGCAACATTGCACGCTCCGCGGCAGGCGCTCCGACTCGTGACGGTTTTTAGCGCGAACACAAAAGGATACGTTCAGGATAATAAAATATATAAACGAAATTTTAAAAAATGCTTGCATATACGATTATACTACAAACTTAGTCCAGAAATTATTTTGTACAATTTTTGTCTTTTTTTGTACAAAAACTGTTATTTCCATCAAGTTCAAAATAATTTTCCTAGAAAGTTCTTATAGAGTTCTACTTTTCAGAATTTTTTCATATTTTTTAAACTTATGGTTCAAAAGTTAGAGGGGGGGGACACATTGTTTTTTACTTTTGGAGCGATTATTTCCGAAATTATTGACATTATCAAAAAATGATTTTAGTAAACCCCTATTCATTTTTAAATACCTTTCCAACAATATATCACACGTTAGGGTTGAAATTAAAAAAAAAATCACTTCCCACTTTACATATAGGGGGGCTACCCTAGTAAAACATTTTTTTCCAATTTTTATTTTACCACTTTGTCGGCGGGATTGATATACATATTGGTACCAAATTTCAGCTTTCTAGTGTTAACGGTCACAGAGATTAAGCGAGGACGGACAGACAGACAGACATGGCGAAACTATAAGGGTTCCTAGTTGACTACGGAACCCTAAAAATTGCTGTTCCATACATTTTGACCGCGTAGATTGTATTTTTTTATGAAACAGCTGTATTTTTTTATAACCGACTAAAAATTTCTACGCTACGTGTCTACAATCATGTAAGTGCTGAATTCATGGTTGCAGTTTGCGCGTGGAAGTTCCTGCCACCCTGTATATTAATACTTGATCGCTAAACGTTAACACCGCCGACGAGTCCGGATTGTCTCAGCGACAAGAGCTATCAAAGAGCGTACTTACCCAGCGACGCTCCCTTGGCGGGCAGGACACTCGCCGGGAGACTCACGCTTCGAGACATACGCAATATACGCATACCAGCGAGTAATCACTCGTCGCCGCGCAATTGCGCACGCGCTGCTTACATATGTACAGACGCCAGCACATCAAGCTATTACAATTTGTCAAATTTCTTTAATATATTTTCAACTTTATCGCTAAAGCATAAGGTTCAAAGTTGATTGTTAAAATTTGTCAGTTTCGGGTAGGTTGATGTGCTGGCGTTTGTACATAACCAGCTTATACTGTTCCCACTGCTGGGACACAGGCCTCCTCTCTGTGGTAGGGAAGGGGCCGTAATCCGCCACGCCGGGTTCAGTGCGGGTTGGTAGATGTCACATGTCTTCGAATTTTTGGTTCTAGGACATGCCGGTTTCCTCACGATGAGAGAGAGAGAGCTGTGGTGGCCCAGTGGTAATGGACCCGACTTACGAGTAGGTCGTGGGTTCGGACCCAGGCAGGTGCTTTACTTTGTGTTAATTAGATCACCATTGCTCTCAAAAACGGTGAAGGAAAACTCGCGGCTTGCTGCTCGCCCATTAGTTTTCGTTGCTTTTTGCAATTTGCTGGTCAGTATTAAGTTGTATGTTGATTAATATATGATTCGCGACCGTAACAAATATGTATTTACAGAATTATAATCATTAAAGTCTACAACACAACTCTTTAACCCTTTAATTCGCAGCGTCGTACCCGAACGACATAGTAAAGAAAAAAATATTGCTGGTTTTCTGCTAGAATAGTTTTAGTTTTATTGACATTAATTATAAGCAAAAACAAAACTCTACCTAAAAAACATATATCTGTCAAGTTGCACAAAAGCATTCAGTGTCATTTTGGCAAGATGGTGGTGAGAACCCCGGTCATGCACGGACGCAAGGTAAATAATAATTGATTTTTAGCATTTTAATCTAGTTTATGGGAATTATGCATCAAAAATGTCTTTGCAAATAACGCTTTTATTTATTTATGTAAAAACCTGCTCATTTCATCCACAAAAATTCAATTTATGAGCTTTTGAAATGCTATGTTGTTGTTGACCAACACTGCGCAATTCTCAGAAAAGTACCTAACAATCCCTATGTCGTTCAAGAACGACACTGCACTTTTATCAGTGAAGTACTGCTTGAATTTAAATTCGTGTTTACACTTTTACTAACTATGATATTATAACATTTTTGGGCTGCTTGCAATTACTAACGCTATGGGTGAAAGCATTTAGGGTTCCGTAGTGGAAAAAAATATTTTTTATTTTTTTAAAGGGTTTTATTTTGTTATTTATTTCGCAAATAACAATTTTCTTCTGCTTTGTTTGTGGTTTTGCATGTTTTTTGTTTTTGATTGCTTCAGATTAAGCCAAAATGGCAGCGAACCCATACCATTATGACACTTGTGCCACCCGAAAACGCACTTTCGGATGATAGCAGTTGTAGTGCTACCGAAGACGAAGTAATCATCCAAAATTACCAACATGAATATATTAGATGATGATATTACATACTGCAGTTCCGAACCAAGATCATATCCCTCTTCTCTAAATGACTTAGATATTGATATTGAAGACTCGGCTAAGTTCAACTCCGAATTATCGGACGAAGAGACGATTCCATTGTCACCCGTCATCCATGAAATGTTGGGATACTGGTCGACCGCAAGAACAACTTCCATTCACGCTGAATTCAGTATCATCTATATTATCACCTTTGGCAAGCTCGCCAGCAGCAACAACCCGGTCCAAGAGAAAGGCACTTATAGAACCCAGGCTTCAAACTAAAAGAGTGAAGAAGTTTGTTCGAAAACCCATGAACTTCAAATTCGAAAAAAGCAAATTTCAACACACAGCAATAGTAGATTTCCCGCAATATAACCCTCCTTTTGATGCAGATCTGAAAACTCCGATTGATTATTTCCAGCAATTTTTCTCTGACGATATAATACATCTTATAACTGAAAACACGAATCTTTATTCGGTACAAAATAATACTTCGAAAAGTGTATTTACACTTTTCAAAAACTTTTCAAATTCACTTATCAAAAGGAGGGTTATATTGCGGGAAATCTACTATTGCTGTGTGTTGAAATTTGCTTTTTTCGAATTTGAAGTTCATGGGTTTTCGAACAAACTTCTTCACTCTTTTAGTTTGAAGCCTGGGTTCTATAAGTGCCTTTCTCTTGGACCGGGTTGTTGCTGCTGGCGAGCTTGCCAAAGGTGATAATATAGAGGATACTGAATTCAGCGTGAATGGAAGTTGTTCTTGCGGTCGACCAGTATCCCAACATTTCATGGATGACGGGTGACAATGGAATCGTCTCTTCGTCCGATAATTCGGAGTTGAACTTAGCCGAGTCTTCAATATCAATATCTAAGTCATTTAGAGAAGAGGGATATGATTTTGGTTCGGAACTGCAGTATGTAATATCATCATCTAATATATTCATGTTGGTAATTTGAAGATGACCTAAAAGATTTTACGGCATAACTCTTTTGATGGGTGTGGTCCAAATGCCTGCTTACCGTGACTATTGGAGCAATAAATTGAGGTTTCCGGAAATCGCTGATGTTATGTCGCTGCTAGAAAAGAGAAACTGCTATTACCATTATCACGTCAACGTCTAAAACTAGACGTAAGCCGTTAGACGATGGTAAGAGCAGTATTGCCCTCATTTTGTCCTCTTTTTGCTCAATGCCGATGAAAATTAGATACTAATTACAAAGTATTTGTGTAATTTTTCTAATAAACATGTTTTTTTTACAATTTGTTTTTATTTTGGTAGTTAGTCTAATTTTCTATTCAAAGCGCAATGTTGATAGTCTACAACATATATATTAGCTTTTACTTTCTACAGTGTTTCGCAATGTCGTACCTGAACAACATATGTTTTCTCGAAAAGTATATAATATAGATTTTTTTAAACATTTTTCCAGAGCCATTCTGACCATAACTAAACCCCTCAAAAAGAAAAAAATACGAAATTGAGAAGAAAAATCTCTTGCGAACTAAAGGGCTAATACCCAAACGACGAAACGAAGTCCAAAGAATAATTGTTTCATGAAATCATCATCATCATCGTCATCATCATCATCATCATCATCATAAATCTTATATGTCTCTTTTTACTGTTGCATTTTCGTTTCATAAAATTTCAAATCACAACGATGCTAAAGAAGTTTTCACTTCAAAAAAGAACATGGAATTTAAAGTACTCCGCTTTAAATACCGTGCCTCCAAGAGTGACGGAACTGAAACGTAGTAGGCCGAACGCAGTGGTAGCAGAACCAGTCTAAACTAAGGGGCAGTTCGCGTAATTTTAAGAATCTTCACAATCAGGCCTAAAAAAGCCACTTTGGCAGAATCATA
This sequence comes from Luperina nickerlii, assembly GCA_963855955.1. Taxonomy (NCBI): domain Eukaryota; kingdom Metazoa; phylum Arthropoda; class Insecta; order Lepidoptera; family Noctuidae; genus Luperina; species Luperina nickerlii. The sequence continues at coordinate 3,088,598 of OY979667.1, read as the reverse complement.
AAAGGATAACATTATTAATCCTAATATGACGAAGACAGTCCGTGTTTTTCTTTTTTTCGCTGCACTATGTCTGTATAATCAAAGAGATTGGGATTGAATTGATTGGTATTATAGCACAGACAAAATAAAATAACTGAAAAATCCTTCACCAATGGGATTTGATACGATTAACTTAACAGTTAACTGTCCATTAAGATTCATAATGTCATCCTTTTATGATTCTGCCAAAGTGAATTTTTTAGGCCCCCTGATCTCAGTCTCAATCTGTCAAAAATACCTCAAATATCCCTAAATTTTTGTCAAGTTTTTGACATTGGTTGTCGCCGAGATGATATTTCGACTAGATTTTTAATAGTTTTTAGTTACGGGAATTGGGCTTCAGCTCTCGTATTCTATTGAAATTCTGTACTACGCCAGGCCAAGGTGTAAAGTTAAGATGTAAAGTCAAAGTCTAAGTTTTTTCATTTGTAAAACATAGGTGGTGTAAAAACAGGTGTTGTTAATAATATATATAGGTACACTATGATGGCGTACAAATATGAATAATTAATAATTGGCATCATTAATTTAAAGTGAATTGAGCAATAATAATAATTTAAAAATCTCAACAGTAAAAAATAATTAAGTAATATAAAAATGTATGTTAAAATAAATTCTTCAGTCAGATAAGTATTTTCGAGTTATGTCATACATAATGTCAAATTACAATTATATAAAACAATTTTTTTAGATAAAATTAAAAATGTCTTTTAATATAAAAAAAATAATACATAATGTCACAATTTGACTTTTAAAAAATCTGAGACACTATAGTAACATTTTGACATAGGTAACATTGTTTTTAATTTTTCCTTGAATAAATTAACATATAATTTTTTAGCTCTTTTGGCAATTTATTATAAACGGCTGATGCCTTAGGAAAAATACTCTTATACGTTAAGGCAGTATTAGTTTTGCGAAAACAGAGACGACTATAAGAACATGACAAAGTCTAGTAGTGTAACCGTGTCTGATATACCCACCATATTAAGCAGTCATATCCGCCATAACTTTGCTAGCTGAATAGCATTTTCAACAATAAATAACAAAACGCATCCTACGATTCTAGTCTATGCGATTTGACAGTCGTTAAAATATTTCTTGAAAGTCTTAGCAAAAATGTTCTGGTACCTCGTTATCGTTAAGTACAGGCTCAAAATACATCACAGAGACAGCCCCAAGCGAAAACAAAGCACCCATCAAAATCCGCCCGAAAACCCATGAAAAAATAAACACTTTATTCCACACGTAAACATTTCACAACCTCATAACCTCATTCTTCCCGAATACCGAAATATAACAGAAAATAAAGTAATATTTTATCGTTACTTACCCCGTTTACATATACCATAGGACGTGATCTAATTTAAGCCTCGCTCCTGTCTGCCTAAGGCCTAATCTGCATCGTGTCAGTACCGATAAACACTGAGACACCGCTATCATCTGTCTCTTTCCATCATAGTGTTTTGACGTCAATTTATCCTTGTCTAGTTGGGCTATGGTGCTCAAATTAGTTTTTGGAAGTTAAGGTTGGATTTTATGGCTTTATAATAATTAGCCTATAATATTTTCACCGCTGCGATACAGGGCTCCTCTCTGTTAGAGAGAGTGGGCCATAATCCACCACGCGGGCCCAGTGCGGGTTAACGGATGTCATAGTCATGTCTTCGAGTTTCTGGTTCTAGAACATGCCGGTTTCCTCACGATGTTTACCTTGGCCGTTTTGAGAGCAGAGATGATGAAATAATTTGCAAACATAAAGTGTCTGCCTAGGTTTGAACCCACGACTTACCAACTCGTTAGTCGCGGCCGTTACTACTGGTACACCACGGCTCTCTGATTTTATGGCCTAAAAACTGATATTTAGTTATTTAAGGAGTCTTAAGAACCATTTTCAAAAGTGAATTTTTAGGTTGGTTTTAAATTCAATAATGACTGAAAATTTTAATAGCATCCAAGCGGAAAGTTATATTACAAAAAAAAAAAAAAACAGAAAATTCAGAAATCTTTTAGATTTTCCAGGTCATTTCAAAAATCTATGCATGACCAGATGTATGAACGTAAACGAGGCAAAACGAGTATACAGGTGAATTTTTCAAGTGGGCTTGGTGGGCCAAATCCGAAATTATGAGGAATAGCGAAAAGCACTCAAAGGAGTCTCGGGCTCAATTTTAATGAAAACTAAAACTGCATCATTGAATTTTTAAAAAATCAATATTTCTAGCCAAGAATCGAACCCGTTGATTTTGTAAAAAAACACTGTATTATTACACCATTCGACAGCGTCGCTAATAAGGATTGAATTCTGGGAAATAATGACATACGGCGTATTTTGTTTTGAGTAGTATACCTACATTCATACATACATAGATAAATATTATAATGTGATAGATATTATGTTTAATTATTGACCTTACCAAATAATTGTTATGTAAGTATCACAACCTACAACAGACTGATCTCATTAAAATAAATTGTTATATTTACTTATTTAATGTTAATAACATATTTTAATAATTGCGTAAGTGATATTTTTGTCCTACAATTTTTTTTTCTGAATTAATTTTGTACTTGTTACTGTGCCGTACTGAGTCCATAATTGTAACTTAGCTTTAAGCCATTGTAAAACCTCTATAACATTACGGAATGCAAATAAATATATGAATAATACATGTCTGAATACAAAATCCTGCAAAAAAAATACCACAAAACACAGACCCGTCTGAACTTCGAACAAAACACAAACACAACTGTTCAAGGGGCAATCACCAAAACTTTGAGTACCAGAGCATAGTTTATACATATATATCTTTTGTCCCAGGACACTTGGCCCACTCACGACACCTTCGGCTCTTCAAAGACGAACATAAATTAACCCCACCCACTAATTAACCCCTAAATCATTCAATTTTAATTTTTCACGACTACCTCAAACATTTTTACGATCTAAAACCATTTTATTATACATAGACTTTAAGAATCGTTATTTACGATCCAATATCGGTTTTAATTGTTTGGGTGCGACTTCCGAAAATTGTGGGAGTCATGACGTCATTTGGATAGATAGGTATGAGTTTCATGGTTTCAATTACAACATATTTAAATGAAAATCGTTTACTTTTACCATGTTTGTAAATATGTGAGCACCATGCATCTATGAGATAATTAATTTATATGTCATGGTTTCATTTTTAATTCTTTTACCTATTGTGGTATAGTAATTTTATTTTAGGTGCATCGTCTTCACATATTATTATGATATAATTAATGTATACAAAATATTGTAAAACATTTTAAAAGAGTAACGGTGGAGTTTCTTGCCCATTCTTCTCCATACGAAAACTACCCTTTGGAATGGGCGACTAGAATCAATTCTATTTGTTGTAATTTTTGACGTTCAAAAGTGCCTTTAATGTGCCTATTTGAAATAAATGCTTTGACTTTGACTTTGACTTTGACAATTAATTTTCTGTTTGGTTTTCTTTCTTTTCGGTGGTGATTTTGTAAGTTGTCCATACACATATGTAGAAAGAATGTTATCATGTTATCATAGGTTCGATTCTCAGATTGGGGGATAGTGTTATTGCGCTTTTTCATCTGGAATTTCTCCGTAGCATCCCGGTTCCTGGATTTGTGCCCGTCTATTTTCGGGCTTCTACATTCGGACTTAAAGGGCTTTGAAGGTCCGTGGCATAACTAATGTCTGCCATATTGTTTTTTTTTTTCTCAAAATGGCGGCCATGCATCATCATGTCTATATAAATCGACATCAATGTAAACAGACTGATTGATTAATTGATTGATTATTAAAGTCTTTATTATAACATACTAACACAAAGTGCATACAATAAGATTTTATTCTAATTGGGAGCAACACGCAAAGCTTTTTGTAGATGGCGCTCTGAGCGACTGTACTTTGTTTATGTTAGATCTCTATCATAACATTGTGATTTTTTTAACAAATTACTGGTAAATGAATACAAAATGTTCTCTCCGATGACTGTATCTCAACTTAAAGATGAGCTTCGAAGAAGGAATGCGTCAATTGCCGGAAAAAAGGCTGATTTGATTGAAAGGTAAGCATTTTAAATATTTGAGGTTATTTTCCTTCTTCAAGCTTATTTAATATGATTTGTAGACTAATTAAATGATATCTTTACAGACTAGAGGCGTATGAGCGGAACCAAAACTTTGGTACGGATTGCGACATCCAGGATGATAGCATATATCAGTCTCCAGCCTCGGATCAATTCAAAGACATAAATGCGGATTCGTCACTTCCAAGTATTAGCAAGCAAGAAATACAAGAATATTTTGAAAGATACAATGTCAAGCCAAACGGAGAGCTTTTATATGAATCTCGCCATCTTATAACTGCCCGTTTTTGCTCGGACAGTGTGCACACATTTTTAAAAGGAGAATGCAAAGCTAGCATGAAAAAAGTGGCATATGTGGTTGATGTGAAATTGAGCTGTGATGGTGTGGAAGAAAGCCATTGTGAATGTGCAGCAGGGAGTGGTATTCATGCATGTTGTAAACATGTAGCTGTCCTTTTGTGTGGTGTGCATGATATAGTGCAGAACAAAATGATTAAATTACATCAATCAAGTACACAAAAGCTGATGATGTTTAATAGACCCAAGAAATTATTTTATAACTCTCCAATTGCTGCTCAAAATTTACCCCACAAGAGAATAAAATCGTGTAATTATAATCCTTTACGAGAGGAAGATATAATGAATAATTACACAGATTATGTAAGTAATTTAGCCATAGGTTATGGGGAAAGTTCTATGCCTATTTTACAGACGCTAGAACCCGCTAATCCTCATGGTATCGAATGGGACCATTACCCATGTTTGAAAGAGACTCCACATGATGTACTTTTAGAGAATTTACTTTTAAGAAATGTGACCTCTGCAAAAACTGAACAAGTTGAAAAAACCACAAGAGCGCAGGCTGATTCTCTGGAGTGGCATGAAAGGAGATCATGCAGAATCACAGCCAGCATGTTTTATACAGTGTGTCACAGTAAAACATACAGTGACTCCTTGATACAAAGAATTTTAGCACCTAAAGCTGTCCATACCAGAGCAGTAGTACATGGAAAAGTTCATGAACCTATAGCAATATCCCAATATGAAGAAAATTTTGGAATAATGGTTGAGAAATGTGGTTTATTTATATCAAGTAAATATCCTTTTTTAGCAGCTTCTCCGGATGGATTAATAGGACAAGAAACATTAGTGGAGGTAAAATGCCCATATGCATCAAGAAATAGCCTTATTAATGAAGTGACTGTACCATACCTAGAAAAATGTAATGGACAGCTTTTTTTAAGGAAAACCCATCCATACTATGCTCAGGTTCAAGGACAGCTGCTTTGTACAGAGAGAAAGTACTGCAATTTTATTGTCTATACATTTAAAGACATGAAGGTAATTTTTATTAATAAAGATGATGTTTACATAAGTGAAATGTTAATTAATTTAATAAATTTCAACCTTCATCATTTGGAGCCTGCAATTCTTAAGAAATACGTTTATAAAAACTATTTACAATTAATTAAAAAACAATAATGATGTAAAAAATTGTTTTATTTCACTTTTTCATAATAAATTCCCTAAAATTACAACACATAAAACATATGAAGAATATCTTAGTTGCAATAGGAATGTAGCTATGGTCTAGGTCATTCTTTAATATTTTATAAGTTTTTGTTAATCCTATTATCCGTTCAATATGGACCCTCTTATTAGCAAGCTCCCTGTCTTTGATTAGGGTGAGACCAGGTAACTGAGATTTCCCTTTTAAAAAAGTTGGTATTTTGACTGTCACATTTCTGTCTGCAAACATGTCTTGAATTGTGAATCCTCTGTCTGCAAGGATGCTGTCACCACTTTGGCATTTGGTCTTAAAGTCACTTCGTTCAACTACTTGTCTATCACTTACTGATCCTGCATATGCCTCGGAACAGTATGATAGCAGTCCGCCAGGTGTAGCACCAACTAATATTTTCAGCGTATTTGCATGTTTATAACTGCTCCATGAAGCTTGTTGTGATTTTGGGTTCTTTGGTTTTTGAACATTGATTTCAGTGCCATCCAAAATCACTCTGACATTGTTGTCATAATGTTTAAAGCTTTCTGGCATATAATACTGCACCATTTCTTTACTTGGCCAAATATTTATTTTTGTCCATAGCTGGTAAATAAAGTTAACCCATGTTATAAATATATTTGAAACAGTGGTCGGACTTACATTGAAAAATTTGCTAAGTTCAAAATTACACTTATTCTGCCTTAATTTCATCATGGTTAAAAAGAACTGATTTTCTGTAATTATATTTATGACATTACTGCCATAGTATTTAATTTTGTGAGCCATAGGACTAAGAGTAGAGTAAACAAAATAAAAATTTTTGTAGGTTTCAAAGCCTGTGTAGAACTTTATGGCTTCATCATCTTCTTTGTATTTACTTATTGATCCATACATATGCTCATGGTCAACTTGAGTGTGTTTTGATAAAGATGTAGTTATACTATGTGAACATTCTATAGGCATACAATGTGTGCTAGTGTCTATTGTTGTTACAATTTCTTCACAAGCAATTTCTGGCGTCAAATCACAGTCCTTTTCGTATTCAGAGACAGCTTTGCTGGTTGAAGGCTGTGGTTCTTCTTGAAAAAGTTTCCTCTGACTTCTTTTCTCCAGACGGTGCTGTCGTTCAAGAGCTGCTGGATTTTCAGGTTTCACCTCAGTAAAACAAAATATTGATGGTACAGCTGACTTCCTAAGAAACTTTGCTTGTGGTTCATAAGCTGAAATAGCAAACAGGCACTTTTTAGCTATTATGTATTATCGAAATTTACAGTACCTACAGTATTAAAGTTTAGGTTACAAATTTAAGTATCTTCCTTTTGGACGAATCAGAAAATAGGGCTCAATACAATAGTAAATCCCTAGCAGTGCTAGCTTACTTGTATAATTGCTTTTTCCAAAATAATCTTCTTGTTTGAAATGTGCTGCACACAATCGTGCAGTATGGCTTGCTTTAAAGTTTTGGATCCGTAAAGCAGATTCCCATTGTTTTCTTCGTGTAGCATCCTTAGGGAACAGATGAATCCCTTTATTTTTGCAGTTTAAAGCAGAACATTTGGGCATTTTAATCTAAAATAAATAACATGTGAAAAGTAAACAAACAAATCCATACAATTTGACATTTGACAATCGTTCGTTATGTCAAATCAATGACAGCCGGACAGTCGATCATGCGCCTCCTAGCGTGATAAAAAGTTAGTTTTCCTCCCCATTGTGTACAACCATATACATAACAAGTTGTTAGGCTAACTTACCTTTACAAACATTTTACACTGAGTTTACTATTTTACTATTCTATAAATATTCTATATTAAGTCCATACGAACACACTACTATTAAAAAAAAAGTACAAAAGTCTTAGTACTGGCTTTAAATGCATACCACTATTGTTTACCTATGCACTCAAATAATACAAAGACTATGTATTTGGAGCACAGGCTAAAACATTACAATACTATAACATAACCATAACTTAGATTTTAAAATTTATCATCGATGAGTTAAAACAAAGAAATGATAATTCTAAAATTGTGGGTACTTTGCGTAACTTTTCACCGAGTATGCTAACTGCGACCGGGTGAGGGCAGCACGGTCGGTCCGGTGGTAGGTAGAAGAAAGAAAGAAAGAAGAAAGAAAATACATTTATTTAACGATTTAAGATATTGTTATTCACTCAGAAAATAGTGATGTGGTAAACGATATTCATTATATGTTGTAAAATACGATAAGTTAGTAGATCTACTATTGCCTATGCATGAAATTAATGGGTTATCATGTTTGGGATCGGGCTGATTTTAAGATAACATTTTTAATAGTTGGAAATTTAATTTGTTCGTTAAATCGTTTTAAATTTGTACGAAAGGCAGTATTAAAATATATTTTGATTGCCTTGTTTTGAACAACTTGCAACTTATTGTAGTTTTTGTCAGTCAGGCTACTCCAGGCTGGCGCAGCATATGTTAGACATAGTCGGACGAGGGTGGTATAAATGCGTAACTTAGTGACTGTAGGATAAAAGAAATGAAAAAGGAATAACTTGTTGTAAATATATTAGGAGATTATTTTATAAGAAAGCACACACGAAAAGTATCAAAGAACAATAATGGTTGACATACGTATCTTAGAACGTACTACTTTTTAAATTCAAATTTACACCATAAACACATATACAGAAAGTTTGTATATCCAATACACCCTCATAAATTTTAATTTTAAATCATTAAAATATATCCAAATCAATAATCTTTAACACCTAAACCCGTAATACACTTAAAGTGCTTGACACTACACAATGGTTTAGTGAGAACGTCAGCTATCATGGATTCAGTGGGTACATGTCTCAGTTCAATGTCGTTGTTATCTCGGAGCACTTCCCTAATATAATGATGCCTTATATCAATATGTTTACTGCGTGCGTGAAACATTGGGTCTTGAGCCAAACATATTGCTCCCTGATTGTCGGCATGAACAACTACTCGAGTGTACCTCACAATTCCTAACTCCCTCATAAGACTATTCAAATAAACTGCTTCTTTCATAAATTCAGATAGACTTACATATTCAGCCTCACAAGTCGATGTAGCCACGCTACGTTGTTTTCTTGATTGCCATGATACACTTGCACCACCTAAAATAAAAGCATATCCAGAATATGATCGCCTATCTAACAAGCAATTAGCCCAATCAGCATCCGAAAAACCTTGAACACAATCACCAGTTCTCTTGTATACGAGACTGTGTCGCATTGTCCCTTTAAGGTAACGTAATATACGTTTCGCTGATTTCCAGTCGCATGTTTCCGGTTTCGTTAACTTTTGGCTTAGTTTACTCACCGCATTTGCAATATCAGGCCTAGTTGCGTTGCTCAGATAATTTAGGCAACCTATTAGTTCCCGATAAGGCCATGTTCCATCCTTTTCTGTATCACAGTTTTCTTTGGATTTCACTTTTGAATTAATTTCCATAGGAGTTGCACATTTATTACATTTTTCCATATTAAATTGTTTTAATAATCTTTTAATGTAATTTTCTTGTGACAATATAATGACATTGGCATTTCTTATAATGTCTATTCCTAAAATATATTTCGCCTGACCATAATCTTTCAAGTCAAACTCCTTTGACAACTCATTTTTGAAATCGATGATCAAACCTCTTTCTTGGCTTCCAATTAAAATATCGTCGACATATATTAATACAAATAAGAAAGTATTTCCATTTTGCTTAAAATAAAGGCATGGTTCGTTCAGACTCTGCTTCAAGTTCATTTCAGTGAGCTTCTTGTTGAGCCTGAGATTCCATTGACGTCCAGCTTGCTTCAAACCATACAATGATTTCCGCAATAAGCATGAATCGCAACCATTATCCAATTTACTAAGCATGTCTTGCGCGTGCTTTCTAACGATAGGATCTTCTCCCTCACGATTCATAAGCTTCATTAAACTCTCTCTTAATAATTCAGGAACTTCCATGTAAATCTCTTCATCCAATGAACCATTCAAGTAAGCGGTATTAATATCTAATTGGTGAATTTCTAAGTCCAATTCAACAGCGAGAGCCATTAATAATCTGACGGTGTCCAGTCTAGCTACAGGCGCAAAGGTTTTCTCGTAATCAACCCCATATCGCTGGCTAAAACCCTGAGCCACAAGCCTAGCTTTCTTCTTAAAAGTCTTGTCGACATTCTGTTTAATCGTTAAAACATAACGGCAACCAATTAAGTTTCTGTTTTTCGGTCTTCTAACAATATCCCATGTCCCTTTTTGAACTAGACTCCTAATTTCAGATAGTATAGCCTCCTCCCACTCTGTTTTATCTTCACATTTGAGAGCATTTTTCAAACTCATTTCAGCTGAACCAACAAAATCTGCAGCATCATTTGAATCAGTAAAATTTATTGGTTGTTCAACTTCGGTCATTCGATAGATTTTCCTTGGACGGCCTGCACTACCTGTGCGTAATAGTTTGGGTCTACCAGGAGCTCTTTTCATGATCCTTTGTTGATCAATATGTCCACGCGTTCCAAGCGTTCTTGAATCTTCTAGATGATGATCAATATTTGAAGAGTTTATCTCTGCATTCTGTTCACATCCTCTCGATTCTACAGAGTATTCTTGCCAATCGCTCCAAATCTCATCGTCTACTTGTTCTATTTGATTATCATGTTCTTCCGGTGGAGTATACTTTGAAAATTCGATTTCAATAAACTCTTTATCCGTATTCTCTTTAACATTCGATAGTCTTAGCTCTTGCGTCGAGATCTCGTGACATAAATTATCACTTTCGTGAAATCTCACGTCTCTTGCAACCATAAATTGTCTTCGCTCTGGAATCCATACTCTATATCCTCTCGCATTCTTTGGATATCCAACAAAAATACCAGAAATTCCTCTTGCTGTGAATTTATCTTTATTTGGATCTTTATTTAAAATATGTACCTTAGTTCCAAATTTTCGAAGGTAATCAATCTTCACTGGTTTCTCTAGCCATCTTTCATAAGGAATATCACCATGTAGACTGCTTGTAGGACATCGATTCCTGATATAACACGCGGTATCGACTGCATCTGCCCAAAAACCTGCCGAAAGATCTGAACTTAGCAACATACACCTAGCCATTTCTACTAGAGTCCGGTTCATTCGTTCAGATATTCCATTTTGTTGTGGTGTCCGAGCAACTGTCAGTCTTCGCATTATTCCAGTTTGTTTTAAAAAATCGTCGAACTCAGCGTTACAATATTCACCTCCATTGTCGCTTTGAAGATACTTGATCTTTAATCCGGTTAGATTCTCGACTTGACTTTTGTATACCTTAAAAGCTTCTAAGGCTTTACATTTCGTACTTAGAAAATATACCTCACACCAACGTGTACAATCATCAATAAAAGTAATAAAATATTTCGCACCTCTTACAGACTCACATCTCATAGGACCTACAATGTCAGAATGAATTATTTTAAGTTTTTCAGCGCAAGGACTCCCGGAATTAGAAAAAGGTAACGCAGTCATTTTTCCTTTAGCACATATATCACAATCGAGTAAGCTCTGTACTTTGATTTTGTCAATTTTGAAACCCAATTTAGTTAAAAGTTTATCGACATCCTTACCATTTAAATGTCCTAAGCGTTCATGCCAACTACGTATGTCGACATTTGCATTAGTACTTAAACTAAATGAATATTCAGAACTATTTAGACAATACAGGTTACCTTTGCGATAAGCACTCAATTTAATATTACCCTTTTTGTCAATCACATTTGCTACATTGTGTTTAAATGTGACATCACAACCATCGTTGGTTAACTTGGCTACTGATATTAAATTTGTTCTTAGGTTCGGAACATAAAGTGTATCACGTAATTCAATAGCGTTCTTTGAGTGTTTGTTACATGTCGACAACCATACAGTACCCTTACCTTTTATTTCAGTACTTACATGCGTAGCTAAATTTAGTTCTCCGGTAATAATAGTTAAAGTGTCCCTGAACATACTCGCATCATTACAAAGATGAGACGTGCACCCACTGTCAAAAATCCAGTCATTTTTTTGTGCATTTACAGCATTACATACTTCTAAATCTGAAACATTAAAAGTAATTAGTGCTTCGTCCACGTCCTCATGATGTGTTATTACAACATTTTTTAGTACCTTCTTTTTGTTCGGACACTCTGATGCCTTATGTCCTTGTTCGTGACATTTAAAACATTTATATTTAAATCCTTCTCCTCTGGTAGTTGGGTTAATTTTGTTTCCAACTTTTGCGCTTTTATTCCATTTCTTAAAACCTTTTTTCGCATATGTATGCATTACGCCTTCATTCTGAGATCTATTTATCTCTCTGGATTCGTGCTCTTCTAATATTTTAATCTTCAATGCCTCTGGCTTCGGCAAGTCGTCCCTTGACTCAATGGCACATCTAAAGCTTTCAAATTTTCCAGGTAAACTATATAACAACATTATAGACAGCAAGTCGTCGTTGATATGTATACTCATTTCTGCCAGTTTATCAACAGCGTCGAAAAAACTATTTAAATGATCTCGTACATCACCTGTTTCCGACATTTTGTGTAACATTAGCCGCTTTAGAAGTGTAGCCTTCTTAGCAGGTCCTTTCGAAGCATAAATCGACTCTAATTTCAGCCAAACTTCTCTGGAAGTGTTACAGCCCCTAATATGTCGAAGTTCAGAACCACACATCGACAAAATTAGATCCGCTTTGGCCTTTTCATCCTCTACTTCCCAATTCTTAGCTTCTCCTATTTCTGACGTTTTCGGTACTTTACCACTAGTAAATTTCCATCCATCATTTTTAATTAGGATCGCCTGGACCTGGATTCTCCAGCTGTCGTAATTTTCTTTGTTCAGGGGCTCGATCCTAAATAGACTACTCATCGTCGCTCCTTTTTACACAAATAATTACTTTACTAGATGAAAAATAAAATTTACTCTCCTTACGTAACTCTTAAGACTTTTCACAGGATCTTCGTTATTCTTATCCCTTTTTCGATCTCGTAACTTTGGGTGACTGAATGTCTGGGCCCATAACCAATGTAGGATAAAAGAAATGAAAAAGGAATAACTTGTTGTAAATATATTAGGAGATTATTTTATAAGAAAGCACACACGAAAAGTATCAAAGAACAATAATGGTTGACATACGTATCTTAGAACGTACTACTTTTTAAATTCAAATTTACACCATAAACACATATACAGAAAGTTTGTATATCCAATAGTGACTGCGCTTAACTTGGAATTTCTGTTAAAAATAGGTTTTAACGCATTGATAACATTCAGACCCTTTTCTCGAAGTGAAGAATGCAAACAGACTGGTTTCCTGTTTACATTGATGTAGAAAACTGTAGGTACTTGTATCCTCGATAAAAAATTAAGGAAATGAGAATGTGTCAACTGAACCTACCCACCCAACCATAACCTCACCACCCAGCTAAACCCCTTTTTTTTGTTTCCAGAGTGGAAAATCCTCATGGATGTCCTCCGCCCTGAGGCGGGCGGAGGGGTCTGTCAGACTCTTACTGACTAAAAACCACCCCGGTGTTCTATCTCTCACCTATGCCGGGGGTCGCGGGAACGTATGATCCTTCCACAAACCGACTGGTGCCCGTCACTGTGGGGCCTACGGGCCTCCTAGTGTCAGGGGTCCCCGCGACGTCTAAGAGGGGCGCGCGTGGATCGCTACGCTTCGCCACCTCGGGTTCTGATGTGTGGGGGGTGACTGGCGTCCCCGAGTCCGTCGCCACTGGACCCATTTAGGGGGGCTGGAGGAGGGCGTTGTCCACCCTCAGCCGACGCCCGGTGCGCCTGCTGCCGGCCAGGTGAGTGGACAAGATCTCCCTCTCCCTTTCCGCAGCCTTCTTCTACGAGACAATTGTTTCGCAGAAGGAAACCACCGCGTCCCAGGACTCTTTGCTACCGACCATTGACACCCAGCCAACCCCTCAGCTAACCTCTTCATAGTACGTCATATTCTTTTATTACTGTTTTTTCAAAAATGATTAGCAACGTCGAAAAATAATTAAGGACACACATTTCATAGTTAATTCTCCGTCATTATAAACGTAATTGAAGTTAATCTCAAAAGGATAGCGAGTCACTAGTGTGTAAAATGAACATTAGCATCAAATATGCACAGAACAAGTCACATGGCGGCACTAACAGCACTCAAAGTCTCCATTACGCACCAACTTCCATGTGGACGAAATTTTAATGAAAGTGTAATAATACCCTTCATAAATACAAAGCAACTATCAAAGTTTCCCTTTAGAAATTCTAATGTTTATGAAATATTCAGCTGGAGCGCCTATGCGTGATGCGACGCGTTTTACTCAGAGGAAATACGTTTAGGTATATCATTAAAAGTCGCAACCAATCACAAACTAGTTAACAAAGCGTTAGTATTTATATCACATGTTCCGTTTGATTAGCGTCATGGACATAGTTTTCAAAGAGCGTTCCCTTCTTGTTTAAACAGACGTCTTGAAATTCTGTCATTTTCACCAGTATTTAACATTAAGGTGTCAAACAACACTTTGTATTTAGACATTACGGCCGCATGTGGCGGTCACGGGTCTTTTATTAAACCGTAACTTTAAGCTGTTCTACCTAAAATGATCTGCCACCAAGCCAACTTTTCAGCTATGTTCTGATAAACATTAAAAACAATAGATTTCTCGAATGTAGATTTAACTAATTATAACCTCCTAGAGCCACTGCACCATACGCTTGATTTAACATTAATACCTTGATTTCGTAACACACAAATACCTACTTACATTACCCTGTTGTGTCAGATTATCTAATTGTACAAGCCTGAACATGTTGTCTGGCGGCGCCATTATGCGGTTGATCTTAGACCACAAGACACGGTCGCCCGGTCGCATCGTGAATGGCTCGCCTTAACAATGCCGTAAACAGGCCGACGTACGTTATTTCGTACAATAAACCTGTGTAGCTATTGCTCATGGTTTCCTGAATGCGGGACATTCAGGTTCATGTGGCATTACCCTGTATTAATTACTATGTGAACTGTACCTAGGTTGTAGTTTCGATAAATGTGTCTTGTTTCGATTAAGTCAACCACGTTTTAATTGAGATAGTTTACCTTCAGATCATCGGTCCACCTTGTGGGAGACCTTCCATCGGGTCTTCCGGTACGCGGTCGGCACTCCAGAACCTTTCGGCCCCATCGGTCATTTGTTCTGAGAAATGTGCCCTGCCCATTGCCACGTAAGTTTGGCAATTCTTCGAGCTATGTTGGTTACCTTAGTCCTTCTGCGGATCCCTTCATTTCTGATTTGATCACGTGGAAAAACTCCAAGCATAGCCCTCTCCATTGCCTTTTAGGGGACATATAGCCTTCTATATGTTGAAAGATTAAGCTTGTTAAAAGAATAATGTTAGAAGTATTGCATTTTATTTATTGGGACCGAACAGATTTCAATAGATAAAATTCAATACTTCTGCCATTGTGGGCCATTGTGAGCGACCACGTTTCAGTGTCATGATGATGACGATGACAAGTTTACAGTCTACGCACAATATTTAAATTATTCAGAAATCACGGCAAACTGTTCGGAATAAAACAGTCTTTTGGACAAACAACAATTGCTTGGAATAGATTTTACAAAAGCGATGAATGAGGTCTATGATGGAACGAGCGTGCTCGGAAAATGCCTAAGGCACTGGAACTCGCATCGACGAAACACAGCAGACTGCTTGACGATGGGCTCTGGTGGGAGGGTGGTCAAAAACCAGGCGGGCGTTAGCCCTACCACCGCAAGGGAAGAATTGGCCAGTCAAATATGTGAGACCCTGGCTCCAGAGCTGGTTAGAGTACCTGTATTTCAGAAGCCAGCAATAACAGCCCATAGATATTCATTAATACCGATATTCAGCTGAATCGGGTTAGACTGGAAGCTGACCTCAACATAGTTGGGAAAAGGCTAGGTAGCTGATGATAAGGTATTTATTACTTAATTAAGTTTAAACTGATAGATGTTCAATGAAACCGTGAATGTCTTTTTTGACATATCGAACGATATTAGGAGAAATACGTAAAGGCTCAGTCGTGATGCGACACGCGACACGTCGCGACTCTAGTAGATGAATTACTATGAAAACTTTATAGAAATTGTTCTACTAGAATCCCGTCGCATCGTTGCGCCTGTTTGCGGTAGCCTTTACTTACACAAAGAATGGCTACACCACAGAATAAAGAAATACAGTATTGTTACTCGGCCGTAACCTTGATGTAAATGCCTACAGCCGCGCGGTACGTAAACATGCGATAGGGCTGCCCGCCTCCAGTATTTTAATTACATTTGCCTACTTTGTGTTTCCATTTAGTTTTGTTATTGTATTTTACTGTGTGTACATAAATAATTTTATATAAACAAATAAAATACTTTGTGAATTGAATAGGAAGTGTTTAATAAAAATGCGTGTTGTTTTGATCGCCGCCGCACGACTCCAGCTAGTGAGCAGCAGCGCGCTGTTGCTATTCAAATTTCGAACTAATCGCCGCGCGGCGCCAGTCAGTAGGCAGCGCTAGCGCGCTGTTAAAATGGCGGCAAGTGTGCATTCACAGATTGATTTTATTTAAAATTAAATAAACAGTTTATTCGGTAATTTAAAAACTTGGCTGCATGCTCTAGTGTCTTTGCCAACATTTTCACGCAGCCACGGCAGAAAATAATCCTCGCGCCATTTTTCTCAAATTTTCTTTTCTTTGTACTTGTATTGTGAAATGTTTTTTTTTTCTGTTTCCTCGCAAATGTGTTAAAAAACGTCGTACGATATACGTGCGTATTGGTTATAACATCTTAACGCACTAATATCGTAATGTACTATTACAGAATTATAATCATTAAAGTCATCAACACAACTCTCTAAGACCATGTAAGTCCAAAGAATGATGATTTCATGAAACAGTTATTCTTATTACAGTAACAGTTATTCAATAAAAATAATTAATTTTATTCATAAAAGTATGCAATCATTTCATTAATGTTTTGTTATGATGTTGTCACGTTAAACTATCGTCTGTAAATCGACTTTACAGACAACCAATTTTTTTGTAGTATTATTCATACACACAGTACAATAAACAACTATTATTAATAATAAAAACCACGTCTTTACTTTGAATTATACAAACTAACAAAACACACATGCGCCGAGGTTTTAACACAAGCGTACCTACCGTTTAATGATTCATGAACCGCCTATAACTACCTACCTCACTCGTGTTTATCACTTTCCTTTACTCTATTCACTTCATTTATTAATCCAGACATCTTTTTTTCGGGAGATAAAATGAAATACTTATCCATTAAAAATACACACATTATGTACCTACCTACAAGTAAGTAAAATTATTTTATAGTCTTACCTTTCAGAGTTTCCAGGTAATCTAAAAAAAGTTATCTCTGGATGCGTTATTGACGAATTCATGCAACCAAAAACAGCACAATATAGCCTACTCGTCATATTAAATATGTACTTGAACTTATTTTTAGTGCAAAAATCGCGCGGTTATTGTTAAAAAAAACAACACACCGTCCGTTCGTCACTGCAGCACAGTCGCGACTGTCTGCATGCTGAGCTCGTGCCGTGGTCGAGGCGCGTAGGTATAGCTCGCGTTTCGTCCGTTTGTATGAAGACCTCGTACTGTATGTCTTTATACTGTGGCTACACTTTGTGTAGTTAACGTATTTCTCATAATATCTTGCTTGAATTTTTTGCCGTGATTAACTGAATAATTAAAATATTGTGGGTGTTAGATGTTTTGGCATAAATAGAAACCCCAAAGTACGTATTAAAAACAAACAAATTTCACACACACGACTTCAAGGGCGATTATTTAGTAGTAAACCAAAATAGAATTAGGCAAGTTACAAATGTCTCGATTTCAATAAATGTGTAGACGACTCGTAATTCACAGTGTTAAGTAAGTTACTTAAATAAGTGTTTAAATGCTCTTAAGTTTGTATTTAACGTGGAGATATTAATAAAATTGAAGCGTGGATGCGTCATGGGAAAATGTACGCCCGTATACAAAGTGTAACGTTAAATGCGCAAAACCTCTTAAGGGGTCATTGTACTCATCATTATGAACAACTTTTACTATGGGACCCAAGTTGAAATCGCGAAAAAAAAAATCTGTTGTTCCCTACATTTATGCCCTCATAACTCGTCAAAATGTACTAAAACTGTTTTTTTTTTAATGCGATTTCAAGTTTGGTCCCATAGTAAAAGTTGTTCATAATACAGTGCGTGCCACGTAAGAAGAGACTTGACACACCACGTGGTCTGACATGCGCAGAACACGATTTTAGGCATCTTTAGCGGTATGAGGTCTGAGTGCGGGACGGGACCGGACGTCATAGGGGCGGCGGAAAGAGGCGGGGGAGGCGGGGTCAAGTCTCTTCTTACGTGGCACGCACTGTACCTTCAATGACCTCTTAAGAGGTGTTGCGCATTTAACGATACACGTTATATTTGAAATATTATTCTAATGATTCCAGAAATATCAGGTAATGTAATGTCATTGTTTTTGAAAAACACAAACCGATCACTATTTTTGTGAGTAATTCTGAAGAGCAATTCTCGTAATTTTAAGAAGAAGAAGAATGAAGAAGAAAAGAAGAAGAAGAAGAAAGAAGAAGAAGAAGAACGACGAACGACGTAAGAATGTTCACAAACTGTCTCAATCTGTTAAAATAATTCTAATTTCCCTACAATTTTGGCATGTTTTTGACATTAATTGTCGCTGAGATGAGATGGTTTACTATGAGTAATAATGTCATTAATTTTTTTTTTTAATTATTATTATTAATAATTATAAACGTCTAAAAAAAACGTCTAATACGAAAAATGTCCAAAAATAAAAATATAAATTGCGACTAGATTTGAACGTTTTAAATTACTGTAATTAGCCTTCTAGTCTTTTCAGTATCATAATCTACAGTCGAGTCGATGGACTCGACTGTTACAACAAAAACAAAATGGATTTCATTTAATAAATTATATTTTATTTTTGTAGACTATATTTTCTTAGCTGTTTATGGTAATACGATGTGAGATACCTTACCTAATATTCACGAGTGGCCAGACCAGCCAACTTTTTGTATTATGATCCACTCCTAGAATATTTATTTTTATGAGTAGGTACCTACTCTAATTGCGTAACACAAACTCAAACTCAAAGCATTTATTTCAATTAAACCATTTACAGGCACTTTTGAATTGTCAAAAAGTCGGTCAGTAAGAAAATATGAAGCTAGTTGCCCATTCCAAAGCGTAGGTACCTATGGAGAAGAACGGGCAAGAAACTCCATGGACACTCTTTTAAATTATATGTTTACAAAAATATTAGTTACATCATTAATGTTGAATTTATAATTACATGTGAGAACGATGTAAAAAAGACGTACGCGTTAAAAGCGTCCAGAGTACAGCAAATAGTAAGAAAACAACAATTCCAAATTAAAATAATTAAAAATAAGCCGAGGCAGCTAAGTGATGACCAGCCCCAACTGACGGCGCCCGTTCACGAACATGACGCATAGATCAGCACCATTCAGCTCAACCATTTTGAAGGGAGCTAAATGATCCAACACACACGCCACCGTCAGCGAGACATTTGTGTGAGCATGACATACTATCACTACACTATCAATCACTATCTGAATCCTCTTGATATTGCTTCATGTATTCAAAAAAATTGCCTGCATGCTCAACAACGTAAAGAACGGAATGAATGTTGTTGAACTGTCAAAATGGGAGACATTGTTACTGCTAGAGTGTTACGGAATTACCCCGTAGGTAAGTCCGCATACAAAACTACCACATCCAAAACCTCCAAACTCCTAGTAATCCTAATACTGACTGTGATTAATAGAGCAGCATAAGACGAGGGTCGTTCTGAGACGACAGCTATATTGCGACAACTCTTTGTCTTTGCTCTCTCACAGTCTATTACAATGGTACTCATTAATGTATGGTGCAAGTAGTGGGTAGTGTAAAATGGGTAGATTTTGGATTTGATTTAAAACTTTGGGTTTGGGTTGATGTTGTTTGGGTTGATGACGGTGAACGGCAACTCGTCTGGCTCATTATCATTTGAGCCGAATGACGTCCACTACTGGACAAAGGCCTCCCCCAAGCACCTCCACTTCGACCGGTTCTGTGCTTCCCGCTTCCAGCGGATTCCTGCGGCCTTCGCAAGGTTGTCGGTCCACCTTGTGGGAGGCCTTCTAACGCTACGTCTTCCCGTACGCGTCTGGCTATGCCGATGAAAACATTCACATTTTTGAGATACTTATGTTGCACCCCAAATCACTAAATACGTTTAGAGCTAAACCAATAATCGGTAAATTAATCGTTTGAAGATGACAGGTACAGAATTATATTTTAAATAAATTAAGCGCTGCAAACGGCCCTAAGAAGACAAAAACTTAGATGAAGAAGATTAATTTGGTAGCTATAAAGCGAAGATTCATTTCTTAGGGCTGATTTTTCAATCGACAGATAATTCGTGGAATAAAATTGACGTCCGGATTTTGTATGGAAGAACTGTCAAAAATTCAAATTAGTCCTCCGATAAAATTATCTGGCGTTGGAAAAATCAGCCCTTAGAATAATAATTACTATAATATCTTACTATAATTTCAAAACAAAAGCACCATTTTTACTAAATCACTCACAAAATGATATCTTTCACTTACAACCGTCATAGTCGTTCCTCCTTAATTTCACACTGGACGATTTCAAATGAAAATGTTCTAACAAGAATATTAGAAAGAAAAATTAAAATTCTCCTGTAGCAGACTGAAGACGCGATTTTTATTAAAGCAAAAAATGCCGAAAAGCTTGCCGTGGAAGGCTATATCGCCCTGCGGGAGGCTTTTATAAGGCGGGCGATAAATCAAGGACGGGGAAATATTTAAAAGCTTGCCGCACCAAGATTCTTTGGTGTTGTCCGTTTAGGGCGCGGAGATTTGTGCCAGATGCATTTTCTCAGGTTACGGGAAAATCTGTTTGCTGTTCCCATTATAAAATATTTAGATTATCATCTTTCGTAGACTAACGAATTGAAATGTCTGTCTGCTTGCTGTAACAATAGTACAGTCAGTTATGAATATCGATAGATCAGACAGACAGATCCTTGTTTTTAAGTCATGATTATTGAATATCAAATATCATCACCATCATCATCAACATTTCAGCCGAAAGACGTCCACTGCTGGACATAGGCCTCCCCCAAGCACCTCCACTTCGACCGGTTCTGTGCTTCTCGCATCCAACGGGTTCCTGCGGCCTTCACAAGGTCGTCGAATCACCTTGTGAAAGGCCTTCCAACGCTACGTCTTCCAGTACGCGGTCGCCACTCCAGAATCTTTCGGCCCCATCAGCCATCTGTTCTGCGAGCAATGTGCCCTGCCCACTGCCACTTAAGTTTGGCAATTCTTCTTTATATCAAATATAAAGTTTAAATATTACAAACCCTAACAAGAAAAGTTGAAAAAGAGTGTTTAACGTAACAAATTGTGGTTCGATGAAATGTAGTTAGGTACTGTGTTAATCGTTTTTTTTTGCTGGAATTAAATTAAATTATTTATTCTGTGAATAAGCGAAAGCGATAATGCCGCCCATTGTTTATTTTATAGGGTTTGATATATTTTTTTGTTATGAATTTTCGTAGTGTACAATAAAGTATTGTAAAACACTGGTCCGGACCCTAAATATCATAATCACTTTTAAACGTCATAAAAAAAATAATCTAGATTGACTCGACATTTGCTATCTGACTACCCCTGAGAAGAAATGGTCAGATCATGTGAAGATCATGTGGACTAGTATATGTAACAACATTTGAGGAAAGAACCAACCAGGAGGTAACATGTCCTGTCATTGCAGGCATTTGTCAGTAAGATAATGAATAAAACTGATGATATTTCTGTATTCGTAAATAAAACTAAATAGAACTGTATTTGAAAGTGCAATTTTGACCTTTATGTTGCAATTTCTACCATACAACAATTAACATCAGTTAATAAAAACCGGTCAAGTGCGAGTCGGAATCGTACACATAAAGGGTTCCGTACCATAAGGCAAAAAACACCGAAAAAATCACGTTTGTTGTATGGGAGCCCCTCTTAAATATTTATTGGATACTTTTTTGTATTTGTTGTTATAGCGGTAACAGAAATACATCATCTGTGAGAATTTCAACTGTCTAGCTATCACGGTTCATGAGATACAGCCTGGTGACAAACGGACAGTGGAGTCTTAGTAATAGGGTCCCGTTTTTACCCTTTGGGTACGGAACCCTAAAAACGCGTAATATATATTCAACCCTAAAAATTATGAGAATAATATTTATAATTTTCTATTCCAAGTCCAAAGCGGAACACACCAAATCCTGTGGGCGGCACGGTGTGGCAGGAACATGCCTCGTTTCCTGCTCCATGAAATACATCTTCACGCTATTCATACATCCAGCCAACGCTGTATAGCCCAAATATGTTCCGGAAAAAATGGTTGGAAGACCACCCCGAGGTTTTAGCGAGATCGGGATTAGGTTGGCCGGAATTAAGAAACGCTTTTGTGGGAGAGTCACGCCTTTATTGTAGTAATGATAAGGAAAATGTATGATAGGTTTTCCTTTACGAATTCCTTAGCAGTCAGGAGTCAGTATTTGTATCATGGGGGTGGGGGTGTGATAGGCCCGTAGCCTAAATAATACCAACCGCACAGGTCGATAGATCAGGTTAAGCTACGCTTGGCGTGGTTGGTCTGTGGATGGGTGACCATCTTTACGTACCGTGACCCCTCCGTGCCTCGGAAAGCACGTTAAGCCGTTGGTCCCGGCTGACATTCGTGGATCTTTGACAGTCGTTACGGGTAGTCAGAAGCCCGACAATCTGACAACCAGTCTTACTAAGGGGTATCGTATTAACCAGTAACTGTGTTGTGGTGGTCAGATAGGCAGTCGCTCCATGTAAAATACTGGTATTCAGCTGCACTCGGTTAGACTGGAAGCTGACCCCAACATAGTTGGGAAAAGGCTAGGCGATGATGATGGGTGTGATAACATGAGTCTTTAACCTGGCGAAATATGGGGGTAGGCAATAGTATCTACCCCCATATATCGCCAGGTTAATCTCTGTTTCTATGGACAGTTTAAAATCGGTCTAATTTGGCTGTAACACAATTTTTCGAAAATGTTTCAAAGTAACTTTTAGACCTTTGTATCCTGCTTTTGCGTATGAAGTTTCATTAAAATCGGTTCATTCATTTCGAAAAACAAGGGCTTGAAAGTTTGTATGAAATGCCGTATGGCGTAGACGCTCTTAACCCTAGCCTTGCGCTCGGGGTAGGCAGAACCCACAGAACACTACCTCCTGCTACGGTCCTTACATACTGCTTTTGATTCGTTTACGTTCAAATATCCGAGGGGAAATTCCCGTAATTAAAACCGTTCAAATCTAGCTGCAATCTCATCCTAGCGAAAATCTATATTAAGAACTTGTCAAAAATTTAGGGAATATAATAGTAGATTATGCACCGAGGGGCTAAAGTTGTGTCTTGGTCGAGTTAATACAAGAATCCTGAATGCAGCGAGGGATTCAAGCTAGCCCAAGGCAAAGACACCTTTAGCCTAGGCTAAAGGTAAAAAGTACAGTACCCTCCTCTGGGGAGGATACTCTACTTTTTACACCTACTGTGAGAAAATAATAGCCATAGTACGAAAAACAAAGTATTTATTAAATAAACAAACTGTAAGAATAACATATTTAGAACTAGTTAGTTACATGCACTTCCATTCCTTTTAAAAAATGGTTCGTAGTTATCTAATTATTCTTACAGTATTATGTCTTCGAAAACATGGCAACGATATGAAGAAGCAGTCGTTATGATTTTGTAGGAAATCGAGAATATCATCCACGCGTAGTAAGGGTATCGAGAATAGCTTTCCTCTTTCTGGCACCAAAGGGTGTTTGTTAGTACTATACTGCCAATTCAGCTGAGCATGTGAGATTCCAAATTCAAATCACATTATTGACCAGCGGGTCATAATGAAATCCAGTAGAACATTATTGACCGGCTGTGCCCCCGGCCACTCACTTTAGGTTAAGGTTGCTTGACATATCATTTGACATTTTCGAGCAGGTGGTGTGAAAAGGTATTTGTGACAGATTGAGACTGAGATCAAACTGAGGAAATTCTTATAATTACGAAAATTGCCTCTCAGATCATACACGCACGCCAGTTATATTATTTATATAGAAACCAAAGCAAGTTATACCTACCCTACATAAATATCTCTCTTTCCAATGTAATTAATCTTTTAAATGTTAATTGGACGAAGTGGGTACCGAAACAAGTTTCAACTGGGATGTTGCTGACAACTTGTATAAACTTGTTCTGGCGATAAGCAACTTAGTTTCAGAAAGCGATCCATGTTAATCGTAAGACCAAGCTGTATAGAACGGATTTTCCACTCTACAGCACTAAATTATCGTTAAAACTTGATATTCAGCTAGTACCCAAATTTGCATACACAAATTATAGTCATATTAGGACTGATTTCGAAAATATAATTGTCTTCAACGACACCTACTGGTTGACATTAAAAACATGCAGCAAATCGAAATGGGAGATTGTACATGAGTACAATCTCCCATTTCGATTTGCTGCATGTCATAATGATGACATTATGAACAACTTTTACTATGGGACAAAACAAAATCAGCTGTTCCCTACATTTATGTTCGCATAAAGGCTCCTACAAACAGGCGCGGCACACACAACATCACGCTATGACCTTTAGGAGCCGAGCAAAAAGAAAAAAAGTCAGAAAGCGATGCGATGCGACGGGGTGGGTCGGAGTAACAAGAAATTTCACGCGGACGAAGTCGCGGGCAGAAGCTAGGTAAACAATAAATAAAAAAAAAATTCAGCGATTGAGATGAATGAGGTTGACATCAGCACCCTAATTACGCAACACACTATCAATCACAATCTGAATCATGTTGAAGGATATTGTTAATCCATTGCTCCATATGTTCGAAAAAAGTGTCCGCTCAACAACGTAAAACACGCAATGAATGTTGTTGAACTGTCTAAATGGAAGTCATTCCTATTGTTAGTCTGTTACGCAATTACCCCGCTGGTTATGAGCTACGTAAAGAACGTTTCTTGGTGTTGATCAGTGATGTTTAGCAATGTTAGAGAAACTGTGGCTTTATCTGCTTGAGATTGAGATGTACCTACCCAGGATTTTGTAATGCCTTGATTTACAAGTGTCATTGGAGTTTCTTGCCCGTTCTTCTCCATAGAGGATTAAAGTTTGGGAATGGGCAACTAGCTTCATATTAATCTAACAGACCGAATCTTTAACAATTAAAAAGTTACTTGGCAGTTAGAGTAAATGATGGGCAGAGTAAAAAAAAAAACGTATTTTCAGTGAGTCAAGATAAATATCAGCAAGAATTCCAAAGTATTTTCGTTTAGAAAATTCACAATTGCTCAACACACAAAAACTACACCCAATTTCTTTCACATATTGTTATCATAGTTACACTGGAGTGTATCCATTTTCGGGTAACACCAATCTCCCCCAAAAACAATAAAAGGACAAAACTATAGAGATGCACATAATATTTCCTCGGATCTCGCGGATTTTTATACAAAAATCCGAAGCTGAAATAAGATTCTGAACGTCTCTTCACAGATTTGCTGTTCATGAATACCAATCGCAAACAGAACACATACCATGATAACGTCGGGTAAAAAAAGAAACAAAAGATTTTTGGACAGAAGTATTTGTTATGGATTGATAGAGGGACCTGCAGGGTAATCGCGTACAATGCGTGCCACGAAAGAAGAGACTTGACCCCGCCTCCCCCGCACTTTCCGCTGCCCCTATGACGTCCGGTCCCGTCCCGCACTCAGACCTCATACCGCTACAGATACCTAAAATCGTGTTCTGTGCATGTCAAACCACGTGGTATGTCAAGTCTCTTCTTACGTGGCACGCATTGTACAGTACCCGGCGATAAATATTGCACATCGACCTTTGCAAATTGGTGTATTTTATACAAAGAATAAAAATAATTATCAAAAGAAGCAAATCATAATTGTTTTAACAGCTCCTAATAGATACCGGACTGTTTGTATTTCGTGCGACAGAGATAACGCTCTACGAAGCCGAAATTAGCCGATTGTCTCTTTCCAAAGGTCGATGTGCAATATTTATCGCCGGGTACTGTAACACACTATCAGTAGCAATGGGACAGCCATTTTGACAGTTTAACAACATTCATTGCGTTATTTACGTTGTTGAGACGACACATTTTTCGAACATATGATGCAATGGATTAGCAAAATCCTTCAAAATGTTTCAGATTTTGAGTGAAAATGTGTTAAGGTGCAGACCATGGGATATACTTATAGTGCTGTTGGCAACTCATGGATGATTTGAGTTTGTGATGCGTTCCTTTGAAATAGCATCAGATTTAAATTGATAAGCTAACTAATAAGTGATTGGAAAAGGAAAACTAAATGAAACTATTTTGCCATTTTTCGAGCACAAAAGTTTCTCATTGGTACCGCTACTAGACAAACCCTATCATCATCTGCCTAGCCTTTTCCCAACTAAGTTGGGGTCGGCTTCCAGTCTAACCGGATGCAGCTGAATACTAGTATTTTACATGGAGCGACTGCCTATCTGACCACCACAACCCAGTTACTGGGTAATACGATACCTGTTGGTAAGACTGGTTGTCAGATTTTCGGGCTTCTGACGACCCGCAACGTCTGTCAAAGATCCACGAATGACAGCTGGGACCAACGGCTTAACGTGTTATCTGAGGCACGGAGGGGTCTTGGTATGTGAAGAGGGTCATCCATCCACGGATCAACCGCAGCAAGCTAGACAAACCCTATATGAGATGTTAATTTTTTTAAGCCAATGTTTGATTCAATACAGCAATTTTTGATCTCTGTAGCGCTTAATATAGATATTCCCTCTTTACCTACTCCAGATGCGTTTATACCTATCCAGTTCGGCCTGAAAACGTAGTAGAACAACAAAACATAAAAGTGAACGGATATTTGGCAATCAAAAAATACATCGACATCTCTAAAACATCTCTTAACCGAATTATATCGAACGACAATCCCGCGAACACGACTCTTTTACACACGTAACTGCGTTTGCTACATCAAAATTTATAACAAACAAAAACAAAGAAACTATACTCTATCAGACAAAGATAAAGTTCAAAATTCTTTACAACGACTTCCAAATTCACATTGCAACACAACATATTAAAATTATACTTTAACACTGTCAGTTAAGGTTTAAAATGGATTGCGTATAAACAGTGTTGCACTACCGCCGATTCGATCAATTCATTCAGCGATTCCATTCGAATTACTCCTTTGATTCGATTTTGGTACACTCGCGGGCTTAACTGGAACGTTTTTGGTTTTTAATTAATAATAGACAGAGCCGGTGAGCACTTTTGTTAGTGACAGTATAGAGTACAGATACAGCCAGTGTTGTTTGCAAAAAGTTGTAGAGCTTAGGGCTGGCTAATAAATAAAATATGTTTGTGTAAAATCGCCAGGTAGGATTGGGCAGCAAGTGAATTACAAACTGTAAATTGGAAATAAAACAACACCAATTTACTTCATAAAGATGGTAATTTAAGAACATTGATTGCCAATAAGCAAAATATACATTCAGTTATTCAAAAAGTAGGCTAAATATCAAGACTTTTTGAACCTCAAAAGGTAGAAAATAAAACAGGTTAGTACCGCAGTAAACAGCTTCTCAAAAATTAAATTCAGTTTAAAACCAAGGAATCAGCCAGTATGCTTTATAAAAACGCGTGCAGCATCGTATACGTCACAAAAGTGAAACTTCTTAAAAATTAAAGAATAAGTGAGATTTAGTGTGAAAGGCGGAGAGAGTTATTAACTTGTTTAACGTGACGCGTCCTTAAAAAATTAATATCAATTCTTGTCCAATTACCGAATCGCCACCTAAGAAGTTTCACTTCAGAAATTTGCAATAAATAATAAAAAATACGGCAAAAATCGTCACGTGATAACCTTCGCAAGTCGTTGCTTTTAAATGTCATAAAAGCAGTTAATTTGATTTTGTTCTGCCGTCCACTGTTTCACTTTTTGATGGACACCATTTATTAACGGTGATATGGAACCGAGACACATGATGAAAATAAAAATACAATTTAATACAAAATGAAAATCTATAAATAAGTAGGTACCAAATTTCAACAGTGTAATGCGATTATTTCGGTTGCAGAGCTTTGGTTTCATGAATGCGGTGAACGGGACACACGCTCATATTTGACACCATAATAAATAAGTAAAAAAAAAAATAACAAAAATAAAAACTTTTTAATTCAGACTTTGAATTTCAAAGAATTTTGATACAGTCGGAGCTGATTTTTCGACGCCAGATAATTTTATCCGTGGAATAAATTTGAATTTTTGACAGTTCTTCCATACAAAGTCTGTCAGACGCCAATTTTATTCCACGAATAAAAATTATCTGTCGATTGAAAAATCAGCCCTTAAACTTATGAACTTAGCACTTAGTTAAAAAAATAAAGATTACAATTACTTTTTTTCCTAATGTATCCACAATAAAAGTCAGGATCCTGTTCGCGCTGGCGGGATTAATGTCAAATAATAGTAAAATTGACATATTTTTGTAACGGCCGTTATAATATGACGTTATATAATAGGAAACCAAAGCTTTATGCAAGCAAAGTGTTTATTTATTTATAAAAAGTAGGACCTTGAATCGTCAGCTCAGTTAACAAAAATAGTCAATTTCTTAAGAAGTTTGACCACTATATTGTAGTCGTTGTGAAGGTAAACACTGAAACTGAAGGTGTATTTTAATATTGTAAACATAAAAAATAAAAATCCCTTCGCTCAAATATCAATACACCAAATTCACGTACCTTCGCCACAGCATACAACTTCTGAAATCCTCGTACAATCTGATTATACATATTAATAGATAAAATAAATAAAACAATCAAGCAATCGTATTACCCACTTCGTAAAACCGACCAGGGGAACCGACGGTTCCCCTGTTTCCCTGAACTCTCAAACGTTCCCGTACGGTACCTCAAAGAGACTCCTTAAACGATGTTCAGCTGCAATCAGCCACTGCAGACGTAATGCAATGGCCGCCCACCGAAACAACTATAAGCATATTTCCAATCAAACCGCACACAAACCGACATACACATTCACGATTCTTAATAAAATGCGTTGGTAAATTTTAGGTTTCCGAAATTTTGACGTAAGTCTTGTTACATAGTCCAGGAAATGTGGACTGTATTTTGAAATAGTTAGAGTTGAATTTGGATTGATTGTGGTTTTGAGTTGGGGTGTAAGGATTTGGGTTGGGTAATATCGGATAGCGTCTAGTAGGGAAACAGACGTATAAATAAAGTTGCACAATAAACTTGAGCTAAATCAAGCAGCATTGTTGAAGGGGGTCTTGTTAGCCGCCCGAGACTGCTGATTTTTTATTTGATATCTCAATAAGCCCAGCGTTTGAGGGTTACAAACCAGTTCGAACCGCTTCACGAATATTTTTTCTGAGGACTTTATTTATTTTTAAACCCAACCCGTTCTATTGTCGGGTGTTTGATTTATAAATTTATTTAGAGTTCTGTTTGTTTAGG
This sequence comes from Luperina nickerlii, assembly GCA_963855955.1. NCBI lineage: Eukaryota > Metazoa > Arthropoda > Insecta > Lepidoptera > Noctuidae > Luperina > Luperina nickerlii. Next base: position 3,059,197 of record OY979667.1, on the reverse strand, counting down.
CGGCGTTATAAAGTTTATGGTGAAGTAAAATTTTAAATGCTCCCCACAAAGTTTTGTGTGTGTCAGGCAAATTTATCTGTTCACAGCTTGTGAACAATTTTTTTTTAAACACAAACTTCGTGCGTTATTCCAGCGCCACCTTGCTTTTATGTGAAAAAGTTTTTTGAATTACGCACTATGAAAATAAAATCTATTGAATATTACTTTTAGAGGGGCGATTAACTTGAGACTATAGTATCTCCTAAAGCTGTTTTATGGATTTTTTTTACTTAATATTGTAGGATTGCAGCCCCAATATTCATTAGAGGAATAGAAGTGCCAATAAAATGGCTGTACTAAAAATGTTTCATACGACTTGATCGTTTGAGAAGTCATGAAGTTAATGAGCCAATTTACACCCCCACGGCAGTTGGAAAGATCTTTTAAAGTTTTTTACTGCAGGTAAATTATTAAAATAATGTGATGGTCTTAGGTCCTATAAATATGTTATTGTAAAGGGGTTTATTTAACTTTTTCTATTACATACCTATGCTTAAACTAATACAATTTCCCAGGATAGAATCATCGCCACGCAAACTAACCATGGATTCAGTAGGTACTTACATGATTCTGTTGTCTCATTATCACATATTGCGATTGGCAGAGAGAAGTGAAACGAGAGTGTAGGCCTTTGCTCTGCAATGGGATACCACTGGCTTTTAATAATAATGATAATATGTATTACACTTTTCTATGAAACAGTTGATGTTTTTTGATGACTAACGAAAAAATTATATGCTAAGGGGTTTAGAAACATATTTGTGCTGAATTCACGATTAACCAAAAAGTACTAGTACTTTTAATACCGATTTTCCTCCTTATAGTGCCACTAGTCGATATTTTTTCCATACAAATTTCGGGAGAGTATTACTCCACTGTTTGACAGACATTGTGTAGCCAAAGTTAAACATGATATCGTATTGACTTTTTATTATTTTTTTCTGTACGGAAATAGAATAGTAAAATGAAAAGCCAATAAAAAGTTATGAGCCAACAAAGATTCGTTTTTCTTGCTATTTTTAACGTAACTTTGGGTGTAAATAAGTAACAAAAGAACTATAAAATCTTCAAAACCAAGTCGGCACCGATAAAGCTCAGTTATCGAAGAGTTCAATAATCTTTATGTGTTATTGATTTATGGAGTGGTTTTTTCATAAAACTTGATTTTCCGAAGCACATTGCGAATTTATTTTACGCGCCTATCAGTCGGAACGGTGTTTTCGTGCATGAGAACTAGACGTTGTTCGTGTAGACTAGCGTCTAACTGCTCATCACTGATACTGCTACTGCTCTGTCGAACGCGAAGCCAGGTGAGACAGCGTGCTTTTTGGCCATGACCACCAGTGAGTTCGAGCTCGCGACTAGTTTACTCTTAATTCCTTTAGTTGACTGCCCATCAAAGTCAAGATTGCAGCTTCTATCTACCACGAAAATCCACCCACAATTCAACCAAAACATAACCTGCAAACTGGCCTTTAGTGCTGCACCACGCCCACTTTCGCCGAACATCGATAATCGAGAAGCGGAATCGAGAAGTATCGGGTAAATAAGTGCAATAGACATGGCGGTCACGTCTCGCCGCAGTCCTTTGCAGTGCATCCGAGTGCGCGCCGAAACCGTGGAGGTGACAATGTGTTGTTGTTTCCAGATGTATGAAGATTTTTGACAAAGGATTATATGGCATAAAGGGAATTTAATAAGGTAAAGAAAAGAAAGAAAGAAAACTAGGTGTTAACTTTAATAAAATAATAATAATAATAATAGCCTCCCGACTGATATCGGTCACAGTGGTTAATCTCAGCAGAGATTAGCCAGGTAAGCAGGAGATATTATAGTGCATTAGAGTGTGCGTAAATACAGGTGCACTCTCTGTTTCTTTACTCTCATAGTCCGATGGGACGGCAATCCGATACGACTCGAGAGATCGTCTTGTCGGATTCTTCTACTTCTTCTTTCTTTTCTTTTTTAAAAAACGTTGTCCCACACTAGGAATTACTCCTGTATTGTGGGTGCGTTTACAAACATTTAAATTCACATACACGAACAACCAGACCCGGAACACCTACCTGTAGGTATTACAAATATTTGTTCCGTGCGAGAATCGAACCCGCGACACGCAGCGCAGCAGTCGACCGCTCAGCCACTTCGCCAACCGTGTCGTGATTGAACGGCTTTATGTGCTTTCCGAGGCACGGGAGTATTAAACCGCCAAATTCCAAACTCCAGACTAAGAAATTCCTAATGGAAAACCCAATAACACGACCGTATATTGTATAAAATATTTCTTTATAAGCACATAAATTATAAATATTTATTTAACTCTTCTTTTAATTGACTAAGTAGTTATGCTCAAACAGGTTGATACAAAAACCTCCAAAACTTTATACAATAATCGAACTTTAAAATATACCGCATCTTCTCCACCTTGTCCATGTCCATAGCGCACGATCGCATCCCCGTTGCGAATAGATTCAGGACATACCGATGTACCACCAACTGTTAGGTAAAAATAGTGTCGCGGGGGCTAGGTGTGCTACACCACACATCTTGTGGGACGTGAGGTGGGTGCTTATGTTCGGCCGGCAATGGGAACAGGTGCTGGGGTTAGAAAGTTCTTATGGAGTAGGGAAGAAAGGTGCTTTCTTTGAGAATTCGGTTCCGAATTCTGTGTCTCTTCATCTATCGTAAGTTGCTGGATTCGTTTTAGGTTACTGAAAGTAATACAAAAGATAGAAGGTAAGATTTGCGGTAAACATGGCGCAGAGAAAGAAGAAAAACACAAAAAATAACAAGTTGGAGGTAAATTTGCGTCACACCACGCAAAACGGCCATCGATCAGCATAATGCTACGACCCTATGCGAGACAGAACCCAACGCAAAGAAGAGTAAGCATAAGTACCTAGAGAAGAGTAGACCGATAGTGCGCCCATGTTTTGCTAGTTCTTTTTTTGAAGAATTTAGGCGCGTTGGGCATTTTTTGAGATGAGAAAAACCATTGAACTCGCGCCATTGTTGCCGTAAGCGACACCGCGCGTGTTTTGTTTATGTGTGTAAACACACTATGCCGAAGGTACGCGACCGAAGTTTGGCAGGATTACGCCTGAAATGCTATTTGAATTACTGACGTACCTACCATTATGCCAAAATTACGTTGCGTTATAGCATGTAACCGAACTTCGGTCGGGCGTAAGTTCAACGGCAATTCGGCGGCAACGTATTCTGTAGAGCACTTATATGCGACCGAAGTTCGGTTCGATTGCCGAAGAAGATCCGGGGCGGGGAGCAGCGGGAGGCAGGCATGCCCACGCCCCGCGAGTACGCAACTGAATTTCTGCCGCGTATGTTCGGCACTTATGGTGTCTCATATCAGACGAATACGTCGGAACGTAAGATCAGCCGCGGAACTTCGGTCGCGAACCTTCGGCATAAAGTGTCTGGACACTATCAAGACGATTACAAAAATACCCGCTTCGGATGTGTTCGGCTGTCCTCGGGATGTACTCGGTTTTAATGTATATCCGATATGTCAGTGAGTGATCGCAAAGTAATCTGTTTATGTTTTGTTTTCACTTCTGTCGGCACTCCCGGAGTGCTTGTGTTTTTTTTTTCTTAAATAAAACCAGACACCGAGATGCTACTAAAGAATTCCTAATGGCAACCACTAATAACTAACACTTTGCCCTCTGCACTTTACTTTCTTGTTTAATGTGATCTCTTATTTATTAAATACCCCTAAATACATACACATAACACGCGACAAAAACCAACCCTTCAAGCGCATTTGCTATCAAGATAAACTCACGCACACAACTGTCATAGAAGTTGAACGCACAGATTAAACCCGTGTCACGAGCCGTATCATAAATCAAAACCAACCAACCAACTCTGGCACAAATTATTTAAATGCCATAATGAGTCACGGGTAAAAGTTAAGGGAAGCACCCCGTATTTATCACGGCGGACACGGGATCTGGTAGGGTTAATAAATGCCGGTTGCGAGCGGCCATTTTGTGTTTATCAGCGTTCGAAATTGGAATTATGAACGGCGATTCATCTTTGCGGGCGGAGTTCTCATTTTGGTTGATCGATTGGTTGTGGTTGTGTTTGGTCTAGTTTATGGATAAATAGTTTGTTTATCTATGATTTTATCGTGCTTAACATCCTACAGAAATTATGCGAATCTGATAATTAATTAACTGTTATTAATGTTTTAACTTTGTTATTATAGTTGTTAACTTTATTACGCACGTTGTTGTCTCCTACCCTCCTATAATGCTCGGTTCCTATAAACAAAAACGAATCGTTTCGCTTATTGTAGTAGCATTGTTTATTGCCAAACTAGAATTAGAAAAAGATTCGTAAGCTAATTTTACCTGAGAGAGCTACTTTCATGTAGGATCTAATATGCAAAGCTATGAGGTGTTTGCTTCGTTATTGAAAAGAGAAGACCCGAAGATTCTGTAAATTATAGGAATCGCTTGAAATTATAACGAACAGGGGGCTTAAAAAGGCCACTTTTGCAGAATCAAAAAAGGATAAAATTATGAATCGTAATGGACAGTTAACTGTTAATCGATTCAAATCCAAGTTGATGAAGGATTTTTCAGTTGTTTTTTTTTTTTGGCTGTGCTAAACTACTAGTCAATATAATCCAAATCCAATCCCTATCTCTTTGATTATACCTACGTAGTGCAGTGAAAAAAAGAAAAACACGGACTGTCTTCGCCATATTTTGATTCATAACGTTGTCCTTTTACGATTCTGCCGAAGTGGCTCTTTTAGGCCCCCTGTTTGAAGACATTAAATTCCACTGACCGTTGCAATATTACGTAGAATAAATAGCATCTTCCGCTATATAAACCAAAATATTTTATTTCACATCCTTATGTAAAATAAAATATTTTGAGTTTCTGATGTTTCATGGTTCCAATTGGTCGTTTCCTATGGAGACGACCCGGCTAGAAATTCCACGCTTACTCTTTTAATTGGCTGTTACATTGAGAGGACAGTGTAGACCTGTCAACAATACTAACGAAATAGAACAAGGGTCTACTAATCTAGAGCTTACAAGGACAAGGCCTATTATAACGTTCTCACATTCGCAACATATAAAAGAATCTATATAAAAAACTAATTTATAGATAATCCTACTGGTGTAATAACATATTTCGGGACATAGGCGGCAGTTTAAAAAAAGATGTTTCGAAATATGAAAAGTCAATCGTTTCATACTTATTTCAAAATACGTATTTCAGTAATAGCTTAGTTCTCCTTATTTTATAGGAACACAAAGATCTTTCAAACGTCAACCCTACAAGGTAAGGGAGGATAAGCAGATGGTGTGGGTGGACGTTTGTTATATTTCACCGGTTTAAGATAGGATGTAGACTGTCTGTCTTCAATGTGTCATGCTATATTTTTGGATGCCAAATAATCCAAATAGAAGATATCAAAACAGCTTTCTGGTAATTAAGCAAAATCATAATCAGCTTATAATGTTCTGCTGAGACACCAATCCACCACGCGGGCCCAGTGCGGGTTGATAGGATATCGCATGTCTTTGAATTTTTGGTTCTAGGACATGGAAATTACTAGAGCACGAGACCAACGGAGCAAGTGTGACTGCTGAGCGTGGGGTCCTGTGTTGGATTCCCGGGTCGGACAAAGTGTTATTAAGTTCTTCCATTAGGAATTTCTTAGTAACAGACTGGAATTTTGAAGTTGGCGGTGTGATACCCCCGTGCCTCGGAAAGCACGTTAAGTCGTTGGTACTGCGCCTGATCTCTCTCCGGCCGTGTCGGATTGCCGTCCCATCGGACTATGAGAGTGAGGGAAGAGGGAGTGTACAATGCATGCCACGAAAGATGAGACTTGACCCCGCCTCCCCCGCTCTTTCCGCTGCCCCTATGACGTCCGATCCCGTCCCGCACTCAGACCTCATACTGCTAAAGATACCTAAAATCGTGTTCTGCGCATGTCAGACCACGTGGTGTGTCAAGTCTCATCTTTCGTGGCACGCATTGTACCTGTGCACACTCACAAGTGTGCACAGGTACAATGCGTGCCACGAAAGATGAGTAGTATAATGCACACATTATACTATCTCCCGCGTCTAAGGCTCGTCTCCGTTGAGATTGGCCGCCGTGGCCGAAATACGGTCTGGAGCACTTTATTTTTTATTTACAAGAATGGAAAGAGATAGGAGAACTACAAAGGAGGTCTTTCATTCACATAATTCTTTTGTCACAACAACACAATTATCCACGTCCATATATTTTTCCACGTCCTTAATAAATTACAATTCCCAGAAAAACTTACTTAGAAGTAAGCAAAACAGTAAAATTGCAACAACTTTCTGACGTATCATTTTACCAATTACTCTAAGGGTATCTGTATAATTACCGTCCTATCCCAATTATCAGAAATTATCGTGGAGAACGTAGCAAAAAAAAAAAAAAGAAAAAAGTGCCGTCAATTGCGGTCGGTCGCTCTCACTGGGCTAAAGGACAATTATTGGTAATTACCCTAATTCGTATGCCATAAATAGACGGTTACAGAAGGTGGACTGTGGGACAAAGTATTGTAATTTAAGGGGAAGCATGCGAAGACATACTTTGTCCTAATATTTCAACTTAACGTATCGCAGTCTACCGCTGGACATAGGTCTCTCCCAGGTATCGCCATAACACCCTGTCCTCCCCCTTCCGCTTTCTGTCCCAGCCACCACAGCCACTTCAGGTTGTTTCCTCTGTAAGCTATGTCGGTATACCTCCGGTTCTTTTCCGGAGTATGAGTTGGCAAATTAACTGAATGAGTATTATTGGAAAATGATTTCCACCTCTACGAAAGAGTGTTAACCTATAATTTAACCAACACTTGTACCTTTTATCAAATTGAAACATGAAATGTCAATGTCACACATATATGACAGACATTTATGTCAAATAGAACATTATTAGGCAACGAAAACTACATTATAAAGAAAATTGAGTAAAATGAAAGCCATCTGTACATATTATAAATTAAAGTTATTCGTGTCTGTCTATGTGACCGTGAATTGTTCTCCTAAACTACGCAACGAATTTTGATGCGGTTTTCATTACCATTTGTAGAATTTATTCCAGAAGGTTTATGTGTATAATACACTATATATTTGATAATATTAAACTTACATAAGACCAGTCATGGCAAATTGCTGGCAGAACAGATAGCCGATGGGGCCGAAAGGTTTTGGAGTGGCAACCGCGTACTGGAAGACTTGGCATTGGATGGCCTGCCACAAGGTGCACCGATGACCTGGTGAAGGCCGCGGGAATCTGCTGGATGCAAGAAGCACAGAACCCGTCGGTGTTTGGGGGCGTTCTATATCCAACAGTGGACGTCGTTCGACTGAAATGATGATAATAAAGAAATCTTGATCCTCTGTCAAGTCGTAAAAGCCGAGCGAAGAATGTGCGGTGCGCTAGTTTGGAAATAAAATAGGTAAACAGTTTGTTACCACCGCGGCAATATGCCAGCATTCCTCGTTGTAAAAGGTGCTCTGAAGGTCGCAAAGATTTTTAAAATTAAAAATTATTACCTGACATTAGGGACTGCCAAACTGCTGCAGTATTTAAAAGAAGAGTGAAACTATCTTTTTTGTTTTAAATTACGAGTAGATTATAATCCTACTAATAATATTATAAATACGAAAGTTTGTGTTTGTTACTCTTTCACGCAAAAACTACTGAACGGATTTTGATGAAACTTTACAATAATATAGCTTATATATCAGGATAACACATAGGATACTTTTTATCCCGATATTCCCACGGGACACTGAAGCGGGTAAAACCGCGAGGCACTGCTAGTTATACATATTTTAGAAATATTTATTTAATATTTATTTTAGAAGTTTTTATGTATGTAAATATATTCTGATATTATTTGTTGAGCTAAGGGCTGATTTTTCAATCGACAGATAATTGTTTATTCGTGGAATAAAAATGACGTCTGACAGTTTTTGTCTGGAAAAAAGAATTCAAAATTATTCCTACGATAAAATTATCTGGCGTTGGAAAAACTAGCTCTAAGTGAATTAATTTTTGATTAAATGTAATGTATGTTATTTTCTCATCTACGAGTACGCTTATTATCTATCTTATCTCTTTTTATCTACTTTCCTATCGCAGGTATGCCGGAACAGATTACTTTAGAAATAAGAATCACCTTTGTACGTTTGTACCTACGAATTTTTATATTTTTTCGCCTTGGCTGTTTTTCAAAGTCAAAGTCAAATAATTTATTTCAAATAGACACATTAGAGGCACTTTTGAACGTTAAAACTTACAGTAACATTTAATTGATTCTAGTCGCCCCTTCCAAAAGGTAGTGTTCGTATGGAGAAGAATGGGCAAGAAACTCCACCGTTACTCTTTTAAAATCTTTTACAAGGTTTTGTATACATAATATAATTATATGTGAAGACCTAGAATAAAATTTACGATGCACCTAGTTTATATGTGAGTACATAAATAATTTAATAAATAAATACACAATTTCACGTATTAATTTAAGCTCCCTCTTAAGTTCTGCGGCAATCCTTAAGGGCTAATTCCCATAGGCGTGTCGTCTACGCGCTACTACGCAATACAATGCCAGTCAGCTATTATTAGCGAATGATTTACGTTAGCATTTTTTTAATTGCGTTCTTGGGCTTCAGTATTTAAGTATTGCGTGAAGATATTTGGTTTGAAAATTGATAAATGTTTAAGGTTATAATAATACTGGGAAAGACATTGATAAAGGGTTGGACATTCTATGATTGGCAGCGTGGCTATAGGTAAGGCGTTTGATCATCAGCAAGATTGAAAACTAGAAAGCGCTAAAGGGTGACGGCTAAAAGCCTTATAAGTTACATGGAAACTAAACAAAGCTGGCGAAATTTGGGGAATACAGGCAGCGACTGTTATCAACGATTTAATCGCTCAAGAAATGTGCAAAAGATTGTAGGTCTCGTAGATTCGTGGATTGTAAGCAAAATAGTAAAAGTTGATCGCTGACTGTTCACGCCGCCGCCGCCGCCGCCGGCGAGTACTCGTTTGTCGCAGCGACAAGAGCTATCAAAGACGGTAGGTAATTACTCGCTCAGCGACGCTCGCTTGGCGGGCAGAACCACAGAACACTCGTTAAGAGACTCACTCTTGGTACAGACGCCAGCACATCAAGCTACTTTAATCTGTCAAATTTCTTTAATAGATTTCCAACTTTATCACTAAAGAATTAGGTTCAAGGTTGATTAGAAAAATTTTACATTTTAGAGTAGCTTGATGTGCTGGCGAGTAAATTTTCATTGTCGTCGCGCACTCGCTGCTCGCCAACTTTTAGTTGCTAGCTCAACTCGCTTCTCGTTCATCGCCGGTGATAAGGCAGGTGCCTACATAACGGTTGTAAAAACAATAAATGTCAAGAAACTAAATCAACCATTGCTTGTCTCCACCCTTTCAAATAAAACGATAGTTCAAATGAAATCGTAAAACTTAGCAATAAAATCGATAAGGACCACATAACACCACTAATCTGGGCAATATAATCATTAAACAATAAATAAAATTTACTGCAACACTAAACGTTTGGTCTATAAAGTTTCGGTTTGTTAAATTTTAGGGCTATAAAAGACATTGGGCTATTCAGGGCTATTAATGGTGGGTAATTTTGTGGATAGTTGGGCGATCAAAATTAGATGCAACTTGAAGTTCGGTTTTTTCTATAATAATATATTCCAGACTATTATTTTCCCACTGCAGAGTAAAGGCGATTTGATTATCACGCTGGCTCAAGAAGGGTTGGCGATTTCAGAGTTACTAACGTAACGTACCCAACTTAAGAGGAAATGTGGGTTGTCTTTTCTCCATTGAAACGCTCTCGACTGTCTTCTCTCTGGTTAATGACCATAAAGCAATGATTTTTTACGGAGTAATAAATACTAACTACTTGTATGTCCCTATCTTTCCCTTTTTGGTAATACATTATTTTTATAAGCACTAGAACCCTCAAAAAATTCCGATTTAAACCGCTGTCAACAGAGGCCTAGTGTACAAATTTGACAACTATTAATGAATAAAAAAAAAGATATGAACACAGTATATATTCTTCTTATTCAGTTTATGAAATATGTTTTAATTTGGTTCAATATTGGAGGAGTAAATAGGCGAGAGCCAAACCTCGAATTATGACTTTTACTTAGGCTTTTTCAAAAGTCTCTTTGACCGTGCTAAATTCTTGAAGAGCTGGCATTTTGGGGACTGTCTTATGTTTTTGAACGCTTAAAAAGTGCTGACTTTTAGCCTAGTTTGAATAAATTACTTTTGTTACTCAATACTTTATTGATTTGATTTATATATCCCTATATTCTCACGATGTTTTTCCATTACTAATGTCAGTAGGTAATTAACAAGATAAACTTATAAAATAAGTACATATAACTTGAAAACCCACGTTGGTACTTGCCCGGATTTAAACACAGCGCCCTGCGGGTCCAATATAATAACGGGTTCAGGATGTTAATGGGGCTGCCCCGTTTCTGCAGTGCATCAGGTATGTTTGCACAAGCACACGTCGATGGCTTCCACGCCATCGTCAGACAGAAATCTGCCTCTTCGCACTGCAGAGTGCGGGAGAGCTCCAACTCCATTCTGAAGACCGTAGCGGAGAGGTGCGAGTCTCCTTCATTAGGTGATGTTGTCCGAAGATGTATGCCTAACAACAGCCTTGTTTTCAAATTATTTTTGTTTACTAACCCATATGGATCCTGCTTATCCGAAATAAAGATTATTTTGAAGTGAAAACTTCTTGAAGCGCATTGGGCATTTATTGAGATGGGAAATAACCATTGAACTCGCGACTGTTGCCGTAAGCGACACAGCGCGTGTTTTGTTTATAAGACGATTACAAAAAATACCCGATTCGGATGTGTTCGGCTGTCCTCGGGATGTACTCGGTTTTAATGTATATCGATATGTCAGTGAGTGATGGCATAGTATTCTGTTTGTGTTTTTTTTTTCACTTCTGTCGGCACTCATGGAGTGTTACTGCTTTTTTATTTTATTTATTTATTTAAACGCACAACCTCATGTATTAGAGATGAAATGGCCACTGACCCATCAAGACTAAACATGATATTATTATTTCGTATGATACGCTTATCATGCGAAATAATTGACGATGGATTTATCGATGGTTTTGGCTCAACGTGCTGTACAAGATTTGAAGAATTTAGTCACCTTTTTATGATGTGACCGAAGCGAGCAATATCAAAACCTTACAAGATCGATTGATTGATGCCATGACTACAGCTACTAGCTCATTTTATGTACACAAGAAAAAAAATTACATTTATAATAAAATATAACATTAAATATAAAAAATATATAATAAAATAAAAATAACAATAAATATAAAAAATATAAAAAATTAAAAATAACATTTATTTGGACACAGTTCGTGAAACACAAGATACTAATAGAATTTTTTGATGCCCAGTGAGCTCCTCCCTTTTTCTTTAATTTTTTCTATTATATAACTTGTTTATAATATATATATTTTAGTGTTAGCTTGTAATTTGTAATTAAGGCTTTTTGTTAGTAGTGATCTCTTTGTGAAGGAATAAAAACTACAAGATACAAATAAAAAAGTGAAAATAACGTTCTAACAACAATATATAATAGTGTGTGACTGTGAACTTTAAAAAGAATATGCATCCAATTACACAAAAACATGGCAAAGTACCTAGCACCATCTACAGCTCCAAGAACACTGACACACTTTTTATCCTCAGTACGCAATAAATAGCTCCACTTCCAAATCCCCCACAACCAGTACTAGTTTATGGTCATCCGAAGTCCTGGGAGAGTCGTCCCAACCTTAGGCGTACATTATCGAGCTCCGGAGAACCATTACTGTAGTGAATAAAATGTGATTTTGTGGAAGCAAGGGTATTCCGTAAGTAGGTGATCGCTGTCACGAGGTCGTGAGCTATTTGGACTGCTTATTTTTGAAGGTATATTTTGGTGTGGAAGATAGTTTACACACACCAATAGGAACTTCATTGGAAATTATTGTCTGGGAAACGATAAAAAAGAGCTCCTGATATAGTGATAGATCATAATAGCGATAGCCGTTTTGCGTGGATGTGACGCATGTCAACCTTTTCATGTTGTTTTTTTTTTGTTTTGTTCTTTTTTGCGTCATGTTTACCGCAACTAAACGTATTTTCTTTCTTTCTTTCTTTCATAAGGTAACAGAGGATTTCGGTACGTTTTTTTTTCGTACAATTTTTTTACAACATTATCAGCATATAACTTTCCCATTGCTTAGACACAGGCCTCGTCACTGCGAGAAAGAGTGGGCCGTAATCCACCACGCGGGCCCACTGTGGGTTGTCACATGTTTTCGAGTTTTTGCAAGACACGATGTTTTTCCTCACCGTTTTTGAGAGCATTGGGGATGAAATAAATTACGTAAAGTAAAGCGCCTGTCTGGATTCGAACCCACGACCTACAACTTGTAAGCCGGGGCCGTTAGCACTGGGCCACCATTGCTCTCTTTATTTATTTATTGATAAAAGAAAAATCTAAAGACAAGACAGCTTCTTCAACTACAGTACCCGGCGATAAATATTGCACATCAACTAATTCAAATTGGTGTATGTTATACAAAGAATAAAAATAATTATCAAAAGAAGCAAATCATTTAATAATTGTTTTAACAGCTCCTAATAGATACCGGACTGTTTGTATTTCGTGCGACAGAGATAACGCTCTACGAAGCCGAAATTAGCTGATTGTCACTTTCCAAAGGTCGATGTGCATTATTTATCGCCGGGTACTGTAATGCTCTGTGTTTTGAATCATCGTCATCATCAGCCTACAGCAGTCCACTGCTGGACATAGGCCTCTCCTATTACACGCCATACAACTCGATTTTCGGCAACTCTCATCCAGCTGCTACCAGCCATCCTGCGAAGATCGTCGCTCCACCTAGTGTGAGCGCGTCCCGCCTTACGTTTACCGATTCGCGGTCTCCACTCAAGAACACGTCTACCGCAACGGTCATTGGTTCTACGGCTAATATGACCGGTCCATTTCCACATCAGCTTGCTTGTTCTGTGAGCTATGTCGACAACTATGGTTCTCTGCCGGATCACCTCCTTGTGCATTCGTTCCTTCAGAGAGACTCCAAGCATAGCCCGTTTCATAGCTCGCTGAGCGACCTTGAATTTATGGACCAGCCGTACCGTGAGTCTCCACGTATCGGCTCCGTAAGTCATAAATGGCATGGCATAATTTGCATGTGTTTTGAATGAAACATATAACTAAAAAGCCCGGAGTCTGGATTTGGAATGCGTGCACTGACTGGACAGGTCCTCTCAATCTGTGTGGTTCTATCCACAAAAGACTTTTTTTTTTATAAATATAAAAAACTCAAAGCCTCCAGCCAGGAGCAATTAACTAGTATACTAAGCGACTACACGCTAAGGGCACCCCCTGTGGGGTACGAACCTCGGCTTAGGGCGTCGCTGGGGAGAGGGCAGCAAGTTGGCACAGGCTGGATCAGAATTATTATTTAGGTTTGATGAGATCGGCTTTTCCTTTCTGACTACTCTGAGATGAAAGGCCGAAACAAACTTAGAGGTCACAGTCGGTAATTTATGGGTCGGTGGGGTCTCAGACATCGATACATGGTCTTCATATACCTGACCAAGATTATGTCTGGACTTTAAAAGATACTGTGACCTCTGAGTTTATTTCGGCGTTTCTTCTCAGACTAGTCAGGTAGGAAATGCCGACCTCATCTAGTTTAAAAAAAATATGATTGACGTGTAAAAGTGTTTAGTTTGGCAAAATTCGTCTGCTTAAGTGGTTTAAATATTGAACTACCATCATTTTATTACATTACATACAATATACATCAAAAGATTAGGTATAAGTACATAAGGGGTTTAATTCGGCGTGGTGAGTTGACAGAACTTCGGCCTGGTCAGTTGTCCCTGTGAAAAGAGGGCACGAATGAGACGTGCAGGCTTATTTATGCACCATTTCCCGTCATGGCGTCTTGGAGTGCGTGGAGGGGCTTAACAGTAGCGAGGGCACGCCGGCAGTATTGCCAGCGTCTTAGCGGGCCAGTGTAGATGTACAGACGCCAGCACATCAACCTACTACAATCTGTCAGATTTCTTTAATAGATTTTCAACTTTATCGCTAAAGCATAAGGTTCAAAGTTGATTGGCAAAATTTGACAGTTTCGGGTAGCTTGATGTGCTGGCGTCTGTACCAGAACTGTTAAAATGAAATGTATAGCCATTTTACGACTTAAAAAAAATGGCAATAAACATTGCGTCAACCACTCCGTAGAATTTTAAGTTTTTTTTTTTCACAAAAATCAATATCCAAAGGACATTATAAATTATGTCAATCTTTTCTTCCTCAAATAAATATGACATTGTTAGAGCCCCATAATAATAAATATTATTTCTGAATACTTTTCTCCTCATAAAAAAACAAAAAAGCACGATAATGACATTAGAATAACAATCACAACAAAAGTGAAGTTATTATGTTATCCCACCACATATTATTTCAAACTTTCAAAACAAAACAGATTTCAGACCACATCAGAAGATGTTGGACCACAAAAACCGAAAATAACTCATTTAAAAAGAGCCGATTATAAAGGAGACCGATATTCATGCAAATTAGACGGCAGTGAAGCGTAAAGCGGTCGGTGACGTTTTTTTGCGCAGGACAGATGGCTGGCGCTTAAAGTTAGGGTGCTGGTACATCGGATACGTATGTCAGAATAGTAGGAATGTCGTGACAAGAGAGAGAGTGACTTTGCTCTAAAGGGGGTTAGTTTAAGCTATGTTTTTTTTATTATATTTACTAAAACTAGCTTTTTACCACGGCCTCGCCCGCGTGGTTTGTCGATTAAAAGCCTATGTCCTTTCACAGGGCTCAAAATATCCCTATACCAAATTTCAATAAAATCGCTTCAGCCGTTTTGGAGATTACCCGGAACAAACACAGACAAACAGACAATTATTTTTTTGGTTTCGTATATATGTAGTTTTCTAAACATTTCGTAAAAAGCTGTTACTTTTACATTACAAACAGACACTTGAAATTTATTTATTTGTATAGATACTGTTACAAAGCTCCTAAGTCTATACCTAAGTTATTGGCTTTCATTTCGACTGTTCAACAACATTCATTGCATTATTTACGTTATTGAGCAGACACATTTGTCGAACATATGAAGCAATGGATTAGCAAAATCCTTCAAAATGATTCAGATTGTGATTGATAGTTTGGTACAGACGCCAGCACATCAAGCTACCCGAAACTGTAAAATTTTCCCAATCAACTTTGAACCTTATTCTTTAGCGATATAGTTGAAAATCTATTAAAGTTTGACAGATTGTAGTAGCTTGACATGCTGGCGTCTGTACAATGCGTGTCACGAAAGATGAGACTTGACCCCGCCTCCCCCGCTCTTTCCGCCGCCCCTATGACGTCCGGTCCCGTCCCGCACTCAGACCTCATACCGCTAAAGATACCTAAAATCGTGTACTGTGCATGTCAAACCACGTGGTGTGTCAAGTCTCATCTTTAGTGGCACGCATTGTACGCGTCAAATTTTTTATTTTATGTTTTTTTTATTATACCAAACTAGCTGAATCGGCGAATTTCGTACAGCCTCAGAATCGATACTAACGAATGTATGAGAAAATTAATTAACTTAATTATTGAAAAAAAATTGTTCACATGTTTTAATAGCTTTTCTGCTATTCGGGGCGGAGAAAAATCCAACAGTACAAAGACCGTACTTGAGTTATAAATAGTGTAACTAACCCGACTTTGTTTTATTTAAGTATATAGATAACTTGCTTTATTATATTTTTATATGCACGTGTTTCTGTGACAAGTAAACGTAGTTTTCTTTCTTATATATTCATAAAAAATTCAGAACTGATGAAGTTTGAAGCATTTCGACTATACGTTAAGACAAGGCGAGTTTAAAAAGTAAGTACCTAAACTATAATATTACACATTAAGAGACGTTAATTTAGTTCTAATAAGTACATTCGTATAAAGCTAAACACAGTCATCTGCCATTCGTATTAACCCTCTCACTGCGACAGGTGCGCAAACGCATCTGTTCAGATACGAATGATTTAAAACCGCAAATTGTACCCTGTTCGAGAAGCGTGAAATATTACAAGGGGGACAGCAGAAATGGTAAATTATGAGTCATTGTACTACCATTTGTTGCAAGACTGTTTTATTTTACTAAATTGCTTAATAAAGTCTCGGAGAAAATCTGCTGCGGTGTTGTTAGCTTAAGAGACTTACAGGACCTAAACGCAAAAAACGCAAGTTTTAGAAACAATAAAAGTATTTGATCGAATACAGTAAACAAAATCAGAAAAATATATGATATCCTTCAGGTTATATGCTAGATAGATAGTGTTTTGAAAATATAATACACCTAATTTGATACGATAGAAAAAAATCATAAAGATACCTCTAAAAACTTTCTATATACAATAAAAATCATACTAATATTCATACAATGATTCTGATTTTTTGACAGAATATTCTACAAGCAACATACTCAAATATTAGTGTTTTAATTTTTTAGTCCAAACAATAGATTTTTTATAATTAAATAATTGCTTCATATTTTGCAATAAATTACCAGCGTTGTACCATCGCGTCTCTTTTTTTTCCATGCAGTCCGACAGTGACCGCGCTTTAGGTCATGTAAGCCAGGGGCGGTACCTTCATAGAAGCCGAAAAGCCCGGCTTGCCCTAATAAAATCATAATTCACAACAACAAACGTACTTAAACCTATCAATAAAAAATATATTTTAAAAAATACCAGTCACACATTCGCAACACACACGTACACAATAAGAAAATCAGCCAATCCCGTTAGCCGTTTTTTTATACGTTGAAAATTTGTGGGCTTTCCCCAATTTTCACCCCTAGGCACGCCACTGATGTAAGCCCCTTAAGAAAAATGTGTGGTTTATAAATATTGAATGGCGCGATTTAATTATATAATTTTGCTATTACAAGTTTTTTTTTTTGGGTATTTACAAGGCAGATGTGAGTAGAAACGCCGGGAGAGCTTACCCTCTAGGAGGACAAAGTGACCTTTCTGGCGGTGTTCTTAAGAAAGGACAGGTACAATGCGTGCCACAAAAGATGAGACTTGACACACCACGTGGTTCGACATGCGCAGTACACGATTTTAGGTATCTTTAGCGGTATGAGGTCTGAGTGCGGGACGGGATCGGACGTCATAGGGGCGGCGGAAAGAGCGGGGGAGGCGGGGTCAAGTCTCATCTTTCGTGGCACGCATTGTACATACTACTCGCAACTGGCGCGGCGTGCCCGTACCTATAACCAGATGTAGGTATGAACGTAACCCAGGCAAAAGCAGGTATATAAGGATCTTTTTTAAAAGGAAAGTTTCATGTGAAAAAAATAATGTATTTGTCTGTTATTCAAGGTGACTTTGTCAACTAGATATCTGCCACGTATTTGGCTAGTTGTGTTGCATTATTTTTAAATCTATATAAATAAAACAAAGTCGGGTTAGTTACACTATTATTAATTTATAACTCAAGAACGGCGGGACTGATATTTATGATATTTGATATGTCTCCGCCCCGAATAGCAGAATAACTATTAAAACAAGGGAAAAATTCACAAAAAAAAAATGAAGATACATAATTCATTCTCTCATACATTTTCTGTGGAATGCCTTTTTTATTCTGAGGCGGTAGGAAGTTCGCCGAGTCAGTTAGTTATTAATAAAAAGTTATTAATAAAACAACTACTTTCACACTGAACCACGATACTACGGTGCTATTCTGTAAAAATCTCACCGTGAAAACTTAGGTGGAGTGAGATGTCAATAGTGTTAATTCCTAGCAAAAACAAACTGACTTCACATAAGTTTTCACGGTGAGATTTTTACAGAATCGACTGGCTAGGCTCCTATCCCTTCATCTCCAAACCAACATGTACAATTAATAGTATAAAACATCAAATCTAATTACATTAGCAGATCAAAATCTTCCTTTGACAACCAATTACGTATCAAAACCTACCCCCCGCGGTCGTGGGTCAAAAAGACCCCAGCAATTAAATAAAATGACGTCTTAAAACAAGAAAAGGACACACTACGCGTCCGTCAGACACGTCTACTTTAATTAAATTAATTACTCGTATATTGCTCCTCTCCGTCCTTTTTTATTTGTATCGTTTGCGAGGGAAACGTACCTACGTTTTAACATTCGTAGTACAAATTAAAAAGCGACGCGGCAGTGGCGGGTTAATGTCCTCTCGTTTTTAGGGTTCCGTACCCAAAGGGTAAAAACGGGACCCTTTTACTGAGACTCCACTGTCCATCTGTCTGTCTGTCACCAGGCTGTATCTCATGAACCGTGATAGCTAGACAGTATTTCTGTTGCCGCTATAACAACTAATACTAAAAACAGAATAAAATAAATATTTAAAGGGGCCTCCCATACAACAAACGTGTTTTTTTCGGCGTTTTTGCTTTGTGGTACTCTGCTTTGCGGACTCTTTGTGTGTGAGTCCGGCTAGCACTTCGCCAGTTTTTTTTTCAGTTGTTGTTTTTTAGTTTCAGGTAGGTAAGTTATTTTATATAGTCGTTTCATTATTTTTCTCATAGTAATACATAAATAATACACACTATTTATTTGAATTATGAGAAAAAATATGATATAAGAAAACTTGACAAGCCCATGATTGAGGAGCTCTAATCTTCTTTATTATACAAACTAGCTGCGCCCCCGGTTTCACCCGCATAACTTTCGATCTCGTGGAAATATCGGGATAAAAAGCCTATATCTTAATCCAGGGTTTGAGCATGAAGAAGTAACAAACTCACAAACATTCGCCTTTATAATATTAGTGTGATAAATAAAATTGAAGTGTCTGTTTGTACTTTCAAACACTTTTAAAAGCATATAAAATTATATACTACCACCAAAAATAAAACAAAAACACAATACTTATAACAATAACAATTTTGATTTTTTTTTTGCCTTACTGGCTGTTTGCTCCAGCTGATCTCCGAAACGGCTGGACCAATTTTGACGGGACTTTCACTGGCAGATAGCTGGTATTATGAGGAGTAACATAGTTTAGTAATCATAGTTTTTGTCCCGGTAGAACATTCCAGCGGGATAATTTACGACATCAACGCGGGCAAAACTGCGAGCAAAAGCTAGTGTGTAAAAAAAAGGTTTAGTCCAAAATTGCAAAGCTCTGGTAAACAAAAACTTGTATTGTAATATTATCAAAACAGTGGTTTGCAATATTTTTGCTAACACTAACAAATTACAGTGATCCATCTAGCAACATCTGGAATCAAGAATTATGTTTCAGAATCCCTAATTTATGTATACATATTTGCACATTAGTTTTAGAAGTTCTACAATTTTTTGACTAAAAAACCTCTTCTTTTTTATTTAAAAATTGGTTTAAAAGAAAAGTTTCAGATACGGCGGACGTGCTGTGAATAGAGCGAGTGTCGAGGTGTCGTGACACTTAATATCACTATGATAAAATTGAATTAGGTACGTCGAGACTTCACGTTTAAATAGAGACAGAAGAAACTTTTCTTTATTAAAAAAAAAACATTTAAAGTTTTTTTTTTGGCATTGCAGTTTAGGGTTACACGTTCGGAAGGATTTATTTAAAACTGTACTTTTGTATTGGGGGCCTAAAAAGGCCACTTTGGGAGAATCGTAAAAGGATAACGTTATGAATCAAAATATGGCGTAGACAGTCCGTGTTTTTCTTTTTTTCGCTGCACTACGTAGGTATAATCAAAGAGATAGGGATTGGATTTGGATTGGATTGATTAGTATTTTAGCACAGACAAAAAAAAAAGTAACTGAAAAATCCTTCATCAATGAGATTCGATTCGATTAACTTAACATTTAACTGTCCATTACGATTCATAATATTATCCTTTTATGATTCTGCAAAAGTGGCGTTTTAAGGCCTCCTGTTCTCTTGTCTATGACAGCCCGGCCGTCAAGAAAATGCGTTCCTGATACCTGCCAGTGCGACCATTCGAGTAGCTAATAAGGATCAAATTCGCTAAACACGTATTCGTTTGTATGAATCTGTCAGCCGTCAAGAACGCATTCTCTCGTCGGCCGCATTGTAGATTACCATAAATTTCCTCTTTTATGTATTCTAAGATTTTGGGTCATCTGTATTGGTACCCCTTCATGAGTACTATGCATGGGACGCCAACTGAATACCTACATATTATTTATACGTTTCTTTATTGTACTTATGCCATAATGATGACTTCAAATGATTTAGATCCATGAGATTACCAGAAATACCTCTACTTACGAGTATGTATGGTTTTCAAAAATTGATTTCTGATTTGAACACCAATTTAGCAACCGGCAACTCTGACCCAAAAGACAAGAAAACTCTTTCAAGACCTTCATATCTTAAAAAGAACTAATTTAATCCATAACCTCTTCGTTTTTCGTCGGTTGAAAAGCAAAGTTTTTACGTCAACGCTACATTAAACGGGTAAGCTTTCGATTCAATGCGGGTCCGTTAGCAGTATTTTAAATTAACTTGAAATATTGATTTATGTGACGGTCCAGGTAACTCCTCGGGAGCTCGCTCCACTTATTCTTCAATGTGTATTATGCATTCAACGTGGATTCTGGCTTTGCTAAGATATTTTAAATGTAGGACATGGACTCTTTTTTTTTCTAACTAAATTTTTTGTATCTTTCGTATCTATCCCATCTAATAAGATACTAATAAGTATAGGATTTTATTTATCTCAGGGCTGATTTTTCAAACGACAGATAACTTTTATTCGTGGAATAATATTGACGTCTGACAGATTTTGTATGGAAGAACTGTCAAAAATTCAAAATTATTCCTCGGATGAAATAATCTAGCGTTGGAAAAATCAGCCCTAAATTAAAAGCTTTTTCGTTCAAGGAGTTTTTATAGAGTTTATTATTCTTTAGGTTTCGCAGCGAGATCAAATCTGTTGTAGGTTAATTAATGCTATTACATCGCTGACCATCGCAAAAAGAGAAGCTACATCCGTTACGCAAATCGAGTGTTATCTTGGTTTGAACAAGATAGAATTAAGAAAACACGTGTTTGAGCGGCCGCGAGTGTGTTACGAACTCTCGAAAATTCGGGGGCAGAGATCCCGCCGGCGCTTGGGTGACAGACGGGCGGTGGACACACAGCTATAGTAAATATGAAGTAGCGATACACATGTATCGCTACTTCGCTAACGTCATCTAGTTCTCTTTGACGTCCCGTTAACGATGGCCGTAGACAAACGGCCGTACTGTCAGCAATGAAAGTCGGTTGATATAACATTCAAAAGGCGAATGTTTGTGAGTGTGTTTGTTACTTCTTCACGCACAAACGGCTGAATGGATTTGGATGAAATTTGGCACTCAGATAGTTTATAACCAGTATTAACACATAGGATGTTTTTTATCCCGATATTCTTACGGGATCGACACTTATGCGGGTAAACCCGCGGGGCGCTACTAGTCATTTATATTTTCGAAAAATAATTTAAAAATTGCATCTGTCTCATGCAACTTTGAAAAAACAAACTCTTAGAAAAGCATGATATCGAGTAATTCCGTATCAATTTTAAAATATTACCTAATGATAATCAATTTTGTGGCTAAATAATTTCTTCATAATGGATAAGAGTAAAAGCTCGTACACACAGGCGCGACGCGACACGCGACACAAAGGCACCGCAAGTCGCGCAACGAGCGGTGCCTTTGAGTCGCGCGCGATTCGCGTCGCGCGTCGCGCCTGTTTGCAGGAGCCTTAATGGAGTCGTAATGGAGTCTGTGGATGGATTACACGCGGAAGCAGTACGGCGCACTACGTGTCCAATACAATAACGCGTTCAGGGTACTTTTGGGGCTGCCTCGCTTCTGTAGCGCATCGGGGATGTTTGCCGAGGCGCATGTGGATTTTTTCTACACAGTCATGCGCAAGCGGTGCACATCCCTGGTGCGCAGGGTGCGGGCCAGCCGCAACAGTATCCTGAAGGCTTTTGCTGAACGCTTCGACTGTCAGTACATGAACCACTGTTGCATGGTTCACGTACTGACTAATGATCGTATTGTTGATTTGATTTAATTTTATAATAATTTTAATTTGTGTTTTTAATTTGACTTTAATTATATTTAATTTTAATTTGTGTTTTTAATTTGATTCTAATTTGATTTAATTTTATATAATAATTTTAATTTTTGTGTTTTAATTTTTATTCGAATTTGTTTTAATTTTATTATAATTTTAAAGTTTTGATCCTAATTTTAATTGTGATGTTGATTTTAATTGTGTTGTTGATTTAAATTATACACTATGATCCTAAGTTGATTGAGATAAATAAATAATAATAATAATCATCAAACCCCATTTGCAGCAACTGTATAAAATGAGTTAATTTCTCAACTAGCAACTCCCACACTTTTTAAAAGACCCAACGTAAACAGTGTTCCACATTCCACACTTTCTTCAGCGCTTGAAAGTTTTTTAATCATTCAACTGAAGATGGGCGACAATTGTCACAGCGGGAGAGACAAAAAGTTTAATTGCAATGGCGCGGTGGCACAATTACATGGTTTTTGCTCATTGGAGTCTTTGTTCCAGTTGCTATTTAGAAGAGCTGCTGGATCTTTTCAAGTAGAATTGTTATGTTAGAAGACAGTAATAGTGGGTTCTTTTGAGTTTATAAATAATGGTCGTCCTGTAATATTGAAAGTGGTCATTGCGACGAAACGATCTATACTAATTATCAAAGTGAGTTTGTCTTCGGAACTAGTGATCCGATTCCAAAAATTTAATCACTAAACTAGCATCCAGCGGATTCCTGCGGCCTTCACATTGTCATGGGTCCACCTTGTGGGAAGCAACGCTACATCCTCATCGACCATCTGTTCTGCGAGCAATGTGCGCGTAAAACGCTTGCCCAGTGCCGCGTAAGTTTGGCAATTCTTCGGGCTTTGTCGGTTACCTTGGATCTCCAACGAATCTCTTTATAGCGCAATCGTCCCTAGATTTTATAACCCTTTCGCAACTGCTGACATCTTACTAAATCAAAGCTTACTCACAATAATCATTATCACAATCTAAACTAATATTATAAAGTGAAATGATTTGATTTTTGTAGTTTGTTCACGTCAAAATGGAATTGGATGGTAGGTACATGGATAAACCATGACCTAGGCTGGATTAGGACATAGGATAGTTTACCCCATATTCCCACGGGATAGACATTATGCGGGTGGAGCCGCGGGGCGCAGCTAGTTTATGATAAAAAAACTTCCTTGCCAATTAATTCTAACACATCACCAAGTACACTACCTACTCAGGGGTGATATAATATTTAAATTGACCGGCAGAAATAAAATCAAGCCCTTTCTAAATAGGGTGCACATTGTTCCTAAGGGTTGCCACTGTTTGCTTTTTAAATTAGTATTAAATTTTTATGAGACAGACTGGAATACAAAGAATTGAGGACTATAATAACGTAATGCGAGAGGGGACTGAAAAGGGTTTTTTTTATATATTCTATATTTGTAATTGTGGCGTGTGGCGCCTATAATTGCGTTTAACCCTTATCCCGCTTGTATTGGGAAAGTTAGGTACCTACTTAGCTGTGATAAAAAAGCAGTCTGAAGGTATGCGTAAGGCAAAGGTTTTTTTAAGTGAGGATTTCACGAGCTTTCATCACAACCGTGCTGACTCCGCGCGTGTGGTTTTTAAATATCTAATAATATCATCAACTCAGTCCATCGCAGTCCACAGCTGGAGATAGGCCTCTTCCACGCTGCGTCACAATACCCAGTCCACCTTCCACATCCAGTCTGTCCCTTCCACTTTCTTAAGGTCTTCAGTCCATCTAGCTGGGGGGCGTCCCATGTTACGTTCGTCGATTCGAGTTATATATTAACTAACACCAGCCATATAATCCAACCGATCTGTTGTGTAAAAATCTCACCGTAGAAGTAGTAGGTTGTATAACTACTACATAAAAGAAGTCATTATACCCCGAGTCGTTTGTATCCTTTGTATGGATAGTTATGTCGAGGCTTAAAATGGCTCGTTTATGCCGGAGTTATACACTCTGCTTTTCAATTCAAATTTAAACAGGCATATATTATATTACCGAAGCCGAGAAGCGAACCGGAAGTTGATATATTTATACAATAGCAGTAAATCTAAGCTTGATGTTTATAAGAAGTTTTTTAGTTAAATGTTATGTTGTTGGCTTGCTGTGCGCTTTGGTGTCTGTTTACAGTAAGTACAGCAAGCAATTGTTATATAAATAAATAAATAACAGTATTTTTACTGAACAAAAAAGGTTGCGAAATTGAAGAAGTGAATAACTAATTCCCGCCACAAAACTTTTTTTTTTTGTTTTCAACATATTGTGTTATTTGACTTGGGTTCATACTTACTGCCAAGTCATAAAAAACGTTTATTTGCGTTTTTAAATAATACATTACTACTATTTTATCTGGTTGTATTAAATAAACGATAGAAAACACGGAAGTGATATAAATAAAAGCAAATTAAATAAAATAACGACTTTAAACTGAGCCGTTTTATTGTGCGTGTGGCCTGATTATCTTAGTCATATAAAAAAATACTTTGTGCACTAGAGCATAAAAAGCAACTTTATGTCGCCTACGCACTACATAAAGATGATTTTTTAAAGCTTGAG
This sequence comes from Luperina nickerlii, assembly GCA_963855955.1. NCBI lineage: Eukaryota > Metazoa > Arthropoda > Insecta > Lepidoptera > Noctuidae > Luperina > Luperina nickerlii. The sequence goes on along the minus strand of OY979667.1, from coordinate 3,034,317 downwards.
AAGAGAAAATTATATGAAGTGAGCTGTCAATGATGACAATGTAGTATCAGGTGGAATGACAACTCACTTCAAGCTAAGTTTTCACGGAGAAATTTTTACAGAACAGATCGTCAGGATTCCTTTGGCTCTTTGTACAGACGCCAGCATATCAAGCTACCCGAAACTGTCAAATTTTACCAATCAACTTTGAACCTTATACTTTAGCGATAAAGTTGAAAATCTATAACAGAAATTTGACAGATTGTAGTAGCTTGATGTGCTGGCGTCTGTATACACTTGATACATAATTTTTTTTACAGCACGGTTTATGCGCCGTGTTTAGGCATGGTCGTCAGTGGAATGTATCACTGAAGCTTATTGACAGACACGATTTTTTACAGCGCGGCTTATACACCGTAAAGTAAAGAAACCGTGCCGTTTACAAAGAGCCGAACGGTCACTAACTATCGAACATGAACTGCCCATTTGAAAGACCAACCTTTCCCACCTAGCTAGTAAAAATTTTGCTTCACGTAAGCTTTATACTAAGGTTAGTAAAGCGACGGCCACGTACCAGCCACTTCTACGAGTCAAAGCATAAAACTCCTGAACACCTTACGACCAATATAAAATGTAATCCCGAAAGAAAGGCAAAAATGTCTATTTAACATTCACGCATCGTCCGCAAGATAAGTGTTCGCTCATATTCCTAGTCCTGTACTTACGTGCTGCCGTGCCGCGTAATTTACAGTAAATTATTGTAGCTATAAAATTGTAATTATTTTGTGAGGTTTTTGGTGGATATTTTTTCCTGTAACGAAGCTGCTGCTTTTAGCGATAAGATCGTCTGTTGCAACTCTGGATTTTTTTTTGGTAATGTTGGTGTTGTATAGAGGTTGGCAGGGAAATCGACGTAATTCTGTTAGGTACAGACACCAGCACATCAAGCTACCCGAAACCGTCATCCCAATCAACTTTGAACCTTATGTTTCAGCGATAAAGTTGGAAATTTATTAAAGAAATTTGACAGATTGTAGTAGCTTGATGTGCTGGCGTCTGTACCATAGATTCATTCTCAATATATTTCGTAGTTTATTAAAAAGAATATTGCTCTACTTCCAAAATACAGCAACAACGCTTGGCGACAGAAATTGGTACGGTGGTAGTAGGTACCTACCTACTACTACTGTACTTCAGCAGAGAAGCTCGTTCATAAAGAGTATTACAATTTACTACTCACGATATTTCTATTATGTATATTACTAGTAGCGCCCTGCGGTTTCACCCGCATAAGATTGTGGGAATATCGAGACAAAAAATGTCCTATGTGTTAATCCTGGTTATAAACTACCTCTGTGCGAAATTTCATCCAAATCCGTTTGGCCGTCTGTGCGTGAAGAAGTAACAAACATACAAACACACTCACAAACTTTCGCCTTTATAATATTAGTGAGACATTTTTTACTGCAAATAACCCCAACTACCGCCCTCTTTCGTTTGATCCACGATTTTTTACCCACCCTGTATATATTCTTAGAGATTCATAATATAAGCTCCACAAAAAGATAGACTACAATAGCAATTATAATATTCCTATTAAATTGATTCTACTCATTAAAAGCACCGTTCACCAGCAAAATACACTCAATCCCATCAATTGTCCAAACCGAAATGGCAACGCATATCAAAATTAATTAATTTAATAGTACTTACAATAATTGGTTAGTAATGAAATGACAATCGTACCCAACACTCACGCCAACTTACATCGGGTATTTCTCAAATTAATACAATTTGTAATAATTAATTACAAATAACAATTGTTCTTCTCACCATTTTTTGATCGTTACAATAAAGTGTTAAATTATTTCTCCAAAAAAGAGAGCTTAAAAAATAGTTTGGTACGTATTTGGATGGTCTGTGAAGCTTTCTGATTTTTATGTATCTACTTGTTTTGGTCCCTAAGAATTTCATTAATTTCAATGTGATTCTTTTTCAACGACCTTTTCTTACTAGATAACTAGGTACCTAGGTACCTACTAATTAATTGTAATATAATATCAGCAATAATCAATGTCAAAAACTTACTAACTGTTATGACAGATTGTGACTTAGATTAGAATGCGAATTCTTCGGGAACTGTCCCTCTGAAGTTTTCGAATTATTTCAAAGGTATAAAACAAAAGGAGTTCCAGAAGAAGTAGGTTTGTTAGATTTACTAATGACACAAACTCACCTATTCAGTTCTTATACCCTGTATAAATAGGACTGTCAAACCATTATCTATGTCTGTCTGTGTTTATTTACTTATTAACCTCTGCTTAGCCTTTTCCCAACTATGTTGGGGTCGGCTTCCAGTCTAACCGAATGCAGCTGAATATCAGTATTTTACATTGAGCTACTGCCTACATGACCTCCACAACCCAGTTACTTGGTAATACTGGTTGTCAGACTTTCGGGCTTCTGACTACCCGTAACGACTGTCAAAGATCCGCGAATGACAGCCGATACCAGCAGTTTAACGTGATTTCCGAGACACGGAGGTGTCTCGGTATGTAAAAATGGTCACCCATCCACAGACCAACCGCGGCAAGCGTAGCTTTACCTGATCGATCAACCTGCGCGGCTGTTATTATTTAGCCAAGGAACCCTCGTTTATTTACTTATATCCTAACTAATATTATCTATAAATGCGAAAGTAAGTTTGTTTGTTACACCTTGACGCTAATACTGTATAACGGATTTGGATGAAATTTTGATACAGACGCCAGCACATCAAGTTACTACAATCTGTCAAAATTCTTTAATAGAATTTCAACTTTATCGCTAAAGCATTAGGTTCAAAATTGATCGGGAAAATTTGACAGTTTCGCATAGCTTGATGTGCTGGTGTCTGTACTCATATCCCGCGCGTGAAAATTAAAAACTCATTTCCTTTGCTTCGAAACACCTTATCTTTAAAATCATTTACATTACGCTCATCTCACAATACTCTTAAGGCTCCTTCAAACAGGCGCGACACGACACGCAACACAAAGGCACCGCTAGTCGCGCAACGAGCGGTGCCTTTGTGTCGCGCGCGATTATATCGCGTGTCGCGCCTGTTTGTAGTTGCCTTTAGGTCTGACTATCGAGTGCTGTATATTTTTCTTCATTATTCTTAACTTATGTGTTTGTGTCTTTATCTAATGTAATTAATTGACTTGGTGAAAAAAAAAAACTACCAAAGCCATTAATAAAAAAAAACACAGCAACACATCGCGTGCATAACCTAGGTACCTATCATACAAAAACAATCAACAACATGGGTAGACCATGGCCTGAAGTTGGAAATAGGCTAATTTTCATCCAGGACCGCAGACAAAGACGCGGACAACAGCTAGTCACACTAATCACACTAATATTATAAAGGCGAAAGTTTGTGTGTGTGTGTTTTTATGTTTGTTACTTCTTCATGCTCAAACGGCTGGACCAACTTTAATAAAATTTTGTATGGAGGTAGCTGACACCCTGAATTAACATATAGGTAACTTTTTATCCCGAAATTCCCACGTGATCGATATTTACGCGGGTGAAAACGCGGGGCGCAGCTAGTATATTATTAATTGAACTAACTTTTCGTATCTGTCTGTGTGACCGGGGTTGTTCTTCTAAACTGCGCAACGGATTTTGATGCGAGTTTTCACCAAAATTTAGAGAATTCATTCCAAAAGGTTTATGGGGTACAAAACATTCTTATTAAACATAGATATAACAAAGAATCTCGAAGTTTTGTCAAGTCTTAAAAACCGTGTAAAGGCTCCTCCAAACAGGCGCGACGCGCGACGCGAATCGCGCGCGGCTCAAAGGCACCGCTCGTTGCGCGACTTGCGGTGCCTTTGTGTCGCGTGTCGTGTCGCGCCTGTTTGTAGGAGCCTTAAAGCACTCTCTGCTCGCTAGTTTTTTTTTTTAAACCAAACTTCCACGCAACGCTTCAGCCTAACCAACAAATTCCACAAACTATTTGCCTTTACGTCAGTTTTCTCACGACGAGGACTGAGGGCAGCCGACCCTGCGTAAATAGAGTGGCACTCCTGGGAGCAATCCTTCGCGACCTTTAGGAAACCAGGTTATGATGTTATGGTAAAAGTGGATTTTGGTTATAGATTCATGGGACTTTATTGTCGTTTTCAACTCTCTTTGAAGGGATAAATGGTTGCTTATAATTATGTTTGGGATACTTGCAATTTTTTTAAAACATTTATCCTGTAATACAGTATATTTTAAACGAGCTAATTTACAAACAATCACTCTTCTTTTTATCCATGACTAAATTAGAATGTTTGCTATTTGGCATAATCAGCTTATAATGTACCCACTCTGGGACACAGGCCTCCTTTCTTGTAAGAGGTAGCCGGAATCCACCACGCGGGCCCTTGCAGTGCAGTGCAGGTTCTTCGATTCTTTAGTTCTAGGACATGCCGGTTTCCTCACGATGTTTTCCTTCGCCGTTTCATTTCAGTCGAAAGACGTCCACTGTACATAAGCCTCGTCCAAGCACATAAAATGAAATAATTTACATAAAGTGAAATGCCTGCTTGGGTTCGAACCCACGGACAACAACTCGTAAGTTGTCTCCGTTACCACTAAGCCATCATTGGTCTGTTTGCTATTTTGCAGATCAAAAATTAAAAGTATTCTGTTTGACATGCAAATGACTTCAAGACACTCACGTCACATAAAACAAGTGTACAGACGCCAGCACATCAAGCTACTACAATCTATCAAATTTATTTAATATATTTTCAACTTTATCGCTGAAGCATAAGGTTCAAAGTTGATCGAGAAAATTTGACAGTTTTGGGTAGCTTGATGTGATGGCGTCTGTACCTACTTATATCCCGCGCGTGAAAATTAAAAACTCATTTCTTTTCCTTCGAAACACCTTATCTTTAAAATCATTACATTACGCTCATCTCACAATACTCTTCAAACAGGCGCGACACGACACGCAACACAAAGGCACCGCAGTCGCGCAACGAGCGGTGCCTTTGTGTCGAGCGCGATTATATCGCGTGACGCGCCTGTTTGTAGGAGTCTTTAGCTCTGACTGTCGAGCACTGTTTATTTTTCGTCATTATTCTTAACTTATGTGTTTGTGTCTTTATCTAATGTAATTAAATGGCTTGGTGAAAAAAAAAACTGCCAAAGCCATTTATAAAAAAAATACAGCAACACATCGCGTGCATAACCTAGGTACCTATCATACAAAAACAAACACAAACTATATTTGGGTTGATGTCAGAGCCGTCTCACGACAAGGGCAGCGTATACTGCGCAAATAGATCCCGACCCAAGGGAGCCATCCGTTTCGGACGAATGGCAGCGGTTAGGGCGGACGCACACGGGACAACTGTGTTTAATTGAGTCGTTGGCCACGACTTTAGTTATATTGTGTTTTGAATTTCTAATGTGGTTGGGATGTGTAGGGTTTCAATTTGCGTCTAGTGTTTGGTGGGTTTATACCTACCTGCTTTATTTATTCGCTATAAGCTATAAGGAAAAGAGTAGGTAAAGATGGCTTGGAAAATTATCATCAATTGTTAATAGTTTTTTTACATTTCTACCTTCGCAGATCTGCTGGAAGAAAGTTCTTAAGAAATAAGCAGTGCCTTTGTACTCAATACATGTCGTATCTACATAAATATTAAACTAAAATCAATGAGATAGATTATAGTTTAAGATTATTTCCATAATCTCTTAACTAAATATTTACACTAAGCACTAAATTAAAAGACTAACTAACTATGTATATAAATAAATACAAAAACAAAAGACTTAAAAGAGCATTGCAAAGGAGACGCGCACTCGGGCCCCATGACCCAAGCGTTTCGACCTCAAACGGCTCTAGTTTAAGTAGATAATAGTATATACTTACAATGTTACTATAGTATATCAGTATACTAATAGTATTCCCCGAAAATAAATTAAGTCAAAGGACCGGGCTAATTGAGCATTGAGCGAACAGAAACCTAAATTATGAGCAGATAATCCAAATGAGTTCATTACTAAAAGAAAAACAAACTCAAGTCTAATAAAGCGATCTTAATAATCAAATTTAACGTCAAACAAGGAAAATAATTTTCATACACCCGAATCTCGTTCAAAATAATTTCCGCTACAATCAACAAAACAGAAAACACACACAATTTAAAACAACGTAACAACACAAAATCAATTTAACAATGACGCCATTATTCTGTTCACGTGCAATTTTTACTAAAAATCACATTTGCCGTACAAAATCGAATGTTTTCAACGAAACGAAATACTCTCTCCCTTGTTCTATAGCGGAATGGCTTTTCAACCAATTGCTTTATATTTGTCCACGCATTCGACAGTAGTGAAAAAAATCCTTTGGATACTGGGGACTGAGTAAAAAATTTAATTGCTATCAAGTGTACTGTACGAACGGTAACGAATCGGAGCGATACGATGCAATATGTGTACTCGGTATAGTTTGAGGGTAGTTCAAACTTTTTTGACTGATTTAATGGATGAGAATGTGGAACATGTTGAAATATAGAACGGTGGAGCGTTCGGTAGCGAACTTCAGTTCGAACTTCTATCATAATTTCCGTAGATAATTTCTTTGGTTGGTGCATGTTGGGTGCACATCAAATATGACCACAGATTACAAATATGTAGCAAGCTAAATATGACGTTCCGAAATGTTGCCACTACAAAAAAGTAAAACGTTTATTAAGGATGATATTCTCGTAGCATATATGTATATCTATTTCGTTTTTATATTCCTGTTTAGTATTTTATTACATTTAGTTTCAATTATACCTACTATTATTTTTCTTCGTGTATGCTGTACCAGTACAGAGTCCTAATAAAATTGTTTGCTGCAACGGTCGACATCATTACGTCGGCGCCGGCAGTCGCTGAAAACCAGCGCTGGGGCTCTGTATTGCATAAGGTCGCAGCATAATGCTGAGCGATAGCCGTATTGCGTGTATGTGACGCCTGTTTCCCCCAACCCTTTCTTGTTTTTTTTTTTGTGTTTATGTTCTTTATTGCGTCATGTTTACCGCAAATAAACGTATTTTCTTTCTTTAAGAAGTTGGTGGTGTAACACACCCCTGCCTCGGAAAGCATGTTAAACTGTTGGCGCTGCACCTGCAGTGCGATTCTGTAACCATCTCACCGTGAAAACTTAGGTGAAGTGAGCGTGGAGTGAGCTGTCAATAGTGTCAATTCGTAGCAAAAACAAATTCACTTCACCTAAGTTTTCACGGTGAAATTTTTACAGAATCGACTAGCTGGTCTCAGTTGTGTCGGATTGCTGTCCCATCGGTCTATGAAAGTGAGAGAAGATAGCGTGCACCTGTGCTTGAGCATACACTTGAGCGCTATAATATCTCCCGCGTCGATGGATGGTCTCCGCTGAGATTAGCCGCCATTGCCAAAATTCGGTCTAGAGGATACTTATATTACTAAGAACATTTCAACTGTTTTGTTCCTACAAACTATTTTAATTTATTACAAGTACGCAGCAAAACTAATAAATATAAAGCCACAATACTATGCACTAAAAAGGAGCAACTTCGGTCCACGTTGTCCTGTTGTCCATAAACTTAGCAGAATGGTTGACATAGTCAACATGAATGACAACCATAAAAAAGGGCCGAAGATCTTAAAATCCTATTACACGTTAATCCCCAATAAAAGCGTCGTCAGCAATCTTTTCATAACACCTTTAAAGAGCGTAAAGTCATTAACATGGTCACAATGTAACTTTATGTGTAACAAGTTACAAAGTCACAGTGTTAGCCTCAATGTTGTGTTGGGAGGTCACGGAGTACATAAATATACAGAGACGAAGCTTCTAAAAGTGAGCAAAATGTGTTGTAGCCGAGCATGCGAGATGTAGTGGAGAGAGGTCAAACACACATGAACACTTGCTACACATTATTTACTCGGGCGTAAATAATTTTGACACATTGTGCTTTACAAAGAGACAAAATGAGTAACAAAGATACCATTTACTATTACACACTTAGATATATGATAGTGTGATATCCTTCTAAAACTTGATGCACCATAATATTTGATTTATTCTTCTCATAGCTGGGGACTGGTCACAGCGTGATAGTATAAACCTATGTCTCTGTTCTCTTATCTATTCCGTGGTATGAAAACGTAAACCGTCCTTAGAGCTTTATGGTGGCAATAAAAAACTGTAACGACTGAGTATGTTGAATATATTCTATTGTCTGTTGTGTGGTTGTAATGTTGAAGTCAGTATTGTACTAGAATGTATGCGGAATAGTAATGGCTGTAGAAGTTATGTTAGGGCAGTGGTTCTGAATCTGGGGGTAGTTGCCCCCGCGGGGGTAGATCAGTCATTCTGTGGGGGTAGCAAAGAACCTAATAATTAAGACTTAATCTAATAAAATACCTAGTTAAAACGAAAAAATATAGATCGCCGCGCAGTAAAAACCGCACGTGGCATCTCTTTCCAGCTGTTGTCGCGGTCGCCTCGCCATGTCTGTTTTATCCTGTTATAGCTAACAGAGCTTTAAGAATGCTAATACCCTTTGCCACCACCTACAGATGTGAGAGTGGCTTTTCAACTATGGTTACACGGAAAACAAAGGCCAGAAACCGTCTCAATGTGGAACACTACTTAAGATGCGCTTTAAGTGTAACTAAACCTAACATAGAAAAAACTGGTTAATGCAAAACAATACCACATTTAACATTTTAAGGTCGGGGTAAAATCAGTTTTCCTGATAGGTCCAGGGGTAACAATATTGAAAAGGTTATGAACCACTGTGTTGGGGCGTTATCAAATAGAAATATTGTAACATATTCTAGAACATTGTAACAAAAGAACATCAAAATACAACTTCACAGTTTAGTTTTTCTGTGAAGCAAGAAGGTAGACGCATTATTATTATTATTGAGAGCAGGGATATGATTGAAAGAGTCTTTGACATATCTCGGGACCCTGGTGGTCCCAGACCTTTGGAAGGCGTACAAGGGGCCGAAGCCAACTCACAGAGACCCGTTAGACGTTTTCAATTAATTGAGGTACCAACCGACGATTATCCTTGTTCGCACTATGCAATTGCACCCAAGGTCAACCCCCGGTTGATGTAGGACTATTTTTTTATTTTATTTTATTTATTTGGGACAAAAAACAGATTACATACATTACAGCATTTACAAAAAGTAGTTATATTACAGTCAAAAAAACGTATAACCCACACTATTGTCCACGACGTGACATCTGAGGATGACAACGAACGCATGTTAAATGAGAGAAAAAAAAATGAGTACATAGATATTTAGAAGAAAAACACTATATACCGACGAATCGGAGGAAGCGGATGACAAGAGCATCCGTCCTATGGGCGACTTGCAAGAAATTGTGAAACCACTCTCTTTTAAATTTAGATTGCGACAGCGCGAAAATATCAAAATCAATGAATTGTTAATTATAGGTTTTTAAAAGACTATTGCAAAACATGGAAACAAAAATATTGGATTATGGGTTTTGGTGGCTAAAGTGAACTGGTTATCTAGGACTACGGAAAAACTATAGCCCCTGCCTGACCGATGTGCTATATAAATTACATAGAAGCAGAAGGAACTGAAAGGCAGCTTTGAGTTGAATTTTTATATGTTCTGGAATCAAAACCTACAGGGTACTTACTTCCCGTTGATCTAGAATCATGAAATTTGGCAAGAAGCAATTTCATGTAGCACAAGTAAAGAAAAAGATCCGATATCCGTCGAATTACACCGTTCACCTTTTATACCCTGTTTTTTCCAGACGGGAAAAAAAGACGGCCAGTATAGGGTTGACAGCGCTATTTTAAAAAGAGTTCACTTGAAATATACAGTAAAACATGTGTGTCTTGCATTTCTTATTTCACCCAAAGATGAAAGACAGTCCATGACTGTTCGATATTTACACTATAAAAACTAGCTTCTTATTAAATAGTCCTAATCGATCCTATGACAAATAAATCATTGTATCGCTAGCTGTCTAATAAGTAAAAAAATCCTTACTTTTTATATTACTCTTTGATTCCCATATCAATTTGAACTTCAACAAAAAATTAATCCGACTCGATTCCTGTATCGATATCTCTCATTATGTTTTTTTTTGTGGTACTAATAATGTAGGTTACAAATGATGGCGGCTGTTAATACATGGTGTATTATCATACCTCTTCGGTTAACATGATATTGATAGTCTATGACTAACTATGGCGGATGGCCGACGATAGTGGAAGTGGTATAGAGATGTTGTTACCACATAATGAAAATCATAATGCTTATGAAAGAAATGAAAGAAAATACGTTTATTTATGGTAAAGATGACGCAAATAAACAACAAGTTGGGAGAAAACTATGCGCCATATTCTCGCAAAACGGCCATCGCTCAGCATAATGCTGCAGCTACCCTATTCTAGACAGAGCCTCAGCGCTGGTTTTCAGCAACAGTCGGCGTTGACGTGATGATGTCAACCGGTGCAGCATAAAATGATATAAAAATAACAAATAAAATAAATACATGATACTTAGTTCTAAATGTTTATTATATAAATATAATATTTAAAATGGCAACATAGTGCATAGAATTTATGATGGCGTAGGTATCATCATGGATTCTATAAACTATTGTTACTACAACAATAAGTCTAGGAGATGCTCTTTTCCTTCTAAAGTGTTACAGAAAGCTGTAGAAGTCGACTAGAGATACCGACAATAAATGCCGATTTCTTAGATTGCCATTACTTACCCATTTTGCTGCTCTTGCCCATGATTAGAGCCATAGAGTAGATTTTGAAACCTACAAAAATATTCACTATCGACTCCTAATAATATACTAAAATCTAGAAGATTGTACCCGTTTCAAGCAGGGGTATCGTACCCCTCTATACACTCCACTGACAATCAGTTCCACGTTAAAAAGTCATCCCGCCGATGTGTCCGCGGCTTAATTTATTCACAGATATGCATCTGGTAGGAGAGTGATGTGCCGTAAATAAGGCGCGGTGCACAACGGGGCGCCAGGAGCAAACCGTGTCCCCTTCTAAAATTAGGAATGTTTGGATTTATCTACTGATTAATAAAATACGGCGAAAGGGATAAAGGGAAGTGATAAATTTATTTATAACAGTATACTCGTAAGTGTTCTCAAAAGTTTGAGGTATGCGGGTATTTCCATAAATTTGACATTTCAATGATCGAATCCAACAACTATTCCTTCTAGTTTCTTTTATCTAGTAATAAAATAGACGCAGTATCATTCAGGGTATGACTGTACAGACGCCAGCACATCAAGCTACCCGAAACTGTCAAATTTTCTCAATCAACTTTGCACCTTATGCTTTAGAGATAAAGTTGAAAATCTACTAAAGAAATTTGACAGATTGTAGTAGCTTGTTGTGCTGGCGTCTGTACTTTAATGTAAAACAGACTTCACCCTCACTTTATATACTCTAAAGATTTCACACTAGAAACAACGTTATTATCATGCTCTACCTACATCATCAATCATATTGGTTTTAATATCATATTGAAGTTCTAGAGCAGTCACAGACATCTGTTGGTGACCAGATCTTTAATAAGGCAATGCCTATTTATTTCTCAGCTGCTGCTTTGCTAATTTACACTTACACTTCCTCTTTGTAAAATTCTAATGTATATATGACGACATATATCTATAGCTATACATTTCCAGTTTTAGCTCACCTCGCATTGTTTAAGCTTTTCATACAACGAGAAGTCAGCTCATACTGGAAATGTATGACTTGATATATCGTCGTGCGTACCTTCAAAATTTTTGTTGATACAGGTTCAGTCTGAATCAGCTCACACATTCTCTATAATGATTTTTATAACATCAAAATATTGTGTATCTAGATGCTTGAATGTTGAAAACGTCTTCCTCGTCATCAATTATACACGATTCACTGTATTGTCAACATTTCAAGGCGTTGCTAGGTTAATCTTTCAACGTGTGACTTCCTTCTTAGAATTGAATCCCCCTCTGCTTATGGGCGGAGAAGAGAGCTACTTAAGGATTATATTTGGAAGACAGGTTGCAACGTATTCAAATCTGGTAGTCAGGTAAAGGAACGGGTTTATGATGAAGCTTATCTTCAGGAAAGGAATATCATCCTTATCACTACTTAAGACCAAGTTGAAACTACTGTTAAACTATCATCAGGCACATTAGTAATTGATGGTTATGGGATTTTTACTGCATTGGGCCTATTTGCCCTTTATAGCCTTTGCAACATTATTATTTATATCATGCGCCTTAGGTCTATGTCAAATAAATTTTCTATTTTTTTCATTACCAATATCATCAACTCTGGAGATATCATTGATTGTTCTAACTGCTACAATTACATCAACATCACATGCATCCGACATTACTGTATCATCAACATCATTAATCACGTAGTTACAGGCAGACAGCAGTCCAGTCAACGTATTAAGTCGTCGCATAGTAAACCCTTTGCCAGCTAATTAAAATGGTTGAGACAGATAACTTGGGTGACAAGCGGTTCCTGCTTTAGACAGCTTTGATTTATTTCGAGTGGGTGCTATGTGACAAAATGGTAGATATATCGAAAAAAAAAGTCTATTCCTTATATGAAGCTTATTAAATTATTTTTAAGTATCAGTGGTCATTGACGATGACCATTCCAAAAGTTTTTCGGATGCACTTTGAAATCTTAGTTTGCAACGCCTTGTTTTTGTTTGATCAATGAATGAACAATGTGACCTAAGAAATATATAGAAATATATATAATTGCTGTATTACTACAGTTGCAAATGCAACTTGCACTTGTAACGATTGCGTCGCGTCTTGTTTTTAATATGAGTTTTTTTTAATGTGCGCTAAAGCGCTATTGGTGGACGAAAACAACGCAGTCGGGGGTAGCCATTGGCCCGTGCATACGAAAAGCGTCCTAAAGGGGGTTATGCACAAAAGTTTTTGATAGTAGGTAAGTACAGGTCATCATTCTCTTGTCCTTAGCCCAATTTCTTTGTTATCGGCGCATGTCTTTTCCTTCCATACTTCTCTGTTAGTCGCCATTTAGGTAGTTACTCACTTTCTATCCATATTATCTTTCACACAGTTCATCCGTAGTTCTGTGTTGCAGAGTGTGCACTGTAGATACAGTACCTGGCGATAAATATTGCACATCGACCTTTGGAAATTGGTGTATTTTATACAAAGAATAAAAATAATTATCAAAAGAAGCAAATCATAATTGTTTTAGCAGCTCCTAATAGATACCGGACTGTTTGTATTTCGTGCGACAGAGATAACGCTCTACGAAGCCGAAATTAGCCGATTGTCTCTTTCCAAAGGTCGATGTGCAATATTTATCGCCGGGTACTGTACAATATTATCTCGTATTAAAATTTTTAAATAAAACCTCTATTTATTAAGTTGTCACTGTCAGCCTGCATCATCCCACTGCTGGAAAAAGGCCTCTCCTCATGACTTTCAGCCTTTCGATCCTTCGATCCAGGGCTAAAGTGGATCTCTGGTCGTTTATTTTTGAAGTGAAACCTTCTTTAGGCGCGTTGGAAATTTTTTGAGATGGGAAAAACCATTGAACTCGCGCCACTGTTACCGTAAGCGACACCGCACGTGTTATGTTTGTAAGACGATTAAAAAAATACCCGCTTCGGATGTGTTCGGCTGTCCTCGGGATGTACTCGGTTTTAATATATATCCGATATGTCAGTGAGTGATGGCAAAGTATTCTGTTCGTATTTTGTTTTCACTTCTGTCGGCACTCCCGGAGTGCCACTGGTTTTTTATTTATTGATGCATTCTTAATACAATCACAATATCTAATGAACTATTTACCAAAACCGACTCCTTCGAAATATTCCTCGATGTACAAATATTTGAGCCATCTCCTTAATAAAATAAAAGACAAAGACACGAAAGCCTTTGTCAAAAACTATACAGTGTACATTAAATATTATTCGTGTTAATCAACACTGCAGCGCTAATTAGTAAGACAGGGTATCTCCGCTATTTGTCGGTATCTAATTTAAGATGTTGACAAGTATGGCTGACTACTGAGAGTGTGGAGTTCTGACAATTTTGTAAAAGGCATGTACTTAATCGAACCGATAATAATTCTCATTTTGCGCTCCTAAAAATATAACACAGGCCGACAAAATTTGACGAACACTCTTACCCAGAAACCAGACTATACTTTTCCGAAGGATTTTGACGAAGCATTCGAATCGGGCCTCAAAATTGCTCTATCACGTCAGGGTTTCGAGATATCCTAACCTAAAAGTGCAAAAATACCGTTTTTTCTCATTTTTGAGGTTATGTAGCACGGCCGATCCAATTTTCTTTAAAAAATTATTAATAGCATCTCAAAGAACTAGTCTTCCTCTTTAAAATGACGTTAAGTTTACTCAAATATATTTTTTTTTCGCTGAGAAATTGCATTTTGAAATTTTCCAATAGACTGTATGTTTATGAATTCTCAAACGTAGAACAATCCACGTACACGAAAATTTCAAAATGCGATATCTCCGACTCGAATTCAGCGCTTCAAAATCCTTCGGAAAAGTATAGTCTGGTTTCTGGGTAAAAATTTTGTCGGCCTGTGATAATTAAACACTAATATAATTTTATGTGGACCTGAAAATATTCCTATTTTGGTACCCTGGCTTACTGTGAGAAAAAGCCAGACAAATAAAAAGAGGCTAATTACTTAAAAAAGTATGTGTCATTAGAAGTGCAAAAAGTTTTTAGAGTATCATTAATTTAAAAAAGGATCCGTAATTAGTCGTTCAATCAGTTTTTAGAGGATCAGTTAAGTATTGCTCCTAGATATATAGAAAAACCTGCGATGTTCCTACAGTCTCTAGGCATACTTTAATTGTTATACAAGTTTATTTAATGTTCCTAACTTTATTCGTATTCAAATTCTGCCACCTGAATTTCGCTTTTTTTATTCTTTTTTTATTTGAAATGGGTTTGCTCTTGACTCTAGTCTAGGTCAGAGATGACAGAGACAAAGTCTACGATGGAGTGAGCTCACCCAGGAGAAACCTGTTCACTCTTACTTTGAAGAGATTCGGGTTGTATGCACTCGGAAACACAAACGCAGGTAGAGAGTTCCACTCTTTTGCTGTGCGCATTATAAGGGTGAATATCCCAGCAGCAAATTTTACGCGTCCACGTTGAGAATCGAGGTGTTAAATGATAGGATGTTTCTTATTTTTTTTTATAGTAAGCTACGTAACTTGTTTCAATTAGGGCCACATTTTTTTTATAACTGTGTATTTAAATAAATAGGGAAAAAATAAATCGCCTTAAAATTCAAGTTAGGTGGCTTGTCCCAGCTCCATTTTTTGATATAATTGCATTCACCAAAGCAACAATTTGCTGTACAATAAAAAATAAATAAATTCGTTAGTATATGCTTAAGACACATTATCTAAAAACAATTAAACCATATTAGAAAATCTAATTTAAAAGCACAGGGTAGTCGATCAAAGTTTGTCCAAGTAAAAATCAAAATTTTGGTGGCATTTTTTCAACATACTATAAAATGAAGCTTCGTGTTCGTGCGTGTGCGATCAATCACATTTTATTATTTCACATCTCTCAGTTGTGCACTTGCGCGTAACAGGTGTGTGATTAGTGCTATGATTTTCCGCCAAAAACGTAAGTATCATCTTGGGTGGCACGGGGGACAAAAATTGTTCAATTTTTGGTGGATCGATTTGCTGTTAATTTTAAAGTGTTTTAATAGTAAGCTACACATTATAGATAGTGATTTGGGTTATGCATAAATCAGTGATATTAATTTAATTGTAACTAAAAACCCCTATTTTTAGAGATTTTTTTTATATCTGGTTTCAATTTTGGTGGCTCAATTTTGATGGTTTTGGTGGCGTTTTCACGCCACCGGTCCTTATTTTTCACGTAAACTGAAGAAAAAATTTCGCCACCAAAATTGAAAAAATATTCAGTTTGTTGATATTGACCCATAAAGGACATTTGAAAACGCTTAGTGCGAATTGGTGGAATAGCAACTAGGTAGTCAAAGTCAAAGTCAAATCATTTATTTCAAATAGGCACATTAAAGGCACTTTTGAACGTCAAAACTTACAGTAAAATTGAATTGATTCTAGTCGCCCCTTCCAAAAGGTAGTTTTCGTATGGAGAAGAATGGGCAAGAAACTCCACCGTTACTCTTTTAGAATAG
Organism: Luperina nickerlii; assembly: GCA_963855955.1. Lineage (NCBI taxonomy): Eukaryota > Metazoa > Arthropoda > Insecta > Lepidoptera > Noctuidae > Luperina > Luperina nickerlii. Next base: position 3,018,064 of record OY979667.1, on the reverse strand, counting down.
AATAGAATAGAATAGAATAGAATATTTATTTGCGTAAAACATGGTATACAAGGTTATTAAATACAAATTGAGGCACAAGCATGTTTAGCTAGCATAAAACATAGCATGCAAAATTTTAAGGACAAGCAACACCAATCGTTTTTTTTTTTTTTAAAGAAAACATCAACATTTTATATCCATAAATTCTTTTAAACTATAAAAACTACACTCGAGTAACCACTTATGAAATTTTATTTTAAATAATTTTGTATTTAAAGCTTTGAAATGCCTTGGTATTTTATTATAAATGCGCACACACATTGCCAAGCAGTTACTATTGTACTTAGACAGTCTAGGCAAATCATTTAACACTAGTTTATATGGATCTCGTCGGTTCCGAGGATTGACATCATTTGCAGTCTTAAATAGTTGCTTATTTTTCATAACAAATACACATATTTCGTAAATGTAGAGCGATGGTAACGGTAACAAACCAAGGTTTTTAAATATTGGTCGACATGAGTCGTCGGGCTTAAGTCCACAAATTGCTCTCATGCACTTTTTTTGAGCGATGAATGCTCTTTGGAAGTCAGTGCTGTTACCCCACATTATTAGTCCATAACGTAACAACGATTCGACGTACGCGTGGTATGACATTACAGCAGTTTTTATATTAGTTACATTTTTTACTTGTTTTAATGCATAAACAAATTTATTAATTTTAGTGCTAGCATTGTCTATGTGCTCTTTCCAGTTAATGTCTTTATCTATTATTACACCTAAAAATCGGGTATGCGTTACTTCATTGATTTTATTAATATTGAGTTTAATGTCATTTTTGGAATTATTTGATCGATTAAATTGGATGTAAACAGATTTGTCTAAATTTATCATCAAATGGTTAATGTCAAGCCAATGTAATAATTTGTCAATTGTATTATTAATGTCAAGTTCATGTTCTGAAATGGTATTTAGTTTTTTATTAGATGTCACTATAATGGAAATATCGTCAGCAAATAATACGCATTTATGGTTTGTTATTTTTATGATGTCATTGATATAAATGAGGAACAATATTGGGCCCATATAATGTTAAAATGTTTTACAAGGTTTTGTATACATAATATAATTATATGTGAAGACGATGCACCTAGAATAAAAGTCTACCCCAAAAAAATAATAAAAAGAGTTAAAAATTAAGCAATTACAGGTAAATCAATTATGTGATAGATACATGGTGCTCACATATTTACAATTTACAAATATTGGAAAAGTAGATGACCTTTCTAGAACTTTCTAGGTAGGGATGGTAACTTGCAGTGCGTCTGGATGTCCGAAGGTAGAAGGGGGCCGGTGGAATGAGGTCGTGGAGTTCTTGGGCACACTCACCGAAGTACAATCTGTAGAAGACCGACAAGCTGCTGCGCAAGCTGTGCTTTATGAAAAATCAGCCATTAGATAATTACAGGTGCTTATCTCTTAATTAAATCAGGAACACATCATTTAACACTACTAGGAGAACCTTTAAATATAAACAAAATGTCTTATTTTCAATAACTAGATTCATAAAAATATACATCTCTTTCTTCATGCATAAATTATAATACGGTTAAGCTTTTACTCAATTAATGTCGGCAACTTAATTTGTTTCGAAACTTTCCCCGAAACAATTTTATTTCGGTGACTAATATATTTTCTTTTACTAAAACATTTTACTTAAGTACATTATATTGTAAGTACGATAAATCTCTTGGACATCTTTTGTCCTGAATATTGCACCAACGAATTTGAATATAAAAATCTTTTCTCTTTATGTCTATCTTTTTAATATGAGTTTCTACATATTCTCAGAAATATTTTTATTTTGGAATTATTAAAAAGAGAATGTAACAACGTTTCAAATATTATTATGTTTGACATGCGAATGTGAATATTAATATAATGACGTTTCTTTTGTCTTTTCAATATAATAGAGAAAATTAAAACTAACTCGAGACGATACATTATTATTGGCACGAAATAATATTCCTAGTATCAGTACACAGATGCATACTACCGGTGTTTTTATGTCCAACGCCTAATTAACACCACATGGGAGCGTACACGACAAAGGAGGGGCATCATTCATATTTCTTTATCTATTTGCGTGATTAGCTCCCAGAAACTACCCATTGTTGCATCTATTTTAATAACCACTATCACTGTTATTATTCTAAGCTTCATTAGCTAGTAATCATACTAATATTATAAAGGCAAAAGTTTGTGAGTGTGTCTGTGTGTTTATATGTTTGTTAGTTCTTCACGCTTAAACGGCTAGACCAATTTTGATAAAATTTTGTATGGATGTAGCTGACACTCTGTATGATCATACAGGCTTCTTTTTATCCCAATATTCCCACGGGATCGACATTTACGCGGATGAAACCGCGAGGCGCAGCTAGTAGTATCATAAAACATTGTTATTTCTTAATTAATTAGTAACAACAATGCATTACTACCATATAAATTTTCATTTTATCTTTCCTATGACCTAGCTTTTAAAGGTTAAAAAGGATCGCAAAGCAATTCATTTTATTCCTAAAATCACAAAGAATGTTGTTTAAAATCGCAAAATATTAACTACCAGTCCTTTCTCAAAATGAAGAAAAACCTGCTTCAACTGATTCAAGAACACACTTAAATAAAACGTACAAATTACATACAATAAAAAAGAATGGAGTGCACGCTTAAAATTTTAGACCAATTTATAAAACCGACGAGCCCGTGTCCGGTCTAAAAGGAATTTTATTATGTGTCATTACTCCATATTTTCACATTAAAAAACAGGGGTCTGAGAAGAGAACCCTGCGGGACTCCGGACCGTACGGTGGGACTTTTTACATATACGCACGTAAATAGCCTCGTTATAGCCCAGCTGTGAATGGAATTGGTATCGTGTTGCGCCCGTAATGAATTTGTTACTGAGGTTTTTGTATGCCCTTTTTTGTTTATGGTCAGCGTTATCGAAAGGTTAAGCGATAATCAGATGTTTAGTTAAACCATGTTTGGGCGTTTGTAATTGGTGTTGTATATTGGTGTTATGATATATTTTTGGGTTGTAATAGAGGTATGGAAATTAGGATTTCTTACCTCAATGATCATTGAATGTTTCTGTATGATTAGATGGAATATATCAATAGTAATGTGGAAATGAGTGTTGTTTACGCTGAACTGTTTTTGTTATTCATGGATTTAGTGATGGTCTAGTCTAGAAGTAGTAATTTATTCGACACCTTAGCCAAGTGATGCGAATTGTCACAACAAAAAACAAAGTAGTTTTAGTGTTTTTTATAAAGATTTTAAAAATAGCTTGAATGTAGCATGTGTAATATAATATGGCATTATCAAGAAAATTATACGTGAGTGGAAAACTGAGTAGGTATGAGCACTAATACGATAAAATCACCCACTACCTACTTTATAACTCCAAAGCAAAATACCTTCACATGACAGCATCTATAGGCACTACGTCTACACTATCAAGATTCCTCCCTTTAATCTTGTCGGCACCTAAAAAAGCTCACGTTTGACAATCTCCCAGAGCAACACGTCCAATGTAATGTAATATGAGCTACAAGTACATACATGATATCGTCCCTCACTTCAGTTTAATCTTGAATCAAATGAATTTTACAAACGAGGTGTACGTGAAATAATTTGAAATTGTCGTGATATTTTTCGTGTTAGAATAGCTGAGAATTTTTGCTGTGAATATTTTAGTCAGATTGTGAAGAGTATTTCTAGATGTAAATTACTTTGGAATACTTTTTTCAATATATATATATATTAAAAACTAATATTGTACGTCTTAAAAAGTAAAACATTTTATAAAACATAGCTTCTGTCCGCGACTTTGTCCGGGTGAAATTTCTTGATCTCCGACCAGGCATCGCATCGCATCGCTTGCCCACGCTATTACTTCATTTTCGCTAAGCGTTCTTTCCGAATTTTCATCTTTTTGCTCGACTACCAGTATCCTAGCGTGATGTTCAATAGTCTTCCTTAAGAATTGGGCTAAGAAATGCAAAAGTAGAAAAAAAAATTCCATTTTCGACCCTAGCTCGACCGTAGCTCCAGAGATTAACGTGTTCAAACAAACAAATTCTTCAGCTTTATAGCATTTTTTTTGTATGGAATATAGATAATAAAGATTACTGTAGCATTTTAAATTCAATGGACCACACAATCCAAGCTACACTTAGAAATCATGAAACACTAATAAAGAAGAAATACCTACGTAATAACGTACTACGGTAGTAGATACCATGTTTCATTTAATTTTGTGCAAACAGTTTTAGAAAGCCAAAGATTCAACCTCAACTTTATATTTCGTATTTGTCTCACACATTTCACCGTCACAATAAGCACTGGCAATTCAACCTACTATGTATTTTATTTCCATTCTTAAACCTGTTCACGCGAAAGTCGTCTTTATCAATCATATGTAATTCATCATAGGGGAAAACTTTAACTCCAAGTCCCTAGAGGCCAATTTTGTGTATGGGTCTGTTATAGTTTGGTCGCTTTAGAAAGTAGGGTAGGAAGTCTTGTTCAAATAATTTCGTAAGAACTTCGCAAGGCTTTCCTGGCCCTCAGGGCGCAAAGTTATCAAGAACCACGATGAAAACAGATTCCAAAGGAGAGATGTGGCGTTGGGTAAAAACTTCCTTTTAAGTTTCGATTTTAATTTTATTTCTAATCTTTTGAATAACTTTATCTGATTTTAAGGTTTTCGTGAATTCTGAGTTTGATTTAAAATTTTATATTTTGGGATTTTGGTTACTTTTTATGATGATTATCACGAAGATATTTTGTTATAGTTAAATACCTGCTTGCATCACAAATAACTAAATACGTTTATAACAAAAACATATAAGACATAGTTCTATTTCTGCCAATCGTTTGAAGGTGACAGAGAAAGAATGATGTTTTAATATGTTTAGTTTTAAACACATTTAGTGTTGTATCTCTTTCTAACTAATTAGTAGGGATGTATGAACGTAAGCGTAACAAAAAGAATATGGGATCCGTGGTTTCTGGTTGCCCCATATGAAGAAGGCGTGAGCTTATATATGCATGAGTAGGGGTGGTCCTCCACAGATACGTAACCAAAAATTATATATAATACATTTTTCCCAAATGAATATCCCCACATGACATCACTGTCGCATCTTAGACTCAATAAATCTTGTCTTTGTCGCATCCAGGCTATTGGGCATGGTGACGCGGCCCTGCCCGCGGGATGAATACAAAATGTCGGCCCGGACCCGGTTCGCTTGCTGATGACAGTTGCCGAGTTTGATTTTTTAACAGTAAGAATATAATAGTAATGGATGACTTTGTTGAAAGGAAAAGCCTACAATCCTTTTGTAGTTTTTACTTCTATGTCTGAAAAGTAAATTTTTGCTACTTAAGCTAGAATACCGGAGATCTGTCTCCTCTGGCACAGTTCCTACACACCTACTTATCACCATCTGCCTAGCCTTTTTTTAACTATTTTTGGGGTCTTCTTCCAGTATTTTACGTGGAGCGAATGCCTATCAGACCTCCATGACCCAATTACTGGGTAACACGCAACCCCTTGGTAAGACTGGTTGTCAGACTCGGGCTTCTGACTACCCGTAACGACTGTCAAAGATCCACGAATGACAGCCGGGACCAACAGCTTAACGTGCTTTCCTAGGCAAGCAGCTCGGTATGTAAGGATGGTCACCCATCCAGGGACCGATCTCGAAAGAGTAGCTTCGATCGGTTATATCGACATGAAAATTGACAAGTATTTTCATCTTTCCTCTTTGCTACCACAGCATTCTTACGATTGGATCAAGATAACTGGAGACCTAGTTTTTTTAAACATTTCTTTTTTATTCGTACTAATGAATACGAAACAGCTAAATATGAGTCACTGAATCCATACGTTACGCTTGGCATGTGCGGTCTATACACCAAGCATTGTCCTTTCACCAAACCAGACATGAATTCATTACCCCCTCGCTCCAGATCCAGGCATCCTTTTAGAGCTAAACCAGAAACCGTTGCTTGATTTGAATAACTCTTAAAACAGTGTACTGTGGAGATCGGCCGATATTATTGTTGCCTGGGCCAATGCAAATGAATGCATTGCCTTAGTGTCGTGAGAATAAGATCGGTTAACCTATTCCCACGTAGCGTTTCGGTTAACCCCGTGTTAACCCTGCGATGGTGCGAAATCGATGGCCTGTTTGACCTCAGTGGACAATTTGGTAGCATCGCTAGTGAAATCGGTGCTCGACGGGTTAGAGTTTTTGAATGATTTTTCTTGGATGGTTTTTTTATGGTGATGCAGAAAAAGAGGTCGTGACTGCAAGTGGTTTATAGCTTGTGGAAATGAGCAGCAGAAATCTGCAAAGCAGTCAGTTTTCCGTTAAAGTTGGAATACGTTTGATGTTTTCATTACGCTAAACGTAGACTCTAGAAAATGTTTACACACAATAAAGTTTCTCATTAAGTAATTTTTCCACGTTTTTTTAATTTCTCAAATACAGCTCTTTTTCCGAAATAACAAAAACTGCATTCTCATTATACGTTTGAAAGGATAAATTAAGCCTATGATTCAGACCTAAAAGGCGCTCTACTAGATTGTGTACCTTCTTTTGTTCTGTTAAAAAATACAAGGTTTTCCACTGTTTTTAATCTGCATGCCTTCACAACGTAGCTCCTTTCAGCTCGGGGCCATTTTAATCTATTTTCCGGTATACACAAACGGACAAACAAAAAACTCACTGTTGCTCCAAAGTCGTTTACCGGGAAATTATCAAGTTCTCTTTTATCCTTAGCTGTAACTTTAATTTCAAGTTTTGAACACTTTTCTCCGGATTTTGTTGTTGATGAATGGTTTCTTATTTCGTAAAGTTAGAAATAATTGTTTCCGCCAAACTGTGAAGTGAAATGTAAAGTAAATTAACTGTCTGTCATAATGTAAATTGTGAAATTAACAGAGGTAAATGGATAACAACAGTAGCTATAAGCAATAAATGATTGTTAATCAATTTTTGAGTCTCCTGATTGGTAATTAACTAAATTAATTAATCCGTAAAGCATACCAGCTGCTAAAGTTTATGACAGCTTTTTATAATTATTATTAATGAGAGTAAAGAGAGAATAAATGTGAAGATGTGTCACCCGTCGATGTGAAGTCTGACAACCCGCACTGGGCCCGCGTGGTGGATTACGGCCCACTCCCTCTCACTGAGAGGAGGCCTGTATCCCAACAGTGGGAACAATATAGGCTGATTATGTATGTATTCTAAATCTAAACACATTAGCAGTACCTAATGTAATGCTGCGAATGTTGCAATTTAACTTTTTTATCTATTCACGATTTTGTACGCCTGTCATTGCAGAACCGCCATATCATCGTAGAGATTGTCTAATCTAAAAATGCACGCCCCTCCACAAAATTATCAATACAGTACCCGGCGATAAATATTGCACATCGACCTTTACCTTTTTTTTGTATTTTATACAAAGAATAAAAATAATTATCAAAAGAAGCAAATCATTATTGTTTTAACAGCTCCTAATAGATACCGGACTGTTTGTATTTCGTGCGACAGAGATAACGCTCTACGAAGCCGAAATTAACCGATTGTCTCTTTCCAAAGGTCGATGTGCAATATTTATCGCCGGGTACTGTACTAACATTTGAAATGTGTGTGCAGAAAGCGAACCGAAGCGCAGAACCGATGACCGTTGGCGTAGACGTGTCCTTGAGTGGAGACCACGATCGGTATACGTATGGTAGGACGCCCTCAGACTTGGTGGAGCGACGATCTTCGCAGGATGGCTGGTAGCAGCTGGATGAGAGTTGCCGAGAAATGAGTTGAATGGCGTGCAATAGGAGAGTCCTATATCCAGCAGTGGACTGCTTTAGGGTTTAATGCGGAAAGTGGAGTTGAGTTGTGGAGGAGCGTGAAATTTTAATTTACACGATCTCTACCTCTTTAACCATACATTAATTGATACCAAACACTATTCCTTATCCGGGGGACCAAGGGTGCCCAGAAACGGGGTCGCCTGGCGCCCATGTGCTGGTTTGGTCCCTGGGGTGATCACGGCGTGCTATGTGTTCTGGTGCGCCGGTGATGGGGAGTACTCCCTAGAGGAGGGTCCGGTAACGGACAGCCGCGGCGGGTTCACGGATGAGTGCTAACGCGTGCCCGTGTTCCCGCCGTAAGCGGCAGAGGAGGACACCGTGGAGTTTTAGTGGGTTAGAGTTCCACATAACTGCACTATCTCCCCGTGGTAGTGCAGTATGCATGAGCATTTCTCCACGTTAAAAAAAAACATTATTCCTTATTCTGCTGCTGTATGCGAGCTCATTTTGTGCGAAGCATATCATCGCCATTTCCTAACAATGATGGGGCCGGCTTCCAGTTTAACTGGATGCAGCTGAATATTAGTATTTTACATGAAGCGACTGCCTATCTGACCTACACAACCCGGTTACTGGGTAATACAATACTCCTTGGTAAGACTGGTTGTCAGACTTTGTGCGAGGCATATAACACCTCATATTATAAACCCAAGCTCAGACCATTGGCTTTCAGACCCACTACAACCCACAAATCAATGCAAAATATATCCAAGCCGAAGCTAATAAATCAAATATTCTAAATCCAAGCAATCCTAACAACGTGATGTTAACGTCGGACATTTTATCGATCGTTATCGACGACACAAATTCCTATAAGCTGTATTGTATTATGTGCGCCGGCGACACAGCGTTGTCCGCAAAAGCGATGCCTCGGGCTAACACGCCGGACATGGGCCAGATCCTAAAACAGAAACCTAAAGCCGTATTCTGGGAAATTGATGGGAGAGTTATATTGTATCAAAACGTTAAAGATTAAACGTTATCGTACATTACGATACGTGTGACTTATGTAGTCCATTATTGCACGCCGTGAAAATAATTGCTAAGCGCCGTCCATTAATAGACTGAAATGAGGAAATACGGTTGGTCGTTTCTCCATAGAAACGCTCTCGCCTGTTTTCTTTCTGATAAAGCAATGATTTTTTACAGAATAATAAATATTAACTACTTGTATGTCCCTAAGTTTTCATTTTTGATGATACATTGTTTTATAAGCACTATAAACCAGAAAAAATGCCGATTTAAACCGCTGTCAACAGAGGCCTAGTGTAAATTTGACAACTATTTATAAAAAAAGAAAAACATAGGTACACAATTATATCCTTCTTATTCAGCTTATGAAATATTTTTTAATATTGGTCCAATAATGGAAGAAGAAATATGCGAGAGCCAAACCTCGAATTATGACTTTTTACTTAGGCTTTTTCAAAAGTCTCTCCGACCGCATTGCCTCTCAATTTACACGTATAGCATATTATTTTATAGCTCGTGTGACCTAATCCGCACTTACAGCTTTTCTGTGTAAAAACGGACAACTTAAGTCACAAAAAAAACGTGACTTAAATTCGGGTTTAGGTCACACAGTGATACAAAAGCATTAGATTGATCGAAAATTTAATTTCGAAGGACACATTTTAGAAGCCTTTTTTATGTAGGATGCTTCTAGAATATAAGCTTGTTTAAGGGGGAAGCGCTAAGGTAGCCAGCGAAATTCAAATTCTCTTACGTTTTATGCAATTTGCTGGTCAGTATTAAGTTGTACGTCGATCAAAATATGATTCGCGGCCGTAACAAATATGTACCTATTTACAGAATCATAATCATTAGAATCAGTAATACAACTTGTTAGGTTAGTATAATACCAAAATGTCAAGAGTTCATGAAATAGTCATTCTGTGGAATTACTTGGTCTTAGAGAGTTGTGTTGATGACTTTAATGATTATAATTCTGTAAATACATATTTGTTACGGCCGCGAATCATATATTAATCAACGTATAACTTAATACTGACCAGCAAATTGCAAAAAACGTAAAAAATATTGAATTTCGCAGGTTACCCTGGCGCTTTCGCCTTAATAACACTGAATATGGTGGGGTGTCGTTTTTAGAAAGCTTTAAACTGAATTAAGTGTTACGACATTACTTATTTCTATTCACAATCAATAATTTAATATACTACTGAGCTATATTTAGCCATTAAGACCGCCTTTATACCATTTTGTGCGAAAAGTTTAAATAAATAAACATTTCATCTTAAAAATCTGTTAGTAGGTAATATTGACATCTTAATCAAAACAGCGAAATATGTTATAGCCGTTTTGCGAGGTTGCCTACTTTCAGAATGAACTCTCTTAAACTAATTAAATGATAAAACGATTTTATTTCTGTAAGTAGATTTGAAGAAATATTATGAAACGTCAAAAATAAATTAAGATTAAATCACGGCGAAAGTTTGTGAGTGTGTTTGTATGTTTGTTACTTCTTCACACACAATCGGCTGAACGGATTTCGATGAAATTTGGCACACAGATGTTTATAACCAGGATTAACACATAGGATGCTTTTTATGCCGATATTCAAACTGCATCGACACATATGCGGGTGAAACCGCGGGACGCAGCTAGTAATTAGATAATTTCGGTGTTTCCTTTCCGACTACTCTGAGAAGAAATACTATATAACAAACTCAGTCTCATTTAAGTCCAAACATAATCTTGTTCAGATCGTATGAGGACCACGTAGATCAATATCGGAAATGGTTTTTTGAGGAAAGAACCACACAGACTTGAGTGGACCGGTCCAGTCAGTGCCCGTGTTTGTCGATAATCGTGTAGCTCAATCAGAACTTAATTGATAACTTAAAGGCTCCTACAAACAGGCGTGACGCGACGTAATCGCGCGCGACACAAAGGCACCGCTCGCTGCGCGACTTGCGGTGCCTTTGTATCGCGTGTCGTGTCGCGCCTGTTTGAAGGAGCCTTAACACCCAATGAATAAATGCAATCAGAATAAGGCTGCAGCTCCACAAGCACTATTGTGGGTTTTGACGAGCAATAACTATGTAGTGCGCGGACATTTCGGCACAATGGAGAGCAGCCTCCATCATTTGATAGTCCTTGTACAATACCAGCTTTATTATCTACTAGTTTTAGCTCGCGGCTTCGCTCGCGTTAATTTAGAATTTAACAATAAATTCGTTTTGAAAGACGTGGCGCCATCTATTATCATAATAACGTTATTGTTGTTTTCCTCGGGAACAGCACTTTTTTTCGGGATGAAAGGTACCCTATGTCCGTTTCTGTACACCTGACAACGTATATATGCGAAATTAACGGTAAGAAACAAACAAACATACTTCCAAATTTATAAATTAGTTAGGATGGCTTTTGAAATACTCGTAACTGAGGTGATTATCAGTTTCGTTTTAGATGAATATTAATGGTTGAGGTTTTTTTATGAGCCGACAGATGTATACCTACATAATTTAGTATTGTGTATACATATATGGTACAGTCACGAGCACTAATATGTATGTCAACACTTTGCATCTTTCAATTGCGATTTTTTCGTGAAATAACGAATGCAACGTTGAAATACGACACTTTACACAAACCTATGGGTTCGAAAATACATTGTTCGTAATAACATGAAATTTCATTCAAAACTAAAGGAGAAAATTGCCTTTCAATAAAGCCAAGTATATGCATACTTATGCTCGTAACTGTACATCTGCTATTCATAAGACGTTGTCTAAGACAACCGTGGCTAAAATGGTTCTTAATAGTCCTTGTTCCTTACTTTTTACGAATTATACGAACATAAATGTAGGGAACAGCTGATTTTTTTGCGGTATCTGGTTTTGTCCCATAGTAAAATTTGTTCATAATGATGAGTACAATGACCTCTTAAGATGTTGTTGGTGTTTTTCCAATAATCCTGTATATGTTCAGACGCCAGCACATCAAGCTACCCGAAACTGTCAAATTTTCCCAATCAAACTTGAAACTTGTGCTTTAGCGATAAAGTTGAAAATCTATTAAAGAAATTTGACCGATTGTAGTAGTTTGATGTGCTGGCGTCTGTACATCTATACTAATATTATAAAGCTGAAGAGTTTGTTTGTTTGGTTGAACGCGCTAATCTCTGGAACTACCAGTCGGATTTGAAAAATTCTTTTTGCATTTAATAAGGCTATAGGCTACTTAACATCACGCTAGGACCCTTAGGAGCCGAGCAAAAACCAAAAAACTCAGAAAAAAGGTAAACGAATTAAAAGCGCAGGCAGGCGATGCGACGGGGTGGGTCGGGGGAACAAGAAATTTCACGCAGATGAAGTCGCGAGCAGAAGCTAGTATGTCATAATGTTAATATATACTTACGTAACATTACACCCTGTTCTTCACACTTTTTTATTACCTACTATTATTAAAAAAAAATTAATATCACAATAGAGAACATTCGCAGACATTATTATTCTAATACAATAGAGAGTATTATACCGACTCTATACGTTAAATCTCCGATCAACATTGAAATAATCTCTTATATTAATATTCATAAATGCCAATCATGACGCCCCTTCTGTCACGGGGAAAGCAGCAATGAAAGATGATTCGCAGTCATTTTGCGCCATTAATCATTTACATTTCTATTGTGTTGCTTACGCAGTATGAATCTCTTCTTTATGTTAAAACAAATAAAATTAAAGCAACTCTGCAAATACTTTATCACGAAATTCTAACCCCAAAATAAAAACTACTGAAAATTCAGGTTAAAAAAAGAAAAAATATATATTAAAACCCGACTACTGTAAAAGGATGAAACGAGAAAGTACCTTTCACTTCCCACTTTTTTTATTTAATAAATATAAAGTACAATAGGTTCGATGGACATAGCCCGAAGAATTGCCAAACTTAAGTGGCAGTGGGCAGGGCACATTGCTCGCAGAACAGATGGCCGATGGGGCTGAAAGGTTCCGGAGTGGCGACCGAGTACCGGAAGACGTAGCGTTGGAAGGCCTCCCACAAGGTGGTCCGACGAACTTGTGAAGGCCGCAGGAACCCGTTGGATGCGAGAAGCACAGAACCGGTCGAAGTGGAGGTGCTTGGGGGAGGCCTATGTCCAGCAGTGGACGTCTTTCGGCTGGAATAATGATGATGATGATAGCGACATGTTATTTGAACTCCCTCACAAGATTTTTAAAATTATCACCCATGGTTAAGCCGTGAGCGTGATCTAAACTGGAAGAAGCAGTCTGTGTTATCATAATCGTAATTGACCTATATTGTGCCCACTGCTGGGACACAGGCCTCCTCACTTCTAAAGGGAGTGGGCCGTAATCTACCACGCGGGTCCAGTGCAGGTCGGTATGATGTCACATGTCACAGTGAGAGCTCTCTTTGAAATAAGTTATAGTCCTACTGGGACATAGATATTTATGGTGTTTGTAATAGCAGTAAGGACAATATGATCAAGGATTGTTAGTTTGTAACGGTGTACAATGCGTGCCACGAAAGATGAGACTTGACCCCGCCTTCCCCGCTCTTTCCGCCGCCCCTATGACGTCCGGTCCCGTCCCGCACTCAGACCTCATACCGCTAAAGATACCTAAAATAGTGTACTGCGCATGTCAAACCACGTGGTGTGTCAAGTCTCATCTTTCGTGGCACGCATTGTAACTGTAGTTTGTAAGTTGTCTACATTATCGCATTAGGTGACAAACCTGTAGAGATGTGTGATGTATGGTGGGAAATAAATAATAAATAAAGAAATGTCTTTGAATTTTTGGTTCTAGCATATGTCAGTTGTCTCCGACGATTCCTTCACCGTTTTAAGAGCAGTGCTGATGAAATTATTTACACAAAGCAAAGCACTTGTCGGGAGTCGAACCTACGAACTAGGTACAATTTGTAAGAGGTAGTGGCCCAGGTAACGGCAGACTTACAAGTTGTAGGTCTTAAGGCTTCTACAAACAGGCGCGACACGCGAGCACCGCTCGTTGCGCGACTTGCGGTGCCTTTGTGACGCGCGCGATTTTGTCGCGTGTCGCGCCTGTTTGAAGGAGCCTTTAGATTCGAACCCAGGAAGGCGCTTTACTATGAGTCTAAGTGTACTTGTATTTCTAAAGCGAAACACCCAATAAAAAGCTCAAAAAGGAGGAACCTATCCCTCTTTACAAACAACTAACTACACTTATTACACAACACAAACACGTTTGCTTAGCACGTCGCACGCTAAACACGCCAACTAGCACGCATTAGTATTGGAAATAATTTATAATGATTTATTGCACGAGGGGTCGCTAACTTCCATACAGGAATACTTGGTGTGGGGACGAACTTTTAGAGTGTTATAATATGGTTACCCATTTAAAAAAGTTATTTAGGATTGAAGTTGAAACAAAACTAAAAAGAGAAAGTTTTTACTGAGTTTTTTCCAACAGGGCTTTCACCGAAACAACCTTCCTTTAGGATAAGCATAGCATAATGAGCCTATAAGGGTCCCAGTTCCCACTGCTGGGACACAAGCCTCCTCTCTGTGAGAGGAGTTGGCTATAATCCACCACGCGGGCCCAGTGCGGGTTGGTAGATGTCACATGTCTTCGCATTTTTTGGTACTAGGACATGCCGGTTACCTCACGATGTTTTCCTTCACCGGTTGGAGAGCAGTGGTGGTGAAGTTAAGTACGCAAAGTAAAGCGCCTGGGTTCAAACCCATGACCTACAACTCGTAAGTCGGGGCTGGTACCATTGGGCTACAACAGCTCCTAACTATTACAGAGCTTAAGCCACAATTTTATTGTACCAGACATCCCTGTGCCAGACTCATCAAAAAAAAAAACAGTGGCACTCCGGGAGTGCCAACCGAAGTGAAAACTTGAACAATTACGTGTGTATTTTGTGAATCGTCTTATAAACAAAACACGCGCGGTACCGGCGACGGCCATCCGTCTTACGAATTTTCGATCAGGTCACGTGTCCTGACGCGAGTTTAACATTTTTTACCCATTACAAAAAAAGTGTACAACGCCGCTAAAGAAGTTTTCACTTTAAAAAGCAACAAACGCAGAGTTACTATAGATACTCTAGAAGAAGAGCCCCTTAATGTAAGTAAACATCGATAGGATTTCTTCAGAATATATTTATAGAAAGACTTTACCTTACCACGTTAAAACTAGCTCTTACTACACTAAACAAAAGTACATAATAATAATATTTGACACTTGCTTGAACTTTCGAATGGAACACGCGCTCAATTATAACCAGCCTGCATTATAAAAGATAAGGCTACATAGACAGCCTCTACTGTACTACCACAGATAAAAATAGATTAAAAAAAAAATATTTGTAATGGGTTTGCTCTCGACTCTAGTCTAGGTCCGAGGTGACAGAGACAAAGTCTACGATGGAGTGAGCTTACCCAGAAGAAGCCTGTTCACTCTTACTTTGAAGAGATTCGGGTTGTATGCACTCGGAAACACAAACGCAGGTAGAGAGTTCCACTCTTTTGCTGTGCGCATTATAAAGGACATTTGAAAACGCTTATTGCGAATTGGTGGAATAGCAACTAGGAAAGGATGGTAACTTGCAGTGCGTCTGGATACCTAGATAACGCAAGTATCACGATCTGTATGAAAACCAAGCGTGCCATTTTTTTGACTACCTACTATGACGTCAGAAACTCTATTTAGTGATGGGAAAATCAAATCGATTCAAAGACGCTGCCGCGTGTGGCACCCGTCTCGCCCCACACCCGGGGCCTAGCGCCAGCGCTTACGCTCACCCAGCCAGCAGTACTACAGAATTGAGCGCGAAAGTGGCGGCTTACGATTTTTGTACGTAAGCTGGGCACACGAAGTGGTTGCTCTTGCGTTATCTATATCTGTGGGTACAGTACCCGGCGATAAATATTGCACATCGACCTATTCGATCCTATCGATTTTATACAAAGAATAAAAATAATTATCAAAAGAAGCAAATCATAATTGTTTTAACAGCTCCTAATAGATACCGGACTGTTTGTATTTCGTGCGACAGAGATAACGCTCTACGGAGCCGAAATTAGCCGATTGTCTCTTTCCAAAGGTCGATGTACAATATTTATCGCCGGGTACTGTACTACCTTTATGGAGCACTCCCTATAAACCTGCCCCCTCCTACCCTTTCGGGGAATCCAAACGTTATGTTATGTTACATTCAATTGGAATTAATGCAGAGCTTGATAAAAATTACAAGTTGAGCCACCATCACCATAATCCTTTTGCCCTTATCCCAATTTTAGGGTCGGTGCAAAATTACATAACATTTAAACACAGACACATTCAATTTTTAGGGTTTCGTGCCTCTAAAGGAAAAAACGGAACCTATACGATCACTTTGTTGGTTGTCCGTCTGTATGTCTGTCAAGACCCTCTATCTCGGGAACGCGTAGATGTATCGAGTTGAAATTAATACCATATACTCAAGTCTACAGTCCCTTGAATCTGTAAATAAATCGAACTTCTATGTATACTTAAAAAAAATATACGACCATTTATTCCGCAAAAAACGTATATTTCACACTCTCAAGGGAATCAAAATTTATAGGGTACTTTTCGTTGATCAAGAATCATGAAATTTGCCAAGAAGCAAGATCATCGTACCACAAAAAAAAAACCCGTGGTAAACTATTTACATACCTACAAATTTGTACGGAACCCTCGGTACGCGAGTCTGACTCGCTCTTGACCGGTTTTTTTATTATTGCATTTCATTTTGGGGTCGTTCTATTATTATCGTGTCTAGATATCACCCAACCCATTACGTCTCTAGTTTCGCTAGGTATTTTATTTTGAACCTGTATATTAACTGTCATCTCCGAAGTCAGAGGTTGAGTGAGCTACAGATTGAGCCACCATGTGCAGCAGTTTAACCGGTGGTATTTAATATAATGTTGATGTCACACAAATGATTTAGGATTTATAGCAAAAGACGACTGACCCAAAAACAAAATCGCTCCAAGCTATTTCGTTCCAAGAAACTTTCCATATTCATCCAGACCAAGAAATACGGTCGAACAAAACCAACTCAGAAAAATCTTAGAATAAATCCAAAGATCCTTCTCAAATAAAACCTCAGAAATCAACCTTATTGGTTCCAAATATTCTACGTCAAATCAAAATACAGCGTACAGCGCTTGAACATTTACAGCGCAATACGTATCAAATAAAATAAAGAGCGGAGTAGGAAGTCTGCTTTCATTGGGGATTATGCAGCATCAAGCGCTTAAGTCACATTGTGGCATGGCCGAGCAACAATGGGGATGTCGTTTATTTACCACTGCGCAGTGTTTGTTTTATTAAAAGATGTTCTGGGGTGGCTGAGATACGGTGTTGGTGATACCTCTGAAATACCGACTTAAGGCTCGTACACACAGGCACGAGCCTTTATGTGGGGACTATGGGTATTACTTAATAGCATTTCCTGTATTATGATATCGTAATAAATTATGATTGTGTTAATAATTATGTAGACTACCAAAAATTAAAAAAAAAAACATAGTTATACATTGTAGGTTCGATTTATCTGTTATTAAGAAAGTGGTAGATGAAATCCCACATCTTATATTCCAAAGAAAAAATTTGATGTCTTTAACATACTTTCACGGTGTTCCCTATCGACGTGCAAACTGTTTAGTACAATACGTGCCACGAAAGATGAGACTTGACACACCACGTGGTTTGACATGCGCAGTACACGATTTTAGGTATCTTTAGCGGTATGAGGTCTGAGTGCGGGACGGGACCGGACGTCATAGGGGCGGCGGAAGGAGCGGGGGAGGCGGGGTCAAGTCTCATCTTTCGTGGCACGCATTGTACATGATGGCGTTGAAATTTTTCGTCGGTTTATAAACAAATCAGCTGTTCAATACGTTTTGATCATTGACCTGTATTACACAAGCGTGTATGATAGAGGTCAGTGGTTTTGATCATCTAAGTAACTATGTATTGCAGTTTTGTATGAAACAGCGGTTTTTTTAATAAAGCTTTTATACAGTGTCAAATTAAATTAGCTAGCGAAACTCCGCAGACGAAATGGGTATCGATATCTAAAAAGAAAGAAAAGAAAAGAAAGAAAGAAAGAAAATACATTTATTCCGCACAGACTAAGAACGACAAAACAAAAAGAAAGCAAATTTGATGATTTTTTTTTGTGGGGTCATTTACAGCAGTTAGCGTAGTAGCACTTGAGACAACAGTTTTAAACTCATTTTTTTTTTGTGTATACTTCATAGAAGTATCGATCGATATAACAAAAGAAAATAATCAGTAATTTAATTTGAACCTGTCTATCTTGCCTTGTTAGTATGTAATTTAAGGTAATTTATTGTACAAAATCGGCATGACTAAAAAGCGCGATTCCACGCGGTAATGTATCAAACACACAATGTAGATATAATCACTATGCATAAAACAGAACTCCCTTAATTAAAACAAATGAAAACCATAGCCATTATCAAGTACCTACCTACAATAGGGACATACTTCACCCCCGTCACCCTAACCAAATAATTTTAATCAAAAAACAAACGTTATAGCTCCCAATCAAGTAGTCATCTACAAAGTTAAAAGAATTTGATTACTCACGGA
Source organism: Luperina nickerlii (assembly GCA_963855955.1). Classification (NCBI taxonomy): domain Eukaryota; kingdom Metazoa; phylum Arthropoda; class Insecta; order Lepidoptera; family Noctuidae; genus Luperina; species Luperina nickerlii. Next base: position 2,999,503 of record OY979667.1, on the reverse strand, counting down.
GTCAATTAAGTGGGTCCAGTGGGGTATGGGACGTTATCAGTGACTGTATCTCGTTGTTATCTTATAGGGGATCTAATACAACTCATTTTGAAGGGTTTTAAAAGTCATGTAGGTTATGAAATGGAAATATTTTTGAGTTTATAGGGGTGCCGGGTGGTGTTTTTCTTGGCATGATTTTGTAATGAGTTAGTAAAGAATTTGCATTTCTAGGGCTCCGCACCTCAAAAGGAAAAAAGGGACCCATAAAAGATCACTTTGTTGTCCGTGTATTAAGACCCTTTTTCTCAGAACTGCGTAAAGGTATTAAGTTGAAATTAATATCAAATACTCAAGTCTGCAACCCCTTGAAGCAGTGAAAAAAACAAAATTCTAAGTCAACGCAATCAAAAGATACGAGTGTTTATGTTCCGTTTATGCCGCATATTTTGACCTCGCAAGGGAATCAAAACCTATAGGGTACTTCCCGTTGACCTAGACTCATGAAACTTGGCAAGAAGCAATGTCATGTAGCACAAGTAAAGGAAAAAATCCGAAAACCGTAAATTTGTAATTATATTACAAAAAATCCCTTGATAAATTATTTACATACCTACTTTGTACGGAACCCTCTTTACGCGAGACCGACTCGCACTTGATGGGTTTTGTTTTGTTATCTAGATTACTTTTATAGTCATTAGGGCTATTATATGAGATTTAATTCTAAAAGTTAGTGGCTGTGGGCCGGCCATGTTTGTCGAAGGACCGATGGCCGGTGGAGCAGACGAGTCCTGGAGTGGAGACCGCGTATCGGCAAACTTAGTGTGGGACGATCCTAGGTAGATGGACCGACGACCTTGAAAATGATGCTGGATGCAGATGGCGGAAGACAGGGTGTTGTGGCGCAGCTTGGGAGAGACAAGGAGAGGACTAATAAAAATCAAAATCAAAAGTCATTTATTCAAACTAGGCTGAGAATCAGCACATTTTGAAAAGGATAGTGATATTACAATAGGTAGCTATTTCTAATAAATGTTGTGGACCATTGGGCCCTATTTCTCGAAACTATAGAAGAAAGAAATAAAAAAAGAAAATACGTTTATTTGCGGCAAACATGACCGCGTATAAAAATTAAAATTAAAAACACAAACAAAAAAAAACAAAATAACAATTTGGGAGAAAAGTATGCGTCACATCTAGGCAAAAAATACTAGTTACTAGAACCTATATTAAGTATTAGTTACTAGAGTAAAAATTACAAGTCCTAATTTTTCCTGTTTCTCAAAAACACTCATTGGACTACGAGTAATAACCAATAGTAGCAGACTAATAAAAAATATTAGGCTGGCCTGGCCGAATACACATATTAACCGATGCCTCTTTACTTATTAAAAAAAAAAAAAAATACGGAAAACGTTCCCGTCACTTTTGAATTCGTTTGATTATGTCTTTTGCACACTGGCGGTAAAAGCGAATTGTTTTATTTAAAGTAAAATATTTTATTAAGGGTTGTTTTTTCAATCATCTGATAACTTTATTCGAGGAATAATTTTGAAAACTTTACAGTTACTTCATACAAAAACTGTCAAACATCAATTTTATTCTTCGAACAAAGGTTATCTGGCGATGGAAAAATCAGCCCTAAACAAAATTTACCATGGATCTAAAGCTAATGGTTTTGAGAAGTGTATTAGAAGCAAAATACATTCTATTTGGGGGTTTCTCAAACGTTTCATCAATATTTCGTAAGTGTTTCTGGATAAAAATACTCGACGACGACGACGGGGAATTATTATTGTATCTCCTTCACTGTCGGAAGTGTCTGAATTGTTTGGTAAATTTAAGTCTAATAATTTTGGAGAATCTTTTTTAGAAGCCTTCTGAGATTAATAGCTTTATCAGTATAATTTACAAGAATATTTAATAACACGTTTATTTATGAAACCAAATTAAATATACTCAGGTAATTTTAGCTAATATTTATTAGTTGGCAACTAGGAACTAATATTTTACTACCGTAGCTTCGAGAAACGCACACTAGCAAACTTGTAAAAAATATTCGTTTTCTCGAAACTTATTATTAGTCTAATAAGTTTCGAGAAATAGGGCCCTGGAGGTATATATAGTAAGTACCTAAGTGTAATTTACAGCATTGTTTTGACCTGTTTGTTTTCACAAACAACTAGAGACGAATAAATATTCTTCTACCGGAAATCAGATCTTATGATAGTCAGCTGCCGAACCAAAGAGGTCAGACCTCTAATGAAAACATAATGATGAAGCAGAATCAAAATCGAGACAGTATCTGTATCCTACCGCTTCGCCCAGAGCGGGACCAGTTATTTGATAATTTCACAAAAAAAAGACCGTATCTTCGACATCCCTTACCAGCTGATTGAACTTTGAAAGTTACTCGGATAAGTTAATCGTTAACTTTAAACTAATGAGGAAAATAAGGTTTTGATAACATTTTTTTCAAAATTATTTTTAAAAACAGAAGTAATTTTGGATGCTCACATATTATGTAGAACATCTAACTAAGCACGGATGAAACAATAAATTAAAAACAATTTGATTTTGTTACACCGGAAATGAATCCGTGTTCATTTCTTTTATTTGCGCATACGTTTTATTTTGTTTAGGTGCTTTAAGCCCCCTTAAAGGACAAGTCTTTTAAATGGCTTACAGGACCCACACACAAAAACGCAAGTTTTAGAAAAATATATGATATTCTGCAGAATATATGCTAGGTAGATAGTGTGTTAAAAACATAATACAACTGATTTGATACAATAGAAAAAAAATCATGAAGATACCTCAAAAAAAATTATTTTTACAATAAAACCATACTAATAGGTATACATACAATCATTCTGATTTTTTGTCAGATTATTCTACAAGCAACATACTAAAGTGATAAGTCCAAACAATAGATTTTTTGTAAATAAATAATTGCTTCATATTTTGCAATAAATTACCAGCGTTGTGTCATCGCGCTTCTCTTTCTTTTCTATGCAGTCTGACAGTGACCGCGCTTTAGGTCATGTAGTCCCCTTAAATAGCTTAAGCCTATATTCATTTATCCACGCGGACGCGAATAAATTAATCATACGGAACCCTATTAAAACAAAATGTCAACCCACCCCGTCTCGGAACATCAAGATGTCACACGACAATGACTTTCATCATTTTAATATCATTTATCTTCAGCCTGTTTAGCTGTGGGGTGGGCAGATTACGTCACTAAAGCTGTAGATGCCGATGTCACAGTTATTTACATTTATTTTAATGGTCTTGAAAAATGAATAATGTTACCCTGAAATAACAAAGAACGCCAACATAAACCTATGTAAACATATTAGTAGTTAACTAGTTATTGTGAATCACAAATATTCTCAAATTGTCTATTAAAAAAAGAAATCCAGACTTCTTTATGCTTGAAAATGAAAATATAGACACTCGAGAGCTAATTGATGGATATTGGATTTGTCTCTTTTCCCTAAATGCTATTTTTATATATACGTATATATATACATATATTGCCCTCTATATTATATACAGACACCAGCACATCAAGTTACCTGAAACTGTAAAATTGTCCCAATCTACTTTGAACTTTATGCCTTAGCAATAAAGTTGAAAATCTATTAAAGACATTTGTGGTGACTTGATGTGCTGGCGTCTGTAGTAGCTTCTGCCCGCGACTTCGTCCGCGTGAAATTTCTTGTTCCCCTGACCCACGCCGCCGCCGCATCGCAACGCCTGCCCGCGCTATCACTTCGTTTCGTTTAGGGTTGTTTCTGACTTTTTGTCTTTTTGTTCGGCTCCTAAGGGTGACGATAAATAACCCTTAGCGTTCCTCAAGAATTGGGCTGTCAAATGCAAAAAGAATTTTTCAAATCCGACTGGTAGTTCCAGAGATTACCCCCTACATACAAACAAACAAACAAATTTAACCTCTTTATGATATTAGTGTAGATTACAACATGATTTTACCATGGCTTCTAGAGTTTGAATAAGACCATAAAAGCTCCTTTAAACAGGCGCGACACGCGATAAAATCGCGCTTGTTTGTAAGAGCCTTAATTTCTAAGTAGCCCTCGATTTTTATTCTCAAAAATAATCAGTAGGTACCTAAAATTCATAATTCAAAAAATCTACAATACGTCAACATAAAAAACAGCCTGAACAACAAATAAAATCATTTGATTTACCTATTGATCAAAATAATTTGACATATTATGTCCAACGAAAATCGTGTGTCGGCAAAAAAATGCAACATCACGCAACTATCATTTTTTATAAAGATATAAGTATATATTCTTTATCGTATACTTAGATCAAATATCGTCGAGTTTGTTACAGACATTGGAACTTGAAACGCACCTGTTCCATCCAGCATTTGATCTATTGATATTAGAATTAGAGGTCAAAGACACTCGACAGCAGCTCTCAGCACTTTGCTTGCTGTCTTATGAAAAAAGTGGTGACATATAACTGGTGTAAAAGACACGCTCTCCGCTCTTGCGCGCACTTGTGCTCCCCGACATTGTAATCATTTTTTTGTACGATTTTTTACGAAAACTAGTTTTTAATGTTATAACACCACTTTAAATACCCCACGACCCCTGTACTGTTGCATGCACCCATTAACACAATGTTTTGCGTGCATTACATTACTCACTTATTGCAAACAGCAAATTTTCACACCAAAATTAAAAATCGTTTTCCACCAATTATTTTTGTGCAATGTCACTTAGTTTAATGTACAGAATGCGTGATGTGTCTTTTTAACCGATGTCAGAGTTGCGGCCTGACGACCCGTAACAACTGTCAGAGATCATAGAATGACAGCCGGGACCAAAGGCTTAACGTGCTTTCCCTAGCACGGAGGGGTCTAACCCAACCGCAGCAAGCGTAGCTTAACCTGATTGATCGACCCATGCGGCTGTTATCATTTAACCACGAGCCCCCGATTATGATAATAAATACGAAGCTTAATACCTAAGTTCTTAAAAAATCAAGAGATTCACTGGTCTAATAGAAACACCAACTTCTAAAGGCAATATTGAATGAAAATCACAAGTACGTTCAAGAGAAACGATTACTATTATAATAATATCTGATTCGTTCGGATAACATCGGAAAGCGAAAAGTTTTCCAATAAGGGTCGTCCGAACTATCCGTACCGAATCGCACGGAATCGTACGGGGGACCCAAGTTCACTGGCATACTTCAAATGTAACTTCTGAATTTTCATTGAATGGAATCTTTTTAGCTCTGTTTTAGTAGCCTGAATGTTTGAGTTTTCAGGAATTAATAATTATTTTATTTAAACTAATAATAAATCTTTGTTTGTTTGTTTGAACTCGTCGGATTCTTTTTGCATTTGATGGCCCAATTCTTGAGAAAAGCTCACCATCTGCCTAGCCATTTCTCAACTGTTTTGGGCTCGTCTTCCAGACTAACTGGATACAGCTGAATACCAGTATTTTACATGGAGCGACTGGTTGTCTGACCTCCACAACCCAGTAACTGGGTAAAGGCTCCTGCAAACAGGCGCACGCGACGCGAATCGCGCGCGACACAAAGGCACCGCTCGTTCCGCGACTTGCGGTGCCTATGTGTCGCGTGTCGTGTCGCGCCTGTTTGAAGGAGCCTTAATACGATACCCCTTGGTAAGATTGGTTGTCAGACTTTCGGGCTTCTGACGCCCCGTAAAGACTGTCAAAGGTCCACGAATGACAGCCGGGACCAGCAGCTGCTTTCCGAGGCACGGAGACCCTCTTGGTATGTGAAGATGGTCACCCATCCACAGACCAACCACGGCAAGCGTAGCTTAACCTGATCGATCGACCCGGGCGGCAGTTATTTCTTAGCCACCACTCACCAGCCCCTCTTTTGAGAAAAGCTATAACAAGAAAATTCACGCGGGTGAAGTCGCGATCGGAAGATCGGAAGCATAAAATGACATAGCATCACGACTGTTTACCCCGAATGGTTAGGCAGGGTATACGTGTGTACATTACACCTTCACATTTCAGCAGTTAGTTATGTTTAAGGGCCTGTGCACACCACGTTTTTTAAACGCGCCGTTGACGCGCATTTGTAGCGATACTGACGCGATACGCACGCGAGTCAGATGCAGCCTGTAGACCTTCTGTAGGATAAAAGGGCGCCGTCGAAGCACGTTTCTAAAACGCGCGTCAATGGCGCGTTTAAAAAACGTGGTGTGCACCGGCCCTAAGAGGAAATGCGGGTGGTCTTTTCTCCATAGAAACGCTCTCGCCTATTTCTCTCTGGTTAATGACCATAAAGCAATGATTTTTTTACAGAATTATAAATATTAACTACTTGTATGTTTTCGTTTTTGATGATACATTATTTTTGTAAGCACTAGAACCCTCAAAAAATGCCGAGTTAAACCGCTGTCGACAGAGGCCTAGTGTACTTTGAAAACTATTAATGAAAAAAGAAAACAGTATTGTTAGAGGTTTTGACAGCAAAAAGAGCGGGGACATTACGTCGCTGCGATGACGCTGTCAATGGAGGGGGTGACACTCCATGAGCCGTGTGCTCACTCGCCTCTACCCTTTTTGCTGCGGAGCTCGGACGGAACGGACGCGTACTAGTGATCGTGTTGAATTATTTTCTTGTAACGGGTTTTGTAATTTAAATAAATAGTTGTGTAGGCCGTGTCGTGTTTTCTTTTTAAAAAACTGTTCTCACTTCTGGTTTCTAAGATCAGAAGTGGGATTCGTTTAAACTACACGCGACTTAGATCGTTCGCCATCTTTTTAACCGAAAATAGTGTTTTTGGGACTTTTTAAAATTTTTCACAACGTGTTGTTGATTTTGTCCGTGATTAGTTTCTGTGCATTTTAACGTGATTCGCCACGTGTTTCTACTCGATTACATTATATTTCGTACGTGTTTTTGAAGTAAACAACCACGTGTTAATTCTTTTATTTCGCGGTTAGTTTGTTGTTCACGTAGTGGTCATTTATGTTGCCAATAGTCATAACCATGTCGAGTCGTGGATGCACGCTGTGTGAGAATACACCTAGCCGTAATTCTCGGGAAAACGATTCGCATAGCTGTCGTGATGTTTATAAAAGGCGTCGTGACCGTTATCGTCAATCGCGTAGTAGATCTCCTAGGCCTGCGTCGTCGTGATAGATCAGAGTACTCTCAAAGTTCGCGTAGGCGCCGGGATAGTTCGTATGGGCGTCGGGATAGCCCTCGACGCGACCCTTTGGATGGAGTGCTGGTTCGATCGAGCGCTTTAGGGGAGCGTTTGCCTTTAGACGCTATACGTGCGTCTACTCCCGTGTCGTCGCATCCGGGCGGCGCTCCGCCGCTGACGGCTTCGGTGGTTGCCGGGGCACCTGTTGCCGCTGGTGCGGAGGCGTGTGCTGCGGATGGAGCCGTAACCGCTGAGACATCGCGAGAGGCTGATGCTGCGGACAGGGTTGTGGGGGCGCAGCAGCCCGAGGTGCGGCGGCCCGAGGTCCGGCGGCCCGAGGCGCGGCGGCCCGAGGCGCGGCGGCCCGAGGCGCGGCGGCCCGAGGCGCGGCGGCCCGAGGCGCGGCGGCCCGAGGCGCGGCGGCCCGAGGCGCGGCGGCCCGAGGCGCGGCGGCCCGAGGCGCGGCGGCCCGAGGCGCGGCGGCCCGAGGCGCGGCGGCCCGAGGCGCGGCGGCCCGAGGCGCGGCGGCCCGAGGCGCGGCGGCCCGAGGCGCGGCGGCCCGAGGTGCGGCGGCCCGAGGTCCGGCGGCCCGAGGCGCGGCGGCCCGAGGCGCGGCGGCCCGAGGCGCGGCGGCCCGAGGCGCGGCGGCCCGAGGCGCGGCGGCCCGAGGTCCGGCGGCCCGAGGCGCGGCGGCCCGAGGCGCGGCGGCCCGAGGCGCGGCGGCCCGAGGCGCGGCGGCCCGAGGCGCGGCGGCCCGAGGCGCGGCGGCCCGAGGCGCGGCGGCCCGAGGCGCGGCGGCCCGAGGCGCGGCGGCCCGAGGCGCGGCGGCCCGAGGCGCGGCGGCCCGAGGCGCGGCGGCCCGAGGTCCGGCGGCCCGAGGCGCGGCGGCCCGAGGCGCGGCGGCCCGAGGCGCGGCGGCCCGAGGCGCGGCGGCCCGAGGCGCGGCGGCCAGCGGTCCAGCGGTCCGGGGCGCGGCGGCCAGCGGTGCGAGGGCCCGAGGCGCGGCGGCCAGCGGTGCGGGGGCCCGAGGCGCAGCGGCCGGCGGTGCAGCGGCCCGAGGTGCAGAGGCCCGCGGCGCAGCAGCCCACGCTGCAAGCAGCAACGGCGAGTGGATGTTTGCGTCGTACAACTACCCTCAGGCACGTTAGAACATAAAGGTCAGCTGTATTGTTTTGTTACTATTCTGGTGCTGAATGCTCGTTAGTAAAAGCGAGTTGTGCAGCCAAATTAAGTGGCAAACGAGTTAATAATGCTGTTGCGTTGACTGGTATTGGTTAAACGCGTGTATTCATCACAAAACAAATCATAAGAAGCGTTGCGAATAGCGAGTCACAACTTGAGATTCTATTACGTTTCTACACGACATTTACTTGCAAAGTATTATTTTGGGTAGGCTATTTTGTGTTATTATAAAACGAAGAGTGAAATCAGATTATCAGACTAATCTAGATCGGAAGTTCAGAGGTCCATTTAAGGTTGTGGAAGTTTTGACAAGTGATCGCTATACGTCATACATAAGCTTTAGATTCTAACCGAACTTACTAGTATGCTCACGATCGCATACGAAAGATGCCTCTAAGTAGTGTTCCTAACGTGTTAAACGTAGAAGGCGGTGAGGATAGTTCCTTCACCGAGTAGTAGAGCACATACCATGGCTATTTGGTCGCACTGTACGTACTTGTCTGTAGTCATAACTGCAACTCGCTTGTGAGTTGTTCAGGGACAGGTACAGCGGGGACCAGGGTCTCAAAGGAGACTATTGTTGTGTTGGTTTTCTAATGACCTGGGAGTCGTAGACTCAATGGGAAGTGATGTGTGTTGGTCGTATCACTTGAGGTGATGACTATATAGGTGGCACGAGTGTCACTAGCTGCTGCGGCAGCCGGGCCATGAGCGTTGTATGTGATCTACTCTTAAATGTATGCAGTTCCTGAACAATTATTGCAAATTCTTAAAGGAATCTTTTGTTATCAATGATTGTTATTGTTTTTATTAAATGTGGTCAGAATTGGCCGAGTGGAACATGCACTGCTGTTGATTTTTTTTGGGTTACAGGTTAACGTACAAGGTGTGTACAAGGTGGTGCATACAAGGTGGTGCGTACAAGGTGGTGCGTACAAGGTGGTGCGTACAAGGTGGTGCGTACAAGGTGGTGCGTACAAGGTGGTGCGTACAAGGTGGTGCGTACAAGGTGGTGCGTACAAGGTGGTGCGTACAAGGTGGTGCGTACAAGGTGGTGCGTACAAGGTAGTGCGTACAAGGCGGTGCGTGCACTGCCTCATCACCGTTACGAGCTGGAACTGCTTGCCGGGTCATATGGCAAGAAGACCTAGTCGGCTGCAGAATACATGGTGCTGTGGCGAGGCGAGTGGACGCCGGACACCTCGGCTTTCTTTGAGGGTGGTGAGCGAGTGTGAAGTGTCATGCAAACTTTGGGCCTCTGACACTAGACGACAAGTGTACTGTTTGTGTCGCTTGGTCGTAATGGTTCTTCACGAATGTATAAAACTGCAAACGTGGGGCCTCTATTATGCATTCGTGAAGGTGAGCATGCTAACGTTTGGGCCTCTGCTCTGTTTTGCGGTCATAGCGGAGACATGCAGAACTTTTGGGCCTCTGTCTCAATGACGCATTGTGTCACGAATTCATAGCAAGCATAACCTTTGGGCCTATACTATGTATTTGTGAAAAGACAAGCAAACGTTTGGGCCTCTGTCGATAGCGATGTATGGCGAATGATGGAAATCCGGATTCTGTCATTAGCGATGCATCGAATATGTGAGTTTCAGCATCTCTGGTTTGAAGCTGTTTCAATTTCATAAATCATCACTGATGGCTTTCGTTGCTGGCGCTTGAGTGCACGCTTGCGCCTGTAACTGTTTCGAGTTGAATTAGCTTTAAACCAGGGTGGTCGTATTATTTAAATTACCCGTGTGGTCTTGTGTATTTTCAGATAATGCTGATGATCCAAACAATGAAATACGACTAGGTTACAGGTGATGTTGATCATTGGAACCCGATAGTGGTTGCCAGCTGATGTTGATAACTGGAACCCCGATAGTGGTTGCCAGGTGTTTCTGATTACTGGAACCCCGATAGTGGTTGCCAGGTGACTTTGTTATTGTTTCAGTAGTGATTGAGATCTGGAACTCTTTCATTGGTGTAAAAATGACCTATCTGCTACCCATTTTGATGTTATTGCCGGAAGTTGTAGTAAAACGCTTGTAGTTTCATTACAATGGGTAGATCCAAGTTAAGCTTTCAAACTGCTGTTGTTTTTTTATGTTGGCATGTTCCAGATGACGAGTCAAATGATGATGACTAGGCGCAAGGAAGCCCACCATCCAGTGGTGAATCCATCCAGTGGTGACCAGACGGGCGAGGAGCGGAATCCAGGAAGCCAAGCTGACGAGGACGTTCAGCTGTCAGGAGAGGCCGTGTTAGAGGTTTTGACAGCAAAAAGAGCGGGGACATTACGTCGCTGCGATGACGCTGTCAATGGAGGGGGTGACACTCCATGAGCCGTGTGCTCACTCGCCTCTACCCTTTTTGCTGCGGAGCTCGGACGGAACGGACGCGTACTAGTGATCGTGTTGAATTATTTTCTTGTAACGGGTTTTGTAATTTAAATAAATAGTTGTGTAGGCCGTGTCGTGTTTTCTTTTTAAAAAACTGTTCTCACTTCTGGTTTCTAAGAGTATTATATCCTTCTTATGCAGTTTATGAAATACTTTTTAAATTGGTCCAATATTGGAGGAGGAAATAGGCAAGCGCCAAACCTCTAATTAAGGCTCTAACAAAAAGGCGCGACACGCGATAAAATCGCGCGCGACACAAAGGCACCACAAGTCGCGCAACGACCGGTGCCTTTATGTCGCGCGCGATTCGCTTCGCGCGTTGCGCCTGTTTGCAGGAGCCTTTATGACTTTTTTTACTTAGGCTTTTTCAAAAGTCTCTGACCGCATTTCCTCTTAAGTGTCACATAATAGGGAGCGAACTTGTCATCTAATAATATCAAAATATGTAAGTAAAAACCATGTAAAAACATACACATTACAATCTACCGGGCACAACTCCACACTCCGGGATGCTGCTGAGAAATTCTTAGTAGAAAAACCCTTTGGCCCACCTAGGAATCTAACCCAGGATTTCATGCTCAAAAGTAACGCTTGCGATCATCAGACCAAAAAGGCGGCAGGGTTTTTCATTCTAATTTCAAAATTAGATAATACGTCTAACTTATTAACAAGGATATTAGGTACCTTACGTAGGTACTACTTACTTAAATATTTAATTTAAAATTACTTAAGTATTAATTTATTGAGTAACGGGCGAAATGCGGAGGTAACAGTACACCCTCTCAGGTGTACAATGTACATACATATAGAGGGACACCTCTACACATTTTAGTTCAACTGATTTTACACGTTTAATTTATTTTTAAAAAAAAGTATTCAAAAGTTTGCATCATGTAAATGAGTTCCAAAATGTTTGTAATTTCAAGTCATAAATACTCGGGAGACTAGATAGAGACTCAAAGTACCAAAGTTTAACTAAAACATAAAACTAAAATGAATAAAATTTGCATCAAAATTATACGAACATCACATTCCAAAAAAAAATCAAGCTTCAAACTATAATTACAAGTTCCATCTTAACTTCCTTTACAAAAAAAAGTTGAACCCTATCAATTCTAAGTGGCTGCAAATTTTAATTACATGACGATAAAAATCATTAATTTTAATATAACAACGAAAACTTCTCAAAATTATCCTTTTAACGGAGAATAACTTAATTTTGCGAACAATATTTTCTATTACGCCTCTAAAGATTCAGGGGGGTCGGCAGGACAATGGGGGGTTCTATAAAGGTTTTATCGCAGTCAGCAAGGTGCTTTAATCACGTTTTCTTGAGGTATAAATCCGAGCTCACAAAGGAAAATTTTGAAAGGCTACCTACCGGATTTTAATTAAGCGTAATCATTTTGTTTCAATCAGTTATGATCATTAACTAAAATGTTTTGCTTTGTACTAATTTGAACTTGGTTTGATTTATGAATATTGCGTAAAACTTATTGGAATTTTCAAGAATATTACCATTAATATCCTTCACACTTTAACTGGTGGCTTAATAATAACAGCCGCACGGATAGATTTTCAAGGTTAAGTAACGGTTGCCGAGGTTGATCCGTGGATGGGTGACCAACCATAACATACCGAGACCCTTCCATGCCTCGGATAGCACGTTAAGCATTTGGTACCGGCTGTCATTCGTAGATCTTTGAAAGTCGTTAGGTGTAGTTAGAAATCGGCAGTCTAAAAACCAGTTTTACAAAAAAAACAACCCTGGGTATAGACATGGGCGCCGCCTTAAAAATTCTCGGCGGCGGCGCGCTGACCAATTTCAATCGGCGGCGGCGTGGCGCCGGCGGCGTGGTTTTCTACTACCTACAACTAAAACTCGCAATCTACTCCCTATCTTCTTTAAGCCGGCCGGCTCCTTAATATCGTTTCAGGCGGACGACAGGAAAATGTCAGTCCTATACAGTACAGTAAATACCTTGTCCAGAATTCCAGATCAGGTCATCAGGTACAAAATAAAAAATTTTTCCAAAGGGACACTTTAATAGCCTCGTAAAAATTTTTTCAACATAGACACAGATATCAAAGCATAAATACTAATTAAAGTTTGTCATTATTATCAATCTTACATATTTTATAATTATCATGAATAAATACGATTTTATTAACCCGAATCGAGCTCAAGCGAGATCTTTTGGCCATAACTGTTAGCCCAGCTACCGAGAATACCCTCTCACTCGGAGTGTTAGTGGCATGTATACAGAGTAAAGCTCTAGCAAGAGCAGCAAGAAAAGGTTCTTTTTTATTAGGTCCTTACATATGAAATTGGCGTTTTGTACGGGAGGAATATAAAGTCAATTTTTTTTGTAAAATATATTTAATTAATCAAAGTATGCACCGTTGTTATCTATGCACTTTTGCCTTCTCATAGGTAGTTCATTGATCCCTTTACTAAGAAAACCATGGGGGCGAGAATCAATGAACACTTTGAAGGCGGTTTGGACTGCCGCATCGGAGTTGAATTTTTTTCCTTGTAAGAAGTTGTCCAAATTCCGGAAAAATGGTAATCTGTTGGAGCAAGGTCCGGGGAGTACGGTGGATGTCGCAGACGTTCCAATTGTAGCTCATCTAACTTAGTGGTTGTTTGTTGTGCAGTGTGGTCTTGCGTTGTCGTGAAGCAGCAGTGGCCTAGAGCGATTGACCAATCTCGGTTGTTTAGCAGCTAATTCTTCTTTCATGGTTTGCAGTTGCAGACAATAGATATCTGCCGTAATCGTTTGGCCAGATTTTAGAAAGCTGTAGTGAACGACACCGGCGCTAGTCCACCAAACACTCACAAGTAACTTTTTCTGAGTCAATTTTCGTTTAGGGCAGGATTTGGCTGGTTCTCCAGGGTTCAGCCATTGCGACGAGCGCTTCCGATTACGAAAACATTAAACCAAAAACGTACCGTACTTTCTTTTGCGACACCAGCGCCGTACACATCATTAATCCTTCGAGCTGTTTCTGCAGCACTGGTGCCACGGTAGAACTCGTACTCGTAAATATACCAATATTTCATGTTTTCCATTGTGCGGTAATAAGCGACGCCAAAGAAAAAAATAATGAGGAAAAAACAAATGAATGACTGTTTTCAAAACTCAAATGTACCAGCTAAATGAATGTATTTTGGGAATTCTTAACCAAAGAGGAGATATTTCAGATCAAAGTGGTCAGTACGACAAAACGCTAATTTCATATGTAAGGACCTAATATTATTCCAATAGAATAATAAATCACCATCTTTTGGCTCTGTAGGAACAGCACCAGCAATGTAACGCCAACATTCTTGCTCTATTGGATCACTTTGAATGCCTTGGCATGAACTCATACTGTTTCCTTGACAGTTTGTGCAATAATGATGTGTCAATTACATCTGGTGCTTGTACTGCCTGCGTTTTCGGCTAAAGCTTCTGGCTCGTTATTAATATTTATAATTTCCCTGATGTACGAGGAAAGGAATGACAAAAAAACGTCTATGGAAAAGATTGTACACTGTAGTTTTTGATAATTCAGTCATTTTGGATGAGTCAATCACGAAAACAAATACACGTCTTTACGCCACTCACGCCGCGCGGTGAATGTCGGCGGCGGCGGCGGCGTGCCGCGGGCGCGCGGCGGCGCCGCGCCGGCGCAGCGCCCATATCTACCTGGGTATCGTGTTACCCAGTGTCACAGTATAAATAAAGACATATACTGTGCCAGTGTTGTGGAGGTCAGATAAGCAATCGCTCCATATAAAATACTAGTATTCAGCTGAATCCAGTTAGACTGGAAGCCGACCCCAACATAGTTGAAAAGTGACTAGGCAGATGATGATGACACTTTAACTGTTGATCGGTGGTTTTTGTGGAAGAGTCATCAAATTGTCACACGTTAAAAATTGGACTATTTTTAAATTCAACCCAAATTTAAAAACAACCTGCAATCTTTAACAAAAATCCCTCCAAAAAAATAAGAAAAAAAGTTAAAAAGAAATTCTTTTTTCAATCGCGGCCAATAACGAAAAGTGATCTGACATCCAAAGAGGCCGATAATCATTTGGCGATGACTGGCCGTTTTTCGGCTTTAGGCCCCGTCACCTGTCATAACGCGATGGGCCAAAAACGCGGCGAGGCCGTAATATATTTCCCCTTTTTTATTATTGTTCATATTTATTTTATCGGACGTCTGAGGAAAGAATGGCCTTAATCGAGTGACGGATGCTTTGTTGTTATAGTGGCCCTCTTTGATGTGTCCATGTTATGGGTTGAGGATTAGATTGTTGCATCGAGCGCAAAGTGAGTTTAATTACTCACTTTAGCAAGGTGCATAATCTACTGTTTTTTCAACTACCATTATGAAATAGGTATACCTACTCAAAATAAAAACTCAAGTTAATGAAAACAAAGTTTTCATAAGCTTTTAAATATTAACCCGCGAATTTTGCGGCAAAAGGTTATTAACAATGTCATTTGCAGCTGTTTATACTTTGTAGAGTTGAATTCGTACCGCTATCACTGTCTATTTCCATTTTTTTTAAACTTGTCTTGCTAAATATGAAGTACAAAGTTTTACAATGGTACAAAATGCGCGGCATTTGTATTTTTTTTGAAGTGAAAACTTCTTTAGCATCGTTGTGATTTGAAAGTTTATGAAACGAAAAAGCGACAGTAAAAAGGGACATGTAAATTCATAAGATTCAACGTGGGAGAAAATGAGATAGGAAGCATTATATTTCGTCGCTTCATTCTTCAGATACAAATAACCATGTAGTGCCTTTATTCTACAAGGCTCTATTCGCACGTTTAAAGAATCGACTATTAGTCGATATTTTTTTTTTTTGTCTACCTCACTAACGTGGCGTGATGTTCGTGCTGTGAACTTCATTCCTTTTTCTTGCGAGGCATCGTTCGCACGTGCCTTAGTGAATATTTCGTGCTCAGCAATCGCCATTATAATGCCGAAAAGAAGAAATCAGGATAAAATTGAACGTTATCTACGTAAAATTCAAAAACTGGAAAATCAACAAAGAAAATATAAAAGAATTATTTATTCGTCATCGGAAGATTCCGATGAAAATTCAGGTTAGTAAATCGTTATTTAATAACTATTAAGTGCGTTGGTGAAAACATTTATGAGAAATATTATCTCGATCACTTATAATGCCTGGAGGTTGACCGTGTGTCATCACGAAGGTAACTTACTCTACCTAGAGGTTAACCGTGTGTTAACACGAAGGTAATCCGTAATTGTTAAAAGGACGATTACGTTAAAACAAATAAAATGCCTGGAGGTGGATCGTGTATCCTCACGACGGTTATTAATTATTATAGTACCGCCTTAGCATTGTAATATTACCTGAGAGATTAACCGAGTGTTAATACAAAGTAAAAGATAAAAATTACGTCTACCCTCAAAATTTTAATTTCTTTTTTATTGTTGTAGACGACACACGTCGTAATGACGCCGATCCAGACCCCATTGGGTTAATAGATCAGAATGGCATGAATGACATGTCACCCGATGAGGAGACCAAACCTGATGGCGAACAGGAACCAACTCCAGTACCGGAATTGGACCCTAATATTCTCTCCGCCTTAGGTGAGACCACGGAAGAGACGCCAAAGTTTGGACCTAAAATTCATGAAAACCTATCGCGGCTTTGGCTACCTATTCTCCGAAAAGGGATGAATAAGGAGACAAAGGAGAGGCTTCACAAAGAGTACCCAATTCCAGAGAATTGCCCATTATTACAAGCGCCTAAATTAAACCCAGAAATTTCGGCCGCAGTAAATGAAGGTACCCGGGTTCGTGACAAAAGAGTAGAAGGAGTACAGCAGCAATTAGGTCACGGAATAGCCGCTCTTAATAAAGGTTTAGACTTGCTTCTTGACGATGGCAAAGACAAAGTTCAGGCCATTAAATTTTTAAGCGACAGCTGTCGCTTGCTGTGCGACTTGCACTTCGAAGAAACGGAGGCGAGAAAGAAGTTCGTTACTCCGGGCCTAGATAAATCCTTTTTAAATATCATGCAAGATATCGATCGCGATGAAATGCTTTTTGGAAGCAGACTTTCGGAAAAGATAAAGGCCACGAAAGTAATTGAAAAACAGGGCTTGCAAATCAAGAAGCCCGCACCGATTCCCAAAACGCCTTCTACTTCATCCTATCAACCAACGAACCGTCCGCGCTCCCAGGGAAACTGGGGAGGCCCTCCTCGCTTTCCGTCGAACAGGGGAGGGAGGGGAGGGCCAAGGAGGACTGCCTCAGCACACCGCAAGCCCCAGACAGGCGCAACTCAACAGAAGTCATCTGTCCAGAGCAAACTGCGTGCGGCAGCTCAACAATAGAGGTACACGCTGGGAGAATCCAGCATTTTTATAATTGTTGGCTTAAGATTACTAGTAATCCATTAATTCTTAAGTGGATATCTGAAGGATATTCCATTCCATTTAAAAAAGAAGTGAAGCAAGTGGCAGCCATACGTAATTCTGTATCCTTGAGCGACCAACCACATATGTTAGAAGCTATCAAAAAATTATTAGAGTTAGGAGCTATATCTCCCTGTCATAGATCCAAAAATGATTTCGTTTCCAAAATATTTTTAACTCCTAAACGTAATGGAGGCAAAAGGTTTATTTTAAATTTAAAAGCTTTAAATAAGTTTGTTTCCACTGCACACTTTAAAATGGAGGACCATAGGACTGCAGCTAGACTTGTACCTAAAGATGGTTTCATGGCAAGTATTGACCTAAAGGAAGCATACCTTTTAGTCCCTATTTGCAAAGAACATCGTAAATACTTACGTTTCTATTTTGATCAAACATACGAGTTCAACGCTATGCCCTATGGTTTATCTGTTGCTCCTAGGGTTTTCACGAAGTTAATGAAGGAGGTTATTAACCATCTAAGACACAGGGGTTATAGGTCGGTAATTTTTCTCGATGACATTTTTTGCATCGGTAGTACTTTCGATGAATGTCGTAACAATGTTAATGAAACACTAACATTGCTCAAATGCTTAGGTTTTGTCATTAATTACGAAAAAAGTTGTCTTGAACCTCGACAAATTTGTAAGTTTTTAGGTTTTATATTTAATAGCGTCGATATGTCACTAGGCCTGCCAGATGACAAACGAACAGGGATTATGCAATTGGTCATTAAGTTCTCTTCCCTTCCTAAATGTTCCATTAGGGAACTATCACAGTTGATCGGAGTACTTACTGCAGCCTGCCCTGCAGTTAGATATGGTTGGTTATACACCAAAACTCTCGAACGTCAGAAATATTTAGCCCTTCAAAAGTATGGCGACTTTGAAGCAAAAATAAGACTGTCGGAAGTCATCTTACCTGACCTAGAATGGTGGAGACGAAACATCAACTTAACATACAACGCGTTGAGAAGACATGAACAGTTCGATTTAGAAATCTACACGGACGCGTCTAGGACTGGCTGGGGGGCAGTCTGTAACGGTAATCGGGCAAACGGTGGTTGGAAAAATCAGGAATTATCTTTCCACATCAATTACCTCGAATTGCTAGCGATTTTTCTAGGTTTGAAGTGCTTTGCAAGCTTGCATTCTAACTGTTCTATATTGCTGCGCGTGGATAATACAACTGCTATCAGCTATATTAACCGTATGGGAGGAGTTAAATTCCCACATTTAAATGATCTAACCAAAACAATTTGGCAATGGTGTGAGAAGCGAAATATATTTCTATTTGCGTCGTACATTAATACACATGACAATATAGAAGCCGATGAAGAATCTCGGAAAATTAATGTAGATACAGAATGGGAACTATCTGATAGGGCTTTCCAAACGATAGTTCAGACGTTAGGTAAACCAAAAATCGATCTATTCGCTTCCCGCACTAATGCCAAATGTAGACAGTACATTTCATGGAGACCGGACCCTGATTCTATAACGGTTGACGCTTTTACAGTTAGTTGGCAATCAACTTTTTTCTACGCTTTTCCACCGTTTGCTTTAATCCTAAAATGTTTGAGAAAAATCATTGACGATTCGGCCACCGGTATCCTAGTCTTTCCTTATTGGCCTGGCCAACCTTGGTTTCCATTGCTGAAAAGAATGCTCATGTCAGATATTGTTTTCTTTAATCCAAATGGGGACCTTTTGCATTCAAATTACAGATCTCGTCACCCGCTTCACAGCAGCCTTACACTGGGGGCCGCGACGCTCTCAGGGCAGCATTTACGAGACTGAATACCCCGGACGTAGCGCTAGACTTAATGCTAGGCTCCATCTCAGATAATACTATAAAACAATATTCCGTCACTTACAAATATTGGTGGCAATTTTGTCTTGAAAACAAGCTTAATACCTTTGAAGCTTCGCTATCATCAGTCATAACCTTTTTGGTGGATCTCTTTCATAAGGGAGCATCATACGGTGCTATGAATAGCCATCGATCTGCCCTTTCATTACTCCTCGGGAATAACATTGGAGCAGACGAGAGAATAAAACGCCTACTCAAAGGTATTTACAGGCAAAAGCCATCTCGTCCCAAATATAATACCACTTGGGACCCAAAAGTAATACTGGACTACATTTCCCAATGGTACCCCAATACCAATCTTGACCTAACCAAACTAACAAAAAAATTATCAATTTTATTAGCGTTATGTACTTCCCATCGAGTACAAACCTTCTCCCTTATTAGAGTTCAAAATATCAATAGATCCCCCAATGGTATAAAGATAAACATAACCGACATAATTAAGACTTCAGCAGCAAATCGAGAACAACCTGTTTTATATTTACCGTATTTCGTAGAAAACCCGAGGATATGCCCTGCAAAGACTCTTGATGATTACCTCGAGGTAACATCTGCCACACGACCCGAAGGAAACGATAGTCTTTTGCTAACCGTTAAAAGACCATATAAAAAAGCATCGTCACAAACTATCAGTAGATGGATCAAACAGACCCTAGCGGAGGGCGGCGTCGACGTCACAGTATTCAGTGCGCACAGCACGCGCCACGCCTCCACCTCGGCGGCGGCCTCCGCTGGAGTCTGTGTTGACACCATCAGGAAGACGGCTGGCTGGGCTTGCTCGTCCCAGACGTTTGCTCGGTTTTATAACCGACCATTAATCGATGATGGAATTTTTGCTCGATCTGTCTGCGCCATTAGTAACTTAGATTTAGAGTAATTTAGATCTAGAATAATAAATTACTATATTATATAAGTTTAAAACTAATCAAAATACATTTAGGTTCTTTTCTGTTGTTCTAATAGATAATGATTATTTAATTTATAATTATCTAAAAATAAGAATACATTTCTGTTATTAAAATTAAAGTTTTCTACTGATAGTAAAGTTTTATTTACTAATCTGAGAATCTATCTCTAAACATCTACATGGTTATTTGTATCTGAAGAATGAAGCGACGAAATATAATATAAGATCAAACGAACTTCTTGAAGTGAAGTTCGATCATTATTATATGAGTCGCTTCATTCGAAGATACAAAGTCCTCACCCACCCAAACCCATCGTAGAAAACTGATCTCTAAACAAGAATGAAGTTCACAGCACGAACATCACGCCACGTTAGTGAGGTAGACAAAAAAAAAAAATATCGACTAATAGTCGATTCTTTAAACGTGCGAATAGAGCCTTGTAGAATAAAGGCACTACATGGTTATTTGTATCTTCGAATGAAGCGACTCATATAATAATGATCGAACTTCACTTCAAGAAGTTCGTTTGATCTTATATTATACAGTGTTTTTGAAGGTTTCACTTCTACCACGTGTGAATTCACACATGCTGTTTCTTTTTTTGAAGTGAAAACTTCTTTAGCATCGTTGTGATTTGAACGTTTACGAAACGAAAAAGCGACAGTAAAAAGAGACATGTAAATTTATAAGATTTAACGTGGGAGAAAATTATATAGGAAGCATTATACAGTGTTTTTGAAGGTTTCACTTCTACCACGTGTGAATTGCACACATGCTGTTTTTTTTTTTTTCACCAAGTCGGTTTTATTCAGTCGATTTTTATTTTCAGCCAGTATCTTTTTGATCGAATGCATATATTTTATATTAAACTTAATGGGAGACATTAAACCTCTGTGGTAAATTTCTATCTAAATAAAATATTAAAAAACAGTGCAATAATAAAAAACTGTGCGACCATGAGATTTCATATAACATTTTTGCACTGTTTTTGGTTTTAAGCAAAAAATATGTCCTTGTGATCGGTTTTGCAGCGATTAATGACATGCAGCATTACTACGTAGTAGAAAGAAAAATGTTTTTTTCCTGTGATACGGCTGTTTTAGTTTATTTTATACGAAATTGCGTTAGTCACTAGAAAATCAGCGTCAGGCACTAGCTGTCTGACATTTTTGCTGAACTGGGCCTTTTTGACGTAGTCGTGAGGCACACTTTGCTGCTAATTTCTTACATCGGACTTTATACTTTCTATTTGGTGTTTATTTGTTTATTTAAAAAGATATTGATAATAAGTGGATTGTGTTTTCGAACCCACATGGTGTTCGTCGCCAATCCAGCTTCAAACCGCGAAGCCACAATAACTGGTTGAGAATACGCGAAATTAAAGATTAGGTAGTAGATATTGCCGTGTTACTTAAAAGCAATAACAACTTTAACGACAAGAAGATAATGACTAAAATGGCTTAACAAGCTATGCTGGTGGGTCAGACAATGTTGGTCACCGACTGTACTTTTACCCAAACTGTTCATGAGTCCAGGAACTCACGCTTGGCAGCTGGTAACCGCATAACCTACTAATCTTAAGTAGCCTTAGATCAAGTTTATTTCAAGATAACTGTTTTTAAATTTCAAGGGGTTTAAACTACGAATACTCGTCGCATCACAAAATCTAAAATGGTAATCGAAACAGAACTTCTTCCAAAACTAAAAGTACGAGTAACTGCGAGTCAAATTGAAATCCAGCTCATGCATTACGTAGGTTAGAGGTTCATAAACTTGTATGGGAACGTCAAAAACTGGAAAATCATAGAGGTCTGGAGTGAACGGATTTGAGAGGGATTCCAACTACTTTATCGGGGACCAATGGAAGCTGACTATAACTCAGCCAAGTTGGGAGCAATCCAAGTTTGGAGACGGTTTGATTGCATACCTTCTTGCTCAATTTGCAATATTTGTTTGAACATATTTTTGCGGTTTACCTAAGAATTGGTAAGATGAATGGGCTGAAGTTTTAAGAGGTTTTATATCTACACTAACAATAAATCTGAAGTGTTTGTTTGAACACGCTAATCTCCGGAACTGCCAATCGGATTTGAAAAAAATCTATTTGAATTTGGTAGCCCAATTCTTGAGGAAGGCTATAGGGTATTTAACATCACGCTAAGACCTTTAGGTGCCGAACAAAAAGAAAAAGAGTCAGAAAGAACGCTAAGCAAAAACGATGTAATAGCGCGGGCAGGCGATGCGATGTGTTTTAATAAAGTGACTGGCAACTTTTAACGTTTACATAAATTTAAAAAAAGAATGCGTGTAATGATCCTGCACTAATCGTCAAAGTGAACTTCTGGAGGGTGGGTCACGCGATAATTTGATTTCGATTTAGTTAAGGCGCTACTTCGAAAATAAATCGTAGCTACTGATCTACTAAGCGAGCGAAAGTGATGCAATTACTTTTGAAACGCAAAAGACGAGAGACGGCTACAATGTCCGTGCGCTCGGAATAAAACGACGTATGTGCCAAAACGAATTTATTACTTTTTTAACAAAATATATTTAAAATTACTTTGAGTAAACTTTGATGTAGTAATTCTCTATGTTTTAAATTAACTCCATTGAATCAGCGTTACGCCGTGATGTCGAAAATAGTAAAAAATAGATAACTTTGCAATTTTTTTGTATCGAGAAAAATTAATTGAATCGTATATTCCTTTTTCATGATACTAGACCAAAGAGTCAAAAAACATGTACCAAAATGTTAAATCCCTATTCCACATACTTAACAAGTTACACGAAATAGAAAAAGCCACATTTTTTCAATATATCGTTTAAAGATAAAGGAGAGTTTAAATTGTGATTTAATTCAATCGGTAAGGAGTTTTGATTTAGTAACTTTAGGTCCTTTGTAGACATATGTTTTTTTTGCAGTATAAAACTACGGTTTACTATACCTATGCCGTGTGTAAGCACGATCGTCAGTGTTAGACTAAGTTCATATTTTAAGACAGCGCGAAGCCGCGCGTCGGTCGCCGCGCGTTTGGAGCATTCCTGACGGCATATGTACGCGCGGCAGTCTGACATCAACACTGCTTGATCTATGCTTTAGGTCTGTCCGTCTCAACTCGCGCGGATCAACTGAACAGGTGATTACAGGTTCGTAACACTTGAGCCGCGCGGTGACTCGCGGTTCAAAATCTAGCATGCGGGTTAGAACGCGTGGCGCGTTGTCGCGCGGTACCAGGCGATGATGTAGTTCCACACGCTACCGTGCGGTCATATGAGCTTAGTCTTATAATGATCACTATGGAAGCTTGTTGAGACACGTTTTTTCTATGGCACGTTTAAAGGCTCCTTCAAACAGGCGCGACACGACACGCGACACAATGGCACCGCAAGTCGTGCAACGAGCGGTGCCTTTGTGTCGCACGCGATTATATCGCGTGTCGCGCCTGTTTCTAGGAGCCTTTATACGTCTTACCGTAAAGTACATGGTTATAACATTTAAACATTATGTTTACAGCTTTTGTCTTACGATCAATAATGAATAGGTATTCGCAAAGACAGAATATGCTACTCAGTAGGTAAAAATTAAAAATATAATATTATTTTGAGCCGTTTAGGGTCGAAACGCACGGGTCATGGGGCCGAGTAAGCGTCTCCTGACAGGTGGACACTTCACGTGACCAGACCGAACTCACCATGCATTGGCCAAAGAATTAGAATTTCCCATTCAACGTGGCAATGTTGCCAGTCTTCTGGACACGTTTCCAGATGACAGCGATGCGAACGAGTATTTCGACACAAGTGTCCTTTTGTTATTGTATTTATTTGTAGCGTTAGTCATTTAATTTAGTATCTAGTGTAAATAGTAAAGTTATGTTAAATTTACAATTATATTATGTGTAATTTTATTTTCTCTTTCAATCATTTTGATTTATAATCGTTCAAGAATCAATTTCACATGAATAAATACTTCCTTTTCAGGCTCAAAACCCTTCAGTCTAGCCGGTCAGTTCTTAGAGCTTGAATAAACACAAATATGAATCAACGATCAACGTGGGTGTTTCAAATAAATCAACGGAGAATGATTTGCGCAAATCACAGGTAAGGAGTTAGCTTGGAATGTCTGACAGAGGATAAGAAAGTTAGAAATTATTATTTTTAAGGATGTAGAAACCTGGGAGGTATTTTTTAACAGACTTCTAAAAAGGAGGTGGTTCTCAATTCGGATGTTTCTATATGCTATATATTTTTTGTCTTTCAGGCTAGTTTGAATAATTTTGGTTAGATAATAAACCCCAACATTGTCTTCAGATTAAAGAATGAGCTCATCACAAACTTTTTATGGTCATTAATAAACATAAATTCACTATTATTCACTATTATTGCAGACATATTTCTGCCATTAGCATTTATACCGTAAAACATTTACGGTTTAACCACTCACGTGTACAATAGTATTAATTAATTACCGGTGGGATTCGTCAGTGACATAATCCATTCGGCATTTAAGAACAGAAAAAGATAATAAAGATTCACCTACGTCTGGGAATCAGAATTATTGTCATCGTGGAATTTATTGCCATACGGAATTTATAGGTACCACTGTTTTATTTTATTTTATTTTATTTTATTCTATTCGGGAAACTTACAGCTTTTATAAACAGTGTTCTTAACTATATACATTTGAAAGCCATTTACAAGTTTCAAATGTAAAAAACATGGAAATGTAGATAAGTATGGTATCTAATCTTTTAGCTGCCCCTGCCATGGCTTAATTTAATATTTTATTTTAGGATTGTTTGTTTCTGCAGCGGTATCTACAACGCCAAATGCAAACAACGCGTCATACTGACGTCACGCAAAATCCTGCATCTCACAAGCAGAGTTTACCGCGCAACTAGCATAGATACAACGGCCCGACATGAATCATCGGGCAGTTGTCCGCCAGACACAACACCCGTCTGGTCGGAGGATCCTCCCTTTTCTATAGATTATGAGTGAACTTTACACCCTGTTTCTAAATTTCGCTTTTAATTTGTACGACTTTTTTACATCGTTCTCACATATAAATTCGACATTATTTATGTTAGTTTGAAATAATAATTACAACATAATTATTGTCAACGTAATAATTGTCTCTATTGTAATTAATATAATTGGTGTTATACCATTTAAATCCATACTAATATTATCAATTCGAAAGTAACGCTGCCCGTATGTCCGTATTTCACGCCTAAACCACTGAACGGATTCGATGGCAAGGAGGTAGATGGCATCCTGGGTAAGGACTTAGGCTACTTTTTGTTCCGGTTGCATGTTTCCGTGGTAAGATAATTCAACCACGCGAGCGAAGCCGCGGACAGAAGCTAGTTAAAAAGAAATAAATTTAAATCAAAATATTTTATTTCACATAAACCTATATGGGTACTTATGAGCGTCAGAAGCTACCGTGCAATCGCGATTTATTTGCCAAAAATTAAACAAAAAATAACTTTAATTCCTACACAATATAGTTCAGTTTACGCTACAAATTCAAACATTTTTATAACTTTGTCAATAGTGCTAGTCACTTTGAAATCAACTTAATTGTCATTGAAATAAAGTTGATATTTGTTTAACTTGAAATAGGGTAGGAGTTTGCAGCACAGCGCACTTTTACTTTAGGTGCACGGTTCCCATTCCCAATCTACTAAACCAAATACCTGTAGTTATTAGAGACTCAATGAATAGTAAAAACATAAGCGTACCTAATATGAAAGAACATTACATAAACTCTAATAGAACTTAAATGTTAATAATAGCGCGTTGGTCAAATCTCAGGCCATTTGAGAATTGGACAGTTGGACACTTTGCGAATTGGACATAATGCGCCCAAAGGGTTAAGACAGACCTCAGATGTCTAATTTTGTGCTTTGTTTAAGTATAAGGAACTTGTAATTTGTAAAATAAAATAATAAAAGAAACAGTGGCACTCCGGGAGTGCCGACAGAAGTGAAAACAAAACAAACAGAATACTTTGCCATCACTCACTGACATATCGGAAATACATTAAGGCCGAGTACATCCCGAGGACAGCCGAGCACATCCGAAGCGGGAATTTTTTTAATCGTCTTATAAGCAAAATACGCGCGGTGTCGCTTATGGTAACAGTGGCGCGAGTTCAATGGTTTTTCCTTTCTCAAAAAATTCCCAACGTGCCTAAATAAGTTTTCACTTCAATAAAAGTAATTGGTCGTTTCCTATGAAGAAGAGCCGGCAAGAAATTAAAGGTTACTCTTTAAAAAAAAAAAACACTTAAATCTAGATTGCCCAGTCCAGCACAACAAATCCACGGCAAATCTTTTACAAGGTGCTTACTCACAAATGATTTAGAGGCTCATTCACGAAGCAATAAATAAAATGGACAGTCATTGGTCGTTTATGGTTCCAAGAACACACAATGTATGAGACATAGTGAAAATAGTGCTAACTGACTCATAGAGAGGCGATTAAGATTTATTGTTTAATTACTAGGTATGCTGATATAAAGTCAGGTCAGATCTTGGACAAATATTATGGCGATTCGGCGAATTCGTACGCCGACATTTAAAAGCCAAGTTGAGGAAAATTATGCGGCAGTCGCACCATCAGACAGGTAATAGATTATACAATAGATACAGACGCCAGCACATCAAGCTACCCGAAACTGTCAAATTTTCCCAATCAATTTTGAACCTTATGCTGTAATGATAAAGTTGAAAATCTATTAAAGAAATTTGACAGATTGTCGTAGCTTGATGTGCTGGCGTCTGTACAAGCCGCGTGCCTAATGGGATTTCCCAACAGCATAATCAGCCTAAAATGCTCCCACTAGTGAGACACAGGCCTCCTCTCTGTGAGGGGGAGTGGGCTATAATCCACCAAAATGGCCTAATGCAAATTTGTAGATGTCACATGTCTTCGAATTTTTGGTTCTATGACATGCCGGTTTACTGACGATGTTTTCCTTCATTGTTTTGAGAGCAGTGGTGATTAAATTAATTACACAAAGCATGTAGACCAAAGAGAAGAAGCAACAAAGAGAGTTGGAGAAGCAAGAATAGTGATAAACGAAAAAAGCTACCCCTGAACTGTAGATTCGTCTGTAGGTAGTCTCATAACAGAGATGACGGCTAATAAAAATCAATGGAAAGAGAAGACATACATGCTCCGCTGACTCCGAGTACATTGGGGAAGGAACAGGAGGCTGATGCTGATGGTAAAATCTTTATAAAAGTAGCGGAAGTCACATATATTTATTTCACAAGAGACAAAGAGGTTCAGAATGCTGACACAACCAAGTAACATGTTGCAAAAGATCTCATAAATATACCCGATGGAACAAAGTCAAAGTGAAAATTAAACTACCCTTGAACTGAAGATTCGTCTGTAGGTGGTCGCACTACAGAGATGACGTCTAATAAAGATAGAGAAGATATACATGCTCCGCTAACCCCGAATAAATCGGGATAGGAGCTGGAGGGTGATGCGCAGAGAAAGCAGTAGAAAGTGGTGAAGGGAGGCGTTTTGGGGAGACTGTCACATGTAATTTTGACGTTCAAAAAGTGCTGATTCTCTCTCAGCCTAATTTGAATAAATAACTTTCGATTTAGATTTAGCTGCGCCAGTCACAAATAAATTGGTATAAGGGATAGAGGATGATGCTGACGATAAAAATATAAATTATTCTTTGGAAAAGTTGTGAAATCAAAATATATGTATACTTATAGCCACAAAAGACAAAAATATATCTAAATGAATTGTCAGTTAATTACCGTTCAATAGTACGCACGTTACATGCATAATTAATAGCTGCACCGGTGTTAAATTTTACTACCCATATTAAAACTTTATAATTAGTATATAGTTGCGACACTCCCGCGTCGTTCATATTATTATTAGTATACAGTTCTTGTCAGCAGCTTTGGTTGGTATAAAGTATAAAAAGTCACTGTTTTGGGGAACTATTTGTTATTTTAACATAAATTACGTCTTTCATACGTTGCTGTTTTTATAGCTAAATGGCTGACTCGACAGACATTGTCGAGTCCAAAATTCAAAACTTCTCGAAGAACGAAAAAACATTTCTCGAAATCAGTCTATCCGTTCTCGAGATATCATTAAAAAAGCCGTTATATACAAATTGTATGAGAAAATGAATTTTAATACATAGTTATTACGTTTGAAATGTGTGTTTTAGTACTGGTGACAATTTCAATTTGTGACTATAGTTTATTTGTTCGAAAACTTGCTTCAATAAAATTAACAAATGTTCCACGATTTCTAATCACATTTCTTCACACATAATCACTTGTATTGATAACCTTACGACTCCCAGCGATGATGTCACAATTACTAGTCATCTATATTATTGCTATAGATATCAGACGAGTATTTCACTCGCCCCACCATCGCCTCCGTGGCGCAATTGGCTAGCGCGTTCGGCTGTTAACCGAAAGGTTGGTGGTTCGAGCCCACCCGGGGGCGTCTCTTTTTGATATTTTTCTAAGAACAATCCGAATCTAATGTAATTTAAAATCTTTAGAAGTTTAGTTATACATGTTTTGTTGTTTCTTGTAAGTACTTTAAATAAATGAATATTATTCATGTCATCGCAGCAAATTTTTTCTAACATTTTCAAGGTAACTGAATCCTCCTGTAGAATTTGAGCTATACTCTAAGGAGAGAAGCCCCAAACTTCGTACTAACAGTACCTATATATTTCGTGTTAGCATGTGTAACAAGTGGTTTATGTTTGAAATCGCAGAAAAAATGTAATTGACCTCGTGTGACGTCGCGAGATAGGGGCTAATCAGTTAGAATTGCAAGATTGTTGCATTGCAGCATACCTACATTGTTTTAGTTAACATGCTATAAACAAGGAAAACTAAGATTTATTCGTCAATGATATAAATCTACTCCTAGCTTTTAAAATTTTTGCAGAAGTCAACAAGTACCGTAAAACGGGGTGAATAGGGATACAGGGTGAATCGGGACGAAATTTGAAAATGGATTTCAACGTTGATGTATTATAGTATGTTGCCAAGATAGACACTTAATCGTTAATTATAATATAGGAAACACATTTCCTTTTTGGCAAAAAAAACTATATTATTTCAATATTAAAATCCATTTTAAAGTTTCATCCCGATTCACCCCTTCATCCCTATTCACCCCGTTTTACCGATCAATGAAAGAGCATTAGGCCGCGTCCTAATCAATAATAGCGATAGTTGCACGAGCTCTCATACCGCCGCGTTCATATAAATGGTTAATTTTGTTCGAAAAACCGGATAGTTGCAAACCGCATTTTAAATCACATTACCTTGTCTTTACAAATCGTCGTCGCTCGCATGACAAAACTCCTATCTCATTTTTCACATTTTTTAGCTGCTCCATTTTTTTCAGCTACCATTCCTCTATTCGTGATTCTTTACATTTTTCACTAACCGTCGTAGGTACCTCTATGTTATTGAAATATAACCATTTTGAAAGGCAACAAAATGTAAAGAATCACGAATAGAAAAATGTAACCGTCCCAAACCAAATCAGCAAAAAAATTAGATCTGGGACTTTTAGTCATGCAAGCGACGATATACGAGACCGCATTGTTCGTCAAGAAAAATAGTGAACTGTTTAAAAAAGCTTCTGAGCAACGCTATAGATCGACAATACAAGAATATCGTCACGAATTATGAGAACCTCAAAAACCACAGAGACTACAGAGATGCACAAAAGGCTCCGAAAATATTCAATACAATACCAAAAATGACATTAAACTTAAGGGAGGGAGGAGGGGGAGAAGAATGCAGTTAAATTCAGAACCTCCTCCCTGATCAAGTCGGTTAAAACTAGCACGACTTTACTCTAACTACTGTATTGTAAGGTCTTATCTGAACGGACACTAAATAATTTCTTTATTGAAAAATGCTACTATACCATTGACGAATTCCTCCTCGACAAAATGTAAAAAAACTAAATGATAATTATGTATTTATGCTAGAAAAATTAAAAACTTGATTTATTTATTGTGTTCTGAATATTTATTATAATAATTAATTGTATTCTAAATGTTTATCATAAAAATTGATTGTATTCTAAATATTGAAATTTTTGTTAATTCGATTTTAAATTTTTATATTGTTAAGTAGTGTATGGGGTAATGGGTATTTTTTTGAGTTACCATAACCTAACTATAAGACCTGTAGTATCACCAAAAATCACACGATTAAATATTTTGACTTTGACTTGAAGGCGTCCTCTGTTCAGCTGGATTGTCCGAAAGGGTTACCGCTGGCCCGGAACATAAAGGGCTTTTTTTTCTGGATTAGAAATCATCAAATGACCCCTCCCGCTCTGGGTGGAGCGGAAAGGAGTATCAGACTCTTACTGACTAAAACCCACTCGTGTTCCTTCCTTAGCCCTTTATGTTACCGAAGGGACCCGTCAGGGCCAAAGCCTGCCGGGTCAGCGGGATTGTCCGAAAGGGTTACCGCTGGCCCGGAACATAAAGGGCTAAGGAAGTAAGGAAGGAACACGAGTGGGTTTTAGTCAGTAAGAGTCTGACACTCCCTTCCGCTCCACCCAGAGCGGGAGGGGACATTTGATGATTTCCCATCCTCAAAAAAAAAAAAGCGTCCTCTGTCGGCGCGAGCAAGGTCAACCATTTCAAAGGGAGCTAAATGATGATGAAATAATAAACAGTGCATATACTCTTCTATCATAAACCTAAGTTTATCCACAACATTATAATCATGACAAAATAGTTATTCTCTCATAATATAAATGGGGGAAAGTAGGTGAGGTTGCGAACCTTTTGAATAGGTTCATTACCGCTTTCACGGGAACTAGGTCTCGCCCGCCTTACGCTGTGTATTTTGTAAAAATGTTACTTACCACTGGCTGGATATACAAGTAACATTAAAGCTTGAAATCATTTTCGAGAATTATATTATTTGGACTCTTTTGATCAGACTTACACTGTATAGTTAGATATTTTTATGGTTGTGTTTTGGTAACTTATCAAGGGCCGTTTCTCATGGTGTAAATTGATAGGGGAATGACATGTAGAATTGTAGAGGGTCATTTCTTATCCAACAATATAACGGACGTCTTAACGATCTGCCCACATTTATTATGACATCCAATGATGTCCATTGTCCAACTCATACGAGCACACGTAAGGAGTAGATAATAATAATAATAATAGCCTCTAGACTGATTTCGGTCACGGTGGCCAATCTCAACGGAGATTAGCCAGGTACGCAGGAGATATTATAGTGTACAAGTGTGTGCGTAAACACAGGTACTTGGACACCCACGGTGAAGCGAAGAGGAACCCGAGGAGGGGCCGCTCGTCAGGGCTTTTGCTGACAAGCCGACGACGTAGCGGCCAAAGGTAGGTTGCGGTGTCGCTTGGGCGACATCGCAACTGAGGCGGGCCGCGATGTCGTACGTACCGGAGGCATCGCGGTTGAGGGTTGGAGGCCGCGGCGGGAGAGGAGTGCCGGTATTACGGTGTGCCGCTCTCCCTACCTTCCGCGGCCTTGACGGGGTCGCCACCGTACGATGGCGGACGCGGTGGGGCTGCAGGGGAAGAGGAGTGTCGGTATTACGTTGGCCGCTCTCCCTATCCTCTACAGCCGAAAATTGGCAGGCGGCGGGGCCAATGTCCTGACCCGTCGCAGGGGGGACCAAGGGTGCCCAGACACGGGGTCATCTGGCGCCCATGTGCTGGTTTGGTCCCTGGGGTGGTCACGGCGTGCTATGTGTTCTGGTGCGCCGGTGATGGGGAGTACTCCCCAGAGGAGGGTCCGGTAACGGAAGGCCGCGGCGGGTTCACGGATGAGTGCTAACGCGTGCCCGTGTTCCCACCGTAAGCGGCAGAGGAGGACACCGTAGAGTTTTAGTGGGTTAGAGTCCCACATAACTGCACTATCTCCCCGTGGTAGTGCAGTATGCATGAGCATTTCTCCACGATAAAAAAAAAGGTACATGCTCTGTTCCTTTACTCTCATAGTCCGATGGGACGGCAATCCGACACGACCGGGGAGAGGTCAGGCGCAGGACCAACGGCTTTACGTGCTTACCGAGGCATTAAACCGCCAACTTCCTAACTCCGGACTGTTACGAAGAAATTCCTTATGAAAAACCCAATAAAACTTAGTCCAATCTGGAAAACGAATCCATGACTCCAAGGTCAGCAGTCGCGCTTGCAACCACGAAACCAACGAGGTAGTTAAATACATAGGGAGTAGTCAGGTATCGTCGAAAATCTACCAAAAAGGACAAATTATATTAAAACTTGCAGCGCCTCGCGGTTTACCACATAATTGTCGATCCCGTGGGGATATCGGGATAAAAACTATCCTATGTCCTTTCTGGGGACTAAAACCATCGCTATACCGAATTTCATCTAAATCGGTTCAGCGGTTTAAGCGTGAAGAGTTAACAGACATACAGACACACTTTCGCATTTATAATATTATATAGTATGGATGGATTGCTTCCTAAGATCACTTCCTACGCATATTTCTATTAGTGGAGATGAGAATCGGCCAAGCGCGTGTCGGACCACGCACAGTGAAGAGTTCTGTAGTGGGAATGCATATTTATTTACCCAAGCACAGTATTGATTTTATCGACCGCAAAATAAGTTTCTCTATCTCGAAAAAAAAATATGAAAAAACAAAGTTATTGAAAGCTATTTACTTAAATAAAAGTGTCACTTAGGAATATCATATTTTTTTAAATTATGGAAGCCGATGATACCCTACACACACATGTGCATTTAATTTTTTTATAGTGAGACCCACCCCTAATGATTTTTGTTTAGCCCTTCCTCGGAAAGCACGTTAAGCCGTTGGTCCCGACTGTCATTCGTGGAACTTTGACAGTCGTTACGGATCGTCAGAAGCCCGAAAGTCTGACAACCGGTCTTACCAAGGGGTATCGTATTACCCAGTAACTGGGTTGTGGAGGCCAGATAGGCAGTCAACATAACATGCCTACATAAACATATCAACCTTTAATGATCCCACTGCTGGGACACAGGCCTTCTCTCGATGAGAGGGAGTGGGCTGTAATCCACCACGCGCTCCCAGTACGGGTTGGTAGA
Organism: Luperina nickerlii; assembly: GCA_963855955.1. NCBI lineage: Eukaryota > Metazoa > Arthropoda > Insecta > Lepidoptera > Noctuidae > Luperina > Luperina nickerlii. The sequence goes on along the minus strand of OY979667.1, from coordinate 2,966,399 downwards.
TGTCACATGTCTTCGAATTGTTAGTTCTAGGACATGCCGGTTTCCTCACGATGTTTTCCTTCACCGTTTTGAGAGCAGTGGCGATGAAATAATTTACACAAAGTAAAGCGCCTGTCATGGTTTGAACCTACACCTCGTAAGTGGCGGCCGTCACCACTGTTCTCGGGCCGTCGCTCCATGTAAAATACTGGTATTCAGCTGCATCCGGTTAGACTGGAAGCCGACCCCAACATAGTTGGGAAAAGGCTAGGCAGATGATGATTGTTTAGCCCTGCACAAAACAAGACTTTTCCAATTTTCATCAATACAGTGCAAATTAAAATAGCCTTTTTTTCAGGATGGGAAATCATCAAATGACCCCTCCCGCTCTGGGTGGAGCGGAAGGGAGTGTCAGACTCTTACTGATTAAAACCCACCCGTGTTCCTTCCTTAGCCCTTTATGTTCCGGGCCAGCGGTAACCCTTTCGGACAATCCCGCTGACCAATTAAAATAACCTTTGAGTCAAATTAGGTTATAGTTAAGCTCTGTTACATCCGGAAGCATGGTCGGACGGACGGACAGATGGACTTGACGAGATTATAAGAGTTTCGTTTTTGCCATTATTTTGGCTGCGGAACCCTAAAACTATCGAAATACTGTTTTTGGAAACTCTAAAAACAACAAAAAGGAGATTGGCAGAAACCCATATATTTATACAGTAGTATAACATACAGGCTTACCGTTTCATAGAATGAATATATGGATTGGAATGCTACAATACAGTGTAACAAAATATGTAATGGTAAGACATGCATTGGACTTGGGGAGAGGGCCGTAATCCGCAACGGCTCAGTGCGGGTTGGTAGATGTCACATCATCAAATTTTTCGGTTCTAGGACATGCCAGTTTCCTCACGATGTTTTCCTTCGCCGATTTGACAGCAGCGATGATAACAAAATTTACACAAAGTAATTTGTCTGTCAGGGTTCGAACCCACGACCCATAACTCGAAAGTCGCGGCCGTTTACACTTGGCTACCACTGCTCTTTTTATTTAATTATGATAATAGCCTGCCAGAGATAAAATAAGTTATTTATACCTCTACTCAAACCAATATGGCGGCTCAAACGACTTCTAATTATTTAAGCTACCATTTATTAGCCCCAGGACCATAGCTGTGTCCTTTTCTTTTTAAAAAAGACAGAAAGAGATGGAAATAGTTTATAGAGTTACTAATTGGACCACCCGTTGATACGGTACTTAATTACTATCTTATTTGAGATCAAGATTAACGTTTTACTGATTAATTTAAATGGAAGCACGTAAATCTGAATGTGTCTGAAGATGTTTATGTTTTTTTTATCAATTTTTAAAAAAGAGCTTGTGGGCGATAAAAATAAGAGATCGACCTAGATGATAGTTTGTAAGAAGTTTATTATTTAAAATTACAAATTATATGTGTCGCGACAAGTATGGCGGTGCGCGCTAATCGTGAAGTGAAGTTCGCCCGGTTCGTCCGCGTGAAGCCTGTCGCGAGCGCCGTTGACATTGGATGCGTTCAGGCGTAGACATCGCTATTGTATTCTTGGTAAACAGAGACTAAAATAGCTCTTTGATCCCTAGGGTCTAAAAGTGATTTGAATTTGGAATGTGGATATTGTTAGTAAAAGTTCCAATCATCAAAGAGATCAATCACAAACATTGTATGAATATTGAACAAGTAACAGGCTGTATGATAAAGTAAAACGTGCGGTAGCCAAATAATTTTTTTTTGTGACAAAATAAAAAGGAAGGTATTGATTTTATTGTTGTGGTTATTTATTAATTTTTATTTCTATATTAAAAAAAAAACAAAAGAAAACAAATCAATAAAGTATATTATAAATAAATAATAAATAAATAATTTTATTGTTTTGATTATTTATTTTAATTTTATTTAATTTAATTTGGTTTATTCTGTTTCTATTTAATTTGATTTGTATTGATTTTATTTATTTACCTGAGTTAAATTAATTTATTATTACCAATTAAAATAAAAAGCGCGCGAAAAGCATTCTGCCTTCGTTCGTAATTGTTTACTCAAATTAGGATTTTACTTAGTTTTATAAAAAACGAGTATGTCTTCCTCAAGTAATTATATGTAAATAAATAAACGTACTATTCTTATTCATAAGTGGCACTTACTTATTTTTTCATAAAGGGTGATAAAAGAGTAGAGTGTCCACCTCGGGGGCAACACTATTTAAAGCTCGAGTGACGTACTTTGAATCTACTATTTTACTTTTTCTTTGAGGTATCACCCAGGTAATTTACATCTGCCCAATTTGAAAACAAAATCCTGTGCACACGATGACCACATCTGTACCCTTACCATGAGTTGGCATAACTTTACGTAACCGTACTCGCTAGCGAGGGCGTAAACAAGTTTCTATGGAGAATTGTACAGCGCCTCTGGCGGTCACTTATAAAACTGTAGAACGCTAGTATGAGTCGAACGGTAAATCACCTATCGAAATCTATACGCTAGCAAGACGCTAGCGACTAACGTTTTGTAGCTGTTGCCGTAGAAAATCGGTACCATGAGTTACAAATTTGACAGATGTCATCGAATAATACTGTATCGACTGTAGTTAACTTTTTCACTACCAAAGTTCATAGTGAAACCCTTTTATTGTGTAATAAATTATTTAGATTCTTAGCTAAAAAAATGTCGTCAAGGTATTATTTTGCGTGGGATATGTTAGCGAAGGCTGCATATGAAGATGAAAAAGAGAACAAGGAAAATTTCAAGCCGATATGAGGAGTATATTAAATAATCCACTTAGAAACATAAGTGAAAATAATTTTATTAAAGAATATAGGCTCAATAAAGAAGCTTTTCAGGATTTGTGTGATTTGCTTGGTCAATATACAGATTTAAAATCCACACAAAGAGTGTCGCTGGAATCAAAAGTAAGTAAACCTAGTTTTATGATATAGGCATATTTTGTTTGCAATTATATTCTTATATTCTCAATATTGGATCTAACCAAAGTAAACAACTTTTGCAGGTGTTATGTGCATTACTATTTTATGCTCATGGTAGCTACCAACGCATCACTGGCAAGGCACACCATTTCTCGCAAGAAGCTGTGAGTGTTTACATTCAAGAAGTAACAACTGCTTTGAACCACCCCAATATTTTAAGAAGATTTATTAAATTCCCAACTACACAACACGAAAGGGATATGATTAAACAATGGTAGGTATGTAGGTTATAGATTTAAGTATGGAAAAAATATTCAAAATATTCATTCCATGAGATTAGTGTATCCTCACTACTATCAATAGATGAACGTAAAAAGTACAAAGTAGCCAACGGACATCAAATTGATTGACTATATATTGGTACCTTATTTGCTAATAAGGCCAAATAAATTACAAAAACTTCCCATTTCAGTTTCTACAACAAGTATGGCATTCCAGGGGTGATAGGGTGCATTGATTGCAGCCACTTTAAAATATTTACCCCTAACAAAGAAGAGGAGCACTTATACTTCTGTAGAAAGCACTATCACTCAATGAATGTACAAATGGTATTTATTATTATGTAAAATACCTACTAAATAAATTTTAAAATTACTTGCCTATCTACATTAATCCTAAAATTGTACTTCTAAATACAAATTGAATTTGCAGATATGTGACTCCAACTGTAAAATTTTATCTATTAATGCCAAGTATGGAGGTGCAGCCCATGATTCTTTCATATGGGAAAATAGTAATGTCAATGATTATATGCAATCTTTGCACAGCAGGCACAATGAAATTGTTTGGCTTTTGGGTAAGAAAATATAAATAAATAATGGCTGTAAGATTATTATTAATGAAATCCTTTATTTTTATATTAAACAAAAAATATTCTAATTTAAACAGGTGATTCTGGGTATCCTCAGCGGCCATGGTTGATGACACCCTATTTAAATCCAACTCCGAACTCTATTGAAGAGACTTTTAATGCAGCACATACTTCTGCAAGAGTTGTCATCGAAAATACTTTTGGACGACTGAAAAACCGTTGGCGTTGTTCACTCCAGACGCTACATTATAGGCCAGAAAAGTGTTCACAAATTATTGTGACTCATGGTACGAGTTTAGTCGAAAACTACTCGCAGCGCGTTTATTCGCTATCGACTGTAGTACAATAATGAGTGTTTTCGATAGCAACTCATGGTAGAGGTACTGTTAGCAAGCGTTACTATAGATGCAAGCAAGAAAAGCCCTTACGGTTTATAGATGTCAGTTTCCTCGATCGTACCTAAAAGTACTTGGGAAGACTTAATTATTTAATTTATTGCTTTAGACAAGATTATTTATGGATTCCATCATCATCAGTAAGTATCTACAGCCGGACTTCATAAATTGCTGAGCACAGGCCTCTCTTTGCATGTGTCAGTCCACGCGCCTGTGCCAGGCTCATCCAGCGGGGTACTTGCGTAAAGCTTGTCCACTCTCAAATGACGCGCCCTACCACCGCACTTACCGTAGTATACAATGCGTGACACGAAAGATGAGACTTGATCCCGCCTCCCCCGCTCTTTCCGCCGCCCCTATGACGTCCGGTCCCGTCCCGCACTCAGACCTCATACCGCTAAAGATACCTAAAATCGTGTACTGCGCATGTCAAACCACGTGGTGTGTCAAGTCTCATCTTTCGTGGCACGCATTGTACGTACCTAAACCTAAGTAGTGGGGCGCGTCATTTCAGAGCGAACAAGCTATAACACACTAACTTTAGCAATAGTTTTCATTTTGTCAGTTCAACGACATTCATTGCGTTACTTACGTTGTTGAGCAGACAAATTTTTCGAACATACGAAGCAATGGATTAGCAATATCGATCAAAATGATTCAGATTGTGATTGTGATTAATAGTGTTTTACGTAATTGGGTGAGGGTTCTACCCGCCATGGTAATATAATGCCTTCCGCCATCTCGTTGCTAGGCTTAAAATAGGTAAATCCATTCATTTGTCATGTTGTATCTTGAATGCAGCAAGACATAAGTAATCAGCCTGTAATTCTCCCACTGCTGGGACACAGGCCTCCTCTCTGTAAGAGGGAGTGGGCCGTAATCCACCACGCGAGCCCAGTGCATTGGTGGATGTCACATGTCTTCGAAGTTTTGGTTCTAGGAGATGCCGGTTTTCTCACAGTGTTTTCCTTCACCGTCAATCATGTGAATAATCAAGTTTATTAATAAACAAAAAACTAACTTTACACTACAGTTCTACCAGTTTTCATAAGCAATACACATAATTTATTATTAAAAATAAAAGAGCGTAGTATTTATGTCAAAAAACCCAGCAACTGCACAGGAACCAGACCAAAACTAAAATAGCCGAAGCAGTCCATAAAGACAGGTGGCACAAAAAGCGGACGCTCTTTGTTACAAAGTTATAGCGGTAAAAACCTGGACACGAACGCCATCTGCTTGTGACAATGGTAAGATTTATCGTCTACTTTCGCCATAGGAGCGTCTGTGTGGAGCTGTATGAGGCATGAGAGGTAGCGGGAAATTAGATCTCACGATTTGAGAAGTTTTGAACATTGCTGCCCTAGCTTTAACTGTGTCAGTAGACATAGTTAAAGCTAGGGTTTCCTAAGTGTGGATCACTGCTTACTGACACAGGTAAAACTAGACTTTCCAAAGCGTGGATCACTGCTTACTGACACAGTTAAAGCTAGAGCTTCCTAAGTGTGGATCACTGCTTACTGACACAGTTAAAGCTAGAGCTTCCTAAGTGTGGATCACTGCTTACTGACACAGTTAAAGCTAGGGTTTCCTAAGTGTGGATCACTGCTTACTGACACAGTTAAAGCTAGAGCTTCCTAAGTGTGGATCACTGCTTACTGACACAGTTAAAGCTAGAGCTTCCTAAGTGTGGATCACTGCTTACTGCCACAGTTAAAGCTAGAGCTTCCTAAGTGTGGATCACTGCTTACTGACACAGTTAAAGCTAGAGCTTCCTAAGTGTGGATCACTGCTTACTGACACAGTTAAAGCTAGAGCTTCCTAAGTGTGGATCACTGCTTACTGCCACAGTTAAAGCTAGAGCTTCCTAAGTGTGGATCACTGCTTACTGACACAGTTAAAGCTAGAGCTTCCTAAGTGTGGATCACTGCTTACTGCCACAGTTAAAGCTAGAGCTTCCTAAGTGTGGATCACTGCTTACTGACACAGTTAAAGCTAGAGCTTCCTAAGTGTGGATCACTGCTTACTGACACAGTTAAAGCTAGAGCTTCCTAAGTGTGGATCACTGCTTACTGACACAGTTAAAGCTAGAGCTTCCTAAGTGTGGATCACTGCTTACTGCCACAGTTAAAGCTAGAGCTTCCTAAGTGTGGATTACTGCTTACTGACACAGTTAAAGCTAGAGCTTCCTAAGTGTGGATCACTGCTTACTGACACAGTTAAAGCTAGAGCTTCCTAAGTGTGGTTACTGACACAGTTAAAGCTAGAGCTTCCTAAGTGTGAATCACTGCTTACTGACACAGTTAAAACTAGGGTTTCCAAAGTGTGGATCACTGCTTACTGACACAGTTAAAGCTAGAGCTTTCTAAGTGTGGATCACTGCTTACTGACGCAGTTAAAGCTAGAGCTTCCTAAGTGTGGATCACTGCTTACTGCCACAGTTAAAGCTAGAGCTTCCTAAGTGTGGATCACTGCTTACTGACACAGTTAAAACTAGAGCTTCCTAAGTGTGGATCACTGCTTACTGACACAGTTAAAGCTAGAGCTTCCTAAGTGTGGTTACTGACACAGTTAAAGCTAGAGCTTCCTAAGTGTGAATCACTGCTTACTGACACAGTTAAAACTAGGGTTTCCAAAGTGTGGATCACTGCTTACTGACACAGTTAAAGCTAGAGCTTCCTAAGTGTGGATCACTGCTTACTGACACAGTTAAAGCTAGAGCTTCCTAAGTGTGGTTACTGACACAGTTAAAGCTAGAGCTTCCTAAGTGTGAATCACTGCTTACTGACACAGTTAAAACCAGGGTTTCCAAAGTGAAGATCACTGCTTACTGACACAGTTAAAGCCAGGGTTTCCAAAGTGTAGATCACTGCTTACTGACACAGTTAAAGCCAGGGTTTCCAAAGTGTAGATCACTGCTTACTGACACAGTTAAAACCAGGGTTTCCAAAGTGTAGATCACTGCTTACTGACTCCGATATCTATGGTATACAAGTATGGATAGTTCTCTTGTTTTCTGACACAAACAATCCAAAAATAGGTCATGCCACATCTAGTAAACAGATCACCATTAACAACGAGGCATAGGGCCAGTTCCTCGAACGAAAATTATCATAATATTGCGATAAAATGCTGTGATTGGCTGTTGATAGCTCATTTAACCAATCACAACAGTTTACGTGTGCTTATTAGAATGCGTCTCATTCATTTTGCGACAATTTTCGTTCGAGGAAATAGCCCTTACTATACCCAAGTCGCTTAACACGCTAACCGACCGTATTGCCACGGCAATACCGGTCATCACTATCACTATCATCACTACATAGTATAAAACAAAGTCGCTTTCTCTGTCCCTATGTCCCTATGTCCCTTTGTATGCTTAAATCTTTGAAACTACGCAACGGATTTTGATGCGGTTTTTTTTAATAGATAGAGTGATTCAAGAGGAAGGTTTATATGTATAATAACATCCATTAAATAGTGGAGAAGTACTGTTATTTTTGAGGTTTCTAATGTGATGTCGTAAATAATTACATTTTTTCCGCTTGCATTGCAAACGCAGGCTGAACCCTACGAGTTTTATCAAAATAATGTACTAAGTATTGTACACATTGAAAAGGTCTACAGAAAAGTCCGTGATGGTATATGTCTATCTCTTATGGATAACCCACAATAATTTTTTTTTGTCATTTACTTTTTACGACAAATAATGGCTAATTTTCGAAGCGATTTTAACCAATACAGCATTAATCCTTAACCAATTAAATACCTTGAATACATTGTTCATTTAATATAAAATAAATAAATAAAAATAAATAAAAATCATTTAATTCAGACCAGGTCCATATTTTGTTAGTAACAATGGTACTTAAAACTAATGTTAGTATTAAACAAAATAAAACTAAATTCATTTATAATTATCCGGTAAAATCACACATATGAAAAAATAAATTAATTAATTAAAGTTTACAAATTTTAAAAAACATGAATAAAAAATAATAATAATAAATAATAATAATAAAAAAAAAAATACAAACAGAATTTTTAAAAAATGACATAAATATAATAAATTAAATTTCATAAATTAAGATTTCACATTCAAATGTCACAATTTCACAAATCATAATACGTACAGGCGCTAGCATGCAACTGCAGCCATCTCCGTAAGAAAGGAGAATCCCACCGCTCGGACAATACGCTCAGGACTCCGTTCGAACTGCCCCTACTCCGACGCAGAATCGATGCACTCCTTTTTCGGATTATTGCGTAGAAGTCATCGGTACTAGCCTCAGCGAACATCGCTGATGCGCTACAGAATCGGGGCCGCCCCAATAGAATCCTGAACGCGTTGTTGTACTGGATACGAAGCGCGTTGTATGCCCGCTGAGTGAAGTTGGTCCACAAGCCGCACGTGTAAAATGTCTGGCAGTGTTAATATAGATCTACATGGCCCTTTACACCGTATGATTTAAGTGAAAATTTTCGAAGATATTACAGATTTAAAAATTGCGGGACGTAGCGTTTGCGGCGGTACCGGCCGGCCGCCCGGTGCGGCAAGAGCGTGCCTATAAAAAAGCCGGAGCGGGCCGCTATGTTTTTATATACAACGTTCACAGTTTTTCTGTAGTGTATTTAGTATCAGCATTGCACCCGTGCGAAGCCGGGGCGGGTCGCTAGTTGACTTATATTTTCTAACATTATTTATTTCAAAAACTGAATATAGTCCGTTAACGCCGAGAATCTATTGTGGTCTTAAACATGATCCAATAACGAAATACGTATATTATTTCCAATAACGATATACGTAGTTTATTGTTTGGGTTTCAAACGAAAGTTATTAGGGAAAGGGTAATGACCGCTAATGCCATGCTAAAGCGACTCGGGTATACCTCGGGTATACTAGATGCAGCCAGCACCTCAGCCTCAGTTGACCGGGCTCTGAATTTCTGTGACTTGGACTAAACCCTTACAGCTGTCTTGCAGATTAAAATCCGCAGTATGTACCAATGAAGTCCTCCCACAATATATTATAATATATCAGAGCTGTATATACCTAATACCTAATATATCTACTTATTTACTTGCTTATGTTTGTAGTTCAAATGTCTACCATTGATCATACGTTTTAGCCTGTCGGCGTATTTACTTTGTATTTTGTTTTGTTAATAACTAAGCTGAATCTACGCCCTGCGGGTTCAAAAGTTAATAACTAAATTGTTTTTTTTTTATAAAAATAGGTTTGTACAAAGAAATAAATGAATCAGAAAGTTTTTGAAACCTAATTAAAAAATAAATCAATTACCTAATAAAACATACAGAGTTAGATTTTTATTAAAATTGAAAGGGCGATTGCGTATAAATGCAAAATGTTGGCGTTGCAAATATTAAATTCCAGCTAAATTAAAAATGGATTATAGACGTTCTCTTTAATTTGGCCAGAGCAAATAATAAAAAAAACATTGCTGAACTGAAAATAGTCAATGAAAAAAGAATAATTCATCTATTTTTTTAAGTTAAATTTATTGTATTTAAAAAAATAACATTCTACTAACATTATAAGATCTAGCTATCTGTTATTATTTACGCAGTAAACCTATTACGCACATAAACAAAACAAAAACCTACCTACATGCCTACGATCTATATTTCTTAAAATAAAATCCTCATAAATATGGAAAACACGCAACAAAGCATAAAAAGATCATAATAAAATTAACGTCAAATTAATATACTTACTTTAATTCACTCATCTACAAAAAAAGTTTTAAATACCAAATGACGTTTACACGATCCCAATCCGATCCCGCCACAGATAAGGAAATGTACCCAAAACGTAAATTATTTTAAATTAAAAAAGTATAAACAGCAGGCGACATCCCTTCTAAAGTTTTTACCTTTATTAATGCGTGTTTTTAAAGAATTTATGTTTGACATTTGTGACTGTGCACGATGGCTACCATTATTAGTAAAAAAAATACTGGCTGCATGCTATGACTTTTTTTATTCAAAGGATGGCAGAACAGGATGCGTGTGCCGTTTCTAATAAAAAAAATAATTTCTGTTTTTTAGTGAAAAGGTAATATGTTATTTGTTTTGGGATGTTTTATACAACTTGTTTAATCAGAAAAGCTCCGCGCGTGACCGTTGGGTCACGTAACAATAGAAAATCATTTGTGTCTCATTAGCGGAGCTTAATGAGTTAATTTAATATTTTACACAATCATCATTTTCTTGCCGCTATTCCATTCATTTGAGGTCGGCGCAATGTCTTTTACTTCCATAGGTACTTCTCTATTATAGCATGTATCTATAGTGGCCATCTCGACAGTATATCTATATGGCATATTATCTTTCACTCAGTCCATACATGGTTTTTTGGTCTTTCTCAACTTCAACTTCAACTCTTGATTAATGGCTTCTGTGGAACAAACACCACAATTTCGCCAATTTCACGTACTTAGAATGATAGACCATCAAACGAAGGAGATTGTTCAGTGAAAAGAAATTTGGACGGTGAAAATGAAAAATGTAAAAATAGTATACTCGGCAACGTTGGATTGGACGGTTCAATAATATTCGTGTAAAATCTAATAAAAATCGACGTCAATGTACATGTAGTCAAAACAATACTCTTACTTAATACTTTACACAACTAAGTTCATAGAAAATTACTGATGGATTTTTTGATGTTTTCTATACTAAGTAATGAAATTGAACAACTTTTTTTTTAAGTGGAAATAACCTTAGTATAAAGAAATATAAAGCTTTGACACCCTTCGCCTCCTTCCAGAATATTTAATTAAAACAAAGTTAATAAAGTTATTAAACCTGAACAAATCGCAGACATTAGGTATTTCGATTGTTCCATTATTTTCATATTTGTCTGGCTGCCAGTCATTTTACAATTTCAAAGGAGGCAATTTAGAGACAGTATTTTGTTGGAAGCCTAGAACTAAATTCAGACAATGACGTCTTAATAAAGTTTGAAATTGGAATTATAAACAATAAATGGAAAATGTCTCGTTACTTTCAGATGTTGATTTATATTTTTGTATTAAAAGCTAGGTAATTGTTGGAATATTATATTACAATAGTATCTTATTAATAATTAATTAAGAAACGGGTCATCAGGCGAATGAGTACACTATACATGCTGAACCGTCACATTGTACATGCTTGCGATTTAAAAAAAACCGAGCAACCACAAAACAGGCGATCAAGAATGCCCCGCAAAGAAAATAGCTGAGACAAAATACACCAATCTTATAGATTATAATGACGTCGCGTAAGACCACCAATATTTATCTATAAGCCTTTTTTACTTTTGCTTTATGTTAAGTATATAATTATTCTTATTTTGTCTTTTACTAATTATTATATGTAAAATTAATGTTAGTTTTTAAAATTTACATTTGACAAACGCGACCTTAATACAATGTAACATTGCAAAAATCATAATAGATTATGGTTGTAAAAACGTCTTACGATGATGCAAAAAAAGTAGCATATCATTTTGCTCAATTTGAATATAATTATAGCCTTAATTAAATTAGATAAATTATTTACTATTTGTAGGAATTATAATACTTATGTATAAGCAGTTGAGTGAGATACCTGAGATACAGGTTTAAAGGCTCGTACACACAGGCGCGACGCGACACGGTACACAAAGGCACTGCTCGTTGCGCGACTTGCGGTGCCTTTGTGCCGCGTGTCGCGTCGCGCCTGTGTGTACGAGCCTTAAGGCTCCTACAAACAGGCGCGACACGGGACACAAAGGCACTGCTCGTTGCGCGACTTGCGGTGCGGCGCAGGCGGTAGTTTCAAAATACCGAATTTTTAATGTTGTTATATTTTCTTGATTGCCCTACCTCATCATCATCTGCCTGTCTTTTCCCAACTATGTTGGGGTCGGCTTCCAGTCTAACCGGATGCAGCAGAATACCAGTATTTTACGTGGAGCGACTGCCTATCTGACCTCCCCCCTCGTCCTCCCTCCTCCTGAATATGATACCCCTTGGTAAGACTGGTTGTCAGACTTTCGGGCTTCTGACGACTCGTAACGAGTGCCAAAGATCCACGAATGATATCGGCTGGCGGGACCAACGGCTTAACGTGCTTTCTGAGGCACGGAGGGGTTTGGCATGTGAAGATGGTCACCCATCCACGGACCAACCGCGGCAAGCGTAGCTTAACCTGGTCGATTGACCCGTGCGGCTGTTATTACTTAGCCAGTAGCCCTACCTGTGTGTTAAAAATATCGCCATTGTAGCGGCACGCTGTGTATGGATACAAGATAGCATTTAACACACAAATAGGTACCTACATTTTAAAAGCTTCACAAATACATCCTAATAATAATTTTCGAGTTAGAATAGATTATAATACATATACCTAATAAGAAACTGAGACAACTAGCGCCATCTGTCGCCATATCCACTCACTAACGCAAGTTACATGAATGAAATTGAACTCCTGAGTGTTTTAAGCAAATAGATAACATTGGATCTTGTTGATAACTTTTGAGGACCTAAGTAATCCCTCCTGGTGGGTTCCCGCATTGTCGAGGCGGGGGGCTTAGTTGCCGTGGCTTGGTCACCCACGGTGAAGCGAAGAGGAACCCGACGAGGGGCCGCTCGTCAGGGCTTTTGCCGATAAGCCGACGACGTAGCGGCCAACAAGTAGGTTGCGGTGCCGCTTTGGCGACATCGCAACTGAGGTGGGCCGCGTTATCGCATAGGAGGAATCGCGGCTGAGGGTTGGAGGCCGCGGCGGGAGAGGAGTGTCTGTATTGCGGTGTGCCGCTCTCCCTACCTTCCGCGGCCTTGACAGGGTCACCACCGTATGATGGCGGACGCAGTGGGGCCGCAGGGGAGGAGGAGTGTTGGTATGACATTAGCGGCTCTCCCTATCCTCTGCGGCAGAAAATAGGCAGGCGGCGGGGCCAATGACCTGACCCGTCGCAGGGGGACCAAGGGTGCCCAGACACGGGGTCGTCTGGCACTCATGTGCTGGTTTAGTCCCTATTTTGGTACTATGGGTTCTGGTGCGCCGGTGATAGGGAACAGAGGAGGGTCCGGTGACGGACAACCGCGGCGGGTTCACGGATGAGTGCTAACGCGTGCCCGTGTTTCCGCCGTAAGCGGCAGAGGAGGACACTGTGGAGTTTTAGTGGGTTAGAGTCCCACATAACTGCACTATCTCCCCGTGGTAGTGCAGAATGCATTAGCATTTCTCCACGTTAAAAAAAATGGACCAAAGTAATAGGTCAGTTACAAACAAAATTCCAAAAAATGACGCATCTACATCAAATGCCCGTATAATGACCGTCTTAGCCGGGGGGCAGGCTCCGTTTAAGGGATATTTCGATAATTCCCTTCAATTATCATAACACAGTAATTTACTCAATTATTTAAACTATTTCTTGGACATTATGATTGATTGTGTGAGATCTATATTATTTGGGTGTATTAATTTCGTTCTTTTTCTCAAAACGTTATTTTTGGATTACATGGCAATTAGCCGAGGCGCGCCCTGAGGGTTCCATACAAAGTAGGTAGGTATGTAAATAGGTTGTCACGGAATTTGTTTTCGGATTTTTTCCTTTATTTGTGGTACATGACATTGCTTCTTGCCAAATTTCACGGTTCTAGGTCAACGGGAAGATACCTTATAAGTTTTGATTCCGGAACATAAACGTCCGTATCTTTTGATTGCGTTGACTTAGAAGTTTGATTTTTTCACTGCTTCAAGGAATTGCAGCCTTGAGTATTTGAAATTAATTTTAAATTGACGATTCCATGCGTTCCTGAGAAAAAGGGTCTTGACCGACGGACAGACAAACGGACGATGAAGTGATCTTATAAGGGTTCCGTTTTTCCTTTTGAGGTACGGAACCCAAAAAAATTAGCTGAGAACTACGCTTGCAATTTATATTCAACTAGCTGCGGCCCACGGTTTCGCCCGCATAAGTTTCTATCCCGTGGGAATATCGGGTTAGAAAGTAGTTTTATACATAATATGTTAATCCAGGGTGTCAGCTACCTATCGTACGTTCCTCGGCGTAGGTGTGAGATGGAACACCGGGGTGGTTTTTAGTCAGTAAGAGTCTGACAGACCCCGCCGCCCGCCCCAGGGCGGTGGACATCCATGAGCATTTTCCACCCCGGAAACAAATTAAAAAAGGGGTGTCAGCCACCTGCATATAAAATTTTATCAAAATTGGTCCAGCCGTTTGAGCGTGAAGAAGTAACAAACATATAAACATACACAAACTTTTGCCTTTATAATAATGGAAAATCAATAGGGATAATAATGGAATTCGTCTAAAATAAAATGCGTAAAAGTAGCAATACCGTCCCCATATAATTATTCAATATCAATTTTGAAACCATCGCTATTTATTGCACGTAACTTCCGCACATTTCCTTTACTTAACAGTCAAGTATTTTACCTCTGAATTTGCATCACTGTCAAAATCAAAGTGATCTTTATCTTCGTTATAATAAGGTGGTAATTCGGTTGTTGCAGTTGCTGCCAGGGGTAAATTATCTGTGAAAGAACTGTACATACTCTAACACCCGGCTTCAGAATCAAGAATTTAATTTGAAATCTTGTCAACCTTCACTCTGGCCCGCGAAATTAGAACTGCAAAGAAATTTTGAATTTATTGGGCTTTCACTTTAAGTACCTTATGCTAAAGAATTCTTTAATAAATTCTCAATTCTGAACTGGGTACAAAATAGCTCTTTTTGAACAAATACTTATGTAGCAACTAGTGACACAGGTTTAAACTCTACTCACCCCACATACAAGGATAAAGACACAACACACTCCCATACCCCGCAGTGCAATTTACCAAATCTCATAAAGGCGCGTCGCACACTGGCACAAAGTTAATAATGAGCGCTGCAATTAAAGCGCGTCACACACCTGCGGTTTGCACTGAATGTGTTTTTATTAAAATGCTCAAAACGTGATATCTGCGCAGTAAGTAAATGTTAAACTTTGTAAAGAATTTCATAAGGGTGCCTTATTAATAAAGAACTTAATTTACAAAGTAACACGTGTAATTTTCTTTAATTATTGCATGAGTTAATATGTAAATAAAGTTTTTGAATTTTGAACAGAGCACAATTAAAATTGTTCGTGAAATTATTAGTTTTGAAAGCTGCATAATTATGAAAAGTTTTTAAAAATGTGAAACCTAATTATATTCCGTTTAGTACTTATCTAGTTCTAGGGACTCAAACTATAAATATTTTAACACTGTTTTTTAAAACTGTTTTAGAAGAAAAACACTTCTAAATGTTACACATACAATAATGTTACAGAATCAAAGTGTAACCTTTTATATGTGTTAATATATGTGTTACAGAAATAAGCATTTGTAGTTATAATTGCACGGTACCGCAAAAACGTTCTGCGGACAGACAGACGCGGCGATGGCAAAATAGCCTCAATCCAGTCGGGATTGCCGCTATTTTGACAACGCCGCGTTTACCGGTTACACTTATTAACTCTGTTAACACTTTTTTATCGGTAACAGATATATTACTGTTACAATTTTAAAAGTGTGTTGGGTTAACACATCGAAAAACACATTTATAAGGGTTACGTAATATATTTGATTCTGTTATCAATTCGATATGTAACGCTTATAATTCTGTAACCTTTATGAAGGTGTTTTTAACTTCCTGGCTAGTTGATTAATAAATAAACACCTACGTGTCTTCTAAAATTCTGCTTTCTTGTAAAAACCTATAAGTAGCTATATCAATCTCCGTGAGTTCATAAGCAATCTTTTGGATTATTGTACATTAATGGCTCGTACACACAGGCGCGACGCGACACGCGATACAAAGGCACCGCTCGTTGCGCGACTTGCGGTGCCTTTGTGTCGCGTGTCGCGTCGCGCCTGTGTCTACGAGTCTTAATTCGTGTCTTAGAAATAATGACTTGAAAGGTGGAGAACAGCCTGTCGATTCTGTAAAAATCTCACCGTGAAAACTTAGGTGAAGTGAGTTTGTTTTTGCTAGGAATTGACACTATTGACAGCTCACTCCACGCTCACTTCACCTAAGTTTTCACGGTGGAATTTTTACAGAATAGGACCGCAGTATTGTCCTGTCTCATCAAACTTGTCTTTTTAATGATAGTGGCCATTATATAATCAACTAGCTGCGCCCGGCGGTTTCACCCGCATAAATGTCGATCCCGTGGGAACATCGGAATAAAAAGTAGCCTATATGTTAATCCAGCATGTCAGCTACCCCTATATAAAATTTTATCAAAATTAGTCCAGCCGTTGGAGCGTGAAGAAGTAACAAACATATAAACACACACACTCACAAACTTTCGCCTTTATATTATTAGTGTGATTGCTGTTCCTGCACCGGCACCCCAATTGCGTAACACATTTTCAATTACAATCTGAGTCATTTTGAAGGACATTGCCAATCCATTGCTTCTTAAGTTCTAAAAATTGTCTGCTCAACAACGTTAATAACGCAATGAATGCTGTTGAAATGTCAAACTGAAAGCCACTGAAAATGTTAGTGTGTTACGTAATCACCCGCTGGACTTGTTACATTTTTCTAAAACTCCACCAGTACCCAAGTTTGAACATCAAGTGGTTAGTACGAGTATGACGTAATATCAAATACTAGCTTCTGCCCGCGACTTCGTCCGCGTGAAATTTTTTGTACCCCCGACCCACCCCGTCGCATCGCATCGCCTGCGCAAGTAATAGCGCGGTTACTTCATTTTTGCTTAGCGTTCTTTCTGACTTTTTTCTTTTTGCTCGGCTCCTAAAGGTCATAGCGTGATTTTAAATAGCCTAGCCTTCCTCAAGAATTGGGCTATCAAATACAAAAAGAATTTTTCAAATCCGACTGGTAGTTCCAGAGATTAGCGCGTTCAACCAAACAAACAAACAAACAAACTCTTCAGCTTTATAATATTAGTATAGATAAACTCGGACGAGAATACAAGAGATCCGAGGTACATAATTAACCGACTCACTTTTATTTTGTGTCTTAGTAAACGTACGTTTAATTTTAAGACTAATTTAGTGGCATATCTCTTGTTCATGCTGGAGTCGCGAGTGTTTTGTTTTTTTGTTGAGGATTAGGATTTACAGTTTAAACAAGTAGGGGTAAAAATAGATGTTAGTTCTAGTGGTATTTAGGTGACCAATATGCTAAAGCTATCTTCATATCGACATTAATTCAGTGGGGCTGTTAAAACTAAAGATATTCAGTTGAAATAAGTGATTATTTGGTCTGAAACACTATTAATTTTGACATGTCAATAAGCTAGACAGCTCTCAATTATTTATGTTGGCAATATTTTTAATGTAACTCCCTATCTTAGGCAGGATCTACCACTTTTATCTCTTAGAATTCATTTTACTATCTCCTTCAAACAGGCGCGACACGCGATAAAATCGAGCGCGACACAAAGGCACCGCAAGTCGCGCAACGGGCGGTGCCTTTGTGTCGCGCGCGATTATATCGCGTGTCGCGCCTGTATGTAGGAGCCTTAAGGTGGCGATGATGGCGATGATAACTGTTTTCAACATGCAGCCCACACTTTGTCTACTCGTGTCACCCCACCATCAAGAGCAAGTGACTTCGAATCGCTTATTTATTCTTGAGGTGGTTAACTTGAAATCACCATATATGACGCTAAAGTCTGAGCGATTAGCCGGAAATATCTCAAAATATTTGGACGATTACCTACAACGGCAAATTTTTTGGGAAATATTTAACTGATCCTGTATAAACTTTTTGATCTTCTAATGATGGACGCTTTTTTAAATAATTGAGCCTCTTTTAAACTTTCTGTTTGGTCGCAGTAACTAAGCTAGGGTACCCCGACCAAACGGGTTAGGTTATATTAAAACTGTGACAAACCGCGCGCCAACCGAGCGGGCGAAGCGAGCGGTGCCGCGGCATCTAAATTAATCGCAGTTACTTGGCTATTTATTATTAGGAAAAATAGAAATCACTACGGAAAATATTATTTCACTGAACACACTCTGGACACTAATATTAGGGTATTCAAAGTGTTCAGAATATCTGCAGGAAAACAAAATGGGAATTATTTTAGTTTCGATTAAATATATGCCTATTTTATTTAGAATGCTTCCACGATACGCAATCAACATCAAAACCTTTCAATACCGAACACCATCAATAACTGCAATTCCTCGAAACAGATGTCGATGAGAAATTCAAAATCTATAGTAGTTGAACAAAGAGCGGCGCAAAAGTTTGACAAACCGGAGTCCCTTTTAAAAACCATTATCGTTCAAACGGAGCCACTCTGTGCGAAACTCTAGAGCTGTGCCCAGTTGGGGTGCTAGTAACAGCGGGTTTGGAATGTAGAACCTAATGTCTTTTTACAGCATTTATAAGCATTTGTAAGGGTTATAAATGAAAAGGGAGGTGACGGAACAGAGAGGGCAGAAAAGACGAAAAAAATATGAACCTGGGGCAGGCTAATGGTAAAAAGAGAAATATGTGGATCAGTGCAGGGCAATAATGAAAAAATTGTGAGGCTGGAAGAAGAGTCTTTAGTTGTTTGAAATTTGACATAAGTCGCGGATGGTGCCTGCCGGGGTCAGCGGGATTGTCCGAAAGGGTTACCGCTGGCCCGGAACATAAAGGGCTAAGGAAGGAACACGGGTGGGTTTTAGTCAGTAAGAGTCTGACACTCCCTTCCGCTCCACCCAGAGCGGGAGGGGTCATTTGATGATTTCCCATCCTGACAAAAAAAAAGGCGCGGATGGTCGAAACCACTGCTAACACTGGCACTTAAACGTATAATAAACAACCTGAAAAGCCATCTTCATACGAACATTACACAAATTCCCTAATAGATTTATTACTAGGCCAGCTTGTTCCGCTTATTGCTAAGCGCTCGAACCAAAAACCAACATCGAATTAATAGCAAAGAGCAATTCAATAATGCTCCAATGATTTTTAATATTCGAACAATTCGCAGCCTCGATGTATTGTCCATTCATCGAGACCAATTTTTGGTTGAAACAGCCCAACAAGGCAAATCAAACCCTGACTAGCTTATCACAAAGTTGAAATTCGCTTGTTGAAAGAATATAAAAGCACATCCAGACATGTGTGTACGGTTGAGAATAATTACAGGGTTGCCATAGACCAATATTTCATGGTTGATCAACCAACATCATAAGATGGGATAGAATTTTCAATAAAGCGAATTTTTAAATCAGTTTACACTGGCTGCACAGTGCACTTGCGAAATTCGTTTTTGAAGTTTTATTGTTCGTAAAGTAAACAGTTTAAAATTATGATACACAATGATTTTAGAGCGGTTGAAATGTGTGGTTCGGGGTATCCGACAGATGCGTTAATGGTTCTGTGGTTAGGTTAAAACGCAGAATGCTGTTTGAATTCCGACACGGATGCATGTGTTTTAAACATATTTGCTGTCTGATCCGCGATCTCATATGTCATTATTAGATACGTTTAATAAAAACAATGTAAATGGTTGACGGCTTTCTTTTAGCTAATATCACAAAACATTGTGAAAGCTTAACATAATTAAAAAAAGATAGGTAAAGAGATTTGAACACATTATATTCACGAACTTTTATGTATTTATTATACCATTATGCGTAGAAATTTAATTCCAATTTAATATCTCGCAATGAGACAGAATTTCAATAGCCACAAGGTATGTACGGCGAATTCTGTGGTTTTATTGTATCTATTGAGTAGGTAACAAAAAGGCTTGTTTAAGCTATTTCTACATTTCAATAACAGGTACAATTCCAACATATTCCTAACTAGCAGATCTGCAGTACAGAACGCCATACGTTTCAATTTTTACCCGCTTCGTTTCTTGCACATTCATGCATCTTTTTCATATATGTCGAGTACATATATATGTAAAATATGTATGTGCGCCGGTTTCGAATACAAGTATATTACGAATCTGACATTTTTAAGGGCATTGCAAATAAATGTCGTCAATAAATTCACCAAAATAAAATCTCTCTTAACCGCACTGCACCTTCTAGTAGTTCTTTAACTACAAATACACGTTTTTTTTTTAAATCACTTATCATACGATGGGGAAGGTACAGACGCCAGCACATCAAGCTATCCGAAACTGTGGAATTATCCCAATCAACTTTGAACCTTATGCTGTAGCGGTAAAATTGAAAATCTATTAAAGGAATTTGACAGATTGTAGTAGCTTTAAGGCTCCTTCAATCAGACGCGACACGCGATAAAATCGCGCGCGACACAAAGGCACTGCAAGTGGCGTAACGAGCGGTGCGTTTGTAACACGCGCGATTCGCGTCGCGCGTCGCGCCTGTTTGCAGGAGCCTTTATGTGCTGGCTGGCGTCTGTACACTCCATCTGTATATGTTGTCTGTATATTATATGTCATGTATGGGTTTACCATAAAATATTTCCTATTCATAATCGGTCTCCTGCCTATATAATTGGGGTCGGCTAAAAGGTTACATGCAAACTTGTTCATAATGATGAGTACAATGACTTCTTAAGAGTTTGTTAATGTTTTACCAATAACCCTGTGTATATAAAAAATACGCCACTCACGTACTTACTACATAGGGTTTAGAAAGAAACTTCTTTCTACTTTTTTAACACTCCATACACTTTATAATTCCCTGGTCACCATCAAAACGAACGCATTCCTCTATAGGTCTATCTGCGCTAAGCATATTGGCGATTGGCGATGCATTCTTGACCCAAATGTCGTTCTTACCACCGGGAGCACTAAGCCGTCAGTTTGACGGAGCAAATGCTGTTTTATTGAAGAAAGATCGGTCGGCACTGGAAGGAACGCAAACGAAATTGCGATCTGAAGATTGAAGATTTTGTAATTTCATCAGCCATGATTATTCCTAACTCTTAAGGTGAGTATAGACTAAATTTTCACGAGCACTTTCATGTGTTCCATACAATACAAGCAAACGTTCAATTTAAATAAACGATTTCCATGTAAAGTACGGTTCCTGCGAATGCTCGACATAATGTTCGAAATAATGCTCACGGTGAGTGATCGTAACCTGTAACATTGCTTTCTATTTTGCGCAGTTCACTCCGCCTCGCACATTTTGCCCGCGCTCGTGTCTTCGCTCGATGAAAACTTACACAAATTCACTCGTTTGTTTGCAAAATCAAGTTGTAACAAAGCGTCGAGGGTCGTGATCATTGTTCGTCCTTGAAAGGGTAAGAGCGGATCGATGTTTTGTTACAAATAAATGCTCTAGTCTATACTCACCTTTATATATATTTTTTAGACATCCAAATTAAAATTATGTACATACCGTTCTTGGAATAAAATTAATATCTGGATCTAATGAAAATTTATCAGACTTCTGTGGTTTCGACGCAACTAACTTTATTATTTAAGGCACCTTCAAACAGGCGCGACACGACACGCGACACAAAGGCACCGCAAGTCGCGCAACGAACGGTGCCTTTGCGTCGCGCGCGATTATATCGCGTGTCGCGCCTGTTTACGGGAGTGAATGAGATGGGAAAAAACCATTGAACTCGCGCCATTGTTGCACTGTTGCCGTAAGCGACACCGCGCGTGTTTTGTTTATAAGACCATTAAAAAAATACCCGCTTCGGATGTGTTCGACTGTCCTCGGGATGTACTCCATTTTAATGTATATACGATATGTCAGTGAGTGATGGCAAATTATTCTGTTTGCGTTTTGTTTTCACTTCTGTCGGTACTCTCGGAGTGCCAATGTTTTTATTTTGTATATGATTTAATTAGTATTTTTAATTTATTGGAGTTTCTAGACATTATTGTAGGTATTTTAATGACAGTGTATGCGGGGGCGTCTTGCGAGCAATGAGGTATTGTCAGATGTTGGGATTCTATCGTTTATTTTGCTTATGATTGATGTGTAGTCGAGTCTACATTTAATAGTTTCCTGAATTTTGGTGCAGACAGAACGAATGAAAAGCCTTCAAAGTATTAAAAATGACTAGATCTAAGGATTGTAATTAGACTTTCAGATGAAGTACAGAATAAAATCCAGAAAACAGGAACACAACTTTATTTTTCACTCGACCTCTCTCCCACAATCCCACAAGTCAGAACGTCCAACTGACCCCTTTTCCACTTCCCAGGTTTCTCTCATTTCCGCGGTAAAATCGAGTTCTGTGATTGGTTATTTAATGTCAGATTACAATGACCAATCACAGATGACCATGTCCTCACCTCTCATTGGTTTTGCCAATCAGAAGCATACAACGACCAACTGACAAGCCAAAATGTTGCCAGTACAAAATATTCGGATCAAATAGTTACTGGCCTGGACACTAGTCTTTTTGCATTTAACTTTAATGAAATTATAATGTAAATTATCGAACCCTAACAAAAGCAAGAGTGAACAGGCATTTTCTGAGGATGCTCGTATCATCATAGATCTCATCCGTCGCTTTCTATCAGGCGTGATCGAGGTCTTAGCCTGCTCTTGAGCAGGCATAGGCAGCAATAAAAAAATAAAAACTGGCGGAATCTGAGAGCTCTCGTTTCTTTTTCAAGCATATTTCCAATCCATTGCTTCTTAATTTCGAAAATGTTGTCTGCAACATACTGTAGCAACGTAAATAACGTAATGAATATTGTTGAACTGTCAAAATTAAAACCATCACTAGTATTATTGCGTTAAGGCTCGTACACACAGGCGCGATGCGACACGCGACACAAAGGCACCGCTCGTTGCAAGACTTGCGTTGCCTTTGTGTCGCGTGTCGCGTCGCGCCTGTGTGTACGAGCCTTTACGCAATTACCACGCCGATCACTGAATACATTTAGTGCAAACCAAATCACAGAAGCAAACACACAAACTTTATACACGAACAAAAGCATGTTCATTATAAAAGTAACACTAATTATCCGTGCCATGACTCTTAAACTCCTAACAATTTAAACTATTTTTCCATAAAAGTTTTTCTTTGCATTTTTTGAGCCGTTACGGCGTCCACAAAGTCTGTCGACTGCAGGACGTTTCCCGAGCAACTTCTTTTGTAAAATAATGCAATTAAATATTTCCGCTCTCAATCTTCTTAAGAGTTCCAACGCAAAGATATTGTTCCATCGATAGTTTGGAAATGCCTTTGTGAGTTTCATTTTTTACTGAGAAAAACTTTGCAGCTACACCTTTTGTAAATTTATAAATAGATTAAAAACATTTTGCTTGAGTAAAATTAGTGGTGCGGATCTTATAAACTTGTTTACTTTTAACCCGTTAAAGCTGAGCAAGTTTTCGGGATTTAAATTAAGTTCTGTGAAAGTTTAACATGCTTCTAGATGTTGTTTTGAATTTTAATTAGAATGTCTAAAAAGAAAATCATGGAGGTATAAAAGCATTGATTTTATAAAAATCTTGTGTAACTAAATCACTGGCACGTTCGATACTCTAAATTCTGGAAAAAATATGACGGCATTGAATTCAGTTTGCATTTATTTATTCAGTAACAATTCACATTACGTTTGAATATAGACCAGCATGAAACATTAACATTAGCAATTCAATTTAAATTAGAAAATATTACATACATAACAATACCTATTTTTTTTTAAACGCTTGCAAAGATATAATAAAAACATATGTCAATAAATTAATAGCAATTTAAATGAACTTAATTCAACGTCCAAATTGCTTTATTTAACGCTCCATACTTCAACACTTTTTACAGTTACAAAAGAATACCTCCACAAATTCCCTTTTACACAGAAAAACTTAACGTTCCTCCTTTCATATCCTCTAACACTTAAAAAAAGAAATCCAGCACATAAAACCAATAACAAAGAGGCAACAAAACCCTCACTATAAAAGGATCCACTAAAAAAATAACGTTCGTAGCGAAAGCAATTACGTCTTCAAAAATATACCTTTTAAAAAAATTGCTCTTAATATTTTACCCTAGTGCGCAGTCTCAAAGGGTGACGCAACAAAATCTTGTTAAAGTTAATGAACAAACTTAGAGAATCTCAGTTAAATTAGACACTTGCTTTGCCACCCTACTCGGGGACGTGGAAGCGTTGAGAACTACCACCGTATTTATAATTCTGTCGAATATAGTGTTGTAAATGTGCTTTAAAGATAATGTCGGATTGAATTTAAGATAATTGATGTAAATAGAACTACTGATGAGCATAGTCGGCCCCATGACTATCACCTGTTACTGATTGCAAGTCATAAAACGACAAGGACTTTTTGTTTATACTGACAGTTCGATAGTTTCAATCTTAGTGAAGCTTCAATTTAGAAGAAAGAAGAAGAAAATAGATTTATTTAGCACAGACTAAGAGACACACAATAGACCAGATAGTTAGATAATTGTCGTACATCAGATAAAAACTGAGATAAAAATAAAAAGTGCCAAGTCCGATGTAAGAAAAAGTTTTGAACTTTTGTATTCATAATCGTATTTTGTTTTGTTATGTATTTTCTGGTGTACAATAAAGTATATATAAATAAATAAGAAATTAGCAGCAAAGTGTGCCTCACGGCTGCGCCAAAAAGGCCCAGTTTAGCAAAAATGCCACACAACTGGTGCCTGACGCTGGTTTTCAACTGGTTTTTAGTAGTAATTCTTGTCAGAAGTACCTTTCCTTCGCATAATGTGACAATTCTCACAGTTGATATAATTTAATAGTGCAGTCGCGGCCGCGACTTACGATTTGTAGATCGTGGGCTCGATCCCAAGCAAGCACTTTACTTTGTGTAAATTATGTCATCGCCACTGCTGTCAAAACTGTGAAGGAAAACATCGCGCGGAAACCGGCATGTCCTAGAAACAAAAATTCGTAGATATGTGACATCCCAACCCGCACTGGACCCGCGTGGTGAATAGCCCACTCCAACACGAAGAGAGGATGTCTGTGTCCCGGCAGTGGGAAAATTATAGGCTTATTATATTGTGTATTATGTAGGTTTGATTTCCAAGTTATAAATGTATGCGAAAGCAGTTGTCACAGAACTTTTTCTAACACGACTAGTTCAAGATTTCTCTATGCTGACTTACCTGATACAAGGATATGACTGTGGGACTTCTAAAGTTTATCATTATATACTACGTCAAATATACCCAGAGACGTAACAGATAAACTCAATAAGAACCGCCTAAACAAATGTTTAAGGTTAAATTCTCGATGGCACAGAATGTTTGCTTTCGGTGCTTTTAACTTGAACACCGATACACTTCCTGTTTGAAGTGTGCAAGAAGCACGTGTTATCATTTATATTGTATCATCTATACATATACCAACATAGCATTAAATTAAGTCACTTTGCGTGTCTCTCTGTGTGACCGCATTCTTCTAAACTACACAAAAAATTATAACGCGGTTTTCAACATCATTTAGAGAATTTATACACATATTGGGTGAAATTGAAAACATGCGACAAATCGAAATAGGAGATTGTATTCATCACTTTTACTATGGGACCAAACCTGAAATCGCGAAAACAAAATCAGCTGTTGCCTACATTTATGTTCGCATAAAGGCTCCTGCAAACAGGCGCGACGCGCGACGCGAATCGCGCGCGACACAAAGGCACCGCTCGTTGCGCGACTTGCGGTGCCTTTGTGTCGCGTGTCGCGTCGCGCCTGTGTGTACGAGCCTTAACTCGTCAAAATGTAGAGAACAGCTGATTTTTTTCGCGATTGCAGCTTTGGTCCCATAGTAAAAGTTGTTCTTAATGATGAGTACAATCTCCCATTTCGGTTCGTCGCATGTTTTCAATTTCCACCTGTATAAATATGCATTTTTAATTTATAGTTTATTTAAAGGTTTGTTAATAAATTAACCTAGTTATAGCACAGAAATCGCGATGTTTTGACATGTCGCCACATACATCAGTAGTACTAACATTGCACCCGTGCGAAGCAGGGGTGGGTCACTAGTATCTATACTGTGTATATAATGTAGATAAGTGAATATAATTTTTGATTGATAGAATTCGTTTACATGGCGCCAACTATGAACTCCTTATTCTTTTTTTTTTCAGGATGGGAAATCATCAAATAACCCCTCCCGCTCTGGGTGGAGCGGAAGGGAGTGTCAGACGTTTACTGACTAAAACCCACCCGTGTTCCTTCCTTAGCCCTTTATGTTCGGGCCTGGTTCAAGCCATGGTCCGGGGCGAGAGGGAGTGGGGGGCAGTCGCCTCCTTCTGCGAAGCAGTCATGCTAGCGAAGGAGGCGGCGGGACGGCTGAGGGAGAGAGCCTCCCGTCCCAGCCGCCGCGGGAGACGCTCCGGGCGTCGGGAGCCGCGCGACGACTCCCGGCCACCGTAGGCGCGGGCCTGCGGGCGGAGAGTAATGGGTAGCTCACCGTCCGATCAGGACCAGGCCCGTGCCGGACGGCGCGTACGTGTTCCACGCGCGCCTCAAAGAGATGTCAGCATTAAAAGGAGGGGCCCGTAAGGGCCGAAGCCTGCCGGGTCAGCGGGATTGTCCGAAAGGGTTACCGCTGGCCCGGAACATAAAGGGCGAAGGAAGGAACACGGGTGGGTTTTAGTCAGTAAGAGTCTGACACTCCCTTCCGCTCCACCCAGAGCGGGAGGAGTCATTTGATGATTTCCCATCCTGAAAAAAAAAAAAAAAAAAAAAAAAAAGCCCTTTATGTTCCGAGACAGCGTTAACCCTTTCAGATGATCCCGCTGACCAACTATGAACTCCTTGGGACATTAAAGTTTACTTGTAACACTGCGGGATACTTCATACTATTATTAAAATAGTGTAGTATTCAAATGAAATTGTTATTTGTCTATAATCATCCCACTCTAAAGCAATCGCCTCGTACATTTCAGACCACGTATTTACTATAATTAGTGTTTTAATTTATAATTATAACTGAGTACATACACCGTGTATTAAAAATGTGTGGTTATGTGGGTGTTTGGTAGAAGGACCGACACCATTTTTGAGAGGTTGGGAAAGTCTTTTGCTAACACAAATATCTTTTAATTTTTATTATGACTTTTTAAATAGATTTTTTTGTTCCATAACACAATTTTAAGACTTTAGACGGACTTAAGTCATTTTCTAGAACCAACTGTACATAAATGTGCACTGCATATACATATAGCACCAAAAATAATTGCGCTCTAGTACAACCATAAACAAAAACAGTGGCACTCCGGGAGTGCCGACAGAAGTAAAACAAAACACAAACAGAATACTTTGCCATCACTCACTGACATATCGGATATACATTAAACCGAGTACATTCCGAGGATAGCCGAACTCATCCGAAGCGGGAATTTTTTAATTGTTCTATAAACAAAACACGCGTGGTGTCGCTTACGGTAATAGTGGTGCGAGTTCAATGGTTTTTTCCCATCTCAAAAAATGCAAAACACGCCTTAAGAAGTTTTCATTTCAAAAAGTTGTGACGATACTTCAGGTAGTTAAAAAAGAAACATAGTATTATCTCAATTACCTACCGTGACACTTAAGAAAGGTGTTACGGTTGAAAACTAGGATAATATGACACTTTCTAACCCTAAAAAAATTGTGTCGGTCCTTCTACCAAACACCCTGCATTTAAGGGTGTAGTACAGACCATAAAACCGAAACAATGTCTCCATGGGTGATTGCGCAAAAATGACCAACTGTCCCATACTAAACTTCAATACCTACTTGACCCAAATGTATGGGACGGCTGATTATTTTTTCGCGATTACGATGTTGGTTGGTCCCAAGGAGAAAGTTGTTCAGTTTAATGTTCTGTACCACACTTTCCGATAGACGTATATAAACATACTGCACACCTATGGTGTAAACAGAAAGAAAGAAAGAAAAGAAAAAGTATTGCAACATGCAGCACAGCATGCTTGAACAGCATGCTTTGAACAGCATGCTTTCTCTATACATAACAAGCAGTTTAACAGTGTCATAATATATCAAATAAGTATGGGTAGGAGTGTAAATACTTCACCCGCGGCTTTATGGCATTTTTATACTATGTTATTAACATTATAAATACTAATATTATGAGAATTTAGGTAGTGGGTACCGTAGGTAGGTACGTAATTGGGAAATTTTCTTCTTCGCCTTGTTGATGACACGACAGTATATTAAGGCTCCTTCAGACAGGCGCGACTCGACTGCAGTAGAACAATTTCTATTAAAACTTCATACAAATTGTTGTACCAGAATCGCGTCGGACCATCGCATCGCGCCTGTTTGCGGCAGCCTTTAAATGTTGTTGGCACAAATCTTCGCCACTTCCACGGTGTCGTCGTTGGTGGCAGCGCAGAGGTGGCTAGGGCTGCATTTTAGGCAAAAAAATGGGCAATGATCAAGTTTTCAAGTCGAAAACAGATTCGTCGCGTTTTTCAGCTGACCAAAAATCAATAAAAGGACTAATATTCATTTTTGCCTTCGTCATCCGGCACACAAAATAAATCAATAGTGTAAAATAATTAATTAGTTAACCGATCCAACGATGTTGGCTTCGGCACGCGCATACAGGCGTGATATGTTATAATCTTATGCCAGGTTGTTTAAAGGCATCTCAGACAATACTCTGCATGGTCTTCACAGCTGATGTGACAAACTTTAAAAGAGATGGTGACCTCTGACTTTTTTTCGGTCTTTCTTCTCAGAGTACCTATTTATATAGAAAACAACGACCTCAGCTAGTTTTACAACATAAGTTATTTTTGACGTGTAAAAGTGTTTTTTTTTAATCCTTAAATGTCATTTATAGCTGGGTAATTATTGGGTGTGAGTAAATTACTGCGAAAAATCCACATCCGAAAAGTTAATTTTAGATTCTCCAGCTACCATGATCTTTTTCTTAGGCCTGATTTTTCAATAGTTCGATAATTTTTATCCGAGGAATAAATATTGCCGTTTAAGCTTTTTTTTTTCGCTCCACAACAAATTTAAGTCTTTCGCGGTATGAGTACCAACCCAACATCTACAGACCTGCCTGAAAGAGGACTTTTGGCCGAAAGGTGTCGTATATCGACGTTTCCGAGGACGGTTACGCGACACCACGCAGCGAAACACGACTGAACGTTACCTGTATAGTTATAGTTTTTAAGGGTTTTAATAGTTTATTATATATAATAGTTCACCCATTGCCACAGTCGATAATATTAAGTATCTAGGTATAACTTTAGATCGATACTTGAATTATAAAACTCATATTAACTTGGTAACAGGCAGGGTCAGAAAACTAATATATATTTTTAAAACCCTTCGACACGTCGCTAAGCAGTCTGTTATTCGTAATGTATATTACGCCTTATGTCAATCTATTATCACTTATTGTATTAGCTGCTGGGGTGGCGCAACAAAAACTTCTCTAAAACCTTTGGAAGTGTCCCACAGAGCTATACTGAAAATAGCAACATTTCGACCTATTTTGTTTATTATTATTATTTTTATTGTATAAGATTATTTTGTGTATTTTACATATGGGCCTGAGTTGCCTGATATTAAAATGATTATTTTATTATAGAAAATATTATGTCAAACTGTCATATTTATTCTTCAGATGTAAGTTATCTGACTATTGAAAAATCAGCCCTTAATAACATACCAACTATTTCGTTGAAATCCTCCATCTAACATAAAACAATCTCAAGAATAAAAACCTCATCCAATTTTCAATTTTCAAACAAAAACCAAGTCGAAATCTTTCATAAAATTAACCAAAAACTCATCATCGTTTCAATTAGATTTTTCAATTTAGCGTTTTGTAAAAGAAAAACACTCTGCGCTCTGCAAACATTTTAATCTGAGGTTCATTAAATTTGTTACAAGGTCGAGAGGTTACCTCTGACTGGAACAAATATAATATCTCAGTCCTCAGCTATGCACGTAATTGTTATTACCAAGGGTAGGTATTTGTCCACTACAGGATTGGTGCTATAATATTATAGGTGCTATGGTATCACTGCTAAATATAAAGGCTCCAGCGGACAGGCGCGACGCGACTCTACTACTGCAATTTCTGCGAAAACTTGACGCGCTTGTCAGCCTTAAATCTCTAATATAACAATTTTTTTTCAACAGAAAATATGACTACATAAGTCGAATGCATCTCGATAAACTTAGTTTTGAAACATATAACTGCGGCTTACACAGGCTGTATTAAATCGAACCTCAAATTATTCCCATGTTCCTTCACTAAAAATATTATTGAATCCTCTAATATAATGAATCCTCTATCTGTGAACCTCAAATAATTCCCAGATTGGGGTCTTAAAAATTCTAGATAGCCAAGTAACGGCTGTGTAAGAGCAGTTATGGCCCAGTGGTAAAAAGAAAAAACCTCAACTCAAGCTAGGTTTAGGATAGGATAAGGTATATTTTCAGTTATAAATGGCTTCTTTTGGGAATAATTGGTTAACTGAAAAAAATAGTTTACGGTTTTTGCTATAAAAATGTTAATTTTAGTAGCCACGAGTGGGCTGTTATCCTTTAACGTGTCTAGAAATAAATAGCTAGATATGCTCATTTTTCAGCCTGTATTCTGAAGGCTGACTATTTCTTCTTTAGACAATAATATTATCACCTTAATTTTTTGGTCAATCTTGCAATGTTTTTAGGAATCTAACACGGCACCCTAATTGCGTAGCAATGAATCTCAATCTGAATAATTTTGAAGGATATCGCCAATTCATTGCTTCAGAGGTTCAAAAAAATTGTCCGTGCATCAACGCAAGTATCCGGCGATAAATATTGCACATCGACTAATTCAAATTGGTGTATTTTATACAATGAATAAAAATAATTATCAAAAGAAGCAAATCATAATTGTTTTAACAGCTCCTAATAGATACCGGACTGTTTGTATTTCGTGCGACAGAGATAACGCTCTACGAAGCCGAAATTAGCCGATTGTCTCTTTCCAAAGGTCGATGTACAATATTTACCTTGAACCTAATGCTTTAGCGATAAAGTTGAAAATCTATTAAAGAAATTTGACAGATTATGGTAGCTTGATGTGCTGGCATCTGTACCTAACTGTGGTTTATTTATTTATTTGTATACAAGCCAAGATACTACAAATTTATTCGGAAAATGTTTATGTAGACCACAGATCGGATATATCTATGATGTAGACCAATGTTTTTATTATATTTTGCTAATGCATATTATGATCTTTTTAATATTTAAAATTATAATACACTAGCAGCCTGCCCCTGCTTTGCACAATTTTATGACTTGACAAAACATCGCGATTTATAGTTTATATGTAGTTTTAATAATGACATATAAACCTTCCGGAATAAATTCTCTAAATTATGGTGAAAACTGCATCACAATCCGTTGTGTCGCGGTCACACAGACACGAAAAGTGACTTTAACCCATTGAGTGTCTAATTAGCAGACACAATAGAATTTAATTGTTCTTATGTCGCACTGTGTAACATAAGACATTCGAAAGGTTAATTTATAATATTTTCTCCTTCTTCATATTCTTCATTTATAATAATACTAGCTAATAGCCGACATGCGTTGCAATGCCTATTCCATTTCTTTTTTTATTAGGAATCTTCTCCGGCGCGCATACTACAGTTTACAAAAGTTTTATCTCAATTAGTCGAGCCACTTTCGAGTTTTTGCGAGTCTAATGAATGGTAATTGATTTTTTATGTATAAGAAGAAGATATGTATGGTTACCTAACGCTGCTCACCCAATTATAGAACACAGCATGAAGGTAAATAGTAGGTAATCCAATCGTTTTGACGGTGCACCCAAAGACTTCTTAAAGACTGTTTGCACCGTCATCGACCTCAAATATTGGTTCATGTGCGATGCACTCCAAATTTTTGGTAAACTGAGAGAGAATTGGGGGATACTACTTGAGAGCGGTGGTTATAGAAGTGCCTTTTATGACATGTCTAAAATTATAAATTACTGCGCCCCTTGGTTTATTTTTTTCCGCGTAATTGCTCCTGCAAACAGGCGCGACGCGCGACGCGAATCGCGCGAGACACAAAGGCACCGCGTTGCGTGACTTGCGGTGCCTTTGTGTCACGCGCGATTTTATCGCGCGTCGCGCCTGTTTGTAGGAGCCTTAAGTCCCGATTCCGTGAGAATATCAGGATAAAAGTATCCTATGTCCTAATTCAGGTCATAGTCTACCCATGTGTCACGTCCAAATCAGTTCAACCGTTTTAGCGTGAAAGCGCAACAAACAATTTTTTTAATATTAAGGATAGAAAACAAGAAAGAAAAGAGAACAAATATCTTATTTAGGGCACGCACAAGAAATACAAACAATAAAAAACAACATTAAATCTAACAAAATCATGAAGACGATAAAAAATATAATAAAAAAAGAACATTCAAACTTTTAAATTATAGAAGAAGAAATATTTAAACAAACAAACCTTCTTGCAGATTTTAAGGTCATCACGTATTGCACAGATTCTTTACCTTGATCAACTAAAAAGTAAAAGTAGTAATAATAATGAGGGTTTTCTGAAATGACGTTCGCCAGGTGGCAGCACTGACACGTCAGGTCCAGGCATCTGTCAAAAAGCCTATATTTTCTTTAGTCATGACTGAATGATGAACGAATGAATGAATGGAATGATGAACGTCATCATATATTTTATATTGGAAGACCTCTTGTCACAGCGGTGCCGACTGGTGTCGTAAATTTTCACGAAAATCCTCATTAAAGTACCTGCGGGGTAATTGCGTAACACACTTTCAATAGCAATGGGTTTCATTTTGATAGTTCAACAACATTCATTGCGTTATTTACGCTGTGGAGCAGACACATTTTGCGAACATGTGATCACTTCATACATATGAAGCAACGATGCATATGAACCGTGGAGGTCAGATATGCAGTCTCTCCATGTAAAATACTGGTATTCAGCTGCATCCGGTTAGACTGGAAGCCGACCCCAACATAGTTGGGAAAAGGCTAGGCAGATGATGATAAACCTACGATCTACAACTCATACCATTGCATTCATGTCACCATAATTTTCAATAAAACACTATTCCTCAGAATTTAAACAGTCCAAGGTCACATTTGATACCAAGAGCACAAAAATGTATCCCTTTTTCCTTCGAACTTTTCTCTGTAAGCAAAACTTCGGAAGGCTTCGTAACAAAAAACAATTGGAAAAACATCAGTGTTTCAGAAGTATGTACAAAGGACTTGGCTCCATTCCGAATCGAGTCATTCGATGGATAACTTTTCACGTTATTATAGAGAAGGCACAAATGTAGGTACAGACGCCAGCACATCAAGCTACTACAATCTGTCAAATTTATCTAATAGATTTTCAACTTTATCGCTAAAGCATAAGGTTCAAAGTTGATTGGGAAAATTTGACAGTTTCGGGTAGCTTGATGTGCTGGCGTCTGTACGAAAAATTAATACTACGAGTAATTGTGCGTTTTTATTATTTCTATGCCTGTGCCGAAACGTGGACACTGACAGTCGGGCTGGTCCACATATTCAAGGTCGCTCAGCGCGCTATGGAGCGAACTATGCTCGGAATTTCTTTGAAGGATAAAATCAGATATAAAATTCATAGCTGTCAGAGTAAGCAAAATGAAATGGCAGTGGGCCACGTTTGTCGAAAGACCGATGGCCGGTGAAGAAGACGAGTCCTGGAGTGGAGACCGCGTATCGGCAACCGTACCTACTTACATGGGCCGACGACCTTAAAAGAAAGTGGCTGAGACAGGCTGGTTGCGGAAGGCGGAGGACAGGATGTTTTTGCGCAGCTTGGGAGAGGTTTATGTCCAGCAGTGGACTGCGGTATGCTGATTGATTTGATGATTTCTAACGTGATGATGTTATCGTGGACGGCCAAGGGCATCACGATAACACAAGGAAATATACAGGTTGTCCCTGGAAGTATGGATCAAATCGAATAGGGGCGTGGGCAAGGTCATTTCCAAACTTTTTAACCCTGAGAATGTAGATGAATTAAAAAAAAAGAACTATCAAGGCTATCTAAAAAATTAAATTGATAGCCCTGATAGTTTTTTCTTAATGATTTTTTTCTTGGAGCACTATGGAAAGTGATCGAAAAAAACAAAAATTGGTCATAACTTTTGAGCCGTAAAAATATTCACCGACATTCTCAGGATTAAAAAGTTTGGAAATGAGCTACTTGCCTACGCCTCTATTCGATTTGATCCATACTTTCAGGGTGTTTCACTGTTTAAGAAAATGTTTTTAAATTTCGCTTAGATGTTAGCATAGAAAAGTATATAATTAATCAAATGGGTTTGATGATAAGAAAAACAACAAAAACCTGAAATCACGAAAAAAAAAATCAGCTTTTCCCTACATTTTGACGAGTTAAACGAACATAAATGTAGGGAACCGCTGATTTTCTTTTCGCGATTTCAGGTTTGGTCCCAGAGTAAAAGTTGTTCATAATGATGAGTACAATGACCTCTTAACAGGTTGTTAATGTTTTACCAATAACTCTGTATACGTTGTTGAGCCGACAAATTTTTCGAATAAAATATATATTTTTTTTAAACGATGCCCCACACTAGGAATTACTCCTGTATCGTGGGTGCGTTTACAAACATTTAAATTCACATACACAAACAGCCAGACCCGGAACAACTACCTGTAGGCAATACAAATATTATTTTGTTCTGTGCGGGAATCGAACCCGCGACACGCAGCGCAGCAGTCGATCGCTCAGCCACTGCGCCAACCGTGTCGTCAAATTACGAAGCAATGGAAGCAATGGAATAGCAATATGCTTTAAAATGATTCAGATCGTTTTTGATAGTCTGTTACCCAATTAGGGTGCCATTCAGAGAAAATAAATTATATGTGACCCCAAAAAATATAAGGGGTATGGCCAAGGCCATGGTGAGTCCAGATTGAACACCACCTACCTCCTATAATTTCATAACTCGACTACTTTCGCCAGAACCCACGAGAAAAAGTTGAACGTTGATCAATCCCAGAACTTTTAATAAGTTTGTTTTCACCTACCCGCACTCTCCACATATAGCCTAAAGTTACGTCACTTTATAATGATAGTCGCTACTTTTTCTGTACCGCACAACTTTGAATAAGAAATATGAAATAAGTTTTTGCATAAAATATAACTTTCGCGAAAGCTGTCGGCCGTCAAAAAGAATGAGTATTAAGATACCTACGTTGTATAAATATGTTGTGTTTTGTCTGTTCATCTGTTGTCGTTAAACATTAAAGGATGATTTCCACCAAACGGCTCGCGTCGCTTCGTATCGGAAAGGATACGAACGGATGCGGCGACAGCCGATCGCGTCCGGTAGCATGTCGACGCATACGATCGGCTCAGTACCGTCGCTTGCAAACGTATCTGTTTCTGCGCCTAGTCAAATATTTTCGTTCCTACCGTGTTGACGTATTCTAATTTTTGAAAATGGTTGAAGTTGACGTAGTATTGTTGACAATTGCATTAGAAGAAGAAGAAAATAATCATAAAACACAGAAGAGGAAAAGAAAAGTTTGGACGACACAGCCGAAAGGATTCGATCGGATACGACGACAACAGGCGAACGGAGCCGATCGCGCGTCGCAGCATACTTTCGGCTACGATCGCGTGTCGCGGAAGACGCCCGCGGTCAAGCTGCTGTACGCGGTTCAGTAATATAGACTTTAAATACTGTGTATACGATTTAATATCGTTTAAAGATTGAACAATCCATTCCGATCCCATGCGATGCGTGCCGTTTGGTGGAAATCATCCTTAATAGGTATGTTTCAGGGCAACTGTGAGTATGAAAAGGAAATAACTAGAGATTTCTTGTTTAATTTTGAATTCTGTTGTAATTTTTACTCTACTTTTTAACCGACTTCCAAAACATGTTAAAGACTATCTGCGGACTGCGGTTTCACACGAATAAGTCTCGATTCCGTATTCCCATGGGAAATATCGAGATTAAAAGTTTCATTCAGGTCATGGTCTACCCATGTGCCACATTTCATCCAAATACATTCAGCCGTTTTAACGTAAAAGCGTAACAAACAAACATACAAAAATCAAACCTTTTCTCCTCAATCCGTCGCCAAGGTGTAAATTTACCTATTTTATCTGTTTTGTGGTATTTATCAAGTTAGAAACTGACGTAACTATTGTACTTTGGTTCTAACATGGTTCTAACTCATCCCCAGTTTATTGTCAGACGATTAAACTAAAATGAATTCCTCACTGAAAAAAGTGAACTCACGGAAGGCATTATAAGATAATTGCACACTTTTTCCTATCACCGATCAGAAGCGATTACTTCGTTAAAGATCGTAAAAGGTCGGGACGTGTCGGAACCTTATTACCGGCGGAACGTCGAATGGGACCGTTCGCAATGACTTCGGAACTCGACTTCTGGCGCTGCAATTTAAAACAAAGTTTCGAAAATGGAACGCTACGAGTCTTAATTGAAATAGTTGAATTTTTCGTACAAAGATTTCGGGGACTTTTGTTTTTTTTTTCTCCAACTTTGGAAGTAACTGTTCTAAATTCCAATGTAGATTTGTTTTTTATGGAGCGGATTTAGAAACTTTAGTTTTGTTTTTATAAGATTAATGGCTTTTACTAACGTCGATCGAGCTGGCGTAGATTTGTTCCTGAACGTCTTTTTTTTAATACAAATTAGAGCTGCTGATTTATGTGATCAAAGAGTCATCATCTTCATCATTTCAGACGAAAGGCGACCACTGCTAGACATAGGCCTCCCCCAAGCACCTCCACTCCGACCGGTTCTGTGCTTCCCGCATTCAGCGAATTCCTGCGGCCTTCACAAGGTTATCGGTCCACTTTGTGGGAGGCCTTACAACGCTACATCTTCCGGTACCCGGTCGCTACTCCAGAACCTTTCTGCCCCATCGGCAATCTGTTCTGCGAGCAATGTGTCCTACCCACTGCAAGTTTGGCATTTCTTCGTTCAAAAAGTAATAAGATTTATATTTACATGAAACGAATAACTACATCAGCGTATTGAGGAAGTAATTAAAGAAAATATGGAGCAAACTCCTCAAACTGCGAAAATAAGCAGCTATTTCCGCATTTTAAGAGCGGCTACAACTTTTTTAACAACTCAGTAACTCGCTGGAAATTTCCCTGTAGCCTTAAAAGGAGTGCGGCTTTAAGTTAACCTTCCCTAATCCAGCACGACACACGGAATTGTTTAAAAGGGTAGGAAAAAAAAAATCGAAGGAGGTTTCCCAAGCCGGCCGCTGGTAAATAATTCTTGAAGTGGCCTTGTCTTCATACATCTTTTATGCGGTGTTATTTATGTGTTTCTGCGGTGTACATCTGGCCTTATCCTTCCGAATGTGCGCAGAGAAAAATGAAACAAGTTTCGGAATAAATAAAAGTTTTACTGAAAGAAAAGAAAGAAAGAAAATACGTTATCTTTCCATACTGCGGACTGTGATGACGTGGTAAGGTTTTCGCGCATTGCTCTGATGAGTTGAGAACGTTTTAATGGAAAATCTTTAAAAAAGGAAAAACACTATGTTCAAAAACATAGGTAAACATCACCTTTTATCACACAATTGGTACCTACGAGTATCACTATTAATAGGACTTTTAATTTATTGTTGATATTTAAATATTTTTAAAATATTTGGTATTCTTTCTGAGCTAGGAATTCAGAACCTACGTTATGGGTCCAAAATCATATAAATACTTACATACATTGGGGTCAGCTTCTAGTCTAACTGCGATCTGAGTCTGACTACCCGTAAGTACCTACTAACCAAGATCTACGAATGACAGCCAGGATCAACAGATTTACGTGTTTCCGAGGGACATAAAGGTCTCGATATGTTATGTAGGGTCACCCGTCCACGAACAAACCTCAGCAAGCGTACCTTAACCTTCGATTTTTCAGCCATTTTTCAGATTAGCCAAGGTACACACATCTTTTATGGGGTACTGTGTTAAATGTTACAATAAAATACCTTGTGATATATTGCAATTAAATGAAAGAAAATTTAAAACTCACATTAAACGTACACTTTGTAAACAAGCATACTATAAATTAGAAGATTATATCCAAGATAAGAACGCTTGGAAACATGCTGGTCCTGCTCCACAGGACATTCTAGAGTCTAGACAAAATCAAACGGGTTGCTAATTTAATTGTAGGTTTATTATTTTTTTTTATTTAAAGCGATTTAAATTCTGTAACTACTTAACTCACACCCTGACTTGTTACTTGTAATTTTTTATTTTTATTTAAATGAAAATCGTTTACTTTTACCATGTTTGTAAATATGTGAGCACCATGTATCCAGATAATTAATTTATGTCATGGTTTCATTTTTAATTCTTTTACCTATTGTGGTATAGTAATTTTATTTTAGGTGCATCATCTTCACATATTATGATTATATAAAATGTATGCTAAATATTGAAAGAATTTTAAAAGAGTAACGGTGGAGTTTCTTGCCCGTTCTTCTCCATACGAAAACTACCTTTTGGAATGGGCGACTAGAATCAATTCTATTTGTTGTAATTTTTGACGTTCAAAAGTGCCTTTTATGTGCCTATTTGAAATAAATGCTTTGACTTTGACTTTGATTGGCCCGTGCGGCTGTTATTATTTAACGACAAGCCCCTCAATTTATGACAAAAATATATCCAAATAAAACAAAAAACCTGACCCTTTAAACGCGTCTAACCTTCCATAATCCTTCGGCAATCCTCGCTGACCTTCGGGCCACTTCGTATCCCTATTTCACCGGTAGCAAACCGGCGGGAGGGACGATAAAAACTTTGTCGTCTGCATTATGAACACGACCGCAACTTAGGCGAGGACATGAAACAATTTGTTCCTATACTAGTGTGTTGTCATTTGGTCAGGCTTTGCAGTAAAAGAAAGGATATTACTAAATTAGGCAAGACTAGGGACGGTTCTAGCACGTGGGTCAAGGATGAATTTCGATTTAAACCTTGATTCGAGGTCTACAGATTTGTTTAAATATTATTCACTCAACTGACAGCTAAAATGTCAGTAATACCAACATAAAAACATTAATTAGAGTATGCGTTCAAAAACTCAAATAATAAAAAAAAAAATAACCGTTCCAAAATTGGAACACTGGGATGATATGAGTTAAGATAAACGATAAATGGGTGTGGGCCAAAACCTTCACACAATGGGTGACGGAAGATGGACGGCGCCACCTAGGCCGGCACAGAACGAGACATGACGATCTGGGGGCCTAAAACGGCCACTTTGGCAGAATCATAAAAGGATAAAATTATGAATCTTAGTATGGCGGAGACAGTCCGTGTTTTTCTTTTTTTCGCTGCACTACGTAGGTATAATCAAAGAGATTGGGATTGGATTGATTGTTATTTTAGCACAGACAAAAAATATAACTGAATAATCCTTCACCAATGGGATTTGATATGTTTAACTTAACGGTTAACTGTCCATTATGATTCATAATGTTGTATCACAATGTGGTATCACAGCTGGGCCCTAATTCACTATGGCCGTTAAATGATTCCTTACTCGAAACCACGTCAATTGTTTAGTTAATCTCGCCAATTTCGCGTTTATTTAGCGCGGTTTCGTTCATTGTGTCATCACACTAATATTATAAAGGCGAAAGTTTGTGAGTGTGTGTGTGTTTATATATTTGTTACTTCTTCACGCTCAAACGGCTAGACCAATTTTGATAAAATTTTGTATGGAGGTAGCCGACACCCTGGGTTAACATATAAATTACTTTTTATCTCGATTTTCCCAAGGGATCGACGCTTATGCGGGTAAAAACGCGGGGCGCAGCTAGTAGAGAATAAGGCCCGAAGTGGAATAATGTCAAGTAACTTTTGGAGGGCACTTGTTACCTCCAGTGCCTTTGAGACTTTAAAGACTAAAAGAAGTAGAAGTCTCTGTAGGTCTGGACCTTTAAAAGGTCAGGAGAAATAAATTACTAACAACTACAAAGAAAAGATAACTTCTTAAACTAACTATAGTTAATATTTTGAAACTGCACTAATAATATTTCAAAGGCTAATACTTAATTATTTTAAATTGAAATAACTTGCTCTTATTTAAAGCCTTAATTATGAATTAAAATTATGTAATAAAAGCAGTGGAACCTTATTAGAGGATCAGGCCTTTAATGATGAAATATGTTTCAGCGTTTTATGATGTCGTTTTTAAACATAATTTTGGATTTTTTTTTTTAATGTTAACTTAGGAGCCTTTCGTTTTAATTTGAAAGTGTAATAATGTGTAAGCCGGCCTGTTACAAGATTTGCTTTACCTATGGGCTAGCCAAGTTACAGTAAATTTATAGGGTATAATCAGTTAGGCAAAGATTCAATTAAACAATACTACACAATACAAAGTTTATTGTAATAATACAAAAAATAAAGGTACACATACAAATAATGTGGCGAGCCACCAAACTAAGATAGTATCTTTCCCAAACACCTGGGGGCTTACCTACTCTCCAAACTAATTTTAATTCCAATGAGATGCCAATATGATTCCAATGTTAATTTTACAGTCACGTGATTCGGTACTCTTGAAAACAATATTGTCAACAATTTACCCCACGCCAAGCCCGAACCCAATTCCACTTAGTTCTCCAAAATGGACACCCAATCTAAAAATCATTTGGCGCTAGCATCGAACTCAAGAGTACGAAACGTCACAATTCCAATGTCGTTCTATCGGAATTAAATTGAAGAGTAAGCACCCAGGGCATTCACACCCAGACAACCAGTCTCCGTACCTGGTTGTACCGGAGTGTACGTCTACAATGAGACAATTACAATTTCTCAGTCGCTGACGCGAGTCCGTGTAATGAACCACTTAATAACTTCTAACTCAACCGTACAAGTATCAACCTATAAGGATTGTACTCATATAGGGAAAATGATTATTATGCAAAGCAAACCCGAGACACATTACTTTAGAACAACTGTTCTTATCACCTAGTTCCTAAAAAAGGCATAACTCTCTCATAGATTAAATTATGGCACTATCGTCAACTCAATGTTCTCTCAGTATAAATAACTCCATCAGTTAACGCGATCATTTATTGACCCTCTCCAGTTGACACGATCTGTTGACGGGCCTAGGGTAACCTGTGCACACACGAATAACGTGGCCTACGGGCGTAGATGGTGACGCTTTCGTTATCTGGAGTGGCGAACTTCCCTCATCACCTGGATTCGGCTAGGTAAGGCCTTCTTGAACAACAGATGACCACACCACAAGTGATAACTTCTAAGTTGCCGGCGCCCGGATCAATTCCAAATCAACTGACCACAGGGCTGCACCAAGGCATCACGACTTAATCGCGCATAACACTGATCTTAAAAGGCTAGCATAAAAGCCAGACCTGTAACAACTTCCTCATGTCAGAACACACATGTAAGACCTAAGGTTGTCTAGCGGTAACAAAGGAAATGGTTGGATACTCACGGTATTTAGCTTCTACTGAACTAAATAAAACCCCATCGGGTTATTTGGGCACATCCAGGTATAACCTGGAATCAGTCCCGCTCAATCAGCCTTTTGGCTCGTGTCCTCAGTCTGATCGGATCGACACTTATGCGGGTGAAACCGGGAGCGCTGCTAGTATGACTGTGATCAGCAAAGGGATGGGATGAGCAGATATTTAAGTGCAGTTAAAAACCTGTTCATCCTATTAAATATTACATGCTTAGACCTTAAGACTTAAGCTTCAATGCCTTTCAGACGAAGCTTTTAAAATGTTTAGTACGTTCAAAATGGCCGCGCAACCCATCATATAATTTTATGCGACGAAGAAGACAATAATATTGCAGTTTTATAACGCATGCAGGACCCTCGGCTTTTATGTTTATTCAGTCGGGACATAACAATAAAAATGTTTGAAATTATATCTCGTAATATGTCATTTTTGCTTCGTAAATGTTGATATGTTTTTATAAGGTTTTTCATTGGAAAGTACTCGTATATTTTAGTCAACTGACTAAAATATACTTTGCAATGAAAAACCTAATTTTAAAGTAAAAAATTTTCAAGTCATTTTCCTAAAAAAAAAGTAATTTTCAACTGAAAATTACTTTTGTAGCACAAAATCACAGAAGGACCATTTCTTATTAAAAAAGTTTATAGTGAGCGGAGCGCGTGATTTGTACACGTTGAGAAGTTTAGTTCAAATCAAAATCAAAATATTCTATTTCACATAAACCTACATGGGCACTTATGAAACGTCAATTGGTCGTTTCCTATGGAGAAGACCCGGCAAGAAACTCCATGGTTACTCTTTTTAAAAATAATTGGCTTTTACAATGTTTTCAAATTACAGTAGGTATGGGAGGACAGCGTAGGCCTGTCAACAAGTACCAAGTACTTGATAAAATAAAAAAGTTAAAAAAAAAACACTGGCACTCCGGTAGTGCCGACAGAAGTGAAAACTTGAACAATTACGAGTGTATTTTGTGAATCGTCTTATAAACAAAACACGCGTGTTAAGGTGTGTTCCTTATTTTATAGGGTTTTTTGCAAATCAGGTATGATGACCAAAGTGACTGGTTTATTCTTCTCGTGAAAGGAATTTATTCAGATTTACAACGCCATCTCGTCGTTGTTGGATGAACTACGTAGTTAGTACGCGAGGCCCTCGTAGTTCTTCCCGATGTGCATAGATGGCGCTGTCCTCAACAACGCGCGTCTTAAGTTTTACGTCTGACGTTAGTACGCGAGGCCCTCGTAGTTCTTCCCGATGTGCATAGATGGCGCTGTCCTCAACAACGCGCGTCTTACGTTTTACGTCTGACGTTTTACGTCTTACGAATTTTCGATCAGGGTCACGTGACCTGACGCGAATTTAGAAGTTTTTACCCATTCCAAAAAAAGTACACAGCGCCGCTAAAGAAGTTTTCACTTCAATAATAAGACATTTACATAGTTATGCCGTTAATTAGGTGCCAGGGAAGCCACATGTGCAGAAGGAATTA
The DNA here is from genome assembly GCA_963855955.1 of Luperina nickerlii. Lineage (NCBI taxonomy): Eukaryota > Metazoa > Arthropoda > Insecta > Lepidoptera > Noctuidae > Luperina > Luperina nickerlii. The sequence continues at coordinate 2,923,205 of OY979667.1, read as the reverse complement.
TTGCCAAACTACCTTGTCTTCAAAGTAGTCTTTAATCTTATAATATGCTTTTTGATAAGGACACGTTTCGGGTTTTGAATTTTCCATCGCTAAGTTTTGTAACCGGCTTTGGCAACTTGTTATAAAAACGGATGCCGTTTACAACTTGCTAGTTTTAGTTAATCTAAATTTAGGTATCACAATTTTATTTTACTACGTGTATTTATACTATGGAAATCGCTTCTTATTTTGAAATAAATGTCCTAAGTTTTTGCGAACATAAAAATACTTTCTAAAATATAAAGAGAAGGCAGTGCTAGTATATCAATTTCTTTGATTTTGTTTCTAAGAGACTCGCGAGAACCCATTTTATAGATTGTGCGGATTGCCCTCTTTTGTAAAATGAAAATTGAATCTACGTCAGCTGCCGATCCCCACAGCAGAACACCATAAGACATAATACTGTGGAAATAAGCAAAGTATACTAACCTAGCTGTGGCTATATCTGTCATCTGTCTTATTTTTTTACTGCATATGCAGCTGAACTTAATCTACCTGAAAGAGCTCTAATGTGTGCGCTCCATTGTAATTTTTAATCTAAAGTAATTACCAGAAATACAGTTTCCGTAACAGCATCTAGTTTTTTGCCATCAAGTTTTAAATTTAAACCCACTTGAGGTACATTTGGTAATGAGAACTTAAGATAAGTGAAAAGACACTTGGATGTTTAGAGTTATTGTGCTCTCCGCAGACCAATCGGAACAATCAGCATAAAAGCTTTATGACTTGTTGTGGGGTGAAAGGCTATCCAAAAATCCTCAAGGGGCTTACATGACCTAAAGCGCGGTCACTGTCGGACTGCATAGAAAAGAAACAGAAGCGCGATGACACAACGCTGGTATTATTGCAAAATATGAAGCAATTATTTAATTACAAAAGATTTATTGTTTGGATTAAAAAATTAAAACAGTAGTGTTTTAGTATGTTGCTTGTAGCATAATCTGACTAAAAATCCGAGTGATTGTAGGTATATTAGTATGGTTTTTATTGAAAAAAGAAAGTTTTTAGAGGTATCTTCATGATTTTTTCTATCGTATCAAATTAGTTGTATTATGTTTTCAATACACATCTACCTAGCATATATTCTGAAGAATATCATATATTTTTCTGATTTTGTTTATTGTTATGTAGTCGATCATATACTTTTATTGTTTCTAATACTTGCGTTTTTTGCGTTTAGGTCCTGTAAGCCCCTTAAGACTAAAATAATGTGGTAGATAATATCTTCATTATAAGAGAACGGTACGTAACAGCTTGTTTTGTGGGTGTACTAATAGATACACCTCTTCGTAACCCATCAGGGATAAAAAGGAAGAACATACCGTAGCCTTTTTCGTCGTTTTCTCAATACTTTTTCACTAAATGCAGAACTTGAAACATTCTATAACACCGCGTGAAACTAGCATCATGCAATTAAATAACTATACGTAAAACAAAAACAAAGTGCATTCGTAAACAGCCGAACTTTCCCGAGCGTCCCCGAGCTCCCCCGAAAGTTTTCGCATACCATTCGGAGTTTTCGCAATTAAAGTGACGAGAACAGTTTTACGGGATCTTTATTAACTCAGTCGAGGAGTTGATTCGTTTGCTCTTGGTACAGTTGCTTTGGGTACAGTAATGTAGGACGCTTGGGTTTCTGCATATGGAAGAAATAAGGCTTAATTTTACTGCGCAATAGCAAAGAAAGGGTTGTGGTTTTCACGCGTATCTACATCTCTATGTATCTTGGTAGTATTGTACGTGGGATTCTTAATAGGTACCCACATAAGCATGCTCAAACTGGATGGATTTTAATACATGAGGATGTCGAATTGTTTTGTTAAAAAATAAATCAAAATGGCGAATTTAGGTCCTCATTGCAAACGTGCCAGGATCATGTCTTCGTAAAAAACTGGTTTTGGGGACGATTTAAAAAATGTAAACTCTCGTATGACGGACTAGTCCCAGCTAGTTTCGGACTAGTTTTACTCACGTGTCGAGACTAGCCTGTAACTAGTATAATTATGATGCCTGTAACAGGAAAATATCATGAAATACTGTTTATCATTTTGTTCGCGGTCATCTTGCCTACATGTGCATACATTTTGGTTGCAGTACCTAATATAATGGTGCCTATTCCCTTGTTCACAAACTAAACTAAATTTAAATTCAATGCATCTTTTTATTTCTATTTCATTATGAAAAGGACAGAAGATAAATTTTAGTTTAGTCCTGTCAAATTAATCAGCACCCACGTATCAATCATAACTCCTTTAATTAAAAATAAATCATAATAAATAAGTAATTCCAGAAGCTCTCAAAAACTATAAAATAAAGATGTTACACGCGATCAAAACTCAATAACTCAATATGAAAGCAAGTGCTGCGTGGCGACTTGTCAATATTACGACAGGAAAATAGCCTTGAAATACACATTTTAAATACAAATTTTAGTTTAGTCCTGTCAAATCAATCAGCACCCACGTATCAATCATAACCCCTTTAATTAAATATAAATCATAATATAAATATAAGTAATTCCAGAAGCTCTCAAAAACTATAAAATAAAGATGATACATGCGATCAAAACTCAATAACTCAATATTAAAGCAAGTGCTGCGTGGCGACTTGTCAATATTACGACAGAAAAATAGCCTTGAAATACACATTTTAAATACAAATTTCAAATACAAATTTTAGTTTAGTCCTGTCAAATCAATCAGCACCCACGTATCAATCATAACCCCTTTAATTAAAAATAAATCATAATATAAATATAAGTAATTCCAGAAGCTCTCAAAAACTATAAAATAAAGATGATACATGCGATCAAAACTCAATAACTCAATATTAAAGCAAGTGCTGCGTGGCGACTTGTCAATATTACGACAGGAAAATAGCCGCTGTAGCTAATGCCAAGTTTGGTGTTCATTCTGTTTATCTACACAAGTAAATTAGCTTAACGGCGCAGGACAGCGTTCACCAGAAGTGGTCATAATATTAGTGGTTTAGCAGCTTTGTAGCGGTATATAGGTACAACGCCACATGCGAACAACGCGTCATACTGACGTCACGCAAAATCCTGTATCTCGCAAGCAGAGTTTACCGCGTAACTAGCATTTATATACCTATAATACAACGGTCCGACATAACTCATCGGGTAGTTGCCCGCCAGACACGACACCCGTCTGGTCGGAGGATCCTCCCATTTCTATAGAGTATGAATAAACTTTACACCCTGTTCCTCATACCTCTATAGCTTCAATATCATCAGAATTTTGCCGCAATATAGCAGTTTGTCGTGGACATGGTGTGGCAGCGGCTTTCCCTGGCCCATCTGCCATCAGAAGACAACCGCCACGCAACCATTGATGCGACGCTCTGCTAGAATGATTGTCACCAGCCAGTGTCACTCTTATCAGACCTCTTCGGTGATTCCAACAACTTCGTAACAAATCTAGACGACCGCGACGTCACTTACGGCGCCGTCAAGCTTTAAAATTATGTAGATAGGTTTCGCCTTTTATCTGAAGTAATTTGCAATAGTACAGGTATTGCTGTCAAGAGCAAATTATAATTTACAGTGGCAATAACCTGCTGCCTCATTATCACTAATCAAAAGACAAGTAAATAAATAAATAATTTCACTTTTTCAAGAGGCATAACCCTTAATGCTGCATGGATATCCCTTGAACTATGATGTGAGTAAGGGCATACAGCTTTATGCAAGTTGTGATAATTCTTAATGAAAATTTGATAACCCCAATGAAAAATTCTAGTAATTTTTTTTCCTTGTTAGTCCCCCAAATTCAACTGTTACGTAACCTTACCTTACAATTCCATATATCAGTCACATCATAATGCAAATGGGACATAAAGACCTCAAATAAGGGTGTTTGCACACGATCAAGCTGCGAGGCGTGCAGGTGGCGGGATTGTGGCAAATTGCCAATAGCATGCAACCGCGGACAAGCTTTATCACATTACCCCGCCGCTCACAATCGCTAGTGTATTGATGTGCTTTTAAAATTGTTAGGTAAGACGCTTCCGTTTTATTTGATGATGTTATTATTGCCTTACATTGTAGTGTCTTTAGCAGGTGCATCTTTGAGAAATCATTAAAATAAAGAGCAGTACTGAATGCAGGCCTTTCATTAAACACTTCCAATAACGCTTTTAAATTATGTTAATTGCTTTGCATTCTGGCGCTCAGTATACATATGTATAAACTGATATTATCTATTGTCTTCAAAATACGCTGTTGTCATAATTTGGATTGTGATGTATTCAAATTTTGGATAGGAAATTCCGTATTAAAATGAGCTGAGCTCATTGACGAAAGAAGAACGTACTTATTCTTATATTAAAATAGTTGGTTATAAATAAACCCAAACAAAACTAACACATAATCACCTGATCAGAAGGTCAATTCTCGCACTTAAAAAAATGTTAAATTTAAAGCCGCAATCTCAGCGACAATCAATGTCAAAAACGTATGTAAATTGATTGTATTTTTGACAGATTGACACTGAGATTAGAATGCGAACATTTCATACGGGGGGGACTACATGACCTAAAGCGTGGTCACTGTCGGACTGCATAGAAAAGAAAGAGAAGCGCGATTACACAACGCTGGTAATTTATTGCAAAATATAAAGCAATTACATATCTATTTACAAAAAATATATTGTTTGGACTAAAAAATTAAAACACTAGTGCTTTTGTATGTTGCTTGTAGAATATTCTGACAAAAATTCAGAATGATTGTATGTATATAAATATGGTTTTTATTGTGAAAAGAAAGTTTTTAGAGGTATCTTCATGATTTTTTTCTATCATATCAAATTAGTTGTATTATGTTTTCAACACACTATCTACCTAGCGTATATCCTGAAGAATATCATATATTTTTCAGATTTTGTTTACTGTAGTCGATCGTATACTTTTATTGTTTCTAAAACTTGCGTTTAGGTCCTGTAGTCCCCTTAACTAATGCCAGATAGTACAAAAACAAATAATTCTAAACTTTATTAAGTTTAGAATTATTTGTTTTTGTACTATGTTATTACATCATAACTTAGCAACATTTCTACTAAACCTACACACTGTTAATATTTACCCGTCATTTTTCACTTGGACATGAGTCGAGTGACGTCACGACGACGATACGAGCTCGCCACGACTTTAGCGATGATAAACGATGGCAGATAGTGGAAGGAATTTGGCTAAGATTAGGATTTGGGAAGGTTCTAATATATTGTATGACTTTATTCTAGGTTATTAAAGACTAGCAGCGCTCCGCGGTTTCATTCGCATAAATTTCCCGTGGGAATATCGGGATAAAAATTATCTATGTCCTTTCCCAGGACTCAAACTATCTATATACCTACCAAATTTCATATAAATCGGTTTTCTTTTATCGTGGAGAAATGCTCATGTATACTGCACTACCTCGGGGAGATAGTGCAGTTATGTGGGACTCTTATTGTGGGACATTCAATCATTGATTCATTCATTCATTCATTCATTCAACCCACTAAAACTCCACGGTGTCCGCCTCTGCCGCTTACGGCGGGAACACGGGCACGCGTTAGCACTCATCGGTGAACTCGCCGCGGCTGTCCGTTACCGGACCCTCCTCTGGGGAGTACTCCCTATCATCGGCGCACCAGAACACATAGCACGCCGTGACCACCCCAGGGATCAAACCAGCACATGGGCGCCAGACGACCCCGTGTCTGGGCACCCTTGGTCCCCCTGAGTAGGTTAAAATTGGGGTTTCCAGATCAGATAAGATCTGGAAACCCGCAATTTTCACCATTCATTCATTCATGAGTGTTGCATTCAGAATCCTCTATTCAAAATGAGTGTTGTATTCAGAATCCTCTATTCAAATGAATGTTGTATTCAGAATCCTCTATTCAAAGTGAAGGTTGCATTCAGAATCCTCTATTCAAATAAGTTTTGTATTCAGAATCCTTTTCTGCGGTTTTCGCGGCCTTCCGCGAATTTCGGCGATTTTCGAATTTGAAACGCATTTAAACTACAATTGTAGGAATTGAATGACACATAAAATGACTGTACATAATTTATAGTTACTTAGGCTCCATTGCTAATAGCATTTAGTAGCTTATTCAGCAAACAATCAATCTATCCTGCTCCACTTTAGAATAATTTTATATTTTATCTTTTAAAAATAGATGTTTTGATTTGTCAACATAATCCGTTCCTTTCACAGCGTTCAAATAACAACATTGAGGAAATTGTATGGTATGTTGCATCCAAGGATCATCGTAAATCTCCCAATCTTCTATAACACCTCCACATGAGAAACATGCTGCTTTATCATTTACACCATTTCCACAATAAAAAAATCCCGCGTCAGCCATTTCCATTACCAATCTTCTCCTTGAATCAGCCGTTGCCCAATAGGAACGAAATGAAAATTCACGCATTTTATATGTATTAAACAGGTCATATCGAGGATTGTATTTATTTTGAGACATGTTCTTGATACAGATAATTATAAATGTATAATGACATCGCACAGCTGTTACCATCAACTTATAACGATTAACATTGGACGGGATTGGTAGGGATAGGAAACTGTTACCTATTACCCAATTGTGAAAAATTAAACAAGAAAAATATTTACTCCAAAAATGTATTATCTATACACCATTTATATAAACATATTACATTTTTTAAAGCACAAATTTTATCATGATAAATACAACTATACACACCATGAGAATGTTCAAATTTATTGTACAAGCTTAATAAATTAGGACAACCTTCATCTTCTAAATTATTTATAATATTATTATTCGAAATATTTTTTAACCACAACACTTTTTCTAAACCTTTGGTGTAAACTTTTTTATCTCTTAAAATATCTGCAATCAAATTCTGATGATTTGAGTAAGGCACAAATCCGTCTCTCCAGTATATCTTTCTATTACGTTCAATCCAACTGACTTGCCGTTTTTCTGGTTTCGTCAAATCGTAAAATGGAAATGGTGGCTTAATTAAAAACACTTGAATTTTTTTATTGCATAATACAGCAATTTCTTTAATGATAAATTCATTTGTTTCTGTTTTAAAACCTTGAACATCTACAATGGCAGTCATGATAACCTGCGCACTATGTTACTCAGAGGTTTATATTCCACCAGTCGATCGTTAATAATTAAACAATATCCAGTTGTGTTATCTGGTATTGGCAGTGAACATTCAATCTCCAGCCGCACATCTACAGGGCCTGTTTTCAAACTATCGTTTTGTCTTGAACAGTCTATGATAAAGAGAGGAGCCTTGTCCTTGAAACCGACCAAATCAAGCAACGGGTCTGCAGGATAGTTGTAATACGACTGACGAAATTTCACATACATTTCATATAATATATTGTATTTGTTCTCGGAAAAATTTAAGCTTAGAGGCTCGTAAGGATAATACTGTGAATTCAAAAATAGTGTTACGTTGGTAACTTCACAGTGATCAAACAGAGAACTGTCTTTGGTTTTATTATTTTTTCTGTTGGTTTGCAAGCAAAAAATTACATATCGAGGTTTTTCTAATTGCGATGCAGTCTTAACTGACCAAGAATGTTTTGTAGTTTTAGGGAGCAAAGGATACTCGTATAAATCCCAATTTCGAAACGCTATCTGAATAGGTTTATCTTTTTCCAAGTGTTTTAGTAGTGTCAGTCGTTCGCGGTCTGATACTTTTATATGTGGTACACGCCATTGCAATCTTTGTATATCTATATGAAAATGCGCAATATCATCAGTCGCTATGATACTGTTTAAGTTAGAGTTACTTCTATTCAGAATAAGTTCATGTTTACAATTTATCATAATTTTATTGTAATCTTCCGCAAATCCTAATATCTTATTAAGAGGTACAATAGCACTAAAATTACCATCACTTTTTACTCCATTTATGTTCCAACCCCACAAGGCAGCAACTTTATTTTCTCCATCATTCATTGAAACGTATGACTTTATTGTGGAGGTTATTCCAGAATTTTTAATACGATCTATTTCAATACCATTTATTTCGTATCTGATATCTTGAAACAAAAACATAACAGGGTTGCTACTGAACGTAATATTTTTGTTAATCGGTTTTCCATCTTTGTCGAAGAACTTTGCTTGGCCCTCGACGTAAATTGAACTGGCTGACGGTAACACGTATATGTCTTGTTGGTGTATGGGGATTCTGATTTCATCGTTTTCTCTAAAGCTATTAGTGTAGGGATTGTATGAGTGGACTTCATAGCTTTCAATAGAACTATCGAAGTGGGGTAATTCAGTAATTTGTAGTATATTCATACTTTAAAACCTAGAGCTTTAAGAAAATCTTTATTTGCTTCACTCAATTTCTTCACTTTTTTCTTACGTCTATGCACCTTAATGGTCGTAGATGGAATAAGACGTTTGATTTTCACTGAAGTGTTTTTATAATATACTATCATTTTGTTTTTCTTAAATGAAGGCGTAATTGAATATGTTTTTCACCAAAGTCAATACAGTTACCAAGTTGATCAACAATCTTAACAGATATAGATGAAATTAGATTTTTGTTTACTGGAAAGTAAACAACGTTTTGCGGTATTTCTATGTACTGGTGACCTGGAGCGGTATTAGATACAAATTCGTGAATAAAATGAGTTGGTAATCCGTTGCAATATGAACCGTGAACAAGATCACATTCGATTCTGATTACTGATAGATTGTTATTATTGATGATCACATTTGGTCTAGAATTTAATACTGAAAAGTATAGCAAACCGCACTCGTATTGATCGGATAAATGTAGAGGTGGTTGAAAATACGAAACCAATTCAGATTTATTTCCAGAGATGGTAACCGTAGTAGACATGCTTTCATACTGAAGTCTTAAAGAAGATCCTGTTCATTTTATTCATTGACTACACCAAAAACTCTTTAAGAACTTCAAACATAGATGTCCACAATTAAAGGGGTGATCACGTTGTATATTTTCATAATTATATTGGACTTTAGGCCCTACGTATTTTATAAATTCCTTGGGAGGTTTCAGATTACCATAACTGTCGAAATACTCAATATAATCATTATATTTTGCATAGGCTACCCAATGAGAACCAGGGTTTTTAGAACTATCTAAATTAATAACTCCACATTCTTTTACAAAAGGGCATTTAGGGAGCTCATCTCTCATAAAGACACCTCTAAAATAAGGAATACTATTTCCATGTTTCAAAATGTCAAAGTTAGTTAAGGCTCGTTTGGGTAACCGATATTTTAGTTTTTTTCTTTCGATACAAAAATTCCAAGCCCATCTCTATGCGGTTTAAGGTGTAATCCTTTCCCAATGCAAAGCGCTTCCATTTTTTCATTGTGCCTCTTCGATTCATCCAACAATTTTTTAGCCATCTTAAATTCGTTAATGGTTTTAGCAATACCAGCTGCACCACCTGCTAAAGCCCCTGCCGCTGATAATCCCGCAAAAATAGGAATTAACGGCAATATTCCACCAGTTTTTGGTATAGGAATAACACGAGGAAGTTTAATAGATGAATCATTAGCTAATTCTCTGGCAGCGGCGATAGCCAATTCTATAGCCATCTTTTTACTTTTTGGTTTTAATTTTTTCATGTGTCTCTTGGTTTTAGAAATAACGTTTTTTAATTTACTTTTTAACCCTTTTCCAGATGTAACTTTTTGACAGCACTTTGTACTACTACTACTACTACTTTTCAGACCAGAACCAGTTTTAATTTTTGTCGACATAGCCCTGCTTACTAAGCGTGCTGCAAATTTTTCACCTACACTCGCATCCGAAGCAACTACTCGTTCTTTCGCCATATTTAACAAAATTAAATCAGCTTCGTGTCGATCCTTTAAGTTTGATGATTTGTGATAGGCAATGTCGTGATCTTTGCAATGTTCGTCTAATTTATTAATTCCGTTATCTCCTTGTATAAGCCTTTTAATTAATTTTGTACCAGGACCACAATAACTGTATCCTGGTAAGTGTAATTCAAAAGGTAAGTGATTTATAATCCAATTGAGAAGACTACTCTCTCCAATACACATTATAAGACTGATGAATCTGGATTGAGCACTTTATTAAATACTTATAATTTGAATTGTCGTTAGTTAATGTTTTAATATTTATGATAATATATTTGATTTATCAATCCAACTATTTTCAGCTGAAGACAAACCTAGCCATTTTACTAAAACCCTGTTACCTTTTCTTCTAAGAACTTTCTCCACTAGATACACATTTGAATGTTTTGTTTTTTGAAGCTCTTGCGCATAAAATGCACCTAAAATAGGCTGACCTCTGATTGTATCTTCTATTAAGTAGGTGATAGGAGTTGTATTTTGTATCATTCGAATTTTAAATATTTCTGTAGACCAGTTAGGAGTGTAACCTTTTTCAAATGTTCCTTTGTACTTACTGATACGCACATAATCACCAATTTTATATTTGCTTTTAATATTATTATTATTTTTTACTAACCTTGAATACCTTTCTAATACATATTTTTTATTATTGTTATCTACATTAGCAGGAACTTCATCAATTGTCCGATGATAAGTGTGATTGTATTTGTGAATAACATCATTGAGAGTGTTATCTATCCAATTGTAGCTGCCTCTTAAACTAAATTCCTTATAGAGTTTGGATTTCAATGTCCTGATAAATCGCTCAACTATTGAAGCCTTTTTTGTTGAGAAGGTTGAATAATGATTAATGTGATTAGTTTTCATAAGCTTCTGAAATTGATTATTGTAAAATTCTGTTCCATTATCCGTTTGCAGATTTTTAGGAACACGCCCTTTATCCAATAATTTCTTAAAAGAGCTACATACATCATCTTTGGTTTTACTTTTTAGAGGAAAAATCCAAGCATATTTCGAGAATGTGTCAATAATAGCAAGAATAAATGTGTAATTTTTATTTTGCTTTGAAATTGATTGCATATCGATTAAGTCTGCTTGCCATAGGTCATCTATATCTTTCATAATAACACATCTTCGTGGAAAGTTCACCCTCGCATTTTTATGAATTTCGTTTACCACGTCGGTTTTGCTCATGTTCACAATTCAGTACATTTGTTTTGAATCCGTATACAATACTGAATGAAAATTTTAACATAGTGAGTATTTATTCTTTAATAATACCAGCTTCTTTCAATTCTTCAACTATCGATAAAATTTCATTATCATGGTTTGTGTTGCCAGCATCTCTAGAAGCAACTAATAATTTCAATCTCTCAACCAATTCGTTAGGGTCATCCCAATATACCAAATCAGTGTCATTTTTGTATTTTTTTTAGGGTTGGTAAGCTTCCTCCAGTGTGAAAATTTTCATTTAACGATTCGGAAAATAATGGTTTGATTACTTCACGATATTTTATTCCCTTATCGCCTCTTATTTGCCCATCAGGATTAAAATCTCTCTTATGAGCATTTGTATAATGCAGCATGTCCTTATAGACAAGTCTATCTTTGCTCGATATTAATTTTAAATCAGGTTTTCTTCGAAGTAAAAGTTCTTTCAAGCCAGGAGATAAATTATAGGATTTGTCACCGACTTTAATTAAAATGACACTGTCGTCATTCAAACTATCGATTTTAGAAAATGAGACTACTGAATTACCCATTAGCAATGTTTTGTTTACACTTCTTATTCCAAACGGTATATTTACACCATCATAAATATCATGGATATCACGGCCCTCTAACGAAATTTCTAAATCATCCGGTATTTCTTTTGTAGGAGACTTTTTAAGCACTTGTGCAGAATTCAGTTTTGGATCGTAGCAGTCTTCAAACTTTGTAGATGAACTAGTATTAATGTCATCCAATTCAATGTCGTCAGAATTTAGGGGTGATGTATTTTGTAAAGGCTTTATTTTTTCCTTTGATATATTCGAATCGACTAGTGCTTTAAGGGGATCTGTGACGGTTTTCAGCATTTTATCAAGTGACAAGTTCATAGAGTGTTCACGGTTCTTCATTTGTTTTATTTTATTCTTTATGGAATCTACAGACTTCATTAATTCTATTTTAATATTCTTTTCCATGTTGTATTATAACAAGTGTGCTCAGCCAAAGAAGATATAATACTAAGTTAGATTTATATATTATTGATTTATATAATTACGCAAATTTGCTCAAAATTTAAAAAAACTATCTAAATTCTGTCTATACCTTCCCTTGTTTAATGAGGAGTCTTTGCAAATACTAACAAAGTTATATGGCTCTCTCCAAACTGTATTACAAATATTCTTGAATTGATTCCAGGACATATCAGAACTAACATGCTCTTCATAAATATGTTTCAAGTTTACATCGTCTTGTTTAAATATTATAAGAAAGTTTGCATTATCACGTAGCAACTGTTTCGGAATTTTAGAATATGTTTGACATAAATAAAAGCAATCGATTTGTTTATGTCTACCCATAGAGAAGTAATTACGAATGTTTATTTGATTTTCACATGCCACATCATCGAAAATAAACACAGAATTTGTTAGTGCTTCATGCGGGGCTATGACTTCTTTATTATCATTGAATTCATGAAACTTAACTTGATGGACTCTCTTTATAACTTCTCGTAGGAACCTGTATTTTGGTTGAAAGTTAGTTTTCGAGTACAGATAAAGATTTTGAAATTTTAGACCATTCTCATGTAACAGTAAACTAAGCACTACGTTTGTTTTTCCACAATTTGAAGGACCACATATAATACAACGAATCGTATTTGGTAACAAAATGCTATGCCTAATGTGGTTATCAGAGTCACCAAGATTTATATGATTAACATTAAGTGATGTGTGTTGTTTGATCAACTTCATTTTGATTATTAATTCAATCTTACCCATACATAGATATATAAAGCATAAGTATGATAAAAAACAAATGATTGAGATTAGTTTAAAGTTGTCATGTCAAATGTAAAACGAGCGTTTTTTTTTTTTTTTTTTTTTTTTTTTTTCGGTATACCTACTTATAGTGCTTATCCATTTCATTTTTATACTCGCTGTAAATAATCAATAAGTTAGTACGGTATTTATATTTGTAGTTAGTGATACTAAATATTAATAAAACGAAGAACACTGTAAGGCCATAATAAGAATAGAAAGTCATGCATCAGTTATAAATGTTTTATTCAGATATAACATAATTATTTAAATACGAAATTCAACACTACCACTCACTAAATTAATAATGTATGCTATACTTATACCAATATTATAAACAAAGATTATAATAACATTATAATTTATTGATATAAACATAATTATTTTTATTTAGAAATTAGTTCTCAAAATAAAGTTTCACAGTGACCCCAAGGTAAAGTTTCAACTAGGTTAGTGAGTATTTGTCTCTTATCATCATTTCTATTTAATACTACTTTATGAATTTCTTGAGAGTACAGTACATGCTTGAGTGATTTAATTACATTCATTTTACATTTAATATTGACATTATTTGTTAAAGCTTTACTGTAGTGAGATAATTTTAATCGATTAGTAACAGCTTTAGATATTCCTTTTGCTTTTGTGATGCGAGTTTTTGAAGTGATTATACTATATAGTTTAGCTCTCAGTCCTACAAATTCGCTTATTATGTCACCCCCGAGTTCATCTTTAAATAGTCCTGGGATTTTAGTATTTACTCTTGGCATGCTGTAACAATTATCAGGCTGGAAATTACTTGTATCAAATTTTGCAATATATTTTTTTATGTCTTCATAAAAATCCTCTGTATTTACAAAATAAAGAAGGCTGTCTGTGTCTGTATAACACAGTCTTGCACGAGTTTTATATTTATTTTTAATAAAGTTGTAGTGAAATTTATACAAATGTTCCTTTGCGAATTCTAGAACTGTAAACCCAATATAGATAGGGCGATCTAATACAATTTTTTCAGGAGTTAATTGAATAGCAACAAAATTTTCAGAAAAGATCGCAATACTTTTCAGATTTGGTTTTGCAATTAATTTTTCGGCACCTTGGTACTTGTTAGTTTTATTATTGCAATCATCCCACATGGTAACTAATTTGACATTAACCTGTTTGCGTCTATTTTCAATAGTTTTCCCAAATATAGCATTATTAAGGAGTTTGAAAAAGTCTTTCTCAAATACGGTTGTTGAAGCTTGACGTAATGTAGTATTCAAGTCAATATATTTTTGTAAATAATTTTCTTGTCTAAAAGTTAAAATACGATGAATTTTTTTCAAAATTAGTCCGTTCAATAAACATGCCTTCAAATGAACATAATGTATTATATAGTTGAATTTGTCATATAAACTAGCAATTAATTTAGGTGTTTTGCCTCCAGGAGGTGTGAACCTCTCGGGGGCAAAAGGTAAATCACTATGCGTATTATGTAAACTCTCAGGATATATTAAATCAACTTCTAAAATATATCCATATTCAGAATCATCTGATATTGATAACACATTTATTGTTTTAATCTCATCGTTTGTCAAAAAACGGAAATCTGAAATAGGCATTTTCTTCGTCATTGCGTAACCATATAAATTGTTACAATCAAGATAAATCAAATAAGTTGATTTTTGAGAAGCATCATGATTTGGTAAATATTTATTATTAGCTCGGGCATGGCGAAGAGAACATTGTGCCAAGCCTCCTCGTATTCCCTTTTCCAAAAATTCATACATTTCTAAACTATGAATTAATTCTAATTTAACACCTGTGTACAGTAGCATTGCATCCCAGCTTAAACTAGGTGCAGTAATGTAATACGTTGGATCAAGTTGATAATGGTCGAGACAAGTCTGTCTAAATTTTTCGAATACGTCAGAAAGAAGTAATACATCGGTCTTTAAATATAAATCTGTATATTCTCCAAGTGATTTAATATTAAATGACTGCCAAATAGATTGTGCGTGTACGTATTCATCATCGCTAATATGTTGACAATTCAAACTGTTATAGAAACAAACTTTCGATGGAAGTTGAGTCTCGTTATATTTTGAATATGCATTCATATAATCATAGGGATAAATTCCTTTTTGTCGTAACAATGTTAACTGATTATAACTAATATCTGGAAATTCTTTTGATAAATTAACAAAGTCGGTTTCATTCAAATTATTTACTAATGTGCTTAAACTTGAATTAAGAAATTGATAAGAATCTATGAACTTAACTTGAATTGGCCTTGATTTTAATGTATTCTTAGTATGGAGTACTTTTGTGAATGACATATACGTTTCTTTGGATTTTGGTATAATTTTAAAAGCACCTTCATACTTCGCTAATTCTTTTATAAATAGGTGAGAGTCATAGCCGGATAGGTTATGAAAAATAACAGGCACGAAAGGGCAAACTCTTAACATTAAATTACAATGAGAGTGTGCTGCGCCTCGGTATTGTGATGTAATGTGATCATGATCTATTACTTTATCGTCAAAGAGCACATAATTACAGATATGACATGTAGTGGCGTTTTTGTAATCCTTTTCTTGGGCCTTAGTTAAAGGTGCCATCGGTATTTTATTTAATAAGATACTGTGAATGTACTCCAAATCTCTTATTAAATATTTTATAAATACTTCTACACAATCAGATCCTCTATAAGTAACATACTTATTCAGATCCGTATTGTGTGAACAACAAATATAGTAACCAAAACATGAGGGTTCGTGAACCTTAAAGGTACGAGTATTTTCAGTTACATTTATGTTGCAGTTTAGTAAAAGACTTTCAAAATCGGCGTATATAACGAAATTAATTTTTTGTTTTCTTTCGAAGTTCTTAAATTGAAGAATACTATTTTTTTCAGGTAATATTGTCAAAATCTTAGGACACTTATTATGGGCACTATATCTCATTTCACTCGTGAAAACTTGTAAGCATGTCTCACATAGGTACATTTTACCTTTATGTTTACTTATTTGACGTTTGATCAATCTCAATAGATTTTTTATTAAGCAATAATGACCTTTACCTTTCTGTTCAAAGTACAATAAATTGACATGCTGGTTTTTTCTTGAACTTGTCACATATAAAGGACCAGTGACCATGTTTTTATTATCTAATCCATATATATTAATACTTATGTGTGGATTTAAATTTTCTAATATTTTAATATCTTTACATGATGGGGGGAATGATAGACCATCTATATTTAAAACTTTTGAAAAATGTGGATATGAACTTGTTCTGCAAACATTCATTTGGGTGGGATATAACGCTGCGACAATACTCCATAAAAAGCAGTTGTTATCGCTGTTTTTAATATTTAAACAACTTCTAGTTTTTTTTATTACTTGCGGCAAATCTATATATGTGCCACCTTTCAAAGGAGAGTATTTGTTAAGGTTAATTTCTAGATGACTTATAAATAAACAAGACCAACCGGATTCACGATGTTGGAACTCTGAGAGCTTTCTGTCAAATGTATTTATTGTTTTCAAATATAATTCATTTATATCTGTATTATTAAATACAATTTCATATTTTGTGTTAAATGATTTAAGCTGTTGCTCGTCAGATTTTGGAAGTATGAAATAAGCAAAAAGCTCAAAGTTTAATTTAACACAACTGTGTTTTATCAAACAATCGTTAATTAGTCTTATGACCTTATGCCGATTATCCATTAGGAATTCCTCAGGTGCTAGGTATTCCATTGATGGATTCAGTTTGTAACTTATTATTCTCTTTTTAAAAGCCGTGGCTATTATATCGATATTTTCAATTTCAGTTTTTAGTATGCAATTAGATTTATGCAAATTCGTTCTCAAATGATACTGATATTCAATTTTAGGTATTTCAATGTGACATTTTCGACATATTATTATATCATTGTTATTTGTTCTGATTCCGGGTCTAGGTGTAACTGTAAGAAAGAAAAAAAACCATGAATATTAAATAAAATTTGATATAATATGAATTCCTATTAATACTTAATTTCTATAACCGATTACATGATTTATTTATATGCATAAGTAAGTACCGGCTAAGGTTGCAATTGCATTATAATAGATTTACACCTTAGATCTATTTATTCTTATTCATTTATCTAAGTATAGCAATAGTGTCTTCTATAATAATGTAATCGCAATCTGCCTATTATTTGTTACATAATATTACTATTCTTGAAATACAAAGATAATATCTTAATCACTAGAAGACAGTAATACAAAAAGTGTATAAGTGAATAGGCATGTGTTATATTGGGATAAGTGCCTACTTTTGTAATTAAGTACTATTTCAATAATAGTTACTTACAAATGTTGCTGGGCACTTAACATACTCTTTTCGTGTAGCTATGATAAAATTAGACAAATGTTGCCAAGCATCTGTATTGTCAAAGGTTTGATTTTTAAGCGTGACAATTGCTTGGCGCCACCTATTCATTGGCGGAACTTTCTCTATTTCATCGCACCGGTATATTTTCAAATCAATATAGTGCGTTCCCGGCTTGTTTTCATGGGTTTGGCGCGAATGACCGTTTGCAAGGCGTCGTGTTATATATGAAGTTAACGGTGTTTTACCAGTAACTGCAGGGACCGCTTTCTCGTCGTCCTCGCTATCAGTTCCAAACAGATCGTACACCGTGGACTTCCTCGGTGGGATGGGTTTGAAAAACGGCTTCTTTGAAGCTGATGGATGGGACAACACGGCAGGTGTCGCGGAAGTGGACGGTCCTGGCACCGGACTTACTCTCGATGGTGACGACCACGAACCTCGTGCCGGCTCCGTCGTGCGAGTTGATGCTTGCTTCCTTTTACGCCCGTCATGCTTCTTTTTTCGAACCTGAGGTTCCTCGTCGACGTCGGAGGGAAAAAGGGTCTCGGCGTTTTCGTGCGACCTGAAATGGAGTGAAACAAATAAATAAATATTAATACAATCAAATAATGATTCATGCGCATATCATTGGTGAGGTCACTTGTCACCTGCAGTCCGATTCTGTAACCATCTCACCGTGAAAACTTAGGTGAAGTGAGCGTGGAGTAAGCTGTCAATAGTGTCAATTCCTAACAAAAACAAACTCACATCACCTAAGTTTTCACGGCGAGATTTTTATAGAATCAGCCGGCTGTACATTGTCGGTGTTATTAGTTGAGTACTAACATAGGTTAAGACTATTGTTACTAACCCAATGGATCTCTGTTATCTGAATATATAATAATAAATAATATCCCACTTTGACACATCAGGTAGGTACACTACTCTAATTAATTATTATTATTTTATTATTGTCTATCTATCTACACCTAATATTGAAATACATCTTTTAGAATACTGAAACATAGCCATCACAGAAATAATACTCTATTAAACCACAATACTATATCGCGCTAGATTAGGGGGATTCGAACCCCTTGGCCCATAGCTGTTGCTGTCACTATATTCGATACATTGCTACTAAACTGCGATAGTAAAAATAAGTTAATATATTATATTTTATTAAAAAGCTACTTACATTTTCCTTATTGCACTGATTCTTGATAAGTACTTGATGTTGATCTGGAGCACCTGGTAGCTGAAGTGATGCTCCTAATTCACTCTCCAATATTTAAATAGCCGGGATCCACGTGAAGGTTTTCCATATATGTAATGCACGCGTGATCCTAAAATCCTGACTCAGGACTTCTTCACAAGACAAATGCTTTGCAATCATAACCAAATCTACAAATCTCAACCTTAAATTATGATATCTAAAGTGTATATTAATATTTGACTAGGTATAGTAACTACAGTCCAAGTGTTACATACTAGTTAAACACCGCGACTTCGTTTATATAATATTTATTTTATTACAACATTAACATTATTACTATTAATTTATTCTATACTAATATAACACAGTAAGAGAATTACCCGACTGTGTCAAGCAAAAGACGGTGACATTACCCGTGAACATTAAGTAAAGTTCTTTTGGTGATTTAAAAAGTATTAGTTTGAAGAATAAGATAATAATAGAAGGCAAAACTAGGCGTAACAATAGTATGTCGATATTGCTATTTTGTTTTCATCCATCTCCTTATAAAATTAGGACTTATATTGCAAATTAGACATACTACTTACATGCAACGGTTTTTGCTAGCCGCATCTTCTTAAGAAAAATGTATAAAAAAAATTACAGTGAACAAACGTACAGTAGTGTTTATTTTATCAATATATATTTATAGTAAGCAATAAAATGTTTGGTGCCGTGATGTCTTGAGGTTTCAATTTCAATCCATCTCCATAAATAAAATTAGAACTTACATTGCAAATTAGACATACTACTTACATGCGATAGTTTTGCTTGGCGAATCTTCTCAATAATAATGTATGAAAAAAGTACAGTGCACAAACGTACAGTAGTGTATATTTTATCAATATATATTTATAGTAAACAATACAATGTTAGGCGCCGTGATGTCTTGAGGTTTCAATTTACCACACCATTTTTGTCCGGAATATCAACATCTAACAAAAAAAAAATGTAAGACTTTGAACTCTATACATTAAAATTAACATATATAAATTGATGAATAATTTTAAAGTCGATCATTCAATTTCTGCTCCTGCTGAGTCCGAGTCCTGACTGAGTAAAACCGGTACCTTTGCGTAATGTCGGTGAGTGTTAATATTTTCTTTAACTTTAACAATATATTATCCAACAATTAAAATATTACATTATTTTTATCTACAAATAAAATGTATTAATTGATTGATTATTGTAAACGGGTCAAACATACATAATAAGTCCTCGACATCAGAGTTTTCTATTCCTGATACAACACGAATTTAATTGCATTCTGTATTTTTATTTTAAGGACTCCGAAAACGACCTCTTCAACTTCGTTCCTATGAATACTGTGGTAGGACAGAAATACGAAAACCAACTGAATCTGGAGGGCCGCAGCAGCAAACAGCTCAAGAGAAGTTCAACAGCTGCATTCACCTCTTTAAAAAAACTTACGCGTGGTGCTAAAGTGATCAGGATCGAAGTTTATGATGTAGAAAATTTTCCTGATACCATAAGTTCACTATGTAATTGTGATGCCGAATTGTGCGTGCAGCATGTAGTTAAAAATATATTCATGGATGATATTTATAAATCGGTTAAAGAAATTGCTGTAAAAGTATCAAATAATATGTCGTAAAATAAATCATAATCCTTATTCAATGATAAAGTATTTTTATTTTAACCTTTCACATAAGCACCCACATTCAATAGTTTTTTTACGTCACGAAGCGACATCATGTGACTTTTAAATCTTTGAGGGTAAGGTTGAAAGTCGAATAATTCACGTCGCTTCGTGAGATTAAAGAACTCTACCTACATTATAAAACACGTATAAAACTTAGTTGATATAGGTATGCACTCTCTAATACAAATAGGTATCAATACTTCATCTACATAACTGAGACAGCGACGCAGTGACGTATATCAGAAATCCGATGTAAGACGACATCGGAGAATGTGTGAGCGCAATCAACTATCAGAATTTTAATGTGCTGAATGGATGAAATGATGAATGAGAAAAAATTGCGGGTTTCCAGATCTTTCTAATGTGCTGATTGAATGAGTGAAAATTGCGGGGTTTCCAGGTCTTATCTGGTCTGGAAACCAAAGAGTAACCATGGAGTTTCTTGCCGGCTTTTTTCCATAGGAAACGATCAATTGGAACCGTGCACCTAGCTTCTGACGTTTCGTAAGTGTCCATTTAGGTTTATGTGAAATAAAAATATTTTGATTTTGATAGATCAAGACCTCAATTTATTAAAGAAAAATAGATTTTAAAATAAAACTAATACAAGTCTCATTTTCAATAACTTGAATACAACATTCACTTTCAATAAAAGATTCTGAATACAACACTCATTTTGAATAGAGGATTCTGAATACAACATTCATTTGAATAGAGGATTCTGAATGCAACCTTCACTTTGAATAGAGGATTCTGAATACAACATTCATTTGAAAAGAGGATTCTGAATACAACACCCATTTTGAATAGAGGATTCTGAATACAACACTCATAAATGAATGAATGGTGAAAATTGTGGGTTTCCAGATCTTATCTGATCTGGAAACCCCAATTTTAACCTACTCCCCTGCGACGGGTCAGGTCATAGGCCCCACCGCCTGCCAATTTTCGGCTGCAGAGGCTAGGGAGAGCGGCCAACGTAATACCAACACTACTCCTCCCCTGCAGCCCCACCGCGTCTGCCATCATACGGTGGCGACCTCATCAAGGCCGCGGAAGGTAGGGAGAGCGGTGCACCGCAATACCGGCACTCCTCTCCCGCCGCGGCCTCCAACCTTCAGCCGCGATGCCTCCCATACGACATCGCGGCTCGCCTCAGTTGCGATGTCGCCCAAGCGGCACCGCAACCTACTTTTGGCCGCTATGTCGTCGTTGGCTTGTCAGCAAAAGCCCTGACGAGCGGCCCCTCCTCGGGGTCCTCTTCGCTTCACCGTGGGTGTCCAAGCCACGGCTACTGAGCCCCCCGCCTCGACAATGCGGGAACCCATCGGGCGGGATCTAAATCGGTTTAGGTAACAGACAGACACACTTTTGCATAATATTAGTAGTACCTATGGATATGTCCTCTGATGAGTGTAGGCTCAAGAGCATAGGTTTTCAACCCTTATTTGTTCATCGCCCACTTTGATTTTAATAGAGCCCAAAATTTTTTTTTTACTTACCGCCTATCTCGGATTTGAAACAGCTATTGCCAAAATTATATGTTTAAGTTATGTACGTTTCAACGTTGTGTTATTTATATTTACATAATTAATAGTCGTAAAATAGTACATATAACTTTCTCTGGGTCTTCAACTGCCCCCTGAAAGTCTCAAATGCCCTAGGGGGACGTTATCGCCCACGTTGATAAGCTATGCTTTAGAGTCTAGACTGATACCTTGAAAACAACCTTAATCAGCGCCTGACACTAATCCATACAAGTTTAGACGCTGATTAATTTGACAGGACTAAACTAAAATTTATCTTCTGTCCTTCTCTTAATGGAATAGAAAGAAAAAGATGCATTGACCTTAAATTTAGTTTATTTTGTTAACAACCGAATCTGCACCATTGCCTATCTGTCACTACTAGTAATATCTATAAAACAACCCGTTAGGGATCTCTATGTGGTTTTCGTTTCCAGAGGGAGACATACAGAGGACACTGATTCTAAACCTCCTAAAAAAACTCCAAAACGAAAATCTTTAAAAAAACGTGCAAAACAAATTAAAGTTTAAATCTCCTTAGCGACACGGTGACACAGTAGAGCAGAGAGTGGCGAATAATTAACGAAGGCGTCACTTCCGGTTGCGTTCGGAACAACTTCCGGTTTAACTGAATTAAAAGCTTGCGAGAGTTGTGTCTTACTAACGAACGTACGTTACTCAGAGGCTGTATTAGGTGTAGATAGACATTGAGATGAGTTTTGAGATGTTGAAGACAGAAGTTTATTTCTGCTTGAAAAAATATATTTAGCGTTTTTAAGAAAATTCGGGACTATTTAAGTCTCCAGGCTGGGCCCGGAACTCTGTAAACTCTTGAATCTATAAAGAAAATAGATCCTTCAGCCGTTTGCAACTCTAGGTTGATAAACATTTCATAAAGCACATTCATCATTATAACCATAATAAAAACTTAAAAATTAAGACACATCCACTACATTCAACGAAGTAATAGTGCGGGTAGACGATGCGATGCGACGGGGTGGGTCAGGGGAACAAGAAATTTCACGCGGACGAAGCCAGTCGCGGGCAGAAGCTAGTGTAACTATAATATGGTATGCTTGTTTTTGTTCAATCGTATCGACCGAACCATTGACAGCATCAGCAGAAACATGATAGCAGAAAAAAATAGCTCTCTCCTCATGGATGTCGGCGGGGTCTGTCAGACTCTTACTGACTAGAAACCACCCTTTTGTTCCATCTGAAACTTACGCCGGGGGTCGCGGGAACGTATGAACCTTCCGCAACCCCGACTGGTACTGGCCCGCCACTGCGGGCCTCTTCGGGTCAGGGGCCAGGGAGGTGTTTGACTCCCCCCGCGACGTCTAATAGAACACTACGCGCCGCGCCGCCACCTCTGGGGGCTTACTCTCCAAACTAATTTTAATTCAAATGAGATGCCAATATGATTCCAATGTTAATTTTACATTCACGTGATTCGGTACTCTTGAAAACAATATTGTCAACAATTACCCCACGCACAACGGACCGAATGGGAGTCTAAGTGCGGAAAAGGGAGTCCCATCATCATACCCCACGCCAAGCCCGAACCCAATTCCACTTAGTTCTCCAAAATGGACGCCCAATCATTTGGCGCTAGCATCAAACTTAAGAGTATGAAACGTCACAATTCCAATGTCGATCTATCGGGTTTAAATTGAAGAGTAAGCACCCTGATCCTTATATGTGGGGGGCAACGGACGTCCCCAAGTCCGTCGCCCCTGGCCTATC
Source organism: Luperina nickerlii (assembly GCA_963855955.1). Taxonomy (NCBI): domain Eukaryota; kingdom Metazoa; phylum Arthropoda; class Insecta; order Lepidoptera; family Noctuidae; genus Luperina; species Luperina nickerlii. Next base: position 2,899,728 of record OY979667.1, on the reverse strand, counting down.
TTGACACTCCACCAACCACGACCACGGATTCATGGGGATCCACTTCAATGGGAGTTGTCCAACCCACACGTTTTTCCTCACCAGCAGAGACAAGCCTATCGACAAAGTTGCACTACATTCAGTACATTCCTCTTAAACTCCGTTTTAAGTTCCGATACAACCATTAGAAATGTAAAAGCTTTTATGTTAAAGTGCATGTTACAGAAAATCCACTTCGAACCACTTACGAGTGATTGCGATAGGAAAGGCATGATGAATGACATAAATGTTACGCAAATTCGAACGATTTTTCAATCGAAAAGACAACAGAAACTATCACATATCATAGCATTTTGGTTAAAATTTTTGTTACAATCACAATAAGTATCAGCGATAGATGAATAAAGTCTTAAAATTAAGTAAATAATGGTGTCGATTCCCTTGTTCATTGTTCAAAAACTAAACTAAATTTAAGTTCAGTGCATCTTTTTCTCTCTATTTCATTAAGAAAAGGATAGTAGATAAATTTTAGTTTAGTCCTGTCAAATTAATCACCGCCTGACACTACTCCATACAAGTTTAGACGTGATTAAAAATTTGCATAGTAAAATTACGTCAATTTACGTCAGACGCTGATTAATTTGACAGGACTAAACTAAAATTTATCTTCTGTCCTTTTCTTAATGAAATAGGAAGAAAAAGATACACTGAACTTAAATTTAGTTTAGTTTGTGAACAACAGAATCGGCACCATTATGTGTGAAACAAGTATTTTCAATATAATACTTTCGCTTTGTTTGCATTTATTCATGCTAGGACCACAGAAGATGCGTTACGATTACGATTGGGGATTATGTAGGTATGTTAAAAGAATTGGGCAACTTTCTCGTGGTCACAGAGAAGACTCGCGTTTGAAAGTAGGCGTGAGATCTCATTGGTATACTATTTTGTCAAAAGTTTGTGTAGTCCTTTCACAGTTATTTTATCTCTGAGACTTTGACAATAGCAACCTAATTGTAACGAAAATAAAGATCACAGTGATTTTAACAAGGATGCAAAATCAGAGGTAAATCAAACTGTGAAAGGACCGAGAACAAACTTGCTATCTGAAGACAAAATTGCTTTAGTAAATATCTCTCAAAACCATGACCACATACATGATTGCCATCCTATTGACAACCAAGACAGTTCAGCACGCATATACAGCGCTACAAACATATTTTCGCATTTGAATGGCATTGACAGGCGCTGTTGGTAAAAATTTGAGAAATTGTTTTGAAAAATCAAGATGGCGGCTTGAGTTCTGATTTTAACCACGAGTCAAACGATCCTTGTACAACTAGAAGTCGGAATGAACCTTCTGTGTTACCAACTCTTTCGTGGCTTCAAAACATCTCCACCACGTTGCAGAGACGTCTCTATTTTCAATTATACCAACTAGGGAATTTGATTACGAATCCTTTTTGGAGTTTGTGAGTTGGATCTTTGTTTCCCTTTCCGTTCAAATTGAGTTTGAAGGTGGTTGAAATGGATGCGTCTTTGCGTTTGCTAGCTTAGGCGGATCGCACACTACAACGCGCCACGCGACGGGGAGCAGATAACGCGTTCCCGCGCGTTTTACATACGAATTTAAGAAAAACGCGCGAGGAATTTAGCTCCGTTTCTCGCGCCACGCGACGGGGCGCGAAAGTAAAGGGAACATACAAGAAACGTGTTTTGTTTCGGCGTTTTATACCTTGTAGTAACGGCATCCTTCGTGTGCGAATCAGGCTCTTACTTGGCAGGTTTTCTTAGTCGAACGCTATTGGCTTCGACTTCCCTCTTTTTACAGTCCTCAAAGGTGTGAAAGAAAAACTATTTTGGAACACCGCTTTAAAAACAAATGAAGCTACATTTTTAAGACATTTTTTACAAGCACTTCAAAGTTTACAAGTTGTACTTAATGTACGTTTAGTTATTCAGCAACGCATTAAGTTGCATCAGATAATAAAACTACTTTGTTGCTTGAAGTACTGGGCACCGACGGCAGACAGACGTATTTTGTTATCTACAATGTTGTGTTATTAATGTTACTTAAAGCACCACTTACCAGGTTTCAAGCTTAAAACTTGGGAAGCAGGTACTAATGCAACGTTTATATTTAATCTATATACGGACTTTAGTAAAAATAAATACCCTGAGGATTTAATACATTGAAATCGCCATTACAAAGTTAAGGTTCCGCTCATTGTGCGACTTGCGGTGCCTTTGTGTCGCGCGCAATTTTATCGCGTGTCGCGCCTGTTTGTAGGAGCCTTTATAAAATCATCGCGTTCATTTTGTTCGCCGAACCCGAAAGCGTCATCACGCTAATGGGGGATTTACACTAGATCGATTTTCGCCGTGCGGCTGGTCGCTTACTCAGAGGTCGATAAAATCGCAAGTGACTGGTTCACTTTGCATCAAAATGTCGAACTTCATGCGGCGGGCGATCGCTTGCAACCTGAACCACTCTTGATGCCTTGATGGGACCTCTCACCACACGAAAAAAGTGGAAACCTAGTCTACAATGGAACTTATGATTTTATTAACCTGCGGCCTAAACGAATTGCCAATGAGACAGGCTATAGTCATTTGTGTAAAGCCCGCATTACGTTAGGTTTTTCAGTACAAATGAATGTCATATTAAGGCGACAATCGCGTATTTGTGCGACGATCGATTATACATGGATAGGACATGGGGTTACGCAACTCACCTGTGTTGCCTTTGCAGTTAACCATAGATGGCAGTGACCACCTACCATCACATGGGTCGTCTCCTTGTTTGCTACCCAATAACATAAAACAGAAAATAGCCAACCTAACGCCAACGATAGTCGCCTGCTTGTACCAACATTAACCTATTTTCCGTCTGTTGATTTTTATAACTTGCTGCGACTTGCAGCTGACGCATTGCTCTAATTGAGAGCAGCGCTGGAAAATGTTCTGTATTTAGAACGAATGTGCCATGAAATGGCTTGTTTACACCTACTGGCTAAGTTGCTTAGAGTTAAGTTCTAGCAAATTAGTACCAACTAAAATGGTGAGTATTTTAGAATAGAATAGAATAGAATACTCTTTATTATGTACACCATATAAATTACAGACATAAATATAGAAACTGTACAAAGGGTGACACAATGGGCGATTGGGCAATTTTCACGGTTTAATTAGTAGAGAAAAGTTATTGATTGGCCAAAATATGAAATGGCTTGTTCACACCTACGGGCTAAAAGTGGTGTGTATTTTCACGGTATTAATTTGGAAGGAGAAGTTGACGGTTGACATGAAGAGATTCACATCACACAAAAACTTGAAAATAAATCCCTTATAAATTGGACCAAAGTCGTCACACAGTCGGTGCCTAAAGACAGGCGTCGTCCCCGAGGCAGGTCTAAGAAACGCTGGCATGACGATTTGGAGTCGTTCCTTAACGATTGGACGGAGAAGGCACAGTAGAAAAAACTACATTCTTTACCATTATAATTTCTATTAAATTGTATAGATCAAGAATTAAGAATTCACAGAGTTTGAAGAGAATAGTCTCAGTCCAGTTTTTTTTAAAGATATAGTACCTACATCGATTCATGCATCAAAGACACATGCACGCTTATATTGAAACTGCTGAAAATTATAACTGCTTCTTATGTTTATATAATTCTTGATCTGTTGAATGCTAGGTTTTGGCTAATTTGTATTACTACGATGAAACACACACGCATTTGGTAGATCTTTAACAGTAGTTACGGGTGGTCAAAAGCCATACTACCAGTCTTACGTGGTGTATCGTGTTACTCAGTAACTGGGTTGTGGAGGTCAGATAATAGGCAGTGGCTCCATGTAAAATACTGCTGCGTCTGGTTACACTGGAAGCCGATCCCAACATATGACAGCAGCTGGATGAGAGTTGCCGAAAATCGAGTTGAATCATTGAACGACGTGTAGTTGTGAAAATGCTAGACAAATGGTTTTTTTGAAGTGAAAACTTCTTTAGCATCGTTGTGATTTGAAATTTTATGAAACAAAAAAGCAACAGTAAAAAGAGACATAAGATTTAACGTGGGAGAAAATGAGATAGGAAGCATTATACAGTGTTTTTGTTTTTTATTAGTACAAATGACATCACATTTAATGGATGTGTGGATGTGGATGTGGATGGATGGATGGATGGATGGATGGATGGATGTATGGATGGATGGATGTACATATGTATGTTCTTTAGCATCGTTGTGATTTGAAAGTTTATGAAACGAAAAAGCGACAGTAAAAAGAGACATGTAAATTCATAAGATTTAACGTGGGAGAAAATGAGATTTTCATTAAATGAGGTTTCACTTCTACCACGTGTGAATTGCACACATGCTGTTTTATAATGTGCAAAATAAACAATTTTTCATGATTTAATTTTTTTTTCTTCACTGAGATTATGCACCACCTAGTCCCCCCTCTATTGAACCGAAAGTAATTGTTTACATTGATGTGTGGAGACGCCTTTAGCAAAAGCAACAATGTTTCCACAAAACACAACGTTCTTTCGTTTCTAATCTTTTCCGTTTTCCTGGGGCGTGTTCTGTCTTGTGTCATATTATTTAATTATGGAGAGGAACACAGCCTCCGGCGTTCGTTAGATAAAGCGAATCATGTCGCGTCTGCGGGGATGTCTCGTTGTTTTGATAAAATATATATCGCTGTGTACAATTGTTCTGTTCTATTGGATAAATAAGGATGGGGGTAGTGTTTTTATTTTTCAACAAAAAAAAACCATACTTATTACTATTTGGAGATTTGAATTTGTAACACGTTACTTTTGATGTGGACGACCGGCCTTAGTCTTCCTTGTTCTAAATTAATTAAAGAAAAAAGACAATAATATGAAAAAATGATAAACTGTAAAAGTAAAAGTTAATTTTATTTATTTTGATGCGTGGGAGTTCCAGTGCCTTAGCATCTTCTGGGCACGCTCGTTCCATCATAGACCTCATCCATCGCTTTCCATCAGGCGTGATCAAGGTCAAGAGGAAGCCCTTAATAAAAAAAATGTATTTTGTAGGTAAAAAAATATATAAAAACTAGCAGCGCCAGCCGCGGTTTTACCCGCATAAGTGTCAATCCCGGGGGAATATCGGGATAAAACTATCCTAGGTCCTTTCCCGGGACTCAAACTATCCATATACCTAATTTCATCTAAATCGGTGCAGCGGTTTAAGCGTAAATAGGTAACAGACAGACAGACACACTTTCGCATTTATAATATTAGTATATGGATATCTCAGCGGGATTGTCCGAAAGGGTTACCGCTGGCCCGGAAGATAAAGGGCGAAGGAAGGACACGGGTGGGTTTTAGTCAGTAAGAGTCTGACATTCCCTTCCGCTCCACCCAGAGCGGGAGGGGTCATTTGATGACTTCCCACCCTGAAAAAAAAAGAGTATATGGTTATCTTGTATTCACTTTTTATTTTATTCAGTTACAGGTAGGTACAAAGGTAACTCCTACACAATCATGTTAGCTACATTGTAAAGACAATTTTAACCCTGTATTTGCAGCAAATAATAGCGAAGCAAAGCAAAGCGAAGCAAACGTGACACCGAAGCATAAAAGAGGAAATTACATCACACGGGGTCAGACAGGAAGCATGGTCAGGACTCACCAACATTTTCAGTTGTTATTTTGAACCAGAATATTTCTATAGAGAAAATTCGCTGCGGTTAAAAAATGGACAAGTGTAGAAAATATGGTGTAGTGCAGATAAAACTTTATTTTTTTCTATAAAGCAAAAGCAAAACATATGACACAATATACATGTGGATGTGTGCAAAAAGAAACACGAAATTAAATTATTTAGGTACTGTACTGTTGTGGCCAGTTAAATTCTGCATAATTATCATCATCGCCCATATTTCCTTGATATTTCATAACAGGATTATATGAAATTAAAGGGTTCACCATCATCATCATTTCAGTCGAAAGACGTCCACTGCTGGACATAGGCCTCCCTCAAGCACCTCTACTTCGACCGGTTCTGTACTTCTCGCATCCAACGGGTTCCTGCGGCCTTCACAAGGTCGTCGGCCCACCTTGTGGAGGCCTTCCAACGCTACGTCTTCCGATACGCGGTCGCCACTCCAGAACCTTTCGGCCCCATCGGCCATCTGTTCTGCGAGCAATGTGCCCTGCCCACTGCCGCTTAAGTTTGGCAATTCTTCGGGCCATGTCGGTTACCTTGGTTCTCTTGCGGATCTCCTCAGTTTTGATTCGAACACGCAGGGAAACTCCAAGCATAGCCCTCTGAGTGCCATTGCCCTTTGGTAGCCATTGCCCTTTGGGTGACTTTTAGCCTTCTTATAAGGCCCATTGTGAGTGACTCCATTTCAGTGCCATAAGTCATCACTGGCAACACGCACTGGTCAAAGACTTTCGTCTTGAGACACTGCGGTATGTGGGACGAGAAGATATTGCGTAGCTTCCCGAACGCTGCCCAGCCGAGTCGGATTCGACGATTGACCTCTTTCTCGACGTTAGACCTACCTAACTGGACAGTTTCTCTTAGGTAAACATACTCGTCCACGATTTTGAGTTTAGCGTCTCCGATCTTTATGAGAGGGGACTTAAAAGGTTGTATTGATGATTTTGATGATTACGATTCTGTAAATACATAGGTACTTGTTACGTTCGCAAATCTTATTTTGGTCAACATGCAGCCTGACACTGACCTGTAAATTGTAAAAAATTACTTAGTGCATCAAGTTAAGGCTCCTACAAACAGGCGCGACACGCAATATAATCGCGCGCGACACAAAGGCACCGCTCGTTGCGCGACTTGCGGTGCCTTTGTGTCGCGTGTCGTGTCGCGCCTGTTTGAAGGAGCCGTTACTTAAGCACCTAAACACATCTCGCAAAGACATCACACGAAACATTGTTCAGACCCAAAAACTAAAAACTAATCCAAGGACAAGATATCCTATCATGAACCAAAATTGCGTTTGAAAGCAAAATCCAAGTCGAATTGAACGTCTAGCCGATGTATTTCCAAGAAATAGGCTTGATAATAGTAAATTATGTCGATCATCATGTCAAACTACTTTGACCCGCAAAAGTGTTTACTCTATGGCCCCAATTGTTTACAACCAGCTTATGCCCGCGGCTTCTCCCGCGTGGAGGTCAGAAATTATTCACAGAAATTTCAATCCCCCATTTCACCCTCTTAGGGGTAGGGTTTCGAAAAACCCTTTCTTAGTGGATACCTAATCTTCACAAAGAACACACCCTCCAAATTTCATGTCTCTAGGACGAGCGGTTTAGGCTGTGCGTTGATGTATCAGTCAGTCAGGACTTAGAATTTTTTATATATAAATAGATAAATTACCAAGTGGTAGGAAAGACTTGACAACAGAGTTTAAGAGTAGACTACGTGAGTTTTTGATAGATAAAGCGTACTACAGTGTGACTGAATTTTATCAAAGAAAAGAGTTGCCTGAATTGCTCTCGATTGATTGATCTTGCCTGCTGGATTTTGGCTAAAAGTTGCACGAATGGTGAAATATATTATGGCTTTAATGTATTTTAACACCTATTATGTGTTACCCATATTTGCAAAATAAATGTCTATTCTATTTTATTTCTAATCCTAAACCATTGTTTCTGTTTTGAACCCGTTAAACACAATCAACCACACAGATAATCTTCACATCTCTGCTTCCAAACAATCATAATCCCCGATTCGAAATGCAAATTTAAACCGTGGAACGTTCGCGACGTCTGCACCAATCGAAAATTAATAACAGCCCATGCTCTTTGTTTATTGGACGCACTAATCGGATCGTCGGCTTTCGGCCGTCGGCAGTCGGCTTTCGGCGAATAAGCGATGTCGCACTGTTTTTGTTTTAATTGACATCGCGCTTACATTTGCAATTTTAATACGATACAGAGGATTATGAGGATTTTAATTGTTTCATTATAATTTTGTTTTGATACGTTGAATAAGGATCTAATTAGGGATCTCGTTTGTATTTTAGTATGCTGAAATCGATATAGTTAGTTACTTTGAGGAAATGGTATATTCAAATGTTTAAAAAAAATATGTATAGGTAGTAACAATAGCAAACCATAATATAGACCATATTTTTATTGTTTTCTTTTTGCATAACTAGGGTGCAGTAATTAGTGACCAATACTGAAACACATGATTATACTCATAATATCAAACAACTTACCCAAAGAAACGATTTTTTTTTAATTTTCCGTGCGCATGATCCCAATCACGCCAATAGAGTACCTACCTAACAAGAATAATACACCATCAGCTGTAATTTAATTTAGCTTAGTAACTAATCTCTTTTTACAAACAAATACTATTCCACTTTTACCATGCATTAGGTACGTACAGACGCCAGCACATCAAGCTACCCGAAACTGTCAAATTTTCCCAATCAACTTTGAACCTTATGCTTCAGCGATAAAGTTGAAAATCTATTAAAGAAATTTGACAGAATGTAGTAGCTTGATGTGCTGGCGTCTGAACCTATATTCTTCTACGGACCCCGCGCGTGGTTCTATTCGAGTGATTGGGTTCATGCGCTAAATAAATAAAGTTAAAGTCGTCATGATGAGTATAATGGTCATGACCAGTGGTCGGAATAAGCTGACTATATTTACCTAAACTTCGGAGAACAGAGACAGAAAGTGAAGACTTCCTTACGATGACATTTTTTTACCCGGAATTCGGAAAACATCTTAAATAAGTTGAAAATAAGCTTTATTTTTAAAGGCTGGCGTCCTTTAGGGACGGATCGGGGCGGGTCGCATTGGAACGGGCCGCGGTTCTGTGATGCTCTTGCGTCCATCTGTACGGGGCGCGGCGGACCGCCTAAGCGGATTTGATCTTACAGACGTGTTTTCGTGCTTGGACTGACATCGCGCTACCATGGACAGCTCAGACGAAGAGATGTTATGGTTTCAAATCCTTCTTGAGGAAGAGCAAAAAAATAAAAAACGACGACGAGTACACAAGGTGTGGGTGCATGATATATGCCAGAAAAGAAATGTATTTGGTGAATACCATCATTTGTTTAACGATTTGAAGAAAGATCCAGTCAAATTCTTCGAGTATTTTCGAATGTGTTTTGGAAAATTTGAAACATTGCTTAATATATTACGTGAAGATTATTATTCGTTTATTTTTATTAGCACGGCACGTGCGCTCAAATCCGCCTGCCTGCGTCGACTAGACGGATCGGGGCGGGTCGCAGCGCACCGCCGACAGAAATACGCCTGCGAAGCGATCCGCCAATGCGTTGCCGCCCGCCGCGCTCCGATAATGACAATGGAGCAGTGGTGGCCAAGTGGTAACGGCCGCGACTTACAAGTTGTAGGTCGTAGGTTCGAACCCAGACAGGCGCTTTACTTTGTGTAAATTATTTCATCACCACTGCTCACAAAACGGTGAAGGAAAACATCGTGAGGAAACCGGCATGTCCTAGAACCAAAAATTCGAAGACATGTGACATCTACCAACCCGCACTGGGCCCGCGTGGTGGATTACGGCCCACTCCCTCTCGCTGAGAGGAGGCCTGTGTCCCAGCAGTGGGAACATTATAGGCTGATGATGATGATGATGATGATGATGACAATACGCTCGCCCTCTGTTACATGGGACCTTATTTACCATAACTACCGAAATGTAGGCGTACTATACGGTACCCGGCGATAATTGTTGCACATCGACCTTTACCTTTTTTTGTATTTCATACAAAGAATAAAGATAATTATCAAAAGAAGCAAATCATAATTGTTTACAACAATTATGATTAAAATACAAACAGTCCGGTATCTATTAGATACCGGACTGTTTGTATTTCGTGCGACAGAGATAACGCTCTACGAAGCCGAAATTAGCCGATTGTCTCTTTCCAAAGGTCGATGTGCAATATTTATCGCCGGGTACTGTAATAGAATATGTTGCAGGTACACCTCTGCCCAACTCTTCGGGTAAACAAGGCGTGATGTTATGCTTTTGTTTTCAAAACAACGCTTCTCAGAAACAAAAACCTAACCTCAAAAATCAGCACACACATCACCAATGACGGCTCAATCAAGCTAACCGGTTGGTACCGCTGTAACCCATCGCACGAACTTCATTAACCCTCTCTCACTACATTTGAGTTCGGTTAATCGCTCGGAACACTGAGTTATAGACGGTGTGAGGACGACTGGACCCGTCTGAGATGTAGGCGACAGCGGGTTAGGACAAGCATGTTTGTTTTACAGTAAGTATTTTTGTCTCACGAAGCGACGCGTGCTTTACTTGTGGTTATCAATGTACAAACAGGATGTGAATTTGTGTGTAAACGTAGGAGCTCTTGGCACCAGCCAAAATAATGTCAAAGTCGGATGCTCATGTGTGTGTGCGTGTGTGTGTTATGTCTTGACGTTATTCGTCTTCACGCACACATTCACAGCGTGTTTGTATACTTGGTAACCACAAGTAAAGTGCGCGCCGCCTTTGTGAGGTAAAAATACTATAACAACTTGATGGAAGACTATCATCACTCGGCTGGTAACAGCTGGATTAGAGTTGCTGAGAATCAAACTAAATGGCGTACAATTGGAGAGGCCTATGTCTTGCAGTGGACTGCTGCAGGCTGATGATGCTCAAATGAGGAGCTCTGATGAGACTGATGTTTCTGAATTGAGAATTTAAGTTTAGTACTTGTCAAACTCTTACTTCGGCATTATTTAAATGAAAGTCCTTTAAGATCCTTTTTTTTTCTGAAAAAATTGTGGGACATTTTGAATTTCGGTGGCTCCATTGAAAGAATCACACAGTTCGTCAAGTTCTCAACTAAAAATTCTAAATTCAGGAATCCGGTGTAAAGCAGCTAAACAATTTCAAGAAAAAAGCTGTTTTTGCCAATAGAGACTTGAAGAAATTATCATTGCCAAAGAAAATACCGCCAATCACAAAGCCAGTCAAATGATGAACTAAAAATGTTGGTGAGAGAGGGAGACCAAACAAAAGATGACAAAAGGAAAAATAAAAGAAAGAATAGAGGCCAAAGCCTGGACGCTGCGAGATATCGAGAGGAAGAAGATAGACTTTTTGGAAATGTGGTGCTGGAGAAGAATGCTTGGGGTGTCGTGGACTGAGTTTCGCACCAACACCTCTATATACGCCGAGAACTCACATCAAAAAGCGTCTATCTGTAATGGTCCAACCGCGTATCCTCGAATATAAATATTAACTACTTGTGTCCCTGTTTTCCTTTTTGATGCGACATTATTTTTATAAGCACTAGAACCCTCAAAAAATGTCTATTTACACCGCTGTCAACAGAGTCCTAGTGTGCAAATTTGACAATTTTTAATGAAAAAAAAACCATAGGGTCACAGTATATATCCTTCTTATTCAATTTATGAAATATCTTTTAAATTGGTCCAATTTTAGAGGAGGAAATAGGCGAGAGCTGAATCTCGAATTACGATTTTTTACTGAGGCTTTTTTCTCCGACCACATTTTCTCTTATTGCGTTATTTACGTTGTAAATAACGCAATTAATGTTGTTAAACTATCAAAATGGAAGCTATTGCTACTGATAGCTTGTTACGCAACTACCCCGCTGCAAATTGTAAAAGCTAATTGGTATTTGGCGAGCTATCTTGGACCTTCCACTCCTCAATACGTCGCTCAGAAGAAAAATATCCACCGCCTTTCGCTTGTACCAACGTTGAACTAAAATTAGGAATAACCAATGACATGGCAAAAATTTTATGGTTTTGCCATAACCCAGTGTTTGTGACATACGTATCGGTGAATTGGGGCTCCCTATGCCGTCAGAGCCCTGACAGTTGTAATGTTCAATTTGCTGTAAAAATAAATTTCTGTAAACAAGCTACCTAATACTGCATTCGCGATTTATTTGCCAAAAATTTAAACAAATATGAGTTTATGGAAAAATAACTTTAAACCCTACACAATAAAGTTCAGTTTACGCTACAACTTCTAACTTTTTTATAACTCTTTCAATAGTGCTAGTCACTCTGAAATCAACTTTAAAATAAAGTAGATATTTGTTCATCTTGAAATAATATTAATTTGAAACATAAGTTTGAATAGACTTTAGTATAATATTTTTCCATAAAGATTTTCTTTAGTACAGTTTATGTGACCTTACATACATAAACTCACAGCTTCATCCCATGGGGATAGGCAGGATTGCTACTTGCTATGATCCTTACATATATATCATCTGCCTAGCCTTTTTCCTAACTATGTTGGGGTCGGCTTCCAGTCTAACCGGATGCAGCTAAATACCAGTATTTTATTTTCTTCTTCTATTCTTAAATTCACACAATGATGTGATAAGTACATATAGTTTTAAAATGTGTTTTTTTTTGTCGCTGTAATTCCAATAAAGGCATTTTCCCTTCTTTCTTTGTTGACGGTTCTACTTGATGCATTCTTTTATTTCAGCATGACAATGAAGGGTAAACATCGATGCCAAATGTTAATCAGTGTTTTCTATGAAAAATGGTCGTTATTGCGCGAATTTTGGGAAACCCTTTTATTTTCCTGGTAGCTCTTAATACTCAATAGCACCTTCACAATCAGCTATAATTAAAGTAGCAGCAAACGCCAAGCTACCAAGCGACTTACCCATAAAAAACGCCATCTTACAACAAAAAGAAAAATCCGCTTGAGGACGCTGCAGCGCTTTAATTAATCAATTATCTTGATGGCTTCGAGCGACGAAAGTTATACTCAACTTACCACTTTACACAGACCTCTCCCCCCCCTCGTGGTTCTACTAAATTCGAAGGGAGTAAGGGTAATAAAGGAGAGGACAGAGGTCTAGAAAATTTGACGATTTAATGGCACGCCTTCTGATTGTTTTAACTATCAAGTTTTTTATAACAGCGTCGGTATAGTGAATGGGTTTTGTAATAAGTTTTGAGGAGAATCCTAGTTTATGCATAGTTAGGTTGGATCATTAATTTGCAAGGATTTTGCAATAGTGGGACACTACAAACCACAGGCCATAGGTACAATATGATAATTTAATTGTTGTGGTTTTTATCTCACCTGGGAATTATATTTTCAAACCGAAACTGTCTGGGTACTACTGGACAAATAATCGTAACGACAAAATTCAGCAGCTTATAATCTTTACTTACTTAAACTAAAATGTTATGTATGTTATGTTTTTGATTTTTATACAATTTTTTATTCTTGTTTGTGATTCTTATCTTTAAAGTTTTGTGTTTAAGTACTAAGTACTTTACTGCTGCGAGGCTGAGATTACTTTAACTAAAATGTTTTCTAAGTTTATGTTATGATTTTGATGTTTGTACTTTTTTTAAGGCTCCTACAAATAGGCGCGACGCACGACGCGAATCGCGCGCGACACAAAGGCACCGCTCGTTGCGCGACTTGCGGTGCCTTTGTGTCGTGCGTGATTTTATCACGTGTCGCGCCTGTTTGAAGAAGCCTTTATTCTTGTTTCTAATTCTTTTCATTAAAGTTTTTTTTATGTTTAAGTAGGTACCTATTATTTTACTAATAACCCGCTATTAAAATTTGCACACCAGAAGGCTAATTCCCGTAACTAATTAATTTCTAAATCTAGTCGAAACCTTGGGGCATAAAAAGGCCACTTTGGCGAATCATAAAAGGATAACATTATGAATCGTAATGGACAGTTAATGTTAAGTTAATCGAATCAAATCCCATTATGAATGTGAAGACGATGTGGGTCATTTAGTTTAGGCATTTTATATTTATTATTATTCTCTCTATGGTCTGGCAGTTTGAGTAATTCATGCGGCCTACCCAAATGTCCTTTCTTTGGTATTGTTCGTCGAATCGTTGAGCTCCTTAAGTCTTGAGTTGAGCTGCATGATTTCTGACAAATGCGTGCACTGACTGGACAGGTCCTCTCAATCTGTGTGGTTCTTTCCTCAAAAGACCATCTCAGACATCGACCTACATGGTCTTCATATAACTTGACCAAGATTATGTCTGGACTTTAAAAGAGACTATGACCTCTGAGTTTGTTTCGGCCTTTCTTCTCAGAGTAGTCAGATAGGAAACGCCGACCTCATCTAGTTTAAAAAAAATTATGATTGACGTGTAAAAGTGTTTGTGCAAACCTACTTACAGAAATAAAATCATTTATCATTTATCATTTATCATTGATGAAGGATTTTTTTTTTATCTGTGCTAAAATACTAATCAGTCCTATCCAAATCCAATCCCTATCTCTTTGATTATACCTACGTAGTGCAGCGAAAAAAAGAAAAACACGGATTTTCTTCGCTATATTTTGATTCATAATGTTATCCTTTCATGATTCGCCAAAGTGGCCTTTTTAGCCCCCCTTGTCTCAGCAACAATCAACGTCAAAAACTTGTCAAAAAAATTTAGGGAAAGTAGAGGTATTCTTGAAGATTGAAACTATGATCAGACTGTGAACAGTCTTAATATTGCGAGAATTGCCCCTCAGATCTCTGGTAGAACACGACGGTAACTTTTTTTTTTTGTTTTCGGGGGGAAGCCTTCAAAAGGCACCTGGACTTTGGGGAAAAAGACCAGGTAGTGTGGGATTCTTACCTCACTAAAACCACCCCGGTGATCACCATCAGCATATGGAGGGGGGCCCGTTACCTCTTAATAGACCAATCCGGAACCCCCTCAGTGCAACGCGTGTTAGGGCACGTCTCTGGGGAGACTATAAAGGGGTCTCCCCTGATCCTATCCGACGATCACGACGGTAACTTACTCTGTATTTTTGTCAACTTTTGTACTTGTATTTTTTGCAAATCCATACTAACATTGTACATTCGAAAGTAACTCTGTCTGTCTGTCTGTATGTTACCTTTTCACGCCTAAACCACTGAACGGATTTTGATAAAATTTGGTAGAGAGATAGATTGCATCCCGGGGAAGGACATGGGATAGTTTTTATCGACATACCTCGCGGTCGAAGCCGCGGGCGGAAGCCAGTAAATATTATTTCTTATTATAATTCAGTCACCAGAGACCAGACCAGAGCAGGCCCACTAACATTATCATAATTAGCCTATAATGTTCCCACCGCTGGGACACAAGCCTCCTCTCAGTGAGAGGGAGTGGGCCGTAATCCACCACGCGGGCCCAGTGCGGGTTGGTAGATGTCACAGGTCTTCGAATTTTTATTCCTAGGACATGCTGGTTTCCTCACGATGTTTAGCATCTGTACATTAACTTTAATAGCACCTTATTTTGATCAGATCAAAATTGAAAATATTAATACCGCAAGCATTGCAAATCATTCCCATTGTAAAAAGTAAGTAAGTACAGACGCCAGCAGATCAAGCTAACCGAAACTCTCAAATTATTCCAATCATCTTTGAACCTTATGCTTTAGTAATAAAGTTGAAAATTGATTAACGAGAATTGACAGATTGTAGTACCTTGATGTGCTGGCGTCTGTACTTAAATATTTTTATCATGACGATAATTCGTAATCGGTTCAGTTTGTCATCGAAAAGTTCCGAATCGGAACATACTGAAACCTGAACTCGTAAAAACATACAGATAAACTCACACCTTCCTCCCATGGGGGTAGGTCGAAAGTACAGTGCGCTACCTGCTACGATCCTCATCTTACTCCTCTTGCTTCGGTTACGTCCATATCTGACCACATGGTCAGATACGGACGCCGCTCCGGTTGTGAGTGATACGCATCTGACCTTTCTGAAACTAATCACCAATAAGGTCATATGTCCTAGTTCTGTTTCCACTTTCATCTGCCTTGTAAATAACTTTTCCTCTTCAAAATCCTCGTAAAAACTCTTTTAAACCCTTTTTAGGGAACGCAAATCAAAGCCTTTAAAAATCTAATTGTTGTATTGGCAACTTCGTAGCCTTTTCAATTCCTATTAAATCTCAACGAGACACAACAAAAGTCTAATCTGTTTAAAGCAGCTGCAAAAAATGAAGTCGAAGTCGGAAATTAAAGCCGCCGACTTCCGCCGGGAGACAGGCTCGATTTGTTTCAGAAAACGAAGAAGGCTACCGTCTACCGAGGCCCGAGATCGGAGCATTGTGATTTTAAATGAAATCTTAATAGATGCAAATGAGGATTAGTTTTTCATTTGCTACGACAGAGGGCACCGTTTTCTTCGGATGACTACTCTTGAAATGGAAAACTAGTTGAAGCTTTTGTCTTTTTAAATTGGACTTGAGAACTATCTTATAAACTGTGAAAAGGCTTTGTTGGAAAGATTGGCGAACAGGCCACGAGCCTTCTATATAATATTTGATGCGATTATTTCAATTTGTTACGTCATAAAAATTGTAAAAAAAAAATTTATTGGGCTAAATTATTATTTTGTTTTTGTTTGTTTTTTTATGCGTCATGTTTGCCGTAAATGAACGTATTTTCTTTCTGTTTTTCTTTCATACGGCCAGTGATCGTCTGCAATTAATCATTTTAAATTAAGCGTATATATTTAAGTGAAAAGTCTCTTGTCATTTATAAAATAGGTAAATTTTCAAGTCTCGCTTAGTCATTAAAAAAACATAATATTCTCACGTCTTTATATATTTCCGAAAGGGTATGTTACAGTAGATTTCTTATTTCCGAAATTCTGAAACATTCATGGTATACTAATTACGATTGCACCTTGTTCCGTGGAAACGAAGACCAAGATGACATTTATACAGCGAGATAATCGGTGATGTCAAAATGTGTTTGAAAAAAGCGTTAATTTATCCAAAACTTCAGCGAACTCGCCAGATTAATCGCTGCATTTATCATTTAGTCACCCTCCGGTCTTGTCAGGTACCTTCTCACAATCGATCAAAGTTATAAGCTATCGGTAATTCCCTATCGGGAAACGTAAACTGTAACCAAAACACAGTATCTATGTGCCGTCAAACGTGATTAAATACCGAAACTCGGAACAACTGAGTTGTAAACAACGTCATCTATTAGCGGCGGTGAAAAACTAGAGTTGACAGTTGAGATAACGTTACGGCATGCTAAAGTTAAGGGACAAACAGAAGGTCTACTTTACTCATGCTACACGATAACCAACCAAGACACGGGCCTAATGCGTATCTAGATTGGTTAAAGGCTCTCCAAGGTGGCGTACCTTGGAAAGCCTTTCAGCACTCAGTTGTCTCAACTAACGCCTCATTTTGTGCTTCAGCCTGAACATAAACAGCATGTGCTGGGGCTAAGGCCAAATAAAAAGAAAAAAACAGTGGCACTCCGGGAGTGCCGACGGAAGTGAAAACTTGTACAATTACGTACTTATTTATTTTGTGAATCGTCTTTTAAACAAAACACGCGAGGTACCGGCTACGGCCATCCATCTTACGAATTTTCGATCAGGTTACGTGTCCTGACGCGAGTTCAACATTTTTTACCCATTACGAAAAAAGTGTACAACGCCGCTAAAGAAGTTTTAACTTCAAAAAAAAAATTTGTTCGCTCTAGCTCTTATTCGTCAAGCGAGTAGAAAATGAAGCGCGGTAAGGAACTTCGTCAGTACCAAAAAAAAACAGAGATTTTCCTAAGCGACCGAAGTCTGTGCGTCAGCACCAAAAATAAAAATGCCTAAAGGGTCCTACAAACAAGCGCGACACAAAGACTGCGCTTTAGGTCATGTAGTCGCCTTAAGGGGCTTACATAACCTAAAGCGTGGTCACTGTCGGACTGCATAGATAAGAAAGAAGCGCGATGACACAACGCTGTTAATGTATTGCCAAATATGAAGCAATTATTTAATTACAAAAAAATCTATTGTTTGGACTAAAAAATTAAAACACTATTTTTTTAGTATGTTGCTTGTAGAATAATCTGGAAAAAAATTAGAATGATTGTATGTATATTAGTATGGTTTTTATTGTAAAAAGAAAGTTTTTAGAGGTATCTTCATGATTTTTTTTCAATCGAATCAAATTAATTGTATTATGTTTTCAACACACTATCTATCGTAGCATATATTCTGAAGTATATCATATATTTTTCTGATTTTGTTTACTGTAAACGATCTTATACTTTTATTGTTTCTAAAACTTGCGTTTTTTGCGTTTAGGTCCTGTAAGCCCCTTAACCACCTAGCTATGATATTCCTGAGGGCGACGCGACGGGGCCTTCGCTCAGGTCAAGCTTATGACAACAGTGGTGACTGTGGGGCTATCGGCCACTGCGCCTTCTAAGTTGCGAGTGATCAAAATAAGGTTGAGTAAGGGTGAGTGGCAAAATAATGTTACATATTTTATTGAAATTAATTATTGATCATAGTCATGCAGTCAGTAAACCTACTCGAAATTTTTTTTTAAATCTTTTTAAATTTTTTTTTAAATCTACTCGAAATAATGGTTCCACGTTTAGCCTGTCACCTGTAACTAGCAAGGAAATCGCGAACATATTAAAAAAAATTAAATCGAATGCTGAAGGCTGCGATGGCATATCCATTAATATGTTATTTCTGACACTTCCGGTGACTTTGGATGTCGTGACAGCGCTGGTAAATACATCCATCATATCCTCATCTTTCCCTTACTTATGGAAAATTGCCAAAGTGCTCCCATTACCGAAGACCCTTAATGCAACAGACATAAAGGATCTTAGGCCTATTAGCATTCTGCCAGTACTTTCTAAAGTTTTAGAGAAAGTAGTATGCGCGCAACTGGTTGTTTTCTTAGAGACTAATAAAATTCTTCCAGATGTTCAGTCAGGGTTTCGGAAGGGCCGCAGCACGGCCACGGCTTTGTTGGATGTGACAGATAATATATTGTCAGCTCAAGATAATGGGATGTGCACACTCTTGGTATTGCTTGATTTTTCACGGGCTTTTGATTGTATTAACGTTCCCTTATTATTGTCAAAGATGGTTTACTATGGATTTGACGACGACACTGTGAAATGGTTTGATAGCTATCTTAGCGATCGTACGCAATTCGTTGAAATACGCCGGGCGGACGGATCAACGGTTGTTTCTGAGCTGTGCTCAGTAGGAAGGGGGGTTCCACAGGGCTCGATTCTTGGGCCAGTATTGTTTATATTATACTGTGCAGATTTAATTAAAATTATTAATAAATGTAAATACCATATTTATGCCGATGACACACAAGTTTATATTTCTTTTAAGCCGGAAGACTACGAGCAAGCATTAATGGATCTTAACGCCGACCTTGAGAATATAGTACAGTGGTCTAATGCTAATTCGCTTGTGTTGAATCCTGCAAAGACTAAATTTATGCTTTTTGGTACCGTAAACCAGCTAAGTAAAATTAGACCCAGCGCCGTTTGTGTGTCAGTTATGGGTCAGCCTGTCGAGCGTGTCTACGAAGCACGAAATCTGGGTCTTATAATGGACGTGGAACTTCGTTTTCACAAGCACGTGACAGAGTGTATCCGTAATTGCTTTTACAGACTTAAAATTTTATACAAGGCTCGTCCGTATCTAAGCGAAGAGTTGCGTGTCTTGCTTGTGGAGTCTTTGGTTTTATCAAAGTTGAATTATGCGGACACAGTGTATGGTCCACGACTGCTATCAAAAACAGAAAAAATGATCCAAAGACTCCAAAATGCTTGTGCACGCTTTTGCTTTAAAGTTCCGTTTAGGGGACATGTTACACCCTTCTTCAATGAGCACAACATCCTGAAAATGAAAGCTAGACGTAAACTGCACTTGGCGACCCTACTTTTTGGAGTTATCAAGTCTCAATCCCCTTCTTATCTATACGATAAGCTGTCATGGACTAGTAGGCACAGAAACGGTGAGGGAAGAAAATGTTCCCAACAGCTTTCCATTCCTCAGCATAAGTCAGCGGCTTTCAGGGGCAGTTTTCGTTACGCAGCTACCAAATGTTGGAACAACATCCCACCTCCCATAAAGTCTAGTAAAAGTGGCTCAACATTTAAATTAAAATTAAAGTTGTTTTTATTAAATCATCAATATGAATTTCGGGATGTTCGAGCCGACATGTCAGCCATTTGAAACATAACATATTTTTATTTTTTTTTTCAATTTAATGCAATTTTGAATTGCTGTCTGGCTTATCAATTTTATACATTTTGTAAATTATACAATCTGAAGTGTGTTACAAATTTTATTTTATTACTAATTTTATACTTTAAAACTTAACTTTTTGATACCTATTGTGTCTTAATTTATCAATTCCTTTTACTATTGTTGGTGTTGTTTTACTTTTATTATTGTTACCAATTTTATACATTTTATCAATTTTATACGTTATACAGTTTTATACATTTTGTTAATTTTATACGTTATACAATTTTACCAATGTTACTTATTTTATTTTATCTTTATAATTTCTAATGTTTTCTAATGTAATGTTTATTTTTTGCAAATATGTATTTTAGAATTTTTAAATGTGTTTATATTTTCGAGCGTATGGCACTCGTGGGCAGCAGCTGAAAATCAGCGTCAGGTGGTGCACTTTGTGTTGCCATCTGGCATTATGCTGAGCTGAGGCCCTTTTGGCATTATTATTTTTAATTATTTTGAATTTGTTTTGTTTATTTTTAAGGGTTTTTTTGCCAAATAAACGCAATTTTCTTTCTTTCTTTCTTTCTAAACCGATAATCCCATAAAAAAAAACACAGTGGCACTCCAGCGGTGCTATTCTGTAAAAATCTCACCGTGAAAACTAAGATGAAGTGAGCATGGAGTGAGCTGTCAATAGTGTCAATTCATAACAAAAACAAACTCACATCACCTAAGTTTTCACGGTGAGATTTTTACAGAATCGACCGGCTGAAGTGCCGACAAAAGTGAAAACAAAACACCAACAAAATACTTTGCCATCACTCACTGACATATCGGATGTATATTAAAACCGAGTACATCCCGAGGACAGCCGAACACATCCGAAGTGGGTATTTTAATCGTCTTATAAACAAAACACGCGCGGTTTCGCTTGCGGTAACAGTGTCGCGATTTCAATGGTTTTTTCCATAGAAATGTAAAAAACAGGATTTTTCCCATCTCAAATAAAGCCCAAAAAGTTTTTACTTAAAAAAAAGGCAAATCGTACGCAGCACTAAGTGAGCCTTCTGCCTCTGTATTCCAACGTTTTAACCCACAGAACCTCCGCGGGTCATTTAGACCGATAGCGCAGATTTATGCGAAGTGATTTTTAACCCTGCATAATGCGAAAGCTAACGGGTTAGGTCGCATGACGGATGGCATTTGGACCGAATTCCCTAAATTTCGTGAGTTTCGTCAGTTTTTTATCACTGTTGTGCTGTTTGTTCTTTATGATTGATTGTCGGGTATGGACGAGGTAATGTTTATTTATTGTATAGGTTACCATAGCAGGAGGTATCGTGCATCGTTAGCCTCTAGGTTGACTCAATCAATCTGCCTACCTTTTTCCCAAACATGTTAGGTTCGGCTTCCAATCTAACCGGATGCAGCTAATAAGTATTTTACATGGAGCGACTGCATATCTGACCTCCACAACCCAGTTAATGGGTAATACGGTACCCTTGGTAAGACTGGTTGTCAGACTTTCGGGGTTCTGACTACCCGCCGCCGTAACGACTGTCAAAGATCTACAAATGGCTCCTGGAAGCAACTGCTTAACGTGCTTTTTGGGGCACGGAGGAAATTCTCGATGTGTTATGGATGGTCACCCATCCTCGAACAGATCGTGGCAAGTGTAGCTTAATCGTCGATCGACCCATGTGGCTGTTAGGTACGAGCTCTTCTCCTGTAACCTCTCAACTCTCCTAATCTGTAGGTTGACTATAACTTTTTTATTTATTTTATTGGATGCTGATCAAGAAGGTGGCTCACCTGATGCTAAGGCGTAATATCGGCAACACCAGAGGCATTTCTGATTTGTTGCCACACGCCATGAGAGCACTCTTGGCCCAGTGGTAACAGCCCCGACTTACGAGTTGTAGGTCGGAGGTTCGAACCCAGGCTGGTACAGACGCCCGCACATCAAGCTTACTACAATCTGTCATTTTTTTAAAATAGATTTTCAACTTTATTGCTGAAGAATAAGGTTCAAAGTTCGCAACTACACAGCAGCTGTAACACGGCGTCGCATTTAGGCTACGGCTAGCCGCCAGCGCGCTAATTACGCGTCATCCGCGAGGTGCAAGCTTGCTGTCACCGCGAACACAATTGTCATATTATTATGGCATTTTTGTGGGCATTTGTGTGTTTGACGTTGTTTCGCTGGTGACTCGGACGGAGTCGCCGCGCAGTAAGCACGCGGTCGGCACGCTGTAAGCACGCGGTCGAGTCGCGTTAGTTGTACAGACGCCAGCACATCAAGCTACTACAATCTGTCAAATTTCTTTAATAGAGTGTAGAAGTAGTAGGTAGTTGTGAAGAGATGTGAGATGTACGAAGGGAAGAAAGAAAGTCCGAAGTACACCAGAAGAAGGAAGAAAGTTTATTACACACACACAGATTATAGTCACACACACACAAGAGTTCCACTAAGAAGAAGGAGTGGTAGAAATAAGATAGATAAGCACGAAGTTAAACAAATAAACAGTCAAAATTAGTAGCGGCGAAGCTATGCTTTTTAAATGACAACGGTCGTTAGTATCTGTCCGAGAACGTACTGGCGGGCGAGCGAGGCGGCTCGCACATTCGGACCGCGCATGCGCGTGCGCAACGCAACTATAGATCCGTCCCGCTCACGCAACCGGTCCGCGTGACGTAGCCGGCTCGCTGGCCGCCAGAACAATAGACGCGTCATAGCTACGCACGCCAGCTGATAAGTAACTTATCTACTAATACAAAAATGTGTTTGTATGTTGAATATTTAGTTTAGTATTTAAATTCCTATAAATATATTATTTTGGTGTTATATAATACTAGTTAAGTTACTTTGTAAATATGTACATATATATAAATTATTATTGTTTTTAATTTTGAGCAAATAAATAATTTGTATTTAATTTAAATCTTTTTCAAGAGTAGGTCACTACATCACCCCCTTCCAAAGACCGTCAAGGGCGATAATAGTCTGGAAATCTCACGCGACGACCTGACCGCGTCGTTCTGACGACGTCATCGTCAGCCGAAGGTAAGTTTCGGTTATCCGCGTTGGGTGAGTAGTGATGAGCGTTAGTGTGGAGTGGTGACTGTGGTGTGTTGTGGTGCATGTTAGTGGTATGTGGTGAGTATGATGTGTTGCCGGGGTCACGCAGTATGAAGGCCGGCTTAATGCGGTCTATCGATACGGTAACCTGTTTACCATTTACCACTATTTTGAACACCTTGTCACCTTTTTCCATGACCTTATGTGGACCGGTATATGCCGGTTTCAGACCACCACCAGCGGTGCAGTCCCTAAGGAACACGTGGGTTGATGAGGATAAATTCTTGTGAACAAATGTTTTGAAGTTACTGTTGTGCCTGGCCGCTGGTGTTGGTTGCAGATTCCGGAAAATACTCCGAAGTCTTGACAGGTAGGCGGTCATGTCGACAGTCTCGTCAGCCTGAGGGTCGAAAAATTCGCCAGGTAGGCGCATTGGCTGGCCGTAAACTAACTCAGCGGCAGAAGCCTGAGCGTCTTCTTTGTATGCGCTGCGCACACCTAACAGGACTAGTGGAAGAGATTCCACCCAACTGTCATTTGCGTGGCAAGTGATCGCAGCCTTGAGTTGTCGGTGGAATCTTTCAACCAGTCCGTTACAGGCAGGATGGTACGCAGTTGTTCTGCGATGTTGGAACCCAGCAATGGCAGAAAGGCATTTGAAGAGTGCTGATTCGAACTGCCTACCTCTATCGGTTACGATATCCGATGGGCAGCCGAAACGGGCAATCCACCCACTAAGTAAAGCCTTTGCCACTGTTTCGGCAGTAATGTCTGCCAACGGTATTGCCTCAGGCCATCGCGTAAAGCGATCGACGGCTGTGAGGCAATAGCGGAAACCTTGGCTCAATGGCAATGGTCCCACAAGGTCGATGTGAATGAATGCGAACCTTGATTTTGGTAATTGGAAGGCTCCGACCGGAGCAAAGACGTGTCGCGTGGTTTTCGAGCGCTGGCAAGCTAGGCAAGAGCGAACCCATTCTCGACAGTCTTTCCTGATGCCAGGCCACACATATCGGTCAGCAACCAATCTTGCGGACGCCTTGGTGCCTGGGTGACTCAAGGCGTGCAGGCTAAGAAAAATTGTCCTGCGCAACTCCTTGGGCACGAAAGGTCTTGGCGTAGGGGTGCTGACATCGCAGTATAGCTTTGTCTGCGACCCTGGTACGCTAACTTGTTGCAGACGTAACGAGCTATCCCCAGTAAGCAGTTGCTTTAGCTCCTGGTCGTCCAGTTGTGCTGCAGCGATCCTTTCAGCGGGCACAGGTTGAGTAATCTCCTCAATTCGGGAAAGGGTATCCGCCACGACATTATTTTTCCCAGATATATGCCGGATGTCTGTCGTGAATTGGGCTATGAGATCCAGGTGACGGAACTGTCGTGGGGAACAATTCTCTTTACGAGAGTGGAAGGCGAAAGTGAGTGGCTTGTGGTCTGTGTAAATCACAAAGTCGCGAGCCTCCAGCATGTGCCGAAAATACTTCACACTCTCGTAAATGGCGAGCAGCTCACGGTCGTAAGGTGAGTACTTAACCTGTGCCGAGCTCAGCTTCCGCGAAAAGAAGGCAAGGGGCTCCCAAGCTCCTGCGTTTAGTTGCTGCAAGACCGCGCCCATGGCTTTATCTGACGCATCCGTGACCAACGCCAACTTAGCGTTGCAATCAGGATGAGCCAACAGTGCTGCCTGACAAAGGCTATTCTTGCAGTTCTGGAATGCCTCGTCCTCCCCGGGTGTCAAGTTAACTGGATGTGAACCCTTTACCGATCCAGTGAGCAGGGCGTTCAGGGGTGCCTGGAAGCTAGCTGCACCTGGGATAAACCTCCTGTAAAAATTCAGCATCCCAAGGAATCTGCGCAGCTCTCTCACAGTCTTAGGCGCTGGGAAATTCTGCACGGCTTCGACTTTGGATGGCAATGGTCTTGTGCCCTTGACTGAGATGTGGTAGCCCAAAAATTGTACCTCAGACACTCCAAAGACACATTTAGAGCTATTGATGACCATCCCGTAGTCTTGGAGCCTGGAAAAAAGCTGGCGCAAGTGGTGCTCATGAGTCTTCTGGTCTTTCGAGAAGACCAAAAAATCGTCTAAATATGCGTATGTAAAGTCCAGACCCCTGAGCATTTCATCCACGAAGCGCTGAAACGTCTGTCCGGCATTTCGTAGACCGAACGTCATGTACGGGAATTCGAAAAGACCGAACGGCGTTGTGATCGCAGTCTTCGGGATGTCATCTGGATGGACAGGAATCTGGTTATACGCTTTTACCAGATCGATTTTTGAAAACACGGCACAGCCAGACAGGCTATGAGCGAAGTCCTGGATGTGCCGGATGGGGTATTGGTCAGGGACGGTTCGTGCGTTCAACATCCTGTAATCGCCACAGGGGCGCCAACCATCGTCTTTTTTAGGTGCTAGATGGAGAGGCGACGACCACGGTGACTCTGACAAGCGACAGGTGCCACACTGCAACATTGCCTCGAATTCCTCCCTGGCGATTTTTAATTTGTCGGGGGCTAATCTGCGAGGTGTACACGATACTGGCGGCCCCGGTGTAGTGCGGATGTGATGTACTGTAGTGTGTTTCGGTGTACGGTGTATACCATGTGGGCGGGTGATGTCGGGAAATTCCCGTAGTATGTGAATGTATGCGGAATCACCAAGACTTACTTTCACCGAAGAGACGGCATCAGAACGACGGACAGGCGAGGCCGGGGTGTGGAGAGTTGTATGATTGTCGATGAGGCGTTGGTTCCTGCAATCAACAACCAAATTATAAAAAGATAAGAAATCCACGCCTATTATCGCCTTTGTTACATCGGCGACAATAAATCGCCAAGCGAAGTCGCGGCGCAACCCTAGGTTCAAAGTTACATTTATAAACCCATACGTGGTAATCGATGTCCCGTTAGCCGCACACAGCTGGTAATTTGTTTTTTCTAGTCGTCTTGTTACTGCCGATCGGGGGTAGACGCAGAGGTCGCTTCCGGTGTCGACCAAAAACTGCACCTTCGACCTTTGATCGGTGACAAATAAGCGACCAGCACTCGGACAATCGTCGGTCGCCATCACTGATTGCCCCGCGCATTTCCCGATGTAGGGTAGTCGCACGGCTTCACGCACTTTCTAGCCCGGTCCCCGAATTTCTGGTGGTACCAGCACTGGGGGAATCTTCTGTAGCTGGACTGTGACCTGCTGGAGCTAGACCGATGGCGCGTATGACTACGGGAACGCCCTCTGGGACGAGACAATTGCTCCACCGTCTCCGCCAGCTTCTCCATCTGCTTGGTCAGGGCGGCGATCTCGGAGTGCACGCTGTTGCCCGGGGTGCTCGACGATGCAGCCGTAGTGATGGCAGATGTTGATGCCACCTGTGTGCCGACGACGTCGTGGATCCGGTCCGCCAGCTCAGCCAGCTCACCCAGATCCGGCTTGGACTGGGAAGCTATGATCGCCTGTGTACTAGCGGGTAGGCGGCTCGTCCAGATGGTCCTCAGAAACTCCTCCGGTACGCCTGGACCAGCGAGGTTGAGGAGGTGCCGGTAAAACTGTGATGGCTTTCGGTCGCCCAGCTCTTCATGCATGAGAAGTTGCTTTATTTTCTTCTCACGCGTTGCCGAAAGCCGCTTAACGAGTTCACTTTTTAGTTTTTCGTATTTTCCGGTGGGTGGAGGGTGGTCGATAATATCTTCGACTTCGGAAGCATATTGTGTTTCCAAGTTGCCGATGACGAAATGGAACTTGGTTTCATCCGACTTGATGTTCGCCAGGATGAACTGCGCTTCCATCTGGTTAAACCACAATCCCGGTTTCTCCGGGTAGAACGGCGGTACGCGAACACCCACACGAAAACTTTCTGCTGCTGATTCGCCGACATCCTGATGACTGCGCGCCTCGTGCATCCTTGTGCTCCTGCTCGGGGTCACCAATGTAGAAGTAGTAGGTAGTTGTGAAGAGATGTGAGATGTACGAAGGGAAGAAAGAAAGTCCGAAGTACACCAGAAGAAGGAAGAAAGTTTATTACACACACACAGATTATAGTCACACACACACAAGAGTTCCACTAAGAAGAAGGAGTGGTAGAAATAAGATAGATAAGCACGAAGTTAAACAAATAAACAGTCAAAATTAGTAGCGGCGAAGCTATGCTTTTTAAATGACAACGGTCGTTAGTATCTGTCCGAGAACGTACTGGCGGGCGAGCGAGGCGGCTCGCACATTCGGACCGCGCATGCGCGTGCGCAACGCAACTATAGATCCGTCCCGCTCACGCAACCGGTCCGCGTGACGTAGCCGGCTCGCTGGCCGCCAGAACAATAGACGCGTCATAGCTACGCACGCCAGCTGATAAGTAACTTATCTACTAATACAAAAATGTGTTTGTATGTTGAATATTTAGTTTAGTATTTAAATTCCTATAAATATATTATTTTGGTGTTATATAATACTAGTTAAGTTACTTTGTAAATATGTACATATATATAAATTATTATTGTTTTTAATTTTGAGCAAATAAATAATTTGTATTTAATTTAAATCTTTTTCAAGAGTAGGTCACTACAAGAGTTTCAACTTTATCGCTAAAGCATAAGGTTCAAAGTTGATTGGGAAAATTTTACAGTTTCGGGTAGCGCGATGTGCTGGCGTCTGTACCTATGGTAGCGCCAAGCGCGCTGACTGCCCGCCGTTGGCTTTTTCATAGTGAAATTATGAAATATATTATACAAAACACTATTTAATGCTCTAATTTGAATGACAAGTTAATTGCTGGGTTGGAGCGGTGCCGTTGAGGTGCCAGTATAGGTTGCCATGACCTTTAATCCCATTAAGTTGGTACTGGCGCAGTCACACACGTCCCTATCAGCCGTCATTTCAGTATTCACTCCTTCTTCTTATTAGCGTGTCGATGGGAATCTAAATGAAGTCGCTCCAGCGGTGCTATTCTGTAAAAATCTCACCGTGAAAACTTAGGTGAAGTGAGCGTGGAGTGAGCTGTCAATAGTGTCAATGAGGGTTTTCGTGAAAATTTACGACACCAGTTGGCACCACTTTGACAAAAGGTCTTCCAATATAAAATAAATGATGACGTTCATCATTCGTTTCATTCATTCGTTCATCATTCAGTCATGACTAAAGAATATAAGGCTAAATAAAAGAATATAAGGTTTGACAGATGCCTGGACCTGACGTGTCAGTGCTGCCACCTAGCGAACATCATTTCAGAATACCCTCATTCCTAGCAAAAACAAACTCACATCACCTAAGTTTTCACGGTGAGATTTTTACAGAATCGACCGGCTGTTAGTGTTTTACGCAATCTCCCCGCTGAACCATTTGGCTTGCAGTAAGAAAATTACCTCCTTTACATAATATTTATTTAACATATTTAAAATTCCCAATGACTCATGGTGTTACGTTTACAACCAGACTTGTAAAACAGTTGCGTGACGAGCACGGAGTAAGGGCGTCCCTATTCCCGGGGGACCGATAAATAGAACAAGTTTATAGCACACGTCGTGTTCTTCAACTGTGCGTGCAATACGGTATTAGGGAGGCGTAGGTTATTTTTTTATTGGTGACGTCACTCCGTAAATAGTTCTCCTTATTTTTTTTTGTTTAGCTAATTCTGTCCCACTGTTGGCCAAATGTTCCTCAAGTCCTTACAAGAACAGGAACTCTTTTCCCGCGCCACCTCGAAACAGCCTTAGATGCGCACGACCAGAGACAATTCTCGTATTTTTAAAAGAACGTTCGCATTGTTATACCTAATCTCAGTCGCATCTGTGAAAAATATAATCAATTTACATACATACACTTTTGACAAATTTTTGACAATTTCTGACGTTCAAAAGCGCCTTTTGTGTGACTATTTGAAATAAATGTTTTGACTTTGACTTTGACATTGATTGTCGCTGAGATGAGATTGCGACTTGAATTTGAACATTTTTAGGGTTCCGTAACCAAAGGGTAAAAACGGGATCCTATTACTAAGACTCCACTGTCCGTCTGTCTGTCACCAGGCTGTATCTCATGAACCGTGATAGCTAGACAGTTGAATTTTTCACAGATGACATATTTCTGTTGCCGCTATAACAACGAATAGGTACTAAAAACAGAATAAAATAATTATTTAAGGGGGGCTCACATACAACCTAATATTGTATAGATAATGGTGCGGAACCCTTCGTGCGCGAGTACGCACTTGGCCGGTTTTTTTTTAAGTACGAGTATTGGCCTTTACTATAATATTATTAAGAGATATACAAATAATTTATTTGTTAATTAATAAAATAATTGGAAAGTTAATTAAATAATTACGCTGAAATAATCCGATTCCGATGATACGGAATAAGAAATATCCATTTCCCATAATCCCATATAATAATTTGTTGTTGGAATTGAAATTATTTTGGGTAAAGCGATGAAATTATAACATGAATATAACAGGGAACACAATAATTATATTATTCTCTAAGTAGGATTTTGGTTTCACTACACTCTGATAAGCTTATGTTTGACATATTTGGTGAACTAGGTGCTGCCCGCGACATCGTTCGCCTGACATGAACACCTGTTTTATTCCTTTCTTTTTCTAAAATTAAAGTAGCCTAACTTACTCTTTATAACATCAGCTATCTGCCAGTGAAAGTTCCGTCAAAATCGGACCAGCCGTTTCGGAGATTAGTCGGAACAAAATGTAAAATGATTTTTATGTTATATGTACCGTATATACCTTCATATTATGTATTTAGTAAAAGCTGTTATATTGGCATTACAAACAGACACTTCAATTTTATTTATTTTATAGACACATATAGTTTCATACAAATTCTGTTTTGCTGAATTTATCTTGAAGATAAACAGTAGGTAAGTAAAATGTCGTGACGAAAGTTTTCTGTATGAATGTAGGCTATAAGATAAGGGAAGAGCAAAGAAACGATGGATGGACTGTGTGAACGATGATATGGTTAGAAAGGGGGTGACTATAGTCTGAGCGGAACTAGTTGGCCTCGCCTTAGGTATGTGAGCGGTGGGACGGAGGGGCGGGGGCGCTTTGTCACTACTCAGTACGTGCGTTGCGAACAATAGGCAACCCCGCCGCCCTCACCCCCGTCCTCACCCAAGGCACGGCCAACTAGTTCCGCACGGACTATTATAATAATAATAGCCTCTCGAGCAATTTCGGTCACTGTGGCCAATTTTAATGGAGATTAGCCAGGTACGCAGGAGATATTAAAGCTCCTACAAACAGGCGCAACACGCGATATAATCTCGCGCGACACAAAGGCACCGCTAGTTGCGCGACTTGCGGTGCCTTTGTGTCGCGTGTCGTGTCGCGCCTGTTTGAAGGAGCCTTAATAGAGTAGTATGGATGAAAAAGAAATGTTGTGTCGACCCTAAATAAATTGGTATAAGGACAGAAGAATGATGATCTTGCAGATAAACAGTGCACATCATTGCGAAATACGCCTAGTCAATCAATTTATAGGGTTCCGTGTGTTAGAATGAAAAACGGAACCCTCATAGGATCGCGAGTATATGGAGCAAAAGACCAGCTCACCATAGCCTGTAAGACGCTCCGTGGCACTATTGACGCGCCTGATCTACATGATGTTCTGGCTCGCTTCTTTGTGCCACACAACTACTGCCGCGGCAGAAGGCACAGGCTGTTTGCTGTGCCTCCATGTCGCACAGTTGCGCGTGCTAAGTCCCCAGTACCACGTACTCTGGCCGCACTTAATGATCTCTTGGACTCTAATCTAACAAACGATCTGTTTGCGGATGAATGGACGAAGATTTTGTCGGCATGTCAGAAGTACTGTGAGAGGGATGTATGAAAGTGTTGTTAACTTTTTACTTGATTTTATATTTAATGTTTTATGTGTATGTGTAAACTGTCTTTAATTTCTGTTATTGGTTGTAAACCGTTTTAGTTAAAGAATAAATAAATAAATCACTCATGTATCTGTTTGTCTGTCTGTAGGTACTTCTATCAGAGCCTACTTCCACCACCATTATCTGCGAAAATACGAGTCTAAAATGTTGAAAAAAATATAGAAAATAGTTCTTTGATTATAGATTGCAGAAATCCTAAGCCTATGACCGAACCGAAGTCTGGTCTTAAAATAACACAGCACAAACTCACATTTGCAATTGGAATGTATGGGGAATTGTTCAACTACACACATTTTAAACTACAGCATAAAGTGTGTTCTTAGTATAAATTATTATAGGTATAAACCATGGTATATACATACATTTGTCTATCGTACTTAACCATAGATACAAGAAAGAAGTTTTTTTTATATTTCTATGAACGGAACCCTCTCCAGGCAAGATCAACAGCTCGCACTTGTAAGATTTTTTCCATCACTGTCGTATTCCCAAACAAAATAGACGCTCTCTTGTTAATATTACTCAAAAGACATCACCCTGCGAAGGGGACATCGCATTTTTAATTCTAAAACGACGCACCATCCATTTTCCTAAATCGAACACGTCATCAATTAAATTACTTACCCCTATTGTGACGTAGCGAACATGTACTCCGTCCACCAACTAATGGGAAATCCTGAATCATTGGAAAATCAACCTTAGCGTCAAAGAAATAGAGTCGGTAAAGTCTGTAGATGTATGTTTGTGAGGGGAGGCTAGGGTAAGTTGGTACAGTGAGGAAATTTCTCCCGAATATACTCTTAAGGGAAGCTCTTTATGTAGTCTCTTGGGAACCATAGTGTATGCAACTTGTAGTCTGCAGCGTCTGTGTTTGTCTATGACAAGGGGAAGTTTTTGTTTAGACCATAAACATGTTTCAACGATATCGATAAGGCATATGGATGGTGTGGACACGGTTTCATTGATTTTGTGTGTGATATTTTAGAGGAATATTTTGTAAGAGTGATTTTTATGATCGTACAATGGACTTTTTTAATCAGTTTTATCCATACTAATATTGTAAATGCGAAAGTGTGTCTGTCTGTTACCTCTTCACGCTTAAGCCGCTGAACCGATTTAGATAAAATTTGGTGTAGAGATAGTTTGAGTCCCGGGAAAGGACATAGGATAGTTTTTATCCCGATGTTCCCACGGGATTCATACTTATTCGGGTGAAACCGCGGGGCGCTGTTAGTAATCTTTAATAATAATAATAAAGCTGAAGTGTTTGTTTGTTTGAACGCGCTGACCTCTGGAACCACCAGACGGATTTAAAAACATATTTTTGCATTGGATAGGACAATGATTGAGGAAGGCTATTTAACATCACGCTAGAACCCACAGGAGCCGAGCAAAATGAAAAAAAAAACAGAAAGCACGCTAAGCTAAAACGAAGTAATAGCGCGGGGAGGCGATGCGACGCGACGGGATGGATCGTGATAATAAAATATTTCACGCGGCCGAAGTCGCGGGCAGAAGCTAGTATCTTGATTAACGGAATGAACTTCTATCATTAACGACTAGTGATAAGGCATCGTCATTATGCATTTCACGCCCAGTATGTCACATTAAAAAAAATATAAGGTACAGACGCCAGCACATCAAGCTACCCGAAACTGTCAAATTTTCCCAATCAACTTTGAACCTTAAGTTTTAGTGATAAAGTTGAGAATCTATTAAAGAAATTTGACAGATTGTAATAGCTTGATGTGCTGGCGTCTGTACATTAATTTTGGTTTGCCTTCAAACTCATTAACAAAATATCTTCTAAACTAATGAAAACAAAAACTTCCATAAATAACCCCGTGCTTCTTCTTTTTAGCGTATGGATGGCAATGAAAATGGACTCGACCCAGAATTCGGCTACTTGTTTGGCGCCATCACTAGCATTCATCAGTTCCTGTAACGTGCAGCTGACATAATATATCACATAGGATGTGTCCTATCGTTTGTGGAACTGCACCCCATTTACACTCCAAGGCGAAGTCGTCTACGAATCTCCACTTGAACAGATTTTCCTTGCTTTAGCCAACCTGGGTCCGGAGTCTGTTTAAAGACTTCCAGGTTACCCAAGGTAGCTCATGTCCAGGTAGGAGGTCTTCAGCGGGTGGAACGAATGGTTTGGGTAAGGATATGCTTTCATACTCCAACTACACCAACTCTAAAAGTTGAAAACAAAACACTTTCAAACAAACTAAGAACTCCGCCTTTTCAACACAATAAAGGACAAAAAAGAATATCCACCTTTATGGAACTTTATCTTTCCAATCACCTCTGCCTATTAATAAGTAGATGGTTTGTGTTGATAAACAAACTCGTGTGCCTGCCCGCTGGCCACACGAGTTCGATTGCGGCCTCTAGGTCGATTGCGACCTGCGGATATGGTGGGTTCGAATCCCAGGTCGGGTATGTGTCTTATTGGACTTTTCCATCAGGAATTTTGCAGCCACTTTCCTGCTAATTTCTTACATCGCATTTCACACTTTTTTTTATCTTGTGCTGTATTTATGTATTACTAACTGCGCCCCGCAGTTTTACCCGCGTAAATGACAATCCCGTGGGAATAACAGGATAAAAAGTAGCCTATATGTTAATCCAAGGTGTTAGCTACCACCATACAAAATTTTATCAAAATTGGTCCAGCCGTTTGAGCGTGAAGAAGTAACAAACATATAAACACACGCATACATATATACACTCTCACAAACTTTCGCCTTTATAATGTTAGTGTGATTGTGTGTGTATATGCTAAATAAATGTATTTTATTTCTTTTTTCTTCTTTCAATACCAGCGGCATCTATATTCCATACCTACCTTTCAAACCAGCTCTGCTTGGTGGTAGACATAAGTACGGTTGTATCTAGCGTTACCTGTACGAACTCCTTCACAAAGATTAGGTATATATTGAAATATGAATGCCTATGTCTTGATATGTTTTTCCATTTATTTTCTCAATTTATTTTTATTTTCATTCTGTTTACAACTAGTCATATCGTCGCTCGCATGACTAAAAGTCCTATCTCATTTTTTAGCCGATTTGAGTCAAGACCAGTCAGTCAGTCAGTCCAGTCAGGCCAGTCAGTCTTCGATTCGTGATTCTTTACATTTTGTTGCACTTCAAAATGGTTATATTTTGAGATCCAAATAACATAGAGGTACGACGGTTAGTGAAAAGTGTAAAGAATCACGAATAGAAAAAGGTAGCTGTCCCAACCCAAATCAGCCAAGAAATTAGAAAAATGAGTTATGACCTTTAGTCATGCGAGCGACGATATGTGTAATGTATGCTGTCTCCTGTAACTGAAGGAACACACATAAAGCAACCTTTTTTACTATTTATTTATTTATATATACCTAGGTACTTTATTGCACACTAGAAATTACATAACAAAAAAGTATGGTTATCAATACAAAACATACAATGGGCGGCCTTATCGCTTTCTGCGATCTCTTCCAGCCAACCTTTGTGATTTCTATCGTATCTGTGTATCCTTTGTTGGAGATCCCAAATAAATAAATAAATATCTATACCCTATTCAGTTTGGCCTGAGACAAAACGTAAACAACATTTGACAACTCTAATTAATTTAATAAATTCATTTTTAACAGAAAAAAATGTGTGATCTTGTGTAATAAAAATATATTTTTTTGTTAGAAAATAATGTTTTGATATATTTTATAGAATATCTTTTTATTAAGAGTAGTCAAATATTGTTTTCGTTTTGTCTCAAGCAAAACTGAATAGGGTATTGATACTAATTCACTAAGAGACATTAAGAGCTTCATGATGAACAATAACACATCTAACTATCAGACTGTAAGTCAACAATTATTTAATTCAACATAAATTGTAAACAATTGTCGATTTCCTACCAGACAGCGGAGTAACCGATTGATTCGTCGAAACCGTCAGAATTATTCTGTTCCATTCCTTTCTGTCAATTCACTCCACTCGTAGGGGAGTTTATTGATGGTTTACTCAAAACTAAGCGGTGATAAGTCTTTTATTGAGAGGGCCGGACTCGAATGAAACATATGACTGAAAAATACCCTTATATTTCACGTATACCATGCTTTTTCTTTGAAAACTCTGTTCCTTATTGGTCGGTCATGCAAGACTAAAGTTCCTAGAAAGATGCCCGTTTTTACTAACACTAGACGACACCTAAATAAATAAAATAATAATAATAAAAGTATTCAAAAATATTAGGACTAACGTTAAAGACAGTTTTTCTTAAATCTATGTCATGTTCACCCATGATTTGTACCTGAACTAGGTAATCCTGTGTTTCAGGCGATTGGAGGTAACATTTATTGATTAAATAATCACATAATTATCATATTTATCTGATTGGTACATTATGTAAAAAGGTGTGTAAAATTATATGTAAGTAATAAAATAAAATTATACCTTTATTACGAACAATATTTACTTTAGCACAAGTGATAACTTCTCTGTATCTTCATAGGACATAGTTTGAAGAGCCTCCATAAATGCTCCTTCAAACAGGCGCGACACGCGATAAAATCGCGCGCGACATAAACGCACCGCAAGTCGCGCAACGAGCGGTGCCTTAGTGTCGCGCGCGATTCGCGTCGCGCGTCGCGCCTGTTTGCAGGAGCCGCGCTTAGCGATAATGATGACCTTTAATAACCAAAATTTGTATTAAATTATCGTTCCCGACTGTCAATTATCGTGTCCGACCGATGAGACTTTATTACAATTTCAAATGGGTCGGAATTCAAATTCAACCTACATACGTACGTCGTACATATATTTGAATAGGTGCATTAATGCACCTATTCAAATATATGTACGTATGTAGGTTGAATTCAGCACTACATCCGCCAACGGCCATACTACGTTGAATACACAGGTTCTCATCCGATCACCTAAGTTAAGCAACATCGGGCGCGGTCAGTACTTAGATGGGTGACCGCCTGGGAACACCGCGTGATGTTTGCTTTTTGCACTTATTTTATAAGCATTTTTAACCGACTTCTAAAATTTGGTACGGTCACCAAAGGAGGTAAATAACTAGGGTCGTCGGATATACCTAATTCACGTTCAGCAAGAAACCAATAGATGTATTCAAATTTAATTTAATTGATAGAAAACAAACAGTCCATATATCAAATTAAATTTCATTCAAAAACATCCATAGGTTTCTTACTAAACTTCAACTACATCCGTCAACTCTGGTTGTTATCTCCTTTGGTGACTGTACCTACCCAAGTTTAATGAACATTGAAATTATGTAAATTAATACATTGTTGTGTTGTAATATTTTACATTTAAGCAAACAAATTAAACACGCCTTTCATCTGGCATTCAAATTCTGTAAGACCTCAAGCTGCGACTGTTTAAAATTAAATTTATTTAAATAAAATAGGGTTCGTGTAAACTGTGGGTTTGGGTAGCTTAAAGAAAGTAAAAGGACAACCCTTATAAAATCTACCACTTCATCATCTGCCTAGCCTTTTCCCAAAGGTGTCGGGGTCAAACTCAAAGCATTTATTTCAATTTACAGGCACTTTTGAATTGTCAAGAAGTCGGTCAGTCAGAAAATAATTATGACGCTAGTTGCCAATTTACAGTCTATCCGGATGCAGCTGAATACACTAGTATTCAGCACAGGTATAAAACACTGGTTTTATATGAAGCGATTGCCTATCTGACCTCCACAACCCAGTTACTGGGTAATACGATACCCCTTGGTAAGACTGTTTATCAGATTTTCGGGCTTTTGACGTCCTGTAACGACTGCAAAAGATCCACGAATGACAGCCGGGACCAACGGCTTAACGAGGTCTTGATATGTAAAGATGGTCACCCATCCACGGACCAACCGCGGCAAGTTTAGCTTAACTTGATCGATCGACCCGTGCAGCTGTTTTTAATTAGCCACAAGTTTTATTCTACCACATATTACGTACATATAGGTAATTACCATAAACAGTCATCGCCATTATTAGATAATCGCCATTAAAACCAGCAGGAGCAGATTTTCGAACGGCTCGTTCGAACATCAAAAAGTTTGGAAGATTTAGGGTGAGAGACCGTGACAGAGAAAGTTATATCTTTCTTCTCTCTCATGTAACAAAATGTGCTTAAACGTGATGCGTCTTTGAAATTTCGCTCTCAATTCTCCAGTTTGCACTTCTGTCGGCACTCCCGGAGTGCCACTGTTTTTTTTATGTGCGTTTTGTTTTTTATGAATTTTCGATAACATGATTCCTAAATTCGAGAAAACAGATGCCAAACTTGGCATTACTTACATTGTTGTAAGGGCCGCAGTAATGACGTATAAGCTATCTATTATAATTATTATTAGCTGCGCCCCGCGGTTTCACTCGCATAAATATCGATTCCGTGGGAATATCGGGATAAAAAGTAGCCTATATATTAATCCAGGGTGTCAGCTACCTCCATACAAAATTTTATCAAAATTGGTTCAGCCGTTTGAGCGTGAAGAAGTAACAATCATATAAACACACACACACTCACAAACTTTCGCCTTTATAATATTAGTGTGATAATAAAGCTGAAGGGTTAATTTGTTTGTTTGAAAAATATTTTTGCATTTGATAGTCCAATTCTTGAGGAAGGCTATAATAGACTATTTAACATCACACTAGTACTTTTTAGTCGGCTCCTAAGTGTCAGGAGCCGACTAAAAAGAAAAGTCAGAAATAACGCTAAATGAAAACGAAGTAATAGCACGGGCAGGCGATGCGATGCGACGGGGTGGGTCGGGGGAACAAGAAATTTCACACGGAAGAAGCCGCAGACAGAAGCTAGTTTTTTATATTTTTTAAACTGTCAGAGGTGGCATCACACAGTGCCGCTAGCAGTAGGTAATACGGTAATAGGTAATACGGGCTGGTGTCCGCAACTCCACGTCAATGCGCGTATTTTGCGTACGGGTGGGAAAATCGATCATTCGAACCACCCCAGCTCCTCGAGGAAGGCCAGCAACGCCTTGATGTTACTAATATAACAGTGCCGCTAGTATAACAATATTGGGTGCCTAAAATTAATGACACAAAAAACGAATCCGCTCTTAATACAACTCACACACACACTCAATCACACTCAACTTTTTGCCACTCGCGAGTACATCTCTGCTGCCCCTTTTGACAATGAGTTATCTGCCGTGAATTGCCCCTATAAGTTGCACTGGACACTTTAAGGGCCCGGGCACCAATTGGCGTGCTTACTAATAGATTTTTTACCCATATAATCCAATATGGGGGCGAATCTTTCGAGGATCATGTGATTGAGTGCGTCGGCGTTATTTTTTTGCTCTATTTGTGGGCAATTGGCTACGTATGTGTTAGTTTACGTACGTTACGTAATGTTAGTTTATGTAAGTACCTACATACGTTGATGTACGTTGGGGTAGACGTGTTCTTGAGTGGTGACCGCGAATCGGCAAATGCGAGGTAGGACGCCCTCAGGCTAGGTGGAGCGACGATCTTCGCAGGGTAGCTGGTAGCAGCTGTATGAGAGCTACCGAGAATTAAGCGAAATGGCGTGCAATTGGAGAGGCCTATGTCTAGCAGTGGACAGCTGTAGGCTGATCATGAAGTTTTGAAGTGAAAACTTCTTCAGGCGCGTTGAGCATTCTTTGAGATGGGAAAAATCCACTGAACTCGCGCCACTGTTACCGTATGCGACATTGCGCGTGTTTTGTTTATAAAACGATTTAAAAAAATACCCGCTTCGGATTATGTGTTCGGCTGTCCTCGGGATGTACTCGGTTTTAAGTTTCAAGTACATAATCTATGTCAGTGACTAAACCAAATAAAAACTTGGCTAAATGGTCCCAGCAACCAGGACATTAAAATAATAAAAAAAAATGTATATCCGATATGTCAGTGAGTGATGGCAAAGTACAAGTGTTTTGTTTTTACTTCTGTCGGCACTCCCGAAGAGCTATTGTTTTTTTTTTTATAGACATTAAGTAATAGGATTAGTAAAATTTATCATTTACCTACATGAAAATCAAGCATTTTCTTTATAGTTGGTGCGCGGAGATTTCGGCGCAGTGATTTTTACAGCTCACAGATAAAAATTGTTTCAGGTTAATGTAGGTACCTCAACGCTGAAAAACTCTTAATATGCTATGGGGGTGCTAATGGGTTGGTTGAGTTGGGTTGGGTCTCTTGGGTGGTTGCGGTGGCTTCTGTGCTGCCACCGACGACGACGCTGTGGAAGGGGTGAAGTTTTGGGCCAACAAGATCTAAAATACAGTCGCGCAGGGACACGAAGAAGGAGAGGGTTAGCTAATGATAAATATACTATGTATGTAAACTTTGTTTATTTTCTGTCTTAAGTTCCTAAATACTTTTTACTAAAGTTTAAAGTTAAAATTATTTATTTACTAGCTGACCCGACATGTCCTGTTTTTGATTCGAAAGACACGTGGCGCCATCTATTATCATACTAACGTTATTGCTGTTTTCCTCGGAAACAGCACTTTTTTTCGGGATGAAAGGTACCCTATGTCCGTTTCTGTACACCTGACAACGTATATGCAAAATTTCAACATGTTCGGTTCAGTGGTTTAGGCGTGAGAAGGTAACACACACAAATAAAATTACTTTCGCATTTATAATATTAGTTAGGATTAATATATTATTATATTAAGTTAGGATTTAATCTTTTCGCACACAAAAAGGTACAAAGGCGGACTTAATGCCTTCAGCATTCTACACCAGTCAACCAAGCGTGGTGACGAGATTAGATGGCAGGTGGTTTGGTTGAGCCGAAAAATGATAAAAAGGAAACTATTATTAGGTAAATCAACCTCCTGAACATTTTACTTTTTTTAAATTGGAAGACATATTCTCGTAATCACAAACGTTCAAAATCTCATTTCATCTCAGCGACAATCCATGCCAAAAACTTGTCAAAAAAGTAGAGAAATTTCCCTACATTAATCTCAGTCACTATGACTGTCAGTATTACTAAGATTAGAATGCGAACGCTCTTAAAAAACACGAATAGCCCCTCAGATTTAATGAAGGCTTAAATAATCATCGACATTGCCATTGCATTCTCTAATAATAGGTAAGTAAAGTAATAATCAAAACTATTTAACCAAAATCATTACTTTTCATGATTGATGATCCTATCTCATAAATATTCTGTGCTATCTTAATACTGGTGTACAATTCCCCTATCTGGCAAGACATGGGT
Organism: Luperina nickerlii; assembly: GCA_963855955.1. Lineage (NCBI taxonomy): Eukaryota > Metazoa > Arthropoda > Insecta > Lepidoptera > Noctuidae > Luperina > Luperina nickerlii. The sequence goes on along the minus strand of OY979667.1, from coordinate 2,859,514 downwards.
ATCCCTAAATTGGTTCAAATTGTTGTGGACCACATAATACCAAGTTTTGGGTGATATGATAAATGGGGAGTCGGACGTTTTGATAAGTGGCATGTGTGATGAGGTATTTCGGATTAAAATTGTTAATGTTGGTCGACATATTTTGAGAATGCTTGTGTTAAGTGAGGGGTGAATGTGATGTCTTCCGTTTGCATTGAAATATTTAATACAGGGTTTTAAATGTAGGTATGTTTGTGGTTTTAGCAAGCCTTTCAGTGATATCTATACAAAAACAAAGTCGAGTTAGTTACATCATTATTTAGAACTCCAGAACGGCTGGACCGATTTTTATGATCTTTGATTTGTTGGATTTGCTCCGAATAGCAAAATACCTAATAATTAAAACATGGGAAAATTCACAAAAAAAAAACTTTCATTAATTTTTATCCGACTTCAAAAAGGAGGAGGTTCCAAATTCGACTGTTTTTTATGTTTGTTATGCAATATCTCCAGCAATTGTAAATCAATTTCAAAAATTTTTTTTTAATGTAAATTTTTACTAACTTTGCTTGGGCAGTTTTTGAGTTAGCTTCAATAATACGTATTTTTGTCACTTGGTTTATATTGGTGATGTTATAATAACTTCCTATCACTGATATTTACATAGCAAGGAGTGTTTTACGAATTTGCGTGGGGTAAGTATAACTTAAAAGTGAAAAATAAAAACTTATTAAAAAAAAACAAATAATTTAACTTCTAAATAAATAATTCATTTCAGGCTTAATTCTTATTATGTTGTAGGTTTAGATAGAATTGTATTATTATCTTAAAATACTTCTGCAGATGGATCATATTGAATTGGTTTGTTTGTGCTATTATATGCATTAATTTTATTTCAATTTAATTTCAATCAAATAATACAAAGACGCTCTTAGGTTTTAGGTATTCTTTGATGATTCTAGAATTATTCCAGTAATCCTATTATTGGAATAATCCTAGATCAAACAGATGTCTTCTTTCTAAGAAACAATATTAATTTAAAACAAATAATGGACGCCCCATTACTTGTTTCACTAGTATTTTATATTCGATGGGATTTCGAAATATTAAAAAACATCCTAGTAGCTAAAATACCAATCAATCCAATCCAAATCCAATCCCAATCTCTTTGATTATCCCTACGTAGTGCAGCGAAATAAAGAAAAACACGGACTGTCGTCGCCATATTATGATTCATAATGTTATCCTTTTATAATTCTGACAAAGTGCCCTTCTTAGGCCCCCTTGAGTTATAAACGGTGTAACTAACCCGACTTTGTTTTATAATTTTAAATTTATAGATAGGTATAAGTAAATTATACTTTTTTGGGGCATTCGGATGAAAAAGCATACAGTGTAAAATGTGCAATATCTATTGATGGCATGTGTTAAGAGCAAGAATATAAGGGAAAAGGGAATCGTTGATTAGAAAATTTAAATTGTACAACCCTAGATCGGTGATTGCAGAGTTTATTTTGGCCTGGTGAATATGCCTACTCAAAGTTCCTAGTGATTCCTAGTGATGCCTAGTGGTTCTGTTACATAGTATGTAGTTACCTCAATTTAAGTTAAACATTTGATAAGGTACGATGGGGTTGGCATATTTGTATCTATAGAAGCCCCCTTTTGATAACAAAGAATAAAAAGTATATGGATCATTCGAGGAGAGACGGAACAAATGCCGTTATTAACCAGGATGTGTTTTTTTTCGCTTCTCAATGGAATTGACAACAAACCGATTAAACACATCACAATACTAATAAAACGCTCCAAAAACCAATAATTCCAACTGAAAAAAAAAATGTTAAAAGTCGATGGTTTGATCCAAATCCAACAATACATCACGTTGAAACACCATGCCATAAGGTTTTTACCATTTTCTGAAAAAAAAAAATACAAAATGGATTTAACTGTTTTTGATTAGTTACTCCTCAGTGTCTGTCTGTCTGTCTGTCATAAACGACATTTTAACACGCGCTAGGTCGTTGCTTCACTGTAGGTACCAACTCTATGTAAATTGCAATTAGAAATATACACACGATTACCCAATTTTCTTGTAAGACAGTTTATCAAGCTCAACTAAACGCGACGGGTTTAATTTATTGCTAAGCGTTAATTATTTTTGTAATGTACTTACAGACGCCAGCACGTCAAACTACTACAATCTGTCAAATTTCTTTAATAGATTTTCAACTTTATCGTTAAAGTATAAGGATCAAAGTTGATTGGGAAAATTTTACAGTTTCGGGTAGCTTGATGTGATGGCGTCTATGCATATACTTGTCCACTCGATTACCTCCCCTGCTTTTCAGCCCTGAAGACACAAACAAAACGTAAATAATACGGTTAATTAAAACACAAAGACATTCAAATAAAGCCTTTGAATTCAAACCTGACCCTCACGAAACCATAATTCGCATAAATCTTTAATTCTAGTATTCACCCCTCCATCGAGAATTGCTCATTCTCTTATGTCAGGGGTTGTGAAACTTTGGCACACAGACCTAACGAAAAGAGAAAACTTTATTAGGTTGGTACTTATTAGCTAATGCCTTGCAATGCCTTATTGTTTTTTTTTTTCTTTTTGTTAGGAACCTTCTCTGGCGCGCACACTGTTGTTATCCGCGTGCGACGGGAAATCCGCCTCACGCAGCGCTGCTCTAAGGATGATAATAGAAAACAGCACGTCGCGCCCGCTCCGTGCACCCGCTTAAAGGCTCGTGCACACAGGCGCGACGCGACACGCGACACAAAGGCACCGCAAGTCGCGCAACGAGCGGTGCCTTTGTGTCGCGTGTCGCGTCGCGCCTGTGTGTACGAGCCTTAACGCAGCGGACGGCCTAAAAGTGCGATGGCTGCCAGTGGGATTTGATTTTACGTTGTCAAAAAACGCTTTCTAGGGAAACACACCAACTTAGTCAACTTAGGGCTGATTTTTCCAACCCTAGATAATTTTATCGGAGGAATTATTTTGAATTTTTGACAGTTCTTCCAGACAAAAACTGTCAGACGTCAATTTTATTCCACGAATAAAAATTATCAGTCGATAAAATAAATAACGTTGCAGTGACGTCATTTGACGGTAGATTACAAACGCTATGTTGCAGCCACAGCAGTCTTAGGCGGTTCACCCACTGAAGATGCGTCCCGCCGCGGTGCGCGGAGCGACAGATAACGCGCGCGGCGACGGAGGCGCAGATCTGCCTTACTTAGCGGTGTAATCTGCTCCCCGCGCGGTGATGCAGCTTACGACGGCCTCATTGTCTACGTCGAGATCCATCGTGCAAACGTCTTTACAGCTGTATCAAATCACGCCCGAAACTGCGGAGCCGGTGTGTCGCGCTCCCGCGCAGATTGGCAGAAACTGCGCGCGGGGCGCGCGCATTTCCGCGTCGGCCGCGGCAGTGTGTTATGCTAGGCGTGATTTCTATATAAATTGAGATACCTACTTGCATACAATGGTAAAATCTGCCATCCCGTGCTACGCGACGGGGCGCGGTGCAGTGGGTGGAGCGCCTTAGGATACCTTAGCTATACTGGAATAATATAGGTAAGGTGCATTCGGGTAATATCGAATGGTTTTCAGACAAATTGATGGAATGTGTGTATTTTGATGAACCAGGCAGAAGCAGTGGATTATATGTCTTCTAAAGAAGTCATTTCGTCTTCTTGAATGTATAGCCTAGAGCTCTATTCGGAGATCTTTCATAAATATCGTAGTAGTTTTTAAAAAAAAGTGTTTAAAAACTTACTTTTGTTTTTCTTTGCACTAGTGTAATTTCGAATTATGTACGGGCAATTCCGAATGACGGTTAAAAGTGGACTTTATTAAATTTTGACAAAAAGTACATATTTCTCTTTATATCGTTATTATCCTCCAAAAATAATATTCACAATATTTGTCATAGAATAACCTAAACACGTTTGTGTGACACTTGTATTTCGGAATTACCCGTCGCATGGATAAATGGTTCTCAATCTTTTAGCAGGTACAGAGCGGATATGATTCTTTTACTCACGCGATTATTCTCATAGTTTAAAAGATATTATTATATCGTAATCAAAATGATCGCATATCCTACTAAAAGTAACATTCAGATCTTTGTATGGATTTGTATGCTACCCCTTCCGATGTAGGTACGCGGTCGTGTAGCCCGACCCGGCAGCGCGGGGACGGGCAGCTTGCATCGAAGAGCTTTGCATAAAAATCCATACAAAGAGGTGGGCAGTTTCGGCAGTTGCGACTCGGCAGCGCTGCCGGGTCGCGACTGCTGAGATCCGATCAAAATGTTGAAGATTTTCTGTAATAAGAATGGAAATAATCATGGGTCTTGGGTTTGAAAATAAGACTTAATATAATAAAAAATAAAGATTTATTTGAAAATTAAGTAAGTCATTAAACTACTACTTATGTAGCAAAATCACAAATAAATAGTCAAATTGAATTATAAAATTAACCCACTTCTACTTGTAAGTGGGTTAATTTTATAATTAAATTTTTTGACATATAAATTTGACATATAAATTAAACAAAAATGTTAACTTGATATCTCAGTTATGCACACTAAAATAGTTGAGCCTCTCTCTGACACCTGAATAACATAAACAAATTATAAAGCTTTATTCGAGGTTTTAGATAAAAAAAAAACTAAACAAAGAAGTTCTCAAAACTTATAAAATAAATTTTGACAAGTTATAACAATCAGTGTTTATAATTATTTTTGTGTATGCTTTGTTGGTTGTCCTTAAATAAATAAATTACGAAAACTATCAATAATAATTTGCAATGACGTACCTATATTTTACTGTCAAGTTTGAGTAGCACAACAAGAACTCCATGTCTTGATTGTCAAAAGAACAAAAATAACTCCGTCTGTATAGCGATTGTATTAAAAACTCATGTAGATTAGTGCTTATATCACAGTATTAGTAATAGAACTAGCGTACAAAAGGATCACTCCTGAACAAAATACAAGTTTAGGTATAACAAATCACTGTCGATAAGATATTCAAATACGCGCGAGACATGTCGAGCATGCTAGCCGAGTGGCAACCGACTGCCATTTGCTTACCAATAGGCGGGCCGGCCGATCAGACCTTTTAGACAGAACTAACCTACCATCGAAATTACCCAAATAAATTATAGATTGAGAATATTGAGAACCACTGACAATCTCCATAGAAAAGCAACATCGGCTAAATCCGAATCATTTTTGATTCGGATTTACCCATCTTCGGGTAATTTCAATAAAAACAGAAAAAGATACCTAGGATGCGCGAACCCATTAAAAACTATATTAAAAACGAAAATCTATTAAACAAAAAAACAATCAGTTAAATAACTTACCAAATTTCTGAGATAACAATGTTCGTGTAATTTCCGATAACTAGAAAACGCGCGAAAAATGACACACTGCGAGAAATGCGGCGTTGTGACTCGTACATTTACAATAAGCGACTTGAGTCAACAGAAGCGGGGGGAGTATTAAACTGGCGTCTATGTAAATGTTGCCACATTATAAGATGTCGTCGCGTTTGGTAGGAAATTGAAATTTTCGGAATATGCCGATTTTCGACATTACCCGAATGCACCTTAGGTGATGTAAGTGGAAGTTAGTAATAGGTAGGTAGCGATCACCGCAACATAAAAAAAATCCATCCACATAATTATGACGAATATAAGCATAAGATTTTTCAACAAACGGTATCACCGAAAAGGTTCACCACCCCTATACCCTCGAGGTGGCTATTATGGTATACAAGTGGCGTACAAAACATTCGGAATAGTTCCCCTAGTATGCTCCCAACTTGCGCCAGTTACTCTGCATCTGAATTACCTGAGGGAATAACCACCACATAGAGGGTGAAAATGTAGGAGGAATGGAAACGGCATGTCTATTCTGTAAAAATCTCACCGTGAAAACTTAGATGAAGCGAGCTGTCATTCCATTATAACCTGGAGACAGCTCATTTTTACAGTGTCATGTGCTGGAGTTTCGAGGTAGAGTATTCGGGATTGACGATAGTTTTAAGTTTAATAAAAAACCTATATTTAAATAAAGAATTTGAGGTTATCGAACTTCAAACAAAATGTGATGCTTAATGAAGTTCACATTCCATTGCAACCAAAACCTTATTTTACAAATGGAAATTCAACAATCAACTTAGAATAGGTACATTTCACTACAGTAGATAAGTGATGTGGTTACATTGCTGGAAAATATCCAGAGCGAAATGGCCTATCAAATGAATCGTCTAATATTAATTAATAGTAATTAAATAACGATAGGAAGTAAACATTAGTCTAAAATTCGCTATACTTCTAATAGTTGTCTGCTATTTTATTGAAGCTCATCCAGTATTTTACATTTCTTAGCCATATCTCAAGGATCACAAAAGCCCACATACGCATATATCTTAGATAGTATTGTTTCAAATCAAACTTATTTCTTTGATTATAAATTCACAAGGAGCTCCGTAGTTTATAACAAAGTTAAAATTCAGAAGTAAATCAAGGTAAACATTTACTGCATAAAACTCCAGAGCAATGCATTTTGTGAGCATCGTTGCCATTTGTAAATTTATAGGCGCATTACATTATTTTGGAGCAAAACATAATAATATAAATAAATGATCTCCCTACATTAATCCATCGCCATGTTCGTCCACATACATACGAAAGCATCAGTTTTCGTACAATCACCGAAGTTAAGCAACATCGGGTGCGTTCAGTACTTGGATGGGTGACCGTGTATTGAATTCTTCATTATTCTTTTATTGAATCTTATTTTTACTTTCAATTTTATGCTTAAGTATAGATACTTAATAATATAATTGAAAATGGTAAATAGAAAAGTAATTTTTCTGTACTTTTAGAAGGTTCCGGATATCTTTCATTAAATCCCGCGGCATTTCCTACAAATTGGAGCATTAATTTCCCGAACACTTTGTGTCTGGCCTGTGGACCTTTTTAACCATTTTTAGGGTCATTAAACTAAACGCATTAGACGAAAGGACGCAAAACTGATCAAGTGTAAATATCTAATGTTTTTATTTGCGCCATTTCGGAGGGTTAACGCGGGATTGTGAAATGCTGGAATAGAACTTTATCAAAATAATGTAGTTTAGAATTTTATTAATCTTAAGTATTAACCTACTCCTACCTATTATTCTATTAACCTACTTTAAAAAGTTTTAAATAAAAGATGCAGAAAAATAAAAATCAAACAAAAAGCCAACGTCACGCGGTGTTCCCAGGCGGTCACCCATCCAAGTACTGACCGCGCCCGACGTTGCTTAACTTCGGTGATCGGACGAGAACCGGTGTATTCAACGTAGTATGGACATTGGCGAACGTAAAGTCGAAATGTAGGTATATCATAAAAACTTGTGAAGATGTCGAGTCTGATGATGTTATAGTTTGAAAAAGATTTATTGAGGTAAAAGAGGCTGGTGCAATTGATGAGGAGATGGAAAGAGATGAGAAGGTGTTCATATTGGGCGAGGAAGTGGCCCAATACGACGGTGCCTACAAAGTGACCAGGTATGAGATAAACGGGCTGCATAACCTTTACAGTAGGGGTAGGCCTGAGTTTTGTATTAAAAAACTGTGTTAATGTATTACTGAACACCGAAAAATTAAATTCAACATTTTACACAATGTGGACAGCGGGAGACAGGTATGTTTGAATATTATTATGCCAAGTGTTATTGGGTTTTTACATCTGGAATTTTTCAGGAACAGTCTGAAGTCTGGATTCGTGCCCTCTTGAGGGCAATAGGTTCACCCTTGACAGTGGCGTACATTACATTAAGGCATATAAGCAGTGTCTACCTCGATAAATCACCAATCACGCGCGTAATACCATGACGTTCGACCATCGCAATTTATCACCCTAAAGTAAGCATGCCTACTCAAATAACCAACCGAGTCGATCAATGTTAAGATCGTAATTTGTAATTCGTTCCTACTTTGGCCGTGGGAAGAGAGATAGAGAGGGATAGTGAGGTCAAAATGAAAATGCGGCTGTAATTTTTTTTTAATTTTTCGTCATGTGTGTCGTTTTCATGGTTTTGAGGTTGCTGGAGCCGATAATATAGTCAAAATGAAAATCAAGATGGCGGCTGTAAAATATTTTTTGATAATAGATAAGTACTTTTGATTTATGTTTCTAATTAGTGACCGCGTCTGCCAAGACTAGACCCGGCCTAGTGCCTGCCTACCTATTCTGAAAACCAATTCACGCCACTGACCCCTTAGGTATTAACATGGGACTCTGCCTTACCTTTCGGAGATTACATGTGTGATATTATGATGTTCTGTTAAATAATTATGCCGTCAATTCTTATCCATTTTCTAAAATCCAAGTTCACAGCAGGGTTTAGAGTTGCGACGCATTAATTTGGCAAAATCGGACGCCATTTTGCGACATTTTGGCAGATGTTAGCTTTAAATCGTTAACGTAATTGATTGGAGCGAGTCTAGGAGCTTTTATTTTATTTTTTGTTTAAATCATGACTGAATCTGTTTGTGAAATGGCTTGGGCGGCGCTGGAGGTGTCAGCCTTAATCGTGTTGGTACAAAATCGATGGAATACGATCTTTGAGTGGTTTATAGTCAAAGTGGTGATCGATAAAAGTATAGAGTTTTATTTAAGTGTGCGCATTTATACTAGGGCGGCGACACAATTTAAATTGTACGTAAGCTTGTAACATAATTATATACAACTAGCTTCCACCCGCGGCTTCGCCCGCGAGGTATGTCCACAGAAACTATCCTATGTCCTTCCCCGGGATGGAATCTATCTCTCTGCCAAATTTTATCGAAATGAAAAAAAAAACCACTGAACGCAGTGGTTTAGGCGTGAAAAGGTAACATACAGACAGACAAACAGAGTTACTTTCGAATTTATAATATTAGTATTGATGTGGGGACGATGATACGACATTAATTTGAACTTCGAACTTATGACGTTCCCAATATGCATACAAAAATTCAAACAGATTTAATGCAATAATTTGGTCACACATAAAATTCGTAGTTCGGGCCTTCACTACAATTTAGTTATTTAAAAAAAAAAAACTAAAATACTTTTATCCACTAGTAGGTATTGCCAATATTTTCATTTATTGTCGTACTGGCTGACCCGACAGACGTCCTGTTTTTAATTCCAAAGACACGTGGCGCCATCTATGCTTAACAAAACCAGCCCACACGCTCACCGTAATTAAATAAACCATTAAATTAGAAAAAAAAACTCTCACACTAAATCATCAACATTAGATAATTCAACTCCAACGCAACTGTATTTATATGAGAATATAATGCAACCAATTACTTTAAAACGAAAGTCGGGGGCTCTGTAGTTGAATGCAAATATAAAAAGGAACCCCGGTTCCCTCCCGCTGCCTTCTTACCCCCTCGGTTACCCCGACCTCCCAGGTCCCCTGAGTAAATATGGGGGGTGAATTAAAATTATAACGAGTATTACTACTTCACTTATTTAGGAATATTTAATTTTTTGTGAATTATAGTGATGTGAGATACATGTTTATGTGGTATGTCCGCTTGTGGTGATGAAGGATGCTGTGTAAATCTGGACTCAGTGGCGGTTCTAGGATTGTACAAACTACAATCCTGAGGAGGGGTTTGACCCCGCTAAGGGTAGGTTTTAGCAAAGTTAACACTAAAAAAAGCGCGCTATTCAAAATTCGTCACATAAGCAAAGTATCTTATAGAAATTTAAAACTTGAAAACTTAGAAGTACTGATTAAGTTAACGGTAATTGATGTTGTACCGTAGGTAGTGTAATGTTTGCTAAAGAGTTTAATTAGAATAGTATCAATTTTAAAGAAGAAAAAAAATATGATTCATTTAAAGATGTGACACGGAAGAACTCAGTTGCTTTTGTGGAGGCACTTGAGCCACTTAAGGATCTTGATCTTGACCCCCCGGGATCCGCCACTGTCTGGACTGATTTAAATAAATCGGGATTAGGGAATATGATGACGATGTTGAGACCGTATGGCCACGTTCACACTGCGCCGTCTCATACGATATTCTATATAAATAAAAATGAATCGCCGAAATGTATGTACGCCGAACGACTGCACTAAATTGGATAATTTTTTTTTGTTGTGTTCGGTATTGCCAGGACAAGGTTTGTATGAAAGAAAATAATGGAAATTCGAAAAAAAATTGCACCCGTGCGTAGCTGGGGCGGGCCGCTAGTTTCAGATAAAAGTTCACGACATGCCAACATTTCACTATCCATACGGCTGAAAACAAATTAATGCAGTACGCAACTGTCATGTGATGTGCCCAAGATAACTGATTATCGTCGTGAGGTATGGGTCATGGTGAAATATTTCGGTAAGCAGTCGATAATAATGAATTGAACCACAAGAATCTATGATATGATTATCATCTCTCTATGATATGATAATTTTCCCTGCTCTAACCCTTAATTTCCCTCAGATCGCAAATAATCTATGCCACGGACGCGGGTACCTTACGGATTTAAAATATTGTGGTTATTTAGTGTTATGCGTGTTTGTAAGACTCCTAGAATATTGTGACCTAATAAAATACATTTGAACGTAAAAACATGCTCCTAATTATTTAGGTACCTACTATTGAATGTCTTTATGGACCGTCTACTAAAACATCAAGAGATGACAGCGGCTGAATTTTAAGCAGCGGTTGAGTACCAACAATATATATTTTATCGACATGTGGCATATTTGCATGTCTTGTGCACGTATTTTCTCTAGAGACCGCGGGAAAAACACATGTGTGTAAACGTGTATTTTGCCCACACTTTTTTTGCGAAGGGGTGGAGTGAAATTGTATTCTGAGCAAGAGTTTTACACTTAACTGTGTGATTTTCACTTTTAAGTAACAACATATTTTTAGCAGCAGTCATATTTTCGTAACTTTTTTTCTGATTATGAACGAAATTTATACTTGTTTGTGTATTTTCATCTTATATTGACTACAAAAAAAAATAAGAACAATCATATCCAAATGGGTCCAAAGTATTATTTAAATTATAAGTAATCCAATGCATCATCGAAATCGCAATACAATTAATGAAACCCAGAAGCTTAAGTCTTAGTAAACTTACAAGTATAGATACAGAATTCATACTTTTTTCCTAATCTCTGATTATGCGTGTCACTATTTAGCTATGACGAATAACATAATCACAATAGATAAATATACTATTCCCTACGACAGCCAATTCAAAGGATTTATTCGACGGCATGACAGTCCCGAAACGAATGAATTTAATGCATTGCTCGTTAATTTCAATAAAAAACAAAAATGAACTCGTTAACACAAATACACAGCTTTAATTGTTGAAATTATGAATAAGAACGAAACGTCGACACTCCCTGGAAACAAACATTTATAGAGGAAATAATAAAAACTTTGCGTGACAGTTATGTATTGAAAGTTAATAGGGAATTGAGCGGAAAGGGCGTAATCAACGGAAACAATTATTTTTATAACAGAAGGGGAGGGTTAGGCAGTAGGCAAATAAATTTTGATATGCTGACAACACAATTTGAATCGATTAATTATGTATGTACAGACGCCAGCACATCAAGCTACCCGAAACTGTCAAATTTTCCCAATCAACTTTGAACCTTATGCTTTCGCGATAAAGTTGAAAATCTATTAAAGAAATTTGACAGATTGTAGTAGCTTGATGTGCTGGCGTCTGTATGTTTATAAAGCACCCTAATTGCGTAACAAACTATCTATCTCAATCTGGATCATTTTGAAAGATATTGCAAATCCATTGCTTCATATGTTCGAAAAATAGGTCAGCTCAACAACATAAACAACGCAATGAATGTTGTTGAACTGTCAAAATGAAACCCATTGCTACTGATAGTGTGTTAAGCAATTACAATGCGTGCCACGAAAGTTGAGACTTGACACACCACGTGGTTTGACTTGCGCAGAACACGATTTTAGGTATCTTTAGCGGTATGAGGTCTGAGTGCGGGACGGGACCGGACGTCATAGGGGCGGCGGAAAGAGCGGGGGAGACGGGGTCAAGTCTCATCTTTCGTGGCGCGCATTGTACCCCGCAGGTTTGATGATTCATTCTCTATTCGGATCTGAAATAATAATGTTAGACAACTTTTCGTTGGCATCGATAAATAAATTATGGCAAAGAGTGAACCTTTCTGTAATGATAGAATATGATAGCCTTTTATTTAAATAAAATCCTAACATTAGGACCTTACATAACCTACCCGCTTTTCCAAAAATCTCGGAAACAAACTGAGCTAAAAAATTGTAATCTGTGGAAGATCTAGTGGGTAGTTTATTTGTTAAGTGTATTGTTATTTGTTGCGTTCCATACGCGAAACGAAACGCGCTTGTGGTTTGACGTTTTGTCTTTGTCTTTGTCACTGAAAAAAAAAAAAAAAAAAAATGGTATCTTCCCGCCAGTTGCAAAAATCGTGGTTTTTGGTTTTTGGTCTCGCAGGCATGTGAAAATATTGTTGAAGGCCATGGAATAATATTAATCCAATGTAATCTTGCTGGTTTCGTGTTTATTTTGTGATATTTGGGTGGAAATCACCACATTTCTCCGTTTGTGTCGCGAGACCCGAGAAATTTTGAGGTTAAGTTGCCGGCTTATCCGTGTCGAACTGGATGCCGGGATCCCAGACCTTATTGCTAAAACTGTTAGAAACAAGTTAGAGTGCCCTTGTGTGAACTTCGTGGACCCGTGCGTCCTGTTGGAGATCATTGCGGAGCGGTTGGCTGTAACCTGGTACCACGTGCCCGGCTACCGGGCGCCGTCCGTCTTGAAGGCACCATCATTGTTCGGTTCACAAACTGCACACACATCACAATACATAATACTCATTCCACACACACAGAACCGACATTGGCCTGTTGGAGCTTCTCAACTCTGAAATCCAGGTGAGTGTATTCTCTAGTTGTCTTCCACTTGTTGATGGCAGGTGACTTCCTTAAGGGTCATTGATTTGGCTCCGTGTATCGCGGACTCACGAATAATTCCATCCTGCCTGGGATTTGGTTCGTAACATTTGGTAGCAGAGCGTGGTTACTGTTGAATTCACCACTTATTGTCAGGTTAAAGTATTTAGAAGCACCGATTTGTTGCCAATGTCAGGGGCCCAGTACTTGAAACATAATTAAATAAGATTAATTAATGTTACGGCCCATGTTGTTGATACCTATTTAAGTCTGTTTGGATGTCTACGACATATTATTATTGAGTTTAATAATTAATTGTTTGTTTGTATAGCAATAAAATTCAAACTTAAGTTTGTTAGCTGTACAGGTAGGTACCCAGTCTGGGCCCTACAGGGAGGTGTTTTGTGTGGGCCCTGGTACTGAATGGTGGATTATTTAATTGAATTTAATTTTGTTTTATTTGATATTTGTTGCAATGGCCTCATTGAAAGCTGCAAAGGAAGCCATTGGTGGATTGACCTCACAGCTAAGATGGTTTGCCTCTGCTGCGGCAACCGCTGAGCGCCTAGATCTGGAAGAGGCCACGCTTGCCCGGTATGAGCAGTTGGATGCGAGACTGAGTGCGGTTGACACCTTGTTTACTCGCTTCAATGAATTTGTTTTGGATTTGGACCTGGAAGCACTGGGTCAAGCAGCCCGTGACAAGGTTATTGGGGATTATGACCAGATTTTGAACCTGGGTGACGTCATAAGTATGCGTGCCCGGGACATTTTAAAGAGCCGGGACCCTGTCAAGGTCAAGGCAGAGACCTCTGTTGCTGCAGGCCGCGGACTATTGACTAGTTTGCCTACTTTGGAACTGCCACACTTTGACGGTCGCTTGGACCACTGGCTGGGGTTCCAAAATCTTTTTGAAAGTTTGGTTGATTCGCGCTCTGACCTCAGACCCGCCCAAAAGTTGGCCTATTTGTTGTCAGTCCTAAGAGGTGAGGCCAGAGCCTTGGTACAGCACTTGCCGGTGACCGACTCGGCCTACCCTACTGCTCTGGAACTTCTCTCCCGGCGGTATCAGAACAAACGTTGTTTGGCTGACGTCCACATTGGTCAGATTTTGGGATTGCCGGTTATTACCAGATTGTCAGCATTGCGTACTGACTTGTTGAATCCATTGCTGGCAGCAACCAACGCCTTAAAACGATTGGAATTGCCGGTGGACCATTGGTCCTATTTTTTGGTGCACATAGTGCTGCAGCGGCTTCCGGCCGATTTGAGGTCCCGTTTTGAGCAACGGTATGGTGGGGATAGCGTCTCTCATCTGCCGCCCTTTGACGACCTCGTCAAATTCTTGGAAGATGAGTGTCGATTTTTAGATAACACCAGTGGCGCCACGGGGTCAACCCAACCGCCCTCTCGGCCAAGGGCCCAGGGACGGACTAGGGCTGTCGGGCCTGTTGATGGTCGCCCCGCCCCCCGTTTTGGTGGCACCCAGAGTAAGCCTGCTTGCGGCTATTGTAAGGCCACGGGACATGGCGTAGCCACTTGCGCGGCCTTCTTGGAGTTGCACGTGAGTGCCCGCCGCCGAGTTGCCAATGCACGCCGTCTGTGCTTCTCTTGTTTGGGGAATCATTTTCATCGGGATTGCCCCAGCCCCCGCCCTTGTTCCATTTGTAGGGGTTCACATCTTGAAGTTTTGTGCGCCAACGCGAACCGCTCTGCCAGACCAGCCTCTGATGGGGGTTCGCGCACGGGGGGGTATAATGGAGATGAGCACCGGGCTCCTCGCTCGCCGGTTCAGAACCGAGGAGGGGCCCGCAATTTTGACAGCCGTACACCACCCCCCGCGCCAGTTGATCGGGACCCGCGCGACCGCCTTACGTCCCCTCGTGAAGGCGATTATGCAGCTGCTGCTAGGCGACATTGGCCAGACCAGCATCGCCTTCCCTCCCCTCCGTTGACGGAACAGCCCCGTTTGGAGTCGCGCCCCCCGCCACTCAGGCGTCAAGTGGGATATGCCCCTCCAGCGATGGCGCGCGGCTCAGGACATCGCGCGGACGAGGAGTTTGACTACTATCCTCATCGGGATAGACCGCAGCCTGGATGCGGCGATCGGTCGCCGCCCAGACATTGCTAGGAAGTTGGCGCCTGCCCCGCTACAGCATCCCGCCAGATCGAGACGGTTTTGTTGCCAACGGCATCGGTCAAGGTCTGGGGGCCCCTGGGAGACTCTGTTGTGGTCCGTGCTGTTTTGGACACGGGAGCCCAGGGTTGCCTTTTGTCATCATGGTTAGCGGGGCAGGTGGGCCTGAATGTGTCTGACTTTTCAGGCAGGATTCAGGGAGTGGGCGAAACGGCTGTCACCACTGTTGAGGGAGAAACTTGGTTTGAGCTCACTCCTGTGAGTTGTGTCTACCCTAAAATTGGTGCTCCGGCCCTGGTTCTGTCTAAGATTTTAGGAAGTCATCCTGCATGTCAGTTGTCTTTTGATGCTCTCCGGTTGACGTCAAGCCTGAACTTGGCTGACCCCCGGTTTGATTCCCCCTGTACAGCGCATTTGTTATTGGGTTCCGATGTACTAGGGAGAATAATGCTGGGTAATATAAAAGTCTTGCAGCCGAACGGTTTGGTGGCTGTCTCGACCATCTTTGGCTTTGCGGTGATGGGCCCAGTGTTGAAGGCTGCCCCACCACCTGAGCCTGATTTTGCGTTGGCATCCGGCTCCGCTCTTTCTGACGCTGTTCAGAGGTTTTGGGAGGTTGAGGAGCCCCCGCAAGTGGCCCGCTTGAACCCGGAACATGAGGAGTGCGAGTTGTTCTATCAGAACAACACAGGTCGACTCCGTTCCGGTCGGCTCGTGACACGGTTACCTTTTGTTGCAGTGCGACCACCTCTCGGCGAGTCGAGACCTATGGCCGAGAAGAGATTGTTGGCGATGGAGCGCCGTATGGCCAGGGACCCGGTGCTGCGGCAGAAATATTTAGATTTCATGCGTGAGTACGCAGACTTGGGACACATGTCAGTGTCAAATTTGGATTGGCGCTCAGTTGAGCATTACTTTCTGCCGCATCACGCGGTCCTCAAGGCATCCACCGGTAAGCTGCGCACAGTGTTTGATGGGTCTGCGCGGACTTCCTCTGGTGTCTCTTTGAATGATTGCCTGCACTCCGGCCCCAAATTGTTGAGGGACCTTTGTGACGTCATCACGTCTTTCCGTCGTCATCAAGTGGTCTTTGTGGCTGACATCAAAATGATGTTCCGGCAAACGGTTATTCACCGGGATGACAGACGTTATCAGTTGATCCTGTGGCGAGAGAACCCGCGGGACTTTATGATTGTTTACGAACTCAACACGAATACGTACGGCCTTCGATCGAGCCCCTTTGTCGCTATTCGTTCGCTTTGGGAGCTTGCTGACCGAGAACGCTTGAAGTTCCCTAGGGCGTCCGCCATCTTGAAAACGGACTTGTATGTTGATGACGTCTGCACTGGGGCTTCCACGGTTGAGGAAGCTATCCTGTTGCGTGACGAGTTGGTTCAAATTCTGGCTTCCGCTGGCTATGAGTTGCGTAAGTGGGTGTCCAACTCGCCAGCACTATTGGAAGACGTGCAAGAGGATCACAAGCAGGATCCTCATTTGTTTGAAAATGCCGACAACCCTGCTATGTTGGCCGTTCTCGGCGTTCAGTAACGACCAGTCCAAGACACCTTTACGTATGATGTCGATTTGGAGTCACCTCACACTTGGACTAAACGACTGGTAATGTCTACTGTCGCGAGAACCTTTGACCCGAACGGTTGGATATGCCCGGTATTGTTTTGGGCGAAATGCTTTCTCCAGCGCCTTTGGACCGCGGACCTTGGTTGGGATGAGCCACTTCGGGAAACCCTTTTGGAAGATTGGCTCCAATTTGTATCCGCACTTCCTGCGGTCAACGAGGTCGCGTTACCACGCGCTATCCTTCCCCCTGGGAACTATACTGCTACCCTTCATGGGTTCTGTGATGCGTCTTCGCACGGTTATGCAGCTGTTGTTTATTTGCGCACCGTCAACGTGACAGGCCAGGTGAAGTTGTCACTGGTCATGGCCAAGAGCAAGGTGGCTCCCCTCAGAAAGGCATTGACCATCCCTAAGTTAGAATTGTCAGGGGCGGCGCTTCTTGTGCGTCTATTGAACCACGTTGCTCGCACTTTGGGTGGATCTGTAGACATTCGGAATTCTTACGCCTGGACGGACAGTCAAATTGTTTTGTGTTGGTTGAAGACGTCCGTCCACTCTTTGGAGGTCTTTGTTGCGAACCGAGTGTCCCAGATACAAAATTCTGAAACGCCTTTGATTTGGAGGCACGTGCCTGGAGACTTGAACCCCGGCGACGTAGCCTCACGTGGGTGCATGGCCCCCCGCTTGATTGATCACCCCCTTTGGTGGGGACCGGACTGGCTGTCTCGCCCCGAGGATGATTGGCCTCGAACGCCAGTTTTGATGTCGGATCCTTTGCCCGGGCTTAAGGTGCTCGCTGTTGGGACGAAGGACCCACCGTTTGATCCTGATCTTTTGTTGAATCGATACAGCTCCCTCGACAAATTGTTGAACGTTACCTCGTGGATCAGGCGTTTTGCTCACAATTCTAGGAATCCAGGGGTCAAGCGCCTGTCACCGGTTCTCTCTCCTCAAGAGCGACAGGAGTCTCTCCTCCTTTGGGTCCGCTCAGTGCAGGCTGCACACTTTGAAAAGGAGATCGAGACTTTGAAGTCTGTTAGGGTTAAGTTGTCGGGAGCCGTTAGCAAACTAAACCCTTTCTTGGATAATACGGGTCTTTTGCATGTTGGGGGACGGTTGAGGCACTCTAGCCTTCCTTATGGCGTACGTCACCCCCTTTTGTTGCCCAAGGAGGGCCATTTGATTAACTTGTTGGTGACTGATCGTCACGTAAAGAACTCGCATGCCGGTTGTAATGCGCTGTTGGCCATTCTGCAGCGAGAGTTTTGGATTTTGTCAGCTCGTCGTACCATTCGTAGCATCGTCTTCCGTTGCATGCCGTGCTACCGGACTAAGGCCTCAACGATGCAGCCCCAGATGGGAGACTTGCCTGCTGATCGTGTCAATGAGGCGAGGCCCTTTGCAGGCGTCGGAACGGACTTTGCTGGTCCTTTTTCGATAAAGACTTCTACGCTGCGAAGTAGTAAAATTGTCAAGGCCTATTTGTGTGTATTTGTCTGCCTGTCAACTAAAGCGGTGCACTTGGAGCTGGTATCCTCCCTCTCGACAGAGGCCTTTGTGGCGACTTTGGATAGATTTACGTCTCGCCGTGGGTTACCCTCTCTGATCAGGTCTGATTGCGGTACCAACTACAAGGGTACAAGTAACTATTTGAAAGAAGTATATGACTTCCTTAACGAGAGCCAGGTGGACATTGGTAACAAATTGGCCCGTCGAGGTGTCACTTGGTTGTTTGACCCGCCAGCCTGCCCCCATTGGGGGGGTATTTTTGAGGCCGCGGTGAAAGCGGCAAAGGGACTCTGGCGGAGATTGTTGGGAGACACCGTTCTCACTTTTGAGGAGTTAGCTACGGTATTTTGCCGCATTGAAGCTGTATTAAACTCGCGTCCATTGTGCCCGCTCTCTTCAGACCCGAACGATTTGGAGGCCCTTACCCCGGGCCATTTTTTGATTGGACAGCCACTGGTCGCCCTGCCGGAGTATCCTTTTGTTGATGTGAGCCAAAATCGGCTCTCGCGGTTTCAGTTGGTGCAACAGCTTTCTCAGAGCTTTTGGAAGCGTTGGAGCTTAGAGTATTTGCACATTCTCCAGCAGCGCGTCAAGTGGACTGATAAAACTCATCCGCCCAAAGTTGGAGACCTCGTCCTGATTAAGGATGCCAACCTTAAGCCCTTGTATTGGCGCCGGGGGCGCATTCTCAATTTGGTGGCTGGCACCGACGGGGTTCCTCGATTTGCTGAGGTTTTAGTGGACGGATCGGTCATAAAGAGAGCGGTCGCAACTTTGTCAAGACTGCCAATTGATTAGCGGACAGGGGCCCGTCCGCAGGGGGGTAGATGTTGCGTTCCATACGCGAAACGAAACGCGCTTGTGGTTTGACGTTTTGTCTTTGTCTTTGTCACTGAAAAAAAAAAAAAAAAAATGGTATCTTCCCGCCAGTTGCAAAAATCGTGGTTTTTGGTTTTTGGTCTCGCAGGCATGTGAAAATATTGTTGAAGGCCATGGAATAATATTAATCCAATGTAATCTTGCTGGTTTCGTGTTTATTTTGTGATATTTGGGTGGAAATCACCACATTTCTCCGTTTGTGTCGCGAGACCCGAGAAATTTTGAGGTTAAGTTGCCGGCTTATCCGTGTCGAACTGGATGCCGGGATCCCAGACCTTATTGCTAAAACTGTTAGAAACAAGTTAGAGTGCCCTTGTGTGAACTTCGTGGACCCGTGCGTCCTGTTGGAGATCATTGCGGAGCGGTTGGCTGTAACCTGGTACCACGTGCCCGGCTACCGGGCGCCGTCCGTCTTGAAGGCACCATCATTGTTCGGTTCACAAACTGCACACACATCACAATACATAATACTCATTCCACACACACAGAACCGACATTGGCCTGTTGGAGCTTCTCAACTCTGAAATCCAGGTGAGTGTATTCTCTAGTTGTCTTCCACTTGTTGATGGCAGGTGACTTCCTTAAGGGTCATTGATTTGGCTCCGTGTATCGCGGACTCACGAATAATTCCATCCTGCCTGGGATTTGGTTCGTAACATTATTTCTGTGTATTTTTAATATAGGTACTTCTATTTGTATTCCCTTAAAAAAAAAAAAAAAAAAAAAACTAAATCAGCGGTTTACATAGGTTCACTTTAACACAGTGTAGTATTTTTTTTTGTACTGGGCATTTTTTTTATTTGACTGGTCTCATTGTTTTTTAATAAAAAAAAAACATTAAAGCTGTTAAGTTTAAAGTTCTTTGGACTGCGTGAGATAAAGTCAGTTAAGGCCCAAATCCCAGTGTTAAAGCACGCCGACCCATGTCGGCGCACGGATAGGCTTTGCAAAAAAATGTATATTATTGTGTCTACTGCAAACCACGGACACACGCTACGCTTCAATTTACTTCATTAGTACATGCGTGGCTTGCTCGAATATGGCGCTCACATAGCTCAACGCTGTCAGCGCCATGCACGCTGTACAATGTACATGCGGTACACACTATACACGAATATTAACCCACGACTATATACAACTGTGCCCTGCGGTGGGTCACGCTACAGTTCTACATAGTTGTGGGTGTGTAAGTGTGTACTGTAGTGGAAACGTAGACCCACGTTGTCAAAAAAATGAATCCACGCAGCTAAAATGCGCCGCGTGCCCGTGCATAGTATGTGCCGCGGTGTGTCTGCGCCTTTAAATTTGATCAACATAAAAACTTTCAAGAAGCACCATCGTCATCAGCCTTTTCCCGACTATGTTGGGGTCGACTACCAGTCTAACCGAATGCAGCTGAATACCAGTATTTTACATGGAGTGACAGCCTATCTGACCTCAACAACCCAGTTACTGGGTAATACGATACCCCATAGTAAGACTGGTTGTCAGACTTTCAAGGAGCATCGACCGAAACAAATACGTCGATTACCCACAGCAACAGTCACAGAAGCCCATAAATTCAACCATAATCCGAGTGGATACAAGCTGAGTGGGGGATCTAATGGCTCGTCTAAAACACAGCGAAAGTTTTAAATTAGTACCGAATCTCGGAGTTATCGCGCGGAAAATTGACGTGCCTACGGGTAAAAACGAGCCCCAAACTATGTATTTGATGATGATGGTGTATTTGTGGGGGCTTCTTTGGCATAAAATTAAGATTTACGTGGTTGCATCTGTAGGGGAAAAATCTTGAAGGAAGATTTTAAAGTTGACAAGTGCATACTTATAATTTTAGGACCCTGGAAAGTTGATTTGATTCTGCGTACAAGAAATTCTTACGAAACTCCACAGTGCAGGAACTCTTACTTACATGAAGAAAATCAAAATTCTTGATGGTTCTCTGCCTAGGAAACGTAATCCTACTACAATATATAACACTAGCTGACCCGACAGACGTTGTCCTGTATTTGATTCAAAGACACGTGGCGCCATCTATTATTATAATAACGTTAGTGTTGTTTTCCTCGGGTAAAAGGTACCCTATGTATATGCAAAATTTCAGAATGATCAGTTCAGTGGTTGGTGAAAAGGTAAACAATCAAACAAACATACTTTCACATTTATAATACCTATCATAATAATATAATAAAATTATATAAATTAAACAAAGTCGGGTTAGTTACACCATTTATAACTCAAGAACGTTTCGACCGACTTATATGATCTTTGATTTGTTAGATTTATCTCCGTCCCGAATAGCAGAATAACTATTGAAACATGGAAAAAATTCACAAAAAAAAAACTATTTCTCATACATTTTGTATGGAACTGCTTTTTATGGTATCTCGAAAACGGATTGACTGATTTCGATAGGGGTACGAAGTTCGCCGGGGTAGAGCTAGTATTATCGTATTATATATAAATGTGAAAGTTATATAAATGTGAAAGTTTGTTACTCAATCACGCACGGGTAAAGGAATTTGTATGAAATTTCGCACGTAGATGGTTTATAACCTGGATATTTTGATTCCAGTATCTAGTACTTAGATACGTTCCCGTGGGATATTTTCCAACATGCACTCTCGTGAAGCCGCGGGCGATGCCGCGGGCATAACCTTAACCTAGTCAGAAAATAAACCCAAGTTTCGATTATAAAACAAAAGACTAAAAAATCAAGAAGAATTTGTGCATGAACAAGGCTAATCTGCGTTCGCAATTTATCTGCCAAAAATGTAAACAAATATGTATGAATGGAAAAATAATTTTAATTCCTATACAATAAAGTTCAGTTTACACTACAACTTCAAACATTTTTATAACTTTTTCAATAGTGCTTAGTCACTTTGAAATCAACTTAATTGTTATTGACACAAAGTTGATATTTCGCACCCTTAATAATATAAAGACACAATTCAAAAAAGTAGTTTTTTGAATTGCGCCCTTATATTAAGTAATATAAGGGCACAATTCAAAAAACTACTTTTTTGAATTGTGTCTTTATATTATTAAGGGTGCGATTTGTTTAACTTGAAATAGTGTGGGGGTGTGCAGCACTGCGCACTTTTACTATACAATATACAGACGCCAGCACATCGACCTACTACAATCTGTCAAATTTCTTTATTAGATTTTCAACTTTATCGCTGAAGCATAAGGTTCAAAGTTGATTGAGAAAATTTGACAGTTTCGGGTAGCTTAATGTGCTGGCGTCTGTACAACAGAAACGAGAAATATTGGAGATGATTTTATTTTAAAAGTTTCATTTTCATTTGTAATATTATTGTTAAATACAAATATAAACGAATTACCGAACAAAAATCTAAGTATATTGGACTAAGAATACTAAAAAACATCGTCAGACGGCTTGTATGAAGCCTAGCTTCTTATAGAATACCAGTTCCCACCGCTTCAGCTTCTTGATGGGTGCATCATTGTCGATCTTCTTGCTTTTTTTATATTTTCTAAAGAAATCTGCATCGACCTGTTGAACAAGGATTATGATTTTAATAGCTTGTATTTTCTGCAGCACTTTTTGGCCCAGTGGTAACGGCCGCGAATGAGGGTTTTCTGAAATGACGTTCGCTAGGTGGCAGCACTGGCACGTCAGGTCCAGGCATCTGTCAAAGAGCCTATATTTTCTTTAGTCGTGACGGAATGATGAACGAATGAATGAATCGAATGATGAACGTCATCATATATTTTATATTGGAACCTCTTGTCACAGTGGTGCCAACTGGTGTCGTAAATTTTCACGAAAACCCTCATTACGAGTTGTATATCGTAGGTTCGAACGCAGACAGGCGCTTCACTTTGTGTAAATTATTTCATCACCACTGCTCTCAAAACGGTGAAGGAACACATCGTGAGGAAACCGGCATGTCCTAGAACTAAAAATTCGAAGACATGTGACATCTACCAATTCAAACTGGGCCCGCGTGGTAGATTACCGCCTACTGTTCCTCTCACCGAGAGGTGGTCAGTGTCTCAGCAGTGGAAAATTACAGGCTAATTACATTGGCAAAAAATATTTCTTACTACCAGCTCATTTAAGCGATTTCATTAACACTTTCTGACTTTATACAGTAAGAAGAAATGTTTGTAAAACAGGAAAAGACAAAACAGTAACTTTTCATGATTGAATTGAATTGACTTTACCGAAAAAAAACAAAAAAAGCAAACCTTCATTACTGTAATGTAAGTAAATTTCAATGGCTTGAACGATATTGCCAAATTAATAGAATAGTTAATTTTGTGATCTTTTAGCTACTTAAAACGTAAAAGTTCACTGTCATGACGGTAACATTTTGCCTCAAGATTTGTTTTCGGATCAAAAAAAATACTGTTTTGAACGTTAGACTCATATGGAACTGTTTAAAGCAGTTCAGATCAATGTTTTTTCATTTTTATAAATTTACTGCTTATATCTTTCAGTGTGGGCTTTCAACAAAGCAGTGAATTCGTGGTTACAATTGCGCGTCGATGTCTCTTGAAACCTGTATAATAAGGTTACCTTTTCTATGTTATGTGCAGCTAAAACATCAATAGCACGCAGAGAAGTATGTAAGTCAGACAACGAGAAAATGACCAAAAAGTCTGAAATAGCGACAGATGCTTGACGAAAAGCCTACCATCTCGTAAGCCCTAATTTTATTAATCGTTGCTGGTCTCACCTTGACTCTCTGATCAATATTATCCCTGACCCCTGCAACAGCACCAGCAGTGGAATCGGGCCGGTTCTTAACCCTAGGATAGAACAGCCACCTCTTGGAACCGAAGCCATCACTCTTGAGGATCTCCTGGATGCGGTCCTGTCGCTTTTTCGTTGCCAAGAATTTTGATGGGTGTTTCTTGTGATTGCTTGCTGTGAAACAATTTTATTACAGTTTTTATTTTTTTACTAGCATCGCCCTGCGGTTTTACCCGTATAAGTTTCGATTCCGTGGGAATATCGGAATAAAAAGTATCTTATTTGTTAATGCAGGTTATAAACTATCTGTGTACCCTGTGTGTAATTTCATCCAAATCCGTTTTGTAGATTTTGCGTGAAAGAGTAACAAAACATCCATCCATCTATCCATCCTCATTGCAGAAACTTTCGCGTTTATAATATTCGTAGGATAAAATAAAAGAGTCGAGAGGTGTCGTGCCACAAAAGTGTCATCATGTAACATTTTGACCTCCACAAAACTTTTGTTATGAAACAAATACACGTTTTTCAGTCTAGTTCACATTCGCCAAGTGTGCAGAGTCTAACGTGCGCAGGGGAATGTCGTTCCAAAAAACTATCTAGTAATATTTGGGCTTTATTATATCTTACAACCAAATTAAAATATGGGGTGTGAGTATTCTTGATGGTTTCGTATAATTTATAATATTATAGATGATAAGGTCTAGTAACAGTACCTTTTATATGGTGCTGTTAAATGATAACCCGAAAATAAACGATATGATTAAATTCATCAAACAGGGGCCTTAGAAAAAGGGATGGTGCTATCGGTTATAGATAGTTACGTCTCTCTCTAGCACTGGAATCATGATGGCATTAAAACGTCATAATACGGCACTAGGTATTTTCAACTATTTCTATCAAGTAGCAAATAACAAAAGGAACTTACGTGTTAGGTACAAAACTCTAAAAGCGTCAAGAAATCCGGGCTCCTTATAGCTTATTTCGCGAGGACGTGTCGTGCCAGAACGAGTGCGACTGCGACTTCGTGTTCTAGACCGAGATCGCGTCCGCGACCGTGTTCTCGAAGTTGTCCTTGACCGTGACCGCGACTTTGATCGCGTTCTAGACCGCGACCGCGATTTCACCCGTGGACCGGTGCTTCGCGAGCGGGAGCGTTTTGTATCTCTGTGTTTTCTCACTCTTTGTTTTGATCTACTACTTCTGAAAAGGAAATAAAATAATGGATAGCAACTCTATGAAATTTCAATTAATCAAATCTGTATTCTTCTACCATTTCCACCACGTCGTAGTTGAAAGGAACAGTGGAATGCAACAGTTATTTTGGGAATGACGATACAACTATCTAATAATTCACTAAAGCCAGCAAGAAACTCATACCACGTTTTCGTAACAGCCCAAAGGGCTGTTACGAAATCATGATCATGTCGATGGTCATGTGGGATGATCAATTATATTTAATCATAAATTCTTTAGCAGTTGTATTTAATTGTGATAATCAATATAAGCCAGCAGTATCCAGCGGTATCTGCTGGGACAGACTGAATGCGGAAGGCAGAGGACAGGGTGTTCTGGCGCAGCCTGGACCAGCCTACATGCAGGAGTGGACTGTGTGGCTGAGTTGATTGACCCAGCGATATCTGTCAAATTACTGATGCATAATTTCAGTATTAAAGAAAAGTGAATTCTTTCTATCACATTATCCACGACTTTAAGGGTAAAGCTCCAAGGCCTCAACTCCTAGTAAGTGGAAAATTTAGGCATTAGACTATAAGCAGGTTATACCTGGATCTTTCCCTGTCTTCATTCAAAGTTCCAAGCGAATAATATTCGCCAAAACCATCTCCATGATCAGGGTATTCTCCCTCCGGGGGTCGCATCTGCGAGAACGGTGGTGGATATGGGTACCCATAGCCTTCCATAAAATGTTAACAAGTCAACACCATGTAATACAAAAAATCACAAATAATTTGCAGTAATTTTCATTTGGACGCTGTCACTGTCAAATTTTGTCTTCTTTTGCTTTGAAACTCCTTTGTTTTTGTTGAGGTTGGTTTTATTTCTTCTGCTTAACTATCAAGTCAGCCAGTCTTGAACTGCTGGATCCTAATAATATTCTGCATTCAACTTTCGGTCGAATACAATTACCTATCCTGGGATGTTCCAGTATACTCCCACGCATCGACTTTTTTGTTCAAATTATTGCGATTATGAAGCTCTCCAGTGTTGTATACTCGCAATCCATTCGATCATACTTACAGAGTGACTTGTCATTGACGTATTCCTTCCAGGACATGATACTGTGACCTATTTGCAACAAATAGCACCCCATAAAGCTTAGGTGAAAATTAGCGGGATTCGAGAACACCCAATTTTTATGTATTTTCTAAAATTTCCACAATTAGTGAATGGCCATCATTGCTATGCCATTGGGTACCTAATACTTTAACAAACTTTCCGATGTAACAAAATTTTCTAAAACATCAAACGGTTAAAAGTTGAGGGATGAAAATTAAACATTTAAAAAAATCATCTACTTGCAGACGCCAGCACATCAAGCTACTACAATCTGTCAAATTTCTTTAATAGATTTTCAACTTTACAGCTAAAGCATAGGGTTTAATGTTGATTGGGAAAATTTGACAGTTTCGGGTAGCTTGATGTGCTGGCTTCTGTACAAGATACAATTTTTTTATCGAAAGTGATAAATTAACATTCTTACGATTAAAAGATATGTCGATTAAAAGTTTGAGTTGACTAATAGAACCAAAAATATTTGTAAACATTTTTAAAATTGAAAAAGAAAATCAACTTTTAGTCGAAGCCAAAAGGCTCCTATCTCAGCATGATGCTGCGAAATTTAAAAAATAAACGTTGCAAATTTTGATAGGGCCCGCTGTGATGTCACCTGTCGACACAGAGTACAATGCGTGCCACGAAAGATGAGACTTGACACACCACGTGGTTTGACATGCGCAGTACACGATTTTAGGTATCTCTAGCGGTATGAGGTCTGAGTGCGGGACGGGACCGGACGTCATAGGGGCGGCGGAAAGAGCGGGGGAGGCGGGGTCAAGTCTCATCTTTCGTGGCACGCATTGTACCACATAGTACTTTTTGATAGACTGACCTGTGGATATCACGGGCAGTTACAGAAATAAATAAATAATAAAAAGCATAAGTTTGTAAAATATTATGGGAGATAGAGGTAAGGAGAACCGTCTCATATGGGGAAAGTTGAAAAAGTGTCTAGCTATAAGCCAAGTTAGAAAATTTCATATGTATTTTTAGGGACTAGATTTTTAGTGACAGCCCAGTAGGTATACCAAACCACAACTATTTACATCCAAAATATTTTGTTAAAGATAACCTAAAATTACTGCTGTGAGAAAACGTGGAGAGTGATTGTATTTTTGTGAACTTTCATTATTACGTTTAGTGCTTAATGTTAAAAAACTTTTTTAAATGTTTGAACAATAATGGGCAAAATTTGCGTGGTGAAAAGTATTCTAATAACTTTTGGCGCTTTCTTTGACCCTTTTGTTACTGTGGCGCCACCCTAATTTAACGTAGTTTGTCGGACACTTTCAAATCAGAGACAGTTCTCCTTACCACTACCCTCCATAGTAAAATATTATCAAATAAAATAAAATATTCATTTTTAATCCGCGCCAGACGTAACCTCATTACTTGTCTATGCCTTGAGTGTCAGAGGCACTCTGCGGCAAAAGGTCGCAGGCGCCGACCCTCCGGCGAAAATAAATAAATACATTATACATTACGACTGTCTAGTGGAACAGTATTACAGTGAATATTTATTACTTTTTACACTTATCATATCATTGGAATATACAATAAAAGTGAAATGTGGTAGTCAAGAAGTTGAGAAATAGAAATAAACCAATGATGAGTGTTAGCGATAAGACCGCCCATTGTGTCACCCTTTGTACAGTTTCTATATGTATTTATGTCTGTAATTTATATGGTGTACATAATAAAGAGTGCTTATTCTATTCTATTCTATCGAGTTACAAAATATTACAAGAAACAAGTAAAAGTCAACGAAAAAAACATTGTATAGGCTAGCAATAACAATTCGTATGAAGATGCTGTCAGTAAAAGTGTGAATAAACAATAAAATTTAATAATTATCGAACATGTAGTCAGTTAAGTATAGCAATCAGCTGATCCACCTTTGCATAAATGGTTGAGATTTTTTAGAATACGAATCGTTAGAATATTATATTTTTTTTTATATTTTATTTATTTTAGCAAAGTAAATGTAAAGTAATTAATTATAATCTTTTATCGATTCGTATTCTAAAAATTCTCAACCATTTACGCAAAGGTGGGTCAGCTAAAATAAAAGCTTTAACTGACTTTACCATCGAACAGAAAACAAAAACAGAATGCAAACTTTCTTAAAAATATGGGAAATTCACTTCTGATATCTCAAAATTTTACAATGGCATTAAGCGTTAAAATTACAGGTTAATCTTTATTTAATTAGCTATCGAACGAGGTACGAAAGTTATAAAAATATTTAGAGTTGCCAATGAAACAATTGATAATGCTGGCAAAGGTTGAATTTACAACTGTTTGAAATATTTAGAAGTTGTGTATTTATTATTATTGATTTAATTAACTGGTCTATACCATCCCACTACTTTCTCACCTCCCAGTGATCCATCACACGTTAGGCACGGGAAGGAATACGTCAAATTATAAGTCACCCTGCGAGGTACAATGCGTGCCACGAAAGATGAGACTTGACACACCACGTGGTTTGACATGCGCAGTACACGATTTTAGGTATCTATAGCGGTATGAGGTCTGAGTGCGGGACGGGACCGGACGTCATAGGGGCGGCGGAAAGAGCGGGGGAGGCGGGGTCAAGTCTCAACTTTCGTGGCGCGCATTGTAAATGCGTAACACACTAACAGTAGCAATTAATAGCTTTCATTTTGACAGTTCAACAACATTCATTGCGATAATTCCGCTGTGAGCAGACAAGTTATTCGAACATACAAAGCAATGGATTATCAATATCCTTCAAAATGAATCATAGTATTATGGATAGTGTGTTCAAATTTAAATTAATTTATTTGCTAGAATGTAGTTATGAATCAAGAACTTAAGACTATCGTGACCCGATACGCAACGCAACGCATACGCATACAATGCGTGCCACGAAAGATGAGACTTGACCCCGTCTCCCCCGCTCTTTCCGCTGCCCCTATGATGTCCGGTCCCGTCCCGCACTCAGACCTCATACCGCTAAAGATACCTAAAATCGTGTACTGCGCATGTCAAACCACGTGGTGTGTCCAGTCTCATCTTTAGTGGCACGCATTGTACGTGTTACGCAATTAGGGTGCAGTATTATGTACCAAATACATATTTATGTCCGCTTTTTTTGTTTCGTTTCAGGCAAGTGTGATACGTACTAATGTTAACGCATTTTGGCTTGCCGTCAGCATGCAAAGATCTTAATCGTGCCATTTAGCAGTCAACGAGATTTAAAGCTTCCTGTAAATTTTTCGTGAGTAAAAAATCATAATCCCTGGCACAAACTCGTTTGGTACTTTTTTCCCAAACCCTTTTAACTTGTAAACTGCTCAAAGCCCTTTAAACTTATTTTTTTTTTCCTCAAAAAGTCATTAAACCAGACCATCAATACGATAATCTAACTTGAAAATTTTTCTTAGACATTATTATCGCAAAGACTTACGACATTTTGCGAGATTCAAATCGATTGTAATCGAGTAAAAAAGTTCTCGAGTAACTTATCGATTTGGAAAGAAAGAACAATTAAAGAAGTAAGATAAATTAGGAATCGATGAATACTTAATGGTTCCCTCCATTAGAGGGTTTTGAGTTGGTGGAGCAGTTTTTTTTTCTACAGGAAAATTTTAACTACTCCCCTTTAAAGTTTAAGGGGAGGACATGGATGTAGAGAGAACGGTTGTGCTGTTATGTAATAGGCTAATAATAAAATTAAAGTTTCCTTATATTCACAAAATTATGACTTGATCATCTGGCAATGTCTTCTTCTTAGCGTGTCGATAGCAATCTAATTGGACTCGGCCCAGAATTTGGCTACCTGTTTGGCGCCTTTACGAACGATTGATCGATCGATCTGGCAACTTTAAAAAGTATACTATAACAGCTACCTGGGTGAACCCTGAGTAAGAGCAGCTTTGTAAATCAACCGTATGATTTTTCCTTTATCAAACTCGCCTAAAGTGGCAGAAGTTTTTTTTGCGAGATTTTGTACGAAAAAAAAATCATAAAAATTATTACAAGATTGCAGACATGAAAAATTGTAGGTGAGTAACTTTTGAGTACGGATGCCAGGTTGCCAGCACATCAAGCTACCTGAAACCGTCAAATTTTCGCAATCAACTTTAAACCTTATGTTTTAACGAAAAAGTTGAAAATCTACTAAAGAAATTTGACAGTATGTACTATGTAGTAGCTTGATGTGCTGGCATCTGTACAATGATGGGCCTATTTGATGGCCATTTTGGTTACTTTGGCAATGTCAATAGATCTCCATTCCAATTCGTAGGTCCAATAACATTAAAACATGAGGGATTCTCCATGCCGCTTCCATCAACCCTTGCTCCGTGCTACAGCGAAGGCAGTACAGTGTTCTTTAACTCCGTTGCTCACAGCCGCGGTCTGTTCTTCACTTACTTTTTAATATTCCGCAAGTTTTCAGCTCATTTAGATTTTATACTAAGTGTACTTTGTTATAACAGTCCAACGGACCAGCTCGGCCGTTAGTGGGTTTTAAAGTGCGCCCAATAAGCGGAATTTATTTTTCACTAGCTGCGCCCCGTGGTTTATGGTGGGGATATCGGGATAAAAGTCGCCTATATTAACATATAGGCTACTTTAAAGAAATATGGAGGTCGTCAGCCAGGGTGTCAGCGACCTCCATATGTTTTTTAATCAAAATTGATGCAGCCGTTTGAGCGTGAAGAAGTAACAAAGTCAAAGGATTTATTTCAAATAGGCACATAAAAGGCATTTTTGAACGTCAAAAATTACAACAACATAGAATAAAAATAAAATAATAGGAACAAACACACACTCACAAACTTTCGCCTTTATAATATTAGTGTGATGAATTGCAAGAATGAAGGGAGAGTTATTGGTGGTGGTAAAGGATTAAATACCTGTTTTTTTAATGGATGGGTTTTTGATGTTAGCATTAGACCACTAACTGGACCAGTCCTTGGATACGACCGATGGTTGTTGATGGAGACGAACACTTTTTTGAAGATGACATAATGAAAAACGTGACTACATTGAGGAAAGCAAAATGAGTCTTTCTAAAAGAACAATTCGGTCTTTTATAATTATAGAAGTCTGCTACTATCTGGTACGTACCTAAATAATATTCAAGTAGGTAAACATTAAAGATTTCTACGAAGTTTTAAGAAGGATTTGTCTATTTCATAACGAGAATTTGATTTTGAGTTTGAAAAGCACAACCAAAATTTTTATCAGGTCCTATTTTGGCGAATTAGGTTTTTCATTCGGTTGTTACAATTTATGAGGTATACCAGCATCTTGTACACAGATGGTTTCTTCCGTTTATCTCTTTGATAATGTAATCCATTACTCACCTTTCACAAAACCCAAGGGAAGGGGTTTTCCTTATCTTGGCCATGGTCCTGATAGTCTGTATCTCGTAAATTAATTAATCCGTTAATGCTGGCTTTTCCTTCTTTTCATTTAAAAATAAACACTTTCTACTTATTTTAATACAAGGCGCCCTTTGGTATACTTCCGTACTTTTGTGCTATACTAATTTACTTAGATAAAGATCTTGAACTTAGGTGAAACCTTGAAAGACAACATTATGTATGCTACTGGATAGTTTGTTGCGCCACTTCTTCCCAGCTTAACCACTAGCAAGTGGTGAATGGCGGGCGTTTTCGGGAACTGTCTTATGTAATATTGAATTTGTATTTGAATTTTGAATCAGCACTTTTCGAACGTCAAAATTGAATGCATAAAATGAAATCAAAATCAAAAGTCATTTACTAATGATTTACATTTTTACATGCCTGTATTGTCTGATGGTGTATGCAGATGTGTATAGAACATTCACATTTCGCTATTTGTGTATAAGTCTCAGGTAAACAAGTAGCCGAATTCTGGGCCGGGTTCATTTAGATTGCTATCAACACGCTAAGAGAGAGAGTCTCCGGTACCAGGTCCGAACACAGATTCAAGCTCCGAGCTCTTACTGAAAAAAACATGAGTACCTATGTAAAAATATGCGCCATATATACAGATTGATTTGTGCAAATAAGCGCAGAAAATCCATGAACTGCATTCGTTTTCAGTCCTCATTCCACCCTGATTGCTGTAACAGTTTTTATGAAACGTGAAACTTGCTTCAATAACAACGTAAATATACAGAATTTTAAAGTAAATAAGCCGCGAAATTCCCAACATCGCTCACTCCCAGTCAAAGCTTGGCACTTTTTTTGAGAGGTAGAAAAAAAAATTGCAAATCGTACTAATTAACTGAAAATAGTTGGTACCTGTCGGGGGTAACCTACTTCTGGTTTTGGTAGGGTTACCTTCAACCTTATTAAGTTTGGTGCAAGTTTTTGAACTGCCTTTAAGAAGGGAGAGGATTGGTCTCTTTCACTCTTTTTAAATAGAAAATATAGACTAAAATGTGGATGTTTGTTATGTTGAGAGGATGAATGAAAGCCGACTAATAAAAGGTATTTACAGGACAGATGTGAATGTAAACGCCGCGGCACGGGACGCACTAGAAGGACATATAGTGGCCGTATTGGTAATGTTCTTCTGAAAGGTAAGGTGCGTAGTACTCGCAAACGGCGTGCGTTTATAACCAGATGTATGAACGTAAACTAAGCAAAAGGTATGTAATGGTCATAGCAGGTGGCGTTCTGTAGTTTCTGTCTACCCAATGACAAGATGGCGTGAATTTATATATGTATGAAATGTAGATTTTCTGAAGTTCTATCTTATAGAAATTGCTGATGAAATTATGAGATTATGACCCTATTCTTATCTATTAATAAGACGAAAAATATGAAGGAAGATAAACACAAAATAAAATAGAGAAAACTTCGATAAATAGTGATTTCTTTTGTAGCCATAGGTGTTGGCTGACAAAATATTTTTACCCATTTTGCATAGGTTAATGAAGAAACGCGGGACAAAATCATAATCATCAAGATTGGCAGGATCTACTGCATTTCTTTAGACAGATTTTGCTACCATCTTTTATAGTAAATAACTATGAAAAGATACCCAGCATCCTAGTTGCGTAACACTATCAATAACAATCAGAATCATTTAGAAATATATTTTCATGTTTTATAATAATTATGTCCGAAAAACTTGTCTACTCAACAACATAAATAATGCAATGAATGTTGTTGAACTTTCAAAACGAAAGCTATTGCTATTGATAGTAATATAGTCAGAATCTATACTAAAATTATAAAGCTGAAGAGTTTGTTTGTTTGGTTGAACGCGCTAATCTCTGGAACTACCAGTCGGATTTGAAAAATTCTTTTTGCATTTGATAGCCCAATTCTTGAGAAAGGCTATAGGCTATTTAACATCACGCTATGACCTTTAGGAGCCGAGTAAAAAGAAAAAATGTCAGAAAGAATGCTAAGCAAAAACGAAGTAATAGCGCGGGCAGGCGATGCGATGCGACGGGGTGGGTCGGAGTAACAAGAAATTTCACGCGGACGAAGTCGCGGGCAGAAGCTAGTAGGAACATATATATGAAACTTTCTTCCTGAAGAAAGTTTGCACTATGCGATGTAATTATTTGTGTAAATATTTGTATAAATAAATAAATAAATAAATATTTTCTACTAAGTATCTTCTAATCAGGAATGAGGAGATCCGCAGGAAAACCAAGGTAAACGACATAGCAAAGAATTGCCAAACTTAAGTGGCAGTGGGCAGGGCACATTGCTCGTAGAACAGATGGCCGATGGGGCCGAAAGGTTCTGGAGTGACGACCGCGGCGCGTACCGGAAGATGTAGCGTTGAAAGGCCTCCCACAAGGTGGTCCGACGACCTTGTGAAGGCCGCAGGAACCCGTTGGATGCGAGAAGCACAGAACCGGTCGAAGTGGAGGTGCTTGGGGGAGGCCTATGTCCAGCAGTGGACGTCTTTCGGCTGAAATGATGATGATGATGATGATGAAGTATATTCCTACTTCCTTTCCTTTCAGTTAGAAACTAAAACATCAATCTACGAAGCGTGGGGTTACCTTCTTACAATTTTTGCCATTTCATTTACACTAAACTGATTCTTGGAACTTTCTAATCAATGGACCAAGTACTTGCTCAGGAATTTCAAAGTATTCTTCCATTGTAGGTACAGACGCCACACATTATCGGTACACATGGTGTACACTCGACGTGCGAAGAGTTAATAGATTTTCAACTTTATCGCTAAAGCATAAGGTTTAAAGTTGATTGGGAAAAACTAACAGTTTCGGGTAGCTTGATGTGCTGGCGTCTGTACTATTACATCATAGCATTATTGGCCTTTAATGTTCCCACCGTCGGGACACAGGCGTCCTCTCTGTGTTTACTGCACGAAATAGATATATTGTGAACTCTTCAACGCTTGAAATGATTTTTTTAAATTTCTAATTAAGGGATTACTGTAATTTATGACTTGTAAAGTTGATAAATCACACAACTTTTGATCGTTTGATCAAGTTCGAAAATCCAGCAAGAAAATATTACTCCACGAGCAAAAAAACGTGCGATTTTAAATTAAAATGTTAGAACTTCAGAACTCATATTTTCAGTGATTTCGCAGATGGCAACCCTAGATTTTTCCTATTTGAATATAATTTGTGCAGTGGTGGACGCCATTTAATTGAAAGTCAACTCTACAAACTTTAGTACAAGGTTGATTTTTGAATGTTTCTATGCTTATGCTTTACAGTACTCCTTAAGTATTTGGCTGAAATCCCGCGTCATAATATCGCCGGCAGGCATATGACGTCACTGACAGGGAGTGACGTCATTCTGGAATGGTGACTCTGTTTTGATATTTTCTACAATATCGTTCAGTTTTCGTAATTTCACGTTCTAAAAGGAAATTTACAGTACCCGGCGATAAATATTGCACATCGACCTTTGGAAAGAGACAATCGGCTAATTTCGGCTTCGTAGAGCGTTATCTCTGTCGCACGAAATACAAACAGTCCGGTATCTATTAGGAGCTGTTAAAACAATTTATGATTTGCTTCTTTTGATAATTATTTTTATTCTTTGTATAAAATACAAAAAAGGTAAAGGTCGATGTTCAATATTTATCTCCGGGTACTGTAATTTTGTTTGTGGTTTGGCATCGTTTTCGATGACCGGTGTTCCGCTTGTT
This sequence comes from Luperina nickerlii, assembly GCA_963855955.1. Classification (NCBI taxonomy): domain Eukaryota; kingdom Metazoa; phylum Arthropoda; class Insecta; order Lepidoptera; family Noctuidae; genus Luperina; species Luperina nickerlii. The sequence goes on along the minus strand of OY979667.1, from coordinate 2,824,279 downwards.
GTTAACTTAGTAGTGCGGGTTTCGAATGATGTATATTTGTTTTTTATTTATTACTTGAAGGAAGGTGGTGTGTTTTCTTCCAACTTCACCCCATATAATCCAGTCAATTCGCCACTATAATTGCACAAACTATATCTACGTTATTGGTTCCTGTGGTGGCACAAGATTTGCTGTTCAGCAGTTCAGATGGTAAGTCCAGGATGACACAGCATCGACACTTATGTAGGCTTTTCTTTTTTTTGAGGGTTGGAAATCATCAAATGACTCCTCCCGCTCTGGGTGGAGCAAAAGGGAGTGTCAGACTCTTACTGACTAAAACCCACCCGTGTTCCTTCATTAGCCCTTTATGATCCGGGATAGCGGGGTAGCGGCTCATTGGACACACTTAACCAATTAGTAAAATCCATGAGGTGGAACTTTTTGTTAGTACGGAATCAGCTATTCAGTTACTAATTAGTTAGTTTTTTATATATATAGACAACTAGCTTCTGCCCGCGATTTCGTTCGCGTGAAATACCTTGTTCCCCCGACCTACCCCGACGCATCGCTTGCCCGCGCTAATCATTATATATTCTCTCAGCAAACGCTAAGCGAATATTCTGTCTTTATTCGTTCTTGCTCGACTTCTACAGATCCTAGTTATTCACGCACACAAGGTGTGAATGTTAGTCTGCGCCAGAGGACGCGCGGAGGGCGCGGCGCGGCGCGGGACTACACCGCGACAGCAGGCTGGCCGCCGCCCGTACTGCACTCCATTACCGAACACGGTCGAAGACGCGCGCGCATACTTTACTTGTAGTCCAAAGTTCTTCCAATATTGTATTGTCCTTGAATCATATTATAAGTGTTTACAGTCCACTTTACTTTCATTTTACGAACCTTTAGTTAGGTCCTCAACACTAGTCAAATTTGACGAGCGGGGTAATTTGACGAGCGGGGTAATTTGACGAGCGGGGTAATTTGACGAGCGGGGTAATTTGACGAGCGGGGTAATTTGACGAGCGGGATAATTGCATAACACACTATCAGTAGCAATGGCTTTCATTTTGATAGTTCAATAACATTCATTGCGGTATTTACGTTGTTGAGCAGACACATTTTTGGAACATATGAATCAATGGTTTAGAAATATCCTTCGAAATGATTCTGATTGAGATTAATAGTGTGTAATTAGGGTGCAGTAGTTCCAGAGCTTAGCGCGTTCAAACAAACAAATTCTTCAGCATTATTATAGTATGTAAATACAAATCAGCACTAAAATAAATCTAATCTTCATAAAAAAAAATCCTCTGACAGCCAAACTCCTTTTATTCAAAAATTCTAATAATACATATCTGAAATTCTCTCGGTGATTCTTTGGTTTACCCCTGTAAATTAGTTTCGCTAGTACACGCCTGCGGGTTCTCTTGCATAAAATTTAGATTTTCCCTCGACATCTCAAGGGGACCATATCAAGTTTTTCCGAGATGAAAATGCTTGAAAAGCTTAAGACGGCTTTGTCATATCTATGGTACGACATGAGAGGAATTTGTGGAAGATTTTCTGGTGTTTTGTTAACATATTGTTTTTTAGCCGAAAGGATTTTTTATGTAGCTGAATGCCTACCGAATTTCGGTACCTACTCAATTTATTTTAAAACCGACTTCAATATTCAAATTCATAATTTGTTTCCTCACGATATTTACCTTCACCGTTTTAAGAGCAGTGGTGATGAAATAGTTTGCACAAAGGAAAGTGTCTGTCTGTGCCATCTACCAACCCGGACTGGGTCCGCGTGGTAGATTACAGCCCACTCCGTCCCGAAAAGAGGAGGCCAGTGTCCCAGCAGTGGGAACAGTAAAGACTGATTATGTATGTATGTATGTTGTAAAGTGCCAGACTGGGTTCGAACCCACGACCCAAGTTCGTAAGTTGCGGCCGTTACCACTGAGCTACCATTGCTCAGCTCGACTTGCAGTACCCACATAACCCATACATAGCATCACGCCCGTTCTCCATATTGATATCTACACATTACAGAGCATCAATATTTTTTCGATTAACTTTATCTATGCCGGGGGAAGCTTTATTTATACCAACCCTGTTTATTGTTACACACTTGTAGAGATCGGAAAATATTTATTTTATGATTACGGTCGGCAAAATAAATTCTTATTGATATTATTTTTTCAAGGTTGCCCTCTACCCTCTTATCGTTTACACCTCAGCCAATTTCTTTGATATTCCGTTCCTATAAACTTGATATTGATAACAGTCAAATCAGGATCGATCGCGCGCTACATCAAACGATCTTCACGTCGAGGTGTTTCTTTGAATTTCAATGTAAATAGTGATGTCTGAGTCTTGTATCCGCGATGTGGTGTGAATAATTTTGCGGATAAATGTTCAAAGTAATTCAGCTGGTGTTCTGTGAAAATCTTACCGTGAAAAGTTAGGTGAAGTGAGGTTGATGTGAGCTGTCAATCCCAGTAGCAGTGTGGCAGCTCACATCACTTAAGTTTTCTCGGTGTTTATACAGAATAGACCGGCTGCTGTACGGTAGCCAGAATCCCGAAAGTCTGACAACCAGTCTTACCAAGGGGTATCGTATAACCTAGTAACTGGGTTGTGGAAGTCAGATATGCAGTCGGTCTATGTAAAATGCTGGTATTCTGCTGCATCCGGTTAGACTGGAAGCCGATCTCAACATACTTGGGAAAAGGCTAGGCAGATGATGAGACCGGCTGCTCTACATGAATTTATATCAAAGTACACTCTTCTATCCAAGTAAGAAGTTCGAGCAACTAACAAATCACAATTTTTAGAAATAAATTGACAATGACTCCTACTACAAAACAATTTTCTGAAGATTGTAATGATGGAGCGTCAAAAAGATCAAAGACACATCACAATGACCAAAAAATTAAATTCTATCAACATTGTGGTTCCTTCCAATAAATAGGCGTCATGTATGACTGTCAAACTCTGGCCCATCGTCCTTAAAATCACTTAGATCAAATTAGATCTGAAGCATAAAGAAAAATATCCGCGACATCTTTTTCGGATATCACAGCACATCACTGTCCCGAAATCGTTTGAATCAAGTGCGAGGCCAAACGAAACAGGCAAGATCGACGCTCTTGAAACAGTTCGAGGGCTTTTTTAAAACGAGACGAACCTTCAATGGTACTTAGTACCCCTGTTAGATTCAGTACCACGCGAAAGGTGCTTAGCGAAAATATTTTTCGCGAAAGAAAATGCAGTATAAAAAAGATGGAATCTGTTTTTTCGATTTGAGAATTCACGGAAGTGTGATGAAATTACTTTTGGATATTTTAGTGAAGTGATGATTATATTTTATTGTAGAACTAGATCATCTGAGAAATTGAGTGTTTATGATGTTAAGAATTATAGCACCAGAAATAATTATTATTATCTAATGTAATCTAACTGGCCTGTTCGTTTCCCTATAAAATGGTTGAGCTAGATGGTGCTGATCCACGCGTCATGTTCGTGCACGGGCGCCGTCGGTTGAGACTGGTCATCTCTTAACTTAACCAAGGCTTATTTTTAATCTCATATTTTGAATTGTTTCGTCATTTGTGTCTTTTTTTACATTGTTCTCACATTAGAAGCAACAAGAATAATGTACTCAGGATTTTGTACTATCTTTAGATTTAGATTTAAAAGAGTGTCCATGGAGTTTCTTGCCCGTTCTTCTCCATAGAGAACTACGTTTTGGAATAGGCAACTAGCTTCAACTTTCTGACTAACTGACCGACTATTTTTTGAAAATTCAAAAGTGCCTGTATATGGTTTAATTGAAATAAATGCTTTGAGTTTGAGTTTGAGTTGTATTGTCCCGGAAACTGCAGGGTAAAGGCGTTTTCCATACAATTATGTCCTTTTTAAGTGCTGGCCAATCCCTACGGTAGGACTCAAGCTCGTCCTGCCAACTTCGTCTCGCCCTGTCGCAATGGCGTCGTGTCAGTGGGACCCAATCGGTGACCCAATATTACCTACTTGGATGTAACTCAGACGGTTTACAGTCACTGAAAAATTGTTATAGATTTACTCATTTACTTTCGTATTAGACAGGAAACTATTATATTTTTACTTTCTACTAGCTATTTGCTCGTGACTTCGCCCGCGTGGAGGTTGCAATTCATTCCACGGGAACGTACTTATATGTATGTGCCTCCTAACATAGGCCATGATCAATCCGTGTGCCTTTGAAAAGGTAACAAACAGACAGATTAAGATTTTTCGCATTTATAATATTAGTATGGATTTAATGTTTTGCATTTATGTAGGTAGGTAAACACTACCATGACTTGCAGTATGCTACACTGTACATAAAGACACAACAATCTCAGCATTTCACAGCTGACATACTATTATTTATGCTACATCCAAACGGAATGAAGCCATTAGAACATCAAGCTATCTTCCATTGTTGCATACAAATTGGAGCATTGGCACCATTCATTAACAAGGAACAACATACGACTATGCTCCTGCAATAGAAGTCGCCTAAATACAACTCGTTGAAACATCCGAAAGCGAAATTCCCGGGAATATAGGCGATGCTCAAATGTGCGAAGTATCCGTTAACACCCGAAATCAAGCCGTTCCAAATTCGAACGCGAAATTCCTCGTACGAAAGAAAGTATTCGAAACTCGAATGCGCAGAGTACCCGGTAAGCCCAGCAACTTGCCACTTAGCCACACTCAAGCGCGCACTCCCTAATGACGCGACTCGCATTGTACCAACTTTTTCATCCGGACTTGCATGAATATGGACTCGGACGCCTTTGTAAGCGTCCCTCCTTCCTCGCAAATCCGCAAACTTGTTCGCCACCCCGAAACCTCTGACACATTCGAATTTGGACTCTACAGCTCAAATTCCAACGTTCTTGCTAGGTTGAAGACGTTGTAAATCAAAGTTTGTTAGTAGGTTTTTTTTTATTTATGTTTTACGTTATTTTTACACGAGCCTCGTCCTTTCAGCGAGGTCCATTCACGCTCCGGAGTATATAAAGAATCTGGTTCTAATTGAATCTTCATTACAGCTCGAAAAGATTTTTTTCTATTTCGTTTAGAATTTGGGTTAGTGTTTTTTTCCGCCATTTGTTTTAAATTTGCTCGTGTAATTAATTAAGGTTTCTTTTATTGGATTATTTTTGTTGCTTTTTCTATAGAGAAACAGACAGACAGAGATAGATACGTAGCAGGTAGAGTACCAAAGCGTAAAATGGCCTTTGTCACTAATTCGCAGCTTTAGACCACTCTAAACAATCAGTTCTGTCCATTTAATTAGTGAATATGTGAGTCGAGCGACTGGCAGATATTGTGTCCCCTGAAAAGCGATTTCATTACGAAATGGGATTCTACCACCAGTCTGACCGTCTGACGTAGTAAGGGAAAATGTATCGAGCCTATTTATAAAAAATCCATCATAACTGTCGTGATTTGTTTGATTTAATTTAAAAAATATTACCGACTGAATTAATTACCGACAGTATCGACTGTGGCAACACTGTCAACGTACAAATGATTAATATTGTAAGAAACTTTTCAATGTATTTTAATTATGACAACTGAATATAATTATTATCCTACTTTGGCATTTAGAAATAACGGCTATGATATTATAGTTATTTTTGGGATTCTACAAAAGTTATTTTAAAATGGTAAAATGTAGTGCAGTCGTTGTAACGTTATGTACATACAAACGCCACATGCTAACTACGCGTCATACTGACGTCACGCAAATTCCTGCATCGCGCAAGCAAAGTTTACCGCACAACTAGCACACATACAACGTCCCGACATGAATCTACGGGCAGTTTCCTCCCTTTTCTATGAAAACCGAATACCAGTATTTAACATGGAGCGATTGCCTATCTGACCTCCATATCCCGACTGCGTAATACGACACCCCTTATTAAGACTGGGTGTCAGACTTTCGGGCTTCTGACGACCCGTTACGACTGTCAAAGATCCACGAATGACAGCCGGGACCGGCTTAACGTGCTTTCCAAGGCACGGAGGGGTCTTGGTATGTATAGATGGTTGCGGTCGGTCACGAGATGGGTGACCATCTCCGGACCGCGGCAAGCGTAGCTTTAATTAGCTTGCGAATCCATACTTAATATTATAAATGCAAAAGTGTATCTGTCTGTCTGTCTATTACCTCTTCACGCATAAACCCTTGAACCGATTTAGATGAAATTTGGTATAGAGATAGTTTGAGTCCCGGGGAAGGACATAGGATAGTTTTTATCCCGATATTCCCACGGGATCGATACTTACGCGCGTGAAACCGCGGGATGCTGCTAGTCTAATTATATGCCCAGTTTGGCTATTAAAATCTTACTAATGCAAAGCAAAGCGATTCGTTTTTGTTTATAGGCACCGAGGATTAGGTATCATAGAGGTATGAGGAACAGGGTGTAAAGTTCACTCATACTCTATAGAAAAGGGAGGATCCTCCGACCAGACGGGTGTTGTGTCTGGCGGGCAACTGCCCATTGATTCGTGTCGGGCCGTTGTATCTATGCTAGTTGCACGGTAAACTCTGCTTGCGCGATGCAGGATATGCGTGACGTCAGTATGACGCGTTGTTTGTATGTGGCGTTGTAGATACCGCTACAGTATCATTCGAGTCCCTAAAGTAATAGGACACGTTTCCTCACACGTACCTACCGAAGTCAAAGTCAAAGTCAAATCATTTATTTCAAATAGGCACATTAAAGGCACTTTTGAACGTCAAAACTTACAGTAAAATTGAATTGATTCTAGTCGCCCCTTCCAAAAAGTAGTTTTCGTATGGAGAAGAATGGACAAGAAACTCCACCGTTACTCTTTTTAAAATGTTTTACAAGGTTTTGTATACATAATACATATAATTATATGTGAAGACGATGCTCCTAGAATAAAAGAAGTCCAACCCAAAAAAAAAACACTTAGCTAACCAGACATACTTGTAACTCGGGAAGTAATTCCCCTAATAAATCGGGCACGTTTACCGTTTGATCCTCGTCCCCTTGCTAGTCAACGCCATTATAAACACCATGATATAGGTATCATTAGCCGAAAACCTCACAAATCGTAACACAGCTTACATATGCTTGGGGATATTATGTAAATAGCGACTGCAACTGGTTGCTCTGTTCTAGGTGGTATAGTAGCGACTGCAACTGGTTGCTCTGTTCTAGGTGTATAATAGCTACTGCAACTGGTTGCTCTGTTCTAGGTGTATAATAGCTACTGCAACTGGTTGCTCTGTTCTAGGTGGTATAATAGCGACTGCAACTGGTTGCTCTGTTCTAGGTGTATAATAGCTACTGCAACTGGTTGCTCTGTTCTAGGTGTATAATAGCGACTGCAACTGGTTGCTCTGTTCTAGGTGGTATAATAGCGACTGCAACTGGTTGCTCTGTTCTAGGTGGTATAATGGCGACTGCAACTGGTTGCTCTGTTCTAGGTGTATAATAGCTACTGCAACTGGTTGCTCTGTTCTAGGTGTATAATAGCTACTGCAACTGGTTGCTCTGTTCTAGGTGGTATAATGGCGACTGCAACTGGTTGCTCTGTTCTAGGTGGTATAATGGCGACTGCAACTAGTTGCTCTGTTCTAGGTGGTATAATTCAGACGCAAATGTCAGGTTCTAAACCAAGTGTTCGGGCCTGTTCAATGTCATTGATTTTATTTTTAATCTAATAAAATACGAACTGAAAGTATATCTATCTATTTTTTATAAATTAAGCCCTCTTTAGGGTTCCGTACCCAAAAGGTAAAAACGGGACCCTATTACTAAAACTCCACTGTCCGTCTGTCTGTCTGTCACCAGGCTGTCTCACCAGGCTCTTTCATGAACCGTGATAGCTAGACAGTTGAAATTTTCACAGATGATGTATTTCTGTTGCCGCTATAACAACAAATACTAAAAACAGAATAAAATAAATATTTAAGGGGGGCTCCTATACATCAAACGTGTTTTTTTCGGCGTTTTTGCCTTCTGGTACGGAACCTTTCGTATGCGAGTCCGACTCGCACTTGGCCACTATTTTTCTCTTTTATTCTCAACTAGATAACCCGGCGAACTTCGTATCGCCTAAATGTATAAAAAAATGATTCTTTTACGTGAATTTTCCCATGTTTTAATAGTTATTCTGCTGTTCGGTGCGGAGACAAATCCAACAAACCAGAGATCATAAAAATCGGTCCAGCCGTTCTTGAGTTATACATGGTGTAACTAACCCGACTTTGTTTTATTAATATAGTTTCTATCGATCTTAAGGAAAATTCTATCGCAGGATACTCTGCGATGCTGCCCATAAGTAGACAGTTTCTGCGATAGAATTTTACTGTATAATCATATAATTAATAACTGACCATAGACGACCATATTGTAGGCTACACCACATAGGAATTTTACTGAAAATGAATGAAATAATGACGAAGAAAATGAAAAATATCGTGATATTTTTATGTAACTTATAGGTGTCTCAAATCTCAAATGTCAAATCGTTTATTGCAATCCATAATGTAATTACAGGTGGTAAATAAAAAATACTAGAATCAATTATGGACCCTGTCGGGCGCAGCAAATTTTTTAAGGAAGTAGAGAGAGGAAGAGCGCTTTATTAACTTTCCTTGCTAATAAGTTAGAATTATTTTATATCTTATTTATTACCTATGTTTTTATATTTCCATTCATTCACTTTACTATTAGATTGTATCAGGTCTATCTATTATTTTGTTATTCATTTAACTTGTTCATTTTTATTAATGTAATACCTATAGTTATTAAGTATTATGCTATAATTTATTTTTGTTGTTTTTCTTGTGTCAAGGACACATTCTCTCGTCCGCCGCAGTACCTATAGCCATAACAATCTTAATAAAGACGACTTCTGAACAAATTCAATGAATTCTTAATGCAATCTGGGGGCAATTCCCGTCATTCTAAGAACGTTTCATAGTCTGCCGGTCGATTCTGTAAAAATCTCACCGCGAAACTTAGGTGATGTGAGTTTGTTTTTGCTAGGAACTGACACTATTGACAGCTCACTCCACGCTCACTTTACCCAAGTTTTCACGGTGAGATAGCTACAGAATCGCACTGAAGCCGGTCGATTCTGTAAAAATCTCACTGTAAAAACTTAGGTGATGTGAAATTGTTTTTGCAAGGAATTGACACTATTGACAGCTCACTCCACGCTCACTTCACCCAAGTTTTCACGGTGAGATAGCTACAGAATCGCACTGAAGCCGGTCGATTCTGTAAAAATCTCACAGTGAAAACTTAGGTGATGTGAGTTTGTTTTTGCTAGGAATTGACACTATTGACAGCTCACTCCACGCTCACTTTACCCAAGTTTTCACGGTGAGATAGCTACAGAATCGCACTGAAGCCGGTCGATTCTGTAAAAATCTCACCGCGAAACTTAGGTGATGTGAGTTTGTTTTTGCTAGGAACTGAAACTATTGACAGCTCACTCCACGCTCACTTCACCCAAGTTTTCACGGTGAGATAGCTACAGAATCGCACTGAAGCCAGTCGATTCTGTAAAAATCTCACAGTGAAAACTTAGGTGATGTGAGTTTGTTTTTGCTAGGAATTGACACTATTGACAGCTCACTCCACGCTCACTTCACCCAAGTTTTCACGGTGAGATAGCTACAGAATCGCACTGAAGCCGGTCGATTCTGTAAAAATCTCACCGCGAAACTTAGGTGATGTGAGTTTGTTTTTGCTAGGAACTGACACTATTGACAGCTCACTCCACGCTCACTTTACCCAAGTTTTCACGGTGAGATAGCTACAGAATCGCACTGAAGCCGGTCGATTCTGTAAAAATCTCACAGTGAAAACTTAGGTGATGTGAGTTTGTTTTTGCTAGGAATTGACACTATTGACAGCTCACTCCACGCTCATTTCACCCAAGTTTTCACGGTGAGATAGCTACAGAATCGCACTGAAGCCGGTCGATTCTGTAAAAATCTCACCGCGAAACTTAGGTGATGTGAGTTTGTTTTTGCTAGGAACTGACACTATTGACAGCTCACTCCACGCTCACTTTACCCAAGTTTTCACGGTGAGATAGCTACAGAATCGCACTGAAGCCGGTCGATTCTGTAAAAATCTCACAGTGAAAACTTAGGTGATGTGAGTTTGTTTTTGCTAGGAACTGACACTATTAATAGCTCACTCCACGCTCACTTTACCCAAGTTTTCACGGTGAGATAGCTACAGAATCGTACTGAAGCCGGTCGATTCTGTAAAAATCTCACAGTGAAAACTTAGGTGATGTGAAATTGTTTTTGCTAGGAATTGACACTATTGACAGCTCACTCCACGCTCACTTCACCTAAATTTTCACGGTGAGATGGTTACAGAATCGCACTGCAGATCTCAGTCTCAATCTGTCAAAAATACCTTTAAATTGCTTACATTTTGACAAGCTTTTGACATATTTTGTTTGTCGCCGATTGTCTGCGACTATATTTTGAACGTTTTAAATTACGAGAATTGGCCTTCTGAGATTATTTTCACTTTACTATTTGTATTTGTGTTGTACGAACTGTGTCCAAAAATTATATTTTTCATTATTTTCTTAGTAACTTGATAACTTTGACGACACGGTTCGCGCAGTGGCTGAACGATCGACTGCTGCGCTACGTGTCGCGGGTTCGATTCCCGCACGGAACAAATATTGTATTGCCTACAGGTAGTTGTTCCGGGTTTGGCTGTTTGTGTATGTGAATTTAAATGTTTGTAAACGCACCCACGATACAGCCGGTCGATTCTGTAAAAATCTCACCGTGAAATCTTAGGTGAAGTGAGTTTGTTTTTGCCAGGAATTGACACTATTGACAGCTCACTCCACGCTCACTTCACCTAAGTTTTCACGGTGAGATTTTTACAGATAGCACCGCTGGAGTAATTAAAGTCAGGCAAAGTTAAAAAAAATTGCCCCTGCAACCGTCTCACAACAATCGTACAACCACCCCTCATAACGTTCACACATAGCTCCCCGGATTTGAATACCGACCAATATGTTTGTTGTTACATACGATGATGACGTCACAACCCGTGTCACACTAACAAGCCTCCGTGATACGACAAATTGTAAACGTCTTTTATCTAAACCACCATTTTACATATACTACACCACTAAAAACCCCAAGCGAAAATTAACCTTATTTAGTTGTGTTAAGGTTGACGAAATTATCGGGTGGCAGTATATATATGGTGGTTGCAAGTATTTTGTTGTTTGACATGGGATGAAGTCGAGATTCTGAACAAATAACACGGGTTTATGGTGTTTGCTTAATGTGTAAGGTTTGATATCCGGATGTATATTTACAGTACCCGGCGATAAATATTGCACATCGACCTTTGGAAAGAGATAATCGGCTAATTTCGATTTCGTAGAGCGTTATCTCTGTCGCACGAAATACAAACAGTCCGGTATCTATTAGGAGCTGTTAAAACAATTATGATTTGCTTCTTTTAATAATTATTTTTATTCTTTGTATAAAATACAAAAAAAGGTAAAGGTCGATGTGCAATATTTATCGCCGGGTTTACATTTGGCCAAGACATTTGGCCTTCTGAGATTATTTTCACTTTACTATTTGTATGTACATATTTGTGTTTTACGAACTGTGTCCAAATAAATAAAAAAAAGAAAGAAAATACGTTTATTTGCAGCAAACATGACGCATAAAATAAAAACAAAAAAAATGTGCTTTCTTTCTTTATCCTTTTAAAACCAAAAGGTTACCTTTTTATTCACATCTACATCTACTGCCCATTTCCACGAATCCTCGCACATTGCGTGCTTACCTTCCTCCTATTAATTAGGGGTGCTTTCGTACATCAAAAGCAATTATTTCGGACATGCAATGGGCTTCGTAATAATTATGATGTTTTTCGGGCGTGTGACTAAGATATAACAGCCGCAAGTTTCGATCGATCAGGCCAAGCTATGCTTACCGCGGTTGGTCCTTGGATGGGTGAACATCTATACATACCAAGTCGTCACGTTATACCATCACGTTAAGCCGTTGATCCCGGCTATCAGACATGGATCTTTGACAGTCGTTACGGGTGGTCAGAAGCCCGAAAGTCTGACAACCAGTCTTTATTCATTCATCACCTGCCTAGCCTTGTCCCAAATATGTTGGGATCGGCTTCCAGTCTAACCGGATGCAGCTGAGTACCAGTATTTTACATGGAGCAACTGCCTATCTGACCTCCACAACCCAGTTACTGGGTAATATGATACCCCTTGGTATGACTGGTTGTTACACTTTCGGGCTTCTAATTACCCGTAACGACTGTCAAAGATCGCCTAGAAAAAACGTTTATTTTCTCTTGAATGTACTTACCTGTCAAAAAGAGTAACCTAGATAAAGTGGATAAGACAGAGATTAAAATAGAAGACGAACTAGCAGGGGATCGGAGGTTCGGGGGAACAGACCGGAATAAATCTTCATATCATGTGCTGAATTCGAAGTTACTGTTTGTGTTGATGTCCATGCCACCAACATAGGTAGAGGATACACATCTACCTAAGTTTAGGTTAAGGCGCTACCTCGAAAATAAATCGTAGCGACTGACCTACTAAGCGAGCGAAAGTGATGCAATTACTTTTGAAACGCAAAAGAAGAGAAGGCTATAATGTGCGTGCGCTCGGAATAAAACGACGTATGTGCCAAAAAGAATTTACTCCTTTTTTAACAAAATGAATGAATTAAATTTAAAACTACTTTGAGTAAACTTTGATATGATAATTCTCTGTTTTAAAGTAAATTCAATTGAATAACTCTTATGGCTCCTTCAAACAGGCGCGACACGACACGCGACAGAAAGGCCGCTATCCCACTGGCGTTTTACGAGCGTTGACGTCGCGTCATCGCGTAACAAGCATAAAACGTCCGCTGAACGCGACGTCAACGTCGCGTCTGCTTAACGTTAACGTCGCGTTTGTTGGCAATAGTATCATCTGCGCGACGTTAACGTCGCGTTCAGCGGACGTTTTATGCTTGTTACGCGATGACGCGACGTTGACGTCAACGCTCGTAAAACGCCAGTGGGATAGCGGCCAAAGGCACCGCAAGTCGCGCAACGAGCGGTGCCTTTGTGTCGCGCGCGATTATATCGCGTGTCACGCCTGTTTGTAGGAGCCTTTAAGCGTTACGCCGCTGCGCCGTGATGTCGAAAAAAGTAAAAAAATAGATAGACTTAACTTTGTAATTATTTAACTTAACTTTGTAAAGTGCTGATTCTCAGCCTAATTTGAATAAATGACTTTTGATTGATTGATTGATTTACCTACAAGGTATTTATAAGTTTCTTTTTTTGTAAAATAACTTTTTCCATCAAATTCTTTGTATCTTTTCTTATAGGATTAACTTACAACATTCACGCCATAATTATCGCCTAACAAAACTATTGTTTGCAACAATAATAAATTAATCGTTAATAAGCGTTAATACGATTAATCATTGCAACAATGATGTAATTTATATTAATTAAGGAAACAGTGCGACTAGTGTGACCAAGTTAATGAGAATTATTAAGATTGTTCCGGGATTATTACTTGGTAAATACGAGGAACCTCCTTTTTTTTAACACGTTGAGCGCCAAGCCCAAAAACTGTGTTTTTTATTTTTTGGACTTTGCATTTTTTTTTTGTCTAATTCGTATTCTAATACTACATATTTTAATAACTGCGTGTTTAAATGTAAATCGAAATAAATGCGTGATTTTTCAAGATTTTCCACTAATTTTCATGTGTGCCTAAAAGATATACGGGGCCTCTGAAAAAGTTATGTTTTCAGGGGCGTGTATATCGTATTGCAAACACATCTATTTTTTTGTTTTCTGTAACTTTCTTCAATATTTTTGTATGCATTATTTCAGATCAAAAAGAAAAAGAAAAGAAAAACACAGAAAAAAAAGAAAAGTCAAAAACCTACTAAAAAAAAGGAATTTTTACCCTTTTTTCTGTTTGTTACAGGATGAAAGTTTAAAGTAAAAAAAAGTGTAAAAGCAGGCAAAATAGGACTAGAGTACAGAATTATAATACAGTGTAAAAATAATTTAAAAATAAAAAAATCACTTTATTCTGCGTAGTTTATTCAAGCGATAATTCTGCAGCAGATCCAGACTTTCATCCGGAATCTCAATCTGATTTATCCGATTCACCGGATAATAGGCCCGTATCATCATATTTGTCAGAGTAGCATGTGACTCTGGATCGATTTAGTTTCAGGAGCCCTTTATTAGACAACGAAGAACGATACGATATACCCAACACGACTGGATCTACTTTGTGGTGTCGCAAAAGCTTTCAAATATTTTCTGGCAAAATTGTAAGCCTGACGACCCATCTAATTTTGAGTTTACTGGTGAATTTGTGGTGGAATGAAAAGCATATACCAAGGGATTTGGCTGACGCTGAGCCTCTTAATTACTTTGAATGATTTCTGACAGATTACATACTTACAATAATAGTAATTGATGAAACAAATTTATACGCAACACAAGAACTCGTAAGAGGAAATGGCATTTCAGCTGGTTCTAGACTGCATGCCTGGGCCCCAACAAAGAAGGAAGAAATAATAAAATTCTTATTGGATGGATGGGACTAGTTATAGAGCTTGCTGCTATCCGTGATTACTGGCAGAAAGATACGGACTTCCTCTAGCTAAAAAAAATGCCCAGACACAGATTTGAGCTTCTTCTCAAATTTTTCTAATAATACAGAAGCCCCAAACGATGATCGTTTATTCAAACTACGACTTGTCATCAATAAATTTATCGGCAACTTTCAACAATATATACTCCAGGACAAAGAGTAAGCATTGATGAAAGCCTCATGCCCTCGAGAGGTCGCCTTTTGTTCCGTCAATATATTCCTAGTATACGTCTCAAATACGGGATGAAAGTATTTAAATTATTTTCGGATAAAGGGTATACCTGGAATATGATGGTATATAGTGGCAAACTCCAAAATCCTACAACAGGCGTCGCTGAAACTGTTGTAATGAAATTGATCGTCGGATTACTACATCAAGGAATAGTACCGTAGTCTGACAACTGGTATACCAATATACCGCTAGCTTAGCAGTTGCGGCGAAAAAAACACATTTAGTAGGCACTCTTCGATTAAACAGAAAACACTTGCCCTCAGATGTTGTTGCTGCCAAATTATAAAGAGGAGAAATCGCGGCTGAGGAAACCAGTGATGGTATCATGGCATTGAAGTCGAGGGATAAGAGGATTGTACCCGCACTCTCAACTAAACATTCAGGACTAAAAATGATTTCACAAATAACTCGTACAAATCAAACGATCGTAAAGCCGAAATGCATCGTAGACTATAACAACGGAAAATCCAGCATAGATCTGAGTGACCAGATGGCGTCATACAGCTCCGCTTTGAGGCGTTGTAAAAAATGGTACCGGAAGTTATTTTTTGAGGTGTTGTGGGGTACGAACATCGTGAATGCTCACTTCTTGTATTGCGAAAATACTCGCAAAAAGAAGCTCAAAATAACTTAGAAGGCAGTAATAAGAGGGATGATTCGCCAATACGCAGCAGTTCAAGAAGGTCCATCAACATCAACACCACGCCCAGCGACGAACAAGCGCCACAGGTTTGTGTAGAATGTAAAGGGGATCCCTCCTAAAAAGTGTAAAGGACGTTGCATAGAATGTTATAAAATTTACGGGAGAAAAGGGAAAACTGTACATGGAAAAGTAAAATTTGCGAAACAAACATGCAAAACTTGCTATGTTTGCAATTTTTTACTATGTGAACAGTGCTTTGAGATTAATTTTTTTCTGTCATTTCAGTCTATATTTGTTATATTTTTTTGTTGATTATGCATGATTTTGTGAGAATTATAAAATATTCAAATAAAGGTTATAAAAATTTTTGGTGTTTTATTTTCAGACATAACTTTTGATCAACAACTTGTAGGTACAAAAAGCCCACTTAGACCGAAACGACCGTGATGGTCAGAGGTATCAGAATTTGTAGTAAAATGTATTAAAACGTGTTTCCTAGCGGACACACTGGCCTCCGAATAAATCATTGCCTGTTTTCCAAAGGTAACACGCGGCCTCTGAAGGTGGTACTTTGTGTTTCAGGAAGGCGCTCAACGTGAAGTCGATTAAAAATAGACCATTTGCCGATTGCTAATTTTTCACATATTTTTTATTACGAAATGGGCCAGCTCTTGACCTTGATCTCGTCTGGTGGAAAGCGATGGATGAGGTCTATGGCCAACGCCAATTACATTATCTGCTTGAAAGACATGAACACTTAAGTTTAGTACAATAACGAAAAGCATACAACTACTCGAGAGTCATACGCTCATCTCACAATACTCCAGATATACTGACAAGATCTTCTTACAGTCATCCGCGAACACATCACACTCAGGGATAGCATCGAAAAGAGCGTTGAGCGCAGAGAGTGGGAGGGACAGGAGACGGGGTCTAGCGACGGTTAGATTCCCAGGTACGGCGAACAATATGCCTCCTGTGATGGAGATGATGTAAGAGCAATCCCAGAAGATGCCTATTCACTCTTGCTTTGAAGGCTGACGGTTATACATGGAAGGGAACACAGTCGCTGGCAGAGAGGCAATAATTGGCGAGGGAGTGGCATGGTCGTAAGTCGCAAGAGGATGGGCAGTTCTGGAGGTCACGAATTTACACGGTGGCACAGAATGACGAAGTTAGTGCTAGTATTTTTATTACAAATGCACAAATAGATATTAAAATAACTACTTTCTTACTTTTTTGTCGGGTTTGTATAATTAGGTTGATAGCTTGGTAGCATTAGTACAAGTACTAGGTACAGTCATTACGGGTCGTCAGAAACCCGAATATCGGACAACCGGTGTTCCTGACGTCACATCGAGGCACACACTGCGATCGCAGGCTTCCCCCGCCTTTCACTCGTTCACCGACACCTTGAGCATGCGCACACAATCGGTCCTCTCCTTGTAAATCAGCAATACAGTACTTGTAATATCGCAGTAGTTTTTTATTTACAAAGTCAAGACCACCAGCAGCATACCTGGAGCTTGATACTCAACAACCAGTCTTACTAAGGAGTATCGTATTACCCAGTAACTGGGTTGTGGGGGTCAGATAGGCAGTCACTCTTTGATGAAATACTGGTATTCAGCTGCATCCGGTTAGACTGGAAGCCAACCCCAACATAATGGGGAAAGACTTGGGAGATGATGATGACATTGTGCTAAGGTTGATACTTTAGAACAGTCTAAACAACCATCTATATTCCTGCACTCTTCACGAACCACTGTCAAAAAGAAATCTCAAATTCCAAGAAGTCGCCTAAATCCCGAACATGTTAATCTGAAACTTGGTCACAGTACCAACGATGATGGATAGCTACATTTGGAGCCCTAAGACTCGGGTCCACAATAAATCATTACGGATCAGGACCGAAGGCCTACGGACCCGACGGCCCGTAAAAAAGTAATTCCTTCATCACGCCATTTTTTCCGCTCTCTCTTGAGCGAGTTTAACTAAGAATTAATTAACGAGAGCAACAGGTTCTCTGGTGGATATTTTTGGTAATAAAATGTGGTTTGAGTTCGTATGTGACGATTGGGGTGAATATTTAGATTATGTGCTTTCTGTTAGATTCTGGAAATTGTTGCGTGAACTTGATTTGAATTTATCTATCACCAGCTTCTGCCGCAACTTCGTCTCGATAGGAGCCTTTTTAACTTCGAATAGATAATTTTTTGTTTGTTTTTAAAGTCAAAGTCAAACCACATAAAAGGCACTTTTGAACGTCAAAAATTACAACAAAATAGAATTGATTCTAGTCGCCCATTCCAAAAGGTAGTTTTCGCATGGAGAAGAATGGGCAGAAACTCCACCGTTACTCTTTTAAAATGTTTTACAATATTTTGCATACATTAATTATATAATAATAGTAATATGTGAAGACGATGCACCTAAAATAAAATTACTATAACAAAAAAAGTAAAAGAATTAATTATCTGATAGATATATATGGTGCTCAGATATTTACAAACATGGTAAAATGTTAATGAATTTATTTAAATAAAAAAATTACAAGTAATTAGTCAGGGTGTGAGTAAAAGTAGTTATAGAATGAAAATCATGGTCAAAAAAAATTACAATTAAATTAGCAACCAGTTTGATTTTGTCTAGACTCTAGATTGTCCTATGGACCAGAACAGCATGTTTCCAATCGTTCTTATCTTGGATATAATCTTCTAGTTTATAGTATGCTTGTTTACAAAGTGTACGTTTAATGTGAGTTTTAAATTTTATGCAACTTTATTAGTTTTAAATGCTCCTTTTTAACTGTTTGTATTTCCTGTGCGTGTCCCAAATAAATTATTTTTCCTTTCATCAAGTGTTTCATAAATAAACCCTCCTACCATGAAACATAACAACAATTCCATCGCGTTGTCACCATGAATCCTCATTTTAATAACGGTCAACCTGTTTATTGCTATCGTTGTCCCATAATACCCGAAATTGCCCTTTAACGCAATTTATAATTTAAATTATTTTAATAAAGTCGAACTCAGTGATTTATGGTCACAAGTTTTAAAATAAACTTGTTCATTTTAAAACTGTAAAGTGAATTTTGAATGTTTTATTTTAAACTAGCTGTGTCCGCGACTAAGTTCGCGTGTATGTCGGAAAACAAATTCGATTTCATGGATTTTTTTTGCGTGATACTTCTTTTTTTTTAAATAAAAGCAGCCAATGAAAGTCCCATCAAAATCGGTTCAGCAGTTTCGGACATAAGCCGAAACAAAATAAACAGACAGATAAAAAAAAATTAAAACTGCTTTTTTGTTAAAAGTAAACTTCCATAATTATGCATTAGGTAAAAAGCTTTTATTTTGTCATTACAAACAAACACTTCGATATATTTTATTTATATTGTATAGATTAATGTAGTTTTAAATATTCAAGAGGTATTAATAAGCATCTGTCAGTGACTTTAAATCAGAGGGATAATAATATTCTCGTAACTTCAAGAACGTAAGAACGTCTCAAATCTGTCAAAAAAACCTCGAATTTCCTACATTTTGACAAGTTTTTGACATTTGTTTGTCGCATAGATGAGATAGCGACCAGATGTTGAACCTTTTTAATTACGGGAATTGGCCTTCTGTTTTCGTTTGATTGCTCTAGAAATATTAAAATAATAATAAAGTATGTTAATTTAATTGGCCCTTTTTTGTTCCAAATTGTTAAATCAACCAAAACTTTAATATATTTTATTGAACTTATAATTATAAAGATTTAAAACAATAAACCAATTTTTAATTCACGTGAAATATCACCAAAAAAATTAACATTACCATATTAAATATTATACTTTTACATTTGGAAAAGGTTTTTATACAAATACATACATTTTTTTTTATATCATTAACTATTTTACATTGTGTCGAAATGCAAGTCGCAAGTCGCGCAACGAGCGGTGCCTTTGTGTCGCGCGCGATTCGCGTCGCGCGTCGCGCCTCTTTGCAGGAGCCTTTACAGTAAAAACTAAAACAATATAAAGACATAACATGAAGATAAAAAAATAATACTGTAGGTACAGACGCCAGCATATCAAGCTACTATAATCTGTTAAATTTCTTTAATGGATTTTCAACTTTATTGCCAAAGTATAGGGGGCTCAAAGAAAGTTGATGGGGAAAATTTGACAGTTTCGGATAGCTTGATTTGCTGGCGTCTGTACCTTCATGATCGAAAATATTGCATGATTATTCAGTTTCAGCCTAGAATGTTCCCACTGCCGGGACATAGGCCTCCTGTCTATGAAAGGGAGTGGGCCATAATCCACCACGCGGGCCCGTTGCGGGCCACCGAACCGACATTAGTTAGCATAACTGTTGTAACTCGCTGCTCATAGATTCTATAATGAACGCACATTCGCATGTGCCTGTTCTGAATGGACGTCGGGGTCCACTTCGCCATTTGTATTTGCAAGTTGAATCGTGTGAACATTGTTGCGAGGTGTTAAATATCAATGTATTTGCGTATTTCGTCTTTGCGGTGAAAAAACAGGCCTCCTCTCTGTGAGCGGGTGGGCCGTAATCTACCACGCGGGCCCGGTGCGGGTTGGTAGATGTCACATGTCTTCGAATTTTTGGTTTTAGGACATGGCGGGTTTTTTCACCATTTTGGAAGCAGTGGTGATGAAATAATATAGGTACACAAAGTAAAGCATCTGTCTGGGTTCGAACCCCCGATCTACAACTAGTACCTAAGCCGCGGTCGTTACCACTGAGCCACCACTGCACCACCAAAATTAAAAATTTAAGGGCTAATTTTTCAATCGACAGATAATTTTTATTCGTGGAATAAAATTGACGTCTGACAGTTTTTGTTTCGAAAATTTTATTCGCCGATTAAAATTGACGTCTTACAGTTTTTGTTTGAAAAATTTTATTCGTGGAATAAAATTGACGTCTGACAGTTTTTGTATGGAAGAATTGTCAAAAATCCAAAAGTATCCTCTGATTTTTCCATTTCTGATTTTTCCAACGCCAGATAATTCTTATTTGGCGTTGGAAAAATCAGCCC
This sequence comes from Luperina nickerlii, assembly GCA_963855955.1. NCBI lineage: Eukaryota > Metazoa > Arthropoda > Insecta > Lepidoptera > Noctuidae > Luperina > Luperina nickerlii. The sequence continues at coordinate 2,803,646 of OY979667.1, read as the reverse complement.
TAAGTAAAATAAAAAAAAAATCCTCTGAACACAAAAAACTTGCACAATTCTCTCCAAGTACAGTAGGTACCTCTAACAAGATTTGGTTGAATAAAAAGGTCGTCGGGCGAACATTTTCGTCTGTCTTATAAATCACGTTACATCTCTCTTTGCAAACTTTTCAATTACAAGCTTTGAGTGGGAATCTGCGGTGGAGGTGGGAGTAGTGGACGCGGCACTTTTGGATGCTCCCGAAACTGGAAATTATGGGTTAAGGGTACTTCTACTGCGTTTTTATGTGAAAAGTACTGAATTTGGTAATAAAGTGTTTACTAATAATAATAAATATAATAATAATATATCTAATAATGATAAACGTTGGAACGTGTATCACTTGAGAACGACTGAAGGAATTTGTCTATTTATTAACCGACTTCAAAGAAAGGAGGAGGTTCTCAACTTGATATTTTTTTTTTAGTTTGTATTGTTGTAATAGTCTGAATTAGGTTTTTACTGAAAGAATAATTGAAAAAATTGCAGAGAAAATTAGTGCATTTTCGATAGGAACTCTGTATGAATTATTTAAATTTGGAGAGGACAACGTCTGTTGGGTCAGCTAGTTTTTGTTAAAAAAAAACGTGATTCAACTTTATTTCATTTTAATGAATTAGCTACACCCCGCGGTTTCGCCCGCAAGTCTTGGTCCCACAAGAATGGTCATGATCTACCCATGTGCTATATTTCATCCAAATCCGTTTGTCCGTTTTAGCGTGAAAGCGTAACAAACAAACATACAAAAAATTAAATCATACCAAATTTTATCTAAATCGGTTCAGCGGTTTAAGCGTGAAGAGATAACAGACAGACAGACACACTTTCACATTTATAATATTAGTATGAATTCAGCATTTTGCCGAACCAATATAAAAAAAAAAACTAAAACAAATCAGTAAAGTACACTCTTCTAAACTTCTTCTAAACCTCATCCAAACAGGACCAAATTTCGCAACTCCTAAGTAACAAGACTGGGCCCGTAGCAATCTCCAGAAACATAGCGAGCCGGTGCCTTAATAGAAATTTGAATAAAATCAATTTATTTTAACGCGGCCTCCGCTTATCGTACCCTTAATAGATTGCTATTCGAGAAAAATAAATTAATTTAACTCCATATAAGTACTTATTTCGAGTTTTTGACGTGAGTTATTGAGCGTGTGTGTTGTCGCTGTGTTAACGAGAAAACAGTGTTTTTGGGGTGTTTTAAGCGAGTGGAGGTAAATATACTTACTGGTTTTTCGATGTTCGTTGTTAGGTAAGTAGGTTTTTCTTTGAAACGGAATTGCTTTATAATAAACCACTGGTGATGGAAGCTTTATAACTGTACCCTTTTTTTTTTTTTTTTTTTTTCTGGATGGGAAATCATCAAATGACTCCTCCCGCTCTGGGTGGAGCGGAAGGGAGTGTCAGACTCTTACTGACTAAAACCCACCCGTGTTCCTTCCTTCGCCCTTTATGTTCCGGGCCAGCGGTAACCCTTTCGGACAATCCCGCTGACCCGGCAGGCTTCGGCCCTTACGGGCCCCTTCTTTTAATGCTGACATCTCTTTGAGGCGCGCGTGGAACACGTACGCGCTGTCCGGCACGGGCCTGGTCCTGATCAGACGGTGAGCTACCCATTACTCTCCGCCCGCAGGCCCGCGCCTACGGTGGCCGGGAGTCGTCGCGCGGCTCCCGACGCCCGGAGCGTCTCCCGCGGCGGCTGGGACGGGAGGCTCTCTCCCTCAGCCGTCCCGCCGCCTCCTTCGCTAGCATGACTACTTCGCAGAAGGAGGCGACTGCCCCCCACTCCCTCTCGCCCCGGACCATGGCTTGAACCAGGCCCGGACGCGAGAGGTCGCCGCCGCTGCCGATCGCCTCTACGAGGACACGGCGGTGCTCCGCCCAAGCGGGGCAGACCTCCACCGTGTGCTCCACCGTGTCCTCTGGGCGATCCTGGCAATGGTGACACCCGGGCGTTTCCTCCCGCCTGATTATGTGCAGGAACCTCCCGAAACTTCCGTGTCCGGTGAGGACCTGCGTCAGGCGGTAGGTGAGGGCGCCATGACGCCTCTCTAGCCACTCCTCAAAGAGGGGTCTTACCGCCGCTATCGTGGCGTGCCCTGCGCTGGGTTGCGACAGTCGCTCTTTCCATGCCGCCATGAGATCGCGCCGGAGGTCCGTCCGCTCCGCCGCAATTTGCTGCGGAAGCGGAGTTTCCCCCCGGCGTAGTGCCTCCGCGCGCCACTCATACAGGCGCGCGAGGACTATCGCCTCCAGATCCCATGGCGGCAGTCCGGCAAGGAGGCTTGCCGCCTCGCCCGAGATCGTGCGGTACCCCCGGATCAGCCTTGTGGCTACCACCTTCTGGGATAACTGTACCCTTACCTATAAACACTGACGCATGAACTATTTATATGACGAAAAATATATATTAGAAAATGCTTTGAATCTATACTTAATATTATAAAGCTGAAGAGTTTGTTTGGTTGAACGCGCTAATCTCTGGAACTACCAGTCGGATTTGAAAAATTCTTTTTGCATTTGATAGCCCAATTCTTGAGGGAGGCTATAGGCTATTTAACATCACGCTATGACCTTTAGGAGCCGAGCAAAAAGAAAAAAAAGTCAGAAAGAACGCTAAGCAAAAACAAAGTAATAGCGCGGTCAGGCGATGCGATGCGACGGGGTGGGTCGGAGTAATAAGAAATTTACATCGAAGTCGCGGGCAGAAGCTATTTCTGTGATATTGCTCATCATTGATAGTAATAGAACAGCGGGATGATTGCGTAAAGGCTCGTACACACAGGCGCGACGCGACACGCGACACAAAGGCACCGCTCGTTGCGCGACTTGCGGTGCCTTTGTGTCGCGTGTCGCGTCGCGCCTGTGTGCACGAGGCTTAACACATTATCAGTAGGAATGGTTTTCATTTTGACAGTCCAACAATATTCATTGCGTTACTTACGTTGTTGAGGGGCCCGTGGCATAATAATATCAGTTGCACAGGTCAATCGATCAGGTTAAGCTACGCTTGCCATGGCTGGTCTGTGGATGGGTGACCATCTTTACATTTGTAAGACAGTGTAGACGGCTCGTGGTTAAATAATAACAGCCGCACAGCTTCAAGGATAAGCAAAGCTTGCCAAGGTTGGTCTGTGGATGGGTGACCATCTTTACATACCGTGACCCGTCCGTGCCTCGGAAAGCACGTTAAGCCGTTGGTACCGGCTGTCATTCGTAAATCTTTGAGAGTCGTTACGGGTCGTCAGAAGCCCGAAAGTCTGAAAACCAGTCTTACCAAGGGGTATCGTATTACCCAGTAACTGGGTTGTGGAAATCAGATAGGCAGTCGCTTCAAGTAAAATACCTACTGGTAGTCAGCTGCATCCGGTTAGACTGGAAGCCGACCCCAACATAGTTGGGAAAAGGCTAGGCAGATGTGATGATTTACGTTGTTGAGCAGACAAATTTGTCGAATAAATAAAACAATGAATTAGTAATATCCCTCAAAATGATTCAGATTGAGATTAATAGTGTGCTATAAAATAAAAATGCTAAAAAATAAAAATATATAAATGCTACGCAATTAGGATCGGGTCATCAATATAACTTTAATTTATTATTGGGACAGATTTCAACGTCTTTTCTTTACGCTTCAACAATTCTGCTTATAATTAATACATTCTGGCAGCCAGCCAATCCAAACAATCAACAATACCTCATTCCTTGATAAAGTCTCCCAAGTTCCAAGTTTGAATAATAACGGTCATACGCGTCCTGTTTTCCTGCGATTGCCATAACAGATAATCAAAATAACTGCCAGAAAAGTTAATAAACAATCTTTGGAGCAAAGCTAAGAAAGTTTTTCTCGTTTTTCATGTGCCAAGTCGATTGGTCAAGTTCAAGAGCAATGAGGCGATCTGTCACCGTATATCAAAGGCAGTAACTAATTCAAAATATGTCTAAGTGATGTGTTGGGTATATTTCAACTGGCAACACTGCTTTGTCTATGATGTTGTGACTTGTCAGATGTGTTTTTTTGGGTTTTAAGTAGTTTTGTGTGTAATAAAATTGTGATGTCGATGAAAATTGTAACTAGGTATTTATCAGGAATAAATACAATAATAATTTTAAGTAGTGCTATTCTCCCATTTTGATTACGAATAGGTACAAGTAACTATATTCTTTAATTTGATGTTTTATTGTAATCCCTCAAGATCTTCAAGTGTAGATAAGATACAATGCTAATCTCAAGGACGAGGCTAAAGTATAATTTTAGTAATTAAACGAATATACCTGTAAGTGAAGTACTATCATAATTATATGATAGCATCGCCCAAAGAGATTATGTTTATCTTACTACGTAATAATCCATACTAATATTAATTCGAAAGTAACTCTGTCTGTCTGTCTGTATGTTACCTTTTCACGCCTAAACCACTGAACGGATTTCGATAAAATTTGACAGAGAGATGGATTGCATCCCGGGGAAGGAGATAGGATAGTTTTTATTGACATACCTCGCGGGTGAAGAGACTAAGTCGCAGGCAGAAGCTAGTATACAAAACAATTCAAAGTCCTGACTGACTGATATATCAAGGCACAGCACAAACCGCTGGTCCTAGAGACATGAAATTTGGAGGGTGTGTTTTTTGTGAAGAGTAGGTATCCACCAAGAAAGGGTTTTTCGAAATTCCACCCCTACAAGGGTGAATGGGGGAAGGGTGAAATTTCACGCGGACGAAGTCGCGGGCAGAGGCTAGTTACGTATAAATTACAGCAGATGTTTGGGAAACTTGCCTTCCCACAGAACGAGTGGCTTGCCTATTCACTACGGGACCCTAATTGAGTTTCGACAGCTATTTATTTAGGCAAACGATTATCTAAATTGCGTTAACAGCATCTGCTACTTTTCGCACCCGGGTTCTTGGGCTATTTCAAGGTCGAGGCACAGAGTAGTTAATGAAAAAAACATGGTTCATTATGCGCTTTTCAATATAATTATGTGCTTCAGAAATTTATTTTACAAAATGTCTTATTTTTCAATTTGGTATAAATTATATCTAAAGGGTACATTACGTACCTCAGAGACTACTTTGACTATCCAAAAGTGTGATAACTAGACTACTTTACAACGTTTTTTTAGTATATGTGAAACCTGAATATATATTATAATAGTTTGTTCAGAATAAGTAACTGAATCGATTCCAATAATATTTACCCCATGTTTTTTGTCCCAAAAGGATTTGAAAAAGATTAAAAGTTGGACACCGAGCGACACTAAGTAGATTATCCAATCTTCGCGCCGAACGGTTAGGTACCTAGATAGTATTATTATCAATGAGCGCAAGACGGGGCGGTGCGAGCGGCGCGGGTGAACATGTTTTATACGGGTTTCGCATATACTAAAAAGGTTTCGCAAATACTAAAAATAATGTTGTATTGGAAAAAACTGCAATCGTTACATACTCCTTTTGCTTCGTTTACGTTCATAAATCTGGTCATACATGCATGCCCAAAAAAAATAACTAGATAATACTAAGAATATCATTAGTGCCCATTAACTGGGGTTTGAATATGGAAGACAGGTCACAAACATCTAAAAACCAATACCCCTAATTTAAAACGTTCAAAATCTAGCCACAATCTTATCTCAGTGACAATCTATGTCAAAAACTTGTCAAAAATTTAGGGAAATTAGAGGTATGTTTGACAGATTGAGACTGAGATCACTGTGAACGTTCTTAAAATTACGAGAATTGCCATTCTGGTTAGACTAGCATTTTTTTAATGCTACTTAGATGTTCTTGTATTGTATCTACTTATCATGCCAAAATTCCCTTTAGGGAAACCTATTTAAAAAAAAAAATTCAATCACTAAACAATCCAATTACTAAACAATTTCCCTTCTCTCTAGGGCGCCATTAACAACACAACCCACACCGCTGCCTCTGTAACATAACTACTCTGTGCACCTAGAGCAGGAGCAGTAAATTGTACCGAACATTAGAACTGCAATTTGTGTATTGTTGAAGAGAACCCCACGACAAAGTTATGGATTTTGGAGGACCCTTGCATAGCTGAGGTCACACAGTGAGTGTGTGTTTGAGATGCAATTTTATGGCTGTTATGAGTGTAATAGATGGAGCTGTAGATATTTGGGAGCTTTGTTGGCGCAATATGTTGATGGTGAATTGTGTTTACTTCTTGTTATTATGATTTTGTGTAGATTGGGTGAGCCAAGTTTAGAGTTGTGTAGTTCTGACAGCAGACTTGTGAAGAGAGAAATAGGAGTAATGAAATTGGCAATGTATTATGTATATTTACTTCTAAAATAAAAACCTGTGTACACTCTATAAGCATCTTGATAGACTGGGTAACAATTAGAATAGATAAGATTTTCTTTATTAAAGTGACCAAGACTCAAACTCAAACAACATTGTTAGTAAAACTTACGACTATATTGGTAAGCACAGAAACTAAATAAAAACACAAGAAATAACGGTTAGTCACCGTTGCGACATCCCATGAGAGACGGCACAACAGTGACCCACGTAGGAGCCGCCCCACACCTAGCGCACTAGGGAAGCGCACCTTTTACGCTTTGTTGCGTAAAAGCAGTCTACATGCGCATCTGCGAACATCCCTGACGCACTACAGAAACGGGGCAGCCCCACCAGTATCCTAAACGCATTGATATATTGAACGCCAAGAGCGCTGTACGATCTTCACGTGTATCTAGCCCACAGGCTACACGTGTCAAAAGCAGTACAGCAGGCTCGAAAGAGCGTGATAATGTAACGTGAATTAGCTTGAACTTTTCTCAAAGCAAAGAAAATTAATTAATTAATAATATTTAGATTCAGGATGAAAATAGATCAGGTCTACCCATGTGCCAAATTTCATCCAAATCTGTTCAGCCGTTTCAGCGTGAAAGCGTAACAAAGAAACAAACTCACTTTCGCATTTATAATATTAGTTTGGATACTATGTAAATTATCAAGATCTTAAACAATACTGAAAAATCATTCACTTATTAAGTAAATATAGGGTGTAGCAATAATTCAGTTAGTCTTAACCAAGGGGTATTGTATTACCTAGCAACGGGTTGTGGAGGTCAGATAAGCAGTCGCTCCATATAAAATACTGGTATTCAGCTGCATCTGATAAGACTGGAAGCCGATTCCAACATCATCTTCATGACCTTGACCCATGCCGACCCCAAAATAGACGAGAAAAGGCTTGACAGATGGTGACAGGCAATAAATTATCCCAGAAGCGTGTATTGTTGAAGAAAACTAACAGACGTCCGTATATTCAACTTCAAGTAAATTGCTTGGAGTATCATAAAAGCGCAATAAGGAAAATATTTCTATATAATATCTCATAGTTTACTACACTAACATTTTTGTAGGACCATTATTACTTTATTATTGTCTTTTATTTATGTAACGAATTATTGGACACAATTTGGGAAAATGTACCAATACAATATGTTCCATGTTTTTATATGTTACCCAATTTCGCACTGCATTGCTTCCTAGGGTTGCCACGTATTTCGCTAAGCTTAATCTAGAAAAACTGTCGCATAAAAATTTTGACAACATTTTTTTTAACTCCCTAAAATTGGATGTAATTGTAATTTTCTCTTCGATAAAGTTCTTATTACGACCGAATTAACACAGAATTATAATCATGATTAAAATTGCCAATGGAAATTAAGTCGTAATCGAAATGATAAATTATATTATGTAGGGTAACACCACAGAATTCAAACAAATCATCTCCACGTCCAATATCCCCGTGTCGCCCCACACTCAGCCCTACACTTCCCAGCAATATTACTAATACACATATAAGCGATATCCACTTATTTGTCTCGACGCGATCACGTGCCAATTTTATAGCATCGCCACTCGTAAATTGAAATTGCGGCCCGTTCTCTCGCCAGTGTACGGTACGGACAATGTTGCTGATGTAGTGTCCGAATTTTTGGGCCAGCAGTGTAGGTTTTGCTTCCGTTGTATATTTATTTTCCTTTCTCCCTTTTGCTTGTTCTTATTAATACGATTTTATTGTTTTGTTAATTGATTAGTTGTTTGTAATAAGGAGGGAAAATGGTTTTGTAAATATTTACTCAACCGAGTTATTTTTGTGTCGTGTTTGTATTCTTCCGCTGTCTGTTTAAGAAAATAATGTCTTGGGAATATTCCTAATACTTACCTACTTCTAAGAATTGCTTATTATTCTACTAAAGAATATATTTATGTTTTTTGTGTATATATTTATGTTTTTTTTCTGTTTTCAGTCATTATTTTTTTCATCATTTAACTTTTTATTTAAGTATTTGCCACACGTACTGCAATTAATGTTCCTAGCGATTAGCTCTTTTTTTTTCTTTAACTTCTATGCCTACTTATGGACAGCGTTGTGGGTTATTTTATAACTAAATTGCTATTTTGTTAAACTAGTTGTAAGTTCTTATAATGTAACTGTTTGCTGTTCCTCTCAATAAAAAAAAATTAAATAAAAGAAATCATCTTCCCAGATGTTTTTAAAAATTACCTTTGCTAGATCATCATCATTTTTACCGTGCATGCTGTGGTCTCCTGTAATTGAAAGAGTACACCTACCAAATACTTTGTCATCCATTAACTATGAAATGTTTAGTGTAAGTATATCTTTTATTGGAGATCCTAAAATAAATAAATCATTTTCATTCTCCTGTCCTTATCCAAATTTATATGGGGTCGGCGCAACATGTCATTTATTCCATACTTCTCTATCAAAGTCAAAGTCAAAAAGTCAAAGTCAAAGCATTTATCAGCAGTCATCTCAGTAGTCACCCCCTTTCTAACCATATCGTCATTCACACAGTCTATCCATCGTTTCTTTGGTCTTCCCCTACTCTTATAGCCTTTGACATTTTGCTCATTTCTCCGTATCTTATGCCGATACCGATTTCCACACCACTTTTCAGTTACCGGTGCCACTTTCCGACTTCCTCTCATGTACTCATTTCTTTGCTAGATATAAGGAGGATAAATACTTGAAAATTAAATTCCTACTCATCAGACTATGAAAAAGCTGAGAGAGCAAGGAAGTCAGGAGTTCGCAGGTGACGCAAACTGTCGCCTTCCTCAAGACATTACATTTTGTTATGAACGCATGGTTACACGACGCTCCGTTGCCGGCGCCGGCTGCAGCTGATGAACTACTGGCTGGAATAACTCAGGTAAAAGTAATGGCTGGAATCTTCGAGAGAAGAAAAGAAAAGGAACTGGCAGCAAAATCAAAGTATATGTGTTTTAATTGTATAAAAAAAATATATAAACATCCGAATTGAGAACATCCTCCTTTTTTTGAAATTGGTAAAAAAAAACACATTTTTTAAGGGTGTGTGACTTCGACGTCCTATTGGATAATCAGCAAGAAAAGGATTCCAATGAAAACTAAGTTTTTTACCATATATAATAATTATAATTTATTTATTACTGACTTATTATCAGCTATGAAGCTACATTATACATATTAAATATTAAATCATTCCAATTGTTCTTGCCTCTGACCTAGAACATTTTAAAGAATTCTTGAAATAAAAAACATAAATAGTTCAGGAAATAAAAAGAATATAAAATATACAACCGTTTAAATAGAGGATCTGATAACGCTGACCAGAAAATTGGAATTGATAGAATTAAAATAACAAACTTCAGATTTTTTGCTATTTTTGTACATAGTAAAAGAAAACTATATAAAAAATAAAAATATTGAATAAAACCTAATGTTTTTACTGTTCTCTGGATATTACAATTCAGTCCTTAAAAATATTTATACAATGTGGCGATTAGATTATTAACAGTACAGCGGTGTTAAAATAATAAAAGTAATAAATTTTACTAAAAAAAGAAAAAATAATTTATTGGACAAAATAGCGTAAAAATTGGCACGAAATAAACCACCCTTGATGATAAGGGTACACTAGACACGCGGAGCATTGTTATAAAATACTCACAAATTAAATTTAATGTTGTTAATACTAAAAAGAAAAAAGAGGTCCCACGTCTAGAATGTTCAATCAATCAATCTTTATTTGTGAACATAGGTATAGGTATACATAAAAGGTCTTAAATATAAATATTATTGTAGTCGAGCTCTATGTTACCAGTTATTAATTATTTTAATTGTGTATGTTTAAAATACGGGGTCCGTGGCTAAATAATAACAGCCGCACAAGTCGATTGATCAGGTTAAGCTACGCTTGCCGCGGTTGATCTGTGGATGGGTGACCATCTTTACATACCGACACCCCTCCGGGCCTCAGAAAGCATGTTAAGCCGTTGGTCCCGGCTGTCATTTGCGGATCTTTGACAGTCGTTACAAGTCAGAAGCCCGAAAGTCTGACAACCAGACTTACCAAGGGTTATCGTATTACCCAGTAACTGGATTGTGGAGGTCAGATAGGCAGTCGCTCCATGTAAAATACTGGTATTCAGCTGCATCCGGTCAGACTGGAAGCCGACCCCAACATAGTTGGGAAAAAGCTAGAATACGTGGTTTCAATCACAGAACAGTTAAAAGAGGTTATGTGGTTTCAATTATTCGCCACACTGTATATTTGTACAGTTGAACAAACCCTCCACTTTACAGACTTCCCCTTACTAACATGTGGTTAAACCATCCTAGTGTTTAAAAACAATTTAAACTAATATCATTTACAGCTTAGCAGCAACATATTGGCACAAATTTATTCACCCTGGACGCCAAACGGTGGTTTAATTCGGCGTTAAGTTTCTTCAGGGGAACCGGCTGCTAGGTGTTATTCCACCCTTGTATGGATTTGAAATTGGAGTATAATATTTTCTTACCTAATACCACCTAATCCTAACTAATATTATAAATGCGAAAGTAAGTTTGTTTTTTGTTTGTTACCCTTTCACGCCTAAACCACTGAACCGATCATCCTGAAATTTTGCATATACGTTGTCAGGTGTACATAAATGGACATAGGGTACCTTTCATCCCGAAAAAAAGTGCTGTTCCCGAGGAAAACAACAACAACGTTATTATGATAATAGATGGCGCCACGTGTCTTTCGAATCAAAAACAGGACGTTCGGGTCAGCTAGTTTAAATTATAAAGGCGAAAGTTGGTGAGTGTGTTTGTATGTTTGTTACTTCTTCACGCACAAACTATTGAATGGATTAGGATGAAATTTGACACACAGATAGCTTATAGCCAGGATTAACACATAGGATACTTTTTATTCTGATATTCCCACGGGATCGAAAGTTATGCAGGTAAACCGCGGGGCGCAGCTAGTAACATTATAAAGAGAGAATATTAGATTTTTGTATATTTGTTTGTTACGCTTTCACGCTTAAACGGCTGAACGAATTTAGATAAAATCTGGCACATAGGTAGATTGTGACCTGGATTAGGACAAAGAATACTTTTAATCACGATATTCCCACAGAATCGAGACTTATGCAGGTAAAACTGCAGCGCGCAGGTAAAATCAATAAATTGAAAGAAACATAGGAATTATTATTGTGTTTATGTATGCCAAGATAATTAGGTAATAAAAGAGGTAACCGGAATGTTTCTAGCATCCACCTTTCAGATAGGTCCAATGAAGTTTTTGATAGATGGCTATGTTTCAGCCAGGGAAATATAATTACTTTATATAAATTCATCTTCTACCTAGCCTTTTCCCAACTATCTTAGGGTCGGCTTCCAGTCTTACCGGATGCTGTTGAATAACAGAATTTTATCATAGAGTGACTGCCTATCTGACCTCCACAACCCAGTTACTGGGTAATATGATACTCCTTAGTAAGACTGGTTGTCCGATTTTCGGGTTTCTGACGACCCGTAACGACTTTAGTACTTGTACTAAAAACTAACCGCCTAACGTGTTTTCCAAAGTACGGAGGGGTCTCGGTATATCATGAATGGTCACTCGTGATATACCGAGACCCCTCCGTACGGGTTTGCTTAACCTTGAAGCTGTGCGGCTGTTATTATTTAGCCCTCTACACTGTCTTACAAATCATTGACCTAAGGGTGCATTTAGGCAGTATGTATTTTCTGAAAAATATGACACATGACATATGCTATACCTACTTACCGAGCACAAGATGAAAATTATATTTGATATCTACCGTCCAATGATAATAAATCGAGATTTACCCAAAACCCGAGTTGTTTACAATCCCCGGGTTTAGCTATCAAGTATCCAGCCTTCCAAATATCGGTCGCTATCCTATATTATCTCGAAGCAAATCTTATTAACCTGACAAATATAGCAAATTACATATTAAATCGTTTTCTTATATTAAAGGGCGAAAATCACCTCAATGTGGCGTTCGAAGCAAAATTTATCGTCGGCCGTCACCCCGAATTTTATCGTGGAAAAATACATCTTTTTCGCCCCAAACGGTTTGTCAACGTCCCTTGGCAATTCAGTGGGAATGGTCGACATTTTATATAAACTCAACGTTGTTACTGTAGGTGAATTGTATTTTGGAGACTAAGAGCTTATTCTTAGGTTTTTGTGCTGATAGATAGCTTTTGAGTGTAGGAATAGAAAATATGAAGCATTTATGTCATTAATCATTAGAAATGGCCTTGTCATTTATTGCTGTCTGTCATGGCTGTCAAAATAGACTATATCTCCCTTGGGTGTCGTTTGCAAGTAAGGTTATGTAAAGAACAGCAGCGCCCTCTCGTGTTCTTATAACAAGTTACTACGATCACCAATCAGTTTTCTAAGAGTGGAGAAGGGTGAAGACAACTTTGTCGTCACTTTCAAAATCATCATCTACCTTGGAATTTCCAGTGTTGGTGTCGGCTTCCAGTCAAACCACGCAACTCCGTGTAAAATGCATAGGTACCAGTATTTTACATGGAGTGACTGCTTATCTGATCTCCACATCCCAGTTAGGTAATGGGTAACATGATACCTCTTGGTCCCATGAGGGACCCGTGGCTAAATAATAACAGTCGCACAGGTCGATCGGTCAGGTTAAGCTACGCTTGCCACGATTGGCCTGTGGAAGGGTGACCATCTTTACATACTGTGACCCGTCTGTGCCTCGGAAAGCACGTTAAACCGTTGGTCCCGGCTGTCATTCGTGGATCTTTGACAGTCGTTACGGGTAGTCAGAAGCCCGAAAAGTCTGACAACCATTCTTACCAAGGGATATCGTATTACCCAGCAACTGGGTTGTGGAGGTCAGATTGGCAGTCGCTCCACGTAAAATACTGGTATTCAGCTGCATCCGGTTAGACTGGAAGCAGACTCCGACATAGTTGGGAAAGGAAAAGGCTAGGCAGATGATGATGATACCTCTTGGTGAGAATGGTTGTCAGACTTTGAATGATGAACGTATTCCATACATACAACTATCTCATAGTTATTCATATATCGGTAATCGTGACATTGGACGTGGACACTGACGGTCGGCCTGGATCACAGATCCAAGGTAGCTCAGCGCGCTATGGAGCGAGCTATACTCGGAGTCTCTTTGCAGGACAAAATCAGGAAAGAAGTTATCCGGAAAAGAACTGGAGTTACCGACATATCTTGCAGAGTAAGCAAACTGAAGTCTGTCGAAGGACCGATGGCCGGTGGAGTAGACGAAGTCCTGGAGTGGAGACCGCGTATCGGCAAGCGTAGTGTGGGACGTCCCCCAGCTAGATGGACGGACGACCCAAAGAAGGTGGCTGGGGTAGACTGGATGCGAAAGGCGGAGGACAGGGTGCTGTGGCGCAGTCTGGGGGAGACCTATGACCAACAGTGGACTGCGATAGGTTGAGTTGATTGAATGGTGACATTTGTTGGTCGTGCTTACATAGCACATATTGCAATACCCACTATGTAGTATAGCGATTACTGGTATATAACTCGAATTACAGTACCCGGCGATAAATATTGCATATCGACCTTTGGAAAGAGACAATCGGCTAATTTCGGCTTCGTAGAGCGTTATCTCTGTCGCACGAAATACAAACAGTCCGGTATCTATTAGGAGCTGTTAAAACAATTATGATTTGCTTCTTTTGATAATTATTTTTATTCTTTGTATAAAATGGTTTTGTGCAAAAAGGTCGATGTGCAATATTTATCGCCGGGTACTGTACCTACTTACTGACTATGTCACTTGAGATGCAATCTTTTATCCCCTTCAGCGTTCTCATACGACTCCTTCGGGAACAGAGATAAGGAATGTTTGTTCTTGAATCGCATTCATGCACGTCTGTGGTAAAATAAACCACTATAAGCTGGTCTCTTTCAATTGAAACTCCGTACGTACAGACACCAGCACATACGAGCTAAGCTACTCCAATCTGTCAAATTTCTTTAATAGGTTTTCAACTTTATCGCTAAAGCTTAAGGTTCAATGTTGATTGGGAAAATTTGACAGTTTCGGATAGCTGGATGTGCCAAGTGGAGGTGCTTGGGGGAGGCCTATGTCCAGAAGTGGACGTGTTTCGCCTGAAAAATGATGATGATGATGATGAAATAAACATTATAACACACAACATGGAACTAGAAACTAATAATAAATTACATGACGACGTTTCCAACATTTTTCTTCTTAATAAATGGGCACTTACATATGTAAAACCGGCTGCTACTGAGATACAACTGATGAACAAACCCGATAACATCGTCCGGCATGGTAATCGGACCCATGACCTGTCCTACAATCGAACCCAGTAATTCCTAGGTTCGATTCCTAGAGTCAGATCACCCCTTTAAACGTGTGGACGTGTCGCACAATAACATACCAACAAATAAACATTAGAATATTATGAAACTAGAAACTAATAATAAAATACATGACGACGTTTCCAGTATTAGCTCTCTAGTCAATTTCCTTAAGCGGCATATAAATCTCTTAGACGCGGCGGTCTCATCTTCGTGCGGAAATGCAGACCCGACCCGCAGAGTTATAGTGTGTTTTAACAAGGAAATGTTGTAGTTTTTCACTTGTCTTCTATTTTCTATGTAGATTTTGTGGCCTGTGGGAATGAAGTAATTTTGTGTTTTGCAGAGTGATGAGGGTTTTTAGTTGGTATTAAGGAATACGTGAAATTAACTCAGTTAAATGCAGTGTTTTGGTTTGAAATTATGAGTATTCAGGAGATTACTATATTCCAAAGTGATATTTCTGCAGTGGAGACGCAGTGGTAACGGATGTGACTTACGAGGTAGGCTCGTAGGTTCGAACTCAGACAAACGCTTTACTTTGTGTAAATTATTTCATCACCACTGCTCTCAAAACGGTAACGGAATACATCGTGAGGAAATCGGTTTATCCTCGGCCCGTGTGGTGGATTATGGTCCAGTGACTCTCACCTAGAGGTCTGTGTCCCAGCTGTGGAAACATAATATGATAATTATACTTATCCTAAAGTTATATTTCCATACATTTAAACAGCATCATCATCTGCCTAGCCTTTTTCCAACTATGTTGGGGTCGGCTTCCAGTCTAACCGGATGCAGCTGAATGCTAGTACATATTTACATGGAGCGACAGTCTACATTTAAACAGCATGAAGTCCAGTAATGGTATTGACACCGTTTAACTGAACCGAACCGAACCGAACTGATCTATGCGTCATGTTCGTGAACGGACGCCGTGAGTTGGGGCTGGTCATCTCTTAGCTCCCTCGGCTTACTTTTAATTATTTTAATTTATGAATTGTTGTTTTCTTACTATTTGCTGTACTCTGGACGCTTTTAACGCGTACGTCTTTTTTACATCGTTCTCACATATAATTATGAATTCACATTAATGATTAATAATAATTAATATTTTTGTAAAAATATAATTGAAAGAATGTCCATGGAGTTTCTTTCCCGTTCTTCTCCATAGGTACCTACGCTTTGGAATGGGCAACTAGCTTCATATTTTTGACTGTCCGACTTTTTGACAATTCAAAAGTGCCTGTAAATGGTTTAATTGAAGTAAATGCTTTGAGTTTGAGTTTACAGTACCGAAAGAAGAAAAAAATCATACCGATTACAGTATTCATAAAAGGAATAAGGTTTTTGTGATGTTTAATGTTTGTATTTTGTTTAGTTTCTTGATTAATAAACAATAAAAAAAATAACCTAAACTACCCACTCGTATTTCGAAAAACGGCAAATGATTTTCAACATTTTTTCAATAAAACATTCCCTCAAAAATAAAACCGCAGCAGTGAATAATATTATTTATAATGCAAGTGACGGGCAACACTGCACGCCGCGAGTTTCTATTTCACGCGCAAACGGTCTGAGCGTATCTGGATTTATGCCCGCGATGACGTGCTGTCGCGTCGCCTCTGTTAGATGCATGACCCTGTGATATTTAAGTAAGGGATATATTTTTATTTTACTATTACCTTTTACTTTTTTTTTTCCTTTTACTTAACTGTAGCAGTTTTTAAATTGAAATACTTTGCAATTTTACACTGCTTTAGATAACTTTTAGAAGAACTTGATGTTAAGTACAGACGCTAGCACATCAAGCTACTACAATTTGTCAATTTTTTTTAATAGATTTTCAACTTTATCGCTAAAGCATAAGGTTCAAGATTGATTGGGAAGATTTGACAGTTTCGGGTAGCTTGATGTGCTGGCGTCTGTACCTACTCGGTAGTTGCTGAGAGGCCATACCATAGGTCATGATGTCTTCTTATACGATTTATTCCGGTCTGATCCCTTGAACCCCCCCTCCGTCCCCCCCCCTCCTCGATCCCCTGCTAATTCATCTTCTGTTTTAAAATCTGCCAAATGTAATTAATCAAATAGAACCATGCGCTTTGCTTCTGACATTTCATAAGTGCCCATGTAGGTTCATCTAAACTAATATTATAAAGAGAAAACCAGTGCTGCAACATTTATTTTTTAATTGTCGCAGCATCATGCTAAGATAGGAGCCTTTTGGCCTCGTATAGGACTTTCTGTTTCATTTTCCATTTGTTATTTTTTTTTTATATAACTTGGATTTTTATTTTGCTGTGTTTATTTTAGTTTGCGATCTTCCTATTACGAGTCGCAATAAATAATTTTACTTTTGATTTGGATTTTTGTATGTATATTTGTAACTTTTACGCTAAAACGGCTGAACGAATTTAGATGAAATTTGGCAAATGCGTAGACCATGACCTGGATTAGGACATAGAATACTTTTTATCCCGATGTTATTACGGGATCAAGCCTTATGCGGGTAAAACAGCTGGGCGCAGCTAGCGAGAAATAAAATAATTTAAAACAAGAGTTTTGTCTTCCTCATCGTCAGCCCATAGCAGTCCCATGTTAAAACTTCTCCAATGGCACGCCATTCCACTTGATCCTCAGTTAGATACTCATGAGGTCATCTAGCTGCTAAGTAGGAGCTGCTACCAGTGACCCTGCGAAGATCATCTTTCCACTTTCCTAAAGACGTCTTACCCTGTGTGTCCTATCTCACCATCGGCATTCTTACCGTATTTTCAGCAATAGTGGCCCAGTGGTTAACTGCTGCGATTTACGAGTTGTTGGTTGTGGGTTTGAACCAAGACAGGCGCTTTACTTTGTGTAAATTATTTCATCAGCACTGCTCTCAAAACAGTGAAGGAAAACATCGTGAGGAAACCGGCATGTCCTAGAACCAGAAATTCGAAGACATGTGACATCTAGCAACCCGCACTGGGTCCGCGTGGTGGATTACGGCCCACTCCCTCTCTCAGAGAGGAGGCCTGTGTCCCAGCAGTGGGAAGGTTATAAGCTTATTCTACCTTATCTTCTATGAGCAACTAAGTCACCTTTAGTTCTAACATCTATTGACAAACTTACGCCAAAAATTCGTCCATCTACGAAAACACTGACGAAAACAGTTCCACCACACTCAACTCCACAAAACAACGAGACCCGTGACATATTGAGACTGACAACTTACGAATTGTTTGCTAAAACTTATCAGAGATACCGAAAATATGCCGCCGAAGACAATATTTTCGCTTATCTAGTATAATTTATGCGAAAACTTAGCGAAACTTGGTCACTTAGGAGACGATTCGTTCGAGCCGTCGATCGAGATAAAATCATACTTTTGTAGTAATAACGTTCCTACAGAGTTTCTGTTTGCCATTCTGTAATGTTATTATTCAAATTGTTGAATGTTTTGTTCGACGTTTCCAGTACTGTTTAAATTGTTGTTTCTGGGACAGATAAGGGGTATTTTAGAGTTTAGGTGTATTTTTGTCAGGGACCTTTTTCCATGTTGTGTTTTTAGGTGATCTTTTAGAGCTTTTACGCCGTACGGCATTTCATACAAACTATCAAGCCCTTGTTTTTCGAAATGAATGAAGGGACCGATTTTAATGAAACTTCAAACGCATAAGCAGGATACAAAGGTCTAAAAAGTTACTTAAGAACATTTTCGAAAAATTGTGTTACAGTCAAATTAAATCGATTTTAATTTTTTCATAGAAACAGAGATTTCCAGTTATCTTCTTCTAAATAAGATATTTCGAAAATGTTCTTAAGTAACTTTTTAGAACTTCGTATCCTGCTTACGCATATGAAGTTTCATTAAAATCGGTTCATTAATTTCGAAAAACAAGGGCTTAAAAATTTATATGAAATGCCGTACGTCGTAAACGCTCATAAAGTATTATATATTTAATTAATGCAAGCTATCAACAGAATCCAAGGATATTTTTTTTTTTTCGTAGAACAGAACAATACATAACAGGGGGTTGTTACGTAAATTATAACCGTTATTAACTTTACGTAAAAAAAATTATACTTAACCAATTTATCATTTGAAATGGTCGATTTTTTTAAATAAAATAGGTATACTGGAATCACGAAATCGTATTGAAAAGATTGAAATCGTAAATCTCTTTCTTTTAGTTTGGTTTAATCCGATTTTACTAGACTAGACGACTAGAGGCTTTACATTTACAGGTTATACTTAACTTTTCTATATTAGAAAAACCAAACTAGACCAGCGCGGCAGCGGGGTAATTACGTAACGCACTAACAGTAATAGGAATGGCTTTCATTGCGGTATTTACGTTGTTGAGCAGACAATGTTTTTGAACATATGAAGCAATGGATTAACAATATCCTTCAAAATTATGATTTGTGATTGTTAGTATGTTACGCAAATAGGGTGTAGACCTCAGCGCTATCTGATTTCGGACTTAATTATCCAGCGGTGATTTAGAAATCAAGGCCGTTTCTAGATTCATTAAGAAGATGTCTCTCTATTATAATTGGGTTATAAATTACTCAATTAATAGCCCTACAGATTGAGTGGAAACTGACAATTTACGGCTTTACGATCTAACTTATATTCGAGTTACTATAGAATGGATCGTATGTACAGACGCCAGTACATCAAGCCGCCCGAAACTGTCAAATTTTCCCAATCAACCTTCAACCTAATGCTTCAGCGATAAAGTTGAAAATCTATTAAAAAAATTGACGGATTGTAATAGCTTGATGTGCTGGCGTCTGTACAACTTTACGAGGCATGTTGGAAATCAGTTATTGGCTGGAACACCAATCCATAAATCTGTTGCTGTTCTATAATTCAAACTCAAACTCAAACTCAAAGCATTTATTTCAATTAAACCATTTACAAACATGAAGCTAGTTGCCCATTCCAAAGCGTAGGTACCTATGGAGAAGAACGGACAAGAAACTCCATGGACACTCTTTTTAACTGATATTGTACAAAAATATTAGTTACATCATTACTTTTAATTTTAAAATTATATAATGTGAGAACGATGTAAAAATTAAGAAAGACGTACGTGTTAAAAGCGTCCAGAGTACAACAAATAGTACTTAACAAACTACAATCCAAAAATAAATTAATTAAAAATAAGCCGAGGCAGCTAAGTGATGACCCGCCCCAACTGACGGCGCCCGTTCACGAACATGGCCTAACATCACACCTTTATTCCCCAAAAGTATAAGCAGAGTAATTGTAACTACAGTACCTACATCCTAAACCGTTTCGCCAGACATGTCAAAGCCATGTGATTATGAGGCGAGCCAATTGCCATAAATTGTTAACAAATCTAGACTTGAGTAATTCTCGGTACAAAAACCTAAAAACTCGTTTACAAAAAAAAAAAACAACCGACTTCCAAAAAAAACATTACAAAGTGAAAAATAACTTCAATTACGGAAGTCGGTATCGTTGGTTCTATATTTTCGATTTTTGACACCGACTTTCGAAATTGAAGTTATTTTTCACTTTGTAGTGTCTTAAGCCCTTAAGCCTGTCGACCAGTCTTACCAAGGGTAGGTCGTACCCAGTAACTGGATTTTGGAGGTCAGATAGGCAGTCACTCTATGTAAAATACTGGTATTCAGCTTCATCCAGTTAGACTGGAAGCCCCAACATAGTTGGGAAAAGGCTAGGCAGCTGA
Source organism: Luperina nickerlii (assembly GCA_963855955.1). NCBI lineage: Eukaryota > Metazoa > Arthropoda > Insecta > Lepidoptera > Noctuidae > Luperina > Luperina nickerlii. The sequence continues at coordinate 2,783,204 of OY979667.1, read as the reverse complement.
TGAGACTTGAGACAAATTTTGACAAAACAAAAATTAAAACACCAAGGGGTGTCACCCTTCTTCATCTCACAAACATTGTTAGTCTCAGGAAATAGATTACTGAGGTGAAATAGGAAATGCTATGGAAATTTTACAGTGTCGTCTGGGGCCCTTTATAGCCCTTCTGGCCATGGGCTGAGTGATAAAGATGGTTCGCACTATGTTAGGGGAAGCCCTGAAATGTAAACATGAAAGTGAATTTGTGCTTGTTAAAATCTTTTTGTAAAAGAATTTTCAATTTTGTAGTGAAAAGGTGTTGAGTTTTTACAATCCATACTAATATTATAAATGCAAAAGTATGTCTGTCTATCACCTCTTCACGCTTAAACCGCTGAACCAATTTAGATGAAATTCGGTACAGAGATAGTTTGAGTCCCGGGAAAGGACATAGAATAGTTTTCATCCCGATATTCCCACGGGATCAAAACTTATGCGCGTGAAACCGCGGAGCGCTGATAAAACAAAGTCGGGTTAGTTACACCATTTATAACTCAAGAACGGCTGGACCTATTTTTATGATTTATCATTTGTTGGATTTGTCTCCGGCCCGAATAGCAGAATAACTATTAATTTGTGAATAACTATTGTAGGGTTGCTAGTAGTGAAATGAAAGCCCCATTGACTTCATGATATTTTTATTGGCAACTTGCTTATTATAATTTACTACAGTTACAATAATTTATATCAGGTGGCAACCCTAAGTGGAGGGATGAAAGGGACTGCGTGGCTATCTCCCTTCAGACCACCCCTAGCTGTCTAGTTCCTGAAGACTGCTAGGCTATCGAAGCAGGAACTATGTTTACTGAGGATCAGAGCTGGCTGCGTGGCTGCCGCGCTCAGAACCGCTAGCTAGTGAATGACAATTTGTTTTTTTTTTTTTTTGTTTTTTTTTTTTTTTTTTATAAATGGCATCTCGTAGTTGACCTTGAGAGGTCGTGACTACTTAACCGGACAATCCTGCGGCTGCCTTGAGAAAACTCAAAGCCTCCAGCCAGGGGCTTAAAACTAACTAAATAAACTAAGCGAGTACACGCTAAGGGCACCCCCTGTGGGGTACGAGCCACGGCTTAGGGCGTCGCTGGGGGGAGGGCAGCAAGTTGGGACAGGCTGGATCTAATTTTGATTATTTAACGAACGATGGGGCCGGCATTTCCTAATTGACTACTCTGAGAAGAAATGCCGAAACAAACTCAGAGGTCAGAGTCGGGAATTTAAATCTACTGGCTCAGCTGCGGCGCAGGCTGGCACTACATCGAGCAAGTGTCGGTGGGGGGCATTTACTGGGGGACGTCGCGAGGGACCTCGTCGGCGAGGCCGGTATGTCGGTTTCTTGTATCTGTTTTTCCTAAGCGTGCTGGTTGCCCTACTGCTCTCTTGGAGGACGGTTATAGGGTCATCTGGGTCGGCGAGAACGTGCCTTGGACGGCGTAGGTTACTAATTTGGGAGGGAGTATATCTGGCGGCCTCGACAACCAGCGGGTTTCGATGGTTGGGGGCGGAGTCGAAGAAGTGCTTGGAAAGGCGCTTCATGAATTGGTGGATAGTGGGGATTTTGAGATCCACATGGAGGATCTCATTTCGGACGAACCAAGGAACTCCCGTAGCCTTTCGGAGGAAACGGTTCTGGAGGGTCTGCATCCTATGGATGTGGTGGGGCTTTGCGTGTGCAAAGACTACGCAGGCATAGGTCATGATTGGGCGAATGCACGCTGTGTAGATGCGCAATTTGCACTTAAGTGACAATTTGCTGCGTGCATTGAGCATCGAGTGGAGGCTACCGAGAGCGAAGGCGGCGCGCGAGCGAACCGCCTTTATGTGCTCTGCGAAGGAGAGGTGTCTGTCGAGGATAACACCGAGATATTTGGCTTGCTTCTCCCAAGGGATCGGCTTGCCGAACATGGTGATAGGTCGGGGGGGACAATTTGTTCGAAGACAGCTCTGCTTATAAAGCGGTTTCGGTTCATATGTGTGCATAACATCGTCGTGTGGTCCTATGTAGATGTAGTGCAGATAACTCCCGAAATGGCGCTGGTTCAGAATGTTTCACTCGTTGATTGTAGATGGCGTCACTTGTCTATCAGCCTTGCTGTCTGCCATGTTATTGATCTGCTCATCATAGTACTTTGGTTAAGTGATACTAGATGGCACTGTATGTTTGTTACACTATTAATTTGTGAATAGCCAGAATAACTATAACATGTGAAAAACTCAAGAAAACAATAAACAGGCCGCCGCTACAAAATGGTGGATTACATATTTTTTCACAACAACATGGGTATCAAATTAAAAGGCTTGACTAGTAGAGTACAGATTACGGGGACAACGGGAATACAGGTAGGTACTGCATGTGCACTATGAAAATTTTCAAATTAAACACGATTTTATCTGTTTATCTGATCAATGCTTATGCTGCAATGATTTGTTAAAACTCTTGATGGATTAAGTAGCTAGCTGTTTAAAATTTTTATATTCAAAAGATTCTTTTGCAATTAAGTAGCACCTAAATCCATTGCCACTTTAAATAGACAGACAGTAGAGAGTACATAGGTAGGCAGAGAGTACATAGGTACAGACAGGCATTTTAAAAACTGAGACCTCTTCTAGGCCTAAAGGTCGCTTTAGAAATACCTTTTCCACCACGATTTATCTGTAATTGCTTCATTTTTAAATCTTTTTACTTTTTATGGTAGACTAATTTTATTCTAGGTGCATCGTCTTCACATATAATTTAATATTATGTATACAAAACCTTGTAAAACATTTTACTAGAGTAACGTTGGAGTTTCTTGCCCATTCTTCTCCATACGAACACTACCTTTTGGAAGGGGCGACTAGAATCAATTCAATTTTCCTGTAAGTTTGGACGATCAAAAGTGCCTTTAATGTGCCTATTTGAAATAATTTTTTTGAATTTGACTTTGACTTTGACGTGGCTCAATTCAATACCACCAAAGTGGTTTATTGCCCTTTACAGTACCTATACTTGGAATAACAGCCACACGGGTCAATCAAGGGTTAAGATATGCTTGCTAAGATTGGTCCGTTGATGGGTGACCATTCGTAACATATTAAGACCTCTCCTTGCCTCGAAAAGCACGTTAAGCCGCTGTTTTTAGCTATCATTCTTATCAGAAGCCCGAAAGTGTAACAACCAGTCTTACCAAAGAGTATTCTGATACCCAGTAACTGGGTCAGTCGCTCCATGTAAAATACTGGTATTCAGCTGCATCGGGTTAGACTGGAAGCCGACCCTAACATAGTTGAGACAATACGACATATCTACATCAAAGATATTGTAACGGCTACTGGCTACAAGGAAGACCTTGCAGCCTACAGATCCCTTCAATTTGATCGTCTAAGAAATAAATGACAATCGTGCGCATACCGACATACTTACCACATTCCGTAGGGGTGTTCCCCTCATAATTTAATATAAATAACGCCGAGTTTCTCTCGCCATTTTTATAATGTTCGCTATGCGATGCAACGAGGGTGGACGGCTATTTTTGGATTGATATAGAGCTGCTGTTACCGTGTAGTGTGACAAGTGTTTGGTGTGAATAACAGATATGCATGTTCTTGACCTCGTAGCGTTTTTTATTGATATAATATAGGATGAGTTCTTTCTTTATCAGGGTGGGAAATCATCAAATGACCTCTCCCGCTCTGGGTGGAGCGGAAGGGAGTGTCAGACTCTTACTGACTAAAACCCACCCGTGTTCCTTCCTTAGCCCTTTATGTTCCGGGCCAGCGGTAACCTTTTCGGACAATCAATCAAACAATTCAATACGACTTACTATAACATTAACTAACTTTTTTGGTTAATCTTGTTCAAATAAACTAATCTTGGTATGTTACACGTGTGACTAATGATATTTTATGATAATTTACATCTGTCACCATTAAAATTTGACGATGAAGTTTCTGCAAAACGTGGATTAAGTAAAAATTATTATAAAATGATAATGAAAAACATAATAATTAATACAGTAAAAATACCTATCTATCTATCTAAAAATATCATTGAAGATTTTACGCAGGCTCCCGAAATAAAAGCTTAACTATAGATAGACTAAAATATCACCAATATCACCTTCCCAAAACAGACAATACTTCATACTTATACCTACACACACACACCAAAATAATACCCAGTAACACCCACCAAACTCCACACATATTCCAACCCTCACGCTACCACAAGCCAGGGGCGACAAACATCATAGCTCCGTTCATAATCGTTGGATGCAGACACGTTAAACACAGAGGGCTATAAAATTTGTGCAAAAACCATAAATTTTCGCTCACATTCAATTATTTGAGGCGCAGCTAGACGCGTGGTGACTCGTGAAGGGAGAAGAAGCAATTATGGAATGTTACGTGTGGTAATCATTTGTAGTTTGTGATAAATTGTCGAGACACGTGAAGAGAATATGTGGGAAAGAGAGGAATAGGCGCTGATTGCAATTTCGTGTTTGGTGGTAATCAATTAGGTTGACGATTCGTGTACGAAAATGCTACTGTTTCTATTTAAATTATGTGTCTATCAACAGTTTTCCTTCACCTTCCGCATCTAGTCCGCAGCTACCTTTTTAAAGACGTCAAATTGGAATGTGAGAACTTGGGCGGGAATTAACGCATCTGTAATAAAAACTTCGCTGTAAACAAATTTTCTTTCTTTCTTTCTTTTCTTTCAACAAAATTAAAATGTCTCTCTCAACACGTTCATGATATGGTTCGTGGATATGATGACCATCCATTACACATTGAGACCCCTTCGTGCATGAAAGCACGGTAAGCCGTTGATCCCGGCTGTCATTCGCAGATCTTTGACAGTCATCACTGGTAGTTAGAAGTCCAAAAGTATGAAAACCAGTCTTACCAAGAGGTATCATGTTACCCAGTTACCAGGATGTGGAGGTGAGATAGGCAGTCGCTCCATGTTAAATACTGGTATTTAGCTTCATCCGGTTAGACTGGAAGCCGACTCCGATTGAGTAACAATGTAATCAATTAAACAAGACAGTTATAAAACCATGAGCCCAAGCTTAGAACACAAAGACACCCACTTAAAATGAGAGAACATCACAGATAGAGATTCACCTAGATAACGCAAGAGCAACTACTTCGCGTGCCAAAAATCGCACCAGCTTACGTACAAAAATCGTAAGCCGCCACTTTCACGCTCAGTCCTGTGTACTGCTGGCTGGGTGAGCGTGAACGCTGGCGCTAGGCCCCGAGGGTGGGGCGAGACGGTGCTATACGCGGAGGCGTCTTTGAATCGACTTGATTTACCCATCACTATAGTTCTTATGACGTCATACGTCGTACGTAGTCAAAAATTGGAACGCTTAGTTTTCATACAGATCGTGATACCTGCGTTATCTAGGTCTATCTATATCTGTGGAGAACATCAAGCACATACAATCAAAAAAACAAAATCCATATTCCATCGATTCAACCCTCACATAGCCGTCACGCACAATACTTCCACACGTCCGCCTCACGCCACGGTCACGCCGCGCGGTCGCAGTGCGGCCGCATTTGTCACGCAGCTCAACCGCACTCGATGCCATCCGTCATACGCTCTTGACTGCATCGGTTATGGCATAGATTATGGGGTGAAGAAGGGATGGTACTGGTGTAATAATCTAGGGTTTAATGCCTAATCTGAAGTATTAGGAGACTTTTATTTATTTATTCAAGCTTATATTTTAATATCCAGGTAAATAATGTACAATTAGCGCTTACAGTTGCCATGTAAATACAAGTGTCCACAAAAACTGTACAGACGCCAGCACATCAAGCTACCCGAAACTGTCAAATTTTCCCAATCAACTTTGAACCTTATACTTTAGGGATAAAGTTGAAAATCTATTAAAGAAATTTGACAGATTGTAGTAACTTAGCTTGATGTGCTGGCGGCGTCTGTATCTAAAGTTAAAAGACAGAAAAGAAAAAAATACACACCAAAACAAATATAAAATAGAAGTATCAGTGTGAATTTTTGGAGTATCAGTTATAATTTTCGGTACATATTATTGCTTTTCATTAAGAAAGAGTTCATACAAAGATAAATCTAATTGAGACTTCTTTATTGCTATTTTTATTTTTCTAATGTTCTTGTGCATAAAGAAGCTGCTGTAGAAAAGCGAAGAAGCTGGTGTGCTGGAGAGTTGCACTGAAAGATTCCCCGAGAATCAAAAGTGTGATGATATTTTAGTATACTCTAGATAGTAACTAACTAAGCTATCAAGTAAATGATAGGAGTCATTTACTTGATAGTTTTTAATCTTTGCATGAGACACTTGCTTACAGCTCCGGCCAAGTGTAAAAAACTGTCCCATCTACGCAACAACATAATCTATGCCACCCCTCAAGCAAGCATCTGCTAGGTATCGGTTTATTGCCGACCAACCGCAAGTGTCCCGTTAAAATATTACCCGGTATTACCGGTTATTACCGGGTATTACCGACGCGTGCCGAATATTACACGTCATTACAGTGGTCATAACTTGAGAGGCTGTGGTAATAAGTGGGTTGGCATGGTTTATGTTGTCATTTTGACCCTAGTTTGGTGGTGATGTCAAATGTCTTTTAACGATGGTGGTGTGAGGTGCTTTCTTGGCGGTTTGCTCACAAAATGTGTGTATTTTTTATCTGTTTTTGGAATAGAATATAAGAATAGAAATGTTTTATTTCAGACAAGAGTGCATAGGGTTATTAACAATGTTAGTTGGTTACAGGCAAAGATTAACATACACAATTAAAATTTAGCGTGGAGCTGCATCCAGCTCCGCAACAGGGATAAGTGAAGAAGCCTCCTCGTGTAGCGCAGTTTGTTCCACCCGTTACTCAACTGAACCAAGCGCTCGGCGCATCCTGGACAGTCACACCCAACACCTTATTTGACTGGCCAATTCTTCCTTGCGGTGGTAGGGCTAACGCCCGCCTGGTTTGCGACCACCCTCCACCGGAGTCCGGCGTCAAGCAGCCTGCTGTGTTTCGTCGATGCGTGGGAGTTCCAGTGCCTTAGTCATCTTCTGGGCACGTTCGTTCCACCATAGACCTCATCCATCGCTTTACATCAGGCGTGATTGAGGTAAGGAGCGGGCTCATTCAGCAATAAAAAAATATTGAGAAATCCCATCAATCTATGAATACACTGAAAATACTGTTATCATAGGTAATATTAGTCATTACCGCAGGGAAGGAACGGGCTTGAGATTTGCAGATGGAATTTTTTCAGACACTAATGCAAGGCCATTAGAAAAAATCAAAATAAATATGACACCCAACGCAACAATTCCACACACCGCCAAAACAGTTATTAAGGGTACAATGAAGGTTATATCGCTTATAGCGATGTCTATCAGACAACAGCGGTACTATTCTGTAAAAAGATCACCGTGATAACTTAGGTGAAGTGAGCTTAAAGTGAGCTACCATTCCACCTGATGTTAGGAATTGACACTACTGACAGCTTACTTTAAGCTCACTTCACCTAAGCTTTCACGGTGAGATTTTTAAAGAATAGCATCACAGTCCCATTGTGTGGATTTTTAAGTGATTGAACCTTTAAAAGAAAGAAAGAAAGAAAAACATTTTACTTAGGACACAGATTGGAAATACAAATAGTAAAAAAGGAGCATTTAAAAACACACATTATTTATAATATAGTAAAAGTAGGTACGCAGTGCTACACACCCCTACCCTATTTCAAGTTAAAACAAATATCAACTTTATTTCTATGACATTTAAGTTGATTTCAGAGTGACTAGCACTATTTGAAAAAGTTATAAAAATGTTTGAAGTTGTAGCGTAAACTGAACTTTATTGTGTAGAAATTAAAGTTACTTTTTCAAAGAAAAAGGCATCGTTGTAAATGGGATAAGTGTCCAAAATGCTGGCAGCATTACTACGTTGGATTTTTTCATTAATTCATATTTGTTTACATTTTTTACAATAAATCGCGAACGCAAATTAAGTAGACACAAGTATGTAATGATTGCATTCCTCATACTCTCAAAGTATCATCATCTGCTACCCTATTCCTAACTATGTTGAGGTCACCTTCTTGTCAAATTGTATACAGCTGAATACCACTATTTTACAAGGAGCGACCGTCTATCTGACCTCTACAACCCACTAACTGGCTAACACCCCTTGAACAAAGGCTCGTACAAACAGGCGCGACGCGACACGCGACACAAAGGCACCGCAAGTCGCGCAACGAGCGGTGCCTTTGTGTCACGCGCGATTCGCGTCGCGCGTCGCGCCTGTTTGCAGGAGCCTTAAGACTGATTGTCAGACTCTCGGGCTTCTGACTACCCGTAACGAATTAAAAGATCTACAAATGACAGCATGGACCAACAGCTAGCAACGGGGGGTATTGAATTCGATTTGTAATGTATGGTCACCCATCGACGGGACGACCTCAACTAGCGTAGCTTAACCTTAAAGATCAACAGTGCGGCTGTTATTATTTAAATACGAGCCCCACTGCACTCCTGAAAGTCTGACTGTCAATAAACAACACAACAATTAGCATTACCAGACTACCTTCCATACTAAACATAACTTCCCAACAACGGCGGCTATAACCACACCATAACAAACGACCATAGAAGGGAGAAACTCCCATAATCATATAAACTTGACACTGGGTTTAGTGCAATATGATGGTTATTAGTAAAACACAGGTGGATACTATCCTTGTGGCTAATCCCTTAGGACACCATGAATCCCGTATTCTATGGCGTCGTAAGCAGACACTAAGGGAATGTTACACCTAAAGGTGACGTTTTTCTAAGTATATTCTCAGACTTACGAATGGGACTGTGTATTCTTAGGTTTACGAATGGAACTATGTATTCTTGGGCTTACGAATGGGACTGCGTAGATAGGCAGTCGCTCCATGTAAAATACTGGTATTCCGCTGCATCCGGTTAGACTGGAAGAAGACCCCAACATGGTTGGGAAAAGGCTAGGCAGATGATGACAAATGGGACTGTGTATTTTAAGGTTTACAAATGGGACTGTGTATTCTTAGGTTTACGAATGGGACTGTGTATTCTTAGGTTTACGAATGGGACTTTGTATTCTTAGGTTTACAAATGAGACTGTGTATTCTTAGGTTTACGAATGGAACTGTGTATTCTTAGGTTTACGAATGGGACTGTGTATTCTTAGGTTTACGAATGGGACTTTGTATTCTTAGGTTTACAAATGAGACTGTGTATTCTTAGGTTTACGAATGGGACTATATATGTATTCTCAGGTTTACGAATGAGACTGTGTATTCTCACGTTTACGAATGGGACTGTAGAAACTCAATGAAATTCATCAGGTTTTCAAATGAGCGAAAATAGTTTGAAAAATGTTCAACACTTCTTTGTAACAAAAGAATTGATGTGAAGATTTGGCGTGTCGTCAGAAGTCGTACAACCAGTCTTACCAAGGGGTTATGTACTACCTAGTAACTGGGTTGTGGTGGTCAGAATAGAATAGAATAGAATACTCTTTATTATGTACACCATATAAATTACAGACAGACGGCCACGGTCACGGTTACGGTCAGATAGGCAGTCGCTCCATGATGATGATTCGTTTGATGATTCGGAACGCCAGCACCAGGTGGCGCTTGACAGAGTCTAGCCTGAGTTCATGGAAGTCGACGAGAGCGCTATACAGCGATGTGTGTGTGTGCGTGTGTGTGTGCTACAACATACGGAACTCGTTCCGTATGTTGTAGTTGTGTCGTGTACCTACAGTGTAGATTTCGCTACTGCGACAATTTTTTTCGTAAAATTATAATCTGATTTGAACTGCAAACGGTTTTTCTATTATGCAATAACCAACACTACCCACAGTACGCCCATCGTAATCAAAATATGGCTGATGATAACGAGAGACATGTACCTTCACCATGATCAATCTTCTTTATCTTTCTTCTTTCTTTCTTTTCATTCTTTTTTCATATATTTCGCTGTACATATGTATACAACAAGGCTCAAGAAAATAGGTGGCTCGTTCAGATGCCAATGTATACACTTTTATAATAAACTACCAAGCCACGTTCAAGATCTAAGCCTTAATAAATTTAAATCGTTCATTAAACGTAAATTGTGCCAGAATAGTAGTTTATAAAACTGTTGCATAATGAGGGGTATTAAACACGAGTGTGTGTTTACAAACCGAGCGGAGCGAGGTTTGTAATAGTATCACACGAGTGTTTAATACCTTATTATGTGCAGTTTTATACAACTTTTTATCTACTTTCATACATTGAGATTGAATATACTAAATAAAAGATCAAAGTTCAAAAAGTAAGACATACTTTACTGCTTATGATAATTATTGAAATTTTGTATAAGTCATTTCCGTCGCCGCATCTAAAATATCGGGCGGAGTCAAATTTCCTTCACATTCACTGGTATCAGACATTTTTAAGCAATAATAGAATAAACCACTAAATTCAGAAAAAACGTAAAAATGGCGCCAAAAACCCAGCTCTTCACCGCACTTTAGCGCAACCACAGATAAGTAAAATTTACACAACAAAACTTCACGCTCGCGTATATATGTAAAGCCCCATCCACACGCTGGCTGTTTGTCACAAACACCGCAAACAGCACACAAAGTGACACACACATCCTTTGATCTGGCAAGAAAAACCGACACCGATGCCGAACACTGCCCAACACAAACACAAACAGGCAAACAACGACAAAAACCCATCCACATGTCCGTGGTTGCTGTTGGCTGTTTGCCATTGTTTGTCAAGCATGTGGATGGGGCTTAACGAGTTCGATTAAAAAAAGTTATGCATTCTCCTTCGTGATTTAACTTCTTGGTTAACCTGTATCGTAATGGAAAAAAAATTATTTTATAACATTATTTTGTTCGAGAAATAGTGTTATAATGATTTTTTTTTTTCTATTTCGGTATTGTGTTTATAAAGTATGTCAATATAAACTCGTTTAAAATTTTATAATTAGAATTTTACGACATGAAAGTAGATAAAGCCTTTTATACCATTAAAGATTATATTGAGGATACAAAGGCTTGGGATTGAGTTGCTTCCAATTTCTGCATTTTGAGTGTTTTTGATGTTTTTTTTTTATATACACATTGACATTAATGTTTTTTTTTTTTAACTGACATTTGCTTACTTTTTAAAGTATTACATTATTTTAATTATTGTGAATGTGAAGACGATGTGGGTCATTTAGTTTAGGCATTTTATATTTATTATTATTCTCTCTATGGTCTGGCAGTTTGAGTAATTCATGTGGCCTACCCAAATGTCCTTTCTTTGGTATTGTTCGTCGAATCGTTGAGCTCCTTAAGTCTTGAGTTGAGCTGCATGATTTCTGACAAATGCGTGCACTGACTGGACAGGTCCTCTCAATCTGTGTGGTTCTTTCCTCAAAAGACCATCTCAGACATCGACCTACATGGTCTTCATATAACTTGACCAAGATTATGTCTGGACTTTAAAAGAGACTATGACCTCTGAGTTTGTTTCGGCCTTTCTTCTCAGAGTAGTCAGATAGGAAACGCCGACCTCATCTAGTTTAAAAAAAATTATGATTGACGTGTAAAAGTGTTTGTGCAAACCTACTTACAGAAATAAAATCATTTATCATTTATAAAGAAATATATTGATTAAAACGCCGTATTTCTTTCACTTTTTTCATAATTTCAGTTTTCAGTTCAACAAGCATTATCACCTTACTGACCATCACAAAACCTACATAACACAGACGTGTACTACCATTATATCTTTACCAAAAAATTACAAAATTAATAAACATGACAAAATTTTTCACCCAAACTTTGTCACCATTTTTCCAGAAAAACGTGTTACCCAACACAACTGGAACTACCCCACTAACACTTAACAATTAGCCCTGTAAACATAAATGTAATTAACACTATGGGTACAGTACACTACACCCGTAGAGTACCAAACAGGACAGGTAACGCAATCATCCGCTTTAATGACGTCGTTAACTTGCATGCGATGTTGTCGTACTTGCGTACTGGCGCGTATGGCATAAGGAGGACAGTGCAAAATCTATAATAATAATAAAGCCGAAGAGCTTGTTTGTTTGTTTGAACGCGCTAACCTCTGAAACCGCCAATCAGATTTGATTTTTTTGAAGTGAAAACATCTTTAAGCCCATTGCGCATTTTTTGAGATGGGAAAAACCATTGAACACGCAACACTGTTACCAACACCGCGCTACATTCGGATGTATTCGGCTGTCCTCGGGATATACTCGGTTTTAAATCTGATGTCAGTGAGTGATGGCAAAGTATTCTGTTTGTGTTTTATTTTCACTTCTGTCGGCACTCCCGGAGCGCCACTGTTTTTTTATTTATTGCATTTGATAGCTTAATTCTTGAGGAAGGCTGTAGGCTACTTAACACCTAGGCCTAGGCACGTAGGCCTTAGGTGTAAAACAAAATTAATTAAAGTAAGAAAAAAGCGAAGTAATAGTGCAGGCAGGCGATGCGATGCGACGGGGTGAGTCGGGGGAATAAGAAATTTCACGCGGACGAAATCGCGGCCTAGTGATGAAAATAAAGGTGTTTTTTATACAATCGTCTCCTTCTCAGCGCCGAGACTACGCTTGAATAGCTCATGCCATGGTCAAAGTATTAGCCAATGAGCTTAAGTACAGGCCAACCGCTTTAATGACGTCCATAACTTGTATAAGATAAGCGATGTTGCTGTACTTGCGAGTTGGGGCCTCTGGCGTATGGAGGTAAGTGCGAAGTGGGAGGGAAATATAAATAAAATTATTGTTATGTGATTTTGCTATTGAGGATGGGCAACTATTTCGTGGCGTAACATGAGATAAGTAGCTCATGCCGTGGGATATTTATTTTCCAGTCATACTCGTAAGTGGACATAAGGCCCCCATGTAAAAAAAAAAAAAAAATATTTGATAGCAACATAATAAGCTTATACTATTCCCACTGCTGGGACACAGGCCTTCTCTCTGCAAGAGGAAATGGGCCATAATCCACCACGGGGACCCAGTGCGGGTTGGTGGATGTCACATAGCTTCGAATTTTTGTTTCTAGTACATGCCGGTGCCCTCACGATGTTTTTCTTCATAGTTTTGAGAACAGTGATGATGAAATTAAATACACAAAGTAAAGTGCCTGTCTGGGTTCGAACTCACGACTCGTAAGTCGAGGTCGATACCATTGGGCCACCACTGCTCTAAATTGATTGCAAAATTTATATCAATTTCGCACTTCCCCCATCACTCAGTTCCACCGCGCTACTAAAAGGGGCGCGTTTCTAACTACTGAGTACCATCAGACTTGTTGTGTTATTAACATGTAAATGTGACGTCACTGTATGTTTGTTTCTCACTGCTGCGTATGAATTTAGTACTAAATACGATGCGGCAGATATGACTGAAGCCTGAAGCAAACGTTACGTATGTTATTGCAGAATTATAAAGTAAAAAGTAAATTATTTCATCAACATTGTTCTCAACACAGTGAAGCAAAATATTGTCAGGAAACCAGCATGTTCTAAAACCGAAAATTCGAAGACGTGTGACATAGACCAATAACAGACCAGAACTGACATAAAAACAGACATATTTTAATAAGGAAAATAACAAAAATAAATTATAGCATAATATTTAATAACTATAGGTATTACATTAATAAAAATGAAGAAGTTAAATAAATAACAAATTAATAGATAGACCTGCATATAAAATCTAATAGAAAAAGTGAATTAATGGAAATATAAGAACATAAGTAATAATAAGATATAAAATAATTCTAACTTAGTAGCAAGGAAAATTAATAAAGCGCTCTTCCCCTTTTTACTTCCTTAAAATTTGCTGTGCCCGACAGGGTCCATAATTGTTTCTAGTATTTTTTTTATTTACCACCTGTAATTACATTATGGATTGCAATAAACGATTTGAGATTTGAGACCAACCCGCACTGGGCCCGCGTGGTGGATTATAGCCCACTCCCTCTCGCAGAAAACTCCTAGCGGAAAAACCCAAAAACTCTACTGCATGTACGCTGTACGTATAAAGTCCTCCAGAGCGTATTTCGGCCTCGGCGGCCAATCTCAACTGCCTTCGGCGCGGGAGATATTATAGTGCACAAGTGTGAAAAGAAAGAAAATACGTTTATTTGCGGCAAACATGACGCATAAAAATAAAAACCACATAAGAAAAACAAAAATTTGGGAGAAAGTATGCGTCACATCTACGCAAAATGGCCATCGCTCAGCATAATGCTAAGACCCTATACGAGACAGAGCCCCAGCGCTGGTTTTCAGCGACAGCCGGTGTTGACGTGATGACGACGACCAGTGCAGCATACGATTAGATATAAATAAAAACAACAATCAAAATAAGAAATAAAATATACATTACAAGAAGGTAGTATAGAGGTATGAGGAACAGGGTGTAAAGTTCACTCATACTCTATAGAAAAGGGAGGATCCTCCGACCAGACAGGTGCTGTGTCTGGCGGGCGACTGCCCGTTGATTCATGTCGGGCCGTTGTATCTATGCTAGTTGCGCGGTAAACTCTGCTTGCGCGATGCAGGATTTGCGTGACGTCAGTATGACGCGTTGTTTGCATGTGGCGTTGTAGATACCGCTACAGTAGTATGAACATGTGCGCGCAGACACAGATGCACTCCCTCTTCCCTCACTTTCATAGTCCGATGGGACGGCAATCCGACACGACCGGAGAGAGATCAGGCGCAGGACCAACGGCTTAACGTGCTTTCCGAGGCACGGGGGTATCACACCGCCAACTTCCTAACTCCGGTCTGTTACTAAGAAATTCCTAATGGAAAAACTCAGTAACAATTTGACCCAGGAATCGAACCCAGGACCCCTCGCTTAGCAGTCGCGCTTGCGACCACTAGACCAACGGTACGGTCAGCATCAAAAGTCGATTAACACTTCAGTTTTTTTAATTTTAGTTATTGACCAAAATATTAACACTTCAGTTTTTTTTAATCTAAGTTATTAAGCAAAATATTTGTTGAAAATTGCATCGTACTTCTGCTGCAATTTTAAATAAATATTTTGTTCAATAACTGAGATTAAAAAAACTGAAGTGTTAATCGACTTTTGATGCTGACCGTACGTATCCATACTAATATTCGAAATTCGAAAGTAACTCTGTCAGTCTGTCTGTATGTTACCTTTTCACGCCTAAACCACTGAACGGATATCGATAAAATTTGGCAGAGAGATAGATTGCATCCCGGGGAAGAACATAGGTTAGTTTTTATCCCAATATTCCCAAGGGATCGACATTTATGCGGGTGAAACTGCGGGGCGCTGCTATTAGTACAGACATCAACCTACTACAATCTGTCAAATTTATTTAATAGACTTTCAACTTTATCGCTGGAGCATAAGGTTCAATCTTGATTGGGAAAATTTGACAGTTTCGGGTAGCTTGATGTGCTGGCGTCTGTACGTATACAAAACCCATATTACACTTTACACCACAAAATCGACCCACTAATAATTTAAGTGACGTTTCGGTACAATACCATTTGGTAAACACAAAGACAATTAGCGTATATTGTAAACCCATCCCAGCTCGGTCACAAAGGCGTATCTATGGAAATTCAATTTTCCATGGACGACATGTTTTTGTCCCGCAGTACACTGGCGAGCATCTATTACTATTTGCATTGCACTAACGGGAATCTGCAATGCAAACTGGCTTATGTAATGGTTTACAATATGGGTACATTAAATCCGTGGATAGTATACCTCTAGGTAGTTATGTGGTATATTAGGTAACTATATGAGGTCCCTGACAAACACATGAGATAGATGGACAAACTTTTAGAAATCATTCAGACCACCAAAATAAGGACGATGGTAAAAAAATATATAAGAAAAACGCATAGATACTTACAAGAAAATTAATCAGCTAACGAAAATACGCTAATGTGCCCGGCAGTTTATTATTTTAGGTCAAAATAAAATCACTTTAATCAGTGTTTTTTTTTTGCTTGGATATCTTTGGTTAGACGAACTGAGCGCTGTGTTATAATTTGTCCATCTATTTTAATGGGACCCTGTATTTTATAGGCAATCTTAATAATTAAATGTTTGGTAATGAGCTGTAGATTTATGAGCCTAAATATAATATATCGAACACAAAAGTATACTTTACTAACATAGGATTATTTATGTACTTTTGCTATAAATAAAAGTTTTCGGATATTTTCCTGTACTTATGCTACATGACATTGCTTCTTGCCAAATTTCATGATTCTAGTTCAACGGGAAGTAGCCTATAAATTTTGATTTCCTTGAGAGTGTCGAAATATACGTTTTTTGCGGCATAAACAGCCGTAATTTTTTTTACGTTAATTACGAAGTTTGATTATTTCACAGCTTCAAGGGACTGTACTCGTACAGTCAGGTCTACGAGTACAGTCCCTGAGTAGGTATACGGTTTTAATTCCAACTTGATACCTCTACGCGTTCCTGAGATAAAGAGTCTTGACAGACAGACAGACGGACAACAGTGATGCTATAAGGGTTCCGTTTTTTCCTTTTGAGGTACGGTAAAAACAACTAAAGAAAAATAAAAACAAAAACAAATCTACATATTTATACGCGAACACAAAACAGAAATAGTCGACAGCTGCGCATCATGACTGTGACAAGAAGACTTCCACTCAGCATGATACTGGGATCCACAGCACAGCGTTGATTTTCAGTGGTTACCTGAAAAGGACGTACAAAAACCAAGTCAGATAATAACTTTTTCGATTGTACCTTCATAATATTTTAATTACGAAATACTAAATCCAGGTAGGTAATCAATCAACTCGTCTCACATTATAATTTTCACCCTAACTTAACAGTACCCTTTCCGTGATTCAAATATGATTAATATTGCAAATAATTTGATCGCAGCAAGTTTTGTTTGAACACCACTCCCTCTGCCAGACTCCCCAGGGGACCGGCTTAATTATTTTAAAGTTATGACTAAGTGAATTGGTTAAAATGTGTTTGCGGTATATACTTATGATCTAGGAGTGTGTAATGGTGATTTGATACTGGCTGAATACCATTTGTAGGTATTTATTTCGGGGCCGCCCGTCACTTAACGGCCGCAGTTACAGCTGTCAAAAAAAAGGCAAATTGGCAGCGAGGTTTGATATTACGGTGTCAAAAAACGTACTCTAGAAAAGCACACCAATTTAGTGCAAGAGCACACGATACGTTGCGGCGCCGCATCACAAAGATTTCGCCGTATCGGCAGGCACACGGGCGGTGCGGCTCTGCAACGTCGCCGGCGCCCCAGCAGCGATGGACAGTCTGTTAATAAAAATTGATCGTGTGCCCTTCCTTGTGATGCATAAATATCTGAGGGGCAATTTTCGTAATTTAAAGAGCGTTCACAGTCTGATCTCAGTGTGTCAAACTGTCAAAAATACCTCTAATTTCCTTACATTTTAACAAGTTTTTGACATTTTTGATTGTCGCCGAGATGAAACTTCGATTAGATTTTGAACGTTTTAAATTACGAGAATTGGCCTTCTTAGCGGTGCCGCTCCGACGTCGCAACGCATTCACCCCCCCCCCCCCCCACGTCTCGGCGGTCGCATGTCCGCATCGTGTGACATGCCACAGATATTTCTATTTAAGACGACGCAGCGACACCGCTCCGGCGCCGGCGCCACGCCGCCACCGCAACGCATCGTGTGTGATTTCATCGAATCGGCGGGCACACGAGCGGCTTGTGTGCCCGCCGATACGTCGAAATTTTTGCGATGCGGCGCCGCAACGCATCGTGTGCTCCGGCACTTACTTTCATAAATAACATTTCATTGACATCATTCGTCGGTAAATTGCTCTTTTAGGAAACAGTAGAGCTGCTTAATTTTTTTTTAAATCTATATACAAAGATAAAAGAAAAGAAACTAAAGATAGGAAGCTATAAAAGCTTTTATACCTTTGTGTTTTAGCTTCCTATCTTTCAGTAAAATAAGATTTAGGTATATTCTGAATAATTTTCAGGCAAGTTTGTATTGTTTTTTGTTTAAGTCCTTCATAAAACCCTGATTCTGTACCTTGTGGGTAGGTACTTTGTTAAATAGTAAAATGATATCAGTTCTCCAAGACATTTATTTATTTACTAAATCAATAAAATCACTAATGAAAATATTTATTTAAATAACTGCAAAAAGCCAACGACAATCGGTGTATATAAGCTATTTTGATCAAATCATTTCCACAAATAAAAAAAAATCACCTTTTATAGCTATCCCAAAAAATCGTCAGCAAAATCTTGATATATTCCAAAATTGACATACATAAATTGAATTGATATCACTTCAGAGTCGATCCGGACCTTGTACAATGGGCGCACATTATTTGCATTTTCATATAACTGGCCAATCTGCATTGCAAACTTCCACTACAGATATGCTAACTTGGGCCAACATAAATCTACTAACCAACCATTCGAATTCACACCTTATAATTTCACAAATAGGGTTTAATTTTCAATAGTGGAAATTTTAGGCATGTTATATACAGGTTGGTGTATTTGCCGTTCGTCGGGTTGTCATGGGTTGGCTTTGACGTGTCAGACAAACAATTGTTCAAACATTGTTTGGACGATGCCTCGTTTGTCAGAATTTGCCATTTAATTCTCATGTAATCGGTATGTAGTTGATATTATTATGTTTGTTTTAGAAATCAGATGCGACAGCGATAATCAGAGGTTGACGTAGGTTAAACTAGAACGTTAATTGCGTTATTTCAGCGAATTAATTTGTATTCTGAATAGTGAAATGCACAACAGCTACATTTTGGTGTGCAAAAATAAAGTTAAGCTCATCAAATAATTTATTAATTTACCTATTGCTAAAGTGTAGTCTCTCTTCACCGTCAATAAGCAGGTTTGAATCGAAATTTTATGGATATAGGAGTAGATCCAGCGTTAGGAAAAGCTAAAGCTGCAATTGATCCTTTCAGATTGTACTTCCGTTAATCCTGCATGATCTCCAGATAGTGCAAATCCTAGACTAACAAACAAAGTAAAGTAAAGGAAAATATTTTTTGACGTAGTATATTCCACTTAATGCCCTTCATATTTATAAGTAACACCCTGTATAGAACCAATACAATAATATTTTTTATTACACTTCAAGGAATTTTAAAACATCCATCACAAACATTGGTACACTCGTCACGTCATCGATCGATTACACTGCTCGCTCGTAAACTTGGCACTTTCAATTGCTAGACAGTGTAAAGTTAGATTCGGCAACTACGTTTATTTAAAGAAAAATCATCCTTAACACGTGGTAATAAGTTAGTTTCTAAATGCCTAAATTAACGTGGTTTTGTCAAGAAATCGAAATTTTATGGCTATACCTACCGTCTACCGCCTTTGAAATTTTTAGGGCCCTCATTTACGACTAGTTCGAGTAGATATAATTTTTATTGTGATTTTAATAGTGTTTTGATTGCATCTAGATTGTACGCATTCTGTTTTAGTACTTGGACAAGGGAATAAAACAATTCTATCCATAATATTATGTCTAGCAGATTTCTGTCTCCTTTTATGGCTAATAAATCGATATCTTTTTTTTTTACTTTTTTCTGAAGTTAGCGAATAGTTGAGATTGGCTTGAAAATTAGTAAAGGCTCCTACAAACAGGCGCGACACGCGATAATATCGCGCGCGACACAAAAGCACCGCAAGTCGCGCCACGAGCGGTGCTTTTGTGTCGATCGCGATTATGTAGGTATGTTGAAGGAGCCTTAAAACGTCTTTAGGCACATTAAACTTATAATAGGTAATCACACTAAGAACTAATTGATAAAATTAATGATTACTAGCTTCTGCCCCCCTCTCTGTCCGCGTGGAAGCCAACTATACCATAAAATATAAGCATTCTATCAGCGAAAGATTTTTGAAATCACATGAATAGTTTTGGAGATTACCTCCTACATCCAAACTTACAAACATTACCTGTTTATATTATTAGTGTAGACGTAATACTTCATCGAAAGGTACCCTTTCCTCTCCTTGCTTAACTCTAGAATCGAACCCGTGATCACACACTCGGTAGCCACACTAGCGACAACAAAGCTAACAAAACACAGCATTCATAGTGACCGGATATTGAATAATGTGGGAACACAACCCAGTTATCCAAACATACGAGAATTCACATATTTGTTCCGTTTAAAAATATACAAAACCATTTAAAACTTCAATATGTGACTGTGATGGAAAAAAAATTATTTATCTACGTAGATTTTTTATTTTATTTACTGCAAACAGGGGCGACGCGCGACGCGAATCGCGCGCGACGCAAAAGCACCACTCGTTGCGCGACTTGCGGTGCCTCTTTCGGTTGCTTCCGATCTTTGTGTCGCGCGCGATTTTATCGCGTGTCGGGCCTGTTTGAAGCCTGTTGAATACCAATACCTATATTCAATTAAATGGCATTTTACACCTAGGTATACTTAAGTATATTTTGGGAGATAGTATCTCCAACTCTGTCCATCTACCTATCCTGTTCCCAACCCTGATGGGGTCGGCTTCCAGCCTAACCGGATGCAGCTGAATTCCTGTGTTTTACATAGAGCGACCGCGTATCTTAACTCCACAACCCATTTACTGAGTAACATGATACCCCGTTGGTAAAACTGGTTGTCAGACGCTTAACGACTTAAGAGGGAAGCTCTAAGGTAGCTCGCGAAATTCAAATTTTCTTACGTTTTTTTGCAATTTGCTGGTCAGTATTAAGTTGTAAGTTGATTAAAATATGATTCGCGACCGTAACAAATATGTATTTACATAATTATAATCATTAGAATCAGTAATACAACTTGTTAAGTTAGTATAATCCTAAAATGTCAAGATTTCATGAAATAGTCATTCAGTAGGATTAGTTGGTCGTAGAGAGTTGTGTTGATGACTTTAATGATTGTAAGTTTTTTTAGTTGTTGTGTGATGTGTAATGAAACTGCATACGCATAAGCAGGATTCAAAGGTCTAAAAAGTTACAGAAGAACATTTTCGAAAAATAGTGTTACAGCCAAATTAGATCGATTTTAAATTTTTAAGTTATTCTTTCCATAGAAACAAAAATTTCCAGTTATATTTTTAAAAATAAGATATTTCGAACATGTTCTTAAGTAACTTTTTAGACCTTTGTATCCTGAAGCGTATGAAGTTTCATTAAAATCGGTTCATTCATTTCCAAAAACAAGGCCATGAAAGTTTGTATGAGATACCGTACGTCGTAAACGCTCTTAAATTGCGTACGATTGCAGAGGCTTATGTCCAGCAGAGCACTGGTATGGTGTTATGATGATGACAATCGTGAAGTTCTGACAATTTGAAAACCCTATCCTTCGAACCTTCGAAAAAATCACATATCTTAGGTACTAGCATAGACATCTCAGGTGCTACACTGCAAGCCAACTTACACACAATTAGGAAAAGTCTGCCCGAACGTATATTCAAAGCCAAATACGGTAGTACAGAACACAGACTTTACACTGCAGTTCAACTTAACGTAGACACTATCTAATATAAGCGCTGAGTTTGTGGTTCGCATAATTTCGCATTAGGCATTCGCATACGATTAGAAGATGATCAGACGGATGCCTGTGCAAACTGGATAGATTAACAAACTCCGTGCACACAAGGTATTGGAGGCGCAGGCGATTCGTGCGCCTGTGTGCTTGTGTGTTTGTTTGCAGCTGTTATGAATATGGTGAGCTATGAATGTTTATGGATGAGGTAGGAGAATGGTGAATGTGCATTAGACAGCTTACAGAGTTATACAAAGTATGTTACAGTACCTTACAACTTTGAACGAGAAGTAGACTTCATGTTTTATTAGGAAAAGTCTGCCCGAACGCATGTTCAAAGCCAAATACGATAGTACAGAACACAGACTTTACATTTTAAAATATTCAACAAAATAATTTAAAATATTTATAGCACTGTGTGACCTAACTCGCACTAAAGTCACGCTTTTCTGTGACTCAGGTAGTCCATTTTTATAAGAAAAGCATGACTTGAGTGCGGGTTTAGGTCAAACGAGCTATAAAAAGTGTGTCTATAAATGCAAACTATTTAAGTCACACGTATCGTTATGTACTACTACTTTATTTACAGAATATCAGGAATATTTTATAGGTTTATGCAATGAAAGTGACCTCATTTTTTTTCAGGTTTGGAAATCATCCAATGACAGGGGTCATTGGATGATATTGGGATAACAAGTAGCCTATATGTTAATCCAGAGTGTCAGCTACCTCCATACAAAATGTTATCAATATTGGTCCAGCCGTTTTAGCGTGAAGAAGTAACAAACATATAACACACGCACACTCACAAACTTTCGCCTTTAAATTTATTAGTGTGATATGGACGTAAAATATTTAGCAAAAATCTTTGTATTGGTTGCCGAGATGAAACAACAATACAATAAACAAATGGTACTGGACAGAATGTTTCTTTATGTGGTTAAGAAATAGCTGGACTCTTTCTGATAAGCCAAACTAAATTGTGATCGATGATTTCGTTAACAGCAATTGGTATGTGTCCTTATTTTTTCAACATAATTCATGGTATTTTTTTTTTTTTTTCCTGATGGGAAATCATCAAATGACTCCTCCCGCTCTGGGTGGAGCGGAAGGGAGTGTCAGACTCTTACTGACTAAAACCCACCCGTGTTCCTTCCTTAGCCCTTAATGTTCCGGGCCAGCGGTAACCCTTTCGGACAATCCAGCTGATCAAGTGACCTCATTTTGAGTAGGTCACAGGATCTCAATAAAATCCACAATAAAAAAAATTAAAACCTGCCTTTTTTATTTCACTACAGGTAAAAAATGAATAATTTTCATGATGTACTATTATTATACCATCCATCCATCTAATCCATAACCATCCATTCATTCCATCCATTTCTACATTTATTATAGCATTCGAAAAATAACGGCTAAATAACGTCAGTTATTATGTAGGTAATATTGTTGAAATGACTGCACTTTAGAGTTACTTTTTTAATGTAAATGGTAAATTACATTGCTTTGTATTTACCGTGAAATAACGGAGTTTATTATATTACACATTTATATCGTTATTTCAATATAAATGTATAATAAACTCCGTTAAAGGTGCCGAAACCCGAAAGGTTGATAACTGTTATTTTTAATTTAGTAAAATAGATCATAATTATATATTTCTCAACTAATTGAGACCGCGATTCTCCAATGTTATTCTAACCACAAAATAATGTTAGCCATCGTAGATAACAAACAAACAAATCATTCACTGACGGAATGCGTAAACAGACGACTGCATACAAATTCGTTAGCTGTACACTTATCGAGCGTATCGGCGATAGATAAAATGGAATAGTTAGTAGTTACATACATATAACACGCACATATACATTCATACGTGTTTTTTCGTATTTGTATAGATGTGATATATGATGTGTTTTTTTATTGATATAGGTGGTTCGACGACCCTGTAAAGGCTGCAGGAACCCGTTGGATGCGAGAAGCACAGAACCGGTCGAAGTGGAGGTGCTTGGGGGAGGCCTATGTCCAGCAATGGACGGCTGTTTCGGCTGAAATAATGATTATATAGATGTACGCGTACATAAAATACCGCAATGTCTCAAGACGAAAGTCTTTGACCAGTGCGTATTGCCCAGTGATGACATAATTATGGCACTGAAACGTAGTTGCTCACAATGGGCCTTATTAGAAGGCTGAAAGTTACCCAAGGCGCAATGGAGTGGGCTATGCTTGGAGTTTCCCTGCGTGATCGAATCAGAAATGAACAGATCCACAGGAGAACCAAGGTAACCGACATAGCCCGAAGAATTGCCAAACTTAAGTGGCAGTGGGCAGTGCACATTGCTCGTAGAACGGTTGTCGATGGGGCGAAAAGGTTCTGGAATGGCAACCACGTACCGGAAGACGTAGCGTTGGAAGGCCTCCCACAAGGTGGACCGACGACCTTGTGAAGGCCGCAGGAACTCGTTGGATGCGAGAAGCACAAAATTCGATCGGTCAGATTAAGCTGCGCTTACCGCGGTTGGTCTGTGGATGGGTGACCATCTTTACACATCGTGACCCCTCCGTGCCTCGGAAAGCACGTTAAGTAAGAAACCCGAAAGTCTAATAACCAGTCTTACCAAGGGGTATCGTATTACCCAGTAACTGGGTTGTGGAGGTTAGATAGGCAGACGCTCCATGTAAAATACTGGAGCGTCTGCCTATCTTCAGTTGCATCCGGTTAGACGTGAAGCCAACCCCAACATATCTGGGAAAAGGCTGCAATCCCTTGAAGCAGTAAAAAAAAACACTGGCACTCCGGTAGTGCCGACAGAAGTGAAAACTTGAACAATTACGAGTGTATTTTGTGAATCGTCTTATAAACAAAACACGCGTGTTAAGGTGTGTTCCTTATTTTATAGGGTTTTTTGCAAATCAGGTATGATGACCAAAGTGACTGGTTTATTCTTCTCGTGAAAGGAATTTATTCAGATTTGCTCGTCGTCAGTTATATATCCGTGGTTCAGCGCCATCTCGTCGTTGTTGGATGAACTACGTAGTTAGTACGCGAGGCCTACGTAGTTAGTACGCGAGGCCCTCGTAGTTCTTCCCGATGTGCATAGATGGCGCTGTCCTCAACAACGCGCGTCTTAAGTTTTACGTCTGACGTTAGTACGCGAGGCCCTCGTAGTTCTTCCCGATGTGCATAGATGGCGCTGTCCTCAACAACGCGCGTCTTACGTTTTACGTCTGACGTTTTACGTCTTACGAATTTTCGATCAGGGTCACGTGACCTGACGCGAATTTAGAAGTTTTTACCCATTCCAAAAAAGTACACAGCGCCGCTAAAGAAGTTTTCACTTCAAAAATTAAATTTTCAAGTGAACGCAATCAAAAGGAGCGGCCGTCTATGTTTCATCGTTTATGCCGCATATTTTAACACTTGCAAGGGAATCAAAACCTATAGGGTACTTCCCGTTGACCTAGAAACATGTTTGGCAAGAAGCAATATCAAGCACAAGTAAAGGAAAAAATCTGAAAATCGTTGTAGCAACATTACAAAAAAAAAATCACTTGATAAACTATTTACATACCTACAAATTTGTACGGAACCCTCAGCCTTGGTGCGCGACTCTGGCTCGCACTTGACCGGTTTTTTTTATAAACGTGTTAGTAAAAATGTTAAAAGAACTGCCAAACACGTTATGATGACTACTGCTACTACAGTACTCGTATAACTATGGACCAACTGAAATCTACGAAACACCTAAACAACACAAGACCTCAACACACCAGGGATCACAAACCAACCACCTAAATAACCAAACATTGCTTACCACTGTCAAAGCTTACAAATACATAAGAGAAATAGCGGGCCTAACAACAAACCCTTAAATCCGTGACGTCACTTGTAATGATAACAAATGAACGGCGTCGTAAGCACGGGCTCCCAGGACTCAGGGATCCCGGTGGTTAAAGACAGGTAGGTAGATACAAACTGATGGAAAGTTTGGCTAGCAAGTTGGCGAACATGTCTGGTTAAGGCGAAAGCGCCAGGGTAGCCCGCGGAATTCAATTTGTTTTACTTTTTTTGCAATTAGCTTTCAGAATGTCTGTCCCGTTGTCCCCAACCAGAGCAAAAATGTCCCGCTTTTACAAAGGGACCAAACGATATTCAATTCAATTCAATTTATTTATGAACAATTTACATAGTAACATGCGAGAGCGAGACGGATGCGTGAGTGCGATTAGTCATTCATTAGTCCCGAGTCCCGACATCTTAAAACTACTTTGCTCCACCGATAAATATAAAACAAATGCGTCTTCAACCGCAATACAAATGTTAAAATTACATATCAATATGTACAGACGCCAGTACATCATGCTACTACAATCTGTCAAATTTCTTTAATAGATTTTCAACTTTATCCCTAAAACATAAGGTTCAAAGTTCATTGGGAAAATTTTATAGTTTTGGGTAGCTTCATGTGCTGGCGTCTGTACCTAATATATTATTTTTCATGTTCTTTTCTCTTTTTAATAAATACCTAGTAAAATTAAGTTTTTTTTTATTTAATTCCGCTAGCGTCCCGCTCTGACAAAAGAAATAAATGCTCACGTTAAGTATAGCGCTAAGAATATTTAAGTACGATCCAAAAAAAACTTGCGTATTTTCGCCCAAATAAATTCGCAATATTTCTTTATTTCATTACGATTAAATAAAATATGGAAAAATAAATTGTAACATTCAATTATCTGTACGATCTGTGTGTCAGATAAAAAGACAAATTGGCTCCTTTACATAATAATCGCGGCAACTTTTGGTACAATGGTAAACGGTGTTGTCTGATCAGCAAAATTGTTGCTTTATTCTGAACTTTATATTGTGATTGTTAATATTGCAAAAAAGTACTGCCAATTTTTATCGATGTTTTATAATACACCCCCTCACTAGAATCTACCGCGGGAATAAAGTTGAATATTTTTTATTGTTCCCCTTTGAGCACCACGGTAAAATATTGATTGGTGCTCAAATGGGAATACCTTTGGTGCCCTAAAAATAGGTGCTCTGAAATACTCCAGATTATTTTGTAGAATTGGTAAAAGATAAATTTTATGAAGATCTACTGTCTGCCCTTTACTTTCTATAGTACATACTCAATCCTTTATTTGCTTTCCACATTATGTACAGATGCCAGTACATCAAGCTACTACAATCTGTCAAATTTCTTTAATAGATTTTCAACTTTATCGCTGAAGCATTAGGTTCAAGGTTGATTGGGAAAATTTGACAGTTTCGGGTAGCTTGATGTGCTGGCGTCTGTGCATATTGCATTCGCGACTTATATTCCAAAAATGTAAACAATTAATATGAGTTTCTGGAAAAGTTACTTTAATTCCTACACAATAAAGTGCAGTTTACGCTACAATTTTAAACATTTTCATAACTTTTTCAATAGTGCTAGTCACTCTGAAATCAATTTAATTATCATTACAATAAAGTTGATATTTTTTTAACTTGAAATAACATCAATTTGAAACATTTTCAATAGACTTTAGGTGGTAACATCATAACATCACGCCTGTAATACCGAAGGATTAGGCAAAGGTAAAGGTGCAGGTAGCACGTCATATTGTCAGAAATCCCATGTAATAGAGGTGAGCCTCTTACCATCAACCAGGTAGGTACACATCTAGATTTCGGCTGCTACTGAGAGATTCCTGATGGAAAAACGTAATAAAACTTTGCCAGACCCAGGAATCTAATCTGGGACCTCTCCTGGGTTCAATTCCCAGATCCAGAGTTTGGAGCTGGTTGGAGTTTTACTGCTTACGACCACCAGACTAACGAAGCAGTACCGAGGCTGCCTATACTACTGTCAGTGTTTTAATGAGTGACCACGGCCATTTTGTTATGAGAATGAGAAGCCATCATATCCATGTGTCCTCCTTCTCGACCTTCATCAGTGTGTATTTCCAAGTATGTACCTAAATCGCGAGGGAACGGTCAAAAAAGCAAATCTTGTATAATGGATATACAAGATTTGATTTTTTCAACGTAGGTACTAATATTATAAATGCGAAAGTGTGTCTGTATGTCTGT
Organism: Luperina nickerlii; assembly: GCA_963855955.1. Classification (NCBI taxonomy): domain Eukaryota; kingdom Metazoa; phylum Arthropoda; class Insecta; order Lepidoptera; family Noctuidae; genus Luperina; species Luperina nickerlii. The sequence continues at coordinate 2,755,469 of OY979667.1, read as the reverse complement.
CTGTTTGTCTGTTACCTCTTCACGCTTAAACCGCTGAACCGATTTAGATGAAATTTGGTATAGAGATAGTTTGAGTCCCGGGGAAGGACATAGGATAGTTTTTATCCCGATATTCCCACGGAATCGACACTTATGCGGGTAAAACCGCGAGGCGCAGCTAGTAATAATATACAAAACCCAGACCCGGATCAACTATACATGAGCCATACATATCGCCGTCATTTGTTCTACTCATTTCATTGAAGCTACTGACAAAACGCCAGAATTATATGGCTCACTTTTGCTTTTACAATTTGGTTGAAGACTAATTGGTTCCACAGCACTTTAAAGCCCCCGCGTGGGAATTGCCAATTTTTTTTCGGCACGCTGTAGTTTCGCGCACTTTGGGGTTTTTAAAAATACACTAACAGTACGATATTGAGGGCAGAGGTTCGTAGTTACAATAAAACCTTGAATAGAGAAATATTACAACGTAAACAAGTCGTTAGTTTAATGTTTTAGTTAGTTTTAGTGAGTATGACTTTCCATCTTTGCCAGCTTTATCAAACGATTGACGGGCGTCTCTTAATATTTTTTTAAATGTTGATAGCTGGTTGGATAGCCTATATTCCTATAAGATGTGGATGCTTTTCAAATAAAAATTAGTTTGCTTTACGTCATAGTAAACTTATGAAATAATCAACTTTGTGTATGGTGTATTCCGACGATGTTTTCATTATTAGATATTCATATTCATTTATTCACTGTAAAACATAGGTACATAAGTGTGGTGATAAGTGTTTGATATGTTCCAACTTCTGAATACCGACAAATCTTCACAAACGTGTCATCTTTCAATTCAAACAGTAATCGAAGCTATTGGGTTCCTTGATTTAGGGGTAAATGCAAAATTATGGCCACTTTTGGGTAATTTTCTGAATTGATGAAATTTCCTCATATTTGCCAAAAGGCTCCATCAATCCGTCAGATACTTATTTATATATTCACTATTAGGACATTTAACACTCTTACACTGAATAACTTTCATTCGCCCTGAATATCCTTTTAAAAATGGTCTAAATTAAAATTTTCAAAGTCATCAGATTTGGAGAAAGCCCAATGGGTTAGGCCGCACACGATCATATGAAAATCAACGGTTCTGATGATCACTTTATTTTTGGCCCTTTATTGAAATCTGAAAGTGGACTCCTGACCAAGGGGACTCTGAAACTTTTTAAATATATTTTCGGTGTTCTCTCCTCATGCCACCCACACCTACTCAGCTATCAACTTTTCACCCTGAATAATGCTTGCTCAAAAACCCTCTGGACAGCACCATCCGTTTTCCTATCCAAGAAAGAGTTAGAAAAAAACGATGTTCAGTTTTCCTGATTGATAAAACTTTCAGATTTTTTCATATTTTTCTTTGAATAAAACTTAATTTGGACTATTGCAAATATTTTGAAACAAAAAATAGCCAAATCGCTCTGGCCGTTCTGAAGTGAAGCGCTCACCAACGAACAGCATTTCATTTTTATTTACATAGATAGATAGTTAAGGCTACATACGCACTGACAGGTCGCTAACTTAGCGCCTAAAGTCTATACACGTTAAGAAAGAAAGAAAGAAAAAGTATTAATTGCGACTCGTACAGGAAGATCACAAACTAAACTAAACACAGTAAAATAAAACAGTGGCACTCCGGGAGTGGCGACAGAAGTGAAAACTTGAACAATTACGTGTGTATTTTGTGAATCGTCTTATAAACAAAACATGCGCGGTAACGGCTACGACCATCCGTCTTACGAATTTTCGATCAGGTCACGTGTCCTGACGCGAGTTTAACATTTTTTGCCCATTACAAAAAAGTATACAACGCCGCTAAAGAAGTTTTCACTTCAAAAATGCACGACAGATCGCGATCTAAGCGACTATCGCCAAGCGCGCAGTGCGGCTGGTTGCGAAAATTCTAGTGCGTACGTTTCACTTCGCTACTCGCAAGGTGACTTACTAGGCTCTAGACTCTAGGCGCTAAGCGAGCCACCTCTCAGTGTGTACGTAGCCCTACCCGCGGTACCCTTAAAAAGCGAAACGTACTTGCCACAAAAAGCTCGCATGATATCACCCACTCTTCCTCTATGAAAATATAATAACAAAAATATCTCCTTCCTATTAACATGGAACAAAGTGAAACTTATTACTTCGGTTACTTAGCTTTTAGGCTATAAAGGGGACAACACATTTACATTTAAAACGCACTAGCGGTCAGTTAGATGGGCGCACACGTAAAACTAATGCACGACAACTTTTGTAGTGAAACAAGAACTGTAAAACTAAACAGTCGTTTTGGAAATCAGCACAAAAACAGGTGGTCAGGAAGTTATGTTTGTTTTTGTTGTTACAGGCGAATTAGTATGACTTTCAAACATATTTTTGAGATGTTTAAAACCGTATTGTGAAAATATGGAGGGACCCGTGGCTAAATAATAACAGCCGCACAGTTCGATCGATCAGGTTAAGCTACGCTTGCCGCGGTTGGTCTGTGGATGGGTGACCATCTTTTCACACCGTGACCCCTCCGTGCCTCGGAAAGCACGTTATGCCGTTGGTCCCGGCTGTCATTCGTGGATCTTTGACAGTCGTTACGGGTAGTCAGAAGCCCGAAAGTCTGACAACCAGACTTACCAAGGGGTATCATATTACCCAGTAACTGGGTTGTGGAGGTCAGATAGGTAGTCGCTCAGTATACTGCAAGCCGACCCCAACATAGTTTGGAAAATGCTAGGCAGATGATGATGGCTTTGAAAGAAGTGGAAGGTAAACGAGGTAGAGGTTCTCAAGTCGACGCGTATATTTTTTTTTAATGTATGACCACGCAAAACTTTTTTAATTGTAAAATAGTATCATACTGCAAAATTCTATGAAAACTTACTCATTTTAATGTTGTTTTTTCATTTTTGTTAGACTATTTTGTGTCCCACGACTGGGCAAATGCCCACCTTTTTCCTCCCAAACCTCCGGGACGTCTTGTGCGATCTCTGGCCATGTTGGCCTTGAAAATAGACCAAGGCGAAGAGGGTGCGACGATCTAATACCATTATCAATGTTGCATAATAGATCAAAATTTAATTAGTTTTAAAAAGAGTAACCGTGGAGTAACCGTGGTTCTGGAGTGGCGACCGCGTACGGGAAGACGTAGCGTTGGAAGGCCTCCCACAAGGTGGTCCGACGACCTTGTGAAGGCCGCAGGAACCCGTTGGATGCGAGAAGCACAGAACCGGTGGAAGTGGAGGTGCTTGGGGGAGGCCTATGTCCAGCAGTGGACGTCTTTCGGCTGAAATGATGAACCGTGATGTTTCTTGCCGACTCTTCTCCATAGGAAACGACCAATTGGAACCGTGCACCTAGCTTCTGACATTTCATAAGTGCCTATATAGGTTTATGTGAAATAAAATATTTTGATTTTGAATTCGCTAAGAGCAGAGGTGGCTCAGTAGTAACGGCCCCGACTTATGAGTTGTGGGTCGTGGGTTCGAACCCAAAGAGGCTTTATTATTTACTAACTGCGTTTCACCTGCGTATATGTTGATCCCGTTGGAATTTCGGAATAAAAAGTAGCCTATATGTTAATCCAGGATATCAGCTACCTCCATACAAAATTTTATCAAAATTGGTCCAGCCGTTTGAGCGTGAAGAAGTAACAAACATATAAACACACACGCATACATACACACAAACTTTCGCCTTTATAATATTAGTGTGATCACCAATGCTCTCAAAATGCTGAAGAGAAACATCGTAAAGAAACCAGCATATCCTATTACCAAAAATTCGAAGACATGTAACATCTGCGAAGGCTGATTATGCTAGATCAAAATTCAATAAGATTTGACCGTGCCTGCCAACAACCACTGCGGATTTTTACCACACCCTGCTAATCCGCAGACCTTATTTACGCAGAAACCCACGTAGCCTCTCCCCCCCCCCCCAAAACTACAGTCTCCAACACTTTAGAGTAGAACCACAGTGTCACTTACTATGATTTACGACTGCACTAAACTTACGTCGTAACCTGAAAATTTAAACAGAGCTATTACACTAAACATTTTGCCTATAGTGAACGAAATAAGATATTTTTTATGGAAATTACATCGTAGGGAATTCAGAATCAGCATCGTCATACAACGTGGCAATGCTGCCAGTCTTCTGGCCACTTTTCCGCTGACAGCGATGCGGACGAATTTTTTGATGCCCTATGATTCTTTACCCTTGTTTTTAAAACCCGACAAAAACAGAGGGGTGTTATAAAGTTTTATATACATGTACAAATTATTATCTGAAGAATAATTATCGACAGTTTGACTATTTTCTATATATCATCATCATCATCAGCCTATAATGTTCCCACTGCTGGGACACAGGCCTCCTCTCAGTGAGAGGGAGTGGGCCGTAATCCACCACGCGGGCCCAGTGCGGGTTGGTAGATGTCACATGTCTTCGAATTTTTGGTTCTAGGACATGCCGGTTTCCTCACGATGTTTTCCTTCACCGTTTTGTGAGCAGTGGTGATTAAATAATTTACACAAAGTAAAGCGCCTGTCTGGGTTCGAACCTATGACCTACAACTCGTAAGTCGCGGCCGTTACCACTATATTTTCTATACAAAAGCTGTCAAACCGCAATATTTATTCCTCAGATAAAAGTTATCTGACTATTAAAAAATCAGTTCTAACTCTGTTAGCGTATAACCTATATCATGTAAATATCATCGTAGGGAAGTACTTATATTCCATTGTATTATTTACATCACTTTTTTGAGACAGTGTGACAAAATTCAAAACCATGCATAACTAGAACCTATAGAAAATATATATGTATGGCAAAGATATCTATGGCAAAGATTTTATTTTCAAAATATTTATTTATTTATTTTATCATTTATGCACACACATATATAAACAGTCAAGAAAATAAAACCGTACAGGAAAATAGGTACAAAATGGATTTTCTTTTAATGTTGACATAATTTTTTACCGACCACAATATCAGCTTATGTTTTTGACGTGAGTTTTTACCCTTTTTGCGTAAGTAAAAAAACAAAAAAAAACATCTTTTTGATAATTTATATATTTTTGCAACAGGCTATTTGTTTCCAGGATTCACATATATTTTTGTGTCCCAGTTTTAAATAAACAGATGGTATGAACAATAAAATATATTATTGTTATTCTTTGGGTCTGGCGCGAGATGGGTGGGTTGGATGAGAATATAAAATGGATTTTCATTTTATGAATATGGTCGGTATGTGAAAATGCTGATTTACGTCTGAAGGCCCATTCCAGTAATTAAAAACGTTCAAAATCTACTCACAAGCTCATCTCAGCGACAATCAATGTCAAACACCTGCCTAGTGTGGGGCAACGTTAAAAAAAAAAACACTTGTCAAAAATGCAGGGAAATTAGAGGTATTTTTGACAAATTGAGACAGACCAACGTTCTTAGAATTACGAGAATTGCCCCTCTGATTAAAGGCTGTCCTAGAAGCAAAAATTGGAAAACGTGTCATCCACCAACCCGCCCGCGTGGTATATCATACTGTTGTGCGCCACAAATAATGCCTGATACATAGTGACATTAGTTACCACTAGCGCCATCTAGTATCGGGTAGCAGAACTAGTAGGGTCAACGTCCTAGAAATTCCGAGAACTATGTCGATAGTTCTCGGAATTTCTATATTGAGTTAGTCGCGACCGGTATGTACTCGAACGTTCTAGAAATAAGGCCGGGTGGGCCGCGAGACACATATAGTTTCGAATAAGCGATACGAGCGAGAACATCGAAGGCGATATTCGAGTGCGACTTAAGAGTGATCAGTAAGTGTAATTGTGTTCATAATTAGTGTGTTTGAGTTGTAATTAGTATTGTAATTAAAGTGTCAATTTTTGGTGATTAAATCGACAGTTTTTATTGTCACGAACCCCAAGCTCGTAACAATACCTCCCGCCTACTCCCGCTCGATAAGAGGAGGCCTGCAGAACTCCCAGCTGTGGGAACAGCTGGGACACTGCAGGCCAAAACAGAAACAGAGTATTTCATTATTACCTTACAACGTTCCCACATTGTAGTAATAATGAATGACTCTGTTTTAATTTTTTGTAAATTTTCTGAAAACATTATTTTTATCTTCATTTGGTTTAATTTGGTTAGTTTATTTGACTTTAGAGTTATTTTAGGTACGCATGATATTCTCCTAAGTTCTTACGAAAAGATCATAAGTAAATATTTTTAATAAGTTTTGGGATGCATAAAGAAGCCTCCTCGTGTAGCGCAGTTTGTTCCGCCAGTTACTCAACTGAACCGAGCGCTCAGCGCATCCTGGACAGTCACACCCAACACCTTATTTGACTGATCAATTCTTCCCTTGCGGTGGTAGGGTTGGTTTGCGACCACCCTCCCACCGGAGTCCGACTTCAAGCAGCCTGCTGTGTTTCTTCGATGCGTGGGAGTTCCAGTACCTTAGGCATATTCTGGGCATGCTCGTTCCATCATAGACTTCATCCATCGCTTTCCATCAGGCGTGATCAAGATCAAGTGCGGGCCCATTCAACAATAAAAAAAAAACATCTAAGAGCTATTTTTTTTACTATAATAGGTTCCACCATACTAAAAGTATCTAGTGTAAATAAATTAATTCCTAAATAAAAAAAATAGCAACAGCATTTTTATTGATTAAATCGGTACTTTCTAGAACGATACTAAACAAACCTGCAAAAGAAAGTGCAAGTAAACCTTTCTCAAGAAAAGGTCACTGTTCTCAAAACTCCACTATCTACAAGTACATTCTAGGACAACACTAACTTCAAGCCATTTCCACTCAGAAACAGTAACTTTCTTCCCTCAGACATACCGCGGTACATCTTGAGACTAATTTTCCTCCGCCTCGGGAACTCCGGGAGGTAATTGCTAATGTCATCAACGCTTGCTTGGCACCTGAGCGAGGTGTTAGCATTACCTGCACGGAGTAATGATGTGGCCGTAATAGTAAAGGGTTTAAGGAACGAAGGTTGGATCATTTGGTTCCGTACAAAATGGTTGAGCTGGATGGTGCTTATACCACGCGTCATGTTCGTGAACGGGCGCCGTCGGTTGAGACTGGTCATCTCTTAACTGCCAAGGCTTATTTTTAATCTTATATTTTGAATTGTTTTTTCAATTGTGTCTTTTTTTTACATTATTCTCACATATAGAAGCAACAAGAATAATGTACCCAGGATTTTGTAATATCTTGATTTAAAAGAGTGTCCATGGAGTTTCTTGGCCGTTCTTCTCCATAGAGATCTACGTTTTGGAATGGGCAACTAACTTCAACTTTCTGACTAACTGATAGACTATTTAATTTTGACAATTCAAAAGTGCTTGTACAAGGTTTAATAATTGAAATAAATGCTTTGAGTTTGAGTTTGACGATTTGCACCTATTGCAGCAGGGTTTCTAGTGAGTTTTATACAAAATCGACCAGAGTAAGCCAGTTAAAGTTCCTTGCCTTACATTAGGATTTCCCTTGCAACGTATCTAGACACGCGGCAGCGTGTCAAGCCAAGTTCAAGCAAAGGAACTGGCTAGCCAGCGCCGAGTGTAATATTACACGAACCACTTGGTGCCACTTTTGACCCTTCTATAAGAATATAATAATCAATCAACTTAGCTTATCGCAGTCCACTGCTGAACATAGGGCTCTCCCTGGCAGTGCCACACTACCTTCTGCATCCAGCCGGTCCTAGACACCTTTTTAAAGTCGTCCATCTAGCTGGGGAGCGTCCCACAGCACGGGCAGCGTATACAGGCCAAAATCTCTCATCAAACGAACACGAAATATTAGGTAGCAAGAGTAGACGTGAACACTACCAAGTGCTCTGTGTACCCAAATACCTAAAATGTGTATTATTTCTTGTTTTTAACCGACTTCTAAAAAGGAGAAGGTTCTCAATTCGGATGTTTCCATATTTATTTGTTCTGAAGAGAGTTCGGGCATAACTCCATCATAAATAGACGGATTTGCAAAATTTTTTTTGTTCGAAAGAGCTTTGTCCGAAACGGTCCTATTTAAAAAGATCTGATGATGAGGTTCGGAGACAGACAACTAAATGCCAGCAAATCAACCGCGATTGCTTACGCAATCACACAACATAACATCACGCCTGTACCCTTTAAAGTGGTAGGCAGATATGTTCAATAGCTTTCTGTCACATATGAATTTGTTTGGGGCAGGTAGGTACAACTAAAAAGTGAATAATAATAGTACATTATGATATAAGTGCGGTAAGTTGAAAATTACAGCCGAGGCGATATTGCTTGCCCGAGCCGTAGGCGAGGGCTAAAAGAAAGCAGAGGCTGTAATTTTCAAAGCGCACGTATGTCATACGACGTTTTATAACATATTTGCGAGGAAATAAATAAAACTCTGATTGAACTTGCATATTTGCTTGTTTTCCATATGATGAAATTTTGATACGCTTGTAAGTATCTATCGGTCGATTTTTCGGGCGAGGCTTAGAGTAGCCTTTTTCGCTGCCTCTGAGACTTCTGGCGGTGTGGATTAATAAATTCATCATTACTTGACGACATTTTCAAATAAAAAAAAGTACAGCGAAAAGAAAAAGCGCGTGGAATAATTTTTACTTCTTAACAGATAAGCGATACGCGCGCGTTCGCGCTTTTTTTTTTCAGGCATAGGCACAAAACAGCCAGTATTATTAATAAAGTAAATTAATATTTTTGTTTTTGTTACAGATATTAATGGTTGTAATTTATTGTTAAAATTAATTAAATTAAAGAATTAAATGTTTATTTATTATATTTTATCTCCCAAAGTTAATTTTATTCGTAAAATGTTGACTACTTTTCTGAAATAAAAACTCTTTGCTAAGATTTAAAAAAGTACCGTTCGTTTTGACGGAGCATCTTGATAAACCGTGCGATTTACTTTACATTACCGCACAAGTGCGTAATGAGATACATTACGATATTGAAATTGGTGAAATAAGAGACCCTTTACGAGCAAATATGTTATAAAAACTTTTTTACAACAAAGAAAACAACCGACTTCAAAAAAACACTACAAAGTGAAAAATAACTTTAATTTCGAAAGTCGGTGTCAAAAAACGAAAATACAGAACCAACGACACCGACTTTTTTCACTTTGTAGTGATTTTTTTGGAAGTCGGTTGTTATTTTTTTTTTGTAAAAAAGTTTTTAATATGTGAACATTACTAGGGGTATTCATTTATTTTGTATACTTAAAGGATGTATGTGATTGTCTTTTTGTAAATGAATAAACTAACATTAGTTTTTTAAGTTTTTGTATACCTACTAACTAACCTTTGGATTTTGAGTTGTCCTAAAATAAATAAATTTGAATTTGAATTACACCTGTATGTATTTTTATGTAAGTAGTAGATTTATGTGTTGAGCTATCGCTATCGAAACCGTGACCCGTAGATCATCACTGTTTATAATTAAAAACCAAGATTGTAATCGTTTAAATCACAATTTTGAAACATGAGCTTATTATTATTAGCTTTTGCTCGACGAAACACGAATCTAACTTATAATGATGGTACAAACACACACATCAAAAGCTTACAATATCACTTTTTAAAGCCCAAAACGAAAACAACAACCTCCAGAAAATCCCTTTTAAGGCGCTACCTCGAAAATAAATCGTAGCGACTGATCTACTAAGCGAGCGAAAGTGATGCAATTACTTTTGAAACGCAAAAGAAGAGAGATGGCTATAATGTGCGAGGGCTCGGAATAAAACGACGTAAGTGCCGCTGGCTCGGAACATAAAGGGCTAGGGAAGGAACACGGGTGGGTTTTAGTCAGTAAGAGTCTGACACTGCCTTCCGCTCCACCCAGAGCGAGAGGGGTCATTTGATGATTTCCAATCCTCAAAAAAAAAAAACAAAAGGTGCCAAAACGAATTTACTCCTTTTTTAACAAAATAAATGAATTAAATTTAAAACTACTTTGAGTAAACTTTGATATGATAATTGTCAATTAATAAGTAAATTTCATTAAAAACTCTTAAGAGTTACGCCGTGATGAAAAAAAGTAAAAAAATTGATATAACTTTCCAATTTTTTTGTATCGAAAGAAAATTAATTGAATCGTGTATTCCTTTTACATAATACATAAGACCAAAGAATCAAAAAACATATCCCATAATGTTAAATCCCTATTCTACTTACTCAACAAGTTACACGAAATAGAAAAAACACATTTTTTCAATATCACCTTAACTTAAAACACTGTAGAATAAAACAACTGTTTATCATGTGTTGCTTTTAACATTACATTTTTAATATACGTAAGTGCAACTTTGCCGTAAAATGTTTCGGTAACGTAGAGTCGGCAAAGAGGCTCTAATATCATGTAAGTTTAGAATACCCACATGTAGATTTTATTATGTAAAAAGGTTGTTATAAAAAGGTAGGGTTTTTGTAAGAGCACAGGGCTATGCGAGTCTTAGGTGAGTAATTAAAATGTGAGTGTAAAGGAAGGTTTCTTGAGAAGAGAATTAATTAAATTACATGTTTCACATACACACATGTGTACTGTAACTGTAAGTAATTTCATTCCAGAATATATACACTCGAGAGCAATGAATTAGGGTCACATAAAGATACCTGAAAGTCTCGGAAACTAAGAATGCTAGCTTAAGGCGAAAGCGCCAGGGTAGCCCGCGAAATTCATTTTTTTTAGGTTTTATGGAATTTGCTGGTCAGTATTAAGTTCTACGTTGATTAATATATGAATCGCGGCCGTAAGAAATATGTGTTTACAGAATTATAATCATTAAAGTCATCAACACAACTCTCTAAGACCACGTAAGTCCAAAGAATAACTGTTTCATGAAATCATCATTCTTTGGACTTACGTGGTCTTAGAGAGTTGTGTTGATGACTTTAATGATTATAATTCTGTAAACACATATTTCTTACGGCCGCGATTCATATATTAATCAACGTACAACTTAATGCTGACCAGCAAATTGCATAAAACGTAAGAAAATTTGAATTTCGCGGGCTACCTTAGCGCTTCCCCCTTAATGAAATAAATTGTGTTGAATAGACAATTAAATGTGCCTTGATGATGAACATGATGATGGGTGGACGTGCCCTTGAGAGGAGACCGCGAACCTGCAAACATAAGGTTGGACCTCAAGCTAGGTGGAGATCTTCGCAGGATGGCTGGTAGCAGCTGGATGAGAGAAGCCGATGGTCGAGTTAAATGGCGAGTGAATGGAGGAGGCACGTGCAGCACGCGTAACATGGCCACTGTGTAAATGAAAGAAACGAAAGACAAAATGATAGCTTGTAGCAAGATATCTGTGGTGCATTTTGAAAAATGTAGAAAGGAAATGTCACTTTGCTTTTTTTTCAGGATGGGAAATCATCAAATGACCCCTCCCGCTCTGAGTGGAGCGGAAGGGAGTGTCAGACTGTTACTTACTAAAACCTACCCGTGTTCCTTCCTTAGCCCTTTATGTTCCGGGCCAGCGGTAACCCTTTCGGACAATCCTGCTGACCCAGCAGGCAAATGTCACATTGCTTGTCACTTTGTCCTTTTTTAGAAAGACTAACCTACGTAGGGTTCCTGGGTACCTGGGAAGGGGTGAGGGGGGTAGGGGTCATAGGGGGTAGAGGGTGTACCTACTTACTTAGTCTATTCTACGTAGGGTAGAGATAGAAAAAAAAAAGTATTTATTGTGACACACACGAAGATCACAAACTAAACTAAACATAATCATAAAATTACTTATTTTTATATGAAAAACAGCACCAGCAGTGGTTGGCTCAGTGGCAAAGGCCGCGATTTACCGAGTTGCAGGCCGTAGGATCGAACCCAAATAGGCGCCTTACTTTGTGTAAATTATTTGATTACCACTGCTCTTAAAACGATGAAGGAAAACATCGTGAGGAAACCGGCATGTCCTAGAACCAAAAATTCGAAGACATGTGACAATAATTTATCAACCCGCATTTTTGCCGCGTGGTGCATTACGGCCCCCTCCCCCACATCGAGAGGAGACCTATGTCCCAGCAGTGGGAACATTAGGCTGATTGTACAGACGCCTGCACATCAAGTTACTACAATCTGTCGAATTTCTTTAATAGATTTTCAACTTTATCGCTATAGCATAAGGTTCAAAGTTGATTGGGAAAATTTGACAGTTTTGGGTAGCTTGATGTGCTGGCGTCTGTACTTATAGAGGTATGCGGAACACACCCTGTGTTCACTCATCCTCCATACAGGAGGGAGCATCCTCCGACCAGACGGTGATCGTGTCTGGCGGGCAACTGCCCCATGATACATGTCGAGCCGTCGTATACATGCTAGTTGCGCAGTAAACTCTGATTGCGAGATGCAGGACTTTTATGTGACGTCCAGTATGACGCGTAGTTCGTATGTGGCGTTTGTTGATACCGCTACATATGTACTTACACTTTTGAAAATAAAAAAACAGATAATCCTGTGCGAGGCCAAGAGGCTCCTATCTCAGCATGATGCTGCGTCATTTAAAAATAATAGAAGACAGAAATGATTATGCCTCACGTGTAGCAGAAACAAGGTTATCAAATTCAATATTTCGCAGAAAATAAATTTAATACCAATATCATCAATCACTAGAGTATTCTATTCTATTCTATTCCACTATAGCAAAAATGTTACGAAATAAATATTGACGGGATATAAAGAGAATTTTAAAACATTTTTTGGTGCCCATCTGCATCCTTTTAATGGATGCATTACCTTTCCGCGCTTTAGCTACTGTTGCTAGATTTTACTTTAACGCAGGCTTATGTTTTCACCTGGTATACTATTTTGAGCTCTTTGTATCGTTTAGCTTTTCTATTGTTGTTTCAATAGGAATTAAAAGAAATAATTTCTCAAAATGAACGTGAATATGCAAAATTTACCTACTAAATGTATCAACTTCTAAATTCATATAACTTAATACAACAGTATTTTTACAAGTTGCTGCAAATATTAATTTACAGCATAGCATAATCAGCGTATAATGTTCCACAGCTGGCATACAGGCACCGGTTCTCGGAGGATTTACAGCATTTTGTAAAAATACTTTCACGGGCGGTAGCATCCTCCTACGAAATAATTATATTTCTTCAGTTCACGTTCTCGTAGCGTGATGCCGGAGGCGGCGCGGCGTAGCGTAGACACAGAATTCGTAGCGTTCTCGTAGCAGCGTAGGCTTACGTAGACTTGTCGTAGAGGGACGCGTAGCAGAAGTTTAACTCAACATTCACAGTATTTCTTTAACTTATTTGTATTTTGTGTATTATGCGTGAATAATAATTAATTAGCGGTGCGGAGCGGTGTAACATGTGTGAATTTTAATTATACACTAAATTAATTAAAGCCAAACAAACTTAATATATCCGTTATCAACAGACTAAGGGAGATATTTATTGTTGTGGGTTCCCATAGCACAGTAAGTATCATAATGAGCGGAAGCCTTCTTGTCACAGTTAGGACATGCAGCCGCCGATTTACGACTACTTCTGCTTTGTGCTCGTAATACACACTTACACACTAATATTATAAAGGCGAAAGTTTGTGAGTGTGTGTGTGTGTTTATATGTTTGTTACTTCTTCACGCTCAAACGGCTGGACCAATTTTGATAAAATTTTGTATGGAGGTAGCTGACACCTTGGATTAAAATATAGACTACTTTTTATCCCGATATTCTCACGGGATCGATATTTACGTGAGTGAAACCGCGAAGCGCAGCAAGTTATAGATATATATTTTGTTTTTATTTTTCCTTATTATTAGAATTAATTATCTTCTTGTATGCACGCGTTTCTGTGACAAGTAAACCTAATTTTCTTTTCTTTCTAAAAAAAACATTATAAATTTTAAATTCAAAAGTCTTTAGAAAACTTAGCAGCGTTTTAATTATATCGATATAAAAATGTTCTAACTTTGCCTATTTTTTTGTTAGCGCCAACCCTGAATAATACAAAGTTGGAAGTACAGCTAATTAAAAGTTTGATGCCTCGGGACCGGGGCAACCCTAGTTGCCTTCTTACATTTCAGCACTTTATTTGCGTATTACGTTATAGTGTGATAGTTATTTTTAATGGAAACGGGAAAAGAACGCCGCAATTATATCAGAAATTTAACAGTTTTCAGAGTACTTAAAGTTATATATATATATATATATACTAGCTTCTGCCTGCGACTTCGTCCGCGTGAAATTTCTTGTTACTCCGACCCACCCCGTCGCATCGCATCGCCTGCCCGTGCTATTACTTCGTTTTTGCTTAGCGTTTTTTCTGACTTTTTTTATTTTTGCTCGGCTCCTTAAGGTCATAACGTGATGTTATAGCCTATACCCTTCCTCAAAAATTGGGCTATCAAATGCAAAAAGAATTTTTCATATCTGACTGGTACTTCCAGAGATTAGCGCGTTCAACCAAACAAACTCTTCAGCTTTATAATATTAGTGTAGAAGTGTAGATAATTCAAAGTCCTGACTGACTGATATATCAACGCACAGTCTAAACCGCTGGCCCTAGAGACATGAAATTTGGAGGGTGTGTTCTTTGTGAAGAGTAGGTATCCACAAAGACAGGGTTTTTTTTTAATTCCACTCCTAAGAGGGTGAATGAGGGGAGGGTGAAAATTCACGCGGTCGAAGTCGCTGGCAGAAGCTAGTAAATAAATAAAATGCAAAATTACCCGACTACGGAAAAATAAAAGTAGTCTAAAAATTACGAAACAAGAAAATATTGCAGACAGAAATCAAAACATAGGTACAAAAATGGTCAAGGCAAAGCCGTGGTCACATGCCATTATGATTTTGTAGGTGTTCCTGGCCCCCACGTAGCATACAGACACCTTAACCTTTTTTGTCCTATATTCTTTTGCCCACGTCACCCGGACCATTATTACGAATCTATTGCAACTAGCTTCAACTTTCTGACTAACTGACAGACTATTTAAATTTTGACAATTCAAAAATGCCTGTACTAGGTTTAATTGAAATAAATGCTTTGAGTTTGAGTTTGAGATTGATAGGTACCTCATTAACCACAATCGGTTCAGTAGTTTATTCGAAACATACATACACATACTGACTGCTAAAACCATAACCCTTCCGTTTGGCTTTACCGTAGTCGGGTAAAAATAAAAACTTTTTAATTTAGACTTTGAAGTCCATAGAAAATTATGTAGTAAATCTAATGAAACTAGTGTTAGTACTTGGTTAAAAAAGCCTATCCGCAATAACAGCCAGGATGCTGTTGGTGCTGGCTTGCCAAACGCCACGCCGCCGGAGCGCGGCGCAGAAACATAAAATACTACCTAACTTATGTATGTCTATCACTGGACCTAGGAAAACGTGTACAATCAGGCTATAATGGTCCCACTGCTGATACAGGCCGCTTCTCTGTGAGGGGGAGTGGGCCGTTATTCACCACGCGGGCCCAGCTTGTATTGGTGGATGTGACATGTTTTCAAATTTTCGGTTCTGGGACATGTTGCGGTTTCCTCACGAGGTTTTCTTTCACCGTTTTAAGACGCCATGACACGTATACTTTTCTCAAAAATTAAGGCATCGAAGATATAAAAATTTGCAAAATATTTCCTCGTAAAATAACGTTCACTACCCAACCCCATATTATCGTTGTCCATCAGAAAGCTAACACGACCACAGACATACATATTCATCGACAAATAATATGTTAATCAATAATGGTATAGTTTAAACACCGCCTGTAAGCCGGTGGCGGCGACAACCCATAAATTTGAATGGTCAAGTGAGCCCCGACATGGGACAGGGGTGCATAACATTTGGATTATTGAGAGTTTTGTTTGTGGGTATATAATGTAAATTGATGGTTAAGCAAAGGTTTTACTCTATGCTAAACACGCCTACGTAACCAGCGAGATTTATAACCTTACCTCTGGCAGCGGTGTCGGATAATGATCACCGTTCATTTACTAAGTATTAAATCATTACGTAACTGATAAAAAAGAATGTCACTGGCCTAATTTTGTATTATTCCAAAGTAATACAAAATTAGGCCGGTGACATTTTTTTTTATTAAAAGATAAGATAGGTATAAAAAAATAATGTTACATTAACACAGCACGACTTTAAAACAATGTTTTATTCAGAATTAAAATAAAATGAAAGTACATAAATAAAAAGTATAATTTATCCCAACCTAACTAAAACTAAAGAAAAGAAAAAAATAAAAGAGATTGTCGGGTTTGCCACGTTGTATTGCAATACTTAGCACATGAGCACTCGGCCGGAGGGTTTCAATCCCAAAGGGTTCGAAAATGTTTTATTAATTAAAAAAACTAATCAAATCAAAGTCCATGGACTTGGCATAGCAACTTTACTATATTTCACTGTACTACAGTCAAAATACAGTTTTAAAAGTAAATAAAATATGATAAAATCTAGAATTATAAGTATTTTTCCTCAAAAACCAGACGTATTTTAATAACTGTACTCAATATTTGTGGCTGGTGCAGTAGTCGACAATCCCGTCGGTCCAGGCCTTCAGGCGGTAATATCATGCGAGTTCAGACATCTCAATATAAAACCGTGTGTGTATGTTTATTTGTATAGAGTTTTCTTCTTTAAATGTATGGAGGGAAGATGGAAAATTGTGCTGTGATAATCTGCTCAAACAAATATGGGGAATGTGGAAGTTAGCAATTGCTAAAATCGTGTTTTGTGTAACAATAGTTTATGAAAAAAAAATACAAATAAATCTGATACGTTTAAAAAATAACGAGAGTAAACGTTTCGTTTTCAAAATAGCTTTTAAAGCTATCAGATTTTGCCTTCTAAAAACAGTTGTAACTTTGCGCGTTGCCGCAACCATCAATCGGCCAAGTCTTATACCCTCTGTATTGAGGTCGGTTTCCAGTCTAACCGGGTGCATCTGAATACCAGTATTTTACATGGAGCGACTACCTGTCTAACCTCCACTACTCAGTTACTGTATAACACGACGCTTGTTAAGACTCATTGTCAGACTTTTGGACGTCTGACTAGACGTAACAACTGTCAAAGATCTACGAATGACAGTCGGAACCACCGGCCTAACGTGCTTTACATGTGATAAATCTAGCCAAAAGGCAAAAATATTCTCAATACAAGATCTAGTATCGAACATCAGGTTTCGCTACTTAGTTCACGGTTCCTTATAATTTAGTATCAAAACAGCAAAACATTATAATTCAACTAGCAGCGTCCCGCGGTTTCACCCGCATAAGTGTCGGTCCCGTTCGAAAGACACGTGGCGCCATCTATTATCATAATAACGTTATTGTTGATTTCCTCGAGAACAGCACTTTTTTCCGGTATGAAAGGTACCCTATGTCCGTTTCTCGTTTCTGTACACCTGACAACGTATAAGATGCAAAATTTCAGGATGATCGGTTCAGTGGTTTAGGCGTGAAAAGGTAATAAACAAACTTACTTTCGCGTTTATAATATTAGTTAGGACTTACTAAAACAATGCAGAAAATGTTGCGCCTCCCTACCGCAGTCAGACTGCGGTGCCCAGAGCTGTTATATGATGCACAAGTCAATTCACACCCTCGTGTATAAATAGATATATACTGCCATGCCGCCTGACAGGCCATGCATGGGATATCGCTTGACACCCCTTTGTCTAGGCTGGGTATCTGTTTATAGTGGGTTCTAGTCTTGTGTAGGTAATCCGTTTTGAATGATTTTAAAATAGCGGAGAAGTAATTTGAAAACTAAGCAAAGTGGACGTTGTAATGTCCTCAAATGGTTAGAATTGTGCAAAGATAATTTTACGATATGAAGAAAAAATTATGCGGTTATCACCTTCAAACAAGCCAATTAACCTTTGATAGCCTTGAAATCTTTAATAAAATCCCTAGTTTTAAACATCAATAAAACCAAGAATTTGATAACTACGAGGATAAAAAAATATTTGTATATGTACTAAAAAGTTATCTCAACAGGGGACCACATAACATTACTATACTAGATCGTCAAAGAGCCAATGTTTTCCCAAAAAACCTCGACTATCACTTACATAAACACCTACAGATGAAACAGATCAACAAATTAATGACAATATGACAGTCAACGAAAAAGTCTACATATGTTGGAAAAAGCACCAGAATATGCCCAAAAAATACACGTTTGTACAACCACCAAAAAGTTATCACAAAACCTAAAAACCTAGGGAGAACGTAACATCACTATTCAGACTGATCAAAGAGTCAACGTTTCACCAAAAAACCTCAACTATCGCTTACATATGCACCGACACATAAGTTAGGACACAGATCCACAAATGAATGACAGTGAAGAAGAGTACCTCCAAATTGCATAGTCACTCACTGGGGGACAAAGCGAAACGATGGTTGTCATCCATTTTAAAATCTGTCGCCGGTCGGGGCGTATGCGAAAAGTTGGGACTTTTCTAAAAGTGAATTTCGCAAATTTTGCAGTATTTGTAGAGATATAATTCGTATGAGCAGACATTAATTACTAATGTTTAGTCTTTTTAATTAAGTTAGGGTATAGATATTGCGTCAAGTTTAAGATGTGTTTATAATTATGAACAGTAGGTACTTACCTGTTGCAATTCGATGCTACGATACACTATAAAATTGTGGTCCTTATTACATTTACGACGAGACCAACCAAATAATTATTTAAGATTTATTTTATGTTTTTCAGAATATACGACAGATTGGATTAACATCCTATAAATGATATATGGTCTTCTTCTTCAAGTTCATACTTGCTTAAACGAGTACAAAGGTGACATGTACAGACGCCAGCACATCAAGCTACCCGAAACTGACAAATTTTCCCAATTAAGTTTGAACTATATGCTTTGGCAATAAATTTGAAAATCTATTAAAGAAATTTGACAGATTGTAGCTGCTTGATGTGCTGGCGTCTGTACCTTATGCTAAGAGATGCCACCAGACAAGGTTGTGGTCGACAACACAAATCCGTCTTATGTCGGAGTTGGGTTATCCTCACATCAAAATAATATCAATCTGAAACCACGTCCCCTTCCCCCATATTTCGCTAAGTCCCCAACATCCGTAGTGCTGTGCTATGATTTATGGAACGGTGCAAATGGGTTACGGTGACAGCAGACGTGTGTCGCCACAACACTACAATTATGCACATTGCATTACGCTTTGAAAGCGACTCAAGCGCTTTTTGTACAGTGCTGTCAGTTTCTAGGCCATGGGCTTACCTTGGTACGTTCTAATGACGGATTGTTGTTGTTTCTCCATGAGATTGGTTGGGGACTGTTTCGAAAATAATATTGTTTTAGCTAAAATTACAGCGTGACGAGCTTGACGCCTACAGGCAGGATTGGTCCACACTAGTTTAAGACAGAGAGAAGAGGAAAGGAGAAAGGGAGGCTAAAAATAAATAAATAAGATTACATTCAAGTGGATTGAATTGCTAGACTACGATACGATTCCTTGTGTTGTGAGATCCAGGCTCCTTTGCACCTTTAACAATTTATATAAGAAATGTACATTTTTGTAAAACTGATAATGGGTTAGAAAGATTTCCACAACGTTACTATGATTTTAATATTTCTTTTAAAGTTTTTTTCTCGAGCGTAGGTCGCTGATCCGCAGAAAGCATAAGCGATAGAAAAACTTAGGTAGGAATGCTTTATTGGTACATACAAAACCTTCACAAGAAGCTTTAAAAGCCTACTGCAAAAAACTGTAAAAAAAAATCATTCATTTAGATATCTTGTTTAACGTTAGGGCCTAACAAAGTAGAAAGAATTGTGGAAGAATTCCTTCAATTGAACAAATATTGCAGACATAATGAAAAAACTTCAATTTCGCGGTCCAGCAAAAAAATACAAGAGGAATCCCAAATTAAAAAATGAGGGCTCATTTTAAGCTGAACGTGAGTGCACTAACACCGCAAACGAAGACAATTCAGAAGGTTTATTTCTAACATAACTATTTGCACAAGGTTTTCTGGGATCCTTTAGGAGGTTTTTGTTTAAATTCCTTTTAGATAGGTAGATGTTACTATTCCATCACTGAGTTTACTACAGATAAATACAGGTATGACGATTCCAAATTCCTAATTAAACACTTACCATTTTATTTATTGATTAAGTGTGAATGTGTTTATTTATCTAAAATTTTAATGACCTGTTTACCTGACATATTGACCTGTTTACCTGACGCCTGAAATTAGGGACTGCCAAACTGTTGCAGTTTTTAAGAGAAGAGTAAAAGAACACTATCTTTCCACTTTATCATAGTTGTGTATGTATTTATTATTGTTTTTCTGATTAGGTTTTAATATATTAACATTCTAGTGATATTTATTATAGAAGTATGTATGTTTATTTGTATTTATGTAAGTATATTCTTATAATATTTGTTTAGTTTTATTAAGTGAATTGTTTTTAGATTAGATTGTATGTATTATTTTTTGTCTCCTTTACTCTTTCACACGCTGTCTACATCTCTCTATTTATTGTCCTATCGCAGGTATGCTGGAAGAGATTTCTTATGAAATAAGCATCACCTTTGTACCTATTTTTCTGCTCTGATTATTTCGTATCTGTTTATATATGTGTGTACATAAATAGTAAAAAAAATAAAAAAAAATAAATAAATATTTTAAATAGTTTTTTTTTGTAACCTATTGACATGCCACCTTAATTGTAATTGCTTGTTTATGTTAATTTTGTACGCCATATTATATTGGCAAAACATAGTGCACATATTTTCTGAAAATATATTATCTGTAACCATACCTATGTTTAACAAAATAAGCGATTGATTGATTGGTTCCTTTTATAACCAAACTGAGGACTAAGGAAAGATTTTTAAAAAACCCATCCCCTAATTGGATTAAATCGGAGATGAAAATTTGTATGGAAGTTCGTCATTTTTGCCAATGGGATGTTCCATCAGCCGCAATATTATAAAGGCGAAAGTTTGTGAGTGTATGTGTTTATATGTTTGTTACTTCTTCACGCTCAAACGGCTGCACCAATTTAGATAACATTTTGTATGGAGGTAGCTGACACCCTGGATTAACATATAGGTTACTTTTTATCCCGATTTTCCTACGGGATCACACACTTATACGGGTGAAACCGCGAGGCACAGCTAGTGATAATATAAAACATAAGATCACGACGCTTTTCACTGAGGGTTATGCAGAGGTGTACCTTAAGCAGTGTCTCCTGCGCGTGCTTTTTCAAAACATTATACCAAAAACCTTACAGGTAAATATTTGTTTTCATACACAAGCTGTCTCCTGCGCATTTAAAATATTTTTTAGATTAGTTTCAACTATTTACAAGACAATATAAATTCAAAACCTGTGTCAGTTCGAATTAAGCCTTCAAAATGCTAAATGCTAGATGTGCGCGATGCGCGCGACGGTGGAAAATTAAACAAACCCTTCCCCCCTTCACCGGCGGGGGGTATGTTTTAAACACAGCTCGGAAAACAAAAATATCATGTTTTCATACACAAATGTGTATGGCCACGCCTCTTTGTTTTGACGTTTTTGTGTAATGTTTCGAAAAAACACGCGCAGGAGACACGGCGCCTTTAGTATCTACACACAAATTTCGCCAGAAATGTTCAAGTTCAAAAGAGTAAGGTAATACTTCCCCAAAAAACTGTTTCACGAGGTGTTTTTCATAGGTGAAGATGCAAGGGTATCTCTTATGGAGTTTCGTATAGAACTTCTGCTTCCTATCTTCCTGGTACCACGGCAACGCGTTACCGCAAGCTAATATGGTGTGCTAGCTTTTAGCAGCCGGCTTTTAGCAAAAATCATATTCTACCGGTCTGTATTTAGAGCTAAATCATTTTCTACTCTAATTGTTAATATGAGGGTAGTCTGAATTTGTTTGTGCGTGTTGGTGAGCGGTATTGCTGTGTTTTTAGTATAGCAAACATTGGTGCTAATGGTAAGACTGAGAGAGGTTTTTAAACTTTTTTTCATCATAGTCAGCTTATAATCTTTCCACTGCTGGAACACAGGCCTCCTCTCTATGAGAAAGAGTGAGCCGTAATCCACCACGCGGGCCTAGTGCGGGTTGTACCCGGGAATCGAACCCATGACATCATGCTCAGCAGTTACATTGCGACTACTAGACCAAATAGTCATCCAGACCGAATTTCTGCCATGGCGACATCTGCGCCAACACAGATGCACTCTCTCTTATCTTACTGTCATAGTTTGATGGGACGGCAATCCGACACAACCGGAGAGAGATCAGGCGCAGGACCAGCGTCTGAACAAACTACTGGACCAACAAAGTAGTCAAAATCAAATTAAAATAATAATATTTTATTTCACATAAACCTGCATGGCAACTTAAGAAACATCAGAAGCTAGAAACACGATTCTAATTGGTCATTTCCTGTGGAGAAAATTGGCTTTTACAATGTTTTCAATTTACAATATTAATAGATATGGGAGGACAGCGTAGGCCTGTGAACAAGTACCATAAAAATGATCTACAGATCTGAAGTCTACAAGGCCTACAAAGTCCTCACATTTACAAAATATAAAAGAATCTATCAATAAGATAAATAAAATATAGAAACCTATTAAAACCAAATTACAACTAATAATATACTAATAATAATAATAATTGCAATTACAAACACTAATATTGAGCTGAAATTAAGTCAAAGTTTCGACATATTTTCATTCTACAAAAAAAATCCTAGAAAATTAAAGGCGCACCCTTTTAAACACTTAATTATTACCAAAATTGTGAATTCACCGTATTTTATGTGCTCCATATACATTCCCCTTTACATCATCATCATAGAAAATACCATAATCTGCAATAAAAAGCGACAATTACCCATAAAAACAGCACCTCAGCCATTTCTAATAGAGATTATTCACACTCCCTTTAAAGCGGCTTTCCTTTGACAATTTAATAGGTATTTACCTCAGATTGTGGAGGTAAATCAGATATGCTATTAAGATAAGGTATTCAGAAGTGACTTTAATATCATAAGGGAGCTTAGTGTGTGGTTGGTTTGACGAGTCCAAGTTTAGGCGAGCCGTGATTTTCTTTTAGTGAATGTTGAGTGTGAATACAGTTTTCTTGAAAATGTTTTTTACAGGATAGTTCAGATAAGCAGTCGCTCCATGTAAAGTACTGGTATTCAGCTGCATCCGGTTAGACTGGAAGCTGACCCGAACATAGTTGGGAAAATTCTAGGCAGATGACGATGATGTGAGCTAGCACACGCCATTATACCAACCAAAACATTGAAAACTAAACTCAAGCAGAAATACATAATAAAAACGTTAACAGAACTATAAAGGGCATGCACGTTCCTTTTTAGAATTCAAATATACCAGTGTTTTTCTACGTTTCCACTATAACTTTAATGTCGGCATCATTAACCTGTCTTCATTTCCAAAAACAACACATCTCCATAGTTTGGCAACTCAAAATCCTGAGGTATTTCAGTAATCCTTGGTTTAAACTCCGGTTTAATGCTTGCCTTTGTACAAGTCTCGGAAGAAGCCTGAACGAAGGAACAAGTCATGAAATCTTAAGATTAAGTGAGAGCTCCGTTTTATCTTATAGGGGCAGCGGACACCGGATTTAACCGGTTTTTACTGGATTCCACCAGTTCACACCAGTTTGTTGGAGCTTAAGTTTAGGAATTTGTGGGAAGTTGGTGTCAGTTTGAACTTTAGGAGTCTTTTGGTCTTACCTTTTATCAGGTTACTTGAGTAAAATATGTGTTTATCAAGGACATTGTTTGTGAAAAATATAGGTAGGTACTTATATCTTCCGTTCACCTGTATCTTAATTGCGTAACACACTATCAATCACAATCTGAATCATTTTGAAGGATATTGTTAATCCATTGCTTCATATGTTCGAAAAATTTGTCTGCTCAACAACGTAAATAACGCAATGAACTTTGCTGAACTGAAAATGTAAGCCATTGCTACAGACAGTGTATGACGCAATTACTCGGCTGCACCTCGGATGACTTAAAAAATGCCACTGATGCCGCAATCAAAGTAGCCACCTACTGGGCCTAAACTAAACTAAACTAAAACTTAACTAAATAAAAACATAAAAGAAGAGTACCATAGACCCGAAAAGAAGAAGTTATATCTTCCAAATTAAATAGATTTACCATGTTATGTCCTAAACACACTGTTTTAGTACGGTTACCAAATAAGGTAACTTAACTAAACTTAAGTAAAGTATCTTGTTTTTGGGCGTGATCTCAAAGGGTTGCATTGCTTCTTTTTCCTATAAAACCAGCCTTAAATTCGTGAAAACGTTTTACAGACCTTTTCTCTCTGTATGTTTATTATATTATCCACATTTCCTATGGCGTGTGTTAGCCTCTTACACACAATTTACAGTTTTATAGATTTCCAACATTTGCTTTTTTGGTGAAACCTTTAATTTATATTTTATAACGTCCAACTTGCCCAATGTGAGTACCACCCAAAATCATTGTTAAGACTGGCCGCAGACGATGCTTTGAATTAATGAACAGATCGCTCGCGCGGCTACCTTTAATTAATAACTAATGAAGCTTCTGCAGGGAGTTGTTTTAGAAAAATCCCAGATACTCCACTTGGTTATTACAGTACATTATTTTTGTTAAATATTTTTTTGCATAGAAAAATTGTGAATCCGTTAGGTAGGGTCAATTTCATATTTTTCACTTGTAGGTTTTGAATACAGGGTCAAATTAAATTAGCTAGCGAAACTCCGCGGACGTGATGAAAAGAAATTAATATGACAATTTTTGAAGTGAAAACTTCTTTAGCGGCGCTGTGTACTTTTTTTGGAATGGGTAAAAACTTCTAAACTCGCGTCAGGTCACGTGACCCTGATCGAAAATTCGTAAGACGTAAAACGTAAGACGCGCGTTGTTGAGGACAGCGCCATCTATGCACATCGGGAAGAACTACGAGGGCCTCGCGTACTAACTACGTAGTTCATCCAACAACGACGAGATGGCGCTGAACCACGGATATATAACTGACGACGAGCTCTGTGTGCTTGTTTGTAAATCTGAATAAATTCCTTTCACGAGAAGAATAAACCAGTCACTTTGGTCATCATACCTGATTTGCAAAAAACCCTATAAAATAAGGAACACACCTTAACACGCGTGTTTTGTTTATAAGACGATTCACAAAATACACTCGTAATTGTTCAAGTTTTCACTTCTGTCGGCACTACCGGAGTGCCAGTGTTTTTTTTTTGTGGGGTCACCGACCACAGTTAGTGTAGTCATTAGAAATATCGAAAACTACTAAAACCACTTAATGCTCCTTAAGTCTAGTACGACTTAAATTCTCCTTACTACTAAATCCTGCAGTGAAAAACCTGAAAACATACCTACTACATAAAATCGTAAGAAAAATAATCGGCTTGCTACTCCTGCATCTTACCCGGCATTTTATATACATCGGGTACTAGGATCCGGTATAACGTAGCAAGATGCTGCGATATCCGTCTCAGACAAGTTTGCACGAGAGTTTTACAAGGCAACGGCAGTGGAGCTGTGTGTTAGCTCATCTATTAAGCACATGGTCTTGGGAAGTCTTGGGCGTTCTTGTTTTCATTTTCATGTTTATTGCCTTTAAAGAATTTGATCTGACCTATTGGTTCAATTACCAATAGGTCAGATCACCCTTGTCTTGACTAGTAATTTTTTCGCAAAATCTGCGTTATTAACGAGCAAATCATTAAATGATAAATAATTTAATTTCTGTAAGTAGATTTGTATAAACACTTTTACACGTCAATCATATTTTTAAAACTAGATGATGTCGCGTCGTCTACTAAAAGAGAAAGGCCGAAACAAACTCAGAGGTCACAGTCTCTTTCAAAGTCCAGACATAATCTTGGTCAGATCATGGGAAGAAAATGTAGATTGGTGTTTGAAATGGTCTTTTGAGGAAAGAACCACACAGATTAAGTGGCAGGTCCACTTAATCTGTGTGGGTTATTGCTGTGTTGCAGTCAGTGCACGCATTTGTCAGTAATCGTGCAGCTCAACTCAGAACTCAAGGAGCTCAACGATTCAATGAATAATACATCGATGTTGATTTATTGGGTTAAATTCAAAAAAAGATAGCCCGAAAGCTTCCATTTTTTAGGCGCGTTGGGCATTCTTTGAAATGGGAAAAACCATTGAACTCGCGCCACTGTCACCGTAAGCAACACCGCGTGTGTTTTGTTTATAAGACGATTAAAAAACATACCCGCTTCGGATGTGTTCGGCTGTCCTCGGGATGTACTCGGCTTTAATGTATATCCGATATGTCAGTGAGTGATGGCAAAGTATTATATTTGTGTTTTATTTTCACTTCTGTCGGCACACCCGGAGTGCCACTGTTTTTTTTTTATTCAGCAACAGTAACCACATTATTTTAACTTTACATAGACGTAAATTCATTTTTAAAGACTGCAATGCAAGATCTTTTAACCATGGTCAGCGGGATTGTCCGAAAGGGTTACCTCTGGCCCGGAACATAAAGGGCTAAGGAAGGAACACGGGTGGGTTTTAGTCAGTAAGAGTCTGACGCTCCCTTCCGCTCCACCCAGAGCGGGATGGGTTACTTGATGATTTGCCATCCTGAAAAAAAAAAGATCTATTAACCATTTTAGCTCTTCACTTATTATTTAAAACTTGCGCGGGTCACAACTAGTTCTCTTATTTACAACTAGCTGCGCCCCGCGGTTTCAACCATATAACTCTCAATCCCTTGGGAATATTGAGATAAAAAGTATACTATGTCCTAATCCGGGTCATGTTCTATCCATGTGCTAGATGGCATCCAAATCCGTTCAGCCGTTTTAGCGCGAAAGCGTAACAAACAAACATACGAAAAAACAAATATTTTCTCTTTATAATAATGTAGACTTCACTAGACTTCCCCGCCAAAATTCTGACAATGATTCCCTATTCAGACACGCTTTTCAATCTACCTTCATACCAATCCATGCCCAAATTCTAAATCCACTCCATTACCTACACAACTGTATCTAAAACTACGCAATACCTTTTCTAGTATTCAAACTGTGCAAATAACCACGCTGTTCTCCTGAGTAGCGAAGTTGTGCAGAACGTTCTGCGGCCATATTTCGTGCATCACGTTATTAAGCCGGCTACACACGGCGCGACAGAGGTGTGGCGTGGCTGTGAGGCAACATTAGGTATATGGGCTACGTGAGCTGCCTTGTAGTGTCTTGAAAACTGTGAAAGGACTTTATGGTGGATGTAGTGTTTTTTGGTTGCGTTGTGATTCGTTTTGCATGTGAACTCTGAAAATACAATAACATTCAGTTCGACAACATTTATTTATTTTACTATTTACAAAATGGAAGATTTATGTTGTCAATCGATACGCAGGCTTATCAATTAAAGGTCATTACAAGGTTAGTAAGAAATGAAAACTGTAGCTACTGGACTACTGTTTACACCATAACAATTATGTATTTATTCGTAAGTAAACAATGCAAGTTCTTTTGGAATAAATAAAGAATATTCTCTAACCTCAAGACATTAATATTATTTTGATTCCTCAGTAACTTCACTTTAATTATTGAAGTTTGAAGTAGGTACAGACGCCAGAACATCAAGCTAAGCTACCCGAAACTGTCAAACTTTCCCAATCAACTTTGAATAGAATAGAATAGAATACTCTTTATTATGTACACCATATAAATTACAGACATAAATATAGAAACTGTACAAAGGGTGACACAATGGGCGGTCTTATCGCTAAGAGCGATCTTTTAAAGACAACCTTAGGATGGATTTAAAAAGGGGAAGGACAGACAAATACTGTAGGTAGTCCGCGGTGTAGCATTTACATAATACAATAAATACATACATATAGCATATTATACTAAACTAAATAAATATATACACATACATATAAATATATCCATATAATAGTAAACATGAAACAGGACCAGAGAAAATATAATGATGATGTTTAAGGAGAGAGGAAGTGCTCTTTTACCATAATTTTAAACGTTGACAAAGATTGAGCACGCCTTACCGACACGGGCAAGTCATTCCATAACCGTACTGCTTGAACAGTAAAATATTTGTCATAAAAACTGGTGGAATGCATCGGCATCTCTAGTCTCAGATTTTCCGATGACCTCAGATATCTATTATGTGTGTCATAAAGGAACTTGAAACGTTCTTTAAGATAAGTGGGGGTTTTAGGATTAAACAAAATACTGTAGAGCTGAAACAAGATATGAGAATTCCGGCGAAGACGTATAGGAAGCCACTTGAGCTTTGTACGAAATTCTGATATGTGATCATATTTGCGCAGGCCAAATATAAATCTTATGCAAAAGTTTTGAAGTCGCTCAAGTTTATCTAGTTGTGCCTCAGTAAAATCAGGATAACTGACATCAGCGTAGTCAAGGGTGGGAAGTAAAAGGGATTGTGCAAGCGCAGTTTTAGTGGCAGTTGGAAGAAAGTTCCGCAATCGTCTCAGTGACTTACCAGATGCAAAAATTTTGCGACTTACGTCCTGTAGCTGAGGACCCCAAGAAAGATGCACCTGAACCTTATGCTTTAGCGATAAAGTTGAAAATCTATTAAAGAAATTTGACAGATTGTATTAGCTTGATATGCTGACGTCTGTCCATAGTTAGGTTAATTTTACTTATCCAACAGCCATGTTTTGGTAGAGGTCTTTAAACAAAATTGTTTTGTATTTTCTGATTTGTTGCATAATTCACTAATTTTGGTCCATGTTTTTACATATGATTATAGCATTTATAATTTTTATTAGGACACTAAAAGTGTCCCAGCATGCAGCCAGCATTATTCCCCTTTATTATACTGATTGTGAGCATTCTATTCCTCTTGTGTAAAGTTAAAACTTGAGATGTGATGAAACACATTTGCATACGAATAACATTTTCGTATTATTTATAATTTTACTTTCAACCGTCTAGACGGGGACATTAGGAATATTAAAGAAAATGTTATTACTTCAAATGGTTGAATTTTGTAAAGTTTATTAAAAAAAAATCGCTTAGGGTTATAACAAAGAATTCTGTTTAGAAGTTAAGAGAAGATCTTACAATACAGTAGTCACAGTAAAGTTGTGCTAGTTTTTAACCGACTTCAACAGGGAGGAGGTTCTCAATTTGACTGATTCTTCTTTTCTGTATGTATGTCACGTGATATTTCCGGTAATTGTGGCTCGATTTCAAAAAATCTTTTTCTAATGGACAGAGTATGCCTCAGGGGTAGACCCGTATAATTTATTAATTTTGCTTGGCTACCCAAGCCAAGTTTTTGAGTTAGCTTGAATAATACGTATTTTTTAAATTTTGTTTAGTCTGTTTTTTTTTGTATACAAGTTTTTATTTGCCCCGGACCGCAGCTTTGTGCGTCCATGGTTTTTTAAAGCTGGCCAGTAAAGTCTTATTTTCACCAATTTCCTGAACCAAACCGTCAGCCAATCGTAGCTATTATGTCAGCCTACATCAGTCCAGTATGGCGACAATAACACCAATCCTTCGACCATGAGATCCATGGTTTACCTGTATCTGGCAGAAATTAAAGCTCCGAAATTTATTTGGCATTGCACACTTAGCATAATCTTCTTTAAACGAATATTTTTTAGGCATAAAAAATATTTAGTAATATTATTGTTCGGCCGAATGTTTTTATGTCCGAATTTACAATGGCATACTTTTAAGATGGCAGAATTTTATTTGGCATAATTACCTTTGACAAAGTTAGAGCGACATTTATTTGGTAGAATTACACTTTGTAGTATGCCAAGTGTAATTCGTCATAATTTCGCTAAGCATAACGTTTATTTAGACTGACGATGGTACAATTACAATTGGCATACTATGAAGATGGCAGGTATACTATTAACATAACGCTACAACTCTTAGGAGCAGAGCAAAAGGAAATACAATCAGAATGAACGCTAAAAGAAAACGAAGTAGTAGCACGGGCGGGCGATGGGATGCGACGCGATGGGATGCGACGAGATGGGATGCGACGAGATGGAATGCGACGAGATGGCATGCGACGAGATGGGATGCGACGCGATGGGAAGCGACGCGATGGAATGCGACTCGATGGCTCGGGGTTTGAAATTTCACGCGGACGAAGTCGCGAGCAAAGGCTAGTCTAGTAATCTAATAACTTCATTCCATATTTTCTCCAACCCACAACGGAAAACTAACTTCCATTTCTCTATATAAATAAACAATTGGCGTTCTTTATTTTTGTGTATTGCAATAATTTTGTTGTGGGCCATAAAACAAGCGTGGGGTCAGCTTAATGTTACGGAAAATTCGCTTTTACGAAGGAGCTGTAGAACTGTCGAGAGAATGAATGCGTCGGTACGAGGATGTGTATAAAACAATCGTTTTATGGCCCGACATGCGCTTGTCTTGGGGTATAAAGTAGTTTTAAAGGGTTGTATGATTCTCGGTTAGAATAGAGATGTTATGTCTTCCTGTTGGTGTTACAAACAGCATCATCGTTTCAGTAGAAATACGTCCACTACTGGACATAGGCCTCCCCGAAGCACCTCCACTTCGTCCGGTTCTGTGCTTCTCGCATCCAACGGGTTCCTGTGGCCTTCACAAAGTCGTCGGTACACCTTGCGGGAGGCCTTCCAACGCTACGTCTTTCGGTACGTAGTCGCCACTCCAGAATCTTTCAGCCCATTGGCCATCTGTTCCGCGAGCAATGTGCCCTGCCCACTGCCACTTAAGTTTGGCAATTTTTCGGGCTGTGTCGGTTTCCTTGGTTCTCCTGCGGATGTCCTCATTTCTGATTCGATCACACAGGGAAACTCCAAGCATAGCCCTCTCCAGTGCCCTTTGGGTGTAAAAAGGCCCATTGTGAGCGACCACGTTTCAGTGCCATAAGCCATCACTGGCAACACGCACTGGTCAAAGACTTTCGTCTTGAGACACTGCGGTATCAAGACGAGAAGATATTGCGTAGCTTCCCGAACGCTGCCCAGCTGAGTTGGATTCGGCGACTGACCTCTTTCTCGAAACAGATATCTACACAAACAGCATAGCTAATTATAATAATAAAGGCAATAGCTTACTTCTCTTTACTTATAATAGCATTGTTCTATGATCACCAATTTGTCAGCTACGCATAGTCTATTACTGAAGTATCCCTTGTGACATGTCATCGTCATTACGCGTGTGGGACTCGCGTATCCACATACGTCTGCGCCACATAAACATTCGCCGCACGAACAGACGACATGCCAGCCTCGGAAGCGAATACGTACTGACGAGATGCGCCAGCGCCGGCAATATTTATAGTGTGCGTACAGACGGCGCTATACGTCGCGCACGCGCGAGAGAGAGATGGGTGCCCGTTCTTCAAAGATCGTCCTGTGAAACCAATGTTCTCCCATTGGTCGGTTAAATATTGTAACATAGTGAGCCTAACACAAATTATATGTTCCAAAATAGAATATAAGAAAGGATATTTTACGAATAAAATGAGCAATTATTCCCTGCAACACACGAGTTTAATTTGCTATCCTGAAGACCCCAACAACTGGTGACCCCGACGTGATGTCGCTAGAGAACACAAGCGAAGACAGCAAAACAATGAAGTCGGAATCCGAACTATCTGCAATTTCGATCCAATCAAGATTATTACCATTCTGGAGAGAGATTCCACGAGCCTGGTTCATCCAGTTCGAAGCCGTCGTGGATCCTCTAAAGACTTCTGATGACCAGAAATTTCGGTACGTCCTGCAACAGCTACAAGCCGCCGATCTGCAGCACATCACCGATATTTTATATAATCCGCCGTCAACGGACAAGTACGGTGCTGTGAAGAACCGTCTACTCACTGCGTATGACAAGTCTGACGTGAAAAACTTCCTGAAGTTAATCAGTGGTCTGGAGTTAGGTGACCAAAAACCCACACAGCTACTGCGAAAAATGCGAGAACTGGGAAGCGGCATGATAACAGACGAAGGATTGAAGATAGAATGGCTCAATCACCTACCCACACAAGTACGCGTCGTGCTTTCGGTAAATACGGAGTCATCACTAGATACCCTCGCCGCTATGGCCGACAAGATGGTGGAGTATACAGAACCGGCAACAGTTGCTACAGTGTCCACAACCGCGCAAGACCCAGTGATGTCCGCACATTTAGAAGTGTTATCAAAACAAATGGAGAAATTACGCCTAGAAGTGGCTGAGCTACGCGGACGTTCGACGCAGCGCCGCAGACCCCCGTTCCGGTCACATTCGCGGTCACAATCTCGGCGACGGCAGAATGACAAGACTTCAGTAAAACCCGGAGATCCGACATGGGAATGCAGATATCACTTTCGTTTCGGTGACAAGGCGAAACGCTGCGAGTCACCGTGTTGCAGAAGAAAGAATCAAACGTCGTTAAACTAGCTTCGACATCGACAGCGGCGGACGTCGATGTCCCTTGCACTACCAACCGCCTTTGTATCTTCGATCGAGACACTAGAGAGCGTTTCCTCGTGGATACGGGCGCCGACATTTCAGTTTTGGCCGCCACAAACAAAAGAAAAATAACGACTGCAAGCGCCTACCGACTATATGCCGCAAACAACACACCAATCAATACTTACGGTGAAAAAACCATAAGGCTAAATCTTGGTTTACGTCGCAGTTTTCTATGGAAATTCGTCGTGGCTGATGTGAAGACCTCTATCTTGGGAGCGGATTTCATACGGCATTTCAAACTGCTCGTTGACCTCCACAAAAGGAAGCTTGTCGATAATGTTACCGACTTAGAAATTGACGCCTTCGAAGTTGCTACAAGTGAAGGAACAGTACATGTCATAAGTTCCGACCAAGTATATTATGACATCTTACAGCGATACCCTGAAGTGCTTCGCCCTATGACGCTCAAGGAACCACCGAAACACGATATCATGCACCGGATAGACACAGCAAGTGCCCCTCCGCTCTTCGCCCGAGCCCGTCCCTTACCGCCGGATAAATACAAGGTTGCAAGGGAAGAATTCGAGCACATGATGGAACTGGGCATATGCAGACCGTCAGAGAGTCCGTGGGCTAGTCCGCTACACATTGTCAAAAAGAAAGACGGAGGACTTCGAGTATGTGGTGACTATCGAAGATTGAACGCAGTTACTCAGCCAGATCGTTACCCCATACCTCGCATACAAGATTTCACATACCAACTACACAATATGACAATATTCTCGAAGTTAGACCTCAAAATGGCATATTACTGGATCCCAATCGCAGAAGAGGACGCCAAAAAAACAGCCATTATTACACCGTTCGGGTTATTTGAATTCAAATGTATGACGTTTGGTTTGCGCAACGCTAGCCAAACTTTTCAACGGTTCATGCATCAAGTGCTGCGAGGAATAGACCACTGCTTCTGCTACGTGGATGACATATTATTGTTCTCAGAAGATGAAGAGACACACAAACAACTTCTATGTCAAGTATTGGAGCGCCTTAAAGAATACGGTGTCATGCTGAAGTTAGAAAAATGTGAGTTTGGAAAGAACGAAATCAATTTCCTTGGTTATGAAGTATCGAGAAACGGCATCAAACCCACGGAAGAACGAACGAAAGCGATATCCAACTACCCGAAACCCAAGACGATCGCGGAGTTGCGTCGTTTTCTCGGCATGCTTAATTTTTATCGCAGCTGCCTACCGCACCAAGCCGACTTACAAAACGACCTTAACAAATATCTGCATAACCAGAAACGTAATGATAAAACGCCCATCGAATGGACACCGGAGGCCGAATTAGCTTTTGAGAAATGCCGACAAAGCATTCTAGCAGCGACTGACCTCGTGCATCCACTTCCTGGAAGCCCCCTCGCCCTGATGACGGACGCTTCAGACTTCAGCCTTGGAGCTGTGTTACAACAGAAAATAGAGAACAAGTGGAGACCCCTCGCATATTTCTCAAAAAACATGAGTGAAACTCAACGCCGCTACAGCGTATATGATCGTGAACTATTAGCGATATATACGGCTGTCAAGCACTTCCGAAGACTAATAGAAGGTGGTGACGTAACCGTATTAACGGATCACAAGCCACTGGCCTACGCCCTGACACGCCCACCGAGTACCACAGACACTCCACGCCGAGAGCGGCAGTTGCACTTTATTAGTCAATTTTGTACGAGTATCAAACACGTACAAGGAGAAGCAAACCCGGTGGCTGACGCATTGTCACGAATTGAGGACATACAATGCCCTTCTAATATCGACTTCGCTGCACTAGCCAGTGAGCAAGAGAAGGATTCAGTCTTGAAACAACTAAGAAAACAACCCAACTTGACGTTCACCGACGTCACAATGACTGGTATCAGTCGGCCAATCACATGTGAGACATCTACTGGAACACCACGACCATACTTACCGACTATGTACCGTTATGATGCATTCAAAGCTCAACACGGTTTATGTCATCCTGGTGTTAAATGCACGAGAAGGCAGATGTGTTCAAAATTCTTTTGGCCAAACATGAACAAGGAAGTAAGCAACTGGACCAGAGCGTGCATCGACTGTCAGCGGTCAAAGATACATCGCCACATCGTGACCCCACTTAGCGATTTCCCACAGTCGGCACGCTTCGAACACGTACACATCGACATCGTCGGACCATTGCGAC
Organism: Luperina nickerlii; assembly: GCA_963855955.1. Lineage (NCBI taxonomy): Eukaryota > Metazoa > Arthropoda > Insecta > Lepidoptera > Noctuidae > Luperina > Luperina nickerlii. The sequence continues at coordinate 2,720,723 of OY979667.1, read as the reverse complement.
TGTCCAACGATTTCCGATACTGTGTAACAATTATCGATCGTTGCACCAAATGGCCAGAAGCAGTTCCCGTGCACGAGATCACCGCCGAGATCATCGCCAAAGTATTTTATGAAAACTGGATCGCTCGATTTGGTTGCCCCTTAAGGATATCAACAGATCAAGGACGTCAATTCGAATCAACATTATTCCGATCATTAATGATGAAGTTCGGCATTACACGCATACGGACCACGGCATACCACCCGCAATCGAACGGCCAAATAGAGAGATGGCACCGAACTCTGAAGGCAGCATTGATGGCACGCGGTACTACAACACAATGGACAGAGGAACTACCTAGCGTTTTATTGGGCTTACGAACGGCATTACGCACCAATAACAATTTGAGCCCAGCTATGATGACGTATGGAGGCACTCTCCGCTTACCTTCGGACTTCATCATACCCACAAAGGCAGATATTAATGAGAACGACTACGTAAGGCGCCTAACAGAAACTATGGCAACAATCAGAAGCGCGCCTCAAACATACAATTGTCGCACACAGCCATTCATCTACAAGAACCTCGCAACATGCACACATGTTTTCGTGCGAAACGACACCGTTCGTTCCCCGCTAACACCACCGTACGACGGACCATACGAAGTGATTAAGCGCTACGATAAATACTACAAGATTAAATTACCGCTACGAACATCAGTAGTAACACTGGACAGGCTCAAACCCGCCTACATTCTTGATGAGTCAGAAGAAGCTTTGAATAACGCCGTCCCCGACCATACCAGTAAGCCGTACATTACAAGATCAGGAAGAAGCGTGAAGCCTGTTGTTCGGTTTGCTTAGGGGGGAGTGATGTGGGACTCGCGTATCCACATACGTCTGCGCCACATAAACATTCGCCGCACGAACAGACGACATGCCAGCCTCGGAAGCGAATACGTACTGACGAGATGCGCCAGCGCCGGCAATATTTATAGTGTGCGTACAGGCGGCGTTATACGTCGCGCACGCGCGAGAGAGAGATGGGTGCCCGTTCTTCAAAGATCGTCCTGTGAAACCAATGTTCTCCCATTGGTCGGTTAAATATTGTAACATAGTGAGCCTAACACAAATTATATGTTCCAAAATAGAATATAAGAAAGGATATTTTACGAATAAAATGAGCCCCATCAGTCTGCTCAATGGACTAGGCAAGGTCTACGAGAGGCTTATTTATAAGCGTCTCAGAAACTATGCCGAAACCAAGGGCCTAATCCCTAACGAACAATTCGGTTTTCGAACCCAACATTCTAGCGTCCAGCAAGTCCACCGCATCACCGAACATATCCACGCAGGGATCCTGCGTGGATACTTGACAGGTGTGATATACTTCGACATAGCAAAAGCTTTCGACAAAGTCTGGCACAATGGCTTACTATATAAGCTATACCAACTCGGTGTGCCCGACCGTCTCGTGCTCATCCTTCGAGACTATTTGTCGAACCGCACCTTCCGCTACAAAGTAGAAGGAGCTATATCCTCTCCTCACCCGATCCGAGCAGGAGTCCCCCAGGGCTCTGTGCTCGCCCCGCTCATATTCACGCTGTACACCAGTGACATCCCAACAAATAGAAAGACCCAGTTGGCTCTCTTCGCAGACGATACTGCCATTCTGTACACTGGCCGCAGCCTAGTCCAGATCTCCCACATCCTCCAAACTTCAGTCAACAAGCTCGCTGACTGGTTTAGGAAGTGGAGAATAGAAGTAAACCCCGACAAAAGTCAAGCGGTTCTCTATTCGAAACCGAGACACAAACCCATCCCCCCCCGACCTATCACCATGTTCGGCAAGCCGATCCCTTGGGAGAAGCAAGCCAAATATCTCGGTGTTATCCTCGACAGGCACCTCTCCTTCGCAGAGCACATAAAGGCGGTTCGCTCGCGCGCCGCCTTCGCTCTCGGTAGCCTCCACTCGATGCTAAATGCACGCAGCAAATTGTCACTTAAGTGCAAATTGCGCATCTACACAGCGTGCATTCGCCCAATCATGACCTATGCCTGCGTAGTCTTTGCACACGCAAAGCCCCACCACATCCACAGGATGCAGACCCTCCAGAACCGTTTCCTCCGAAAGGCTACGGGAGCCCCTTGGTTCGTTCGAAATGAGATCCTCCATGTCGATCTCAAAATCCCCACTATCCACCAATTCATGAAGCGCCTTTCCAAGCACTTCTTCAACTCCGCCCCCAACCATCGAAACCCGCTGGTTGTCGAGGCCGCCAGATATACTCCCTCCCAAATCAGTAAACTCCGCCGTCCAAGGCACGTTCTCACCGACCCAGATGACCCTATAACCGTCCTCCAAGAGAGCAGTAGGGCAACCAGCACGCTTAGGAAAAACAGATACAAGAAACCGACATACCGGCCTCGCCGACGAGGTCCCTCGCGACGTCCCCCAGTAAATGTCCCCCACCGACCCTTGCTCGATGTAGTGCCAGCCCGCGCCGCAGCTGAGCCTGTAGATTTAAATTCCCGACTCTGACCTCTGAGTTTGTTTCGGCATTTCTTCTCAGAGTAGTCAATTAGGAAATACCGGCCCCATCGTTCGTTAAATAATCATAATTTGATCCAGCCTGTCCCAACTTGCTGTCCTCCCCCCAGCGACGCCCTAAGCCGAGGCTCGTACCCCACAGGGGGTGCCCTTAGCGTGTAGTCGCTTAGTTTATTTAGTTAGTTTTAAGCCCCTGGCTGGAGGCTTTGAGTTTTCTCAAGGCAGCCGCAGGATTGTCCGGTTAAGTAGTCACGACCTCTCAAGGTCAACTACGAGATGCCATTTGAAAAAAAAAAAAAAAAAAAAAAAAAAAACGAATAAAATGAGCAATTATTCCCTGCAACACACGAGTTTAATTTGCTATCCTGAAGACCCCAACACGCGGTTTCATTTCTCAAAAAATGCCTATTATTTTCGCCTGAAAGATATCATTACCTAATCGTAATTTTCTTATATCACTACGAATTTTCATTTTAGAACACCATTCCATCACTCGCTACAGTATTTTTGAAATATTCCTTCTAAAATGTGTAAAATAGAAAATATCTACGTTAAACTGTTGAATTTCCCGAACACCTGCCGAGGTGTTCCGAAGTCAGTGGAGCGGTGGAGCGAGACATGCACGTGTCGACAAAGATGTGACGTCGACGACGACGCTGGTGGTACGGAGAATGTGAATATAGACTTGTTTATATGTAATATACACTTGGAAATTTATAACGAATTCAGAACCATTATTCAGAGAGAAATTGAATGAATGGTGTTACTTATTGATACAAAACCTTGAAAGCATTTTCATTAGGTCCCAGGATAGCTAGCATGAAACAAACAATTATGTTTAAGGTTGTATAAAATAAAATGTATTATTGTATCCTACATTTAAAAATTTTTACAAAAACAAAACCGACTTCAAAAAAAAAAACACTACATGGTGAAAAAAAACTTTAGTTTTGGAGTCGGTGTCGTTGGTTCCGCATTTTCGTTTTTGACACCTGAAAGTATGCAGGTCACGTTAATGAAAGAAACCTCAAAATTGGTTCATTAGTTTTTGAGAACATCGCGGACATACAAACATACACACATACGGGTCGAATACAGAACCACCTTTTTTGAAGTCGTTTAAAAAATTTTAAGGGTTGTCTAGTTGATTTAGTGTCCTATCCTGTGTTGGACACTTCATGTTCAGCACAGGCAATTATAAAAGCACTCTTCCTCTCTCCTAATTATTTAAAAATTTGCTGTGTCCAACAGAGTTCATAATTGTTTCTATTTATAGACACTTACCACCTGTATCATGTGTACAATAAAGATTGCATATAAAGATTAATTGAATTGAATTGACTGAATAGGGACGATGTGCGTAAATTAAAAAAAATATTCAGATACCCAATAGAGGATAATTGGATGTTTTTAACAGCGATGATGTTGAAGCCACATCTGCACTTACTTCAAAGAAAGTAAAGCCAAATTTCAACCACTTTTAAACACGTACAACTTGAAACAACTTAACACTTGCAGTCGCAAGTAATCACCCATTTGTACACACAATCCAGCGGTGCAGCGCTGGACGGCAACACACGAAAGCATTTAAGCGAAACAGCCAACTCTTCTCCGAATAGTTGCGCTGGCTGTGCATTTGACCACGGCGGTGCAGTACTGTTGGTTATCATGAGTTTCTCGGGCTGCAATTTGTTGGGAAGTGATTTTTGCGAAGACTTGAATCAGCTACTTTTATATCCTTGTCATTCTAAAACACATTCTGGGCACATATATAAATTTTAAAAGTCAAGCATCGCCACCAATTCTATCGTATTCCTTAAACATATTATAAATACCAGCCATGATGTAATTATTTGAAACATTGATAAGAGACTTCAAAGTGATCATTTTGGACCTTGGGCTCCTGGAGAAAAATGTCTAGTCAATGATTCTATTTCTTCTACATAGTACATAAATAATACCTACGTAATTACCTCAATTAAAATTAAATAATTGATTAAGTTCGGTCGCGATGAAGTTGGCTTATCCATTATGGATAAAAATCCCGTTTTGATAACAGAGAATTAAAAAAAAACAGTGGCACTCCGGAAGTGCCGACAGAAGTGAAAACAAAGCACAAACAGAATACTTTGCCATTACTCACTGACATATCGGATATACATTAAAACCGAGTACATCCCGAGAATAGCCGAACACATCCGATGCAGGTACTTTTTAATCGTCGTATAAACAAAATACGCGCGTTGTCGCTTACGGTGACAGTGGCGCGAGTTCAATGGTTTTTCCCATCTCAAAAAATGCTCAACGCGCCTAAAGAAGTTTCACTTCAAAAATTCCTGTAGATTATTAGATGGAAATATTATTTCGAGATCATGATGATGATTTCTTGACAAAGTAGTTCCAAAACCTAACCTTTGAGCCTATCTGGAATTAAATAAATTGTTTTGTTAAGGATCCATCACCAATCGAGTTACCGTAGTACCTCCCACAAGATTAGGAGCAACATTAGTCGCTGGGGCAAGTTTAATGCTCGTCGCTATAAATATACGCTCAGCTGATGTATTTACAGCCGCACAAATTGTACCTTTATAACAGCTCGGCGGCCTGGGATCACCTGGAACCATTGTGCTTAATGTTGGTGATAAAGGATTATAGTTTACTAGACCTCCCGGTCTGGGTCTTTGAAATGGCGTGATATTTTGGAAAGCGGTTTGTATGTATGGTAATGCGAGACTTGCAGATTTTATGTTTTTGAACCGGGCGTCAAATGTGAACTATGCATAACGCATGTATACAAACAAGGGTGTCAGGAACATTGGCGCGCAACCTGTTCAAGCTTTAGAACATGTAGAAATATTTCGAAAGTTACTAGCTAAAAGTAGAGCTTTGTGAGGGCTCGCGTCGTTTTTCTGCGTGGTAATAATCTTGAAAAAAAAAAAAAATTTACTGATAACACATCTACATATAAATAGAAATTATTATGTTAAAGCACAAATCAATAGGCGTAATAGTTTTTCCGTAAAGTGTACCACAAAATGCTCAGGTTGTGGGATATAGCAGGTTGCCCATTCCAAAGCATAGGTACCTATGGAGAAGAACGGGCAAGAAACTCCATGGACACTCTTTAAAATTATAATTTTACAAAAATATAAATTACATCATTAATGTTGAATTTATAATAATACTCGTATTATTATGTGAGAACGATGTAAAAAAGACGTACGCGATAAAAGCGTCCAGAGTATAGCAAATAGAAACAAAATAACAATCCAAAAATAAAATAATTAAAAATAAGCCGAGGCAGCTAAGTGATGACCAGCCCCAACTGACGGCGCCCGTTCACGAACATGACGCATAGAAAAATTATTGTCAATGTCAAATCCCTATGTATTTTACTGTGTGTACATAAAAAAAAATGTGTAATGTGTGTGTGTGTAATGTGTGTGTAAATTAAAAATGTCGGGTTAGTTAACTGAAGAACGGCTGGACCGATTCTTATGATCTTTGATTTGTTGGATTTGTCTCCGCTCCAAATAGCAGTATACCTAACTGTAAAAACATAGGAAAAATCCAGGAAAAAAAATAGTGAAGGTAATACCTATTAATTTTCTCATACATTCGTTCTTATTGGTTATGAGGCGGTACTGTGGCGGTACAAAGTTTGCCGGGTCAGCTAGTAAATAATAAAATAAATAAATAAAATTGCAATACCTACGTCGCCTACGCGGTGAAAAATGTATGAAACAGCAATTTTTTTTTTCTGAAAATAACCCGAAACAATGGTTTACTGTCATAGAAACAAATGACATAAAAAAGACATTTTAGCTCGAATACAAAACAAAACAAATAATTGTATACCTAATTAAAAGGACTGAACAGTGTTGTTCCTATGGAAGTATCCGGATAGGCACCTACCATATGAACTGACTTCATGAAATTATTTGCTGGCTGGGGTTAGCCGTAATTTACCTTAATGCTCACACACTACTCCGTAATACTACCGCTGATCACAGCTCACCCAAAATTACAATTTTACTATTAGAAGTAATTTATACGTTAAGGCTCGTTCAAACAGGCGCGACACGACTCGCGACTCAAAGGCACCGCAAGTCGCGCAACCAGCGGTGCCTTTGTGTCGCGCGCGATTATATCGCGTGTCGCGCCTGTTTAGAGGATTACTAATATTCATATCCCTACATAATATTCAAAGTTTCTTTTTCTATCCTGCGCTGTCCCACTCCTGGTCAAAGGCCTCCCTACACTCCAAAGAAAGAAAAGAAAGAAAGAAAAAAAAATGTTTATTCTGCACAAACAAAACGCACATTACAAATAAAAAAATAAAAAATATACCTAAAAGTAAACAGGTAATAATTATTCAAGATGTAGAGGCTACAACTCTGAACCTACTAACTACTCACCCGGGACTATTTTCATAGCTACACGAGACGGGAGTGGTTAGTACTAAGAGTTGGTAGTTGCTTTCCTAGACGCAATGCAAGGATGCAAACCTTAGTGGGTCGTGTTCGCGAATTGAGTTTGCCTTGTAAGATGTAATGAAAATTGCGTTGTGTGCTACAGATCTTAGAATTTAGCTAAACAATTCCTACAGTTGTCGTTGTGGTCCAGTGCTTGTGGCCTCGCCTCTCATGTACGAGGTTGTGGGTTCAAGTCTTGGCAAGTACCAAAGTGACTTTTTAAATTCATATGTACGTTTTATCTTGAACATCACTAATATCGGTGAAGGAAAACATTGTGAGGAAACCTGGACTTATAGTTCAATAGCTTCCGCCCGCGGCTTCACCCGCGAGGTATGTCGGTAAAAACTATCCTATGTCCTTCCCCGGGATGCAATCTATCTCACTGCCAAATTTTATCGAAATTCGTTCAGTGGTTTAGGCGCGAAAAGGTAACCTACAAACAGACAGACAGTTACTTTCGAATTTATAATATTAGTATGGATAATTATTATCCTACTAATATTATAAACGCGAAAGTTTATGAGGATAGATGGAGGAATGGATGTTTGATACTCTTTCACGCAAAAACTACTAAACGAAATTGAATGATAATAATTGTCACATAGATAGATTTGTTTTGAACTGGGTTTTTGAGAACATCCAGTTTCCAGCTACAATGTATCTATAGAGTAGTTGCCAAGTGGTAACGGCCGCGACTTACGAGTTGTAGGTAGTAGGTTCGAACCCAGACGGGCGCTTTACTCTGTGTTATTTATTTCTTCACCACTGGTCTCATAACGGTGAAGGAAAACATCGTGAGGAAACTGGCATAACCTTGAACCAAATCCATCCACTCGCACTTGGTCTGTAGTGGATTACAGCCCATTCCTGGTCCACCACTGTTCTATCAATGAGTGCTAAGTGTTTATTTTCTTTATAATTAAGATTTTAAAACCTTAATTGCTAATTAACTTATGACACTGACAACTCAGCAGGCGGTGAAAACAGTCAGAAGTCATAATTTCAAAAACTACTGAAAAAACAATTTTTAGACAACACTAAACTACTCTTGTCTACGGCAAAAAAAAACTTTTTAACTGTGATGAGCACATTATTCAAACAAAAATAACATATTTTTTATTCCAAATGGAACAAAATACTCAATTCTATTAAAATTACACTAGGTTTTTTGTACAGCGCTATTTTATCAAAAAGTGAATGCAACTTGACATCCGGCCTGCAACCTAAACAAAATCTGTCAATCAAATGGTAAACGACATAAAACATTCCGTTTTGAGTGGTTCGGATAGTTGTGGTGAAAGTGTAAGAGGTAGCGACAACCTATAAAACGATTTTAGTACTCCTATTGAAGCAAAGGAACAGTAGGTACGTAAAGTATTAGCTTTTTTCCCCTAATAATACGACAAAGTCACTAAACATTGGCCGAAAGACGTCCACTGCTGGACATAGTCCTCCCCGAGCACCTCCACTTCGACCAGTTCTGTGCTGCGGCCACATTACCATAACTAGATGTTCAGAATCTTTTACAAGTCAGGCAGCCCGAAAGAGGCTGTCTTTGTACAATCAACCGCACATCAGACTTTGACAGCGCCTGTCCTACCAATAAAGACGAATTTTGTACTACAAGTGTTACCACTGATGTTCAGTGTACTTAAATTACTTTAAGTAGTGAGTTGTAAGATTAATAATAAATATTTTATTTCTGCAAAATAAGTCATGTTCATACCGGGATAACTCGGAACGGACAACGAATTGGTAAAAGTCGTCACAGTAAATATTGTACCTATTAGAAAGACGTTTTCAACGACACTACAAGGAGGTTCCAAAACGCTCATCATCCTCTGGCACACAGATAGACTATGGGTTTCATCTTGACAGTTCAACAACATTCATTGCGTCATTTACGTTGTTGCGCAGACACATTTTTCGACCATATGAAGCAATGGATTAGCAATATCCTTCAAAATGATTCAGATTGTGATTAATAATGTGTTACGCAATTAGGGTGCTGGATAAGGATATAGGCTATTATTAATCCTGGATCGCTGACGAAATCGCCGACAACCGCCGCCGACCGCCGATCGACCGCTGCGCTGCGTGTCGCGGGTTCGATTCCCGCACGGAACAAATATTTGTATTGCCTACAGGTAGTTGTTCCGGGTCTGGCTGTTTGTGTATATGAATTTAAATGTTTGTAAACGCACCCACGATACTGGAGTAATTCCTAGTGTGTGGCAAAGTTTTTATTAAAAAAAAATAGAAAACTTCGTTGTTTTTGCCCTTAGTAAAACTACTTTATATCAATTTTAAATCATAGACACGAAAAAAACCTAGCCATCTCTACCGCTTATACCTCGGCCCACAAAGTCACGCAATATGCGCGTAACACAAGCTGGACGCGGGACGCGCATAACGAATGTCCAAACACTGAATAGCTGATGAACAATTTGCATACCTGAATCGCTATAATGTACTGACACCGCTACGGACATAGTTTGAAGGACAGCCCTTAGATTTAAGGGCTTGGATTTACGATAGTTACGCGTCATCATGAATTTATTCCCTGAAGGGGTGGGCAGAGTCCTCAGTTTCACCAGTTATGTTTATTCGAATGTTGAAGGTGGCAAACCTATTTAGTTTGAACGGGCAGCAAATTAGACTCCGGGCTACTAATGAAAATGTCCTTAGAGAAAATCTTTTAATAGTTTTCCCGACCCAGGGGTCGGACCTAGAGCCCCGAGTTCGGCAGTCGCACTTGGGACCATTGGACCAACGAGACAGTTAATAGGAATTAACAGCCTGAAAGTAGATTTACCTACATCTTACATAATCTCAGTGGCCAGAACAAAGGTTTAAAAAAAATTGCGGTAAAGGAAAATCATCATGTCTTAAACAAGATTTGCTGGACAGAAACCGCTGAAATTGAATTGATAAGAGTTTAAAATATGATATTAGTTTCAGACACATATTATTATTTTAATATCGTTACATGACGATAAAAACTGCCGATATAAATTACCAAAAATGACACTTTAATTAGACAACACTAATAACAACTCAAACACGCTAATTTTAAAACACAATTGCACTACTGATCACTCTAAAGTCGCACTTGAAGATCGCTTCCGATGTATTCGCTTGTATAGCTTTATCCAATCTGCCCCGGCTCGTGGCCCCTATACTGGCCTTATATAGTGCCTCAGATAGTTTTAGAACCTTTTACTGTAGAAACATGTAGAATGTTCGAGTACATACCGGCCCCGACTGACCAGATGTCGATAATTCTAGAAAGTTCTAGCATTGAAATTTCTAGAACGATCTTGACTCTAGTAGTTCTGCTACTCGATACTAGATAGCGCTAGTGGTAACCATGTACCATGCATTAATTGTGGAGCGCAACAATACTTCTTCTTCTTCTTTTGTTTTTTTTTTTTATTTGAAATGGGTTTGCTCTTGGCGTGTCGATGGCAATCTAAGTGGACTCGGCCCAGAATTCGGCTACCTACTTGTTTAGCGCCATCATCATTTTTTAATACTACCTTCACCACAAAACCTTTCTACAGTAAGGTAGGTATCAATTACCGAACTCACTTGAAGGTCGTTAGCTTGCACTTAAAGCAAGTAAAACATAAATAAATATAGGTAATAAGTTCTTAACATCCTGAGCACGTAAAAATCGAGTGAAAGCTGTCTAGGTCTTTGACTTGATGTGCTTTTAACATGAGTCAAAGCTCTTAAAAGTTTTGCGATGTTATTTACGGTCATTTCATCGGTTTTTGCCTATTTGTGGTCAAACCACTATCATTTCCTTAATAATATAAATCTCTAAAACGTATCATTATTCAAAGATAACATCTGGATAAGCTTTAAAGCCTGCTATCAGGATTTTAAATTGAACTGTTATAATATTTTAGTTGATAAATAAACATTGGTTTTGAGACGTGATCCAGGCACAAAAGTACTGAATTCAGTTATTTTTACCATTATCAATGATAAGAAGGAGAAAATACACTAACTCAGAAGACAAATTTTGTAGGGACGGTATTTTCTCATTGTTCAAATCGGACAATAAGGGTGTTCAAAAAACCATAATTTTTGTATGGTATTAATTCCCGTAATAAATCTAGTCGCAAATTCACAATTACATTTCAGCGACGATCAATGTCATAAACTAGTCATACCTTAAGTAAATTAGAGATATTTTTGGCAGATCGTAACTGTGATTACAATGTGATTGATCTTATAAATACGGATCGCCGCTTATGCTCGGTTCCTGTATCAATTGGTAATGGCTTACCAATGGTAGTATTTGTTACTCCCAAACAGGGCATATAGTACCTATATTAGATTCGTAAGTAAATTTTACCTATGATCCATTCGGGAGGGTTCTTCGACTTCCATTTGGGAGGGTCTACTAAGCAACGCTATGAGGTATTTGCTTCATTACCTACTGCAAAAACATACAAAATGTATGAGAAAATCTTTTTTTTCTTGGTGAATTTTCTCCATGTTTTAATAGTTATTCTGCTATTCGGGGCGGAGAAAAATCCAACAAACCAAAGATCATAAAAATCCGTCCTGTGGTTCTTGAGTTATAAATGGTGTAACTAACCCAACTTTCTTTTATTTATATAGAGATAGATTGGTAGTCTTAAGCAGTGGCGTGTCTAGGGGTCAAAATTAGGGAAAGCCCACAGATTTTCAACGTATAAAAAAACGGCCAACTGAGGGATTCACTGATTTTCTTATTGTGTACGTGTGTGTTGCGAATGTTTGAGTGGTATTTTTTAAAATATTTTTTTTATTGATAGGTTAAGTACGTTTGTTGTTGTGAATTATGATTTTATTAGGGCAAGTCGGGCTTTTCGGCTTCTATGAAGGTATCGCCACTGGTCTTAAAGGGAAAGCGCTAAGGTAGCCGCTGAAATTCAAATTTTATTACATTTTTTGGAATTTGTTGGTCAGTATTAAGTTGTACGTTGATCAAAATATTATTCGCGGCCGTAACAAATATGTATTTACAGAATTCTTATCATTAGAATCAATAATACAACTTGTTAAGTTAGTATAATCCTAAAATGTCAAGATTTCATGAAATAGTCATTCAGTAGGATTACTTGGTCTTAGAGAGTTGTGTTGATGACTTTAATGATTATAATTCTGTAAATACATAATTATTGTTACGGTCGCGGATCATATTGTAAGAAATGCTTTTCTCACATCGCAACTATGAAATTTCGCGAAGTTCTTATTTTTTGTTCGCAACCAAGTTGCGGTTAAGGTAAAAGTTAAAAGTCAATTCAATTTTACTGTAAGTTTTGACGTTTGAAGTGCCTTTAATGTGCCTATTTGAAATAAATGATTTGACTTTGACTTTGACTTTGAGTTTTCTTGATTCGCAACCAGTTGGTTGCGAACAAAGAATAAAAATTCTCAATTCGCAAATGGTTGCGAATTGCAGTTGTGAAAATGGCCGGAGGATTTTAATCAACGTACAACTTAATACTGATCAGCAAATTTCAAAAAATGTAAAAAAAATGAATTTCTTGGGCTACCGCCTTAATTTTAACCTATAACGGTTCAGTAAATTATTGAAATCCGTCATTACTAATTTTGTTCATAAATCGTAAACACATGTCTAGTGCCTGTCAAACATAACCTAAATTCTAAACCAACGAATCCCACACATTTTCACGTCACATGCGTGCTAAATAAAAAGTCCCCAATTAGTTGAAAAGTCTCTCAAACCCGCACGGCGTGGTCACCGGATGTTTGAGCGGACGTTGGTGCGATTTCATTGATTGAAATGTCCTGCGTTTGAATACTGGACATATGGGTTGTGTGTTGTTGGGGATTTTTGTGACGTTTCCTATTTTCTATTGACGTGACGTGAGCTATGTTTTTGTGTGTCACCTGACGTGAAGATAACATCGGAAGCTAACGAGGATCGCTTATAGGTATACCGGATCTAATTAAATTAGCAAGCAAAACTCCGCAGTATATGTATTAAAAAGGAAAAAACCAAAAAAAAACTGACGATAATTTTGTTTGGGGTCAACGACCTTAAGTGCAGTAACTTCAAATATCCATTTTTTTTTGTGTAAACTTCACAGACGTGGTGAATATCAGTAGTACCTACCTACTTATACACGTAATTAGCTGATTTGCTTAATTCATACTTCGAGCGGTCGCTCAGCCCCAACAAAAATCATCAAATCTTATTTTAATTTTGTTTTACTATACCTACCAAAACCGAAACATATCGAAATCCATCACGGCTGACGAATTTCGCTAGCTAATTACCCTGTACGTATACAATGAGCAAGCTATAAATCGTTATTCATTCTCTGAATGAAAGATTAATGAATGTTAATTGTTGTTTGATTGTTGTTGTGTTGTTGTTTGTTTTGTTGTTGTTGTTATACTTTTTCTTTCTTTAATTCCGATCCAGCCTGTTCCTTGCTGTCCTTTCCCAGCGACGTCCTAAGCCGAGGTCCGAACCCCACAGGGAGTGCCCTTAGCGTGTAGTAAGGGCATAGGGCTGGAGGCCTTAATTTATTGAGGCCTCCACAGGAAAGCCGGGTTAAGCAGACGACAACCTCATAGGTTGAACTGCGAGATGCCATTCCTCAAAAAAAAAAAATTAATTAGTTGACCTCTTTCACATGCTCCTGAAAACCTTAGTCTTATACTATATTATAATTATCTTGGGTATAAGTAACCGCAAAAGTACAAACACGCAGGAGTATATATGCGGGAATCGAACCTGTGTAGAAACAGCGCGCGCTCGGTCACTGCGCCAAATGAGACGTCATCTTTGCCCTTCGCCTTAGGTTTTTATGAAAATGTTTTATTAAATAGGCAAATAGCTATAATTTCAGAAATCTTCTCGTACATTGAATAACAGTAAAATAAAAATAACAGTAAAGGCTCCTTCAAGCATGCGCGACACGGCACGCGACACAAAGGCACCGCAAGTCGCGCAACGAGCGGTGCCTCTGTGTCGCCCGCGATTATATCGCGTGTCGCGCCTGTTTGTAGGAGCCTTAATTTGAAGAAAAAAAACACGAGGACTTTCCGCATCGCCGGAAAAAAACCACACAAAACGGCTCACCGAAACTTTCCCAGCATTTTCACAATTTTTTCCCCAACGCAACAGATCGATGGGCCGTCCATTGGTCCCATTTCAATGGTCTGTGACCCACTTTGGACGGCAGACGTAATATCCGCTCCGGCATCCAACGCGCACCGGAAATTTCATCAAATCTGTCATACGATTGATAAGTTATCGTTGAGCAATGTTTGGTGTAGTAGGTACTCTCGCTTTTTAGTGAGAGCGTAAGTTGTGAGTTTTAGGTGCCATCTGAAATTCAGCGCCCGTAATGTGGTCACCATTATCATTTCAGCCGAATGACGTCCACTGCTGGACATAGGCCTCCTCCAAGCACCTCCACTTCGACCGGTTCTGTGCTTCTCGCATCCAACGGGTTCCTGCGGCCTTCACAAGGTCGTCGGTACACCTTGTGGGAGGCCTTCCAATGCTACGTCTTCCTGTACGCGGTCGCCACTCCAGAACCTTTCGGTCCCATCAACCATCTGTTCTGTGAGCAATGTGCCCTGCCCACTGCCACTTATGCCCCCATAGTACAGTATAATGCGGAGAGGGTCTCCTTGTCACAGTCACGGCGTGCAGCTGCCAGCTACTTTCTTCCGTAGTTTAAATTATATATTTGTTTTTTTTTTTTAAGTAGGCACGCGCGACGACTTGTCAAGCAACTTATACATTTTCAGTATAAGATGACTTGTCGATGTACGAAAAGCCTGATACAATGCGAAGTCAGCTATAACTGGAAATGTATAATAGCTTCATAATTATGTCGTCGTTGTCGTAGGTTAGCTTGAATTCCTACTTAGTATACACTAAGTAGGAATTCAAGCTAACCTGTCTTTATTATATGCAAGTGTTTTTGTAACAAAATATTTTTTTTTTCTCTTTTTTTCTGATGTTACTTGGCGTTCTGGCTGATTAATATTTGCATTAGCCAGGTAGCGAGTTTAGTTAAATATAATTATACTTCAGGTCTCGTCCGAAGACCATTTATTACTTGCAGCATTACGAGTTGTGGTGCTGTCTCTGTCACACTTCAGATCCAAGTTATAAAAATACTAAACCCATCTCTCTCACTCTCATGCACCCGCGCATGCGGCGGGCGGCGGCTGACCGGGAACGAGCCTGTAACTTGTCATTACGCGTTTTTGTGTTATCTAGGTCACACAAAAGTTTTTAATTTTCTCCAAAAAAGGTGTTTTTACCATGGGAAAGCGTAAGCGTTCACATCTAGATGATGACAAATACAAAAGTCTCAAAAAGAAAGTGAAAAAACTCGAACGTAAACTGCAAAAGTGCAAAAGACCGAGTTCGAGTAGCTCGTCATCATCAGATTTTGAGGGCCGCGAAGGTTCCTCGTATCGCGACATTAACTATGATGATGGATATAACGAAGAATTTCGGGAAGTACAAGGTATGTAAGCCCAGTATTGTTTAAATTGAGATTATGTAGTTCTCAAGCAAAAAATTCAAATACCCACATATGGTAAAAGATGTTCGACGGATTTCGATATTTTGGAAGATAATGTCAATGTTGAAAAATGGATGCTACCAAGGTCTCACTTGTATATCTTGTTGAGAGTACGTATTATTTTCTTCACGTAAATCGTGTTGAACGTATTTTAGGATACAAATAATCGTACCTACCTTGAAGTCCTCCGCGTATATCGCGTTGAGGGTTTATTTTACGCATAAATGATCAATATTTCAATCGATCAATACCCTCGCACGTACATATATCGTGACGAGCGTGCCTACCTACCTACACAAACATACCATGCTTCTTCATGTAAACTCTGCGTATATCGCGTTGAGTGCCCGTCTTATCCGGAATAAAAACTAATACAGAATCATATTCTCGCATGTATATCGTGTCGAGAGAAGGTACCTACCTAGGCAGCTAGGCACATACAATACTGTGTTTCCACGTGAAGTGTGTTAAGCGTACCCGTGGGTACTAAGCAAATAATCAGACCTAAACAATGGTTTCTATAACTTCAACGTAATCTGATGATCTGAACGAGAAATTCTGAAATATTTAGTAGGTACCTATTTTTTCTACTACATTTTATGTCCTTACAGAAGAAAATGTACTTCGGGAAGAGGGTGAGATCATCGACACTGAGGGACCAGTATTGGAACCAACGACTATATCAGCTGTGCAAGACAAACCTGAGGAGGTTCTGGACCCAGAAATCCTAATGATATTAGGCGAAGATCCTTCAGTACAGAAACAACATGGTGAGGATTTACACACAGATATTGCTGCCCGTTGGTCACATACTTTAATGAACGGTTTGTCCAAAGAAATAAAGTCAGACCTCTTGAAAAACTATTTACCAGCCGAGAATTGTGCCAATATGAAAGCGCCCAAACTCAATTTAGAAATCGAGGCGGCGTTATCACCGTTAAATATTAAAAAAGATATCTTCAGTCAAAGCAAGCAAAATCAGCTATCTAGCTGTTTATCCGCTATTGGAACGGCACTGAACTGGGCCTTGTCATCCAAGGACGCGCTACCGCACGCACAAAAAATCATAAAGCCTTTGAGCGACGCTGGACGACTACTCTGTGACAGCCACTATCGAGAGTTACAGTCAAGGCGATATGCCATAATAAACAGTCTCAACAAAAAGACTCAAGATGTTGTGAAGAATACAAAACTCGATGAAAGGTTAGCGCCAAATAAAGCGCTAACCTTGCGGAGCATCTCAAATCATCAAAAGCTATATCCCAATCGGGAGCGGAGATGAAATATAGCGCGGTACAGCGCGCCACATACAAACCTCCGCCATCTACAAGAAAACCTCAGCGAGGTGCTTTAAACTCGAGGGGGATGTCGCGACCAGCAGTCGGCGAGCCGCGTCAGTACCCCAGTTCCCGGAAACCGACAGCAGCACCGCGGGATCAGCGTCGAGACACGTATCGACGCAGCCACTCGACGCGCCAGAGGACATCGAGACGCTGACTTCACCATTGCAGGTACCTATCGCAGGCAGACTGCAATACTTCTATGACCAATGGCGCACCATAACTGACGATCCTGTAATATTGTCCTGGGTTCGAGGATACAATATACCCTTCAAAAGCGAGCCTTTACAAATATCTTCCTTTCGAAATTCAGCTAAATCGATACCTGAAATCAAAATAATCGATCAATGTATAGAAGGTTTACTGCAGTCCGATTTTATATCAATTTGTGAACCCTGTGAAGGTCAATTTTTATCTCCCATCTTCACAGTACCCAAGCCTAATGGCCAGCATCGCTTTATTTTGAACCTGAAACATCTAAATAAATTTATTCAGCTAGAACATTTTAAAATGGAAGATTTTAGAACAGCGTTAAAATTAGTAAATCAAAATAATTTTATGTGTACGTTAGATTTAAAGGACGCCTACTTTTTGATCTCTATTGATAAACAGCATAGAAAAAAGCTACGTTTCGAGTGGAAGTCACAACTTTATGAATTTAATGTTTTATGCTTTGGCCTATGTACAGCGCCTTTTGTATTTACTAAACTGATGAAACCTGTTTTACAGTACTTACGTTCACAAGGCCTTATTTCAGTCAATTACCTAGACGATTTTCTTTTAATAGGGCAAACATACAGCGAATGCGTTAGCAACGTCAGTAAGACAATGGAGGTCTTACAATCGCTAGGTTTTGTTATAAATTTCAGTAAAAGCCAATTAATACCAAAAACAGATTGTAAATTTTTAGGCTTTATTTTTAATACTAACGATATGACTATCTACCTTCCTGAAGAGAAAAAACTGCGCATTCTTCAAAAATGTACAGAGTTTTTAAAGCTTAAAAGATGTACCATAAGATACTTTGCCGAATTTATCGGTCTATTGACATCGGCATGTCCTGCCGTTAGATATGGGTGGATGTATACAAAGTTATTCGAAAGACAAAAATTTTTAGCCTTGGGAAACTCTGATGACTATAATAAGAAAATGATTGTAGAGAGCTCATTGAAACAAGATTTAGAATGGTGGAAATATAATATTCTACGTTCAAAGAGCCCCATCTTTTCTAGTAATTACTGTATTGAAATATACAGCGATCCATCAACTACAGGTTGGGGCGTAGCCTGTGACAAACAAAGCGCACACGGTAACTGGACGCTATCAGAACTTACCTTGCATATCAATACTTTAGAATTAAAAGCCGCATTTTACGGTCTAAAAATGTTTGCTTCTGAACTTCGCGATAGCAACGTGCTACTAAGGGTAGATAACACCACCGCTATCTGTTACATAAATCGCATGGGCGGAATACAACACACACATCTGAACGATTTAACCCGTACTATTTGGCAATGGTGTGAGTTAAGAAATATTAACATATTTGCATCATATATAAAATCTTCTGACAATGTCATTGCTGATCGAGAATCTCGAAAAATTGTAATAGATACAGAATGGGAACTTGCAGAGTATGCTTTTACAGAAATAACCAATAGACTTGGCAAACCAGACTTTGATCTTTTTGCAAGCTCCCAAAACTATAAATGTTCAAGATATGCATCATGGAAACTTGATCCTTATTCTGAAATAGTAGACGCATTTACATTTAACTGGGAACATCTATATTTTTATGCTTTTCCCCCTTTTAGTATGATAACCAAAATTTTACAAAAGATCATTACAGATAAAGCGGAGGGTATTTTAGTAGTACCTCTCTGGCGATCACAGCCTTGGTACCCGCTATGGACTAAACTTATAGTCTCTAATAAAATATACTTTGGACCTGATAAATATTTTTTACACTCGCCTTTCAGAACTTGTCACCCGCTTCATGCAGACCTTGTCCTGGTGGCGGCGAGATTATCAGGCAGGCGATGATAGCTCGAGGTATTCCAGAGGCATCGTTAAGTATTTTCATGGCGTCTTTTGCGGAAAAAACTCTCAATCAGTATAGCTCATCCCTTAAATCATGGTGGGCTTATTGTGAAAACAACAGCTATGATGTTTTCAATGCTTCAAGTCCCCAAGTGATTTATTTTTCAACCATGAAATTCGAAGAAGGAGCTGGTTATAGTACTTTAAATACACATCGTTCTGCTCTATCTACTATTTTAGGATCAAAAGTAACATTAGATGATAGCATTCATAGATTTTTAAGAGGTGTGTATAGGTTAAAACCACCACAACCTAAATACGCTGTCACTTGGGACCCTAATGATGTGTTAAGTTATGTATCAAATTTTTATCCTTACACTGATATTACGCTTGAAAATTTATCATATAAAACAATATCTTTACTCGCAATAGCCTCTGCACAGAGAATGCAGACATTAAGTTTGATAAAACATACAAATATTTGTATGACAAATGATATGATTGTAATTAAAATACCTGATCTTATTAAAACATCGAGACCTGGGACCCTTCAACCACTAATCAGGCTACCTTTCATTCGCGAAAATCCATCGATATGTCCTGCGACAGTATTGCAAGCGTATATTAAAAAAACTTTAACCCTGCGCCGTGACAATGCTGACGATCACCTGTTCATAAGCCTGAGAAAACCTCATAAAAAGGTTTGTTCACAAACTCTTAGCCACTGGGTGAAGAAAGTCTTAGCAGATAGTGGTATCGACATATCGGTGTTTGGAGCGCACAGCACCCGCCATGCTTCGACATCAGCCGCTCATCGGCTTGGCGTAAACCTGGAAGTGGTTCGAAGGGCCGCAGGTTGGTCTAATACCTCAAATGTTTTCTTAAAATATTATAACAGGGAAATTCATAATTCAGTTAACAATGATTTTGCTGAAGTCATATTTAATAATTTATAATTTATTGATTAGTAGGTACAGTCCTTATTCAGGTACACTTATTATATTAACAATTCTGTTAAGATAGAGATAAATGTATCATGACGAGGTACGGATACTCTTGCTAAAAATAACTATAAGTATTTAAAATTATTTGTTACATATTTTTATTAAGGTTACAGGAACCCATTAAATTTATTTTTTGTTTAATGCTTTATGTATTATAATTATATCAATTATGTACAATGTCTATGTATTTTCCTTTTATTTGTCAAGAATATGACATTACTTTCTCTAAACATCTGCAAGTAATAAATGGTCTTCGGACGAGACCTGAAGTATAATTAGGAGTCAAACGAACTTACCTAGTGATGTTTGATTCCAATTATGCGAGGGTCTCGTCCGAAGACCATTAGGATCCCGCCCATCCCAATCGCTAACCCATTGTCGTGGAAAAGTAAAATACAAATTACTGAGACAGGGTGTAACAGGGTTTCTCTGAAAGTAATGACAAGTTACAGGCTCGTTCCCGGTCAGCCGCCGCCCGCCGCATGCGCGGGTGCATGAGAGTGAGAGAGATGGGTTTAGTATTTTTATAACTTGGATCTGAAGTGTGACAGAGACAGCACCACAACTCGTAATGCTGCAAGTAATAAATGGTCTTCGGACGAGACCCTCGCATAATTGGAATCAAACATCACTAGGTAAGTTCGTTTGACTCCTAATTTTGAGAGACGATTGTCTGATCAAGTGTTAAGACTGAGAGGAGTATCTGAAACTTGTGTCAAGTGTCAGGATAGAGCGATATCTCTCAGTTTCTTGCCCCTTATTCATTGGAATCTATACTTTGGAACAGACAACTGATCTCAACTCTCTGAATAACTGATCCACCCCTTGATTAGATTATCATTTATTTCCTCAAACACAAGTACAATACTTATAACACAAATTGTCACCATTCAAGAGATTTTAAACGTAAAAACATACATACATACGGGTCGAATACATAACCTCCTTTTTTGAAGTCGGTTAAAAATAAAAACAGATCATCATCTTTGTCTTTGACAATGGCATGCAAATATTAATAAAATAATGAACAATATTATTATATGTTGACCTACCTATAATAACTTAGTCTAAAGTCAAAGCATTTATTTCAAATAGGCACATAAAAGGCACTTTTGAACATCAAAAATACAATCAAATAGAATTGATTCTAGTCGCCCCTTCCAAAAGGTAGTATGGAGAAGAATGGGCAAGAAACTCCACCGTTACTCTTATAAAATGTTTTACAATATTTTGCATACATTAATTATATAATAATAATAATATGTGAAGACGATGCACCTAAAATAAAATTACTATACCACAATAGGTAAAAGAATTAAAATAAAACCATGACATATAAATTATTTATCTGATAGATAGTTACATGGTGCTCACATATTTACAAACATGGTAAAAGTAAACAATTTTCATTTAAAAAATATTAACAAGTAATAAGTCAGGGTGTGAGTTAAAGTAATTCCAGAGTGTAAATCAAAGTTAAAAAAAAAATTACAATTAAATTAGCAACCAGTTTGATTTTGTCTAGACTCTAGATTGTCCTATGGAGCAGGACCAGCCTGTTTCCAAGCTTTCTTATCTTGGATATAATCTTCTAATTTGTAATATGCTTGTTTACAAAGTGTAAGTTTAATGTGAGTTTTAAATTTTCAATACCCAACTGCGGAACCAGTAAAATTTAGCTCAAGACTTTTGTTTGACTGTAGCCAGAGTAGACATAAAAAATGTGAAGCAATTTCATTCGCCGCCCGCAGACTGTCATGAATATTAACTATTTTGCGCCATCCGACGTAGAGCAAGGAATCAAGTGGAGAGGTGAGTCCACCAAAAACCTAAACAAAATAATTTTTGACCTTTAACCGAATGCAAGAGACTTGAAGGGGCTTACAGGACCCTAAACGCAAAAATGTAAGTTTTAGAAACAATAAAAGTATATGATCGACAACAGTAAACAAAATTAGAAAAATATATGATATTCTTCAGGATATATGCTAGGTAGATAGTGTATTGAAAACATAATATCTACAACTAATTTGATATGATAGAAAAAAATCATGAAGATACCTCTAAAAATTTTCATTTTACAATGAAAACCATACTAATATACATACAATCATTAGGATTTTTTGTCAGATTATTCTACAAGCAACATACTAAAAAACTAGTGTTTTAATTTTTAAGTCCAAACAATAGATTTTTTGTAAATAGATAATTACTTCATATTTTGAAATAAATTACAAGCATTGTGTCATCGCGCTTCTCTTTCTTTTCTATGCAGTCCGACAAAGACCACGCTTTAGGTCATGTAGTCGCCTTAAGAACTTTTAAATTGAAATTAATAACTAAGTAATCTGCAAGTTTTGAAAAATCTCTTCAGTAAGCCCAGGTACGCACGGGCGATGGTTTCCCGCGGCGATTTTTTGAAGCTTGGATTTTTTGACGCTCTAGGTTGCATTCAGATTCTTAACGCTCAGTTCAACACCGAGAGTTGTAAATCCAGTGCACGATAAAATCCCGCTGCGATATTTTTACGCCCGTGGGTTGTCCTTATCAGTTAGGTATCTTTTAAGAGGAAAAAACACACGCAGATTTGCCTTATAAAAAAACACACTTCAAAACCTTTTCCGTTACCTAAGTGGTGCCAAAATTTGTAAGTAGCTAGTACCTACCCCAATACATTTTTAGCAAACTATACCCTTTAAATTGAAAACGTCTAGATACGTCTAAAGGCTAAAGGAAGTGTTAGACGCAAAACCTTTTTAAATTAGGCAGTTGAAGCTTAAAAATCGTACAAGCCAAGCCCTTTTAGGCAAGATGTTTACCTCTCCATTCTGTACTAACCTAATCTTTGACAAAAAACAGTATAACAAAGTGCGGCGGGCGTCGATTGCCGCGCTTACGATACTTCAGGGTCGTATTTCAGCTGAAACCGGCGCGTTACAGATTAGCTCCAATTTTCTTTCGTACTACATTGAATACGCTTCAATTCGGTTGTGTGGGGGACTTGATTTGACTTGTCATATAAGCTCCAGTTAAAGTTTAAGAGTGATGACTTGATTTGACTCCGTGCCTCGAAAAGCACGTTAAGCCGTTGGTCCCGGCTGTCAATCGTAGATCATTGACATTCGTTATGGGTAGTCAGAAAGCCCGAAAGTCTAACCACTAATCATGCCAAGAGGTATCGTGTTACGCAATAACTAGTGTGGAGGTCAGATAGGCAATCACTCTAATTAAAACACTGGTATTCAGCTGCATCCGGTTAGACTGGAAGCCGACCCTAACATAGTTGCGAAAAAATTAGGCAGATTTATTGTTTGTCAGTCTTGATTTTTTTGGATATTTCTGAAAATAAGCTTGGTTAATTTTATGTGAGCTCTAAAGGGAGCAATTTCTGAGAAACAGTTGTGTAAACGTATAATATTTACAACTAGAAATAAAGTAAAAAAATAAAAAATGGTATAAAATTAACGAAGTTGATAGTCACAGCGAAGTAGCAAACGTCTTCAAATACTCGTATTTTTCGAAAATTCTTGTACCCGAGAGTTTTAATCCAATAATCCTAAATCAGACCAGGAAACTTAAAATAAACGCAAAATTTTAAACTAACATACTCACACAAATCACTTTAAAGCTAAAACTAATCACCTAAAAGGTTCGACCGTCCATAAACAAAGTAGACTGACCGATAAATTTTCACGTCTAGCGCCTTACGGTAGTTAATTTTTAATTCGACAGTCCGCAGGTCTTACCCCGAGGACGGTCGATGCGAGACTGATGTGTTTTGTGGTGGGGGGTGACCGCACAGCTTAGTTATTTCGACTACCGTCATTTGTTGACTTGCTCGTTTTAAATTAGATGTCAGAGAGGATGTTTTCTTTTATCTTTTTGGGCACTGTTCGGGTTCGTTTACCTGAGTTAGGTTAATACCTTGTCAGGATGAGCTGTTTCATGCTCGTTTTGGTGTTTTCGTGGGCCATCAACTATTTCAAGGTTAGTAGGTACGTAAAAGAAAATTTACCTAACGTCGCATTGGATCTCCAATGCAGATAGGGTTTCCATAATAGACTTGTTCACGTTAGTGATGTAATAGTCATCCAGACCGTATTTCGGCCATGGCAACTAATCTCAACGAAAACTAGCCTTCGGCGACACAGGTGCACTCTCTCTTCCCTCATTCTCATTGTCCGATGGGACGGCACGCAATCCCACGCGACCGGACGTGCTTTCCGAGGCACGGGGGCTATCACACCGCCAACTTCCAAGCTCCGGCAAGGCTGTTACTAAGAAATTCCTAATGGAAAATCCATATAACACTTGGCCTGATCTGGGAATGGAACCCAGGGCCCCACGCTCAGCAGTTACACTGGCGACCACGAGACCAATCGGGGCAGTTAGTGAAGTACAGACGCCAGCACATCAAGCTACTACAATCTGTCAAATTTTCTTAATTGATTTTCAACTTTATTGCTAAAGCATAAGGTTCAAGGTTGATTGGGAAAATTTTACAGTTTTGGGTAGCTTGACGTGCTGGCGTCCGTATTGAAGAGGCAAAAATTTAATTTTAGTGACACAATGGGCGGCACCATCATCCAAATTGACACAATGGCCATTGCCATCCTGCCATGTGTTTAGAACTATGTAATACTCCGGACAATTTTACAGCCACTTGCAATGCGATTATTTGCAACAACCTCTGAAACCTACTAAACGTCTATGAAAACATACCTACTTACTTAAAATTCGATCGATTTCCAAATTACTTAATTCTAACTTAAGCTTTTAAGTCTTAACAAAATCTTAGCTAAACCTGGCAAAAGATAGGGACAAAACTCTTCATGGCATCTTTAACAAGTGTGACGCTAAGTTCCTCAGGTTATTTATTTCTCCTCTGAAACTTGTTACGAAATGCCGACCCAGAAGTTTGGTGTATCGTTTTACAGTCCATTGCACCATCTCTGTAACGTCATTAATCAATGTCAAAATACTTTGGAGTAAACCCCGCATTGGAATGCGCATAAAAAGGAATTTGCTGTACATTCCGTGTTGGCCTGCTACACGATTTTTCTTTTTGTGATTTTCAAGTGAAAGAAATATGCTTGTTGTTAATGTGTTTTTAAATGCTTTAACCGTATGACTAAACGTAACTTAATATGATGTTATTTAAGGTGCTGGTTAAGGATTTGGTGCTGTCTGGTAGTTTTGGTAAGAAACGAATAAGCCCAAACATCAGTATGTACAGACGCCAGCACATCAAGCTACCCGAAACTGTCAAATTTTCCCAATCAACCTTGATCCTAATGCTTCAGCGATAAAGTTGAAAAACTATTAAAAAAAATTGACAAATTGTAGTAGCTTGATGTGCTGGCGTATGTACAGACGCCAGCACATCAAGCTACCCGAAGCTGTCAAATTTTCCCATTCAACTTTGAACCTTATGCTTCAGTGATAAAATTGAAAATCTATTAAAGAAATTTGACAGATTGTAGTAGCTTGACGTGCTGGCGTCTGTACTTATAGTGCAACATTTACACATACAACATACAAACAGGTTTGCACAGGTATAATTTGATTCAAATTCTTTATTCATAACTTGTGATTATTAGCTTAACTTGCTTTCTTTCTACATTTAAGTTCAAAGCTAAGTAGCGACGCCGTGCAGTGAATACCTCGTGATTGCAATAAACGTTATTTTACAGGGAAAGATAAAAACTGTCTAAAAATGGCCGTCATTGATGTTTTCATTAACATCAATTTCATCTCATTAACATTAAAAAAGCTTTAGAAGTATCTTAGAGCAGAGCACGTTTGTTCTGAAATATGCAAAAAAATAATAAACAACCAAACAAATAAATAATAAGTTTTAAACAATAAATTTTTCTTTACGACGTTTTCACTATACGGTATACACTATACAGTTATATATAATTTTAAATACACCATATTCCATATTTATAAGTACTAATACGCATAGAGTACTCTGGATCTCCATAAAATAACTATGAACCAAAATCCACAAAGAACTTAACTGACTCCTTGATAACTCCCCTACCAATCAAAACCCAAACATGTTCCAACCTGTCTATTAAAATTCACGCCTCGCCCCTAATTCGGGGGGTAAACATCAAAAAAGTATTTTTACCGTAAACTCTTGAACAGAAGGTATATTAGTAAAAGGACTCATGATTTCTCAAAGGAATGTTTGCAGGGGCTGTGTCGACAACGCACGAGTTAACTTTTTGACAGGGATACCTTTGCAGACGTGATAAGAATCATAGAAACGTGCTGGAAGATGCAAGTGATAAGCTTATAACCTTTGGAACGAAATTCTTTAACGCGGCTTTTGGTAAGAGTAGGTAAACTGGTAGAAAGCGTCATTTAGAGATTAAAACAGAAGACGAACTGTCCGTATTTTTGCAATAAGGAACCACACGACAATTGTCGTATTTTACTTTTTTTAAAGAATACTAATTTAAAAGTGGTCTAAATTCTTATACAAAAAAGAACCACATGATTTTTCCTTGGAAACAAGTTATACTAAAAGCAGAACAGAACCAACAGCAAAAACAAACATTACATTTAATGCAAAACCGAACCACAGCACAACTGGACTCGATTGTTCAAACAATTAGGGGATCGAGGAGGGGGGGGGGGGGGTTGAAGGGAGTTTTCAGGGGATTAGACCGGAATAAATCAACGAAACAGCGTTCGAAAAGCTCCATGCGACATGAGAAGCTATAACAGAAAGTGAGCGAGAGGTAGTTTTCATGATTTTCGAGGATGCTAAATCCGATAGTGAAGTCAAAATATAAATCCAAGAGGACCGCTGCGAAAATTTTCAATGCTTTTGTCATGAGTGTCGTTTTCATAGTTTTCGAGGGTGCTTCATTCTATAGTGAGGTCAAAATGTAAATCCAAGATTATTTTATCTATTCTATGGTATCCGTCTATTGATCAAAAGATAAAAGCCAATAAAAGCACAGCTTATCACAAAATGCCTTTTTTTATTGAATGAATTATGGTAAATGTTAAAATGATATCTTTGATATTTAAAAAGGCCTGAAGATTACCTAAGAAGACTTTCAGCTGGCACTCACTTTTTTAATCTCGGTTATTGAGCAAAATATTATATCAAAATTGCATTGTACTTATGCTGCAATTTTGAACAAATATTTTGCTCACTAACTGAGATTAAAAAAACTGAAGTGTGAGTCGACTTTTGTTGCTAACCGTACATGTTTTTTGATAAAAAAATATTCTACTTATTTGCCTTCAGTCTTCACCATATTTGGCATGCTTTATTATGAAAGTCTTCAACCATAACCTTGATTCAAATAAATGAACCTAGAGATAATATTCGCTACCCGCTCCTCTCATGCCTCACCCCACACGCTAACCGCAGAATCCTGTGAGTTTTTCCGCACTGATGATTTTCAGCCAGATCTCTTGTTGATCCGAGGAAGGCGAATTTTTCGCCAATACGTGAACGAATTCTGTAATATTTGAGTAATCGCGTTACTGCAGCCTATGGCCTTGGCAAGGTATCTCAACTGTTAAGGCACATAGATTATTTGTTCAGGATTCGTTATCAAAGAGTCTTGTCAGCTGTTTCGGACTGCTGAAATGCTTTCTACATTTTTTGGAGTAAATAGAAAATAGTTTTTATTTATTTGCAGAGAATTGAGTGGGTTTCAGCGTAAATTTTAGCTTACGGATTTCTTTTGAGAGTTTTTTAAAACGATTTTTTTCTTTTTCTAGGGTCAGTGTAGGTAAGTAGCCCCAGGGGGTATATGAGAACGTGTTAGTTACCGTAAGTAATATCTATACCTACATTAAAACATAAATTAAACCAACTAAATTAGTTTTCCTATTAACCTATGAACCTGGGTAAAACCGACAAGTCCTAGAACCAAAAATTCGAAGATATGTGACATCCGAATTTTACATAAAAAACATTAGTCGTTGCTGATTTTTGATGACTTCAGATTCCAGATTTTAAATAAATACACCTGCGTATACTTAACCAGAATTCCAATTAGATCAGATCAACATCACTTTAAATTTTCAGGCTTTTCAAATTTTTTTTTTATTGTTCAGGTAAGGTGGGACGCCCTCAGGCTAGGTGGAGCGACGATCTTCGCAGGATGGCTGGTAGTTGCTGGATGAGAGTTGCCGAAAATCGAGTTGAATGGCGTGCAATAGGAAAGGCCTATGTCCAGCAGTGGACTGCTACAGGCTGATGAGGATGATGATGATGATGATGATGATAATGTTCTTTTTAGGGTTCCGTACCTCAAAAGGAAAAACGGAATCCTTATAAGATCACTTCGTTGTCCGTCTGTCTGTCCGTCTGTCAAGACCCATTTTTTCAGGAACGCGTGGAATTATCAACTTGAAATTAATATCAAATACTGCAATCCCTTGAAGCAGTGATAAAATCAAACCTTTAAGTCAACGCCATCAAAAGACACGGGCGTTTATGTTCCGGAATCAAAACCTATAGGGTACTTCCCGTTGACCTAGAATATGAAATTTGGCAAAAAGCCAAAGAATTAGAAGAATTTGGAAGAAGTAATGAAAAAAATCCGAATACCAAAACTTTATAGAACATTACAAAAAAAAAAAATACGTGATAAACTACAGAGGGCCAAAAAAGGTCACTTCGGAAGAATTATAAAAGGATAACATTATGAATCATAATAGACAGTTAACTGTTAAGTTAATAGTATCAAATCCTATTGGTGATAGTTTTTTCTGTTATTTTTTTTATCTGTGCTAAAATACCAATCAATCCAATCCAAATCCAATCTACGTGATTATACCTACGTAGTGCAGCGAAAAAAGAAAAACACGCAATGTCTTCGCCATATTATGATTCATAATGTTATCCTTTTATGATTCTGCCAAAGTTTTAGGCCGCCTGGTTGAAATTGAAAACATACGACAAACCGAAATGGGAGATTGTAGGTACTCATCATTATGAACAACTTTTACTAAGACACCAAAGCTGCAATCGCGAAAATAAAATCAGCTGTTCTCTACATTTTGACGAGTTACGCGAACATAAATGTAGGGAACATCTGGTTTTGTTTTCGCAATTTCGATTTCTTTCATTTGATTCGTGACCCGGTACAGTTTGCAAAACGTTTTATTTAATGTTCATGTGTACAAAATTCATTTATTTATTTATTTAAGGTTACACGTCGCTTTTTGATTTACAGAAATTCATGTGTTCTAAATTCGGACGTACGAAACTAAAGTCAAGCCCCAAGTTCATGTACCCCGCGCGAATAATAAACGTATACCGGGCGACATAAAGTCATAATCGTGCGGTTACGGGAGCTTCACGTAACAGTCACCCGGGGGGCTATCAGACTTAGCTAGGGAAACGGAGGCTACCACGGAAAGTCGAATGGAAGTCCAAGGAAATCTGTAATTTTTGGAGGTGAGGAAAGAGAGGGGAAGGGAGAGGTCTAGTTTGAGACTTGCAACGTCTGTGATTTTTTTAAACATGATTTTAGTAGTTAGGTTTTTCTCGTATAGTTTCTGTTATCACTTGCTACGAATACTATACTTAACAGATTTCTTAAACCAAAAATATTTATTTATTTATTTATCTACTTACACAAACCATTACAGGATATAACCCAATGCGGTAAATGCGCTTATCTTAACTTAAACATACTAAAATCTATAACTTATTATAAATAATGCATTCCTTGTGAATTCACTCAGAGAGCAACAGAATAAGTCAGTCCCTCTCGCTATGAGGTTGAGCGTGCGGAGTGCACGCGTCAGGGGCGCCTCCCTTAAAAGGTTGGTCCGAGCACGCGGTTCCACTAGCAGTGGCGGCTGCCGTCGTCGCCACACGTACCTGTCCGGAACGCACAGACTCACCAGCCCTAAAATAACTGCATTATGCACCTTCCCTCTCAGTAACTTAAATATATATGAAGTGAGTGCAAGATCCCTCCTAACCCTTAGCTCATTGTATCCTACCATACCTAAAATAAATAAGGTTGGATACATTAACGGGTAAAAGGGATAGACTCCATAATAACGCTTATATAAATATCTTATAAACTTATTTTGTACCCTCTCCAGCATGAGACTATATTTAGCTTCATGCGGAGCCCAGATGACTGCATTACATTCTAACTGGCTCCTCACCAATGCATTATATAACGCTATAATAGCTTTCACATTCGTGAACCCTCTGACCGTACGAAGCATAACACCTAAATTTCTATACGCTCTTTTACAGCTACGCATGATGTGATCACGAAAAGTCAAACCTGTGTTGAGGCCACTCCCAAGTCTTTGACTTCTGTGACCCGTGCCATAGGCAACCCGTCAATATGATAAGTATGTGATATGGGATTGTGTGCGCGAGAAAAAGTGATGACCACACACTTCGAGCTATTAAACTGCAAGAGATTTTCTTTGCTCCAGCTCACTACCCTATCAATGTCCCTTTGTAGCCGGACACAGTCATCACCGCCTTCTACCGCGAGGGATAATTTAAGGTCGTCGGCAAACAACAAACACTTAGCGTCTTGGACTACTTCTGGTAGGTCGTTCACCATCAGAAGGAAACTCAAGGGGCCAAGGAAATTTTTTTGCCATACACCTTGGCTTACCCCGGACCTCGTGAAATATGGATCTGACACGTGTCCCGCATATTCCACATATTGTTGCCTATCCCGCAAATAACTGGCAAAAAACTGGAGTGAATGTGGGGTGAAACCAACCCCTGCTAACTTTTTAAGCAACATGTCATTTTCGACTAGGTCGAATGCTTTCCTGAAATCAAAGTAAGCAGCATCAGCTTGTCCCCCACTATCCACTGTCGGCACCAGATGAGCCATGTGGCAAAGAAGATTGCTGGTGGTACTTCTTCCCGGTCGAAACCCATGCTGAGCGTCTGATAACTTGCGCTCACCTGAAGGTATATGCTCTTGTGAATAGCAGTTTCTAATATTTTTGCCGGCGTCGACAAAACTGCGACTGGCCTATACCCATCCACAGATTCTGCTGACCCTCCCTTCGGACCCGGAACAACGCGGGTCACTTATATATTTTCCATTTGAAGTGAAGACTTCTTTAGGCGCGTTGGGCATTTTTTGAGATGGGAAAAAACTATTGAACTCGCACCATTGTTACCGTAACCAACACCGCTTCGGATGTATTCGGCTGTCCTCGGGATGTACTCGGTTTTAATGTAATATCCGGTATGTCAGTGAGTGATGGCAAAGTATTCGGTTTGTGTTTTGTTTTCACTTCTTTCGTCGCTCCTGGAGTACTAATTTTTTTTCACACACTTCCAATAAATGACTAGGTACTATTAAATTCGTTACCGTCAAACGAGACGTCCAGTCTTACTTCGGTTATCGATCCATATTCCAGTGAAATGTCTCAAATCTCGCCATTATATCCTCATACAATGCGTGCCACGAAAGATGAGACTTGACCCCGCCTCCCCCGCTCTTTTCGCCGCCCCTATGACGTCCGATCCCGTCCCGCACTCAGACCTCATACCGCTAAAGATACCTAAAATCGTGTTCTGCGCAAGTCAAACCACGTGGTGTGTCAAGTCTCATCTTTCGTGGCACGCATTGTACTGAACTCGAGCTCTCATTCACATAGTAGACCTCCTGCCAGAAGGTCATGTATCGCCGAAATTTCTATAATAATGTGGAGCCGCTCTGGCCCCCACGAGTGGTAACCAACGCTCCTTATGAATAAAATTATCTCTGCACGCTGATAATGTAAATCTTTGATGGTGAAGCGATTATACAGGGAGATGGCTCTAGTTTGAATCATACTTACGTAACATCTCCCTTGTATTCCTTCCCTTATTATTCGCTTTTATTCACTTGTATTCCTTGAAGGGGTACGCAATCATGTAAAGTACACTGACATTTTGCCACATAAAAGTATCATGCTGGGCGGGCCTTTTCAGCACAAATCCTACTTAATTACTGGCTAAATGTGGCTGTACTATGGACGATTTATGTTATATTCAACATTTATTTATAAACACACTCGCTTTTGCTTCGGCTTCACTCGCGTGGTTGGAAATTATTCCACGGGAACGTACTACCGGGATAAAATGTATACTGTGTTAGGACACAGTATACATTTTATCCCGGTAGTACGTTCCCGTGGAATAATTTCCTGGATTAGGATCCAGGTCATGGTCTATCAGTGTCTCATATTTCATCGATATCAGAAAGACAGAAGTACTTCTGCATACATTATACAGGATGTTTGGAAGCTGAGTGCAAAGCTTTATGGGAGTGATAGTTGACGCCATTTACAGTATTTTGAGCCATACATGTCTTAGCCGCTGTATTTTTTTTATGTATTTTCGCGCACAACTCCATAATTTAAGACGGATTTGCAAAATTATTTTTTGTTCGAAAGAGGGTTATTCCGAAATGGTCCTATTTGAATTTCATAAAGATCTAATAAATATTTAGATCTAATAAGTTTTGGAGACAGACAACAGAACTCTTCAATAAATGCCAGCAAATAAACCGCGATTGCTACTATCGCATATGTATGCATTGTTTACGCAATCACACAACATAACATCACGCCTGTACCCTCTAAAGGGTTAGGCAGATGTGTTCAATAGCTTCCTGTCACTGATATTCACATAGCAAGCAGTGTTATATGAATTTGTGTGGGGTAGGTAGGTACAACAAAAAGTGAAAAAAAAAACGGTTTTTATAGTATGGAATTATCGGGCGTCAATTATTTTCTTTATTTTCTTACAGGTTTTTCAAAATCTACGGGCTCCATGTAAGCTTCGGCGTTTGCAAATTGGACAAGAAAATATCACCCAGCTTATTACGCCAATCCAATATAAATATTTTCCATATTCGTTCAATAAACATACAAATCTTTCCCGAATAGTTATTTAAAGCCGTCTGATATGCCTTCACGGTCCAAATGCTGGGATCAGACCAACCGCATTACATATCAAGTGATTTTATGAAGGATTTCAAGTATTTGCTTCGGTTTCAAGTATTTTTGCTGTTATTCGACGTATTTTGCTGTGATTTGCATGATGTGGTGGAATTATATAAGATGGATACGTATCTATCTATACTGGCTCTAGAATATGGATTGACCAGGCGAGTAGCTCGCATAATAGATGCACATAACGCACCTCCGATAAAATTGGGTTACAACTCGAAAAACTCATTTACAGGAATTTTGAGGTTGTTTTTCAGGAATATTGAAAAATAGCGTATGCCATTATAACATATCTTTTTGTAAGCATATATAATCTTGATCACATAATAATAATAGTGTAGAGGTAAAGACTGATTAACAAATCCGTGAGTTTATTTTCGCTTTTCTAAAAATCCAGGTTTTTCGATTTGTAAACCTATTTTATCGGAGGTGCGATATTATAGTGCCCTCTAAAAGATAATTGACATTTTTCCACTTCAGCTGTGATGCCACATTTTGTTTATAAAAACCTGTCAAGTGTGAGTCGGACTCGCGAGGCCGAGGGTTCCGTACAAACTTGTAGGTAATGTAGCTACAAATTTACGATTTTCGAATGTTTCTTTACTTGTGCTACATGACATTGCTTCTTGGCAAATTTCATGATTCTAGGTCAACGGGAAGAACCCTATAAATTTTGACTCCCTTGAGAGTGTCGAAATATACGTTTTTTGCGGCATAAACGGTGGTTAATTTCAACTCGATACCTCCACGCGTTCCCGAGATAAAGGGTATTGACAGACAGACAGACGGACAACAAAGTGATCCTAATAGGGTTCCGTTTTTTCCTTTTGAGGTACGGAACCCCAAAATATAAAACAAATCCAGACCCCAGAGTGATACTGAGAAAACCAGAAACCTCATCAACTCTGAAATTAATAACTAATTGACATCTCGTTCTAATAGAATTAATAGCAGTAATTTATCAATTACAGATGTGCTAACGTGTTTCCCTATCAGCCGGTGCCCGACGGGGTTATTAATAACCTGCCGACCAATGATATATAAACTATAGATACGTTGCCCGCGCTCTGTAGTATTAACATAAATGCAAGGTAATTACCGCATGACCATTTAGTCGCGTACTAACCAGTGCCGCGGCTGTACGTGACAATAAAACTAACTAATTGTGTGAACAACTTCCTCAAATATTAAAAAAAATTCCGTCTTGTGTTTTTAGGAAATGTAAAAATTATACTGCATCTGTGAAAGATAAAAAAGTATCATTTCATGCGTATCAAAAAATTTTTTTTTCGATGCCTTCTACAGTACATCCCGAGGACAGCCGAACACATCCGAAGCGGTTACTTTTTAATCGTCTTATAAAGAAAACACGCGCGGTGTCGATTACGGTAACAGGGGCGCGGGTTCAATGGATTTTTCCCATCTCAAAAAATGCCCAACGCGCCTAAAGAACTTTTCACTTCAAAAACTGCTGATGGGGCCGGGAGGTACTGGAAGGGAGAGGCCTTTGACCAGCAGTGTACGTACGTCTTAAGGCTGAAATGACGATTATGACCATGAAATAAAATAAAAATTAAAAAAAAAAACTAAAAAGAACCAACCCCCAACATTTTTGGGGGTAGGCACATAAAAAGTTCTTACCTACATGTAAGGTGGACTAATCACCTGGTGAAAGTCGCATGAATCCGCTGGATGTGAGAAGCACAGATGGTCAATGCTTCCCCCAAAGCTGACTTGACATTGACTGATGTCCATGTGGCGACACTTAGGGAAGACCTATGTCAGCAGTAGACGTCTATCGACTGAATGATGATTGATAATCCGCGACATCTCTCTATCGGATACTATTTGCAACCAAGAACCTTTGATAATGTAGGTTCATAATTATTTAACCAAAGCAAGTTACTCGATATTAGAATCTTAACCTCTTTATATTTAAAATCGTTTCCCCATTTAAAATAACTATTTATCATCGAGCCGGGCCGGTTAACGCGAACCGGCCCGGTGATCCGTGCGCCGGTCAAAAGGCTCTTATATCCGGGCCGGTCCGGTCGAGCATATTATGGCGGCGCGGAAAATATTACGTAAATCAAATGTCGGTCCGGTTTCCTTTATAAGAGGCTTTTTAATTTAAAGCAGCATTTTTTTATTTATGTTTTTAATGGTAAGGGGTATCGTATTACCCAGTAACTGGGTTTCGGAGGTCAGATAGTGCAGCGTTACCTCTGCTGGTAAAACCTTACCTCTTAGGTTAAAACCTTTTTTTCCAAATAATGACTACCGGTCGATTCTGTATAAATCTCACCGTGAAAACTTAGGTGATGTGAGTTTGTTTTTGCTAGGAATTGACTATTGACAGCTCACTCCACGCTCACTTCACCTAAGTTTTCACGGTGAGATGGTTACAGAATCGCACTGCTGGTCTGTTTTTTTTCAAACAGAATTCTTTTTTTGGCATGACAGCAAAGATATTTGATAATGGAAAATTTTCTTTGATTCGGTTGCTAAATTATTCTACTCTGTGGGTTGCTTGATAATTGTTGACGGTTTCACCTGATATACCTAATTTGAAGTTTCCTGGTAATCTAATCCCAAATTGCTAATATTATAAATCAATGCACTGATTCCTGCCAGCGTGATTGCACCCTGGCAGGAGTCGCACAAGCGTGCTTTCGAACTATGATGTCGCACAAGCGTTAATCGCACATCTATTTGTCGAGTTCAAGTAGTAAACTCTTTAAAGTGAGTGCATGGGTAAATTCTTGATGTCGAGCTTCGCAATATAACCACACTACGTAACCTATTCTCCGAACCTGGTGTAGAACCAATCAAAAAGGCGCTTTGCCTTTTTCCCGGATACCGGATCATCCACCTGGTTTGCGAGTCACAAAATTGTTGCATTCTTCAACCTAGCCGCAGATTATTCCTGTACTTCGAGTCCCGCGCGGCGTTGGCTGCTGAACTTCGTGACCACCTTCGCCTGTTTCCAGGAAACTACGATCGAATACCACTTTTTCTTTTTAATACTTAAGCTCCCTAACCTTTTTTATCTCAGGACAACCTTAGCTAATGTATTTTATAATAAATTATTTTATAAATCTGTGCAAATTAGTTCTAAAGTGCCTAACACCCGATTGCAATCAGATAGAAAATTCGTGAAATTCATTATAAATTTTTATCCTAAAAATATCTTAAATTTGATAAACCCTCCTAATTCCTTGTTTTTTTCTTAATATTTTTAAACCAACAATAATTGTAAAGTAACAAGCCTCCGTGTTTTATTATTAGATTTCTTTTATAGATATTATTTTATGTTTGAATTTGATTTACCAAAAATTTATAAGTACGTTTTATCTTCGATGAGTGATTCCTGTTTATTTTCGCTAAGCCCGAAAGTCTGACAACTAGTCTTACCAAGGTATCGTATTACCCACTAACTGGGTTGTGGAGGTCAGATGGGTAGTCGCTCTATGTAAAATACTGGTAGTCAGCTGCATCCGGTTAAACTGGAAGCCGACCCCAACATAGTCGGGAAAAGGCTAGGCAGATGTTGATATTGTGTTTTAGGGTTTGTGAGTTTTGGGTATCGCCATGTTGATTAATGTCATGTCATTGTCATTCATTAGCATATCATAAACAGCCTACAATGTTCCCACTGCTGGGACACAGGCCTGCTCTCAGTGGAAGGCAGTGGGCCTCCGCAGGCCCAGTGCGGGTTGGTAGACGTCACATGTGTTCAAATTTTGGTTCTAGGACATGCCGGTTTCCTCACGACGTTTTCCTTCACGTTTTTGAGAGCAGTGGTGATGAAATAATTAACACATTATTTCACACCTTTAAGCGTATTTTAATCTTACAAGAATTTTGTAGAAAAATAAGGTTGATTTCGGAAGTTCAGTAGAAAACGCAGAAACTCAAAAGTTTTAGGTAGTCAATTGAATAAACAATTACTTAAATCTTCAAAAAAAAGTCCAATGAAGTGGAGAAAAGACATTATTTCTGGTAAGAACATAATCAAAATGTTCGGTTAAAACTGTCCAAAATCTAATTAGCATATAAATAAGCCCGCAAAAAATACCATCAGCGCTAACGAAAAATCCGAAACGCGACACCGAAAATTAGGAAGGAAAGTTTTCCTATATAAAAATGAAGGTCTTACATCAGACCGAGCGTCCCTTTAGGCGATCACACCCTTCATAATAAACTTTAAGGTTTTAGGAATATTTACAGTAAAAAAATCCCTTGGTATTATTTACCGAAAAAGGTTTGGAACATAAAGAAATTTCGCGCCATTTGTAAACAAACGACGCTTGTGTACCAGGTTTTTTCGCAGTAGTGATAAAACGTATGAAATGTAGTTTCGCCCTTTTTCGTGTTGCTGCATTGTGTAAGGAGGAAAATGGAGACATTTTTATTTAAATTTTGATTATCTTTTATTGTGAATTCGGTACTAGGTGTATTTCGATAGAAGGGTAGGTAGATGATACCTGTCACCCTTCACCTAACATCCATACTAATATTATAATTTCGAAAGTAACTCTGTCTGTCTGTATGTTAGCTTTTCACGCCTAAACCACTGAAAAGATTTCTATAAAATTTGGCAGAGAGATATATTGCATCCCAGGGAAGGACATTGGATAGTTTTATCGACATACGACAGACGGACGAAACCGCGGGTGAAAGCTAGTTACTTATAATAATTCATATTAGACTTATTGTAAATCATTAAAACTTAAAATTTTCTTTAAGTTCTTAATTATTTAAGAATGACATTTAAATATAAGTTATGGTAGAGTGTACTTTACTTATAGAACTAAAAAAATATTAACACCATTCTATGTAAAACTACATTCTTACAATTAATAAATTCTAATTCTGACACCGGAGCGTGGATCCACGCGAAACACAACGGCTTTTTAATTCCTTACTGAGATTCATCATCATCATTTCAACCGAAAGACGTCCACTGCTGGACATAGATAGGCCTCCCCCAAGCACCTCCACTTCGATCAGTTCTATGCTTCTCGCATCCAACGGGTTCCTGCGGCCTTCACAAGGTCGTCGGACCTCAGGGCAGGGCACATTGCTCGCAGAACAGATAGCCGTTTGGGCCGAAAGGTTCTGGAGTGGCGACCGCGTACTGAGATTTAGCAAGCATAATAATTATAGGTAAACGTCATAGGTAATTAACTATAGGTACCAGTGGCGAGGTTATAACCCGATTCTTACCGGCTTCCCATTGAAAAATGGCACAGTCAGTATTCTATAGACAAATAATATAATCATATTATTAAAGATATCTACTCCGGCTTACCTCTTACAAAAATTGACCCTTCGCTACTGATAGGTACACTCCTAAATATAAGTATTAGTCCTTCTATTTAGGAGCGTCTCTCCTCCTGTCAATTCTCTCCTGTCTCAAACTCAAACTCAAAGCATTTATTTCAATTAAACCATTTACAGGCACTTTTGAATTGTCAAGAAGTCGGTCAGTCAGAAAATATGAAGCTAGTTGCCCATTCCAAAGCGTAGGTACCTATGGGCAAGAACGGGCAAGAAACTCCATGGACACTCTTTTAAAATTATATTTTACAAAAATATTAGTTACATCATTACTTTTGATATTAAAATTATATAATGTGAGAACGATGTAAAAAAGCCGTACGCATTAAAAGCGTCCAGAGTACAGCAAATACTAAGAAAACAACAATTCAAAATTAAAATAATTAAAAATAAGCCGAGGAAGCTAAGTGATGACCAGCCCCAACTGACGGCGCCCGTTCACGAAAATGGCGCATAGATCAGCACCATTCAGCTCAACCATTTTGAAGCGAGCTAAATGATCCAACACACATGCCACCGTCAGCGAGACATTTGTGTGAGCATGACATAGGTACTATCAGCCGCCAGGGCACATTCAAGTCAATTTGTCAATTTCCTGTCTAATAAATTAATATTTAATTGTAGATAGAAAGGTTCGTCATCATAATTTATTTTATTACGAATTTTCTCCTCAAATTAATCGAACCGAACAATATCCGAACCAATATTAATTTCTAACTAGAATTACTTCCGTTTCGTGCCGATAGATGGCGCTGACACTCCCAAAACCCTATTACTAACATCACCGCCCCTATTTCTACATGAAAAATCATCTCAATATATTTCTAAAAAGCTCCCCAGTTATCGTTTCACCAATAAACGTCTTCGAGACTTCGCCATCAATTTTCTAATCGACCCATTTCTCAACTCTTGAGTTGATACGGAAAAAAATACTTTGTGCCACAGGATAGAGTAGTTCCATAGATTTTTATTGGTATACTGTGACTTTTGAAAGAGGTTTGGTTATAGATATTTTTGGTGATAAAGTTTTATAGTCTCGTTTCGTTTGGGAGTTGAAAACTGTTTGCATAATGTGTCTTCGATTCTTATATAAGCTTCCGTCATTTGTATGGATCATAGTTTTCTTTATGTAGAGTAAAAGTGATAGAATTGAGAAAAATCGGAGGATGAAATCGGGAGTCTATAACTATAGTAGTATAGTAGGTATATAAAAATTGTAGGTTTGTTACACATACCTACTTACAAGTAGGTAGAAGTTGTTCTAGCAACCGTAAATCTGTAACATCTGCGAAAGTGAAAAAAAAAACCGGCCAAGTACGAATCGGACCCACACACGAAGGGTTCCGTACCACAAGGCATAAAACGCCGAAAAAGAGGTTTCTTTTATACCCCTTTAAATGATAATTTTATTTTATTTTTATTATTTGTTGTTATAACGGCAACAGAAATACATCATCTGTGAAAATTTCAATTGTCTAACTGTGATGATGTTCATGAGATACAGCCTGGTGACAGACAGACAGACAGACGGACAGTGGAGTCTTAGTAATAGAGTTCCGTTTTTACCCTTTGGGTATTGAACCCTAAAAATTACTATTTGGTATTTTTTTAATGCTGAGCGATAGCCGTTTCGCGTGAATGTGACGCATGTTTACCCCTACCTTTTTTATTTTATTTTTTTGTGTTTATGTTCTCTTTTGCGTCATGTTCACCGCAAATAAACGTATTTTCATTCTTTTCTTTCTAAGTAGCCTTAAAGTTCATGACCTTTTTGGAACAACTCCGCCACAATATACTTTCCAATCACTACAACTCCCGTAAGACAGAATCAACCAACCTAAAAGCGTCGAAACAAAGCCGACGAGTTGGTACCAGAAAAATGATCCAACTTTCTTTGAAAGTGCAACGAAATCAAGAAGAAAACACTAGAACTTCCTTTTCTGACTGCCAATATTCCCTAAAACAAACTGTCTTACTAGCAATAAAACACAAAAAACCAACTACATAGGTACTTACATAAGTAAAATGCATTCACCAGCACCACCCTCTCTGCCTACACCCCAACGTCTGGCGCGGATATAAAGCCCCGGATATGAGATGCCCTTTGACCGACCAAGTTATATCCTGCCTGTGAGTTTAGGTATAATATAAGTACGTAAACTATAGTACAGTACCTACCCGGCGATAAATATTGCACATCGACCTTTGGAAAGAAACAATCGGCTAATTTCGGCTTCGTAGAGCGTTATCTTTGTCGCACGAAATACAAACAGTCCGGTATCCATTAGGAGCCGTTAAAACAATTATGATTTGCTTCTTTTGATAATTATTTTTATTCTTTGTATAAATTACAAAAAAAGGTAAAGGTCGATGTGCAATATTTATCGCGGGTACTGTAAGTACCTACTGAGCAGTCAATGCTGAAGCTGGCTGTTTAGTTTTGGAGGCGTTCGGGAAAGATTTCCTTGTACAGACGCCAGCACATCAACCTACCACAATCTGTCAGATTTTCCCAATCAACTTTGAACCTTATGCTTTAGCGATAAAGTTGAAAATCTATTAAAGAAATCTGATTTATTGTGGTAGGTTGATGTGCTGGCGTCCGTACCTATGTCCAGCCCCGGATCTAAGGGGGGGCAAACCGGGGCACTTGCCCCGGGCGGCAGTTTAATGGGGGGCGCCAAATCCTTGAGACAAGAATTCGAAATATCGAACAAATGAAGCCTCTTTTCCTACAATCTCATAGGTTTTTAACAAGTAATCGAATCTTAATATAATATGTTTGAAAAACAAACTTTTCTATTTCCATACGCCCAGTTACCTACTTTTTGAACACATACTAAGCGATTTATGAACGCATCTTAACAGATCAAGTAAATTTTTGAACGCGTGCGTAGTGTCCGTGTGTCCGTGATCTTTCTGCCAAGGGGACATAAGTATCTTCTATACGAGCCGAGCCGAACACATTCAAACAGTTGAACGTCAAGTGACAACACTGTTTGTTTATGTGGTTGATTGCGTTTGCGAGTAATTAGCGTTAATAAAATAAGTAATTTATTAGTGAAATCATATATTATCGTAGTGGAAATCAACAATTTGCAAGTTTTTCTCAAACACTGCAGGGAGGGGGCGCCACTATCAAGGTTTTGCCCCGGTTCGAAAAAATCGTAGATCCGGGGCTGCCTATGTCATTTTTTTGTGTGATTTGTTACGGAATTAATGTTTATAATTATGCATATAAGTAGAACAAGGGGCTTCTAGAGGTTATTACAAACAGCAACCTGATTGGGTAACACTATCAATCACAATCTGAATAATTTTGAAGGATATCTATTACTAATCCATTAAGCGCTGATTTTTCAATCATCTGGGGGCCTAAAAGGGCCACTTTGGCAGTATCATAAAAGGATAACATTATGAATCATAATGGTCTGTTATCTTTTAAGTTAATCGTATCAAATTCCATTGGTTAAGGATTTTTACGTATTTTTTTTTTGTCTGTGCTAAAATTCCAATCAAGCCAATGCAAATCCTATCCCAATCTCTTTGATAATACCTAGGTACGTAGTGCAGCGGTAAAAAGAAAAACACGGACTGTCTTCGCTATAATATTATGATGCATAAGTGGCCTTTTTAGGCCAACTGATAACTTTATTCGAGGAATAATTTTGAAATGTTGACAGTTCTTTCATACAAAAACTGTCAAACGTCAATTTTATTCCTCGAATAAAAGTTATCTGGCGATAGGAAAATCAGCTTTTAGTTTTTTTTATATACTTAATGGAATGCATTACTTGAGAATTGCTAAACCGATTTGGCTAAGCTTGGAAAGAAAAATTGAAATTTTCAGGTCTTTCCAATTCGGGAAAACGGAACGTCCATTTTTCTATTGGATTTTTGTATGAATTATTGAAAATTGTATAGGACAACGTCTGTTGGATCAGCTAGTTGTTATTAAACTTATATGAATAGACGCTTAATTTCAACATAAGTAGGTATTAATAGTAAACTGAGAAAAATTACCAAAAAAGAGCCAGTTTAGAAGATACGAACTGCAAAATATGCAAATAAGTATCTAAATAATAATAAATAAATAAAAAGTTTTATTGCTTCAACTTAAATAACTTATTCTAGTTACAATGGGGAGAATCCATTTAAGCAAATAGTATGCTTGTTTTAGGATGCTCCGCCCTTCCCCAGGTTATGTAATCGTATTTAAGCTATTGAACCTGATCATGATGTTAAATGAATTTATATAAATAAAAATGCAGTATCTGTTGCTAACGCGAATATTTCAGGCGTAATATTTTCATTCGCAATTCTTTTTAACTATCAAAATGCACGCTACTTACAGGTGTACTTGGCGTCATTTAAAACAATGACCCTAATAAAGATTAATATAAATTATTCTTTTTTAGCAAAACGACGCTTTATCAATTTTATTTTCGAGCCAATTTAAGTCAATGCCATCTAGTATCGTTGTGTAGAACTGAGGTAACCGTAAGTACAGTGGCAGAGAACGTGAAGAGTAGTTTTATAGAGTATCGCTAGATGGCGAGTTATTAAATTAGAAATAAAAATAAATTTGGCATGTTATGAATAAAATAACACACACCAACGCCGTTACGACTGTTTTCAAATATAAAAGACGGAAGAAAGGTAACAAAACTAATTGATCATCGGAAGATGAGAGAATATTATAGACCGCATCTATCGCTGTCCATCGGGCGTGATCGAGGTCAAGAGCAGGCCTATTCGCAATTTTTTTTAAGTATCTGATTTAAGTACAGATGCCAGCACATCAAGCTACTACAATCTGTCAAATTACTTTAATAGATTTTCGACTTTATCGCTAAAGCATAAGGTTCAAAATTGATTGGGAAAATTTGACAGTTTCGGGCAGCTTGATGTGCTGGCGTCTGTACCTACCTAAGTGACGGCTAAAAGCTGAACTGATAAAAAATTATCTTCGCACGTCTGTGCGACAAGAATGACTATCGGTCATAATTAGACGGCTGCTATATCATTTCCTGTATAAGCTGACCTCGCATTGGTTCGGCTTGCCGTATAATAAGGCTATCACAATTTTTTTTATTTTTTAGAGCGTTTGCCTCGAGTTTTATTGTGTGATTATGGGTTAACTAAAGCCACAATAGTAAAAAAATACATGCCCGAGAAAGTTTGAAAATCGTGTTCAGGGATGTTTGTAATAAATAAGTAAGTACTTACTTGTGCAAAAAAATGCAAGTTACGAAGATTTTACTACTTACATCCACACTCTACAAGTGTGGGCCGCCATCGCGCTTTTTTGTGGCTCGATGTTGCTGAAATGTACGCACTCTTTCCATGCTATTATTAGTGGAGAGACGGCAATCACAATATGTACCTACCTACCGAGAACGATTATACTACCTAAACACTTTTCTTGATGGCTCTTTCAAAATAAGAGGATGTAAAATGTTATGTCATAGAGTAAAAATAGTCACAAAATATAAAATAATTATTCCATATTCATACCTGTATGGAAAATATCAAAAAGACTGTTTCGACCGTGACAGGACTCGAACCTGCAATCTTCGGATCCGAAGTCCGACGCCTTATCCATTAGGCCACACGGTCCTTGTATATGTCGGTCAAAATTATTCCTTACATTCGCGTTTTAATCGATCCGTCATAAACAATAATTTATTTCCGAACGTATAACAATAACTTTTATTGATTTGTATCGAATACTAATTAATGAAGCCTGTGAATTGAAAAAAGATAAAGTTTCCTCATTACCTTTCCACTGAATCAATTTATTTATTTTCTAAATAAAATGTACAAAAAAAACACAGTAGGGTACGACAACTACGACACGACAGGTAACTATTTATACGCACACAGGAAGATTAAATCTTATCATGTCGGTGGATAAGTGTTGCTATTTTAGTACGTACTCATGCTTCTAATTAAAGAAGGGACGCGTACGTTAAAAATAGTTAAATTGGATCAAGTAAAACGAAATGCAAGAAAAAAATACAACAATCCTAAGTATTTAACAAAGTACTCGTCATTTTAGTACAGCGCCATCTATATAGTATTATAGAAACTATTTATATAAATGAATGACTAAAACTCGTCCGAAAAGTTTGGTTGATAATTAGCTCTTGAACAAGTTTCAGTAAGACAGAACAGATG
This sequence comes from Luperina nickerlii, assembly GCA_963855955.1. Taxonomy (NCBI): domain Eukaryota; kingdom Metazoa; phylum Arthropoda; class Insecta; order Lepidoptera; family Noctuidae; genus Luperina; species Luperina nickerlii. Next base: position 2,676,255 of record OY979667.1, on the reverse strand, counting down.
GCGCTAAAAAGTTGTGTCTATATTCCGCTAGATGTCACTATGTGAGTCTTTATTCTTTTGTTTCAAATCTATATTTTCCTTCATGGTAATTTTTGGGTAACGTTCATCTGGGTTTTTGAGTAGGTAAAGATTTAAAAATTAGTTTTCAAATCTGATTTAATAGAAAATCCAAGCAGGGCTAAAGAGTTTACCTACAAGCATAGTGTCCTATTGTAAAATAACATTGATCCTCTTGTGTACTACTCCAATTTTAATTGTTTTCTTAAGAAACGTAGCAGAAATCGTCTTCAAGAAACCCAAATACACTTCGGGCCAAAATCATTAGGCTGCTCGACCCATTGACTTGGCACCATCGTCCGCCTTGAGTGCCAATTTGCCAGTCCCTGGAACACTTAGACGAATGTGTTTGCCCCTTAGGTACGTGCCCTCGACGTTTAACGACAACTTGGCAATTTTGCCATTCTCGAGTGGCGGCCGTTTATTTGGCTTAAAGTGTACGTCGGTATATTTAGGCTAATTTAGAAGTAGGTATTATACTTAGGTACCTACTTAGTACCTATGTTACTTTTATTTACTAATAAACGTATTATATCAGATGAATAGTCCACACACCGATATCTCTCTTTCAGTCGTCAGTAATTTGACTTTCGAAAGAAGAAGACAAAGCGTTGTGTAACTATACAGACGCTATACGACGTTTTTAGTGAGGCGGTTAGTAGGTATATTATATTCTAGTGTCTAACCTAGACAAAGTATTACCTACCTATGTCTTGTCAAGATTTTTATTTAATTAGACATAAATGAAACAAAATGAAAGAAAATTCGTGTGATCCTTCTTTTTGTGTTGTTATCTACCTTGTATAACAGATAATCACACTAACATTAGGTATAAAGGCGAAAGTTTGTGAGTGTGTGTGTATGTTTATATGTTTGTTACTTCTTCACGCTCAAACGGCTGGACCAATTTTGATAAAATGTTGTATGGAGCCGACACCCTGGATTAACATACCTATAGGATACTTTTTATCCCAATATTGAATATTGTAGGTACGAATGGAGAAAAGTTAGGGCAGATGGGCTTTGAATGGATTATTACCTATATTAAGTAAACACTTAATAAATAAATCATAACATAATCACACAACACACTTAGGATTATAGGCTTATGGCTACATAGTATCTAACAGTCGCAAGAGTCGATTGAAGGTTAAGCTATGCTTGCAGCGGTCGTTTCGTGGATGGGTGACTGACTGATCGAGACCCCTCCATGTATCAGATAGCACGTTAAGCCATTGGTCCCGGCTATTTATATTCATTCGTAGATCTTTGACAGTCGTTATGGGTCGTTGTTGTTGAGCTGTGGTTTGGTGGCCCCGCACCAAGCTAGTGACAGCCTCTAACAAACTACAACGCATGCAAAGACTAGCCTGCATGGCGACTACGGGCTGCATGAGGACTACCCCGACGGCAGCAGTTGAAGCCATCCTGGGAATCCCACCGCTCCACTTATTCATACAGCAGGAAGCGACGATGGCGGCAGTACGTCTTAACACACTAAATCTTTGGGGCAAGAGTAGTACACCACACACCATGCTGCTTGAGGGACTCCATAAGGAGTTCCCCATTACGAAAGCCATAAACGACCGGGTTCATAAACAATTTATATTTGATAAAAAATACAAGATCCAGCTTCACGAGGATCGCCGATGCGAAGGGCTGCGCCCTGCAGAGCTGCGTATCTTCACGGATGGATCCAAAACAGGTAGTGGCACAGGTGCTGGAGTCTTCTCGGAGGACTTCAACATACATATAGCCGCACCGTTGGGGGTCCACAACACAGTGTTCCAGGCCGAATGCTTGGGCATCTCTCTAGCCGCTTCAGCCATTATGGCCAGGGAAGTAAAGGAACACTCAATCCGAATACTCTCAGACAGTATGGCTGTTCTGCAAGCGCTGAACAGTTATGCAGTTGACTCTGGGTTAATATACGAGTGTCACCAGCGCCTCAACCAGGTGGGTAACCTCAATAATATAACCATTCAATGGATCAAAGGACACAGCGGTTCGTTAGGTAATGATGCAGCCGACGAGCTTGCCAGAAGAGGGTCGAGTATGGCACCAGTGGGACCTGAGCCCATAGCGCCACTCCCCTTCGGGTATATACGCACTCTGGTAAGGAAACGCACTAGAGATCAACACTACAAACTATGGACGGACCAAGGCGACTGCAGGCAGGCTAAGGAAGCACTTCCTACACTGGATGGCCGCCTCACGAAACAGGTTCTCCGTCTAACTAAACAAAAGCTGCGTATAGTTACTGCAGCTTTAACTGGCCACGGGTCATTCAATAAACACCTCTTTGTCATAGGAGTAACAGACAGTCCGCTGTGCAGGGCCTGCATGGAGGACGACGAGACAGCGGCACATTTGCTTCTAAACTGCCCGGTGGTCGCCACGTACAGGGCAAAGTACTTCGGTAACCCAGGTACCCTACATGAGACGGTCAGTAACATCAAGGCGTTGCTGGCCTTCCTTGAGGAGCTGGGGTGGATCGAATGATCGATTTTCCCACCCGTACGCAAAATACGCGCATTGACGTGGAGTTGCGGACAACAGCCCGTTGTACCTATTACCTGGGTCGTTGTTTTTGATTCGTAGATCTTTGACAGTCGACTGGTCGTCAGACTTTTGGACTTCTGACTAGGTCAGAAGTCCAAAAGACTGACGACCAGTCTTACCAATGGGTATCGTAAAAAAATAAATAGGCAGACACTCCGTGTAAAACAGTGGTATTCAGCTGCATCTGGTCAGACTGGAAGCCGACCCCAAATACTTGGGAAAAGGCAAGGCAGATTGATTAGATTTATCTTCCTACAGGTACCTAGGCATTATAACAGTTCATGCAATGCTTCGTTGTACGTTCCATCATCGTAGTTTTATCCTTTTGATGGGCCCTTTTTTTTGTGTGCGAAATTATGAAATAACTTCTTCTGCTCTAGGTGGAGCGGGAGGGCGTGTCAGACTATTACTGACTAAAACCCACCCGTGTCCCTTCAGTTGCCTGTGCCAGGAGCCACGGTATCTCTTTCGAACAGCCCGCGACCCTGGCAGGCATCGGCCCCAGCGGACCCCGTCAGTTAGATGCTGACATCTCCTTGAGGCGCGCGTGGAACACAACGCGACGTCGACCCGCAGTCTACTAGCGTAACACATTATCAATCGGAATCTAAATGATTTTGAAGCAAATTTCTAATCCATTGCGTCATAAGTTTGAAAAGTTTGTCTGCTCAACACGTAAATAACGCAATGAATGTTGTTGAATTGTCAAAATGACACCGATACCGATTGATAATGTCGTCCGGTAAGGCCTGGGTGCTTACTCTTCAATTTAATTCCGCTAGATCGACATTGGAATTGTGACGTTTCGTACTCTTGAGTTCGATGCTAGCGCCAAATGATTTTAGATTGGGTGTCCATTTTGGAGAACTAAGTGGAATTGGGTTCGGGCTTGGCGTGGGGTAATTGTTGACAATATTGTTTTCAAGAGTACCGAATCACGTGACTGTAAAATTAACATTGGAATCATATTGGCATCTCATTGGAATTAAAATTAGATTGGAGAGTAAGCTCCCTGGTCCTTACCGGACGGCGAACTGTTTGCTGGGCCCTTACAGGGTCCATAATTATTTTCGTACGTAGCTTTAAGTCTTTTAAAACATTATTTGTACAATATGGATTGCAATAAATGAATAGGAATACGAATATCATCAAAACGATCGCCCATTGGACCCTTAATTTGGCAGAGATCCGGGTTGTTTTATTTTATGAAAAAAGTTGTATTTCTGAAGTATCAGGATTATTTAGAACTTGGGAAAAATTGAAAAAATATCATTTCATTTACAGGTTTTCAGGAAATCAATGTTTATCACAATGAACACTGCCAAATACGTTGAGAACAACAAGTGATTTGTAATGTTCACTGTGGGAAACACTGTCAAATTAATGTCGTTTAAGCAGGTGAAATAAAAATACTATATTATGTATCAGCAAATCAAATTATTTATTATGGAAATCTAAAAAACAATTGCGAGGAGTTTTTCCGGTAACAAAACAAAGTCTCATATTGTATTTTAAACAATACACAGTTGTATTTTTTTGGCAAAACTTGCATCGCCCCATGTCTTCTTTGATGCTGGGAAAATGGCCTACATTATCGAATCGTATGGGGCTTGTAGGCCTGGCTGATCTAGGGTTTAGAATCTTACATTCTTGCTGTTTTTCATGAGGTTTAGACCTATTTTTCTTTGTCAAACTTATGTAAATTTCATATCGAAAAACTTTCAATGACTTTTTTTTTCGTTGATTTTTGTGGCAGTTACGTTTATGCAAAAGCCAAGCATTATTTTATACATATATCTAATAGTTGACTGAATATTCCTATGTACCATCTTCTAGTTTTAAACGTAACTTTATATAATGATATTAACATATCAGCCAGGTCTACACCCCCCATATGTTTGTTGTACTCGCGAACTATTTGCGGGCAATCGACGTCTATTTTTTGTTTCTGCTCTTTGCAATACCTTTTTATTTTTTGCACTGGTTCAGATCCAACAAAGGTGCTAATAAGAGTTACAGGTTTATTATCATTCCAGCGCACAATAACTAATTTGTTAGCATCACAAACAACCTGTGAATACGCACCCCTCTGTTTCTTTTTCATTGACTTCTCATCCGGTAAAAACTTTTCGGCACCTCTAATCCTGTTGCTACGTATCGTGCCAAGACCAAAGACTCCGTAATTTTCTTTCAACACGTAAAACAGCTCTGGTGATGAAAAGAAATTATCACAAAATACAGTTGCTGGTTTTTTTTGTATAGTCTGAGCCAAGGCTATAACAATTTGTGCTCCAAAACCAAGGGAAGATTCTTGCTCTGTAAATGTGTGCGAACGGAAGGTATCTTCTCCTGCATATAAAACGAAATCATAAATCATTCCACTTACGCCAGCACGCACATAATTTTTAAATCCCCATTTATTTGGCTTGTCTTTCATATATTGTTTTCTGTTTCCTGCTTTTCTGCCCTTGTAGGGTATCATCATCTCGTCTATACTAAATTTATTCTCGTTTTCTTCCTTTAAACAATTCCTTCGTATTTTTTCGGCTATAGGCCTTACTTTATAATATCTGTCTGAGTCCTGTAAGTTATTGTCGTTGAAGTGTAAAAATCTGCGGATCTGCTGATACCGTTTCAACGGCATAATGTCTGCTATCTGCCCGTATCGAAACTTATTACTCCAATAGTCCAGATAGCATGGCATTTCAACAATTCCCATCATAATGTGCATGCTAATAAAATCTCTCATCTCATCCTCTGAAACTTGGATGGATCTTCCGGTTTGTTGCACGGAATAAAGGTTCGTCTGTTCCACAAGTCGGTAAATATATCTTGAGAAAAAAATAAATAAAAATAATTGAGGGGGTCATCATCTGGAAAATCAACTGAGGCTTCAAATGTTTCTTCGATTAAGGCACGGTGGCGAAAAATACCTTTCTTCCATTTATAAGTAAGGGAAAATTTTGGAATTTTCTTCGATTTTTTGGCAGCTGGAGCTATCTGCTTTCGGGCTCTAGTTTTCCTAGTAGACGGACCAGGCACTGGCGACCCTGTCTCAGATGGAAGAGATATCATAGAAGATAATGAAGGAACATTGTCATAGTTTGGTTCCCTGGATGGTGAATTGGGGCAAATTTCCTGTAAAACTGGAGTTAATTGAAGTGCTTCGGAGTGATATATATCAGATGGCTCTAACAGCTGTTCATCGTCAGTTTGAGTTGCTTCTGGTTCAGGACTACTATTGATATCTAAGCGTTCTAAGGAAGAATTAATAGAAGGAGCAGATGATGAAACCGGGCTTGGAGAAGGTGGCGGCAGTTCCCAACTAGCAAAATAATCCTGGATTGCGATTCTATAATGCTACGTGGACTTATAAAGCTCCGATGATGGTTTTGGTGGTTGCTACTGCGCTTTTAATAGCATAAATACATGCTGGTTTTACTCAAGTACACTTAATCCTATAATTTGTACTTATATCGGTATATGGGATCATATTTCCTGACAAACATAGGATCAAGACTCCTATGAAAGCATGAAACAAGAGTAACTGCACTCAAGAGTAATAACTCCGGTAACTCGGACTTATATGCGCCTATAAGATAACATCTGCGGACCATTTAAATCCTAATACTCCTGTAAGAGCATGTACCAGGAATATGTGCACTGAGGAGCCATTACTCTTGTTATTTTTACTTATAACCTCATATAAGCTAATATTTTATGGCCCATATAAGTAAATTAAAGTTAAATTACTGTAAATCATTTATGGTTTGGTTTTACATATGCTTAAAAGTAAGTGTTAAATGAATTTCATATCCATGTTTTAAAAACAATAAATCACCAAGATTACACAGCATGCAGCACTCGGTAGGATAAATTGTTCTCTATATCGATTTATCGTATGCCGTTTTAAACCTAGACATATTTATATAGGCATTCCACAGTAGTGTTATTGTCCAAGAAATCTCAAAGAATCCTGGTTAAAACTCTTAAGAAGCCACTTTTGCTTGTAACGACCAGTACAGGCGAAAACACGCTTTATATAGTTTTGCAAATTCTATTTTAGGATTTGACATCAGCCATTTTGATTAGGTACGATTGTTTTTGTTTACAAATATTGAAAATGGATTTAAATAAGTGGAAGCGGTTTAAATAGGAGATCTTATAAAAGAAAAGTTAAAAAAAGATATAAAGAAATGTTTACCGCAGTGAGCACCGATTTTTTAAATTTAACTGGTGAACTGAAACTCGTATCGCCAATTCTAGCGAGGGTTCCGGACAAGATAATTGTAGTACTACTTTAGATGGAAGAGGTTCGGACAACGAAAGTACCAAATCTTTGAGCGATATTGAAAGCGAAGATCTTTCGGATTATAATAAAAATTTAGAACTGCGTTATTTTATTAAAAACTGGGAATTCCCCGAACCACAAAGCCATGCTATTGAAGCTTAGCAACGTTGCGCGTGAGCGGGCGAACCTGCGAGTATTATGCTGTCGATTTGAGATGGTCAAGAAAGTACCATGAACTCTTAGTAAACGACTTCTTTTTAATTTATCGTAGTTGCTACCATAGACGTATAAAAACTAATACAATTCATGAAGAAGTTCATGGTACTTTTTTGACCATCTCAAATCGACAGCATATAATACTCGCAGGTTGATCGGTTTACCGACGGCGTTGCCAGATTTATCAGCATGGCTTGTAAGAAAATAAAGAAGACTGTGCCCGTGCCTATTGTGTTATTGTAGGAGATCCATAAACATTTGTGTAATATTGCCCAGACACCAGATTAGACTAGTTACAAATTTCACATTCGTCTCTTGGGAAGTGATCATAAACTACTTAAGTAGAACAATTCTCACACCAAAATCAATCTTGATATAGCAATGATCTGATGTGCTCTTGATTCTGAGTAAAATGTTAATCTCTAGTGTAAATAGAAACCACGCTGTGACAACTGGGACATATCTCCGATAACAAGAGAAACAAGAGATGTGTAACACTCTAAGGCCATTTTAAGTTCTTTAAAGATCGGAAATCTTTTTTGGTTAAAAATCGATCGATATCCAGGAACATCGGCATAGTCTTGTTTAAATCGTCGGCAACCTCTTATACATATAAATATGTTAAATAAAAACAATGTTTAAACTAATGTTTAACCTAGCACATAGAACAAACCCTTAAAATATTCCTTTAATTTACTTATCTATAAATATCAATCGATTTTATCGGGCATTGCGGAACCCTAATCGGTAACAATGGCGAATCTTCTTCGGTTTTGAGATAACCCAATATAGAACCAATATACTTATATTGGTACTATGTCACACTTGGAAATGCTAAAAATACTTATTTTAGCACTATGTCACACTTGGAAATGCTCACCAAGAAAATGGCAGCTGCCTTCATAATATTTATTTAATATTAATTAATACTAAAATGTAAATAAGCAAAATTCAAGAGGCGCTTTAAAAATTTTATCGAAACCATGATAGATTTCACAGTAAATTCAAGTTCCCCTATGAATAAGCTATAAGTAAGACTAACAATTTGACAACAATAAGATTGTTTTTCTACTATGGTTGACATGAATAATATAAATGTCCTCAAGATGTTAAAAATATTTTTTACAATGCGCGATACACTCACTTCGACTGTTCGCAACTATGAGCTTATAGAAACATTTCTAGGCGCGTATTAATCTAATTTTTTACTATAATTTACTTATAGTGAGATTTACAGGAGTAATTGTATTGACGTAATTCAATTACAGGAGCAATATAGGCTTATATGGCATTTCAGCGGTCTAATATAAATACGTTATAAGTAAAAGTAGACTTATAAAGTGGGCCCTTTTCGCAACTTATATGCGGATAAAAGCCTCATATAATCCTCGATATATGATGGTTCTAGGATAGTTTAAAAACCACTTTTTGCTAGTTGGGTTCATTGTCACTGTTAGTGTCTGATTTGTCGCTAGTGTCGGACGGTGCATGCTCGACGGGAACAAGCGCTAAAATTCTTTGCGTGCGGTCTTGTATTTTATGCTGTTAACAAGCGGAAAAAAAAACATAAGCCCATTGAAAGCCCACCACCTAAAGCATATTATTATTTGCAAATAAAAGTTATACCTTTGGCAACGTTCATCACAATGAACGTACCAAACTGACAATACTTACCTATTCGAGTATTTGGCAGTGTTCACTGCGATGAACAAACAAGTTTGCCTCCAAAAATAAGTTACCAAAAACACAAAACATTGCACAAAAACCATTCCAAATCAAAGAATAAACATTGCTTATTAAATAACAATCATGAAAAATGTAATGTACTAATGAAAAACATGTAAAATAAAAACATTTACCTTGCGAAGAATTGAGTGCCCGCGTCTTGCTGACATCTTGTCTCGATAATGACAGATGAACGATGTTGCCACTAGTGGATTATTTTTTATACCAATAAATATATTTAAAATGTGCCATAATCAAATAAAAAATCGAAAATTAGTAGATAGCAGTCGCTCAGTATTTATCTTTTATGAATGTTTATCACAGTGAACGTAATCAAATTAAGGGTTAATGATTAAAGCTCATCATCATCTGCCTAGCCTTTTCCTATGTTGGGGTCGGCTTCCAGTCTAACCAGATGCAGCTGAATACCAGTATTTTACATGGAGCGACTGCCTACCTGACCTCCACAACCCAATTACTGGGTAATACAATACCCCTTGATAAGACTGCAAATTGGTTAAAGCTATCACATATAATTTCACTCCAGCCCCAACTCATGACTAGGAATATAGATTATTTCGAAGATTGGCACCAGTTTCCTCCTCTCTGCCAATAACAACAAATTTTCCTCATCAGTCTGTCTGGCAAGGGTACGATGTTAGTTACTTAGATAGGTATCTATACTGCCGCGTCATACGGTGAAAAGCCGCGTAACTAACATCCATAATATATTATTTTTACAAAAATGAAAGGATAAATCAAGTTAAAAAAAAGAATCTATTCAATACACCTATAAATAAAACTATTATCAGAAACTATATAGGTATTATTTAACGAATTATCATAAAGGCTCGTACACACTGGCGCGACGCGACACGCGACACAAAGGCACCGCAAGTCGCGCGACGAGCGGTGCCTTTGTGTCGCGCGCGTTTCGCGTCGCGCGTCGTGCCTTTGTGTAGGAGCCGTAAGAGTTAAATCAACTGAATTCCATCCACATTAAGGCTCCTGCAAACAGGCGCGACGCGCGACGCGAATCGCGCGCGACACAAAGACACCGCTCGTTGCCCGACTTGCGGTGCCTTTGTGTCGCGTGTCGCGTCGCGCCAGTGTGTACGAGCCTTTACACTTCAGAAAAATCTGTCATTTGTTCAAAATACACTTTGAAGTAAATTTTGTTGTTTCTATGTAATTATGGCTACTCACAGCGTATGGCGGCAGTGTACCCCTGCCATACAGACTGGCAATTTCTAACTTTCAGCACTGCGGGTATAAGCAATAATCGGCTGACATCAGGGGGGAGATTTCGAATGGGTCCAAGAAGGAAAGTGCCAAATACTGAAATAAATGCTCACATTCGATTGTTTTTAGTTTAAAAAAATGAATGTTTTGTCATTTCAATTTTCTCAGACCAATCACACTATATCACACTAATATTATAAAGGCGAAACTTTGTGAGTGTGTGTTTGTTTTAAGTACCATCCGAGGACGTGCGTATGAATACACAAGGCACGACCGAGGACCTTTTCAAAGCGAGGACCTTTTCGAGGGTCCTCGGTTTGACTTGACCAAAGATTCGTATTCTGCAAGCGATTTTGAGTCTTTCTATATACCTACTTAATACGAAAAAGTTGTCTGAACCTCGGTTTGATCAAGATTATTCATAATCTTACACAAACATTGTGTATCCACCAGACGGTGCCACTGTCGCCTCATACACAGACTCGTTACACTCATTTCACGTTTGTTGTATTATCCGAGGACCTATGTGTTAACTTTAACACAAAAGACCTCGGTTAGGTAGTTTTTCCACACAATGTGTATTTAAGACCTCGGTTTGCTAGATTTTCCAAACAGTGTGTATTCTAGTCCTCGTTTCGACAGTTTTCCTCGTGTGTAGAAGATAAATCATATGCTATCATTTAAATAAAATTATGAAGGAGAAAATCAAAGGTAGACTGAATCTTTAAACAAATCGTTAGTAGCTACTAGGTGCACGAGGAATAATCATGCTTCTTCTGCAGTATGTGCTAAGTACCTAGGCCCGCTTACATTATACCACATTATGATTTGCACCATATAATATTGTATTGTCATAGGAGCTGAATACGTGTGACTTTCTTAAATAATCTAAAGTAAATGCCTTCCTAGGTGAAATGTCTGCAGCAAGATTTGCAGCAAATATAAAGTACAAAGAAATACAGAACATGAACGTACTAAAGAAAATCACATTAACTTTACTGAAATAAAAGTAGGTTTATTTTAAAATGAAACAAATTATTTAACAAACTTTTACCAACGTCATCAAATAAACATCACGTTGCAGTAACATTTTTGAGAAGCATGATTAGAAAACTTACATAACAGTTATTAGAAAACGACTCAAACAAAAAGACTTATAGAAACCATAATTAAAAGAGATCGACATAATTTGGGCTAAAAACTTAACATAAAATTACATAACACAATGCTTGGAAAACAACAAAGAAATATTATCAAGTGAGATCAAAATAATTTGGGAAGGATGAAAACTTAACAACTTAATGGCACCGATTCTCTTGTTCACAAACTAAACTTTTGAATAAGATCTGTTGAGGAGTTCCCCTTTGAAGAAACGACCCTAGCTGCAGCATCAGAACAAACTGGTAATTATTTAATTTTGCTAGATAAACCTAACATGTATGCCAAGTTTTAAGTCGATGCTATCAACTGTTGAGGAGTTCCCTCATGAAGAAACGACCTTGGCTGCAGCATCAGTATAAACTGGTAATTATTTTGTTGTTACTGGATAAACATAACGCGTGTGCCAAATTTAAAGACGATGCTATCAGCTGTTGAGAAGTTCCCTCATAAAGAAATGACCCTGGCTGCAACATCAGTACAAACTGGTAATTATTTTAGTATTACTACATAAACATAACGCGTATGCCAAATTTTAAGTCGATGCTATAACTGTTGAGGAATTCCCTCATAAATAAATGACCCTGGCTGCAGCATCAGCACAAACTGGTAATTATTTTAGTTTTGCTACATAAACCTAACGCGTCTGCCAAATTTTAAGTCGATGCTATCAACTGTTGAGGAGTTCCCTCATGAAGACACGACCTTGGCTGCAGCATTAGTACAAACTGGTAATTATTGTGTTGTTACTAGGTAACCATAACGCGTGTGCCAAATTTGAAAACGATGCTATCAACTGTTGAGGAGTTCCCTCATAAAGAAATGACCCTGGCTGCAGCATCAGTACAAACTGGTAATTATATTAGTATTACTACATAAACAACGCGTATTCCAAATTTGAAGACGATGCTATCAACTGTTGAGGAGTTCCCTCATAAAGAAATGACCCTGACTGCAGCATCAAAACAAACTGGTAATTATTTAATTTTGCTAGATAAACCTAACACGTATGCCAAGTTTTATGTCGATGCTATCAACTGTTGAGGAGTTCCCTCATGAAGAAACGACCTTGGCTGCAGCATCAGTATAAACTGGTAATTATTTTGTTGTTACTGGATAAACATAACGCGTGTGCCAAATTTAAAGACGATCCTATCAGCTGTTGAGAAGTTCCCTCATAAAGAAATGACCCTGGCTGCAACATCAGTACAAACTGGTAATTATTTTAGTATTACTACATAAACATAACGCGTATGCCAAATTTTAAGTCGATGCTATAACTGTTGAGGAATTCCCTCATAAATAAATGACCCTGGCTGCAGCATCAGCACAAACTGGTAATTATTTTAGTTTTGCTACATAAACCTAACGCGTCTGCCAAATTTTAAGTCGATGCTATCAACTGTTGAGGAGTTCCCTCATGAAGACACGACCTTGGCTGCAGCATTAGTACAAACTGGTAATTATTGTGTTGTTACTAGGTAAACATAACGCGTGTGCCAAATTTGAAAACGATGCTATCAACTGTTGAGGAGTTCCCTCATAAAGAAATGACCCTGGCTGCAGCATCAGTACAAACTGGTAATTATATTAGTATTACTACATAAACAACGCGTATTCCAAATTTGAAGACGATGCTATCAACTGTTGAGGAGTTCCCTCATAAAGAAATGACCCTGACTGCAGCATCAGTACAAACTGGTAATTATATTAGTATTACTACATAAACATAACACGTATGCCAAATTTTAAGTCGATGCTATCAACTGTTGAGGAGTTCCCTCATAAATAAATGAGCCTGGCTGCAGCATCAGCACAAACTGGTAATTATTTTAGTTTTGCTACATAAACCTAACGCGTCTGCCAAATTTGAAGACGATGCTATCAAGTGCTGAGGAGTAGGTACCGTCATGAAGCGACGACACGATAAATACCGATGTTGGACAATATTTTTTATTCCTACAGTTTACATTAAAAGCAAGCCGTTGCTTTCGACTCTCTTTGATTAATAATCCTTTGAGAAGCGCCGACAAATGTAAAGACATCGACTCGTCCTCGCTTGGTACTTCATTTTAGAAAAAGTGTGTAAGAAATAAATCGGAACATTCTACTTACAATGATATAATTATTATCTTACACGTAAAATGTTTTAGGTAGGTAGATTTTTCCTGGTCATCGGTTTGTACAAGTTCTACGCGAAAAACTGTCCTCGGTTTAGTGGAATAAAGTCTAACACAATGTCCTCACTTTGTACCAGCTATAAGAAATATTGTGTAAAAATACGTCCTCGGAAGGACGTCTCAGGGCTTACGTAAGAGGTCCTCGCTTGGCTTACACAAAGTCCTCGTATGTGCATCGCTTGTCATATTTAGCTGTGTATTTCAAGTCCTCAGTATGATAGCCGAAATTCATACAGAAAAATGTTGAGATAGCATTATCCCAATAAGCTCATCACTATAGATTTACTCACCTGTCTCTTTCAAAGTCAAAGTCAAAGTCAAAGCATTTATTTCAAATAGGCACATTAACGGCACTTTTGAACGTCAGAAATTACAACAAATAGAATTGATTCTAGTCGCCCATTCCAAAAGGTAGTTTTCGTATGGAGAAGAACGGGCAAGAAACTCCACCGTTACTCTTTTAAAATATTTTACAAAATTTTGCATACATTAATTATATAATAATAATATGTGAACACGATGCACCTAAAATAAAATTACTATACCACAATAGGTAAAAGACTTAAAAATGAAACCATGACATATAAATTAATTATCTGATAGATACATGGTGCTCACATATTTACAAACATGATAAAAGTAAACGATTTTCATTAAAAAAAAAAAATTACAAGTAATAAGTCAGGGTGTGAGTAGTAAAGTAGTTACAGAATGTAAATCAATGTCAAAAAAAAAAAAAAAAAAGTATAAATTTACAATTAAATTAGCAACCAGTTTGATTTTGTCTAGGCTCCAGATTGTCCTATGGAGCAGGACCAGCATGTTTCCAAGCGTTCTTATCTTGGATATAATCTTCTAATTTATAGTATGCTTGTTTACAAAGTGTACGTTTAATGTGAGTTTTAAATTTTCTTTCATTTAATTGCAATATATCACAAGGTATTTTATTGTAACATTTAACACAGTACCCCATAAAAGATGTGTGTACCTTGGCTAATCTGAAAAATGGTTGATGTATTTTATCTTTATTTCTAGTATTAAAATTATGTCTATCGCTTATTTTATTAAAAAGATGTAGATTTTTTCTTACATACATAATATTTTCATAAATGAATTGGCAAGGTACCGTCATAATATTAATCTTTTTAAAAAGTTCCCTGAGAGATTCGCGGCGACGTAGATTATAAATGGCTCTGACAGCTCTTTTTTGCAAAATAAAGATGGATTCAATGTCAGCAGCTCGACCCCATAGTAAAATGCCGTACGACATAATGCTGTGAAAGTAGCTAAAATAGACTAAACGCGCGGTTTCTATATCAGTTAATTGTCTTATCTTTCTAACAGCATAAGCGGCCGAGCTAAGCCGCCCCGCAAGAGATGTTATGTGAGGTCCCCATTGTAATTTGTCGTCTAGCGTGATTCCCAGAAAAACAGTTTCATCAACAAATTCCAGTTTTTCTCCATTCAGTATGATGTCACATTCACTACTTCTAACATTAGGTAATTTAAATCTAATGCATTTGGTTTTCTTTTCATTTAGTACCAAATTATTTACTGTAAACCAATCTTGGACCTGAAGAATAGAGTTATTCACGTCGTCAAGATTTTGTGCTCGTCTGTCTATCTTAAAGAT
Source organism: Luperina nickerlii (assembly GCA_963855955.1). NCBI lineage: Eukaryota > Metazoa > Arthropoda > Insecta > Lepidoptera > Noctuidae > Luperina > Luperina nickerlii. The sequence goes on along the minus strand of OY979667.1, from coordinate 2,661,191 downwards.
CAATGAGGTGTCATCTGCAAATAACACCATCTTCGGTTGATTTTGAAGTAATTGGGGTAAATCATTAATGTAAACTAAAAAGAGGAATGGACCCAATATAGAACCTTGAGGAACGCCCATTGCTATTTCAGACCCTAATGAGTTTACGCCGTTTATTTGAACTTTAAGCTTTCTATCTTTTAGGTATGACTTTAGTAAATCAAGAGCTAAATTCCTAATCCCATAGTGCTCAAGTTTCAGCAGAAGTGTCTCATGGCTTACGCAATCGAACGCCTTAGAGAGGTCGCAAAAGATTCCAATGGCATCTTGTGCTTCCTCCCAGGCGTTAAAAATGTTCTTTATTAGGTTTACACCGGCGTCAGTGGTACAACGCCCTTTGGTGAAACCGTACTGTTGTTCATGAAAGATGGAATTTTTGTTAAAGTGGCGTAACATTTGATTGAGCATCAACTTTTCAAACACCTTACTGAGAACCGGCAGAATTGAGACAGGCCTATAATTGTTGGGTTCTTTACTATCACCGGATTTGAACAAAGGAACTACTTTACTGTGTTTCATGAGATCCGGAAAGACTCCTTGGTCTACACTGATGTTAAATATGAAAGCTAAATAGGGCGCAATCGTTTCGATGATAGATCTACAAACTTTTACAGACATTCCCCAGAGATCTTCTGTTGATTTAATTTTAAGATCTTTAAAAGCTTTTATTACAGCCTGGGGGTTTGTATGTTGAAACCCAAACTCCGAAGGGCATGCCTCAACATTCTTTCTAAGTAAGTCAGCAGAAAGCGCGGGTGAGGAATTCAAAGCTTCAGTAGTTTTAATGGGAATATTAGCAAAAAAATTTTCGAATTCCTGGGCAATTTCTATATCTGAATTGATGGGGCCATGTGCGGTCTCTAAATTAAATTCAGTATTACGCTGTTTTTTCCTACCTGTTTCATTATTTATTATTTGCCAGGTAGTTTTTATTTTATCATGGGCTGATTTTATTTTATTGCTAATATAAAGAGCTTTAGCTGTTTTGCATACACTTTTGAAAGTCTTAGAATAAGTTGCAACATACTGATGAAGGCTTGTGCTATTCATATGTTGCTTCAAGCCATAAAGTTCAAAGAGGTTTTCCCTGCTTTTACGAATACCTGGAGTCGCCCAATCGCTAAATAAGAACTTTGTGTAAATACTTTTAGTCTTTAGTGGGAAAGTGTCATTAAATTGCGTGTTCAATAGTGAAAAGAACTCGGCGTAAAACTCATTTGGGTCACATAAATTATTAAAACTCTGAACACATAATTTACTGGCCAAAGAATTATTTAATTTTTCTAAATTTTTACATGTAATTGGCCTAAACCTTATTAAAAATTTTTGTAAAGGCACGTAGGAGCAAAATGTTATTGTTTGTCCACTGTGATCAGATGGCAACTTATTTACAATTTGTTTGTGTAAATAATCACAGTTACAGAAAATATTATCTATACAAGTGGCAGTGGAAGCTGTTACTCGGGTGGGTTCAATAAAAACATTTGACAAATCAAATGACCCAAAAAGACTTAATAATCTGATAGTATTTGAATTATTTTCTAATAAATTAATATTAAAATCGCCACATATGATTATTGACTTACTACTAGCAGAAAGTTTCTTTAGCACATCTTCCATTACAGAATCAAACAAAGCTAGATTCTGGTAACTTGGAGGTCTGTATACGCATACTACTACATGCTTATCGAGCTCAACACAGGACAATTCAATGGTGTGTTCAACAGACAGCCCGACAATGTCTTTTCGTTCCTTTGATTTAATTGAATTTTTAACTAATATTAATGATCCGCCATGTATCATACGTGTTCGGCTGAAATGGCTAACTACACAATAATTTTCATAGTTAATTGACATTACTTGATGGGCTTTTAACCAATGTTCTGTTAAACAAATGACATCAAACTTGGTATTTTCTAAAAACAATTCTATTTCCAGTAATTTAGAAGAGCAACCTTGAATATTTTGGTTAAGTAATTTTAAAATATGTTGCCCTCCCTTTAGTTTATTATTATTCTGAGTAATATTGCCAGAAGATACCTTTTTATTATTCTCTAATAGTAATTGGTTATTTGAAGGGGTAGCTTCCGTTGTCTTACTAACTAGTTTAAAGAGTTATCCGGAGTGACCTCCACAACTACAACTGGAGAGTTTAGATTGCCCGAATAAGTTCCAGCAGAAGGGGAAAACCCTATCTGACTGGTAGTGGTCTCCAAAGATGTTGGTATTGTAGGTGGATCCTCCTTCGTACATGACGATTCATAATTAATCACTATGTTGTTAGTATAACTAGGCAACACAGATTCGTCACTAATACTAGAATTCGTTATATTAGCTATAACCTCGTTAATATTATATGCTATCAACATAGCAATCAGATGTCTACATTTCCCAGACAGAGATAAGGTTCTCTGAGTTAACTTAAAACCACTAACAAACTTGTTAGTGTCAAAAAACAATAATTTGTCACTATGACAACATGTCAGCTTGTGAATAGTATTATTCAACTTATAAATATAATTATTTTCGTTATATGATAACGTATCTGAGTAAGGAAAAGCACACAACATTAGCTTACCTATGTTTAATTTTAATAAGGTGTTCACACCATCCACTATGTCCATTCTGGTTATACCAGTGCTATTACCTAATAGCAAAACCATAGTATAATAATTATCTAGGTTTGCATTGGCAATTCTTTTTATCATTTGTTTAAAACTTATGTTATGGTAACTGTGATTGGTAAAACTATGGCTAAGGTAATTGAGTAAAATTTTTCCTAAGCCAGAACCTAACTCGTCACAAAAAAAAATTGATTTGTTTATCTGTGTGGTCTCTGCTGGAAGAGCTAACACCGGAAGGGGCAAGTCAGACTGAGGCTGAAGAGATGGTGGTTGGTTGACACAGCTGCATGAAAGATCATTAGTCAGAGACTCATACCTCTCAGCATTGTACTTCACCAAATCCAGTAGTTCTCCAGCCTCAAACAAGCGGTCACTTAGTTGCCGTTGTGAATTTTCATATTTTTCAAAAATATCCTTTCTATCTTATTCTAAAATGCCAACGAGGCATTTAAACCAGTTTTTTGGAGGGTCCTCGGTTCGTTCTAGGACTAACAAGGTCCTCGTAAGGGTGTCTGTACAAACAGGGGTGTGTGTGTGTGTGTATTTATATGTTTGTTACTTCTTCACACTCAAACGGCTGGACCAATTTAGATTTTTTTTATGGAGGTAGTGAAAGAAAATTCGTTTAATCCTTTTTTTTTTTGTTGTCTACCTAAGTATAACACATAATCACACTAATATTATAAAGGCGAAACTTTGTGAGTGTGTGTGTGTATGTTTATTTGTTTGTTACTTCTTCACACTCAAACGGCTGGACCAATTTAGATAAAAAAAATTATGGAGGTAGCTGACTCCCTGGATTAACATATAGGCTACTTTTTATCCCGATATTCGCACGGGATCGACATTTACCTACGCGGGTGAAACCGCGAAGCGTAGCTAGTAATTTACATAAATTTAAAGTTTTAAAATAATAATTTGTACCTACAAGTATAGAAAAGGACCCCAAAATAATCAAAGGATTATATAATTGAATGTTAAGGCTCCTACAAAAAGGCGCGACACGACACGCGACACAAAGGCACTGCAAGTCGCGCAACGTGCGGTGCCTTTGTGTCGCGCTCAATTATATCACGTGTCGCGCCTGTTTGTAGGAGCCTTTATAACATTGCCCAACAAGTTCGGTCCTCATTAGAAACACAAGGTACAATGCGTGCCACGAAAGATGAGACTTGACCCCGCCTCCCCCGCTCTTTCCGCCGCCCCTATGACATACCGCTAAAGATACCTAAAATCGTGTTCTGTGCATGTCAAACCACGTGGTGTGTCAAGTCTCATCTTTCGTGGCACGCATATTATAAATATGATAGACAGCAGACTACTGGAAATACTATGAATAAAATCACCAAAAGGAATCAGATAAGAAGTGAACCATTGTGTGATCTGCATCCTCTTTGCGTAACACAGTATCAATCATAGTCGGGATCATTTTGAAAGATATTGTAGCGGTATCTACAACGCCACATACAAACAACGCGTCATACTGACGTCACGCAAATCCTGCATCGCGCAAGCAGAGTTTACAGCACAACTAGCATAGATACAACGGCCCGACATGAATCAATGGGCAGTTGCCCGCCAGACACAACACCCGTCTGGTCGGAGGATCCTCCCTTTTCTATAGAGTATGAGTGAACTTTACACCCTGTTCCTCATACCTCTATAATATTGCTAATCCAATGCTTCTTATGTAAGTAGGTATATTCGAAAAATTTGTCTGCTACACAACGTAAATAACGCAATGAATGTTCTTGAACTGTCAAAATGAAACCCATTGCTACTGATAACGTATTAAGGCTCCTACAAACAGGCGCGATACGACATGCGACACAAAGGCACCGAATGTCGCGCAACGAGCGATGCCTTTGTGACGCGCGCGATTCGTGTCGCGCGTCGCGCCTGTTTGCAGGAGCCTTTACGCAATTACCTTTGCCGTTCTAGACTTATAACTAGATCCTATACCTACCTACCTTATAAATACCATCTTGTAGTATCGTTGGCCACAGTTAGGTATATGATACGCGTAAAATTGATAAGTTATTGCCTAATTATACAGTTACCTAATTAAAAGCAATCTACTCATAAGTTATAAATTACAACTCTCGGGTATCTGCCATCAAAATCTAACAACTGGCTACCAAACCACCAATACACCCAATCGTAAACTGAAAAAAATGAAGTCAGCTTCCCCAACGATCTAAAATCCACCCTATTTAACGCAAACGAGAGTTTAAAATCCCCCGACGAAAAGAACAACGCATTCAAAAAAATACTATTTATAGAGAGCTGTCAATTTAATTCGGATCAAATTCTGGTCGATTAAAAGCATCTGTTCTTTCATACCATACAAAAATCAACTCTATTTCCAGTCAGCAAGGTGGACTATCAATCGATTCGGCTCCCAAGTGTGTAGCATGATATTTTTTCCGAAACATTCTTGACCGCGGGTGGTCTACACACGAACGTTTTCTCCTCCAATCAGAATCTTTGTATTTGAGATGAAACAATGCCGCCTTTGTTGGGGGCGTGGCTTTCTTTGTTCCCCACAATAGGATGACAGTTGGTCCCTTTGTGCTCATTGTGCGGGGCATTGTTCGTCTATTGTGTGGTTGGCAGGCAGAGACGGGGGGCGGGGCGTGTCTGATATGTGCTGAAATTTCGTTTTTACCTAAAGTCAGGATGTTTTGATTGGTGTGGTGGGAAAGTGTCTTGGGAGGTGACGGTGATTACATGAAGTGGTTGTCTCTGTTCTAACACTCATAAGGCGTTAGTTAGACAAGTACAGACTAGTTTGGGGTAGACTTTCGAAATTCAGCGAGTACCTAACGACACCCCTACGTATTTTTATAAAGATAATAATCTATCAAAAAAGCCAACTCAGTTCTCCTAATCGGAACAACACTAGTAGATCTATGTAGTTTCCAAATATAAATCTCGTTTCTAACAATTACAGCACGCGGCTATCCGCTCAACCCTCCTCATTTACCCCAATTACACTTATGTAAGTAATTGTACTGAAGTACAGACGCCAGCACATTAAGCTATCCGAAACTGTCAAATTTTCCCAATCGACTTTGAACCTTACGCTTTAGAGATAAAGTTGAAAATCTATTGAAGAAATTTGACAGATTGTAGTAGCTTGATGTGTTGGCGTCTGTACTTACTAAGGTAAGTAATAGGTACCTATTGTAGTAGCGGCTAGTTAATGTTTATTCGGCTAGCAATAGATTTTTTAACCCCATTTGGTCCACCAACCCCTTTCTCTGCCCTTGTAACCAAGCTGTTTTTGAGTTCTCCAAACTCTATAAAATTTCCCGCAGTTTCTTTGATTCACATTACAAGTAGATTACGGTCATCATCCTTCTGTTTCAATTTGGTTGACTGCTGCAATTTTTCCTTTATGAGAAATTTTCTTGATATGATCCCGTCCCACAATCTTCCTCGAAGGTGATCTTTGGTTCATTCACTTTAGTCAACTGCGGTAATTTTGTCTCTCGCCAAGATTTTATAATTATTTAGGTTCATCAGCAATCTTAGTGCTCCAATGGGCATTGTCCAAAATTTCTAACCATTAGATTTTATTTTATTTTTTGAAAATTTAGAGCATATTGAGAAACTAATTTGAATTTTTTGATGATTGGCTCAATAGTTCTTTTTTAAAAAAAGAACTATTGAGCCAATCATATATCATTCTATTATTTTAAGTTTTTAAGGTAGGTGACGTCATCAGTGGCATAAAAGATTAAGTGCCGTTGCCTTACTAGTACATTTAATTTAAAAAAAAAACTGTCAACACAACGTCATCAATCTGACATCTGTCAAAGTGTCAATAGACGGAATAGACGTCTTAAATAATCGAATCCTATCTTAGCGTATTTATTTACAAATGGTTTTTTTATGAGTAGGTAAGTGACCTCCAAGGAATATACTACTCTTTGTCGTCACTAGAACAATCGACGCGGCGAGTGGCGACTTAGAAATAGAATAATAACGCACGCGGCGACATTATTACTATTATTACTGCAAGTTGAAACAAAGCACTTCCTGTATTCCATAACTCTTCCAATATATTAAATATTGTCGAGTGTTGAAATAATGTATGTAATGTATGAGATATAAACAAGAATGTTTATCTTTTTGGCATTTTTTAGGTATAACTATTTGACATTTGACAGATTGTGGACTATAGGTAGGTACTTGCCTCTTACTTTTTTTCTTCTGAGGTAACGATACAAAACTGTACGGCCAAAGCCGACGTAATTTGAAGGGCAAAGAAGGACAATCCTATTTTATCAAAAATATCAATAAAATATGAATATTTTTAATAATTAATTAGTCCGTAATGATCAGTAACGCTATTCCTCGAAATGGTTTTTCAATTACAACATTTAAAAAATATGAACAATGCCCATTATTGCTCACAAACCCAATAGGGTACCTATAAGCTCTCATCCCATCTCAAAATCCTTATTTCCTCACTCGTCGCTACAGAGTACAGAGCAATAAAAGTGACGTAACAAGCGGAGTGTCAGCCAGACAATGTTATTGATCGGAGCGCGACACCGCGACGCGAGACGCGCACGTTACCTCGCGTGCCTGGCGTGAGTTCGTTGTAGTTTCAAATATGTACCTTACAAAAACAATTGGGATAAACTGAAGATTAGTATGTAGTATATTATTAGTATATTATTATTATTATGTCGTAGATTCCTGGGATTCTGCTGCAGTTGTGTACTTACTTTATTTTCATTCCACAATGTGTAGTTAGGTGGTAACTTAACATTATAATGTGATCATTATGGACCCTGTCAGGCACAGCGAAATCGTAGGAGAGACAAACTTATCAGTCTTCTGCACCATTGTGTTAAAAAAAAGAAGAACCTGTTGTCACCGGTCTCGTAAAAGTTGACGACTGCGAATTGATTTTATCGAGAGGGTTAAACTGTACCTAAATGTCGTAGAAAGTGTTGAAGGCATTCCATAATTATGTAACTACACTCTTAAGTACCATCCACGAAGTCGCGCCCCACCCTTCTTACTAATCGCTAGTTAATTCCGCTAGTAAACTCTAGCGGAATTAACTAGCGAACACCACTAGTTTTTTTATACACACTAATTACAAACTAATAAGTAATTACTGTGTGTGTATCGACAAAACTAAAACACTAACGGAATGTCGCACACTTTAGGTACTGTAAGCGATTAGGAAGAAGAATGGAGCGCGTCTTCCTGGATGGCGCTATCTGTATACTTACCTAACTGTTTTTCTTTATATTTCTATGAAGTATAAGAAAAAACTGTGATTACCAATACAGTAAGTGTTGGCGACTACGAATGAATTACTTACTTTAGGGAATACCTAGGCTCGTCTTACAATGACAAAAGGCAATAAGCAATCTGTCTGCCAAACATGGTGATTGTGACATCTTCCTCTTTGACTCTTTGTTATAGAGATAACGGTCTATGGTTACAGGGTCACTGAAAGTAGCTTTTTCTAAAGACGTTAACGTTATGGCGGACAATTATCTTCTCTTATTTTTTACAACAAAATAAGGTACAAAGTAGCCATGCGTTTGATGTTAGTTGAATCGAATGACCACCAAAATACCTATGAGTAATTTTATAGTAGGTATTTCTTCAGTAGATTGAATTCCCTTTATTTTCATTACCTACATAAAATATGAAAATTTACGCTCAAAATTTTGAGAATTATGCGACGAAAAATATTTTTGAGCTCTATTTTACGATTGTTTTATAATAATTATCATAAATAATACTAGGTACTTATAGTATTTTTATAAAATATTTTTGAATAAGTATTTTTTTTGAACATTTGACAATTTTTTTTTTACTTGTTTGACAGAGATTAAAACAGAAGAAGAACTGGCAGGGGATCGAGGAGGAGAGAGTGGAGGGGCTGTTCAGAGGATCAGACCGGAATAACTCGTAATATGTAGTACCAAGTACCAATACGCCTCGCCAAACTGTGCGCCAAAAAACTGAACGTTTTACGGTGTTTATTTACCTTTGGGCAGGACCATAAAACAACCTCCTTAGGTGACTACTACCATAAAACAGTCTCCTTAGGTGACTAGGTGACTACGGTACTATGGCACATCTTGGGCACTTGCCCCGTCCCGTGCCATGGATAAATCTTGACAGCCTGAGTTAGCATAAGCTCGCGATAGTGAAGAAGAAAAATTTTAATCTGATAAATTTCTTAACAATAAAAAAAGGGTTTTCATAAGACATTTCCCCATAGAGTTGCCAGTTCCACTATACTAATCCTTTTTAAATCAATCGGGGTACTATTCACCTCCACTCATGTGGAGAGGTACAAAATATTAATAATGCAATAGCCTACACGCTTCGCCGTTTATGGGGCTCTATAGGGCTCTATGGGGTTGTATGGGGCTGCGTGGGGTATTGTGACACGTTCAATGGGTAATACACCACGACAACAGTACACCTGTGTTGTTGTCGTATTGATTATTTCGAATTTTTGGAAGTCTGTTTAGTGTTTTGTTTTTAGGTTGGATTGCGTTGTCGTGAATCGGGAATGGCCAACGGCAACTCATGATTATTTGACAAAGATGTTTTGTGATCAAGATTTTTGAAGTGAAAACTTCTTGAAGCGCATTGGGCATTTTTTGAGATAAGAAAAGCCATTGAACTCGCGACACTATTACCGTAACCGACACCTCTGTTTTAAGTTTTGGGCATTATAAAGACATCAACGCGCGGTAAACTTTTCTTTGGGAAGAATGACCTCCAAACATATTAAAATTTATAAAATTACTATGCTTTTTCAAGTTTTCACTTCTGTCGGCACTCCTAGAGTGCCACTGTTTTCTTTTTTTTTTTCAAAGAGAGTATTTCTTTGAAAGTAGTTACCTAATACGGAAATGGCTGTGTATCTATTATAATTGCTTTGCTTTTGCTTATTGCAGCACAGATGGCCGATGGGGCCGAAAGGTTCTGGAGTGGCGACCGCGTACCGGAAGACGTAGCGTTAGAAGGCCTCCCACAAGGTGGACTGATGACCTTATGAAAGCCGCAGGAACCCGTTGGATGCGAGAAGCACAGAACCGGTCGAAGTGGAGGTGCTTGGTGGAGGCCTATGTCCAGCAGTGGACGTCTTTCAGCCGAAATGATAATGATGAAAACCCCTTGATGTCCTTTTTTATGATTGTGTTTAGTTTAGTTTATGATCTTCCTGTGCGAGTCCCAATAAATACCTTTTCTTTCTTTCTGAATACAATGTGTTAAGCAACCGTTATCTTAAAAACCTCTTTTTTTTCAATCAAAAGTTGTCTTTCCAGAGACCTAGAACTCTCTCTGCCTACCTAGCAAATCTAAAAAGCTCACATCTACCCTCTGTCCATTCTTATAAGCCACAGCCTCCCGAGGCCGCGAGATTGAATGGAGTGACCGTCTGGGATGAACGGATTACCTTCATTGATATCAATACTGATATTATTATCATCCTTTATAAAGCATGTCTTTTTGTGGAGAAGAAAAGTAATTTTGCTGTCCTTGTACAGACGCCAGCACATCAAGCTACGACAATCTGTTAAATTTCTTTAATAGATTTTCAACTTTATCGCTAAAGCATAAGGTTCACAGTTGATTGGGAAAATTTGACAGTTTCGGGTAGCTTGATGTGCTGGCGTCTGTACTTAGATTTCGTTTCAGAAATCTGAGTGAAACTTGTACGTTATTTGTTGTACTATGCTCCATGTTAGAGGGTATGGTTTCCACAGTTAGTCCTTCAGGAGGACCATTGTGCGTATTGTCCTAGTGGAGCAAACAGAGGGATATTGCAATTTGGGACGCATTTCTTGATGACATAGGAAACACCTGTACCTACTTTAGCTTGCATAGCGACAGCACCGGGGCTCAGGGAGAATATAAGAGGTGCCCTACTGCTTTAGAAGGGAGTAAGTATATTAGCGAATTGTCTAGATTTTTTCCGTGCCTCGGAAAGCACGTTAAGCCGTTGGTTATTTATTTCTTTTTATTTTTTATTTATTTATTCGTTACAGTCTTCAATACAGGTTTATGTTTGCTTTGTACCATTAAACCAGAAATGGTTTGTATTGGTACTCAAATTCGCTATAAGAACACCGGTTCCGGTTGTCATTCGTGGATCTTTGACAGTCGTTACGGGTAGTCAGAAGCCCGAAAGTCTGACAACTAGTCTTATCATATTACCAAGTAACTAGGTTGTTGAGGTCAGTTGCTCCATGTTTTTACATGGAGCGACTTTATTGGTATTCAGCTGCATCCAGTTAGACTGGAAGCCGACCCCACCATATTTAGGAAAAGGCTAGGCAGATGATGATGATGTCTAGATTTTTTGGAATCAGGGATCTAAAAAATTATATTCAAGTTCCCTTTTTCGCACTGATCTTACAATATTTTATTTTATAAGCATATTAGAAAAAAAAAACAAAGTAAATGTAGCTTGCAACAAGCACTGTAGAAATATAGGTAAGCATAATTATATGGTGCAGCAGTGGTAGCCCAGTGGTACCGGCCGCGACTTGTGAGTTGTGGGTCGTGGGTTCGAACCCAGATAGGCGCTTTACTTTGTGTAAATTATTTCATCACCACTGCTCTCAAAACGGCGAAGGAAAACATCGTGAAGAAACTGGCATGTCCTAGAACTATAAATTGGAAGACATGTGACATTTACCAACCTGCGCTGGGCCCGCGTGGTAGATTATAGCCCAATCCCTCTCGAAGAGCCTGTGTCCCAGCAGTGGGAACATTATAAGCTGATTATAACGATGAAGCATAAGCATAATTAGTAATAACCGACCGAAAGTTCGGTTTCGGTTTCGGCCAGTTTCGGCCAAGGAATCTAGTTTCAGCCTTAGTTTCGGTTTCGGCCAGGAAATGGCCGAAACTTTCGGCCGCGCCGAAACTCGAGTGTTCATGAATTATCGTGCATCGTTCGGCGAACTTCGCGGCTAGCTCGTGCTCGCTCGTCGCATCCGCGTCGCCGCGCAGTTCGCCGCCGTCCATCGTTAATCACACATGGAGTTGAGGTTGTGTTTTGCACATAAATTATTAGGTAAGTATTCAACTGTCTGTATGTATAATATACATTGTATATTCAAATAAATGTGTCAAAAACACACCAGATTTCTGTATACGATAGAAATTTTAAGTAAGTTTCGGTTTCGCTTTCGGCCGAAACTAAGAGCAAGGCCGAAAGTTCGGTTTCGGTTTCGGCTGAAAAACCTGTTTTGGTTGGACACTAATAATTAGCTTATAATGTTCCCACTGCTGGGACACAGGCCTCCTCTGTGGGGATTGGGTTATAATCCACCACGTAGGCCCAGAGCGGGTTAGCTATATGCAATTTTACAAAATTCTATAACCTAGAACTCTCGGCGTGATAGGTGGCTCCAAAAGCGACGTCGATTCGAATTAAAACATTCGAAGTTTGAGTGTACAGACGCCAGCACATCAAGCTACCCGAAACTGTAAAATTTTCCCAATTAATATTGAACCTTAGGCTTTAGCGATAAAGTTGAAAATCTATTAAAGAAATTTGACAGATTGTAGTAGCTTGATGTGCTGGCGTCTGTACAAGTTTGATCGAAAGCTCGAGTTGTTCGGCCCAAGTCTCCGCTGTATGCAGGGTTAGCCGTGAGAAAGAAGTCAAGGGTCAATATAATCGTCAATTATTTTCTGGACTTAAAAGGCAGAAATCTTCACACATTTTCTAGTATGTAGATACAAATATTGTTTTGTCATTCACACTTCAAGAGGCTTGTGTCAATGTAGAATATAAACATAGTGTGGAAACGTTACAGAAAAGCTCATCGCGTTGACGCCTTGTCAAATAATAACGGGTCAGCTTACTTAGCTGAGCTGACTATTACGTACTTTCAAAGACCTTGGGCCAAAGACCGTAGAAGCTATTTTAATACACTTCATTTAAGGCTTAAATAGCCAAACTATTTTAATACACTTCATTTAAGGCTTAAATATCCAAGCTATTTTAATACACTTCATTTAAGGTTGAAATATCCAAGCTATTTTAATACGCTTCATTAATTAAGACTTACATCGCCAAGCTATTTTAATACACTTCGTTTAAGGTTGAAATAGCTAAGCTATTTTAATACACTTCATTTAAGGCTTAAATAGCTACGCTATTTTAATACTCTTCATCAAAGACTTAACTAACTAAGCCATTTTAAGTCTTAAATGAAGTGTATAAAAACATCGTATTAAAAAAGCTTCTTAGCTTCAAGCTTCTTAGCTTAGCTCTAGGTGCTAACTGACAGGTGGCCTGTCAGTACGTACGTAGACTTAAAGTACCTCACCTTCTCTAAAAACCTTACCTATTTAAGAAATAAATACAACAATTGAAACATTTCTTTTTTATCGCAACTGAGTCCTCTAGAGTCCCGAACATGTTGCAGTGTAACCATGCAATGATGCAGTGTGATGCTGAATACTGTTCTAGTACTGCGTGATATATCACTTATCAGTGGTATTAATTTAGCCAAGCTGTGGTAGGTACAAGCTTGGCTCGGATTTGCTCAACAATGCGACGCCTAACGCGTCTCGGGTGGGGGCGAACTGTGCTAGTGTGGCCATGGTTTCAGAAGAATCAGAAACTTGACGAGTTCAACAGAACACTCGACTTGGCACAATGAAAGAAAATTCGAGTCAATTGATGCCTTTATCCACCAATCCGCACTGGGTTTACATTGTGGATTATGGCCCACTCGCTCTCACATTAAGGATGCCAGTGTCCCAGCAGTGGAAACTTTATACGCTGATTGTGCTATGCTATGAAGACTTTAGAACAGAACTTAGTGAAGAAACTCACTACATCAACATCGGCGCCTCCTTAGTTGGTATCAATAACATTGACCATATAACTGGGTAGGAGCTTTCAGTATTCAATTTAAAAGCGTAAAACACTGACCTAACCTGAATTCGAAAAGTCAACAAAAAATAACGTCGAAAAGACCTCAACATAAAGTATTTGCTACTTAGAAACTCAGTTACAGTTATGCTTTGATATTGCGTTAGCAAGAAAATAACAAAATCAACACGTAAAGGCTGATAATCGGCTCTTTTGAAACTTTAAAAACAATAGATAGACCGAATACAGTACTCGATCCTATCGATTTTATACAAAAAATAAAAATAATTATCAAAAGAAGCAAATCATAATTGTTTTAACAGCTCCTAATAGATACCGGACTGTTTGTATTTCGTGCGACAGAGATAACGCTCTACGAAGCCGAAATTAGCCGATTGTCTCTTTCCAAAGGTCGATGTGCAATATTTATCGCCGGGTACTGTACAAGAAACTTTTGGCGCGTGGCCAAAATCGGAACTAAAGCCGCCATCTTGTTTTGTCAATACAATTTCTGTCACATTTTCACTAATGTTTACCAACAACGACCTGTCAATGTCATTCAGGCGCCAAAAAATTCTTGTAGTATTCTAATTCTTGTAACTGTAGGCTCTGAAGTACAGACGACAGCACATCAAGCTACTACAATCTGTCAAATTTCTTTAATAGATTTTCAACTTTATCGCTAAAGCATAAGGTTCAAAGTTGATTGGGAAATTTTGACAGTTTCGGGTAGCTTGATGTGCTGGTGTCTGGACCTGGACTGTCCTGTATTCTTCCTATCCCACCATAGCGCAGCCACCCTAGCGGGGAGACCGGGCCCGTCTGGCACACAATGCCCCCGCGTAATAATATAATCGTCTGTCGCCACTTGCCATTAATTAAATTTAAAATTTTCATTGCTATGCCATTGCTGTTTCAGCGTCTTAGCGTGTTGTGTGTGGAATGTGATCATTGTTTCATCAAATGAATGGGACTGGCGATATTTGTTTACTAAATATATACTTTATTTAATACCCATGATTTAACAATAATAAATAATAATATATATTAAATATAATATTATATAATATAACAAATTATAATATATTATGTATTTAATTTAGCATCTATTAGGTATCATAGAATTTTTTGTCGGTTATTGTTACGGCTGCTGCCGCTGTCTTGGGTAGGTTGAAATAATGGACGTAGGTGCTGGTCTTCTGTTTTATGTTTATACGGATTATACAAGGTCTGTTTAAATCTGATTGTATTATATGTATTGTATGAGAAAATTGAGCGACGTCCGCGATGGTTGTGGAACGATGACTGGCGCCCCTGGCGGCGGGAAGTGGAGGCGCGGGCGCGGCCGGTCTCGCGGTATATGGCTCCGCAGGCACGGCGGTAGTAAGTCCTGCCGCGCGCAATGGGCCGTAACAGTTAAAAAAAAATCTGCGGTTTCATAGAACAGTGCAATACCTACGCGGTCAAACTGTATGGAAAGGCAATTTTTTTATTATAACCGGCGAAAAATGTCAACGATGGGGGGTTCATAATCGTATACCTACTGAATCCATGGTAGGTAATAAGGTTGCGCGTCACGTCCCTGCCACCTTTTATTTTCTTGAATCGAATCTTTTTGCACAAAAACTGCGGGGTGTCAAATTGAATAGGTATCTTAATTTAAAAATAATTAGTAAGTGGGTAAACTTAGTAAATCGTCAAAAAAAATGTTTGATAAGGTAGGTACTTGCTGCGGGGTAATTGCGTAACACACTGACAGTAGGAATGGCTTCCATTTTGACAGTTCTACAATATTTATTGCGCAATTTACGTCTTTGAGTAGACAATTTTTTTAGAACTTAAGAAGCAATAGATTAGCAATATCCTTCAAAATGATTCGGATTGAGATTGATAGTATGTTACGCAATGGGGATTGTCCAAAATTTCTAACCATTACATTTTATTTTATTTTTTGTAAATTTAGAGCATTTTGAGAAACTAATTTGAATATTTTGATGATTGGCTCAATAGTTATTTTAATAAAAATTATTTAAATATTTTAAGTTTTTAAGGTAGGTGACGTCATCCAGTAGCATCAAGATTAAGTGCCGTTGCCTTACTAGTACATTATTAAAAATTTTAATCTGTCAACACAACGTCAACAATGTCACATCTGTCAAAGTGTCAATAGGCCGAATAGACGTCTTAAATAATCGAATCCTAGCTTAGCGCATTTATTTACAAATGGTTTTTTTATGTGTAAGTGTCCTCCAAGGAATATACTACTCTCTATCGTCACTAGAACAATCGACGCGGCGACTTAGAAATAGAATAATAACGCACGCGGCGACATTATTACTATTATTGCTGCAAGTTGGAACAAAGCACTTCCTGTATTCCGTAACTCTTCCAGTATATTAAATATTGTCGAGTGTTGAAATAATGTATGTAATGTAATAATGAGATTTATAAACAAGAATGTTTATATTTTTGACATATTTACAATAATTTGACATTTGACAGATTGTAGACAATACTTGCCTCTTACTTTTTATTTTCTGAGGCAACGATACAAAACTGTACAGCCAGTCGTACGTAATTTGAAGGGCAAAGAAGGTCAATCGTATTTTATCAAAAATATCAATAACATATGAATATTTTTCAAAATTAATTAGTCCGTAATGATCAGTAACGCTATTCCTCGAAATGGTTTTTCAATTACAACATTTAAAAAAATATGAACAATGCCCATTTGGGTGCAGATTAGATTGGGAGCCAACCCCAAATTAGTTGGGATTAGGCTGGTGTCCTTTGCACAACTATTTTGGGGGTTGGCACCTAACTAGATGAGATGAAAAGAAATAATTTCTTCGCCACTCAATCACTTGTGTAACGTATAACCTCATGCAGAAGGTTAAAAAGTTCTGAAGACATATTGGCCAACAGTTCCAACTATGCCTCCGAAAAACCTTATTTCCATTAGTTACAATTCCCTTTACCTATATAAAATAAATAAAATAGAAGCCACATTCTTACACAACCCACACAAAAACACTGTAATCAATCTTACGTAAAAAATACAACCGATCATTTACATGAATGGCCGAGTTTATAGGTTAGAAAAAACATGGCGTCGAGCGGCGTTCCTAAAGAGGTACATTGACAAACAGTCAACCGTTTGGCTAATCATTGGGTGCAAGGGTGCAACTTTATAACTTAACACCTGCGTCTTTATATCCACTATAAATATATCGAAAAAGCACCCCCTTTTGAATAGAAAGGAAGTGATAAAAAACCCTTAGAAACTGACACCATAAAACTTCTTGGACTTGACTTTATTTTTTTAAATTTTCATTCATAAAGTTGGGTTGTGTTTGGGATTCGCGTTCGATTTTTGATATTTGAAATCGTGGAAGACGTTTTGATTTTCTTTGTTTGAAATTTTCTAATCATGGGTTAGCTTAGTTAATGATGGGAATCAAAATAAAACCCATGTTTATAAATAAAATCATTGTGATTCTGATTATGGCGTCGAATATTAGAGATTAGTTAAGGTTCACTTACTTAGATAATAATTCCATAACAAGTTTCATCATTTATTGTTAAGACTTTTATCAAAATCCGAGTAACAGCCATGCTTTCTCCAAAACCCCTATAAATTAAACCCCAAAATAGACCTAACGACCACCACAATACCATTTCAACAAGTACTTAATTTTAAAAAGAAATAATAACACCTACTTTGCTGAGTCAGAGTCCCACAAGGACATTTAGTTACGGCCAGAGAACACTATAAAAACTCCATGGGAGCCGGGAATTCCATGCCACCGTCCCATCAATGACCCTTTTTTATTGACACCCGCCATAGATTTGTAGACTTGTGTAGTAGACCCATTATCAGCTGAAAACTTAAAAGCGTAGTGATAATTTATTATTGTGGAAGTAAAATTTACTAGAATGTTCATTACTACAGTCTCTTACTAAGCTTCGAATTCGATTAATGTAAATGTTACGTTACATTCATGAAGGGTTAAATTTCGTGGCGATTTTAGTATCTTCTTTTTATTACTACGACTAGAATCAATTCTATTTGTTGTAATTTCCGACGTTCAAAAGTGTCTTTTATGTGCCTATTTGAAATAAATGCTTTGACTTTGACATTACTTCTATGTTTTTCTTCTTATATTTCGCTCCTACCGACACAAATGGTAGTTATGAGTATAGTTCCCGTCTCTTAAAAAAGAGACAGTCAGCCAGGTGAAAGGGCTGACCTCTGACCACCTTCCTAATTGCGAAACACACTATCAATCACAAACTGAATCGTTTTGAAGGATACTGCTAATCCATTGTTTCGTAATAGGAAAAATTTGTCCGCTCAACAACTTAAATACCGCAATGAATGTTGTTGAACTTTCAAAATGAAAGCAATTTCTACTGCTACTGCGTTACGCAATTACCCCGCGGTTCGTGATAAAAAAGAGACAGTTAGCAAGGTGGTAGCTAAAAGGGCTGATCACTGTGCACTGACCAGGATGGACTGGAAGCACATATTATGTACAATGCGTGCCACGAAAGATGAGACTTGACCCCGCCTCCCCCGCTCTTTCCGCCGCCCCTATGACGTCCGGTCCCGTCCCGCACTCAGACCTCATACCGCTAAAGATACCTAAAATCGCTGCGCATGTCAAACCACGTCGTGTGTTAAGTCTCATCTTTCGTGGCACGCATTGTAGGTATCGCCAAATTCATCACACGTAAAGGCTATTTTAATGCACCCCATTATCTTCAAGTTGAAGAGATAAACTGCCGAATGTGGCTGAGAGAGTCCTCTCTCTCATTCGATACCTATTCCAGCCAGAAACAGTTCGTCTCATTCACATTCACCCCCAAATCCTACAGAAGTCTGTCCCCATTCAAGTCCAGCCCCAAACTCCCACAATGCACTAAAAATCCACCAGCAAGAAAAACACTGGCTACCTATATATTATTTTTAATCAATCCTACAGCCAATTAGATGGAGTTCAGCACAATTGTCGCCGCAGAACTTTGATTGGCTCCACTTGGGCCCAGTACACAGTCCAATTATGTTGAATAGAGGCCAATTCAACGCTACCAAGTTTTATTGTGGTGTACTGAACCCGGCGTCAGAGGCAGGCCAGGGTTCAATAGGCCAATAATTAAAACCGACGACATCGGCTTCTTCGTTCGAGAGATTTCGATTTTTAATTAAATTTTGTTTTGTTTTAGTTTGTGGTGTATAATTCAATTGTTTTTCGTTTAAGGCTGACGGTTTCTGAAGGACTGATCAAGATTGAACACTGATTCTGTGAAAGTTTGTGTTGGATGTTGTGATTGAATAACTGAAATAACGAAAGCCAATCATGTGAGTTACCATTGGATTCTGGAGTTGGCCTTTGGTCATAAATAGTTTGTCTTGTAAATTGTTATTTTTATTATAGGTGCTTGTGCTATCTTTCTCTAATGTTGGGGATAAAAATAGGCGGATTGCGGATGTGAATCTCTCAGATCGATTCAGGCTATCACCAATACTTGACAGTCGGCTTCAGTAGTTTGATAGTAGCTCATACACTACGGAACAATTGAACATCAGAGGGGCGATTCACGTAATTTTAAGAACGCACGTTAACAGTCTTATATCAGTGTCAATCTGTCAAAAATACCTCTAAACCCCTACATTTTTGACAAGTTGATTGTCGCATTGATTGTCGCATAGAAGAGATTGCGGCTAGATTTTTAACATTTTTAATTTCGTGAATTGGCTTTCAGCTTCATTAAACTGGTTTATCGTTGCCATAATCACAAAGCTTAGCAATGGAATGATGAGACGAAAAGTTAACGAATGCGACCTATTTCATAAACACACTTCCATTCTTTAATATCGATCTCAGCATAGAAACCTATTATTACACATGAGTTGTATAACATTCTACAATAGTGTGTATGGGACACAATAAAGGAGTCGGGTGACGTTAGACTCTGACTTGTTAGAGGAAAATTCACCTTAAAGTATAGCTGATAAAGACAGTTCTATATTGCCTCTAAGTAGTTGGTATATAGCAGGATTGTTGCGTATGTCGTAGAAAGGTAATTTTCTCTGTAGAGAAATTCCTTACTGTAAGTATTTTGTACAGTGTGCAAAGATTATTAGGGCAACGAACTGTATCGACGGAATGCCAATGTATTTATAAGTCAATTTTCCATTGAGATGAATTTCAGAATACTTAAGTACATAAATATGCCATGTTTAAGAGGAAATTATTATTATTATTTATTATTTATTTATTTATTTATCTACTTACACAAACCATTACAGGATATAACCCAATGCGGTAAATGCGCTTATCTTAACTTAAACATACTAAAATCTATAACTTATTATAAATAATGCATTCCTTGTGAATTCACTCAGAGAGCAACAGAATAAGTCAGTCCCTCTCGCTATGAGGTTGAGCGTGCGGAGTGCACGCGTCAGGGGCGCCTCCCTTAAAAGGTTGGTCCGAGCACGCGGTTCCACTAGCAGTGGCGGCTGCCGTCGTCGCCACACGTACCCGTCCGGAACGCACAGACTCACCAGCCCTAAAATAACTGCATTATGCACCTTCCCTCTCAGTAACTTAAATATATATGAAGTGAGTGCAAGATCCCTCCTAACCCTTAGCTCATTGTATCCTACCATACCTAAAATAAATAAGGTTGGATACATTAACGGGTAAAAGGGATAGACTCCATAATAACGCTTATATAAATATCTTATAAACTTATTTTGTACCCTTTCCAGCATGAGACTATATTTAGCTTCATGCGGAGCCCAGATGACTGCATTACATTCTAACTGGCTCCTCACCAATGCATTATATAACGCTATAATAGCTTTCACATTCGTGAACCCTTTGACCGTACGAAGCATAAAACCTAAATTTCTATACGCTCTTTTACAGCTACGCATGATGTGATCACGAAAAGTCAAACCTGTGTTGAAGCCTACTCCCAAGTCTTTGACTTCTGTGACCCGTGCCATAGGCAACCCGTCAATATGATAAGTATGTGATATGGGATTGTGTGCGCGAGAAAAAGTGATGACCACACACTTCGAGCTATTAAACTGCAAGAGATTTTCTTTGCTCCAGCTCACTACCCTATCAATGTCCCTTTGTAGCCGGACACAGTCATCACCGCCTTTTACCGCGAGGGATAATTTGAGGTCGTCGGCAAACAACAAACAATTCGCGTCTTGGACTACTTCTGGTAGGTCGTTCACCATCAGAAGGAAACTCAAGGGGCCAAGGTTACTACCTTGGCTTACCCCGGACCTCGTGAAATATGGATCTGACACGTGTCCCGCATATTCCACATATTGTTGCCTATCCCGCAAATAACTGGCAAAAAACTGGAGTGAATGTGGGGTGAAACCAACCCCTGCTAACTTTTTAAGCAACATGTCATTTTCGACTAGGTCGAATGCTTTCCTGAAATCAAAGTAAGCAGCATCAGCTTGTCCCCCACTATCCACTGTCGGCACCAGATGAGCCATGTGGCAAAGAAGATTGCTGGTGGTACTTCTTCCCGGTCGAAACCCATGCTGAGCACGAAATGCACGGTCGTTACTCCATAGAAACGCTCTCGATTGTTTTCTTTCTGGTTAATGACCATAAAGCAAATATTTTTTACAGAATAATAAATATTAACTACTTATAATTATGTCCCTATGTTTTCCTTTTTGATGATACATTATTTTTATTAGCTCTAGAACCCCCAAAAAATTCTGATTTAAACTGCTATCAACAGAGGTCTAGTGTACAAATTTGACAACTATTAATGAAACAATAAAAACAAGTTCAAGATCTAAGTTTTAATAAATTAAATCATTCATTAAACGTAAGTTGTGCCAGAAAGCCTTTTATACCGTTAAAGATTATATTGAGGACAAAAAGGCTTGGGATTGAGCTGCTTTCAATTTCTGCACTTTTAGTGTTTTTGTTTGTTTTTTTTTTTTATAATATACACATTAACAACAACGATTTAAAAAAAATACGTTTGCTTACTTTGTAAAATACTATATTATTTTAATTATTGTGAATGTGAAGACGATGTGGGTCATTTATTTTATTCATTTTATATTTTTTTATTATTCTCTCTGTTCTGTTAGTTTTTGTTTTCATTGTCTGGCAGTTTGAGTAATTTATGTTCCCTACCCATACGTTAAGGACGTTTTTTGCATGATTTCTGACAAATGCGTGCTCTGACTGGACAGGTCCTCTCAATCTGTGTGGTTTTTTCCTCAAAAGACCATCTCAGACATCGATCTACATGGTCTTCATATAACCTGACCAAGATTATATCTGGACTTTAAAAGAGACTGTGACCTCTGAGTTTGTTTCGGCCATTCTTCTTAGAGTAGTCATAATATAGGAAACGCCGACCTCATGTAGTTTAAAAAAATATATAATTGACGTGTAAAGTGTTTGTGCAAACCTACTTACAAAAATAAAATCATTTATCATTTATCAAAACATAGGAACACCGTATACTTATATCCTTCATTAAGGTTATGACATATCTTTTAAATTGGTCCAATATTGGAAGAGGAAATAGGCGAGAGCCAAAACTCGAAATAGATACAGTACCCGGCGATAAATATTGCACATCGACCTTTTTACACAAAACCATTTTATACAAAGAATAAAAATAATTATCAAAAGAAGCAAATCATAATTGTTTTAACAGCTCCTAATACATAGATACCGGACTGTTTGTGTTTCATGCGACAGAGATAACGCTCTATGAAGCCGAAATTAGCCGATTGTCTCTTTCCAAAGGTCGATGTGCAATATTTATCGCCGGGTACTGTACGACTTTATACTTAGGCTTTTTTCAAAAATCTCTCCGACCGCATTTCGTCACAAGGACGTATTTTCTAGATCAATTATGTTGGTAGCAATACAGAAAAAAATATAATATAATTATGTTACTGCATTTTATAATTTGTGTTTTTAGTTATTCTTCATCGACATCATCCTCAGACTTTACCAACTACTAAGCATATGAGCTGGCAAATGAAACGAGAGGCTCTCTTCATGTGCCAATCCACACCCTCCAGTGTAAGCCTCGTCCAGGTTGTACAGACGCCAGCACATCAAGCTACCCGAAACTGTCAAATTTTCCCAATCATCTTTGAACCTTATTCTTTAGTGATAAAGTTGGAAATCTATCAAAGAAATTTGACAGATTGTAGTAGCTTGATGTGCTGGCGTCTGTACCCGCTATTGTATAGGTATGGTAACAATGTCGTTCGCCCATCTCGCCGCCAGACGACTGACGCTTCATCTTTCATTCTAGATAAGTCTTACAGTTAGGCAATTCCAAGCTTCTAGTAACTGGACACAACAGTGTTGGAAGTCAGAATCGGAAATGACGATCAACCTGTAAAGCCTCCAGACGTGACCAGCGTGACCAAGACAAAGCATGTAACGAAATTATCGTGGAACTCGAATTTATAATGTACAGACGCCATCACATCAAGCTATCCAAAACTCAAATTTTCCCAATCAACTTTGAACCTTATGGTTTGGCGTTAAAGTCGAAAATCTATTAAAGAAATTTGACATATTGTATTAGCTTGATGTGCTGGCGTCTGAAACGAAAGATAAAAATAAAAAAGGTTGTTGAGGGTGGTTGGGTGTTTTAGGTCGTTGGTGGTGGGTAGTGGTTGTGGTGAAAGAAGAGGTGGTTTTAGAAGTAAAACCATCACCGTACAACGAAGGTACTATCTCCCTAGAGCCCTGCCTTTTATGCTCCATTATCCAAACCACAATAATACCTAGCTACTCAAAACTACCCAGCCGCACGAGGCGTGATAAAAAGCTTCATAATTAAATACTTTTGTGTCACAGACTCGTAGATAATATCTGTCTGTCTGTCGGAGATACTGTGGATCTAGTCGACAATGTGCGGCTATTGTGTCTGTGGTGTGAAAAATCAAGGGGTGATGTGACAATGTGATGAGTTGATAACGATTTTAATTTGCGTTCAGACATTGGCCCTGTTTCGACTTACTGTTCCATAAATTAACACAGCAAATAAAAAATTGAGTCTCCAGCATGCATCAGAAAGGTATGGTAATATTTATGGGTACAGACCATCAAAAAATAATAAGCCGTTCCAATACATATGTAATATGTATTATGGGACATGTATGGGACAAATGACAATTTATATTGTTTTCGAGACTACGATGTTTGTCCAATGGAGAAAGTTGTTTAGTTTGACGGTCTGTACCACAGCCTTATATGTATACTTATTACCACGCATTTCTGAAACACGTTGTATAGGGAAGTTTAAACTATCTACTGGAAATGAGTCTTTAAATCAAAAGAAGTAGAATAATTTCTACAAGAAATTTCTCTGTCGGTGAACAATTTATTATGACAGTCGTGATCCTTCTGGCTGAAAATATTGAAGTTCAGTACACTTTATCTAAAACCTACCTACTTTGTGAAAACCTGAATCTTCATAATTCCAAACTACGAAACAGCCATTCAAACAAAATTAAACTACCCACGAGCACGCGCGGTATCTTCCACATTATTACTGTCCAAAACAAAACAAAAGCTGAAAAAAAAAACAAGATTTTCCCATCAAATTAAAAAAAAACGAATTTCCCCTGCCTCCAATCTTCCAAAAGATTGAAAAAAAAAAACAAAGAACAATACACTCACGTCAATATACTTGATATCACTCATAATCAATAACAATCTTAGAGGGGCAATCTTTAAGGTAGAAAAGAGGGTTTTTAAAATCCTCTGAGGGTCCGTACAAAGGATGTTTTTCAGAGTGACAGAGGGGCGGACACAATACATGTCAGACAGCACCTAAATTATGTGTTTGTACCGAAAGTTGAACCAAGTTTCGGATTCATAGATTTATTGTGTTTCTTGTTTAAAATATGCGGGAACGTTCGCGGGATAAGGTGAAGGTATATGTTTGGAGCAGTTTTGGTATGGCCTTAATAATAAAGGTATTCGATACTTTAAAAATTTTGTTATTTAGCCCCTCATCTGTTAGGTAATAATAAGTTTACCGAACAGATGAGGGGGCTAAATAGTTCTGTAACAATAGAAAAAGTAATTTTGTGTCTCATTAGTGACAGTTGAGTTCTTATATACTGTTCAATAGTAAGTATTTCCGTTTCTGTAGTATTTTCAGTTACCTACTTAGTTGAGGGACAATGTCCATAAAATCGTCAGATCAGCGCTAACTCTGCTTTGTTACAAAATCACTGAAAATTAAAAAAAAACATTAAATCTATTTATTTTAGACTACTTACCTAATTGTCAATACCTGTTAATAACAAAGGTCTTAAAACTATGTTAGTCAATACTAAAATAAAAAAAAATCATCAATAATATTTAAAATTCAAAATCATAAAATTACTCATGTCAAAAAAAATCTTACTACCTATCTACTAGATGCTACTAGTGTCATCTCGTTACATGAAGTTGGATGAAACTCCCCAGCACTGCAGTCTAGCCTCTCAGAGATCATCCTTAGGATTCCGTTGTTCCCTGAATCAAGTTATAACAAAAGCAAAATGTTTCCAAAAACGATATCACCCTATCAAAAGTGATTCATGATTTTTGCATACCATTTCTAATTCACACCACACAATAATAATAACAAACCAAAATCATTATCTTGCGCCGTCACCCACTGTTCAAAATACGATCACATTTTGACAGGATGCTGTCAAAATCCGATAAAAGTTTAAAGCGCACGCGCCGACACGTGCCGTTTTGACATTTGACATGTCGGGAGCTATCAAAATTGACAATAGAGAGCGAGCGGTCAAGTTTTTGTTCTTTAAATTGACTTTTGACCACAGGGGTTGGTGTTGACAAGAAAATTGTTGCCATTAAAGTGTTAAATGATTTTGTTGAACACCATGCAGTGTTGTATTGATACAATGATTCAAGAATTTTTGTTTGTGAAAGGTAAAAATGAAGTTCCGACACCAGCGCATCAAGCTACCAGAAACTGTCAAATTTTCCCAATCAACATTGAACCTAATGCTTTAGCGATAAAGTTGAAAATCTATTAAATAAATTTGACAGATTGTAGTAGCTTGATGTGCTGGCGTCTGTACCTAAAAGTACCTTAGTTCTTGGTTTCGTACTTCATTACTCAAAAGTCTTGTCCCTGAAAAGCCTTCGTGGCGATATGCATGATGTTTTTTACACTTCGTGGTCGTATTAAAGAGTCCAGTGAGGGTTACTTGGTCTTATAGAGGTGTCAGGAACAGGGTGTAAGATTCACTCAACCTCCATAGAAAAGGGAGGATCCGCCGACCAGACTGGTGTCGTGTCTGGCGGGCAACTGCCCAATGATTTATGTCGGGCCGTTGTGTCTATGTTAGTTGCGCGGTAAACTCTGCTTGCGAGATGCAGGATCTTGCGTGACGTCAGTATGACGCGTTGTTCGCATGTGGCGTTGTAGATGCCGCTACAGTCTGACCAGCGGTTAGGTGACCGACCGCGAAGTCTTTTCCCATCTACCTTGCCCATCTGGTGGTGGTCCTCCAAAAGAAAAATTCCTACCACAGTAATTAATTTTTAGCCTTTCATTACTAAAATGATTACTTTAAACATTCAAAGTGATAATTTCAAACATCTATGCAATAACATGTACTTAAGCATCATCATCATCTGTCCAGCCCTTTTCCCAACAATGTTGGGGTCGGCTTCCAGTCTAACCGGATGCAGCTGAATACCAGTATTTTACATGGAGCGACTGCCTGTCTGACCTCCACAGCTCAGTTACTGGTAAGGTAATACGATACCCCTTGGTAAGACAGGTTGTCAGACTTTTGGGCTCCTGACCACCCGCAAGGACTGTCAAAGATCCACGAATGACAGCTGGGACCAACGGCTTAACGTGCGTTCCGAGGCACGGAGCGGTCTCGGTATGTAAAGATGGTCACCCATCCACAGGCCAACCGCGGCAAGCGTCACGGGCCCCTAACATGTACGGACGCCAGCACATCAACCTACCACAATCTGTCAGATTTCTTTAATAGATTTTCAACTTTATCGCTAAAGCATAAGGTTAAAAGTTGATTGGGAAAATCTGACAGATTGTGGAAGGTTGATGTGCTGGCGTCTGTACAAGCAAGTTCAAAAAATATGGATTTACGTGACACTTTACGGGGTTTGGTCATAATATATTTTCTGTTTGCAGATATCGATTTAGATACCTATATAAGTTTCATGCGTGAACACCATCTTAAAAAAAAAACAAAATGGCGGACAGTAGGTATGCCAGGGACCTTCAAAGCCCTTTGCTTAAGCTTTGGTTCCCGTTGCTGTCACACAATAACGGCTGTCTAAAGCGTTTTTTGACACCTTAGTGTCAAATACTGTCGAAAATTACAGATTTTTATGAAGGCCATTTTAATACGATGTAACCATAGAATTATTATTAGTTAGCGTAGATGGAACCGCTTTCCTGCAATGAAAGCTTAAGCAAAATAATCAACTTTACAGACATTTCTAACAATTTATTACACACCTGTGATCACCTGTCCACGTTTCCACACTGCATTCGTAACATTATTGAAGCCGTTCTAGCAAATAATGATCGCGTAATAGCTGTTATATAGCTGTTATTAGCCGTAATAACTGTTTTCATAGGAACGCTGTAACACCTCTTAGTATGCACTTATAGTTTCAGCGTATAATTACAGGAAAATTATTTATAATTTCGTTATTAAGTCTAAATTACAGGACAATAATTACCTATTGATAAATAATTTCTGTGAAAATGAAAATGTGAGAAGAAAATACGCCGTACAATTTTCACTGGATTTTATATCGCTTTATAGCGTAAAATTTATTTCCTTAATGTTTTCATTGCGTATATTTATGTAAAAGGATTACTCCACAGGATGTTTTCAAGGAGAGTGTTTTAGAACAGGGAGGAGGTCCCTAAACACATAACTGAAGCCCAATTCTCGTAATTAAAAACGTTGAAAATCAAGTCGGAATCTCATCTCAGCGACAATGAATATCAAAATCTTGTCAAAAATGTAGGAAAATAAAGGTACTTTTGACCTTTCTGCGAACTTTCTTAAAAATACTCGAATTGCCACCGATTGATCCTAAATGAAAGCAAAAGTAGTCTTCAAAACTGTCACGAATTCTGTACCTACAGACAATTTTATGGGGTACTCCGTCTGTTTTTTTGAAGTGAAAACTTCTTTAGCGGCGCTGTGTACTTTTTTTGGAATGGGTAAAAACTTCTAAACTGGCGTCAGGTCACGTGACCCTGATCGAAAATTCGTAAGACGTAAAACGTAAGACAGCGCCATCTATGCACATCGGGAAGAACTACGAGGGCCTCGCGTACTAACTACGTAGTTCATCCAACAACGACGAGATGGCGCTGAACCACGGATATATAACATTTTGTTTATAAGACGATTCACAAAATACACTCGTAATTGTTCAAGTTTTCACTTCTGTCGGCACTACCGGAGTGCCAGTGTTTTTTTTATTTTAAACCCTAATGATCAGCATTCACAGGATAATATTATTATTTACTTTGCAAAAAACCCTTTGCTTCCATAACAAAACAGGATACTTTATCACAAGGATCCACTCACAACACCAAATTTTTTATTATCCGTTCCCATCATATTGAATTAGGAGCAATGTCCTCATGTATATATATGGTGTAAAGTTTTACATCGTATAAATATATTTTATATTAATGCTGATTTTGTTTATACTAAAAACAATCGCAGCAGAACTGCGTCCGACGCGTTGATTGTTTATTTTCCTTCGTTTTGTCGTAATGGTGTAGGCAGGGGTGAATGTTGTGTACAGGGTGTGGTTATTAACTGACTTCATTTATTCATTAATTTTAATTTAAAACGCTTGCTAAGCGTCTTTTTTAAGAACGTTTACGCCGTACAGCATTTCATACAAACTTCCAAGCTCTTGTTTTTCGAAATGAATGAACCGATTTTAATGAAACTTCATGTCGCATAAGCAGGATATAAAGGTCTAAAGAGTTAATTGAGAACATTTTCGAAATGTCTTAAAAGATAACTGGAAATCTGTTTCTATGGAAAATTTAAAATCGGTCTAATTTGGCTGTAACACAATTTTTCGAAAATGTTCTTTTTAGACCTTTGTATCCTGCTGCGTATGAAGTTTCATTAAAATCGGTTCATTCATTTCGAAATACAAGGGTTTGAAAGTTTGTATGAAATGCCGTATGGCGTAAATTGGATTTATAGGCTCTGGCTTATTAAATAAACAAATGGGAGTTCGAATTATTAACTTCAATAAAGATTGTATAATCCCCATAGATATGAGAAATATTTCTATGGTATAATCACATATTATTTTATCTAAAAAATTGATATACATAGTTTAATACGTAATAGGTATATATATATATTACCAACTTATATTAACAGATTTGGAAACTATTCTCAAAATGAAAACATCGAAAATACATCGACATAGTACAGTTACCCATTAACTGGGTTGTGAAGGTAAGACGAAGAGTCGCTTCATTTCAAATATCAGTATTCAGCTGCATCCGGTTAGACTGGAAGCCTACCCTAACACTGTCGGGGAAAAGAAGGCAGATTGATTCTCAAAAATAAAACTTAAGTAGGTAAACAAACACTCTTACCTTTCTTGGTATCAGAAATCTACCTACTTGGTACGAACTACCAATCAGATACGATTATAACAACGTTCGGAAGAGTGCATACACACGCAGGTATGCAACTTTCCGCGTACGACTGAACCGGGGACGCCGGACGGTTGAAGTAATATCAACTTCCAGTAATATGCTACCTAGTAGGTTCCCTAGATAATATATTCTGAAGGCATATTGGCTTTACTATGCTGTTTGCTTATTATAAGCGTATTATAGATACTAATATTATAAAGCTGAAGAGTTTGTTTGTTTGGTTGAACGCGCTAATCTCTGGAACTACCAGTCGGATTTGAAAAATTATTTTTGCATTTAATAGCCCAATTCTCGAGGAAGGCTATAGGCTATACCTAACATCACGCTAGGACCCTTAGGAGCCGACCAAAAAGCAAAAAAGTCAAAAAAAGGTAAAACAATTAAAAGCGCAGGCAGGCGATGCGACGGGGTCGGTCGGGGGAACAAGAAATTTGACGCGGACGAAGTCGCGAGCAGAAGCTAATTACTTATGTACGTATTATAATTTATGTATTAAATTACAATAAGGATAAATACCTATGGCTGAGAATGTGTCAATTGAGACACATACGAGAGGTAATTTTATACAACAGCACTCACAAATTATAATTGGGTCCTGATTTTCTTCTTCTGCATTGCTTTCACTATATGAAATGGTTTGTGCACCGATCATACTGGAAAATTAGTTTCTAGGTCCACATGTAGTAGGAGCCCATTGCCTGGTGATGACATTGAAGTCTTGGGGTTAACTCTAGTAATTTTTATGACGTCTGTGTTCCCCAAAGGATTGGACAAAGATGTATAGGCGCCAGCACATCAAGCTACCCGGAACTGTAAAATTTTCCCAATGAACTTTGAACCTTATGCTTCAGCGATAAAGTTGAAAATCTATCAAAGAAATTTGACAGATTGTAGTAGCTTGATGAGCTGGCGTCTGTACCTATCGTACACCCACATTTCGCCAGTATGTTTGAGTCTTCTTGATTATAATTAAAATTTTCTTTTTTCTGCAACTCTTTCTTTTAGCGTCATCCTGTATATTTTCACCTTTCAATTACTAGGGTTCCCATTGTTTATGTTATTCCATCGTATTTGGCGCACAAAAGACAGCCCGGTTGTTTATTTTATGCCAAATCACTACCCTAGTGCGCAATGATATCTATCAAGAGCGCATATTTTATTAAAAAACATAGGGGAAATACGCGTTCACGAACTTCAACTTCATACTTGATTGCTACTCGAAGCAGTTATCGTGACTGCGAAAATAAACTATATAGTGACAGAAATAAGGTAGGTTTTCGAGTATATAGGGAGGATACAATCATTTGGCGACTGTCGTAGGGCATTTTATTATTTTAATAAATTTTAAAATTGTGTACTGAGCGGTGATAATGACTGAATAAATAGATTGTTTTGCTTCAAAAATGGAAATGTTGATTTTATGTGAAGGATGGGATTTATTATGATTTTATTATTTATTCTTTACACAAAGCTTGTATGAGGTGCTTAGATTTATGGTTAAATTTAGCAATAGGACTTCTGTTTTTTTGGCTTCAAGTTTTGGATAACTTCGACAAGTCTTGGTCAACTTGTTAAAACCAGTATGGGTGGTGATGTGGGCTTATTAATTGGTGAAATAAAATTCAGTACAAAATTTCTAATCGTTTTAATTACGTATAATATTTTTTAATCGAGATAATAGTCCCATCATTACAATCGGCTATAATTTACAACACATTTTTACAAATACGTTTTTTTTTTCATAAATTACAATTTATGTCCTAAATATAATGATTAAAAAGTTATTTTGTATTTTAACTTACAGGATATATTTTACTCAAATGCGGGTTGCAACAATGCAAAAATGAAATTATTATTTTATATGGCAACATATAAATGCAAAGTGAAAACAAATGGCTAAAGGAAAAGTCCTTTTTAATACAGTTGCTCAAAAAGTGGCGTATTGCAGGGACGTATAGCGTTCGGGATGTGGGCTATTACATACTCGTGCTTTTTTTACCTTTCCCGAACTCGTGCGTTCTCTTTCCCAACTGTCAAAATAATGTCTATTAAAAAGAAAAACTAACCATGAAGTTTTTACTAAAAAAAATCATGGAAGTTTTTATGATTCATGCAAATACGTATATTTCTAAAAAGAAGCTACTAATTTGTTTCAATATCTGATTTAATGATTTGATTGAATGAGTTAGGTTAGGTTTCATTTCATTTCATCTCATTGAATTTCATTTTCATTTCATATCAATAAAAAAATTCTACTGAAGTCTTGGCTGTATGGGCATAGTTCCCTTTGCCTACCAGAATGGGTGAAGAAAAAAAAAATCTCTGCTTATATTCTACGGTTGGCGCCATTAGTTAGTTGAGTTTATTGTGTTTTTATTATTTTATTAAATTGCTTCATTTTTTCGCAACTGTATTAAAAATAGTCGTTCAGTACACGTGCGAAATCGTCATTGCAACTTGTTCCGACTGTCAACCCTCGCCTTCGGCTGCGCCTCGGCTCGGGTAGACATTTGTCGGAACTCTTTGCAATGACAACCTTTCCGCACTTGTAATGAAATATACTATAGTAATTTAATTATTTATTTATAGAAATTGCAATTATTTACTATAATTATAAAACTTTTAGATGGAATGTAAGCTTTGGACCCCATAGTTGCAAATGACAGATTACATTAAAACAATTATATTATGGAATGTAGGTGTACACAGGAATATTATTAAACTAGAGACTATTTAGAATAATCTGTCCTAAAAACTACGGGTGAACAACATCTATTTAACTTTAGTTTAACATTTAATGATTGAACAATAAAAAAAGTAGCCTTGTATAATTACAAAGCCGTCTTTTCATTTAAACAAAAACAAATCAGTCAATAATTTTCAATTAAACTGCTACCAAAATCAGATCTACATACATATTATCGGGAATTAAAAAGCAGGATAATCCCGTTTTTATAAACTATTACGAAAAAGTCTTCATTATTCTAAAGCAGTTTCGACATTTAAACATTTTTTATTTTACAAAATGACACGTACGAATCTAAAGACAAAAATATAACAATTATTTAACTATATTTACAAATAATATCAAAAGTCGTTGTAATTAAGTTTGGACTTTTAAATTCCAATAAATTATTGTAATGATAACACCGTTATTTTTCCAATACATTATTATTTTAGGTTTCTAAATAATATTTATTGGGAAAATTATTTACGTGGTACTATTACAATAATCATGTTAAATATTTCTTTATCGATAAAATAGTTTAAGGGTGTTTTTGGCATAAGGTGTTTTCCTGATAGCTAAGTATTAACTTTTTGTCTGTATTAAGGCTCCTACAAACAGACGCGACCCGCGACGCGAATCGCGCGCGACACAAAGGCACCGCTCGTTGCGCGACTTGCGGTGCATTTGTGTCGCGCGCGATTTTATCGCGTGTCGCGCCTGTTTGAAGGAGCCTTTACGTGTACCTTTCCAATCTCACCTGATCAACGTAGACGTGATCTAAGGTGAAATTCGTAGCCTATTTCGTGAGGAGTTATTTATAGCATTTTTGAAATGCCTGCGCTGTTTTCGAGTATCGAATTGATATCAAATAGCTTTGATAAGTGTGAGGACTTTGTAGGCCTTGTAGACTATAAATCTGTAGACCATTTTAAAAAATAACAAAATTACATTCTAACTTAACTAATATTATACAGAAACTAAAAAATAGTTTTGATTGCATCAAGATTGAAGAACTTTTTGACATGTAAAGAATTTTAACTAAAACTTTTTATCGACAAAGAAACGGCTCTTATTTTATTAACTAACTATATTCACAATGTACAAATAGGTACATATTCCTATACACATAGTAATATCAAATGACTTTAATTTATTTCCGAGGAAATTAAGAAGGAACTTTGGAGCACAAAATAAAAATAAGAAATAGTGCAACACTCGTTTAAAAAGACCAAAACTTCTGACGAAATCAATTTAGTCTGCAAAAATTCGTATTGAAATATATAAAAAAAAATTTCATCGTTTGAATAGAATAATACATAATAATCTTTTTATTACCTATAATAGATTAGCATCAATTTACAATTTTAAATTCACGTCAAATAATAATATCGAATTTCGTCTCTTTTAATTACTTAAAATTAGGGATATTTAACAAAAAATTTTTCGTTCCTAGAATTCGAAAGAAAACTAACCTCCAAATAATTTGCAGTCGAAAAACTATAAAAATAAACGAATAAATAAAAATCAACAACAACAAACTAGGTCTCAGGTCAGAATATGACGGTGAGAGGTCGCCTGAACTCCGGCCCTCCTTGTGTGGCCTGTGGGTACTGTCCAGGGTACTGCGGCATGAGGATACTTGAGGATCCTTGGTAGTAGGAAAGGGAGGGTGAAGGGTTAGACCCTGACGATGAGCTGCCTTCGGTCCTGTCTTGTGCTTTGGGTGTCATGTCTGGGGATTCGGCGGGGGAGCGTGGGGAAAGACTTGACGGCGCTGAGTTGACGGAACTGAGTCCCGCCATGGCGGCTGCTGAAGCCTCTGAATACATCTTACTGATATCTACCGGGTATGAGCGTTGCTGTTGTTGGTCCATGTACATGTAAGCCTTGGACAGCGCGGCTGAGTCCAGGTAGCCGCGGGAAGGGTCCGGGTACATTCCGTACGTGCGGTATTTCTCAGCCTCAATGGAGTATTTTGACATGTCCATTGATGACCCAACCTGGAACAAGCAAAGAAATTGGTTAGTTATATTATACTTGGAATCAAAGAAAATGTTTCATTGACATGTCAAAATTTCAATATGTAATTTATAAACTATTTTGTACATATTCGCGTGTTTCTTATAATTAATCGTGAGTTATTTAATATAATTGGCCACTTTAAATAAGGTACTTTAATCCTATTCACATTTATAAATCTCTCTCCTATTCATATTTATAAATACATTCATAAATAGTTAAAAATAAATATTAACACAATAAATAACGAAACTTAAGAATGGCCTAATCAAAAGTCAAGAATTTAAAAGATACGCAGCTAAATGAATAAAGTCTTCATTTCAATATCTTCGTCATAAATATCGGATAACTACTGAATATCGAATGCATAATGAATCGGCCGCAAACAAATCATAAATCGAGGCATTGCTTAACATTTACAAGTCAACAGCACTCCGAGACCTTTTCATACAACCTTTGTAAGAAAACTACATAATCTATCTTAGCAAGAATTACTCACAAACAAGATAATTCAACTGAAATTAAATATGAATTTTCGTTAACAATTTACATGTTATTAATTCACAATCAATATTCTACTTTATGTTGTGAAGATATAAGGTTTGAATTTGTATGCGGAGTTAATGCAGTACGTACTGTATTTTACACGCACAGACACACAAATCACACGTAACAATGGAATCGAATAAAGCTTCGAATTTCAAAAATTTTAATGAAGTGAGCCCTACACAATATTGTGAGGAAAATATCGTTTGGATGTAACACACACAAACACTTTGTTCGGCGAACAAAGAAAGGATACAGGTGAATTTACGCGCACTGTAATTTACGGAGCTCGACAGGTGATACATTTTGTAGCGTTAATACTTCATGTAGCTGCAACGTTGTAGTGGACTATTCTGCCTTATGTAAATATTGACAGTGACAACTGCGGAAGAATGTGGTGGCATTGTATATTTAGATTTGGTTACAATTTAAAAATAAATAGTTCTCATTCAGGGATTAATTCTTTTTGACCGTTTCACTTTGACGATAAAATGGAACTAGTCAAACTCTTTGACATTTATCCACACACTACAACGAACTATTGAAAAACCGTAAAATTATTTAGAAACCTTTACTAATCTCCATTCTTCGTCCTCAAATACGCTCATATAAAAATCGTAACAATAGGATTTATCTTCACCATCAAATCGATACAAAAGCTAAAAGGTAACCCATTCAAAATACCTTAAGTCAACCGTGTAAAGCCAACAGCTTCACCCAAGCTAGCCTATCTTCCTGACCGTGTGTAGCCGCCGCTTGCGCATAACATACGACGGCCGGTCACAGCTAGGGCGCTAAATCAGGATTAGCCCGACGCGCACGCATCATGTGCGCAGTTTACTGCCCGCCCTTACGGCTATTTTATCGCAAGCCAGTTATATACGAGCCACGGGTTTTTTGTTCTGGAAATCTATGCGGCGTTTATCAATGTTGAAATAGGGTGATTTTGTACAGGTATTGAAAAAGAAGGTTTTGAAAAAGAGGTTGTTTTTTTTTGTGATAAAGTTTTTAGTGCAGGAGAGGACACTGTCATATATTTTACTAGCCCGCCCCTGATTCGCAAGGTTTTTACGAGTTGATAAAACATCTAGATTTCTTTATTATATAGGTATACATGTATAGTAAAAGTGCGCAGTCACCCTATTTCATGTTAATCAAATATCAACTTTATAACAATGACAATTAAGTTGATTTCAGAGTGATTAATTAGTTATACACTATTGAAAAAGTTATAAAAATGTTTGAATTTGTAGCGTGAACTGAACTTTATTGTGTAGGAATGAAAGTTATTTTTCCATTAATTCATATTTGTTTA
Source organism: Luperina nickerlii (assembly GCA_963855955.1). Lineage (NCBI taxonomy): Eukaryota > Metazoa > Arthropoda > Insecta > Lepidoptera > Noctuidae > Luperina > Luperina nickerlii. The sequence goes on along the minus strand of OY979667.1, from coordinate 2,625,267 downwards.
CATTTTCGGCAAATAAATCGCGAACGCAGATTAAGTGTAATATTAATTTATTTTACACAAACCTTCTGGAATAAATTCTCTGAATGATGGTGAAAACCGCATAAAAATTAGTAGCGTAGTTTAGAAGAAAAACGCGGTCACACAGACAGACAAGAAAAGCGACTTGATTTATATAATATATATTTATGATTTATAATATGTATGTTGCAGTCAAAACTCTTAACCAGTCAAAAGTACTATTGACTAGCAAAATCAGTCAAAAGTACTTTTGACCGTATGCTTTAGTCAATAATACTTTTGACTAAAATAACAGTTAAAAGTACTTTTGCCCAATGGAGCTGGTTAAAAGTACTTTTGACTAAGTGATTCCGTCAAAAGTGGTTTTGACTGGTTGTATCAGTCAAAACTCTTAAAAATTATTTAGCATATTTATTTCTTTGAAATAATGTCATTTGACCGAATTTTCAAATGCACTTATTTGCCTGTTTAATATGATATGAGGTACCTAAAGGTATTTGTATTCTCATTCACTCGCTCTTGCATCCAATGTCGACGGAGCCCCGCTTCGCGGGGCTCCTATTTCTGTGAAAAGGGTTTAAAGTAACCTAACAAAACCGAACCTCGGGGTGGGAACATTACATCAAATGAACATTATACCTTTTGATCAACAGCGCAAATGTTGTTATCGCAAATAAATATTGGGGGGGGTCTGTATTTATGCTTTCGCGGTTGCACAACGACATGCTTTGCTCATGCTTTGCTTGGTAGTATAGATGCAGGCCTACCTTACTGCCTCCCTCAGAGGCGGTAAGGTGGCGAGGTCTTGAGGGGGAGCGCTACGGTCGTGTAGATCCTCAAGGCAAGTCTGGGGGATTCACCTTCACGAGGTTGCCACCCTGTTCTTGGTCTAATTCCATAAGAAATAGACGCAACAAAAACCCCCAGGCGCTTTTTCGCATTTTTCCCGAAAGCCAAAACCCCAGGCCTAGGGTAACCCCATACCCTACTCCCATGATCCCATGCCCAGTCCCTCCTTCCTTTTCCCTTTTCTCCTTTCGGTCCTTGAGGACGGGTAACCTCAACTCCAAAAAAGCCCACACACCCAACCATGTCGCAGAAAGGCAAAAATAATATTCCCCAGGTGGGTCCCGGCAATGCCGGGGAATCCCACACCGACTCGTCGGTCTGCCCCCACCGTAATCTGGGGGGGGGCACCAATCTGCTTATTAGCGCCGCGCCTTCTGCGCGGCTGGCTGCTTCGGCACCAACATCTTCGGCTGCGGATCACGCGCCATCCGACACAACCATGGCTGCGACCTCTGCGCCTACTGACACTGAGACGGCTGCGCCTTCTGCGCCAACGACCCTGACTAGTGTTACACCTTCCACGAGGGCCTGGCAACAGAGCATCGTTCGGAACAGTGTGACAAACAACCCTGACAACGACAGCAATAAAGCTCGACTCTCCAGTCTTAGCAGCGAACTCCGCGCGCTGGCACTCCAGCGCGAGAAGATCGAGGCAAGGCTAAAAGACTTGAACTCACTCGGAACGGGAAAGGAAGCGGAATCTGATGGTTCTGGTTTCATCTCTGTGGACGAAGTACGCATGCTGAAGACAAAGCGCGGAAAGATCCGGAACAGAGAGAGAGAACTCAACAACCGTTTGCGCAAAATCCGCGAAGGCAATAGCCAGCGCGAAGCACAAACGGTTGGTTGTAAGGGAGTACGCGACCGGCTACAGACACGCGAAGGGGAAACCCAGCGCGAAAAGCAGTTGGACGCGGAAACGAGCGGGCAGGGAACAGTACGCGAAGGGGAAACCCAGCGCGAGAAGTCACTGCCCGCACCAGGACCATCCGGAGGAACCGACCGGAACCGTGACAACATGACCACAGACCAACACCGAACTAGACAGAAGCGAGGCAAGCGGGCTGGGTTCCTGCGCCGGGTGTCCCTGGCACAAAACATTGTGCCAAGCTCCTCAGAACCGCAACCCGGTCCAAGTGGACAGGGTGCGGCGAAGAGGGAGCGCCCGGACGATACGGCTTCACCAAGTACGCTCCAGGGGGACGCCAAGCGTGTTAGAACCCAGGCCGCTCAAGGGGAGCAGAGAACCTACGCGCGGGCCACTAAGGATATCCCTGCGCGACTCGCCGTAGCGATCTGCCTCTCGCCTCCTTCCCGAGATATGACTACTGACGAAGGCGAACACATCAAGCTCAGCCTTGAAGACCTCATCGTAGACACGTGTCGAACTGACCCCTCCAAAGTCCCGGCCTTCCGTGGTTACCCAAGGGTAGCGGATGGCACGGTTCACATATGGTGCGAGGACGACAACGCCCTGACTTGGCTGACCCAGAACGTACCCAAACTAAGACTGCCAAACACTGACGAGACACTGACAGTAATGAAACAGTCTGACGTACCGACTCGGGTTCGAGCGGCGCTCTTTGTACCCAGGTACAATGGGGACATAGCGCTGCTCCAGACGATTCTGACCTGCCAGAACCCCTGGTACGACATCGGTAGATGGTCTCTGTACAGGGCGACATCGGTCGGTGGTGATAACTATGGGTCTTATCTAACCCTGGGTATCCCACCGGACGAGGTCGAAAAGATCTTGGGGAGGGAGCGACGGATATCATACCTACTTGGGTCGATATACGTGCGTTTCTTCCCCAATACCCATCCCTCTGAGACTAAGACTGACACTGAACAGACGAAACCGGCTCCGACTGAACTTGACGTGACAATGACGCAACTGGAGGAGGAGATGGCCAGAACGGCGATGGCTGATGCCGACGCCGTGAGGATGCCAACCTCACCACCAAGGTGGACGGAGCAGCTGCTCTCATCATCGTCACCGACACTCAGCGAAGACCAGCATGGGCTGGGAGAGGCGGGGGAATCATCCGATGGATCCATCTCCCCCTAATTCCACCCCACTGCCGACCCCATCCCGTCCCATAAACATCATCCAGACCAACCTCCAGCATAGCCAGACGGCTACCGCCTGCCTGCGCAGGGCACTGGAGATGGAACCCCGAACCATTGCACTCATCCAAGAGCCGTGGATCCGTAATAACAGAATATGCGGCCTTGGTAACATTGGAGGTAAGCTGATCCTCGACACACAAGGCACAGATAAACCACGAACCTGTGCCTACATACCCAAAGATGTACCCACCACCACACTCACGCAATTATGTTCCAGAGATCTAACAGCCGTCAGGCTCAAAACCGACGGCGAAGCACCCGATATCGTCCTGGCCTCGGTATACATGCCTGGCGAGGATGAAGACTGCCCACCAAAAGGGATGGCCGACCTGGTAAGGTATTGTGAAGACACCAACCTGGACCTGGTCATCTGCACGGACTCAAACGCCCATCACCCGCTTTGGGGTTGCAACAAAGCCAACACTAGAGGTGAGGTACTATGCACATATTTGTTCTCAACTAACCTTAACATCGCAAACCGCGGCTCGGAACCCACTTGGGTCACATCGCGTGGACAAACAATTATTGACCTAACGCTGGCTTCGGAAAGTGCGGCAAAACTTATATCTAACTGGCACGTATCTAACGAGCCTTCTTGCTCTGACCATAGAAGGATTCGCTTCTCACTAATAGCTAACATAAAAAAACCCGAACCTAGACGCAACCCACGCCGTACCAATGTACCCGGATATAAGCGGCTGTTGGCCTCCCTACTAACGCAGCACCAAACTCCTCAAATTCTAATAGACCACAAACAACTTGAAAACACCGTAACAAAACTCTCGGAATTTATAATTGAAGCCTACCACGCCTGCTGCAAACTAAAAGACCCAAACACCAGGAGTAAGGGTAACTCCTGGTGGAATGCGGAACTTAGTAAGCTCAGGCAAAACATGCGCAAACAATTCAACAGAGCCAAAAATTCCAGACTACCAGAAGACTGGGACTCATACAAGAAAACACAATACACCTTCAAAAAACAAGTCAGGAATGCCAGCAGGGCAGCCTGGCGGAAATTCTGCGAAGAAATTGAATCGAACAACGAAGCCGCGCGTGTGAGAAAGATCCTATCTACAGATCAAGATCGCACCCTCGGGTCGTTAAAAACCCCAGACAACACATACACCAAGTCGGACCACGAAACAAGTAAAGTCCTTCTGGAAACCCACTTCCCAGACTGCACTCTCTCCGAGGACAGAACCTGGGCAAGTGAACCAACGCACACACCAAATGACCAAGACTGGGCCAGAGCCCGCACCATAGTAACCACAGAGAAAATAAAATGGGCAATAAAGACTTTTAAGCCATATAAATCCGCAGGCTTAGACGAAATTTTCCCCGCCCTGCTACAATGGGGAGTAGATGCCCTAACGCCGTGGCTGATCGACATCTACCAAGCTTGCATAGCACAGAAATACATACCACTTGCATGGCGAGAGGTGAAAGTCATTTTCATTCCCAAACCAGGCAAACCAGATTACACACAACCCAAGGCGTACAGACCAATAAGCCTAACATCTTTCTTGCTGAAAACCCTTGAGAGGCTCTGTGATCGACATATTCGGGACGGACCTCTTCGGGAGCGACCACTTCACAAACAGCAACACGCGTATTCCACAGGAAAATCAACAGAATCTGCGCTGCATAGTGTAATCTCCAAGATCGAATGTGCAGTGGACCACAAATGCTCCTCACTAGCTGTCTTCATCGACATAGAAGGCGCTTTTGACAAAACCATCTTCCATAGCATCAACGCAGCCCTCGAGGAACATGGTGTGGACTCGACCCTGCGAGGATGGATCACAAATATGCTCCGATTGAGAGCCGTACAAGTTACGGTAAACGACACCACCAGAGCCATAGTAGCGAAGGGCTGCCCCCAAGGTGGAGTCCTCTCGCCACTACTATGGAACCTTGTAGTAGACAGCCTCATCAAACGTCTAAATAGCAGAGGCTACTACACGGTGGGCTATGCTGATGATTTGACCATAATAATAAACGGCACACACGAAAACACACTATGCAACCTTATGCGCCAAGCTCTAAGAATAGTAGAAGACTGGTGCAAGGAATATAAACTAGCAGTAAACCCCACCAAAACCGAACTCGTCCTCTTCACAAAGAAAAGAAAGCTGACAACATTACAATTGCCAAGCTTCTTTGGGACAACCCTAAACCTATCGACTGAAACCAAATACCTGGGTATCTTTTTGGACAAACAGTTGAACTGGGCAAAACACACTGATTACATCATCACAAAAGCCAGTATAGCCCTATGGCAATGTAAGAGACTCCTCGGGAGAAATTGGGGCATAAGCCCCAAAATCACCTACTGGCTATACACCACAGTTATCCGACCAATTATCACATACGGTTCTTTAGTTTGGTGGCCCAGGACCAACCTAAGTACAACCCAAAAAGATCTCGAGAAACTACAAAGATTTGCATGCGTAGCAATCACCGGTAGCATGAGGACTTCCCCCACTGCTGCCTTACAGGTGATGCTGGGGCTACCTCCCCTACACCTCGTCGTAAGAGAGGAGGCGGCCATAGCGACTTTCAGACTCGAAGTATCCGGCTCCCTAAGCAATGATTCTAGAATCAAACACACACGCATCAGAGAAGATGCAATCAAAGAACAACCGATGATGACATCACCCATCGACAGAACCCTGAAGACCCACTGCTTCCAAAAACACTACAACATAGAGCTCATAGAGGAGTTGTGTGACTACTCAGGTACAACAGAGCTAAGAATTTACACTGATGGATCAAAGACCGACGAAGGGACGGGCGTCGGGGTGTTCTCCAACGACCTAAACATTAAGATATCCAAACCACTTGGAATGCTCAACTCCGTTTACCAAGCAGAGTGTGTAGGTATTATCCAAGCGGCACACGCTATAGAGGCCAGGGAGGTTACGGATACCAATATCCGAATACTCTCCGACAGTGCCTCAGTTCTTCAATCCCTAAAGAGTAATCAGATCACGTCGAGACTAACACTAGAATGCCACAAGGCCTTAGAACGAATCACGGTACTAAATCGCAACACGATAACGCTACAATGGATTAGAGGTCACAGTGGATCACTTGGAAACGATGCGGCTGACGAACTTGCCAGAAGAGGATCCAGTACAAGACCCTACGGACCTGAACCCATTGTGCCCATTCCTTTCAAGCAGCTAAGAAGCTGGTTAAAGGATCACACTCGAATACAAGCGGAAAAATGGTGGACCTCGACACCAGGATGTAGGCAATCCAAGGAGGCTATGCCATCCTTGGATACAAAGCTGACCAGGCGCCTTCTGCGCCTGGACAGAGACAGCCTGCGCCTGGTGGCGGGGACCATTACTGGACACTGTTCACTAAATAAACACTTTCATACCCTGGGAATCACTGATAGCCCCCTGTGCAGAGCATGCATGGAGGCGGAGGAAACGGTGGCGCATGTGCTTCTTGAGTGCACAGGCGTTACCAAGATTCGCGAGGAGACCCTGGGAACACCAACATCCCTTGCGGATGCCCTGAGAAGACCGGGAAGTCTTATCTGCTTCTGGAGGGAGGTGGGCTGGTTGGAGTAATCGGCCACCATGGCTCACGTACAATGGTCCATTTCAAGGACTAAGTGCGGAAACCTAAACCCCATGATAGATAGATAGAAATATTCGATGAAATGAAAATTATGTTAATCGATATTATACAAATTGATTATTATCCTAAACGTTGTTCGAATTAGTAACATTACATCAAAAGTTGTTATACCAAACAAGGATGAACCTCTTTTTTATTCACATCTAACGAGTTAATAGTGCTTTTGAGTTTTGACTGATGCTTTATTGCAGTTAAAACTACTTTTGACGAAGAGCGTCAGCCAAAAGTACTTTTAACCGCAAATTTGCAGTCAAAAGTACTAATAACCAATAATTTTCAGTCAAAACCACTTTTGACCATCCTATTCAGTCAAAAGTACTTTTGACTGATTTTGCTAGTCAATAGTACTTTTGACTGGTTAAGAGTTTTGACTGCAACATGTATATATTTCTAATTTATATGTATTGATTGTGACTAATTATAGACTAATTATAGATAACAGCCGCACGGATCGATCAACAGGTTAAGCTACGATGGCGCAGTTGGGCCATGGATGGGTGACCATCTTTACATACCAAGACCCTCCGTGCCTCAAAAGCACGTTAACTCGTTGGTCCCCGCCGTCATTCGTGGATCTTTGACAGTCGTTACGGGTCGTAAGAAGCCCGAAATTCTGACAACCAGTCTTACCAAGGGGTTTCGTATTACCCAGTAACTGGATTGTGGACGTCAGATAGGCAGTCGCTCCATGTAAAATTAGACTGAAAGCCGACCCCAACATAGTTGGGAAAAAGCTAGGCAGATGCTGACATTTCCTATCTCTACATAATATAATATATCAAATCTATATTATTTAACTGAAAGCCTGCAACAGGTACCTCATGAAATTAGATAGTACCTGCATGGAAATTGAGTAGTTTACGAAAACATTTTACTGATTGCATCTCTCTTCTCAAATCAAATCACTTCGAAATATTTCAGAGACTAAAGCAAACTTTATGATCAGTCAAACCTTACAAAAAAAAAAGACCATTTTTTTCAAAAAATGGTAGCAAACTAGCAAATTACTCTAAAACGGATTTCACACTGCATCAGGTCACTAATGAGTCGCTAACCGACAGCAACCGACCAGTAACCGTGAAAGTAACCCAAATCAGCCGTCGATAACCATGGATCATCTATCAACATAATCGAATACTGAAATCACAATGGTTCGTTAAAGAACTCAACATTTGGCGGTAGGAAATGAAAGGTAGGGCTGCTACCGATGCAATTTTTTTAAAGCCCCTGCCGCAGCTTGGCTAATCGTTAAAAGCTATTGTGTGGATTTGGGTAGGAACAGTTTTGCTACCAACTAAAACAATCCTGAGAGGCAATTCCCGTAAAGACTCCTCCAAACAGGCGCGACACAAAGGCACCGCAAGTCGCGCAACGAGCGGTGCCTTTGTGTCACGCATGATTCGCGTCGCGCGTCGCGCCTGTTTGCAGGAGCCTTAACTTTAAGATAGTTCTCACACTCACACAGTCTGATCTCAGTCTCAATCTGTCAAAAATATCTCAAATTTCCCTACTTTTCGACTTTGACATTGATCAAAGGTTGAGGTTGAAATTGGTCAAAGCATTTATTTCAAATAGGCACATAAAAGGCACTTTTGAACGTCAAAAATTATAACAAAATAGAATTGATTCTAGTCGCCCATTCCAAAAGGTAGTTTTCGTATGGAGAAGAATGGGCAAGAAACTCCACCGTTACTGTTTTAAAATGTTTTACAATATTTTTCATGAATTAATTATATAATAATAAGATGAGATTGCGACTACATTTTGAACATTTTTAATTAAGGGAATTGGTCTTCTCGTCTTGAGGTACTCATAGGAAAATTTCACTTTGTCATTTGGAAAGTGCAGATGTTTGACTTATTTTGTCTAAGTTTGATGGTCCTTCAATGTAAACTATCTAAAGTTTCGTATACTCTTCACTGTTTTATGGAATCCATACTAAATATTACAAATTCGAAAGTAACTGTCTGTACGTTACTTTATTACGCATAAACCATCAAATGGTTTTTGATAAAATTTGTCAAGGAGATCGACATCATGGAGAACGACATAGGTTACTTTTTGTCCCGGTAGCACGCTCCCGTGGGATCATTTCGACATTCGACAGAGCTAGGCCAAGGAAAGTAGTGATTAAATTATCATCATTAGACTATTTCCGACAAGTTAGAAGCTATCAAAGAAAAATAAAGGCACAGTACTTATATTAAACTATTTTATCTTTATCACCGCAACGTACTCACAAAACAGCCAACCCTAATGAGCCGAAAACGCCCAATCACCATTTTTAATACAACACAGGTAAAGTTGCAGTTGTTGATATGAATAGTGGCTGATTATATTGTTTACTACCGGTACCGGTATCGGTATCGTGGGCATTCGTCACGGTAATCGGAAAACTGCGGTATCATCCAATAGCTGGTCTATTAAGGGGGTGCGCAAGAGCGATGCCGACGGGTGCAGGGTTAATTAAATGTTTTGGTCACACCTCGGCAGTATAAGGTTGCGTTTTTTGTGTGACGTGTGAGTTATGATGTTCAGATGTTTTTTCTACAGATGTTTTTAAATATTTTTAAGATGCAGAAGTTGATTGACCGTTTTAACTTTTGAAACTTGTGATTTGTTGTCAACTTGGTATTAATTGCACATCCTCTCGATTGGGAAAGGTCATGGTGAGTTTTTGCCAAGCAGTTGGATGATGCAGGTTGACTATAACAATACATAAATATGTGGCATCACGTCATTCATTTGACTATTCGGAACGCTAGCGCCATCTGGTGGCGCTTGACAGAGTCTAGCCTGAGTTCGTGGGGGTTAGAAAACAGCTCGACAGAACGATGTGGGGCTCTCTTGGACATTGGACATCGTACGTACAACATGTGCGCAGAAACTGTATCGCGTTCCGTGTCTGGTTGTGTTGTGTACCTACAGTGTGTAATTTGCTAGTGTGATTAAATTGTTCGTGAAATTATAATCTGATTTGAACTGCAAAACGGTTTTTCTGTTGCGCAATAACCAACACATACCCACAGTACGCCCACAGTAGTTAAAATATGGCTGATAATAACGACACACACCTTCTCCGTCAAATATATAAATAATATACACCAAGTATATTGAAAGAAGCCGATTTCAAAGCTATTTAGAAAGATATATTGTGCAATAATAACTAAATAGATTTATAATAATCTGAAAGGATCAGAAGCAATCCTTTACAAATGATAACTAAGTAGGTATATAACCTATTACGATCATTATAAATGAGTGCCCAATTGTGTTTACATTTTGAATCAGTGCTTCATTTAAATTAATGTCGTTAGTATTTCATGTCAATGCCAAATGACAATCATTATTGACTCAGCTTTTCTTGTCTCCAATTATTTCGGTAAGCAGTCATATTTCTCAATATCGGTAAGAATAACGATGTCGTCAGTCTTACTTTCATTTAGTTTCTTTGTTAGTAGCAAATACTTAATCCTTAATTTTTTTGTGAGATTCAAAGTAATATATAAGGTCCCATTAAAATAGATGGACAAATTTTTAGAAATCATTCAGACCACCAAAATAAGGACGATGGTATAAAAATATAATAAGAAAAACGCATTAGATACTTACAAGAAAAGTAATTAGCTAAAGAAAATACACTAATGTGACGGCAATTTATTATATATTTTAGATCAAAATAAAATCACTTTAATCAGTGTTTTTTTTTTTTTGGTTAGACGTACTGAGCGCTGTGTTAAAATTTGTCCATCTATTTTAATGGGACCCTGTATGATGTGATTAAAAGTTTACTTTTTAGTAGCAGTATGTGCTGCTTTATTGATTACTTGCTTCTGCTAACGACTTCGTCGGCGTGCTTGCTTCTTGTTTTCATAATACAGTACACACAATATCGCTGAGTGTTATAGGATATACAGTATGGAAACCACATATATGCAATAAATTATACCACATATTTACCGAAGAAAACAAACTCACACCTCTGTAATTATACAGAGGTGTGAGTTTGTTTGAGAAGTTTTCATTTAAAAAATCAGTACTCATATTAATGAGTACTGATTTTTTAAATGAAAACTTCTTTAGGCGCGTTGGTCATTTTTTGAGATGGGAAAAAACCATTGAACTCGCGCCACTGTTACTGTAAGCGACACTGCGCGTGATCTGTTTATAAGACGATTAAAAAAATACCCGCTTCGGATGTGTTCGGCTGTCCTCGGGATGTACTCGGTTTTAATGTATGTACCTATATCCGATATGTCAGTGAGTGATAGCAAAGTATTACGTTTGTGTTTTGTTTTCACTTCTGTCGGCACTCCCGAAGTGCCAGTTTTTTTATATTATATTTTTAATATTCATCATTTTTGGTAGCAGCATGTGTTTTAAATTGTTAATGGGTTTCACAATTCACAACTTAAATAACTTAATGGGAAGTTAAGTTTCCTACCAAAAAAAAAATTGATCAAAAAACATGAATGGATCGTGTGAAACATGGTTTGGTTAAGAAAGAATTTGGCACTAAGAAGACGATAACGCAGTTGAAAGAAAACGAAATGAAAACCTGAAAATCAAGATGAAGGCAGTTGATGATTGGCAACTTAATTTGGGGAAGATTGTACCCTTGATTCTCATAAGGACATATTTATCTGGCCCCAATCACACAGTTACAGCTCAATCCGCCATTCTTAAAGCAAGAACAACTAATATCTTTGTAGTCTTCATTCCTGAAAGCAGGCTTTGAACAAACTTAGAACAAAACCTACAAATTCATAAGTTCTGTGTATTGTCTTTCTCCTCATAAATACATATAAAAGAAAACATGAACAGTTTGATTGTAAAGATTTCAAAACAATATCTTACAGCTATATCACTTTTAACTTTCGAGAAAGCTTGAGTTGGAGCTAAAAGCATTTACCCAAACACGGGTTATCAGCTAATGTAATCAACTAATTGAATTCGTTACAGACAACAGTTATCAATACCATCGGTACTTTCACTTGAACCAGACACGTAATGGTTAAAATGTGACTTATGTGTCATAAAAAGTAATAATAAAAAATAATTTTGTAAAGAAAAACTTTCATGTTATCGCCATACTTAAGGCTTCTTCAAACAGGCGCGACACGCGATAAAATCGCTCGCGACACAAAGGCACCGCAAGTCGGGCAACGAGCGGTGCCTTTGTGTCGCGCGCGATTATATCCCGTGTCGCGCCTGTTTGTAGGAGCCTTTATTTGGACTTCGCCTTTTTTCTATCATCTAGCGGTATTCTGTTATATTGAAGGGAATTTCTACCAGATCATTGTTTTCACCAGATGGACTTAACATTGCAATTCGTACATCATTATCATCAGCATCTACTTCATTAATCTTGTTTTACTCAAAACATTAAAATATTGTTTCTTTAGCAACATTTTGTTAACTGTTATCAACGCATTTTACAGTGCAAACACTTCATCAAATATAATTTGTCACCTACCACACCAACCTAACCTTCTCCCACAATATTCTCCCCACATCTTTAATTCAATCACGTACTTACAAACAAATAATTTTATAATTCCGACATAATGCAATAAGGCTGAAACAACGATCGCCCTCCGCCCCCAACATAGACGTCACTTTCACAAGATTAAACGTCAAATAGAGGAGGGAAGGAGGTTTTTAAATCGGAGGGCAAAGTCTCAGGGGCAAGCGATTAGGGTGTTGTCATAGTATGGTAAAGATTGCGAATTTTGTGTGGTGTTTTCTGGTAGAACGTCGCTGTAGATAGTGTTCTTAAAGTAATTACTGTAACAGGTCCTTCTGAACTTAAAAAAATATGGTGTTGGCAAAGATTTAAATCGTTAGATTTATCCTCACTGAACTACAATGTCGCGTGAAAAAGTGTCCATACTTCGTTAATATTGGCTTGATTAATTGGCTTTGCTGCATCCATGAAATTTAAGGCTGCATTTTTACTTTAAGGGGTGAGTTTGCGTAGGCTATTGAAAATTTGCGATTGTCTACTTTTTTATAGATGGAATTTAAGACAGATATTGGTCGTGCATAAGGGCCAATTTTATACAAGAGACAAACGGGAATAATTTAACTGATTACAAAGCTACCACCAAGATTGTTCAGACAAACACCAAGACAGTCAAATTAATAGGTTGGACATAAATATTCGGCCCAAAAAAGGGTCAGACATTCACCATACCGTGTCTTTATCCTCACAGGGTGCTACGTGTCAAGTATTGTGTTAATTCGCCAGAATTTGTTCTAGGGAGTGAATTGTTTATAGGGTGTTCAGTTTCAACTACCGGAGAAGATTGGAGGGTGAGATCGAGATTCAATGAGATGTGCTAAATAAGTAGGCGTTTTGGATGTAATCTTTTATTTTTTTGACGTGTGATTGAAAAAGGGTTCGTTGTTTGCGTAGGCAGAGGTTTTCATTATTTGCAAAAGTAGATTTGGACTTATGTGACGTGTCAATGTTTGTTCAGAGTTGGCTTTGGGAACGGGTTGGTTTACATTTACTTGTTCAGATTTAGATATATTGAAGGCAAGAAAAATGACAATGATTCTGAACTAAAAAAGAGTTACCAAGTAAAGAAGATAGACCAAGACGAAAGAGTTAAAACAATACTCAGAGGTATGTGCAGCTAAGCATATTATGTGAGTGATGAAACAAAAGAATATCTTGATGCAATAAGCAATCCAGTTCTGCGAAGTAATTGCGTAACACACAAACAGTATTAATAGCTTTCATTTTGACAGTTTAACAACATTCATTGCGTTATTTACGTTGTTGAGCAGACAAATTTTTCGAATAAATGAAGCAATGTATTAGCAATATCCTTCAAAATGATTCAGATTTTGATTGAAAATATGTTACGCAATTAGGGTGCTCGTCTTCAAAACTGATCATGAATACCCAATCCAATACATGTTAACACAAATCTACATTTATTAGGACATCAGGAACAACCCCTCGACCACTAATTATTTCGCGACTACCCGCTGTTACACAGGGGTAGGTAAGTACCGTCGTTACGGTGTGACGGGAGGAATCCGCTTCAATTGTGTGATATTAATCTCTGTACCTGTTGTGTTTTAATTAAATTGTAATGTAATGTTGCGATCTATTGAATCTTGTGATTCTCCCTTGTCCTTACACAAGATATCTCTACAATTCTAGAGTTACACACTTCCAATAATTTATTTCATTAGTTATACTCATAACTAATGTTCTCTTGAACCAATACTATATTTAAGCTTTACCCCAAATTAGGTGGGATAAGAGCCAACAGGATTGATCCTATTGTTATACTTTATAGAAAGTCTTCGTTTAGTGTGTTGCAGGAGGTACTCCCAAGGCTCGAAATCCGTAGTTCCGGCCGTAGTTACGAGCGATTACTACTCCGTGTCACCTTCGGAGATAAGTTTGATTTGGGGGCCAACCTAAGAATAAATGACACCACGATTTGATAGTGTAGCTATTCTCGATGTTTTTGTACACGTCCGAAAAAGTTATTAAGGTGTAGGGCTCACATAGTAGTTTCTAATTACGTTCGGACGGGCCCGTATCTTCGTTGACTGACACAAAGGTCCAAAGGTGTTCTTTTGACAGTTTTGCTGAGGACGATGTAGCTGTGGTAAACTAAACTGCTAGTTATATCATGGCAGGTCCTTAAATACTCACGTCAAAAACTGATCACCTTTTACCGGACACTAACGCAGCGTTAAAATTTGATTCCCAATTGATCTCTACGGTGTTAAAACCACACCCCTCACAAATTGAATTTCCCATCCTTCATAAAACCATCAATTTCTAACATATGGTTTATCAATTCCAAGCATATTATACGCTGATCTAGCACATCCGAAGTTTTTTTACTGCTTAAGGAGTAGCAAATTTTCGAAAACTAGATAAAATGATTAATCCGGTTCATAATTATGATGTGTCAGCACTTTCTTTTCTTTTTTTTTTTTGGTGAAATTTCTTCCGCACGATGTTCATATTTCATGGTGTTAACAGCTTTAAGCAAAACGTTAAAGATTTCATGCCTTCGCGCTAAATGGCTGATCATATAATTAGCGCCTAGATTGGGCGATGCTTCGGCATTTCTCGGTAATATTCGGTAATCTGGTTTGTTTTTTCTTCGTTGGAATTTGTTACCTACATAAGTTTAACTGTTCGACTATGCTGTTGGCTATGCTGTGAGTAGAATTCGGTAATGCCTTACAAATAGAAAAGTATGTATGTAGTATAATTCTGTCGGGACACTTGGCTTTTTTTCTGCAATTCTGAATGATAAGTATGTGATTAAGTAAGGAAAGATAAAAGTAACGATTAATGGATTGTGTGAAAGATTATATCGCCAGAAACGGGTGAATTTAAGAGCGTTTACGCCGTACGGCATTTCATATAAACTTTCAAGCCCTTGTTTTTCGAAATGAATGAACCGATTTTAATGAAACTTCATACGCAGCAGGATACAAAGGTCTAAAAAGTTACTTAAGAACATTTTCGAAAAATAGTGTTTCAGCCAAATTAGACCGATTTAAAATTTTCCAAAGGAACAGACATTTCCAGTTACCTTTTTTTAAATAAGGCATTTCGGAAATGTTCTTAAGTAACTTTTTAGACCTTTGTATCCTGCTGCGTATGAAGTTTCATTAAAATCGGTTCATTAACTTCGAAAAACAAGGGCTTAAAAGTTTGTATGAAATGCCTTACAGCGTAAACGCTCTTAATACCGAGATGACAGCTCATAGAGATGTACGTAAAAACGTAAGAAAAGAACTCATGCTCCCACCAGATAAATTGGGATACGGACAAAACGATGATAACGGACATAGGGACAGATGCAGGTGATTAGCGAATAGCCGAGGCATTGTCAAACTCAGTAAAAAAAGTTATCGTCTATACTCTATAGACAAAGTATTGGTTTACCCATTTCCTGTTCGATAAAAGGGACTGGAGGGATAATTGCGTCACACACTATCAGTAGTAATCGGTTCCAATTTGACAGTTCAACAATATTCATTGCGTTATTTACGTTGTTGAGTAGACACATTTTTGAACATATGAAGCAATGGTTTAGCATTATCATTCAAAATTATTCAGATTGAGATTGATAATGTGTTACGAAATAATGATGCGGATCCTACATCTACATACATTACAATTACTAGTAATCTGATTCTTACCTGTGGATTAGGTGTTAAAGCTGCATTGATAGCGTTCTGCTGAGCTGCAGCAGCTGCCGCCGCGGCCATGCTGGCTCCCAGTGGCCCATACGCAGCACCATAGTACCCTCCCATCGCCTGACCCATGCCCCCACCTGCCATACCTGTAGAAAAATAAAACAATATCTGTAGTGACGTCAACGCAGGCTTTAAAAGGAGTTATGATTTTATTGTAAGAAAACTTTTTCATAGTTTCGACCTCATTTGAAACTTTGTGGTGCTTCCTTTGCGACTTCAATAAAGTTGCCTTTAAGGGGAAGCGCTAAAGTAGCCCGCGAAATTCAAACTTTCTTGAGTTTTTTTGCAATTTGCTGGTCAGTATTAAGTTGTACGTCGATCAAAATATGATTCGCGGCCGTAACAAATATGCATTTACAGAATCATAATCATTAGAATCAGTAATACAACTTGTTAGGTTAGTATAATCCCTAAATGTCGAGATTTCATGAAATAGTCATTCTGTGGGATTACTTTGGTCTTAGAGAGTTGTGTTGTGTTGAATTGTGTTGTTGTGTTGTGTTGTGTTTTCTGTTCTGTTTTATTTCATTTCTGTTTATATATGTGTATACATAAATGGTAAAAATAAATAATTCAAAAACTACCCAAGCCAAGTTCATAAAATTTATATGGGACCACCGCTGAAGCATACCTTATCCATTAAAAAATGAGAGAATTTTTAGATTAGAGGTACCCCAATAACACCTTTGACAGAAATGAGGGTGTACCGTGCGTGGTATATTGAACACATCTGCGTACCCCTTTAGAGGGTACAGGCGTGATGTTATGTTGTGTGATTGCTTAAATAATGCATACATATGCGATATTGAAGAGTTCCGTTGTCTCCGAAACTCATCATCAGATCTTTACGACTTTTAAATGGGACCATTTCAGAATAAACTTCTTTCGAACAAAAACAATATTTTACAAATCTGTCATACATAATATATATGACGGAGTTAAGACCGAACATATAAACAAAATATATTTATAAACATCCGAATTGAGAACCTCCTCCTTTAGAGAAGCGGTTAAAAAAAAAAAACCAACCAATTTTTTGAGCTTACAACCCAACTGCATCAAAACCAGACAGCAAACCCCAGCAAACTATTCAAAACAAATTCCACAACAGTTCTAAATTCAAAACATTCATAGACGCTAGAACGGAATGTCTAATTCACACCAGTAGGCAAGTGGCCACCGTAATGGACAGTACTCTATGGACCGACGCACATTCATAATGGCGCTCCGGGAACTCTGATTCGAGCACCAATTAATTATTTCATTGTGCCACGAATAATCCCGCCCTCGAGTGCTATTAACTAACGGTCAGTTCCTTAGACGTGTTTATTAAATACGCCTCAACGGGACTAGTTTACTCGCATATTGATAACTAATGAATTTGGATTATGAATTTAATTTAGAGCAAGTGATTTATTAGGTACAAATCTGGTTTTATTAAGTTTTTAACGCGATTTTTCCAACTGATCTATATAAGGACAAAAATTGTGTAGATCATAAAATAAAACACATGATACAATATACCTAATTAAATTTTATTTGAATATTGATTTCACCATTTTCAACATTGTATGAGGGATTAGCATAAATTATATTTATTTGATTAAATTAAAACCCATGAATTACGTCAACAATCCACGGCAGCAAGGTAAAATGGAACTGTCAAATCTCGCGGCGAAAAATATTTATAATACAACCATATTAGGATGTCACGACAATCTAACCACTTGTAATGCTATTACGTGAAAATCGAAATACACTTCATGTCCCGCGTGAAATATTCGAATATAGAATTTAAATAAAAAATATATGAGACACCCCTATTGTGGTGACGTCAGTCGAATCTACAATATATTATAAACCGCAGCAAAATTATAAAGCAGTTTATTAAAAGGACAATGAGTTCTCCGTCAAAGCAATAAGGTGCGATATCGCTTGGGAGTTTATTATCAGGGACGCAAATAGGTAACGTCAAGATTTTTAGAAAGGGACGATCGAGATTTTTTTTATTATATTTATAATTAAATTCCCTGTCATCTCTTTTGGGTATCTGGCCTCCTGGTATTGGCGTTCGCGGGATGGATTTTTATTTTCATATTTCCCAAGTTTTCATTTAATTCGTAGAAAATATGAATGAATTCCGACTGCTAATAATGCCTCTGATTGACAGCTCGGCCATCATTAATTATTCCTCAGTAAATGGCAGATGGGCAGGGCACATTTCGCGCAGAACAGATAGCCGATGGGGCCGAAAGGTTCTGGAGTGGCGACCGCGTACCGGAAGACGTAGCGTTGGAAGGCCTCCCACAAGGTGGTCCGAAAACCTTGTAAATGCCGCAGGAACCCGTTGGATGCGAGAAGCACAGAACCGGTCGAAGTGGAGGTGCTTGGGGGAGGCCTATGTCCAGCAGTGGACGTCTTTCGGCTAAAATGATGATGATGATGAAACGGCAGATTTATTCAAGTATAAATGCTGGTTCGTTCAAAGGAAATTATCAGTTACATGTAACGGACATACAAGGTGCTTGGCAGTGATTTCGCCGACATTCAGCGACCTAATGCGCGATAATGAGAGCACACGCATATCAAAAAATGATACAGTGTAAATGCACGTGACAAAGGAAGAAAACGGATCATGTAGTGAATGGTGACGACTTTATTGTGTTTGGGACGAGATTTGGTGTTCAAATTATGACAATTGCAATTTAGCCATGTAACTTACTATAATGTATTGCTAGTATTAAGAGGGTGGAGCACAAGTTGAGACCTCGTATCGGCAAGCGTAGCGTGGATCGGCCTCCAGCTAGATGGACCGACGATCTCAAGAAGGTGGCTGGGACAGACTGGCTGCGGAGGGTAGAGGACAGGGTGTTGTGGCGAAGCCTAGGAGAGGCCTATATCTAGCAGTGGACTGCGATAGGCAGAGCTGATTAATTGATTGCTTAAGACTGTAATGTACCCCTAAAACGAATCAGTTGGCACGCAGTACTCGAGGAAAAGCCCTATCTACCCTTCAATGTCTACCTCGTTTCTTCACTTGGATGTTAATTCAAGTAGAAAAACTTTAAGGCTTCATGAATACTTAATCTCTTGGCTCACGTGGCAACTCCATCAGATTTTCTCGAAGCGAACCCTTACAAATTCATCAAAGGCTGCACACATAACCCTAAATTACCTGACTGCTGGTCGAACAGACTGGCAACAAAAACCCAATTAATTTCCACCAACGGTTTATACAGAAACCGTTTAAATGCAACATCAAAACTGTAAATGACTAATTTTAATTAATAAAACAAACGAATATTTCCTTAAAGAGTCGTTACGTGGGACTTTTTAGACTCGAAACTTGGTTTGGCAGTTGAAAAAGTCCTCGAAAGGGTTCAAAAGGGTTATTAAAATAGGCGTATTTTGTTACTTTGTGGAAGTTAGGAAAGTAAAAGAAAAGCAACCTGCCTTGGTTAATATAAACGTTGACTTTGAAAGGAGAAAAAAATAAAATGTACAAAATTTCGGGGCATTCTAAGAAAAACTTCCACGTGGAAAACATAGGAACGCATCAATCAACTTAGAAGTTGCAAATCTGCGGGGGGAGTTTGGCTTATGTCTCTACAATATTTTGTACTTATTGGAATGTTTGAGGAAAATATGAACATGTAAATATGAGTGTACAAAAGATTTGTTCCCACAATTCTTTTTTATCAATCGAAGAAAAATTAAAAGCTACCCCACAATGGATGTAATTTCAGACACGATTCACCTCCGTGACCTCCGTTACAATCCATATCGTTCATAATGACCATCTTCCGACCAGCCCCTGAATATGTAAATATAGCCCCAGCATTGTGAGGATCGACAGAAAGGTCGGACACCGGGCTAAATGGGATTTTCGTACGGGTTTCCTTTTCAATGCCCCCGTTTTTTCTTTCCACTCTTTATATTTGGATGTGTTAAATTTCTCGGAAAAATGCTTATTTTCTGTCCCGTCAGGTGGGTAAGGTGATTTATAGAGTGACCTTAGATGGTATCAATGGCTGAATGTGTGGCTTATTTCAGAAGTTTTGTGGAAATGAGTTTTGGGTTGCCGAATTGTTCGTACATATTTTGGTTGGGTTGGTTCATTTACCTGGTCGACCCAGGTAGTAAAATAAAATCCAAATTCAACATAAAGTTGCTCATTTGATACTAACACCGTAGGTAGGTACTAGATACAATAAAAACCTGTATCTAAAGCCCAGAGTTAAAGGCAATTTCCATTCCGTCACATTTGTCTTTTGCTCAGAAAATAAAAACCAATTTCTTTTACCAAAATCAGATCACAAGTTCACAACATAATCCCGTAGAACCCTAAAATAATCTTCAGCAGTTCCATTTATCCTTCAAAAACGATCGGAACAAATGACAAGGGGTATATTTTCGCCGTTTCATAGCATGGGGAGGGTTGTCCGCAGACGTACTTAACAAACCGTGGTTAAATTGATAGATTAGCCACAATTTGTGCAAATCATCGTTTTTGCTTGTTTGCAGTTATGGATATTAAGTGATATGGATTTTGGTTGAGTGATAGAATTATCTCGTTGGGATTATGGTAATAGTGGAATTTAAAGTGATTCATAATGGCTGCTGTTACCAGTTTTTTATGAATTTATATAGCGTGTCGTATGTTTTGAGTGTTATAGTTTGGGTTGTAGTTACAAGGTAAGCCTCTCTTAGAGTTTAGTACTAAAACGGTACAAATATTTTCAAACCGTACCAGTAAGTACGTTTTATTAAACTATTGTTCTATCCATAACACAAAAAGAATAATAAAGTACGTTCTCACGTATATACCATCAATGTGTCGTAAACCCCAAAAAAACCAAAGCAAAAATATAAACAAAACGGCGAGTCATTTCCTAGAGCCATAAACAAAAATTTCTCGCTCCACACGTCCGTTCTCCCCAACGTCCCGCGCTCAACTGTCATGTAAATGACGTCACGTGACCGGAAGCAGTTTGGCGGGGGGAGGGTCTTCCGGCGACGCACGCGATTGGACACTTCCGTTCGGTAACAAACTGCTGGTATATAATATGCTAATCATGAATAAGCAATTTATTGGATTATTGTATGGATTAGCGTTGCCTGTTTTGCCTGTAAGTGAGGATTAGGTTGGTTTTTTTGGCGATAACAGGAACTTTTTTGTACCTTACACGAAGATAAAGCTCCTAAAATGTTCAGATACACCGTACATACAGATTTGTTATTTTTTTCGACCATTTTTACATAGCTTTTTCTTTTTTAGTTTCACATGCTTTGTACGTCATTTAAATAGCGTCTATTACTTTCTCTGTAACCCAATTAAACTTTAATTGTGTACTAATTTACTTATTGTACCAGTTTTTTTCTGCGCTGCAGTAGGTAAACATGTTTTTTCTGTCACGGCCAATCAAGAGACGGAAGTTCCGTAAAAACTATTGCCTTATGGTACTTTTAGAAATGTGTGCTAGAAAAAGTATTGGTCTCAGTTTTTGTTAGCAGTACCGAGAATTATTGCTATTAAATGTAAATGTGTAGTTGTTGTAGGTTTCCTTGTTTATCTCTCCTATCTTTTTCTTTTGTTTTGTTGTATATATATTTTTATATGTATGTATATATGTTTCCGAGTGCATACAACCCGAATCTCTTCAAAGTAAGAGTGAACAGGCTTCTTCTGGGTGAGCTCACTCCATCGTAGACTTTGTCTCTGTCATCTCTGACCTAGACTAGAGTCAAGAGCAAACCCATTTCAAATAAAAAAAAAAAATCTTATATTTTACTTATAAATATTTTCTATTTGTTTTTTTGCTATTGCACCTACTGAATGTTGTATCTGCATCACCCTAAGGTAGACTGGTAGAAAATGCCCAAGGCATTAAGTCCGCCTTTGTACAGTTTTTTACTAGTGCATAAAGTTTAATAAATTAATTAATTAATTAATTTACCGTAACACTAGTATACATTTTTGTAATACCTTGACAATTCCATACATTGTAACTACCACTGCCCAGCACTCTAATTACGTGACACACTATCCATCACAATCTGTGTCATTTTGAAGGATAATGCTAATACATTGCTTCTTGTGTTCTAAAAATTTATCTGCTCAACAACGTTAATAGCGCAATGAATGTTTTTAAACTGTAAAAATGAAAGACATTCCTACTGTCAGTGTGTTCCGCAATCACCCCGTAGATTTTACCAGTTTTAATTTTAAGACGTTTTTAGACGCCTTATTAAAATTAAGAAAACTCTTATAAATAATTAATTTTTTTTTATCGACGACAAAGTGACGAAAATCGATTATTTTATTTGTTACACTCAAAGTTAAGGAAAATGGAACATCATTAGCTGAACAAACAAGAATTTTCTTAGAAAAATAAACTGTCGAGCGAAAAAAAAAATGTCTCCCATCGTTTGCTTAAAGAAACTCTTCATGGTTTTTAATTATGAATGCTGAGAATAAGAACAAAGGAAAACATCTGTAACGGATTTGGCGGAGTTTTTTGTCCGACATTGTGAGGTACAATGGGCTAAATCGAGTAAATTCTTTTTTGTCAAAGTATCTTCTATTCCGATAGGTATAATAATATGTCGAAAAGAAACTTAAAAGCCTGGATATAATTATAACATTTCAGATTACCTATAATTCGAGTTGGGTTTCGACCGATTGGAACCGTGCACCTAGCTTGACTTTTCATATTGTCCATGTAAGTTTATGTGTAATGGAATTGCTCCTTATTTTGATTTGATTTCTTCGAATTAATTTTTTGCTTGCTTAAATTGCTTTAAAAACTAATTAAACGCTATTTAATCAGCGCTGGTTCCACTTTGTATCAGTAAAGGGTTTGACTATTATGTGCAGACGCCAGCACATCAAGCTACCCGAAACTGTCAAATTTTCCCAATCAACTTTGAACCTTATGCTTCAGCGATAAAGTTGAAAATCTATTAAAGAAATTTGACAGATTGTAGTACCTTGATGTGCTGGCGTCTGTACATAAAACCGAATATATAGGTAATATAATAGGACTTAATACTGAAAACTGAAACACAGGCTTTGCCTAGTTCAGTTGCAATGGCTACATCCATTTATTAGAAAATAAATACTGCTAATTTTTATTCTGTAAAATATTATTAAGTTTTTGTGAAATTTTACTTTACTCTACAGTAAAAGATGGCCTAAGTAACGAGTTATGGTTTGTTATAAAACCCATCTTTTTTGTGTTGATTAATGGAAAATAGTTTCTTTCAATATCAAATCAACGACACAACAATATAGATAATGACAACTATTTACCACCAAGAACAACCGTCCAGTACAAACAAGAAAACAATTGAATATCTGCGTCAATTATGTATACCTATATTATTAGCATTATTAATATCTGTAAGAAACAATAAAATGAAAAACTTGTATAATCAATATGTTTAAGTAAACTGTATGAAAAGATGGCATTGTAATATACTAATTTACATAACAACTAACAAAGTTTAACTTGTACATATAATAGGGCATTTATGTATGGGCGTTGCGACACAACAGACTAATTTTATGAAACACGCTGTATGTGACAATCTGGCTGATACACTCAGTTGTTAAAATATAAGTACCTAATGCTTGTCAAGAGTCTTTTGCTATTCTATTTCGTCATTCATATCGTTTGTGTAGCACAAAACTAATGTCCGAGTCTGAATTTTAAAAAGACAATGTTAGTATTGATTTTTGATGGATTTGCTTGTCTGGTGTAAAGGAGACAACACTAACTGGCGATCGCGGCGAATCTATGGCAAGGCAGCAAGATATAGGCTGTTTAAGTGTAGAAAGTGACTAATTTTAGACGTCTACTGACCTACTGACCTACAGTTAAGATCTAAGATGGCAGTTTCTTCGATACATTTGAAGTGAACATTGACAACTGCTATCTAAATAGTTAGTGTACCTAAGTGACGTTTTCTTGAGTTCTATGTAGCTGATTGACTGTTAAAAGCACGTTGGCAGCGTTTCCGTAAGTGCTTTAGTTAAGACTAAAGAGTTTTAAAGCGAATTACAAGCAGAGGTCGTTTTGAGGAAGATGTTATCTGAGAAGAGACGTAAAACAATTTCAAACCACCAAAAGAGTGAGTACCTACGCTCCTTTTTATCGTTGTAATAGCGATGACAAACAACCATACAAAATAATAGCACCATTATCTATTCATTTGATTAATTATTATATACAGCTGAATCAATTAAAATGGTATGCTCGAAGAACCAGTTAGTTTATAGATTTTTAAGGCAATTAGATAATTTAATTTTGTAAACGAAATTGTAGGTACTCTTTCTTCTACGTACTTACGAAAATGTATTGTACAATTTCGTGGATTTTTTCGAACATAATTATATGGTTTTTAAGTAATTTGTTATACTAACACGCTATGGGTCTTCAAAGCCTGAAAATCAATGGTTTTTTAATGTTCGTATAAAAACTGGTCCTTCGATCCGGATAGGTCTGGCTATCCACCAGTACCTACCTACTAAGCTATGTAAGAAGTAAGGAAACGTCTAATATCATGATTGATACGTTTGCCAATCTATGCACAGAGCTACAGCAGCGATAATCATCATCTGTCTAGCCTTTTCCTAACTACGTTGGCGTCCGCTTCCAGTCTAACCGGATCCAGCTGAATACCAGTACTTTACATGGAGCGAATGCCTATCTGACTTCCAAAACCCAGTTACTGGGTTATAATACGATACCCTTGGTAAATGCTTACGACAATATGGAGGCGATTTAAGTAACCATTATATTGTTAAATATATTAGTGATGATGATGAGCGTCAGGACAAATCAATATCTTTCCAAAACAAGTTTTGCCAGTGATAAAACGGAAACTTCAAAGTTTGATTTAAATATTTCAAAACTAACAAGAAGTTCATTTAGTTAATTAATAAAGCAGTTCCTTTCATAATCTGTTACACGTGTTTAAATTGTCCTTGTATTTATGTAGGTTTAATTTGGAGCTGAGGTTTCACTGAGAGCGGGAAGATTTACTAAATACTTAATTTTTTATTCCTTACTTATTTGTAAGTTTAATCAGTATCAGCAGTGGAGGGACTAAAGCTTGAATTTACTGATTCTGATTAATTACATGATTGTGTTTCAGCTTTCAGGAAACGCTGTGTAAAGGATCCTACATGTAGAACAATCTCTACGAGTAAAAGTGCAGCCTGGGCAAGTCATTCACTTTACCAACCTGCCGAACGGCTGGGCCGGCTCAATCTATTTACCACGGCATGAGTTGTCTTGTACACAAGATATATAGATACTTCTAGATATATATAGTTGATAGTTGTAAACACTTCCAACCTATGTATAACCCAACCTATACTTTACTTTGGTAGAATTATCTACTCGATATTTATCTAGCGTTTTGAAAACTTATCAAGAAAGTCTGTAATGAAGTGTCAATCTGCTAGTCACATGAGAGCACATAAAGGAACATCTAAGTTCTTAATCTCCCTGAAAAGTCATCGAATGCTGTCGCTTTGACCGAAATCAGCGACAAAGCATCATCGCCATTATGAAGTCACATTGAAGCACACAAAGATTTCGTCGCTCATGCTCAGTTGCACACAAGTACTTTACATGGCGCTACCGCCTATCTGACCTCTACAACCAGGCTAACCAAGGGGTATCTTATTACCCAGTAACAGAGTTGTGGAGCTCAGATAGGCAGTCATTTCATGTAAAATACTAGTATTCAGCTGCATCCGGTTAGACTGGACCTCAAAATAATTGGGAAATGGTTAAGCAGATTGGTTGATGGCTCTACAGTACTTTCTACAACATCCAAAGACAACAGCTGACAACTTCGACCTGCGGGAAATTGCGTAACACAACCAATCAGAAGCGTCTACACCGAAGATGTTATTACTGAGACAAATTTTAATGGTGACGTTGGTGCGAATGTTAACGTTTGTTTTTAGCGTATCGATTGTAAAAAGTTCAAATATGTTTCGCCCAAAACTCAGTATGTAGATATTACTAAGCTAGATAGGACTAGCGGGGTAATTGCGTAACAAACTAACAATCGCAGTGGCTTCTTTTTTGACAGTTCAGCAACATTCATTGCGTTATATAAAAAACCCCGCTACCCGCCTCCACACTGACCACACCCCAACACTATTTGTTCAAGAGATTCCACCGTTGTGTTCAACATAATTCGTGCGCAGCCCTGTCTGTATTGTGCCAGAAACAATGACCGATGGAATGAATCCCTCTGCTTCGCTACTTGTGTACAATGTCTGATTATGATTTGGAATATGTGTGGAGGTATGTTTATTGGTTGTTATTTTAAAGACAAAGACAGACTAGTGAAAATCGATTGTCAGGTGACCTTTGTGTAAGTACCATATGATTGCAATTTTTTTATGTCAGTGTAACTACACCCTAATTACGTAACACACCAATCTAAATCTGAATATTTTGAAGGATATTGCTAATCCATTGCTTAATGTGTTAGAAAAGTTTGTTTGCTCAAAACGTAAATAACGCAATGAATGTTGTTGAACTGTCAAAATGAAACCCATTGCTAATGTTAGTGTGTTACGCAATTACCCCGTTAGTCCTATCTAGTTACGCAATTACCCCGTTAGTCCTATCTAGTTACGCAATTACCCCGTTAGTCCTACTTAGTTACGCAATTACCCCGTTAGTCTTATCTAGTTACGCAATTACCCCGTTAGTCCTATCTAGTAATATCGACATACTGACTTTTGGGCCAAACTTATTTGAACTTTTTACAATCGATACGCTAAAAACAAACGTTAACTTATCGCACCAACGCGGCAACGTCACCATTTGTCTCAGTAATAACATCTTCCGTATAGACGTTTCTGATTGGCTGTCTGATTTCATTTTATTATGCCTACAAACTAAGCAGTGTGTTGATTATTCATGTTATCTATTCTTGTAACTGTTATGTCTCATACCTACACATATTGTTTATATACTTTTTGGCGCAGCCGTGAGGCACACTTTCCTGCTAATTTCTTACATCAGACTTTACACTTTTTATATGTTTTTATCTGATGTATGTCTCTGGTGTACTGTGTCTTTTAGTCTGTGCTAAATAAATGAATATATCTACCTTCTTTCTTTTTTATATACTTATTGGTCCTTTTTTTATTATATCCCACTAAACTGTTTTTGGTTTTGTTTTAAGTGTATTACTAACATAGTTTGTAAGTGTATTGTTACTAACACTATGCGTCTTGCTACTTGAAATAAAATTATTATTATTATTAAATACATTAGATACAGAACAACCTACATATGTATTTGCATTTAGTCATCTTGTTTATGACAGGTAGGTATATCTGGTAATGCTCGTGAGTCGTGATACCTACTTGCTCTTAAACTCCATACTAATAATCCAAAACTAGTACCTACCTACCAACATTGGCGCCAATTTATACCAACCAATGTTTGACCCAACACGCGTAACCATAACCTTCAAACAACTCTAATTGTATCAGACCAATTGCCTCAATTTGTGACCAAATCACCAACATGAACCTATCAAGTTTTGGTCAAATTACCCAGTAATGGGCGGGCCGGCGCGTGCGCAGGCTCTTAGGTCGAAGTGTGGAGCACTAATGTCAGTGACGTCACGTGCTGGCCGCGTGGCGTTCGAGTTAAAGGGCTTTTAGTTGGTAAATGTATTTTTGTGAGTTTTCTTTTGAGAATGGTTGTTGCGATTGCATTTTGTTTTTGATTTGTTGCTGGTGACAAACATGAGAAAAATAAACGTTATGGTAGATAGTTGTCCATTAAATATTTCATACTTACTTATCTTAATTACATTAGTGTATAATATTTTAAATACATTATGGCATGGGGAATAAAATACCATTAATTACAATTTGTTAGCGTATTCTTTTAGCTGGGTAAATAAATGCGTAGATTTGTAGTTGTCAAATTATCGTGTGTAAAACTTATTTGTTTGCTAGCATTTTGATGATTTTTTTTTACTAATTACCACCCCACATACTCATATTCATCAGACTCAAATATTTAATTAGTTAATTCGTAAAAAAAAACCCGCGAAGTACTTACTTACACAAAACAAAAAATATTACTAATTAAAACATCCGCAATCGTATTAAAAATGATTTCGAACTCGCGAAGTAATTATTCACCCCCAGTTTTATTTCAGAACATAAATTCACTGCTGCAATTAACTTAAAAGCCATGTTAGTGCAAAGTATGGCGCGACCCTTAAATAAGGGTCAGGGCACACGTGCCGACTCCGCCCACGTTTAGTTATTCGACCGCAATGTTGACGGCAAGTGAAAAATTGTGTGAATTGGGTAATTTACGCATGGTATATAAAAAGTGGTGTTTATTTTTTGTCAATACATAAAACTGATGGCAGTCCGGTAACATGCAGGAAGAGAAATAAATGTGAGGACATTCACATAGTGCTATTGACTTGTTCATTTTCTTGTCCATTGATATTATAGTCTAGACTCTAGACAACTATTAAGAGGCTTACATGACCTAAAGTGCGGTCACTGTCGGACTGCAAAGAAAAGAAACAGAAGCGCGATTACGAAATATGGAGCAATTATCTAATTACAAAAAATCTATTGTTTGGACTAAAAAACTAAAACACTAGTATCTTAGTATGTTGCTTGTAGAATAATCTGGCAAAAAAACAGGATGATTGTATGTATATTAGAATGGTTGTTATTGTAAAAAGAAAGTTTTTAGAGGTATCTTCATGATTTTTTTCTATCGTACCAAATTAGTTGTATTATGTTTTCAAAATCAGAAAAATATATGATATTCTTCAGAACATCATATATTTTTCTGATTTTGTTTAGTGTAGTCGATCATATACTTTTATTGTTTCTAAAACTCGCGTTTTTTGTGTTTAGGTCCTGTAAGCCCCTTAAACAATGTGTGAGACCTGTATTTCATAACTACATTTAATCGTTATTTTGTAGCTAAAAGTGCGTTTAGTCATTTATCATAACGAAGTAAATGTGGAACTCTCTTGAATTATTTTCTATTGTATTTTAGACTGTTTTTCTAATACGAACCTTTTGTCAAATTAATGAAGTTCGTAACGTTTCAAAACTGTTTTAGTTTTCATTTGTAATTTTATTTCAAACTCAAGAAACCCTATGAACTTACAAAGTAAGCCACAAACAACCCTTTAAAATTCAATACCAACCCACGCATATCGTTTAAAAAGCGAAATCTTTCAATAATTTTAATCGCATGTCAATGGGGTAACCCCAAACGGACGAGGCTTGACGCACCCCAACTAACCCTATTGTCACTTTCACATTGACAGTGAAAACTGTCAACTGTCAAAAGCAGCCAAGACGGTTTAAACTATGCGTTCCATTTTCGCTTTTCATATTTGGAAGTCTTTTGTTGAGAGCGCGGCGGGCGCTCTTATGTGACGATGTAAGCGCTTTTTCGATTATGTGTACTGAGCTTTATTTAAGTGTGGCGTGTTTTAAATTGTTTTGCTTACGATATTGACGTTTCTTGCTTCTTACTGTTGTGATTTTATTAAAAAGAACGTATCAACAAATAGAAAGCGTATTGTGGAGCGTAAAGCGTATTATGATATCGTGTGCTGCGATAATAATCAGCCTTATTCCACTGCAGAACAAAGGCCTTTCTTTCTTTTCTGCACTCAACTTAACCTTGAGCTAATATGGATCATCATCATCTTCATTATCATTTCAGCTGAAAGACGTCCACTGCTGGACATAGGCCTCCCCAAAGCACCTCCACTTCGACCGGTTCTGTGCTTCTCGCATCCAACGGGTTCCTGCGGACCACCTTGTGGGAGGCCTTCCAACGCTACGTCTTTCGGTACGCGGTCGCCACTCCAGATCTTTTCGGCCCCATCGGCCATCTGTTCTGCGAGCAATGTCCCTGCCCACTGCCACTTAAGTTTGGCAATTCTTCGGGCTATGTCGGTTACCTTGGTTCTCCTGCGGATCTCCTCATTTCTGATTTGATCACGCAGGGAAACTCCCCAAGTAACATTTAAGCGGAAAAATATTATATTTACCAGCGCATTACCAGCTATAAGCTTAATAAATGATGTACAAGAGTGTAAAAATATGTATAGGACTGTACTTTAGTATAACTGTACAACTGTATACAGTATAGCTGATTAACGGCTGTATAGAGCCAAAATTTTTACCTTTAGCTTTTAAATAGCATTGGAAAATGCTAAAATACAGACCGCGGCGTAAAAAACTGCGTTCAGCAACTTTATAAGACAATAACTGTATACTGCTCTCAAATTATACTTTTATATAACCTACTTCTGCACAAGAGCATTAAATATTGTTATAGCCTGAATATTGGTGTAAAATTACTCTATTGTTCAGCCTTCAAGTTAAGCTTGATAATAGCTGTACAACGGAAATCTAGGATACTCTTAGCAAGCAGTTCCCTTTATAATAGTTTAATTCAATTCTGTCTCATGTAGAAGAGTTTAGATTTACTCCTTTTTAAAGCCTTATGCGATTGGCGTACATTTTTCCCTTTTTACAGTTTTTCGTGTTTTAGAAGATTAAAGTTATTATTATAGTGTTGGCATACACAATTATCCAGCTTATCGATTATTTTGAAACTAATATAACCTAAAATCAGTCTATTTATTGGATACAACTAATAACAACACGGAGTCATAATTTTGATCAGTTGCCAATTTGTTAAGTGAACAAGAGTTAAGATACAAATATATATAAAATAAAAATACATTAAACTGTTGCACTCTGTAGTGTTTGCTTCAGTATTTAAATTAGATACAATACATCTCTATAAATAAAAACAATACATTGTTTCTTTTCGCTATCAGTAACTACTATTTGGTAAATTATTATCCGATTCCTTGCTCACCGCCTTACGGGCCTTGGATCATAATGAGGTTTTCTATATTTTCAACTGAACCCTAATTAACTGTATTAATGAATATGAATAAGAATTTAAGGCAGCTTCTACAGTACTTAAATACTAATGTACAGACAATGTTACTCTTTAGGCTGAGATACGTTCTTAAATAACGACTCTGCTATGCAAAAAGCTGTATTAAGGGGTACTAGAAGAGCAAGAGCTGTATAAACTAAGAACGCCATTTTATAATAATTTATAAATTGCATTGCAATTTTACGAGATATTTTTTTGTTTGTTTTTGAAATTTCAGTACAAAATTACAAAAGATTTTAACTGTATAGTACACACAATTACGTTTACTATCAATAGAACAGTCCGGGTTACTCTCAAAACTGTTTTCAGATTTGATCACATATTTGTTGTTACAGAAAAAATGTATGTATATTCCTTATTTCGAAGGGGCGTGAGTTTTGAGCTTAAAACTAGTATACATACTCACATAAAAATATCAGTCGCAAGCATAACAACAACGATAAACAGGAAAGAGTACCTACTTACCACTTGGTTATTAAATATTTTTTCACTTATCTTCAGATATGGCACATAGTAAATAAAATGGAGAATGAATTCAACCACGAACACAATTATAATATATTTATTCTTTTATTAAGATTTTCACAAGCCTGAGTCTGTATAAAAGAATAAAAAAGAAAATTAGAGAATGGAAGCTGTATAAAAGTATCTAAATAGTATCTTAGCCAGCCAAATAGTACAGCTATTATGCAGCTGTTATACAGCTAAATCTACACTTAAAGCTGTATAATTTTGGGGCCCATTTCAGAGTTACAAGGGCTGTATAGCTTGCTATACAGTCTTTATACAGCACGTTTAACAGCCTGCAGTAAACAAATAGTCCATAATACAGCTTTTATACAGTTTAAAATGTTACTTGGGTCCAAGCATAGCACTCTCCATTGCCCTTTGGGTGACTTTTAGCCTTCTTATAAGGCCCAATATGGGCCAATCCCTTATAAAGGCTTCAAGTTCGTCCCGCCATCTACCGGTCTTCCGCGATGCCATGATGACCCATGCTGCGGTGGTCTTAACCCTCTATGCATACAACATCCAAAAGATAACTCGAAAATATAAGAATAAACTAATACACAAATACATACATTACATGAACAAATCTACTTAGCGCTTTCCCAAATTTGTTGGCATCAGCTTCCAGTCTAACCGAATGCAGCTAAATACCAGTATTTTACATAAAGCGACTGCCTATCTGACCTCAACAACCCAGTTACTGGGTAAAGGTTCCTACAAACAGGCACGACACGCGATAAAATCGCGCGCGACACAAAGGCACAGCAAGTCGCACAACGAACGGTGCCTTTGTGTGTCGCGCACGATTATATCGCGTGTCGCGCCTGTTTGTAGGAGCCTTAATACGATACCCCTTGGTAAGACTGGTTGTCAGACTTTCGGGCTTCTGACTACCCATAAATAAATAAAAAATATTTATTTATTTATTTTACAGCCTCATTACTTATTCTAAACTTAACTAAGTACTACGGCTGCCATACTTCAAAGCAACCAACACCAACGAAAATGGCCATTAAAACCTTCCATCCAATGAAACAGATTTGATATGTGGACGTTTTGATGACAACAAATAAACATTTTTCTCAAACACCAACTTTGAAAAGAACGTTTCAAAACTTTCTAACAAAACGACACAACTTTTGAATGACGTCGAATCAAGAACTATCGCGAGGCGTCATAAATAACGATACCTATATTTATGTGTTGGTATCGACATTATTTCAGTAAATAGCGTATCAAATATTTAATTATAGTTTCGATATAAAAAGGCTTTTATATAAGGTACGTGTAAAAATTTTACTTCTGCTCGTTTTATTTTAAGAGTCACGAGAAGATATGATCGTGCTTGTGGGCGTAGTTTTTTGTTAGAGTAGGCGACGGACTCGCTTGCCGCGTTAAGTGGAGTTTAAGGATCCAGTTGATAGTTATTGTTGCTACTGGAATATAGTGGTCAGGTCGAGAGACGGCACTGTTGAATTTTATAAAGAACTAGCTTCGCCCGCGACCCCCGACCCACCGCGTCTCATTCCATCGCCCGCCTGCGCTATTACTTCGTTTTCTTTTTTTTCATTTTGCTCAGGTACAAAGGGTCGTAGCGTAATATTAAATACTATAAACCTTTCTCAAGAATTTGGACTATCAAATGCAAAAAGAATTTTTCAAATCCTACTGGTGATTCCAGAGATTAGCGTGTTCAAACAAACAATCTCATCAGATATATTATTAGTACCAGTACATAGTATAGAGATAGGGAAACTAAATTGGCAAAAAAAAAATTAAACAGTTAAAATAGGACCAAAAAATACCTAGCCATTAGCTATTGCATTGAAATAATTTAAAAGTAATGCGCTAACAATACAAGCAAAAATAGGCGGAGAAAAACAAATAGACACGAGAACTTTCCTCATAATGGATCCACGAAACCTGAAAAAGATATCAACCAGCGATAACACTAACAGTAATTTCTTTCAACAACAACCATTCTTTAGGCTCGCACAAAAGCGCCTACAAATACCTACTCGACTCAATCCACTATCTCGTCCACTGCGTCAAAACGAGGCACAGCAATTGTGTAATCCCAATTCGACTAGCGGATTCGATGACATTTTATGAATGGACTGATAACGTCAGTACAACCGGCCCTTTGTACGGAGCCTTCTATGTAGCCATTTGTACAGAAAGTTTTATAACATTCACTACATAACAGAATTGTTTCGGTTTGAAAAAATGTATTCGAAATTCGAATACGATATTGGATTGTGGACTGGCGCGGAACGGCAGTTTGACTGATTTAGTTTTGGAATGAATGCGTAACTTAGGACGGTGATTGGAGGGAAATAATTAAGGAAAAAATGGTGAACGTAGATACCCGTTTACTGTGGCATGTGGCGGTTTTTGTGGTAAGTAGTTAGGTGTTGTTTAATTTAACGTTTTATTGTTACGGTATTGTGATATTATTGGTGTGCTTTAATAGGGGACGTTCCTCTTTTTTTCTATTGCAACATCCCGATTTAGGGAAAAGGTCCCTGAATATCTCGTGGTGTAAGTAATAAGGCTATAAGCTGTGTGCTTTAGGAAGTTATCGTTACTTACTTATTGTAATTTTCTGACCTTTTTAAAATTAAAAGCCAGTTATTGAAACGGATCAAATAGTCTTGTATAAAACACGTTATAAAGTCCCCATATGAGTACATTAGCCTGCAATTGTTAGATCTAGCGATGTAAAGTCACAAGTCGCTTATGCTGTTAGAAAGATAAGACAGTTAACTGATGTAGAAACCGCACGTTTAGTCTATTTCAGCTACTTTCACAGCATTATGTCGTACGGCATTTTACTATGGGGTCGAGCTGCTGACATTGAATCCATCTTTATTTTGCAAAAAAGAGCTGTCAGAGCCATTTATAATCTACGTCGCCGCGAATCTCTCAGGGAACTTTTTAAAAGGATTAATATTATGACGGTACCTTGCCAATTTATTTATGAAAATATTATGTATGTAAGAAAAAATCTACATCTTTTTAATAAAATAAGCGATAGACATAATTTTAATACTAGAAATAAAGATAAAATACATCAACCATTTTTCAGATTAGCCAAGGTACACACATCTTTTATGGGGTACTGTGTTAAATGTTACAATAAAATACCTTGTGATATATTGCAATTAAATGAAAGAAAATTTAAAATTCACATTAAACGTACACTTTGTAAACAAGCATACTATAAATTAGAAGATTATATCCAAGATAAGAACGCTTGGAAACATGCTGGTCCTGCTCCATAGGACAATCTAGAGTCTAGACAAAATCAAACTGGTTGCTAATTTAATTGTAAAATATATTCTTTTTTTGATATTGATTTACATTCTGTAATAACTTTAACTTACACCCTGACTTATTACTTGTAATTTTTATTTTATTTAAATGAAAATCGTTTACTTTTACCATGTTTGTAAATATGTGAGCACCATGCATCTATCAGATAATTAATTTATATGTCATGGTTTCATTTTTAATTCTTTTACCTATTGTGGTATAGTAATTTTATTTTAGGTGCATCGTCTTCACATATTATTATGATATAATTAATGTATACAAAATATTGTAAAACATTTTAAAAGAGTAACGGTGGAGTTTCTTGCCCATTCTTCTCCATACGAAAACTACCCTTTGGAATGGGCGACTAGAATCAATTCTATTTGTTGTAATTTTTGACGTTCAAAAGTGCCTTTAATGTGCCTATTTGAAATAAATGCTTTGACTTTGACTTTGACTTTGACACAGTAAACGCGAGAAAAAACAAAAGCTATCAAAGAAAATCTAAGCTCGAACCGGCAGATACAGTCTAACAAAGTCAGTATAAAAACTTCAATAGATGCCACTCTTTTAAGCTCTCACTACAGCTTTCACGAAACATTTTACACCACAGCCTATCAAATGAAACTTATAAATGTTATTACAATAGTGTTATCCGTCCATCAGGCCGCGGCAACAGTAAAATGCAATAAACAAAGGGTTTACAACACATAATGACAGCTCTCGACAAAATATTACTTTTTGTTGAGCATAATGAAGATTAGTTAGTAATTAGTGACAATGTTGCAGGCTCGTGTGTAGACGGTTTATTTTTTGGTCCTCGGAACATTGCAGCGGTGTTTTGGTAATTGAAGACCTGCGGGGTAATTGCGTAACACACTGTCATTAGCAATGGGTTTCATTTTGACAGTCCAACAACATTCATTGCGTTATTTGCTTTGTTGAGCAGACACATTTTTCGAACTTGAGGAGCAATGGATTAGAAATATGCTCCAAAATTATTCAAATTAAGAGTAAAGGCTCCTCAAACAGGCGCAACGCGCGACGCGAATCGCGCGCTACACCTAGGCACCGCTCGTTACGCGACTTGCGGTGCCTTTGTGTCGCGCGCGATTTTATCGCGTGTCGCGCCTGTTTGAAGGAGCCTTAATAGTGTGTTACGTAATTAGGGTGCAGAAAAGTGTATGAACTTGATGTTTAATTTAGTTTTAAGAAACTGCGTCACACGATGTGGCTGTGCTGGTATATAATAATTTCATCGATCATTTCGGAAAATGTGCCAGTGAAAAGTTTGAATTTTCTGTTTTAACTGTCACTCAATCGTTATAAGAAGAGATATTTACTGTAAGGAATTACATTTTAAGTAATATCGTCGTTGATGAAGTTGGTGACAGCACCAGACCGCATATTTTACACAAATTACACCAAACTCAAATACAAATATAAAAAAACTAATACTTATGACTTAAGGGGCTTACGGGACCTAAACATAAAAAACACAAGTTTTAGAAAAAAATAAAATAAAATAAAAGTATATGATCGACTACAGTAAACAAAATCAGAAAAATATATGACATTCTTCAGGATATATGCTAGGTAGATAGTGTGTTGAAAACATAATAAACGTTTGCACTGAATAAATGTTTTATCTATCTATCTATAATACAACTAATTTGATACGTTAGAAAGATACCTCTAAAAACTTTCATTTTACAATAAAAACCATACTAATATACATAAAATCATTGTGATTTTTTGTCAGATTATTCTACAAGCAACATACTAAAATACTAGTGTTTTAATTTTTTAATCCAAACAATAGATTATTTGTAATTAAATAATTTCTTCATATTTTGCAATAAATTACCAGCATTGTGTCATCGCGCCTCTTTTTTCTATGCAGTCCGGCAGTGACCGCGCTTTAGGTCATGTAAGCCCCTTAAAAGACCAATTAAAATACAAGTCCTGGATTAAAAAAGTTGAATCTACTCACCAGCTCTCAACGCATCCATGGGCACGCTGGGGTACGGTATGGAGTAGGGGTACCCCTCCTTCCTCAGCGTCTTGGGCTTCCTCCTGGGCCTGTACTTGTAGTCAGGGTGCTCCTTCATGTGCATCGCTCTGATGCGCTTCGCTTCGTCGATGAACGGCCGCTTTTCGTCTTCGGAGAGAAGCTTCCATTCGGCACCTGGGAAGAAAGAATGATTTTCTTAGCGTATTTAGAGGTGACGTAACCAAACACAGCTAGGTTGGGTGGTTGAAAAAAACATGAGATTTCGCTCTAGTAGAATCTATTCGCTTTCAAAAGTGGATTTTGATGGATTCACACATTCTAGCTTTTTAAAGTTTCTAATACTGTTACTGATAGCCACCATTGGTGTTTGTGTTTCTGTTACTGTTAGCCTGCATCATCCCACTTTTGGGCAAAGGCCTGTCCCCATGACTTCCAGCTCTTTCGATCCAGGGCTAAAGTGCACCACTGGTCGATTGTTTAGTCCAGGTCGTCCCGCCATCTTCTACGGGGTCTGCCGCGACGCCTTCTACCTGTGTCAGGGCTCCACGTGGTGGTTATTTTAGTCCACATCTTATTGGGCATACGGCAGACGTGGCCAGCCCAGTCCCACTTCAGTTTAGCAGCTTTTTGAGCAACGTCAGTAATCTGTGTTTTGGAGCGCAGTGTGGTGTTGCAAATAATTATGGTCTGTCAATTTGACGCCTAGAATACTGCGCTCCATTGCACGTTGGCAAACCTTGAGTTAAGACTTTTGAATGTTTGTCAAAGACCAAGTCTGGGATCCATACTATGGAAGTTTCTAATAACTTCTGGAAAATTGTACCTAAGTATAGTTGTTCGGAAACCTGTAGAATTTTTCATCATAATATAGGCAGGTACTCATAGGAATCGATACCAATTTTCAGTCATCGCTCGTATTGAAACTATTTACACTACGCCAGCCAAAAGTTTCACACCCAAGTCAAATTTTTAAACCATCTCGTAACTTTTCGCACTCTCTTATGTGACGTATTCACTAACAGGTCTTCAAATGGCTGAAACTTTGTCTTTTATTGCCCAATTCACAGCACAGTGTGTAATATTGGCATTAGCATTTCATCTTCTTTATTATTTGAACATTAGATATTATAAACTTCTCTATTTTGGTACCAAAGCAACGATTTTAAACAGTCCATTAACTCTTGTAAGTAACTAGCATCTGCCAGACTTCGTCCGCGTGAAATTTTCCCCCCATTCACCCTCTTAGGGGTGGAATTTCGAAAAATCCATTCTTAGTGGATACCTACTCTTCACAAAGAACACACCCTCCGAATTTCATGTCTCAGGACCAGCGGTTTAGGCTGTGCGTTGATATAGCAGTCAGTCAGGACTTTGAATTTTATATAGGTACATATATAGATAGGTATATCTATGCTTCTATACCAATATTTTATAGAGGTAAAATGTACGAGGTAGTATGCAGTGGGTAATCTTCAGAACTACTGATCAGATAACGTTTTTTTTTTCACAAATGGGAAGTAGTACAGTACTCTAATTGCGTAACACGTAATAAATAAATCTAAATCTGAATCATTTTGAAAGAGATACTAATGCATTGCTCCAATGTTCGACGAAAAAACATCTGGTCAACAACCCAAGAACGCAATGAATGTTGTTAAACCGTCAAAATGAACGCCATTGGTACTGTTATGTATTACGCAATTACCCCGCTGTACCTACTGCCGACTGTCATAGGATATATTTTATGTTACAATTAATTTCGCGCGGACTAAGTCGTGGGAATAAGCTAGTATTTAATAAATTAATGACCAAATGGACTTCTATACTTTGCCTTACAGATCGCTTGAAAAGAGACTTAAAACCCTTCGCCCACGTTACATCGATTTTA
Source organism: Luperina nickerlii (assembly GCA_963855955.1). Classification (NCBI taxonomy): domain Eukaryota; kingdom Metazoa; phylum Arthropoda; class Insecta; order Lepidoptera; family Noctuidae; genus Luperina; species Luperina nickerlii. The sequence goes on along the minus strand of OY979667.1, from coordinate 2,586,620 downwards.
ACGCCAATATTTTAAGCGTGTCGAGCAACGTCCAAATCGTTTTTCTCTGCATTTCAAAATTGGCTTGTTACTAACACAAGATACGTGACCAAATCTAATTAACTACAAAAAGGAATAGAAATCTGATATCATTAACAGTATCTATTATACTTTACATTAGCGGCCATAAACTATAAAAACAGAACAAAAACAGAAAAGTAATTTGCCCTAACCATCTTTCATTGCTAAAACAATGGCATTGAATCGATACAATATAATCGAAGGCACCAACGACCTGTCTCCCAGCGCGATTCAAGAGACCAACCCTTTGTCTCCCCCCATTTATAGAAGGTTGTATTCATCCACCGTGGAGGGGCGCCATCGTCCATTCAAACAGACAAGACAATCCCAATTCAGGCGGGTATAAAAGCGAAAACAATGTCGCTAACATAGAAAGGAACAATCCGGCTCCAAGGACCAGCGGTAGTCTCTCTCTCACGCGGGTAAATGTCCCTAAGAGTGAAAGAGATAGGAACAACAATGGCGGAAAGCGCCGCCTAATGACGAATTTGCGCTTTTCATTCCACAACAGAAGTTTTTCCCGGTTCCTCATTATTATGTCGATACTTTGGGGTGGGCTCGTATCTTTTGTCAGCGCGGATGATAGGATCGTGTGCTTAGTAACGACAATGGTATAAAAGACTAATGTTCTATTAAAATTACGTTGACTGTTTCGTGATTGTTCGGGAAAAATCGGCTTTACTTTTTTTCTGGTGAGAAGAAAATGTCGCATTAGTCCTATAAGTATAAATTGCTTTAATGTATTTTCTTTGAGGGTAGGGATATACGCACTGACATGCACACATTAATTTGACAGATAATCATTTTTTATTTGGAAAACTCGCACAGTGTGCCTCGTTTCAAAAAGTTGCTGCCAAAATTAATTGCTACAAATATTAGTTTAAGAAAAGAGTGATTCATAGTCTTAACAGAGCGTGCAGTTTTACATCAAAGCGCTCGATCTAAAAATAAATTTAATTCGCAAAGGTCGATTAACTGGGTCTCAAACAAAGGATCGAGAACAATGATTGATACTATTCGATTGTGACCGGGCATTGCAGGCATTGTCTGCGCTCGAATTGAATAGGTTTTCACAAGTTCTATAGTTGGAAAAGTTTGTCTGGTGAGCGTTTGTAATTACGCGACCTGTTATGTAATTTAATTAATGATTGAATTATGTATTCATTGATGGAAATGCTCAAGGGTTATTAATATTATTATGGGTAAGAACATTGATGACCTAAAGTTTTGATCGATTAATGAACTGCGGGGTAATTGCGCAACACACTAAAGGCTCGTACACTCAGGCGCGACGCGACACGCGACACAAAGGCACCGCAAGTCGCGCAACGAGCGGTGCCTTAGTGTCGCGCGCGATTCGCGTCGCGCGTCGCGCCTGTTTGCAGGAGCCTTAATGCGCAATAGCTTTCATTTTGACAGTTCAACAACATTCATTGCGTTATTTACGTTGTTGAGCAGACACATTTCTCGAACATATGAAGCAATGGATTAGCAAATCCTTCAAAATTATTCAGATTGTAATTGAAAGTGTGTTACGCACTTCGGGTGCTGGATTTCAGATTATGGTTATGCTCAGTTAGGCTCATAGAAAAACACTTGTTTTTTTTTACTATTGGAACTGACTAGGTATATTTACCGGTAGACTAATTTTCGAAAGAAAAAGTACATGTATGGTATTTCTTTCTTCGATAAACCAACATATTAAGGCTCCTGCAAACAGGCGCGACGCGAGACGCGAATCGCGCGCGACACAAAGGCACTGCTCGTTGCGCGACTTGCGGTGCCTTTGTGTCGCGCGCGATTTTATCGCGTGTCGCGCCTGTTTGAAGGAGCCTTTAACATATTTACATACCCTATCTATTTGGTACGAAATTGTAATAGAACCTTCACGTTTTCTTGTAGACGAATTAAACCATCTAATTAATACAGAAACGGTGTGACACTATTTTCCGTTGAACAGAAAATTCGAACAATAGCAAATTCCATTCTGTATTTATTCAATTGCCTACCAGTTTCGAACGCAAAACACACATTCAATATTAGCTAATTACGACTGCATCATTCATTTGCATAAGACAAAGCGAAAAACAAACCTTTCAACACAGTAGAACAAATACTTTTGTCAATATCGAGTAGCTTTCCAGCAGCCCACAGTGCACGGTTGTCACCTCCATTTTGTGCTCACAAGTGTCACAATTTCTTTACAGGTGTAACACTGTGCACATTGTGTCTGAAAGCTGTGGAGCGTAAGATTTGTTTTTGTTAAGTATTGTTTTTCAGACAATGCTAAATTATAATTTAAATAGCTACTGCATGTTTTTGTTGTTCGACACGTAATTCTTATGTTTCGTGAAAGTTTTTCTGAGGAGCTTACAGTGTTGTTACTGACGTGTTTGCGAATTTCTGTGGTTGTTAAAGGCTTGGATCCTTTGCATACATAATCAGCCTAAAATTTTTACTGCTGCGACACAGGTCTTTTCTCAGTGAGAACGAGTGGGCCGTAATCCACCACGCGGGCCCAGTGCGAGTTGGTAGACGTCACATGAATTTGATTTTTTTGTTCTGGGACATGCCGGTTTCCTCACGATGTTTTCCGTCACCAGTAGCAGTGGTGATGAAATAATTGAAACATGTAAAACGCCTGTCTGGGACCTCTTGCATAAGTTTTGTTGATTTGACAGTCATTCTTTAACGTTCTCATTCAAGGACCATTGACTTTTTGCCACTTTTAGAAACATATATTTCCGTGCCGCTATTTCAATAAAAAACTAAGTAAATACATTTATTAATGCACAACGACGAATTCAGTACAGTGAATTGTTCGTAGTTATTTAAAAAAAATCGCTATTCCATACATTTTAACCGCGAAGGTGTTGCAGTTTTCTATGAAACAGCAGATTTTTTTTTATAATAACGAAAAATTAGCTCCCCTGTAGGAAAGAAGGCTGCCAGGCTCAAATGGGATCAGGCGTGTCACATCAGCCGTATGCACGATGACCGCTGGGCAAAAATCTCCACACAATGGGTGCCTGAAGATGGACAATGCCGCCGAGGCCGGCCCAGAAAGAGGTGGCGAGATGACCTGGACGCGTACCGCGAGGACTGGTTCGAGGTGGCGCGGGAAAAGAGTTCATGGAAGGATTTGGGGGAGGCCTTTGCCCAGCAGTGGGACAGCATAGGCTAGCAAAATAAAATGAAAAATTTTTACGCTATATTTGATAATTTTGAAAAAGTATTTGCTATGAGCTGTGGAAACAAGTCTGAGGCCGAAATATAGTTTTTAGATTTCTTGTCTGTTTGTCTGGATGTAATACGCAAAAACATCTGAACGAATTAGGCTGAAATTTGGCACACAGATAGTTTATGACCTGGGTTAACACAAAGGGTACTTTTAATCTCGTAGTACAGACGCCAGCACATCAAGCTACTACAATCTGTCAAATTTCTTTAATAGATTTGCAACTTTATCGGTACAGCATAAGATTCAAAGTTGATTGGGAAAATTTGACAGTTTCGGGTAGCTTGATGTGCTGGCGTCTGTACATTCCCGTGATATACTTTCCAGCATTCATGCAGATGAAGCCCCGGGCAAAAGCTAGTTCAATATAAATAAGTAGGTACCTCTAAACGTTCGAAACATGTTTATTGTTTCTCATTACATCTGAATTTCAGTCAATATCCATGAAATAACCTTTAATATGACCATTTACCAATACTTGCAATAATTATACCCACAAAAGGCTAGTTCATACATATTTATAACTAGCATCGCCACGCGGTTTCACCCGCGTAAGTTTCGACCCCGTGGGAATATCGGGATAAAAAGCCTATATATTAATCCAGGGTGTCAGCGACCTCCATACAAAATTTTATCAAAATTGGTCCAGCAGTTTGAGCGTGAATAAGTAACAAACATATAGAAATACACACACAAACTTTCGCCTTTATAATATTAGTGTGATATTAGTAGGATGACAATACAGACATCCTTGCTATACAATTCATCCTCACATTTTTCGCTCTGCCAACCCTGAAGGTATTTATTTATTCTTAATTAACGGCAACACTAACAATCGTAGCAACAATGCGCACGTGTCGATACTACTAAAGTGTTGCCACTACACAATAATTATTTCCTACAGCGCCCGTTCGTTACGGGAAAACAATGGCAATGGGATGGCAACACTGCACAATGATTGTCCGGTATTCAGTTGTGGAATTAGGTATAAATGGTTATTAGTTATTTGTGTTTAATTGGAATTGAGAATTGGAAATACGTTTAATTAAAGCTTTCAGTTATAGTGAATCTCTTTTACCCCATTTTTTTTAAACTTGGAGAGGAAATGAATGTGAGGTCGTAGCGATGTAAAGATTCTCAGTATGTTGGGAAAATTGGGGTTACTAGTAACACACGTGCCAATATTATCTGGGAACAGCAATATATATAACTTATTTATTTTCGAGAATAACATTGTCATTTTATCGTGTGGAAGATATTTATTGATTTCCTTTCCATTATTTTCATTTCCATTGAAAGTAACATCGTGTCTCTCTGACTCTTCTCATTGTACGGAAAATGAGAGCTTTTTCTGGAACCACATCGAAGGCTTGTTTAGAATAGGCTATTAATTAATATCACGCTAGTACGCTTAGGAGCCGAGCAAAATCATTAAAAGTCAGAAAGAACACAGTGATAGCACGGCCAGGCGATGCGATGCAACGGGGTGGGAGGCAAGAAATCTTACGCGGGCGAATTTACGGGCAGAAGCTATACTTAATACCATAAAATGGCCAAACAAATTAAAAATTCAAGGGAAACGTGAGACATTTTCGTTCATTACACTCTGTCCCCTACAAAATACCATTTCTAAATTTAGGACACGCACAAAACATCAAACACCTAACATTAGACAGATCATACATAACAGCATTGTCAGCAACAATCACGCGAACAAACATAACAAAAAACAAAGCGTACACCAAACACACACGGTAGGTACAATACTGTCGTCAACAAAGAACTTTCCTCTCTACCTAGTATTAAAGAGGCTATTGTGTTCGGAATCGGACGAAAATGCTCTTCATTACTCTGAAAGCTTGTGTGCCGTGCGACAATGGTGAAACGGGGGGGCAGGAGGACGGGGAGGGGGGAAGAACCAGGAGTTGGGGGCGGTTTACAAAGACGCATGGCGAAGGAGCACCCACCACCCTTTCGTCCGTAAAATTGAAATGGTAAGAAACGTTATTTAGGTCATGATTTTATTAAATGTTAATAGATTTTTTTTTCGAGGGGTGTCGCTCGAGGGATTAGGTTTGATAGTTGTACTTTTGTTGGGGTATTACAACTTGTGACGTTCTTGCATCGAGCTCGGATATTGCGCTAGTTCTTGCTAGTTTCCGGGGTTCATACAGCTTTGAATGTAACAATAGGTATGTTACATAAGTTCAACAGTAGTTTGTAAAGTCTTGATCGCTAACTGTAACATATACCTCTTAATAAAGTTACACGAGGTTGTTCATAGACCAGACAAATAAAAACTCTGGCTTTTCACAACAATCACCCAGCCACCATTGAAGCTTTACATAATTCAACAAATTAAGCCATCAAAAAGAATAATACACTAGACGAGGAGCTCAACTCAACAAAAATATAACATCGTTTATACAGCGTCACAAAAACTCTAGTAATTAAACAACAGCAAACAACGGGGGCTCTTGCCGGCAACAACGACAACAGTCAGCAACAATAAGGGAACAACAGTATTTTTGTTGCGAACACCCCCAGCAGGGCGGAGTGCCTGCGACGGAGCGATAAGCGCTCCGTTTCAAGCACATAACTATGTATTACGTGTGTACTAGACAGCGTTTTTAAACTAACATCAATCTCTGGTTACAGACTGAAGTAGGTTTATTGTTATGAGTTTTTCCCGTATGGAAAAGTAGAATTAAAGTAAGTACGGGCAATTTTTCTTAGGAAATCTCTTTGTCATGTTATCTCTTTTTTATTATTTATGAAAAGGTTTGTTCTTTGAACGGGTTTAGTAAGTACAAGTAACTATCAAATGAAAAAATAAATATGTATTGAAACTTGCGAGCATGCAGGTAGGTACATACAATCTTGAACATGTAGGTAAGCAAATTTGATAAATAATAACGAAAAGGCTCTATTTTTGTTTGATTTTGTCGCTAAGTCGTAGCTATAATATTTAATCAAAGTAGGTAAAGGTCACTGGTATTTATTTATCAATGTAAACATTTTAAATGATGTTGGAGTGCATTGACAGTAATGAAAACCCCAGCAGCGAACCTATGTACATGATAACAGTTTTTGTAAAGAAAAACTTACAATTCCTTTTATCATTCTTAAAAGACATTATACACAATAAGTTTTCCGATTGCTCTATAAAAAATCGTATGTAGTTACAGCTCTTCTTGAGAAACAAGATTTCTCGGCGCATTGGCACGAAATACCTAGGTACCCCAAACCAGTTTATTCAACTTTATAACCACTGATATTAACTATAAGTAAGCAGTTTTTCCTATTACATATTTCCGAAAATGATAAGAGCAAAAACATAAGTAAGTACTTAGTGAATTTTCCAACAGACAAACGTGTTGTAGATAGGTTGGCACTAAGAGCCATCTGAGCCACGCTAAAATGAGCTTTAATTCAATTTAGCAACCATGATTATGATCACGGAAACAAAGTAGAAGTAAAAAAATACAAAACTTCACTGAAACAATGCATGAAAAAAAAATGAAAGGCTCTTGAAAATCCTTATAGAAGAATGTCATAAAGTAATATTAACAAGAAAAACTTGTTGTTAATTAGTAAAAAAACATGGCATCTATCGAATCTAAAGACGGCGTCAATACCGGACATCTAAAGTACAATAACCTTTTAAATCAATTTAAACACAAAACCAGTTGAGACATGAATAACTCATCCTTTTTCGACAGAATAAAAAAGTATTATGCAATTTGTATCAGTTACTTATAATAGATGAGCTCCCGGACTACAAACGGAAGAGTCATTCTCACAAAATTTACTATAGTATCACTTTAATAGATTCTTTGTAAAGAGTATAGGTTATTTGTGCGGACTATACACTGTTTTCTGAGTAAAAAAGCCCAACTCTTATACGAGAAGAGAATTCTTTGTGGAGATTCGTCACGGTCCTACGATTGGCCGCGCCCCTCTTGTACTCGATCCAAAATCTCCAATAGTAGTCTGTAATTACTTGCATCTAACAAAAAAGGTTTGAAAACAAAAAACCGTGGAAAAAACTCTGATACGACTACGATAGAGTTGGAGCGAGGAAAATCGACGTAAATTAGGTATTAGCTATGTGTTGATGTTATGTAATACAATGGGGCATCTGTCGTGGTATTCATTTCTTAAAAGATGGGGAATGGGCGGTAATGTCACGCATGTGTGTCTTTAATTATATGGAGGTGACGCGAAGGTCCTCGTTGTTCACAAAATGGCGGGTGTGGAAATAATTGGAACGTTTTTTTTTAATAATTGACTCTGTCTGATGACTGTTTGTGGTTTCACAAAGTGCTACCTGAAAGGCATCGATGTAACGGTAGCGAATGAATGATTGTCACAATACAGCATACGCTGATAAAGGCCTTTTTTACCGACTTAAAAAAAAGGAGGTTAACAATTCGACACGTATGTATTGTAATATTATTGGAACTGCATTAAATTCACATATGACAATCTATTAGGGCTTCCAAACAAATATACAAAATTTTATAGATGCTTGTATGTATGTATGTTTGTTTGTCCACGCATTTCTCCGCAACTATTAATCGGATCGTGACCATTTTTTTAATGGCTTACACTCACTCCAACTTAGGGAACAGTGCAACAAAACTATTACCTACTTATTACAAACAAATATGTGTGTTTACTTAAAAATCGTTTGAATCCTGCACAGAAGCCAAAAAAGTAATTTAAAATAATTAAATCGACTGCAAAAAGAAATTGACTTACAATTATGAAATAACTTTAATTTCGGAAGTCGGTGGCAAAAAACTAAAACTGAAATACAGATCCCAAGACATCGACTTCCGAAATTAAACTTACTTCATAATTTTGAGTTAATTTCTTTTTGAAGTCGATTTAATTATTTTAAATGACTTTTTTGGCTTTTGTGCAGGATTCTTAGCGATGATTGTGTAATATTTGAGAGGAAATATTTGAATTTGCATTCTTAGCGAATTTCAGCCGCATCATTTTCCTTATTGAAGTGAAAACTTCTTTAGCGGCGTTGTACACTTTTTTTGTAATGGGTAAATAATGTTAAACTCGCGTCAGGACACGACCTGATCGAAAATTCGTAAGACGGATGGCCGTAGCCGGTACCGCGCGTGTTTTGTTTATAAGACGATTCACAAAATACACACGTAATTGTTCAAGTTTTCAGTTCTGTCGGCACTCCCGGAGAGCCACTGTTCTTTTTTTGATTAATTATGAATTTCATTTTTGATTTGCTATATTGTGATGCTCTGAACAACAACTTTAGAAGCTAAAATACCTACTTATGTATTGTAAATAATAAAGTTTGTTTGAACGCGCTTATCTCTAGAACTCGCAGTAGGATTTGAATTTTCTCTTTTGCATTTGATAGCCCAGTTCCTGATGAAGCAATTTAACATCACGCTACAACTTCGGAGCCGAGAAAAAATAAAAAATGTCTTGTAGAACGCTAAACGAATACGAAGTTATTGCGCAGGCAGGCGATGCGATGCGACGGGTGGATCGGCAACAAGAAATTTCACGCGGACGAAGTCGCGGGCAGAAGGTAGTGTAATGTAAATTAAATTGAGTCTGTACCTATCCCAAACAATAGCACTATTGACATCTTTAACGCCAATTGACACTCAATGGTTCTAATTTCTTAGTTCGATACAGTTCTTTCAACATTTTCAGCACCAAATTGAACTGTAATAGCCTTTTCAATTTAAAATCGATACACCCAACCAACACCAGTGACTTAGAACTTACAACTAAAGGCTCCTTCAAACTGGCGTGACACGCGATAAAATCGCACGCGACACAATGGCACCGCAAGTCGCGCAACGAGCGGTGCCTTTGTGGCGCGCGCGATTATATCGCGTGTCGCGCCTGTTTGTGGGAGCCTTAATATGCATTACATAGTCATCAAGTACACGACACCAGGCGTTAGTTGGACCCCATTACACATCACACAATGGCCCACTCCCTACCTTAATTAATATTAACTGGGTTGCAACGCCCCTACGTGTAAACTATTAAGGGTATGCATCAGACACTGATGAAAACAAACATATATGTGACATACAGAGGAGTAGGATGGTGAGCAGTTAATTGAGCATGTTGTGCGGTAAAAAACAAATGATTGTGAACCGTTTCTTCATTTTATAACCGTAAAATCACGCCTGTACCTATTCCTCAAAGGGTGTACCATCAAGGAAACTTACATCAATACACCCTAAGGGTTAATCTTGCTTGTAGCGCTCGGCGGCTATAGTAACGCTTGCTAACAGATGCTGTGGTCAACGTGTGCACGGGATTTGGTTCTCAAATTGGGCAGATGTAAGTTTCCTCAATGGTACGGTCAGCATCAAAAGTCGATTCACACTTCAGTTTTTTTAATCTCAATTATTGAGCAAAATATTTGCTCAAAATTGCATTGTACTTCTGCTGCAATTTTGAACAAATATTTTGATCAATTAAAAAAAAAAGATTTAAAAAACTGAAGTGTTTATCGACTTTTGTTGCTGACTGTACCTATTATAGTAGACCAACATTTCGCCTGTTATGTCAAAGTCCCTGGGAGCGAGCCTATTGCTATTAACCGGGCACAAATCTAGATCCCGAGCTGCTACCGAGAAATTCCAGACGCAAAAACCCTTTGCCCGATCCGGGAAAAACATCGATTTTCATTTTGTACTAGCTTTTGCCCGCGGCTTCGCCCGTGTGGTGCCGATAAAAATTACATGTCCTTCCCCAGGATTCAAAGAATCCCCATACCAAATTTCATCAAAATCGGTCCAGCCGTTTGGGAGATTAGCCGAAACAAATACACAAACAGACAGACAAAATGGTAAAAATTAAAAATTTGTGCACTTAGTAAAAAGCTGTTTTCCGCCAAACACAGAAACATCAGTAGGTGGTTGAAGGTAAACATAGCATACCGTAACATAGCTAGGAAGTTAGGAAGCCTATCAAAAGAAATTTTCCTTAGCAACGAGGTTCAGCGGTGTGATAAGAACGGCCCAGCGGTCATCAAACCCGTTTTCCCGCGTCTGTTACAATAATTTATGGGATTCTTGGAAAGATATAGTTCGGCAGTAAATTGCGATATACTGAGTCATTTGAGGAGAGCTGCCAATATGAACAAGCCAGCTGCAATAAACACTAAATATCGCCTTGTTTAGATAAGCTTATACGTATAGCTCACAGATATAGATAGACCTAGATAACGTAAGTATCACGATCTGATATGAAAACCAAGCGTGCCATTTTTTGACTACCTACACATCTCATCAAAAATTTTTGCAAAACTTTTCAGATTTTGCTCTTGTTTTTTCAGGAGTTTCATCTATAGAACTATGAAATGACAAAACTTTAGAACGTATTACTTATAGGAGGCCTAAAACTTTCTAAATTATTGATATTTTGTGATGCCAACCCACTTTTTCTGCTTTTCTATTATATAAAAACATCCACAAAGAAGTTATAGGGAGTCGAAAATGGCCTGAACTGTTTCGAGAAAAGAATGGTACGGCCGTGCTTTTTGCTCGACTTGGCGGGGGCACTCCCGTGCCCACAGATACTATACAGGTGAAATTGAAAACATACGACAAATCGAAATAGGAGATGCAGTAACTACTACATAATCATTATAAATTATCATTTCCCAAATCTAAATTTGTGCCATGCACATGAACAGACTGAACAGAATTCTATGAAATTGCCCATATCAAATCAGTTCAACCTCAAGACCCCAAATACATAATTTCTATGAGACTCACATCGAACGCAATCCATCAATAAGTGAGTTCCATACATTGAACCAACAAGTTCGGAACCCACTCGCCATCCATCGACACAGTGAACCACGCTAAAACTTTCGTGCCATTGTACCCCGTACCTTTGTACCGATCGACATAACGATTGATTTGACGTAAGTACAAAACGCGCACTTATTTGTGCGCGATCGGGAAACAATGCGCGTTTTGTCGACAGGTTGGCGCACAACGCACAACGCAGATGCGTTTACACATGTTTGGGGAATACGATATCTCGTGTTTTGTGCGTTTTGTCTTCAATTGAGGGGTAGAAAAGATTTTTGATTGGAATGATTGATTTGATGTCGAAGCATACAATTTTCACAACAATTTGAGAAATGTCAGCACTTATGTGTGGTCATTTGTTTTCGAGGTTGTTTTCTGATTAAAAAAACACGTCCCCCAACGAGGTATTTTAACTTTTAAGGCTCCTACAAACAGGCGCGACACGACACGCGACACAAAGGCATCGCAAGTCGTGCGATTATATCGCGTGTCGCGCCTGCTTGTAGGAGCCTTTATGTAATAATAATATGAAACCATGAAATACCGACTGGGGTGTTTTTAAGGTGATTTATTACTTACAAAAAAAAAAGTTTTATTAGAACTTGACTTGTCAAAATATAAAGATTATTGTAATATGTAAGTTTAATATCAATTTTATATGTATACCGTCGCCTTAGAGTGAAAACCTCGGGAATGCAATTCCTCGTAAGTAGCATTTTAGGCATTTCGGAGAATCTTATAGTATCGAACAGTTCTGGATAAAAAAGCGGGTTAAATTTCTATATTAATTAATAAGAATACGTTACAGAACCACCTTTTATGTTTTTTTAACCGACTTCAAAAAAGGAGGTTCTGTATTCTTATTAATTTTATTAAATCCGCTTTTATACCCAGAGCTATTCGGTACTATAAGATTGTCCGAAATGCATAAAATTCTACTTACAAGGTATTGCATTCCCGAGATTTTCACTCTAACGCGACGATACGCAGAAACCTTCCGAAAAAAATTCTCTCATTGATGGTGAAAACCGCATCAAAATCCGTTGCGCAGTATAGAAGAACAACGCGGTCACAATAAAAACCGGCCAAGTGCGAGTCGGACTCGCACACGAAGGGTTCTGTACCTACCACAAACAGGGCATAAAACGCGGAAAAAACGTTACCTACTTTTATACTACTTTAAATTTTTACTTTATTTTATTTTTTATTATTGTTGTTATAGCGGCAACAGAAATACATCATCTGTGAAAATTTCAACTGTCTAGCTACCACTGTTCATGAGATACAGCCTGGAGACAGACAGACGGACAGTGGAGTCTTAGTAATAGGGTCCCGTTTCTACCCTTTGGGTACGGAACCCTAAAAATCGTAATTTTTATTCGCTTTATCTAAACTTCCTATCAAAGTCTTCAAGACGTCACAAGGAAAATACCTACGTTTCTAATCCCCACCCTCTATAATCCAAACATACGGCACAAAACGCAAGACGAAAATGTTCCACTATGAATAATGCATGCCCTGTATTTGAACAGGACAATACCAGTTTTACGTAAAGCCTTGTCGCTCTCGCTTCACTTGCAAAAGGAAAAACTAATATTGAACGCGTTGTTTTCTTTCGACAATAGATGGCGTTGGCTGTTCGGTGAATTTTGAAGCGGGATGTGGTCGTAATACTACGCGAATGAAGACGTCTTAGTAAGACTGAATGCGGTTCAAAATACTGTCTGTAATTTTTTTCTTACAATTGTCACGTTTCAAAACCACGTTAATGGCTGACCATGGTCCCTAAATTCCTAATTTTCCTTCCTTTTTGGCGCCGCCGTGAGGCACACTTTCCTGCTAATTTCCTACATTGCACTTTACACTTTTTATTTGTTTTTTTTTTATCTGATGTAAGTATACCTATTATAATAATATGTGCCTTTTATTCTCTGCTAAATAACTGTATTTTTTTTCTTAATAAAAGCATTACCTACATTTTTGTATTAAATTAGTTCACCAGCCTGTGGAATTTATAAAAAGCTTTAGAAAAACTGAATTCCTATTAGGGGTTCCTATTACACTACCTACACGATATTTAGGGCCGGATATTTAGGTGATGATTTTAATACCGACCGCCTTCTCTTATTACAACATCCAGATTTAGGGAAAGGATCCCTGAATATCGAGTAGTGTAATAAGGCTTTTAGTCCTTAATCACGTCGAAAGTCTATTGTCATTTTATTCCTCTATTAAAAATATATTCACCCATTTCAAAACCGAACACCGTACCGTAAAAAACGCCATCTTCAATATTAACAAATACGTGTCTAAAACCGAGTACACACCGCATCGCACGGGCCGAGTTGAAAAAAGCCGAGGGGGGAAAAAATAGAAAATGTCGTTTCCTCTCGCCGTCACCGCCAGAATGGCCGTGGTCGGTTTTGCTCGTATTTCCATACTCTTCCGCTCGTGTCCTCCCCATCCTTATTTCTGGGCGTTTTTAAATTTCGAATACGAAACTGTGCTTACATTTTGAGCTGTTGATTATTTCTGAGAATACCCACCACCGCTGTGTAAGCTTCTGTTGGCTGATTGCGGGCATTTTTTTACTTTCGTCTTTAGGTTGCAGTTTATTTTTGATTTGTGCTTCAGAGATTTGGGCTCGTTGCTGTGGAAGGGTGGTGGACTGTTCGCGAGTGGATGTTGGGCTTAACTTGTTTTCAAGCTGTTTTTGGTAGTGCTCTTAACTTTACCATTAGGGTTCTGGTGTGAGCACATATAGTTTATTTATTTTCAAACAAGATTTACATAATATAAGCTAACAGCCTTAAAATATAATATATATATTAAACAAAACCAGGGTAAAGAATCACAGGGCATCAAAAAATTCGTCCACGTCGCTGTCAGCGGGAAAAGTGCCCAAAGGGATAGCAGCATTGCCACGTTGTACGGAGATGCTGGTTCTTTGGTCAAAAAATAGGACAGCCCTCTGGTCCCGTGAAGAGTCGACCAACCGCTAGGCGATGTCTCGGAAAACATTTATCTATTTATTTTCCTTATCCTCTCTCTTCTATTATTTTTATTCCTATTCTGTTCTATTCTAAAACATATGTGGGCGATACAAAATAAAGACCGACCTCGATGATAGTTAAGTATAAGTTTATTAATTTAAAATTACAATATTAATGTGTCGCGACTAATGGCGGTGCGCGCTAATTCGTGAAGTGAAGTGTAGTGACGTTCGTCCGGTTCGTCCGCGTGAAGCTTGTCGCGAGCGCCGTTGACATGAGACGCGTTCGTTCATATGAAGAATGGCTGCGTTCAGGCGTAGACAACATATGCGAGTAGTTAAAATAAATAGGTAGTATTTTGATGTCGTTTTGCTTGGGCAAGTTTGTACTGTTCAATCACAAATACCTGCGCAAAATTTTTGACAATATTAGCTTACAACAACGCAACAGCAACCCCGTCAAGTGCTTGTCATCTTAATTTAGCTCAAGGCACACAATAGCGCCAACGAGCTAGACAATACTGTCAAACAATCCACCTACGAAACCACTTCTCACTTCATAAATTAATATTAAATTGATTCAATAAATCATAATCCAGACGAGATCCTAGAATGATCAATTTGCAATCAAAATGAGCCCTTTACAAACTACAGAGTGGGATCCATCGCTTACCATAATAGTAATTTACTTGTGCCGAATTGAATGGATTGTACAAAACAATGGCGTCTTAGAGTGACGTAATCGTATATTACTATAGTTATAACACAAAGGTGTTTTGTTACTCACAACGTTAATTTAGAAACGGTAAATCGTGCTTAGTGTTTCGGTTTTGTTTGATCTGATGCGGTTTTGCTTTAATTAATATATCTTCCCCGTGTAGTCTTTGAAAGTTAGGTTGAGTAAAGCGTTTTGCAAGAGGTCCTCAAATAGAGGTTTGTTGTTAACGAAATCACGTTACAAATTGTGTTCTAAAGTCATCCATATCATCACCATCATCAGCTTACAGCAGTCCACTGCTGGATATAGGCCTCTCCACTTGCACGGCATTTATATCGATTCTCAGCAACTCTCATCCAGCTGCGACCAGACACCGAGCGAAGATCAGCGCTCCACCTAGCCTGAGGGCATCCTACCTCCATATCATTCACATACAATTTTATATAGACAAAGATACTTGAAAGTAGTTGAAACAGTTCCTGCCCTCGCCCTTTCTAAAGTGACCGCCATCTATTATGATCTGCATTTAAATAAAATTAGTACACAAGCACACATTGTACTCTGTGTTTGTAGTGATGATCAAATAACATTACTGTTGTACTTGCGTTAAAACACGTCTTATTTATTTACTACTAGCTGTGCGCGGCATTTGCACCCGCATAAGTATCGATTTTGTGGGAATATTGGGATAACAAGTAGCCTATATGTTAATCTAGAGTGTCAGCTACCTCCATACAAAATGTTATCAATATTGGTCCAGCCGTTTTAGCGTGAAGAAGTAACAAACATATAAACACACACACACACACAAACTTTCGCCTTTAAATTATTAGTGTGATATGGACGTAAAATATTTAGCAAAAATGTTTGCATTGGTTGCCGAGATGAAACAACAATACAATAAACAAATGGTACTAGACAAAATGTTTCTTTATGTGGTTAAGAAATAGCTGGACTCTTTCTGATAAGCCAAACTAAATTGCGATCGATGATTTCGTTAACAACAATTAGTATGTCTCCTTATGTTTTCAAGAAAATTCATGGTATCGTTACTAAAAAGATCAATCAATTTAACATCGGCGGTATCGACGGGATTCTTGTCTATAATTGCCCTGGTGGAAAACCCTAAGCATTACGTGGAAACTCAGGATAACCATGCCAAGTTGACTCGGGTGTCATGAGACTTTATCTAGGGATGGGGACTAATTTATGGAAAAAATAACTAAAAAAAAGGACTCACCCAATCTCTTCGAAATCTCCGAATTATGCATCTTCGGGTTATCCTGAGCGATCTTCCGCCTCTGTAGCCTCGACCACACCATGAAAGCGTTCATGGGTCTCTTTATGTGCTCCTCCTGGACCTTCTTCTGTTGGGGCCCGTTCATGGCGGAGATCGAGCCCATGGACCCGATAGCCCCCATGGCTGACATGGGGCCCATGGGGAAGTGGCCCATGGACGATCCGAAGCCAGTCCGGTCGCACATCCCAGCGGCACTGGAAACAAAACGGTTATTGATTAAATTGATGAAATGTGTCATTGTTGGGCTCGGATTACATTCTAACAAAATTCGACTGTTTTGTGCATCAATATTTTATATCCAGATTTTATAAGCTGAATACTACACACTACCTAGTTACAGGACAATTTTAAAAGGGTATAGAAGTTGTAAGTTTTTGTCACCCAGGGAAGTTTGTTGAAGGAATCATAGTCATATAAATCAAGTTAATAGGACGAGACATTGTATTGACCAACCCGCACTGGGCCAGGGTCGATTACGGCCCACTTCCTCTCACCGAGAGCCTGTGTCTCAGAAATGGCAACATTATTGGCTAATTATGTTTATTATATTGATACTAGCAACGGCCCGCGGTTTCACCCGCATAAAGGCTGGTGCACACAGGCGCGACGCGACACGCGACACAAAGGCACCGCAAGTCGCGCAACGAGCGGTGCCTTTGCGTCGCGTGTCGCGTCGCGCGTGTGTGTACGAGCCTTAAGTGTCGATTGCGTAGGAATATCAGGATAAAAACTATCTTATGTCCTTTCCCGGGACTCAAACTATCAAATTTCATCTAAATCGGTTCAGCGGTTTAAGCTTGAAGAGGTAACAGACAGACAGACAGACACACTTTTGCATTTATAATATTAAGTATGGATTGCTTGAAACACGAGAATCGTTTTGTAGGTGTGTATGTGTGTGATGGCGTTTCTATTTATCCAATCAAATGACTAGACGGTTTGGTTAAAAAATGTCAGTAGCTTATTAATCTATATCACCCTCAACCACCCCGTGTATCTTCACCAATTATTGAACTACCAACAAAACAGCAAAATCATGTTATTAATATCAAAAAATTTAAAGTGACACCCTAAAAAATTAATAATCGTTTCCGTAACAACACGGGCATTAGTGCCCCAACACACGGTCCACCACGTGTTTCCAACTTTTAATATGGCTGACAATTATCGTGTTCAAAAATGTGGAAAATATTAATATTAAAGAGGGTGTTATAATGGCTTATGACGCGGGGATGGTTTTAAAGAGCTCGCTCCTGATTGGCTCTCCCCTCGAGCCGGTGTTTCCTTAAGTAAGACGGCAAGAAGTGAAATGCGCAGTGGAAGTAATGAAAAGCTTATGTTGTTAAGGGTGTGAGAGTAAGAAAGCGAATTAGGGAAGAAAACCGTTTTAAATGTGAATTAAAATAGACAGTACAATAATGTATAAATTGTATATCCACTATGTAAAGCGTGTATCCATTGACGAATATTATAAAGAGGTAAAATTTGTGAGTTCGTATGTAGTTTGTAATCTTCAGAACTACTGATACGATTCGCCGAGTGTCATAGGAAATATTTTATATTAAAACAAGAATTTACACACGAACGGAGTCGCGGGAGCAAGCTAGTCCATTTATAATGAGGATTTAGTAGAATGCTAATGAAACAAAGGTACAAAGAGAGTTCTTTTTTATAGACACTAGAGATGCGCCGAGTAACACTTTTGCCGAGTAACGAGTACCGAGTTTTACTCGGCTCTATTTTTTTTCAACCGAGTACTCTGCCGAGTAACTCGGTTCAATCAAATTCCCATTTCGCGCACGTAAACAAGTAGGTACAAACAGGTTCGCGCAATTTTAAATATTGATTATTTATTACTGTTCTCTTAATTTTGTCTCATTACTACTCATTCATTAGCATAATTTTGATTTTATTAATTGAGATTGTCAAAGATTTCCTAAATTAGTAATAAATACTTTTTGATTGTATATTTCCAACTTTATAACAATTTCTTTTTTTTCTTTCTTTTTGATTAACACTGTTGTTTTTATTATATCTACCTAAATATATTGCTTTTCTTAAACAAAGTATACTCGGCATTCAAACCGAGTTATTCGGCCGAGTACGAGTATCAAAAAACCCGCCGAGTACGCCGAGTACCGAGTATTAACCGAGTACTCGGCCCATCTCTAATGGACACCCAATTTTTTATTAAACTTAAAGGCTCCTTCAAACAGGCGCGACACGCGAGAAAATCGCGCGCGACACGAAGGCACCGCAAGTCGCGCAACGAGCGGTGCCTTTGTGTCGCGCGCTATTATATCGCGTGTCGCGCCTGTTTATAGGAGAGCCTTAAAATCTTTAAACACACAACTTTTTCTCTTCTAAGATGCATGATCGTTTATAAATTCCTGAACTTTGAATAATAGCTAATATCCATATTAATACCATTAATAAATGATAACGATGATGAATAATTACGAACACAGTCGGCAAGTCACCACAAAAACCTAATTTTAACCAACCAACCGACCACCACTAAACAAATACAAACAAAACGATTGTGATTTAAAAATCAGGGAGTTTGTATAGAAAACAGTTTTAACCACAAACCTTATGAGGTAGGGTGGTACAATCATTTATAACGGTGTACATGACAAAATGTATGGGATCGTATGTCCGACACAATTGGTATCGTATGGCCGAAATTTATGGTCACCCTAGTGCTGGGGTTGATAGGATTGTGTATGGATGCGTGTATGCTTAGGTTTTCGTTGTCTTAACAGTGTTGCGTCATACGTGATGGGGTGAATATTGTATGGTAAGGCGGCACGATGTCATTATAATTGATAGTAGGTACTTAATAAACACGGGTAAAGGCTCCTTCAAAGAGGCGCGGCACGCTTTAAAATCGCGCGTCACAAATGCACCGCAAGTCGCGCAACGAGCGGTGCCTTGTCGCGCGCGATTTTATCGCGTGTCGCGCCTGTTTGAAGGAGCCTTTATAAGATTAAATTAGGTAAATAAAGATTTCATTGAAATGTTTTATAACGAAAAAAACTTTCTAACACACCACAGAAACCTTACTTGGTTCCATAGGCATTTTCATGACAGCAGGTAAGTAACGGAAAACGTGATTGTATTAAAATACATACTAATCCATTCTAATATTATAAATTCGAAATTCGAAAGTAACTCTGTCTGTCTGTCTGTATGTTACCTTTTTACGCCTAAACCACTGAACGAATTTAGATGAAATTTGGTATAGAGATAGCCTATGCCGGGGAAGGACATAGGGTAGTTTTTATCGACATACCTCGTGAGCGAAGCCGCGGGCGGAAGCTAGTATTATAAATGCGAAAGTGTGTCTGTCTGTCTGTTACCACTTCACACTTAAACCGCTTAACCGATTTAGATGCAATTTGGTATAGAGATAGTTTGAGTCCCAGGAAAGGATATAGGATAGTTTTTATCCCAATATTCTCACGGGTTCGACACTTATGCGGGCAAAACCGCGGGGCGCTGCTGCTAATAAATTATAATTCCATCAATTAAATAAACCTAATATGCATTCGCGATTTATTTGACAAAAATATAAACAAATATGAGTTTATGGAATAATAACTTTAAATCCTACACTAAAGTTCAGTTTACTCTGATATCAACTTAATTTCCATTAAAATAAAGTTGAAATTTGTTTAACATGCAATAATATCTATTAATATGAAACAAGTTTCAATAGACTTTATCTAGGTAGGTACTCTAATAATACCTTCCTAGTAGGACCACTATGAACACTAATAATAATATAATATTATAACAAGACAAGTTACACCGCGGCACAATAATGACATGCGTTTCCGTAACGACATTGACACTGTATCAAAACACAAAGTGTCATATTAAAGAAAAACACAGTGTCACATTAGGAAAACACCAACAGCACGCTCTAATTTAAGGCTCCTACAAACAGGCGCGACGCGAATCGCGCGCGACACAAAGGCACCGCTCGTTGCGCGACTTGCGGTGCCTTTGTGTCGCGCGTGATTTTATCGCGTGTCGCGCCTGTTTGAAGGAGCCTTAATGTGTGCGCAACATAAAATATGCGCAAATAGGATGACCCACTGATGCTCGGGTCCTATAAATAAAAATGAATCGTTTTGCTTACCAAAGGTAGCATTTTTATTGCCAAACTGGGCATGTTAATGGATACATCATAAGCTAATTTTACCTGTGATAAGTTACTTCCTTAAGGGGGGTCAATTTGCAAAGCTATGAGGTCCAAGCTTCATTATTGGTTAAGATACAAGAGAGTTAATTTTAACCAATAACGGTCCATAAATTATAGGAATCGGCCATTAATAAAACTCAAATCCCGGATAGCACGATCGAACATTATTTCAAACATCGTCAAACATTTTTCTTTTAAAACTCGAACGTTTCATATTCCTGGAAGGCTGTATATTTGGGTCAAAAAGGGTGTGTGTCTGTGTGTTTGTGCGCGGAATGTGTCAATATTTGTCACCGTGCAACTGTGCGCTACTGGCTGCTTGCTATGTTTTTCTTAATTCCAGACGCTCTGTTAGAAGGCATTATGAGGTTTTAAGCAGGGACTTGAAAACGAAATTAATTTCGTTCCGTTACCGCTAATGTTATCGTATAACGTTCCAAAATTTGTAACGCTACTGAAACCTAAAAATATCAATAACGTTACAAAAAGAAAACGTTATAGAATATTATAATTTTCGTAAAACAATATTATAAGTAACTTTATAGGTATCAGTAACATTAAGCTTATCCGCTTGTAATAACGTTACAGGTGAAACGTTACAGATTCATTTATCAAGTTATTCTTTATACTTTTTCATCTTTTCCGTCATCTTATAAGTCATGAAGCTGGCAAGGTTGAGTATCGAAATGAATAAAGTTATTATATCGTTAAGGCTCCTTCAAACAGGCGCGACACGCGATAAAATCGCGTGCGACACAAAGGCACCGCAAGTCGCGCAATTGTGTCACGCGCGACTATATCGCGTGTCGCGCCTGTTTGTAGAAGACTTTATACTAATAACGATATATTGATAATATTGTTAGTGAACAGTTTAAGATTTCGTTCGTATATCAGTATCGTTACCTATAGCCAAGGAATTCAAATTTTGTTATGATCCTGGTGGAACGGTACCTACAAATTATCGTTATCGGAACTACGCGTAACGTTATTTTGAGTAACGTTTGAAGTCTCTGGTTTTAAGAGCTATTAAAGTGACTTCAGGATTGTTTTTCTAGTTTTAAAGTCGGTTGGTGCTGATTGCGTGTTGTATTGTTTTATAAAGTTTCCTTGAGATGTTTAAAATGTTTAATGGATGTGTGGTTTACTTGTATTCCTGTTTCAGGGACAGAATATACGCCTTAATATGAACAGCAAATGTCATTCACGAAACAGTAACAGAATCTGCATTTTATCAATTGCTGTTGATGTCATATTTTTTTTACGGTAGATTAATGGTACCTATTATGTAAGTATAAAAATAGTACCATAAAAAATATGACCTTAACATTGCCGTAAGTTTCCTCAATGAGAAAAAAACATTGTACCAAGTCGAGAAAGGTACAATCAGTGAACCGTAAATCCAGTCAGACTTCAGCTGTTTTTTTGTAAATTAGAAACAGCTTAATCTGTGCTTCAGTACAATGTGTTTGAACCGTTTGGGGTTGAAACACGAGGACCTTGGGGTCCGAGTGCTCATCGAATATTTCGGGACATCGCCAAGCGGCTGGTTGACTCTTCAGGTGACCAGAGGGCTGGCCTATTTTTAGCCCAAAGAAGAAGCATTGCTATCCAACGTGGTAATGCTGCGAGCCTGTTGGGCACTTATCCCATTGACAGCGATGGCGACGAAGTTTTTGATGCCCAATGAGCTCCTGCTTTTTGTTTTCCTTTATTTTTATTATGTACTTGTATAAATATAATATGTAGGTATATTTTAGTGTTAAATTGTAAAATAGGTTCAGTGTGTTAGAAATAATTTTTTTTTTTTTTTATTTATTTAATGATATCAAAAGTACAGAGGTGTAACTTAAATCTAAACTCGCCAAACTTTTACGTTTGATGGCGAGAGGCGCTCTTTTACATAACAATGCACCACCTTATTACATACCTACTACTTATATGGTTCAATCTTATACAATGTAATCTGCATTCACGATTTTTTGCCAAAGATGTAATCAAAATATGAGTTTATGGCAAAATAACTTTAAACCCTACACAATATAGTTAGTTTACACTACATATATTCAGACATTTTTACAACGTTTTCAATAGTACTAGTCACTGAGATTAACTTAATTACCATTTAAATACAGTTGATATTTGTTTAACTTGAAATAATATTAATTTGAAACATAAGTTTGAATTGACTTTATTTAGTTAATGTTTGCTATCCTGTATAATGTTTTTCAATTTCGTTTTAAGTGATCCTTTGCTAATTTTAACATTTTCTCTTAATAAATCTATTTTATTAAACACTTTAGGTACCAAATACTTAGATGTTCTCTTACCATAATAGTTTTTTATCTGTGGTTGGACCAGTTTGTTCTCTCTAACCCTACGTGTATTGTATTTATTTTTAACATTAACTTTATATTCATCATTATAATAATATTCGAGACCTACCAAATAATCTAATTTTTTATCAATGGGTATAATTTTACAGATGGGAAATAACTTATCATACTCTTTGTTGCACTTATCTTTAACATTTTTACTGACCAGAAACTTTATCAGTCTTACTTGTATGTCTTTAACATCTCTTAAATATGTAATAAAGGTTCTCCCGTACACAAGGAGTCCATAACTTATCAGCGAATCGGCAAGTGCAAAATAAACAATTCTTAACGTCTGTTTGTTCAATACATTTTTTAAGTGGTAAAACTTACTTAGCACCGATCTTAGCCTATTACAAATGTCATTTACGTGTAATCTCCAGTTAAAGTTCTTCTCTATTGTTAAACCTAAATATTTAAATTTATCTACGTACTCCAATTTGGCACAGTTACAATTACATTTATTTTTATGCAAACATTCATATGTATGTCCTATCACTTTGAGATATTCATCCTTTACAGATTTAGCAGTTCGATTATATGGCGAGTGTATATGCATACATTTAGTTTTTGAAAGATTTAATATAATTCCATTGTCGTGTGCCCATTTGCTAATATTTTCAAAGTCACCCTGAATACAGTTTTGGGCCTCAGCTATACCTTTGGAGGCATAAACAAGACACATATCGTCAGCGTACATAAACACCTTACATTTACGTACAACATTTGACACACTATTCACATGCATTATATATCCCACAGGGCCATACACCGATCCAGTAGGCACACCCAAATCGACATCCGCCTCTTCCCCAGCCACACGGGATATAATTGTGTTTATTTTTCTATGAATCTTCCATGATGAGAAGATGAGAAATGAATCTTCCATGTTTTAATTGCCCGAAGAAACACAGAAGAATAATTCCACAACCTAAAAATATTTGTTAAAATATTAACCCACTAGCTTCTGCCCGCGACTTCGTCCGCGTGAAGTTTCTTGTTCCCCCGACCCACCGCGTCGCATCGCATCGCCTGCTCGCGGTACTACTTCGTTTTGGCTTAGCATTCATTCGGACTTTTTTTCTTTTTGCTCAGCTCCTAAGGGTCTGAGCGTGATGTTAAATAGCCTACAGCCATCTTCAAAGATTGGGTTATCATATGCAAAAATATTTTTTTAATACCAACAGGCAGTTCCAAGGATTAGCGCGTTTAAACAAACAAACTCTTCAGCTTTCTTATGTAATTATATAGAATACTAGTAGCGCCCCGCGGTTACACCCGCATAAGTGTCGATTCCGTGGGAATATCAGGATAAAAACTATCCTATGTCCTTCCCCGGGATGCAATCTATCTCTCTTCCAAATTTTATCGAAATCCGTTCAGTGGTTTAGGCGTGAA